>OZ024836.1:49183733-51933388 GCA_964016985.1 Anodontia alba
CCTAATTGTTATAGTGTAATGAAGAAATAAAAATATTCAAGCTTTATTTTCATAAGCAATGTACTTTACCACCAGTCACCAGGTCACGTAAAATACTTCGTTCTTGACAGAGCAATGTATCTTATCTGTATACAACAATTCAAGAAGTGACAGTTAGTTTATTAACCATGACAAAATATTAATTTTAAAACACCAGGCTAAAAATGCTATACCGCAACAATATGCTTAATTGTTATAAACTTTACCACTCTATCGTCAGATTCAGCAGACGACAAAATGGTGGCATTTGTTTCATTTTTCCCAGAAAACAGGCTTTGAAACTTCATGCAATTTATCTACCTACGCTAAGAGACAATTTTGCATGAAACGATATAGCCTATTTACTGGATATTCCAAAATGACCAGCTAAACAATACACCGAGCACGCTAAGCGTTAAGCTAGAGCTGCGAGGGGCATTCACTTATAATTGCCACGAAACTCTCCTCCAATCAGGATCTGTGCCCTATGGATGGCATAACTATAACTTTGTCTACATATTGGTAAAAGTTCTTAGTTCAACAGAATGGAAAAAATATGTTACATTATCATTGTCTCGCATTTGAACTCCCTGAGTACGCATAAAAGCTGGTTTATTAGGATTTCGTGGTCCTTTCATCTTCAGTGTTGTTTTGTACTCAAAACAATTTTTCCTTGTATCTTAACCGTTTGCAATACTTATTCGTTTTAATAATTGGTAATACCATCTTAGAATGATACTTCTTTAAGCCATGTGGTTTGTCTGTTATCCTTTATTAAAGGAATTTGATTTACACTTTTTTTTTTAATATTTCAATGATTGAGTAAATAAGCCTCTTTGCGAGCCGAACAACCATTTTTACATTTTTTACAAAATTTGAATGTAGGGCCAAGATTTGGTACCAATAAAATCAATTTAACGCATACCTCCCCCTACTCCCCCCTCTCTCTCCTTCGCCTCACAAATATACTACTTTTTACTACTCGTCGTTCCAAGGCGTAGCATTAAGAAAACACGCGTATTCAAATATATAGAAAAATTCACCTCCAAAAACTGAAAATTTTCAGATAATAAATCTTTGATATTTTTCATATTTATGCTGAGGCGGTTCTAACGAGAACCCACTATCAATGTTTTTGAGCAGAAATAAGAAAATTAATGTATACCCCTATAAACCCCAGTTTTACTGTATAAAAGTGGGGTTTAAGGGGGTCAAAACTATACACGTGTGGTTTCGTGATGGGTTCCGGTGTTGTGTGTTATTTGTTTGGCAAGAGGCTACCAGCTGTGGATTTACGTGTTGTGGTCTATACGTTCCCAGCAGGCACACGACGTTGAAAACAACGTCTATTCAATGACCTGACGTTGTGGCTTGATTTCTATCTAGTAAATTTCTTGCCTGCGTTCAATAAACTGAAATGTTTGCGGTTACATGGAAACTATTACAAACTTTCCATCCATTTTTGACAGTTTTCGGTGGACGGCGGCGAGTATCCGCGAACTATTCTCTAGCTGTTTTTTTTTTCTTTTTGTACCACCAAATTGGCGGCCTATGCATCGCGAAATCATGCCTTATAATTTTGACCCCCTTAAACCCCACTTTTATATAGTAAAACTGGGGTTTACAGGGCTGTACATTATTTTTCTTATTTATGCTCAAAAACATAGATTGTGGGTACCTTGGTGAGGCGGTTCTAACGAGTACCGTAATCCATGGTCTGAGAAGAAATATGAAAAATATAAGAGTTTTTCATCTGAACATTTTCGGTTTATGGGGGTGATTTTTTCTATATATTTGAATAGGCGTGTTTTCGTAATGGCGAATAAATTTTTGTATGCCTGATCGTAATAAAAGAATATGGAAAAGTTTATTACGTTGATTTATAAGTCGATCCCTTATGAAATTAATAAATGTTTATATAATTTATTCGATCTAGTATCAAGTCTCGCCAACGACAATGACGGCTACTCCCTAATTTGAGGTCACATAAAATGGGTTTACAACAGGTATTCAAGAGGTGCACAAAACAGTCAGACTTGAATGGCTCGAACATCTTTCGGATCATAGAAAATTGTCCGAAACATGGATAGTTCGAGTCACTGTGGGTTAATCATGGTGCCAGTGAGAAAGCAAATAGCTTTTTCTCCACAATATTTGTGTGCTGTGTGTACTCATTAGAATCAGCTCCCTGAGAGGATTCTAATGAGTACACACAACATACAATTTCATGATCAAATCAGAACATTTCTCTAAATATTTTGTTTACTTGAGCTATCGGAAGAATCCCGTAGGAACTCGAAAGCGAGTTAGAATAATCCATGGTAAATGAGCCATCGGTGCTCGAGCTATTGAGCAACAGCGTCAGAAAACTTACCTTCGCACATATGCTCGTAGCGCACATTCTAATCAGCCAACGCATTCACGCGGGCGCATTTTGAATAGCTGAGTTGGAAAAGTTCTTTCATGCGGATAACGAAGACTCTGATCACACTGTGAGGACAGCTCAATAAAACAATTTTAATTTTTTTTTTCTTATTTTATCATGGTATTGTATATTGTATGTTGTGTGTACTTATACAATTCGCCTCACCATTATTGTATAGAAGATCGAAACGGTTTTCCTAAATTATCTCCATGTGCTTCTTGACTTGACGCCATGATTAATCCTCAATGGCTCGAACTACCCTTATATCCCGAACAAAAATCCTTGGTCCCAAAGATGTTATAGCCATTGCATTTCGACTGTAATAGATATTTTAGTCCACTCCTAACACGTGATTTTAAAGACTTAAATTATCTATCAAATCAAAAATAAATGAATACGTTAAATGAACTATTAGTTATGAAAAAAGAAAACATATTGATTGTGACATATGTTACCGCAATGCCCTCTGTGTTATGTTCGTGCGTCTGTCATTTCTGACAATGATCAATCCTAATCAACTGTGTGTTATTATTTGTGTGTTCTAAGATGGCTGATGAGACCAATCCTAGCTCTAAACTGCCTGTTGCAGATAGAACCAGAGAGGTCTGAGGAAGAAAGCTCTGTTGGTGATGCCTTAGCTCTGGCTTTCTGCTGTGCACGTTTCTGCTCGGCTTCGCTGATTCTTTTTGCTTCGTATTCACCAGCTCCCCTTTTTATGAGGCCTCGCCACTTTGTACGACTTTGTGCAATCTGTTCCCATGACTGTAGGTATGTTGAAGTCTTTAAGGGTGTCCTTGTACCGCTTCTTCTGACCGCCATGGGAGCGTTTTCCTATTTGAAGTTCTCCATAGAGGATTTTCTTTGGCAAACGTTCATCAGACATTCTGGTAAAATGGCCTGTCCATATTATTTCAGAAGAGTATGTATACTCCGCGTCCCTGCCCTTTTCAAAACTTCTGTGTCTGGAATCCTGTCTTGCCACTTTATCTTTAGAAGTTTTCTAAGACAGCTTTTATGGAAGTGGTTCAGTCTTTTGGCATGCCGGTGGTAAACTGTCCAAGTTTCGCATGCGTATAATAGTGTTGGCAGCACTTCCGATCTATATACTTTCAGCTTTGTGTCAAGTCTGATTCCACTTCGGTCCCAAATGCTTCCTCGTAGCCGGCCAAATGCTGCACTACCTTTGGCAATTCTAGCATTGACTTCATCATCAATGCGCACAACTCTAGACAATGTGCTTCCAAGGTAGGTGAACTTGTCTACCACTTGCAGTCGTTGACCTTTCACTGTGATGGTAGGCTCCTTTTAAGGCTTTCCAGGTGCTGGCTGATATACTACCTCTGTCTTTTTTATGCTGATTGTGAGATCATAGCTATCACATGAATCAGATACTTGATCCACACCTTTTTGTATTTTCTCTTCTGTTGGAGCACCCTTTGCCATGTCATCAGCAAAGAGAACCTCGTCTAGCACCTCTGTCTGCACCTTAGATTTAGCTTGCAACCTTCGTAGGTTGAAAAGTTTCCCATCAAAGCGATACCTAATAGGTATACCATTGTCACCATCCTGGAAAGCATCTGTAAGCATGGCAGAAAACATCATGCTAAACAGTGTTGAAGCTAGTACACAGCCTTGCTTAACGCCATTTGTCACAGAGAAATGGATCAGACAACTCACCATCATTTTGGACCCTTGCAAGCATACCATCATGGAACTGCCGCACCATTGCTATGAATTTGGCATGACAACCAAACTTTGCCATAATTTTCCAAAGTCCCTCACAACTGACTGTGTCAAATGCTTTGGTAAGGTCGACAAAAGTCATGTAGAGGTCCACATTCTGTTCCTGGCATTTTTCTTGAAGCTGTCGTGCTGTGAAGATCATGTCTATTGTTCCTCTGTTTTTCCTGAATCCACACTGGCTTTCTGGTAGAAGCCCTGACCGTTCCAGGTGTTCATTCAATCGGTTCAGTAGGACCCTAGCAAGAATCTTCCCAGCAATTGACAATAAAGAGATGCCTCGATGATTGTCACGGACTTGAGGATTCCCTTTCCTTTTGAATAGGTGGATAATTGTTGCATCCTTGAATTCTTGAGGGATGGCTTCTTTTCTCCACATAATGTGAAATAACTCTGTCAGTTTCTCTGCAACTTGAGGACCTCCTGCTTTGTAGATCTCTGCAGGTATTGCATCTGATCCTGGAGCCTTGCCAGATGACAGGAGTTTTATTGCTTTCACTGTTTCAGAGACGGCTGGGAGCTCATCAAGCAGCGGATTACATTCCACCTGTGGTAGTCTGTTGATAGCTTCATCATTGATAGATGATGGCCGATTAAGGACACCATCAAAGTGTTCAGCCCATCTTTTCAAGACAGCTTCTTTGTCAGTCAGAAGACTAGTTCCATCTGCACTAAGGAGTGGGATGGTTCCTGAGCTCCGGGGACCATATACTATCTGGAGTGCATCAAAGAACTTTTTCATGTCCTTTCTGTCTGCAAAGGACTGGATTTCATCAGCCTTTTTTCTCAGCTAGGAGTCTTGCATGTCTCTGAGCCTCGTCTGAATTGTCTTGCATATGTTTGAATAGGCAGTCTTGCTAGATACTCAGCTGGTATTTCTGAGGTAAGCCTTGTGTTTTCGGTGTTTCTCTTCAAGAAGTCCCTGAATTGCTTTGTCATTCTCATCAAACCAATCTTGGTGTTTGCGAGATACTGGTCCTAGGGAATCCATTGCTGAAGAGTGAACGGTGTCTCTGAAGACTGTCCAGCTCTCATCTACATCTTCTGAACTGTGTTCCAGTGCATCTAAACGGCTGCAGAGATCGTTGACGAATGCTTGCCTCTTGCTGTCTTGTTTCAGCTTGGAGACATCTAATTTCTTTGGCACCTTCTTGACTTGTGGTTGTCGTACAGGCTGAATGCGCAGGTTGAGTTTGCTGACAACAAGCCTGTGATCCATCCAACAGTCTGCACCACACATAGTTTTAGTCACTCTGACATCCTGTCTGTCCTTCCTTCGCACTATGACATAGTCAATGAGATGCCAGTGTTTGGAGCATGGGTGCATCCATGTTGTCTTTCTGCGAGTTGGTAGACGGTAGATGTGTTGGCGATCAGTAATTCATGCTCTGCACACTTCCTTAAAAGGAGGAGTCCATTGCTGTTGCACTTCCCTACACCTTCAGATCCAATCACTCCTTCCCAGGTCTGGTGGTCTGTGCCCACTCTGGCATTGAAGTCCCCGAGGGGGATGAGTTTGTCTGTCCTGGGTGCTGCAGAAATCACAGAATCCAAATCATCATAGAACTTGTCTTTAACCTCATTGGGTTGGTCATTGTGGGTGCATAGGTACTTACAATTGTTGCATGCCTCTTGCCAGATAAGGGAAGTCTCAGCGTCATCAGGCGGTCATTTATGCCTTTGGGAAGTCCTGAGAGCTTGCTGACGAGGTGTAACTTGATGGCGAATCCTACTCCTGCTTCACGCCGCTCTTCTTTCTTCCGTCCGCTCCAGAAGAAAGTGTAGCCAGCACCAATTTCTTTTAAAAGCCCTTCTTCTGCAAGGCGAGTCTCACTCAGAGCTGCAATCTCGACTTTGTATCGGTCCAGTTCTCTACCAACTAGAGCTGTTCTTCGCTCAGGTCTGTCAGAACTAGAACTGTGCAATAGGGTGCGCACATTCCAAGCGCCGATGGTTAGCGGTATCACCTTCATCTTCTTTTTTCTTGTTTGACCGCTAAGAGGGATTCCTGCTGATCGCGGTTAACCAGCCAGGAGTTTTGAAGCAGGCAATTGTTTAGGGCACCTTTTCTAGCCCCTTCCCCATGCTACGGGGGTGAGCAGTGCGATCCTAAAGAGGTCTGCTCAGTCGCTCAGTTCGGCTGCCGAATTCCCCATACTGCTTCGCTCTTAAGGAAAGCGACCATATAGAACCAAGCCGCCTGTGTGCAAGTCCGCAACTACAGCTTCCAGTGTTTCCTCACCTGCTGCTTCGCCGCTCGCCCATCGCCACAGGCTTTTTGTACGATTTGCATATATGTGCTTGCTGTGAATGTGTGTTGCTGATTAAGATGACATACGCTGTGAATTGGATTATAGTGAGGGAGAGGCGCGCAGAGTCAACCTCACTCTCTCATCCTGACCTAGCTGGATCCAGAGGTAAGACAGTGTCAGGACATCTGGAGCTAAGCCCGGATGCAGTGGATGACCATGACTTCTTTTGTGCCTTGTCATGCTCTCCATGTTCCACGCGATGCTGCTGCATCGCCATTTGCGCCGTTGAATCATAGTAATGATTTCTTCCGCCCCAGCTGCCGAAGCAGACTTTACATAACTGGAACAGGCAAACCCAGGTATGCAGGTTTTTGTTTGGAGTTGCCAACTCCTAGATGGATTGCCGACCAGGGCTTGAGAGCTCCATCTACCCTAGATATTGCTACACAAATTCTGTTAACAGCTATATAGAAGCAGTAACTTAAATGTCTTATGTAGCCTCTGTGTTATAACTAGGTATGAAGTAACACTAATGTTTCAAATGATTTTACATATTCAGATTTACGCGCGTCGTCTAGACTTACAAACTCTCGGTGTGGTTAAGAACCCATTTCATATAACTTTATTCCTAGATCGTCAGGTTTAGCTGGTTGAGCTTCAGCTGCAACACCGTGCCAGTTACGATTAACAAAAAAGTTTTATTCCTGTTTTGTTTTCATCTATTGTCATCTTGTTGTCACGTTTTGTTTGTACTTTAATTTATTTTATTTTATTGTCTTGTGGTAATGTCAAGAACTGCTTCAGGAGATAAGGATGAGATTTAGACCAAGTAAAACTGGAATAAGCCACAGCCTCTCTCTCTCTCTCTCTCACAACACACACAACACACACACACACACACACACACACACAATTACTGTTTGTACTAAGCGTCAATAATTCTTATAATTTATGATTATGACAAAAACAAATTGTGAAGAAGCCCTTGTTTACCTTTTGGATATGAATATGTTAGATTATGCACTAAACATTATAGAGAAATTGACGGGGACTAATTGTGCTTCACTTGTTGCGGATTTTCTTTTATATGTTATGAGAGAGACTTCATGTTATCTCTCTCTCTCTCTCTCTCTCTCTCTCTCTCTTTCTTTTCTCTCTGTTACAAAAATAAAGCTGGTATTATTGAAGCTTTCAATTCTACTTATAGATACCTAGATCACCTGCTTAGTTTTGCTTATATTTATTTTGAACAAATAATGGTTTAGTTGGTATAATTTCTTAAAAGAATAAATGATAAATGTGACGATTTGAGCTTGGCATTGTTAATTTTCCTCGATCTCCCTCGTATGGAGGATATATATCTCAGCTTATTTGTTTTTCAAGGGTATCTCATGTAACTAGGTTTAACAATAGGAATAAAGTACTGACTGCAGGCGAAAGAATATGCACAATACTTAGAGAACTAAGCCTGCCCAGTAAACGTGTGGTTAGGTAAACTGACCGCGCTCGACATGACCCCATTGGGTTGGCTGGGCCGTAAAACCTTAACACAAACAAATAATTCCTATCACAAGGTTATCGGTAGCATGAACTACGTAAAACTGTCTGTTCAAATTTTATCACCAACAATCGGAATCGACTGACAAAATGTAGAGTTAGCTTGAAAACACTTTTGCAGGAAGGAATATCGAAACCAGAATCTTCTAGTAACCTAGTTTAAGAATTAAAGAAAATTGCTGGAAAATCTCATTGCTTAAAAATACTATTCCTTATAGAAGGATGGGATATAATATGGATATTATGCGACAGACTGCTTGCTTTGTTTTAATCTAATCATAGTTGATAAGTTCTTTCTCCATAGTGCAGACTGTATTTTTTATTTCCTTTAGGATCACTGTGCCCCTTCTCGTTTCTTTGTTAATCGAACATTGCTTAAAAAAGGGGTAAGAGAAAAGCCCAGGGAGTGTCACAGTCACAAACCCCAGGATTTCCCAGACCCAACAGGAAGAGGAAACCGACAAAACCAAACAAGCACAAATCGAACAAACGTACGAAAAGCACTAAGATTAGCTCTCTCTTCCCCAAGCGAGGTAATCGCAATGCTAAAAGGACTGAAAAACACAGTTACGAAATAACACAAGGTAAGACATAAAACAAATCGCCTTGTGGAAAAAACACAAAGCAACAAAGAGTAAGACTAACACCGGGACCACCGCCTTAGAATGGTCAGTAGAGTAAACCACCGGAGGGGCAGGGGTTTAAAGCACTTTTACGGCCAGCCAACTTCACCGTGGGTCCCGATGCTACTCTTAATACAACAGTTAAACAAATGGCAAAATGGGCAGCTGTTGAAGGTGACCAAAATGCTAGCATCACAACACAACTAGTAAAACAGAAAGCAAAGTGGGCAGCTATTGAAGACGGTGACCACAATGCTAGCATCACAAAACATATAGAAAAAAACAGGAAGCAATGCCGGAACCACAAAGCTACAAAGAGTAAAACCAACACCAGGACCACCGCCTTAGAACGATCAGTAGAATAAACTACCGTGGGGTTTAAAGCACTTTAACAGCTAGCCAAGTTCACCCTGGGACCTGATGCTACTCTTAATACAGAAATACAAAAAAAAAAAAAAAAAAAAAAAAAAAAAAAAAAAAAAAATCGGTTCGCGTAAAAGCTCCCAACTCAGTCAATGCATCAAAGCGAAAACACAATAATCAAATTAATCCCGCCAAAGACATATCGTCAAGCCCCAACCCACTGGTTAAAGGTTTACGAAGAGGCCGTCATTGAGTCTGATGCCCGAACCGCCGTCGTGCAATTAAAGAGTGAAACATAGCCATCAACAATGATTGGGTTAACTACTAGGCATGCAGTCTGCCGCATAATATCCAGGCTATAGCCAATTCTTTTATAACGTTTAATAAGTTTTCTGAATTGCTCCGAAAAGTTAGATTTTTCTAAATTGTTTCTAAATCTGTACAATAAGTCACCGTAAAATTCTGGTTTCGATATACCTTGTTGCAGAAGTGTTTTCAGACTGACGCTATATTTTTCTACTAAGGCACTGTGCCTTGCTGAATAAATTAAGATGCCACGCCCACTTCTAATTTCCAGCCAGTCAGGTTACTAGATCTAGGTTTTTGTTAGATATTAACAAATTTAATGACAAACAGTGCAGATCCAGATCAGTTGCCTTCTTCAGAATCCAACTGATATAGATCTACACTGTTTGCTTATTCATGGCATGTCGTGTTCAGCAAGGGAAGGGTTAACTTAATAAAATCAAGAAGTCTCCGATGTTCATTCTTTTGTGTGTTCTTTGTTTCCAAAGACAACCGTTTTGATTTTTTTATTTTACTTCACTGCACTGCAGTTGAAATACGAAAAAAGCTCTACCAAATAACAACAGAAACCCCGCCTGGGAACGGTCCGTAGTACAAAATACGGTTAGGGGTACTGGATGGGGTGTTAGTATAAGGATCTATCATTGATGTGAGGGGTACTCAGAAAATCCGTTCCGAGGATCACTATCTGGCAACACGAGGCTTGTCTTTACAACCACAATATGTTTTTCTTTTGCTTGCACATCTTTCATTTCTGAACGTATATTTTTTGATAATGCAGTCAGTTTGACTGCTGACGTCCGTCATATTGTGATGTCAGTACTGTTGCGTTTAATGACGTCATTATGTATAGTGACGTAAACCTCAATGATGGCATACGTGACGTCCATTACAACCAGTGCATATAAAACAGATAAGAATTCTCGATTTTTATCTTACCTTGGGTTGGATAAACTGGGTAGGATTAAGAATTTCTATCCAAGGGTTAATTCAGGATTTCTTTATCTGCTGTGCAAGAAACTGATTATAAAGGCACTAAATCTTCATTCCAGGTTTAAGTGCTGTAAAATGAAAACGAAATCATTGTTCGGCTCGCATTATGATGGCTGACTTTAAAACAAAACTAGATGATCCCTAAAGGAAATGAATGCCTTCGCTACTGCCAGTTTGGCTTTGTAGATTTATTTTAAGAAAAAAAGATCAGGGACTATAGGACCATTTTCAGCTTCGTGCGCAAGCTCCACCTGTATTCTTGTCATATGTAGATATGGTAACATTTCTAAGTGAATCAAGGGTATGTTAGTCTAGAAATAAAATTTTGATCAAAGATCTGTGACCTTTATGCATATATCCTGCCTATAGTCTTACCTTATTGCACGTTTCAAATCATTATCGTGAAAACTGTTCAAGTTGAGGAAACACGAATCCTTCTTTGCTATTATTATTGTTATTAACAGCCGTGCATAAACCGGCGAAAAGCCGTATATTAACAAGGCAATTTCACGCGCTGTTAATGCACGGCTACACAACTTTCAATATGATCGTACCGGGGCCACAGATTTGCTGCCGTTACGAGATGTGCACTGCTCGGCCCTACAACGAGCATAGTCCGTGGAAATAGCGTTCGGGGAAAAGGCGAAACAAAATAGTGCAAAATATAAAGCGAAATGTAATAAATGTTTTTTTCAGTTTTTATGCAACAATAGTGATCAAGCATGGTTTTTTAATGCATTAACATTCGCCAGGTCCCTTGGGAGGTGTTGAAAACTTCGTCCTTCGGCCTCGGTTTTCAACACCTCCCACGGGACCTGGCGAATGTTAATGCATAAAAAACTATGTTTGATCCCTATATGCACATGCCAAGCCTATAGTCTTACTTTCCTGCACGTTTCAAATTATTATCTTGAATACTGTAGGAAATATTGCAATGACACGAACCCTACTATGCCGTGTGCATAACGTCATATTTCCAAGTAAATTAAGGGCATGTTATTCTAGTAATAAAATTTGGTCAGAATTATGTCCCCTTTGCCACCTAAGTACTCATTTGTGTGTACGGACGCACGATCGGACGGAACCATGTGCGGGCACATTGACGTACGTATGACGAAGGGTAAAACTGTACGCCCTCCTCAGCTTCGTGGCGGGGGCATTAACAGAAAGTCAACAACAGCAAAAAAGCGCCTAGCACGCTGGAATATTTTCCACAGTCGACACTTAGCCTAGTGTTTATTTAAGACAGTTAAACGGTTTACCAAAAGCTCCTGATGCAGCTAGTAGATTTCCATTACTACCGCCAAATAAACCACTACTGCTTCCACGCCCCTGAGCACATATTCCACAAATGAGGCACGATAACAAAACAAAAACGTAAAATTTCATTTTGTAACTGGCTTAACAACAGCTGAAGGCAACTTGTTTTTCTCCTGCTTCTTTGTGTTACTAAATCCAACAAGTCAGTAAAAGTTTAAAACCAACTAGAGATAACCTTTAATGACTTGCTGTCAACAAAAATATGTCCTTTCTGAAATATTACACAGGCTAAATAAACAAATAATTAATGTCTGTGCGTCACGCTTCTCCCAATTCATGATATCCAGCATCTCAAGATACTTATGAGATTTTCCCTTTTCTTTCGCATATACTTTATAATTAATGTTTTGAGCAATGACTAATAACAGTTTTACAGTGTATCGTTTATTATGACACGTGTAGCTCTGGAGCAACAGGTACCAAGGCCCATCAATTACTCACCTTGAAAAAGGGTCATTGCCATAGCAACATGGTTGCTTTAATACCAGGTTATTGAATTAAATACATTTATAGTAATATTTTGAAATATTCGGCACCACTTTATACAGCCAGGGTCGCATGAGCTTGCGAGTGCGACACGCACTCGCAAGCCCATGCGGCATTCGCTGTATGAACTAGTGCTACATATTTCATTTTATTCCTTTAGATATAAGATATGAGTAAGAAATGTAGCTTTTAAAATTTCATTTCAATTATTCAACTTACCGATTTAACTAAATGCTGTAGCAAACCGATCCAACGAAGATATATACAGTTGACTCTCGTTATCTCGACCTCGCTTATCTCGAATAACAGCTTATCTCGAAGTGAAAATTTGGTCCCTGTTTTAACATAGAAATCTAACAACAGATAACAAAATATTGTGGAAAAGAGGATAAATTGCTCCTAAGGAAGCAATTTCTCCTCTTTTCCACAATATTTTCAATATATCTGTAAGTTCAGGAGGCAAATTACGTATTAATTTGTTAAATATGGTTGTTCGATCAACTGTTTTCCTCAATTCCGCAACTCTGATATGTCGAGGTAAGTATATCTCGAAGTGTTTAAAAGAGACCCTTGGAATTCGAGGTAACGAGAGTCGTCTGTGTACACCTTAGGATGCAGCACGAGGGACATCATAAATATTAAAAAATTACAGTCTGAAAACACTTCTGCAACAAGGTATATAGGAACCAGAATTTTACGGTGATTTAGTGTACAGATTTATAAAAATTGTAGGAAAATCTAACTTTTCGGAGCAATGCAGAAAACTTTACCGTTATAAAAGAATTGGCTATAGCCTGGATATTATGCGGCAGACTGCATGCCTAGTTGTCAACCCAATCATTGTTGATGGCTATGCTTCACTCTTTAATTGCACGACGGCGGTTCAGGCCTCAGACTCAATGACGGCCTCTTCGTAAAACTTTAACCAGTGGGTTGGGGCTTGACGATATGTCTTTGGCTTGGCCCGCCGTGGTTCAAATATTGGTTTTCATTTACTCTGGCATACAGTAAACTTAGCCATGAGTACTCGTATTTGTTTATTATAGTGATTAATTTGATTTTTATGTTTTCGCTCTGATGCATTGACTGAGTTGAGAGCTTTTATGCGAACCGAATTTTTATGTATTTCTGTATTAAGAGTAGCATCGGGACCCAGGGTGAAGTTGGGTAGCTGTAAAAGTGCTTTAAACCCCTCGGTGGGTTACTCTACTGGCCGTTCTAAGGCGTTGGTCCTGGTGTTAGTCTTACTCTTTGTTGCTTTGTGGTTTATTCTACGAGGCAATTTGTTTTACGTCTTACCTTGTGTCATTTTGATCTTGTGTTTTTCAGTCCTTTTAGCATTGCGATTACCTCGCTTGGTGAAGACAGAGCTAATCTTAGTGCTTTACGTACGTTTGTTCGATTTGTGCTTGTTTGGATTTGTCGGTTTCCTCTTCCTCTTGGTATCTTTAGAGATAATATCATTAGATATTGATACATTTAGAGACATAAAGGTGTTTAAGTATCAGAGGAATTAGTTTTTTTTTTTGTTGTTGTTTTTTTTTTTTTTTTTTTTTTTGTTTTGTTTGTTTTTTTGTTTTTTTTTTTGTTTGTTTTTTTGTTCTAACTGATGTTCTTGTTGGTAAATGATGTTATGTAACATTCGTAAAAAGTAAGCATTTTCAATGTTTAGCAAGCCATCCAAATGTCGAAGTGTTTAAATGAACGCTTCAAAACCGAATCTCCGATTTTCGATCTTTTGAATGTCATTATTGCCAAAGGCAAACTTTTATATCTTAATTTTTTATTCTATAAAAAAACATTTTAGCTAGGTTCATGATGTTTGTGTGAAGACGAGCTGATTATGTTTTTCTCCTGACCGTACCAGCGTGACTCCTCTCACGCAGTTCTTTTCTGTTTGTATGTTGAGATTGCAAATGTCTCGTTGTATAATGTCATTGTTCGTTATATAAAGATTGGGTATAACATAAATTAAATATGTCAGACTACATGCATGGTGGTTAAAAAAAGGTAAGAGAAAAGAGCAGGGGGTGCCGCAATCACAAGCCACAGCCCTTCCCAGACACCAAGAGGTAGAGAAAACAACTTAATCACGGTTAAATCTTTTCTTCCCTCTTTGGTTGCACGCCGGCGGGTCGGGCCTCAGACTCTATCACGGCTCCGGCCTAAAGACTTTTCAGTATGTCGGTTGGTGCCTGATGCTCTGGTCGGGCCCACCGGAGTCCAACTATTGGTTTCCTTTTCAGTTATTTCTTGCTGTCGAGTCTTCATCGTTGTTTCATCTCTGTATTCGTTTGATTTTTATGTTTTCGGAAATGTTGCACTGGTGAGGTAGAAACCTTCACTCGGACTGAACAAATGTCTTGTGTATACCACGGCTGAACTAACGACGAGGGTTGTGGCAACGTAAAATCGATTTTAGCCCCCGACTGATATTTTTACTGACCGTTCCAAGATAGTGCTTCTGTTTTGGTTTGTTTACTATTTCCGTCATTGTATGTCTTTGTATGTACGTCCTGGTGATTGTTTTTTATCTTGGATTGCCGTTTGGCCAGTTTTTAGGAAAGAAACTGTCCATTTGGCTTTCAGCTTGTAGCGTTTTGATTGTGGAGACGTTGCTTTAAGTGCGTAATTCTTTCCCTTTGGTGTCTTGGACGGAAGGTGTTAGATAATTGTATCGATTCCTGACCATGTCCTTCTTTTCTAATTAACAAGAATGTAAGTTATGTTAGGAGAAAATAAATTTGTGAATTAGAAATTACGTGCCCCCAAAACCTCAAGGGCACTGTAGAACTGAATTGTAAGAGTACAAACAAAAGGAATGTAGAAGTTACTTTTCAGCTTGTCTAAATGAAATCTTAACCCACTTGGGAAAAATAGTGTTTATTAAGAGTTAAGCATTATCTGAAATTTGGTTTTAGCATTACCAAATCCTGCGGAAAAAAATATTAAGGAAATTTAAGATACATTTTACAATTACTCATGGAATAAAAGTCAAGATAAAATAAAACGGTCTGTGGTCTGTCAAAATTATAAAGAGTAGGGGGAGATGAGAATGGTGGATTTAAAAATGTTGATGGAGTCATTCAAATTAACCATGATCGATAGATTTTTATTAAACTCAAATAAATATTTTACTGTTATCAAAGAACTATATTCCGGTATAACTGAAGGTTTCGGCTAGATAATTATGGGCATTTTATTACAATGGTATGTTCTTAAGTGCTTCATCTGAATTGTAGATGTTTGGATGCTCTGTTTTCTTTTTTTTTTTTTTTTTTTTTTTTTTTTTTTTCTTCTTTTTTTTTTTTGTTTGGTTTGATTTTATGTTTTTTTCCCTCAGTGAAACACAAGTTGGATTATTATACCTCATTTGAAATTCCCATACAAAATGCCCATATGCCTGAGGGTGATATTTGTTACTATTTCCCTTGAGTGATAATAAAACAAATATCACATGCGCAGTAGAAGGTGCATTTACGATTCGCAAACGTTTGGTATAATAAAATAAATATTACATTCCTGAGAGGACAATACTATTTTTTTACTGTCGCCCTCTCAGGGATGTAATATTTATATACTGTTTCTGGCTGAAGATCATATTTAAAATACGACCTCGTGTATTCAGTTTAACAAATTCAATGATCATCGCATCCTAAAATCAGTAAACCTTTTTTTCAAATTATAGGGGAACAATAAAACACTACACATCTTACAGGTAACGTATTCAATTACAATAGCCACGAGATAAAGCCCCAACGCCCAGATTGCTAACATAAACTAATGAACTGTTAAACACCCAGGCTGCTAACATGAAGTAAGGAACTGTTAAACGCCCAGGGTGCTAACATATAGTAAGGAACTGTTATAATAAGATTAGATCAAGTTCTTAACATCAAAGGGAAAGACAGATAAATACAATAGAACAAACAAAAAAAAAAAAAAAAATAGATGACAAGCAGAGTTGGAAACCCTTTCCCAAAAAGGTGGCAACTCTGCTATTTAAACATAACTGAATGTATCTGTAACTTACATGATTGTTAAAAGAAAAGACATGATTGTTTAAAGAAAAGACATTTGAAAGTGAAATACTACAGAACTATTAACAAAAAATACCCCAATGAAATTACCGCCTAGGAACGGTCAGTAATAAATTACTAGGGCTGGGTTTGGGCCTTAAGCTATCTTTACGGGATCCCAACGCTCGACCTCAGCTTCCACAGTGGTAAAACATATAATTTTTCGGTCAGTATGGAGGTTTTCTAACTCATCAATGAATCATTACGGACAACAAAATTAAATAACAGATAAAGCTTATAATGAAATAAATATCCGGCCCAGACAATGTAATGAATAGTTTGCAAGTCGGGGCCTTCACAGTCTGCACCCCGACCCACCGGCGTGCAATTAAAGAGATAGGCAAAGTGGTCAACCGTGATAGGGGCAACCGCTAAGCAAGCAGACTG
The DNA here is from genome assembly GCA_964016985.1 of Anodontia alba. Lineage (NCBI taxonomy): Eukaryota > Metazoa > Mollusca > Bivalvia > Lucinida > Lucinidae > Anodontia > Anodontia alba. The sequence continues at coordinate 49,200,283 of OZ024836.1, forward strand.
TTTTCGTCATCAATGTCATTTCCCTTTCGTTTATTACATATGACAAGTTTACTAAATTGATCAGAAAATTCAGGCTTACCTACTATGTTTCTAAATTTAAACACTATAAAATTCAGGTTCAGATAAGCCTTGTAACAGAAGTGTTTTCAGTCCAATATCGTATTTAGAAACCAATTCGTAGTGTCGACGATACAACTTAGAAAATGTTTTCCGAAGTTCTTGATACCGATACACCTGTTGGAGAAGTTTGGCAGTCAAAGTTTTGTTACGTGCATTGACATCAGCCAAATATCTAGACACTCTTACAAACGAATGAGTGGAAAAATGTAAACTCCACAAGAACGGGAACGAGGAGTGTCGCCATCCAAAACAAGGAAATTAATAATGTCTGAATGCATTCAAATCAAAAATTGAGCTTCGGTATCAGTAGAATTGGTTTTCTTTTTTTTTTCCTCTCTCAATTGCAAGTCAGTAAGTAAAAATTTGAGTGACCATTCTTTCCAAATAAAGATTGTCAATATCCAAACGGTCGTCTAAATATCTGCAATTTGAGTTAAAGGTGCCATATTCCTCAAAAATAGACTTTATTATTATCCATGAAAGGTTTAAAAATATTAATAAAATCATAAAATGTGGCACCTGTAAGATTTCAGTTAGTCTCTCGTTCTTGAATTGGATCAATAATGAAATGATCTTTTTTTATCGTATCTCTGAATTAATGTTGCCAACATTTCAAATCATTTCAAATTTGATCGAGTTCAAAAACGCGAGACTAACTGAATTTTTACAGGCTGTCAGATGCCATATTTATGATCGTATTAATACATGTACCATATATAAATTCATTAAAACTTTCTTGAATAAAAAAAAACTGTCTATTTATAGAGCTTTAAGAGCTTCAATAATATCAGTTTGTGTATCATCAGAACGAGACATCTTAAAATCTCTTTCATAACAAAGCAAAAATAAATCTGCCACAAGCGGAGCACAATGAGTACCCTTCAGAATTCCCACAATTTGTCTGTGTAACAGTGCCAAATCTAATACAAAATAATACCTAACAGTTATGATAATGCGTCATATACGCTTTGATGACCAAAGTATAAGCCGTTTTTGATCATCAGAAGTAAAGAAAGCATTCCTTTCATTACAGGCAAGATAAGGAGAACCGGCCCTTTGAAAAATACTCTCTAATTTAAGTCGGCAAGTTTCTCTTTGCATAAATTATGGAGCATAGTTGTATAAAGCGTAAAAAATCATATTTTGAAAAACTGGACGCGCCACATCCTCTTGACTTAGGTTATTAAGTACCTCACCAGAATTTTTAATCGACCAGAATAAATTCCAACCTGTTCTGTCGTAAACGTTTTCGCAATATCTAATTACACGTTTTAAACATGTTTTATTGTAAAGAATTCTGAATAGGTTTTCAGACACCAAAATTTCCTGTGGTGGTATCAAAGTCTAGAATATTCAGTTATGTTTGTAGTTTTGAATATTTGAAAAGTGTGCAATATTATGAGATATGACTATATAAGGGGAAGTGGGTATATATTCTACAATAACCAATGATTCTGTTAGTTAACGAAGGCCCTAGACAGATTGCACGATGTCACTAGTTCTTGACCGTCTCTTATCTCCATTGCTCAAGGCCATATTAGCGAGTTTCATATCATTTTATGAGCCACAACGTTAGAAATACTTCGGACATGCGCACCTAGTCAAAAGTCAGACCAGTGAAGACTCTGATTGGACAGCGCGAATGCACAGGCCAATTTGAGTCCTCGCTAGGCGAACGTATCAGAAGGTGGTTTGTTTTCTGAGGTTGCGAAACATTTTATAAAATGAGCGCAGTACATGTTTCGAAACAAACACACAACAACCATTATAATGAGTCTCTTTATTTTATTTATAAAATAATGAAACATAAATATAAGGTTTGTAATCATTCAGCCGATTCTCATACCATACCATGCATTCCAAACCTGGATTTAATTTGATATAAGCAACGCAACGTCAGGACACGTACCGTTGGACATGGGCGCCCAGCGAAGATTAGCTCAGCCTGCGCATTCGCGCAGTCTAATCAGTCTTCACTGGACGCATTTTGAATAGCCAATAGTGCAACGAAGACTCTGATCAGATTGCGCGGATGCGCTGGCTGGTTTGAGTCTTTGTTGGACAAACATCACGAAAACACGCCAATATAATTTGACCCCCTTAAACACCACTTTTATACAGTAAAACTGGGATTTACAGGGGTATACATTTTTCTTATTTTGATAAAAATTATTGATTGTAGGGACTTGTTAGAACCGCCTCGACGAAGCGTTTTTAACCAGTGCCAACAATATATGTTTTGAGCAGGAATATGAAAAATATCCGAATTTTTTATCTGAAAAGTTTCTTTGTTTTTGGTTGTAAAATTTTCAATATATTTGAATAGGCGTGTTTTCGTAATGACAAGCCAGAAGATACGTTTTCTTACGTAGCAGCTCATAAGTACTTACTTTTTTTTTCTAAAATGACTTTGAGGTCATCTGTTACATCTCCAACGAAAGGTAATTTACAGATAAAACTCAGTTCAAACTAACTTTTGAAAATGTGTCGTTGTTTTGTAATTCTACAGTGATAAACCACGCATTTAAAAATCATATCTCACAGGCGACCGTCTTCGGTAACTTACGTCTGTTTCCGTTGGATTAATAAAGTACAATTCCGTATTTTTCCACAAGTTTTTGCACAGACAGACGTTAACAAACAGTGTTGACTTTAATAATGGTCCATGCTGTTTGCCACTAATCCAAGAAAATAGGATGGACAATTCAAATGCCTACTATCCTGTTTTCTGGGGAATTTATGGAAACTAACATTCACTTGTCGTCTAGTGAATTTGTCAAGAACATGCTAAGTATGACGAGCGAGTCTGTTACTATATTGTGACGAAAACGGAAAATTACGATTTGAGGCACTTCTGCAATTTCACTTTAATATGTCGTACATGTTATAAATGTATATGATTCTGGACAAAGCTGGACTATATGGGCATCACATTTTGTAATAATATATGATGCCTTCTAAATAAGAATAAACGTTACTGACATGCGACCAGCGTAGACCCAGCGCAGTCTGCAAAGGGAGCACTATGTTTTGAATGAGGTCCATGCATTAGGTTTAAGACCAGTGTACACTTTGATCAGTTTGAACGAATGCGCGTACCTATGTGTGTCTACAGTGGTCGCATATGTCATAAGGTCATTTTCTATTTGGACACTCAGTAAAAATCGAATCTATCGGACACAGTATTTAGGGTTAACCTCTACCACTCTCTCGGCTAATTCAGCAGCGACAAATTAATGATAATTTTCTTGTGTTTCCTAGGAAAGAGGATTGAACATTCCAAGCAAAGTGTGTCTATTGGACAGCTCGTGAAATTTCATACCCATCTTCTGGCGGGAAATAAGAAAAAAATATTTCAATATGTCGTCTGCTTAAAATATTACCCAGAGTGCTTATCGTTAATATTCGGACTCCTTCCGACATGTACCATTTTTGTCTTGTATTAAATATAGCTGCAGTGTTTATCCAGAAGTAATTAGAAAAAATAAGCTTGAGCAAGCAAAGAAGTATACACCCAGATCAAACGCCACGTTCTGTAGTGCTTGACCAAAGTCTACACTGTTTGCCATTCGCCCAGCAGCTTTTAGTCCCGTCAACATGAAGTAAAATAGACTTGTTCGAACTTTAGAACAAGTACGATAACGAGCAAAGGACTCCGAATATTAAAGTCAAGGAGACTTACGTGTAAGCAGGCTTGATACTTTTTTTCTACCATATATCACCGGAAATCATTTTTGTGTGTTTTATTATTATTATTATTATTATTTCCTTTTCTGCAAAGGGTTCAATTTAAGGAAGGAATTTGCTCTTCGTTAGAGCACTTCTTTCCTTTAAGACTAGACCCCTTTGCAGAAGGAAGGTTTCCTTTTTGAGCAGACCTCGTTTCAGAACTTTGACAGAGTTACTGCCCTCCCTTGAAAGTGCATTGATTCCTGTTAAATACCATGTCCGAATACCGACACAGAAGAATGACGTGCACGCTTGAAAAGGGCCCTTATGCAATTTGGGGACAACGCAGGCCAAGATCAGCCTGCGTATTCGCACAGCCTGATCAGGTTCTTCTGTAGTATATGTCGACGAGAATGTTCAGATCAGACTGCTCGGATGCGCACGCTCATCTGGAACTTCTGTTCGCACATAGCATAAGGAATCTTATTCCACGTTTACGCATCAGATGAAATTGAGCTGCAATAAGCATATTCTTTACAAAGTGGGATAAAAAAAATACACTTAATGACAAGTGCTTTCAGCAAGCATTCAGATCACCTGTTCATCATGTAGTCTTCACTGTCCGCCTTGAAGCCATGAATACCCACAGAGCACTCATCGAAGACCGATCAGACTTAGACTGGCTCCAGTCTCTAATGACAAAATATGTTTTTCTTATAGTCTGTTTAATAATCCACTAAAATAAAACCAAAGTAATATCATGACTATAGAGGCTGGTACTGGAGACTGGAGCCAGTCTAGATCAGACTTTGTGGATGCGCAAGCTATCCTGAGACTTCACTGGGCTTGTACACACATATCAGAAGGTTCATCTGATCATGTTGCAGAAATGATCCGGTCAGCGCTTTGCCTGGCCAACACAAACTGTCCAGACAGTATTATGCTTAAATCTCTGTCGGGCCATTATCGGCCCAGCCCAACAGGATTCCTTTCGGACCGATAACGGTCCGCTATAGATTTAAGCAAAATGCTAACTGTGGACTGTTGTCTAAGCCCGACGGAATCTGTATCGACTCTACAGGGACATCTCAATTTTCGCACTTCAGAGTTTCCCGGTCGCGCATCATAAACCTTTAGACCGCTGCATAAAGATATTAAAGAAATCATTATACATTTTTTCTTGATGAAAAGAAGAAGTCTGCGATCCCATAATTTTTTTTTTTTCAGAAAGCCTGGCCTGATTTTTTGTTCAGTGGGTTTCCATTTTTAGGAGATTACTTGATGATATGAAATATCTAGTTGTTTGAAACGTAGGTGACTTATACTTTCAGTTTGCTAAACAGCAGGCTAAAGGTTACAGATTGTTCAGGTTTTAAGGTTACTTTCATAAACAAAAGATTTGAGTCACAACGTGAGAAACCGTATCTTCTGACATGTACGCCCAAAACTCAAAGCAGCTTGTGCATCCACATGGTCTGAATAGAGTCTTCGTTGTCTGAATGAAGAAACTTGGTTGTCCAAAATGCGCCAAGTGAATATTCTGATCAGACTGCGCGAATGCGCAGTCTGATCTGAATCTTCGCTGCGTGCATATGTTCAAAGGTACGTCTTCTGACGTTGCCTCTCGTTGTTTCCTTCTTTGTCTATTCATGAAGATTGCTGTGTTGGGTTTCTCTTGTGTGTAGAGCGTATTGGCTGTCGAAGACGTTAAATATAATGGTTCCAATCATGTGACCCCTCCGATGAAATACGTAGTTATAAGTTCATACAGATAAGTGGATTTATATTACTCATTTGACACATTGCCATTCTTTGCATGTTATCACCTGTAAGAAGAAACAAAAATGCGTGCTACATTTCAAGAAGAAAACATAACCTTGCCGGTGATCTAAGACTTCTGGTTCCTATTTGTATTGCATCGAAAAGACAAATTGAAACCAGAAGTTACAGATCCCTGGACAAGCTTAATCGTGCCTATATTCACAACTACAGGAAAACAAATATAACCTTGTCCGATTATCTAAGACTTCTGGTTCCCATTTGTATTGCATCGAAAAGACTAATTGAAACCAGAAGTTACAGATCCCTGGACAAGCTAAATGGTGCCTATATTCAGAACTATAGGTAAAAAAATATGACCTTTTTCCGGTGATCTAAGTCTTCTGGCTTCCAGCTGAATTACATCGAATAGAAAATTAAAAAAGAAGAAGTTAAGGTCCCCGGACAAGCTTAATCATGTCCATATTAACAATATAGGAAAAAAATATAACCATTTCCGGTGGCCTGAACCTTCTGGTTCCCAACTATATTACGTCAAATAGAAAATTGAAACAGAAGTCACAGGTTCCAGGACAATGTTATATGTATACCTATAATCACAACTACTAAAATATAAATGAGTTGCAACATGAGAAAATGTACCTAACGGACATGTGCGCGAAATGACTCATATCAGCCTGCACATCTGCGACGCACATGTTAGAAGGTACTCTTTCTCACGTTATTGCTCAAACACAGCATTATGATTTTTGGTCCGCATTAAGGTTTAATAAGATAATAAGGAATTCAGCTAAACTCTCACTGACTATATAATAAACATAATGACCATTTCATACATTAATCAAATTTTATTGAATGTTAAACAAAGGGATTGGAACATTAGAAAGTAGAATGTCCAGATGAGCGTGCGCATCCGAGCAGTCTGATCTGGTAGTTGTCTATTCGTCGGCATAAACTATAGTATCTATTGATTCTGTCAGTGGGCGACGGAGGCACTAATCAGTCTGTGCGATGCGAAGGCTGACCTGGGCCTGCGTTGTCCTCAAATTGCATAAAGGCCCATTTCGTGCTTGCGCGTCATATGCAAGCAGGGATGCGACATCTAACAAATAAGTGTAGACTGGACACAGAATTAATGCAAAAGAACAAAGCTCAAATCCGTTATCTTTGTCAACTAATTAATGACCTTAGCGAAAAAGAAAAAAAAGAAAAAAAAAAAAAAAAAAAAAAAAAAAAAAAAAAAAACTTTTTGCTAACATTTGCTACTTGAAAAACATATTGTCAACAGAAACACGATTTTGCCCAAATCAGTTATTTTTGTCAACTAATTAATGACCTTAGAGAAAAAAAAAACTTTTTGCTAACATTTGCTTCTTGAAAAACATATTGTCAAAAGAAACACGAAGGCATGTCAATCAAAAGAGGTTACAACGTACTCAAAAACAGACCTGAAGCAGATTGATATAGCTTTTTTGTTCACGATAAACATGATATGTTAATAATATTTATGTGCAATACTTCAGGAGGGATTCGATTTGGCTAATATTCTACAATCCTGTCATGTCTTGAAATTTAGGGTAGTCATTTTTTTCGCTGGCTGCATCGTACTCGAAATAAATTGTTCATATTTGACAGACGTAAAATGAAAAACAAGGCTGTTATTTTCTTTTTTGTGACTTTGCATTGTATAAAGGGCTCTATACTTTACAAAACCTGAAGAGCTTGCGTACGTTGCAGTTATTGTTTATAACAGACTGGCGTTTCATAGATTTTTGTCAAAGTATCTAACTGCATGGTTTAAATGCCAGTGATGCAAAACGTTAATAATTGAGCAATGCGTGAACTAGACTTCATGATAAAATATGCTCTATATAGTCTTTTACGAAACTTTGGTAACCAGTTAATCGTAGGAAGCATTTGTTGTTGTTTTTGTTCATTGCGTGCGTGCGTGCGTGCGTGCGTGCGTGTGTGTGTGTGTGTGTGTTTCTGTTTGTTTATACGAAATGTAATCTTTGCAATATGAATGCTATGCTCATGTACAATTGACTTCATATCAGCGGATGCCGGAATGTAGGTTTTAGTGCTGCCAAATTCCTGCCTCAATCGCATTAATATAATTGCTTTGCAGTTATGTCCTCTGGGTTCTCCCAGTCTTGTAGTCTGACAATGTTTCTTCATGTTTGAGCTGTTTACTAAAATGAACAACTCCAGGAAGCGTTGCGCAACAATTTCAGTTTCCCTGTCGTGGCAGTATGAGGATGGGGTATTTGCTTCGCAATTGATCTGGTATACAAGGATGTGCATTTTATATCAAACGGTATCCATATCCCTGTGGATCAAGTAACGCTTTTCTTCCGCTCTGACTGCCTAAGCAAACTTATCTTTGCTTTATCCTAGTTATCTAAATGTGATTAAATTGTTTTTTGTGATGTTACATTGCTGGTGTACGATCACTCTACGCGAATCGAACCATTTTATATAATTTGAATAATGTCGGAACCTAGGGCGAAAATTAGGTACCTTAAAAAAAAAAAAAAAAAAAAAAAAAAAAAAAAAACAGTCGACTCTTGTTATTGAAAGGGCTAAGGGACTCTCTGAAGTACTTCGATATATTGAAATATCCTTAGCTCGACATATCAGATTTGCCGAATTTATGTAAAAATAAATCGAATAACCACATTTCACAAATGAATATGTAATTTGACTTCTGAAGTTATCGATATATTGAAAATATTCTGGAAAGTTCCTCTTTTTCACAATATTTTGTTACCTGTCGTTAGATTTCCATGTTAAAACAGGGACCAGATTTTCTCTTCGGGATAAGTGGTTATTTGAGATAGGCGAAGTCGAGAAAACGAGAATCGACTGTAAATAAATTACTCAAGAAAGGCCACACAACCAAAAAATACAGCCTTTCCGAGTTCCCGAAAGAAGAAGAGCTGATGAACAAACAATGATAAGATGAAATGGAACGGTGTACTTTGCAAAAAAAAAAGTAGAATCTCAACAAACGCCGCATTGAAACATAGAGCAGAAACACCTACTGAGGTAGGGACGCGAGTTGGGGTGCTTAATCCCATTTTATACGATCGCAAATTCGCCCTTAATTCGGTTGCAATTCTAGGTTACAAATATGTGTTCGGTACTCCTATGGTCTTCTACCTCGACAGTGAAATATTGCTGTAAAACACTTATAGCCACACAACTGCAACGAAACAAAGTAGAGGGCTCAATAGCAATATAAAACCAGAGCTAAAACAACCACGATAGGCCCAACCACAGGCAGCAGTAGTCAGGCGTCAGCAGTTGTTCAGTCTGAGGCCCGATTCACCACCATGTAATTAAAGAGGGAAGCCAAGTTTTCAACCATAACTGAGATAAAAAAAAATAATAAAAAAGAACAGGCATGCAATTTGCCCCATATCATTCACGTTATATTTTTTCTATTTTCAACTGTTATGAAAAGTCAGTATTACCAACAATACTTCTGAATATAGACTAAGGTTGCCATACATTTCGGGTTCTGGTTAACCTTCCCACAGAAGTGTTTTCAAAAGTATAAGTAAAGATATACAGGAAATGCCATAATCACGAAGCACAGCCTTCCCGAGGACATCAACAGAATGAAAGATGAGGAACAAATAATGACAAAAGATGAGGAACAAATAATGACACAACAAACGCCATATATGAAACTACCGACGCACAAACAGATAAAAGGCATCAGAGGAAATTCCTTAGAAAGGTCAGTTGAAAAATACAGCATTATTTTCAGAAATTAATTCAGAATGACGGCGATAAATGCTACATGCTACATGTAGAACAGTTTTACGCATTTTATGCTACCGATGCCCATGTTTAATGTTACCGATACCCGTGTTTTAAAAGCTTAGGAATACAAATCATACGAAACGTCTATAGTTTATTTCTATTATATAACCACTGACATGGCTACGAAACGAATAAGATGATGCATTTACCGTATGATGTAGCACGAGGGATGTCACCGTCCCAAAAAACAGGAAAATAAACAATATCGGATACAAAATAATCTCGATTGTCAAAAATTTCACGAGAAAATATATAATTAGATATTGATTTTTAAATCCAGAAACGCTGCATAAGGTTTATTTTACAGAAGTTATGTGGATAAATTCTATCTGCCATTTAGTCAAAATAATCATTACCTTTATTAAATAAGTCATCTTAATATCGAGAAGCTGAATTAAATGCTAAAATAATACCGGCTTATTTGGACAAATTTGCAACAAGGATGGCACAATTAGAGCCCATCAGTATACCCATTCTTACTTCTGATACAGCTTCAGCAATAGATAATTGTTCTGTCTACACAGGAGTTGGTTTACTCTTCGGTAGATTACTATGGACAAACAAACCATACCAAAAATATCCACAGTAAATCCTATGCTTTCCTCTTGTCAGCAAAATGTACAGAACTATGGAAACCGTCGAAAGTTCTATTTGCGAACAAAACAAGCGAATTTGAAATGAACTAAAGCTATTTCAACTGAAACAAATCATCAAATCAAATAAAACGACAACTTTTCAAATAATAAAATTAAAGATAGCATATGAAATAAAGAAATGCTACAAACAAAACGATCCATGATGTGAAATCAAACAATACTTTATTAGCAAAGTGTTACATTAATCTTTCTGAGTGCTTATTCAGAAATTTAAAGGTGAAAGTCAGTAAAGCTGACACGACAGAATCTAATCACTGATTTTCCATTACATTTGCCCATCAGAGATAAATGACAAAGACACTTCGACAATCTATGTTGTTATTCGTTTACACTGATAGCTTAGACATATGTGATTGAAGCATCTACAAGTATCTACAATAACTAGAATGTTATTGGAGTTTTATCTTTTCTTGTGGAAGATAGTACTAAACTGGGCATATTTGTTGCACAGCGATTTTTCGTGATATTGTGCACCCTTCATGCAGATTGCCTAAATCCGAACAAAAGATATGATTGCAGCTATCACCATGTTATGACGTAAGTCGTTGTCCTTGACTATCGATCTATGACAGGATCGTAGCACGATATAAATGAAAGCAAATTAAACAAATGAGCCACGTCCTGGGAAATAAGCTGTTATAGCATATACGAACAGCAAAGGTTCAGGCGAACCTATATTTTTCGCTCACGCAAGCGGTAGGCCAAAGAAAAACTTCAACAAATGAACTAAGCATGTGACCTTACTAAGGGGCCTAGTATGCGCACTTAAGATTGATTCGACAGGAAGTTCGAAGAGTGTTTTTCATGACTTGGCTCAGATGGTGCAACGTTATGGTTATGGCATTGACGTGATTACAAACATACACTTAACCTTATCGAGAGTAACAATTTCGTTGCCCTTTTTAACTACACGACGATATGCCGAACCGCAGACAATCATAATCCTTTTCTAGAAGACTTCTGTCTGACCTTGGTCTATGGTCGTGACCACAACGAAGTGGTTTCTCTTTCTACGGATTTTCGGTTTATAATCAAGGCATTATCTTTGTTTCACAAGAGTCGAGAATTTATTTATTCTGCGTAAATGCACGGACAGGAAACCATTCCCAACTGAGCATTTATATGTAGCTGGAGCTACATCATGATTAAGGGTGACGGCTATATCCATAAAATCAGATTGATGTCCCAAGCTTATTAAAAAATGACCATTCTAAGGTGGTTTTATGTTGAAGCTCATTTAGGTTCTTCGCCATTTTTTCGTTTGCTATCAAGAATTGTGTTAGTACCTTGGGAGGGCTGCTTTTTGCGAATGTGGCTATTCCTGGCTGTCTTCATGTTTCAAGAAAAAACCTTGTTCATAGAATGTGCCCACGATATACAAATTAGATAAGCTAATAGAAGTAAATAGAACAAGATGTCCATTGAACACGACTCACTCATCTATCGTAATAACAAAATAGTCGCATACAAGTATCGGCAAATGATACGTAATTATTTTCTAGGAATGAATGTTTTTTTAAAAGACGAAAAGTTACATACCTCATAAAAATTCAACAGCTTTGAATAGATTATAAAAGGAATGATGACACCCGAAATCAATAAACTCAATAATAAAACCAAAAGCAAATGTAATATCCAGTTTTCTAGGTCAGACTAGCTCGTCTCGCATTTTGGACCTTGTTTTAATATAGAAAAATAACAACAGGTAACAAAATATTGTGGAAAAGAGATGAAATTGTTCCTAAGGAGCAATTTCTCCTGGAAAAGAGAAGAAATTGCTCCTACGGAGCAGTTTTTTCTCTTTTCCACAATATTTTAATATATCTCTATTTTCAGGAGTTAATTACATATTCTTTTTTGAAATATGATTGTTCGATTTATTGTTTCCTCAATACTGCAAATCTGATATGCGAAGTATTTATGGAATCCCTAAGACTTATAGATAACGAGAGTCGACTGTAGGTCTAATCAGTGACCCTTATATAAATTTTCAAATATCCCGAAATGGGATTAATGATCCCAAAGGACCAGATGATATTAACTACACTGTATTGAAGAACGTAACGACATCTTATGGCCGCCACACAGCATTAAACTAAATGTAGTGGATAACAAATTCTAAAAGAAATGACTCTGGAGAGCAACAACTCACTCACAAAACTGAAAACTACTGAAATGTCAAGTTTACTGAGCCAAACTAGATAAACTCGGTCAGTTAAGCCTCATCAAACCTTTTTGATTATTTTTATAATAAGCATTTACCCAGCGGGCACACAACCTTGGAACAACATTTTGTTTTGTTTTGTTGAATGTGTATGACTTTGATAAAAGACATCTGAGTAATAATGCCAAGTTTCAAGCAAATAAACTCGGATGCAGGTGAAGATTAGGAACCAGTTATATCGAGTTACATTCCCCATTAACTATCAGTAGTTTTTATTACCGATCGTTCTAAGGCGGTGAATCAGGTGATGGTTGTTCCTTGAGTGATCTTGTAGCTGTTCGTTGCGGTGTTTGTTATGTTTTATGTTTGGAACATTCGTTGTCGCATTGTTGTGCTTAGTGGATCTGGTCTAGCATTGTTATCACCTTGTTTAGGAAGAGGGAGCTGGTTACTTTGCTTTTCTTTGGTGTGTGGCTCGTGTACTATCTGTTATGGGGCTTGACGATATGTCTTTGGCTTGGCCCGCCGTGGTTCAATTACTGGTTTTCATTTACTCTGGCATACTGTAGAATTAGCCATGAGTACTCGTCTTTGTTTATTATAGTGATTAATTTGATTTTTATGTTTTCGCTTTGATGCATTGACTGAGTTGGGAGCCTTTATGCGAACCGAATTTTTATGTATTTCTGTATTAAGAGTAGCTTCGGGACCCAGGGTGAAGTTAGCTAGCTGTAAAAGTGTTTTAAACCCCCCGGTGGTTTACTCTACTGACCGTTCTAAGGCGGTGGTCCTGGTGTTAGTCTTACTCTTTGTTGCTTTGTGGTGTATTCTACGAGGCGATTTGTTGTATGTCTTACCATGTGTCATTTTGTTCTTGTGTTTTTCAGTCCTTTTAGTATTGCGATTACCTCGCTTGGGGAAGAGAAAGCTAATCTTAGTGCTTTTCGTACGTTTGTTCGATTTGTGCTTGTTTGGATTTGTCGGTTTCCTCTTCCTCTTCGTGTCTGGGAAGGGCTGCGGTTTGTGATTGTGGCACTCCCTGGACTTTTCTCTTACTTTTTTTGTTTGCTCTTCCCCTTGGTGTCATCAGTGGACTATGATTTGAGCCAGCGCACGAAAAAACATACAACAAGACTTGTGCGACCAGCGAATACTCAGATCAACCTGCGCACCTGCGCAGTCTGATCAGAGTCTTCGATGTGCCTGCTACAGCCTCTGTACTATCCTACGATAGATAAATGAGATCCACTGCCATACTGGATGGATGTACAAGCTGATCTGAGACTTTCCTGGTCACACAGGTTAATTTTAGATTTTGCCGTGCGTTGGCTCGTTTGTGAGTGTGCTTATTCCTGGACATCTTCTATACTTTTTACATGATACCTTGCAGTTTCTGTGCAATTTCTCAGATAAGCTCTTCTGACCCCGAGGATATAAACGTTTCTCATGTTCAACTCAGCTTAGCACGAAATTTGTCTTACTAATAAATCTCAAATTAATAACAATTGCAAATTCTGTCTGGCTAAACAATTGTTGGCATTTTCATATTCATTAGCATAGAAAATTTCAGGGTCCGCTGAGTTTAGCCGGAAAAAAAGTTTTATAACCTCGGGACCTGGTTACCGTATGGTCATGTCAGTCACCTGCGATATCGGTTCACAATACTTGTTTAAAAACTAGAAGACCTTGTCCCAAAGATGATCCACGGGCAATATAAATCGCCGTTTTATTGTCAGAGCATGATGATTATGGACTCATGGTAAGTCTTGTGAGAATACTGCCTCAAAACCTACACATGTACAAATAGACATAACCTCCTATTCCCGAGGAGCGAATTGATCACCCAGCTATTGTTCAGAATTATCAAAGAACTAAAAAAATGTGTATCCATATATTAACACTCACTATTAGGTTTCTGACTATGTAAATTATATATTCTGTGTTTACCTTGCTTATTGTTGTTAGGATATATTGGGATAAGTTCACTTTTTTCTGGACTCCTTTTGTACAGATGCTATACATGCTATGTTCTATTTTTGTATTTCTCTGTAAGATTTATACGAATAAACTACTATTTAAACCAAGGTTAAATAAAGGTTTTTACTAGATACAGTCTTCAATTTCATCTTGGATGTCAGTTCTCAATTTTTTTCTACAAAACTGTACCCCCAAAAATGCTTTGTATGAATTTCAATATCCGTAGGCCTTATCGTTTTCTAGAAATATATCAAAATATTAAATAAATTTGGTAATCATGGGTATTTTGAATTAATGTTCCAAATTAATACTACAAAGCTGAAAAATGTTGTTCCAAGAATATTTCATGCGTGATTTGAGCTCAACTGACTTAGCAATACCGACGACCGACGATTTTTTTTCTTGTTCTGGGTTTATTTATATGTTTTTGACAACCAATATTCTTTTGCAAATTTTAAAATCTTTGTCTCAAGGATACTGTGTATTATTAGTTGATTGGTTCTTCCAATTTTAGAGGAGAACTCATCAACATTCGCAAATTCGAATGCTCCAGATGAAATTTGGCTTAAACATGCAGAAGTCGTTTAAACTACTCTTCCGCTCTCAAGTTATATGGCTATTGTTTGCAGTAGCAACCAGTCAAAACCTCCAATTTACATAAATTTCGACAAACCAAACAAATCAAGACAGCCAATTTGCACAAATTTTTACAAATCTGAATTAATAGATTTGTCGAAACTTATGCAAATCGATTGATTTGTAGTAGAAAGTTTCCTATGCAAACTTTCTACTACAAATATTCAACAACTTGGTTTTGGAAAAGAAGCGGCCTTATAGTGTGAACGAAGGACAACTGGTCTATTAGGTGAGCTTAATATTAAGAAGGTTTTTGTAACTGATAAGAAATACTTTTAATCATCACTTGTTTTCTAAAAATATAATAAGCGACCAATATTGTCAATGTGGTTCAATTGAAACTACCAAGCAATACCTTTTTGAACGCCAGAGATATTGTAAACTACGTCAAAATGTTAAACGAGATATCAAAATACTGTACCCCTGTTTTGGATTATTTACTATTTGGAGACGACCATTTAAATCAGTTGTAATTCTGATGTTTTTCTTGCTGTGCAGAAATTTATATTTGAAAGAAAACGTTTAAGCTCTCTCTCTCTCTCTCTCTCTCTCTCTCTCTCTCTCTCTCTCTCTCTTTGTTATATGTATATGTATATTGGTTGGAACTAAAATTTGAAAGCATCATTGATAGTTATTTCTCTGTAAATGTCTCCGGTTGATTGTAATTTATGTTATACTTGGAAACAGATTCGTATATGTCTTTTTGCTTCGTTTTGAATCCAATCACTTATCGTCAGTATTGTATGAATATTTAAACCGAATAAATATGTTTAAACCAAATATTGCTTACCCATACTTGTTGCCATTAACATTCCCATAGGCGTTCCCATGATTCCACGACCACCACCGCCACTACCACTGCCACTTCCGAGCAAACCGCCACCATTATTTCCTCCCAACAAATTACTCAACATCAATGCTCTTCCCATATTTCCACCACCACCGTCCGCTAGGAGAAACAAGAGCGGATTCATTCCGCTTGATTGTCCTGCTCCACTGCCTCTGCTTGCCAGTCTTGCGATCTGTGCCATCTGTGCTTGCGGCATAGCGGCTGGATATGATGCTTGGGCCGAGGATTCACTTCTTTGTCTACTAGGTCCCTGTGCTGAAACCACTAGGACCAAGCACAGGAGAATAAATATACTCTTCATATTTAGTCCCTTTCTCAATTAGCCTTTAAACAAATATTTGAAAGCGATCTAAGAAAGAAACACGGAGTCTCAGAACAGCCCTACAAGTTGAAAGTGTATAGCTGATCTATACTCCTGTATGAAACGCCTAAGACTGATTAGAACTAGTATGATATTACGCTCTTTACGCAACATAAGTTCGCTCATGTGGAAACGCCTTTAACATCCATCAAACCATCTAGAATAGCCTATTTTATAATCTAATTATGGAAATGATATTCAACTATTCTTGGTTTGAGTTTGTGAACTAAATTATTTTAAATATATACTTCATAAATGATTTATTGTTAGATCAAGGAACATTTGATATATGAATATCATTACTTTTTTCACTGTGTCAAGAAGAACGCATACACTTTCAGGGGCGACAATCCTTTCAGAAATGGTATTTGCCTCCCTTCTGAAAAGGGATCTGCTATAAAAGGGAAGAAAAATGCTTCCCTAGCGAGAAAATCTTTTTTTGTGCAGACCCCCTTTCCGAAGGGGTTATGTATACAAGAAAACAAAAAACAGGGATAAACAAGAGTCATCGCTCTTAAAGGTGGCGGAAGTCTGCTGAGTAAGTCTCGTCCCCTTAATCAAGAATCATGTGAAGAAAAACAACAGATAAAAAAAAATAGCCATTTGGCCATATCATGACATGCTCATTAATTATTATATGCATCATCATGGAATGAGCTGGGGCGCAGCATTTCTTTTAGGACTGCATGTGCACCTAGTGAATACTCAGATCAGCCTGCGCGGATGCGCAGCTTAATCAGAGTCTTTGCTGTCTGTCTGAAGACACTTTGGATCCTTGGCAACCTGATCAAACTTTGCGGATGCACAGGCTGATTTGAGTGTTAGCTTGTCGCACGTGCAATCTTGTAGGAAATGCTGCAATCCGGTTCAAATGTGTTCGGCACATGATTCCTCCGCAGGTTTAGTTGATGACCAATGAAATCGAAGGCACAAGTGAAAATCAAACGTAAAGGAAAGATTATAATAAATGTTAATTTGTAATGTTTGCCGAAGGAAAAATTAACCGATATACTTATGGGCATGGTTAACCCTGTAAGCTCCGTAGACCAAATCAGATATCTTTGCAAATAATGTAGATCCAATGAGAGAGTAACGACTTGTTCTGTTTGCCATTTTGCTCTTTATCTTTACTAAGACCCCTGTATGCAACAATGTGTTTGTCCAAATGCAAAGATGTAAACCAGGAGTGAAAGGATTCAGAACGCTCTGCGGAGAAGTCAGGTTGCAAGTGCGCTAAAAGGATCTCTACCACATATACTTAATACCCCAAATAAACCACCTCTCATTAGCTCATATTCCAAATTTGAAATAACGGTAGTTTCAAATAAACGTAGCTGAAACGTAATAAACTAAAATCCAAATTAAACCTCAATAACTCGAACATCCTTGGGAAAATGGAGATTTGTTCGAGATATGGGTTGTTCGAGCCACTGAGTGTTAATCAGGACGCCAGGTCAGGAAGCAAATGGCGATATTTAGGGAATTTTTTTCGATCTTCTATATATTAATGTTATATTGAGTGTACTCATTAGAACCGCCTCGAAGACGCGATTCTAATGAGTACACATAACATACATTTTCATGATAAAATAAGAAAAATTCCTTAAATATCTGATGAGCAATCGGTACAATTTTGTAGCGATTCAAAAGCAAGTTTGAATTAGCCATGCTATACGAGCCATCGGCATTCACGCTATCAGTGGGAAATGGTGTAGACCTTGATCAGACGCTTCATCCTACGGAACAGAGAACTAAATCTATACTATTTGGTCAGGACTGTCTGCTTTTTACGGAAGCATGATACCTCTAAACACGAAATAATCTAAGGACACTTCCAAATTGAGCGAGATCAGACCAGACTGTACATGAGTACTGCGGTGTTGATGTGGCGTTTGGTGGAGATATTTCCCTGACATACTAACGTAATATATATGAATGGGAACTTGGGTCTTGTGAGGAAACATATTTTATAACAACTTTTATGAAACGTATTCAGTTTTGCATTTTAACCGGAGATGAGAAAGAGACTTCGAGTCAGATATACCAGACACGCCACAGACTGTAGTCATTCAACCATAATTTCCAATCAGTGTTGTTTTCTCGTCTTTCTTTCTCAAAGCGAAAGGTAACCAAATGTAATTCCCGTCGTTTTGAACATAGTATTAATTGGGTAAACAGGACTGAATTATCTCCCTGTAATAATAAGCCAGAAGTATAAATTTTCCTTTCTACTGTGATTCAGATATCGAGCTGTCGGAATTTGCAATCAAAATTTGAATATTGTAATTTCTGAAATCTGATCTTCATCACTTGAGTCAGTTAGAGAAATCCTCGCCCTACTGCAATATCTCCTTCATTGATTAGGTCTAGTCAATATGTATTTGCATGCCAAAAATAATCAAAATATTCTAAACGGTTTAAAGTTAAATCGATTTTCACAAACTGATTACGGACGAACGGACGGAAGGACATGGTGATTATAGGGCACTCCTGGTAAGTCCTTCTTTCGGATGACTTTACTGCGGGTCTGACAATTTGCACAACCGGAAAAAACAACCATATAATTTTGTTTAAAACAAAGCTTGCGATCGGCTCTGACATACTCTGTTGAATATATCAGTGTAATTTTCAAATTAACTTTACCTTAACCTTAATATTTTATGCAAATTGTCTTCTCAGGTAGGCATTTTCTTTGTATTTACAAACAAAAAAATACTATGAAAAAAATATTAGTAATGCACAACTTTTTTAGCTGAGTGTATAAAAGCCAAGCCCATCAAATCTGTATTTATTTTGATCACGCTTTCGTTGTTCCTTTATTAGATTTTCTAGTTTTCGTGTGATAAACGTGTCTTAATCGTGCTTATCACATTGTGTAGTTATTAATGAGTCACAATGAGAGAAAATGTGGGCCCAGAGAAGATTCAGATCAGCCTGCGTATTCGCACAGATTGATCAGAATCTTCAGTAGGTGCATTTTGGATAGCCAAGGATGCACAGTGTCTTCGTCTTCATACAGAGTAAGAAGACTGTTCAGACGGATGCACAGACTGAGCTGTGCCTTCGTTGGGTGCACAAGTCAGAATGTTTGTTTTCTCACATTGCGGCCCAAATGTGCTTCCATATATTTGCGCACACCGAAGACTCAGGTCAGCCTGCGCAGGCTGACCTGAGTCTTCGGTGAGCGCCCTGTGCATAGCCAATGACCCATGGTTTCTTCAGGCGGAGCGATGACTCAGACTGCAGATGTGCAGCTAATCTAAGATTTAACTGGGCACACGTGTCATAAAGGGCACGTTTTCACGTTGAGACCAAATATACCTGCTGACATTCAACGAACTTGAAAGCTTGTAAACCACAAGGAAAACCTTACCTAGTTCATATATATTTATATATATATATATATATATATATATATATATATATATATATATATATATATATATATATATATATATATATATAAGGTAGACAACATGCACCGAGTGTGGAAAACAATACGTTGGTGAAACCGGTGATAATGTGAACCAACGGGATGAACGGCCATCGGGATGAATGGGAACACAAGCGGTTCGAGAGGTATCCTGTCGCAGAACACTTCTGTTCACCAGAACATGATTTTCTTAACAATGCCTCGCTTTTGCTGCTTTAATCATAAGCCGGAGTGGACAGATTGAACCAGGAAAGCCCGAGAGAGCTATTGTATCCGACGTCTGAACACTCTACTGCCATATAGTATCAACAAAGGCGACCAGTAGAAGGGATAACCGTTCCTTAGTCAGGGTATGCGACAGCTTATGTGGAACGTTTTGTTCATGTAATTTTCCGGGATCACAGCGTAAGTTGGGCCTATTTGCCCTTTAGCAAATGTCCCTTTCGGTTCAAGGTTTATTGCGTATTGTATACATTCTGTATATGGGCACAGTGGTGTTGATAGGAAATGTGAGCTTTTTTTTCTTTTTTGTACGCTGTATTTGTTGCACAATGTATGCATTTCACATATATCAGTTATCAAGTAGCAGCGGGCTAGATAACATGGGCCCAGAGAAGGGCATAATCCGTTTTCCAACCATTTCAACTTGTATAACTTTTGTTTGTAAATTTTACATTTTTCATTCCCTTTTTATATATCTCTATGTAAATACAAATCTCTCGTTCGTCAGTCATTACTGACAATGACCAATCCTAGTGGCCTGAAGTGTTATTGTTTGCGTGTTCTAAGATGGCTGGTGAGACCAATCTTAGCTCTAAACTGCCTGTTGCAGATAGAACAAGAGAGGTCAGAGGAAGAAAGCTCTGTTGATGATGCCTTAGCTCTGGCTTTCCGCTGCGCACGTTTCTGCTTGGCTTCGCTGATTCTTTCTGCTTTTCTTATGAGGCCTCGCCACTTTGCTCGATCCTGTGCAATCTGTTCCCACGACTCTTTGGTATGTTGAAGTCTTTAAGGGAGGCTTTGAGAGTGTCTTTGTATCGCTTCTTCTGACTACCATGGGATCGTTTTGTAGTTCTTCATAGATGATTTTCTTTGGCAAACGTTCATCAGGCATTCTGGTAACATGGCCTATCCATCTTTACTGTGTCAATTTCAGAAGAGTATATACACTCTGCATCCTTGCTCTTTTCAGGACTTCTGTGTGTGGAATCCTGTCTTGCCACTTGATCTTTAGAAGTTTTCTAAGACAGCTTTTATGGAAGTGGTTCAGTCTTTTGGCATGCCGTTGGTAAACTGTTTCGAATGCGTATAATAGTGTTGGCTACACACAGATCTTTTGACTTTCAGCTTTGCGTCCTCTGATTCCACTTCGATCCCAAATACTTCCGCGTAGTCGGCTGCACTAGCTTTGGAAATCCTGGCATTGAATTCATCATTAATGTGCACAACTCTAGACAATGTGCTTGTCTACCATGTGCAATCGTTGACCTTCACTTTGATGGTAGGCTCCTTGTAAGGCTTTCCAGGTGGTGACTGATATAGCACCTCAGTCTTTTTTATCCTGCTTGTGAGATCATAGCTGTCACATAAATCAGATAATTTTTGCATTTTTGTAGCACTCTTTGCCATGTCATCAGCAAATTGGAGCTCATCTAGCACCTCTTTCTTCACCTTGGATTTAGCTTGCAACCTTCTTAGTTTGAAAAGCTTTCCATCAACGCGATACCTAATAGGTATACTATTATCACCATCCTGGAAATTATCTGTGTGCATGGCAGAAAACATCATGCTGAACAATGTTGAAGCTAGTACACAGCCTTGCTTAACTCGATTTATCACAGGGAATGGATCAGAAAACTCGCCATCATTTTGGACCCTTGCAAGCATACTATCGTGGAACTGCCGCACTATGGCTATGAATCTGACAGGACAGCCAAACTTTGCCATAATTTTCCAAAGTCCTTCACGACTGACTGTATCAAATGCTTTGGTAAGTTCAACAAAGGTCATGTAGAGGTCCACATTCTCTTCCTGGCATTTCTCTTGAAGCTGTTTGGCTGTGAAGATCATGTCTGTTGTTCCGGAATCCACACTAGCTTTCTGTTAGAAGCCCTGAGTATTCAAAGTGTTCATTCAATCGGTTCAGTAGGACTCTTGCAAAGATCTCCCCAGCAACTGAAAATAAAGAGGTGCCTCGATGATTGTCACAGATTTGAGGATTCCCTTTCCTTTTGAATAGGTGGATATTTGTTACATCCTTGAACTCTTGAGGGATAGCTTCTTTTCCCCACATAATGTGAAATAACTGTAAGTTCCTCTTCAAATGGAGGACCTCCTGCTTTGTAGATCTCTGCAGGTATTGCATCTGATCCTGGAGCGTTGCCAGATGACAGAGTTTTATTGCGTTTACTGTTTCAGAGACGGCTGAGAACTCATCAAGCAGCGGATTACATTCCATCTGTGGTAGTCTATTGA
This sequence comes from Anodontia alba, assembly GCA_964016985.1. Lineage (NCBI taxonomy): Eukaryota > Metazoa > Mollusca > Bivalvia > Lucinida > Lucinidae > Anodontia > Anodontia alba. The sequence goes on from OZ024836.1 coordinate 49,222,234, forward strand.
TAGCTTCATCATTGATAGATAATGTTCGATTAAGAACATCATCAAAGTGTTCAGCTCATCTTTCAAGATAGCTTCTTTATCAGTCAGAAGACGAGTTTCATCTGCACTAAGGAGTGGGGTGGTTCCTGAGCTCTGGGGGCTATATGCTGTCTGAACTGCATCAAAGAACTCCTTCATATCCTTTCTGTCTGCAAAGGACTGGATTTCATCAGCATTTTTGCTTGGCTTGTAGCATCGGGACCCAAGGTGAAGTTGGCTAGCTGTAAAAGTGCTTTAAACCCCTCCCCCCAGTGGTTTACTCTACTGACCGTTCTAGTCCCGGTGTTAGTCTTACTCTTTGTTGCTTTGTAGTTTATTCTACGAGGCGATTTGTATTATGTCTTACCTTGTGTTATTTTGCTCTTGTGTTTTTCAGTCCTTTTAGCATTGCGATTACCTCGCTTGGGGAAGAGAGATCTAAACTTAGTGCTTTTCGTACGTTTGTTCGATTTGTGCTTGTTTGGTTTTGTCGGTTTCATCTTCCTCTTGGGGTCTGGGAAGGGCTGCGGTTTGTGATTGTGGCACTCCCTGGACTTTTCTTTTACCTTTTTTTAGCATATCTCTGAGCCTTGTCTGGGCTGTCTTACATATGTTTGAATAGGCAGTCTTACTAGATACCGAGACGGTATCACTGAGGTATGCCTTGTGTTTTTGGTGTTTCTCTTCAAGAGGTCCCTGGATTTCTTGTCTTCGTATTTGCGAGATATTGGTCCTAGGGAATCCATTGCTGAAGAGTGAACCGTGTCTCAGAAGACTGTCCAACTCTCATCTACATCCTCTGAATCGTGTTCCAGTGCATCTAAACGGCTGCATTGATGAATTTGGGCACCTTTTCTAGCCCCTTCCCCATGCTAAGCGGGTGAGCAGTGCGATCCTAAAACGGTCTGCTCAAGCGCTCAGTTCGGCTGCCAAATTACCTGTACTGCTTCGTTATTAAGGAAACCGACCATATAGAACCAAGCCGCCTGTGTGCAGGTCCGCAACTACAGCTTCCAGTGTTTCCTCGCCTGCTGCTTCGCCGCTCGTCCATAGCCACAGGGCTTTTTGTATGACTTGCATATGTGTGCTTGCTGTGACTGTGTGTTGCTGATTAAAATGACATGAACTGTGAATTGAGAAAGGCGTGCAGAGTCAACCTCACTCTCTCGTCCTGACCTAGCTGGATCCGGAGACAAGACAGTGTCCGGACATCTGGAGCTAAGCCTTGACGCAGTGGATGACCATGACTTCTGTTGTGCCTTGTCATGCTCTCCATGCTCCACAACATGCTGCTGTATCGCCGTTTGGGCCGTTTAATCATAGCAATGATTTTCTCCACCCCAGCTGCCGAAGCAGACTTTACATAACTGGAACAGGCAAATCCAGATATGCATGTTTTTGTTTGGAGCTGCCGACTCCAAGATGGACTGCCGACCTCCATCTACCCTAGATATCGCTACACAGATTTAGTTAACAGCTATACAGAAGCAGTAACTTAAGTGTCCTATGTAGCATGTATGTACTAATAGTAAACCTCTGGAGAAGGCGAAAGCCGAAAGGCTTCAGGCAAACAAATCATTTGCACTTTTAATGATTAATATATAACCAGTGCAATGTACACAATTTAGAATCTTTTATTCAAACGAGATATTTCTCTAAAAGATTGTGCAGGACAAACACTTGACACGGCTATTTTCAGTTTTGAGAATGTATTCATTGCTCTCAAGAGCCATTGCTTATAGTGTCTATTTAACTTAGCTGCATGAAGAGAAAAAAAGGAAAAGACCCAGATCAGTCTGCGCATTCGCTGTTATTCAGTGTCGTTTGGCTTACAGAATCCCAGAAATTTTACGATTTGCTCTTCCCATATTTTTGTTTGTTTCAGTTGGAGTTTTACGGCCCAGTCAACACTATTAAGGTCATGTGGAACCAGTCAGTTTACCTAACCACACTTTTACTGGGCATGTTTAGTCCTCTAAAGGGTTAACCGGTACTTGTGCACGTTGTTTCGCCAGAAACTGACATCTGCCCTTCTTGAATCAGAGAAAGGGAAGAAACGACCGTAGAAAACAGTTCATGATCAGTCACTACGAAAGAATGTTGCCGGACCCGGCTGGGATCGAACCTGCGACCTCCTGATCACGCGTTTTCCCATATCTAGTTTGTCTGTGTGACGATGGGTGTACCAGATCTACGCCGAAACAAAGGCTGTTCTGGTATTGGCTATTTACATTTGCCCTTAAGGCATCTTTTCTTAGTTCATTTACTTTTTGGTTATAACCAGGACGATCCTGTCAAAACCAGATATTATAGTGCTGAAGAAACAAAGCCTTTAAGAGGAGGTGATAAAATTCTAAGAGAGGCAATTCTTTCATATTTTTTGGCCTCCCTTTTGAAAAGGAGTTTCCTCTTAAAGGAAAGAATTTGCTCCCGCCGGGAGCAAATTCTTTCCTTTTAGAGTAAACTCCTCTTCAGAAGAAAGCAAACAGGAAAAACAAATATGGAGTGACAAAATCAGTCCCTCCCTGCAATAAATAGCGGAAATCCACCAAGAACATTCAGGCCCTATAGAAAAATTGATAAATCGTACAATAAATTAAGGACGTCACAAGTACAATGTATGTCATGCAATTATGAAGGACCCAGCTGGTGGGTAGGGCGCAGTAGTTATTTTTAGGTTAATTTAAGGTCAAATGTTACAACGGCCAGGGGGACATTTTGATCAGAAAGAGTTACCTTCCGTATTAAAGAAGATTATTCATAAGAGAAAAAAAAATGATGACACGGTATGATTCCTTCCCTTGAAGAGTAATTCCTTTTCACAATGTAAGCAAATTCTCTTCTGATGGAGTGGTCTGCCTTGGAAGTACAGAACAAACACTTTGTGCTTGAAGGGGACAGTGAACCAATTGTAACAGGACTACTGATTGGTGCCAAAATAGTGTAGGAAAGCCCGGGGTAGTTATTTTGTGTAAGGCGACCTGTGATTGTTTATAATAAAGATGAATTAAAACTCATCATTCTAATTTGAAGAAAAAAATGTTTGTGTGTAATCTCCTGATTGTTTCAAAGAAATGCATGTTTCTGTTTGTATTTACTGGAGCCAAAAGAAGAAATGGTGAAATTACAAAGTTTTCAATTTTCGATGCCTACCAATTAAAGAAGAAGTGGTGAAATTACAAACTTTCAATTTTCGATGCCTACCATTTGAGGGGTTGCTACATTCAGCCTCCAAAACGTCCCAGAAAGCGCTGTTGACAGTGTTGTTTTTCTTATTTATTTTGCTTTGCTAAGCCTGGTCTTTGAATTAAACCCAAATTTGGAAGCCCAGCCATACCCTGAAATGAACCCTTAACCATCAAAAAGGGTGGAATTACTATGGAGCTCAATGGGAAAAATTATTAGTTCACTGTACCCTGAAAGTATATGGCCGGAAGTCTGTCAAGGGCATTAAGCCCTATTAAGCGAATGAACATTCGAGCCGCAACGTGAAAAAGTGTACCGCATGAGATCTGCGCCCAGAAAAGACTCAGATATTCCTGCACACCCAAACAGTTTGACCAAAGTCTGAGCCGTCAAGCTAAGGAATCCTTGGCTTCTAAACGAGCGCCTGGCCAAGTCTAATTAGACCGCGTGGATGCGCAGACTTATCTGACTATGCACTGGGCATCCATTTCATGAGGTTCATTTTCCTACATGGGGGTCCATTCAAGTTCTGAAAATAGTACTGGTTTCCAATTAGTATCATTAACATATAAACTGTTTTTCAACCAAGTTCGAGTAATTACGTTGCATTCCATGCCCATCTAAATATCTTTGAATGAGATTTATTACCTACAATCGACTCGCGTTATCTCGAATTCCAAGGGACTCTCTGAAACACTTCGAGATAACCGTACCTCGATATATCAGATTTGCGGAATTGAGGAGAACAACCACATTTAGCAAATGAATATGTAATTTGACCCCTGAAATTAGAGATATATTGAAAATATTGTGGAAAAAAGGAAATATTGCTCCTTAGGAGCAATTTCTCCTCTTTTCCACAATATTTTATTACCTGTTAGATTTCCATGTTTAAACAGGGACCAGATTTTTACTTCGAGATAAGCGAGGTCGAGATAACGAGAGTCGACTGTACTTTATCTCGTATGTTTAGAAATCAATTTGTAATGTATATATCATTATGAACTTTACAAATGAAAATGCAGATAAAGTACGTTTTCATTTGAGCCGGGCCATACGTTTTCTACAAGATTGCAATTTTCTACAAGACTGCAAGTGCGCCTAACAAAGATTATGATCTTCGTTGGGCGCAATAACAATCTTGTAGAAAATGTGTGGCCCGCCTGCGCACCTGTACAGGCGGATCATTTTGCCATTTCTCTTGGTGCCATTGGTATGTTTTCATCTGTGATTGTGACTATCTAAACATCTTAAGTACTTTTTGTTTCAAAAGTCATATGTATTACTCATAAAAAGTAAGTGTGCTGCAACTGTCATACGAACATTTATTGTTTTGTTTTTTGTTCTGGCAGTTAATAAATATTGTGTCATGCTTAATTTACATGATAAATTCGTATGGTTATATAAAACAATAGGTGTACATATTGGTCGGTAAATTATGTCTAAATGACAGACAAGTGACGATTTCAAACTTCTATTGTTCTGTCTAAGTATATAATTAAACTGTGTAACTGAACAATACAGTAATACAGACCACGAATAATAAGTATATGCTAAAGAATTGCTTTAAAAAAATTACAAATGCAATGTTGAGACATAAAGAAATGTACGAATGCATGAAAAGTATAAATACCTTGTTTAGATTTGGTCTTTACAGGCCCAGTGAACACTGTTAATGTCATATCGAGCTGGTCAATTAACCTACACACATTTCCTGAACAGGCTTTATCATTTTACCGGTTAACCGGACTTTGTGTGCATAGATTCGTTTGTAACTGACAGCTGCACTACGGTAAAGTACAGGGAGACGTTTTACGACCGCTAAACGACACTGTGCATCAGCTAAAGTGAAGTAAAACAATAATCTTAAAGGCTGCCTTTGGTTTCTACAAATTGGAGAATCGGTTTATTAAGTCTCTTCGTATGCGGCAGGTTAGTTTGCGAGTCTGCATACGCCCCCTAATACCGGCTTAAGCGGTATTTTATTTTCAAAGAAAACTGAATGGGCTAAATGATTCCAAAGAAATGAAACTATAATCTGCGCTGCTAAAACTCATTAATACATTTCGTTATTACATGAAATACACATATTATGACTTCCTCAAACAATTGGATTTAGCTTTCTATCTTGTGCTGCAAAAGGAAAGAGCCCTTTCTTGAGACAAGCATCTATAGTGCAGGCAGTACAATAATGTATCACAGTGGTTTGCTAAATTTTCTCATAAGTAGTTGCGGTCATGGTACCTAAGCCGTAATCCAAACTCATAAATCCATAAACAAATGACAAATCAGAATGTTCAGACAAACAGACGTGGACCCCAGAATAAAGGGTGTAATCAGGCGTCCGCGGACAGTAAGCATTACTTGGTAAGCAAGCTTCGCCCACCATGCCTATAGGCCTGAACAAAGGAAATATCGGTAGAAGCGTATGTCCTGGATTTGGGAAGTCTACTTATGGCGCGTCACTGGCAAAAACATCAGAAACAATTCTGGAAAGTGCCACATTGTAGAGATTGAGCAGATCATGATGACTCCCACAGAACTTCTTAAGTGTTGCTACCAGTTTGGTTTTTTGATACCCCTGGCTCAACAACTTTGTAGTGAGCACTTTCCCACGCTCCAAGAAGTCCTGATAATTTGAACAGGTTCTGGCATAACGGATTAACTGTGAAACGTAAACGCCGTATGCTGGTGCAGAAGGGATACTATTGCTCAGGAATGGAAAGTTAACAATGGGACAATTGAAGTCATCCCGTTTGTCGTAAAGCCTAGAAGTAAGCTTTCTATTGTCTATGTAGAGATAACAATCCAAGTACGAGGAGGAGGCTGCAGTCTCCATCGTTTCCTTTATTTCAAGTTCATGTGGATAGATGAATTCTAAATACTCTGTAAAATTTGTGTTTTTTAGAGACAATACATCATCTGTATATCTGTAGGTGAAATTGAATTGTTGTGCGAGGTGTTTCTTGCCTGCTTGGAGGAGACTTTGTACAAACTCCGCCTCATACGAGTATAAAACCAAGTCGGCAAGTAACGGTTCACAGTTAGTACCCATCGGTATGCCGATTGTTTGCTGAAGTATCCGTCCGCCGAACTCCCCAAAAATATTGTCGATTAGATATTCCTGCATCTGAGTATTTTTGTGGCGCATCAGAGTGATCCCGAACGAAGTATGTGTCTATGTAGCCAATGACAACATACTGAAATCGACGGTTACCATTCAAAAAGATAAAACAGTGTTTTTGTCAAAATTGATTGGGCACGCTGAACAAACGTTCCTTGGAAAAATTTAATTGAATATACCCCGGAAATACCACAATCACGAAGGACAGCCTTCCCGAGATACCAAAAGAAGGAGAGGTGAATAGCAAACACTGGCAAAACAAAGAGTCGCATTTGAAACCACGACGCACGAACAAAGCAGACTTTAAGAGAGGAACCCCCTTTGAAAGTCACATGGTATACAATGAACCGTCGTTACAACGACAGCATTTGTTCCCAAAGACATTGCCATTAAAATGAATTAGCTGTTGTAAAAAATCCTTAATGAGCAGATTGATATGCAAGAAAGGTCTTGTTTTGTTCTTATTTCCTCATAGAATACATGCTGAGGCGATTCTAACTAATACCCAAAACATATGTTTCTTTAAAGCATTAAATACAATATTCTTGCATAATTTGTAACTAATTGTTGCCTTCAAAGCGAAGGTTTAATGACAGTTAAATTGTCATTATAACAAAGTTTGTCGTTGTAAAGAGTGTCGGTATAAAGCAGGTTGTCTGTATTAAAATTCTGTGGTTTACATCATGATGCGACTTCAAGGAACCCATGTGCCTAAATTTCCTTACCCAGGTCCAGTCAGAACTGCAAACACTTTCATAAGATGCATGTTGGGTAGGTTTTCAAACAAAAAGTAAAACTATGCATAATGATTAATAATCAAGTCCAGTGATTACCTAAGTGCTTTGCACATAGTTGCAGACCCAAATATTCTTCAAAGATGGAATAAATGAGTTTTATGCCATCATGTCGACCTGAGACTCAGCCTCATATGTGCCAATCTGTGACCAAGAATTTGCTATTATGGCCAAAGTGGAAATGCAAATAGATGCTTCCATACACTGTTACTTATACTTTTAATTGTAAGCTATTTAAACGAGATAGAAAGTAAAAAAAAAAACATTTACAAAAGCATTATAAGCTAATTGAACCATTGAAACAAATCGTATTTGGGTCAATCCTTGAATAAGTGAGGATTAAGTATTTAAAAAACAGTTACTCTAATAATCCAAACCTCTCAAAGTGTAAACCTGCATTTTCTTTTTGACATCTGCAGCAAATATTTTTGGTTTCAGTTGACAATGCCAAGTACAATGTGACCTTTGTACTATGTCAATACTTCAAAACGTTACTTGGCAGTACTATTTAAAGAGAATTACCCGGAGAAAGCCACAATAAAAAAGCACAGTCTTCCCGAGGCAATGACAAATGAAAACTTGAAAAAAAACAATGCCAAAATACAGCGTCACCGTTGCAATTACCGGCATACATGAAAAAGAACTGCAATAGAACCATCTAGGAACGATCAGCAGATACAACCTTAAGACTCCATTTAAGGCCATAAAAGAATTTTGAGTAAAGATACCTGGAAAGCCACGATTACGAAGAATAGTTTTCCCAAGGTACAATAAGAAGGGGAGATGAGGAACAAACAATGACAATACAAACGCCACATATGAAACCACTGCTGCACAAATAAAGACGAACCGAACCACCTTGAAACGGTCAGTAGTTGTACTCGCATGCAACCTCGCCCTCCTCTGCAGTTGCAGCTTCCAACATTAAAACGATATAAACAGACAGAAACATGAAGCAACATAGGCAGCTATTAAAGGAGCATCACATGTAAAATAGAAAACAAACGGGGCAGTCGTAAAGTGGGTGACCAAGATGGCAGAATCACAACAAAAGATATTCAGCATTATAATAAGCTATAATTCATGCAAGAGGTTTAAAGTTATTTTATCTCAAGACTACCAAAACACATGTGGGTAAATACTGTCAGACAGTATATGAAAGATCCAATAAACAGCTCTTTTGGTCAGTTAAAACATCGTGAGGTTTTAAATCTATTTATTTCCGAGCATCTAATTTGTCTACATATTTCATTATACTTTATAGAACTTTGCGGTAGCCATACCTTGCTTTTCATGAGTATGTTTATTGTACTTCGGGCGATCATAAACGGTATATATTATGGTCTTGTTTCCAAGGCAACCTTTTAGATTTTTATTGTAAGAAACTATGCGAGGCCGTTTTTTCTCTCTCTCTCTCTCTCTCTTTCTTTCTTCTTGATAATATCTTTAATCTATTTCGTATTAAAGTATACAAATAAATAGTGGTATATGGATGGGCACGAATTTTCCATCACCGTTCCGGGCTTTTTAGCAGATCTGTTTCTGCTTTGTTAGAAAAAATACCTATATTCGGATTCTCGTGGTTCAGCTATTTTTTTTTTAGCTCTGGTTGCTAATGTCTAAGATGTCTGCCATGATTCTACATTCTTGTCTCATCACAGTGATTTAATTTGATTAACACCACATTTAGTTTAGGTCTGTGTATGTCTATCCGAACATTCCCGATTATCTAGTCCTTCTAAGGCAATGGTTCTTATATTGTTCGTTCTTTATATAGCATTGTGGCCACTCACTGCATGACAAATCTTATTTGAATTGATGTTTAATTATTATTGTCACCCGCTGTACGGCAGCCCACTTTGTTTTCTGTTTTGATTTCATGTTATGTTTTCTTGTTCTGATGCTAGCATTGTGGTCACCTTCAATTCCTGTTCTCTTTGCTTTATGTGACTTTCTGTTTGTGCTTTGTTTGTTTGTACGTATTTTAGACAATATTTGAACCAAGGGTGAATAAGGATAAAAAAAACATATTAATGATAAAAATCAATCATTCGATATAACTAAAGTACTTAGATGTATAGTCAGTTAGAATCACGATGCATGATGTTGACAGCGTCTGTTAAAACAAAAAAAATGTCTGAAAATTACAACATTCAATAAACTAGCCATCATTAAAACAGTTCCGTCTGTTACTGATAGTTGTTTCTCCAAATTAGATTCTTAAATACCCAAGGAAGTCCACAGTAATGAAACATAACCTCCGAAGGTACCGCATAAGGTTTTAGTAACCTGAAATAATAATACAAATCAATTCGTCCTTGAAACTGAACGAACTGTTGCAAAAATATTATCGCATTGGAACAGCAAAAAGCGTCGTTTATGGATGCTTAAGCCTCCTGAGTTTATGGGCTCAACTCCGTTTAGGATGTTGGCAGGATTACGATGGTAAGTTTTTTACCTCAGTCGCAGGTCACAGATATTTGTTCAGGACATCTTCAAGCATGATTTCTAACTTTCCCTTTTATAAATTGATATATTTTAACTTAAGGCGGGGGAGCGTATGCAGCACTGCAGACTATATTACTGTCGTATGAAGAATCGCATTGATACCGAGACTCCTATTATCATTATTGTACACGTCCTTTGTTCAAATCACAATCTACTTTGATCTGAGTTTTTGTTGTTTTTTGTGGGGGTTTTTTGCGTGTGTGTGTGTGTGTGTGTGTGTTTGTTTTTTGTTGTTGTTTTTTGTTGTTGTTTTTTTTTTTGTTTGTTTGTTTGTTTTTTGTTTTTGTTTTTGTTGTTTTATTTTTTCATTTTGTGTGGCGATGTCATTTGTACTCCATCCTTTTGTGTACGTTCTTCGCAGCTAATTCGCTTAGCTAGAGCATCTAGTCAAGTCAGTAACTCTAACAATCGAACTAAAACCTTAACTGCAAAACTTCTTATCAAGGGTACCGTTAATGTTGATTTAAAAACGCTTCTGCAACAAGATCTGCCCGAACCTGAATTTTAGGCGACTTAGTCTATAAATTAAGAAAGATTGTTTGCAAAATTGATTTTTCGGAATAATTTAAATTAATTGTCTCTTGCCACAAATGGTATTTTACAAGTTGGGTATTCTGTGGCAAACTGCATGCATGGTTGCTATCCGAATTTTGATTGATAAATTTGCTTCCCTCTTTAACTGCACCTATGGTGTGTCGGTCCTCATACTAAATAACGACTATTCCAATGCGGTTCCCCTGCTACTGTTATTCTTTGCTTTTGTTATTCCCGATAATCTATTTTGCATGGTTGTCACCTAATTTTCAATGTATGTGGTCGGATCCATCGTGGATCTATTTGTGGTTTTCTTGTGTTCTGGTTCAAATCACCATTGAGCCATTTGCTTGGATTTATCACAGTGGTTTTACTGTGGTGGTTTACAGATGAGGTAGAGGACCCTTATGCAGACCGGACACATATTTGTAATTTGAAGCTGCATCAGAATTAAGGTTGAGGTTTCGCGTGGGTATAAAGTATGACAGCTACCCAGTAGTTTTCTTACTGACCATTCCAAGGCAATTCCCCTGTTGCAGTTATTCTTTGTTATTGCGTATATATATATGGCTTTTGTTTTATCTTTTCTCACCTTCCTTGTTTCATTGTCTCTGGAAGTCTGGGATTCATGATTGTGGCATTTCCTGAGATTTTCATGCTCAATTCCGGTAAGCATGAAAATTTCTCTGCTTTTAAATTTGAAAATGCCAACAATAGTTGGCATTTTCATATTTATTAGCAGAGAAAGTTTCATGCTCAGCTATGTTTAGCAAAAAAGAATTTGCAATTGTTAGCAATTTATGATTTAGTAGCATAACAAATTTTATGCACAGCTGAGTTGAGCATGAAAACATTTTATAACCTGGGGGTCTGGTTTGTTTGCTCTTTCTCTTCGTGTCATTTGGTAAGCTGTGTTTTGGGATTGTATCTTCTATATTATTTTTTTTTTATTTTTAAACTCTAAGAATTATTCATCCCTTTCCGGTATCTTAGCAAATTGAGTACCATTAAGCTGGTGCTTGGGGCGTATACGGCCATGCCAATTATATTTTTGTCATATGAAAGGTCTCAATGAAACCAATAAAAGTAAAAAAATGATTGCCTTTGGAAACAAAGAACACACAAAATCACGAAAATTGGAGACTCAGTTAGGTTGCGTCTCTTCATATGCAACACTGTAGTTTGCGAGGCTGCATACGCCCCCTTGCGCCGGCTTAAGCGGTATTCGATTTTCAAAATAACCAGGACGGACTCAAGGTAGTACTCTGTTAAAAAGGTGCCGAAATATGCAATGATGTCTTAGTCTCAAGATGAAATTTTTTTATACAGATGACATTTTTAACCATACATAAATATTCAATATGTATAGTATGTAGATATACGCATGCCGTGTGTTGTAATGGAACAAACTGTCATATAGATGTTAGATACAATTATTTTATATAGGTGCTTAGGTCTTATTCGTACTGCTATAGCAGCTTCGGCTATTGGCGTTGTGCCGATATAATATGATAGCTATTAAATATTGCTCATTGGTTTCGGAACGCGTATAATTCGATGTTACCACGAGATATATAGAATAAACAGGACACAGGATAACAGAGCCACACTATCTCGATGCTACCCCAAAATATTAAATAAGCTATAGGACATCAATTCGGATCGTGATATTTCGATGTTACCCCAAGATATAAAAGCTATGTTTCAGTCATGATATCTCGATGTTACCCCGATATATATAGAATATGCCAGATCGCGAGATATCGATGTTACCCCAAGATATACAGGATATGCCAGGTGGCGATATCTCGATGTTGCCCCGAGATATACAGGATATGCCAGATGGCGAGATCCCGATGTTGCCCCGAGACATACAGGATATGCCAGATGGCGAGATCTCGATGTTGCCCCGAGATATACAGGATATGCCAGATCGCGAGATCTCGATGTTACCCCGAGATATACAGAATATGCCAGATCGCGAGATCTCGATGTTACCCCGAGATATACAGGATATGCCAGATCGCAAGATCTCGATGTTACCTCGAGATATACAGGATATGCCAGATCGCGAGATCTCGATGTTACTCCGAGATATACAGGATATGCCAATTCGCGAGGTCTCGATACAGGAGATATACAAGATGCGTTTCAGTCGTTATATCTCGATGTTTCTCCGAGATATATAAGAGAAAAGTTTCAGTCGTGATACCTCGATGTTCCCCCGAGATATGCAGAATATGCCAGAACGCGAGATCTTGATGTTGCCCCGAGATATACAGGATATGCCAGAACGCAAAAACTCGATGTTTTCCCGATATTAACAGAATTTGCCAAATCGCGAGATAGACTATAGGACGTCAATTCGAATCGCGGTATCTCGACGTTGCCAGAACGCGAGATCTCGATGTTGCCCCGAGATATACAGGATATGCCAGAACGCGAAAACTCGATGTTTTCCCGATATTAACAGAATTTGCCAAATCGCGAGATAGTCTATAGGACGTCAATTCCAATCGCAGTATCTCGATGTTACCCCCCGTTATAGTTCAGTCACGAGATCTGGAAGTTACCCTAAGATATACGGGATATGCCAGATCGGGATATCTCGATGTTACACTGAGATATACATGGTATGCCAGAATGGGATACCTCGATGTTCCTTCGAGATACACAGGATATTCCAGATTGCTCGATCTCGATGTTACCCCGAGATATGCAAGATAAGCCAGATCGCGAGATCTCGATGTTACCCTCGAGATATACAGAATATACCAGATCGCGAGACAGCCATGTTACCTCCAGACGTAAAGGATATGCCAGATTGCGAGATCTGGATGTTAGCCCGAGATATACAGGATGTTCGATCGCGAGAGTTTGATTTTAACCTCAGTATATATAGAATACGTCAGATTACGAGATCTCGATGCTACACCGAGATATACAGGATATGCCAGATCGCGAGATCTCGATGTTACCCTCGAGATATACAGGATATGCCAGATCGCGAGATCTCGATGTTACCCCAAGATATACAGGCTATGCCAGATCGCAAGATCTCGATGTTACCCTCGAGATATACAGTATATTTCAGATCGCGAGATCTCGATGTCGCCCTCGAGATACACAGGGTATGCCGGAATGGGATATCTCGATGTCACCCCGAGGTATACAGGATATGCCAGCTCGCAAAATCTTGATGTTACTCTCGAGATATACAGGATATGCCAGATCGCGAGATCTCGATATTACCCTGAGATATACAGGATATGCCAGATCGGGATATCTCGATATTACACCGTGATATACATGTACAGGATAAGCCAGATCGGGATATCTCGATATTACCCCGAGATCTACATGGTATGCCAGATCACGAGATCTCGATGCTACCATCGAGGTCTGTAGGATAGTCAGATCGGTATATCTCGATCTTACACCGAGATATATAGGATATAAGATACCGCTTATATCGCAAGATATATAGCGCACAGGAAACCAATTTCGTTCTAGACAGTAGTATTGACAGAGGTATATAGGGAATAGTAAAATGGCTTCCAACGTGTTTGATTTTGATGTATGACCCATTACAAGTAATGATAAGGCAACTGACATTCCAAATCAGAAAGTTCTGATAAGCAGTGTAAGAATGATGCCGATTTTGTAGAACATGTCGTGAGAAAGGATATCGAACGTGCCAATGAAACAGTAGTAAGAACAGAAAAGTCAGATATAGCAGTAAGGATGAAGGCCGACGGCTTCCCAAAAATAATGAACTTGAGTAGTAAAGCTGAAGAAAAAAAACTGCCAGTTAGAGAAAAGAAAGCGTGAAAGTGACTCGGAAAACAGTGATGATAATATTGATGTAAGAAAGAAAAGTAAAGAAGTCAGGTTTAAGTCTAAAGAAAGGCGAATTGCTATAAAGGCAATAAGTAATAAATTAAAGGACTCATCAACAAATAAACTAAACCAGATAGTGACATATCTGACATAGAAACTGAAACAGAGTCGGATCTCGAATTATGCTGAACGCACAGACAATACTTGAAAAATGGACGAAAGATTTGATGAAATTAAAATGAATAAGTCAGACAACATGCGACAGATAATATGTAAAAGGGACTCAGTTTGAACTGAGTTCAACAACTGGCTAAAATGTGCGTCATGTCTTCGAACGCTGGTGCAAGCAGTGGGTAAACGTAAAGATCGAATGCGGGGAGAATAGTTTGTAACAAACAAGATTCGACCGAAATATATTATGTAGGGATACACATTGACCGGCGATAGAATAGAATGGATATTGCTCACAGAAATTCTTATCATACCGACAGGAAGAGACAAAATACAAGCAAAGATAATGGAAGAGCATTCAGATCAAGGAAACCCTTCCCGCATAGGCGAGATGAAAAGGGGAATGGGCAGGAAAGAAAACGATATTACAGAGAAAATAGACATGAATACAGGGACCAAGATAGACGAGAGATTCGAGATAATCAAAGTTTCGGTGAGTATGGCAAATACGGCAAGTACAGACTCAAACAGTCGGAAGGCGCCGATAGTATTTATGCGGGGAGAGGGATGGAGTTATACGGGCTGGGCTCAAGACATTCACTGTAATAGTTACTGTATGAGGACGGAATGTAGAATTTCATTAAATATAGATATTGTTGGCTTAGCGGAGACGCACTTGATAAATAAAAAGGGCATCAGTATTGTTGGCTATACATGGTTTGGGCATACTCGGACCATTTTATACTACTATGAGGTTCTGGAGTTATTAAGTTTTCAATGAATAACATTCTTTTTAACACTTCTGACATTCAGATCTGTTAAGACTCATATGGTTAAACTAAGTAAAACACAGCAAAGAATTAAAATTTATGCAATCTTACTTAGTGTCGGTCTTTTCAAGAAGAAATGTAAATGCCTAAGACTTTATGGATAAACTGCTTTGCCAAATACAAGAATTTTAGGGAAAAAAATAGCAAAATAATGATCTTCGGTATTTCAACATAAAACTAGGAGATGCTGAGGACTTCATTGATGGCGTATACAAGGTGTCGTATAGAAAGGTTATCGATTTTCAACGTAACTCATACTGTGATATTTTACTGACTTTAAAATTAGCCATTTTACTATTCCCTATTAACACTTCTGACATTCAGATCTGTTAAGACTCATATGGTTAAACTAAGTAAATAAACACAGCAAAGAGTCATTAAAATTTATGCAATCTTACTTAGTGTCGGTCTTTTCAAGAAGAAATGTAAATGCCCAAGACTTTATGGATAAACTGCTTTGCCAAATACAAGAATTTTAGGGAAAAAAATAGCAAAATAATGATCTTCGGTATTTCAACATAAAACTAGGAGATGCTGAGGACTTCATTGATGGCGTATACAAGGTGCCGTATAGAAAGGTTATCGATTTTCAACGTAACTCATACTGTGATATTTTACTGACTTTAAAATTAGCACTAACGAGTGTATTTTAAATGGAAGAAAATCACTGAAAGATGATTGCACTTTTGTCTCGGCGCAAGGCGGTTCGTCGGTAACAAATAACTGTCAGGTCGCATATGAAGATCTTGACCTGTACAAAATGTTTGAAGTGCATCGTATCAGAAATTTAATTCAGGAAATATCTGACACGAGTATTTTTTTCAGACATCTGCCGGAGCATTCCTTTTTTTGCATTGGCTTTATAATATGCCAGATACATTATCTTACGGTGTGCATCGGTCAAATGGCAATATAATAAAATTTCTTCTGGGATGCCAGCATTTTCTCGATGCATAACGAAAAAAATAGACAGACTTTAAATGGAACAAGACCAGCAGTTACATATGGATGGATTATTCATTGATTTTTGTTCAGTCATGAAAGGCGAAATGAATAGACATTTAGGTCCGAAACAAATATTAGTAGGTTATACATCAGGCAATAAAAGCAGACAAATTTAGAAGCCCTGGTGGTGACAAGAACTTACACAACTACGGAATAAACTGTGCGTGGGGAGAAAAAAGGCTCAGGACCAAGTGAAGAGGTAAAAAGGAACGTATACAGGTTTTTCAGGCCAAACGAAAAGTTTTTGATAGAAGTATACAAAACGCAAAACGTCATTATTGACGAAACCTGCAAAATAAACTCATTGAAAGTTCTGAAAATGATAACACCGATATTTGGAAGAAAATTGGACGTTTAGGCATTGGCTTTGAAAGAAGGAAGACAATCCCATTCGCAATACTCAGAGGAGGCGGGTCTTTATCAAATAATCTGAATGGCATACTGGAAAATGGAAGAACTATTTCAATTATTTACTAAACCAAGAGGATCCTATTACGATGGATAATCACGAAAATGGGACAAAAACAATCACTGACGTTGAAAACAAAAGTTTATTACATTTTCAGCAATGATTTACTGAGATTTATCAGTGAATTATAATCTATAATTCACCGAGTGAATTATTTCATTTCGAACGTTTTGATGTCATAATTGCTAGGCGACGTTGCTGACGTAGTTGGTAGCAACAATAACTAGACCATGAAGTGAGCATATGCTCACTAATACCCCCGGCCATGGGCATCAGTGATAACACACAAATAGCCAGAACAACAAACGGAAATAACTCTAAGTGACCTGATGCCACAGCCCCTATTTTCTTTCCCACAATACAACTAATCATACTTGTCATGTGTACTAAATTTCAAGATTCTAGGTAGAGTAGTTCTTGAGAAATCTTTGACACAAAATAAATGTCACACATAAATAACCAGAATAACTAAGGCCAATAACTCTAAGGGCCTGGTCCCATGGCCCCTATTTTCTTTCCCACAATACCACTAGTCATACTTGTCATGTGTACAAAATTTCAGGATTCTAGGTACAGTAGTTATTGAGAAATCTTTGACACAAAATAAATGTTTACTCACACACAAATAGCCAGAACAACAAAGGGAAATAACTATAAGGGACCTGGCCCCACAGCCTCTATTTTCTGTCCCACAATACAACTAGTCATACTTGTCATGTGTACAAAATTTCAAGATTCTAGGTTTAGTAGTTCTTGAGAAATGTCACACAAATAGGCAGAACAAAAAAGGGAAAAGACTCTTAGGGCCTGGTCCCATGACCCCTATTTTCTTTCCCACAATACAACTAGTCATACTTGTCATGTGTACAAAATTTCAAGATTGTAGGTACAGTAGTTCTTGAGAAATCTTTGACACAAAAAAGTTTACTCACACACAAATAGTCAGAACAACAAATGGTCTACGTGACCTGACCCCAGAGCCCCTAATTTCTTTCCCACAATACAACTAGTCATACTTGTCATGTGCACTAAATTTCAAGATTCTAGGTTTAGTAGTTCTTGAGAAATCTTTGACACAAAATAAATGTTTACTCACACACAAATAACCAGAACAATAAAGGGAAATAACTCTAAGGGACCTGGCCCCGCAGCTTTCCCGCAATACAACTAGTCATACTTGTTATGTGTACTTAATTTCAAGATTCTAGTTATAGCAGTACTTCAGAAATCTTTGACACAAAATAAATGTTTACTCACACACAAATAGCCAGAACAACAAGCAAATTCCATGGGGAATTTATGTCCCCCGCCTTATGTTTATTTGAGGTGTTAAAAATGGGTAAGTTAACCAGAGGACCATTGGTCCTGTATCACTTACCTAAGTATTGAAGCAAGAAAACCAGTGACAAGGTACCTGTTCCCATTAGACTTCTGTAATATTAGAACTCAAAAAATGTCTAAGTTCAAAATGCGTAAAAAGTAATAAAATATAATTTTAGGATTCTGAAAAAAACACATACATATCTCCAGACCATCCTTAAAGCACCTGTAAAGTTTCAAAAGGATCGGCTTAAACCTGTGATAGGAGTTACGGGGACAAGATACCTACTCCCTATACGCTTCTGTAGTATTAGAACTCAAAAAATGTCTAAGTTAAAAATGCGGAAAAAGTGATCAAAAATTACTTCAGGATTCTGAAAAAACCACATGCATATCTTCAGGCCATCCTAAAAGCCCATGTAAAGTTTCAAAAGGATTGGCCAAAACTGTGGGAGCAGTTAAGGGGACAAGGTACCTACTCCCTATACACTTCTGTAATATTAGAACCAAAACAATTAAGTTAAAAATGCGGAAAAAGTAATAAAAAATTATTTCAGGATACTGAAAAATCCACATGCATATCTTCAGGCCATCCTAAAAGCCCATGTAAAGTTTCAAAAGGATCGGCCAAAAACTGTGAGAGGAGTTAAGGGGACAAAGTACCTGCTCCCATTAGACTTCTGTAATATTAGAACTAAAAAAATGTCTACGTTAAAAATGCGGAAAAAGTAATAAAAAATTATTTCAGGATTCCAAAAAAAAAAACACATGCACATCTTCAGACCATCCGTAAAGCACCTGTAAAGTTTCAAAAGGATTGGCTTAAAACTGTGGTAGGAGTTACGGGGACAAGGTACCTACTCCCTATACCCTTCTGTAGTATTAGAACTCAAAAAATGTCTAAGTTAAAAATGCGGAAAAAGTAATAAAGATTATTTCAGGATTCCGAAAAAAACACATGCATATCTTCAGACCATCCTACAAGCCCACGTAAAGTTTCAAAAGGATCGGCACATAACTGTGGGAGGAGTTAAGGGGACAAGGTACCTGCTCCCCATACACTTCTGTAATTAGAACTCAAAAAAATGTCTAAGTTAAAAATGCGGAAAAAGTGATAAAAATTTATTTCAGGATTCTTAAAAATCCACATGCATATTTTCAGGCCATCCTAAAAGCCCATGTAAAGTTTCAAAAGGATCGGCCAAAAACTGTGGGAGGAGTTAAGGGGACAATGTACCTACTCCCTATAGACTTCTGTAATATTAGAACTCAAAAAATGTCTAAGTTCAAAATGTGAAAAAAGATGATAAAAAATAATTTCAGGATTCTGAAAAAAAACACATGCATATCTTCAGCCCATCCTTAAAGCACCTGTAAAGTTTTAAAAGGATCGGACAAAAACTGTGGGAGGAGTTAAGGGGACAAGGTACCTACTAAAAAGTCGGAACCACGCACCACGCGCCACGCACCACGGAAAGCCAAAAACAGTGTCCCTCCGCTTTTCTTCGAAAAGGCGGGGGACAACAAAGGAAAATAACTCTAAGGGACCTGGCCCCACAGCCCCTATTTTGTTTCCCACAATACAACTAGTCATATTTGTCATGTGAACTAAATTTCAAGATTCTAGGTATAGCAGTTCTTGAGAAATCTTTGACACAAAATAAATGTTTACTCACAAATAGCCAGAACAACAAAGGGAAATAACTCTAAGGGACATAGCCCCACAGCCGCTATTTTCTTTCCCACAATAAAACTAGTCATACTTGTTATGTTTACAAAATTTCAAGTTTCTAGGTAAAGTAGTTCCTGAGATATCTTTGACATAAAATAAATGTTAACAGACAGACTGACACACAGACACACAGAAACAACAAAGGGAAATAACTCAAAAGAACCTGGCCCCACAGCCCCTATTTTCTTTCCCACAATACAACTAGTCATACTTGTCATGTGTACAAATTTTCAAGTTTCTAGGTAAAGTAGTTCCAGAGATATCTTTGACACAAAATAATTGTTAACAGACTGACTGACAGACAGTCACACAGAAAAGACAAAAAAAAACTATATACCCCCATTGCATATTTCATATGCTGGGGATATAATAATAGTTGACGTTTCGCGGAAAATTTGATAAAATCATGGAAATCAGCAATTTTCATGTCCACTTGGCGTTTTTGAGATAAGACCTGCAACATAAATATAAAATATGATTTTCTTGATAATCTAGTTCAACTTTCGTGACATTTTTGTGTCTGTATTTCAAGCACAGGATGATTTTTGCATTGAAGTGAAAACAAGATGGCGACTGATTTTCAAACTAAACCACACCTCTTGAAATTCATGCACTGACGAACTATTTTGGTAGGAAATCATAACGGTTGAATGTGAAAATTCAAAGGTAAAACATAGATGAAAATGTAATAAACAATTTATTTGTTTGTTTTGATAGATTACGGAGAAATAATTCACTCGTGTTCTAAGGTTTGCTTGTAAAAAACTAGTTCGCTTCGCTCACTCGTTTTTTACGCGCAGGACTTAGAACACTGGTAAATTATTTCTCCGTAATCGATCAAAACAACCAAATAAACTCTATATAATGAATGGTGATTTTTCATTATATGAAGTTAGACAAGCGGCGAGGAAGGTTAGAAAAAGTAATTCAACGGGATGTGATGAAATGTGCTTAAGTTTTCTCTACAAGCTATTTTTGGAAGATGAATCATGGCGTATCGGTATTATAGACCCTATGTAGAAACCCAATACCGTGGGATCACTTTAACTTAGCAGTTTATAAGTTGTGTTGTGTCATTCTAAATGAGAGATTGAATAAATGAGTAGAAGAAAATGATAAATTGTCGGATTGCCAAAATGGTTTCAGGATACGAAACATAGAGATACCATCGACAATCTTTTGACGCTCATTAGTTTGATTGAAATACGTAATTGTAAAAGAAATCCACGTTTTATATACTTTCGAAAGGTTACGGTTAATAAAACTTTGATGTGGAAACAGTTATTACAGTTCGGCGTCGGTGATAAAATGTTCTCCAACTTAAGGGCAATTTATGGTAATATTAAATGCAATGTTCGAATAATTGTATACCTAACCCATTGGTTCAATGTAAATACTGGCTAAAAACAGAGCTGTCACCCATACTTTTTAATTCATTTTAATTTATCTTTAAACGATCTTACTATGACACTGCAAATTTCATGTGTGGATATGGATGAAACCCACATTTGTGTCCTGCAGTGCGCAGACTTCATAGTTATAACAGCAGAGCCACAAGGGTAACTTCAAAATATGCTAGATAAACTCTATTATTAGTGCAACGTTAAAGCACTGCAAATGAATTTAGATTAAACGAATGGTGTTCAGTTAAGAAATGTCTAAACTGACAGCAAAAATTTCATTTTCAAATATGGTACTGACATGATAGAATAGGTCGCTTTGTATAAGTACTTAGGTTTGGTTTTGCATTAGTTTCTCAACTATGCTGTTACTGCAAAATTCATAGCGAACTCCGCCACAAGGGCTTTACTTCTTGTTATAACTAAAGAAAAAGAATCGATACAGTAGTCTGGCCGACTAACTACGGGGCTGCAATTTGCGGTACCAAGGATAATAGCATTATCAACGCAGAACAGGACAGGGCGTGCTGATACATTTAATGCGTTGGGAAATGCACACCTAACAACGCTAAGAACGGTGTGAACGGCGACATGGTTAGCATCAAGCAATGAATAAGCATGCCAAAGCTAAATACAAGACTAAAGAATGTGGAAAACTCAAGGATGAACACAATTGTGTATCGCTGGTTGTCCAGTAATCACAGTCACAGATACAAAAATCGGTCATTCCGCTTGTTCAAACAGTTGGGAAGGTATAATGTACAGGAAAATAATGAAACTTAATGGTAGACTTAAGCAATGCTGTGTTTAATGGTTATAAAATTAAATGATATGACGCAATTAATTCAGAACGGGGAGTAACCCAGTCAGCATTCTACGTAAATCTATATCGGGCCGTCATCGGCCCGTCAGGGTAGCTGACGGGCCGATGACGGCCCGATGTAGATTTACGTAGAATGCTAGCTGGGAAGCTCCGCTGGTATGAACAAATTAAGGACATACAAACCAGTTTATGACACATATAAAATATAGGCCGATATGAAAATGGTATTGCCGAAGTACGCTAGCTAAATTCCGCTGTAGCGTTGATCCGATTAGAGTGGGAACGGTCCGATATGAGCATTTATCCCTGTGTTAAGATGGCACCGAAAACATACTTGATATACTTACGTCCTGTCCGGTCTATAATGACTTAATAGACGAAATGTACGCATAGACTATAGAATTCACAGAGCATTTCGAAAATTATTCAGACATCGAGAAAATTTGTTTATCTTGTCCTGTGATCGTTGTATGAATGAAGCAGCCAAAACATGCTCGGAAATTTGAAACTTAGGCGCAATTTTCTTTATAAAACTTTACACTACACATTTTATCCTCAAAAGTTATTAATATTTCAGGTGTGTGCGTATGTACTGTAGTACATAGTTTATCAAGATCATATATATGTTTACAGGCTTCTTGTTTAAAGTTTAGGTTTTGATCACTTTTAAAAGTCTCTCGTAATTCCTAATGGAATTGTTCCACTTTAAAGTAATAGGTATTTTTTATTTGTGCAAAGTATTTGTATAATGTGGAAGTGAGACTTAAAAAAAAATAAAATAAATAAATTGTCGAAATTTTCAATTGTCGAGCATTCATCGTGTGCATACAATGCTAGGACAACTGATATGCTCGTTGTAAAGTCCGCCATTTATTCATTGCCCTGCTGTGTATCTTAAGACTTACTCCGTAGATATTCGGCACAGATGTAGGATTGCTGGCATGGATTCTGCGTTATATTTTATGACAATAGTACCGGTTTCAGCAATAATCTCTCGCATAATTCTAAGTAGGAATTCTTCTGTCATATATCATATTTTATATTTATATATGTGGAAGTGAGACTATAATAAACTGTTATTCTGTCTGTTGTGTTCTGAAAAGCTGTTTATTCAATCAACAATCAACATCAGAAAGGCATACAATAGGTCAAGTTAAAATTAAATCTAAAACACTGGCTCGATCTCCTTACACATCAATATAAGTAGGCTGAATGCATCACTGAACATGTGTGTGTGTGTGGGTGTGCTTCCGTGTATACATGCATGCGTGTGTAAATGCTTGCGTGTGTGGTTGGGGATAAAACATCAGTTGCCATTAGATATAGCATGCAATCCGATCATCCCGTCACCATGTTAACCCTTAAAGCTCTAATAACAATTGCAGCAGACATGAAATGTCATGTCTTATTTTCTATGAAAAATAATAATGAAAAGTAAAATGTCATCTGCTACAATTTTGCTTTTAAAGTTTAACTTTCAATCATATGGAACTTAAATGTAACATCAGTCCCAGCGGGCACGTGACATTAATACAACGTCGCGTCAACCTCGATGCAACTCCATGACACGGAGTTGCATCGAGGTTGACGCGACGTTTATGCGACGTTGTATGAACGCCCTATGCCAGCTGGGGATAGTTTTATTGTCTTTTGATTCATGTTGTTTTTTTTTATTTTATTTATTTATTTTATTACTATTATTATTATCATTATTTATTTATTTATTTTTGTTTGTATATCTCCGGTGCTGTTGTATTTTGCCTGTACCTTCTTTTATCTTCCATAACCCATTAAATGCTTAGTGGATTGTTTTGCCTCACGCTGTCCACAGGTTCATTTCTAAATTTAAGTGGAGTCTAATTATTTTACTGTCAGTTTATCTTTTAAAGAAATATGTTCTATTTAATCAATGTAGACCGACCCTGATCAGAGGCCGCGTTCTGTGATGTCTGATCAAGGTATTTACTATTTGCCATGATCCCGTTTATGGAGCGCTGCCCAGCTGGCATATGACTCTTATACAACGTCGCATCAACGTCGATGCAACGTGACGTTGCATCGATGCTAATGTGACGTTGCATCGATGCTAATGTGACGTTGTGATAATGTTGCATGCCCACTGGGAAGGCATTAATGGGTTATCTAAACGACGGCAGTTATATATGTATAACCAGTGAATCCTAATAACAACGATAGCATTTGTTCAAAACGATGTTGCCATTCAAATGAATTTGCTGTAGTAAAGAATCCTTAATAAGCAGCAGAATGATATGTAAAAAAAAGGGCTTCTTTTATTCTTATTTCCTCATGTAACATATTTTTGGATATTTATCAGAATCGCCTCAGTGAGGTGATTCTAAAAATACCCAAAACAAATACTAGCAAATTGTAACAAATACCCAAGCATAATTTTCTTGAAGTATCAAATACAATGTTCTTGCATTATTCTGATTAAATGTCACCTCTTGACCGAAGGTTTGGTGCCAGTCAAATTATCATCATAACGAATTTTGTCGTTGTATCGAGTGTCGGTATAATGAGGATTCACTGTACTTCTATAGATAGCGGATCTAGAAACCCGCATGATCACAGTATGTGGAAGTTTTATTGCTTCAGATGCAAAGCAAGAGCGTAATCTCAAGACGGTAAATTATCGTCCTTGTAGCCATGAATTCCTTTCAGTTGTTGTTGTTGTTGTTGTTGCTTTTATTGTTGTTGATGATTATGATGATACTACATATTCCGCATCATTAGACAAACGTTCATCGGCATCCTAAACATACATTTACACCTGTGCAAGTTAGTTATATCATCTCCTGAAAGCAAATACAAACGATTATTAATTAACTACCACTAATATAGTACATCCCAGCTAGCATTCTACGTAAATCTACATCGGGCCGTCATCGGCCCGTCAGCTACCCTGACGGGCCGATGACGGCCCGATATAGATTTACGTAGAATGTTGACTGGTCATAATCGTATATGACAAAAACGTGTCCACATCATATCAGTCACAAACTCTGTCAATTAAGAGAAACTCAACCAAAACAGCCGGAACTCAGCTTATACAACTTAGCTAATATCGATTCTGCCATCTCCGATGCTAATAGAAATGACGTAATCGACATTGGCTAAGTCGTATTGGCCGTAACTTGGCCAAATGCGATTTCGTCACTTCAGTTTCTACGGACGGAAATGACGTAATCTATATATATATTGGCCGAGTTGCGGTTGTATTGGTCGAATTGCTCTGTTTTGGTAGATTTTGTGATGAAAAAATTAACGGATTTGAACTGACTTAGATGTAGAGAAGTCACTGATCAAGAAATTTCGTATTGGCCCAGTTACAGGTCCTAGGCCTGCTGTATCGGCCCGAGGTCGAAGGCCGTACGATATCGGACCTGCAACTGGGCCAATACAATAACATTATAATACGGATATAATGCCAACCCAATTAATTTAACGCTACCTGACTGGTCAAGAACAAATTCAAAAGGCATCTATACTTTGAACTATTTTCTTTGCGTAGCTTTCTGAAATAAGCTACCGTATTCGACCACATTACCGCACATACCCCTATAACCGCACAGTCTAGCAATTCCGTACTTTTGGCCCACTTCTTTATAAAGGCATGTGTTGTGGGTGCTCATTTGAATGGCATCGACAAGTCGATGCAATTTAAATGAGCACCCACAACATATGCTTTCTTGTCGATGCAACTCAAATGAGCACCCACAACATATGCTTTTATAAAGAAAATCAGAAATAAAATGCATAAACATCTTAAAATAAGTCATTTGCTGATCTTTTTAAAGTGAACCCTAAGTAGACAGATACTTATTTTACCACAAGTTTACCTAGTAACTTTGAAAAATCTTTACCTTTCGTGGAAACTAAAAGATGAACAGAGAGGCATTCCATATATTGTTGTGGTCATGAAATGATTACAAAAGGATGCAGTGCTTTTGCTCCTACTAGTTCACTTATCATTACTTTCTCAATCTTCAAAGATTTAAACATTGTATATGATGCAAGAAAAGACCTTTATGCAGTTTGCGGACAACGCAGGCCCTGACACCTTCGTTGTCCGCTTACAGAATAGTGGACATTGTAGTACGTGTCGATGAACAGAGAATGCCCAGATTGCACGGACGCGCACGCTCATCTGGACCTTCGCTGCTCGCATATGGCGTTAGGCATTTTTACGCGTTGCGCATTAATTATGTGTTTTAAATGTGTCGTTATATTTTGAATAATATTACAATAATAAAGGGCCGTGAGATGTGAGTCCAACGAAAATGTGAGATGTGTGACCAAACGAAGACTCAAATCAGCCTGTGCATCCGCGCAGTCTGATCAGTCTTCGTTGTCCGCAGGAAGAAACTTTGCATCCTTGGTTATTCAAAATTAAGAATGACTATACCTATGATTTAAGCAACGTTTTGAGAGTTTATTTAATGACTGTTACATAGACAATGGTTTCGTTATTATAAGCACGGGGGAAAAGGGTGCAACCTCTGTTTTCATTTTATTTCATTTTATTTTTTATTTTTTGTATTAAAACCTAAGTGGTTGAGAACCAATGCATAAACATACATAAAGAAATTTTGAGACAAAATGCATAAAAATACATTGCCTGTTTTTTTTTTTTTTTTTTTTTTTTTGTTTGTTTGTTTTCAATATTTTGATAGTGGACCATTGTATACCAATTTCATTACTACATGGTTGTGTCTGCGTTCAATCATCTCTCTCTCTCTCTCATGAATTATCTTAATTGAGCCAGTATTCGAATTATACACTGGGAACAGATTTTTTCTGGCAATATTATCATGTTTTAATAAACACGATTAGATCTTGTATCTAAATTATCAAATCACGAAATGAATAAATGACAAAAACTCTCAAACTTTTATGAAAAGTAAAGCTCGATGGGGTTTCAACCCGACCAATCCCCAGCCTGATATTGCAAACATTACAGGAGCAATTTTACGTGAATAAATACCCAGCTAGCATTCTACATAAATCTATAGCAGGCCGTTCTCGGCCCCTCAGCTACACTGACGGGCCGATAACGGCCCGCTATAGATTTATATAGAATACTTACTGGGTATATCCAGAAAATGGCACAACCACGAAGCCTAGCCGTCTGGAGACATCGAAAGAAGATGAGATTAGGAACAAACAATGACAAAACAAACGCCACACGGAAAATTTTCAAATAGAAATACCATGCAGAACAAATGCATTCGGGAGTAAACCGTACGATACGCAATATTTCTTTATTCATATCCCAGTAAGCATTTTATATAAATCTATAGCGGGCCGTTATCGGCCCGTCAGGGTAGCTGACGGGCCGATAACAGCCCGCTGTAGATTTATAAAGAATGCTAACTGGAATCACGAAGGAAATCTGTAAAGAAAGACTGAAATACGGGTCTTGTCTCGATTCATTTTGTTTTGTTGCTTTGGTCGCATTTGGGAGCGATTGTATGAAAAAACGGATCATTTTTCAAGGGAACGTATACAGCCGAGGAGACATCAAGGACGCAGAATATAGAGGAGTACCAAAGAAATGAGTTATCGTAATGCAAATGAACTGTTTACCTTTCGTCCAAAAATACTCGCCGCCATCTTGGCATATTCTCTTATGTGCATTTTCACGGTGCTATCATACAGCAGTTATGCCACGTAGCGTTACATAAACAAGCTATGGTCCGTTTTGATAACGTTTTAAGCAAAAACCATTTTCAATCAGCCTATTTCATCACGGCTTCAACGGTTATAGTTCTAACTCGGTAGGTTAACACTTATTTAGTGCAATTTGACTGGTACAGACTAGTTAGAAAAAAAAAGTATTTTTACTCCCATAAATCTACTGATCAGGATTCTCGGAACTAATTTCTTCTAGCAAATTTCTAAAATGAGCTAGGGTACCCATATTTTCAATATATCTATATCTATAAATAGGATCTAGTTGAAATCGCGAGGTATGAGAAATGAATTTGTATTTTTGTTGATTTTAGCGATGTGTAAATTCCGGCTAATCACCAACAATCTTAATATAAAGCCTTTCAGGCTTTGATCAGTTTGTGGGTGATTCATCGGAGCTTACACATCGATAAAATCCAATTAAATTTATTCCTAATGCGCGCTAATGTTCAAAACAACTTCCTCTGGACCCGGAAAAAGTTAATGCAATGACATGTGCGTCGGAACCCGGAGAATGTTAATACAATGCCATGTGCGTGCGATCGCTGTTCTCGCAATTTTTGTATGATTCCATTCTGAAATCAGTGACCGATCCACACTCTGTAAGAAAGAATGATATGTAAAAATACCTTGTTTTATTCGTATTTTTTCATAAGGCACGTGTGTTTAGAGATTTGTTAATCGCCTCGATGTTTTGCAATTTTCTGTTGCATTTTCTTTATTTATGTGTAAATCATACCTTATTTAAGATCTTATTTGTAGTCAATATTTTTATTCCAGTTTTGTTAAAATTTATGATTCCTTATTCATTAGGTCCATAATTTTCTCCAATTGTTTGTCAATTTTCTACCAAACTTAATACGAATTGACCACTTTTCTCTAATTAGTGAACCCTATCCAAACAGTCAAATGGGCCGCGCCATGCGCAAACATGTCTTCGGGCATATGCGGACAGCGAAGGCCCAGATCAGCCTGCGCATCCGCGCAGTCTGATCAGGGCCTTCGCTATCCGAAAGCAGAATCATTGAATACTATTGAATGTTTCAGTGGAGAGCAAATGCCCGGATGAGACTTTGCGCATGTGCAGGATGATGTGAATACGCACATTTTGCGCATGCTCGATCGTACCTTTTCGCTTGACGCGGCCCAGATATAAATATGAGGTATGTCCGAGTGGCGGCACTCAGTGTCAGTTTAATTACATGTACCTATAGCGATAAGTGAAAAAAGAAACGTAATTCCTGACGAATATTCAAATCAGCCAGCGCATCCGGGCAGTCTGGCCTTTCTTCGTTATCTGCATGAAGAAGCTTTAGCGTTACATCCTTGGCTATCTACAATGCGTTCAGAGAAGATTTTGATCTGAATCTTCGATGGGCGCACATCTCCGAAGATACGCTTTCTGACGTTGGGGCTGGAATTTAAGTCTGTACGGGCTTGTAGAATAGCTTCACCGTGTCTTAAAATAAAAGTGAAGATAACCGGGAAATGCCACAATCACCGAGCACAGCCTTTTCGAGGAGCCCAAAGAAGGAGAGATGAGGAACAAATAATGACAAAACAAACGCCACATATGAACCCAGCGACGCTCAAACAAAGAAGAACTGTAACAATGGAACCACCTTTGAACGATCAGTAGGAAAACTGTTGGGACAGGTCCGAGCATTGAGCGACGTCTGATAAGTATCTGCACTGTTTGCCACTCATCCAGCAATTTTAGACGTATCACTTGATCTTAAAATGATTCCAAATAATCAAATATTAGGAGAGGTCTGGTAATGGAGTTAAGGTGCCCCATCATTTAGGTAGATACGGTTAGCGTGATGACTTTTATGATGTCATTTACGACGAATTACAAAGATGGAAATAACATTATTTCCGCCCCTGCGTTTGACACCTGTAGGTGGCTGTACTTAGTAACAGTACGGCTCTGTACTCGCATTGTATGAATAAGTGCAGAAGACACTGAAGTTGCCATTTGGATGACAGCTAGTGAATATAATTAATGCTTAGCATGGTGGGTGAAAATTTCAGCAGACGACATTTTGTAACTTTTTTTTCTCATTTTTCCCAGAAAATAGGCTTTAACATCTCATGCATACTGTCTCCTTCCTCAGGAGGCAATTTGCATGAAATATTAAAGCCTATTTTCTGGGGAAAAATAAGAAAACTATCATCAATTTCCCGTCTGCTGAAATTGTCCTGAGAGTGGTAAAGTTTTGGGAAAATGTGTCTACGGGGCATATGCAGATACGAGCAATAAAAGTACAGATCAGTCAGTAAGTCACAAAATATTATTGGGCCTTTGCTATACAGCTATACAATTTATACTCAACAGACTTACAAGAATTTAGCGAAATTTGATTGGCCGATGAGCAGAAATCCCGGAACTATTTTCTCCGCGCAAAAGTCTAAAATACGCTATTTTACCCATATTTTCGCGGAATGTATGGCCTAGTTGGAATTATAAGAAACGAATTTTATTTTTATGGATTCTATCGATTTGTAAATGTCGGTGACCCACTCACAAACTTGGCATAAAGCCCGAATGTCATCGACTAAATCTACTTCGGACTTTATGCTAAGTTTGTGAGTGATTCGCCGGCGCACGCTTACACTTCGATAAATCCACAAAAATAAAATTCAGTCCTATAGTATTCTTAATTTTGTCCGCTTACAGCGAAGGGCCTGATCAGACTTTGTATGGACGTACTGGCTAACACGGGTCTTGTCTCTCCGCACATGTCCTGGAAGCATCTTACACATGGATTGGCGTAGATATTGTCTTATTGACGTGCTACGTTTCCACGTAATGCTTACTTTTCAGAAAACACCAGAGCTGTATGCCTCCAACTTAAAAAAATGGGAAATGGTGGGGAGCGTACTGCTTTTTCTTTCTTCATTCGTTATTCCGTTATTCACTTGTTAGTGTACTTTATTTTTGCTTGTCATCTGCGATCAATTATGGAAGGCCATAACTGTCTTACGAGCATATTTTTTGCTTCGTACTTTACTATTATATTCTGTGGTCTAAGCATAATATGGAGTGGTACATCCGATACATGTTGTAGAAACTTCGCTATATTCTGTTCTGAAATGGTTATTCGCTGCAGTATTTCAGTTGTATGTTGTAGTCGCAGTGTTATATGCTGTGCTTTTTTCCATTATATGCTATGATTTACCCGATATATGTAGTAAAACTTTATTATATTCTGTGGTAAAATGGTTGTACACTGTAGTACTTTTACCATATGTTGTGGTCTCAGTGTTGCTGTGCTTTTTTCTCATTATATATGCTGTGGTCTAAGCATTATTTGAAACTTCGCTATATTCTGTGGTAAAATGGTTATACGCTGTAGTATTTTCATTATATGCTGTGGTTTCAGTTTTGTATATGCTGTGCATTTCCATTATATGTGTTAGATAAATCTTTTTATGGGGTGCAAACTTTGGTAACAGTTATTTATATCCGCGCTATTCTTGTCGCTGTGACGTTTGAGTGCCCTTGACTTGGACACGGGCTAACAGTGCAGGATGGAGCGAATTCTTTCTTTTAGAGAAAACCCTTTTTCAGTAGAGAGGCAAAACAATTTTGACTGCGCTGTTTACAATTCTCCCTAAGCTTTCAATGAGTGTGCTTATTCATGCTTTCTTTTCCTTATGTTTTTAAGGACTAAATATGCTTTCTATGGATATATGTATACGTCTAAGTGATGTACGTACAGTCGAACGTCAATGACCTTGGAACCATGGAAATTTGTTCCACATATGGGTAGTTCGAGCTACTACGGGTTTATCATAGTGCCAACTCAGGAGGCAAATGGGGAATAATTTCGGGATGCCTTTTTGATCTTCTATAAGATAAAGGTATATTGAGTGTACTCATAAAAAAAACGCTTCTATGTGGTGATTCTAATGATTCTATACACAACATATTTTCCTGTTAAAATAAGACAATTTCCCTAAAATATCCCTAAATATTCTTGCGCTATCGGAAGAAACGAGTTCGAATGCATTACGAAAACACGCCTATTCATATATATAGAAAATTTCACCTCCCAAACCTGAAAAATTTCAGACAAAAAACTCTTCTGTTTTTCATATTTCTGCTCAAAACATAGATTGTGGGTACTCGTTAGAACCGCCTCGGCGAGGCGGTTCTAACGAGTACCCACAATCTATGTTTTTGAGCAGAAATAAGAAAAATAAAGTATACCCCTGTAAACCCCAGTTATACTATATAAAAGTGGGGTTTAAGGGGGTCAATATTATATAGGCATGTTTTCGTGATGGAGCCACGGTAAACGTACCATTAGTGTTTGGGTCCTTGAAGCTTTTTTTTTCTATATCATTCCAGTACGAGTAATTCAGTATGTAGAATAGGGAGCTAGATCGCGTGATCAATGAACATCTCCACTAAAGCTGGCCCCGAGGTTATAAAACTTTTTATGCTCAACTCAGCTGAGCATGGAATTTATCCTGCTTATAAGTCTCAAATAACTCACACTTGCAAATTCCTTCTGGCTAAACATAGCTCAGCATGAAAATTTCTCTGCTAATAAATACGAAAATGCCAAGCCATTTTCATATTTTTTAGCAGAGAAAATTTCATGCTCAGTTGAGTTAGGCACGAAAACAGTTTTATAACCTTGGGGCCTGGTGTTACGGGGACAGAGAACACTTGGCAGACTCGGGGCCAAGGCATTTTCATATTTATTAGCAGAGAAAATTTCATGCTCAGTTGAGTTAGGTACGAAAAAAGTTTTATAACCTCGGGGCCTGGTGTTACGGGGACTAAGAACACTTGGCAGATTCGGGGCCTTGTGTTACGGGCACAATTAGAATAATTCTGAAAATAGTGTACCGCTCAAGCCCCGCTATAACGCGTGACCATCATTGCACATAACCGTACTACTCATGTTATAACATTACTGCTCAAGATATAACAGAACTGCTCACGATATAACAGTACTGCTTACGATATAGCAGAACCGTTCACGATAATATAAACTGCTCTTGATAAAACAGAACTGCTCTTGATATAACAGTGCTGCCAAATAATGCATAAGTACTGCTGACAATATAACAGTACTGATCACGATATAACAATACTGTTCATAATATAACATTATAACAGTATTGCTCTTGATATGACAATACTGTTCATGATCTAACAGTACTTCTCATGATAGTATTGCTCATGATATAACTGTATTTTATATGATATATAACAGTACTGCTTATGATATAACAGTACTCCTCACGATATAACTGTACTGCTCATAATAACACTTTTCATGATATAACAGTACAGTTCAATATATAACTGTATTGCTCACAATTTAACAGCTCATGATATAACAGTACTGCAAATAATATAATATAATGATACTGCTCACGATAAAACAGTACTGCTCATGATATAACAGTATTGCTCACGATATTATAATACTGCTTACAATATACTAGTATTTCTAATGATATAACGGTACTTCTCCTGATATAAAAGTACTACTCACGATATAACAGTACTGCTAATGATATAATAGTACTTCTCATGATATAACAATACTGCTTAATATATAAAGTATTGCTCACGATATAACAGTACTGCATATGATATTACGATACTGCTCACAATAAAACAGTACTGTTCATGATATACCAGTACTGCTCACGATATAACAGTATTGTTCACGATGTAACAGTACTGCTCATGATATAGCAGTTCTGCTAATGATATATTAGTACTCCTCACGATATAACAGTACTGTTCATGATATATCAGTACTTCTCATGACATAACGATACTGCTCATGCTATAACAGTACTAGTCATGATATAACTGTACTTTTCATGATATAACAGTACTGCTCATGATATAAAAGTACTGTATGGGATATAACGATAGTGCTCACGTAAAAACGGTACTGCTCATGATATAACAGTCATTTTCGTTATATAACAGTACTGCTTATGATATAACAGCTCTGCTAATGATATAAAAGCATTGTTCATGATACAGTAGTACTGCTCATAATATGACAATACTGCTAATGATATAACCGTATGGTCATGATACGAGTATAACAGTAATGCATATGATATAACAATGCCGCTCATGATAAAACAGTACTGTTCATGATATAACAGCCATGCGCATAATAAAACAATACTGCTCATGATACAGTAGTACTGCTCGCATGCTGATTAGAGTCTTCGCTGTCCCCTAGGCAACTTTGGAAATTTCGTATAGGTAAGCGAAAATCAAGAGACATAATCCAGTTTTCTCGCCTGACTACTAATCGCCCAGTGTAAATTTGCTTGGTTGAAAAGTGGACATAGATAACAGCGATCACGGTCTATCTGCCACGCATTTTAGTGTGCCCACGGAATAAAGATTAGTGTAGTTCTGGTTAAAGTTTGGTTAGGTTAAGACCAAAACGTGATACATTTAATGGGGCAATGATCTATGAAATCTATAATTTCAAATCACACAAATATAATGGTGAACGAAATACAGTTGAACTTCAATGGCTCGAACATGTTTGGGACCATAGAAACTGTTCGAGACACTGGTAGTTCGAGCCACTGAGAGTTAATCATGGTGCCAGGTCAGGAAGCAAATAGCGATAATTTACGGGTTTTTTTTATTTTCTGCACAATAACTGTATATTTAGTGTACTCATTAGAATCGCCGCGATGAGGCGATTCTAATGAGTATACACAACATACAAGTTCGGGATATAATAAGAAAATTTTTCATAAATATTTGTTTTCTGGAGCTATCGGACGAATTTCGAAGGGACTCAGTGGTTACAGCCATGGTAAACGAGCCATCGGTGGTAACATTGAGGTTCGACTATATAATTAAAGTATTGCATTATCTACCATTGTAGTTACATTTGCTTATGATGATCATTTATCTGCTCTTCGTGTTGATTCATGATATATTGTAGCCCGAGTATAATAACGATTGGAATCTTGGGCCGTTTTGACATTTTGCATAATAAAGTATCGTATCATACCGTACAGATACATGAACATAATTTTAAAAAAAAAATGATTCGTGTTTCATAATACTAATTGAGTCAGCGCAAGGTAAATAAATAAGCAAATAAATAAATTCTTTGAGAATACCATTGTTTCACCTCAAAGAACGCCGGGTCACTATTTGCTGCCTCCGACTGCATTACTCGGTATATTTCGCAATCGGCCGATAATTCTAAGTCCAGAATTTAAGGGAAAAAGGCAGTACCACTGTTAATGATATGACAATAATATAAACACCAAAGTGTTCCTTATATTCACTTTTTCACATTGCCACCAGAAAAAAACATTGTAAGTTAATGTTTAAATTACTTATTTTTAAGTTTTGTTCATACATCCCGGGAAAGAAACAGTCATTTTACTATATGTTGAATTAATTAGTTTCCACAGGGTCTAAAACAATCGGCAAAAGGTATATGAAATTTCCATCCTAATACTATGAAAAAAGTAGCAATAAATGTAGATTCTAAAGCTAGCAGCAAAATTATTGTATTCGTTTGCAGAAATATTTAATTAAATATGACGCTCAACGCACAAAAAAGGGCCTTTATGCAATGTGAGGACAATGCAGGCCCTGATTAGCCTGTGACTCAGTTGCCCGCATGACGAATCAATGGATACTGTAGTGTACACGTTGGTGAACTGAGAACGTCCAGACCAGGCTGCACGGATGCGCACCCTCATCTGAACCTGCGCTGTTCGCAAATGGCATAAATGCCTTTTTTTCTCACGTTGAGCATCATATAAAACATATTTGTCCCAATTTTCTTCTATATATTTCACCGTCTGAAGACGCGTTGGCTCCTTTGCTACTCACAAAAATCTCTGCGATTACTCACTCTGATCAGACTGCGCGAATCCGCAGACTGGTCTGAGTCGTCGATAGACGCACATGCAAACTTGTAGGAAATGATGTACCCCGACTTTATCATTAACCCATTGCAGTCTGGAGACCCCTAAAAGGGTAATTAGCAATCAGTGCATACCCAGATCAGACGCCGCAGAACGCGGCGTCTGATCAGGGTCTCCACTGTTTGTAAATTGATCAACCATCTTTCTCTTGGAACATCTAAATCACATAGCCTGACATACCTAAAATCAAAATTAGAATCTTCCAATATATAGTGTGGGGCAGTTCATTCATTCCACTATGGGTTAAAATCAAGGGCTTACCTAAATTTCCGCTGATAGCCAACATCTGTTGCATCTGGCTCAACTGACAATCTCCCATTACTTTTAACATCACTTGCATTCGCACAATATTGCCTGCTCCGCCACTGCCCTGGGCCGCCATTAGCGTCATTGCCCTTTCAGTTCCATGCCCACCTCCTCCGGCTCCGAACATGCCGGATAACAAACCACTTGATCCGCCGGAAGAAGATCCGCCACTAAGCAGGGAACTCATTCCCGGCATCATTCCGGACATTCCCGGAGCTCCACCGGACCCGCCGCCACTCAATAACATTCCAAGTCCAGGCGGAACTCCTCCTGATGAAGAAGCCTCTCCACCTGCTGCCCCGGCTCCGAAACCCATGAGGCTTCTTGGAAGACTTTGGGCCCAGGTGGTAGCTAACAGACAGGCCAGTACAAGTATACTCTTCATAGTGCACTTAATTTCTATCTTATAAACGGCGTAGAAGTTCGCAAATAATCCCGTCCCTGCTTCTTGCTTTAACCTCTGCAGAAGAAGGTCTGTGCCGTTTACACAGACGTTTAACTTGCTTCTCTAGTAGCGATATAGTTAATTACTTGTGCAGCTTTCTGGAAGAAGCAAGAAAACGCTCCCTTCTTGTGAGTGCACTTACTCTGACTAATTTATACTAGACGCGTTCCTTTTTAAAATTCACATAGATTTAGTCATGCGCTAACTTCTGTGGGACATTTGTCTCAAATTTTCGACTACTTTTAGCTTAAATATGGAAATCGAATTGGAAAAGTGACAGCTAGGACAGAAATAACAAGAGGATACGTCAGTCAGACAGTCCTGTCTTTATTATAATTTAATGAGCCAGGTCACATCATTTACAACAAGATTGCATGTGCGCCCAGCAAAGACACAGGCTGTTTAGATTCTTCCCTGTTCGCTTGAGGACGCTTTGTATCATTGGCGCGAATGCGCAGGCTGATCTATGTCTTCGCTTGGCGCAATTAAATCGTGAAGGCAATGCTGTGCCCCGGCTCATGTGTTTAACCCATTGTAGACTGAATGAACTCCCCCACACTATATATTAGAAGAGTCCAATTTCAATTTTAGGTAGGTGAGGCTATGAGATATAGCTATTTCCAGAGAAAAATGGCTGAAGTATTTGCAAACAGTGAAGACCCTGATCAGACGCCGCGTTTTGCGGCGTCTGATCTGGGTCTGCACTGTTTGCCGATTACCCTTTTAGTGGTCTCGCGACTACAATGGGTTAATATTACCACTTCAGAGATTTTATTCTTTGTACGTGCACGAGCGATAAAACATTTCTAACGAGCGACACAATCAGCTTTAGCGGACAGTAACACATCAAGCTGTTAAGTCTGATATAATCATATCTAATAAAACGCTTAGCAAATATCTAAAAGTATGTGATTTTAGTACTACTAACATTTTTGAAGCATTAGTAAAATAACTTAAATACAGCAGATATAAACCTTTATGTTTAATTTAGTCAAATCGGGTTCAGATTAAACTTATTCGTTCTGTAATTCTAATTCAATAAGTATTGCGTTGATCGACTCTCTCTCTCTCTCCCTCTCTCTCTCTCTCTCTCTCTCTCTCTCTCTCTCTCTCTCTAAGTTTTCAAGGTTCATTGCTTTCACATATAATGTGGCAGTCAGCTCCAAAGTTGCATACTTGGTGATTCCAGGATTGTTCTGCACGTAATTGTAAGCAGGATGTTCACGATTGAACATACATTTAAGAAGACCAAACACGCCGAGGTCTAGTGGCTGTGAGATGACTGGAGTGTGGTGAAGGCACAAAAAGAATCATTTTATGGTCCTTTGCCCAGTTTGCCCGTGTTAATGATGATGCATGTGATGTATGTCCATCATATAGCACATGTCTTCATTTCACTTTTTTTGCCTGCGATACCAGCATACTTGACAAAATGCTTTGTTAGGTAGTTCATAAATACAGTCGAACCTCGATATCTCGAACTCGCTTATTTCGAATTACTGCTTATCTCGAAGTGAAAATCTGGTCCCTGTTTTAACATGAAACTATGACAACAGGTAACAAAATAATGTGGAAAAGAGGAGAAATTGCTCCTCAGGAGCAATTTCTCCTCTTTTCCACATTATTTTATATATATGTTTCTAACTTCAAGAGTCAAATACATATTCATTTGTTAAATGTGGATGTTCAATTTATTGTTTTCCTCACTATCTCAACTCTGATATGTCGAAGTACGGATATCTCGAAGTGTTTCAGTGAGTCCCTTGGAATTCGAGATAGCGGGAGTCGACTGTACTGAGGAATTGGAGCATCCAGTGGGAGACATCTCACCATCAGACCCTGTGGGAGCACCATGTGAAAATTCACTATTCCACCTTTTACCCGGAATATATAATATGGTGGCACATAATCACTCAGAGCGTTTCCATTAGCAATTATAGTAACATTAAACGTGCGTCCATGGGGATGTCATAGACGGAACAAATAATGCTTTGCTGCACACAGTTTTAGGGGGTGAATGTTCTGTTCTTATCCCAGGTTCGTCAATATTGAAAATGTTTTGAGGGTGGTCTTTCAAATTATCTGTTTTAAGTATAGTGGCAAGCTCCCGGAGGTAGTTGTCAAGAGTTTCTATTTGGGCACACTTGGCTCTAGCTAATGAAAGTTTTTTAGGCTTAACAATCTTTAAATCAGGCCATCTCTTCAGAAAGTCATAAATCCATGCAATAATAAGGTGCTCATTGAATTTCATTGGCTTATTCTTGATAGGCATAATGTAATGTATTGGATCCCTGATTTGCTGCTGTAACCATACCCTATTCTAGCCATATACTTAACAATGATTCATCACCTGTTTTTTTCCTTACTCGCTGTGAACAGAGTTTTACATTACTAAAACACGCCTATTCAAATATACTGAGAATTTTACCATCAAAAAATGAAAACTTTCAGATGAAGTATTCTGGTAGTTTTCATATTTCTCCTCAAAACATAGATTGTGGATACTTGTTAGAACCGCCTCGTCAAGGCGGTTCTAACGAGTACCCACAATCTATGATTTCGAGCAGAAATAAGAAAATTAAGGTATACCCATGTAAACCCCAGTTTTACTGCACGATAAACTAATATACCCCTTGCTGTCGCATCAAATGTACGCTGAAGGTTTGCCCTGTAATACTGAAGGCATATCCTTTTAGGTTTTGGATCCTAAAAATCAAAGTTATATATTTCATTTATTTGCTAATTTATTCACTTTATTTATTTACGTAATTATTTTTGTTGTTCATGATTTTTTTGTTTGTTCATATTAATACGATACATGTTAATAAAAAGAAAAGAACAATAAAAATAAAAATAAATATATAAATGAAATAAATATATAAAGGCGTAAATATTATCCAATTATTTAAAATAATTATAGCCTGTCAATTATCCTTAATAAACTATCTCATTGACACCAAACATCAAAGTTCACTAATTGCCAATTAGTTAACTACCCTGCAAAGGAGATTTATTTGTGAATAAATATTTATCTCCACAATCAATACTATGTTGTAAGCTAATCATGTACTGCAGCAAGGTAATATTTTAATGTATGCTAGTATTTCTCTGCTGTAAACCATACGTTGTTGTATGCTAACCATGTACTGCAACAAGGTAATATTTTATCGTGTATTAGTATTTCCCTGCTCCAA
Source organism: Anodontia alba (assembly GCA_964016985.1). Classification (NCBI taxonomy): domain Eukaryota; kingdom Metazoa; phylum Mollusca; class Bivalvia; order Lucinida; family Lucinidae; genus Anodontia; species Anodontia alba. The sequence continues at coordinate 49,261,607 of OZ024836.1, forward strand.
GCTATACGTTGCAGTATGCTAATCACATACTGCATCAAGGTAATCTTTTACCGTGAGCAAAGACTTCCCTGCTGCAAGTTGTTGTATGCTAATTATATACTTCATCAAGGTAATTTTTTAGCGTGTGCTGATATTTCTCTGCTGATAGCCATAGGTTCTCGATTGGTAGCCATGTATTGCAGAAAGGTAATCATTTATCGTGTAGTAATATTTTTGATATAATGATATTTTTCTTACTTTCTCAGAACACAGGTTTCGACATTTCATGCAAATTAAAGTCAAAGCCTGTTTCTTGGGAAACATGATCCAAAATGCCGTCTGCTGAATATTTTATCCAGCACGCTAACCTATAAATATATAAAAGTGGGAAAGCGTCACAGTGGTAGTGGGCTGGGTGCCTAGTGGTTAGCGCACTTGACTTTCAAGCGGGATATCGTGGGTTCGAATCCCGCTCGGGTCGAGACAATTTTCAGACCATTAATACGCCTAGCTCATACTCGACGTGCCCTGGGTTGAGTATAAAGTGGACAGGGTGATAGACAGCGGCACCAAGTGTGCATGGGTGATCCATGAAAGCAAAACTGTACAAAAACATGTACATGACAATCGCCGCTCCCTCTATATGTGTCTCGGGTGCCTGGTAGCGTTAAAAATCCGCACAACAACAAACGTCAGCTGATTAAGGTTGCGCGTCCCTGAATTTTAGCTGTCGTCACACGTTTTGGTTGTCACTCGTATAAAGTAAGAGCCCAAATGGAATGCTAATTCAGAACACGATTTCCATAAAACAATGCCCCGAAAACCAATCAAAACAAAATGAGAACACGTATCAAAGTTGTTGTTTTCTTCTTACTGCACAATGCAATGCAAGCATACTAGTAATAAATTTTTACCCTACGGCAACATCAATCAAATGTGTGGGACGTCAGAAAACGCAACTTTTGACATGTGCGCACAGAGAAGAATCCGAAAAGCCTGCGCATTCGCGCAGTTTGACCAGAATCTTCACTGAGTGCAGTTGGATACCAAAGGATGCAAAATTTCTTCATACGGACAACGAAGACTCTGATCGTACTGCGCGAATGCGCAGGCTGATTTGAGCCTTCGATTAGCGCACATGTCAGAAGGTACGTTTCCTCTAGTTTCGGCTCAAATATGCGTGATGATTTCATTCTATATACTGCTTAGTGTTGCCAGAGGGACGTCAACACAGACATGTGCGACAGCTTTATAGCCTAAAGCAGCCAAGGTTCCGAAATTTCTTATTTCTAAAAACTGGGTACAAAATAGGTTTATAAGGACTCTTCGCGGACCGAATACATGTTTGTAATATTGGGCTACATCAGAATAAAGGGCGACCCCTTTCGGTCGAGAAAAACTAGTTTAAGCACCTTCGCTCCCCCACCCACCTCTTATTGTGGTACAGCTTTGCGTTCTAAGGCAGATATTCTGATGCGGATCCAGTTAGCTGTGAATCTAGTGTTGTTAGAGTTGCCAGCTGCCAAGCTGCCCGCTTTGCTGTCGGTATTACACGTATTTTCTTGTTGATATGCTAGAACTGTGGTCAACGTCTTCAGTTGCTGTCCACTTTATTTTACTTTGCTTTTTAGCTCATCTGAGCACAACGTGTTCAATGTGCGCTTTGTGTTATCACCCTGCGTACGTCGTCCGGAGTCCTTCGTGCGTCGTCCGTTGTCAACAATTTCTGTAAATGACATCTCTAAAACTACTTGACCCTTTCCCACCAAATTTTAAAGAAATGTTTCATTCATTGCCCTTTACCAAAATTGCTGAAATGTTTCCGCTCCACTGAACAAGATGGGCGCTAGAGCTAACAATAGAAAAAACATAAAAAAAAATCCTTTAAACGTCATCTCCTTCTAGGCCAATGGTGAGACTTCAAATAATTTCACAGAAAAGTTTCACTCAACGTCTTTTACCAAACTTGCTCAAATAGTTCCGCAAGATGGCCGCCAAAGCCAAAATAGAAAAATCTTTGAAAAAAAAAGTCTCCTTCTAGGCCAGTGGCTCGATTCGAAAAAAAACTTCAGAGAAATGATTTCCTTATGTCCCCTTATCAAAATTGCTAAAACGGTTACGCTCTGCTGCACACAATGACCGCGAGATCTAAAACTAAAAAAGTCTTTAAATGACCTCCCCTCCTAGGACAGTAGCCGATTTCAAAGTATATATATTTTCACGGGAATGTTTCTCTTGTGCTCTTATAATCGAAAGTGCTCAAATGGTTCTGCTCCACTGAACAAGATGGTCAACAGAGCTTAAAATAAAAAAAAAAAACATTTTTAAACGACAGCTCCTCCTAGGCCAGAAACTTTTAATGTGTGTGTGTGTGTGTGTGTGTGTGCGCGCGCGCACGTGCGTGCGTGCGTGCGTGCGTGTGTATGTACTTTGTTTTGTAGTCTTATGTTAATGCTGTCTGAAGCTACTCAAAGGATAAGGTTGAGGTTTGGATCGAGCAAAACTTGTTTAAACCCCTTTGCCCTACCACCAAGTAGTTTTCAACTGATCGAGCGAAGGCTTTCTTCTGTTGCAGATCTGTTTTGTAGGATATCGTTTATAGTAACTGTTCTTTTGTTCCTTCCCGTTGTTTGCACACACACACACACGCGCGCGCGCGCACGCACGCACTTTTTGCATTAAATACATGGATTTCTATAAAACATGACAATAATAAAAATCAGCCTCTTCTATTGGAAATGGAACGGTCTAAAAAGTTAATGTAGAAGAATCCACTCAGCATAAATGTGTAAATACCATATACAATGTAAATATTGCGATATGTTTGTATATTATGAACTGAATCAGTAAAGAAGTGCGAATGCCAGAAACACAAACGAGTAGTGAACTCACAGTCCCTATAACATGTGGTACTACGCTGGCGTCGTAGGCGTTATAGGGACTGTGAGTTCACTACTCGTTTGTGACATACGGTGCAATATTGACGGGTCATGCTAGCACCTATATGTGTATCAAGAGGGTCATGTCAAGCCATCACTAATGACATGGGGTGAAAATTTTAAAGCTCTGGACTGACGTGACACGCAAGCACGTACATGTTGTTCAAGATTCACGTCAGCGCCTATTACATGGGGTGCAAGATTTACAGGTCACACCAACATATATTACCTGAGGCAAGACTGACAGATCGCGCCTATGACATGACGTGAATATTGACAGGTGATGATAGGTTTCACCAGCAACTATTAATTGTGATGCAAAACTGACATGTCACGCCAATAAATGTCGTACAATATTGACAAGTTGCACCAGCCCCTATTATATGCGGTGCAAGACTGACGGGTCGCGCCAAAACTTATCACATATCGAGCTATATGGGCAGGTTACAGCATATTACATGTCGTGCAATATTGATAGGTTACACCAGCAACTATTAATTGTGGTGCAAGACTGACGGGTCACGCCAGCATCTATTACATGGCGTGCAATATTGACAGATCACGCCATCACCTATTACCCGTGGTGCAAGACTGACGTGTCGCGGCTATTACATGTCGTGCAATATTGACAGCTTGCACTTGCAACTATTATCCGTGATGCAAGACTGGCGGGTCACGCCTAATACATGTCGTGCAATATTGATAGGTTACACCAGCAACTATTGATTGTGGTGCAAGACTGACGGGTCACGCCAGCACCTAATACAGATCATGCAATATTGACAGGTCACGCCATCACCTATTACCCTTCGTGCAAGACTAATGGTTGCGGCTATTACATGTCGTGCAATACTGACAAGTTGCACTTGCAACTATTATCTGTGATGCAAGACTGATGGGACTCACCTAATACATGTCGTGAATATTGATAGGTTGCTCCGGCAAGTACAGGTTATTGCATAGTTTTAAATTTCGAGTCGTCAGGCAATAACATGCAATAATCGATTTGTCGCAATCACCCTTTGGGGCCATCTCTCACAGCTGCCATAATGAGTGACAGCAGTGTACATCGATCACGTATTTGATCAAGGATATCACGTTTCATTTAATGGCTTATTGCGACAAATATTAATTGTTGCGCTAGACTGACGGGTCACGCCAGCACATATTATATGTCGTGCAATACTGACAAGTCATGCCATCACCTATTCCCCGTGGTGCAAGACTGGCAGGCCACGCCTAATACATGTCGTGCAATAATGACAGGGTGCACCAGCAACTATTAATTGTGGCGCAAGACTGACGGGTCACATCTATTACATATCGTGCAAGATTGACAGGTTGCACCAGCACCTAATATATGTGGTGCAATATGGACAGGTCACGCCAGCATCTACGACATGTGGTGCAAGACAGACAGGCCATGCCTATAACATGTCATGGAAGCTTGAGAGATTGCACCAGCATCTATTGCATTTTGTGCAAGACTGACGATTCACGCCTATTACATGTCGCACATACTCACAGGTTGCAACAGCAACATGTGGTGCAAGACTGATAGATTACGCAAAAATCTATCACGTCGTGCAATACTGAGGGATTGCACAAGCATCAGTTACATGAAGTGCACGATTGACAGATCATACCAGAAGTATCTACATGTTCAAGACTGACAGATCACCCCAGCAAATGTTCGTTTATTTCTGGTGCAAGACCGACAGTTTACGCCACGACCGACATGTGTATTTCTCTGGCCTGGATTGCCTTACCTAGAACTCATTTTGAGGACTGCCTGCTGAAACAAAATCTTTTTCCTCATAAATGATGCGCTATTCGTTGAAAGTAAAGACTACACTTATAAGGCGTTTTGTTTTTCTTGTTATTTATTGTTATCATGTAATGATTCGTCAGTTTTATTAGTTTTATTAACCCTTAGAGCGCCGAGCAAAATAAAGTTTGTAGCAGGCGACATTTTAAATAATTGTTTTTATTGTTAAACAGACATTTTGCCACAGCGTCAACTCAATAAATCAGTGTTTCTCGACTAAAGCGTCATGCTGTCGAAAGTATACATATCCACTATAGCATTTTATTTAAATCTGTATTGGACTGTTACCGGTCATACAGAATGTCGGACCGATAACAGTCCACTATATTTTTAAGTAGAATGCTGGCTGGGTACCCATAACATTACGAAGACACGCCTATTCAAATATATAGAAAATTTCACCTCCAAAAACTGTAAATTTCCAGATAAAAAAAACTCTGATATTTTTCATATTTCTGCTCAAAACACAGATTGTGGGTACTCGTTAGAAACGCCTCGATGAGCGGTTCTAACGAGTACCCACAATCTATGTTTTTTAGCAGAAATAAGAAAAATAATGTATACCCCTGTAAACCCCAGTTGTACTATATAAAAGTGGGGTTTAAGGGGGTCAAACTTATATAGGAGTGTTTCCGTGATGAATCTTAACGTCAATAATTTTTAACACTGCTGTAGAGCTGAAAAGCCAGTAGAAGCGGTCGAGAAAGAGAAACAAGTCCATCGACTTAGGTTATATGTTAGATTGACAGTTGTAATCCTAGATAGCATTGAGACAGTCGTGGACGGAGAGAGAACGAGAGAGAACAAAAGGAATTTGCTGAACTTTATTACAAGTATTCCTTTTTAATAAATCTACGTACAATATCAGTGGGGATCAAATGAGCAGACATCAAGCGAATGAAACAGTTAAACCATGATTCATACATTAATGCAGTATGTGAAAATATTATAAATGCTTCTAAAAAGACACAGTTGTCCATGTGAGCGAGTGGTGTGTCTACATCGTCTAAATGATTTCTTTATATAAATTGATAGTTTATTCTAAATTGGGCATTGATCGGGATACGTCTAAAGCGAAACCTATCGAGTTAAGTATTTTTAAAACAAAAGACACAAATGTACATATAAGTGCGCGTGCGCATAATTCGTCTAAAGGATTTCTATATATAAATATTAATCTTGGATATTTATCGTCATGCATTTAAAGTCAAGCCTACTAAATCAATTATTTCATGTGCTGTCGTGCCAATGGTCTCGTCTTACTCTTGTTCCAGCAAGAACAAAGACGTCTCATTATTAGAATACATACGCATCACCCAAGAAGAAAGATAAGACCTTTGCTGTTTACCGATTTTGCCCTAAATATTTGCACACCTTAAATCGTTACCATAATTGTCCTAAAACTTTAACAAGCCCATTTGATTACCTGTTTATGTATCTAAAAACTCGCATGTAAGTAGCAAATAGTGTAGACCCTGATCAGACTTCGCGTTCAGAGGTTTGCTCAGGTCTTTCTGTCCAAATGCTTATGATAAGTGAATGGTGTGTGTGTGTGTGTGTGTGTGTGTGTGTGTGTGTGTGTGTGTGTGTGTGTGTGTGTGTGAGAGAGAGAGAGAGAGAGAAAGGAGGTACCAAAAATGGAATATCATTAAAATTTTAGCCCTTTAATCGATATAGAGCTATTTTCACAAAAGCAGTGAGGCGATTCTAACAAATATTCAAAACATATGTTTCTTTAAAGCAATAGATATCGAGTGTCAGTATAAAGAGGGTTGTCTGTATAGTGTAGCTATTCGCTGGAATCATAATTATTGACTACTGAGTTATTAGATATGACGTTGATATCCATTATTGAATACCAATATTGACCTCGGCCTTCGCCTCTATATTAGTTACTGAACGGAAAGGGTCACACACAGATTACATACCTTCTCTATACACGCACACACATACACATACATACACGCACAGAGTGAGGAAGAGGCAGAGAGAGAGAGAGAGAGAGAGAGGGCGGGGGCGGGTATTTTGCTTTATGGTATTTCGGTATAGCGTTGCTTTTATAGTTCTTCGGTATCGCATTGTAATGTACAATAGGTATGTTTTGGACAGGTGAATTGGTCTTGTATGGCGACTGAGGAAATAATTTTGGTGACAACCTAAAACCTTGAAATGAGTTCATATCTGCCCAACGATCTCCACTGATTATATCAAGTACAGCTTTCTTCATCGTTTGACACCAACATATACATATATCACGGTTATGCAATGGTTCAACTCATTATATCAATGGTTCAAATACAATATCGTTTCCAAAAGATATTTATGATGGAGGTGAAAGCATTTAACTAGACTTACCCCAGCGGGCACACAACGTTGAAACAACGTCGATTCAACGTTGATTCAACGTCAGAACGTTTAATCAACGTTAACTCGACGTTGTTTCAACGTTGCATGCCTGCTGGGACCCAACTAGCTATCCTTTACCACTGTATGGGCAAACTCAGCAGATGACAAATCGACCGTATTTTTCCCAGAAGACAGATTACAAGAAATGTCAAAGAATATTTTCTGGGAAATTTATGCAAATGTCATGGGATATTTTCTGGGAAATTTATACAAAACACGTCCCAGACAGACTCGTGTGAATGACTGGAACAGTTTTGGTGTTTGCTTTATCTCCACAACAAACATCTATTTGACAAATCCGATGAATTGTGAAAGATTATTATTATAAAATCTTACTTTCTAAGCTAACAAAGATGTTAGTATCACTCTACCGTTATTGTTTTGGTATAGGGTGCTACAACAGCTAATACACAGTAAAACTTCAATAACTCGAACACCGATGGCTCGTTTACCCTGGCTGATTCGAATTCGTTTTTGAGTCCCCAATATTCTTCCGATAGCTCACGAAAACAAATATTTAGGGATATTTTAGGGAAAATATTCTTATTGTTTCATGAAAAAAATATATTGTGTGTTCTCATCGAGGCGATTTTAATGAACACACTCAACATACCTTTATTTTATATGAGATCGAAAAAACAGCCTTAAACTATCCCCATTTGCCTCCCGACCTGGCGCTAAGATTAACCCTCAGTGGCTCGAACTACTCTTGTCTAGAACAAATTCCCATGATCCTACAGATGTTCGAGCCATTGCAGTTCGACTATTTCGGCAGACTGAAACAAAACCAATATTGCAAGTAACAGTTCGACTGTTTCGGCAGACTGAAACAAAACCAAAATTGCAAGTAACAATTTGGCCTGGCAGATTCTTCCATCTTGGAAGTTTTAAACAACCGTATTTACACTAAATGTTCGGACACCTTAACTGCATACTCAACTTGTACTAAAGTTGAACAATAGATTCTGAAAAGAATTTTTCCATGGAGGGCAAAGAACATACTCATTGAACTGTAAACAACCGAAGTGTCAAGTTTAATGGATTAGGCTAGCCTCATCAGAGACCCTCATATAAAGTTTCAAATGTCATTTTAATACCTGATGATGTGTCTAAAAATGCTAGATGAGTGGCAAACCGTATATAACAAGTCCATTTGAATACCTATTTATGTGTCTGAAATCTAGTGGGTGAGTGGCAAACATTGTCGACCCAGATGAGACGCCGCGTTCCGCGGCGTCAGATCTGGGTCTACACTGTTTGCTTAAGCTTGTTTGTCCGAATACGTCCTCTTTCGACACCTTTTGGAAAGTCGTTTTTTGGCTGGCGCTTTACACATAAGAAGTAAATTTGCAAACTTTTAACATGACTTAATGCAAAAACCATTTGTCATACCTATGCACATTTTTTTTTTTTATTCTAGTCATTGGTTTAAAAAAATCGAATATTCTCATTTTTTCCCTATAGTAAAAATGGCTACAATATATGGAAAAAATCGATAGTGTAGTTAGTTTGGATACAGATTTTGAACAAGTTTCACTTGTTCAAACTTTCTGAAATTTTCACAATATTGTTATGGAACATTAATAATTTAAAACTAGTGAAGAAAAGCAAATACTTTTTTTAAATAAAAAAAAAATCCAAAAAAAAATCCAAACATCCAGTTGACTATAGAAATTGTATTGGTCAGACCCGGTTTTAGCCATAAAATTAATTTTGTTGTAAATATTTGAAAACTAAGCACAGGAACAGAAGGTCAGTCACAAATCAATTTCTCCATCTAGAATAAAACGCCAAATAAAAAACGTCTTTCCGAAGGATATTCCGTGTGGAGTATTTATGATTTTATACATGATAAATCAGGAGTGAAATTTGAATGATACTAACATCTTAAGACACACAAAGTCAATTTACCATCACTAAAGGCAAAAAGATAAGTCAAAGAATCCAAGTTAGCATTCTGCTAAAATCTATATTGGACCGTTATCGGCTCAACAGGATTCCTGTCGGACCGGTTGGATATAGATTTAAGTAGAATGCTAGCTGGGATGGGTTTATAGTCCAATGTTTGCATTGATTTTAAAGCCAACAAACGTAATATTCTATCTGAGCCAGTTTCAAAATCATACCTTTAGTTAAGGTAGACCTTAACTTTAAGGACACATAAAAGTATTTTTTAACGACGAAACAAACAAAGGTCGATATGGTCTACTAGACTAAATCAAAAGTATCCAATTTAGCTGACTTTAAATGCCTTATTTCATATGTTCGGATTTCGGGCATAAAGTTAAGGTAAACCGTAACTCTTAAGACATTATTGTGAATCTGGGCCCAAAACTTATACAATTGAGCTGGAAAGCGAAATAAATCACTCTTATGGCATATAGCCTAGGAGAAACACTCGTATTCAGAGATTTGCATTCAACTATTTTAGATTTAGTAAAAGTAATACAGTTTGCACGTAATGATCTATCATTGACCTGGTGTAAGATATGGACAAAGTATTAAGCTTCTGTAAACGCCTAACTGCATATTTGAATTCTACCTCTGAAGCCTGTGATGCCCGGAAAACTGTGCGCCCACTGACTACGTGCCGCCCGGAAACTGTGCGTTATCCAAAAGACGTCTATGCCCACTGACTGTGTGACGCCCGGAAACTGTGCGTTATCCAAAAGACGTCTATGCCCACTGACTATGTGACGCCCGAAAAACTGTGCGTTATCAAAAAGACGTCTACGCCACTGACCACGTGATGCCCGGAAAACTGTGCGTTATCCAAAAGACGTCTTCACTCACTGACTTGTGACGCCCGGAAAACTGCGTGTAAAAGAGGCGACTACGCCTAGTGATTATTTTTAGCTGTCCAAGAATCACTTATTTTAAGAGATTATTTGAAAGTCGTTGGCTACAATAGCTGAATAAGTTCTCCACATCTTGCACCAGAACATTTATGAAATCAAGGACCATAAACAAACCTAGTTTTACAACTTAAAATGCATTTGACTACAAAAACACTGAATAAGTTGCATCACGTGTATAGCTAAAACCGCATGAATAAGCTTCGGATTATTAGCTCGCCGGAAGGCGCTCAGAGAAGACGCAAAAATGTGCGAATGCACAAGCTGAGATGAGTCTTCGCTGGGCGCCTATATCACAAGTGTATTTCCTCACTCAGCAGCTCAGTAAAAAGGCGCCTTAGGCAGATTTCAAATGTTAGCATGCACTATTAATCTGCCCAGCAAAACATAGTCCCTTCACTTAGCGTTAAGGGAAAAGCAACGGGAAAGCAACTTTGGCGAGAAATGTATCTTAGATGAAAAAGTTTGATGAACCTTACATTTTGACCCCAATTTGATCAAATCGGATGAAAAATATTACACTTATCGAGGCTTGAAGATTTCAGAATTGCTCTTATCAGCTTGACATTTTGAATAAATAATGAGTCTTTATGAGATCATAGAGCCTTAATCAAATACGCAAAATCTGAATAAATAGTATTTGAAGCATAACTACTTCCATATTTATGTGTATAGCTTGGTCTCTATTCCTATATCGACTCTGATTTAAAAACACACTGTTTCCTATTAGAAATAAGAGTTTATCAGTAGCTCGAAATATTAATCGTTAAATGTTCAATATGACGGCGCCCTTGATAATAGTTTTAAAATCTATAAAGGTCATTACTTTCTTAGTTTTTATCCGATACATGAACTGATCAAATTTGCATAAAAATGCATGGTTTGTCAAGATCCTTCATCTCAGATATATTCTTCGCCAACCTTGCCTTTCTCTTTAGCGTATTACAGTTACAGTCGAACCTCAATGGCTCGAACATTTTTGGGACCATGGACATTTGTTCCAGATATGGGTAATTGGAGTCATTGATGGTTAATCATGACAACAGGTCAGGAGGCAAATGACAATAATTTAGGGACTTTTTTATCTTTTCGACAAAAATGGTGTATTGAGTGTACTCATTAGAATCGCCTCGATGAGGCGATTCTAATGAGTATACATAACATACAAATTCATGATAAAATAAGAAAATTTCGCTTTCTTGAGCTATCGGAATAAATTCGTAGGGACTCAAAAACGAGTTCGAATTAGCCATGGGAAACGAGTCATCAAGGTTCGAGCTATTGAGGTTCGACTGTAGTAAGAATTCATAAACACAATTTGGTTGAGACGCAACGTTAGAAAAAGTACCTCCTGACATATACGTCCAACTACCTCTAAAATCATTCTGTACATCCGCGCAGTTTGATCAGAGTATTCGTTGTCCGCATGAAGAAACTTTGCATCTTTGGCAATCCGAAGGTAAGTTCTCTGATGCTGCGGTTCTGGATTTCATCTGACACAATAAAAATGTCCTTCAAGACGCTAAAACAATGCGACAGTTGCACAATGTCTGATCACGCCCTTTGCAGCCCTCGATCATTGGATTCTCTCAGAGCTAAAATGATATATTTATCCCTAAGGACTCTAACAGACACGCTTCAACAAACGCAGCATCTGATCAGGACAGACACTGTTTGCCATTCATCCAGCATTATTTTAGACACATCATAGATAATAAAATAAACTTGTTTAAGTTTAGGGCAAGTATGGTAATGAAGAAAGGTGTCTGAATATTTATGATAAAATACAGTAAACAGCCAAAGTCTTATTCGTCTTCTTGAATATCACCGCGTCCAACCGAAACGCCGGAAAATCGGTTGCAACGCCGGAATATCGGTCTTTTCACGCATGATTAGGGTATTTTTCGTTGGATTCGCCGCCATTTAGAGAGAAACGTTTGAAGGTGAGTAGAAAAAAAATATCTACTTAAAATGTTAGGATAAGTTAATCGAATATAAAACGTAACCTATCCGGATCTACATACATTCTTTTAACTGCCAATCGATCACACACAACCCAATCTACATGTATTATGTTCTTTAATAGGTTGAAACCTGTTGTGATCCGTTGCGATTTCAGCCAGTGTGTGGGCAAAACCTACTGTTGTGACCCACTTTAAGAAAATCTACTTTGGGTAAAAAGCTCAGTCCATCCATGGTGACCATCCATCCATGTGTAAGGTTTATGGTCACAGAATCTTTTGCATGTAGTTCAATTTGCCCGAATTATTATTGTTCATGCCTTTTAATATAATTGCCCGTTCTATTTTGTTCTGTGGTAAGTGACCACCAGTCCAAACCGTTACCCTAACCCTAGGACTAGCGTACAAATAAGCCCACTTGATTAAAACCCCCAAACGCACATTATTGTTTTGTGTGGTAGTTTTGCATTTGATTTTAAATACTTGTCCTTTCGTGTATGTTTGTTCCTTTATTGTCCTTGAGACGGGTGCGTCGTTACCTTCCCTTTTACTCTTTATAATGCGAGCCTTTTGGGGTTTGAATCCAGTGGACTCATAAGAAAAGAAGAAAAATGTATAACAAAACCTAGTGGTAATAAGAGACAAGGAGAGCACACTGCTGACTCTATCCAAAGCGAGGCAATCGCAAATCATTATTAGTATAATTGAAGCATCATTCATTTGGATGTTACCTGAAAACTGTGTGAGCCACCGTCAAACGTTTCTCTCCCAAATAGCGGCGAGTCTAACGAAAAAGACTGTAATCCGACGTGAAAAGACCGATATTCTGGCGTTGCAATCGATTCTCCGGCGTTTCGGTTGGACGCGGTGGATATGCTTTCCAGTCTTGAACATCTCTGTCCCTTGTCATAAGGAACGTGTTGATGGAATCAGACCAAAACATTTTATAATTATGAATTTATTCACTCATTTTAAATATTTCGGTCTAAGGTCTTTTTCGGTAAGAAAAACGGAAGCAAACAATGAACATGGACGTAACGTCAAAGATGCCTGATGAGGGCCTTGGACGGGCTGTGCCGATACATGGTGTGGTCTTTGTATTCAATGGTTGTATTGGACATAGTGTCCTCCATATCAGGTTGCAAGTTGGCTATTTATTGTGTTTTGGCGCGTAACGTCGCAAACCCATTTTACTGAACGTTACGTCTGTAGTCATCCTTGACCGTGTTCATTGTTTACTTCCTTTTCATTTTGCGCTGGGACCAGACATGGTTTCTTAAAATGTTAATAACAGTGTACAGTCGAACCTCAATAGCTCGAACAACGATTTGCTCGTTTACCATGGCTAATTCGAACTCGTTTTTGAGTCTCTGCGAAAACACATATTTTGGAAATTTTCTTATTTTATCATGGGAAAGTATGTTGTGTTTCTCATTAGAATCGCCTCAACGAGGCGATTCTAATGAGTACACTCAACATATATTATTGTGTAGAAAATCGAAAAAAAAAACCCATAAATTATCGTTATTTGCTTTCTGACCTGACACCATGTGGCTCGAAATACCCATGTCTCGAACAATTTTCTACGGTCCCAATGATGTTCGAGCCATTGCAGTTCGCATGTATTTCGTTTTAGTGAAGAAGGCTTTAGGCCGAGATACTTAACCCTGAATTTATTAAATGGACTTTTCCATCACTGAATTTAGACATGTCCATTCTTGCAAATATGGGTGTCAGTCAAACATGAAAACAGAATGGCAAGCAGCGTAGATCCTGATGAGACGGCTCATGATGAGCCGTCTCATCAGGATCTACACTGTTTGCACAGGCTTCAGGTCTGGTCTACAGGGCTGAAAATGAGTAAATAAATTCATAATTGTTTTATACGATGCACTATGTACTTTCCTCTGTGGTATTGTCATTACAGAGACAAACAAAAAATATGCGCAAGTCAGGAATCGGCGAACAGCGAAGGTCTTGATCAGACTGTATCGATGATTAGGGTCCTCTCTGTTCGGCGATGCATTCTGAAGTATTCATTGATTCTGTAAGCCGACAACGAAGGACCTGATCAGATTATTTTGTCAGCATAATGGACATTTTCTTGTGTTTTTACCTACATCATTTCAATCACACAAATAAATAATAACAGCACATTAGTACGCCATCAGTCGTTCTAGCTTACTACTACAATCATACAACCTCAATAAATTTATCCATATAGTAGTCGTATAACGACCATTGACTAGTTTGCAGTTGGAGTTTTACAGCTCAGTCAACACAGTAAGGTCATGCTGAGCCGGTCTGTTAACCTACTCATACTTTCCCTAGGCAGAAATGACCGTTGAAATAACTTCATGATCAATCTCCACGGAAGTTGTGCGGCCGAGCTAGGATTTGAACTTGCGATCCCTGGATACGCAGCCAGACGCGCCATCGACTGCACTATGGAACCCTGCATTTAGATTATTCCATATCGTTGTGTAGGAATAAATCCTCTTTTCGGGGAGACAATTATGTCAAAACTGATTTGCTTCCCTTCTAAATTTGTTTTTCTATAAGGAAAGAATTTGCCCCCTTTGGGAAATTTGCTTCTCTTATGAAAAGGGGTTTATTCCAAGAGGGAGCAAATTCTTTCCTTTTAGAATAGACCCCTTTTCAGAAGGTACTTGGTGTAAAGGTAAACAACGGGAAATCACAAAACTGTTGGAAAAAGCACCAAGTGAATCCAGTCCCTGCTCATTAAGTCAGGGTTCCTAGTTAGTTACATGTATGTTTTACACTCAGTACGAAAACACACCTATTCAAATATATAGAAAATTTCACCTCCCAAAAAACTGAAAATTTTTAGATAAAAATTCTGATATTTTTCATATTTGTGCTCTAAACATAGATTGTGGGTACTCGTTAGAACCGCCTCGGCGAGGCGATTCTAACGGGTACCCACAATCTATTTTTTTGAGCAGAAATAAGAAAAATAATGTATACCCCTGGAAACCCCAGTTTTGCTATATATAAAGGTGGGGTTTAAGGGGGTCAAATTTATATAGGCATGTTTTCGTGATGTGTTCACATCTTGGAATATTATTATAGGGAGAGGGGTTAGTATATAGGTCAGGCATTGAACTAACAGTTTGTACAATTTGCTGGTCCTTTCAAAAGCAAGGCTTTTCAACAGAGACGTTGAACTAAACAATGTAATTTTGCTGATCCCTTCTAAAGCAAGTCGCTTCGACAGAAAAGTTGTTAAAATCGTTCTTTCTAGTTTAGGGCTGATAGTACGGTTAGAAATGAAGCATAGCTCTTCCAGACATCACACATGCACTTTCATCCTTTCCCTGTCGAGGCATTCAGATGTCAGCAATTAGATAGTTACCTGTAAATAAAATAACAATACGTTAGTAAGAGTTTTATAGTTAGACATTATACATTTAGAAGATAATGTTATTTTTAAAATGCATAATGTTAATTAATTAATTATTTGGTGCCCAACAAAACAAGTTGTGTACAGTAATTACACAGAAGAGAGGCCCGAGCAAAGTGTGTAGGCCCAGATCAGACGCCACAAAACGTGTTTGATCGGGATCTGTTGTCAACAATCAATCACCAATGTTTACATACGTGGCCATGGTATCGTAAGAAGTAACCAAACAGGGCATGACGTGTCATCGTAATTTGTTCAAAAACGTAAATTGTTAGAAGCAGTCCAGAAGGACATGTCATCGTAATTTGCTCAACAACATACATCGTTAGAGACAGTTCAGCAGAGCATGACGTTTCATCGTAATTTGCTCAGCAACGTATATCGTTAGAAGCAGTCCAGCAGGGCATGACGTGTCATCGTATTATGTTCAACAATGTATGATATCGTTAATGCAATACAGCAGGTCATGATGTGTCAGCTTAGTCATCTCAGCAATGTATGATATCGTTAGGGGCAGATCAGCAGTGTATGCCATGCCATCGAAATCTGTCCAGTGATGCATGATATCGTTAGAAGCATACCAACAGGCCATGACGTGTCATCGTAATTTATTCAATGATGTATTATCTCGTTAGAAGCAATACAGCAAGCAGGGCATTACGTGTCATCGTCGAAATTTGTTCAGTGCTGTATATCATAAAAAACAATACAGCAGGGCATGATGCATCATTTTAATTTGTTCAGTGATGTATGGTGTCGTGAGAAGCGCCCTATATGAAGCTTTAACCTCATCTGTTCAGTGATGTACGGTATCGTGAGAAGCGGACCTATAAGGAATGAAGCATCATCCTCATTTGTTCAGTGATGGATGGTGTCGTAGGAAGCGACCCAATGGGGCATGAAGTAATATCCAAGCTTGTTCAGTGATGTATGACATAGTAGTAAAAGGCCTACTTCATGGATTGCTTGTTACGATGCCATACATCACTGAACAATGAATCGGCCCAATAAGGCATGAAATACCATCATAATTTGTTCAGTGATGTATATCATAAGTATCATCCTAGTCTGTACGGTGATGTATGGCATTATAAGAATCGGCCCCATAAGGCATGGCATGCCATCGTAATTTGTTAAGTGATGTATGATATCGTAGGTAGAGACCCAATAGGGCATGAAGTATCATCTTAATTTGTTCAGTGATGTGTGGTATCCTGAGAAGCGGCCTCATAGGCATAATGTATTGTATTGCGATTAGTGTTTCGTACGAATATATCAAATACAGCATATCCTCGTAAGTTGTTCAGAGATGTATGGTATCGTAGATGTGGCGAAATATGGCATGGACTATCATTGTAATTTGTTAAGTGATGAATAATATCTAGGAAGAGGCCCAATAGAGTATGAAGTATCATCCATTCCTAATATGTTCAGTGATATCGTGGGCACTAGTTTGATAATATGTTGAGTGATGTATGATATCGTAGGAGGCGGTCCAATATGGCATTAAGTATAATCCTAATTTGTTCAGTGAAGTATGACTAAGAAGGAAGCGATCCAATAAGGCATGAAATATAATCCCAATTTGTTCAGTGGTGTATGATATAGTAGTAAGCGGCCCAATAAAGATAAATTGCCATCCTAATTTGTTCAGCGGTGTAGGATATCGTAGGTAGCGGTACAACAGGGCATGGTGTCATTCTAATTTATTTCAGTGATGTATGGTATCGTGAGAAGCGACCCAGTAAGGCATGAAGTATCATCCTAATTTGTTCAGTGATGTATATCGTAGGAAGCGGCATGAATAACGCAATAGAGTATCTTGTTAATTTGTTCAGTGATGTATGGAAACGTAGGACGGGACTCAATAGAGCATGAAGTACCATGCCAGTTAGTTCAGCGATGTATGGTATAGTAGGAAACGGCCCAATACGGCATGAAATGTCATCCTAATTTGTTAATTAATATATGGTCACGTAGAAAGCGGCCTAATAATGCCTGAAATATCATCCTAATTTGTTCACTGTTGTATGGTATAGTTGGAAGGGGTTCAGTTAGGCATGAAGTATTACCCTAAATATGTTCAGTGTTGTATGGTATTGTGAAAAACGGCCCAATAAGGCATGAAATATCATCCTAAATTTGTTCAGTGTTGTATGGTATCGTGAGAAGCAGCTCAATAAGGCATGAAGTATTATCCTAAATTTGTTCTCTGTTGTATGGTATCGTGAGAAGCAGCCCAATAAGGAATGAAGTATCATCCTAGATTTGTTCAGTGTTGTATGGTATCGTGAGAAGCAGCCCAATAAGGCATGAAGTATCATCCTAGATTTGTTCAGTGTTGTATGGTATCGTGAGAAGCAGCCTATCAAGGCATGAAGTATCATCCTAGAGTTGTTCTGTGTTGTATGGTCGTAAGAAGCGGCCTAATAAGACATGAAGTATCATCCTAGATTTGTTCAGTGTTGTATGGTATCGTGAAAACTGGCCCAATGCATGAAGCATCATCCTAGATTTGTTCAGTGTTGTATGGTATCGTGAAAATCGGCCCAATGCATGAAGTATCATCCTAAATTTGTTCAGTGTTGTATGGTATCGCAGGAAGCAGTTCAAGAAGGCATGAAGTATCATCCTAAATTTGTTCAGTGTTATATGGTATAGTGAAAACGGCCCAATAAGGCATGTAGTAACATCCTAGATTTGTTCAGTGCAGTATGGTATCGTGAGAAGCGGCCCATTAAGGCATGAAATACCTTTCTAAATTTGTTCAATGTTATATGGTATCGTAAAAAGCGGCCCAATAAGGCATGAAGTATCATCCTAGATTTGTTATGTGTTGTACGGTATCGTGAGAAGCCGCCCAATAAGGCATGAAGTATCATCCTAAATTTGTTCAGTGCTGTATGGTATCGTAAAAAGCGGTCGAATAAGGCATGAAGTATCATCCTAAATTTGTTCAGTGTTGTACGGTATCGTGAGAAGCCGCCTAATAAGGCATGAAGTATCATCCTAAATTTGTTCAGTGCTGTATGGTATCGTAAAAAGCGGCCCAACAAGGCATGAAGTATCATCCTAGATTTGTTCAGTGTTCTACGGTATCGTGAGAAGCCGCCCAATAAGGCATGAAGTATCACCCTAAATTTGTTCAGTGCTGTATGGTATCGTAAAAAGCGGTCCAATAAGGCATGATGTATCATCCTAAATTTGTTCAGTGCTGTATGGTATCGTAAAAAGCGGTCGAATAAGGCATGAAGTATTATCCTAAATTTGTTCAGTGTTGTACGGTATCGTGAGAAGACGCCCAATGAGGCATGAAATATTATCCTAGATTTGTTCAGTGCTGTATGGTATCGTAAAAAAGCAGCCCAATAAGGCATGACGTATCATCCTAAATTTGTTCAGTGTTGTACGGTATCGTGAGAAACGGCCCAATAAGGCATGAAGTATCATCCTTAATTTGTTCAGTGTTGTATTGTATCATGAGAAGCGGCCCAATAAGGCATGAAGAATCATCTTAGACTTGTTCAGTGACGTATGATATCGTGAGAAGTGGCCTAATAAGGCATGAAGTACCATCCTAATTTCTTCAGTGATATATTGTATCATAGGAAGCTGCCCAGTAGGGCATGAAGTATTTTCCAAACTTGATCAGTGATATATGACATAGCAGGAAGCCACCCAATAGGGCATGTGGTATTATCCAAACTTGATTAGTGATATATGACATACTAGGAAGCCGCCCAATAGGGCACGAGGTATATCCAAACTTGATTAGTGACATATGACATAGTAGGAAGCAGCCCAATAAGGCATGAAGTATCATCCTAATTTTTTCATTGATGTATGGTGTCATAGGAAGTAGCCAAATAGGCATGAAGTATCATCCTATTTTTTTCCATTGGTGTATGGTGTCATAGGAAGCAGCTAAATAGGCATGAAGTATCATCCTATTGTGTTCACTGATTTATAGTCATAAGAAGTAGCCAAATAGGCATGAAGTATCATCCTAATTTGTTCAGTGATGTATGACATAATAGGAAGCAGGCCAATAAGGCATGAGTGTATGTGTCATAGGAAGTAGCCAAATAGGCATGAAGTATCATCCTAATTTTCAACTGATGTATGGTGTCATAGGAAGTAGCTAAATAGGCATGAAGTATCATCCTATTGTGTTCACTGATGTATAGTGTCATAGGAAGTAGCCAAACAGGCATGAAGTATCATCCTAATTTGTTCAATGATGTATGACATAGTAGGAAGCAGCCCAATAAGGCAAGAAGTATCATACTAATTTTTTCATTGATGTATGGTGTCATAAGAAGTAGCCAAATAGGCATGAAATATCATCCTTATTTGTTCAGTGATGTATGACGTAGTAGGAAGCGGCCAAATAGGGCATGAAGTATCGTCATACTTTGTTTAGTGATAATGACATAGAAGGAAGCAGCCCAGTTAAGGTATGAAGCACCATCCTAATTTGTTCACTGATGTATGACATAGCAGGAAGCGACCCAGTTGGATAAGAAATGTCATCCTTATTTGTTCAGTAATGTAAGGCATCATAGGAAGCGGCCCAATAGGGTTTGAAGTATTCTCCTAATTTATTTGATTACATGACATGGTAGGAAGCAGCTCAATAGAGCACAAAGTGTCCTCATAATTTGTTATTGTTGTATGGCATCGTAAGATGGGATCATATAGGGTCATGCAAAAACATCCTAATTTCGTTGTAATTTGTTAAGTGATGTATAGTATTGTAAAACCCAATCAATGAAGTCTTGTAATTTGTTCAGTGATATATTGTATAGTAGGAAGCGGCCCAATAGGGCATGAAGTGTCATATTAATTTGTTAATGGTATATGACATTGTAAAAAGCAACCAAATAGGGTATGCAATATCATCCTTATTTCGTAGTAATTTGTTCAGCAATGTATGGTATCATAAAAAGCAACTCATGAAGTCTTGTAATTTGTTCAGTGATGCATGGTATTGTAAAAAAGCAATCCGTGGAATCTTGTCCTAATTTGTTCAGTGATGTATGGTATCGTAAAAAGCAATCCATGGAGTGCTGTAAAAAGTAGTTCATAAAGTTTTGTTGTAATTTGTTCAATGATGTATGGTATCGTAAAAAGCAATCCATGAAGTCTTGTTATTTGTTCAGTGATGCATGGTATTGTAAAAAGCAATCCATGAAGTCTTGTTATTTGTTCAGTGATGCATGGTATTGTAAAAAGCAATCCATGAAGTCTTGTTATTTGTTCAGTGATGCATGGTATTGTAAAAAAGCAATCTGTGGAATCTTGTCCTAATTTGTTCAGTGATGTATGGTATCGTAAAAAGCAGTCCATGCAGTCTTGTCATAATTTCTTTAGCAATGTATAATATTGTAAAAAGCAATTCACGACGTGTCATCGTAATATAAGCTATGAAGCTGTCTACAGGGGCATGACGTCATCGTAATATGGCACCGTAAGCCCAACAGGCCATGAACTGTCGTCTAAGTTGTTCATTAAATTTCTATTTTGCATCACGAAAACATACCTATATGATTTTGACCCCCTTAAACCCCACTTTTATATAGTAAAACTGGGGTTTACAGTGGTATACATTATTTTTCTTATAACTGCTCAAAAACATAGATTGTGGGTACTCGCTAGAACCACCTCGTTGAGGCGGTTCTAGCGAGTACCATCAATCTATGTTTTTGAGCAGAAATATGAAAATTTTTTATCTGATAATTTTCATTTTTTGGTGGTAAAATTTTCAATATATTTGAATAGGCGTGTTTTCGTAATGGTTTACACCCAGGTGCTGGAATCAAACAGTTTGATCTATCTAGGTCAATACTGCTTGCATGGATTTTGTGAATGGTCAGAGAAACCTGCTCCGGCCGGGTTTCCAGTGTTGGGCACTGCAATTCATCCAGGATCTCGCCATTATGACTAGTGCTTCGCAAAACGCTTGCAAGTGCAAGGATTGGCAGCCCTTTAATTGTACCTTTTCAATTTGACCTGTTGGAAGCTGGATTCCAAACTGGGGCTGCGTACTATTTACAGCTATAACTATCACCATAACAAATACCAGTGAAATCAATCAGTCTTTATAATATAAACAAAAACTGACATTTCTATGAAAAATCTAAGTCTGTGACCCTGACCTCAAAGCCATGCCTCAGCTTGGGGATGGCGCTGAGAAAAACTTTAGACCTACATGTATATATAACATTATGCCCAATATCAATGAAATCAATCAAAGGGCCTTGATAATAGTCATGTAAACTTTAATGCAAAAAGTTTTGACTTTTATATGAAAATTCTGTAACTTGACATCAAGGTCACAACCCAGGATGGGAATTCTCTGAGTAAAACTTTGAATGATCTATATCTACCATAATGCCAAATATAAGGAAATTCATCAAAAGGTCTTGATATAGCTATATAAACTTAAATGCAAACATTTTCTTTTATATGAAAATTCTGAGTCTGTGACATTGACCTCAAGATCATACCCTGGTGTGGGGATGGCTCTGAGTAAAACTCTGGACCTATACCTACCATCCTGCCAAATATACATGAAATTCATTAAAGGGTCTTGAAAATATAGCTATATAAACTTGAAGTGCAAAAATTTTGACTTTTATATGAAAAGTAAGTCTGTGATCTTGACAGGCAGACCCGGGGTAGGATGGCACTGAGTAAAACTTGAGAAGTATATCTTCCATCATGCCAAATGCAAATGAAATCCATCAAAGGGTCTTCATAATATAAGGTCTTATAAATTTTGACACAAAAACTTTTCGAACCTGACTGAAAGACAAAAGAACGAATGTATGTACGAACGAACGAATACACAAGTGGAAAAGCGAAAACTATATACCCCTCGATATACTTCAAGGGTATAACAAAGATCACTGGTGGTGAACAGATCACTGGTGGGTGATATGAGGATCACTGTCAAGTGAGATTACCACTGGTGGGTGATATACAGATCACTGGCGGGTAGTATGAAGACCATGCAGATCACTGGCGGGTAGTAAGAAGATCATGGTAATATCATTGTATTGTGGATCAGGAAACTAACAGCTACCGCAGTCCAACGTACACAGGCTGTTTAGTATGGGATTAATAGAAACATGCAACACACAGTATCATTGGAACCTTTTATTTTTTTAACCTTTACCACTCTCTGGGCAGATTCAGCAGATGACAAATTGATATTTTTTCTTCTTTTTCCCAGAAAACATACTTTCACATTTCATTCAAAGCAAAATAGGCTTTGACAATTCACTGTCAGAAGTAAATTCTCTGGGAAAAAAGTGAAGAAAAAAAAAATGTTTCAAACTGTCATCTGCTGAAATTTTTACCCAGCATGCTAAGCGTTAAAGTATAATAATTTACGATCATAAGTCCTTATTATTACATGCTTAAATATCATATCATAGACATCTGTCATGCTCTTGACAAAGAAACAATACAAACGGCACAATTCATACAACCAAGAATGTCAACGGACTTATCCAAGCAAACAGTACCTTATCAATCACGAAAACATACCCATATAATTTTGACCCCTTAAACCCCACTTTTATATAGTAAAACGGGGGTTCATACATTATTTTTCTTATTTCTGCTCAAAAACATAGATTGTGGCTTGTTAGAACTGCCTCATCAATGCAGTTCTAATGAGTACCCACAATCTATGTTTTGAGCAGAAATATGAAAAATATCAGAATTTTTATCTGAAAACTTTCAGTTTTTGGTGGTGAAATTTTCAATATATTTGAAAAGGCGTGTTTTCGTAATGCACAGAGGCAGCAAGTAAAAATCTTTGAGCCACAAAGCATGAAAACCTATCTTTGGACATCTGCGCCCAACAAAAACTCAAATCAGCCGTTTCGTTTGCACAGTCTGATAAGTCTTCATTGTCCCCATAACAAACTTTGCATCCTTGGCTATCCAAAATGCACCCAGTGAAGATTCTGATAAGACTGGGTGAATGGACAGGCTGATCTGAATAATTGCTGTGTGCACATGTCTGAAGGTAAGTTTTATGACATTTGGGCTCCTATGAAAATGGTCCTCAGCCATATCCAAACAGCAAATGCCCAGATCAGACTGCATACCTGGAGTCTGATCAACACCTCTGTTTGTCGATATATTTGACAGTATCTACTGAGGGTCTGAATTAGATTTGCAAATGTATACATCCTTGTTTAACCCAATGTAGACTGAATGAACTCTCCCACACTATACATTGGAAGATCCTAATTTCAATTTTAGGTATGTCACTCAGGCTATGTGATTTAGATATTCCAAGAGAAGAATGGTTGAGCTATTTGCAAACAGTGAAGATCCTGATCAGACGCCGCAGAATGCGGCGTCTGATCTGGGTCTGCACTGTTTGCTAATTACCGATTAAGGGTCTCCAGATTACAATGGGTTCGATGACGATCGAGATGGAAGGAGCAAAGATCCACACCAGACTGCAATATCCCTATACAGTGCAAACAAACAGCAAAGACCCTGACCAGACTACACAAGGGGCAGACTGACTTGCATCACTACCCACTCTTAGGCTGACCTAAGTAATCACTGTACATATGAACCACAATATTAGAAACGTACCTTCTGACACATTCCCAGCGAAGATTCTCATCAGCCTTTGAATTTGCACAGTCTCATCAGAATCTTCACTGGGCACATTCTGGATAGCCTAGGATGCTAAGTTTCTTCATGCTGACATTGGAGACTCTGATCAGACTGTGCCGATGAGCAGTCTGATTTGAGTCTTTGCTGGATGCATGTCAGAGGGTAGATTTTGTTATGTTGTAACTCATATGTATGCCTACCATGGTCACGTGATCACTGCCCACATGCAGGCTGCCCTAGACATTCATTATCCCCATGTACATTATGTAGGCTGCCCTGTGTCATAGCTCTTGATAAGATGCTTTTTCAATCCAAAGGTATCTCTCCACGAAACATATGTTGTGGTACTCATTAGAAGTGCCTCGGTGAGGCACTTCTAATGAGTACCCACAACATGTTTTCATGGAGAAATAAGAAAAAGATTTACCTGATATCCAATCTTATCCAGACCTATGCCTGTGTATAAGATATCCGTGAAAAGTCTATACCTATACAATCTGTTCTATATTTACCCTAAATATTAAGACAATAACTCCTTCACTTTAAGACTTGTCCTAAAATTTGATCAAGTTTACCTGTCCTAAAACTGGACCGTTAATCGGACCAGCTAATAATATGTCTAAAGAGTACAGAAAACAATGCATACCCTGAGCAGATTGCTCCTCCAAGAAGCAGTTTGATCAGAGTCTATGCTGTCTGCTTTGGCCTCTATGTCCAAATACTTGAGGTAAAACCAGTATCTCAGTCATTATGTATTTCTTTACTTCAAACAGCGGCATTCTATTATACTGTTTTGAGCAGGTGCCTGATTTATCTTAATTTTATGGGTTTTTTTTGTTGTTTTTTTAAATAGAAATTACTAAATTTAATGCAAACGGGGTAGATCCTGACCAGATGCAAGGTTCTGTGGTATTTATCTGGATCTGCAGTTTGCAAATGTCCCTTCATATTTTTTCTTATTTCTTCAAAAAAATATAAATGTTGTGGGTACTCATTAGAAGCACCTCAACGAGGTAAGAATAAGAGAACTTTACTTGATATTAAATAACAAAACTTATTTACTTGATATCTTTTTATCGAGAGTTGTGAATTCAGGTTTATCTAAATCAGTTTAATCAGACTTTATTCATTTTTGTAACATGGCATCAAAATATAAAAAAAATATTATGATATTTGTATGATTTTGTATGCTAAAATACATGCACCTTTATTATTATAACCATTGTTTCATATTGTAGTTTGTACTTTACTTGACGTCTTAACACTTACCTATTACAAGTTCAAGGTTTCAAAACATTATGTAAAAAGCCCCTGCTTCAAATAAGAATTAGCATGATAGTGATACTTATTAGGATAGGTCTGCATAAACAGTTTAGATTTAGACTAGATACCACTGAATGTGGCGTCTGATCAGGGTAGACACTGTTTGCTACCCATCCAGCAATTTTAGATTCATAAACAGACAGCAAAAAAACTTGTAAGTTTAAGGACAGGCATAGTAAAGGGATAAGTCGTCCCATTACAATACTTGATGACTAGCACCTATGGCTTGTTTATCCTGGATGATTCAAACATGCTTTTGAGTCCCTTCAAAACTCTTCTGATAGTGCAAGTAAACAAATACTTAGGGAAATTATCTCATTTTTTTTTTTAATGAAATTGTGTTGTGTGTACTCATTAGAATGGCCTCTTTGAGGCCATTCTAATGAGTACATTCAAACATACAATTATTGTGTAGGAGATCAAAAAGACTTCCCTAAATTATCAACATTTGCTTTCTGACATGGCGCCATGATTACCTTCAGTGGCTCTAACTACCCATATCTGGAATAAATTTCCATGGTCCCAAAGAGGTTTGAGCCATTGAGGTTTTACTGTATTTAGGGTAAATGAACAAACTGATCCAAACACAACTTTTAAATTCAAGAAGCTAATTTTGGATTCTGATATTAACCCTAGTCCTGCTGAACCCGGATAGGTCCTGCCTTTGCAAACAGTGTCGATCCAGATCAGTTGGCTTCTGAAGAAGCCAACTGATCTGGATCTGCACTGTTTGCCATTAAGTATCTGAATTTATATCAACAATCTGGATCAAGTAATCTGATTGGCTGAAAATTTGAAATGGGTGTGGCATCTTAATTTATTCAGCATGACAAGGGTTAAATGAGCCAGCACATCATTTCCTACAAGACTGCAGGCTGATCAGTCTTCACTGTCCACCTGAAGATGCTTTGGCTCCTTGGCTACCACAGAGTGCCCTGTGAAGACTGATGAGAGGATGTGCAGGCTGATCTGAGTCTTTGCTATGCGCACATGCAATCTTGTAGGAAATGCTGTGCCCTGGTTCAACTTTGAACAGCTAGAATGCCTCCATCCCACTCTCCCTGTCAAACATACTTTGTTTTTTTAATATATGAAAAGAACAACAATGTAAGTAGACATAAAATCGCTAATACTTTAGCTATTACCGATTAAAATAAGATAAAAATTCCCTAAAATATGATAAAACTTCCCTTTCTTTTTTCTTCTAAATTTTTTTGCAGATTAACTAAAAAGAAAAAAAACAACAACAAACAAACAAACAAAAAAACAAACAGAATTTTAACATTAACCCTTAAAACGCCAAGAAAACCTGCATCTGAAAATGTCGTCTGCTTATGTCGTCTGCTGAATATTCTTGCTAACTTTTCAAACCTATTTTTGTATACAGGCAAACAGTGTGGACCCTGATCATATAGTCCTAGAGGAGCAGTCTGATCTGGGTCCACACTGTTTGCAAAAATGACTTTTAAAATCACAAGCAGATGACAAAGCAGACAACAATTATTAAGGGTTAAATACTTTCTTTTCCAAATTTTAAGTACAGCATAAGAACAGCAAAGACCTTGACCAGTATGCAAATCAAGATCTTAGTGAAATGCCTTCATTTTGTTTGATGTCACTCAACTGCTTTATTTACTTATATATTCCAACACCTTAACTTACCATTTCTATCCTAAAATTTGAAGAAAATATGTCTATAAAAGTTTGTCCTTAGAAACAAAGAGTAGAAAACATAAAGAATGAACACTGGAGTCTCAGTTTCATTGAGAGTTTTCCTATTACAGCACTGTAATTTGCAGGGATGCATACGCCCCCAGCTCCGGCTTAAGTGGAACTCGATTTTCTAAGATACCTGAATAGACCTCATGATCCCAAGGAAAACAGGGCCCACTTGTTCAAAGCATCGTTAGCTTAACAAGCTCGTTAAGGGTCATTTTGTTAACTGTTTTAGCAGATTCAATACACAATATTCTGATATTTTTTGCTGAAAAAATGTGAGTAGCTTTTGCACTGCAAAAGCTACTCACATTTTTTCAGCAAAAACTTTCAGCATATTTGCTTATCACTCGAGTAAAATTTAACAAATCGTTAACTAACGACATAGTTAGCTTTGAACAACTGGGCCCAGATATAACAATAGCTCCACAAGCAGAGGTATTATATGCCTGTGGCAAGTAATAAGATGTAGCACATACACTGACTCCTGTATAATTCAGTGCTCTGGGTGTAAACTGTAAGTGGAGTTAATTGGAAACAAAAAAATTACCAAAATTTTCAAAGAGGCATAACTGCTGATTTTAGTGAACTGTAACATAAAAATAATATGCGCTGCTTCACATCATGGTGTAACTATTTACAAAGTTTCAGACTGATTGGATGTAAACTATAGGAGGAGTAAGCCGGAAACAAAAAGTTTACAGAAATTTTCAAAGGGACATAACTCTGCTAATATTTGATGGACTGTAACCTCGAAACAATATGCCCTGCTCCACATCATGGTCTAACTTTAAATAAAGTTTCACCTTGATCAAATGTAAACTGTAAAAGGAGTGAGCCGGAAACAAAAAAATTACAGAATTTTCAAAGGGGCATAACTGTTAATATTTGGTGGACTGTAACCTCCAAACAATATGCTCTGCTCCACATCATGGTCTAACCATAAATCAAGTTTCAGCTTGATCGGATGTAAACTGTAGGAAGAGTTAGCCGGAAACAAAAAGTTTACAGAAATTTTCAAAGGGGCATAACTCTGCTAATATTTGGTGGACTGTAACCTCGATAAAACATGCTCTACTCCACATCATGGTCTAATTATAAATCAAGTTTCAGCTTGATTAGATGTAAACTTCAGGAGGAGTTAGCCTGCAATGAAACGTTTACAGTAATTTTCAAAGGGGCACAATTCTGCTAATATTTGGTGGACTGTAACCTGGAAACACTATGCTCTGCTCCACATCATGTTCTAACTATAAATCATGTTTCAGTTTGATTGGATGTAAACTGTAGCAGGAGTTAACTGGAAACAAAAAGTTAACAGATTTTTTCAAAGGGGCATAACTCTGTTAATATTTGGTGGACTGTAATCCCCAAAACAGTATGTGCTGCTCCACATCATGGTCTAACTATATACCAAGTTTCAGCTTGATCAGATGTAAACTATAGGAGGATTTAGCCAGAAACGAAAAAGTTTACGGACAGACGGACCAACGCCAGACCCCGTAACATAATATGTCCTGTTTTTCAAATGGGCGTATAAAAACTGCACTACAGTGAAGCACAGGGAGACTTCTTATGGCAGCCACACCGCACTTCATACCAGCTGTAGTGAAGTCAGAATGATATGATCTAAAAAAAGGTTGGACTAGGAAACAAAGAACATAAAAAAATGAAAATCCATTTGGCTACTTGATAATGTGTCTTAAATGGTGTGACGGAATGGCGAACACTAAAGATCCTGATCAAACTGCTCCATTAGATTTAGTTTGATCTGGGTTGAATATTGTTTGCCCAGGGCTGATTGTTCAAGTATTTAGAATATATTATGGTATGACTATGGTAAATGTCCTAAAATTTCAAACATTTTACTCCATACCTTTTAGCCTATTTTTTTTTTTTTTTTATATACAGTTATATCTTAAAATACTCCATGGAATTGCAAACATTGTAGACCCTGATCAGACTGCTCCTTAAGGAGCAGTCTGATCTGGGTCTGCACTGTTTCAGCATGCCATTTTTTTTTTTAGAAACTTTGGTGTGTGAAATTTTTGGACAACTACCGTAACCTATCTAAGAACAGAGGTAACACTGTCTTGCAATGCTGATAACCTTTTAATGGAATTTAATGACCACGCTTGTGTTTTCATCCATAAAATAACCACAATATATGAGTAACAAGCACACCTATCAAACAAAGATCCAGACGAGAGTGGGTACCCACATAATACTTGTTCACCTTAGTGCAAAAAGTTAGTAATTCCTTATATATTATAAATGAGTTACTGACTTTCTGTCATAAGGTGACAACCTGTATTATATCGCCATGAGAACATATTTTGTGGGTACTGATTAGAAGAGACGGGCACAGTGGCTCAGTTGGTAGAGCGTACGCTTTGTGACCCGGACATTGCAGGTTTGATCCCCTGGTGAGTCATACCAAAGACTTTAAAAATGGGACTTATAGCTGCTCTTTTCCTTGTCACTCAGCATTAAGAAAGGAATCAGAACTGGTCAGCTTAGTGTCTGCTTGGGTGGAATATCATGTCAAAATGTCTGGGGAATGATATTTCAGTGTGGCAGCACTCTGAAAGTGAGCATTAAGCTCCCTGCCACATCCAGACACAGTTGGGATGTGACTGAAAGACTACTGAAAGTGATGTAAAGCCTGAATAAAACAAACAAACAACTAATTAGAATAACCTCACAGAGGCACTTCTAGTCGGTATCCACATCATATGTTTTTGTGGAGAAATAAGTACTTTTCTGATGGAAAAAAAAAAAAAAAAAAAAAAATGCCTTCTCCAGAGCTATACCTACCAAAGACTGCATGTGAATTCATGGTTCAAACTGAAAATCCTCAGGCATGATAATCAGGCTGCACACAGGGGAACAGATGATAATGGGATGACGAACATTCAGTTCTTATATCAGATAATAACTACAATGTAGTTTGATACTGGATTATATTTAACAAAATCTATTGATCACATTTAATCCTTTCAGTACTGTAGACCAAACCAGGTACTTTTGCAAACTGTGTAGATCCAGATGAGACGGCTCATACGAGCCGTCACATCAGGATCTACACTGTTTAATATTTTGTTTGACATTTTTTCTGATACCCCTATTTATAACAATATACAATGTATATGACCGAATCCAATGATGGGGCAGTCCATTTTACAAACAGGTGTGTAAGGGTTAAATTACACAAAGGCTCAACAAACAGCAGCTGATAATTATTCTGGGATTCTCTGCCAGGTGGAAAAGAAAACAAAGAAGCCCGAGGGTCAATAATGTTGTTTTTGTTCAAATAAATGTACCGTATATTTGTGAACTACCATATTTATCCCAAGTATTCTGACAAATTATCTACTGACCAAACTTCTAAATATTTAATTGGTCTATTTCACTACCTGCTGATAAGCAAACTTGAAGGTTTAAGTCTAGGTCTGGGTAAGTACCATACCAAATTTAAACTTCCTAGCATAAAAGGTATCCATTTTATGACCTCTAAGAAGTGTGGACATTTGTCAATTCAAATTTAACTGCAAACTTAAATAAATGTATTTGTTAGACTGGGTGCGAGCTGGACATAGGCACTTACAGACTTAACATCAAGGCGAAATATTGTATGCCTTCACCAGGCGGGGCCTTAAAAAAAAAATAAATAAATAAAAATGATAAGCTGTATTTGAAACAAAAAGCACCAAAGCTGCAATTAAAATGTACAAAGTTTACCTGTATAAACTATTTATTATCAATACTGTTTGTATTCACACAGCCCTAAACCTGGAGTATAATGTTTTGTTTTGTTGTTGTTTTTCTTGTGAGTAATTTGTCTACCACTGGTCCTACGGATGAAAATATTTAACAAACATTATCAGTATATATCTGTTTAGACTGAGATGATTTCATGATGGACAAACAGACAGACACCCAGAGGCACATTTCCTAACAACTGAGGGGGGAGCAGAACATGTAGACATATGCATGGTTTGTTTAATTGTTTGTGTTAGGTTTTATGGCCCAATCAACCAATGGTGTCATGTCGAGTATGGTCAGTTTACCTAACCACACTTTTACAGGGCAGGCTTAACCAGTATTGTGAACATTATTTCACCACAAACTTCAACTGCCCTTCTTGAATCAGCGGAAGGGAGAGAATGACCTTAGAAAATTTTTCATGATCAATCTCCATGAAAGAATGTTGCCGACCTGGCGGGGGTCAAACCTGCAACCTCCTGATCACCAGTTGGATGTGCATCCAACTCAACCACCAAGGCTGGCTACATGTATGGTGAACAATAGTGCAGGTTTAACTCCTCATGAGGTTTATTTAACCCTAGTCTGAAGAAGCCAACTGATCTGGATCTGCACTGTTTGTTATTCAGTATATGGATTTATATCAACAACCCGCATCAAGTAATCTAACTGGCTGAAATTTAGAAGTGGGTGTGGCATCTTAATTTATTCATACAAAACTGGCCACAAACATATGGGCTGCATCAGACACAAAAAATTGCCTTCGTATCTGCGCAAAATATGCAGATTCAGACCATCCTGCACATGTGCAAAGAATCATTCGGGCCTAGGCTTTCTATTCATACATTCTGTAGTATCCAAAAATTCTGTTAATGGACAGTGAAGGCTCTGATCAGGCTGCAAAGATGGGCATGCTGATCTGGGCCTTCACTGTCCGCATATGCCCAAAGACCCGTTTTCAACTGGCATGGCCCGCATGACTTTGAACTGTAATAATAAAGCAGACATGAAATACAAGTTACATATCTTTGACTTTGAATTTTGACCTTGACTCAACATGGTTGCGTTCTGCACAACACCTTGCTAGGGTTAACAATTTTCCTGCCCTCTTGGGGTTAACATATGGAATGGACACAAAATAATGATCAAACATTTGTCTTTGAATTTTGACAATGACCTTGAGCTGACATGGTTGGGCTTGTGCCCTACACATAGCCTTTATTTGGTGACTGATTGGGCAAAGTTACATGTTTGTTTGTGTTGAGGTTTTACGGCCCAGTCAACCTAATGGGATCATGTCGAGTGCGGTCAGTTTACCTAAACACACGTTTACTGGGCAGGCTTAGTAAAGTTACAAAAGAAAGCAAAGTTACATGAAAAGCCTGCGAAGGCTAAGAGATACTGGTCAGAAGAGAAAGTGAACTGTAATGACTTTTTTTTTATTTTATCAACTGCAAGAACTCAATTATGTTGCCCCATTGTTTTGTTACGATTCCAAGGTAATGGTTGATAATTGCCCTTGCATTTTCCAAACAAATGTCCAAGTTTGCCACAATGTGGTAGGTGTGGGCAAATCCGATTGCTTGAGTCGGGTTTTTATGGCCCAGTCAACCCATGAGGGTCATGGTGAGCCAGTCAGTTTACCTAACCATACTTTTACTGGTTCAGCTTAATCCTCTAAGCATTTAACCAGTATCTGTGCACCATCTTTTACCAGAAACTGACAAGTGTCCTTCTTGAATCAGAGAAAGAGAGTGAATGGGAGTGACCACAGAAAATATTTCACGATCAATCTTTACAAAATGTTGCCAGACCCAGGTGGGTATAAACCCACAGCCTCCTGATCACCAGTCGGGCCCGCATCTGACTGAGCCATCCAGGCTGGGAGTGTGGACAAAAGGACTTTTCAGTATAATAAAACAGCTTATAGTAAGAGACTTATCTATTAAATTACTATTAACTTTTCATTTATGCCATGTTCATAATAATTTTTTGGTGCAGAAAAATAGCAAAAATACATTCTTAATTATAGCACTTATTA
Source organism: Anodontia alba (assembly GCA_964016985.1). Taxonomy (NCBI): domain Eukaryota; kingdom Metazoa; phylum Mollusca; class Bivalvia; order Lucinida; family Lucinidae; genus Anodontia; species Anodontia alba. The sequence goes on from OZ024836.1 coordinate 49,294,493, forward strand.
TCAAATTATCATCCTACTTGAAGATAACAGTATGTATTATTATGACGTATGACGTATAAAGTGCAAATGTTTGTTTTTACAGAGTTTCTTTTTCTGTCAAATAAAGACAAATACATGTACATGTATTTTTAATGTACATTTGTGCATTTTTTTCTGTTAGGTCCGTCATTTTGACAGATCTAACAGAAAAAAAGAACATGCACAAATAGGCTAAAAAAAATTACATCAGAATACTGCTTAAAAACACAATAAAAATTATATAAAATACTAAATGTTTGCCATCACAACTAAAACAGGTTTACAAATTTAAAATGTATACAAAAGTAACAAAGCTGTACACAAATACATCAATGCAGTTCTCAGTTTCGATTTTTTTCTCCACATATCACAAAGATCTCATCTAACCCTTAAAACGCCAAGAAAACCTGCATCTGAAAATGTCTTCTGTTTATGTCGTCTGCTGAATATTCTTGCAAATTTTTCAAACCAATTTTGTGCATACCGGCAAACAGTGTGGACCCTGATCAGACTGCTCTTCTAGAAGCAGTCTGATCTGGGTCCACACTGTTTGCAAAAATGACTTTTAAAATCACAAGCAGACGACCAAGCAGACGACAATTGTTGTGATTGGCAGTTTAAGGGTTAAAAGTAGTTTTAAAAGCGATGATTAGGAAGTAAAAAGTAATGCTCCTTTCAAAGAAGTAAAAAGAAGTATACAGGAAGTCTATTTGAGGCATCACTGGCACGAAAATCCAAATATGGTTACAGGGTCAAGGTCACAGATGCATTGAACAAGGTTGCTATGGATATATGGTTCAAGGTCAGATCATAAGTTGGAGTCCATGACTGAATCACCTGTGGAAGGATATAAAGCAGGATGTGAAAATAAGCATCACCATGTCTTTTTGAGTGAAATAAAGTCAACTTTACATGAGCAACAATGCTGAAACAAAGTACTAAATATTTCATGACTTCTAAAGAGTTTTTTAAGGCTGCAATAAAGCCCATTACTGTATTTATCCTAAGCATTTGGACACCTGGGCCCAACTGTTCAAAGCATTGTTAGCTTAATAAGCTCGTTAGTGGTCAAAATGTTAACTGTTCTGGTAAGTACAACATCTAAATCATAGGTATTTTTGCTTAAAGAATGTGAGTAGCTTTTGCAAATGCAAAAGCTACTCACATTTTTCAGCAAAAATATTAATATATATGCCATATTTAATGACCAAAGTTTTAACGATACGTTAACTAATGACATCATTACTTTTGAACAACTGGGCCCTAAACTCCTTATACTTGTCCTGAGGTGTGACCAAGTCCATTTTACTATGCATTGATGTGTCTAAAAACTAATGGATGACCCTGATCAGATGCTGTATTTTGAATGATGTATTCTGTATGCTATATACACAGATTGACCAGACTTGTCTCTGTGTCTGCATACTTAGGGTAAATGTACTTTTGTTGTAATGCAAGATTTTCTGTCAGAATAAGATAATCATTGGCGTTGCCAGAACAGATTTATTTTTGGTTTAAAGGCCCCATATTCCTCAAAAAGAGAATTTTTTTTTTATCCAAGAAAGGTTTAATATTGTTATATAGTATTAATACGATCTTAAAATGTGGCATCTGACAGCCTGTAAAATTTCTGTTAGTCTATTGTTTTTGAACTGGATCAAAAATGAAATGACTTTTTTTATCATATCTCTGAATTAATGTTGGCAACATTAATTCAGAGATATGATAAAAAAAAAAAAAAAAAAATCATTTCATTTCATTTCAAGAACAAGAGACTAACTGAAATTTCACAGGCTGTCAGGTGCCACATTTTATGATTTAATTAATAAAATATATCACTTCATTAAACATTTCTTGGATAACAAAATGTCTATTATTGAGGAATATGGGGCCTTTAATCATATATTTTATTTAGATCTTCATTTTACATGCAACAAACATTGTCCACTAGAAAAAAGATTTAAGGATAAGAATTGTTTTTATGCACACCCAGAAAAAAAAACCCTTGAAAATTTCTCATTAGTTTGCTTCCAAAACAAGAGGTTGCTCTGAAAGGAAAGAATTTGCTCCCCACAGGGAGCAAATTCTTTCCTTTAAGAGTAGCCTATTTGCTCCCATAGGGAGCAAACTCTTTCCTTTAAGAGTAGCCTATTTGCTCCCATAGGGAGCAAACTCTTTCCTTTAAGAGTAGCCTATTTGCTCCCATAGGGAGCAAATTCTTTCCTTTAAGAGTAGCCCTATTTTGAAAGCCATAAATTCTTTCCTTCAACCAGTAGTTGGGAGACCCTAAAAAGGTAACTGGCAAACAGTGCTGACCCAGATCAGATGCCATTGAATAAGTAATATATTGTTAAATACTTTTTATATCTATATATCAGGGCCTCAAAACATTTTAGTGACGGTTTCTCATATTTACTATGTGCTTGGATATCTTCCCTCTTCATTGCACAAGTCCTAAAATTCAACAAAAACTTTTCAACATTAATGTTGATGTGTTGATGAGTGGAAAACAGTGTAGTCTCTGATAAGACATGTTCTGCAGTGTCTGATCTGGGTCTACAAATATTGCTCATGCTTTTACATCTTTTTTTTGTTTTGTTTTTTTTTGTTTACAATAAAAATATTGCTTTTTGTTGTTGTTGTTCATAGCTACAGATTAAATGCTTTTTTTTCAACCAAAAAGTATTGATATTTTTTTCTAATTTCTCCACAAAAATCTTGTTGGTACTCATTAGAAGTGCCTCAGTGAGGCATTTCTAATGAGTACCCACAACATTTTCCTGAAGAAATAAGCAAAATATTTACCTGACACCTCTCTATGGTAAATGTTGTTATTTTTTTAAATAAATAATATGCCCATTGATGAATCAGAAAGAATATAAAGTAAAATCACAACATTAAGGACAAAAATGAAGAAATTTAAAAAAAATAATAAAAACATACAGACTTAAGCTTACTTACCCTTATATACATACTAATAAGAGTCTCAAATAAATCGAGTCTGCCATTTTCATCATAAATAATGAGTTGTTTTTTTTTCTCTGAATTTAGTTTTTTAGTTCTCTTATTTCCAGAAATGTGAAGTTGTTTAAATTTTATCACAAATAATAATAGGCCTCCACTGACATCTTGAATGCTACTTATAAAAAGATTGCCACAAATTTGGATGACTTGTTTCAAAGCTCTATGCATAATTTGAGCTCAATGAGCTTTGAAGGTTTGAAGAAGCCATTTAAAGGCTTTACTACTTTACCTACACTGGGACAGATTGGTTTGAGCTAACAGGGTAGACCCAGAATTATCTTATCCTCCCCTCCCCTCCCCCCCCCCCCAACATATACCCCTACCCCTACAAAACATACAAACTCTTCACAACCCACTGTTCACACTTGATAGGGATATCTTGTCTGCAGACTCAGTCTAAAATTTTTAAATGATCAATTTGCAAGTTCACCAGAGCATTCACATATCATTTCATTAATAGTTTATCCCTTGTCCTGCCGAGTCTGGATATATACCCTGCCTTTGCAAACAGTGTAGATCCAAATCAGTTGGCTTCTGAAGAAGCCAACTGATCTGGATCTGCACTGTTTGTCATTCAGTATGTGAATTTATATCAACAACCTGTATCAAGTAATCTGACTGGCTGAAAACTGGAAGTGGGTGTGGCATCTTAATTTATTCAGCATGACCAGAGTTAATCCTCAATTTCAGGGAACTGGATATGCCTGGTTTTCTGCCGTTTTGTACAAAGGGGACAACATTCGTGACTTCCTTTTTGCTTTCCTGCACACCAAATCCCTTCTGAATAGGGGTATTTATAGGGAGCAAATTCCTTCCTTTTCAGGAGGGAGGTAAAAACCATTTGGAAAGAGCTGCCTCCCCTCCTTTGAAAAAGAATTGATTCCTCTTAGTTTTTGTAACTTTTTTTGTATTGTATGTGGTACTCCTACAATTTACAACATATCAATTTGAAACTTGTTTGTTTCCCTATGATATATTTGCAGAATTGCCCCACTTTTTTGTTTTAAAACAGTCAGCTGCGGAAGCTAAGGGGTAGGGGAGACTGTAAGATAGTAGAGAAAGGGCACAACTGTTTTTATTCAAGTTATTTAAGAAATTCAACTTTATTTAAGTTAGTAATGTATGACAGTTAAATCAGACAGCAAAGCTATATTAAAACTGTATACATGTATATGTGTCTGGCTTTGTAGCTAAACGCAAAATTTGTTCTCAATAAAACTAATGGTTCCTCACAGTTAACTAACAGACAATCTGGGTAGAGCACATTATTTCTAATCTGTAAGTCCAGATAAGGCACTTTTTTCCATCTGAAAAGAATTAATATTTTCTTATATCTCCAAGAAAACTTGTTTTTGTGTTGAGGTTTTAGCACCCGGTCAACACAATGGGGCTATGTTGAGTGCGGTCAGTTTACCTAACCACACTTCTACTGGGCAGGTTTAATCCTCCAAGTGGTTAACTAGTATTGCCCACATTCTTTTGCCTGAAACTGACAACTGCCCTTCTTGAATCAGCGGAAGGGAGGGAATGACCATAGAAAATGTTTCACGATCAATCTCCACGAAAGAATGTTGTCAACCTGGCAGGGGTGGAACCTGCAACCTTCTGATTACCAGTCGGAGGCGCATCCAACTGAGTCACCAAAGCCAGCAAAAAACAAACAAAAAAAAATGTTGTGGGTACTCATTAGAAGTGCCTGCTGAGGACCTTCTAATGAGTACCAACAAGGTAGGTTTTTGTGGAGAAATAAGAACAATATAATGTGGATACCCCCTCTTATCTGGAGCTATTATGTCTTAGTATAACATCATACCCATCTACTTTTAACATTCCTCAGGTTTTAATGGATGGTAAAAATATAAATCTCATGTCTAATATAGACCAATAATCCTGTCACTGGTGTATACATGTAGTTTAGTTAAGGGATGCATAAACCATTTCACTTAATTTTATAGTTAGTAATAAGAAACAGGTTCCACAAAGGTGGCCCTGCTTTTGTATGCAAAACTTTGATTTTGAGTCAGCTAAGTACTACTATGGACAGATATAATCATGCAAAATACAAATGCCTGCTCATGGAAGGAAACCATTCCATAAAGTTTTGTATATTTCTTCTACAAAACAACATTAACCCTTGTCCTGCTGAATAAATTAAGATGCCACGCCTACTTCTAATTTTCAGCCAGTCAGATTACTTGATCTGCATTGTTGCTATAAATTCGCATACTTAATGGCAAACAGTGCAGATCCAGATCAGTTGGCTTCTTCAGAAGCCAACTGATCTGGATCTACACTGTTTGCAAAGACAGGGTATATCCGGAATCAGCAGGACAAGGGTTAAGATACAAATAAAAATGCATCAAAATACAACATTCTAAAAACATTTTCACATGAAATTCAAGCACCATAAAATCCATTCTCCAACCATATCATGCACGACACAGGCAACAAATATTAACCAATCAAAATCCTTGAAAATGAATATTCTACCACACAGTTTTCCACAAAACATCTAGTGACAGGGTTTTCCTGAGCAGTTAAAAATAGTCATTTTGTCCCATTTTTAGAAATTTATCCCCGAAAAATATTAAAATCTTGTACAATTTTATAATCTTCAAGGGAACAAATGTCCCCAAAATTTCATTTGCCATGGAGATAAAGGGAAAACCCTGTAGTGATAACATTTCTTTCAGAACATGCACCTGTCATCTTCATTCAGGAGTAAGACGCGGCTATTTTGATTCACAAAAGCTGGTATTTTTTTGTTTTTTTAATACCTTCTTTAACATAAATATTCAATTTTCACACTGTTTAATTTCGAAATTTCATTTTGTTTTGGAAATTGGAATTTGACAGGTATGGTTGAAGAAAGTCTGAGACTTAACAAATTTCACAGATTCTTTTTGTCAATATAATGAAAAGTTATCTCCCCATTCCATACGCCTTGACAGATTTTATCCTATCACTGAAAAGATCCCAATGGACACATGATGTTTTATATGTTGCATCAATGTCAATCCAATATCCTACACAACATTGCATCGACACTGATGTGACACTGTCTCAATGTTGCTTGCCCACAGGGAATGCTCAACAATGAAATCTAAGTTTCCTCCATTGCTTATTGATCATGCAACAACAATTCTGATTGGCTGTAAAGAGGCCACATCAACGTTCACATGACATCCACAAAAAACTCACATGGATTGCCCATAGCCATACGGAAAGACTGTCTACTCCCACCAACATCTGGAGGGACGCCCAAAGTCCCCGGTGGTGGGATATTTTCACTGGCAGGGCCACGTCGGCCACTAGCAACTGTGTCTGTGTCACTACCGCTACCAGCTGGACTAGAGGATTTCTTCCCAGATTTTTCTTTATCTTTACGACTACTTCCAGAGGCACTGCTTCCTGTAAGACAAATTATACATGTACTATAAAAATATAGGTTAATGCATCTTGAGTTTAAAATACAGGAAATATTTCCTGAAAGATTTGCAAAACTAATAAAGAAACAAGTGCATTAGCACAGGTTTGTTTATAAGATCTGATTTGCAAGTCTCAAGAAAAATAATTCCTGTACTTTAAACTCTAGGTGTATTAACCCTTGTCATGCTGAATAAATTAAGATGCCACACCTACTAACTGTCAGCCCATCAGATGACTTGATTCAGGTTGATGATACAAATTCACATACTTAATGACAAACAGTGCAGATCCAGATCAGTTGGCTTCTTCAGAAGCCAAGTGATCTGGATCTACACTGTTTGCAAAGGCAGGGCATATCCGGGCTCAGCAGGACTAGGGTTAAGTTATATATTCTAAAGGAAATATTTCTTTGCTCCCATAGAAAATATTTCCTCCGAGAAGTTACCAATTATATTTCCAACAGAAATTACTAAAAATAGCTTCCGACATATAATATGTTATCAATAATATATGAGCATGTCCAAATCGGTATAAACCTTATGACATTCGTCACAAACCTAGACCAAGATCAGCCTGTGTTTGTGTTTGTGTTGAGGTTTTACGGCCCAGTCAACCCAATGGGGTCATGTCGAGCGCGGTCAGTTTACCTAACCACACGTTTACTGGGCAGGCTTAGTCCTCTAAGCGGTTAACCAGTATTGTGCACATTCTTTCGCCAGAAACTGACAACTGCCCTTCTTGAATCAGCGGTAGGGAGAGAATGACCGTAGAAAATATTTCATGATCAATCTCCACGAAAGAATGTTGCCGACCTCGGCGGGGGTTGAACCCGCGACCTCCTGGTCTCCAGTCGGACGGCGCATCCAACTGAGCCCCCGAGGCCGGGCAGATCAGCCTGTGCATCTGTGCAGTTTGATCTGGGTCTATGCTGTTTGCTTATGAAATGCTTATGGTCCATACATTATTTTAGCATCAATGCAGACTAAAATCAGACCTATGTCATAAAGTTGATTTCTATTTGGAGAGACTCACATTTTATTTTTTAAACAGAACTTTTAGAATATTTTTGTTGAGTTGAGGAGGCCATCTTGCAAACTGTAGAAAACTATACCTCACTTAAAACAGTGCTTCAGAAAATCGTTATTCTGAAATGTTGGTAAACACATTTGTTGTGTTAGGTAATTTTTTAAGAAAGCAATAGATACAAAGAATTAAGGACAGAGCAGTTGTTAAGAAGTGTTTGATGATAATTCTGGGATAATTTTCTCCAGTTCTCCATTAGGAGCTTCTAATAAGTACCCACAATGTATGTTTTTATGGAGAATAAAACAACATTATCTTATAATTATCATCAAACACTCCTCCTTGACTTCTCTGTAAGATTTAATTGCTTTTTCAGAATGCAGTATAGATTTCATGGAGACTTTGCAGAATGCAGAGGAATGTGAAAAGTGCTATAATCATGCTAAAATTATGAGAGTTGGCAGGTATATAATTATGTGACCTTGACCTCAAACAATAGTTAAAGAGGATAACACTGAGCTTTCAAATTCTTGTTTGTTTATGTTGAGGTTTTACGGCCCAGTCATGTCGAGCGCAGTCAGTTTACCTAACCACACGTTTACTGGGCAGGCTAAGTCCTCTAAGCGGTTAACCAGTATTGTGCACATTCTTCCGCCAGAAACTGACAACTGCCCTTCTTGAATCAGCGGAAGGAAGAGAATGACCGTAGAAAATATTTCATGATTAATCTCCACGAAAGAATGTTGCCGACCTCGGCGGTGGTTGAACCCGCGACCTCCTGGTCTCCAGTCGGACGGCGCATCCAACTGAGCCACCGAGGCCGGCGCTTTCAAATTCTCAAATATTAAGTAACTGAATGTTCTCTCATATATGTACCATATTCATCATTTGTATTTGGACAGACAGGCCTTAGCAAACAGTGTAGACCCAGATCAGACCCTGCAGAATGCACCAACTGATCAGGGCCTACAATGTTTGATTCTTCGGACAAGTGTAGTAACAAGTTAACCCTTGTCCTGCTGAATAAATTAAGATGCCACACCCTCTTCTAATTTTCAGCCAATCAGATTACTTGATCTGGATTATTTCTTTAAATTCACATACTTAATGGCAAACAGTGCAGATCCAGATCAGTTGGCTTCTTCAGAAGCCAACTGATCTGGATCTACACTGTTTGCAAAGGTAGGGTATATCCGGGTTCAGCAGGACAAGGGTTAAAATTTGCAAATATTTAGCATCAGTACGGTACTCTTTTTATTGTCCTGGTTATTAACTTTGGCATTGTAGGCTGACCAAGTTGACCTTTTGATTTCTTGTACATTACTTGTAGAGGTGAGCAACTTGCAGTTTCAGTAGAATGCAGGTTTTTCTGATTGTCATACCTAAAGTAAACACTGGACATAATATGATATTCTTATGAATATTAAAATGTAAAAACAAAACAACAGGACAGTTTGGTCGAAAAAAAAGAAGAAAAAAAAAAAAAAAGGCATCATTACAAACATGTAATGACACTTTCTTATATTATAATTTACTACAGAGTACAGTAAATGTCCTAAAATTTCGTACACCAAAGTCTCTGACAAAATGGCATGTGCAAACAGTGCAGACCCAGATGAGATTGCTCCTCATCAGAATCTACAGTGTTTGACATTCCACTGTTTTTTAAGAAAATCTGCATTAAAAGCAAAGTTTTGGCAAAAAAAGTACGGAAAAAAAGTGTTCGAAATTTTGGGACATTTACCGTAAAGATGACTTTTTAACAAGTAGTATCTGATGACAAATTCCAAGACAGTTTTCTCCATTTCTGCATAAAAACGTATGTTGTGTGAACTCTCATTCGAACTGCCTTGCTTCTAACGAGTACCAACGACATGTTTTTATGGGAAAATAAAATAAAAAAAAATATCCCAGAATTATCATGAAATACTCCTCCATAATTAGGCAAAAAAGACTTTAGATTCTCAGACACTTTTTTTTTTAAAAAAAAATAGATGTAAGATGGTGGCTTTTTATTTCTTTTTTTCATTTTTCTGGTTGGGTACATTCTTAGACATTCTGGTTCGTTTGGCAAAACAAAATGGCAGCACCTGTATAGGTTATACAGCAAGTTTTTGAAATGCAAGTTTCGAGTCTCAAACAACATAAACAGATTACAATTTACTGACTTCATTTGCAAGTAAGTAACGATACCATATCGAGGGTTGAGCGCAAGACTGGCGTAAGTCAGATGGTTGTTTTTCCCCAAACCTAATCTCCTCACCATGAAGGCGTTATGAAGATTACAACATTTCTTTCTGTAAACAATGAAAATTTAGGTGCCATTGCTCGTATGAGCAATGGCACCTAAATTTGCATTGTTTACAAAGGGGTCCAAGTTGCCCCTAAACAAGGGTTTCAAAAATATGTTTGAGTTACCATAGTCTTGTGCTCAACCCTCGATATATTGTTCTGGATTGCAATTCATTTAAAAATAATTCCCTGATAAGCAAGAAAACTCAAGTGCCATTTATTTTCATGGATTTCAAAAAAATTTCTAACCCAAAAAAATAGTAAATGCGTGATCATTTGGTGGTGTCTGAGAATCAAACCATATTTTTTTATTTGGCCTAAGTCCTCTGAGAGTAGCAAAGTGAAGATTACAAACCAGAGCAGCTACCCGATGAATCCCTGGAATCATGTGACAATGAATACAACTGTTGGGTGTGCAGGCCCATCACCCCGGGCCCTGGGCCCAGACCCACGTAATTTTGACCTTGGTGAGCTTGATATTGTAGTTGCTGACTTTGACCAGTATTTTGACTGTTGTACTGATGTTCTAAATGTTGCTGTTTGTCCTTGTTCTCCCACAATCGGCTCAATTTAGAGTATGTGTTAACTATACATGCACAGTCATTTTTCGAAGCTACTGCAAAGAAACGGAACCAAAACATACTAAAATTACGCATGCAAGAAAACAAGGAAGACAATAATAAGCACTAACAGGAAACAAAATCATTGCTCTAGGTAAGAGAGTGAATCTGGTAAATATTTTTCTTATTTCTCGATGAAAATATATGTTGTGGGTACTCATTACAAGCGCCTTGCCAAGGCGCTTCTAATGAGTACCCACAACATATGTTTTTGTGGAGAAATAAGAAAACTATCAATTCTTTTTGGATTAAAAAAGCACAGTACCTAGAGCTATGAAAATCACTGTATTTACCCTAAATATTCAGACACCTTACCATATTATCCTAAACTTTGAGTTAAACCATTCTACAGTTCATAGGTCCAGATAAAAGTGGGTATGCACATATTTTTCTTATTTTCCATGAAAACATACATTGTGAGTGCTCATTAGAAGCGCCTCTGCGAGGCGCTTCTAATGAGTACCTACAACATATGTTTTCATGGAGAAATAAGGAAAATATCAATGCTTTTTGTTTGAACAAAAAGCACCTTATCTGGTACCATGTAGACTACTACTAGTTGCTGTGTCTAAAACTGCTGGAAGAATGCCAGGGCAAATAGTGTACGCCTAAGATCAAATGCAGCAGTCTTTTGCATCTGATCTGGGTCTATAGTGTTTGCTCAGGCTGTCCGAATAATTAGAGTTAATAGAGTACACGGGTTTGTAATTCGCAGGAAATGTTGCACATGTTAATATCAGCCTTTTCTGGGTTATTTTCAGTAGTGGCTGTCTGAACTGTCAGTGTTTCTTCTTTGCTTTTCGCAATGACACTGCATGGCTACTTGGTTCCAGTTGGGCATTTTTTTGTTTTTGCTTTTTTTTAACAAGGGATGGAAACAGATACTTTTTCTACAATGGAGGCATCTTTTTCTTTAGTTTGGCAATGAATTTTTTCACATATGACATCATCACAGCTAACTAATTATATATCCATGTCAATAATGTAATATCTTGTGACGCTGCATGTTAATGTCTACTTCTAATAAATTATTACACTGATGCAAAAAAAATGGTAGTGTGGGCTTACAGAATCTACTGTATCTGCCAGGCTTAGCATTTAAGGCAAAAAGATACACTGGTCTGCAAGGGCCATATCTGTTAAAGTTGATCTTTTCCCCTTCTGAAAAGGGTCTACTCTGTAAGGAAAGAATTTGCTCTATGATGGGAACAAATTCTCCTCCTAAGAAAAAAGTCTTTCTTTTTCGAGTAGACCCCTTCTCAGAAGGGGCTTGGTATGTGGGAAGATAAACATGGGAGTCACATAAACTATCGACTTTGTAATAAAATGGCAGAAATTTAACTGCCTAATCCCAAATTAGTGTATCTAATACAGTCACTATCTATTCCCTTTAAGGCATTTTATACTAAAGGGCTATTCTTATACAGTTTCCTAATAAAATAAACTTTGTGTCCCAACAGGATTGAGGCTCTTTATTAAGTCACAGAGCATAACCTACTCAGACTTTTCCTGAGCAGGCTTAGTCCTCTAACCAGTATTTGTGCACATACTTTTGCCAGTAACTGACCACTACCCTGCTTGAATCAGCGAAAGGGAGAGAATAACTGTAAAAAAGATTCCATGATTTGTTTGTTTAGAGGTTTTACAGTCCAGTCAACCCAATGGAGTCATGTCGAGCAAGGTCAGTTTACCTAACCACACGTTTACTGGGCAGGCTTAGTCCTCTAAGCGGTTAACCAGTATTGTGCACATTCTTTCGCCAGAAACTGACAACTGCCCTTCTTGAATCAGCGGAAGGAAGAGAATGACCGTAGAAAATATTTCATGATCAATCTCCACGAAAGAATGTTGCCGATCTCGGCGGGGGTTGAGCCCGCAACCTCCTGGTCTCCAGTCGGACGGCGCATCCAACTGAGCCACCGAGGCCGGCAAAGATTCCATGATAAATCTCCATGGAAGTTATATGGCCCAGCTAGGATTCAAACCTGCAACCCCCGGATCTCCAGTCAGACACCCTACCGACTGCAAGATGCAGCCAAGCAATAGTGAAAATATACTTTTTTGAACTGACCAGGTGATGTGATAGGAGTTTCTCAATACGGGCTGTAGAAAAAACAAACTATTGTCCATAGTAAAGAAAACCTTTACCCTAGCTATGGTACCAAGCAACTACGCAATGAGCAACTCAGTGGCACATAATACAGTCAGAACCATCTATAACACAAATTCTACCATGCAAACAACTAAGGTACAGTTATCTAATACAAACAAATTATTACCATGGCTACCCTAAGTACTGGGACAGACAGGCGTGAGGAAACAATGTAGACCCAGCTCAGCCACCGTGGAATGTAACGTCTGATCAAGGTCTGTACTGTTTGCTATGCATTCAGTAACATCTGATCAGGGTCTGTACTGTTTGCTAAGCATTCAGCTGTCTTTTTTATAAATCAACAGCTAGTAAAATGGGTTAATAAACATTTTAGGAAAAGTATGGAGAGTTAATGTGTCCCAATCCTTAGGATTTATACGGTAAATTTATGTTGAGGCCAAATAAAAAAATAAGTGTGTTTCAGGTTACATGGAATTCTAAAATAGGGATGGTAGGTTGGAAAAAAATTTTTTTTTCTTAAAATTTTTATATGGGGTTAATAGGAAATCAATATGGCTGATAGGGGAAATCCCCACAAAATCCTTAAAAATCTTTAGGGTCGGTGGTGAAAAATTAGACACGGTTGGGTAACCTGAAACACACACTTTTTTATTTTAGGCCTGAACCATATGTGAATACTGGGCAACAAATACACATTAATAACAGAAATTAAACAGACACTTCTGATAAATAATAACCCTTTCTGTTAACGTCAAACTAAAGTGAAACTGATGTGGTGTTTTACAAAAAGGACACATGCTTAATCAGCACACATGCTTGTCAACCTCAGTACTTTAAGTACCCAACCTACACAGAGATAAGCTGGGGTATCAAAATGTTTTCCTTATTTCTTCATGAAAACATATGTTGTGGGTACTCATTAGAAGCGCCTCGCCGAGGCGCTTCTAATGAGTACCCACAACATATGTTTTTGTGTAGAAATAAGAAAACTTATCAATAATTTTTGGATGAAAAAAGTGTCTTATCTAGAGATAAGGGATTTAGACACACATGCCTGAGCAAACAATTTACAGTCAGAGGCCTAAAGTAATTCCACAAAAATATTTTCTCATAGACTTTAATGCATTTTAATGTTTACAAGACCCTAAATATTGTGTAACATCATAAAGAAAATACTGATGTTCTGTAATGATTGGAAAGGTAAATGATGCTTGTCCAAAATATATGACTTTGATAAATACCGAATATCTGTCTTCTCAGATACAACAATTTAAATTAAGAGGAAATTTTAAAAATGGCAGATTTCCATTGACGTCAATGTTGACGTCGTTCAAAAACTGCCCAAAATGTCTTACACAAAATTTATTTCTTAGTCTCTCCAGTTTGCATAGAGAAAATCCAACGAGAATAACAATGTATATTACATAAATCGTCCAGCTTTTAAATAATGTGAAAGTTATAAAGATGTATACAATTATTTTTATTATTATTTATTTTTTGTAAGCATGAAAATGCATTGAACACTATGGGATTTTTGACACTGTGGAATTACTTTTGATCCCTGACTGTAGATGCAGATCAGACATTGCAAAATGCAGTACCCCATCAGAATCGACACTGTTTGCACTCATCCGGCAATTTTTGGACACATCAGAAAGAAGTGAAATGGAGTTCTCACGACATTAGTTATAGCCATTCCCTCGATTGGCACAGTTAGGGTTAAAACTGAGACAGAACTTAACCCTTGTCCTGAACCGTGAAGAAGCCAACTGATCTGGATCTACACTGCTTGTCATTCAGTATGTGACCTTTTATCAACAAACTGGTTTATTGCAATTGTGTGGGGGTTTAGCGACACGTCAATTATTGTGGGTCATTTTGTGTCATCTCCCAGAGAAAGGGAGAAGAGAAATAGAAGAGATAGTGGAATAGATGAAAGAAGAGGGACAGGGGAGAAAGAGGAAAATGAATGAAAGTGAAGAAACAGAATAAAAACATTCCCTCTCTACCCTTACTTGCTGCAAGGATAGCAGGCCAGTTATCAGTTGGACGCCCCAGTGATGCAATATACACGACACCCAACCACCCCCTCACAATCTGGATTAAGTAATATGATTGGCTGACAATTAGAGATGGGTGTGGTACCTTAATTTATTCAGCATGGCAAGGATTAAATCATACATGCAATACAACACAACAGGCAGCGTAAAACACACATCACTACATCTCACCTCCGGATCCACTGTGTACTGATCCAGCGCTGTTATTTCCTCCCACCACACTCCCCCCTCCACCGGGCCCGGCAAAATTACCGACACGACTATCAGCACCATCGAGAAAACTCCCTACAAAGCTCTGAGTGTCCGTACTAGTGTAACTATATGGTGGTATATAACTTAGGTTTTGTGGGAGGTAGTTGGAGCTTGTGTAAGGGTATTGATTGTTCCATTGTGGGGGTGGGAGGGGGGCAAGGGTATCTCGATCGGCTTCTGACACAGAATCAACATCCTCCAGGCTCAAACCAGAGAAGTCTGAAATCATAAAAGAAGACAAGGTGAGTATATGAGACACTTACCATATTTAACATAAAAACCATATAAATTGGGACCGAAGTCTGAGGACTTGTTTAGGAGTACACCACAACCTCTTTATTACACTATTGTTGGGGTCCATAGCATAAACCGTGTTAGTTAAACAACAGTGTTATATCCAAACAAAAATGTATAGATTATATTGAAAAATGACCATTTATGGTCATTTTTCAATGTAATCTATACATTTTTTGGGATCCATCTTTGACCTGTGTTATATCCAAAATGGTGTTATAATGAACCGTGTTATAAAGAGGTTGTAATGTATTCGGTGAAAATTTCAGGGATAATTGTTCTTAATTCTAAACCCTCAGAAATAAATAAAAAAAGAAAAAAAAAAAAAAAAACATTTTGTGGGTACTCATTAGAAGCACCTTGCCCAAGCGCTTCTAATGAATACCGCAAACATGTTTTTTACTTAAAACTTAAGAAAATCACCCCGGAATTATCAACAAGTCCTCTGATGAGTGCAAGAGCAAATAGTGCTGACGCTGATACCATTTGCCAATTTTTTTCAAGCCATTTGAACATGTAGTATTGAAGCAGCAGTCTGATCAGATGTAAACCATTCGCCATTTGATTTTATTTGTGTTGAGGTTTTATGGCCCAGTCAACCCAATGGGGTCATGTTGAGCGTGGTCAGTTTACCTAACCACATGTTTACTGGGTAGGCTTAGTCCTCTAAGCGGTTAACCAGTCTTGTGCACATCCTTTCGCCACAAACTGACAACTACCCTTCTTGAATCAGCAGAAGGGAGAGAATGACCATAGAAAGTATTTCATGATCAATGTCCACAAAAGAATGTTGTCAACCCCGTGGGGATTGAACCCACAACCTCCTGATCACCAGTCACCAGTCCAAAAAAACATTTTACTTGAGCATTTGCTAATACTGGTAAGATTTAAACACAAATTACTCGTTTAGCATTGACCAGTGCATAGACCTAGGTAAGAAGGTTTTTTTTCCCCTGATCCAAAATTGTTAGTGTTTATCTCATTTCTCCTCCAAAACATTATCATTTGTTGTGGGTACTCATTAGAAGCAACCCAGCCAGGTGCTTCTAATGAGTTCCACAACATATATTTTGTAGGAGAAATAAGAAAAATATTTCCTGATACCATCTCTTATATACAATTAGGCCAATATTTTCAAGCTTTAGACAGCAGGTATTAATACTGCAAGGGTCATAAAATATTTTAGAAAAAACTTAAGTCCATATTTTGCAAAACTTTGTATGCTGGGCAGTTTTTGTTACCTTTTGAATGACCCATTTATGTTTTCTATTGTGCAGACAGCCTCTAAATGCCCTGAGGCATCACGTGATATAAGATGCTATACCATTTGAGCCACAACTTGTGAAAAAAGTACCTTCTAACATGTGCAACTAACGAAGACTTACCGTAATAACCTTACATATTAGGACACCTTATCTACTTACTATATTTGTCCTTAAATTTGAAATAGTCCATTCTACTACCTCTTGATGTGTCTAAAATATTGCTGTATGTATGGCAGACAGTGTAGACTCTGATCAGATGCCGCAGAATGCTGCATCTGATCAGAGTCTACACTGTTTGCAAAGGCCTATCTGTCCCAATACTTTGGGTTATTACGGTACATCAGTCGGGGTATCTGCACAGTCTGATCAGATTCTTTGATGTCTGTATGAAGAAACTTTGCATCCTTGGCTATCCAAAATGCAGCTAATGAAGATTCTGATCAGATTGCGCAAACAGGCACATTTCCGTTTGTATGTTTTCTGATGATAAGGCTCATATCATAAATCTTAACAAAGTCTTCATAAATGTCAGGCATTGCTTTTTCACATTTGACAATGATAAATTGGCAGACACTGCAGACTACTCTTTAAATTATGTCAAAACTTTCAGCCACACAAAGTGTAAATAATATGTTTATTCATCATCACATAATTATGGTCAGATAAACATTGTTTGTATGCTGATTAGGCAAACATAAAAATAAGCTGTTGTTTCCAGCTGATGTTCAGAAACCAGTTGAAACGTATAAACTTCACATGCTCCCTTGCGCATATACAAAATATTCACAGCACAACTCCATCAGCTGGTCTTTACAGATATTTCAGCTGGTATTTACTGTAAACCATTTCAACTGGTATTTACTGTACAACTACTTCAGCTGGTATTTACTGTACAGCTATTTCTGCTTGTCTTTACTGTACAACCATTTCAGGTAGTGTCTACATACTGTACAACCTTAACTGTATAACTATTTCAGCTAGTGTTAACTGTACAACCATTTCTATTAGTGTTTACTGAACATTTATTTCAGCTGGTGTTTATTGTACAACTATTTCAGTTGATGTTTACTGTACAGCTATTTCAGCTGGTGTTTACTGTACAGCTATTTCAGCTTGTTTATCCTATAAAACTATTTCAGGTAATGTTCATTGTATAACCTTTACTGCACAACTATTTCATCTAGCCTTTACTTTACAGCTGTATCAGCTCGTCTTTACTGTGCTACTACTTCAGCTGGTGATTATTGTAGAACATTTACTGTACAACTATATCAGCTGGCCTTTATTGTACAACTATTTCAACTGGTGTTTACTATACAACTATTTCAGCTGACCTTTACTCTACAACTATTTCAGCTAGTATTTACTTAACAATTTTTCAGCTGGCCTTTACTGTACAACAATTTCAGCTGGTGTTTATTGAAATTTTCAACTGGTGTTTACTATACAACTATTTCAGCTGACCTTTACTCTACAACTATTTCAGCTAGTATCTACTATACAACTTTTCAGCTGGTCTTTACTGTACAACTATTTCAGCTGGTATTTAATGTACATTATTTCAGCTTATGTTTACTGTCGCGCTATTTCAGCTGGCCTTTACTGTACAACTTTTTCAGCTGGCACTTACTGTACAACTTTTTCCCCATACAAATATATGGTGGTGCATATTTGACTTTGCCATACAAAAGGTCAAGGGTCAGTCTATGACCATCATTTGAATACACTTGGTAGACCTTGATGCTATATACCAAGATTCAGCCCAAAGCTTTTTTGATTCTGGAGAAGAAGATATTTAAGTGTTTTTACCAAATATAGGCATGGCAGCCATCTTTTTCATTGGCACGGAACCATTCGAACAAATTGTCAATACCTTTCCACAAAAGGCCCCCATGTGAAATCTGGGAAAAAATGCTCAGGCAGTTTCTGAGGAGAAAACAGTAACAAATTACACAATTTTATACATGAATATAGCCCAGGGGCAAGGGCAGATAACACCAAGGGGACAAAATTTTGATTGTAACTAAAAAGTTTTACTAAATTAATCATTGTAAGTTTCAGCCATTAGTCTTTTACACATTTTGAGATAAGGACTTTCAACATTTTCCCCATATAAATGTATAGGGACGCAAATTTGACCTTGCCTTAAAAAGGTAAAAGGTCAACCTACAGTCAACTTAACAAACTTAGCAGAACTTGAGTTCTCGATGCTATACACCAAAATTCAGTCCCAAAGCTTTCTTTGTTCTGGGGTAGAAGATTTTAAGTACTTTTAACCATATATGGGCATGGTGGCCACTTTGATTAATTTGTACAAATTTGTGACCATTTGTACAAATTTTCAATCCCCCTTTAACAGAAGGTTCCACATGAAGTGAAGAAAACTGGCCCAGGAGTTTCAGAGGAGAAGTCGTTCAAAGCTGTGTACGAATGACAAGTGATCACAATAGCTCATCCAGAGCCTTTGCTTCAGAGGAGTAAAAATCTAATCAAAGGGAAGTAACTCAGAAAGTAAGAAATGGAGAGCAATCACTTTTGTGCACAGCATGCTGTCTTCACCTCATATACATTGCTTTGAAGTTTCATCCAGATATTCCATATAGTTACCGAGTGGTGCATACAAGGACTGTCTGATAAGAACTAATCAAAGGAAACTCATCAAAGAGAAGTAACTCAGAATCTAAGAAAGGGGAAGCAATCTTTTGAGTATTTGACACGCAGTTTTGACCTCATAAATATTGCTATACAGTTTCATCAAGATATTCAATAAGGTTACATAGTTATGGCATGCATAAGGATAGTGTGAAAAAAAAAAAACTAATCAAAGGGAAGGAAACTTAGAAAGGGAGGGAAATCTTTTGCTACGCGATACACTGCCTTAAACTCATACACATTGCAATAAAGTTTCATCAAGATATTCTAAATATTTAATACCAACTTACAGTATGCATAAGGTCAGTCAAAAATTTAATTAAAGGGCAGTAACTCAGAAAGTGAGATGAGGAGAGCAATATTTTTTGTACATGACATACTGTTTTAACCTCTAACACATTGCTATAAAGTTTCATCAAGATATTCTATATATTTAATACCAACTTACAGTATGCATAAGGTCAGTCAAAAATTTAATTAAAGGGCAGTAACTCAGAAACTGAGATAAGGAGAGCAATATATTTCGTACATGACATACTGTTTTAACCTCGAACACATTGCTATAAAGTTTCATCAGGATATTCCATATGGTTACCTTATTATGGCGCCCACATGGACAGTTTGAAATAAATCTAATCAAAGGCTCTAAAGGGAGAGCAATAATTTTTGCAAGCAACACGCCATTTTGACCTCATACACATTGCTATAAAGTTTCATCCATATATTCCATACGGTTACAGAGTTATGGTGCTCACAAGGATAGTCTGAAACAAGGCTTGTCGCTAGACAGGACAACTTGACTAACTTGGGCATGACTATCAGATCTTAAAAAAGGGATAGTGCTCAATAAAAATAATGCTGACAAGAATCATGTGGGATTAAGTCCACCCATGTAAGGTCCTATCTATGATATGATTGACTGACTGATTGTGTTGGGGTTTAATACAGCCTTGTGGGTCATTTTGTGTCGTCTCCCAGACAAAGGGAGAAGAGCGATAAAAGAGACAGCAGAGGAGATGAAAGAGAGGGACAGCAGAGAAAGAAAATGAATGAAAGTGAAGAAACAGAAGAAAAAATCATTCCCCCTCTACCCTTAACCTGCTGCAAGGATAGCAGGCCTTGCCCAACTGTAAGCCAATCTCAGTTGGACACCCAGGTGACATAAGATCCACTTCACCTTTGCCTCACCAAAACACCCCCATCTATGATAGGACAAAGCATAGCTCCAAATAAGAGGGGACATCCACATATTACAGGGGTCATCTTAGACCTTTCAGAGAGGGAGAAGTTTTGCGAGGATTTCAGGGAGAAGTTTTGGTCCAAAGTTTGGATTTCCCTGTACATTCTATACATTTTCACTTCTCCCTCAGCTCAAGATAGGGAGATGTCAGCCAGCTTCAGCTTAGGGAGACTTATTCTCCCTAATCGCCCTCTAGGATGACCCCTACATAACATTTTTCTTACTTCTCTCGGGAAACATGTGGGTACTCATAAGAAGTTCCTCTCTGGGATGCTTCTAATGAGTACCCACACCATATGTTTTCGTGGAGAAATAAGAAAATTATCAATACTTTTCGGCTGAAAAAAGTACCTTGTCTAAAGCTATTACAAGCTGTAGATTAAAACCAGCATATGATAGATAAATTATGGTAAATGTCCAAAAATTTCACACACCAAAGTTTCTGACAAAATGCCATATGCAAACAGTGCAGACCCAGATCAGACTGTTCCTGAAGTCTGATCAGGGTCTACAATGTTTGCCATCCAACTATATGTTTTAAGAAACAACTGCATAAAAAGCAAACTTAAGGCCAAAATAGTCTGGAATAAAGTGTTTGAAATTTTAGGACATTTCTGGTAGCAGCAATAAACTCCTTATCAAACTGCCAAACCGACCACTTCCTTGTATTTCGTATGATGGAGCAACGTCAGCAGGTCTTTGGACAAGCGAACAATAAACATGACACAAGTAACACTTAATCTGCCAAATTACACGGTGTACTTGCTAAACCACAAACATTATACCACTTCATAGCTCTAGATAAGTAAGGATGTTATAATGTTGGTTTTTTTTTTTGGTTTTTTTTGTTTTGTTTTTTATTTTTCCATGAAAATATATGTTGTAGATACTCATTAGAAGTGCCTCAGAGACGCACTTCTAATGAGTACCCAAAAGATTGATTGTGTTGGGGTTTAAGGACACACCAGCCCTTGTGGGTCATTTTGTGTCATCTCCCAGAGAAAGGGAGAAGAGAGATAGAATAGTAGAGGAAATAAAAGAGAAGGAAAGGGGAGAAAAAGGAACATGAATGAAAGTGAAGAAACAAACGGAATAAAAACATTCCCCCACTCTCCCTTACCTGCTACAAGGATAGCAGGCCTTGCCCAACAGTAAGCCAAACTCAGTTGGACGACCCGGTGACGTAAGATACATGACACTTTTGCCTTATCCAACCACCCACATGTACCCAAAAGATGATTTCATTGAGAAATAAAACCTAGGCACTTTAACAAGTAACGACAACATATGTTTCCATGGACAGAGGACTTGTTTAGGAGGAGTATTTAATTATAATTCTGGGATAATTTTTTCCAGTTCTTCATAAAACACATTGTTGGTACTCATTACAAGCGTCTTATGTTTTCGTGGAGAAATAAGAAAATAACAATTTTCTGATGAAAAAAGCATCTTATCTGGAGATAATTATGTTTTTGACCACTGAACAAGACCATACTGTCAACCCTCTTTATACCGACACTTGATACAACGACATACTTTAATACAATGACAATTTGAATGTCACGAAACCTTCACACAAAAGGTGACAGTTAATGAGAAATTATGCAAGAATATTGCATTAAAACTTCAGGCAACATATGATTTGAATATTTGTTAGAATTGCCTCAGTGAGGCTATTTTAACAAATATCCTAAACATGATTTTCTATTAGAAAATAAGAATAAAACAAGGCCTTTCTTACATATCATTCCTTCCACTAAGGATTCTTTACAACAGCAAATTCATTTTAATGGCAATATCTTTGGGAATGAATGCTGTTGTTGTAACAGAGGTCCACTGTATTTTTGGTTGAAAAAAAGTGCCTTATCTGGAGTTACGGATAAGCAATGTATCCAGACCAATATCTTTTCTCTTATTTCTCCACAAAAATGTAAGTTCTGGGTAACTGTCAAGAATCTTCTGATCAAGGTGATTTTATTGAGTAGTTTCCAGAAGTTTTCATAATGAAATTCAAGAAATCTCGAGATTAGTTTCACTGAAACAGCAGCCAGCTTATATATAGAGGATATTTACTCTTTTGCTGTGAATACCATAAATATTGTCATCGAGTGTAATGAAAACATCAGTATTTTCACGAGTGCGAAGCACGTGTGAAAATTTGAATGTTTTCATTACCCGAGATAAAATTTTTTTATGGTATTCACTGAAAAAGAGTAAATTTTCTTTTTATTTTTTTGTTTACACGCCAATGCCCGTTTCTGACATCATAAATAACGTCACCAAACAAAGCATGAACGTCATGGCGTCGACGCTCAGTGCTTAACATGTGAAACGCTAGAGACGACAAAAAAAAAAAAAAAATCGGCAAATCGAAATAATTTTGATACCAAAATGTTCCTTACATTCTAACTAAGAAAATGCATACCAGCACTTGATACTTTAGTTAAGAAACAAAGAAGTTAGAGGTGTTCAAAAATCTGAAGTGGAGGGAAGATCCACATCTGAAACAATGAAGAAAACCGAAGTCGCCCAAAGCGAGGAGTGAAAATATAAATCGTATCAGTCACTATAGTGAAATGATACGATATCATTTTACAAGTGATTGATACCACTTTTATTTTCACCAGATATACATTGATTTCACCGCTAACAATAAAATAAAAAGCTTTGTTTGTGTTGAGGTTTTACGGCCCAGTCAACCCAATGGGGTCATGTCGAGCACGGTCAGTTTACCTAACCACACGTTACTGGGCAGGCTTAGTCCTCTTAGCGGTTAACCAGTATTGTGCTATGATTTGTTTTTAATAAAGGCAGGTTTAATGTAATCTATTACAAATGACATCGTAGATCACATGATCATGCTTTGTAAATGAAATTAAACAAGAATATATACGGAAGTAAGTCACAAAATTCAAATTTTTGGTCATACTGACTCATAACTGTAAAATACAATGTTTATACACAAAATATTCTTCAAGATATAAGGCAAATATCACTAGACCATGAAATATAGGACACTGGGACCTAAATTTATTTTGAAGTAAAACTTTGGGTCATACTGACTCATAATCCGAAGTATGATGTTTATACACCAAATATCCATCAAGTTTTCAGGTAAAAATCACTGGACTGTGAAATATGGGTCACTGTGACCTACATTTATTTTGAGGTCAAACTTTGGGTGATACTGAAGGTTAATCCTGAAGGCTAACCAGAAAGTAAGGTGTTATTACATGAAATAATTTTCAAGATATCTCGTATATGGCAAAATCACTGGACTGTGAAATATAGGTCAGTGTGACCTACATTTATTTAAGATCAAACTCTAGATCATACTGACTCATAATCAGGAAGTATGATGTTTATACATGAGGATAGTTAGGTGTTTTACATCCCTTTCAACATTAAGTCACATCGAGGTGATGGATGGATATAAATGAAAAGCTCTGTTCAATGAAGCGCTGTAAAGTCATGAGCTGAATTTCACACATTTATTTTACGGTTAAATGTTGGGTGATAGTGAAGGATAATCTGAAAGTATGGTGTTTATACATTAAATACTTTTCAAGATACAGACAACCCTCTTTATATACCGACACTCGATACAACAAAATTCGTTTATAATGACAATTTGACAGTCATGAAACCTTTGCTTAAGAGGCAACAGTTAGTCACAAATTATGCAAGAATATTGCGTTTAATACCTGAAAGAAAATTATGTTTTTGGATATTCACTAGAATCACCTCAGGGAGGCAATTCTAACAAATATCCTAAACATATGTTAAATAAGGAAACAAGAACAAAACAAGACCTTTCTTACGTATGATTTCGCTGATTAAGTATTCTGTAAGACAGCAAAAACATTTTAATGACAACGCCTTTGGGAATAAATGCTGTCATTGTAACGAGGGTTCACTGTTTAAGGCAAATTCACTAGACTTAGAAATATAGGTCACTGTGACCTACATTTATTTTGAGGATAAACTTTAGATCATACTGACTCATAAAGTATGATGTTAATACATGTAATACTCTTCCATATATTAGGCAAAATCACTGGCCCATGAAATATAGGTTGCTGTCTCCTACTTTGCTTTAAGTCAAGCTTCGGGTCATACTGACTAGTAATCAATGCTTAGCATCTGAGTGAAATTTTCAGCAGAAAACATTTTGAAATATTTTTCTTATTTTTCCCAGAAAACAGGATTTGATATTTTTGCAAACTGTCTCCAATTTATTACTAGAATTCCAAGAATCGGATGTGGCGCCAACTATTTGATATGAAAAAGGAAAAAAACAATGGTCCTTATAATTGCTTCTATCCCTAAAGGCAACCCCTCACTACTCTGTCTAAATTTTATTAATCAAGAAAATAAAGGGCTATAATTCAACCAAAATTTTTGGATGATAACAAAAATCAAACTTGACCTCTGTGCCATGGTGATATACCATTCTGCAAACTTCAAATTAAATCAATGCATCCCTACAGAAGTTATTCAGGGGAAACAATATCTTTACCTTGTATTTTACCCCAACAACTAAAACTAAGTCGAAAAAGGGCCATAACTAAGCCAAAATTTTGCGGATGATTACCAATATCGAACTTGACCTGTATTTTACAATGATATATCCTTCTGCAAACTTTCAATAAAATCAATGCATCCCTGCAAAAGTTATTGAGTGGAAACCAATATTAACACACCAACATTAACACACCAACAAAAACTAAGTCGAAAAATGGCCATAACTCAGCCAAAATTTTGCAACTGATTACTAATATCGAACTTGACCTGTATTTTACAATGTCATGAATGATATATCCTTCTGCAAACTTTCAATAAAATCAATGCATCCCTGCAAAAGTTATTGATCAGAAACCAATATCAATACACCAACAAAAACTAAGTCGAAAAACTGAGCCAAAATTTGACGGATGATTACCAATATCGAACTTGACCTGTATTTTACGGTGACATAAAGTTCTGCAAAGTTTGAATGAAATCAATGCATCGCTTCAAAACTTATTGAGTGGAAAGGAACAACAAAAACTAAGTTGAAATATGATTTCAAATATCACTTAACCTGTTTTTTATAGTAATATAAAGTTCTGCAAATAATGAAATCAATACATCCCTTCAAAAGTTACTGAATGGAAATGAAAAATGGATGACAACACCGACACCGACGACAAAGATGACAGACAACATGATCCCTGTGTCTGCCATGCTACGCAGGCGACACAAAAATGACAAATCCTGTATTGGGACAGGTAGGCCTTTGCAAACAGTGTTGATGTAGATCAGAGGCTGCAGAATGCTGGGTCTGGTCAGGGTCTACACTGTTTGCCATATATATATATATATATATATATATATATATATATATATATATATATATATATATATATATATATATATATATATATATTTCAAATTTTAGGACAAGTATGGTAAGCAGATAAGGTGTCCCAATACTTAGGGTATATAAGGTAAACACAGTCAAAGGGAAACAACCCTAGATAAAACCAGAGCTATTGCCTGACACCATAGCTTCCCTGTAGTGATGAAAAACTTCAACTTACTGTAGGTATCTTGTATTTATCTCGACAGAAAAGCCTGAATAAGTAAGTGTTGACCAAAGTGAGTTCTTTCTTTTGTTTTGTTCAGGTTGGAACTGGAGTTATAACTTCCTCACACTTTTAAACGTTAAAATTGTAAGTTTGAGATACCTTTTTAAATTTTCATATTAGTAACCTACAAACTGTGAATTCTAAAATGCATTCCAGACCTATCATTCACTTTAAACACTGTCTATATATTTAACACTGTTCATTTTTAACCTTTAAAGTAATCCCAATTACAGAAGATAACACTGAAATATTTTTTTATGTTTTAGAAAAAGATCTAGTCAAAAAGACCAGTGTGTCAGGTATGCTACCCTCTGGCGCTATTAGTAATAGTATCAGTCTTTCCCACATAACCTCGACTTTCCATTTTAGATGTACAGTCAACTCTCGTTATCTCGACCTAATTTATCTCAAATAACCGCTTATCTCGAAGTGAAAATCTGGTCCCTGTTCTAACATGGAAATCTAACAACAGGTATCAAAATATTGTGGAAAAGAGGAGAAATTGCTTCTGAGGAGCAATTTCTCCTCTTTTCCACAATATTTTCAATATATCTCTTAATTTCAGGAGTCAAATTACATATTCATTTATTAAATGTGGTTGTTCCATTTACTGTTTTCCTCAATTCTGCAAATCTGATATGTCGAGGTACGGATATCTCTAAGTATTCCAGAGAGTCCCTTGGACTTCGAGATAACGAGAGCTGACTGTATATATTCTATTTACATATATGTATACCCTAAATTTGGACACTACATGTACTGATGTAGCAACTGGCAAAACAAAAACTCAATCATTTTACAAGCTTTAAGAATGTAATGGTTTAAAAACTTTGGTGCAAAAAAACTTATGACACAGATGTCCACTAACACTATAGAAGAAAATGAACGAAAGTATGTGTTAATGAACGTACAAAAAAACGAAGAACTATCATCGCCGATGTCTTCATGTACTTTAGGAATTTCTGAGTGGCAGGGAATATCTCCGACAGGCGACTTTTTTTAACCCGTCTTATAATTAAGTAAAAGCAAAATCCTGCCTGGGAAGGGCCCAAAAACAGCCCCCGTCTTATAAACAAATCGTCTTATAGGCGGATTAATATGGTATATATCCATCAGAATACAGACAATTCACAAGAAATGTTGTCTTATTTTCTCACTAATTACAATATCAATTTTAGAATGCTGTCTGCTACAAATTGTTGTGTTGGGGTTTAACAACACATCAACCCTTGTGGGTCGTCATTTTGTGTCATCTCCCAGAGAAAGGGAGAAAAAGAGATACAAGAGATAGTAGAAGAGATGAAAGAGAGGGACAGGAAAGAAAGAGGAACAGAAATGAAAGTGAAGAAACAGAAGAAATACAAACACTCCCCCTCTACCCTGACCTGCTAAAAGAATAGCAGGCCTTGCCCAACTGTAAGCCAATATCAGTTGGATGCCCAAGTGACGTAAGACTTACGACACCTTCGCACCACCCAACCACCCCACTGTCTGCTACAAATTTGCTCAGTGCTTTAAGGGTTAATTTGTTCCTATATTAAATACATGCTTAGTTTGTGTTGAGGTTTTACGGCCCAGTCAACCCAATGGGGTCATGTCGAGCACAGTCAGTTTACCTAACCACACGTTTACTGGGCAGGCTTAGTCCTCTAAGCGGTTAACTAGTATTGTGCACATTCTTTTGCCAGAAACTGACAACTACCCTTCCCTCTTAAAACAGAAATTTTTCAACCAATCGCATCCACGGGTATACAGAGGCCCTGATGATAATTTGAATATCAGATATAAGGGCGACCTTTGAACTTCATAAATATGCAATAGTTAATGAAAAACTCGCCTTTTATTGGATAAAAAAACAACCCGAAATCGAGGCACTGTTACCCTTAGTTTACATAGAGTTTCTGCCATCTTTGAAATTTTGGAAGTAGGTCATCCCTTCCCTTTGGGTTTGATATGAATCATCAAGTAATTTATTGATTATTTTTATCATGAATCAAATGGTAGAACATTATTCTTTTAATAAAATCATTTTTTGATGAAATATAAACAGTTTTTGATGATACGGTGACCTCCCCAATTTTGCTCATACAACTAAGCGGTAGGTGTCATCGATGAGTTATGGTCGGCTAATCCAATGAAATAGTGTTTTGTATTATAGCACTTTCCGGGACTGGTTTTATAAATGATACAAGGTAATTTACAGGACTGGTCTAATGAACTATTTTCACATTGAAATATCAATACATTTGAGAGGTCCGTATCGATACAGTATTGTAGGCTCCCGGATTGTGTTTTATCAATGTATCAGTCTATCACCCCAGCCCTAGATATTGTGCAGACAAGGAAATATGATGCCAACGCCAATAAGACACTTTCGGGATTCGCACCAAAAACAGTATGTCTCCCTCCCCATAGGTGAGGGGACATAAAATGTCCATTTATGGTATTTTTTCTAAATAATCCATACATTTTTGTCTGGATACAACACAAATGTTTAGCCAACATGGTTATCCCTAGTGTTACAGTCAACTCTTTTTATACCTACACTCAATATAATGACAAAATTCATTATAATGGTAATTTTACTCATGAGACCTTTGTGCAAAAGGTGACAATTAATCAGATTTTATGTAAGAATAATGCATTTAATAATTCAAGAAACATATGATTTGGATATTTATTAGAATTGCCTCAATGAGGCAATTCTAACAAATATCCAAATCATAAATTATGTTCTGTGAAGAAATACAAATAAAACAAACAATCTGCTGTGTTTAAGGACTCTTTATAGTAGCAAATTCAATTTAACAGCAACATCTTTGGGAACAAATGCTGCCGTTGTACAAAAAGGTTCTGTTATTTGTTGTTTGCTTTTCATGTACTTTTTTTTTTGAATATTTTATATACCCAATTACTTATTCAAATAAAATAAAATAATTCAAAATAAATACTACAAACCTTTTCTATTTTTGAAGTGAAAAAAAGTTTGAAACTGTAATTCATTTGTTGAAGTACACTTATAATAAACATGTCCAGTAGAAAATGGCAAAAAGCTGCAGAAAAGAATCTATAGCAGCATTTGTTTTGTTTGTCTGTGTTGAGGTTTTACAACCCATTAGAGACATGTTGATCACAATCAGTTTACCTAACCACACTTTTTCCTAGGCAGGCTCAGTCCTCTTAGCGGTTAACCAGTACTTGCACACATTCTTTCGCCCGAAACTGACAACTGCCCTTCTTGAATCAGCGGAAGGGAGAGAATGACTGTAGAAAATATTTCATGATCAATCTCCACGAAAGAATGTTGCTGGACTCTGCGGGGATTCAACCCACGACCTGATCACCAGCCGGACAGGCATCTGACTGAGCCACTGCGGCCGGCAGTGGCATTTGTTTTATTCTGAATAAGAAATATAATAGCTACCATATTTACCCTAAATATTGGGCCAGACAGGCCCAAGTAAATAGTACACACCCGGATCAGATGACAGAATGCAGCATCCGATAAGGACATAGACTATTTGCCCCTTGTCCAATAATTTTTAGACAAACAACACATTGTGAAATGGGCTTGAAATATAGGACAAGTATAGTAAGGATTTAATGAGTCCCAATATTTTTGATAAATACAAAATCTATAGCTCAACTTCGAACACTTTATTCCACACTCCACACACACCCTCAACTCCCCCCTCCCCCTCAAACCACCTCTCCCCCCAACTCCCCCCCACACACACCCTAAGCCATAGAAAATTCTACTATGAACACTATTTCCAATATTTGAACAGATATATCATAATAACAGAGGAAATGTTAAGGAGATATATTTGATGATAATTCTAGGATAATTTTTCTTTTATCTCCATAAAAATTTTAAAAACATGTTGTGGGTACTCATTAGAAGCACCTCTGAAAAGAGAAATTGTGGAGATCATTCCAGAATTATCACCAAATACTCCTCATTAAAAGGAGAATTTGATGACAATTCTGGAATAAAACTTCCTATATCTCCAAAAAAACAAAAACAAAAAAAACAAATGTTGTCGGTAGTCATCAGAAGCACCCATGTGAGAAGAAATAGAGAAAATCATCCCAGAATTATCATCAAATTAATCAAACCTCCTTAACAAATCCTCCTTAACAAATGTAATAGGTGAGCACAGCTCTAAATAAGAGGGTATAAGTAAATATTGTTCTCATTTCTCAATAAAACATATGTTGTGGGTACTCATTAGAAGTGCCTCGCTGAGGCACTTCTAATGATTACCCACAACATGTTTTCACTAAGAAATAAGATAAATATCCATACATTTTCAGTCAGGAACATAACTTCTAAAGGTTAAAATTTTGAGAAGCTTTATAACTTGGTTAAGTTAAAATTCAACTATAAAGTTATCTCCCTTCAAAAGTGAAAGAGTTAACTTTTCTTTGACAGTTTTAACTTATTTAGGTTGTTTCTCAAATTTATAGACATTTTGAAAATAACTGCTTTCAGTCAAAAAGTATATTTTTTCAAAGGCCCTGCGTACACATTTCCAGACATTGCATACAAAATTTTATTGCTTGATCATAAAGTTATGAACAGATCTTTCATATTAAGATATTAACCACTTGCCCATGAAAATTGTTGGAGTCTGCAATCAGAAGGTGAAAAAAGGCAAACATATAAAAATAACTGAAACAATTTACAAACTATCAGGTATGACAAAATAGTTAACTCTTTTGAGTTAAAAAAAAAAAACAACTTGTAGAAGTTATGACCCTGACTGATTTTAGGTAAAAAAAAAACAGAAGCTTATTTTGAGCTATGGTAGATATATAGTAAAAGGTGAGGTTATTATGATTACACAGTGATGCTTTATGATGATACGTACCAGGATAGACCAGTCCTCCTGAAACATGCAAATATGGTAATATTATTCAAATGAGATAATCACACTGGTTCTATGTTTTTGCCAGAATTAAATTTTATCCTTAGCAAGCATTGTAATACCACATTTACCAATTTACCATTAACCCTTGTCATGCTGAATAAATTAAGATGCCACTCCCACTTCTAATTTTCAGCCAATCAGATCACTTGATCCAGATTATTCATATAAATTCACATACTGAATTGCAAACAGTGCAGATCCAGATCAGTTGGCTTCTTCAGAAGCCAACTGATCTGAATCTACACTGTTTGCAATGGCAGGACATATCCGGGTTCAGCAGGACAAGGGTTAAATATTTGGACAGATAGGCCTGATCTAACAGTATATCTGATCAGTATCTATACTGTTTGCCACTCATCCGGCAATTTTGGCACATCAAAGAGGCAGCGAAAATGAGCTCAAAATGAGTTAACATAGCTCTTGATAAGATGCTATTTTCAATCCAAAAATATTGATATTTTTCTTATTTCTCCACGAAAACATATGTTGTGGGTACTCATTAGAAGTGCATCAGCAAGGCACTTCTAATGAGTACCAATAACATACATTTTTTGTGGAGAAATAAAAAAATATTTATCTGATACCCCTCTTATCTAGAGCTATGATGTCCAAATATTTATGATAAATATGAGAAGAAAACAACAAATGATATGCAGTATAGAAAAAGGGCACTTATGCCAAATGCAAAAAAAACAAAGCCCCTTGATACATTGTTGTTTTCTGTGATTTTCTGCAAAGGACTGGGTGGGAGGGTGGGGAGGGGAGGCAACAAGTTTATATGTAGCTACTTGTTTGCTTTACTAAACACCAAGTCCCCTCTGAAAAGGGAACTTCTACTCGTAAAGCAGCCAAAACAGTTTTTTTTTACAGTTGCCTCCCTTGCAACTGCATAATTTCCCCTTAAGTTCTGGAGAACCATGAATCTGTAAAAGCATAGCAAAGGTCCTGATCAGACTGTGTAGATGAGCAGGCTGATCTGGGTTTTAACCTATTTATGCCAAGTGGACTCTTCTACCTTAACTCTTTGGACAGGTCCATTTCCTATATAGGGGGTCTCTGGCTACTTTTTATTATAATCATGTTTTGTAGAAAATTCTAAGCTCAATGCAAACAGTGCAGACCCAGATCAGACGCCACATTCTGCGGCATCTGATCTGGGTCTGCACTGTTTGCAAATGTCCCTTTTATGGAACACTAGCTTAAATGGGTTAACAACTCATCTATGGCTAGCCCTTTCCCAACACTGCAATATCATTTGTACTGAGCTCTATGAATGAACAAGACACAATACTATCAAAATTAATCTACCAGGCCTACACAGGGCAATGTTTTGAAGTAGGCAAAAACTAGAACAAAGTGTCTAATAACAAGACAAAAGACAAGCACATGATCATACCCAAATAAATGAGCAAAAGATTTAAAACTTCATAGACAGTTTGAAAGATATTTCTACTAGCTCCGGGTAAGTTTTCTTAAATTTGCACCAAATATTATGTTTTGAATTGACAATTCTAAAATATACTCACAGTATTTATCATATCTCTGAATAAGAGAGATTCCAAATTATCTTTTCCTTATTTCTCCACAAAAGTATATGTTATGGGTACTCATTTGAGGCACCTCATACAGGCATTTCTAATGAGTACCCATAACATATGTTTTGTGGGGAGGAACAAGAAAAATATCAATTACTTTTTGGTAAAAAAGAAACATTTTATCTTGAGCTATGATTTATACTGGTGTAAATAAATGTCTTTTACCAAAGGCCACTCACAGTATATACTTATTCGGAGCTTTGCCAGTTTGTATAGTTCATGACAATCAAATTAATTTGAAGAAATAACTGAAGTAAAGGAAAGTCTCTATGTATTCGCAATCAAAACAAGCATGAACCATGTCATGTGAAAAGAGGTCTTACACACAGCTCTAGGTAACAGCAGTATCCATATACAGTCAAATTTCAATGGCTCCAACATCTTGAGAGACCATAGCATGGAAATTTGTTCTAGACATGGATAGTTTGAGGGTTAATCATAGCGCAAGGTCAGGTGGCAAAAGGGGATAATTTAGGGGCTTCTTTTCAATCTTCTATAAAATACTGGTATGCTGAGTGTACTCATTAGAATTGCCTTAATGAGTACACACACCATATATTTTCGTGATTAAATAAGAAAATCCCTAAATTATTCCTTAAATTTTTGTTTTCTTGAGCTATCAGAAGAATTTCTTTTGATATTAAATCAGTCACGGTAAACTCAACATTGGTCTTCAAGCCACTGAGGTTTTACTGTACATATTTTTTTTTCTTATTTCTCTATGAAAAGCGTTTCTAATTAGTTCTCATAAAATACGAGGGATGTTCGAAATGAATTGCTTATTGTCCTCCAGCTCGATATCCATGTGGGGCACGATAAATACCAATACATACCTGTATAGGGTTATTCAATATCTACACAATGGTGTATAAATGTACATGTTAGGCTAAGTGTAAGACATAAAATTTGCCATTTGAATACACGCAGTCATTGACCACTGCAGTAAAAATGGTTGGTAGAAGCGTTGACAGAAAAGATCAAATACGGGCTTACATCAAAGCTTGCTTAAAACTTGGTTGTTCTTTGAAGAAGCTGATGACTGAAATTTCTACTGCTTTTGGACCTTCTTGTGTGTCTTATGACACAGTTCGGCGGTGGAAAAAGAAATTTGAGTCTGGTGTAGAGTCCATCAAAAAATGCACCGAAATCAGGTAGGCCAAAATCTGCATCTCGTAAAGAAATCGTTTCCAAAATAAAAGAAAGGCGAGGTCTGGTGACAACCGGCTGTCAGCAGACTTTTAGGTCTAGTGACAACCGGTTGTCACTAGACCAAAAGTCTGGTGACAACCGGCTGTCACTAGACCAAAAAGTCTGCTGACAACCAGCTATATTTTCTAATAAAATTATGGAAAATTTGTCCTTATCATGGAATAATAATGAATAAAAATATAATAAGTTTCCATTTACAGTGTTTTCAAAGAAAAATACTGAATAAAATGCTTATACAATGTAGCTTGCATTTTAACAGTCAATTTTTTTGTGTTCCTACTTTTCCCTACTTTTTTTCTGAAAATGCCCTACTATCCCTACTTTTTAATCCAAAAAATGTTTGAAATGACCAAAAATTGTAATTTTTTTTTCCTCGCTTGCTCGAAGTTTGTAAAAATTGGATCAGCTTAATCTGAGCAGTCACGATGCAAATGTTTATGAATTATTTTTAGTTCAGTTGTAACTCCTTTTTTGGAACATTTATTTTGATATTTCCTTACAATGGTGATGTAGTGTTATTGTTCAGAGAAAACTGTTTTCTTATTTTATCTTTTTCTAAGTCTGAAAACACTCAGAACATCCCTACTATCCCTACTTTTCATGATTATGCCCCCACCTATTCGAAGAATAGCGGATGGGCATTAAGTATTACCCCTGTCCGCCCCGTACGTCTGTCTGTCCATCCGTCCGTCCCTCTGTCCGTCCGTACGTCCCTCTTCGTGTCCGGGCCATAACTCCCAAACCATATGGAATATATTCATGAAACTTCACAGGTGCATACATCACATTGAGACAATGTGTCATGAACAAGGAAGACAACTCTTGCATTTTTGGTTTTTGAATTATTTCCGCTTGACTTAGTTCCATATAGTTAACT
The DNA here is from genome assembly GCA_964016985.1 of Anodontia alba. Taxonomy (NCBI): domain Eukaryota; kingdom Metazoa; phylum Mollusca; class Bivalvia; order Lucinida; family Lucinidae; genus Anodontia; species Anodontia alba. The sequence continues at coordinate 49,329,020 of OZ024836.1, forward strand.
GTGTCCGGGCCATAACTCCTAAACCTTATGAAATATATTCATGAAACTTAACCAGTGCCTGCATCACACTGAGACGATGTGTCATGAACAAGGAAGACAACTCTTGCATTTTTAGTTTTTGAATTATTTCCGCTTGACTTAGTTCCATACAGTTTACTGTGTCCGGGCCATAACTCCTAAACCGTATGAAATATATTCATGAAACTTTACCAGTGCATGCATCACACTAAGAAGATGTGTCATCAGCAAAGAAGAAAACTCTTGCATTTTTGGTTTTTGAATTATTTCCCCTTGACTTAGTTCCATATGGTAAACGTGTCCGGGCCATAACTCCTAAACCATATGGAATATATTCATGAAACTTTACAGGTGCATGCATCACATTGAGACGATGTGTCATGAACAAGGAAGACAACTCTTGCATTTTTTGTTTTTGAATTATCTTCCCTTGACTTAGTTCCATATAGTAAAACGTGTCCGGGCCATAACTCCTAAACCGTATGGAATATATTCATGAAACTATACAGGTGCATGCATCACATTCAGACGATAAGACATGAACAAGGAGGACAACTCTGGCATTTTTGGTTTTTGAATTATTTCCCCTTGACTTAGTTCCATATAGTTAACTGTGTCCGGGCTGTAACTCCTAAACCATATGGAATATATTCATGAAACTTTACAGGTGCATGCATCACATTGAGACGATGTGTCATGAACAAGGAAGACAACTCTTGCGTTTTTCGTTTTTGAATTATCTTCCCTTGACTTAGTTCCATATATTAAACTGTGTCCGGGCCTTAATAATAACTTCATGGTATACTTGTTACAATTACATATAAACCCTTTTTCTGAATGGCATTTGGCGGGGGCATCCGTGTCCTATGGACACTTTTTCTAGTGTAAATTCCTACTTTTGCCCTACTTTTTCAAATTTTTGAGCCCTACTTTATCCCTGTTTTTTCACTGGAGGGCACTTGAAAGCCTGCATATTTCAAGACCATTTTTATAACAAATTACAAAGATCTAAAATGTTACTGAAATACACTGATCACTTATATGACATACAGGGGCTTCTACAAAGGCATTGTTACAAAAGAAGGAAGCGCTGGAGATAATTTTGAACCTGTTTTCTAAGAGTATTAAAACTTCCAAGCTGTGGCTTATGCATTAAAATAGTATTATATCAGATACATATCAGATTGAGAGGCAAGTATAGCCATACATGTACATATCATATCATGAACCTTGAGGTGACTATATTGTTATAGCCCTAAATGCTAGTCAAGAGTTTACATCTATGTACTGAATGAAGATACCCTCTCTAGATACAGTCATTACTTAAAGGAAAATGTACATAAACTATTGAGCACTATTGAGTAATTTGGTGAAAAAATTATGGAAATTGGTTGGTAAGTAAGAAAGTTGTTGGATTTTAACATTCTATATAATGCTGTCATGGAAGCTGCCATTTTTGAGAGTGAGTGATGTCATAACCACCCTATTAAATATGCAAAAATAATAACATTTTGTTGCTGTCTAACCGTAAATGTATTCATTTGCATAAAAACCAACAACTATTTCACATAAGCAGAATATTCCTGTCCATAGACGACTTTTATTTGTGTTTTAAAAAGCTGAACATCTGATTAAATATTCAAAATATTCAATATTCAAAATGGCGGCACCCATGCTGAGGGTTATATGAAATATAAAATCTTATTTCCTAACCGATTTTGATCAAATTTGCTCCAAAATTCTTGTTTTTTTAAGAGCTTAATACTCTCAGACATACCTGTACATTGCAATTAGTGGGTGTTTCCCTTTAATTATTGTATTGGAAAGGAAATAAGTTCAAAGTAAAACTGAATAAACAAAAAACAAATAGCGGTGCAGATGCTATTAAAACAATGCAGTCTTCTCAAAACTGACTAGAGTACAGTTTATATGCAAAAGCTCCATAGCTCTGATTGCTGAAACCAAATATGGTAAAACATTACATTTAGCATTAAAAGTCTTCCATAACAGTCAAAGAAAAGTAAACATACATGTACAGTCCTTACTTCAAATGCTGGGGTGATCTCTTATAACTTGGACCACAGCTGATCTACTCCCAAACCTGGATAGGAGAGAGTGATGATGCAGGGGTCTTAAATGTATTCATATAAATATTTAACCTGGTTATGTCCTGTGATAAACGCCATTTTTGCCTCCCACCCCAAAAATAATAATATTTAAAGATCTTGACTCTATGAGATACTATTATTTGACTGATAAGTACCATGAGTTAAATATTGTTTGGATGCCTCACTTAAATGATTAATATACCAATATCTGTCTTAAAAATCTTATATAAAAGAAAAAAAATAGCAAAATAAATGCCTGAAAATGTAGAATTAACTGTGAAACCAATAATTATTACACAGGATTATTGGAAAAATACAGCCGGTTGTCACCAGACACTTCCTAAAAGAAATCATTGAAGGAGATGCCAGATTTACAGTTCGTGATATTGCACGGAAGGTAGGCATATCACTAACAACGGTTCACCTTATTTTGAAGAAGCATTTGAAAGTCAGAAAGATTTCTGCTAGATGGGTGCCACATCTGTTGACTGACGAGCAAAAGAGGCAACGGGTTAAAGTGGCCAAAAAGCTGCTTCAAATGTTTCCAAAATATGACAAAAAGCAGTTTGCCAATGTCGTCACAGGTGATGAAACCTGGGTCCATTATTTTGAGCCCGTCAGAAAGGTTAGCAATAAGATCTGGGCCTCTAAACACAGCAAACGCCCAATAATTGCCAAACGTTCTTTGAGTACAAAGAAGGTTTTGTATGCAATCTTCTTCTCTGGTGAAGGAGTCGCAATAAAAGTGCCAGTGAAAAAGGGCAAAAGCATCACCGGAAAGTACTACAAAGACGTAGTACTGAAGAAACTGAAAAAGTATTATCAGAAACGACGCCCTGCCACTGGTTTTAAACATGTCCGTCTTCTACATGACAATGCCCCAGCTCATACCTCCGCAATAGTTACGGCGTTTTTGAAGAAAGAAAAAGTAACTGTTTTGCCTCACCCCCTGTATTCCCCAGACCTTGCCCCATGTGATTTCTTTTTGTTCCCGAAATTGAAAGCATTCCTTGCTGGGCGGAAATACCAGTCCCGACAGGCACTTGGATCTGCCATTTATCAGTACCTTATTACTGTGCCCAAATCAGCGTACCGTAACGCCTTCAAGAAGTGGATACATCGGCTGAAACTTTGCATTTCTAGCCACGGGGAGTACTTCGAGGGCATGAAATGAGTACTTTTGGGCTAACTTGAAATTTGAAGTCTCCAGATAGAAATAAGCAATTCATTTCGAACATCCCTCGTATGCATAGCACCAAATAATGATACCAAGGTTAATATTTTCCTTACTTCTTTGCCAAAAAAGTATGTTGTGGTACTCATGACGTGCCTTACTGAGGTGCTTTAATGAATGCCAACAACATATTATTGTGGAGAAATGACAATACCAATACATGTACTTTTTGTTTGTCTGGAGCTATAAATATGCTTTTGTAAAGAAATAAGAAAATATTAATGTTTTACAGTAAATGTCCTAAAATTTCGTACGCTTAATTCCATACTATTTTGGGATAAATTTTGCTTTTTATGCAGCTGTTTCTTCAAATACTTAGTGGAATTGCAAATAGTGTAGGCCCTGATCAGACTGCTCCTTCATTGTTTGCAAATGACATTTTGTCAGACACTTTGTTGTTCGAAATTTTAGGACATTTATTGCAGTTGAAAAAAAATGTATCTAGAACTCTGTAATACAGGCAAAGCCAACAGCAAAGACCCAGAGTGAAACCTACACATCCTTGCGTAGTAAATGCAGTCTATGAAATCTTGACCATAGATATCACAAGTTTCCAGATAAATAGTTTTCTTGTATCTCTGTGAAATCATTTGTTGGTCACTAACTGGAATTACCTCGCCTGGGACTTTTCCAGTAAGTACACTCAATATATTAAGAAAATATCTATTCGTGTTTTAATCACCTGTGAGCCAAGAGGATTTACTGTATCATAGGGAATTACAGAAAAACTGATACCATGGGGAATTACAGACAAACTGTATCACAGGGAATTACAGAATAACTGTATCACAGGGAATTACAGAAAAACTGTATAACAGGGAATTACAGAAAACTGATATCTTAGGGAATTACAGATTAACTGATACCATATGGAATTACGGAAAAAATGTATCATAGGGAATTACAGAAAATGGATATCATAGGGATTAACAGAAAACTGGCATCACAGTGAATTATTCCCTCTCAAGAATTCAACATCAATAGATGATGATCAAGGTAAAAGCGAGTAGCTGTGTTCAAAATCTAAATTCTACAAAATGGCTGTTTCTTTTAAGAAGACAATTTACATGAAATGTTACCCCCATTTTATGAAAGCTATAATAACATATTACAAATTTATGAAGTAGTGAATTTGGCCCAAGAGTGCTATCGTTAATGCCAAGATGTGCTTTTTCATTGGAAGTGACGAGATGAAAAGCATAATACTTTAAGACATATAACGGGTTACTGATTACTTAGCATGCAAAAAGCAGTAAGGCATCTATGCATGAGAACACCATATTTACCCCAAATACTCAGACAACTTAACTCCTCACCAATCTTATCTTATAATCTGAATACCGTAAAAACCCTAAGTATTGGGACAGGTATGCCTTTGCAAACAGAGTAGACCCAGATCAGATGCCGCAGAATGCAGCATCTGATCAGGGTCTACACTGTTTGCCATACATACAGCAATATTTTAAACACATCAACAGATAGTAGAATGTCATATTTAAATTTTAGGACAAGTATGGTGTCCCAATACTTAGGCTAAATATGGTACAACCCTTTACTCCCTGTTTATGTCTAAAAAGTCCCGGATAAATGGCAAACACTGCAGATCAAATGCAGCATTCTGTGGAATCTGATGTCGATTTACATTGCTCAGGAATAGCTTCTTATTAACGCATTTTACAACCAAATTTTCTTATTTCTCCATGAAAACATGACCTTATCATGGTGCTTCTAGCGAGTACCCATATTATATATTTTTGGAGAAATAAGAGTAATATTTACCTGATACCTGCTCTTACTTGGAGCTATGGCTCAGGATTGCAAGTTTGTACTTGGGGTAAATACGTTAACAAGACTCAAGGCCTCAACAAGACAGCTACTGTAAGATAACCTCAATACTAACCTCCACTTAGATCTCCAAATACATAGTAGCACTGTTCAGAAAAAGTAATTTTATTGACAGTATGTCGAATAAATCCCGCTTTTAATAGATTGCACGCATATTTTCTTGCATCTCGTCGATCAGCAAATCCCTCCACATGAGAAAATAACCATTCAACTAAATCTGATCCTGAAATAAAAAATATGACATCTGCTTAAAGGCACTAAACACACTTGGAAGACTCCCAAAAGTCCTTTATAGATTATTACCTGAAAAAATTTACATCCTACAAGTAGCATTTGTGCAGTATTAAAAAGGGAAAGCAAAAAGATCATATGCAGCAAGGACCCTGATTAGCCCACACATCAGTCTGGTCTCATAATACCCATTAAACAAAATTAAACATTTTTGTACAGTTAATATCCAAGTAGGGTTGGAGTTTGGGTGGGATTTTACGGCAAAGGTAACACAGTTAAAGTCATGTTCAGCCCGTCAGTTAACCTTCACACACTTTTCTAGGGCAGGCGTAGTCCTCTAAGTGGTTAATCAGTACTTGTGCACATACTTTCACCAATAACTGACAACTACCCTTCTTGAATCATTGGAAGAGGGGAGAATGACCTCAGAAATGATTTCATGATCAATCACCATGAAAGTTATGTGGCCAAGCTAGGATTTGAACCTGTGACCCCTGGATCTGCAGTCAGACATTCTACCAACTGTACTATGGAGCCCAGCTTCTTCTAGAAGTCTTTATCACAGTTCCAAGTTTCTCCCTAAAATATGTAGAGGGAAGCTACAGATTGCGCAATGAAGCCCAGCAGCAAAGTTAACATAGAATTTCTCTAAACCTCTAACAGGCATAAAATAATATTTCAAGCACCACCGACCCCTCGCGTAAACTTAGTTTTGGAATTGCTCTAGCTTTGAAAAATAAAAAAAAAAAAAAATGCAGGTTTCTCCTGTTTTGGAAGGAAATATTTTATTCTTTTAATTCTGGTAACTCTGATACACTTCCTAAACAAAAGTGTGTCCGGTTTTATATAAAAAACTCACCTATAAAAGCATTTGGTATAGTAATTTTGAGCCACATTCTGTCTCTTATTTCCAACCCAGAGTCTGGATTTGCCATCGCCTTGACAACTGTGGCCATATCAGTGTTGATTGTTAAATTAAGGTCATCAAATCCTGCAAAAGAAGGCAATAATTAAATACAGCTCTATATAAAGTAGTTTTAGCAGCCAAAAAGCACTGGTATTTTTTTTTTCTTATTTCTTCATGACAACATATGTTGTGGGTACTCATTAGAAGTGCCTTATTGTTTGTGTGTGTTAAGGTTTTATGGCCCAGTCAACTCAATGGGGTCATGTTGAGCACAGTCAGTTTTCCTAACCACTTTTACTGGGCAGGCTTAGTCCTCCAAGCAGTTAACCAGTATTGTGCACACTCTTTCGCCAGAAACTGACAACTGACCTTCTTGAATATGCTGAAGGGAGAGAATGACAGCTGAAGGAAGAGAATGACCGAGAAAATATTTGATGATCATATCTCCACGAAAGAATGCTGCCGACCCAGAGGGTGTCGAACCTGCAACCTCCTGATCACCAGTCGGACGCACATCCAACTGAGCGACTGAGGGCGGGCTTCAGTACTGTCTGTAGTAATTTGTTCGAACTTTCTTCGCACTTTCCATTTGATGTGATTGGTACACTATGTTTCTGTGACTGTTGCTATTCCTGGACATCTATACTACATCATTCCGTAAGTATAGGGCCCAGTTGTTCAAACTGTCGTTAGCTTAACAAGCTCGTTAAGGGTCATTTCGTTAACTGTTTTAGCAGATTCAATACACAATATTCTGATATTTTTTGCTGAAAAAATGTGAGTAGCTTTTGCACTGCAAAAGCTACTCACATTTTTTCAGCAAAAAATTTCAGCATATTTGCATATCACTCGATTAAAATTTTAACAAATTGTTAAATAATGACATCGTTAGTTTTGAAAAACTGGGCCCAGGATAATTAACTGGCTACTTACTTTCTGACTCTGGTATTGAACTAGATATGGAGCTGCTGGTTGATGTCATGTTACTAAGAGACGGACTAGGGACACCACGATTTAAGTACTCCTGCTTTAAAGCTGTCGTATGAGCAACCCAAGCTGAAGGGTCAATAGGTCGAACTGGCTCCTGGCGTGGAACAGTGAAATATCCTTTTGGGTTTGGGTCCCAGCATTTAGCAACGACCAGCGTTATAGGCCTGCAAGAGAAAACAGAGATCCAAATGAATCCAGATTATAATTCCAACTCAACAGGTATACAAATTATTTTAGCACAATCTGAATGGCACAAAGCAATTTAAAAACTGGACTTATACTTCCATAGATCTAATAAGCAGAAATCCCTAAAGTATTTTCTATATACATGCCGTATCTCACACTGTGAGATAAAATCTCACAGAATTTGGCCCATCTGGAAGGCAATTCCCATAAAAAATTCAAATCTCACAGAATTTTCAGATCATTTTACAACCGGTTTTATGAAGAAATAAACATAAATCACACACTGTTGTGGTTTTCACAAGCTTCTTACATGTAAAAAAAAAAAAAAGACTTAGAAAATATTGGGGGAGCTCCAAAGTGATGTTTAAGAAAATCTCAAAGAATTTTGTCAAATCTCTTATCTACAGATTTTAGTCCACAGCTTATGACATGTATGTTTCTACCAAGTTTCTAAAATGGGCTATTTTACTTATAGTTTCACTTTAATATACAGTCGACTCTCGTTATCTCGAACTCCAAGGGACTCTATGAAACACTTCGAGATATCCGTACTTCGACATATCAGATTTGCGGAACTGAGGAAAACAATTAATCGAACAACTACCTTTGACAGAATGAATAAGTAATTTGACTCCTAAGTTAGAGATGGATTTAAAATATTGTGAAAAGAGGAGAAATTGCTCCTAAGGAGCAATTTCTCCTCTTTTCCACAATATTTTGTTGCCTTTTGGTAGATCTCTATATTAAAACAGGGACCAGATTTTCACTTCGAGATAAGCGGTTATTCGAGATAAGCGAGTTCGAGATAACGAGAGTCGACTGTATTACCAAGCTGGAATTACAAGAAATGGATTTTAATTTCTGTGGATTTTATTGACCTTTGGGTTTTATTCAGCTTGTGACTGATTTGCTGGCATTTACACATCACTAAAATCCACAAAAAGTAAATTCATTCCTACAATGAAATTAATGGTAGGCCATCACAAGTCCTGCCAACTTCAGTGCTGATATGCTCATGGGTAAAACTTCCTGTGAATGTGTTGAGGTTTTAAAGCCCAGTCAACCCCATGGGGTCATGCTGAGTGTGGTCAGTTTATGTAACCAAATTTTAAGTGGGCAGGCTAAGTCCTCTAAGCAGTTAACCAGTATTGTGCACTTTCTTTCACCAGAAACTGACAACTGCCCTTCTTGAATCAGTGGAAGGGAGAGAATGACTAAAGAAAATATTTCATGACCAATCTCCAGGAAAGAATGTTGGTGACCTGACGAGGGTTGAACCTGCAACCTCTTGATCACAAGCCAGACGCGCATCCAACTGAGCCACCAAAGCTGGCTTTAAGGTTTAATTATACCGTCCCTACCCAGTTACTCACCCCGGTTTTTGGACAGCTTCTCTCAGAGTTCTAACTGCATCATCATTACTCATATTCTCAAAACTGACTCCGTTTACTTCCAGGATCATGTCTCCTGGTTCAATTCTACCATCTTGGGCTACGGCACCACTGAAAATATTATCAGTTTACATTTATATCATGAGGTCATGTAATACTGTGTGTCAGGCATAGTTCCAAATAAGGCATTTTTTTCCAACCAAAAAGAACTGATATTTTTCTTATTTCTCCATGAAAACATATGTTGTGGATACTCATTAGAAGCGCCTCACTGAGGTGCTTCTAATGAGTACCCACAACATATGTTTTTGTGGAGAAATAAGAAAAATATTTGCTTGATACCATTCTTATATAGAACTATGCTGTGTATCAGGTAACACCGTACATCTAGCAGAAACAGGCAAATTTCTTTACAAGGGAAGTAATTATTCATAATACTGAAGCATTAAAATAAAACAAAATTGATCATCTCCAAATGAAGGTAGCAATCTGAAGATGATAACCTTGTATCCTTCTTGATTGTGATAGGACTGCCAGCAAAGGCCTTCTCTGATTGGCTGAAACTGGCTGTAACAAGATTTTATTGTTTGTTTGTTTGATTTGGGCTTAACGTCGCTTTCAACCTTTTTCAGTCATATCGCGACGGTGTCTGGATGTGGCAGGGAGCTCAATGCTCACTTTTAGAGTGCTGCCTCACTGAAATATCACGCCCCAGACACTTTGACATGATATTCCACCCAGTCACATTATACTGACACTGAGCTGACCAGTTCTAGCTCTACTTTCTTAATGCTGAGCGCCAAGCGAAAGAGCAGCTAGTACCATTTTTAAAGTCTTTGGTATGACCCGGCCGGGGATCGAACCCGCAACCTCCCGGTCACAAAGCGGACGCTCTACCACTGAGCCACTGTGCCGGTCAACAAGATTTTACAAATCCTAATGTTTGATTTTTTTTTTTATGATTTGGGTTTTACAGCCCTTTCAAGAATATTTCACTTATATTGAGCCGATCGTTCATCGAAGGTGGGAGAAATTTGGAGAACCTGGGGAAAAACCACCTGACTATCCGTAAGCAGAACTTGGCTTTCCCACATGTGATCCCAGCGAGGCTCGAACCACAGCAGTGAGAAACCTAATGGATTAAGAGTCAACTCTCCTATCCACTAGGCTTTGGGGGCCCAGCAATCCTGATGTTTGCTAAAATTAGTTGTTGCTTGTTAAAAATAGCCTGGCTAAGGTCAAGGATCGTGGTCACTGCTGCCAGACAGCTAAAAATAGTCATATGACAAATAGCCTGGCTAAGATCAAGGACCGGTCAATATCTCTTTTGTCACTGCTGCCAGACAGCTAAAAATAGTCATATAACAAAACAACTGGCGTAATTAGTGGCCGATGTCATAGTTTTGGTTCCAATGCATAAAATGACGTTTGGTAACGTCATTGCAAAACCAGGAAACCGGCATAAGCTTGGATAGTGATACGGAATCGTAAAACGCTACTTTTTTACTTTCTTCTCAACAAAAACGTACATTGTGGGTACTCATCATTAAAGTCTTCTTATGAGTACCACAACATGTGTTTTTTTTGTGGTGGGTACTTATTGCCTCTACAAGGCACTTCTAATGAGTACCCATAGTGTATGATTTTGTGGAGAAACAAGAAAACTATCCATACTTTTTGGTAGAAAAAGAGCGCATTATCAGGGACTATGAGTTCTGACAATCCTAGCAGGACTGCAAGGTTATGCAGGGTTATGCAAGCCGATCCCAATCTACTCAGATAGGCACCGCTTATTCTTGACCATATGTATTCCTACATGTACTTATTAATTTAAACACAAGATAAAAAGAGAAGAGAAAGGACAAACAACAGTGGATCAAGTTTGACATCCAATATACTGGTCTATTGGTTTCATTTTTCATGGCCTTCATCATCAATTTTATACTGTTTTTACCTTAATATTAAGACACCTTAAATTCCTACCATACCTGTCCTTAAATTTTAACAACTCAATTTTATTATCTGTTAATGTGTCCTAAAGTTACTAGAAGAGTAACTAACAGTGTTCACCCTGATCAGATGCCACATTCTGCATCACTGATCTAGATTTACACTATCAAACAGTGTAGATCACATAGAAGTCACATTCCTGTTCTTTGTTTGTTTGTGTTGAGGTTTTACGGCCCAGTCAACCCAATGGGGTCATGTCGAGCGTGGTCAGTTTACCTAACTACACATTTACTGGGCAGGCTTAGTCCTCTATGAGGTTAACCAGTATTGTGTACATTCTTTCACCAGAAACTAACAACTGCCCTTCTTGAATCAGCGGAAGGCTGAGGATGACCGTAGAAAATTTTCATGATCAATCTCCACGAAAGAATGTTGCCGACCTTGGCGGGGGTCGAACCCACGACCTCCTGGTCTCCAGTCAGATGTGCATCCAACTGAGCCACCGAGGCCTCACATTCCTGTTCTACTCACCCTTTCATGATGGAGCCAACATAGATACCCCCATCACCACCCTTGTTGCTCTGACCAACTATACTGATTCCTAGGAAATTTACTGTATCTGAAAAGCAACAATCCAAACTGAAATAAGACTAGCTCTGGAAAACTTAGACTCTGAACTTCCTTCAGTATGTTTATACAATCTGGCCATTCGTACAGCATTTACTCTATTGGGACACCTTATCTTCTTACTAGTTCTAAAATTTGAAATAGTCCATTCTACTACCTCCTGATGTGTCTAAAATATTGCTGTATGTATGGCAAACAGTGGAGACCCTGATCAGACACTGCATTCTGTGGCATCTGATCTGGGTTTACACTGTTTGCAAAGGCCTATCTATCCCAATACTTAGGTTATTACAGTAATAATAGTTCTACAACTCACTTTATACATACAAATACCCTGCCCAAATTTAGTTGTACCCCTCCCAGTCAGCCACTTTTAACCCTTGTCATGCTAATAAATTAAGATGCCACGCCTACTTCTAATTTCCAGCCAATCAGATTACTTGATTTGTGTTTTTGATAGAAATTCACATATTTAATGACAAACAGTGCAGATCCAGATCAGTTGGTGATGCCACTGATCTGGATCTACACTATTTGCCAAACCAGGGAATGTCTTGTTTAGCAAGAGAAGGGTTAACTGCAAATTACAAAAGCCTCAAGGCCAAATCTGAGTTGAGATCTATCATCCCAGCCAACAGTATTTCAGTCATGTCTAAAAATTGCCTACATAATTGTTGGACTTCATTACAAACCCAGCAATAAGGGCAAAAGCCAGCCCATCTATTTTGTGTGCTTTGATGTGTATGTCCACACCTGACATCTGGAGTACGTAATTTTAGGGCTGGGTATCGGTCAGATTTATTGATACCATATTAGTATCGATATAAATTTATCAATACAATATAGGTATTGATACAAAATGATCAATATTCCATATATATTTGATATTTTGGCTGAAGTGAAGATATGGTTTATTTTGGACTTCTCTGTCCTCTCCTGCCTTTTCATATCTGCTGACAGTATAATCTATTTATCAGAAATTTTGAGTAAAAAGGAAAAGATTTTAACAAGAATAAATCAAAATGTTTTAATACTGCAGAAAAATAATGACTAGAAAGTGTCTTTTGTTAACTGTGTGGTAAGCCATATTGTTTGTTTGTTTGAGTTGAGGTTTAATTTTACAGCCCAGTCAACCCAATGGGGTTATGTCAAGCACGATCAGTTTACCTAACCACACATTTTATTAGGCAGGGTTAGTCCTCTAAGCAGTTAACCAGTATTGTGCACATTCTTTAAAGAAACTGACAACTGCGCTTCTTGAATCAGTAGAAGGGTGAGAATGACCGTAGAAAATATTTCATGATCAATCTCCACACAAGAATGTTGCCGACCCGGCGGGGGTCAACCAGCAACCTCCTGATCACCAGTCGAACCCGCATCAAACTGAGCCACCAATACCCAGCCCCATTTGTATAAATCACATCGAACATGTACATATCATTATTACTGTCACTGCAATATACATGAACGAAATAAAGTTTAAACTAGGGCAAGAACAGCTTGCCTAAAAAAGCTTCAAAATTGTGCTATACACTACAACCCACACTCCTCTATGTGTTTTGGATCTTTGCTGTTTGATACTCCCCTAAGATACCCTTTGTCATAGCAAAGCTTACATGTATTCATTCCACTAAATGAAATTTACTTACCCATATTAAGAGTAACTGTTATAATGTTAAGAGACATGGTTGAATCTGTTATACTACTGAATGAAGATGCCTGAAACAAGAAAATATTCAATATTAAACTATATTTAACTCTTTCACTGCCACAGGCGATAATAATAGGCTTTTGCAAACAGCATAGATCCAGATGAGACGGCTCATATGAGCCGTCTCATCTGGATCTATGCTGTTTGACATTCAGTCTTTCAACTTTAAGTATAAACTTCTTTTCAAGCGAGTTTGTTAAAAAATGCAAAGCAGATCTGGAAAAAGAAAATGTCGTTTGAAATTTGGAACCAAAAGAGTTAAATGTACCCTAAATATTAGGACACCGTAACTCCTTACCCTTACTCTGTCTTAATGTGAACAAGTCCATCTTTCCAGCCCTGATGTGCCTAAAAACTGTTACATTCATGAGCAGATATGGGTTGTTCTGGCCATTGAGGGTTAATCATGGCGTCAGAAAGCAAATGGCGTTTATTTAAGAAATCTTTTTGATCTTCTACACAATAATGGTATGTTGAGTGTTCTCATTAGAATCGCCTTGATAGGTGATTCTGCCCTGATGAGGTGATTCTAATGAGTACACACAAAATACTATTTTCCTAAATATTTGTTTTCTTGAGCAATCGGGAGAATTTCATAGGTATTCAAAAACGAGTTCGAATTTGTCATGGTAAATTTGCCATGGTAAATGAGCCATAGTGTTTGAGCTATTGAGGTTCAACTGAAGATCTTTAAAAGCTTTAACGTGTGTGGACATTAGTACCACTGGGGTTAATGCAAAGGCCTGGATTTGTGCAATGAATCTTTCTGCACTTTCAAACATATAAGCTAAACAGGTAAGAGCTGGGTACAGCATTTCTTACAAGACTGCATGTGCCCCCAGCGAAGACTCAGATCAGCCTACATGTTTGCGCAGACTGATCAGTCTTTGCTATTAAGACTGGTTGGATTGTGCAGATGTGCAAACTGATCCCAGTTTTTGCTGGTTGCACATGCCATCTTGTAAGAAATGTTGTGCCCTGGCTCATGTATAATAAAATCTTGTACTGGTAAGGTGCAGGTATCTACAAAGCTCTGCCTATACAGGAGGGATGATAGCTAACGAAAGCTCTCATCCTAATAAATCTTAAATTTACTCACTCTACTAATTGGTGGAAGTCTGTGCTTCCGTCGTCTTTTCCTATGGCGACCATATTTTGAAGACCTAGCCGTTGTGTCTGTTACTGTTGAAAATCTGAAAAAGTAAGAAGTATATTATATTATGACAAGTTCATATGATGGATATCAGCAGCTCTCCAAATTACATTGCATAACTCCATATAAGGTGATATCTTTTTTTTTTTTTTTTTTTTTCAACATTAACCCATTTATACCAAGTAGACTAGCAATCTCAACTCTTTGGAAGGTCCTTTTCCAAAAGACAGAGTGCCTGCTTGGTTTTTATTATTACCATGTTTCATAGAAATTCCTGTATTTAATGTAAATAGTGTAGACTCTGATCAGACACCACATTCTGCAGCATCTGCTCTATGTTTACACTGTTTGCCAATATCCCTTTTGTGGGTCCCTAGGCTTAAATGGGTTAAGGTACCAATATTTTTCTTATTTCTCCACTTCTAATGAGTACCTACAGTATATGTTTTTGTGGAGAAATATATGCTGTGGATACCCCCTCTTATCTGGAGTTACGACTGAAACATTCATAATAACATAACACTATTTAGTACTACACAAAGTTCACATTATGATAGTAAGATTTAGCTCTAGTTTAAACATATTTTACTGCCACAATAAAGCAAGCAAATGGGTCCGACCACAAGTTCTAACAACATTTCTTATGGTCCTTCCTACCTTTGGCTGTTTTGCTGCTCTGCAATTTATAGAGAAGCCTCATTCAGTACAACACTATTTTTTTTAAATATATAAAGCCCTTGTTCCAAAAACTTACTTTTATACAGGCATGTCTCCGGATAAGGAGAAAACTCACTGAACTACCTACCGACTCATTGTATCATCCTCAGAATCAAAGAAACTTGTTGTATCCAAGTCACTACTCATCATAGTTGATGATTCATATGAATGACCATGACCTCTCCGCTCTCGATGCCGACTATCATGTTTTGAAGTGTGACCATTTAACCTTGGTGGGGGTGCTGAAATATATTACACTAGTTATTATAATAAACTTACATGTATTGATAAATTAAAATGTCTTTTTCCTGGAATTCAACCCAAGTCCACAGTTACCCAATGCTAACTTTTCAGACAAAGTGGCATATGTAAAAAGTGCAGACTCTGATCAGACTGCTCCTGAAGGATCTTCACAGTTTGATGACTTGGTGATTTATGCCTCTTTTAACATTATATGCCTCATACTAAGATGATAAAGTGCTGATAATGAAAGGCTCTGCGCAATTAAGTGCCAGAGGAAAGCTGAATTCCACACCAGCATGATCTGAACTGGAGAGGCTGTGATCCAAATACAGAAGGGCTAACCCCTTCAGCCACACGGACCCTTGCCACTCCATCAAATAAATTTTTGGTACATTATGAAATGAATGCATGTAAATTTAGAACTTTTGTAAAAAAAAAGACTTAAAGACTTAAGGCAAGGCCTCTACATACCATCATCTGGAAATCTAACTTTTATGTTGATAAAATAGTCAATTCAGCAGCAACAAGAACCAGGAATTTCCAGTAACTGGAAGTGTTGTCAAAGGAAGTGCTTCTGCATCAATACCAGTCATGATTCACAAGAGAGAGAAGTATCAAATGAAGGAAGAATGATATTACGTTAAATGTCCTAAAATTTCGAACACCAAAGTTTCTAAAAAAAAATGCCATTTGCAAACAGTGCAGACCTAGAGGAGCAGTCTGATCTGGGTCCACTGTTTGCCATTCCACTAAGCATTTAGACAAAAAATGCATAAATAGCAAAATTTAAGCCAAAACAGTATGGCATAAAGTGTTCGAAATTTTAGAATATTTACCGTATTATCATTATACCAATCAAACACGTCTCAACAAAATTGTGCAAATGAAACAGATAAATCACTTTTTTCAACAAAATATCAGTAATATTTTCTAATTTCTCCATAAAAACATATATTTGGATAATAAGTACTCGCAATGTTTTTTGTGGTATCCAAGAAATAAGAAAAATATATACATCGATATGCCTCTTATCTGGAGCTATGAAAACGCTGTAACTGATAATAAACTGACCAATCACCATGCCACAGTTGTTCTTTATCCTAGAAGTGGTCAGAGTAGTAGCAGACAACAGTCTAAAATATTGTTCCCTATTTTTCAGAGAGAGAAAATTCATTTGAAATGCCAAACCTTATTTTCTTATGTAATAAAATAAACTAGAAATGTGTCCAAAGGACACAGATGCCTCTGCCTGAAAAAGTTTTAACACAAATTGCTAAATCGCCTGAAAATGCCATCTCGGATGGGACGGAGACGGACAGACAGATAGGGATAACACTATATGCCCGTTCCACCATTCTAAGCATGAGGGAAAGGGGGGGGGGGGGGGGGGGGGTTATACGACTTGTGCAACCAGCGAAGACACAGACCAGCCTGTGTATCCACACAGCCTGATCAGTCTTCAATGATCAAAACCTGGGACCTGATCACGTTGGACAAGCAGCCGAATGAGTCACCAAGACCAGCACACATGCAGTCTTGCCAGATGTTCACGTAAGTGGTAGCCTCAGGGAAACTTCAGCCAAAGAACTACAAACTTAGCCTTGCCAATGGGCTTGGCATGTGCACTGAAAGATTGATTTGAGTGAAGGTCTAAAGAGCCTTTTTCTTGAGATGTGGTTCAACTGATGACAAACCTCTTCTTGAGCTCAACACAGAGTCTGTTTCTGTACACGTATCACAGTGTTCATCACGACTGTTCACAGATGCATTGGCACTGAAATAATGACAAAAGCAAAGTGCAGGTATTAGCAAAGAAAATAAAAAAAAAAACAATAAATACTACCAGCTACATAGCTCTTGATAAGGCTTTCTATTTTGTCAACCAAAAAGTATTGCTATTTGGTTTGATTTTTTTCTTATTTCTCCATGAAAACTTCTTGTGGGTACTAATTAGAAGCATCTCATCCGCAATAGATGTTTTCAAAGAGGAAATCAAAACAAAATATTTACCTGATACCCTCTTTTATCTGAGCTATGTGATACCCCTCCCACACACACCTTCCCCTACTGCTGGCAAATAAAACTGATGTTTTAAATACTTGCAGCCAGAAGGCACAGAGTGGATGCCCTCAGTCAGAAACAACATTCCCTGACTTTTCACAGACTTCTCCCTGACCAAATTCTATTTTTTCCTGACCAAAATGCTGAACATTAAACAGACTTCTCTTCATCTTGCAGTAGATAAACAATAAATTTCTAATTTTAGCGCATAAAAATATACTGCCCTGACTGTTCAATTAAAATATAAAATATTTTAAAGTTTTTTGGGCATACATTTTCTAAAATGAGCATTGATTTGTAATACATGTAATGCCAATCGAGGGAAGCAAGCGAGAAAAAATAAGGTTTTAGTCACTCAAAATAGATAATAAAACACCTGCCACAGCCAAACATTTTTGGGCCAAAATTAGGAAATACCCTGACTTTTCCCCAGCTTTTTTGGTATTTAAAATTTCCTTGACCATTTTGAAAAAATTCCTTGACTTTTCCCTGGCCTTGGAAAAAAAACAAAAACAATGTTTTCCCTGACTTTTCCCTGACCAATGGCCACCCAGGCAGTGAGATGGCCAGTTATGATCTTATGATCATAATCTAGTGTTTTAGGTTCCTTTCAATGCAAATTATGTGTCGTATTGGGAGGATAAAAGGGTGATAATGAAAGACTGTGCAGTAAGCACCATGCAGTCGGGAGCTGAATTCCGCAAGCAGCCGTATTCGAACCTGGGACCTTGTGACCCAAAGTTGGGAGTGCTCACCACTCGGCCACTCCAGTTATGATCCTTCGTTACTATCTTTTTAAACACTGTGCATCAAAACATACCGTTATACGCTGCTTTCCCACTCATTCCCCTCCCCCCTCTACCCCACAACCTCATGTTTTTTTGTTTGTTTTTTTTTTAATTCAAAGCCAGCCCTGTACTCAGAGGACATGTTACAGAAGAGTATTTTGCAATAATTCTGGGATAATTTCTCCAGTTCTATATAAAAACATGCTGCGGGTATTCATTAGAAGTGCCTCAGCAAGGTTGCTTCTTATGACTCACAGTATACGTTTTATAGAGTAATAAGATAAATTACTGCAGAATTATCACCAAATACTCCTTCTAAACAAGTCCTTTAGCACTTGTGGCACAGTAAATACTTACTGAAAAGACGGTGGTCTACTGTCACCTATTCCTCCTACTCGTTCTATTGGTGGTACTGGTATATCTCCAGCCTGCGAATCTGTACATTGTGACTGGCTATCAGAGGTGCTATTCTCTGCAGCTACCAACTACAAAATATAATTATATAAATAAAAACTTGATTTAATATTAAGTCTGTAAATTTGTATTAACAAGCTGGATAAAGCAATCCAATTGGCTAAAAATTACAAGTAGGTGTGGTATCTTAATATATTCAGCATGACAAGGGTTAATATACAGCCTTTTAATTAAGAGGAGGTAGGAGGCTAAATTACCTCCTACTCTCCCAGCATGGCCTTCTACTTTTAAGTCTTTTCGGATGATCTTTTGCAAATCTCTATAGCATCTGCCCTCCATTTACAGATTTTAGCCTCCAAAACTTAATGAAAAGGCTGATATGTGAGTACTTCTTTTCCTTTGAAGCATATTATATACTATCAACATAACTGAGTACCAGTACAAGAAGGTAGTCAAATGAAATGGTGGTTAGAACTGTTAATAAACGATTAGATATCAGTTCTTCGGTGTTGTCTTGTGAGTAATATCAATACTCACTAAAGAAATAAAAGATAAGATAGTAATTCAGCAAGGTTAATGTATCATTTGCACCTCTATATGCCCAAAAGAGGCAAAGATTACTAGTATAATTTCTTCCATTTTCAGCATCCAGCAAAATGGCAATCCAGTTACAGTATTACTCCACATGGGATGAGGTAATTTCAGATGACTTTTTTTTTTTTTTTTTTTTTTAATTGACTTATCATTTATTATTCTTCATTAGGATAAGTTTCACATTTTGCCAAAAAAAAAACTGACTCATGTGAAATGTCAAGCTTTAGTTTACCTGAAAATGGTTTAACTCATTTGTGCCTAGCGTCCTATAAATGGGACACTGGCAAGCAGTGTAGACCCAGATCAGACACCACAGAATGTGGTGTCTGATCAGGGTTTACACTGTTTGCATTAAGTAGAGGAATTTCTGTACAAGAAGAAAACAATAAAAACTATCAGACACCCCTTTTACTGGAAATGGGCAGGTCCAAAGAGGTACGATAGAAGAACCCACTCGGCATAAACATCCATCAAAACATCGCTCCAGATAAGAGGGGGTATCAGGTAAATATTGTCCTTATTTCCCCCAAGTTGTGGATACATACAATGTATCAGAAGTGCGCTGACAAGGGGCTTCTCATGAGTACCCACAACACATTTTTGTGAAGAAGTAACAAAAATATTTTTATTTCTAAAAAAAAAAAAAAAAAAAAATGCCTTATTTGTAGCTATATTTACATAAAAGAGCAGAAATTATGATAGTTTAGACAATGGGTTACACAATTTAACCCTTGTCATGCTGAATAAATCAAGATGCCACTCCCACTTCTAATTTCCAGCCAATCAGATTACTTGATCCAGATTTTTGATAGAAATTCACATATTCAATGACAAACAATACAGATCCAGATCAGTTAGTTTCTTCAGAAGCCAACTGATCTGGATCTACACTGTTTGCTAAGACAGGGTATGTCGTGTTCAGCAAAAGAAGGTTTAACGAAATACTGAAACGCTACCAAAATAAAGGAAATACCCTTGTTTTCATTAATTAATTTTGATATATTATGTCAAAGTATAAAAAGAGGGAAAGTTTTGTAACTGTGATTAATGTCAAACTGTCCTTGGAAATGTTTTCTCCTGAAAATATTGTTGACAGTCAGTTGTTAATTCAGAGCCAGAATACCACCGGAATACCCTTGAAAAAAATAGAATAACCATCACTTACAACCAAAAATACTAAAACATTTTTATATTTAACTTACTCCAATTTTAAAAGTGAAATAAACTTTGGAACAAAATAACATAAAGTATACAAATTCATTACTTTTTTTTAATACTCAGGTCTTAAAATAATGAACATTTTGCAAAGAAATCCTCAACACTTCCGTAAGTTACAGAGAGAAATTCTATAATAAATGTTTACTGAATGCAAACCGAAATCTATTCACTCTTTTATCTTTCCTAGGATGCTATCAGCCTATCACCAACAAAAGCATTTTTTCAAATGAAAAGAAAACAGAAATATAGCCTATTTTTTCATCATACCGTATTCAACATAATAACCGCACATACCCCTATAAGCGCACAGTCAAGAAATTCCGTAGTCTTCAGATTACAACCAGTGTACTTTTTTCTTTACTTCTTTACAAAGGCATATGTTGTGGGTACTCATTTGAATTGCATCGACAAGTCGATGCAATTCAAATGAGTACCCACAACATATGCCTTTGTAAAGAAAGTCAGAAAAAATCGCATAGTCATCATTATATAAGTCCTTTTCTGATCTTTTTTATAGTGTACCCTTAGTAGATAGATACATATTTGACCACAAATGAGTGTGTCCTGTAAGTTTGAAAAACCTAAGTGCACAGTGCGGTAATTAGGTCGAATACAGTAATTTTCGGAAAACCTATTTCTCAATACGTAACCCTGTTCCCAGCTGTGCTGTTTACCAACAAAGAAAGGACACAAAGAAAGTCAAAATTTTGGTGTTTTGCAATGGTCTTGCTTGTTTTTCTCCGCTCCATGGATGATCCTATTGCTATTTGTATTTCAGCAAGATCTGCCTTTTATTTGTTTGCTGATGCACAAGTCAGCAGCAGTTTCCAATAATTTTATGAAGCCACAGCTTGTCTGCATGTGTTGACACCCTTGAATCCAAACACATATTTCAATGTATGCATGTGAAGTAATTTCGGCATTGTTTACTTTACAGAAAATATGTTTGGGGCATTTTCACCCTTTTATTTTTGACTACATAATATATCAATAGTAATGAAATCAAAGGTATTCCTATATTTTTCAAGGGTATTTCGGTAGTGTTCCGGTAAGTTGTGTGACCGTAGACAATTTATACAACAGCCATAGTTTTGAACTGCAAAATCCTTGTCTGAAAATGATAGAAAAATCAAAGAAAATACAATATTCCAAAAAGAAAACAGTTGTTGTTCTTTTCATCTGTTACAGAACGACTGACTTACCCATGAGACAACTCTCCCATTGAAACAAGGCAATCGCTGTTCTTCCTCAATGATTTCTTCTTTCACAACCCTGAAACACAATGAAAACAATGGCTCAGTGACACCAGAAAATTTAGAGAACTAGAAATCATTTTTTCACTTAAATTTTCAGAAACAAAAATACAACAAAGTCTCTGTCTGTCTGACAGTCTTTGTTTCCTTTACCAATTTCAGAGATAACCCGACAAAATTATACTATTCCAACAGTATTTATTCAACAATATATGTAAATTTAACTTGCAAATTTAAGGGGAAAGATCATGTTGATGAATTGTATAAGAGATGAAAGATCTTGACCAATGATCGCTACTGACAGCCGATTGTCTCCAGCGAAAGTTCTGATGGCTGATTGGGTTGGTAACTTCTATGACATTTGTCTGATTTTCACTTATACACTACTTGACCCCTCAACCTTTCCATCACTGCAAATGCAACAGAATCGTGAAGAAAATAATCAGCGATCTAGTCATAGCATTTTGCAACACTCAAACAAAACACTTGTATAATAATTAATTGCAGGGACCCTGCTGTGACTAATGTATGTGTGACAGCTTAGCTTCAGATGAGAAAGTTTTTCATCCAAAAAGTGCTGATATTTTTTCTTATTTCTCCATGAAATCAAAGGTTGTAGGCACTGTGCTCATAAGTCTTACAGGGATCAGAAAAGATTTTTGTGAAAACAAAAACCAAAACTCCCTGCACCTCTTTGCAAGTCTGAAACTTGCTTTCAGTACACAGGTCTAGAGAAAAAGGGGTTTCAGGTAAATATCATCCTTATTTCTCCACAAAAACATATGTTGTGGGTACTTATTAAGCGCTTCTAATGAGTACCCCCAACATATGTTTTTTGTGGAGAAATAATATATCAATACTTTTGGATTGAAACAAAAAAACAGCAAAAAAACATCTAATCAAGAGCTATGATCAGACTCAAGTTGGAGGACAGTAGAATGAAGGTGGGCAGATAAGTGCCTCTGTCTTTTCTGTAAGGCAGCATATGGCCTAGTGCATAGCAACAGATAAGGCACTTTTTTCATCCAAAAAATGCTGCTATCTCTTATTTCTCAACAAAAACATATGTTGTGGGTACTCATTAGAAGCGCCTCGGCGAGGCGCTTCTAATGAGTACCCACTACATATGTTTTCTTCGAGAAATAAGAAAAATATTATGTGGATACCCCCTCTTATCTGTAGCTATGCTAGTGGCAGTACCACTGATACATTATGTACTGCCACTCAATGACATTCCAGTGGGGACGTTTACCGTTATTAACTGAATACTACATGCACATTTTTCTCGGAAAATATTCTTAAATATTCGGTTCGCATCATACATGGAAATACAAAATTTGGGCTAAAAACTGGCAAGAAAAATCAGTCATGAAAACTGATTACAATAGTCTATAACTAAGCTAAAAAGAAAGACAAGAATAAAAGTATTTACATAATTTATTATTCTTGTAAACATTCTCAAAGAGATAAAGCATACAGTGGCAAAGCATCCTGTTTAAAAAGATATCATTACTGCTAAAAGTTCATGTTAAAAACACATTACAATGATAAAAATTCACGTTAAAAACACATCACAATGATAAAAATTCATGTTAAGAACACATTACCATGTAAAAATTCATGTTAAAAACACATTACAATGATAAAAGTTCATGTTAAAAAAACATTACAATGATAAAAATTTATATTCAAATGTAATGACCTGGT
This sequence comes from Anodontia alba, assembly GCA_964016985.1. Taxonomy (NCBI): domain Eukaryota; kingdom Metazoa; phylum Mollusca; class Bivalvia; order Lucinida; family Lucinidae; genus Anodontia; species Anodontia alba. The sequence continues at coordinate 49,352,366 of OZ024836.1, forward strand.
AAAAAAATACTTACAGCTATTAGTTTCACATCACAAACTCAGAGGAATTGTTAAAGAGGAGTATTTGGTGATTATTCTAGGATAACTTTTCTTATTTCTCCATAAAAACGTATGTTGTGGCTACTCATTAGAAGCACCTCACTGAAGCACTTCTAATGATTACCCACAATATACGTTTTTAAAGAGAACTGGATAAAATTATCCCCGAATTATCACCAAATACTCATCCTTAACAATTCCTCTGCAAACTGCTGTTTTGCATTTAGACTTTGATAAAATGAGCTCTTCAGTCTCTTTAGAGTTTTATCTGTGTACTGTCTAGTTCTAGTCTCCCCTGGACGGGACTTCATAACAAGTAGAGATTCTAATGTTTTTTTTTTCAAAACATGCTACTTCTCTGATCTGTTTTGTTCTTCCTCACAGTAGAAAAGACACGCACACATTGGGCACTATTGTGGGGACTAGTGAGAGTGCTCAGCATTAAGTTTGCGAGATTTTTTTAACAAACTAGCACCATTCTCATCTTTTAACTGTCCAATCTTCCTCCAACTTTCATCAAACTATTCTTTAACACAGTGCTGAATATTTCCAGTCTGATATAAAGCAAACTCTTCCATGAGCGTGTCTTTTCTACTGTGAGCAAGAAGGCATGGGAACCTGATTCATTTAGAGGATGCTTTGCTATTATTAAGTAATTACAAGCTTCAACAAAGTACAATGTATGCTGTGACACCCTGATAGACGCCATTAATCCTGCTGTCCGTCAAATGATTCTCTTGCTTCTGTTTTATAAAGTCCCGAACAGCCTCACCTATTATAGGCTCTGTGTCTGTTTTTTGATTGTAGGTTATGCTGTATTGTACCTGGTCAACTGATTTCCCTACCATGGCAAATGGTTTTACAAAACATAGGAATGTTCCTGACTTATTTCTGCAGACACAATGTTGTGCCTAGGCTGTGCCATTCCCGCGATTTTCGCAGCAATGTCCTGCTAGAAATATACCACTGCGGGCTATGGGGCGTGCCCTGAAAAAAAATTGGTAATTTTTTATATTCATTCCATTAGTTTCTTTACCGACAATTCAGACAATAATACTGGAGGTAATTAAAACGGGACTAACCTAAAATGAGTCGGGTTCACTGTAAACTCCATTAATTTTTCAGATAATCATTGTACTGCTAGTCGTAAATTGTCATGTAAACCAGTCTGAGGCATCAAAGAGGCAGCTACAAATCATGCAGATTGGGGCTCTTACCACAAATAATATGACTTCTGAGGCAGAAAGTGTCTTCGCGGATGCATCTTTGCCATCAAAAGATGCACAATCAGATATTCAAACTGATCAAGTGGTCGGACCGTCATTGAAAAAGAAACTAGAAACAAAAGATAGGCTGTATCAAAAACCTTTTGTCCATTAACAGTCTGTGTCCCCCAGAATTTCTAAACATCCCCCAAAAAAGAAGAGAGTGTCCCTTAAAATTTCAGACCTAGGCACAACACTGCAGACACCTTCTTAGAATGTGAGCCTTTGGTTCATTTGCCTGTAAGCTAGTCAGAATTTCATCAAAAACATTGACAGTATAGTTTAAAAACAGTATAAACAACTTATTTGTTGGGGACCTAAGAAATGAAAGTATTTTATCTACTTTCTTTTCAGCATACGAGGGCTCATGGTAGGTAGGGGCAACATCAAGGGGTTCATTTTTAGTTGTCTTTCCAGAGTTTTCTGAGTCTTTTTTAGTCTTTTTTCCACTAGGTTCTGATGATTCTTTACTTGACTTCTTTCCAGTTGGAACCTGGTTCTCCTTTGCTGTCATGACATCCTTTTGCTCTTTGAAGTAGACCTTCAGGGAATTCCAGTTGTGGAGAAGTCTTTCCAGGCACCTGTAATGATAAATTAAAAGTTCTGAATCTTTCAGCTGATTAACTTTAAGGAAAAGTAAAAGTTTCCTCTGTAACAGTGAGGCTTGGTACCACATCCTACAATAAAACCAGTTATAAACTAATAAAATTATACATTCAAATATTTTTTTCTTTCCCAGAATCAATAATATACATTCTGGCGAAAGAATGTGCACAATACTGGTTAACCACTTAGAGGACTAAGCCTGCCCAGTAAACGTGTGGTTAGGTAAACTGACCACGTTCGACATGACCCCATTGGGTTGACTGGGCCGTAAAACCTCAACACAAACAAACAAACAAACAATAATATACATTCTATACAAGGGCCATGATGGCCTTGTAATGCTCACCTGAGTAACATAGCACTTAGAGAACCTGACCTAGAACTGATCAAGGCAAACATTCTGACCAAAATTCATGATGATTATTTTAACAAGTAGTGAAGTAGAGGTAACAAGTAGAGGTCAAGGTCAAATATGGATGACTGCACTCAAGAGGCCATGCTAAGATGTAAACATGTGCTAAGTATCGCTGGCTGTAGGAGCAAGTTATTGAGAAACTGACCTAAACACAAACACTTCACATGTGCCAAATATCACTCTGTAGGACCAATAGTTATTTAGAAACTGACCTAAACAGAAAAACTTTAAGAAAGTCACTGGACCATGAAATATATGTCATAAGTGACCCAGTTCCAAACTTCACGTAGAAATCATCAAGACAAACATTTTGAGTAAGATTCATGATGATCACTTTAAAACTGTGACCTCTAGAGTGTCAACAAGGGTTTCCTTTGATTTGGCCTGGTGACCTAGTTTCTGATTCCAAGTGACCCAGTTTTGAACAAGGCCTAGAAATCATCAAGATGAACATTTTGAGCTATATTCATGATGATTATTTAAAAAATGTTACCCCTGGAGTGTTAACAAGATTTTCCTTTGATTTGGCTTGGTGACCTAGTTTTTGACCCCAAGTGGCCCAGTTTCAAACTTGACCAACAAATCATCAAGACAAACATTTTAAGCTAGACTCACTATGACTGCTACAAAAATGTGACTAGAGTGTTAACAAGGTCTTCCTCTGATTTGGGCCAGTGACTTAGTTTTTGACCCCAAGTGACCCAGTTTCAAATTTGATCTAGAATTCATCAAGACAAACATTTTGAGCAGATTCATGATGATTGCTTCAAAAATGTGACCACCAGAGTGTTAACAAAGTTTTTGTTAATTTGGCCTGATGACAGAGTTTTTGACCCCAAGTGACCCAGTTTTGTACTCGACCTAGAAATCCTCAAGACAAACATTTTGAGCAAGATTCAAACTGATCAAAAAATGTGACCTCTAGAGTGTTAACAAGGTCTTCCTTTGAATTGGCACTGTGACCTAGTTTCTGACCCCAAGTGGCCCAGTTCCAAACTTCACGTAGAAATCATCAAGACAAACATTTTGAGTAAGATTCATGATGATTGCTTCAAAAAAGTGACCGCTAGAGCGTTAACAAGGTTTTCCTTTGATTTGGCCTGGTGACCTAGTTTTTGACCCCAAGTGGTTCAGTTTTGAACCTGACCTAGAAATTATCAAGACAAACATTTTGAGCAATATTCATGATGATTACTTCAAAAATGTTACCTCTGGAGTGTTAACAAGGTTTTCCTTTGATTTGGCATGGTGACCTAGCTTTCTGACCCCAAGTGACCCAGTTTTGAATTTGACCTAGAAATCAAGACAAACATTTTAAGCAAGATTCTTGATGACTGCTTTAAAAATGTGACCGCTAGTGTTAACAAAGTTTTCCTTTGATTTGGCCTGGTGACCTAGTTTTTGACCCCAAACGGCCCAGTTTAACTTGACCTAGAAATCATCAAAACAAACATTTTGAGCAATATTTATGACCTCTGGAGTGTTAACAAGGTATTCCTTTGATCTGGCCTGGTGACCTAGTTTTTGACCCCAAGTGGCCCTGTTTCGAATTTGACCTAGAAATCATCAAGAAAAACCTTTTCAGCAAGATCCATGATGATTGCTTCATAGGTGTGACCTCTTAGAGTGTTAACAATATTTTCCTTTGATTTGACCTGGTGACCTAGTTTTTTACCCCAAGTGACCCAGTTTCGAATTTGACTTAGATTTCATAGGGGCAAACATTCTGAGCAAATTTCATAAAGATTGGGTAAAAACTGTGACCTCTAGAGTGTTAACAAACTAATTGTTGATGACAGACGATGACGGACAGAGGGTGATCACAATAGCTCACCCTGAGCTTTGCTCAGGTGAGATAAAAACAATGTGATAATAACATATTAGTATTAATAGATGAGCCAAAAATGAGTAAGTGCCTTCTAATACTAAGCCATATGGTGCACAAAGGCTTCAACATCTTCTGTTCCTTAGAGTACAAATCTTGTGCTTCCCGAAACTCTCTTTTTCTTTTGTCACTTTTGTTGAAATAATAGTAGATATCAACAAGAACATCATCCACATTTGGTAGGTTGGCTGCTGCATTCTTGGCTGCTATATGTACAAGATGTAAAGTGGAACCTGACAAGTATATATTAGGATGGCACTCCTTCACATGGGCAAACACTCCTTTCTTGTTACCTGTCACCCAGTAAGCATTATACATAAATCTACAGCGGGCCATTATCGGCCAGTCAGGGTAGACAATGGGCCGATAACGACCCGCTATAGATTTATAATGAATGCTAGCTGGGCATTGTTACACCCAATAGCTGAACAATTACTCCATGGAATTTTCTTTGAATTTAATTCATTGTCCATCAGTTTGAAAATGTTCTCACCTGAAATCCAATAAAAAACACAGTATCTTAAAAATCTATGGAAATTACTGATACTTTTACTGCTACAAACTAGTTAATTTTTTATTATTCTTGCCCATATTTTCCTTATCTTAGTCCAAACATAGACTGTGGATGTTTTTTAGAACCCCTTCGACAAGGTGGTTCTAATGATAACCCACAAAACAATGTTTTTGATCAGCAATAAGAAAGTTAATGTTTATATAATATGGAGTTTATAGGGTATTAAGGTAATCATTACATGAACTTGTTACCGTGATGAGAATGCATTATTATATTTGAAGGCTATTTGATCCAAGCTGTTCAACTGGTTGAACACTGACTGAAACTGAACTTTCAAAATGAAATTGTTGTTTAAGATATGTAATAATGTTTATAATAATCACAGAATTTGGCAAACATTAACAAGTTCTCAAGTATACAGCATCTGAAACATTCAATAGCTTTTTCATACATGTACCAGTGGCTGGCCCATGGCAGGCAGATATGGACAGAAGTTCTGACTGTACCAGTCCTGAAGACTTATCATCCTGATAACTATAGTAAACAGCTTGCGTGAGTCGTCATTACTACCATTGATACATGTATTGTAAAAGGACCGGTCTTCATCAGCGCCCTGCTCCAGTTCGTCTTGTTTCACAGTAGCAATGTCAGATCTAACAGCCTTTGCTTTGTTTCGTCCACATTTCAAACCTTAAATATATGTGCAAGAAAGAATGAATAATTTTCAATAGTAATGCTGATTATATCAGAACATAATCACTGATTTTGGCTTTCGATAAACATACATACGCACACACAAAATTATTTGCTTCAGTTAAAAAGATGCCTTCTTCCGTACATATTGTCACAGAGAAACAAAAATAACAAGTCAAATGTATATGTATATGCCTAACGGTAAGCCTGGCACAATTAATCAGGGCCCAGTTGTTCAAAGCTAACGACATCGTTAGTTAACGATTCGTTACAATTTACATTGAGTGATACGCAAATATGCTGAAATTTTTTGCTGAAAAAATGTGAGTAGCTAGTGCAAAAGCTACTCACATTTTTTCAGCAAAAAATATCAGAATATTGTGTATTGAATCTGCTAAAACAGTTAACGAAATGACCCTTAACGAGCTCGTCAAGCTAACGATGCTTTGAACAACTGCGCCCAGATAATCAATTAATTAATCAATAAATTACACAAAAATGATTATCATTACTGATTTGCTAATAATCTATCATTTGATTTCTGTGTTTGTTATGTTTACATATTTACCCTTAGTATTCAGACACTTCAACTCCTTACCATACTTAATCTAAAATTTGAACAAGTACAATTTTTACCCACTGTTGTGTCTAAAAATAGCTGGATGAGTTGCAAACAGTGTTGACCCTGATGAGATGCCACATTTGCGGCATCTCATCTGGGTCTACACTGTTTGCTCAGGCCTGTCTGACCAAATTCATACAATAAAGTATAACATATAGTAAGAGTCGTGCTCAAATAGGTAAAATTATGACCAAATCTTCAGTGATCACTAATCAATTATCGATCACAATGGCAGGACTGATAATCCATTATCTTTTCAGCTCTAATTAGCCAGCCTTACCTAACGGTTTGATCAGTATTCTACAACAATAATTTACTAGCACGTTCACATTAACAATAAATGGTAATGGTCAACAAGTAAGTAACAACATGAGATATAACTGAACAACTTCAAGTAGCCTTCAGCAGCCACATCACCTGCTGGGGTGTATGCAATTAGCAGTACACACCAGTATTGCAATACATGAGAACAACAGATTGAATATTTAAAATGGGACAGCTGGGGCTAAAGCCCCTAACCCTGGGACCCTAGGCAAAGGACACTATAGTATATACCTACCAGCAACAATTTTCAATCTGGAAACATTATTCTAAAGGCTCAGGACAGGGCATCTGCTGTGCTTAATGACAGATTGTTGTCGGTAATTATCTCGCGTTATGGCTTCTGCTTTCATTATCTGCAGATCAAGAGAGTTTTTCTCGTGGCTGGCTTCACAAAAGATGGAAATCGCCCTGTTTGACTGGTTCACTCGTGTTGTTTACTTTCTACATGTCTCTTGTAATTATATCTGTCCGAATGAGCACAGCTAAAATGTGAATTACACACAGTGCATTTAGCAAACTGGTGACCCTTTTCTGATTGCAGTAAACAAGGCCATAATTCACAGTACACAGGTAGAAATTTCCAAGTAGAAGGTCCCCTCGGAATCCATCGCGCTTCGTTGGCTGTTTTTCTGGTTCTCCAGGCTCACATTCATTTTTCCATTTCGACATTTCCACGAAACAGAATTGTTTATAAAATATGTAACGAAAAAAGAAAAATGGTGGCTAAAATTGATGAAACAGATGCTTGCATTATGGTGCAACTAAAATCAGAAATCAAGAAACTATTACAAACGTCTTTAAAACTATGATCAGACAATTATTTTTAAGGACCGAAAGGGCTAAAACTATTGAAATATCAGATTTTCGTGGCATGCATAGTTCAGCCATAGTGATTCTCAGAACGTATATTTGGGTGTACAAGCGCAGAAAACACGCCTATATCGTAGTCTTTGACAGAAAATACACATCATTACCAATGTTTGCATATGATTTGCAGCCATCTATGCTGCTGCAGTTAGGTGGCATTTAATCAACTTCTATTCCTGTTTAATTGACGGTTCGTCAGTGTTGCTACATGTATCTTAATTTTCATAAACATTTGATTGGCGACATTTTATCATGGTTTTAGCATCAGAAAACACTTGTCAATTATATTATTTCATGAAATTATTTCATGATCACTCTCCATAAAAGTTATGTATGTGGCCATGCTGGGTTTGAACTAGCAACCCCTAGGTTTACAGTCAGACCTGCTACCAACTGCGCTATGGAACCTGGCTTTCCAGGAAGCAGTTAGTAGTCTGCAGACTCTGTACTACTCAAGACCCAAGACCCTGAAGTAGCTATTATTCTGAATTTAGTTCCACTTCATTTATTCAAATTTATAAGGCAAGTACTGAATTATTCAAGTTTTGTGATATGTTATCATCATAAGAGGTGGACATGGAAAATCTCACAACCAGATATGGGCAGTCAGCCTTTATTTATCCCTCATTCTCATATTATTGTCCATTCTCATGTTATTGTCCATCCTTCAATACTAATACAGGAAAATGGCCAACACTTCAGTTCAAAGTAAGTTTACAAGTAAATTCTAGCTAAAATGATATTTATTACTTATTGGTTTGATTTGACTGTGTTGGGGTTTAACGACACATCAACCCTTTTGGGTCATTTTGTGTCGTCTCCCAGGGAAAGTAAGAAAAGAGACAGAAGAGATAGTCGAAGAGATAAAATAGAGGAACAGGGAAGAAAGAGGAACAGGAATGAAAGTGAAGAAACAGAAGAAGTGAAAACATTCCCCCTTCTGCTTTTACCTGCTACAAGGATAGCAGGCCTTGCCCAACACGACACCTTCGCACCACCTGACCCCGCACAAAATGTCAAGTTCTAAAATGAAAAAGCCCACACAGAAGTTGACTGATGTTTCTGTAAAACGAAATATGTAAATGCAAGCTTGTTTTGCTTTTGGTATTTTTGCATATTTTGAATAATATATTTGGATGGACAATAACATGAGAAACGTCCAAAAATTGTAAAAGCTTCCAAGGAAAATATGAAAATAACAGAATTTCTTGTAACTGCTTAAGACATCATTCAAAACATACCAAACTAGGGGTGTAACGATACACCTACCTCATGATATGATACGTATCGTGATACTTACCTCACGATACGATACGTATCGTGATACTTTCTTTCACGAAAATTGAGATATTTTTATGGGCCGAATAGTCTATTATCAGGGTTCGCACCAGGATGTTTTTATTTCTTCCGCCACCATTTTTGCCAATTTGATTTTTTGTGTGCCATTTTCTTTATTTTTTTTTTTTGTGTTGAGGTTTTACGGCCCAGTCAACCCAATGGGGTCATGTCGAGCGCGGTCAGTTTACCTAACCACACGTTTACTGGGCAGGCTTAGTCCTCTAAGCTGTTAACCAGTATTGTGCACATTCTTTCGCCAGAAACTAACAACTGCCCTTCTTGAATCAGCGGAAGGGAGAGAATGACCGTAGAAAATATTTCATGATCAATCTCCGCGAAAGAATGTTGCCGACCTCGGCGGGGGTTGAACCCGCGACCTCCTGGTCTCCAGTCGGACGGCGCATCCAACTGAGCCACCGAGGCCGGCTGCCATTTTCTTTAACTTTGAGCTAGATTTTGAGCCAAATTTTGGCCATTTTTTGCCAAATAATTGTCTTGTCAGAAAAAGGGTGTTCATTTATTGATTACTATAATTGCAGCAGTAGATTCATGAATCAGTATAGTGTGAAATGTGTGGGGGACTTGAAATTAATTCTCACACTGATTTTTAAAACTTCTGTTCTAATTAATTAATTACAATGTCATGAATTAATAACAAGTCTTGGTTTTACATATAGAATGTTGTAGACACAAAAATATAACACTTTACATGGAAACGAAAGTTCTGAAAAATGCTGTAAGCCAATAAATATAATGTTATTAATTAATGTACTATACTGTAAGAGAATAACGTAACATAATATTCATTTGTACCCTGATAAATGTGAGGTAAGTTTCTCACACTGCAGGTTTTTACTGTTTTAAGGGATCTAACTGCAACTGACTTAAAAGGGAGTTTACTGCAATTGCTTTACAAGTCAGGTCTAAGCGAAATGGAATGGGGAACAGCATTTTTTTATGAATCGCGCCAATAAAAAGGAGGGGGCATGCTTAATCAATAAGCGGTTAACCAGTACACTGAACACCCTTCCGCAAGAGACTCGTAACTGCCAATCTTGAAGCAGTGGAAGGAGCGAATGACTGTAGCAAATATATGTATTTCATGATAAATGGCTACAATCTGTGACCATCGGAGACTAATGTGTCCGCTTCCAAGGATTTTATTCTATCATTTTTTTTTTTTCGGGATGATGTTCTTTATCTCCAAATAAAAGGCTCACCAGAAGGTACCGAAACATGCTTAATTAAAGTCGGCACTGTCGAAGTGTACTAACCGCTTTAATTAGCATGATTAACGACAATAATTATTTCTCGTGTAATCAATTTGTTTTCCAGCTTTGTGTTTGACATACTGTTCCACGTGGTTACATTCTGGGTAAATTTCCGTGACGTAGGCGATGCGACTCCGACATTAATTCCTGATTGGTAGTTCGGCAGAGCGTCATGAATACTGAGGACAAAAGGCGTGGAAAGTGGGCGGTGCTACGGTCAAACTGCACATCACGGCACGTGACTTTATATCGCTTTCATCAAATTCAAGTTAATTTTACCGTTTTCTGACCAATAATAGAGTTGTTAATTGGCGATTTATACAATCAAGGAAGGTGCGATAGACACACGCGACAATTATACGGCTCAGTAGCGGGTAATTTGGGCGATATATTTTTTTCCGCACTTGTTTTCGCCAATTTATGATTTTGTATGTCAAATTCTGCACAAATGGCAACAATGGCGATCAGTAACGCGAACCGTCACTGTTGCGAGTGCTTTTTGTCGTAAGGCGAAAGAAGACGCTTACATCGATAATTAATGCATCAATAAAGCAAGTCAAGTAGGATTCAACATAAAAAACAACATTTAAGCAGTTTGTCTGCTATTCTTTTTTTTTTTTTTCCTTAATTTTGTCTTTCGAGGAAATTTTTTTTTTGTGAACCAAACCGAAATTACCAAAAAACGGACCGTGAACCGAACCGCCAGCTTCGTACCGCGATCAACCGTACTTTCGGTGAATCGTTACCCCCTTATACCAAACGCTGAGGTAAGGCTGAGTTAGAATTCACAGTTAACTGGTAATATTGGAAAAACTATGGTGAGCGTTGAGAAAACGGAATAACCCTTCATCTTTCATCAGGGACCCGTCGTCTTTAACCCCTGCACCATATTACTTATTTTTAATCTCAACATTACAAATACTTTTCAGCCTTTTTCTCCTAGATATGCACACCTGTCTAGAATCTATGCATGGTGGTATGGCAGTATATGTTTAGTATGCACAATTCTAATAACCCCTCGGGTGCCCCCCATAGATGACACATGCAACTTCCAAATAAAGAGGTTCATCATCAAGGCAATTCTATGGAAAAGTGACACATTTGGGCACTCTATTGTTTTTACAGTGGCAAATACCATGTATATTCTCATGTACACGCGCTGAATTTTTCTTACCCGAAGTCATCATCCATGGATTTGAAGAAAAACTTAAAATTTGGTCGATTGAGTGCATTTTTAAAGTCTCCTAAAGTCACTCGATCTGCAGGAATCGGAAGCTTTATGAGATATGGGGTATCTTCATCATCAATATGGTATATAATTTTCGTCTCCTTTGAGTCCTCCATAACGGAGGTACAAAGTCTTAACAAAACTCCTGAAAAGGTTTATTTTGATTCCACAAAATGGCGACCAAATTTTGCTGCTGCTGTCAAAATGAGGCTCGGTGGGAAATCCAAATTTGGTATCCGAATGAGAAATAATTATTTTGAAAATCTGTTTTAAACAGCATTAAGTATATGATTAAAATATCCACGTGGATCTAAACATATCAGAATAAGTACAATGTATTAATCTACTATTTTATCTGAGAAGACTGACATCCACTGTATTGTCAGTGATTAACCCATTCGAGTTTTGACTTGGTTCGCATAATAATCGACGGTACCAGATGCTAATCGACGGTAACCGAACCTGGAACAGAACAGAGATTTTGAGGTACCCTAACGGCCCACTCCCTACCGCCTCACGGGGTATTCTTAATTTTGTCTGCTGCATAGGCTGGGCCCCAGCATCTAATGTTTGCCAAAAATATCGGTTAATCAGCCATACCCAAAAATATCCGGTATATCAGCTATACCCACCCCATTACCCGCCAAAAAAATCCCCTTGCTTTCTTTTTATAAAAGTGTGGTTTTCTTTTATTTTTTTCCCTGTAAAATAACTGTTTTAATGATATAGGCGCTTTAAACAGTTTTCAACAGTAGTTTTGTTTTTACTTTTATTGCACTGATCTGACGCACAGCAGAAACAGAGCTGTTAAAACTAAATAAAAACAACTATCAGTTCAACAGAATGCTCTAATCCGATTCTTACAATACTGCACATCTTCACCCCCGCCCCCACCACACACAAACAAAAAAAAAAGATAATTTTGATAGACCCCCAAACAAAACAAAATAAATATAAAAAAATAGTAATTTTTGAAAGTGACACCCCCCCCCACACACACACATATATAGTGTAAATGGCTAATGCTAAAAAAAAAAAAAAAAGAACACTTCCCCCCCCCCCCCCCCCCCCCAAACTTCAATAACAGTAAAATTCAAATTCTAAACCTAAAAACATCACAGTCCAAACCTATGTAGCAGGCAAAATTCAGAGTACCGCCCATTGCGCTACCGCTCCACCCCTCCACACCTGCACCATCACAGGGAATTTTGGAGGTTGGAATTTACTTAAAGTTCATTGAAAATCACATGTTGAATATTTAACGTGTTAGCACTCTGGCCCATGGGGCTTTTTTCATCCTATGGCGAATATAGCACTTCATATAAGGATTCACTATAATAATTAAAATCAGTTTTACTGATTAGTGTGCAGCTTGTAATAGAGAGCATTCAATGTGTTGTTGGTTTAAACATTATTCTGTTTGTATAAACTGACAGTAACATGTAATGAGTTTGAGACCTAGAACACAAAAACAAGGATATACAAAAGGGATTTAGAAGAAAGTCTTTTTGACTCTTTGTAGAGCTGTATTCCCTATTTCAATAAGAACGAAGATATCATTAATTTGATTTGTTAGGTCAGTCTTAAAAATAAGTTTTTTAGAGAAAGTTAAGAAGTCAGAAAATATGTAAGGGGATCATAAAGAAACAGAAAATACACCCTTAGATATATAAATAGAGGAGAGAAAAATAATTAGTTATTGATAGGTAAATAGTTACTGTAGACTTCAGCTACCCGACTCTGTAACTGGACTTGGCTCATGTCAGTCGTTGCAGTTTTATCAGGCGTTATGCCCAATCTTTAGGTAGAAACATTCCGTCCACCTGCTTTATTGTATACATCTGGTACAGTGGATGCTTACAGTAACTAAATATTACAAAGGTAAGAAATGTGCACCTCGAGGTGTATACAGAATGTATTCAAAATAAATATTTTAGGAAGGTTGGTTGGCATTTAAATTAACAAAGAAATATTATGCCAAATTCAAAGCCAGGAGGGCATTCCGTCTGTCCCACGGTGTTTGATCATTAACGCAATTCACTCCACAAGGCAGTTCTATATCATTTTGTATTGGATGTGTTAGTTAAAAAATAAAGAAGACGTTCCAAGCAAATGACAATCTTGTATGTCCTGTGAAATCGGTATATTATAAATAGAAATGTGTGTAGGCCATAGAAAATCTGAAACAAATTCGAGTTTCTCACTTAAAAGTATCCAAAACCTCTCAGAAGTATTTGCTTTGTTGTTATATGGAAATTATGGAAAATGATCTTTTTTTTTTTTTTTTTTTTTATTAAACGAGAACGGCTAGCTGTCCGTATTCTGTGCTTACTAAATTCGCTTATATTCCCGTGCACTTTTGTGAAAACTTATTTTTGTTTATGTGTAATTAATTTTAATTTGATAAACTAATTTGTTGTAAAATAAATAAACAGATGGTTTTAAATGTGCATATTGTATGAATTCAAATAACACTCCTGTGAATCGAACAATGCAAAACAGTTGCATGCTTAATTCTTGCAAGGTCAGGTTTCCTGGAGCGCAACCTTCAAGTTAGTAGTCAAAAAACCGAGACACTGGCCTATATAGCACTGCTTCGCTAGATAACCTCAACTACAGAGCTCCGGTGTGGAATCCCTACAAGAAGGATCAAATTTCTACTAGGCTTTATGACAAACGGGATGACTTCAATTTTCCCATTGTTAACTTTCCAATCCTGAGCAGTAATATCCCTTCTGCACCAGCATACGGCGTTTACGTTTCACAGTTAATCCGTTATGCCAGAGCCTGCTCAAATTATCAGGACTTCCTGGTGCACGGGAAAGTGCTCAGTACAAAGTTGTTGAGCTAGAGGTATTAAAAAACCAAACTGGTAGCAACATTTAAGAAGTTCTATGGGAGACATCATGATCTGGTCAGTCCCCACAATGTGGCAGTTTCCAGAATTGTTTCTGATTTTTTTTTGCCAATGACGCGCCATCAGTAGACTTCCCAAATCCAGGACATTCGTTTCTACCGATATATCCTTCGTTCAGGCATATGGGCAAGATGGGCGAAGCTTGCTTACCAAGTAATACTTTTTATCCGCGGACGCCTGATTACATCCTTTATTCTAGGGTCCATGTCTGTTGGTCTGAACATTCTGATTCGTCATTCGTTTACGGATTTACGAGTTTGGATTATGGCTTAGGTACCATGACCGCAACGACATTCACAAACTGGTAATGGTACAACGCCGCGCTGCCCAGTTCGTAACAAACAGGTTCAGACATATCAGCTATCTCGGTGTCAGACATGCTTGACCAACTCCAGTGGAAGTCATAGAGCCCAAGAGATATAAGCTGCAGTAGTTATGTTTTACAAGATAGTCAACGGCATCGTAGACTTAGACAAGGGCAGCTATCTTACTCTTACATTATCTAAGAAAAGATCAAACTATTCTAAGAAATTCTGGTAATTCTCAACATCCCGCGACAGCTTCAAACGCAGCAACTTTTCGAAGACTATCCCCCTTTGGAATAATCTCCAGGCATCTATCGTTGAGGCTCCTGACTAGGCACTCTTCAAGCAGCTGTGCAAACTCTCAGTCTAAGCAATGAGCAGGGACCCAGCTTGCCAAGTAGCTGTGACGAAGGCTGGAGCCGTGTCGTCTTCTTTATTCCTCTCGAATCCAGATACAAACCTACGTATGGCCAACTTTGGATAATGTTTGTATATTACATTTGCCCAACGTAAGTAATCATCCTTTGCGCAATGTAATTTCGCTCCTTAGACTAACGATGGGTAATGCTTGTATATTCTAACACACCACGCCCATACAGTCAATGGTAAAAAGCGCATTTTATTGTGCAAAAAAAAAAAAAAAAAAAAAAAAAAAAAAAAATCACTGGGCGGAAGAGCGTGACGCAAAGAACCGCCGTTTTATGAAGTCATTTTTTTTTTCTGATCTTACCTGTCGTATCCTTGACGTTAGACGGTATAACGTCGTGTTCGCGCATTAGATATGTTGTAAATGCAAACAATTGTATGCAATACCGTCGAAACAGTTGGCGGGAGGTTTTCAACAATGGCTAATATTAGGCAAATGAGTTTTCTTCGATTTTTGTGTATTAGAATCGAATAAGATCAGCTCTAGTGAGTGAATTGTTGAGTAATAATTCACTGTTGGAGGTCAGTTGTAAGTAGGTAAATCACTCGCACTTCGCGCCCGTTATGTGATCTACTTTACAAATGACCTCCAACCAGTGAATTATCACTTAGCAATTCACTGCTAGAGCTGATGTATTTTTTAAATTACGTTGGCCCAATGTAGGAAATCATCGTTGGCCAAGCGTAATTTTGCTCGTTGTGCCAACAATGGCCCAATATATTGACCTCACGTTGGGGCCGTAGTTGAGGCAACGTAGTAAAATCGATGGTCCAACGTTGGACCAACATATAATTAGAGATAACCCATTTTAGAATGTGTTTATATCATTGTTGTTGTTTTTGGACAATGTAAAAAAAGTAAGAGAAAAGTCCAGGGAGTGCCACAATCACAAACCGCAGCCCTTCCCAGACCCCAAGAGGAAGAGGAAACCGACAAATCTAAACAAGCACAAACCGAACAACAGTACGAAAAGCACTAAGATTAGCTCTCTCTTCCCCAAGCGAGGTAATCGCAATACTAAAAGGACTGAAAAACACAAGAACAAAATGACACACGGAAAGACATATAACAAATCGCCTCGTAGAACAAACCACAAAGCAACAAGGAGTAAGACCAACACCGGGACCACCGCCCCAGAATGGTCGGTAGAGCAAACCACCGGGGGATCCAAAGCACCCCTACAGCCAGCCAACCTCACCCCGGGTCCCGATGCTACTCTTAATACATAAATACACAAAAACTCGGCTCGTACAAAGGCCACCAACTCAGTCAATGCATCAAAGCGAAAACATAAAAATCAAATTAATCACTATAATAAACAAAGACGAGTACTCACGGCCAACCCCACTGTATGCCAGAGTAAATGAAAACCAATAGCTGAACCACGGTGGGCCAAGCCAAAGACATATCGTCAAGCCCCAACCCACCGGCCAAAGCCTCACGAAGAGGCCGCCACTGAGTCCAAGGCCCGAACCGCCGTCGCGCAATAAAAGAGTGAAGCATAGCCATCAACAATGATTGGGTTGACAACTACGCATACAGTCCGCCGCATAATATCCAGGCTATAGCCATTTCTTTTATTACGGTCAATAAGTTCTCTGAATTGCTCCGAAATGTTAGATTTACCTACAATTTTTCTAAATCTGTACACTAAGTCACCGTAAAATTCGGGTTCCGATATACCTTGTTGCAGAAGTGTTTTCAGACTGACGCTATATTTTTCTAACAAGGCACCGTGTCTGCGATAAAATTTCGAAAACGCCTTACGAAGTTTAAAATAACGATAGCCCTGCCTAAGAAGTTTGGCAGTAAGGACTTTATTACGGTACTTAAAATCATTAAGATTTGAAGAAGCTCTGGCGAATCTTATAAGTTGAGATATGTATACCCCATATGAGGTACGCCGGGGGACATCGCCATCCAGAAAAGGGAAATTGACTATATCAAAATCAAAATCGTCCCGTTTATCATAAATTTTGGTGGAAACTGTACCATTAGATATACATAGATTCAAATCCAAAAAAGGTGCCTCGGTATCGGAAGAATTTGCTCTATTTAATTGGAGTTCTGTAGGGTATATCCGGTCCACCATTTGGTCAAAGTAAATATTGTCAATATTTATTAAATCGTCAAGGTATCTTGAAGTTGAATTAAAAGCCTCAATAATGTCAGCCTGATTTTCACGTGAGAGAGACTTCATGAAATCTCTCTCACAACAAAAAAAGAAACAAATCAGCAACAAGAGGAGCACAATTAGTTCCCATCGGAATACCAATAGTTTGTCTAAAAAGTTTAGTTCCAAATCTAATAAAAATATTATCCAAAAGATAACCAAGGGCATCACAGACTTTTTGACATGACCATAAATTGCGATTATTATATACATCAGAAGTGAAAAAAGCACATTCTTTGTTGCAAGCCAAATGTTGGGTATTCTCCCGAATAAACGTTCGGTTAATCAAATAAATAAGTTTATCTTTTATAAGATGATGAGGTATATAGTGTAGAAAAATCATATGTAGACAATTTAGAAGCCTGAAAGTTTTTAGATTTAAATTTATTGAGAACATCATTAGAATTTTTAATTGACCAAAAATAGTTAATTCCGTCCCTTTCGTAAACAGTATCATAGTACCTAATCCAATGTTTTTTAACGGCAGTAAGGCATGAAGTTAGCAGTTTGGACAAAACAGTAGTCGTACAAGAACTAGAATTAGCAATGAAACGTGCTTTATAAGGTCGTTTATGAAGTTTCGGTAACCAATATAACGTAGGAAAAAAGGTAAGAGAAAAGTCCAGGGAGTGCCACAATCACAAACTGTCTGTCTTGCTTTTCTTTAATACTCACTGCAAATTTAGCAGTAATATCGATAGAATGGGAATTGACAATAGATCTCTCGTCAGTAGAAATCCGTTCATATGTTTTGGTACTACCAAGTTCTTTTTTTAGAGTATTGATATAATAAAGTCGTCACACAACAACAACATTATTAGCAGCTTTATCAGCTGGAGCCAAAACATACTTCCTATGAAATTCTTGGATACCTTGTTTCAAATATCGAAAAGATAATTTAGGCCTAGGAGGGAGAAGATCAAGGTTATTAGAGTAAAATAACACACGTTCATCAATGATCTTAAAAATCTTTAATTTCCAATTATTTAAAGCATTAGACTCAACATGCTCTCGTTTACACCAACGCGTACAATAATCATTTAAAGCACTGGCAATTGTTTCCCGACATTTATTGAAATCAATGTCGGCTGGGAATCTATATTTAGGTCCTTTTGAAATAACTGAACGGATTCGTGAATCAGTTATAATCTACAACTTACCAGTGACAATATGACCCGCTGGTTGATAATAAAATTTAGAATCTTTACAATCTCAAGAATCAGGGGAACTAGTTTCAATATCAAGATCAGAAACTAATTTATTGAAATTAAGTATAGTATTACGGATAGGTTTGTTATATTTATAACAAATAATAGGAGATTCCGTGTTTTCGAAATATGAAGGTATAGCTGATATAACATTATTATCTCGAAATATGCTAGGTAAATCTATGAATTCAATACCTTTATTAATGAATGGAATTTTGATGAAGTGTCTAATGTGGTTAATTTCAGAATCAATGTAAGGACGAAGAGCATGTTAAGTATAACATCTAGTAAGGAGAGCTGCTTCATACAAATTATGTTTTCTATCATAAAATTTATTCGCCTCATCATCTAACTTACGTAATGAAGAAACAGACAGTGAAGCTAGTTTAGAAAGCATTTGATGACGTCCAGAATTTAAGAGACTATTTAAATCAAAAAGAGATAAAACAGTTTTATGTTTTCGCTTAAAATTGCCATTTTTGGGCTTACCATAGGATCAATTATTACTTTTTTTGTAATATCTAAAAGGGAAAAAGCATCGAAATCCGGCATTTTAGAAATATTTCCTTCATGGTAAATATTATCATTAAATCCAAGTGGAAAAGAGGTTTGTAAACGTTAAATCCATTTAAGTTCAAGTTCATGTCTTAAAATATTTTTGAATCTTTCGGTAGAATTGGACTTGTGTATAATTTTTTCAACAGGTTGAACCAAAACTTTACTAGATGATCATGAATGACCAGTACTCGGAAATGTTGATAAAGAAACGTATCAATTTTCTTTGCTTTTTTGATTTTAAGCAAATGTTCCTTAACCTTGTTTTAAGGGCCCGTTTGGTCTGTCCAACATACTGCATTCCTCAGCCTCCTTCGCTGCAAGTGAGAACATATATAACATCCCCTATTGATCTAAGAAGTCTTCATGTGCGAAATCGTACTGCACAAATTATCCCATACACAACATATTTTATGTACCTAAGGGATAATAATCAAACTTTGATGAAGACAGAATTTCTGTACAAAGTATATGTACGAATAGTGTTTATTACAAATGGAAATTCATATTTAATCAGTTATCACTTCAATAAGATTTTACACTTTATCCATTACAAACCTAAGCTTTGTCTAGTTGTGCGTGCAATTAACTCAAATATTTATTTAAAAAAAGTGTTTTTGTTTTCCGTGTCTCTAAGTTGAGGTAAATGCTTCTTGCCAACATTGGGCTAACGAAAGACAAACGTGATGCCGCCATACATGTTAAAACATTTCAAAATACTGCAAAGATGGAATTCAGTTGAAACTTTCCCAACATTTAATGATATACTTTCTACGGCTAAAATTTATAATTATAACTAAACCATTTCTAAAAACAAGTACAGATTTAGACGTATGATTTTTTTTTTTTTTTTTTTTTTTTTTTGTAAAAAAAATATTTAAACGCCCTTGTATGATGCACTGATAAGGTCATGCACATATTGCTCCCATACTGTGTGAAATCATCAGCTTGTGTTAATGCTGTTCTTGAGATGTTATGCTGATGTGGTTTTGTTATACTAAAATGCTCAAGACAGCAAAAGTGACATTAACCAGCTCCAATTGCGGACACTACAGGAAAGGTAAGCACAAGCAACTTGGCTGATCATGATGTACTAGTACCTCTACTGGTCTCAAAAGCACCACTGCGAGGCAACAATCAGAAGTTTCTAGCGCAAGACAGAGCTGAAAAAAGAGAAAGTAGTAAAGAAGGAAACACTAGACAGGACCTGTGTAAGATAGCGTAGGAATGCACTCCTCATTTGGGGATACGTTCAAGGCCGCGAGATGAATTCCCACTGGAAGGTTAGGTCAGGTAGTTCCCTCTTGAACTCGTCCCAATCACAGTGACGTGTAACAACATGAAAGTTTTTGTATTGCCTGACGTATATTACTCTCCAAAACTTGGTTGACCGACCCTACCATGTTGGATTTTGGTTTATTGTTGCTCTTATAAATACCAGATTAACAACCTCTTAGAACTAGTGCGCTCAGCATCCGCTCTTTCTGGTAAAGCCGCTAGTTCCCATGCCATTGATGGGTGATTATGCTATGATACGTTTTTTGTGTCGCTTGCGTAGCATGGCAGACACATAGATATCATGAATCCGTCCTCGTCATCGTCGTCGATGTCGTCATTACACTTTTCGTTTCTGCTCAATAACTTTTAAAAGGATGCATTAATTTCACTCGGTCTACAGAACTTTATATAATTGTAAAATAGAGGTCTAGTTCGATATTGGTAATCGCCCGCCAAAATTTGGCTGAGTTACGGTCCTTTTTGACTTCGTTTTTGCTGTTGGTTTATGATGTTGGTTTCTATTCAATAACTTTTGCATGGATGCATTGATTTCATTGAAATTTTGAAGAAGGATATATCATTGTTAAATACAGGTCAAAAAAAAAGGTAAGAGAAAAGTCCAGGGAGTGCCACAATCACAAACCGCAGCCCTTCCCAGACCCCAAGAGGAAGAGGAAACCGACAAATCCAAACAAGCACAAATCGAACAAACGTACGAAAAGCACTAAGATTAGATTGGTAATCGTCCGCAAAAGTTGGGTTGTTATGGCCCTTTTCCGACCTAGTTTTTTTGTTATTGGGGTAAAACACAAGGTAAGGATATTGTGTTCCTTCAATAACTTATGAAAGGATGTATTGATTTCATTCGAAGTTTGCAGAATGGTACATCATAATAGCATAGACGTCAAGTTTGATTTTGGTAATCATCCGAAAAATTTTGGTAAAACTATATCTCGTTTTTGACGTAGTTTTTGTCATTTGGGCAAAATACTGGTCTACGGTTATTACTAAGGTTCTACTGTATGTTGTTTCAAGGAAAGAATACCGTATCGTCCTATAAGCCCTATGAATAATTGGCAAAATGGGGTGGGGTGAGGGCGAGTGGGTGGCGGGGCGGGGCACTTATTTGGGCCCAAGCATTTCTGATTTTAAACGTACAAACATAGTATTATTTCCACACAATTGTATATAAAACAAAGTAAGTAATATTTACTCTCATCATGATGAACCTGAATATATCATGTTTGAAATCCAGATCAGCTGGCTTCTCAGAATATATTTTTTCATATCAAATGGTTGGCGTTTTAAGCAGGCGACACGTCCGATTCTCGGGATTCTAGCCGTTTAACACATCTTGTATAATGGGCGGAGCATTAAAATATTGATCTACACGTGCTCTCTAGCATTTTTGAGCATTTGGGAAAACAATGCTCTCATTTGCTGTCAAAGCACAAAAGTCCATTCTTTAAATTGTACCACTATCGCATTTCAGGACGCCTCGTGTTCTTTCGGTAGCACTATTAAAACAGTTTTGTTTTAGAATTCTCATCAAATTGAAATTCCGTTCAAATCGAAAACAGTCTGATCAGTTATTTTCCAGGGCTGCAATGAACAAGAGAAATGAAGTACGAGTCTCACTTTTTCCGATAGTAGATACCAACATCTTATAGTACATGGCCCGGAATCGGTACCTTTGATCCGGAATGGGCTACGCTCAGTACTGATAGACTTGCTGCAGTCTCCAGTGTCTGATATTACTTCGTATAATTCTACTTGATAATCCACTAAAATAAAACCAGAATAGTATTATGACTATAAAGGTAGTGCTATACGAGCTTTTGTATTCAAGTTAAAGAAGAATAAATTGTTTATCAATTAACAGAAAATGTACAGTTCAATTCGCCTTATTAATCTAGTGGAGTCTGATGGCCGACACGTCTATCGAGGATTAAGCAACTTGTTATGGCTGGAGAAGGCTGTTTCAGATTCTGATGGTTTCTGGGAAGAAGGACCTCTGGTAGAAAAGCATTCTAGCACAGCGTATCAGAACTCTCATGTTATGGCATCTCACGGATACAGTTAGTACCAGGCAGCTTGCTGGGATATCAACTGGTTTAGACTAAGCAGTAGATTATGAAGACCTTTGACTGGACTCTTGTGATCTTGTGGGTGGGCCACTGGAGCTTTTGTAACATAGTCGTGACGTACGCTGCTGGTGAGTGTATAGTCTGAGAAGACCATGCGAGCTGATCTACGTTACACCATCTCCAGTTTCCAAATGCTGTTTTCTGTGAAAGGGTCTGAGATAACACTTGCACATCCCACGATCGGTCGTACCAGGGTCTTGTAACAGTGTTTTCATTCTCCTGGGACACTGCTCAATTTTTTTCTGAAATAATGGTCTGCTGTTGTTCGCCTTTTTGGCTGTAGTATTAATGAGTTGATTCCAGTCCAGGTCGTTCTGCGGAGGCATTTCAAGCAAGAGTACGATTTGCTCGAAGGTGTATGACACTATTAGTTTCTTCTAGTGTCTGACCGTGAATAGTATATGGGGACTTGAATGGCTTTCGTTTGGAGGTAATATGAAGAACTTGGAATTTCTGGGGATGGAATTCCATGAGCCAATTCTTCCCCCGCTGCTGAAGTCCGTTCAAGTCGTGTTGACGGTCACGCAAATCAGGCTCAGTCCTGTACCACCAAACATTTAAAATTTCTGGAAGATCTAACGGAGGTTTCGGACAATCGGAAGGATGAGCTAGGCTGTAATTTACCTTGATTTCTGCAAGGGCCTTTGATGAAGTGCCTCACAGAAGACTTTTAAAGAAGTTATGGGCCTATAGAATCAGAGGAAACATACACTCAAGGATTAAAGAATTCCTTTCTGACAGAACTCAAACCATAGCTATAAAAGGCAAAGAATCGGTCATTGCCAAGGTAACTAGTGGGATTCCCCAGGGCAGTGACCTGGGGCCAATCTTATTTGTGGTCTCTATAAACGACCTGCCATCAGCGATTCAGGCTATGGCTGACGTTATACAGGTTCAAGACAGTATAAACAATTCTGAAAAATGGCCTGAAATTTGGCACGTGTTCTTCAACTTCAAAAATGCAATCATATGCACACAGGATGGCTCGATCTGAACCAAAAATATACGATGAAGAAGGAACAAGAATCGATCCCATTTGAGAAAGTGGACAGTGAAAAGGATTGGGAGTCATTATAGACAAACATTTAAAGTTCACTGAACACATAAATTCTATACAAAATTGCTAATAGGAATTTAGGCCTTATTTTAAGACATTTACTTATTAATTTGGACATGGATATATTTCTCAACCTATATAAAGCATTAGTTTGTCCACATATAGAGTATATGCCTCCTCAATATGGTCACATATATACGAAAAAAAAAAAAAAAAAAAAGAAAAAAAAAAAAAGACAGAATCGCGAGAGAGAACGTACAGAAAGTGCGGGCTTACTTTAAAGCTATTTAAACGCAGATCAAGATTACAAATCGGAACAAATTACATTAGTAACAGAGTCATTGACGTTTGGAATAGTTTACTTGCATCGATAGTACAGGCACCACCCCTGGGCTATGTTAAAAGTAGGTTTAATAAACAGTGACATAATCACCCCAGTAAGTGTAACCAAGTTTGCTATGTTCCCGCCAAAACTATCAGAAGAAATATCCAAACGCGCCAGGAAGCGGCAGAAATTCCTGATTAGACGTCTACAGCAGTAAGAAACAACTAGCAATAATGAATTTCGATGCTGGGTATAAATAAATAAACAAATTTAGTGATATTGTATATAATGGTTCTATTCAGGAATTAACATTAAAAAAACAACCCAAGTGTTAACTTGGAGCTTTATATTTACTAGCTCCGTACGCATAGTCTGCCCGGAGTCTTCACTGTGAGGCCACCTGACCTACTCATTCGACTCTTTCCAAACTGGTTGTGAATCCGAATGAAAAGAATATAAATGATAAACTGATTTTCACTTTTGATAATACCGTATTAGATATGTGTCTTTTTTTTTTTAAATATATGAAAATCATTAAATTGTGTTATATGTATCTAGAACTAGAAACCGAAATACTGAATGCGACGCTATCTTACCTCTGCATCGCATACATAGGATCCGATTACACCCTCTTATATTCCGGTTTAACATTTTTAATTTCCCGAATCTTAAAATCGAGTACACCCAATGATGAGCATTTCCGGTTTTATAATGTCGATCGGGTTTCTAAAAAGTAAAAATAGTTTCTAAACCCTAAATTTCATTGTGTTCGTGGATAATGTAAACTTTAAGTGAGTCTCAGTAATCAATACTCCATAACAGCTTCTTTTGATGGTCAGTAGTAGTACGTAAACACCATGTAATCAACACAGAATTCTCATTTGATTACAGTGTGGAATTCCAGAAAAGAAAAAAAAAATAAGTCTTATTATAAGAGTTGCTCGGTGGAGCACGTCAGTTTGTTTCCCACATCAGCCAGTGTGCCTGGGATGGCAGACAACTTTAGTAGGAAATCATCTGAGCAGTTGCAATATGACCCTGTCATTCCTATTTGAAGGAAACTACTGTTCTTTTTACATCTCTCAGCAAGTCTTTTTTTTTTTTGCTTTGCACTTAACACAGAATTAAATTTGCAAAATTTTGTCATGCTTTAATGTAAAAACATTTGTCATAACTACCTTTGCACCAAAAAGTTTTATTCTAGCAGCATTCCCATTCACGTACCTCAGTACATGATTCACATAGAGAATCTGCCGTGAGCGTAGAGTTGTTGGTATCTACATACACAAAACGTGCCGCAAATTTGGTGCTCGTATAAATTGCAACATTCGTACATCCTGTTCAAGTCAGTATTCAGTCGTTAGCATCTTTTTGAATATTAAAACAAAGCATTGAACCATTGCGATTGCCGGCGGACAATAATGAATGCGTTCAGCCAATGTATAGAAGCGGATCAAGGATTGTTACGAGGATCACGGAATTTATTTAAGTTTTTACCTAAAAGGATGAGATTATTGTTCATTGGTTATTGCGTTTGGTCTTTTTTGCATTATCCAATCACTGATGACCATGTTGTTTATATCCGAGAAGGATATCTTGATTGTTCATTACCTAGCCAAAACAAGTGGTCGGTTTGAAACGCTTCAACAGAGATGTCACAAGCTAGCATTCTTCTTCGGCTCAAACCTAGCCGAGAAAGGTGTGCAAAATCGCAAGTCTTCAGATGTTACTGAAGGCCCCTCTGCCACCAAATCACTAAAACGATTGGGTTCTAGATAATGAAGATGTTCAGCACTAAACTGGCATCCTAAAGGCAAAATGAAAAGGTCTGTCATAAAATGGCGTTTTTATACAGTCTTCCCGGTACTGTACAATGCATTTAATTACCTCAAAATATGTGTACCCTCAAAAAATGATCTGTACCCACAAATGCTAAACCCAAGGGGTACATGTACTCCTAAATCCAAATGTGAGTGGGAATGCTGTTCTAGTCAATGGCTTTTAAAAAATCAAATACTTGATAATGTGTTCCGGTATTTTTATGTACCTCTTGGAGGGGCTGTCATGAAACAGCAAGAAAAGATGAAAATGAATAAATGATTTGTTTGATGATGATGGATGTTTCGATGTGTTTGTGACTTTTAAAACAAACTACATTAAAGATTAAAATATAAAAAACATTCTAGGACTTAAAGTTTGATGTTGGCCAGCCCAGCAGTAAATCGGGGTCATGCTAAGTACCGCGAGGTAGCACTAAGTACTGCAAGGTAGCACAAGTTAGGTATAATTGTCCCAAATGATGGTTGTCTTATCCATCCAAAAGATCAATTTTACAGTCTGAGAAGACTTCTGACCAGCAGCGAAGAGAAAGAAGAAGAGTACTTCTATTGTATTTGTGTATTGACATTATGTACATGATCAAAAAGAAAGGTTTTTAGCTCGCCTGTACGAAGTACAAGGAGAGCTATTGTAGTCACCCCGGTCGTCCGCGTTTGCGTTTTTGTTTGCGTTTGCGTTCCCGTTCCCGTCACACTGCGTTTAAGTTTTTCAAATGCTTATATCTCAACAGTCACTCCTCACAGAGGCATCAAATTTGGAACTTAGGTACCTTGGAGGGTCTTCTGAGATTCCAAGAGAATAAACCCCTGGGTTCATGCCCCTGGGTGGGGCTAGGGGTCAGAATCTAGGACACCTTTGTAATACTGTGTTAAAGTTTTTCAAATTCTTATATCTTGACTTTCACTCCTCATAGAGCATTCATATTTAGAATTTGGGTACCTGGAGGAGTCTTCTGAGATTCCAAAAGAACATACCCCTGGGTTCATACCTCAGGGTGGGCCTTGGAGTGGGGCTAGGGGTCAAAATCTAGGACACATTTGTAAAATCTTATATGCCTACAGGTTATAGACACAACTGGTTATACATCAGCTAACTATGTGACATCGGTTTAAGTGTAAGAGAGTGAAGGTCATGGTGACCTACATTTTATGGTCCAGGTCACCTAGATTTCACGGTCCAGTGATTTTGCCTTTATATCTTGAATACTATTTGTTGGATAAATGTCACACCTGGGATATTACTTCCATGTGACCCAATGAATGACCACTTACTATATCTAGGTCATTGTGACCTATATTTCATGGTTCAGTGATTTTGCCTTTTATTTTTATTACTATTTCATGGAGAATTGTCATACCTGGATTATTATATCTATGTGACAAAATGATTTACATACAAATACATCTAGGTCAGTGTGACCTATATTATATGGCTTAATGATAAAAATGTTACAATATAAAATGTACCCAGCAGGCGAGCTACGCTGTCCTACGACAGCTCTTGTTATTGTATATTATTTCTTTGCAGTGCTGCTTAATTAGAGATCAATGGAAGTTGGATTAAGGGTTGTGAGAGGCCCGGATTGGAAATGGGGTAACCAGGATGATGGTGAAGGTCATGTGGGTACAGTGGTTGAAATTGGTAAACCAGGAAGCACAACATCACCAGACAAGACGGTGGTTGTACAGTGGGATTCCGGTTCAAGAACAAATTACAGAGTTGGATACCAAGGCGCTTATGATCTTCGAATATATGATAATGCTGCTATAGGTAACATTGAAACATACATGTAGCTCCAGATGAGGCCAAGAAATATTAACCCTTCTCATGCTGAATATATTAAGATGCCATGTCCACTTCTAATTTCCAGCCAATCAGATTACTTGATCTGGGTTTTTGATAGAAATTCACATATTTAATGACAAACAGTGCAGATCCAGGTCAGTTGGCTTCTTCAGAAGCCAACTGATCTGGATCTACACTGTTTGCTATGAAAGGGCATGTTGTGTTTAGCAAGAGAAGGGTTAATATTTTTTATGTTTCTCTGCTAAAAGATAAATTGTGGGTACTTATTAGAAGTCCCTCTCTGAAGCACTTCTAATCACCCAAACATTTTTTTGTTGTGAACTTAAACAATTATATTTAGGCCATATAAAATGATATGTTTGTTTCAGGTTAATTAGAATTTTAAAATTGGGATAGTAGGTTGGAAAATAATTTTATTTTGTTAAAAGTTATTATAGGAAAACAATATGGCTGAACAGGTGAGTCTCCCCAAAAATCCTTAAAAAACTTCAGGACCTGTGGTGAAAAATCAGGCACATTTGGGTTTCCTGAAACATACATTTTTTTCATTTTAGGTCTTACCTGATACCCCGCACCCTCCCCCTTCCGCCCCCCCCCCCCAACACACACACACACACACACACACACACACACACACACACACACACACACACACACACACACACACTTATGATGAAACTAAATATATTTCCATTTGGCTGCCTTCAGCTACACAAATCTAGAATATAGGTTTGGCCGCAGCTGCTTACACAAACAGGTGCAGTATAGGCCTCTGGTTTTCTCTCAGTCAATCAATGTACATGTACATAATTTGCGACCATTCTATCATTCAAGTCCATTTCTTAATAAATATTACACCTGCAATCATCTTAATTGGTTTGCACTTTCTCCCTAGTAACAAATGCTAGAAAATAGGGCAACATCATTTTATGTCTATGTCATATATTTTTATTTTAGTCTGATGACTGTCATTGCTTTCATCAGCCCAAGCATTTAGCTCCATTTTTGCTCAGCCGTAACCTACAATTATCTAACATGGGGTGTTTTCTCCCTTTCATGGACTCAAACACTGTATTTTTTTTTTATGATCCTAACCTGTATTTCACAGTCAAATGAGTTCAAATGACTGTCAGTTTTGCAACAGATCATGTGTTTAGCATCATTTCTGATTTACTCTCAATGTCCTACTCCATGAACTCTAAACACTGCTTCATTGTTTAATGACACTGGCCTATATTTCATGATCAAATGAGTTTGTCATTTTCTGTAACTCTAGAAAAGTGCATTTTTAGCTTACTGGAGCTGAAGGCTCGGGATGCGCTATTGTAATGAAGTCCCATCTGTCTGTCTGTCCACACCTTTGACTTCTCTGAAACCCATGGGCTACAGTCATTAAATACGACATGGACATAAAATGATGTTGCCCTTTAAATTTCATGTGGAGCCTTCTGTTAAAGGGGAATTAAAAATTTATACAAATGTTCACGGTCTGATAAGATGGCCGTCATGCCCATATATGCCATAATGGTAAAAACACTTAAAAACCTTCTTCTCCAGAACCAAGAAAGCTTTGAAGCTAAATCTTGGCATAGGGGGCTCAAGTCAAGGTCTACCAGATTTGTTTAAATGATGATCCTAGGTTGGCCTTGAACTTGTTATGGCAAAGTCAAATTTGCATCCCCATACTTTTGTATTGGAAAATGTTGAAAAATCATTTTCTCAAAATGGACTAATGGCTAATATATACAATGTATGATTAAAGTAGTGACACTTCTTAGTTACAATCAAACTTTTGTTCCCCATGAGTTATTTGCCCCTGCTCCTGAGCTCTATTTAAGTATAAAATGTGTAATCTTTAAACATCTTCCTCTGAAACTGCTTGACCAATTATCACCAGATTTCACATGTGGTCTTTTATCAAAGGGATATTGACAATTTGTTCAAAGGGTTCCACCATAAATAAGATGGCCGCCATGCCCATAAATGATTAAAAAAAACAACAACAAAAAATCACTTAAAAGCTCTTCTTCTCCAGAACCAAGAAAGCTTTGAGGCTGAATGCTTGTCTATAGCATCAGAGACTCAAGGTCTATCAAGTTTGTTCAGATGATGGTCCTAGGCTGACGTTTAACCTTTTAAGCTTTTTAACGACACAGTCAGATTTGCTTCTCCATACAAATTTTGCTTCTCCATACAAGGTTTTGAAAAATCATTTTCTGAAAATGTATTAAAGACTAATGGTTGAAAAAAGTCAATATTAGACCCAGTCAATTTAATTGGAAACTGATACATGTATTTTGTTACATTTGAGGCAGATGTGAAAGAAGAATAGTTTTCATCTTTAAAATACACACAATAAGTGTAACAAAACTAATTTCCCTTCCATTTGTGCTCACCAAGACCCTGTTTAGGTGAGATGACGAGTTTACTGTGACCAAACATTATCTGTGATGCATATTGCTCATATGCCTCAAGATTTATTTTATGTCTACTTGTTGCAGGTGTGAAACATCCAAACATTATCTGTGATGCATGTAAGACACAAGGCATACAAGGAATGAGATGGAAATGTACAAAATGTCATGACTTTGATCTCTGTTGCCTCTGCTATATGGCTGATAAACATGATCTTGGACATTCATTCCAAAGATTTGATACAGCTTCATCAAAAGGGTGTGTATATTTTAAAATGTGCTGTTTAACTATCTATCAGTAAATTAATGTACAGTCAGACTTCAATAGCTTGAACACCAATGGCTCGTTTACCATGGCTAATTTGAACTTGTTGTTTTAGTCCCTTTGAAATTCTTCCGATAGCTCAAGAAAACAAATTTTTAGGGAAAATTTCTTATTTTTTTATCATGAAATTGTATGTTGTGTGTATTCATTAGAATTGTCATATTGAGGCAATCCTAATGAGTACACTCAACATACAATTATTGTGTAAGAAATCAAAAAAGATTTTCCTAAATTATCAATATTTGCTTCCTGACTTGGCAGCATGATTAACCCTCAGTAGCTTGAACAACCCATCTGCAACAAATTTCCATGGTCCAAAAGATGCTTGAGCCATTGAGGTTTGACTGTACATTATACTAGAATGTCATGTTCAGCTCAGATAAGGCACTTTTTTAACCAAAAAGTACGGATGTTTTTATTATTTCTTCACAAAAACATGTTTTCATACTCAATAGAAGTACTTGAGTGAGGCACTTCTAATGAGTTCCCACAACATATGCAAAGCCATATGTTGTGGATTTCATTAGAAGCACCTCAGTGAGATGCATTTAATGTACCCACAGCATATATTTTCATGTAGAAATAAGAAATATAATATATGGATTCCCCCTTTTATCTGGGCCTGTGAATCTGCAGAATTGAGAATGTATGTTCCTGACATTTTTGGATGCAAATGGCCAGCATGGACTGATGTATCGTGAAACTAGCTCATCGTGGCATTTCCTGTTTATTATTTGGCATGTCAATAAAGAATCTGATTTGTTAGCATACTTACATTCAGCTTTTAGTTTTAATATGAAAGTCCATAAGACCAGAGAAAGTTAATTACGTTATTTGATTCTCATCCGGGTTTTAAAAAGAAATGGAGCAGGCAGGTGGATTTTAGTTTTTATTTCTGGAACATCCATTATCCTATGAAGAGGTAGATCATAGCAGAACAAAATAACACAAACCATCAATGACAAAAAGAAGAAAACATTGCTTTAACCCTTGTCATGCTGAATAAATTAAGATGCCATGCCCGCTTCTGATTGTTAGCCAATCAGATTATTTTGATCCATGTAGTTGATGCAAAATCACAAACTGAATGACAAACAGTGCAGATCCAGATCATTTGTCTTCAGAATCTGACTTATCAGGATCTACACTGTTTGCAAAGGCAGAGCATATCCAGGTTTAGCAGGACCAGGGTTAATAGTCTTTTCAATTGCTGTATTTACCCTAAGTATTTGGGCAGTTCAACTTCTTACCATATTTGTTCTAAAATTTGAACGTGTACAATTTACTACCTGAAGTTGTGTCTGAAAATTGCTGGATGAGTGGCAAACAGTGTAGACCCTGATGAGATGCTGCATTCTGCAGCATCTCATCTGGGTCTACACTGCTTGCTCAGGCCTTTGTGTCCGAATACAGCTGGTAAATATGGTAATTCAGTTTCATAAACAAATTGTTCATTTGCGAACCTTAAAAGTGTTACAAAATCTGCTTAAATAAGTACATGTACATATGTCTCTGAAAAAGTTTTCCACCTCAGTTTTCTGTTATTTTGTCAGATTGTTAAGGGGTGGGTGGGGATGAGAATCTAATAATTTTGTCTTGTCTAAATTCCAACAATTCCTCATGATTTTTTTATGGCAATTTGTATTAGGATTTGATGAGAATCTATTTCTATGGTCATTCTCTCCCCTCCACTGATTCAAGAAGGGCAGTTGTCAGTTTCTGGCGAAAGAACGTGCACAATACTGGTGAACTGCTTAGAGGACTAAGCCTGCCCAGTAAAAGTGTGGTTAGGTAAATTGACCGTGCTCGACGTGACCCCATTGGGTTGGCTGAGCCGTAAAACCTCAACACAAACAAATAATACAGCAGGTTGAGGAGCAAGTGAAGCCTGCCATAAGTTTATAACTTTGACCTTCTTCTGATGGTTTGCTGACTTCCCTCATTTTATGTTCACCATGTACATTTAGGCCATTTTCTCAGTAACTCGTTATATGACTTTGTTAGGGACCTCATTCTTAGGACAAGGTTGCTGTTTGATCTCAACCTTTATTTTATGCAATTTGCATAGCTCCAGGTAAGAGAGGGTATCAGCAAAATATTTTTCTTATTTCTCCATAAAAACATATGTTGACTCAGAGGACTTGTTAAGGAGGAGTACTTGGTGATAATTCTGGGATAATTTTCTCCAGGTCTCCATAAAAACATATGTCGTGGGTACTCATTATACCCCCGACATACGAAGTATGTGGGGGTATATAGTTTTCGCTTTTCCGTTCGTCCGTTCGTTCGTTCGTTCGTACGTACGTTCGTTCGTTCGTTCGTACGTTCGTTCGTTCGTTTGTTCTTTCGTTCATCTTTCCGTCACAGGGTCAAAGTTTTTGCGTTAAAGTTTATAAGACCTCATATTTTGAAGACCCTTTGATGGATTTCGTTCATATTTGGCATGATGGTAGATATAGGTCTAAAGTTTTTATCAGCACCATCCCCACCCCGGGGGTGACCTTGGGGTCAAGGTCACGGACTTAGAATTTTTATAAAAAAGTCACAGGGTCAAAGTTTTTGTGTTAAAGTTTATAAGACCTCATATTTTGAAGACCCTTTGATGGATTTCATTTATATATGGCATGATGGTAGATATAGGTCTAAAGTTTTTATCGGCACCATCCTCACACCGGGGGTGACTTGGGGTCAAGGTCACGGACAGAATTTTCATAAAAAAGTCACAGGGTCAAAGTTTTTGTGTTAAAGTTTATAAGACCTCATATTTTGAAGACCCTTTGATGGATTTCATTTATATATAGCATGATGGTAGATATAGGTCTAAAGTTTTTATCGGCACCATCCCCACCCCGGGGGTGACCTTGAGGTCAAGGTCATGGACTTAGAATTTTTATAAAAAAGTCAAAGTTTTTTGTGTTTAAGTTAATATAGCTATATCATCAAGACCCTTGAGGAATTTCATTTATATTTGACATGTTGGTAGATATTGGCCTAGCTTCTTACTCGGCATGATCCCCACCCTGGATGTGACCGAGGTCAAGGTCATGAACTTAGAATTTTCATATAAAAGTAAAAAATTTTGCATTTAAGTTTATATAGCCATATCATCAAGACCTTTTATTAAATTTCATTATCCCCTAACTGAAAGGTTGAGCTGATATAGCTATCAGCAAGGAATCTGTTTGTCTGTCCGACAGTCCGTTGAAGTATTATTCATTTATACTTTATTTTTGTCTTAGGGTCAAAGTTTTTGCGTTAAAGTTTATAAGACCTCATATTTTGAAGACCCTTTGATGGATTTCATTCATGTTTGTCATGATGGTAGATATAGGTCTTAAGTTTTTATCAGGCTCATCCCCATCCCGGGGGTGACCTTGGGGTCAAGGTCACGGTCTTAGAATTTTCATAAAAAAGTCGAAGTTTTTTGTGTTTAAGTTTATATAGCCATATCATCAAGACCCTTGAGGAATTTCATTTATATTTGACATGTTGGTAGATATCAGCCTAGTGTCTTACTCCGCATGATCCCCACACGGGTGTGACCGAAGTCAAGGTTAAGAACTTAGAATTTTCATATAGAAGTAAACATTTTGCGTTTAAGTTTAGATAACCACATCATCAAGACCTTTTATTAAATTTCATTATCCCCTAACTGAAGGGTTGAGCAGATATAGCTATCAGCAAGAAATCTGTTTGTCCGTCCGTCCTTTGAAGCATTATTTGTTCATACTTTATTTTTGTCTTTGGGTCAAAGTTTTTGCGTTAAAGTTTATAAGACCTCATATTTTGAAGACCCTTTGATGGATTTCATTCATATTTGGCATGATGGTAGATATAGGTCTAAAGTTTTTATCAGCACCATCCCCACCCCGGGGGTAACCTTGGGGTCAAGGTCACAGACTTAGAATTTTTATAAAAAAGTCAAAGTTTTTCTGTGTTTAAGTTTATATAGCTATACCATCAAGACCCTTTGAGGAATTTCATCTATATTTGACATGTTGGTAGATATAGGTCTAGAGTTTTACTCAGCATCATCCCCATCCCGGGGTATGACCTTGAGGTCAAGGTCACAGACTTAGAAATTTCATATAAAAGTAAAAAAATTTGCATCTAAGTTTATATAGCTATACCTTCAAGACCTTTTGTTGAATTTCGTTATCCTCCTACTGAGAGGTTTAGGGGATATAGCTATCAGCATGGAATTCATCCATTCATCCATCCATCCGTCTGTCCATAAATGCATTATTGTGCACCCCATAACTCCTAACTACCCTTTGAGCTATTTTCAGGAAACTGTCAGGTTGTAGAGGGCATTTGGTAGGGTGTCAAGTACAAGAAAGACAACTCTAACTGACTTGATCCATGAGTTATCTCCCCTTGTCTCCAGAATTGTAAAAAATTTGTGCAAACCATAACTTTAAAACATGTTAAGATATTTTCATGATTCTTCACCAGTATGTATAGGACATTGAGTAGGCATATCACATTCAAGAATGACTTTCTGACTCCATTCTGCAGTTTTCTCCCTTGGTTATTTAAATCTTGTGTGGGCAATAACTCTAAAACTTCTATAAGATATTTTTGTGATACTTTACAGATATGTAGAGGGCATTGAGTAGGCAGGTGACATTAAAATTTTCATTAAAATTTATATAGCTATATTATGAAGACGCTTTTGTTGGTTTCATTAATATTAAGCATGATGGTATATATAGGTCTAAAGTTTTTCTCGGCACCATCCCCAAGCTGGGGCATGGCTTTTAAGTCAAGGTCACAGACTTTTCATACAAATGGCATTTTTGCTTATATTATAAAGACTGATTGTTTTCCTAGTATATGGTGAAGTTATAGGGCTAAAGTTTTATTAAGCTCAATCCCTGCACCTGTGCCTGATCTTTGAGGTCAAGGGCTTCATATTATGTGTGATTGAAGTTTTTCAATGTTATAACATAAAGCATATAACTGCCATCTCCAGAATCAAAGCTACATACTTTGTGCTCTTTAAAAACTGTTGGTAGCGCTGGTCGGGGGTATACGTGCCCCAGTGGGCACTTTGTCTAGTTAGAAGCACCTCAGTGCTTCCATAAAAACATATGTTGTGGGTACTCATTAGAAGCACCTCACTGAGGTGCTTCTAATGAGGACCCACAACATATGTTTTTATGGAGAAATAAAAAAAAAATATCCCAGAATTATTACTAAGTACTCCTCCTAAACAAGTCTTCTGTTGTTGTACAACAACATAAGTTTTCTTGGAGAAATAAGATAAATATCACTGTTTTTCATTTGATCATGAGGTCTTCATAAGTGATAGTTGTATTGCCAGTGCAAATAATTTCTGAAAT
Organism: Anodontia alba; assembly: GCA_964016985.1. Classification (NCBI taxonomy): domain Eukaryota; kingdom Metazoa; phylum Mollusca; class Bivalvia; order Lucinida; family Lucinidae; genus Anodontia; species Anodontia alba. The sequence continues at coordinate 49,387,554 of OZ024836.1, forward strand.
TATCTTTTGCAGAGTGAAGGTATCTAAAAGGAGAGACAGTACTAAAATACAAGTGATGGGTAATTTTGCTGGTGCAAGAGTGGTTCGAGGTCCAGACTGGGACTGGGGAAACCAGGATGGTAAATTTTCTCCAACTTGTTTTTCTTTATTTCTGTACTTGTCTTATTCCAAGGCACTTCTAATGAGTAACCACAACATACATTTTTATGGAGAAATTCTCCATAAAAACATATGTTGTAGGTACTCATTAGAAGTGCCTCGAAATGGTGCTTCCATTAGAAATAAGAAAAACTGTTCCAGAATTGTCATCAAATATTCCTCCTTAATCAATTGTAGTCTGGAGGCCCCTAAAAAAGGTAACTGGCAAAGAGTGCAGACCCATATCAGATGCCGCAGAGTGAGGCGTCTGATCAGGGTTTCCACTGTTTGCAAATAGTTTAGCCAATGTTCTTTGAGAATATCTAGCCGGCCTCGGTGGCTCAGTTGGATGCACCGTCTGTCTGGAGACCAGGAGGTCAAGGGTTCAACCCCTGCCGAGGTCGGTAACATTCTTTCGTGGAGATTGATCATGGAATATTTTCTACAATCATTCTCTCCCTTCCACTGATGAAAGAAGGGCAGTTGTCAGTTTCTTGCGAAAGAATGTGCAGAATACTGGTTAACCGCTTAGAGGACTAAGCCTGCCCAGTAAATGTGTGGTTAGGTAAACTGACCACGCTCGACATGACCCCATTGGGTTGACTAGGCCGTAAAACCTCAACACACACAATGGAGAATATCTAAATCTCATAGCCAGACTTACCTAAAATTGAAATTGGACTCTTCCAGTATATAGTGTGGGAGAGTCTATTCAATCTACAATGGCTTAATAACTTCTCTGTAATATATTCATTCATGGCTGGATGAAATGACTTAAGACTGTTTCATTTAACCCTTAAATTCCTGTAATTTAAGCAAACAGTGCAGACCCTGGTAGAATGCGGCATCTGATCTGGGTTTGCACTGTTTGCCAATGTCCCAAATGTCCCAGTCCAGGTTTTACAGATAATCGTCTATCAACAGCAACAAGAATAGTGTGGCTTTAGCAACAAGAATAGTGTGGCTTTATATAACCGTTACCTTGATTGAGCTAACATGCAGTTTGATAACATTGGTCAATGATAATCACATGGACAACTAGAAATTTTGGCATTTGTATACTATGGCTCTATTGTAAACAATTGAATCAAAAGTAAATTCTTATAATAATTTTCTGTTTGAAATTTTCATAAATTCCCTTTCAGAGATGGTAAAACCATCATATTTTTATAGTCATTGGCAGGGCACCAGGTATTTTTCTTTCATTGGGAAATGAATGAAATTTTTCCACCAAACAGAAAGCAGAAAAATGCATTATCAGTAAATAAAAATTATTATTTTTGTTTGTTTTTTTTGTTGTATCCAAACCAGCATGTTAACATCACATAGAAAAATGATCAAATGATCATTTTTAGCCATTTGTCTATGCAGTCAATACATTTTGTGTTTGGATACAACACACTTGTTTATCTGCAATGTTTTACTTTGGATCTTAGCAATAGTGTTATAAAGAGATTGTTGTGTACAGTCGATTCTCATTATCTCGACTTAACCTATCTCGAATAACCGCTTATCTCGAACTGAAAATCTGATCCCTGTTTTAACAACAGGTAACAAAATATTGTGGAAAAGAGGAGAAATTGCTCCTGAGGAGCAATTTCTCCTCTTTTCCATAATATTTTTAATGCATCTCTGACTTCAGAATTCAAATTACACGTACATATTCATTTGTGAAATGTGGTTATTCAATTTATTTATTCCCTCAGTTCTGCAAATCTGGTATGCTGAGGTATAGATATCTCTAAGTATTTCAGAGAGTCCATTGGATTTCAAGATAACGAGAGTAGACTGTAATTGGTGTCTGTAAAAGTTTGTGGTAAACATGTTACAGGTGGCGAGGGTAAAGTAGGTAAAGTAACAGATGTTCGAGGCTGGGACTCCGAGTCTGGTCGCAGTGTGGCAGCAGTTACCTGGTCCTCTGGCTCTACAAATGTGTACAGAGTGGGACATAAAGGAAAAGTTGATTTAAAGTATATGCAGGCAGCTGGTGGAGGCTATTATTATAGAGACCACCTGCCTGTCCTTGGTGAGTAGGAAATAGAAAGAATAAGAAGAGACATAGCTTCAGATATTTCACCCAAAAACATGGACATTTTTTTCCAAGAAAACTTACACATGTATTGTGGTACTCATTAGAGTTGTAGCAGTCACCTGTATGTGTCATCGGCATATGACATTATGTGGCATTGATGTATGACATATGAGAATGTGGCATTGATGTCTACATCATATTTTTGATGTATCATTATATTATAATTCCTAATTTGATGTATCATCATATTACAGCTCATAATTTGATGCATAATCATATTGTAGCTCATAATTTAATGCATCATCATATTGTTGCTCATAATTTAATGCATCATCATATTGTAGCTCATAATTTAATGCATCATCATATTGTAGCTCATAATTTAATGCATCATCATATTGTAGCTAATAATTTAATGCATCATCATATTGTAGCTCATAATTTAATGCATCATCATATTGTAGCTCATAATTTAATGCATTATCATATTGTGGCTCATCATTAGCAGCAAGTAAAAACAACAATTATTGGGGTTTCAATGTTTTTCTTGCCTTCCATATTAGGTCTTTCTTTGAGAAGAAATTTTCTTTTAAAAGTAATCATAAAGTAATCATGATTATAAATAAGTAATGATAATTACCACCATTTAATACAAGCTTGCCTGTACAAAAAGTGCAGGTAGAGAGCTATAGCAGTCATCACAGCATCAGCATTGGTGTAGGTTTTTAGTTAAAGTTTTTAAAAGTCTTTATCTCCTGAACCTATGAATGGAAAAGTTCATTCTTGCCCTGATGTTAGATATTGGTCAAGTTCTATATTGTACCATCCTGACCTTCTTCATGAGTGACCTTAACCTATGAGTGACCCTGAGGTCAAGGTCAAAGTTAGCCGGCCTCGGTGGCTCAGTTGGATGCGTGTCCGACTGGTGATGAGAATGTTGCTGGTTCAACCCCTGCCAGGTTGGCAACATTCTTTTGTGGAGATTGATCACAAAATATTTTCTATGGTCATTCTCTGCCTACTGCTGATTCAAGAAGGGCAGTTGTCAGTTCCTGGCAAAAGAATGTGATCAGTACTGGACAACTATCTTAAAGGCTCCATATTCCTCAAAAATAGACATTTTATTATCCAATGCTTAGAGGAGTAAGCCTGTCCAGTAAAAGTGTGGTTTGATAAAATGCGCTTGACATGACCCTATTAGGTTAACTGAGCCATAAAACCTCAACACAAACCAACAAACTCTAGTACTGGTTAACCACTTAGAGGACTAAGTCTGCCAGGAAAAGTGTTAGTAGGTTAACTGATTTGGCTCAACATGACCATAACATTGTTGACTGGCCCATAAAACTCCAACTGAAACCATATGATTGTATTTCAAGGACAAAGTCTCTTGAAGCAAAACTAAGATAAAACAGACTTAAATATGTGTTGAAAATGCTTCAACCTTTTGAAGTGTGTCCATTCTTGTGGTTTATGATGCATAGGGAATAAAGTGGCAATTAAGGATAATGGATACACTTTCAAGGGAGGTAACTCAGTGGAAATTGTTTTGCCTCCCATCTGAAAAAGGGTCTTCTCTAATTTGCTCCTCATGGCAGTAGACCAAACGAAGCAAATTCTTTCCATTTAGAGTAGAAGGGGATTAGCATTGAGAAAAGCAAACAGGAAGTAACTTAAGTTATCTCCTTGGTAAAAAATGGTGGCAATTTAGCAAGTATATCAAAAGTTCCCTTTAAATATTTCAGGTGAATTTCCTGAAGTTCAGACCAATCCTGGTGTGACCCACCAGTTCAAAGTTGGGGACAAGGTGCGAGTTGATCTCGAAGTTGATATTCTCAAGATGATGCAGGAAGGACATGGTGGCTGGAACCCTAGGATGGCTGAGGTAGGAATTTTTTACCATGTACTTTAACAGTGGTGTACTAGTCTGGTTTAGCTGCATGTCTAGTGTAGGTAGCTGGGCTCCATAGTGTGGTTGGTAGTGTATCTGACTGCAGAAACAGGGGTTGCAAGTTCGCACCCAGTCTTGGCTACGTAACTTTTGTGGAGATCATCAGATACTCCTTATTAATCCATTGTAGTTTTGAAATCATTTCTAGTTATCTGCCCCCTAGTAATGATGTCAGTTACTTCTGGTTAACTATATATAGGACTAAGTCTTGACAAAAAAACATGAGTGGGTTAATTGACCAGCTTAGCATGGCCTTGACAGTTTTGACTGCTGGGCTGTAAAGCTCTAAATCAAATCGAAAAAGCCTATTGTAGAGAGCTGTCAAATAGCTGGGTACATAAGACTTGAGAAAATAAGACTTGGCATTTTATGTGCTAGCAGAGTATTTACATGGAATGTCAAGCCTTATTTTTCACATGGAATTTTATGCTTATTTGTTTTTGTTTTTTTTTTTATATAAAAAAAAAAAAAGTCAAAAAAAAAAAAATCAACTCTCATCTGCTGCAGTTGTGATAGGCACTTTAATAGTTAAACTATAGCATTCTCCGGTTAAACAAAATGATGATATTTTTCAAACTTTTCATCTATGTAAAATCTCAAAACCCTAATTTCTGGTACAAATAAAGAAAAAAATATTGCTGAAATCTTTACCAAGCAAACGAAGCGTTAAATATTTTTTAGACTTTACTGATGCAGTTATATTTACTTACAGTACATTGGGAAGATAGGAACAGTACATCGTATCACAGAGAGAGGAGATGTAAGAGTGCAGTATGAGGGCTGTACAAATCGTTGGACGTTTCATCCTGGAGCTTTAACAAAGGTAACACTATATAACATCATATATCGGTTCTCCAACTAGCCCTGTACAGAGAGGCAGGCTGCCCCTCTTGCCCATTTCTGCCACCCTTCTGCCCTTTTAAAGCTGCACTCTGTCTTATTTCAACTCCAGACATCAAACCCTACATTTTAGTGAAAATTTCATGAAAATCAGGGCCCGGTTGTTCAAAGCATCGTTAGCTTAACGAGCTCGTTAAGGGTCATTTCGTTAACTGTTCTAGCAGATTCAATACACAATATTCTGATATTTTTTGCTGAAAAAATGTGAGTAGCTTTTGCACTGCAAAAGCTACTCACATTTTTTCAGCAAAAAATTTCAGCATATTTGCGTATCACTCGATTAAAATTTTAACGAATCGTTAACTAACGACATCGTTAGCTTTGAACAACTGGGCCCAGATCAAAATTAAAAGTTATCAATATTTAACCTTTACCACTCTCTGGGCTGTTTCAGCAGACAAGAAATTGATGATATTTTTTCTTATTTTTCCAAGAAAACAGGATTTGACATTCATGCAAATTGTCTCCATTGGAGACAGTTTGCATAAAATGTCAAAACCTGTTTTCTGGGAAAAATAAGAAAGATATTTCAGTATGTAACCAGAGTGCTAAGCGTTAAAAGCAGTTTTATGTGTTTTATTGGAATGGGATTATATTTATATAACATGTTTTGATACTAAGCACATCATATGACACATTGTGCCCTCATTCTTGTATGACTGTGCAAAAAGTGCTCTACAGCACCCTTTTGCCCTAGAATCCTAGCTGGGGCACTGTATAGATTCATATTTTACTTGCAGCAGGTATGGAAAAGGAAAACATTTTTTTTTCTTTTTCTGCTTAGTCATTTGCCTTTCCCTGATCACCCTCTATTTCTCTCTTTTCTCATCTATTAGCCCCTCTGTTCCCTTTCTTTCTTTCACTTAGGCAACACAGAATGGCTTTCAAACAGGGATGGGAAACTTCAGGATCAATCCTAATTTCAGGATTGAGAACTTTCATTTTAAGCATGAAATTTCACATTTTTCATAACTTCTTTTTTTCAGGTGCAAACCCTCTCTGTTGGAGATATTGTAAAGATATCTGACAATATTCACAGTGTTAAAGAACTACAAAAAGGTCATGGAGAATGGAATGATTCCATGAAGGCTGTAAGTAATGACACAATGATTGTTATGTGTTTGACGAGTACCCACAAATATGTTTTCGTGGAGAAATAAGAAAAATACAGTAAATGTCCTAAAATTTCGTACACCTAAGTGTCTGAATAAATGGCATATGCAAACAGTATAGACCCAGATCAGACTGCTCCTGAAGGAGCAGTCTGATCAGGGTCTACACAGTTTGCCATTCCACTAAAGTATTTAAAGAAACAACTACATAAAAATGCAAAATTTAGGCTAAAAAAGTACGGATTAAAGTGTGTCTGACAAAATGGCATATGCAAACAGTACAGACCCAGATCAGACGGCTCCTGAAGGAGCCGTCTGATCAGGGTCTACTCTGTTTGCCATTTCACTAAGTATTTAAAGAAACAACTGCATAAAAAGCAAAATTTAGGCTAAAAAAATATGGATTAAAGTGTTCGAAATTTTAGGACATTTACCGTACTAATCTGGACACTCCTCTTGCCAGGAGTTATGTGCTTGAAATTAGTCCTGTGATGGGGCTTTATCCTAGCTCCTCTGCAGTACCTTGATTTTTTGCATGGAAAAGGTATCCAATATGTTTGTTGAGGTTTTGTGCCCCAGTCAACCCATTAGCTTCATGTCAAGCCAGTCAGTTTACCTATTAAACCACACTTTTCCTGTGCAGGCTTAGTCCTCTAAACAGTGTTTGTGCACATTCATTCTTTCAGTGGAAGGGAGAGAATGACCGTAGAAAATATGTCATGACCAATCTCCACGAAAGAATGTTGCCGGACACAGCGGGGATCAAACTCGCAACCTTCTGATCACCAATTGGGCCACTGGGCCAGAACCCCTCCCAGAATATGTCTGCAATGGCCATACATGATAAAGACCTATAAATAAGAGTAAAAAATTTCTAGTGCAGATTGCATGTGGAGTATTCCAGGTTCTTATAAGTTTCTGAACAGGGAAATTTAGCTTTCCTTTTAACTCTAGTTTGCTGGGCTCCATAGTTCATCTGACTGCAGATCCAGTGGTCATAAGTTCAAATCCTAGCTCGGCCATAACTTTCATGGAGAGTGATCATGAAATCATTTCTATGGTCATTCTCCACCATCTGCTGATTCAAGAAAGGCAGTTGTCAATTACAAGCGAAATTATGTACACAAAGTACTGGTTAACCACTTAGAAGACTAAGTCTGCTCAAGAACAGTGTGAGAAGTTGAACTGACTAGCCTAATATGACCTTAACAGTGTTGACTGGCCTTAAAATTTAACACCTGATTTATGCTGACAATGGCCTTGATAAATGGATATATATGAAAACAAATGTCAGTGAATTTGCTGAATACTTTAAGTACGTGGTCATGGTTTCAAAAAATATCAGTTAGCATAGCATTTATCACCAGTCTGGTTCTTCTATGGAACTTGTTTTGGTTCCAATGTCCCAAATACAGTAGAGCTACAGTTGTGTGGTGGGACTCATGTTCTATGAAAAGCTATTGACGCTTAGCATGCTGAGTAAAAATTTCAGCAGACAACATTTTGAAATATTTTTCATATTCCTAGGGAGGCAATTTGCATGTTATGTCAAAGACTATTTTCTGTGGGAAAAAATAAGAAAAAATATCACCAGTTTGTCAACTGCTGAATTTGCCCATAGAGTGGTAAAGGTTAAACGACCTTACACATACATGTACTGTTTGCATGTACTGCAAAACAAGATATTAATAGGTGTCTTTTTTATCACACCATACAGTCAGAGTAGAATTATATTTTCAGACTTTGGGTAAAACAGGACGAGTTCTCAAGGTGTATGTTGATGGTGATTTGAGAGTTGCAGTAGGGAACCAGACATGGACATTTAACCCAGCCTGCGTGTCACAGGTACCAGCTGGCATACTCACAGACCTCAATAATACAATGGGACACAACGAGAGAGAAGATTTACAAAGTAAGATTGGACTTAGTTTTCTTTCTGGCAAGAAATTTACATTCTCTGATAATCAAATAGCTCCTACAGTTTGTATCCAGTTTTCTCAGTATCTCCTGGTAGGTATTATCTCTGACAGGGTTGTGAACTTTGCTCATGGGGGTTGGTTGGGTGAGGTAAATGGGTGGTATATCTTACGTCACCTGATATTGGCATACAGTTGGGCAAGGCTTGTTATCCTTGGAGCGGGTAATGGTAGAGGGGGAATGTTTTTATTTCTTCTGTTTTCTCACTTTCATACATTTTGCTCCCCCCTCCCCCCCCACCTCTTCTTCTATCTCTCTTCCTCCTTTCTCTGAGAGATGACACAAAATGACCCACAAGGGTTGATGTGTCATTAAACTCCAGTACAGCCAATTAAAAAACTTTGCTCATGTACAGCTTGCGTGTGCAACCTTTTGGACCAAAGCTCTGCTGGAGCCTATTATTTCATTTGGCAACATCTTGACCCTAACTCCACATCAGGGGATACCAAGAAAATATTCTTATTACTCCATGAAAACACATGTTGTGGGTACTCATAAGCGATGCCCTCACAATTGTGTACATTTGTATATACAGTCAAACTTCAATGGCTCGAACATCTATGGGATCACTGAAATTGGTTCAAGATGTGGGTAGTTCGAGCCATTGAGGGATAATTATGGTGCCAGGTCAGGAAGCAGATGGGGATATTTTAGGGATGTCTTTTCGATCTTCTACACAGTAATGGTATGTTGTGGGAACTAATTAGAATTGCATCAATGAGGTGATTTAAATGAGACAAACAAAATATAATTTCATGATAAAATAAAATAATTTCCCTATATACAGTCAAACCTCGATGGCTTTAACCTCTTTGGGACCATGAATATTTGTTCGAGACATGGGTGGTTCGATCCACTAAGGGTTAATTATGGTGCCAAGTCAGGAAGCAAATGGCGATAATTTAGGGAATTTTTTTTCGATTTTCTACACAATAATTGTATGTTGAGTGTACTCATTAGAATTGCCTCGATGAGGCAATTCTAATGAGTACAAACAACATACAATTTCATGATAAAATAAGAAAATTTCCCTATATACTTGTTTTCTGGAGCTAATGGAATTTTGTAGAGACTGAAAAACGAGTTTGAATTAGCCATGGTAAATGAGCCATCAGTGTTTGAGTTATTGTGGAATGACTGTATTTGTACAGACTTTCCTCATGTACTCCTTATGCTTTCTATCTCTAAATACCAACCTAACCACTTTATACTCAAACCAGAGCTTATTGTACTAATTGTCAGAAAACTTCGTAGCTGGAGTTTAGGCCTGTTAGCCCCAGGGTCCAAGACATCCATTCTAACGATTAGGACAATGAGCCCACTTGACATTTTGATAACACAATCACACAAAAACCCACACTGAACTTGGTAAGAAGGAATATTTGGTGATAAGTCTATGAAAATTTTCTCCAGTTTTCCATAAAATCAGATATTGTGGGTACTCAGTGAGGCATTTCTAATGAGTGCAAACATGTTATTGTGGAGAAATAAGAAAAAAATATCCCAGAATTATCAAATACTCTTCTTTCACAAGTCCTATGAGAATGTTGAGAAAGTTTTATCGTCATTTTTTTAGCCTCCCTAACAACGCTGTTGGATCAGTTAGTTGAACTACATATGACAGAGACTGGTCCAGACAGACTTGTGAGAGAAGCAGCCCAAGGTCATACAGATGTTGTGAGAGATATTGTCATGAAATTTCCTGATAAAGTGAGTACTTGTACCATATCAACCCTCATTATTGGGACAGAAAGGTTTGAGTGAACAATGTAAAACCAGTGAGTACTTAAACCATATTTACTCTCAGTGTTTGACTTTGGCCTGACAGGGATTGTAAAAAGAATTATCATTATGACATCTTCTAAACTATTTTAGAATGAACTTGATCTGAGGGCATCTTAGACTCCCAGTTCATCTTGCCCACAGCCCTTTGACCTGCCCATTCCTAAGAAGGTAGTCTTGCTTTTCTTTAACCATGCACGGTGGGAGGGTAATATGAATTCTTTTACTGAATTGTCAGCAAAAAAACAACTTTACAGCCTTGATTTATTATTGTGGACTGAACGAAAAGTTTGTATCGATAACAATATTGACACCCTAGGGGCAAGTTACTTTCAAGATTAAGTTATCCCTAAAAAGATCAATCAGGTGAAGGCTAGTGGACATTTGCTTATTTTTACCCCTGGACTAAGCAAACAGTGTAAACTCAGATCAGACACCACAGAATATGGTGTCTGATCAGAGCCTGTTCTGTTAGTCACTTACCCAGCAGTTTTAGACACATCAAATTTATTAAAAGGAGCTTGTCCAAATTTTTGGACAAGTATGCTAAGGAGTTAAAGACTACCAGTATTTAGGGTAAATACAGTATTTTATTTTTGTAAAACTGCATAATGTTAAAATATGTTTTGAAGCTGATGCAAACATCATTGTCAGAAAATGATGAGAGGCAGTGCATGCTTAAAAAACAAAGTTGTTCAGCTATATCTACTGTACCATATGGTTTATTCTGATTAAGTTCTGTGTGGGGGTACACCTATTGTAAGACAGTGTATCACATGGCACAAGTAAGTCATTGTGATCTGTTAATAGACCTCTAGGCTAATTCTGATTACTGGATTTTCATATAGTCTGGTATTTTGTTAAAAGCAGTGACAATATTTATGGTAAGAATTAGGACAGACAGCTTGAGCAAACAGTGTAGACCCAGATCAGATGCCACAGAATGTGGCATCTGATCAGGGTCTATACTGTTTACCATTCAGCCACCACCAGGTAGCCAAATGACCATGTTCAAATTTTAAGAGAAATATGAATAGGATTGAAGTGTCTGTATATATAGAAAACCCTCTTTATACGGACACTTGATACAATGACAAAATTAGTTATATTGACAATTTGATTGTCATGAAACCTTTGCTTTTAGTAAAACATTATGCAAGAATATTGTATTAAATACTTAAAAGAAACATATGTTTTGGATATTTGGTAGAATTGTCTCACTGGGGCAATTCTAAAAATATCCAAATCACATGTTCTATGAGGAAATAAGAACAAAATAAGACCTTTCTTACACATCAATCTTCTCATTAAGTTTTCTGTACAACAGCAAATTCATTTTAATGGCAACGACTTTGGGAACAAATGCTGTCATTGTAACAAGGGTTCACTGTACAGGGCAAAAACATGTTCCTCCTCTTGCTTCTCCTCATTGCCCCTATATTGAACTGTCCTACTGTCATATTTTATCTGCAGTCTAACACTAAGCTAATCGGCCTCGTTGGCTCAGTTGGATGTGTGTCTGACTGGTGACCAGGAGGTCGTGGGTTCAATCCACACCAAGTCGGCAACATTCTTTTGTGGAGATTGATCATGACATACAGTTGACTCTCGTTATCTCGACCCCTCTTATCTCGATCCTATCACTTATGTCGAACTGATTTCCAAGTCCCGATTATTTTCCTTATATATTTATTGTATTTCAGCTTCGCGTATGTCGAACTACTTTTATGTCGACACTTCGGCTATCTCGTCCATCATTTTCAGTCCCTGAATAAATTTTTCACAGTTTTTACTACCGCGTATCTCGAACTCGGACCATGACGAAGGAAAACAAAATGTAAGATGCGGCGCTGCCGGTCTCTCAGTTAATGAAAATCATAATAGGCCATTGATAAAAAAATTAATATTTTAATTTTCCCCTTTGTCCAGGTAATTACAAACAACACAAACAATGTCTAAAATCCGTAATTATGAAATCACGTGCGTGTCGAGTCGGGTTTGACACGCGGCGCTCAACACCGTCTCGTGTCATTTATTTGTAAGATAAAAAGCAGCTCAGAATAGTGTTATGGAAGATTAATCAACGAAGTTTCTTTAATTTATTGTTTAGATATGCTCTTCATTATTGAGTACTGTCCGTCTGAATGATATAGCGTCTTCAAGAAAAGTCAGTGCGCGACAGGTTCCGACTCAAATCAGCCTGTATTGAACATGCTAGCTAAGTCTGAATCTTTGCTTGTTACTCTTTGGTCAGGCGGTGCTCTTTGGTAAGCCCAGATAAGGCTCATGCGTATAATGGAAAATTCGTGGGCGTGCAGGCTGATCCGAGTCTTTGACAGTCGCACAGTCTTCTAATAGGAGTTGTCGTGCAGGGCCTCAAATAGACGAATCACACGTGGGTACCGATGTTAACCTTTCCGACCCTGTAGACTGATACAGATACCCGCACAAATAGTGTAGGTCCAGATGAGACGGCTCATAACGAGCTTTCTCTGCAGGATCTACAGTTTGCCGCTCTGAGAGGGTTCGTTTATGCCAGGGGAGATAATCCAAACTAGCTTACAGCTGCCGCTTAACATTATAAGCGTTTTATGCAAAAGCGGAAACCAGTCAACTCTTTATCGAGTCGTCTATGCGAAGGGAGCTAATCCAAACCAGTTCATAACGTATAGCTAACACAACCCGGAAACCAGTAATTTATTTGTAGCTCACATGGAAATCCAAATTTGCAGGTGTATTAAAAGACAACAAGAGACGTTTGAAATTTATTATTATTAACATTTATTGATGATATTATTCCAAGAGAACCATTGCATCTCCTAAAACAAACAGTAACAATGCAAACTGAAGTACGCGTAAATTATTTAAATTGCCATATACATGTGCCTTCCAACCACGTTTTGGCGAACAGAGGCGAACAGTCGTCATACCTATGATGTCACAATTTGGTTGTCTCGAACTACTGATAACTCGAACATTTTTATCAGGTCCCGTGAAGTTCGAGATAACGAGAGTCGACTGTATGTTCTATGGTCATTCTCCCTTCTGCTGTTTCAAGAAGGGCAGTTGTTAGTTTCTGGCAAAAAAATGTGCACAACACTGATGAACTGCTTAGAGGACTAAGCCTGCCCAGTTAAAGTGTGGTTAGGTAAACTGACCACGCTTGACGACTCAGTTGGGTTGACTGGGCCATAAAACCTCAACACAAACAAACTAACACTTAGCTTTGACAATATTTCACAGGTTGATCAGAAGAGTTCTGGTAAAACTGCTCTTCAAGTAGCTTGTCATCAGGGACATCTGGAAATTGTACAGCTCTTACTTGTGGCAGGGGCAAAACTAGAATTACAAGATGAGGATGGTGACTCGGCACTACATTATTCAGCTTTTGGGTGAGTACTACATAATAGATCTTAAAGGAACTTTTTTTTTTATTTCAAACAAAAATATTTGCTTTTTTTTCTTTTCTTTTTTTTTTTTTTTTTTTCTTGGAAACAAAACTTTTCTTTTCTATATACCCGTTACAAATATCATTCATGATCCGGGAAATCATAAAAGTAGTTTCTTCAGTTCTTTCACTTTACCTATTTCACATTTGAAATGTGCACAACTCAATCATTCTCTGTACTGCCCTGACAGCCTGGAGTCTGTCAACATGTATACAAATATAAAAGTATTTATTTTCTGTAAGAAGTGCACCTTCCTCGCTGTCACTCACACTTTTTAAAAATTATTTCAGTTAAGAAAGACATAACCTTAGAAATTATTCAACAACACCCAGGTTTTCTAACTAAAGGTGTCTGTTTTGTATGAGCCTCCTACATGGGTCCTTTGGATAGATTATATCATCCACTATTTTTCTTATTTCTCCACGAAAACATATGTTGTGGGTACTCATTAGAAGCGCCTTGGCAAGGCGCTTCTAATGAGCACCAACAATATATGTTTTCATGGAGGATAAGAAAAATATTTAAATGGATACTCCTTTTATCTGTAGCTATGCTATTACCATAGTTACCCTCAATATTTTCAAGACAGGCTTGTGCAAACAATGTAGGCTCAAACTAGAGGTCACAAAATGTGGCATCTGATCAGGATCTACCTTGTTTGCTACTCATCCAGCAGTTTTTAGACACATGTGTAGGTAGTGTACTGGACTTGTTCAAATTGTAGGACAAGTATGGTATTTTTAACCCTTGTCATGCTGAATAAATTAAGATGCCATGCCCATCTCTAATTTTCATCCAATCAGATTACTTGATTCAGATTGTTACTATTAATTCACATCCTTAATGGCAAACAGTGCAGATCTAGATCAAGAAGCCAACTGATCTGGATCTACACTGTTTGCAAAGGTAGGGTATATCCGGGTTCAGCAGGACAAGGATTAAGGTTAAATCAATGACAATTTTGATCTATTGGACAATTTGTTGATCTATTTGTTGGTCTGTTGTAAGTATCCATAAAAGTTGTAAAATGTTGAAAGACCAATTCTTTGCTCCAACTGACAACTGGTATTCCATTTTCACATGTTTCTAAAAGCATTTTCCCCACACATTGAACATAAAACTATGTTAACCCTTAAAGAGCCAATCATGACTGTAGTAGACAACATTTTGAATTTTCAAAGATTGCAAAATATATGGACCAGTTGTTTGGAAGAATGACCAAACTGCAAATTTTGATTTTTGCAATATTTCTTTTTATCAAATTTTCAGAAATTTCATTGAGATTTTTACCGTCTAGGAATTCCCTAATTTGAATGGTCAGTTGGAATCCTTGCACTATGCCTGTGCACTGATGTCCCAGTCTCAAAAAAAAAAAAGAAAAAAAAATCTAAAGGTAAAACAAAGAGTTGATTTTGATGTTTTGCAAAGAAGGACAAGGTAAAATGCAGAGAAATGTGTAGCTAAATGACCATTATGTATTTGTTGTTATAATGCAATGACGTCAGCAGTGTTGTATTCTTTTACATCATGAGATTTTATGAATGCGCATCAAGGCAGTGGTTGTAATACAGCCAGCTACATTGTCTTCAATCTGTTTTGATAAATTTCTAATAAATAACATCAAAATCTCATTTTTAGTTTCTTTAATAATGAAGTATAATAAATTAGCCACAACAATATTATTTGGGCTTGCTGAAGCTTACCCCTATAAAACTATCTAAGGCTCACCGATTATAGTTTACTATTAACCCTTGTCATGCTGAATAAATTAAGATACCACACCCACTTTTAATTTCCAGCCAATCAGACTACTTGATCCAGGTTTTTGATAGAAATTCACATATTTAATGACAAACAGTGCAGATCCAGATCAGTTGGCTTCTTCAGAAGCCAACTGATCTGGATCTACACTGTTTGCTAAGACAGGGCGTGTTCAGCAAGAGAAGGATTAAAAGCACTAATGATATATTTACTACAAACTGTTGATTTATAACTAGACTTGATTTTTTTTTGTAGAAATCAGAGTGAGGTTATGGAGTTATTGCTGAAGAAAGGTGCCATTATTGATGCGTTGAACAATGGAGAATGTAGTACCCTACATGTAGCAGTGAACAAACAGCACTTAGACTGTGTTAGAGTTCTTCTACAACATGGTGCTAACGTTAACATACAGGTTAGGCCAAATAAAAGATATGTATGTTTATGGTAATACGTTAAAACAAGAAAAGATAGGATAGATAACTACATTTTTGTTTTTTTAACTTTTCCCTATGTCTTCACGGAGAACTTTACCAAGAACATAAAAAAATGTTTTGTCAAAAACAAGCTGGTAGATTTTCAAATAACTTCACAAGAATGTTTCTTAGTAACCCCCTGTAAAAGTTGTTCAAGTCAGAGGGTGAGGAGAGAGAGTGTGTGTGGAGGGGTGGGCACTAGGAATTAAACGTGTACTGGGTCCTAGTCTGACAAATGTATTAAGTCCCAGTCTGATACAGCTTTTTGCTGTCCACTCTTATAAAACTCCAAATTGTAATAATTCTTCTAATGTAAAAGTACTGGGCCCAGTTGTTCAAAGCGTCATTTGCTTAACGAGCTCGTTAAGGGTCATTTCGTTAACTGTTTTAGCGGATTCAGTACACAATATTCTGATATTTTTTGCCCTGGTCGTGTTTGGACTGTACAGATGTGCAGACTGAATTGCGCCACCACTGATAAATAAATATCAAGTACCATGAAAAAAAAAAAAAAATGGTACAGAAGCCTATGAGCAATAGTGTTTGAAAGAGCAGTCCGATCTGAGCCTTCACTATTTGCCATTCTGTCTGAATGTTTCAAACATGTTATTGGGCCTTAAAATCCACTTGTTCAAAGTTTGAATGATTTCAGCCCGTGGACATTACTCGGGATCGGGCACAATTTTCAGCTAAAAAATAGGGTAAAATTTCGAACACTTTATTCAATACTTTTTTGGCATAAATTTTGCTTTCTATGCATTTGTCTCTTAAAATGCTTAGTAGAATATCAAACAGTGAAGACCCTGATCAGACTGCTCCTTCAGGAGCAGTCTGATCTGGGTCTGCACTGTTTGCATATAGGATTTTGTCAGATGACTTAGGTGTTCGAAATTTTAGGACATTTACCGTACCAATATTTTTCTAATGAGACTCATAATATATGCTAGCAGAGAAATCGGAACAAATAAATTTCTGTATATGCATCTTTGTTCTTAGTATCATAGTTTTAGCCATATTTTGTGATGTTGCTCATGTCGGGGTATAATTGCAGGATGCTTATGGAGACACTGCGTTACATGATGCTATAGGTAAAGATAATCTTGAGATCTTAGACCTGATGGTAAACTACCCTACCATAGATTTTACGCTGAGAAATAAGCGAGGATTTAACGTGCTGCATCATGCTGCCTTGAAGGGAAATAATTAGTAAGTTTAAAAGGAATTACTTATAATTTAGTCTGTAGCTGGTTTAGCATACTTTTTACTTTTTTCTGTTTACCATATAATCCTTAAAAATTTACTGTATTAGTAAGGGCCTGCTGTATTTGATGCAGGAGAGGGGAAGGGGACATGTTAGTATTTAACATACTACCTCCCCACCTCCACAGTCCTCCTCTTTTTTTCCTCTTTTTTTTTTCTCTTTCTTCTTCCCTACTAGTTCTTCTGTCTCTTTTCTCTTTTTCTCTGGGAGATGGCACAAAATGACCCACAAAGGTTGATTTTATGAAACTGTATAGACTGTAGATACCTTTTGAGCACAACTTCTCATGCATCATATGAGAATATGCATGTCTTTTGACGGAATTCCTATATCAATTTCTTCTACAAGAAATAATCATTACTTTTTTTGGGGGGCAGGTGTGACATCAAATTCACCGAAGTTCGAGCTATATTTTATAAGGGAGACAACTTTCATGACTTTCTGTATGCTTTTCTGTGAGAATCAATCCACTGATCCTGTGCTGTGCAGCAGATTTCTAGATTAGAACTGTATCCAGATAATTGCTTCTCATATTATTTCTCAACAATAAACATACAGAGTATTTTATATGTTTTGTGTACTCCACAACAAATATTATTGTAGAGAAATAGGAAAAGTATCAAATTCATTTTGGTTAATAGCGAGCATAGCTCGGGATGCGCAAAGCGCGTTGCAAACAAAGTGAGCTCTACGGTAGAGAATATGATCAAGGAAAAGTAACATACAGCGATATATACTTTCAGCAGAAATCTCTCTGACCTATTTTCTTCCCGGAAGTTTTCAACGGAAGTTGGCAGAACTGACTGGGGCGGACTTGATTATACCACTAGGCATAAAATTTGGGTCTCACTAAAGTGTCATGAAGTGAAAAGAAACGAGTGTCAATAAGTTTCACGAACATATTTTGCTGATTATTTTTTTTATGTATTATTGATTTACATACAATTTTATTTACTGATATTTATTCTTTAATGATGCTGCAAAAGACTTTTGAAGAGACTACAGATAGGTCTGTGCTGTGCTCACATTTAGGCTAAGCCTATTTTCATATTAGGAATGCCTTATCTGGTATGGTCAGGTCCTCTGACAGTCTGATTTCATGTATATTCTCTTCTTATTTATGTAGTGCGACAGAAAAAATTCTGCAGAAATGCCGACAGATAGTCGACATGAAGAAAGATGATGGATTTTCTGCCCTTCATTTAGCAGCACTGAATGGCCATAGAGATGTAACAAATACTCTTATTGTTACAGTAAGTAATTCTTTTGCTTATAAACTAACTTACTCTTCTTACCTAGAGTATTCATTTTGATATACAGTAAAATCTCAGTGACTCAAACACCGATGACTCATTTACCATGGCTAATTCAAATTCCTTTTTGATTCCCTGGGAAATTCTTCTGACAGCTCAAGAAAACAAATATCTAGGAATATTTCAGGAATTTTTCCTAATTATCAAGAAAATGTGTGTTGTGTGTACTCATTAGAATTGCCTCATTGAGGCAATTCTAATGTGTACACTCAACATACCATTATTTTATAGACTATAGAAAAGACATCCATATATTATCCCATTTGTTTCCTAACATGGTGCTATAATTAACCCCCAGTGGTTTGAACTACCCATATCAAGAACGAATTTCCATGGTCCCAAAGATGTTTGAGCCATTGAGGTTCATTGAGCTTCAATTACTTTTCTACAATATTTATTCAGAGTATTCAGCCAGAAAGTCCGTGGCAAATAGTAAAGATATAGATCAGATGCAGCAGAATGTCTCAGGATCTTGTGTTGCCACTGATGATCGATTATAATTGATCATCAGTCACTTTTGCCTCTTGTGACTGATGATCAGAAAGATATTTTAAAGTCGACTAGTTGGAAAATTTTCATTTATAGGCAGTTTATAAAGAAATGAAACTCAAAGCTGTCTACTTGGGTCATTTTAGATTTGTGGTCAATAAAAGCGAATAAAAATGATTAAATTGCCTTAATTAAGTCAACCCAAAAGTACTGATATTTTTCTTATTTCTCCATGAAAACATATGTTGTGGGTAATCATTGGAAGTGCCTCTACGATGTGGGTACTCAGTAGAAGCGCCTTACAGAGGCATTTCTAATTAGTACCCACAACATAATATTATGTTTTCACAGAGAAATAAGAAAAATATTACCTGAATACCCCGCTTATTGATCTGGAACAATGAATAAGTACCTGGAAGAGGGCTAAATTAAGAGTGAACATATTTTCTACAAGTCGATTATCAACTGATGATCAGTCGGTTTTAAGAAACCGATGATCGACTATGAAATTCTGGCTGATTCCCAACACTATCAAGATCTACACTGTTTACCTTTCATCAGGCAGTTTTTAAGCACGTCAAAAATGGACCTGTTCAAATTCTAGGATAGGTATGGTATGGAGTTAATTTGTCTGACTATTAGGGTAAATATGGTACTTTCTTCAGTTACATATTTATTTGGTCCCTCTTCCCTGGTCTCCGGCCAGTTAACTGTCTCTCTCTCTATAGATCTCTAGCTTCCTACATATAAGCTTATGCTTGTATACGGTAAAAAGGATAAAATTTCAAAAACTTTGTTTTATACTTTTTTGCCTCAAATATTTTTATGCAATATTTTCACAAAATACTGGGTAGGGTGGCAGATCTATAGACTCTGATCATACTGCTCAAACTGCTCCTCCAAGATCATTCTTATCTGGGTCTGCATTGTTTTCATATACAGTAGAACCTCCACCCACAGTCACCTGTCATGAACAGCCACCTTGTAACAGCCAATTTTCTGATTTCCCAAAGTGCTCTTTATCCTCTCTGCAACAAGCACTTTACTACAACAGACAGTTTTGGGTCTTGCTGTTGTAGGTAAGCAAAGAAGTTTGTGTACACAATTTTAGGACAATCACCTGTATATATGTAAATGTTTTGTTACAGGCTTGTTTAAAAAACGGGATGTATTATGTAATGGGGTCTGTCGTCCGTCCATCT
The DNA here is from genome assembly GCA_964016985.1 of Anodontia alba. Classification (NCBI taxonomy): domain Eukaryota; kingdom Metazoa; phylum Mollusca; class Bivalvia; order Lucinida; family Lucinidae; genus Anodontia; species Anodontia alba. Next base: position 49,407,394 of record OZ024836.1, read on the forward strand.
GTCTGTAAACTTTTTTGTTTCCAGCTAACTCCTCCTACAGTTTACATCCAATCAAGCTGAAACTTGATTTGTAGTTATACCATGATGTGGAGCAGCGCATATTGTTTCAAGGTTACAGTCCACCAAATATTAGCAGAGTTATATCCCTTTGAAAATTTCTATTAATTTTTTGTTTCTGGCTAACTCCTCCTACAGTTTACATCCAATTAAGCTGAAACTTGATTTGTAGTTAGACCATGATGTGGAGCAGCGCATATTGTTTCAAGGTTACAGTTCACCAAATATTAGCAGAGTTATACCCCTATGAAAATTTCTATTAATTTTTCGTTTCCGGCTAACTCCATCTACATTTTACATCCAATCAAGCTGAAACTTCATTTATAGTTAGACCATGATGTGGAGCAGCGCATATTTTTCGAGGTTACAGTCCACCAAATATTAGCAGAGTTATGCCCCTTTGAAAATTTTTGTAAACTTTTTGCAGCATATTGTTTAGAGATAATAATGCGCAAGTTTTATTGTATAATAGGTATATTTTTTGCAAATAACTTATGGCCATATGGGCAAATTATCATTATTTTTTTTTCCATCTTCTTTTTTTTAGATTTGCACGGAAATGTTGCCATTGTTAAATCTTTATAAATAAGTTTATTAAATGATATAGAATTAAGAAACGACTAATATCAAAACTTGTAAACCTAACTCTTTTTGGATTTTTTTTTTTTTTTTTGATACTCTTCTGATTTGCCTCCCTTAAAGAAGAAAAATAAAATCAGTATAAAACAAGTTAAAGTTTTACAAAAAAATTTCTTGCAGCATTTTTTTTTATTTTTTTTTATTTTTGTTTTGTTATTGTTTGGTCAGATATTGAAGTATAGGAAAAACAAATCAGCCAAAGGCTCAATGAGCCTATAATATAGCCATGCTTCTGTTGTGTGTCCACTGTCCAAAAGCACTTCTCCCTTGATGCAGCAAACTTCTCCCTATCTTTCCAGGAAGGAGAAGTCACTTCTCCCTAAATTTCTGGGCCAGCTTGGACCCTTAGATTACAGGTCACCAAATATAAGCAGAGCTATGCCCCATTGAAAATTTTTTTATTTTTTTATTTTTTTTTAATTCCACTTGCAGTTTATATCCGGAGCACTGAATTATACAGGAGCCAGTTTATGTACCATTACTTATTACTTGCCACGGGCATATAATGCCCCGCTTACGGAGCTCTTGTTTTTATCATGTGGCAAGGTATTGTGATTTCAGGCTGGTTGTCTGTATGTCCATCTATCTGTCTGTATTTTTGTTTCTGGATGATAACATGAGTAAATATCAATGGATTTTCACCAACTTGGTGTGTTTGTTGATATTGTGGAGATCTGGTTTGGGATTGCTAATTGGCTAATTTTCATTTTTTTTTTTTTCCAGTTATCGGCTCACCACATGATAGTGGCAGGGTGTTATCATTTTATATTTTTCTTTAAATGCTTAACGTGCTGGGTAAAAATTTCAGCAGAGGGCATTTTGAAATATTTTTTTGATTTTTCCTGGAAAATAAGCAATGATATTTCATGAATTATGGAGACAATTTGCATGAAATGTCAAAGCCAAAATTATTATCAATTGGTCATCTGATGAAGATAAAGTTTAATGACCAGTTTACCCATGTAGTTTTCTAATCTGTTACAGGGCCAAGCAAATATTGAAATCAGAAACAATCGTCAACAGACACCATTATTATTGGCAGTTTCTCAAGGTCATACAAGTATACTTGAACTCTTGGTTGCCAAAGGTGCTGATGTGAATGTAGAAGATGAAGATGGTGATACTTGTTTGCATTTAGCGTTGATGAGACATAACGTATCTTCTGAGAGAGAAGATTCACCCATGCTCGATTCAGTAAGTTCTTCTTAGAATAAATCTGGCATCTCTTATGCCATTGTTTATACGGGGAAACAACTTTTGGTTTCCTTTCCTTCACATCAAACTTTTTCTAAAATGGAGTCCTACGTCAAAGATTTGAATTTGCTCTCCTTTAAAAGGAAATAATTGCTTCCAAATTCCTCTCTTTCAGTGTATATTCAAAACAGATGTAATAAGCTCTTATCAAAATACTTTTATTCTACATCTCTTAAAAGTGAGGCAATACTAAGTACACACAATATACAATTTCATGAAAAAATAAGAAAATTTCTCTAAATATTTGTTTTCTTGAGCTATTAGAAGAATTTCCTGGGGACTCAAAAGTGAGTTTGAATTAGCCAAGGTAAACGAGCTATCCGTGTTCAAGCCATTTAGGTTTTACTGTATTTAGGATAAATACAGTGCATTTGTATTTATCTTACAGATTCGTAGTCAGCTTGGCTTGTCTCCAGAGGAGGACAGAATGGGAGCAACAATAGCCTGTTACCTGGCTCAGCAAGGTGCTAGTCTGAGCCACAAGAATCATGGTGGTAAAACTCCTCTCGATGTGATTAGTGATTCTAAGGTTGAAGAAGTTGTCAAGCAGTTTGCTACAGCACAGTAAGTCAGAATTTTATATTGTATTGCAAAAAAAAAAAATCTGTATAAATGCTATTTTGTATTGTACTTCAAAGAAATTTCCTATTGTACTGCAAAGAAATGTTTTAGTTAAACTGCAAGGAAATTTGCTATTGTACTGCACAAAAATTTTCAGGTTGTTACTGCAAAGAAATTTCTCAGATTTTAAGTACCTGATAAGATATATTTTATATATTTTTTTTAATAATGCTTTATACATATAATACTGGTAGGCTGTCATTTTTAGCTCACCTGAGCTATGCTCAGGATGAGCTATAGTGATCACTTTCTGTCCGTTGTCTGTTGGTCATCTGTCCGATTGTCCATAAGTCTGTCCATCCGAAGTCTGTCGTGAAGCACCAGCAGAGAAAGACTCTGTTTAGTCTGTCTCTTGTCTGGCCTAGGTTGGGGTGGTGACATGCAAATCAAATACATCATATTCCAGCATTTGTTTACTTATTGGCAAGTCCCTATGTTTGGGTGAACATAGATAGATTATAAAAAGAATGGCCCTTAAGAGCAATGAACACATGCAAAGACAAAAATAGCTGAAGTGTCTAAAACTTACAATACATGATTGAAGGAGCAAAAGCTTTAAGTTACAATCAAAATTTTATTTTGTGAGGGTTACCTTCCCTTGCCCCCTATGCTGTATACATGCATAAAATCAAGATATTGTTAAACAACATATCTCCAGAAACCACTTGGACAGTGTCCACCAAATTTCATGTCAGTCTTACTGTTGAAACTGGATTGAGAGTTTGTTTAAATGGTTATGCTTCATTGACTGTCATGCCCATATTAAATAAAAAACATTCCTCTTCTAAACCAAGAGCTGCTCAAATGATGATCCTTTCATAAGTTGCAATGACAGGATTGGAAAAATGTTGTATAAAATCTGCATATCTGCAGTGGCTATTACACTCAAGCGAGTGAGCCCTGGCCTGTGGGCCTCTTGTTACACTTCCTTTTTATACCCCACCACAAGATAGTGGCAGGGTATTATGGTTTCACGTTGGACTGTGTGTCTGTCCGTCCATCCGTTTTTCGTTTCCGGATGATAACTTGAGTAAACATCAATGGATTTTCACCAAACTTGGTATGTGCATTGACATGTGTAGATCTGGTTTTGTTCTATCGAATAATGAACAATAGAGACACAGCCCAATAACAAAAAGGTATCGTTTCAGGTTTTTCAACATACTTAGCTGACCATCTCTCCATTTATGGTCATTTGTCTATGTAATCAATAGATTGTTCTTTGGATACAACCTAGTTATTTAGCTAACATAGCTTTACTTCGAATCCCAACAGTAGCTGTATAAAGGGGTTGTGGTTTATTTTTCATTACTAAAACAGATTAATTATGTATATGTAACTTTAAATGATGATTAGTTTTTTTTCTGTTTTCTCTTTTATAGTGCTGCAAAGACAGTAGATTTTGAGCCCCAAGAATGTCTTTTTTGTTCAGAGCAACCAGCAACCATTATGTTCCAGCCGTGTCAACATGTGATAGCCTGTCCGGGATGTTGTATCAAAACAAAGCGCTGTCCGCAATGCCACATGCCTATTACTGCAAAAATTAGTCCAGGTAGGAAGAAGTGGATGTGATGTTTCTTTCAGACATTGTGTTTGACATACTATATTTAACCTAAATATTGGGACATCTAATCTTTGTATCATACTCAAGAAATCTAAAAAAGGCACTTTTTCAATGAAAAAATATTGATGTTTTTGTTGGGACTGATTTAGCTAGCAGGAGCGACATGGGGATCACTTTCCAGCGTCATCACTGGTGTCGGTGTCAACAATGTTAAGTCTGTGCCTCTAGCTCTGTGTCTCAGACACCAAGGCATGTAGGCTGATGAAACTTTATACACACTTCTGCCATGATGCTTCCTGCCTACTGCCATCCGCTGTTGCTGACCTTGACCTTCTTTTCATGCTCAGCAGAACAATGTTTACTCTGTGCATCCAGCTTACAATAAAGCCATTCAGTCACTTACCAGCTAGCATTCTTTATAAATCTATAGCGGGCTGTTATCGGCCTGTCAGCTACCCTGACGGGCCGATAATGGCCCGCTATAGATTTATGTAGAATGTTTACTGGGTTTCTAATTTTTCTAGAACTGTCCAGGTGACCAAGTGGTTCCAAGTTTGAATATTGCTAGAGATGGAATTCAGCTCATGATTGCATGATGCTTTCGTACACAGAACACAGAGCTTTTCATTATCATACTTACATTGTCTCAGTATGACTTAAATAATGTTGAAAAAGATGTAAAAAAAACCCATCAAATCATCATCATATTACTCAGAGCTCTGCTTACTTATACTATCAATTTTCACAAATTTACAACAGAGTTATGGCCCTTGGTTATTGTCAGCATTTCATTTCCTCCTAATATCGTGAACGAATCAATGGAATTTTATCACAAGAGTTTTGTCTGCTGGAATTGTTATACTAAAATAGTTAATGTTTAACCCTTAAAGTGCTTATCACAATTTTGAATTTTGATTTTTAAATTTCAGAGAATAAGGCTTGACACTTCAGGCAAAACATCTGGGCCCAGTTGTTCAAAACTAACGATGTTGTTAGTTAACGATTCATTAAAATTTAAATCGAGTGATATGCAAATATGCTCAAATTTTTTGCTGAAAAAATGTGAGTAGCTTTTGCAGTGAAAAAGCTACTCACATTTTTTCAGCAAAAAATATCAAAATATTGTGTATTGAATCCGCTAAAATAGTTAACGAAATGACCCTTAACGAGTTCGTTAAGCTAACAGTGCTTTGAACAACCAGGCCCTGAAAAATAATAATAAAAAAAAGAATTAGAATGTCATCTGCTTCAATTTGACAGAACGGTTTTAGGTTTTGATTTTTTTTTTATTTACTTACAATAGTTTGTATAATATTCACTCTGATTTCTTTACAGAAGGGAAGCAGCTATTTCGAGAAGATTTACAGAAAATATCAAAAGAATCACAAAATTCTACCCTTCAGCGACGTCTCACCGAGATGGAAGACAATATAATGTGCTCTATCTGTATGGAGAGAAAACGTGATATGGCATTTCTGTGTGGTCACACAGTGTGTAGCATCTGCGGAGAAAACCTCAAAAGCTGTCACATGTGCAGAAAACCAATAACTAAAAAGATAATATTATATTCATGACACTAATGTGATAGTCTAACAAGAGGAATAAACATACCATATTTGCCCAAAATATTTGGACACCTTAGCCCTTTTCAACTTGTCCATATCTCCAGAGAAGGTGCTTTTCAACCAAAATAACTTGATGTACGAGCCAGCACATGACAAAACCTACAATATGATCTGTGTGGTCAGCACAGACTCAGAGCAGCCTGTACATCCACCCAGTATGGCAACGGTTTTCGTTTATCCCACTTTGGATAGTATTGAGGCTATAGAAGGCACATGCTATTAGCAAAGACTGATCAGACTGTGTGGATTCGCAGGCAGATCCTAGTCTTTGCTGGTTGCACAAGTCTTATTGTAGGTTTTGTCGTGGGCTTGCTCATATTTCTTCTTTCATCACAGTTGTCAGTTTCTGGCGAAAGGATGTGCACAATACTGGTTAACAGCTTAGAGGACTAAGCCTGCCCAGTAAAAGTGTGCTTAGGTAAACTGACCATGCTCAACATGACCCTAATGATGTGACTGGGCTTAAAACCTCAGTACAAACAAATCATCACAAAAACATATACGTGTATTGTGGGTTCTCAATAAGTACCTGCAATGTACATTTTTGTCAAGAAATAAGAAAAATATTTACCTGATACCCCCTCTTATCTAGAGCTGCAATCCTAAAATTTTAATTACAGTCGACTCTCGTTATCATAAAGTCCAAGGGACTCTCTGAAATACTTCAAGATATTGTCAACATATCAGATTTGCTGAATTGAGGAAAAAATAAATCGAACAACCACATTTCACAAACATAATTTGACTCCTGAAGTTAGAGATATATTGAAAGTATTGTGGAAAAAGGGAGAAGGAGCAATTTCTCCTCTTTTCCACAATATTGTTATTTTTTGTTAGATTTTCATTTTTAGCTCATCTGAACAACGTTCATGGAGAGCTATTGTACTAACATTGCATTGGCATCGGCGTTCACAAAGTTTTTAAGACCTCATTATTTCCTAACCTTATCACCGATTTGATTAATCTTTGGTATGATTATAGATACTGGACCAAAATTTAGCGCAATACCATCCCCACCACCCTAGGTAATGTCAAGGTCGAGGTCACAGACTTACAATTTTCATGTATAAAGTTTACATCAAAGTTTATAGGACCTCATTATTTTTTTTATTTGATTGACAAGCCCAGGTTCAGGTGAGCTGTCCTGTCTGGCGACAGGTCTTGTTAACAAGGACCAGATTTTCATTTCAAGATAAGCGATTTTTCGAGATGAACAAAGTTAGGACAACGAGAGTCGACTATAGTATGTATTTCTACCTGTTGATGCATCTTAAAATCTGCTGAATGGGTGACAAAGAGTGTACACTCAATCAGATGCAGCAATCTGCAGTGTCTAGTCTGGATCTACACTGTTTGCTCAGGCTGTCTGTCCCAGTACTTGGGGTAAATGTGGTATTATAATTTAATGTTATTGATCGGTAGCATTACTCTGCTTTCGATATATTTCAGAAACATTTTTTTTATATTATTTTTTTTTTATTTATATATTTTTTTTTTTTTTTTGCATGGCTCCTAATAAGAAGTGGTAAATTGCAAACTTTTGTCATGATTCAGTTGGCCATAAAATTAATTTTTGGGTAAATATAAATGCTTTCTGATTAGATGTTATTCACAATTGTGATTTTGCATTTTAGAGTAAACCGCTAGGCAAAAAACATTTTTCCAAGGAATGTCAAAAGCACAGTAATTTTAATGTTGATAGGGGATATGGGCTGACTTGGAAATGAAACATATACTAGCCAAAAGTTATAAATGGCCACTTACAATTTGTTGATTTTCTTAACAAGCAAAACAAATCTTATGGTTGTATCTACATTCCCAAATAGGCAGATGTGTAAGTCGATTCAGACATCAAACAGTTTTACAAAACCCTGAACATTACATCCAGGATACACCGATGAGCACAGGTACCCCCATTTTTAAAAATCACCAAATTCAGCATTTTGTCACAATTTGTCAAAGATCACTGTCTGAAATATCCAATTTTCACAAGCAAATCCACTTCATTACTAAAGCATATGACTGAAGAAACAAATTTAGACAGAAATGAACACTATTTCTGCATGACGGGTCGCTATGGGTCAAAATCTTAAAACTTACCCCTCCACTCAATGCAATTTTTTGTTAATTTTGAAAATAGGGGTATCCATGTTCATCGATGCCTCCTGAATGCAATGTACTGAATAATGCTAAACCTTTTAGTGATATGATTTACTGACATATTGACCTATTTGGATATGCAAACATAATTGTGAGATTGCTGATGTCTTTGAAAGAAAATGATAAAAACTGAGTGGCGGGTTAGAACTTTTGGATAGTATATATCCCCTTTAAACAATCCAGTCAAAATAATGAATTATTTATTATACAGCTAAGTTTTTCAGTGGTATTAAAATTAGTTTCTCAATATATTAGACATACATTTCTGGCACTGAAAGTGATATGACACACTGACACACAGGACCAGGGTACTTTGAGTAGCGTTGTGGAGTTATCAAATTTTATCACTTGACTTCAGACAAGTGAATGGTCCAACCAAGATCTACAGGTCATGAAACTTGACTTTTTTCTTATTTCATGAAGAAAACATATGTTGTGGGTACTCATTAGAGCCTCTGTGAGGCACTTCTAATGAGTAACTACAACATAGGTTTCTTTGAGAAATGAGAAAAATATAATCATAATCTATATACTCTTCTTAGCTAGATCTTTGAAGTAGGACAAGTAAATTGACAATTCTTACTTGTTCTCAAAAATTGGATGAGTTGGAGAAATGTGTATTGCATTTCCACAGCCCTGTCTTTGAGCTAGCAGTGAAGGCTCAGATGAGATCTAGTCTGCATTTGACATCTTTCAGAAAGTCATTTTATGTCTTGTGCTTTATACAAAAGAAATAAATTTGCAAATATTCAGGATTTAAAGGCTCCATATTCCTCAAAAATAGACATTTTTTTTTATCCAATAAAGATTTAATAAATTGATATATGGTATTAATATGATCATGAAATGTGGCACCGGACAGCCTGTAAAAATTCAGCTAGTCTCTCGTTTTTGAAGTGGATCAAAAATGAAATGATTTTTTTATCGTATCTCTGAATTTATGTTGGCAGCATTAATTGGTTTTAAAGAAAAATACTTACATTTCTTCATACACGTCATTACGAAAACACGCCTATTCAAATATATAGAAAATTTCTCCTCCCAAAATTAAAAATTTTCAGATAAAAAAACTGTGATATTTTTCATATTTCGGCTCAAAACATAGATTGTGGGTACTCGTTAGAACTGCCTCGGTGAGGCGGTTCTAATGAGTACCCACAATCCATGTTTTGAGCAGAAATAAGAAAAATAATGTATACCACTGCCAACCCCAGTTTTACTATATAAAAGTGGGGTTTAAGGGGGTCAAAATTATATAGGTATGTTTTCGTGATGTATTGAAAATAGCTGCAAATGATGCAGAAATTGATAGAGTAGGTCAGCTGCAAGTTCTGAAATTTTTAGTACTGGGTATATTGGTCTGAAACATGAGTCATTTAAAATCAGCAAAGAAATATTAAAAATATTTTCTATGATAAAAATTCAAAAAAATAACTAGGTCAGACTAATTTTTGGCTGTAATTTCAATTTTGGGGTAAATATTTGAGAACAAAACACAGAAACAGAAATTTCAACTGCTTTTTGATAAGATATAGTCAATTAGAACATAATAATTCCATTTAAAATAAAATGCCAAGCAAATGTTGTCTTTCTAAGTGATGTCGAAAGGATAGTAGGTACTGAACAGTCTGATTGAGACCTTCTCTGTTCACCTTATTTGATATGCTGTATTTTATTTAGTGGCCAGTGTTGTTCATTATGTGATAAATTCTATAATATTTGATAATTCAATAAGGCTTAAAAAATCGTGTATTAATCTTGTTTCCAATCTCCCAACCAAATGTTCAAATTTAATGTGACTGCAAAGTTTTTCCACCTCTAGGGAAAAAAGGGCAACAGGCAATAGTGTATCCAAAATTTTTTGGAGTAAAATGAAATAATTTGGATTGAAAGGGAGCTTTTGAACCCCAGACCCTTTCTCTCTCCACCCCTCCCACTGCCCCTCTCTGGACTCTGGATTCACCTCTGGTTCCGCAATAGCTTTTGAAAAGTGTTATCATGAATACAGATTTCCAAAATTGCTGCATAAATGTTGAAGTCAGAAACTGCACAAATGCTCTTTTTTTTTATATGAAATTATCACACACACACACACACACACACACACACACACACACACACACAAAATTTTATTTTTCACAAAATCAAACTCCTTCCAAACTTCTTGGAGACTGGAGAGTTTTTTTTTTTTTTTTTTTTTGTTTATCCTAATTCAGAGGACAGTGGTAGGCTTTGAAAGGTCTGGATACATTTGGTAGATTTTCAACTCTTTAAATTTTTTTATTTTGGAACTTTTGTTGATGTGCTTGCTTTCCTTTCTGAAAATGGGCCCACTCAAAAAGGAACGGATTAAGTTATCAAGATTTAAGAATTGTGGATAAAACTATTTTGACAGAGTTGCCTCCTCTGAAAAGGTATCCATTTCCCTTGAAAACAGAACAGAAGGTTTCATTTATTTATTGTAATCTTTTTTTACAGTGTTAAGAAATTCCAGTGTGTTCACTGCCTTGGCTGCGGTGGGTGGAGTATGATCCTACTGATAGCAGCAGGTCGGGGAGGAAGGGGCCGAGTTTTTATTTCTTCTGTTTATCAACTATCATTTTATTTTCTAAATTCTCCTTTATATTAACTTCCCTCTATATCCATCTCATCTGTCACTTTTCTTCCTAATATTGGGAGCGTCACAAAGAGACCCAAGTGCATGATGTGTTTTAAACCACAGAACAGTCAAGTTAAGTGTATTCCATAGCTCCTGATCAAGGTGTTTTTTTTTTTTGTTTTTAGTTTTAGTTCTCCATAAAAAACATACATTGTGGGCACTCATTAGAAGTGCCTTGGCAAGGCACTTCTAATGAGTACCCACAACATATGTTTTCATTGGCAAGGCACTTTAAATGTGTACCCACAACATGTTTTGGTGGAGAAACAAGAGAAATATCCACACTTTCTCGTTTAAAAAAATGCCTTGTCTGGAAATGTGGTATTCATTGCTGGAGTCAAGTGGTGTCCAGAACAAATCTTGAAAAGAGCGGATTTTCAAAGTCCATCCCAACCAAGTATTTTGTTTCTTTTGTTTATCAATAATGTACTTCAAAGAAGTAGATGGGGCATACTGTTTTTGTCTCGTCAGTCTGTTATATGTGTGATACCATCACATTGTTAGGACTAACTTACAACTAAGTACTAACATAACTCAAGACATTCATCTTTCTGAAATTTCACATATGACATCCTTGAAATATTTTGTCATCTGTTTTTTTTGTTTTATCTCTACTGGTTTACAGTGCATGAGTTTGTGACTCGTTCGCGTCATCTTCTAACATTTTCATACAGGTGTATGTCCTGTGAAACAGATTCTCCCAACTTCCTAGTTATATTCTCAATTGTGTAGGTGTATCTAGACTACATATTTACTCTAAGTATTCAGACACCCATAGTTCCTTACCATACTTGTTCTAAAATTGAACAGAAATCCATTTTTCTACATATTGTTGTGCCTAGAAACTGCTGGATGAGTGGCAAATAGTGTAAACCTTCATCAGATGCTGGATTCTATTGTGTTTTGTCTGGGTCTACACTATTTGCTCTCAGTCATATGCCTGACTTCTTAGGATAAATAGGTAATTTAGTAGCCATATTTAGTATCAGTTCAAAGCTGTTTCTAAGAACTTTAACCCTTAAAGTGGCAAGCAAGTTTGTAGCAGACAACACTCTATTTGTTTTTATTATTTTTCAAAGAAGTCCTGACATTTCTTGTGAATTATCTGCTGCAGACAATTCAGATGAAATATCAAGACTTTTTGTCTTTGAAAAAACAAAACAACAAAACAAAACAACTTCAAAGTGTCATCTACTGCTGTTGTGATTGACACTGCAAAAGTAAATAACCACTAAAAGGGGGTCCAAAAAAGGCCATGTCTGTCAAATCAATAGTATTGAGGAGAAATTTAAACGTATATGGTTTTAATGACTCTTGTCCACAGCAAGATCTGACTTGCCCACAAAAGTAGTTATTAGGAGTCATCACCCAAACATTACCATGTTTAATATCGTCTTGATGAGCTTAGCAGTTGATTGATTGAGTTGAGGTTTTATGGCCCAGTCAACCCATTAGGGTCATATCAAGCTGTCAGTTTATCTAAGCACACTTTTGCTGGGCAAGCTTAGTCCTTTAAGCAGTTAACCAGTACTTGTGCATGTTCTTTCGCCAGAAACTGACAACTGCCCTTTCTGAATCAGTGGAAGGGAGAGAATAACTGTAGAAAATATTTCACGACCAATCTCTACGAAAAAATGTTGCCGGACATGGGATTGAACTCGCGTCCTAATCACCAGAAAGACACACATCCCACTGAGCCACTGAGGCTGGCTAGGACTTCAGTTGGTGATTCAAATAGGTCTCACCTCATGCCCATCTCAGACCCCACATCAAAAAGGGGCCAACACCCAGATTATTAATATAGCCATGTTTGGTATGAAATTGAAGACCTTTAGAATTTCAGCAGTTAACTTTCCCCTCTAATGGCGACTTTTGTCATCTGTTAATAACCTTTGCAAACAGTTTGGACCCAGATCAGGCCCGACAAAACGTCGGGCCTGATCTGGATCCAAACTGTTTGACACTGATGGTATTCCTGAAAGTTTGAAAAAGTTAATTTTTTAAAAAAAAAAATAAGAGACAACAAAAAAACATGAAAAATTACCCAGCATGCAGAGTTACTGATACATTAACTGTCAAAATGATTTTTGTTTCCTTCTGAAAAGATGTCTGTTCAAAAAAGAAAGAACTTGCTCCCTTTAGAACCCTGCTCAGAAGGGGATAGGTGAAAAGGAAGGCAAACAGTGTCACAAAAGTTGTCTCCCTTCACAAAAATGGCATAAAATCTACCAAGCGTTTTAATCCACTTTAAATGAGTTCCCCACACCAAGCCCAAACTCCACGTACTAAAGGGATCAACATTGAAATCTATATCAGATTGAAAATTTTGAATGTTAACAATAGAAGACTCAAATGAGATGTCATCACACCCAAATCCTGACCCCATCCCAGCAAAAGTTCCAAATATAACCTTGTTTGGTACAAAATGTGTTTTGAGAACAGTTGCAACTGAGGCTATCGGATTGGAAGCACACTGTTTAACAATCATATTTTTTTTCATTTCCTTTTAGGTAGTATTTTGTTTTAACGTGTGTGATATGTTTGCAATCATGGATCACCTGACCACAATTCCATATAAGGTGCTCTTTTCATCCAAAAGAAAGTGTCCACATGACCGAGTGGGTAGACCACTTGGCTTCGGATCACCAGGTCCTGGGTTCCATTCCGCGAGAAGTGAAATTGATCTCATGGCTGTATGGCACTTCACTGCTCAGAATCTTACATCATCACCCCTTCATCACCTCTGTATGATTTATAAATGTTGAAAAATTTTGTTTGATTTGGGCTTAATGTCGCTTTCAACAATTTTTCAATCATATCGCGACATGTCTGGATGTGGCAGAGAGCTGAGTGCTCACTTTTAGAGTGCTGCCTCACTGAAATATCACACCCCAGACACTTTGACATGATATGCCACCCAGTCGCATTATACTGACACAGAGCAGACCAGTTCACAACCCCCCCGGTCACAAAGTGGACACTCTACCACTGAGCCACTGTGCCGGTTGAAAAATGTTGTAAAAATTAAAACACCAAATTCTGTATTTGACCTAATTACTGCACTGTGTGCTTAGGTTTTTCAAACTTACTAGAAACACTCAGTTGTGGTAAAATATGTATCTACCTTCTAAGGTACACGATAAAAACGATCAGAAAAGGACTTATTTGATGATGATTTTGCCGTTATTTTTTCTTCTGATTTTCTTTATAAAATCATATATTGTGGGTACTCATTTGAATTGCATTGATTAGTCAATGCAATTCAGATGAGTAGCCACAACATATCCCTTTACAAAGAAGTAGACAAAAAGTACATTGGCTGTAAACTGAAGACTACGGAATTGCTTGCCTGCACTTATAGGCTTATGTGCAGCAGTTAGGTCAAATACGGTAATCATTATTTTTCAACACAAAATATGAAGTTTTCCTACTTCTCCACAAAATTGGAGTTCTGGGTTACATTTGAAGATCCTCAGTGAGGCACTTCTGATGAGGACCAATAATATATGAGCTGATCTGTTCTGTTAGTGAGCAGCATTGGCCCTGATCAGACTCTGCTGATGAACAGGCTGATATGGATTTATGCTGGTTGCATGTCATAAAGATAATTTCTATTCAGAGAGGCCTGTTTTGTGGCAAAGTAACAAAACAGTACTCTTATTGAGTTACAGCTCTTGTAACACTCCTGTTCAGTGATTTCAATGATTTTGTAAAAATAAAAGCTATAAATACTATACCTCATCATATGAACTTCCTCATATTTTCTTACCCCCAACCCCTGTCCTGCTAAATTAGCCCATTTACTATACAGAAATGTGGGCTATGTCTGAGTTCCAAATATTGACTATCACACACACACACAAAAAGCAGATAAATCAGGGATCATTATGTGAAGACCGACTGCTTTAAAATCAACCATTATCATGGCAACCAATCATAGGAATTACATTTGTATCACAGAACAGCATAGCTCGCCTGAATCACCCTTTATCTCTAAAAAAATTAAGTAAAAACTTGCTCATGTGGGTCGGAATGGAACAGCTCAAAACTTTAGACCAATATCTGATATCAGGACAAGCATGAACTGTAATTCCACCCAGAGTTTCAGATCTAGCCCTTCAACTCTTTCACTGCCATAGGCAACGATAATAGGCTTTTTCAAACAACATAGATCCAGATGAAACGGTTCAATGGGCCGTCTCATCTGGATATATGCTGCTTGACATTCAGTCTTTAAACTTTACATATAAACGTCTTTCCAAACGATAGTTTGTTGAAATAAAAATGTCGTCTGAAATTTGGCGCCGAAAGAGTTAAAAGCTTTAATCAAAAACTTAAACCAATGCGGAAACAGATACCATGGTGACTGCTATAGCTCTACTGGTACTTTTGTACAGGTGAGCTAACATCAGCGAGCTTAAAGCAGTGGATAAGCATGAAAAATACGCACTTGGCAGAACTGCGTCCCCGCCTCCCCTCAACCCCAGTCTTATTCTTCCTTCAATTTACCTTCATGTCACTATGTTAAAACAAGACTTCTATGGAAGTGAGTGTCATGGCTACCGGGACCTTATAGTCATACATTGTATAATGCAGCCAAACGCTATGGCTGAAGTAAAATTACAAAATCGTTAGACTGAACCATCATAGCAACAAATAAGGCGCTTTTTTCGTCCGAAAAATGCTGTTATCTTTCTTATTTCTCAATAAAAACATATGTTGTGGGTACTCATTAGACGTGCCTCAGCAAGGCGCTTCTAATGAGTACCACAACATATGTATTTGTCAAGAAATAAGTAAAATATTACATGGATACCCCCCTCTTATCTGTAGCTATGAACCATTAGCCGTAAAGATCATAAAATGCTCTAATATTGAAAGAGTGGTAGGGATAATGTCTGTACCAGAATTGATGATGGTAGATCATTTTGTTAATCAGAATTGGAACTAAATATTAAGGCTGACATAAAAATTACACTGCATCCTCTTTATAACACGGTTCATTATAATACGGTTTTGGATATAACACGGTTCAAAGATGGATCCCAAAAATGTACAGATTATATTGAAAAATGACCATAAATGGTCATTATTCAATATAATCTATACATTTTTGTTTGGATATAACAAGGTTGTTTAACTAACACGGTTTATGCTATGGACCCGAACAATAGTGTTATAAAGAGATCACGGTGTACTAAGCCATCAATACGAATTTGGTCATGGTCATACAATGATACTGCACTGTTGATTCAATGTTTACCTAAATGCTAGATTTGATGCAAATGTTGATGGAAGGGCTGACAGATGAACACATAGAAAGTTGGAGACCTATATCTCTCCTGCATATGTAAGTAGGGAGGACAAAAAATGAAATTAAAACAAAAATCATAACAATAAAAAACATTTATTAGGCAAAAAATGCATAGAAAACGGCAAAGCTCACGGTTGTCTTTCTAAGACTAGACATAATAGTTAAGACCAGTAAAAGAGGGATCTTAAATATTACAATAAATATACTGTCAAAATCATATCAGAAATGTACAGTAAATGTCCTAAAATTTCAAACACTTTATATTTTGGACCTAAATTTTTTTTTTTTTGTAATTGTTTCTTAACCCTGGTCCTGCTGAACCCGAATATATCCTGCCTTTACAAACAATGTAGATCCAGATCAGTTGGCTTCTTCAGAAGCCAACTGATTTTGATCTACACTGTTTGTCATTATGAGAATTTGTATCAACAACCTGGATCAAGCAATCTGATTGGCTGAAAATTAGATGTGGGCGTGGCATCTAAATTTATTCAGCATGACAACGGTTAAAGTACTTTCTGGAATAGCAAACAAATCCTGATCAGACTGCTTCTTCAAGAGCATTCTGTGCTGGTTCTGCACTGTTTGCATATGTCATTTTGTCAGAAACTTTGGTGTACAAAATTTTAGGATGTTCACTGTAGACAAAGCAACCACATTGTTCAGTAACAATATCCAACAGTAGTTTACATTGTGTTAAGATAAATGCAATCAACATACATATAAAGTGACCATATGATATACATGTACATGTACCATCCTGTGAAGACTGCAAAATACATATAAATAAGGATCATGGAAACAAATAACAAGGTTGCATAATATATTTTATCATTCAACTCACTATAAACATTAAACACAATAGCCTATGGCATTTTTTGCTATAGCAGAATTTGCTTTCACTGTGCCTTTGAACTATTGACGGGCAATAGCTTTAGATATACCAGGACTATAACATGACCTGTTACCCAGTTCTCAGTCTGTGTACTGTTTCAGAAACTTAGCACCTGATGAAAAGAAAACCAATAATTATGTGAATTTATGTGGTACGAAAAGTAGACAAACGGCTTTTGCTGATGCAGTAGAAAGATATTTTTTTTTACCTAAATGAGGCCAAACAAGGAGTGTTGCTGGAAAACATATCGTCAGCAAACAGCAAAATGGCTATCAATTATTCAGTGAGAATTTTTAAAGGCTTCCACAGTTAAAAAAAGAATTTAGATAAGTTGGAGGCTGATGAGGTTGAATTCAAACAAAAACTTCTTTTCATTGGTGAGAACTCGCAGCAAGAGCAAGAAATCTATGCTGCCCATTCACTGTGGAATACATAAGAACAGTAAGTTCAACACAACCACATTGATGCAGATTTCAAGGAAGCCAACAAAATGTTTGTTCTATGTTAGTGCAAACAAAAAGGGAAGGAAAGGGAGAAATCCAACAAAAAATACTTTGTCCAAATAAGATCTGAGATTACCGTATTCTTTGACTTGGAAAGTCCCAAAGGATTTCAAGACTAAAGTATTTGTTGCTTTTATGCTTTATTTCTGTAACAGGGCTGGGAAAATATCAAGGCCTTGAAACCAACAAACTTTAAAGTCTGATCTATGATTTACTGTTTCTAGATGTTGGCATAACAGAAATGTATTAGAACATATTACAAAGATGCCCTAGACGTTTACCTCTTGCAACACCCTTAGAAAGAATTCGGGGGTCAGTAGCTATGGAATGAAAAAGCCTCTCCAATGCACCATGTTCCAAATATGAATGCTTTTTGGCATATGACTGCTAATGTGTGAGTGCCAAGATAAGCGTTTGAAAAACTTATACATAACACTTGCAGTGTGACATAAACTTACAGGGAATGTGAACTACATTACATGTACCAGGGTTAGAACAATAGATCTCCATGTACTTCATACAGGCCAGTGAAGATGGCAGGAAGTATATTAACCTTTACCACTCTCTGGGCATTTTCAGCAGACGACAAAATGATGTTATTTTTCTTATTTTTCCCAGAAAACAGGATTTGACATTTCATGCAAATTGTCTCCTTAGGAGACAATTTGCATGAAATGTCAAATCCTGTTTTCTGGGAAAAATAAGAAAAATATTTCAAAATGTCGTCTGCTGAAAATTTTACCCAGAGTGCTAAGCGTTAAGTTCCCTGTAAAATAATTTGAGCCAAAGCACAATAAAACCTACAATAAGACCTGTGTGACCAGCAAAGACTCGGATCAGCCTGTACATCCACCAAGTATGGCAAGGGTTCTCATTTATATGGATAACCTGCAGGCTGTAAAAGACACATGTGATCAGCGAAGACTGATCAGACTGCCCGGCTGCACAGGCTGATCTGAGTCTTCACTTGTCACACGTCTTATTGTCATGTCAGCTCATTTCATACTTTGGTATGATTCACACTGGGGAACTGTCATGTAAGTGACTTTTGTGGAAAGAAATAAAATACAAAAAATGTACACATTTCCAAAGGAGAGTTTGTGACTGAAATGAGTCAAACAGGAAAAAGTGAGACATATTACCAAAGGTGAGGTATTCTCCTCTGCAATTTTTTTCCTCTTACCCAAAAATGTAAGATTTGACATCTTATTGTATTGTTGTTAATTGTTGTTGCTGTTTATTTCAGATAATATTTAGGATATTGGTTGGGTATAAAACGGTTATTTCATGGCCCTTTGGGTCTTAGATAAAACTGTTGTCACTGCCTGATGCACTACTGCCCTCAGCCGCAGGCCTTCCTCATCTTCAAACAGGTTTTGATTATGCCCCAAACAGCTATTAACACTTGTCCTGCTGAATAAATTAAGAAGCCACACCCATTTCTAATTTTCAGCCAATCAGATTACTTGATCACGGTTGTTGATATAAATTCACATACTGAATGGCAAACAGTGCAGATCCAGATCAGTTGGCTTCAGAAGCCAACTGATCTGGATCTACACTGTTTGCAAAGGTAGGATATATCCTGGTTAAGCAGGACAAGGACAAGGGTTAAATACATGTAACAACAAATTCCAACCAAGCTTTTTTTGACAAATGCAATAAAATAGGTAAACAATTGTTTTAGGTTTGTGTAAACAGTTCATTGTTAAAATAAACAAATGTTATCTACATACTGTAGACACAAAACATTACCAATTTAAAGGTGTAACTGGAAGCACTACTTGGCTCCGTTCAAATGGTTTCAGTGGTGTTGCAGATGACATTATTTTAAAAGCAACTGTTGCCCTTGCAACTGATCAAAACAGCAGGTGAGCATAAAAACATCAGGTTGGCACAGGACCCTCAAAGGAACATTAGTGCCAGTTTCAGTTCAATCATTTTATTAGTCCACATATGAAGACATCATTTAACGATTTTCTAATTATAAGTCTATGGGGCACTTTGGTTGCCATGACAACCAATCAAATTGGTTTACAGACACAAACCGTGAACTACCCAAGGACATTTCTGTCAAGTTCGGCTGAAATGGCTTCAGTTCCTTTTGAAGGGGTATCAATTTAAATATTTCCTGTTTCAAAGCTAAGCATCGCTGTAGCAACCAATCAAAATAGAATGGCATAAAGCAAAAACCTGGTAAGGGACAGTGTTGAGAATCAGCCATAAGTTCATAATCAATCATCTGTTTTGTGAAACTGACTGATCATCATGCAAGTAGTCAACTTGTAGAAAATATAATTATTCTTATTTTAGCCCTCTTTCAGGTACTTATTAACCCTTAAAATGCCAAGAAAACCTGCATCTGAAAATGTTGTCTGTTGTCATCTGCTGAATATTCTTGCAAACTTTTCAAACCTATTTTTGCATACAGGCAAACAGTGTGGACCCAGATCAGACTGCTCCTAGAGGAGCAGTCTTATTTGGGTCCACACTGTTTGCAAAAATGACTTTTAAAATCACAAGCAGATGATAAAGCAGACGACAATTGTTGTGATTGGCAGTTTAAGCTCCAGATAAGATAGGTTTCTTCATAATATTTTTTCTTAAACAAATATGTCGTCAGTACTCAGTAGATGCACCTTAGCAAGGCGCTTCTAATGAGTGCCACAATATACATGTATGTTTTCATGGGAAATAAAAAAAATATCAGGGTCTTATCTAAGCTATACTTATTTCACCTTTACTCACCACCAATCAAAAAGACAGTACTTATTATTATTTTTTTTTTACTATTTTCACAACTTGCTTGTTAACATAAGTGAGAAAAAATGTTCTTTATCCTTGTCCTGCTGAATCTGGATAAACCCTGCCTTTGCAAACAGTGTAGAACCAGATCAGTTGGCTTCTTCAGAAGCCAACTGGTCTGGATCTACACTGTTTGACATTAAATGTGTGAATTTGTATCAACAAACTGGATCAAGTAATCAGAATGTCTGAAAATTAGAAGTGCGTGTGGCATATTAATTTATTCAGCATGGCAAGGGTTAAAAATAGAATTGTCTAAATAGTCAGCTATGAAAATTCTTTCCCATAATCAGTCACAAGAGGCAGAAGTGACAGCACTAGTAGAGGATTATGCAAGGAATGTTTGTAACAAGTTCAAAATGTTTAATTGGTTACTGAGATGTTAACTGCTTGATCACTATGACAACCAGTCAAAACAGCTTCCCAGCATAAAAATTCTGAACTTGCTTTCCCCTTACCCAAGCAAAATTCTACCATTTGGTTTCAAATTGCTTCAGAGATGATGTATAGTGTTTTACATCCCTTTCCAACTTGCTTTGCCCTTACCCAAGCAACATTTCTACCATATAGTTTCAGCCGGCCTCGGTGGCTCAGTTGGATGCGCCGTCCGACTGGAGACCAGGAGGTCGCGGGTTCAATCCCCGCCGAGGTCTGCAACATTCTTTCGTGGAGATTGATCATGAAATATTTTCTACGGTCATTCTCTCCCTTCTGCTGATTCAAGAAGGGCAGTTGTCAGTTTCTGGCGAAAGAATGTGCACAATACTGGTTAACCGCTTAGAGGACTTAGCCTGCCCAGTAAACGTGTGGTTAGGTAAACTGACCGCGATCGACATGACCCCATTGGGTTGACTGGGCCGTAAAACTTTAACACAAACAAACCATATAGTTTCAAACTGCTTCAGAGATGAGGTTTGGTGTTTTACGTCCCTTTCAGTATTACCGGGTATTTAAAGTCATTTTGAAGCCAATGGAAGTTTGATACATGTAATGAAGGGCTCTGGGAATGAATAGCAGTACAATCATATGCTGAATTCAGCCCCCTCCCCTGCAGGATTCGAACCGGGAGCCTTACAATCTGCAGTTGGGAACACTATCCACTCAGCCATCAAGACTCTTTAAATTGTTTCAGAGGCATTGCAGATGTCTTTTTTAAACAAGTTTTAATAAATGTACATGTACTACATATGAAATACAATAACTGTAGCTATTTATCCTGAGCTAAGAAATAAACAGTACTTATAAAAGATAAAAATACATGTAGATGGACCCAGTCAATGGCATGCCATTATAAACCCTTACACTGTGATGCTGACCCATCCAAGAACAAACTCTAAGTTAGGCTCAACCTAACTCAAACCATCTAAAAGAGAAACTTAACGAGCATGTGCTCTATCCTTCATGCCAATCAATTTGATATGTTACAGGACAATGTTCAAAGTTTCAGATAGTATAATTTTAACCGCATCCCACCTGTACCCTCCCTACCCAATCACTATTTTAGTTATAGTGGAAAAATGCTTATTAGGCAAAAAAAAAAAAACAAGAGGGCCATGATAGCCCTGTAACGCTCACCTGAGCAACATAGCACTTTGAGAACCTGATCTAGAACTGATCAAGGCAAACATTCTGATCAAAGTTCAAAATGATTATATTAACAAGTAAGACAATGTAGCATGTCTAATGGACTGTGAAATAAAGGTCAAGGTCAAATATGGATGACTGCACTCATGAGGCCATGCTAAGATGTATGCATGTACTAAGTATCGCTGGCTGTAGGAGCAATAGTTAATGAGAAACTGACCTAAACACAAACACTTCACAAGTACCAAATATCACTCTGTAGGACCAATAATTACTGAGAAACTGACCTAAATGGAAAAACTTAAGAGAGTCACTGGACAGAAAACTATACATCATCTTGAAATCATCAAGACAAACATTTTGAGCAAGACTCATGATGATCACTTCAAAAATGTGACCTCTAGAGCATCAACAAGGTTTGATTTGGCCAGGTGAACTAGTTTCTGATATCAAGTGACCCAGTTTTAAACTAGACCTAGAAATCATCAAGACAAACATTTTGAGCAATATTTATGATGATTATTCAGTGCTTGCACTAACTGTCAAAATCAGGAAGTCCCAGGACTTCCTAGCACCAATATCTGGAAGTCCTGGTGATCAAATTTTTTCACTCACTTTTAGAAATTCAACCTCAATATTCTTAAACTCTCATTTATGGAGTAAAACCTCCTTTCTTAAGCTAAATAACACATAATTTCAATTATTTCATTCTAAATTTTTGTTATAAATGACTAAATATCTTTAAAAGTTGGGAGTCCCAGACTTCCTGGCATTGATTTTTGGAAGTCCCAGGGCTATTTTTTGAGAGTCTCTGACTCCCAGATTTCCCTTAATGCAAGCACTGATTATTTAAAAAATGTGACCTCTGGAGTGTTAACAGTTTTCTGCTGATTTGGCTTGGTAACCTAGTTTTTGACCCCATGTGACCCAGTTTCAAACTTGGCCTAAAAAATCATCAAGACAAACATTTTGAGCAAGATTCATGATGACTGCTTCAAAAATGTGACCGCTAGAGTGTTAACAAGGTTTTCTGCTGATTTTGCCCGGTGACCTATTTTTTGACCCCAAGTGACCCAGTTTCAAACTTGACCTAGAAATCACCAAGACAAACATGTTGAGCAAGATTCATGATGATTGCTTCAAAAATGTGACCACTAGAGTGTTAACAAGGTTTTCCGCTGATCTGGCCAGGTGACCTAGTTTTTGACCCCAGGTAACTCAGTTTCGAACCGGACCTAAAAATCATCAAGAAAAACATTTTGAGCAAGATTCATGATGATCGCTTAAAAATGTGACACTAGAGTGTTAACAAAGTTTTCGACTGATTTTGCCCGATGACCTAGTTTTTGACTCCAAGTGACCCAGTTTGGAACTTGACCTAAAAATCATCAAGACAAAAATTTTGAGCAAGATCATGATTACTGCTTCAAAAATGTGACTCTTAGAGTGATAACAAGATTTTCAACTGATTTGGCCATCTGACCTAGTTTTTGATCCCAGGTGACCCAGTTTCGAACCTGACCTAGAAATCATTAAGACAAACATTTTGAGCAAGATTCATGATGACTGCTTCAAAAATGTGACTGCTAGAGTGTTAACAAGGTTTTCTGCTGATTTGGCCTTGTGACCTAGTTTTTGACCCCAAGTGACCCAGTTTCAAACTTGACCTAGAACTCATCAAGACAAACATTTTGAGCAAGATTCATGATGATTGCTTGAAAAATGTGACGGCTAGAATGATAACAAGATTTTACGCTTTTGGCCAGGTGACCTAGTTTTTGACCCCAGGTGTTCCAGTTTCGAACTTGACCTAGAAATCATCAAGACAAACATTCTGAGCAAGATTTATGATGATTGCTTCAAAAATGTGACCCCTAGAGTGTTAACAAGGTTTTCTGCTGATTTGGCCCGGTGACCTAGTTTCAAATCTATCCTAGAACTCATCAAGACAAACATTTTTAGCAAGATTCATGATTATTGCTTCAAAAATGTGACCGCTATAGTGTTAACAAGGTTTTCTGCTGGTTTGGCCAGGTGACCTAGTTTTTGACCCCATGTGACCCAGTTTCAAACATGACCTAGAAATCATCAAGACAAATATTTTGAGCAAGATTCATGATGACTGCTTGAAAAATGTGACGCTAGAGTGTTAACAAGGTTTTCTGCTGATTTGGCCAGGTGACCTAGTTTTTGACCCCAAGTGACCCAGTTTCGAACTTGAGCTAGAAATCATCAAGACAAACATTTTGAGAGAGATTCATGATGATTGCTTCAAAAATGTGACCGCTAGAGTGTTAACAAGGTTTTCTGCTGATTTGGCCCTGTGACCTAGTTTTTGACTCCAAGTGACCCAGTTTTGAACTTGACCTAGAAATCATCAAGACAAACATTTTGAGCAAGATTCATGAAGATTACTTCAAAAATGTGACCACTAGAGTGTTAACAAGGTTTTCTGCTGGTTTGGCCCGGTGACCTAGTTTTTGACCCTAAGTGACCCAGTTTCGAACTTGACCTAGAAAGCATCAAGACAAACATATTGAGCAAGATTCATGATGATTGCTTCAAAAATGTGATCGCTAGAATGTTAACAAGGTTTTCTGCTGATCTGGCCCGGTGATCTAGTTTTTGACCCCAAGTGACCCAGTTTTGAATCTGACCTAGATTTAATAGAGGCAAACATTTTGAGCAAGTTTCATCAAGATTAGGTAAAAACTATGACCTCTAGAGTGTTAACAAGTTTTCCTTTGATTTGACCTGGTGACCTAGTTTTTGATCCCAAGTAACCCAGTATCAAACCTGACCTAGATTTCATAGAGACAAACATTCTGACCAAGTTTCATCAAGATTGGGTCAAAACTGTGACCTCTAGAGTGTCAACAAACTAATTGTTGACGACGAACGACGGCGGACAGATGGTGATGACAATAGCTCACCCTGAGCTTATGCTCAGGTGAGCTAAAAAAAAAAAATATGTGTGTTTCAGGTTACATGGAATTTTAAAATAGGGACGGTAGGTTGGAAAATATTTTTATTTTCTTAAAAGTTTTTATACAGGGTTAATAGGAAAACAATATGGCCAAACAGGGAAATCCCCACAAAATCCTTAAAAAACTTTAGGGTTGGTGGTGAAAAATTAGGCATGGCCGTGTAACCTGAAACACACACTTTTTTTATTTTAGGACTTAGTTAATGGACAAATAAATATTAAAATAAAATACCATATTCACTCTAAATATTTGAACACCATAACTCCTTTAATACTGTACTGATCCTGAAATTTGAACAAGTCTATTTTACTACCCAATGATGTAGCTAAAAACTGCTGGATGAGTGGCAAGCAATGTTATGCAATGTGTGATCAGGATCTACAATGTTTGGTCTACTCTGATTACTCAGGTATGACAGTCCGAATACTTAGGATAAATAAGGTACCCTACCGAATGGACCCAGTCCCCCATACATCACAATTTAACCCCTCTTCACACACACACACACACACAGTCACACACCTACAAATAAACTGACATTTTGTTCAAGGCAAGTCTAGAAGATTATGGTCGGCATACAGTTTTTCTACAATGTCAAATATTCTGAGACCTAGTTCAGCAACTTTTCCGAGAAGTTCCTCTGTATGAGCCATGTTATCCACTTTCAGTTTCTCCATAAACTGTATTCTTGTTGGTAAAGTATACACAGCTATATGCACTCCCTTTCGGATCAACCATGGATGATGTTTTGCTAATGTATGATCATAGCTCTTTGCTGCTATTCCTGAGAGTTTAGCATCTCTCTCTGCTATTTTTATATTTTTCATAAAGTCTGCTACGAAGTACAGAGCTCTATGAAGTCTAAGTAGTGTCCTTGATCCAGATGCTTTCTTCTTGTTATTGGTTGTACTGGTTTTAACTTCATAATTTATCATGCTTTGTATTGTTTCATATTCTTCTCCCAAGTCTGAACTCCGATAGTCTTTAAGTATGTCAATTTTTTCCACCACATCAGAATTCACAAAAGCAAAAACCGTGCCAAGAAGTCTCAGTAACCTGAAATAAAAATAAAGAACAATTTTATGCCTCCTGTGTCAGTAAGTGTGAGCATAATCTCTGAGAAAAGCAAGGCTCCTGTTTGATTTGAGTTGGAATTTTATGACCCAGTCAATGCTTTTAAGGTCATGTCGAGCTGGTCAGTTAACCTACTCACACTTTTCTTGACCAGCTTAATCTTGTGCAAATGCTTTTGCCAGTTACTGACAATTGCCCTTCTTGAATTAGTGGAAGGGGGAGAACTTCAGATTGTAGAAATAATTCATGATCAATGTCTACTTAAGCTTTGTGGCTGAGTTCAATGAGTTGGGATTCGAACTTGCCACTCCTGGATCTGCAGTTGACAAATTGATGCAATTCAAATGAGTACCAACAACATATGCTTTTATAGAGAAAATCAGAAAAAAAAAATTACATAGCATCATTAAATAATCCTCTCATGAAGCCATCTGCTGATCATACTTTATTTTATACAGTGTCCTTATAAGGTTGACATTTTACTACAAGTGTAATTTCCAGTAATTTTGCAAAACCTAAGCACATAGTCTGTAATTAGCCCAAAAATGGTATCAGGATTAATTTGTTATTCTGAATGCTTTAGTCTAAGCATATTAAATAATCATAAAACAAGATTGCATGATAATTATTATAAATGAATTTATTCACTCATTTTCACCATTTATTTATTTCAATTTCAACCCTTGTCCTGCTGAAGTTGAACCCGGATATATCCTGCCTTTACAAACAGTGTAGATCCAAATCAGTTGGCTTCTGATCTGGATCTGCATCTGCACTGTTTGTCATTCAGTATGTGAATATGTATCAACGACCAGGATCAAGTAATCTGACCGGTCAACAATTTGAAATGGGCATAATAATTTATAATTTATTCAACATGACAAGGGTAATAAATACAAATCAACTGTCACTGATTAAATTGGCAAATTGTAGTGCAATCAGTGCAATACTGTAGAAAGAAATTGCAATTGATTTCTTTGGTATGTTATTGTCCCTTGTCTGTACATGTTTGATTTTTTTTTTTTGTTTTTTGAATATTGATTGTAATTTCCTTCCACAATTAATAACTGCACTGAAGATGACCATTTGATCATCTTTTGAGTCAGTATCTGTCAAATCCTTTGTCTGGCAGCCTGGGACCTGTTAAATTTATTGCTGGTTATGTAAAATATATTTTAGTAAGTATGCTAAGCCTTTGAGTCAGCATATACATAAAAATAAAACACAAGCCCTTCATGAGTTTTAAACTGGCTAGCTTGCCCTATATTATACCGGGAAAGGCTTCCTGCTGCAATACTTCACCATGTTCACCAGGCAAGTTGATTAAATTTTGATCATCTGCACAATACCAGCTAAATGTATTTATAGGACCCTTTTATCTTTGTATATTGCCATATTTAGTGTTAAGCCAGAAATTAATTATTTATGCAAAAATGTTTTTCCGATACTGTTTGCTAAGTGTTTTATTGATAACTGATTATGAGTATCCCTAGTGGGATTGTCTGACATACATTGCATCTGATATGATCAATATCATGCTTAGGCTTAAAGAGTATTTATATATGATGACATAATTCATACCTCTATATAAGGAGATTTTTTTTTTTCAAACGAAAATTATTGATAGCTTTCTAACTTCTCAGAAAAAAAAATAAGTTGTGGTATTCATTAGAAGTGCCTTGCCAAGGCAGTACCCATATGTTTTCATGCAAAAGTAGGAAAAATATCTGTCAGTTACCTCTTCTTATCTAGAGCCACGAATTATAATAATAAATGTTTGAAATATGGCGTGATCATACATGTACCTACAAAATTACTTCCTCAGTCCCTGTGACGACAACCAGTATTTTTATTAAAATGCAGCCTTGTCAAACTTAATCAGACACTAAAATTATATCTTTAGCAGAAGAAACAAAATAATGAGACCCAAATGTGCCTGAATCGCTCTTCTGTCAGTCCTGAACACTGAAAATAAATTATAGAAATACAAGTTTTGCATCGTGTCTCAAACACAGGTAGAAAAAGGTGGACAAAGAAAGAAGTAGGTAAAACTAATACAAACTTTGAAATCTCTTCGTACGCATCGACATAATGGTCGATTGTTATCGTATCATCTTCGGAAATACAGCCATAAAAGAGATCGTAGAGACGTTGTAGCTCGAAGTTGTGCCACACGGAAGCCATTCGGTATTTACTGTTCTGGTTCTCTGCTATGAAACTATTCTGGTTCTCTGCCCATAGATAAAACACTGCACCGCATCAAACCAAATGAAATAGAATAGAATAGAATTTGTTGATCCACCGGTCAGGGAGATTCTATTTTTCTTCAAGGCCAGGGAAAAGTCAGGGGATGTTAAAAAGTGGTCAAGGAAATGTTAAATACCAAGAAAGTCAATTTTAAATACCAATAAAGTCAGGGAAAAATCAGATAATTTCTCATTTTGGACCAAAACTGTTTGGCTGTGGCAGGTATTCTATCCATTTTGAGTGATTGAAAACCTTGTAATTATTTTTTCGCTCGCCGCGCTCGCTCGACATTATATATATTAATGTTCATTTTAGAAAATGGGTGCCCAAAAACTTTAAACATTTTATTTTTTAACTGTACAATTAGGGCGGCATATTTTTATGTGCTAAAAATAGAACTTATCACTTATCTACTTCAAGTCTTTTGAATTTTCAGCATACTGGTCTGGGAAAAATAGAATGTGGTCAGGGAAAAGCCAGTAAAAAGTCAGGGAATTAGGTTTCTCATTACGATAACACGCCTATTCAAATATTTTGAAAAATTCACCACCGCAAACTGTAAGTTTTCAGATAAAAATTCTGATATTTTTCAAATTTTCTGCTCAAAACATAGATTGTTGGTACTCATTAGAACCGCCTCGCCGAGTCGGTTCTAACGAGTACCCACAATCTATTTTTTGAGTAGAAATAAGAAAAATAATGCATACCTCTGTAAACTCCAGTTTTACTATATAAAAGTAGAGTTTAAGGCGGTCAAAATTATACAGGTATGTTTTTGTGATGTGACCGAGGGTGGCTGTACATGAAATCAGGGAATAGTATATAAATTGACATGTAGAAACCATGATGAACTACACTGAATAAATATGAGAACAAGAAACACCCCTTTAAGACCGTGCAACTCCTTTCTGCTTACGTACCGACCGATCGTTAACCCATTTATACCAAGTAGACCATTCTACCTCAGCTGTTTGGAATGGTCCATTTCCAACTGAAAGATTGTCTGGCTTGTACCATGTTTATGGAAATTGCTTTATGGAAACGCCACGCTCTGCGGCGTCTCATCTAGGTCTAACCTAGTTATCAATGTCCCTTTTATCATGGGATGCTAGGCATAAATGGAATAACAAGTGGCTGTCGCTTGTGGTCTTGCAACAGTTTGAAGAACATATTCAATCTCTTTGCTGCTTTATTTCCCTGTGGTCTTCAAGCATGATGAATGCGCAAATAGTTGGCGACTATGACTGTGGCCAGTCCAGCACTCCACCCACACATCGCTTTCTTCATTCTCACATTCTGTCTATCTTTCCTCCACACGACGTAGTCACTGCGATACCAGTGTTTAGAACTAGGATGCATCCAAGCGGTCTTCTTGCTGTTTGACAAGCAAAATAATGTGTTCGGGATCAGTACGTCATCCTCTGCACATTACTTCATCACAAATGTAACTGTCAACTCCTTCTGACTTATTTACATCTTCCAGGGTCTAGTGTTCTGTATCGACTTTGGTAATGAAGTCTTCGACAAACTTGTCTATCCCACAGTCCGTC
Source organism: Anodontia alba (assembly GCA_964016985.1). Lineage (NCBI taxonomy): Eukaryota > Metazoa > Mollusca > Bivalvia > Lucinida > Lucinidae > Anodontia > Anodontia alba. The sequence goes on from OZ024836.1 coordinate 49,436,932, forward strand.
ATATCCGTGCAGAAATCACAAAATCCACACCACAACAGAACGTCTTTGGCCTTGCTGTCTGTTGTCGGGCTTGCTATGGTTCTGCTTTTCTTTTGATCTGGCTTTTGGCTTGTGGTGGGATCCTCGTATGTGTTTTGTCGCAGTGCTGAGGAAGTAATGTTTAATGTTTTTCTTTGTGTTAATCCTCTGGTGGGTTGGGGGGGGGGGGGGGGGGGGGGGGGCTTTGCACGGGCTAGGCGGTTGTGTGTAGCTGGAATTGTGCCAGGATTGTGATCAAGGGTTGAGCGTTTCCGTTAGGGTGGTGGGCTGCGTTCAGTATAGCGGAACACACGCGGACATTCTCGAATGCTTGCAATTAAACTATCCCTTAATTTGAAACTATTTTCGTCAGACGGTAGCGAGTGCCCCTGAATTGTCTTTTGTCGCAAAATATGGTGACCAACGCGAATGAATAATATTTTGAATATTTGTACATTCATGTCTTTGTTTGTAACAAAGACATGAAACGTTTTACTGCGCTAATATTATCTGTTCGATGATATAAGAAAAAGTCTTGTCAGCAAAAATGATAGTTTCCCTGTAAGTTGAGGTCATATGAGACGGGTACTAAGTGAAATCATATGAGACAGGTTTTCAGAAGAGACAAAATAGTTTGTAAAATAGTCATAAGTCTTCTGCTTCGCTGAACGCATAACCTGTTCTGCGGATGTCATTTCGTGTGAATCTAACCTTATTCGGTGCCTTAGGAGGATTTGTTCCGTGATTGTGGCCATTCCTGGGTATCGTCACACATATAATATAGGGATCAAACATGGTTTTTCATGCATTAACATTCGCCAGGTCCCGAGGGAGGTGTTGAAAACCGAGGCCGAAGGCCGCGGTATTCAACACCTCCCAAGGGACCTGGCGAATGTTAATGCATTGAAAAACCATGTTCGATCGCTATTATTGCATAAAAAACTGAAAACTGAAAACAATTGCTACATTTTGCATTTTTGCTTGCACTATTTTGTTTCGCCTTTTTACAGATGTCTCGCGAACGTAATTACCACTGACTATGCTCGTTCTAGGGCCGGGCAGTACAAATCTCGTAACGGCAGCAAATTTGTGGCCCCGGTACGATCAATTTGCTTAAAGTTCAATATTAAAGATCAATATGCTTAAAGTTGTCTCCCGTGTTAAGAAGAAAAAGATATAATTGAGATTGGAAAAAATCTAATCGCATTCGTATTTCTTTTTTATTTCTTTTTTTTATTTTTAGCATTCTAATGAATATAACAACACTGAAGACTCCGGTCAGCCAGAATATACATGTAGTCATATTAGGTCTTCGTTTTCATTAGCTCGATTTACTTTGGTCAAAGAAAACAGCGAAGTCTGGCGTATGTTTGTTAGTGTGTCCCATAAAGGGTTAGGCTACAGATAGATGTTTTGCCTTGCCCCTTTCCGATTTGTCTTTGTTGAATCTGGGGAAATATCCGTACTTAACCTAATAAAATAAAACGAAGACATTAACACATTTCTTATATTTTATTTTATTGTGCAAAACCCGACCTATGACAAAAATATACAAATGGTGTACTTGTTTAACTTGTATTTATTTTTAACAAAAGAAGGTAAATGTTTTCTAAACAAGACCATATCTATATCATGTATTATGCTTAGATTAATAGTAATCGAAAAAATGAACAGTCATTGTTTATCTCTCTGCTATTTCGCGTTCTCAGGAAGAAATACCACACATGTATTACATGTTCGTTCGAGCTAGGGCTGGCTAATCAGAGCTGAAGAGATAATCGATGACCAGTCCTACTATTGTGATCGATACTCGATTAGTAGTCACTGAAGATTTGGTCATAATTTTTACCTGTCTGTTTGAGCATGACTCTTACCATATGTTATACTTTACCGATGTATTTGGGCAGACAGCCCTGAGCAAACAGTGCAGACCCAGATGAGACGCCACAAAAGGCGGCGTCTCATCAGGATCTAAACTGTTTGTCACTCATTCAGCTATTTTTAGACACAACAATGGGTAGTGAATTGTACTTGTTCAAATTTTAGAAACAATATAGTAAACAGTTTAGGTGCCTGAATACTAAGGGTAAATACGTTAAAGTAATAGAAACAAAAATCAAATGATCGATTATTCGCAAATTTGTAACGATAGTCATTTTTGTGGAATTTATCGATGAATTAATCGATTATCCGATTAATTGTGCCAGCCTTAGTTAGAGCTGCAATGTGGGAAACCGTACCCTCTGACATGTGCGCCCAACGAAGACGACTCAAACCAGACTGCGCATCCGCGCTTGTTCATGAGAGATTATGAAAACCTACAACATGCCTCGCACATTTTCCTCTCACCCTCCCAAACCCAGTCGCAATTAGCAGCGTCTTCAGCAGATATTTTTTGATCAAAAAGGCGTCAAACACATACACGAACAGTAAAGATTGAGAACAACCTCTGACCGGATTTCCATTTTCGCCTGTGGAACCCAATGCCTCAATGTTCTCTGAGCAAATGTTGATATCCTTATCAAATAATCAGGATGTGTAGATTGATAAAGCACCATTTTATATGACCTGACGCAACGTTTGTTCCACATAAAGGGCTCTTATATACATGCATTTGCAATGGGCGCTTATGCATGGCCTGATCATAGAGAGAGAGAGAGAGAGAGAGAGAGGTGCAATAAGAGGTTAAATCTGGCGACACTAATCTTTTGTTTGTTTGTGTTGTTTTATGGCCCAGTCAACCTAATGGAGTCATGTCGAGCGCAGTCCGCTTACCTAGCCACACGTATACCGGGCAGGCTTAGTCCCGTAAGCGGTTTACCAGTATTGTGCATATTCTTTCGCCAGAAACTGACAATTGCCATTCTTGTATCAGCGGAAGGGAGAGAATGACCGTAGAAAATATTTCATGACAAAATTTTCACGACAAAGTGTTGCCGACTCGATGGGGGGTCGAACCCGCAACCTCCTGATCACCAGTCGGACGCGCGTCCAACTGAGCCATGAGGTCGGCACTACTATTCTTTTAAGTTAAAATATATGCTTTTATGGGAAGCAACTCCGTTAAACTTATGTTTGTCTCCCATCTGAAAAGGTGTCTAATCTATATTGTTTTCCTTTCAGAGTAGACACCTTTCAGAAGGGATTTGGTGTACAGTAACGCATACAGAAAATCACAAAAGTTGTCTCTGTTGTATAAAATGGGGGAAAATCTACCAAGTGTATCAGTCCGAACTCGTGGTTTACACAAGAAAATGTACATATGACATGTGCGCCCAGTGCCTTCTCAGATTGCGCAGCGCAACTGTGTTGACTAATTGGGATATGCGACAGGTTCCCCGTGGACAGACAACGGCCAATGGTTTTGTTTTTCAGTCCAACAACGAAGACTCCGATTAGATGTGTGGATGTGCAGGCTGATTTGATTTTTCGATGGTCGCACATGTTCGAAGGTACTTTTATCAAGTCGAGGTTCATATGCCAGAATATACAGAATTCTGCAGGAGTCGTGAGATACATAACAGCGCAGGCTCACATCTTGGCTTAAAGCGTTGGTTACTGCAGATTACATTAACCCTTGCTATGCTGAATTAATTAAGATGCCACGCCCACTTGTAATTTTCAGCCAGTCAGATTACCTGACCCAGTTGTTGATGCAAATTCACATACTGAATGGCAAATAGTGCCGATTCAGATCAGCTGGCTTCTGAAGAAACCAGCTGATCTGGATCTACACTCGTTGCAAAGGGAGGACATATTCGGGTTCAGCAGGACAAGGGTTAATGAGAGGAGAATACCCTTCACTGCGCAGATGTTCAGATTGAACCTACGCTGTTTGCATATGCCAAGAAGATCCCTTTCTCATGAAAAGGCTCAGTTATTAAATTACAGTCAAACCTGTGTTAAGCAAGCACCTATGGGAAAGCTAAAACTGGTTGCTTAAGACAGGTGCTTGCTTAATACAGGCAGATTGCCACTTCTTTGCCTTTAATGCGATCTGAAATAGTAGCCTTTAAAGGCAGGTGATTGCTTAATACAGGTGGCATTTAGGACAGGTTTGACTGTATATATGAACTTAAATTTTGTAATAGGATGGCACTATAACACTTCACTAGTCAGTCAATGTATATGCGCAATGAAGCTACATACCGATTTACCATGCATGAGACTTAGATTTCACATATACCTACTGTAACACCTCATAATATTTTAAATATGCATTAGATTTTGCATTGAATTGTGATATAATAAAAACACCGCAAAACACTGCGAGCGAAAATTCAAGGACTGTTGAAACTATGTCAGCAAGTACTGCTTACTTGACACCATCTGCAATAAACTGATTTTATGTAACATGTATTTTATTGGATTTCCGTAACAGATACTCAAATTTATATCGCAAGGAAAGCAATTCTTACTGTTTACAAGTCATAACTCACATCAGAATTGCACATTAATGCCATACGTTTCGTGGGAAATGGGGTTGTATTATTTGATTTCTATATTTTTGTCTTGTTTTACTATCGACACAGGTTTTGTAGTTAGATCTGGTTCTATTCTGGATATAACTAATGACCGTGAATCATGTGTGTCCTATTGAAATTGACTAGATACACTTTGAAGATTTCTCTCGTTTGTTTAAATGGAAGAGAACTTTTGTGACTATACCGATCACGAAAACCTACCTATATACTTTTGACCCCCTTAAACCCCACTTTTATATAGTAAAACGGGTTTACAGGGGTGTACATTATTTTTTGTTATTTCTGCTCAAAAACACAGATAGTGGGTACTCGTTAGAACCGCATCGGCGAGGCAATTCTAACGAGTACCCACAATCTATGTTTTGAGCAGAAATATGAAAAATATTAGAATTTTTTATCTGAAAACTTTCCGTTTTTGGTGGTGAAATTTTCAATATATTTGAATAGGCATGTTTTCATAACGGATTGCCTTCCTGCACACCAAGACCGTTCTGAAAAGGGATCTACTGCTAACAGAAAACAAATATTTCCCAAGGGAGCATATTCTTTCCTTTTATAGTAGACCCCTTTCCAAACGGGCGGCAAAACCAATTTGAGTGCATCCATTCCATTTAACATTAACCCCTCTCTGGGCGTATTCAGCAGACGACATTTTGAAATATTTTTTCTTATTTTCCCCAGAAAACAGGGTTTGAGATTTCATGCAAATTGTCGGAGACATTTTTTCTTCTTTTTTCTAGAAAAAATAAGAAAATTAATTCAGAATGTCGTCTGCTAAAACGTTTACCCAGAGTGCTAAGCGTTCAGCATGAAAGGTGTTCTCGCCTCGTTGACATGAGAAAAAAAAAACGTCTTGGCTTTCGGAAGATATGAACAACAGTGAAAACTTCGAATTTGAAAACATGGAAAATTGTATTTCAAACTTCAACAGTTCATATGGGTATGAAAGGTTTTAGAAATGTTCTGGTGTATCACTTGAGATTTGGTGAAACGATGGAAAGGTATTTCAATAAATACATGTAGATCTGCACCCAGCGGGCACACAACACCGAAACAACGTCGTTCCAACGTTGATTTAATGTCCATGACGTTGAATTACATGCGCGTGAGGTTCTAGTTTAGCAATCCTCTTTAGGCATATGGAACCCAGGCGGTTCGAAAAGCAGTATCGAGATTATCTCCTATATCAAGATATTGTAGGGACTGACGGGCAGAACTTCCAGCCTCTGTGATTGAATCAACGTTGAAACGACGTTGATGAAACAAACGTTGAAAATGTAAAACAACATCGTTGAAACGAATGTCGTTCAAACGTAATGTGCATGCTGGACAGCATTTTGGCTTTCAGACACGTTTAAGTTCTGGTCTCTAAGGGAAACACTTGAGAGCCAGTGCGATAACATCTTCCACGAAACAGCTGCTTCACTTTAGTACGAAAATCTTTTGTTCCCAATGCATATATAACTGGATTCAAGAAAGAGTTGGAAAAACCTAACACCAATAAATGGGTGCCGACTACGTCCTTGAGAAGGCAAGCGCCTGAATCGTAGCACATTTCAACAATTGTAGCAATAAGAAATGGACACCATGTGACTACCAAACAGCCAAACACAGCTGCAAACGTTTTGATGGAGCGCAAGTTTCTGGTTGAAATACCAAAGAGACCACTGTTGTTTCTCTCAGAAACTGAATGTATCTTTTCAATGGCTTCAATGTGTTTTATATGAAATTGTACGTTCTTAAAAAGTATTCCATATAATATAAACATTATTGTTATTGGAATAAAAGCACAAAAAATGAAGAGGGTAATTATGTAAGACTTAGGGAGCACATAGATGAATGAACAATACTGCTTATATACACCGTCTTTCCTCCAGCCCATGAGTGGCGCAAAGCCTGTACAGAAGGCAAAGAGCCATGATACAAGTATTCCAAAGATTGCCTTTCGCCTTGTCATAATGGAAGTGTACAAAAGAGCACGCTTTATTGAAATGTATCTATCCACAGCGACGCAGGTAAGCGATAGTACCGAAGCAGCGAGGGAAGCAATGGTGGCTCCAATCCGTACTAGACACAGGTCCAGCTCACTCTCGTTGGCTTTCGTTGCTAATGTAACTATGGATACAAATCCAACAAACAAATCCGCAATGCCAAGCGAAGCCACGAAAATATATGTTGGGGTATGACACTTTTTGTTTACAAATATGAACATCAGGACAATAAAGTTGGTGACCAAAATTAAAATGGTGCATGGAATCAGTTCTATTTGCTTGATCTTTTCGTGTATATTGTCAGCTGTCGGAAAACATTCAAGCGACTGACTGTCCTTCTCCGTTGCAGAACTGGAATCATTCGGTAACATTTTTGGAGTTTGCTCACAATAACGTTGATCATGAATACATGGTAGATTCTTATTTATTAGATTCGAAGGCAATACTTCCACCCAAACTATTCTCACGGTACTTTCAGAGGAATACGTCATCTTTATTTAACCTGAAATACAAAAGCCGATATAGAAAACGACGACTTTGATTAATATCAACCAAACAGAACTTATTGCTGGTGATAGGTTTAACCCATTTATGCCTGGCGTCCACAGAAAGGGACATAAGCAAGCAGTGTAGACCCAGATCAGACACCGCATAACGGGGCATCTGATCAGGGTCTACACTGTTCGCATTATATACTGGAATTTCTTTTAAACATAATAATACTGGTATTAATAAAAGACATCCCTTCTACTTGAAATGGACCGTCCAAAGAGTTGAGGAAGAAGAGTTCCTTCGGCATAAATGGGTTATGGTCAAACGTAACAAAACTACAGAATAATAGTATTTACGCTACGTCTGTGAGGTGCAGTTTCATAATTTTATATACGAACGAAATAAGTTGAAGGTAAGACATATTCGATCTCATCACCGTACATACCCCTATAAGCGCACAGTCAAGCAGTTTAATAGTCTTAAGATTACAGCTAGTGTAATGTTACTTTTTGTCTGCTTCTTTTCAAATGAGTACCCACAACAAAAGCTTTTATGAAGAAAACAAAATCGCATAAAACATCATCAGTTAAGTCATTTGCTGATCTTTTTTAATATGTACCCTTAGTGGGTAGATACATACATTGTACTTTACCCACGTTGTCCCAGTAATTTTGAAAAACCTAAGCGCACAGTGCGGTTATTAGGTCGAATACAGTAGCTTTTTCGATCAAGGGGACTTGATATACTTGGTGTTTTTTCCGCCATATTTTGCAAGGGAGACAACGTCTGTGACTTCGTTTTTACTTTCCTGCACACCGAATCTCTATAAAAGGAGACAGTTTGCCAAGTCTTTCTCTTTTGAGTAGACCCCTTTTCTGAAGGGAGGTAAAATATTTTGACACAGAGTTATCTGCCGTGAAAGTCTATCCATTTCCCTTAAATGACAATCATAGAAAATCAAATATACCACGGTGCATTTGCACGGACTTGATTCAGTTTGCTTATCAATTGTTCCAGAAAGATTTTTCTTTATTTCTTTTTATCTTTTATTTTTTAAATAGGAATCTACAGTTGTGTGGTTCAATAATATATTAGATAATTTTGATAAAAGTTCTCAACAGAAAGCTATATTACACGTATTTCGTATTTGATTCCATGTGCCGTACTAAATTCTCTAAAAGGTGCTGCAAACCACTGAACATCTGTGACACAAATTATCAAGAGTCAACTTAAAAGAAACGCGATGCCACAAATAAAACACATTGAACTATAAATAAAGCACTGAATCACAGTCAAGTTATCAATCCATTACAAAATAATATTTTTCAAGATTTTTTGACGACAAGTCTAATAACTTAGCTATTCAAAAAATAGTTTGAATGATCCCAAGTTCTCTTATCAGGGCTGGTCGCTAGCATTGTGAAATTGTAAGATGAACTGTTGCACTTTCAAGGGAGGCAACGCTGTCTATAAGGTATTTGACTCCCTCAAGGGCTCTCCTCTAAACGGAAAAAAGACCTCTTTCCAGTGTGAGCTTGGCCTACCGTAAAGCAAACAGAAAGCTACAAAAAGTTGTCTCCCTTGGCTCAAATGGCTAAAACCAACCCAGTGTATCTATTCCATTTAACAAATTTGTGTTTAGAATGGGTTATTATACACTTAACCCTTGTCATGCTGAATAAATTAAGATGCCACGCCCACTTCTAATTTCCAGCCAATCAGATTACTTGATCCGAGTTTTTGATAGAAATTCACATATTTAATGACAAACAGTGCAGATCCAGATCATTTGGCTTCTTCAGAAGCCAACTGATCAGGATCTACACTGTTTGCTAAGGGCATGTCGTGTTCAGCAAGAGTAGGGTTAAAATTACTTCACAACATCTAGGACCATCACAGAAGTGACCAGTATCCCCGCACCATCGCTTTGACACAATAACCAAGACACAATGCGAAGGCCAGACAACACTGCTTAAACTTTAACTACACCAACAGCATATCCAATGAATACTTTCAGTGACATTATTTAACAAATTTTCCCGTTATATCATAGGAAATTCTAGCTGTCATGGATATCAATCAAAATAGCTCATCAACTTGGGAACGCAAATTTGGCAAATGGCTATATAATGACATGCTCCTAAGGCGTTTGATTCAAAGCAGTAGTTGCAGAGCTACCATTGAAAAAATTCACATTTTCACACAAAGGATTTCCATGGCAAACCAGTCAAAACAGCGGATTAGAATAAGACAAGATCATGGTTATATAGGATCAGGACATGCTAGTATGTAATTCCGTTGATAAGAAAGTTCATCTATCGTTGTTTTGGGACATATCACTCAAACCATGTCGTAAATTGGATTTCAAGTGCATTGAAGATAACAGACATTAATATATACATTAGTCATCAAAGGTAATAAATTCCTGATCACTTTGTTTCTAAAGCAAATACTTTAAACAAGAAGAGGCTATTATGTAGACATGTGAATTTTAATAATACCAATCCAATATCAGACTTTTTAATACATACATACAAAAAAAAAAAAAAAAAAAAAAAAAAAGCAACAATGATTCACTATATTAAAGTAGACCACAATTTATCTACAAATACAACAAACGGATTTCTTTTTGCATTTAAGGGGAAAAGATACACTTTCAGGGGTGGTATCTTTTGTCTAAATTGTTTTGTCCCCTTCTGAAAAGGGTCTGCTCGGAAAGGAAAGAATTTGTTCCCATTGGGAGAAAATTCTTTCTTTTTAAAGCAGACCTCTTTTCAGAAGTGTCTTGATGGGCAGGAAAGCAAAAAAGGAAGTCACACAAGTTGCCTTTCATGTGACATATGGCGGAAAACCCACCAAACGTATCTAGTACCCTTAAAAGTTAACCCTTGTCATGCTGAAGAAATTAAGACGCCACGCCCACTTCTAATTTTCAGCCAATCAAATTACATGATCTAGGTTGTTGATACAAATCACATACTGAATGACAAACAGTGTATATGCAGATCAGTTGGCTTCTGAAGAAGAAACCAACTAATATGGATCTACACTGTTTACAAAGACAGGGTATATCCGGGTTCAGCAGGACGAGGGTTAAGAAAATCTATAAGCATATTAGTGTACTTAGTTTACAACTTCACTTGAATTTGGTAGCAAACATGGGATTATAAATGAGTTTGTAGATTGTTACCTTCCCAAATGGGATGTTCTTAAAAGAAAGGTTTTGCTTCTTCTAGGAGTAATCCTATTTTTTTTTTGAAAGTCCCTGTTTACAGGAGACAATAACCAGCTTAGGCTATGGGACCTAGAGTATATGCCACAGAAAAAGAATGAGGTCATATATCAACATATAGGTCATGGTTACCTATGTTTGGTATTTGAACACCATCTTCACCAGACGTAATACATCAAATTTGGGAACCCTGCGCAATAGAGTACTTGAGATATGCACGGACATCAAAGTAGTTGAGACGTCAGCACATAGGTCACGATGACCTATATCATGCATGTGACAAAGCATTTCCAAAAGATGTACCCATATGCAAATTTGGTAAGCATATGATTTACAGTACAGCAGACAGACATCGGACAATTATTTTCATAAAGAAGTCAGATGCAGCACGTAGGTCACACTGACCTTAATTTGGTACAAAACAGACCTGGGCTAGGCCAAACAGTACGAAAACGATATGCACCAGAAAAGTTGTATAAAGTAAGTCACGGTTCAAAATATAGCCAACGGTACCCTGTTTTTGGTAAATGTACCCATTAGTGAAATTTGATAAGCCTATAGATCGTAATGTAAATGAGATATGCCTGAACATTTTTGTACAATTGAGGTCAGAGGTAAAAGCCGAATGGTGGCTCTCCTGGGTCGTCAATCAAACATAAATAAATGTTGTTTGGGAGTCATTTAGTCTAGTTCCGGTAGAAGTCCCGATGCAGCGTGCTAACATGACTGCAATACTATTGCATGATACGTTAAACATACACCAAGCAATTCAGCTACCATATGAACATCAGTTCGCTTTGGCAAAGCTGTTATCTTCAATTTGTCATATGAGTTCAGACACAAAATAGTGAAGACGAGGTCAAGAAAGTGCCCCAGTCGAACACCTTTACCTACTTCCAATGACTCCAAAAAGGAATAGTAAACAAACTCTGACGGAGAACACATATACATGTATTATAAACTAACAAAAAGCACACACACACACACACACACACACACACACACACAGAGAGAGAGAGAGAGCTCCTCATTCCCAGCGAGGATCATGTCCAAACCATATGCACATCTTCAGACCAGATAGAAAATGCCTGCAAAGTTATATATATATATATATATATATATATATATATATATATATATATATATATATATATATATATATATATATATATATATATATATATATATATAAAGATCGGTTATAACTTGTAGGAGGAGTGATGCACACAACGCACCTACTTTGTATACACATTTGAGACAAACAATAACTAAGTTCACAACGTGAAAAAAAAAAAAAAAATAAATAAATAATCTTAGGCTTATATCTAAAACTTATACACATCCGCATACCAGGTAGAAAATACCTGCAAAGCTTCAAATAAGATCACTTGTAAGAGGAGTTGCGCACACAATATATTTACTATCAGAAGGGGGCGGAAGAATGGAACCACAGAACCACGGAACCACGGGAGCGTGAATATCGCGTTCCCCACTTTTCTCCGAAAAGGCAGAGGATAAAAATAGTTCAAGATCAATTTATCACAAGACATTTTCTGTGAAAGATCGCAACATCTCGACATTCTCCGATCTTTAAAAAAAGAATATAAAAAAGTTGTGGACGCAAATTGCTGATACTTATTCGCCGCAACACAAGACATTGTTTTTTGTTTTTTTTTGTTTGTTTTCTCCTGTCTTAGCAAATATACATACTTACATTTCGGAAGATATAATAACACCAAAAGAAAAAATCTAGTTCACTTCTAAGGTGTTGCCACAAGATAAATCTACTGGTGGAATATACTGAAAGTGAAGTAAGTGAACCTCTACGTTATAAGTGTCTCTCCAACAATCTGTGAGTGTTGCAGTAAATCATATTTATATATATGTTTTTAAATGTACAGCTCCTAAATGTAAATTATTCTTCCTCCAAATAGTTTGTCTAGAGCGGCATGAAATATTACAAAATGCTATCGTAGTGTCAACATGACCTCAAACCAACGTTCATACCTGAAGTTCTATTTTTACTTCCATAATCAGTCATTCCCTCAGTCACTATCGTATTTTAAAGTTGATTAGTCGCAATAGTCGTCTGTCCACAAAACCATGATAATAAAATGCGGATATGTAGATAAGGCGACAACTCCGTTATGCAGTAGAATCAAAGTACTGACAGCACTGGTGGGTCGATTGCGTGTAGGCTGGGAAAATGGTCCTAAAGTGGGACTTATTTTAGGGATCAAATATGTTTTTTCATGCATTAACATTCGCCAGGTCCCGTGGGAGGTGTTGAAAACTGAGGATGAAGGCCGCGGTTTTCAACACCTTCCAAGGGACCTGGCGAATGTTAATGCATTGAAAAAACATGTTCGATCGCTATTATTGCATTAAAACTGAAAACATTTGCTACATTTCGCGTTGTTTCTTGCACTATTTTGTTTCGCCTTTTCATCTTTGTCACGCGAACGTAATTTCCACGTACTATGCTCCTTCCAGGGCCGGGCAGTACACATCTCGTAACGACAGCAATTCTGTGGCCCCGGTACGATCATATTGAAAGTTGCGTAGCTGTGCATTAACAGCGCGTGAACTGCCTTGTTAATACACGGCTTTTCGCCGGTTAATGCACGGCTCTTAATAACGTGCGACACCACTTTTTATGCAATAATTAAGATTTAACGCTTAACTTCCTGTAATTTAAGCAAACAGTGCAGACCCTCATCAGACTCCGCGTTCTGTGCTAATGTCCCAGCGATAAGCACAGTCCGGGTTTTACAGATAATCTTTTTTATACAGCACTCAGACGCTACAGCGACAAGAATAACGCTGCCATGAATAACCGTAACTGTGATTTGTCATTTGGTCAATGATAATCAGGTGGACAACAATCTTAAGGAAATTTTGGTGTATGTATACTTTGGCCGATCGATTGATAAAAATCTACCCGAACATTTCTCGAAGGATTCTGATATGGGCCACAGCAAACAGTGTAGACTCCGATTAGACACCGCAGAACATGGCGTCTTATCAGGGTGTCACAAGGTGACAAAACTGTACAGCCGTACCGGTGCTAGAAACCGGGAGTGACCCTTGGATTACCATTCCGATGACTACAGACTGTGTTTTCTGCGGTCACCATTATGACATTTTCCTTTGCTTAAATTAGATTCGTCAAGAATCTCACCAGGCCGGCTAACAGACGTGGCCCGGGGACCCACATTGTCCACCAGATGTCAAGGGGTGAGAAAAGTGTACTTATACCTTTCCAGCATTTTTTTTCAAATGCGTTTTAGACGAAAGAAACAAACAGCAGAGGTCTGACTTGTATATTGTACAATAATATATAGAGAAAATGCAAATAGTGAGAGGATAAAAAAAGCAAAAGATCGATATCTGGGCCCAGTTATTCAAAGCATCTTCAGCTTAACGAGCTCGTTAGCAGTCAAAATGTTAGCTGTTCTAATAAGTACAATATCTAATTCACACGTATTTTTGCTGAAAAAAAAAAACAAAAAAAAAAAACAAATTTGTGGATAGCTTTTACAAGTCTCACATTTAATATCAGCGTATATGCCATATTTAATGATCAAAGTTTAAACAATACGTTAACTAAAGACATCGTTAGTTTTGAACAAATGGGCCCAGATTTGGACCATATACGCTTTCCTGACCCCCAAGTATCTAAGGATTCAAAATGGTACTACAACCACCTTATTCAGCTGGGCTTGCCCGTAATGGCTATCATCTGTTCCCAAAACTGAAAAGGCATCTGCGTAGAAAAAGGTACAGCGATAAAAATAAACTTATGAATGCTGTTCAGACTTGGAATGCGAATCAACTTTCAGACTTCTTAAGAAGTGGTATTAGAGACTTAGTGAAGAGTGGACTATGTTGAACGACAACATAGGAATGAATTACATTTTTGTGGAGTTTATAGATGTTTTAACACTGGGGAATCACTCACAAACTGAATAAAGCCCGAAGTTTGTGAGTGATCGCCAGCGTTTACACATCGGTAAAATCTGCAAAAACGTATTTCATTTATTATAATTCCAACTTGGTCCTATTAACTTGAAACTATGGGTAATATAGCTCATCTATAAACTTACGCGAAGAATATGATTCCACGATTTCTGCTTCAGTGAAATTAACGACGCATAAATGCTAGTTTGAATTTGTTCTCAACCAGTCTAATTGCGCTAAATAAGAATAAGTCTTTTGAGCTGGAATCATTATTTGATAAAATCCATGTGTCACGGTTAAAAATGCTAGGCTCAAAATAAGTTCTTGTTATCCATGGTGTTAGAGCCATAAGAGTTCCATTTATCGAAGTCCTACAATACTAAATATACTAACAATAGACATTATGATGCTGAGTACATATTCTACAATAAATGCAAATAATAATAATAATAGTAATAATAATAATAATAATAATAATAATAATAATGAGGATGATGGTGATAACAATTATAATGATAATGATAATAATGAAATTATTATTATTATTACTACTATTGGCATTTTGTATAATCTTCTCAGCATCATAATGTTTAAATAAATAATAATAATAAAATAAAAACATAAACTAATAAAAATGAATTTATACAGGTCAGTCCTTATCATTTCAGTGATATCTCGGTTTAAACAGATGCAATAACTCTCAACACGCTCTTCTCATGAAATCCAGGTGAAAAGCGCTTGACTGCAGGGAAATCGATGTTTCAAGACGTTGTAATCTTCCTGAGAATTGGGACAAACAGGCCTGAGTAAACAGTGTGGACACAGATCAGACGCCGCAGAATGCGGCGTATGATCAGGATCCACACTGTTTGCCATTCATCCAGCATAGACACATCACTTTTTAGTAAAAAAAGGATTTGTTCAAATTCTAGGACAAGTATGGTAAGGAAATGAGATATTCCTCCAATATTCAGGGTATATACGGTATTTGTAGTAGTTTAAACACTATCATCAGGACACATTAATATCTAGAGGAAATCTTCAACTTAAAATAGAGCCTTTGAATAAAGGGCAATCTTGACTGACATTTCTATCAATATGCTTCTTTAATGGGACTGGATACAATGGTAGATCTTCTGTCGTTTCCGCTGAGGGAGACAACTTTTGTTACTTCCTGTTTGATTTCCTGCACTCCAGTTCCCTTTCAAAGGGAACTACTCTAAAAGGAAAGACTTTGCTACAAATGGGAGAAAATACTTATAGAAGATCCCTTTTCAGAAGTAAATCTGACTTGACATCTACTTCACTGCGGAGGAGGGTGTGTCTTGCTCTGTGTAAATTTTACACCAGTTCAAATATCAATTACACCCATCCAGTCACATCTTTAAAAGCTTTAACATGAAAAGTCTGTGACCTTGGCCTCAAGCTCACTGAACTCAATTAGCAAGCGGGCTGGCACTGAATGAAACTTTGGAAAATTATCTAACGTCAGTTCAATTATCAACTAGATCAAGCCATGCATTCAGGAACTATAGATCTTAAAAAATACAAAATCGTGAAATGAATTCTAAGTTAGGGACCATTATCTCAAGGATACTGGGGTTGGGAAAGGTAGGATGGCAGAAAACATAAAGTTGAATCAGTATCGAACATCTGTTTAATTTTGAAATGATTTAAAAATGTTTAATAAAACTTTAACAGAAAAATTCTTAATCTGTGACCTTTACCCAAGGTCATGGACGTATCTGGGGCTTGCACTGACCAAACCCTAGGATCAGTATCTTTCATCACTCCAAGTATCAATTAAATCAATCCAAGGAGATGTTGGGCTTATTTATGTTGGGCGTATTTCTGTATTAAGAGTAGCACCGGGACTCAGGGTGAAGTTGGCTAGCTGTAAAAGTGCTTTAAACCCCCCGGTGGTTTGCTCTACCGACCGTTCTAAGGCGGTGGTCCTGGTGTTAGTCTTACTCTTTGTTGCTTTGTGGTTTATTCTACAAGGCGATTTGTTGTATGTCTTTCCGTGTGTCGTTTTGTTCTTGTGTTTTTCAGTCCTCTCAGTATTGCGATTACCTCGCTTGGGAAAGAGAGAGCTAATCTTAGTGCCTTTCGTACGTTTGTTCGGTTTGTGTTTGTTTAGATTTGTCGGTTTTCTCTTCCTCTTGGGGTTTGGGAAGGGCTGCGGTTTGTGATTGTGGCACTCCCTGGACTTTTCTCTTACCTTTTTTAAAAACTTTTAACATAAAATTCTAACACGAAATTTCGTAAGCCTGTGACCATGACCTCAAGATCATTGAAAGAAGCAAGGACCGGGGATGGGTAGCACAGGAAAATACTTGGGATCAGTATCTCAAAACAACCTATGTGTCAACTAAATCAATTCAAGCATTCAGGAGATATGATGTTTTAAAAACGTTTACATGAACGTGGAACATATGAAGTTTTAAAAACGTTTACATGAACGTGGAACATGAACATTCCAATGTAATGTATAAAGGTTGCCTTAATCTCAAGGTCACGGACAGTAATAGGGTAGTGCTGTATAAAACTATGGAGCAATACCTTCCAACAGACCAACTGTGAACTAAATCTAGCAAAGGTAAAAATACAGATCTTTCATTTCCTTGTCGGATTTGATTGGACACTCTGTACAAAAAGTTAATTTAGACCCAATCAGATTAAGATACCTTATTTCTGTGCATGGTATATTTTTCGAGATGACTCTTCAAGGATCCCGAGCACTGTAATTATACAATTTGCACATCAAACAAAAGCACTGGGAATTTGAAAACAACTGCCAATACTGATATAACACTTTTTTTATTTTCTGTATCAAACTTTATCGGACACTATGAACAAAAGAATTATTTAAAGACACACGTAGTAAAACAATAAAATTATGCAAACCTTTTCCAAGACAAGACTTCAAGGACCCTTTATGCCAAAATTGTGCAATCTGGAAAATGAATAAAGGAAATGAATCGCTTTGAAGACATTCGCCCATCGTAAAGTTCAGTTTTCGAGAAAAAGCAAAACATTGTCAGCTATCACTGAAAAAACTCCTTCTTTCAAGAATGACAGGACCAATCAACAAATCTTGTGCAAACATTCATAAATGTACATTTTGCTTTGTTTTTGCTCATTAAAAATGTAGAACTCTTCATAAATTATATATTCCACTAATGGTGATACATGTACATCAATAGCTAACAGGAAATTATTCCTCATAATTAAACATGGTAGAAAGACTACCTGATCGCTTCATACATAGTTACAGATCCATATATTCTTTCACGATAAAATAAATGAGTTTTATTTCAGTTACTGTCACCTGGGAGTCAGACTCTGATGTGCCATTCTGTGACCGGGTCAATGGCCCCTGAAAGCTTTACGGTATAAGCGGAAAAGGAGGCAGATATCGCCATTTACTGTTACTTTTTAAGAAAGCATGACAAACCTGCTGAGCTGTTAGACAATTATATTCTTGAAAAATGTGTAAAAAAAATCCTTAATGTATCCCAGTAATGATCAGATATAATGCTTATGTGTAATTTCAGGCACTGAAATTAGGTCACATGTCGTAGATCTGTAGTATTTGTTTTTCTAAAGTTTCTGTTGTCTGTTTTATTTTCCTTCTTCCCCTAGCCTGAATTGGTTCTCTGATGTGCCGCCCACAATGGACCTGTTCAGTAGGACATTCAGTTCATTTGATCACTAGATCCTTAAACAACAATAGGTTGCGGGTTCGGGTTCGTTTTTTTTTTTTTTTTTTTTTTTTTTTTGTGATACTTGTTCCAAAATTCTAAACTTTCATCTTACTATATAGATAGATAGATAGATAGATAGATAGATAGATAGATAGATAGATAGATAGATAGATAGATAGATAGATAGGTAGATAGATGAGGGTGCTGCAGTACATATAGATAGATATATAGATGACTGGGTTGATGGATTTCATGTGTATGGAAAATATCTGTGTGCATTGGTGTTCCAATAAAATATGATTCTGTTCTATATTCTAATAACCCTATGAATGTGTTTGATTCTCTGGAACATAATAATGCTTATGTCCATGATTTTGGAAACTGGTCTGTATTTTAAATCAGCATTAAATCAAAATATATGAACAGTACAGTGTTTAGAATCATAAATGTATACTCGGTTGTGTTCGTAATATTATTCGGTTGTGCTCGTGAAATCGGTTGGTGCGGTGCAGAACGTGGTTTTACCCACGAAAAACCACGATCCTTTCTACTCCACTTTCTCGTGCCGGTGGACGTTTTCTGTGATAGAGGTTCGAAATAAAAGTTAAATTAATTGAGAAATTTTAAAGTTTCTGACTGGAGTGTTTTAATACTTCTAAGCAGCACAGTGGAGTAAGGTTTATGTTTAAAAATAGCCCCCCCCAGGACGACGCACCTGAGTGTGGATATTTGTATTGGGTATACTGTAATTACGGACAGGCCCATTAGTCGGACATTAAGAGCTGAACAGAAAATACCTAAATACAGGCCTTTCAAAAAGCCTGAGATTTTATGAAATTGTCAATCAGTGTGTGTAATGACCAGGTTTCTTTTTTAAACCTTGCTGTGAAATGTCTTTCATTACGGTGTGAATAAGCCAGAAAAAAATCACCATTAGGGAACCAAATTAAAAGTCAATTTATTACATACTAGAACGGTACGTACAAACACCGGATCGGGCTCAATTACCGGATCGGACCCTATTTTGACTATTATTTTGATTTTTTTTGTTTTGATTTATTTAGCGTCGCCATCATTACGACAACACGCCTGTGCACATATATGTATATGGAACAATTTCAATCAGTTACGGCCCCCACACCCTCCCCTACATAAAGGGCAGATTTTTTTCTTATGTCTGCTCAGAACATTGATTGTGGGTACTCGCCAGAACCGCCTCGTCAAAGAATATACCCAGCAGGCACATGCTGTAATTGCGATGTCAGATCAACGTACGTGCAACGTCATTACTTTTATGCAACGTCACATCTACGTCATTGCAAGAACGTTGATTTGACGTTGCCATTGCGACTTGTGCCTGCTGGGTAAGAAGAACGGGCCATTGATTTGTTGCTAGATAATCTCATGCTTTAGAATCTGCACAGTCAACATAGAATGCCATATGGACGTCGGGCCGACGTCCGTGTTGGCCGACGGCGATACGACGTAACAACGTATCGCTGTCGGTCCGACGTTGTCCCGATGTTTGGTGCTGGCTTGTCATCTGAACCTAATGCAAATGCTACAGACTCCTAGCATAGCCTACATTAGCCGTTTGGCTATATATATATGGGTGGAGTTATGTTTGGTCCGTTTTTTTTATATTGGAATGAAGGTGTGAGGTAAAAATAGTTTGTATGCTGTAAACCTCTTCCAACTGTGCAAAAAGAATAAAATATCGAAGAAAAAATGACCATAGCACAGAAAACCGGGTCCGATCCGGTAATTGAGCCCGATTTTTTCCGATCCGGTGTTTGTACGTACCCATACTAGAATACTTAAACTCGGGGGTGTGAAATTATTTTTTTACCCACAAATGGGTGAAAAAAAATACACGCCCTACAGGGCTTCCCACTTGCCCTTGTCAGCTTAAAAAAAGGACAGTTTTTGAAATTTCAGGAGCCAGAAAATCGTCTGTTTTCTCCTGCTGTAACTGAAGAACATCATTGTGTTGTTTTTTTTTCATCGTCGCCACCCAAAAAAAGGAACATGTCATGCTGAGCCATCTTTGGATACAACGTTTTTGATTGGCTACTACGGGTCTGTCATTCATATCCGCCATCCTGCCGACTGGTTCTCAATTGCTGTAGTCTAAATTCATAATCATTGGCCTTGTAACATTTGGAATCAGACTATAAATCCGCAGTAATAATGGGCTAAGATATTAAGTCAAATGAACTGACAGTTCATGTAAAAAATTCTGAAATTAAACTGCCCAGTTCTGTGACTTGCACTAACATCACTTCTGATGAATTTGACTGGCTACAGTATAGCTTAGGTGGTTTCCCCCTCCGGAACCGGTGGGGTTGATATTTTAGCCCACCGGGGATCTTCCTGATACCCCTCTCCAATTCCCTCCGCGATGGATTTTTCGTCCACCGCGTTTCTGCTGAGTTCCCTCCGCAGAACCACCCACTTACCTGTAGAATTCGGCGGTGGGCAAAAGTTTATCCTGGCGAGCTCGCAATGAAAGATTAGTGACTGTCAGAATGATTGACAGCTCCGAATTTTCCAATTTTGCATGGGGAGGAAATCGGAACCTTTATTTTGCTTGCGCATCATTCGGCTGATTTGCCGCTGAATAAATACAGAAATATTTCTACCTAGAGATTAAAAAAAAGAAAAAAAGACCTAGAGATTTAAAAAAAAAAAAAAAAGAAAGAATTAATGAATAAAACAAGAAATAAAAGATAATGTATTTCTGTTTCTTTATTTCTTACCTTGTACCCGGGTACTTAAAGGGGCGCTTCTGCTATCGTAGAGGCTTTTATTTGGAGATCAGTGAGCATCGTCACGAAAAAAAAAAAACACGAATAATGCCTCGTAGGTAGGGCTATCACGTGTAAACGTGTACCCGGAAGCGTGTAGTGTTTGTGTAGAAAACGGTTACGAAAATGACAGTTTGTTTACACGAAGCACATGATTGACACATGATCAGTAATGACATCATCAATAAAATCTTACCTCATTCATTCATCACTTCCTTTTTTCTTTCTCTCTCATAATAGCTGCCTCTAATAAAAACCTGTGATCGCCAGTTTGGCAATATTTTTCTGTTATCTCCACCCCTGATGGCAAGAAGAAGGCCAAATGTAACGTGTAAAGTTGAATTGTCATACTCGGGAGGCAGCACCGGGACTATGTCCAATCATTTGAAACATGTACATAAGTCTGTAAAGACTGAAGTCAATGATGGAAAACCCAAAATTGTGCAAAAGCCGAACGCAAACACTACACGCATTTGGCCATTTTGAAGCATCCACAGTCCACAATGGTTGTTTGAGATGACCCCTCAAATTTTGCAGCAATCAGAAAGCAGCTTTGTCAATACACAAATTTAGCGGTGTGCTCAAAAGTAATTGTCAATTAGTACACACATTGTGCCACACATAAATGGATATTAGTTCTCTAAAAACGGAGTGCCTTTGAATAGAACATAGTTGTACAGCCTTGGATAAAAAGATTTTGGACACCACAACAGAAATATTCCTATCTGAGATGGAAATACAGGCTTACAGCTAAAGATTGTGTGTTTATTTCATAATTATTTTCCTTGTAAACTGGTATGTAAAAGATTCCCGGTTAAACGAAATCGTTTCGTTTATGAAATTTCGTGTACATGTGTAGAGATTTCTGTACACATGACAGACCTACTCGTAGGCAGACACATTAATCTCCGATGGTCAGGATCGTGCATTCGATTCTCAAAGATTGAGCGATTTATCATGAATTTTAATTTAACACATGTATTTGCTACGGTCATTCGCTCCTTCCACTGCTTCAAGATTGGCAGTTACAAGTTTCTGGCGGAAGGGTGTGTACTGGTTAACCACTTATTGTATAAGCATGCCCCCCCTCTGTATTGGCGCGATTCATAAAAAATGCTCTTCCCCATTCCATTTCGCACAGATCAGACTCGTAAAGCAATTGCAGTTAACTCCCTTTTAAGTCAGTTACAGTTAGCTCCCTTAAAGGGGGTGGTCGGGAGTGGCAATGGTGTCGTGTATCTTACGTCACCGGGGCGTCCAACTGAAATTGGCTTACAGTTGGGCAAGGCCTGCTATCCTTGTAGCAGGTAAGGGTAGAGGGGGAATGTTTTTATTTCTTCTGTTTTTTCACTTTCATTCCTGTTTCTATTTCTTCCCTAATTGTCTCTTTCATCTCCTCTACTATCTCTTCTATCTCTTTTCTCCCTTTCTCTGGGAGACGACACAAAATGACCCACAAGGGTTGACGTGTCGTTAAACCCCAACACAATCAATCAAAGCTCCCTTAAAACAGTAAAACCTGCAGTGTGAGTACCTTACCCCGAATTTATCAGGGTACATATGAATACTATGTTACATTATTCCCTTACAGTATAATACATTAATAACATTATATTTATTGGCTTATACAGCAATCTTCAGAACTTTCGTTTCCATGTAAAGTGTTGTTTTTGTGGCTTCAATATGCTATATGTAAAACCAAGACCGTAATTTATTTAACGAGGAAGAGACGCATTGTATAAACCTAGCGCATCAGCGGGAAAGTGTCTTCAAAATGGGCTCTTTGGGCTAATTCAGCAGACGACAGATTGAATTCGGTTTTTTTTTGTTGTTTTTTTTTTTTATTTTTTTATTTTCATTACCAAGAAAACAGGAATTGACATTTCATGCAGTGGAGGCAATTTGCATGAACTGCGAATCCTGTTTTCTTGGAAGAATGAGAAAAATATTTCAAAATGTCGTTTGCTGAAAATTGTACCCAGGGTGCTTAGCGTTAAGGTTTGCACAAACACTTTGCGCATGAGTCTGTGCATGGCAAAACCTACAATAATACTTGTACGAAGAGAGGGATCAGCCTGCACACTCTGAGACTGCACATCAGTAGATCTCAGTAGTCTGATCAGAGCCTTCGCTAATCATAAGTACCTCCTATGATCACTGGGTGTAACAAAATGTCTTGTGCGACGAGCGAAGACTCAGGTCAGTACACGCCTGCACATTCTGATGAGCATTCGCTGATCGTATTTACCATCGATAGCCGGGCTGTCCAAAGCGGAATAAACAGTGCGACTGCAACAGCACATTCTGTTCAGACCCTTCGCTGATCGTACAATATGCAAGAATGTTGCTTTATCTAGTGGGTCGATGCACAGACTAACCCGAGTCTTTGCTGGTCGCACGTACATTGTAGTATTGTAGGTTTTATCCGGTTCGAAGTTCGTACATTGTAAATCATACTTCAGACATGAGAACTTTGTACCGACGTAATTTTTGTTTGAACTGGAGTTAAACTGGCCAGTCAATACTATTTTTGTCTTGTTGAGCCCGCACACTTTTCCGGGTCGGGCTTATTCATAAGCTATTAATCATTTCAGCAGAAACTGACAACTGCCCTTCTTTTCTTTCATATACTTTGATGATAGAGCCTACTTTTGGAGTTATGGCCCTTTGAACACCGAAACTATTTTAGTGATTTCTGTAATATATTTGTGTCCGCCCTGTAACTTGAAAACTGTTTGCGATATTTTCTTGAAACTTAATTAATTTATTAACAGAGTTATGGTACTTGTTTGTAAGTGCAGTGGTGGGGCATGGTGAAATGTCTACAGCCCTTTTATTAGATATTTAACAGGTTGAAATATTGGGAAAGGATGCCTCGGTGGTGTGGTGGTAAAGCTGCACACCTTGTCACCCAGGGGTCATGAGTTATATCCCAGGCTTCTTTCATATGGGACTTTAAACCAAGGTCCACACCTCCGTATGACCTAGCTGTTAGTGGGATGTTAAAAAACTCACTCACTCATTTGAATTGTCATTAGCTTCTGTTGCCCCTTGTGTTCGTAAAGTGTGTTTTTTTATATGACAGACACCCTTTTTGCATGGACTGTCTTATTGATTCAATGCCTCTTTGATAGCAGAAGCGCCCCTTTAAGTAAATTTTTATTGACACATGCAGTTGCTGTACGCGAGTGAGAATTTCCCGGTCTTTTACCACAGTACGTCTTTTATATTGAGCGCGTGCGGTTGTTGCATGGGAAAAGGCAGTTACAGGAATACCAAACATAAATACGTAATTCGTGGATTTGGGGCAGATGTTTGTTTCTCTTTGTGATTTTTGAGTGTTTGTTTTGTTTTTTCTCACTTCATCGCGGAAACACCACATGGCCCCCGCGGCTGTTTCAATTGCCTGTCATAATCGCATCGAATTTTACCTGTTCGAAAGTAATTTTATCAGGCGATTTTTACCGCTGGAACGCAGCGGATCCACCGGACCGGGTGAAACCACCGTGGGATACTAAAATTTAATCCTTCCCACTCGAATCCACTCCCCACCGGCTCGGTGGGGAGTTTGAAAAACCACCTGAGCTGTACTGTAATTAACATGATCATTTTTGCAATTTATGAATGTGCAAAATGCTTGAAAATTTATCTGTAAAGTGTCGGAGCACTACCGAAACAGCTTCAGACTATGTTTGATAGTTTTTCATCCAGCTGTGCAGTTAAATTCAGGAAAACAGCTAAGAAATTTTACCGAATTACAAATTAGTACTCGACACTGGACTAGTTTCAGCCATTTTATTTTCATTACTACCTGAACCATGTATCGGTAAATTTAAACTTAGACTATATTAAAGCATTGTTAAAGAACACAGATGAGTTCACTCTTTGTGTTAATTTCTATCATTATTATCTGTCCTGGGGAAAAAACAAAAAAACAACAACATAAAAAAAACATCAACAAACAAAACCAAAACAAAAAGACAAAAAAACAACAACAAAAAACATGCTATTGAAAATGAGTCACTGACAAATAAAATGACAAATGCCTTGAAAATGAGTCTTGAGAGTTCAGTTATTGTGCAGAATTGGTGATTTAACATGTAAACTTAAACATAATCTTATAAACAATGTAGCTTGAAACCGGGTTTTCTACGAAGTCAAGCACCGTGGTCGCCCATCCAGGTACAATACTAACCAAGATGTACATTGCTTAACTTAGTAAAAATGTCAATCACTCTACCAGTGTGGCCATAAAAGCTGGCTTCCACAGCAGGGCTAATGACAATTGGCAGCCCTATAACTCAAATAACACACCTCAACTCCGTTATATGACGGAAGTCCGGGTATAACGAGCATGATCAAAGCTGGCGTCATCAATAAATACAGCCAGGTATGTAAAAAGAAAAAAAAAAAACGGTTTTGTTGTTATTTCCATTTCCGCAGGGTTTTCCTAAACTTTTTATAAACAACTGATTCCCGTCTTGTATAAGCGCGAAGACAGCGGGAAACAGGAGAGATGGAACGAAACGTCTTTCATGAACCTAATTAGGTCTAATAAAAAAGGCCTGCGCCACGGGCGGTTTTGCAGTTTTCAATGTTTCAAGATTTGATCAGACTGCTTAAATTTTAAGCACTGACCAATCTTGTCTAGCGCAAGTGGTGCATTACTTATTTTTACCGTGAAATCTACCTTGAATTATACTCGCGTATTACGGCAATCAATAAAAAAAAAAAAGCAATCAATAATACCCAGATCAGATGCCGTTGTATGCGACATCTGATCAGGACGTACACGGTTTGGGAATTCATTTATCGAATCTGGGACCGACAAACCGTGTTGATCAAAACAAAAAAGAAGAGGAAGAAAACGGGTGCGTTCAAGCGATGCATTCTTTTATCACTCTCAGTAAAGCGACCTTTGATCTTTTGGACACGCCGACTGCACCTGGATGTTGTGCAGTCTCAGTGTATTCACACGTGTCACACAAACAGATTAATTATCAGACTACCATTACTGATGATTCGTGTTAATCGCTTGTTTACCGCACAAAGGTCAGTGAAGTGTTGATTTTTTGACAGTGTTTGGATAATGACGTAATTAATTTGTGCTGTGGTAGGTTGCCGTTATTCAGCTGTCTCTCCAATATACATGTCAAATGACCGTTTAGAGCCTTTTAACTACCATAATATCGCATTTAAAAGGTGTGCGGACGTTGTCAGTTTGGGAAGACTTGACCGTTTGTGATTTCTTAGACATCATTGATTCGTGAAAATTGGTTGGTTTGGGAAAAATGGTGTTCAAGGCACAAACCTGTTGGACCGATTTATTAGCGTTTTGGGGTGTTTGAAATCGGTCCAGAATTCTTAATTTCGGTCCAGACTGGCTATTTTTCCGGTTTTCCCGAGCCCTGTTCCACAGCGAGGCTGCAGAAGTGCAGAGCCTGACAAATCTATTGCCCAGCTGCCCGGGACAAGTCCAAAGTTTGGCTGGGCAAGTGATTTTTTATTTCACTTGCCCAGAAAAATGTATAGAATATATAGGGAATATTGTAATTCCGAGCCATTTTCAAGATGCTGTGGATTGCCGGGCAAGTGGTTGAAACTTGGATTTGTCAGGCCCTGGATATACCTATTCCATTACATTTCTACTCCTCTTTGCTTGATTTCATCCCGAAGTCACACACGCCTCACTAGCAGGGCTCTGGAAATTCTGAAATCTGAATCGGTCCAACCAATGACTAGGACGACGTCATCAATGAGCCCATTTCAAAAAAAAAATATAATATCACCTGTCTCGAAAACTAATGACAATTGGCAGTCCTATAACTCCTTTTAAATAATACACCTGAACTCCGTTATATGACGGAAGTCCAGGTATAACGAGCATGATCAAAGCTGGCGTCATCAATAAATACAGTCAGGTATGTAAAAAAAAAAGAAAGAAAAAAAAAAAAAAAAAAAGGCACTGAGACTGTTGCTCTTGGTAATCAGCCCTCAGCATCACAACCTAAAATTGATGCAAAGCTCAGAAATGGCTCAGGCCAAACTTTACCGGCTCAGCTTTCAAAGTCTCAGAAAGAAGTGCTCAACGATGCACTCATACAGCTGATGGTTTCCAAAGTTTTCCCACTCAGTATGGTTTAATACCTTTAATGTAAGTATTGGGACATACCAGGCTGAACAGTGTAGACCCAGATCAGATGTTGCAGAAAGTGGTGTGTGATCAGAGTCTTGACTGTTTGCCACTCAAGCAGCAAATTTTTAGACACATCAACAGGTAAAACAAATTTGGTCAAATTTTAGAAGAAGTATGGTTAGAAGTTATGGTGTCCCAATATTTAGGGTAAATACTGTAAATGCACGTCCTGTTAGCCTTTGCTTGATTATAAAGAAATAAGGTTTCTCAAGTATTAAGTTCTTAAAGTGGTTTGAAATGATTTTAATAGTAAATTGACCATGTATTTTTTTGCAGAACTTAAAAACTGTAAATGAAAAATCCAGGGAATGACGCAATCACAATATGCAACTTACCAATGTCAGTATAATTGAGTCCTCCGTGAAATCACCTGACCAGTAAATGACACCAAAATCTGACCAACCAAAATAGCTTACCAGTTAACGGTTAATGTTATTGCTTAGACAAACAATATTACCTATGTACTTTTTCATTGATAAATACAGGTACGAATGCAGTTTTCATTGACAAATACAGGTATCACGATATTGTTTGTCTAAGGATTTACGCATGGGCGTGGTTATAGCCTTCTGACGGAGGAGTCAGTTGCTAGCTTTATGTGCCAAACCTATCAGAATCTGATGGGCTAGTCTTCTACTTAGAATGCAAAGCTAAATCAGTACTTTGTGTTAATTTTTAAAGCCCCTGTATTGTACTAAGGCTATTTGTCCAGAAAATTGAATCAATAAATTTACTGAGTTGATAAGGAAAGTATTTTCATCTTGGCTAATTTTGTATATTTCATTACCAAAATATTTGATGCTGGTACTCATTAGAATTCTCTGGCCTAATGCCTAGGCAAAGCAATTCTGATGAGTCCCCATGTTTTTCTTTTTTTTTTTTATTTGTCCTCCAAACTGTATGTTATGGGGACTGGTCAGAATTGCTTTTCCTAGGCATTAGGCCAGGAAATTCTAATGAGTACCCATATCAAATATGAAGGCAAAGAAATATACAAAATTATCCAAGATAATCAAATCAATCATCAAGTTCTACTATTTTACTGATGTATTTTTCAGATATGAGGTTCCAAGCAGGAAAACCTTATTAAAGGGTCTGCAGAAAAATAAATCTGAGATAGAGTCCATAATTAAGAGTTGGTTTATTAGAATGTCAATACATGGCCATTACTCCCGATGGGTGGACCAGCTGTAAAAGAGTTATATAGCACTGTTACTGGTCTTTATATAGATAGAAATTGGAATGTTAAGTCAGTCAGCCTTTCTACTTCAAAAGTTGAGGTGTCTCACTCTTCTGAAAATATTGTAAATGGGCTAGAGAATGTCAAAAGAGTCTGGAACCTTCCAAACTGTATAGCTGTCACCAACAATGCTGTGAATGAGAAAAAAGCATTTGATATTCTGAGCAGAGTTTGTTTTGGCTGTTGCAGTCATAGAATTTACTTAGTTGTGAGATATTCACATTCAGGGCCAGTTGTTTTAAGGCTTGTAGGAAAAGGGAGGAAATAGAAGCTGCTTCTTAATGATCAGACACCTCTAAAGCTAATCCTTGATGTGGTGACAAGGTGGAATAGTACTTATGCCATGCTTGAGAGAATTAGTAGACTTGTACCTGCAATAATTTCAACTGCAAATGAAGCTGGCCTCGGTGGCTCAACTGGATGCACATCCAACTGGTCATCGGGAGGTTGTGGGTTCAAGCTCAGCTGGGTCGGCAACATTCTTTTACTGGAGATTGATTATGAAATATTTTCTATGGTCATTTCCTCCCTTCCACTGATTCAAGAAGGGCAGTTGTCAATTCTGGCAAAAGAAGCTCCTTGACTGGTGCACCACCGATTAGGTTTTCTTATTGGTAGTGCAAGAGTTAAAAGTTCTATGCTGATTCTTGAAAACAGGCTACAAAGTCGAACGCAAAGAAGTGTTTGGGATTATAATACAGTATCTGAAGAACTTTGTTTGTGTTGAGGTTTTATGGCCCAGTCAACCCATTGGGGTCATGTTGGAAGAACTACATTCGAGAATAACTGAAGAAGAGGCCATGTGACTTTATTGGAACAGAAGTTTGATGCTACTTGCCATAATCTAGTCTGTGTTCTACCTGATCTAACCTCATGTTTGATTATTTTTGTTCTGTTATTCAAACAGTTTGATTATTTCTATTATTTTATTTTGTGTTACTTGTTAATTGCAGAAAATTGACACCCAGGTCAAACCCCACTTAATATAGGCAGAATGTAGTAAAAACTGGTACACTTCAACCTCTTTATAACACGGTTCATTATAACATGGTTTTGGATATAACACAGTTCAAAGATGGATCCTAAAAATGCATAGATTACTGTTACTGGTATATAGATAGAAATTGGAATTTTTATAATCTATACATTTTTGTTTGGATATAACATGGTTGTTTAACTAACACGGTTTATGCTATGGACCCTGACAATCGTGTTATAAAGAGGTTGTGGTGTAGATAGTACATTTAAGGTATAGGGCTATAGGCAGTGATCAGGAACTGATACAATCTGATTCAGATATTCTGTCTCAGCATCAACAGAATGTACAGACCTGTGACAAGCCATTCTAGCAGCTCTTTAGGGGGTGGTCGGGTGGTGCGAATGTGTCATGTATCTTGTGTCACCGGGGCGTCCAACTGATATTGGCTTACAGTTGGGCAAGGCCTGCTATCCTTGTAGTAAATAAAGGTAGAGGGGGAATGTTTTTATTTCTTCTGTTTCTTCCCTTTCATTCCTGTTCCTCTTTCTTCCCTGTTCCTCTCTTTCATCTCATCTACTGTCTCTTCTATCTCTTTTCTCCCTTTCTCTGGGAGACGACACAAAATGACCCACAAGGGTTGACGTGTCGTTAAACCCCAACACAATCAATCGTGCAGCTCTTTCCCAAATGGGTGGTACATATGGCTCTGATGTCAAGAATTAACCCTGGTCCTGATGAACCCGGATATGCCCTGCCTTTGCAAATAGTATAGATCCAGATCAGTTGGCTTCTGAAGAAGCCAACTGATCTGGATCTGCACTGTTTATCATTAAGTATTTGAATTTGTATGAACAACTTGGATCAAGTATTCTGATTGGCTGAAAATTAGAAGTGGGGGTGGCACCTAAATTTATTCAGCATGACAAGGGTTAAGCAAACTATAGAAGAGTTGATAAATTTAAAAAAGATAAGCAAATGGAGTCACTAAAACACCATCTGCTATCATCATATATCGTTTTTTGTGAGTTAAGAAATTTTGATTATACTATCAGTGATCAGATTCAATTTTTCTGATAATTGATGTGATTTTCCTCTCCAATTCCCAACACTACTTTGTAAGCATTTGCAAATTGCTGGTGTGTGGACTGGTTTTAGCAACACAAGTATGCAAGGTGGGCAAATTGAGTTTTTACTGTTTTTACTGTCAGGGAAAAGGTAGGTAAAAGTGGTATGAAATGTAAGCTGATTAACTTAAGAATAGTGCTGAACAAATGTGTCTGGGTGCAAAATCTTAGTCAAATTTATAGACTGAAAAAGAATGTGTGGTAAGGGTGCTATTAACAGTTAGTGAGATGGTGTAGATAGCAATTTACTAAATGCAATAGAAAATGCAGGGTAAGACCTCAAAAAGAAAATGCCTTATCCCCTCCCACCCCCTCTTCTCCTCTTACACAAAGTCTGCAGGACCCCCGGATATGTTGGAAAAAATTTCAATCCTGCATGATATCTAAGAATTCCAAGAACTGTATATATCCTAAATATTGAGACACGTTATCTTACTTGTCCTAAAATTTGACTGTACAGCCGGCCTCTGGCTCAGCTGGATGGGCATCTGACTGGTTATAGGAGGTTGCGGATTTGACCCCTTCAGGTCTGACAACATTCTTTGTGGAGATTGATCATAAAATATTTTTTTTTGGTCATTCTCTCCCTTCGGCTGATTCAAGATTCTGGTTAAAGAATGTGCACAAATACTGGTTAAACATTTAGAGACAAGCTTACCTGGGAAAGTGTGGTTATATATAGTGTTACCCATCCATCGATGGGGGTGGTTGGGTGGTGCGAAGGTGTCATGTATCTTGTGTCACTGGGTTATCTAACTGATATTAACTTACAGTTGGCAAGGCCTACTATCCTTGTAGCAGGTAAGGGTAGAGGGGGAATGTTTTTATTTCTTCTGTTTTTTCACTTTCATTCCTGTTCCTCTTTCTTCCCTGACCCCTCTTTCATCTCCTCTACTATCTCTTCTATCTCTTTTCTCCCTTTTTCTGGTAGATGACACAAAATGACCCACAAGTGTTGACGTGTCGGTAAACCCCAATGCAATCAAAATCTGTCTGTCAGTCTTGGTCCCAGCATTAGCAATCTGCGTTTAAGTTTTTTAGGCGTGGGTATACATGTCCTTTGGACACATTCCTAGTTTCAGTCAAAAAGTACTGATATTTTTCTTTTTTTTCCACAAAAACACATGTTGTGGCAGTCGTTAGAAGCACTCATTGAAGCGCTTCTAATGAGTACCCACAACATAATTATGTTTCATGGAGAAGTTACTCCAGTTAAAAAAGTATTATGTGAATACCCCTCTTATCTGGAGTTATGTACGGTAACATTTTATGGTTTCGTTACAGATGGCTCATCCTCTACTATTCGACAGTACTTGGCTTCAACAAGGGAAGTTTGAGGCTGCGGAAGCCTTTTACCAACAGATCTTAGCAGGAACTCAGAGCTCTGGTGGAAATCCTAGTTCTTCTGGTGGTGCAAAACAGGTGTGTATTTCTTGTTTTTATTTCATTGAATCATAATTCAGGAGAAGAGAGTGAAAAATCTGACATCCACCAACACAGTTTTTTTTTACACAAAATTTGAATTCGGGGGATGAATTACATGCAATAATTTTAAGATTGTTTTAATTCCTGGATGTAATCCAATCTGGGTGTAATCTGATCACCCATCTTGGAGGAAAAACATTGATAGGTATATGAGAACAATTTTTTTCAGTTTTGTGAAATCCAATGCATCCAGGATGACCATTATGACCGACTGTATATAGCAAATACCTTTCACAGGTTTTAACAACCTTATTCTTTGTACGTGAAAACGGAAGCATCCTTAGGACAAAATCTTTCAGCTTTGCACATTTTGCTGAAATTTTTTTTGCACGTAGCATCCAGTTTGGTTGTGCTCAATGACTATATGTATCAAAAAAGTGAGAAAGGTGATATTTAAAACAACAGCAACAAAAAACATTAAAGCTGCCATATGCCCTATCTTGGATGCATAGGTCTAGATAAGAGTGGGTATCAGGTAAACAGTTTTCTTATTTCTCCTCAAAAACATACGGGTGCTTCTAACGAGTACCCACAACATGTTTTAATGGAGAAATATTACAAAAAATCAGAACTTTTGTATTGAAAAAAAAGTATCTTTTCAAGAGCTATGGGATATACTTGGTAGATTTCTACCAGGGAAGCAATATTTGTGATTCTGTTGCATTCCTGTACAGCAACACCCATCTGAAATGTGGTCTAATCTGCTCTTTGTAAATGTAAAGAATTTTGACAAGAGTTGCCTCCCCAGAAAGTGTATCCATTCACCTCAATATTATATGGATCAAATAAGCATTCAAAGTGGTTCAGTCCATAGCTCTTGATAAGACTTTTTTTCAGCTCAAAAGTACACAGGAACCTCTTTATAAGATGGTTCAGATATAAGATGGTTCAAAGATGGACCCCAAAAAAGTTGTATCCAAACAAACATGTATAGATTATATAGGAAAATGACAGTTTGTGGTCATTTTTCTATATAATCTATACATTTTTGTTTGGATTATATAATCTATACATATATATAATATATATAATCTATACATTTTTTTGGATAAAAATGTGTAAATTATATAGAAAAATGACCATTAATGGTCATTTTTCTATATAATTTATACATTTTTTATCCAAACAAAAATGTATAGATTATGTATATAGAATTTTTTTTCTATATACTCTATACATTTTGTTTGGATACAACACGGTTGTTTAGCTAGCATGGTTTTCATTTTGAATCCCAGCAGTCATGTTATAAAGAGGTGGTGTATTGATGTTGTTTTTATTTCTCTTTAGAAGCATTTTGTCAAGGTGCTTCTAATGATTACTGACAATATTTATTTTCATAAGAAATAAAAAATATATCTATATATTTACCTGGTACACCTCTTGTCTAGAGCTGGGTCAGTTAAAAAGTAAATTTAGAAGTGTGCATAGCACTGCAAAATGCTTAATTCCCAATTACTTTGGCAGACGAAACCAGTAGCTCGAACATGGATGGTTAGTTGACCATGGCTAATTTGAACTCATTTTTGAGTTCCTACGAAATTCTTCTGATAGCCTAAGAAAACAAATATTTAGGGAGATTTTCTTATTTTATTATGAAACTGTATGTTGTGTGTACTCATTAGAATTGCCTCATTGAGGGGATTCTGATGAGTACACTGAACATACCATTATTGTGTGGAAGATCGAAAAGATTTCCCAAAATTATCACCATTTCTTTCCTGACCTGGCATCATGATTAAGCTTCAGTGGTTCAAACTACTCATATCTCAAATTTCTGTGGTCCCAAAAATGTTCAAGCCATTGAAGTTCGACTAATAAGATGGATATACAGATAAATCATTTTGTTATGAATTTTTCCCTGAAAACATACCTTGTGGTTGCTCCCTAAAAGCCATTTGGTGAGGGGCTTTTAATAAGTACCCACAACTTATTATTATAAGTCATAACCAAGAAGGTTATCTTATAGATATTTTTTCATTTCCCCCTGATAACATGTTGTGGGTAGTCATTAGAAGTGCCTCAGCAAAAACATGTCACGGGTACTCATTAGAAGCGCCTCACTCAAATGAGTACCCACAACATGTTTTCCTGGAGAAAATAAAAAGTATCAATACTTTTTCTATTAAAAAATGTGCCTTCTCTGGAGCTGTGTATGTTTTTAGGGAAATGTTAATATTTTTTGGTTGAAAAGTATGAAAGTGTTTTTATAATGCTATTTGCTTATAATGCTTAGCCATTCCATGTATCCCAGCCATACCATTACAAAGAGGCTGCCCTATCAGTGTTACAGCTGTGCAAAAAGCCTTTAAGAAGTTTAAGTTATTTTATATATATATTTATATATGCAAATCAGAATGCACATTAATTACCATATTTGCCCTCAGTATTCTGACACCTTATCTATTTACTCTCTCCCAGAATTTGAACTAGGCCATTTTACTATCTGTTGATGTATCAAAAAACTCCTGGGCCCAGTTGTTCAAAACTAACGATTTTGTTAGTTAACATATTGTTTAACCTTGCCTTGCTGAATAAATTAAGATGCCACACCCACTTCTAATTTCCAGCCAATCAGATCACTTGTTCTGGGTTTTTGATAGAAATTCACATATTTAATGACAAACTGCAGCTCCAGATCAGTTGGCTTCTTCAGAAGCCAACTGATCTTGGATCTTCGCCATTTGCAAAGGCAGGGCATATCCGGGTTCAGCAGGACAAGGGTTTTAAATATAGATTTCCTGGAGAAGAATTAGATAGGTACATATTTGCTTACCATATAAAATGGTAAAATTTAATAAGCATATTGTTACACATTCTTAGCAGTGTTATGTTCTGAAGAAGCCAACTGATCTGAATCTGCATTGTTTGCCATTAAGTATGTGAATTTATAGCAACAATCTGGATCAAGTAATCTGATTGGCTGAAAATTAGAAATGAGCATGGCATTTTAATTTATTCAGCAGGACAAGGGTTAAATAAGGGGAGTACAATAAGTTCGTAGAACTCGGTATTTTTCTATACAATTGAAGATTACTTTTTTCCATTTTTGTGCAGTGTAAACCTTTGTCAGTTGAATGATAACAGCCGTTCAGTCAACACGTACATTTTTTGCTCTTACTTTTTGTTTGAAAACCTATACCCATAGGCAAAAATGGAAAGTCAGAATATTGAGTTCAGAGCAGTCATAAAGCTCCTCACTAAGGAGGGTGCAAAGGCCAAAGAAATCCATCGGCGCATGGCTGATGTGTATGGTGATAGTAGCTCAAAGTATTCCACAATGGCAAAGTGGTCAGCAGAATTTAAACGTGGGCGAGACTCCTTAGAAGATGACCCAAGGCCAGGTTGCCCTGCTGATGTCATCAGCCAGGAGATGATTGACTGTGTTGAGAGACTTGTGCTAAACAATCGCCGAATCAAGGTTGCCGAACTTGCTTCAGAATGTGGTATTTCTAATAGAAGTGTTTACACTATAATCCATGAACCATTTAGGCTTGTCAAAAGTATCTGCCAGGTGGTACCCAGAAACCTGAACATGCAAGATCGTCAGCAAAGGGTGGAGTCAAGTCAAGAACTTCTGGAAGTGTACAATGCCAATCCAGAAGACTTTCACACTCATCTTGTAACAGGAGATGAAACTTGGCTTCACCACTGGGACCCAGATACTGAAAAAGAGTCCATGCAATGGAAGCGCCCTGGCTCACCCCCACCTAAGAAATTTCATACCCAGCCATCAGCAAGCAAGGTGATGGCCATGGTGTTTTGAGACTCCAAAGGGATTATATTGATAGATTACAAGCCTGCTGGTTCTTCAATTACAGGAGAATACTATGCCAATGTCATTAAACAATTAAGGATTGCTATTAAAGAAAAACGAAGGGAAAGCTAGCTGCTGGTGTCCTACTTTTGCATGATAATGCCCCTTTGCACAAGTCCAGAGTTGCACAAGCGGCTATTCGTAAGTGCAAGTTCGAGCAGTTAAGTCACCCGCCATACAATCCAGTGATTATTATCTGTTTCGAAATTTGAAATCCCACTTGCGTGGAACGAGATTTCGGGACGATGATGAGCTCAAGGCTGCTACAGAGGCTTGGTTTGAGGACCAAATAGATGACTTTAATTTCAAAGGCATAGACTGCTTAAAAGAAAAGTGGGCCAAATGCACTGAAGTAAAGGGGGATTATATTGAAAAATAATGTTGAAACCATCTTCCAATCTGTGAGTTAAACCCCGAGTTCTACGAACTTATTGAACTCCCCTAGTACATTGAGCAGGCAACTTGGAACTATTTATTTTTGCATAGATATCTAAATATGAAACTGGAATTGTACTTGAAGCTAAATGATTCAGAGTACTTTGCTGTAGAAATAGGAACCATTGAGCCGGCCTCGGTGGCTCAGTTGGATGCGCCGTCCGACTGGAGACCAGGAGGTTGCAGGTTCAACCCCCGCCGAGGTCGTCAACATTCTTTCATGGAGATTGATCGTGAAATATTTTCTACGGTCATTCTCTCCCTTCCGCTGATTCAAGAAGGGCAGTTGTCAGTTTCTGGCGAAAGAATGTGCACAATACTGGTTAACCGCTTTGAGGACTAAGCCTGTCCAGTAAACATGTGATTAGGTAAACTGACCCCGCTCGACATGACCCCATTGGGTTGACTGGGCAGTAAAACCTCATCACAAACAAACAAGGAACCATTGAATTGTTTGTGCTTAACATTTGTCCTGCTGAATAAATTAAGATGCCACGCCCATTTCTGATTTTCAGCCAATCAAATTACATGATCCAGGTTGTTGATACAAATTCATATGCTTAATGACAAACAGTGCAGATCCATATCAGTTGGCTTCTTCAGAAGCCAACTGATCTGGATCTACACTGTTTGCAAAGGCAGGGTATATCTGGGTTCAGCAGGACAAGGGTTAAAAGGAAATGTTCCAAACACATAAACCTGCACTTCAGTAATGTTCCTGTGGTACAGTTGATTAATTGTGCAATTATTTGGAGTTAGCATTAAAATGTACATGCTAATGTCCACCAAAAAGGAACTTGATGAAAATTGTTTAGGGGTCTCTAGGATACAGAATAGTTACTTTATTTAGGGATATGACACAACCTCTTTATGACACTGTTGCTGGGATTCATGGAAATAAGCTTGATAGATAAACAAACATGCTGTATCCAAACAAAACTGTATATATATCAGAGAGGTTGTGAAAAAAACATTACACTAGTATGGTATGGTTTATATTGCACCTGCATAAGCATGGGCGACCTAGGCGAGGAAGTTTCTGTCCATTCGTTCGCCCATGTATTTAGTCAACCCAAAGGTCCAACCTCATGATTGCCCTAATGAAGTCGAAACTGTTTGAAATATTTTACGCAGATGCGACAAACTTCAACAAAGTTTTTTTAATTTTCTTAATTGAGGTACATACCAAGATACATTGATCTGTACTGCGATGATCTTTTTATCTGTTTATTGATAAGAGCAAGTATCAGGTAAATACTTTTATTTCTCAACAAAAACATATGGGTACTCATAAAAAGTGCCTCAGCTAGGTGCTTCTCATGTGTACCAACAACATATGTTTTGTGGAGAAATAAGAAAAACTTTATTGTTTGGTTGAAAAAGTGTGTTATGTTTAGATGTGAAACTGTGTGTTGATTTGGTATACTTGTGAGAGAAAAAGTAAATTTGGGCCGCGCCATGCGGAAATGTGTCTGATAAGGGCTTTACTATCCACTGATAGAATCATTTGACACTATAAAATGTATCTATGGAGAGCAAATGCCCAGATGAGACTTTTCCGCATGTGCAGGATGAAACAGAATCAATGCATTTTTTGCATGCCCACCTTTTTCTCTTGGTGAACACTGCTGAATGAAAAAAAAAAAATAAGTAAAAAATTTTTATTTCGACAATTTAATCCATTTTGCTTTATTTTATGTTACAGTATACAAATTGATTGACACCATGCTCAACATGACCCCATTGGGTTAACTGGGCCATAAAACCTCAACACAAACAAATTGATTGTATAGTTGTAGAAAAATGGCCAACTTTATATATTATCTATATACATTTTTGCTTGGATACAGTTTTTGGGAATAATCTTTTGAGGTCTATCATGAAACCATGTTATGTCCAAAACCTTGCTAAAGTAGACTACATATATAAAGAGGTTTTTATATACAGTTGACTCTCGTTATCTTGACCTTGCTTATCTCGAATAAAAGCTGCTCTTTTCCACAATATTTTCAATACATCTCTAACTACTGGAGTCAAATTGTAAACGTGTAGTTAGGTAAACTGACCACACTGGACATGACCCCATTGGGTTGACTGGGCTGTAAAACCTCAACACAAACAAACATATTCATTTGTGAAATGTGGTTGTTCGATATATTTTTCCTCAGTGCCACAAATCTGATATGTAGAGGTACGGATATCTCGAAGTGTTTCAGAGAGTCCCTTGGAATTGGAGATAAGGAGAGTCAGTTGTACTTTATTTATTTTAGGGATATAATTTTTATGCCTATGAATTTGGGATATGGGAAATCACAGTTTACTAAAGGATATTGTTAAGTCCAATATTGGGATATAAGATATTTAGAGGAATTTATTTTGGGATAAGGTTTATTGGTATCCCCTCATATACAAACCTCCTTGATGCAGTGCAGTTTCATATGAAGGGCGTATGGTTTTCACTTTCCATAGAACCAATTGTTGTAGTCTCGGGACTAAGATAAATAGTAGTCTGTCTACCTGTCTACATGCCACCTTTAATGATAATTGCTCTGTTTTCCTTAGTGCATAGAACTGACTATTTTGTCCCCTAAAAAGGTTAAGAGCTCTGTATACTCATACCTGTATGGGGACAGATGGCCCCTAAATTTCATTTTTTAATGTGGACAAAGGGAAAACATTGACAACTATCATCCATGCGTGTAATTGATTTTATAATTAGAGAATATGACCAGTAAAAATCATAGGTGGCTTATTTGCCTCCTATAAGGAATGAATGAGTGTGATTTGTTTGATTGGTCTCTTGGGTAAGTTGTTGTGTTGAAGATAGTCTATCCAGATTAAATGCTTCATTTATCATTGTAGCCAACGCCATCTACAGGAGTTGTGATAGTTGTATTGTTGAGCTTCTGTATGGTGATTCCATATTTACCATTAATACAGTCGACTCTCAGTATCTTGACTTCTCTTATCTCGAATAACCGGTCATCTCGAAGTGAAAATATGGTCCCTGTTTTAACATGGAAATCTAACAACAGGTAACAAAATATTGTGGAAAAGAGGAGAAATTGCTCCTTAGGAGCAATTTCTCCTCTTTTCCACAATATTTTCAATATATTTCTAACTTCAGGAGTCGGATTACATATTCGTTATTGAAATGTGGTTGTTTGATTTATTTTTTCCTCAATTCTGCAAATCTGATATGTCAAGGTACAGATATCGGGGAAGTATTTCGGAGTTACTTGGACTTCGAGATAAGGAGAGTCGACTGTATTGGGACAGACAGGTCTGTGCAAATAGTGTAAAGTATAGAACCAGATCAGACACTGCAGAGCCTGCCTCTGTGGCTCAGTTGGATGGGCCGTCCGACTGGAGACCAGGAGGTCGCGGGTTCAACCCCCGTCGAGGTCGGCAACATTCTTTCGTGGAGATTGATCATGAAATATTTTCTACGGTCATTCTCTCCCTTCCGCTGATTCAAGAAGGGCAGTTGTCAGTTTCTGGCGAAAGAATGTACACAATACTGGTTAACTGCTTAGAGGACTAAGCC
Organism: Anodontia alba; assembly: GCA_964016985.1. Classification (NCBI taxonomy): domain Eukaryota; kingdom Metazoa; phylum Mollusca; class Bivalvia; order Lucinida; family Lucinidae; genus Anodontia; species Anodontia alba. Next base: position 49,476,443 of record OZ024836.1, read on the forward strand.
TGCCCAATAAATGTGTGGTTAGGTAAACTGACTGCGCTCATGACTCCATTGGGTTTACTGGGCCGTAAAACCTCAACACACAAACAGACACTGCAGAATGCATTGTCTGAATTGGGTCTACTCTGTTTGCCACATGGGCAGTTCTTACAGATAAACAGGTAGTTAAATTGAATTGTTCAAATTTTAAGACAATGGTAAGGAATTGAGATGTCCAGATATTTAGGGTTAGAATGGTAATGAATTTGGATGGCATTTCATCTGTACATGTAATGGTGAATTGTGCAAATTTGCAACAAGGTTCTCTTCTTGACTGTACTGATTTTCCTCTATTCAAATCTGATTCCTGATGAAAGTGTAATGAAAAATATAGAAGTTTCTCTAAAGGCTCAGTCAGCCCTGTCCTAAAATTACAGTAACATTGCCAGACTGGCAGAGAAAACTTGATCATGAATTATTTTTCTATCGCCATTCTCTCCCTTCCCTCATTCAAGGGAGGGGGGTTGGGGGGGGGGGTGGGGGTGTTAGGGTGTGGCGAAGGTGTCGTGTATCTTATGTCACCAGGGCATTCAACTGATATTGGCTTACAATTGGGCAAAGCCTGCTATCCTTGTAGCAGGTAAGGGTAGAGGTGAATGTTTTTGTTTCTTCTGTTTCTTCACTTTCATTCCCGTTCCTCTCTCTTCCCTGTCTGTCTCTTTCGTCTCCTCAGCTATTTCTTCTATCTCTTTTCTCCCATTGTCTGGTGGGGGGAGGGCAACACAAAATGACCCACAAGGGTTGAAGTGTCATTAAACCCCAACACAATCAAAACCCTCATACAAGAAGGGCAATCTCTGGAAAAATGTGCACAAGTACTGGTTAACTGCTTAGAGGACTAAGCTTGCCCAGGAAAAGTGTTGTTAGGTAAACCTTAATGGGTTGACTGGGCTGTAAAAACCTCAACTAAAAAAAAAAGAAAAAAGTCCTAACTGTGTAATTCCCCACCTAGGTAATGAATTTTTAGTCTTATATCTGGGTGTTGGGATTATTTTCCAGTCTAAACCATAGGGTCTGCCTGCTGTCCCTGTCTTTGGGGGCGAAAAAGATAATTAAAAAAATTTCAAGGATCTTTTTGTATTGTCAGTGCACAGTCATTCGGATCAGAGTTGATTGATAAAAAAAAAGAAATTAGAAGTACAAAGTTTTACCATTCTCAATTGCAGTTTTTGCAGATGTCTTCCACTTAACAATATTACCAAACAGATGCTCTGCCCAACAACTGTCATGGCTTGTTGTATGATGTAAATTAATATTTATTTTATATTTTAGAATCAGCCTACTAATAAAGTGACAGCAAGCACTTTGAAATCAGAAATTGCACAAGCACGACAAAACATAAAAAAAGCTTTAGATAATGTGAGTACTGCACATTGTAGCTAGCGTACGCAAAAAGAGGCAGCATCATAGGAAAAAATCTTGCTACATAGCTAGGAGACAGGAGGGATAGGCAGATAAATACACTTATTTTTCTTATTTCTCCACAAAAACATATATTGTGGGTACTCATTAGAAGTGCCTCACCAAGGCACTTCTAATGAGTACCCACAAGATATGTTTTCATTAAGAAGTAAGAAAAATATCAATAATTTTGGGTGGAAAAAAAGTACCTATCTGGATTAATGAAGCATCAGCTCAGATTCTGTGCTGAACTGAAGAGAACGGGAGTAATTCTTATAGCCACTACACGGTGGATACTATGTTCCCCTCTGGATATGTGCACGTCAATCAATCTATCTGAAAACGTCTTTTCTCTTTCCCTAAATCCATTTAAATTTTATTGTGCATTGATATTGAGTAGAGCTTATGTAGGCAAATTTTGCTAATTATTGACAGTTATGGCCCCTGGTAACTGTTTTCTCTTCCATATCTTGCCATGCTTTCATCTGCATCAAACAAAATTCATGTGATAGCTTAGCCAGCCTTGGTGGCTCAGTTCGATGCGCATTCGACTGGTGATCTGGAGGTTGCGGGTTCGACCCCCACTTGGTCGGCAACATTCTTTCGTGGAGATTGATCATATTTTCTACTGTCATTCTCTCCCTTCTGCTGATTCAAGAAGGACAGTTGTCTGTTTCTGGCGAAAGAATGTGCACAATACTGGTCAATTGCTTAGAGGACTAAGCCTGCCCAGTAAATGTGTGGTCAGGTAAACTCGACATGACCCCTTTAAGTTGACTGGGCCATAAAACCTCAACACACTCAAGCCGGCCTCGGTGGCTCAGTTGGATGCGCCGTCCGACTGGAGACCAGGAGGTCGCGGGTTCAACCCCCGCCGAGGTCGGCAACATTCTTTCGTGGAGATTGATCATGAAATATTTTCTACGGTCATTCTCTCCCTTCCGCTGATTCAAGAAGGGCAGTTGTCAGTTTCTGGCGAAAGAATGTGCACAATACTGGTGAACCGCTTAGAGGACTGAGTCTGCCCAGTAAACGTGTGGTTAGGTAAACTGACCGCGCTCGACATGACCCCATTGGGTTGACTGGGCCGTAAAACCTCAACACAAACAAACAAAATCAACACACTCAAATTGTGGTAGCTTAACAATTGACAAATGCAAGTTCATTATTAAAATGCCACTTATGTGCCAATTCCATGAGTAATGGCCTGATAATGATCTGATGATCTTTAATTTATATGGTGACGGTTTGTTGTTGTTTTTGTTTTTTTGTTTTGTCATCCAAAGTGAAATGCAATAGTGTATTATTTGAAGAGGTAGTATATGGATAACTGACAATGCGTTTCTAGTGGCAGAGTGGGTGTCAGACTCAATAGTGGAGTCAATAGCTCATCTGACTGCAGATCCAGGGGTTGCAGGCTCATATCTAGCCAGCTTGGCTTCATGATTTTTGGAGGAGAGTGACCATGAAATAATTTCTAGGGTCAAGAAAGGCAGTTGTCAGTTACTGACAAAAGGATCTGCACTAAGTAGTTTTACCACTTAGAGAACTAAACCTGCCCAGGCCTGCCTTGGTGGCTCAGTTGGATACGCGTCCGACTGGTGATCAGGAAGTTACGGGGCTAACCCCCACAGGGTTGGCAACATTCTTTCATGGAGATTTGGTCATGAAATATTTTCTTCAGTCATTCCCCCCCTTCGCTGTATCAAAAAGGGCACTTTCGCTTAGAGGACTAAGCCTGCCCAGTAAAAGTGTGGTTAGGTAAACTGACCCCGCTTAACATGACCCCATTGGGTTGACTGGGCTGTAAAAACTCAACACAAACAAAAACCTGCCCAGGAAAACTGTGAGTAGGTTAACTGACTGGTCAAGCTCAAAATGATCTTAACTATTTTAAACAGTGTTGACTAGACTTTAAAACTCCAAATTACACATACTGTGTGTTGCTTTTAGTATCTTACCTTTTGTATATAGGTGGTGCTTTTATTTTCTGACTTTTCATACATACATGTAGTTCATAGCTGAAAATTCTGTTTTCATTGAATGTGAAGGCACTTAGGAAATCCAGGGCCCAGTTGTTCAAAGCTAACGACATCGTTAGTTAACGATTCATTAAAATTTACATTGAGTGATACGCAAATATGCTGAAATTTTTTGCTAAAAAAATGTGAGTAGCTTTTGCAGTGCAAAAGCTACTCACATTTTTCAGCAAAAAATATCAGAATATTGTATATTGAATCCGCTAAAACAGTTAACGAAATGACCCTTAACGAGCTCGTTAAGCTGACGACGCTTTGAACAACTGGGCCCAGGATTTCAGTCCTTTTGCTGTCTCTCAGAATGTTTGTTGTGCTATGGTCATAATTCACAATGCTTTGTCATAGACAAATCTGATTAATGTTGTGGCTGTCACATAATGTCATGCTTATAAATATTTGTGTTTATTGTCTGTTAAAGTATTTTAATAAGTGCCTTAGCTGGAACTAGGACCTCTGCACTGTAGATATCACATGGTTTGTATGTTAATGGCCCAAGCAATATTGTTAGAGAGTTTCAGGGAGACCGATGTTCAGATCTACCTTATTACTGAATATATTTGCATGCAAAAATATGCAAATACCCCACACAGTCATGACAATTTTATTATGACAGCCTGTTTCGTGGCAGCAGAACTATTTCGATTACAGCTTCAAGCAGTTGCATCATGTGAGCCCCGTCATGGAAATAATTTCCATGTGAGCCTTAACCCATTTACGCCGAGTGGACTCTTCTATCTTAACACTTCAGGCTGATCCATTTCCAATCGAAGGGGTGTCTAGTTAGTTTTTATTGTTATCTTAATGTATAGAAATTCCTGTATTTTATGCAAAGGGTGTAGACCCTGATCAGATTCTGCATTATGCAGCGTCTGATCTGGTTCTACACTGTTTGCCAATGACCCTCTGCTGGGACACTAGGCGTATAACTTGGCAGTGTTATTAACTCTGATAACTCTCTAAATGCTATATTTGTCAGATTACTGGATAATTACTCATATCTCCAGATAAAGAAGTTTTTGTGTTGTTGTTTTTTTTTCAACCAAACATTGTTGATAGTTTTATTTCTCCACGAAAACATATGTTGTGGGTATTCATTAGATGCTCCTCACTGAGGCCCACAGTATATGTTTTTGTGGAGAAACAGGGAAAGAGATAAGGGGAGTATCTGAGTTAAATACCCATATGTTTTGTGCAAATACTCAATTATTTTCAAAATCTTGGGTATTGATACTCAATTGATTTGACAGAATACCCAATTATTTCCAAATTCAAGGGTGAAAATTTAAGTCTCAAGGCCAGAAAAGTACATGATTACTATTTTACAGTGTGATTACTGCACATAATATGTGTTTTTATTCTCCATATGACACATATAATCATAAAATTAATAGGGTATAATGAAATGTCATGTTTTAAATACCTAAATCAGGCTTTTTGTGTTCTTTCCTTCAGTTTCATAAGTTTTACCCAATTAATTTTCATTTTGCAGGGTATCTTTACTTAAACCAAAAAATGAAAATATGATTTTACCCAATTGACTCAATTTTGGAGGGGTTAAATACCCAAATGCCCCCAAAATTATCTGTTGCTCTGGAGAAATAAGAAAAATATGCGGATAACCCCTCTTATCAGGAGCTTAACCCTTGTCATGCTGAATAAATTAAGATGCCTCGCCCACTTCCAATTTTCAGCCAATCAGATTTCTTGATCCAGATTGTTGATATAAATTCACTTACTGAATGGCAAACAGCACAGATCCAGATCAGTTGGCTTCTGAAGAAGCCAACTGATCTGGATCTACACTATTTGCAAATGCAGGGTATATGGGGGTTCAGCAGGACAAGGGTTAATTCCATCTTTTTCAGTTTTTATATGGGGTAACTGCATTTTTGCATCCAAATACACTACAACATCTTTATAACACATTTCATTATAACACGGTATTGGATATAACACAGTGCAAAGATGGATCCCAAAAATGTATAGATTTTATTGAAAAATGACCATAAATGACCATTTTTCAATATAATCTTTACATTTTTGTTTGGATATAACACGATTGTTTAACTAACACGGTTTATGCTATGGACCCCAACAATATTGTTATAAAGAGTTTGTGGTGTATGTGTAGTTCTGAACAAAATATCAATATTTTATATTTAGCAGGCTGATCCAGTACTCTGCACAAATATGCTGTGAAACCATAATCACAATCACATGACCAACTGTGATCACAGTATATACCTTCACTATACTATATGTATGGGGAAAATATACTATATGTATGGGGAAACTGCATTCTTGCATCCAAATCTGTTAGTTCTGAACAGTGTATCAGTATTTTATGTTTAACTGTCTGATTCAGTATTCTGCACAAATATGTTGTGAAACCATAATCACAATCACATGACCTATTGTGATCACAGAATATATCTTCACAAAATACAAGTGACAGGCGCGTAGCCAAGCGGAGGTTATGAAGTCCGGGCTTCAACATAAATTTGGCAATTTAACCTTAGCTTCACCTCAAACTTGTTAAGATAACATCAAATGGGCAGGGCCTCAGCATTTCCTACAAGACCACCTGTCCCCTAAGCAAGGACTCAGATCAGCCTGCGCAGGCTGATCAGTTATTGCTTTGCGCTAATTTGCCAAACATCCAAGATTTTTTTAGAAGAACCCTTGGCACACATGCACTCTTGTAGGACATGCTGTGCCTCCACTGAAATTTCAGAGATTCTATTAGCAGGCTTTGTCTTTATAAAGTTCCTGGCTACGCCCCTGAATGATGTTCAAAGAACAGTGTTTTGGGTTAAGGTAAGGACCCTGCTGTACTTTGGATAGGTGAGGGCAGGTTGCATGTTAGTATTCTCTCTGTTTCTGATTGTCATTTGCCTTTTCTCACATCCTTTTGGTTTCTCTCACCTCTCATCTACTTGCTCTTGCCTTTCTCCCATTCTTTCTGGCGAAATAATGTGCACAAGGACTGGTTAACAGTTTACAGACTAAGCCTGCCAAGGAAAAAGTGTGTTAGGTAAACTAACCAGCTCAGCATGACCCTAATAGGTTGACTGGACAGTAAAACCTTAGCTCAATCAATTTTTGTATCCCGCCACATGATAGTGGGGGGTATTATGGTTTCACGTTGGATGTTCCTGTGTCCGTCCGTCATCTGTCAGTCATACGTCTGCCCGTCCGTTTTTCGTTTCCGGATGATAACTTGAGTAAACATCAATTGATTTTCACGAAACTTGGCATGTGCATTGATATTGTGGAGATCTGGTTTGGGATTGCTAATGGGCAAATTTCGTCAATTTTTTACGGAATTATCTGTCCACGACACGACAATGGCAGGGTATAAAAGTTTAACGTTCTTATTTCCCATTCTTTTGGAGAGGACTCAACATGACCCACTAGGGTTAATGTGTTGAAAGTGAACACAATGAATTTTGTGTGCAGCTTAAATCTTGTGAAACTATTAACCCTTAAAGCGCCAGTCACAACTATTGTCGTCTGCTTTGTCTTCTGCCAGTTACTTTAAAAGTAATTTCTGCAAACAGTGTGGACCCAGATCAGACTCTGATCTGGGTCCACACTGTTTGCCTGTATGCAAAAATAGGTTTGAAAAGTTTGCAAGAATATTCAGCAGACGACATTAACAGACGACATTTTCAGATGCAGTTTTTCTTGGCGCTTTAAGGGTTAAATATAATGCACTCTATTTACCCAAACTTTTAGGCTGGACAGGTCTGAGCAAACATTGTACACCAGATCAGATGTAGCATAACCCAGGATTTGATCAGGGTCTACACTACTTGACACTTGTCAGGCAGTTTTTAGACACATTTAGTCAAAATTTCAAGTAAGTACGGTAAATGTCCTTAAATTTCATACGCTAAAATTGCTGAAAAATGGCGTATGCAAACAGTGCAGACCCAGATCAGTCTGATCAGGGTCTACACTGTTTGCCATTCAGAAACAACTGCATAAAAAGCAAAAGTTAGGCAGAAAATGTATGGAATAAAGTGTTCGAAATTTTAGGACATTTCCGTATAATATGGTTTTAAGGTGTCCCAATATTTTAGGTAAGTGCGGTTCATAATGATTTTGGGAGGAAGAGAAAAATTGATAAGGATTTGTGGCTGACTTTATTTTCAGAGGTCTAACATACTACCCTTATATCTGTTCCTCTCTTAAACCAAGTTGATTTACTGTATTTGACACAGAGGACCCTTATCTGTTGATGTTTTACTAAACATGAATTCATAATGAGCATCGTCATTTTTAGAGGACTTAGAAATGTATACATACATGTATCAAGACCACTATATGAAAGAACAGTCAACCAGTTTTAGAGCCGGCCTCGGTGGCTCAGTTGGATGCACCTTCCAACTGGAGACCAGGAGGTCAAGGGTTCAACCCCTGCCAAGGTCGGCAACATTCTTTTGTGGAGATTGATCATGAAATATTTTCTACGGTCATTCTCCCCCATCCGCTGATTCAAGAAGGGCAGTTATCAGTTTCTGGCAAAAGAATGTGCACAATACTGATTAACCGCTTAGAGGACTAAGCCTGCCCAGTAAACCTGTGGTTAGGTAAACTGACCGTGCTCGACATGACCCCATTGGGTTGACTGGGCCGTAAAACCTCAAACCAAACAACCAGTTTTAGAGGAAAAAAAAGTGAGATTCTCAGGCACTCTGCATTTGTCCAAACAGTCCTGCATATACAATTTTTAGCACCTGGGCCAAAGGCTCAAGGGAAGCTTATAGGTTGGTAGGCTATTCGTTGTCCATCAGCAACTTTGAGCAGTAAAACCATCACAGTCTGTGGGCTGATGTTAATTATTTCTCATCTGTAGCATGCCTCAGGTGGGGCATTGATGAAGCTTTTCATGGAAAACCAATGAAAACTTTGGTTGCTATGACTACTATAATGTCACATAGACTTGAAATAAGAAAATGCTTGTCATCAGCATAACTCCTTCAGTTTTGATTGGATCGTCCTGAAACTTACAGATAAAGTAGACATAGATGAAATTTCAGATTAGTTCGAAACAGGCTAGATTGTTATTATTGGTCTTAGAGTTACTTCCCCTTGATAGCTGAAAAAGACTCTGTTTGACTTTGTCATTAGCATACCTGGTAACTGTTAGGATCTTCTTAGAACTTGCAGATAATGTGGACATTGATGAAATCTTGGATGAGTTCAAAAACTGGCCAGATCAGATCACCAATTTTAGAGCTACATATATGTATGGAAAACTGTTGGATGTAACTTCTGTTTTTAAAAAAACACCCACTATTTTTTGGTGAATGCTTTAGCAAGCAGGAGCGACATAATGATCACTTTCCAGCAGGTTGTTGGCATGGGTGTCAACAATATTAAGTGTGTTTAGCTCTATTTCTCAAACACAAAGGCTTCTACACTAATTAAACTTCATACACACATCCACTATGATGCACACTGCCCACTGCCATTGACCGTTACTGACCTAAACCTGCTCTTCACCCTTGACTGAACTATGTTTACTCTGTGCTCCATAGCATTTGCCATATACTCATTGGGCAAATTTCTTATGATTAGTTACTGTGGCAATACTGGAAGAATGTTGCTTAGTATCTGCAGATATTCAATGGCTGTTTAATTCAGGTGAGCAAGTGGTGGCCTGTAGGCCTCTTGTTTTAACAATTGCCTGAGAATTTAAAGACTTTTCTTTTGAACTTAGGAAAGGAAAAAACATAAACCTAACAGTTTCTCAACCATTTTGCTCCATTTCTTTGCATTTCGTTCTTTGTTTTTTTCTTAATCAGTTGCAGGAAATAACCAAAGCAGATTTATTTTTTTTATGCCCCTGCATTGGATGATGCCAGGGGCATATAGTTTTTTTGTTTTCCGTACGTGGGTACATGCGTATGAATGTATGTCCTTCTGTACGAATGTGTGTACATACATGAATACATGTACGTACGTGATCCTGTTAGACTCAGGTTAAGGCTTTTGTACCAGGTAGAATTTTGCAGTTTTATAGTCAGGTACCCCACAGCGGGGGCATCCGTGTACTGTGAACACATTTCTATTTTTTTTTTTTTTTTTTTTTTTTTTTATAAATTTGGCTTTGTTAGGCATGCTGTTATCATATTTTGCCTGTTAGACAATGTGATATTGAGGAAACAATTGTTAAAAAGGAATTTTTTATCCTGGGGCTTATTTTGCAGTGTTTTATTCATGTTCACTCTCTGGGCGAATGCAGCAGACAACTGATATTTTTTCTTATTTTTCCCCAGAAAATAGGTTTTGATATTTCATGCAAACTGTCAGTTTGCATGAAGTGTCAAAACCTATTTTCTGGCAAAAGTATTTCAAAATAATGTCTGCTTAAATTTTTACTCCACATGCTAAGCATTACAAAAACACCTCCTATGATGCTGCTTATACACAGTACATTGCGTGATGTTAACCTTTACCACTCTATGGATAAATTCAGCAGAAGACGAATGGATGATATTTTGCATATTTTTCCCAGAAAATAGGCTTTGACGTTCCCTGCAAATATTTGGATGAAATGTCAAAGCTTATTTTCTGGGAAAAATAAAACAAAAAAAAATAAATAATGTCATCTGCTGAATTTTTTACCCGGCATGCTTAGCCTTAATGGTGTTGTTTAGTAATTTTGTAGCCCACCCAAGCCAAAATGCCCGGCTTAGCTGTGAGAATCACTATCTATTACTTTAGATAAGGTGCTTGTATACAACCAAAGACTCCCAACAGTTCTCGTTTCTAAATGAAAACATTGTGGGTAGTCATGAGAACACTGGTGGTAAACAAAGGAACTAGCTTTGACTTGCGTCAATATAATTAGGGGATAACTGCATTCAAATTTGGCATTTGGGGAGGTAAATCGGCGGTTTTACGGTCGGAAATTTCGTTTTACGGCGACGCGTCAGCGTCGCCGTAAAACGTAATTTGCGACCGTAAAACCGCCGATTTACCTCCCCAAATGACAAATTTGATGCAGTTATCCCCATTCTAATGCATTTATTCATTTTTTTTTATTGAAAAAATGTACTATTTGCACAAAACGACAAGTGCTGTGAGCTGCGTAAAACCAAATGCCAGCCAATGAGAAGCGACGTTACGTGATGACGTCGGATTTGCGACAGTATACCGCAGAATATACCGTCGCAAATTTTTGACGTTATCCAATCAGACGTCGCGTTACATACGCGAGTGCATTAGAATTATGTTTCTTTGACACATCCGTAAACTCGGAGTGGGGCTAGGTCCTTCAATACAAATTTGGTAAACATAGGTAGGTGTCAAAGAATTTTATCAGTAATTATTTTATCATCAAATTATGGAAAAATCCTGCAATGCTATTCCGTATAAATACATTTGAAACTTTGATCTCGGTGAGAATTTTCTGTAGAAATCTGCAGGGCTGGAAACAAAAATTGGCCACAGCTATTGATCACGGAACTGAAATTTCTCAACTTTGTCAACTTGGAGATTTTTTTGTTTTCCATGAGATCCCTGAGGCACTATTCTGTGGTGAAAATAAGCATGAATTGCATTACAAATAAGCTAAAATACTGAAGTAGAAAACTGTGCAGCAGAATAATGACAAAATTTCTGAGCTAGTTCTGTCAACAAAGAGCTCCTCTCTTTTGGATTTGGACATTTTTTCGGAAAGTTGTTTTTTGCCTGCTGCTTTACACAGAAATAAATTTGCTAACTTTTCGCTTGATTTAATGCAAAACCATTTGTCGTTACTAGAACATGCCTTCACACCTGACAGGAGGTCAGGCAGGAGACGTTACCAACAGAATTTTTATGTCTGTTGGTACCGCCTAACTCTGATTCTAATTGTTGTGATTGCCATAAAGATTTTGGAACTAGTTTTTACAGGATCCCCTGTCCTAGCTGATGTCCAAACTCAGTTCTTTTATGGCATCTGAGCATGCACACAGTTCCCGCACTCAGGCGGTGTGCTTTGCCGTTGTCCTTATAAAGAAAGGATCGTCTGCGAAACCACAATAGCTAGATCACCAAGGTATTGGTCTGTAGATGATTGCTGCCTAGCTCTGCCACCCAGGTTGTGGCAGCCTCATAACCCTGAAGGTGGGGAGGCAACTGTGATAGAGGGCAACCTCACATTCCCACACTCATATTGAGTGTCATAGCTGGATGCAGTTTTACATTATACCAAAGGACCTTAAAGAAAATTATACGATTAGATATCCAAGATGGCACCACAGCCGCCATCTTGAAAATGTGATTTGTATTTCTTCTCCAGAATGGGAAGGCTAAGTGACTTGAAACTTGGTGGGCGGTATTGAGGTGACTTGTTGATCAGTTAGAGCTGAAATAGTTCAGATCGGAAATCCAAGATAGTTGCCATGGCCACCGTCTTGAAAATCTATTTCAAACTTCTTCTAGTGACCCAAAAGGCCAATAGACTCAAAATTTGGTAGGAAGTATCATGGCGATTTCTAAATCAAAAACAGCTAAAATCTTTCCCGTCTGAAATCCAGGATACTGGACATTGCAACTATTTTGAACTACTGTCGACTCTCGTTATCTCGACCTCGCTTAACTCTGGTCCCTGTTTAAACATGGAAATCTAACAATAGGTATCAAAATATTGTGGAAAAGAGGAGAAATTGCTCCTGAGGAGCAATTTCTCCTCTTTTCCACAATATTTTCACTATTATATCTAACTTCAGGATTTAAATTACACATTCATTTGTTAAATGTGGTTGTTTGGTTTATTGTTTTTCTCAATTCCACAAATCTGATATGTCGAGGTACGGATATCTTGAAGTATTTCAGAGAGTCCCTTGGACTTCAAGATAACGAGAGTCGACTGTACTTCTACAGGATGGAAAGACCAAATGACTTGAAACTTGGCAGGAAGTATAGGGTGACTTGTATATCAAAAAAAGCTAAAATTGTTTCAATCAAAAGTCCAAAGGGGCTGCTATCTTGCAAATCTATTTTGAACTACTTCTCCTGAATCAAAAGCCAATTGACTGGAAACTTAGTTGGAAGTTTTGGGGTGACTTGTAAGTCAAAAATAGCTAAAATGGTTCTGATCAGAAATCCATAGCCATCATCTTGAAAGTGTATTATAATAATTTTGAATTGTTTCTTCTGAACTGAAAGGCCAAACTTTTCTGGTAGTCAGGCAAGTGAAACAGGGCTATTTAGGCCAGCTAATTTTTCAGAGAAATTATATGACTTGACATGCCTAGCAGGCAATTAAAATGAATTGCCAAGTCTTTAATTTTTACTAGAAAAATATTGTAAAAAAAAAAAAAAAAAAAAAAAAATGTCAGGGCCTAGTTGTTGAAAGCATTGTTAGCTTAACCAGCTCGTTAGTGGTCAAAATGTTAACAGTTCTGTTAAGCACGATATCTAATTCACAGGTGTTTTTGCTGAAAAAAAGGTGAGTAGCTTTTGCAGTGCAAATGCTCACATTTTTTCAGCCAAAGTATTAATGTATATTCCATATTTAATGATCAAAATTTTAACGATATATTAACTAACCACATCGTTAGTTTTGAACAACTGGGCCCAGAATGTCATCTGCTGCAGTACAATTAGGAACATTACAAAAATATGCCTATTCAAATATATAAAAAAATTTCACCTCTAAAACTGAAAATTTTCAGATAAAAACTCTGATATTGTTCATATTTCTGCTCAAAACATAGATTGTGGGTAGTTAGAACCACCTCGGCAAGGCGGTTCTAACTAGTATGCGCAATCCATGTTTTTGAACAAAAATAAGAAAAATAATGTACACCCCTATAAACCCCAGTTTGACTATACAAAAGTGGGGTTTAAGAGGGTCAGAATTATATAGGTATGTTTTCGTGATGTATTACAAAATGCTGTCTGTTGAAATATTTACCCAGCAAGTTTTAACTCAGCAACAGGATCAGTGTGCCTCTGTAAAGTATACTGTTTAGTAGGGGATTTTGAGCTCATGATGTGGAAAAATGTACTCAGAAAATTATAATTACCTTTGTATGTCTTTGTTTACAGGAACCGGGCAAAACAGTGGAAAGTGACTCACAGGTACTGTCCAGAATCAAGAGCCTTGAATCGGAGAATAACCATCTTAGAAAAGGTAATAGTTCTGGGCAACCCAGATCAAAAATAGCTAAAATCGTTCAGATGGAAAATGCAAGATGGCTGCTGTGGCTGCCATCTTGAAAATCAATTTTGTGCTTCTACTCTTGAATCAATAGTCCATTTGACTCAAAACTTAGGAGGATATCGGGGAAGCTTGTAGATCAAAAGTAGCTGAAATGGTCCTGACTGGAAATCCAAGACGGCTGCCAGGGCAGCCATCTTTGAAATCTATTTTGCACTTCTTCTGAACCCAACAGACAACTTTACAAAGTTGTTAGCTGATGTGATGTTAAAATTTCTATCTTGAAATATGGCAAATACATATTTTTTGCTGGACAAATGTAAGTAGCTTTTGCATTGCAAAACCTAAATGCAAAACCTACGCACATTTTTATAGCAAAATTATCCGTCAGTATGTTTGAAAATACCTTAGCTATAAGAGTTAAGAAGTTTGTCATTTGTCATAAACGAGCTCGTTAAGCTTGCTTTGAACAACTGGGCCCTGACAAATAAACAAATTGATTGGATTTTGACACATTGACTTAGTTAACCCTTTCAGCCCAGACACTTTTGCAAACAGTGTAGTAGAGAATTGGCCAGAATTTCATTGTCGATCATCAGTTTTGCAAAAACAACTAATCATCAACTAATAATCAACTTGTAAAAAGTCTATTCTTTCTTATTTTAGTCCTCTTCCAGGTACTTATTTTCATAGCCCCGGATCAATAAGAGGGTATCTGGATAATATTTTTATTAATTCTCCATGAAAATTCTCCATACTCACAACATAAGCCAGTGCTCCTGTTAACGTCCATACAGCTGTAAATTAAGGATCTTTTCACACCAAATATAGGTCAATTTGAAAAATAGCCGGTACAGAATACAGATGCATTTTAACCGATACGTTGCTGCTTTTGCAGTTACCAGTAAGAGTGCAACATCATGTTTGTTTTTAGATAAACTAGCCTGAATCAGGAGAGGCTCAATGGCTTAGATAAGCAGGGTATTTTCCGTAAATACCCAAATATATTTAATAAAGAAAACAATTAAAATCAATTTGTAGGGCATCAGAACGTAAACAAAGTCCATTGTATGCAAAACAATAATTTTTACATGCATATTCCCACTCTGGACACTGGGAAAGTTTCACCCTGGTTCACAGTGTGACTATTTCCCATGCTAAATGTCTGCACTGTATTTCTGCGCATAAGAGCGACTGGTTCTCTGCGTCATTGTCTAGATAAGTGTTAATGACAAAATACTGCAGGTAACCATTCCGCATTGGGGTTTTCCAAGATTGCAGAAACATGGCCTCCAGAAAATGAGGAATGCGGAAAGAGATTGCAAAACTGCATCAAATTGAATTATGGGGTATTTTAGCTAGTCATTGTCAACTGATCCAGTGTCTTTATTTAGTGTGTACCATGACTGATGTAGTCATTGATGCATGTGATGAATGCATACAGAATCGCATCTGCGATCGTGACGGTCTATGTATACAGTGTCAGAAGTGAAAGTAGCTTGCAACATGCAGGTTTAAAAGTCACTGATAAGACTTCAGTACTGGAAAGCTGTTCATTGCTAGAGCAGGTGAACAAAGAAAAAATCCAAAGAAGATCACTCAAATACTAGGCAAGGTGATTAGTTCTGTTATTAAAACAAGGGGATGTGGCAGATAGCACCCATTTCAAAACTTTTTATTGTTTGGTTATGAAAGAGATAAAACAGAAAAAATAATCAGCCGCATTGTACTGCGTGAAAAAAATAATAATGGAGATATACAGTAGGAGACACAAACAAAAATCAAAGCATTAAAAGACATACTTTAAAGCAAATTATGTAAACCACAGCGCAGCCCCTCCAAACCAGCCCCTAGGCCAAGAAATATAACTAAGAATATCAGAAGCATGATAAATACTGGTTCTAGAATCCCAGTGTTGGCCGTTACTGACTGGCCTTAAATTTGACCAGTACAATACTGATTAGAAAAATAATTATTTGGAGCACTGATATGCGCCTTGGCACTTCTGATGAGTACCCGCAGCATATGGGCCTTGCCGCTTCCAATGAATACCCACAACATATGCCCATCTGCGCTTCTAATGGGTACCCAAAACAAATGTGCCTTGACACTTCTAATGAGTACCCGGAACATATGCGCCTCAGCACTTCTAATGACTACCCACAACATATGCACTTTGGCGCTTCTAATGAGTACTCACAATATCTGTGCCTCGGGGCTTCTGATGAGTATATACAACATGATATGTTTTCAAGAAGAAATAAGAAAAATATCAGTTGTTTTCACTTGAAACAAGAGCCTTATTTCATGCTGTTTTATCAAATTTCTTTACTTTATTGACCACAAATTTTATCTAAATGAACATAAATGGACAGAATTTCATTTTTTGTATAATTTGATTGTTGAAATAAAAAGTGAGAAAAATACAAAACAGAATTTTCCGATTAGTCGACTATCAAAATTCTTTTCAGTCATCAGTCACAAGAGACACAAGTGACTGATTATCAGTTATAATTGATCATCAGTGGCATCACTACAGTGTAGAGCCAATGGTTCATCAGGATCTATACTGTTTGCCATTCTGCTTTTGATTTCTCATTAAATCTCCAGTTTACAAGAATAGACAATTCCAAATTCAAAGATGGAAGAGACTACTTCAGAGACGCAGGTGTAATTGGTTAATTTTCATGTGTAATATTTTACTATTTTACTAGTTGCTGAAGATCTACAAGCTCTTGTAAAGAAATTAGATATTCGAGTCAGTGCTCTGGAGAAGGGTGGTGGTGAACAACCAAAGGTAGCTGTCCAGTCCACAGATCCTCAACCAACTCAGAATAACAAAGCTGAAAGTGATGATGATGACGATGACTTTGATCCATTTGGAAGTGATGATGTAAGTAATGTCCTATATTCGGTATTGTTTCTATATCTCTATGAAATTAAACTTCTCTCCACGATGACTTTGATCCGTTTGGAAGTGATGACGTAAGTAATGTCCTGTATTCAGTATTGTTTCTATATCACTATAAAATAAACCCCTCTCCACACTTACACTTGCATCATCTCATCCCACCCTGTTCGGTCCCATCCCATGTTGCTTAACTCTAGTTCTGCTGAACCCGGATATATCCTGCCTTAGCAAACAGTGTAGATCCAGATCAGTTGGCTTCTTCAGATCAGTTGGCTTCTTCAGAAGCCAACTGATCTGGATCTGCACTGTTTGCCATTAAGTATGTGAATTTACATCAAAAACCTGGATCAAATAATCTGATGGGCTGAAAATTAGAAGTGGGTGTGGCATCTTAATTTACTCAGCATGACAAGGGTTAATCAAACACTTCAATCTGTGTGAGTCACTTCTAATGAATACCCACAAGATGTGTTTTTGTGGAGAAATTGGAAAAATATTTCTAGCAGATCCTCTCTTATCTGTAGCTATGAATAATGCATTGGCAGCCTGAATTTGAATAGTTTTATATTGTGCAAATATGAGTTGCCTTAATGTGACATGTAGTGCCTCTTTTGCTAACAACTGTAGACCTATTGCCCATGGCGACCATCTTGAAAATCTGTTTTGAATTTCTTCTCCTGAACTGCAAGGCCAATGGACTCAAAACGCGGTATGAAGTATCAGGGCGACCTGCAGATCTAAAGTACCTAAAATTGTTTTGATAGGAAATTTAAGATGGCCCCCATGGTGGGCATTTGAAAATCTGTTTTGAACATCTTCTCCTAAACGGAAAGGCCAGTTGACTCGAAACTTGGTAGGAAGTATCAAGGTGACTTCCTGATAAAAAAAGAGCAAAAACTGTTCCTATCAGAAATCCAAGATGGCTGCCATGGCCTATAAGATAAACTTCTTGTATTTGGAATTAATTAGAAATCAAAATAATTTGTGCCCAACTTGACATGCATTGATTTAGATAATATTTAATGAGAACATGAAAAGCCAGTAGGAGGCTTTAGAAACTACTGCAGTCTTATTGCCTGTAAAATACTGAAGATTGACTTGCTTTATTCTTGCTCGATTTATTTTGGAGGTAGTAGGATGGTGGTATGGGCCCGCTGTCTTTGGCAACAAGTGTTATCCATCTTTGTCTCTTTCCTCATGTATACTAGGTCTTCTTTCCCTTTTCTTCCTTTCTTTGGGAGATGGCTCAAAATGGCCCACAAGGGTTGATGTATTGTTAACCTGTGTCATGCTGAATAAATTAAGATGCCATGCCCACTTCTAGTCACTTCATGCCACCCAGTCAGGTTACTTAATCCAGGTTTCATTCAGTATATGTATTTATATCAACAAACAGTGCAGATCCAGATCAGTTGGCTTCTGAAGGCTTCTTCAGAAGCCAACTGATCTAGATCTACGCTGTTTGCAAAGGCTTTAGCAGGACTAGGGTTTAAACAAAAAACTCTTTCTCACCTTTTCCTTGATGGTAGACCAGATCCCTGAACATCTTGTAAAATTGTTCTTGTCTCAGAAATTCTCCAATAGCACTGGCAGTTAACAATTAAGAAATTGTTTTTTTTTTACTAGGATGAGAGTGAAGATGAAGAGAAGAAGAAGAGGCTAGCAGCATACCAGGCAAAGAAATCTGCCAGTAAGTTCAGAAAACAGCAACAACAAAGAAATGTCTTCTGTTGAGTACAGTCAAACCTGTCTTCACCAAACAGCCAGGGGAAAAAATGATAAATAAGACAACAAAAAAACATAAGACAGGTTGATACTTAATAGCAGTATGATGACTAGTGTTGGGAATCTGCCAGAATTTCATAGCATTCCCTCTGTTTCTTCTCCATTCATTTTCCTCTTTTTTCCCCTGTCCTCTCTTTCATCTCCTCTACTATCTCTTCTATCTCTCTTCTCCCTTTCTCTGGGCAATGACACGAAATGACCCACCATGGGTTGACATATCATTAAACCCCAACACAGACAGAAATCCGGTTCTGCACAGTCTTGTCAAAGGCAGGCATATGCATCCTTAACCCTTGTCCTGCTGAACCCGGACATACCCTGCCTTTGCCGGCCTCGGTGGCTCAGTTGGATGCGCCGTCTGACTGGAGACCAGGAGGTCACAGGTTCAACCCCTGCTGAGGTTGGCAACATTCTTTCGTGGAGATTGATCATGAAATATTTTCTACGGTCATTCTCTCCCTTCCGCTGATTCAAGAAGGGCAGTTGTCAGTTTCTGGCGAAAGAATGTGCACACTACTGGTTAACCGCTTAGAGGACTAAGCCTGCCCAGTAAATGTGTGGTTAGGTAAACTGACCGCGCTCGACATGACCCCAATGGGTTGACTGGGCCGTAAAACCTCAACACAAACAAACATACCCTGCCTTTACAAACAGTGTAGAACCAGATCAGTTGGCTTCTGAACAATCCATCTGATCTGGATCTGCACTGTTTGTCATTAACTATATGAATTTATATCAACAATCTGGATCAAGTAATCTGATTGGCTGAAAATTAGAAATTGGTGCGGCATCTTAATTTATTCAGCAGGACAAGGGTTAATTCATATGTGTATGACCCAAACTCAAAAGTTTATTTACTGTTCTGTAGGAAAAACTGATTTCTAACTGTGATAGGATTTTGAGTTGTGCTAATTATCCTACCCAAGCTGATCCAGCGTTTGACATGGAACAAAATGAGCTTTGATGTATTTCCTTGTCTTTCATTGGGTGCAGGTGGCTGAGTGGTTTATGATTCTGATAGTGTTGCCACTGATGATTGATTATAATTGATCATCAGTCACTTTTGCCTCTTGTGTCTGATGATCGAAAAGATTATTTTATAGTCGATTAATTGTAAAATTCTTTTTGTAGAAACGTTTTTCTTGCATTTTATTTTTATAGACAAGTTATAAAGAAATGAAATTCAAATCTGTCTATTTTGGTCATTCTTGATTTGTGGTCAATAAAAATGAAAAAAAAAAAAAAAAGAGAGCCTTAAAAAAATCAACCCAAAAGTACTGATATTTTTTCTTATTTCTCCATGAAAACATATGTTGTGGGTGCTCATTAGAAGCGCTTATGGAGAAATAAGAAAAATATTATCTGGATACTTCTCTTATTGATCTGGAGTAATGAATAAGTACCTGGAAGAGCAGGGCCTGACAAATCCATTGCCCGGCCGCCCGGGACAAGTCCTAAATCCCGCCGGGCAAGTCTGTTCCGTCTTTACGACGCCCGGTCGGGCAAGTGTCAAAAAATCGCCAGGACAGTTAAAAGTGCGAGTATTTACGGTAAAAAAGTCTGATCAAAAGATGTCAATAAATATTGATAATTAATTGCCCAGCTGTCCTGATTAATGCAGACAACCCATGTATAACGGTTTTCATTATCACACTACCGTTAATCCAATTGATCAGTTGTTTACCTTCCGGCGCGTGCCTTTAATCTTCCGTCGTAACAGCTGATCAATAATTGTATCTAAACATGGCTTCTGTGTAGTATGAACCAAGTAAGGTCGGCAATTATTGGTTTTTGATATTCTCGTATTTCATTGGCTATGCGACTGGGCATACACCAATGAAATAAGTCGTTGCTTACGACGTGTTTGGCTATGAAAACGAAAGTACAAAATGACACAATATAAAAACACAGGTAAGAAATTGAGTTTTTGTTTGGAAGAAAAAAAAGAAAAAAAAAGCGTGATACCGTTACGATCTCGCCTGTTTGCAAAACCTTTGTTATTTCCCTCTCGAAATCTGGATTTACTTAGTGTTCATCAAATAATAATGAATTTGTAAGACTAAAAATACTGTGTGTCAAAGTCATTTATGAAAAATTTATTCTCTGTTGATATTACTGATAACGTGTTAGGATGAAAAACAAAATATGAACACTGATGGCTTACACAACTGACTAGTGCTTGATGACTTATGTGCTCCTAAAACCAGAAAGACTTGATGAGCACTGATATACAACACCACACAGAATAATATTCAGTTCTTTCCAATTTCTTGGAGGTTGTTCTCTGTTCTTGGGATAAATGAATACACCATTTTCAAAATGGCTTCTTTGATAAAAAATGAAGTCTTTTAATTATGAATTGTCCTATAGTTTGTAGGCAGTTCTTCAATCAAGTTAATTTCCTTGCAGGTGTATACATTTACCTTAAGAATTTTTTTTTTTTTTTTTTTTTACAAACACATGAGTATTTATTCAAGGCTTCAAGTAAATACAAATAAAATTCTTTTTCAATATGCTCTCTTTTCATCCCTTTGGTATTTTCTGATGTGAAATTATGATACTTTTCTTATTTCCATTGCAAACTTAGATTGTGGGGTCTGAAACTACCTCACTGAGTGCCCATTATCTATATTTTTGAGCCAAAAAAAAGGAGTAAACTTATGTACGCCATTTAAAACCTCGCTTTTCTGTATATTAACTGGGATTTACAAGAGTATTGCTTTCATAGACTTGTTAACGCAATGTTAAAAGTGGGACTTCTATTTCTGTTTGCAAATCTTGGGCATATAGGAATTTGAGCCGCACAAATCCTGGGCAAGTAGGAATTTGAGCTGGGCAAGTGAAAAAAAAATTTACTTGCCCAGTGGGCAAGTGGATTTTTTTTTGATTTGTCAGGCCCTGGAAGAGGGCTAAATTAAGAGCGAATAAGTATATTTACCACAAGTATATTTTCCACAAACCGATGATCAACTATGAAATTCTGGCCAGTTCCTAGCACTAGATTGTTTAGATCCCAAGATCCTAGGTTCAAATCCAGCTGGAGGCGGACATCAGCAGATGACTGTACGGTGAGTGCTTCATTGCCCAGGGTGGGGGTGGTTGGGTGGTGCGAATGTGTCGTGTAGCTTATGTCACCAGGGCGTCCAACTAATATTGACTTACAGTTGGGCAAGGCCCTTTCATTCATTTTCCTCTGTCCCCTCTCCATCTCTTTCATCTCCTACTATCTCTTCTATCTCTCTTCTCCCTTTCTCTGGGAGAGGACACAAAATGACCCAAAAGGGTTGACGTGTCGTTAAACTCCAACACAATCAATCAAATCCAGTTGGAGGCGGAATATAGCTGATAACGGTATGGTGAGTGCTTCATTGCCCAGGGCCTTTAATTATCACCCTACCATTGTCTCAACATGACTGAAATAATGTTGAAAGGGATGTAAAAGACCAAATCATCAATATCATAATTATGTCCTTGTCTTGCAGAGCCAGCTGTGATAGCAAAGTCCAGTATAGGTTTAGATGTGAAACCATGGGATGATGAAACAGATATGAAGAAGCTAGAAGAGAGTGTACGTTCTATAACCATGGATGGTTTACTATGGGGACAGTGTAAGTTTATTTACTTTTACAGTCTTTCCCAGGGTGGCTAAGTAGCTATCGCTCCCAACTTTGGACTAAGGGGTCCCTGGTTGGAATCAAGCTAGAGCTGGAATTCTGCTCATGACTGTATTGGGCTTCATTGCACAAAGCCTTTGTCACAATACCATGGACTGGATATATGACTTAACCCTTAAACTGCCAATCACAACAATTGTAAACATTCTTTCGTGGAATATTTTCTACGGTCATTCTCTTCCTTTCCGCTGATTCAAGAAGGGCAGTTGTCAGTTTCTGGCAAAAGAATACTGGTTAACTGCTTAGAGGACTATGCCTGCCCAGTAAACGTGTGGTTAGGTAAATTGACCGCGCTCGACATGACCCCATTGGGTTGACTGGGCTGTAAAACCTCAACACAAACAAAAACAACAATTGTTGTCAGCTTTGTCATCTGCTTGTGATTTTAAAAGTCATTTCTGCAAATAGTGTTGAACAGGTCAGAGTCTGACTGCTCCTCTAGGAGCAATCTGATCAGGGTCCACACTGTTTGCCTGTATGCAAAAATAGGTTTGAAAAGTTTGCAAAAATATTCAGCAGACGACATAAACAGACGACATTATCAGATGCAGGTTTTCTTGGCGTTTTAAGGGTTAAATAATGTTGATAGGAATATAAAGCAACAAATCATTATCATTTACAGTCTTTTCACCTATAGTAGTTGGGCATTATTATTTTTGTTTGGTTGATTTTCTGCCTTTTTTACGAGGGTGATTGATGACAGAATGATGACACTGTTTGCTGGCCTCGGTGGCTCAGCTGGATGTGCGTCCGACTGGAGATCAGGAGGTCCTGGGTTTGCTCCCTGGCAGGTCCGGAAACATTCTTTTGTGGAGATTGATCATGAAATATTTTCTACTGTCATTCTCTCCCTTCTGCTGGTTCAAGAAGGGCAGTTGTCAGTTTCTGGCGAAAGACTGTGAACTAGTATTAGTTAACTACTCAGAGGACTAAGCCTGCCTAGGAAAAAGTGTGGTTAAGTAAACTGACCATGCTTGACATGACCCCAATGGGTTGACTGGGCCGTAAAACCTCAACACAAACAAATAGGACTTCCTGTTGGCTTCCCTGTGTGCCAGGCTCCTTCTGAAAAGTGATCTACTCTTAAAGCAAAGGAGGCAGATTCTTTCCTTATAGAGTAGACCCCTTTTCAGAAGGGGGGAAAAATGGCTTGCCTTCATTTAACCCATTAAAGACTGAACAAGTTCTCGTACACTATATATTGGAAGAATCCATTTTCAATTTTCGGTATGTCCGGCTATATCATATAGATATTCCTAAAGAAAAATGGTTGAATTACTTGCAAACAGCGGAGACCCTGATCAGACTCTGCATTCTGCAGTGTCTGATCAGGGTCTGCACTGTTTGCCAGTTACATGTTTAGGGGTCTCCAGTCTTCAATGGGTTAAAGAGTTTTCATTCCTCTTAATGATGCATACTAGGAATTATGGGATTAACTTTAACAATGAAATGTCCAGGGCCCAGGGTTTTTCTTAGCTGGCCTTGGTGACACAGTGGGTAAGCATCCTACTGGTGATCAGGAGGTTGTGGGTTCGTCCCTGGGTGGGCAAATTTTTTGGTGGCGATTGATCATGAAATATTTTCTATGGTCATTCTCTCCCTTCCACTAATTCGAGAAAGATAGTTGTCAGTTTCTGGCAAAAGAATGTGCACAATACTGGTTAACCTTTTTAGAGGACTAAGCCTGCCAATGTTTTTGATGTATATTGATAGATAATCGACTACCTTTCTTGCAGAACATGGCTGTAGAGCAAGCCAAACAAAAGTATTATTGGCTGACAGCTGAATCAAAACTGCTGTTGACAGCGGCAGTAGATATTCTTCTTTTCCTTGTGTCTTCCATAGGATTGGGGGGGTGGTCGGGTGGTGCGAAGGTGTCATGTATCTTATGTCACCGGGGCGTCCAACTGATATTGGCGTACAGTTGGGCAAGGCCTGCTATCCTTGTAGCAGGTAAGGGTTGAGGGGGAATGTTTTTATTTCTTCTGTTTCTTCACTTTCATTCCTGTTCCTCTTTCTTCCCTGTTCCTCTCTTTCATCTCTTCGACTGTCTCTTCTATCACTCTTCTCCCTTTCTCTGGGAGACGACACAAAATGACCCACAAGGGTTGACGTGTCGTTAAACCCCAACACAATCAATCAATCAAATCCATAGGATTGGTCAGTAGCACTGGTGGGAAATGATATTTAATACCTCCATGTGATAATTTATGCAGGGCATTTATTTTATGAGTTCAGTCGCACCTCAGTGGATTGAACATTTTGGGACCATGAAAATTTGTTTGAGATATGGTTTGTTTGAGCCACTAGGGGTTAATCATAGTGGTTGGTCAGGAAGCAAATGGTGATAGTTTAGGGAAATCTTTTTGATGTTCTACACGATTATGGTATGTTGAAAGCACTCATTAGAATTGCCTCAATAAGGCAATTCCAATGAGTACACACAACTTACAATTTCATGATAAAATAAGAAACTTTACCTAAATATTTGTTTTTGTGGGTAATCAGAAGAATTTCATAGGGACTCAAAAACGAGTTTGAATTAGCCATGGTAAAAGAGCCATCAAAGTTGAAGATATTGAGGTTCAACTGTATTTCTTATTGAACAGTACCGGTATGTATCACATGATCTTTTGGTTTCTGTTTTTCAGCTAAATTGGTACCAGTGGGTTATGGAATAAAAAAACTACATATCAACTGTGTTGTAGAAGATGACAAAGTTAGCACTGATGATTTGGAGGAACAAATTACTGCTTTCGAAGACTATGTAGGTTCTTTATCGATTTACCTTTACTGTCATATTCGGGGTTCAAGCTAGATTTAAAATTTAGAGAGAAGTTTCTTCTCTTTCTAGAAAAAAAAAAAAAAAAAAAGTGAGATCTTAGTTGAATTTCAGATTTTCTTATACATGTACATTCTATATATCTTGACATCTCCCTCAACTGAAATTAACGAGAAGTTTGACAACAGAGGGAGACTGTCTCCCTTTTCCCCCTTTAGCTTATTCCCTGGTCATATTTCTCCACAATACTCCTTGCCTTCTTTGTCCTAAAATTTAAACACGTCCACTTGACCACCATAGCTTCATATAACAGAGGGTATCAGTTAAACAATTTTCTTATTTCTGCCCAAAAACTATGTAGTAGGTAGTAATTAGAAGCACCTTACAAAGGCGCTTCTAATGACTACCTACAACATGTTTTTGGGCAGAAATAAAGCACTTATGATGACTACCTAGCCGGCCTCGGTGGCTCAGTTGGATGCGCCGTCCGACTGGAGACCAGGAGGTCACGGATTCAACCGCTGCTGAGGCCAGCAACATTCTTTGGTTGAGATTGATCATGAAATATTTTCTACGGTCATTCTCTCCCTTCCGCTGATTCAAGGAGGGCAGTTGTCAGTTTCTGGCGAAAGAATGTGCACAATACTGGTTAACTGCTTAGAGGACTATGCCTGCCCAGTAAACGTGTGGTTAGGTAAACTGACCGTGCTCAACATGACCCCATTGGGTTGACTGGGCCGTAAAACCTCAACACAAACGAACAAACAGCATAAGCACCTTTGAAATAAGTGCCTTTCAAAGACGCATCTATACAGTACCCTCAACATGTTTTTGTGCAGAAATAAGAAAAATAGCCATTTTTGGATGTCTTACCTATCTGGAGCTAAGCACCACCTGTTGATGTTTCTATAATCTGCTGAGTGAGTGGCAAACAGTGTAGAACCTGATCAGACATCATGTTCTATTTTCTCAGGCCTGTTGGTCTGAATGTGTAGGCTAAATATGATATGGTGAATTTATAACATTCCCCAATTATATAATACATAATCAGATGGTATACACTTAGCATGCTGGGTAAAATTTACAGCAGTTGATATTTTTAAATATTTTTTTTTTTATGTTTTTCCAAAAAATAGGCTTTGATATTTTATGCAAATTAGGAGACAATTTGCATGAAATATCAAAGCCTATTTTCTGGGGAAAATAAGCAAAATATCAATTTGTTTTCTTCTGAAAATTTTACCTGATTTTGACCATCAGTTTGTTGTCTGCTGAAATTACCAAGAGAGTTGTAAGGGTTAATTTTCAGTGCTTCAGTATTTGGTCAGCTAGTGTTCAGGTTAGTGATTCATGCCCACTTGGGCTTCTTGTATTGTTGGCAGTGAAACTACAATTGCTTCAAACGCAGAGTTCTCTCCAGGACTTCCATGACAGCCACACATTCATAATGTCCACTTTTTATGCCCCAAACTTTAAAGAAATTAGAGGGGCCTATTGCTTTTGGGACATTTGTCCATTCATTTGTGACTCTTTTCTTGTCAGCAAGATACCTTGATAACTTTTTGAGCTGCGGCCTTTCCATCTTGGACATTTTGTAGGGACAAGTATATAGTTGTGTGCATAGTGTTTTACAAACATATTTCTAGTCAACAGATTTTACACAACCTTTTCTTTCTTTTGCAGGTACAAAGTATGGATATCGCTTACTTCCAGAAGATTTAGGTCTCATCTTCCCTATATTACAAGTGAAATAAAAAACATTTATTAAAAGAAGTCTGAATTGTATTTTATAGTGGGTTGTATGAGAAACCACATGGCCAGATCCATGCAATAACGTGTCTTTGGGCATATGCGGACAGCTAAGGCCCAGATCCGCCTGTGCATCCATGCGGTCTGGTCAGGACCTTTACTGTCCGCTAATAGAATCCTTGGGTACTGTAGAACATAGCGAAGTATAGCAAAGTTCCTGATCAGACTATATATCACCGCTGGCTGTTTGTGATCTTTTCTAATGTCGCAGCTCACACGATACTGGTGGAAGTTTCTTTAACCATTACCTTTTTGTTAGGTGATTTCAGCAGACGACAAATTTATAGTCTTATTTTTTTCCAGAAAATTAGCTATGACATTTTATGCAAAGGAGACAATTTGCATAAATTCCAAATTTTAAGCCAATTTTATGAGAAAAAAGAAGAAAAATATATATCCTCTGGCAGACAGAATCCGGGACGTTTCGGCCCTGAGTCGTTTCGGCCGGGTCGTTTCGGCCTGGGTCGTTTCGGCCTAAATTTGGACGTGGGTCGTTTCGGCCTATTTTGGTGGGTCGTTTCGGCCCTGGGTCGTTTCGGACCCTGAGTCGTTTCGGCCAGTTTTCATTATGTGGCATTATTTTTCAGCAAATTACCAAAGTATTAAATATAAATTAATATTGGAATATTATTTCAGCGCCCTGTCACGTTAGCCATGGTTATGATAGCCCAAATAACGACTTTTAAAAGTTCTATTCATAGCCATGTTTCCAGTTAGCACCAACGAGGAGGTGTGACTAGGACTTGAAAATTGCCTGTAAACAACCCTACTATAATATGAGGTTGTTTAGCAGACAACAACCATTCGCTAACCATATTTTTTTTTTTTTTTTTTTTTTTTTTTTAGAGAGAATTTTTTCATCATATAGTCTTCCTTTGTTGTTTTTTTTCTCTCTCTCTCTTCATTTTTTTTTCTCTTTTCGTTTTTTTTTTTTTTTTTTTTTTTTTTTTGTTTTTCATTTTTTTTTCTTTTCATTTTTTTTCTAGATCTATTTTGTTTTTTTTCTCTATTTTTTTTTTATTATTATTATTTTTTCAATCTTTTTTTAATGCACAATTTTCACAATTTCAGTGTTCTTCTTTCGGTCCATACAGGTTGCTAACTGCCTTGAGAAAGTGGGATGTTGAGATCTCTGATGTCAGGTATCTATCCCATGCATCCTGCAGGCGAGCCTCTAGTGTCGTCACCACCATGGAATGGTCTCGCTGTAGGTCTGCTGCCGTAACATTCATCTTTACCAGCTCTGCCTCTCTTCTCAGCAGTGGAAGAAGTCTGTATATTCCAAGCCCCGACATCCCGGCCTTGTGGTTCAGACGATGATGCCATCCTAAAAATAGAAGATACAAAAAATGTTATAGAAAATGAGAAAGAAAATCAATATGCTTTACTTTTACAAATTTACTGCATTAGTTTCTTATTTAAACATCGTTGGGTCTAACTGTCCACCACTATATTCAATATAGATCTACATGCATTGAAAAATTCACTACACGAAAAAGATTTTTTTTTCAGATAAAACTCATATCTCGAGGTGCTTCTAACGAATTGTATACCCGCAATCTTTGTTTTAAGCAGGAAGTAATAATGAAGAAAAACTAATTACCCTCTACATCATTATTAGTCCTGATTGTATGTCGAAACACAGACCATTCACTAATAGAGAATACTGGGTTCCTTAACCACTGACGTTCTATGTAGTCTACCAGCGAAACCAGTTGTGGCAGCCTCTCAGCGCGCGGTCTCAAGTTCTCGAAGGTCTCTTGAATATGGGCAGCAGGTAGAAACGGCAGAGCCATCAGCTGTCTTATGTACTTATGCACGGCCTCGTTCTCTCTGTAGCTCACTACCAGACCATAGTGCTGAACATTCCGCCACACCGCTTGTACCCAATGGAATACACATCCTTTGAGTCTTGCATCTGGGAATACCTCTCTCACCGCCTGCCAGGCTCCTGAAAACATAATGTATCCTGAATGAGTATAATATTTTATATTTCATATATCAAGCTTACGTTATGGATAAATAGCATTTTTAAATTCTATATTCCATGAGGAAAACAGATCTATGTGAAATTATAACATCCAACATGCTGTCTGAAATGACAGAAAATAGTTAAAGTTTGGACCTATCTTTCTAACGAGTACCCACAATTTATGTTTACTATAAAAATGGGGTCTAAGGAGATGGATTAAATGATCGTTGAAAAAAATAAATTACCTTTCTCAAAATCTAAGACAAAAGCTTCAACCACAGGGTCAGTAAGCTTCTCCTTGAGACAGCGCAACACAGCAATGTAGTCTTCTTTGGTTTTTCTAGACATCAGAGCGAAAGCCAAAGGGAACTGTTTACGCGCACCTTCACGTTGCACAAAACCATGTATTGACATCAGCTGCCCACTGGACTTGAAAGGGTGTTGAACAACCTGAAAATAAAACATGTATCGTGTTAACAAGGTCCGAACCACAACCTATAAATAAAAAATAACGGATAACATGTCTGACGGTTCTAACGAACACCCACAACCCAAATTTTAATTCAATTAATATTAGTTGAAATGCGTGTTGGACGGCTGTAACGATCGCCTACAACATGGTTTTACGTCCCCGTCAACACTTGGTATTTTGTTTTTTTTTCGACGTATAGAAGAAATTACATGTTAGAAACAAAGTATTCTTTATTACATAGCAGTCTCCTAACAATTGATTCTGCCTTGTACATTTAATTCAGTGTATACAAGTATGAAAGCGTTACCTTAAAAGTACCGTCCATGAACCATCTTTTTGTTTCGTTTAGAAGTCGAAGTTGGAACGGTGTTGCCAAAATCAGATGACGTTCTCCCCTCACTCTGACGTCACCCACCAAGAAGTCTTCACATTGGAGAAACTCTGTATCCAGCTGAAAATCAAAACAATCCTCATTCAAATAACATAGCCTTAATTATCATTATTATTAAGTCGTGTCAATTGGTATACAAAGACATACAAGCGCATTATAAACTTTTAAAACTTGTAGTAATTTATTAATTTTCTCAAGAAATGACCCGTCGTATCAGTGTTTTTGGTGCATTGTCACGGCCTTATTGTTGCGATATGAAGAAGTAAGTTATATTCTTAAGAACTTCTATATTAATAATATGCTTACCTCAAAGTCGAGATTGTCTGGTTCTGTTGGTCGCATCTTTTCCCTGTAGCGGTTCGCTGCCCTCTTCAAAAGCGCCTCTTTTGGTTTCAGGAACTGGTTGGCATCACTGATGTTTTCCAGGATAGCATCTTCGATGATGTTCATTGCAGGTCGGTATATTTGTTGACGTGACACTTCCTTCACCTGAAAATGATAATTAACATACTAATATTTATTGTGTAGAACAACGCATAACCACTTAGAAGTGTGCAAACGGAAGATTTGTAAATGCGTACCCGTACTATGATATCATATACACTTACATAATTGAGTATGAAGAGGTATGCACGTAATTAGGAATGTGGCTGACATTGATTCATATATGCAACTTCATTATTTGTACTGAAAAATGAGGTTTATTTACCTTCGCTGATATCTCCGCTTTCTTTGGGAGCTTAACATCGCCAGGATGGATGTGCTGATGAACCCCGGGAGTGAATCTGTTGCCGACTTGTTTAACTGTAGCGTGGCATTCCATCTTCTTAGATCTAATGCTACATCTCCATAAGGTTGATGTCTTTCCTGCAGTCTGAAAAAAATGACATAAATAATTATTAGACAACCTAATCTATATACAAAAAACACACACATTCAACATGTAGGTTTTGTGTTATCATAAGGATCGCCTTACTCAGCGGTTCAAATGAGTACACACATCATACATTCACAAGGTAAAAGACAAAGTATCCTTATTTACCCCTCACAACTTCTTATACAGAAATTCCATTTTGACTCAAGAAAGGGTTCACGTCCGCCATATTGAACGGTTCAAATGAGTACACACAGCATACAGCAAAGACAAGGTATCATAATTTTACCATCACAACTTGTACGGAAATTCCATTTTGACTCAAGAAAGGCAGTCGTAAATTACAAAAATTACATACCTTGACGCCGTAGGAAAAACCATTGCTAGATACCAAGAGTTTCCCTCCTCTCTTACTGCCCTTTTCTATGATATTGAAGACAACAGGCTGGTCAGGTAGAACGCTTTCTGGCATCTCTGGTTCTAGGTTGATAGACCTGAAAATGTGGGAAAATGTCAAATACAATGAACAGTATAACTAGAGAAACCAGCGAAGACTCAGACCAGCCTGCGCTTATGCACAGTCTGATCAGTCTTCGCTAATCTGTAAACAACATAAGCTATCTATGTAATAATTGACGTAAGCCTCATTTGAGCAGAAATAAGAAAAAAAAAGAACCATAACATTTCCATGTAATAATTGACATATAGATAGAGAGACCAGCGAATACTAAGATCAGCCTGCGCTTACGAACAGTCTGATCAGAGTCTTCATTGATCGCACATATCTACTATAGCATCATTTTACGAAAATACAATATATAAATAGAGAGACCAGCGAATACTAAGATCAGACTGCGCTTACGCACAGTCTGATCAGAGTCTTCATTAATCGCATATATCTACTATAGCATCAATTTACGGAAATACAATAATTCACTAGAATTTGACATACAGTATAACTAGAAAGACCAGCGAAGACTCAGATCAGCCTGGGCTTACGCACAGTCTGATCCCAGTCTTCGCTAATCGCACGTTACAATTGACGTAATAATTCGCTTAAATTTGACATATAACTAGAGAGACCAAAAGACAACTTACGATTCAAAGACTTCTCGATCATCATTTGTACAACGGTGAGCCAGGTCAAATGTTGCATTGAGTGAAGGACGTCGTTCACTGATCACTGACGACTCTTGTCGACTGATCCCATTGACCGCCGAAGTTTCGTCTACAGACTCGTTTCTATCACTGTCCCTGGTAACGTAGCTTGTAGACTCTGCCACGACGCCAACACCGGAGTTCTGAAGGAAAAAAAGTACATTATGGAAAGAAGATATCAGAAAAAAAGTATACACGTCTGTATTATCTCTCATTAAACCCGACTTTTAAATTGTTGTCTCCCTCAGATTTCAGTATTCTCGCATGAGTTAAAGAGATACACATGTACATTAGATTTCATTTCTACTCATAGAATGTATGTTCTTGAAAGAACCACCTCGCCGAGGCGCTTTTAACAAGTGTTTAGCCGCGGCATCACTGGAGTTCAGAAAAATTAAATAGTTACGGAAAGAAAAACATAACAAAAACAAGACAAAACATTTCAAAAGAACAAGTCTTACTATTCCATTATCTTTATAACTTTTCTGGTATCATTTTCTTACCTCCAAAGACAACGAGGGGACCTCCAGTGTGAACGTCGCATTCAGGCTGATAGCAACACTTTCTTCCGCGTCAGCTACTTCTTCCAAGAAAGCCTCAGTGGCCTCATCAGCAACCTGTTAATGATACGAGGGAATCAAGTATTTCTGTTAATTATTATTTTAAACATAATTATGTTGTGGGTACTCATCAGAAACTCAATGATGCGGTTCTAGCGAGTATCAACAACATATATTTGAAATATAAAGTACTTTATCACCTTAAAAGATTATAAAGGCAGAATATAATAATAATAATAATAATAATAATAATAATAATAATAATAATATAGTAGTAGTAGTATAATGTAAGTGCGACGTCGGTTTGACGTTTTTTTCTAACGTATGTTGTGGGTACTCATTAGAAACTCGACGTGTGCCTGTTGGTGTATAGTAGTAGTAGTAGTAGTTGTAGTAGTAGTAGTAGTAGCATGGTCTTTGCGTCAGTAAATGTTTGACATGTACTTATATATAAAACTTACCTCGATGGCTTCAGATTCCCTTGGTGGAATGTTCATAACACATGGCTGGCACACAAATCGAAGTGGCTCTTCACCTCTCCTAGCAGCAAAGTACTGCGCCTGCGTAATGCCTGAAATAAAACATATATTAACCCTTAAACCCTGAACACGAAAGTCCTACCTTTAAAAACAATGTAGACCCAGATCAGATAGCTTCTGATCAGGACCCACATTGTTTACCATGCAGTTTGTATTTTGAAATGATTTTATTCATTGATAATATTTATAAACACCTTTAAGATCTAAAAAACATTTCTTCTTCTAAGCCTGCCGTTATGAAAACACGCCTATACAAATAACAAAATTCCAAAATTACCGAAATAATGTTGACGGTAACGTAAAACATAATTCTAATTCATAATTAATAAAAACATTAAACTAAACTAAATAAATAAATAAATAAATAAATAAATAAATTAGTACAAAATAAATAAATAAAAGATACCTGTCCCACAAAGGCGATGCTGCAACCGGTCAGACACAAAATTAATAAAATAAATAAATAAATAAATAAATAAATAAATAAATATACCTGTCCCACAGAGGCGATGCTGCCACCGGTCACACACGTCACACGTAACGGCATGGCGACGGCCATTAACTTCCTTGTCACATGAAATGCACAATTCAGACATTTTGAAATTTACTTCGACAATCGTTATAAGCGATTTCAAAGATAAGTGATGGAGTGATGTCTCGGAGCACCTTATATACATTGGTTGCCGACATTCAAAGACTTCGTTGAAACAAAAGCATATCAATTATAAAATATTTGGAATCGTTACCTTAACAGAACCGTAATTCGCCGACGAACTTAAACGGCTTAACTCATCGCCTTAATTAAATTAAAGACGCACGCATTAACGTGTGTTTTCACACCTTTTACAGTTGATCACTAATTGACAAAAATTAATAATGGGATTAGCTAGATAGGTGATTGATTAGGGGTTTTATCGTGTGATGATATATTTTTTTGGAAAAGCCAACAACTTTAAAGTGTGTAAATAAAAAAAAAATAAAAAAATAAATAAATGTGGTGTCATGATTCTCCTTTAAGACTTCACGCAACGCTTGCGCAGGATTGTCTGAGTCTTCCATGGTCCACTTGTCGTTACGAAAATCTTGACCCCATAAACTCCAAATGTTATATATAGTAAAACTGGGTTTAATGTGAGTTCTCGTGCACAAAAAAACATAGATTGTTGGTACTCGAACTGCGAGTCCCCGCAATCTAAGTTTTGAGCAGAAACATGAACAAGAAAATCAGACTGTTTTATGGAAATACGTTTTTAGCAGTAATACCTTCAGTATATTTGTATAGGCGTGTTTTATGAATGCGCACTTAGTCCCACACATGCCAGTGCGCATCCATTCTAAGTTTTGTCTTGGTATCCGGGGCTGTTGCCGCAGAAGGGTTGAGCAGTCCGAAAATACTGATCATACGGCATTGACGTGCAGGCTGATCAGTATTCACAAAAACAGTCAATGACAGTCGTATTTTCCGTAAGACATGCAGACATGCTCCATTATAAGTTTTTGTGCAGCAGAACTCACTGATCTTCTGTGAAAGACATAATAAACTGTAAACCAGGTTATAGCAAACTATCTATCTATCTATCTATCTATCTATCTATCTATCTATCTATCTATCTATCTATCTATCTATCTATCTATTTAATCTTCTTATATTGAGGCGGTCATACTTGGTCATTACCTCAGTTAGGTTATGCGCTAAATTTAGCTTTTAGCACAAAAAAAGCAGATATGGAACATGCATATTCAATTATGTAAAGTTAGAAAAAAAAAATGGGGCCGAAAAAAAAATTTGGGCCGAAAAAAAAAAAATGGGCCGAAACGACCCACCAATTTGGCCGAAACGACCCAACTCCAAAATTGGGCCGAAACGACCCAGGCCGAAACGACCCGGCCGAAACGACTCAGGACCGAAACGACCCAGGGTCCGAAACGGTTTAGGGCCGAAACGTCCCGCGACCGGCAGACAGATCTCTATTCTTCCTTCCATAAGCTTTCTTGGTAACAAATCTGACTTGGATTTCCATATAACTTACGAGTGGAGTCTCCTCAAAATCTTGTTGAAATCCAGATGAAAATAGGTCGCAATTGTGACCAACATAGACTGTAGCGGCCATTTTTTTATTGATTTTGTTATTGTGTCAAACAAAATTTGTTCCTGTCAGCTGACTAAAATGCACATATTATAGTGGTGATGGTAAAAACTGAAAACAGCTTGTTGCAAATGTATTGCAATAAATAAACTTCCTTTGAACTGTAAACCAAAAAAAAAATTACTGTTGGAGGAGAGGGGGTAGGGGTGCTTAATCTACTTTTACTGAATAAGGCGGCTTTGGTGGCTTAGTCGGATGCGGATCAAATATGATCAGGAGGCTGTGGGTTCAATCCCTGCCGGGTCCAGCAACATTCTTTCATATAGATTGATCATTAAATATTTTCTGAGGTCATTCTCTGCCTTCGTCTGATTCAAGAAAAGGGCAGTTGTCAGTCTCTGGTAAAAGAATGTGCTAAAATTTGAGGGATGGTCGATAAATAACTGTACTTTTAGCTCTTTTTCAAAAAGCGTTAAATATTTTTCAAAAATTCTTTTTATTTTTTCTCAAAGTATTTCCCACCTATGTCTATATACTTTTGCCATCTTCGTGGGAGCTTTTGTATTCCTTCAGCAAACCATGAAGTAGACCTACTGCTTAGGTGACGATTACCCAGTAAGCATTTTTTATAAATCTATAGCGGGCCGTTATCGGCCCGTCAGGGTAGCTGACGGGCCGATAACGGCCCGCTATAGATTTATAAAGAATGCTAGCTGGGTAACAGCTGAAATGTAAGCCACTCTGGTCTTATATTTGTTTCCATTTAGCCTTTTTTTCAGGTCTGGAAACAAATAAATGTTGCAGGGGGCAAAGTCTGGGCTGTATGGAGGGTGGGAAAACAATTGCCACTTGAAGGAGTTGATAAATTCTATTGTAGATGAGGCAGTATGAGAGGGGGATTATTGCATAAACAGCAGTGTCGCACGTTATTAACAGCCGTGCATTAACCGGCGAAAAGCCGTGTATTAACAAGGCAAAAAAAAGGTAAGAGAAAAGTCCAGGGAATGCCACAATCACAAACCGCAGCCCTTCCCAGACACCAAGAGGAGGAGGAAACAAATCCAAACAAGCACAAATCGAACAAACGTACGAAAAGCACTAAGATTAGCCCCAGCTAGCATTCTACGTAAATCTACATCGGGCCGTGATCGGCCCGTCAGCTACCCTGACGGGCCGATGACGGCCCGATATAGATTTACGTAGAATGCTGACGGGGGTACTCTTCCCCAAGCGAGATAATCGTAATGCTAAAAGGACTGAAAAACACAAGAACAAAATGACACGAGGTAAGACATAAAACAAATCGCCTCGCAGAATAAACCAGAAAGCAACAAAAAGTAAGACTAACACCGGGACCACCGCCTTAGAACGGTCAGTAGAGTAAACCACCGGGGCAGGGGGGGGGGGGGGGAGGCGTTAAAGCACTTTTACAGCTAGCTAACTTCACCCTGGGTCCCGATGCTATTCTTAATACACAAATACATAAAAATTCGGTTCGCGTAAAGGCTCCCAACTCAGTCAATGCATCAAAGCGAAAACAAAAATCAAATTTATCACTATAATAAACATGCACAACTACGCAACTTTCAATATGACCGTACCGGGGCCACAGATTTGCTGCCGTTACGAGACATGTACTGCTCGGCCTTGGAACGTAGTCCGTGGAAATAGCGTTCGCTAGACATTGGTGAAAAGGCAAAACAAAATAGTGCAAGAAATAACGCGAGATGTAGCAAATGTTTTCAGTTTTTATGCAATGGTTTTCAATGCATTAACATTGGCCTCGGGACCTGGCGAATGTTAATGCATGAAAAACCATGTTTGATCTCTATATTATGATCACTTGCTGTCTGTCCCTCATCCGTCCACATCTTTGAACGACTACTCCTCTGAAACCCTTGGGCCAATTTTCTTCAAACTTCGTGTGGAACCCTCTTTGAAAAGAGGATTGAAAATTTGTACAAATGGTCACGGCCCGTTAATTAAGATGGCCGCCATGCCATATATGGTAAAAACACTTAGAAATCTCCTCTAGAACTAAGAAAGCTTTAAGGCTGATCTTGTTATATAGCATCAGGGGACTTGAGGTCTACCATGTGTGTTCAAATGATGATTGTAGGTTGACGTTTGACCTTTTTACGACAAGGTCAAATTTACGTCCTCGTACATTTGTTGAAAATTCGTTTTTTCAGAATGTATTAAAGACTTTAAGTAACAATCAAAATTTTGTCCCGGGGGTTATCTGCCCTTGCCCCTGAGCTATAAACGTATAAAATAGTGTAATCTTTAAACGACGTCTTATCTGAAACCGTTTGACCAATTTTCATCAGATTTCTCATTGAGTCTTCTGTCGAAGGGTTATTGACAAATTGTTCAAATGGTTCTGCAGCATTGAACAAGATGGTCGCTGTGCCCATATATGGTAAAAACAACTTAAAAATCTTTTTATCTCTGTATGAACTCACAGTCTACTGTGACCAAAATGAGAATCTTGTAAAATGTAAAATCTTCTTGAGCATAATTCCAACTTTTAAAAGTCCAAGTGTTAAGATGCGTTAAGAGGGCTTTAATTACAGATTTTAGATATACATATCCATATCTTTATTCCACATGCCACTTCTCCAGAACCAAGAAAGCTTTGAAACTGAATCTTGGTATATAGCATCAGGGACTCCAGATGTACTAATTTTATACAAATGGTGATTCTAAGATGACCTTTGATCCTTTTACGGCAAGTTCAAATTCGCATTTCCATACATTTTTATGGGGAAAATACTGAACAAAATATTTTCTCAAAATATATAAAAGACTAATGGCTGAAACTTTTCGTGTATGAATCAAGTAATTCGTGTATGAATCAAGTAATGAAACTTTTGCCTCCCGGGGGTTATCTGCCATATCCTCTGGCCTTTACATATACATGTATATAAAATTGTGTAATCTTTAAATGACTTTTCTGAAATCGCCGGACCGAATTTTACCAGATTTCACATGGGGCTTTCTGTTGAAGGAGTATTTAGAATTTATTCCAATGGTTCTGCTCTGCTGAACAAAATGGCAGCCGTCCTCATATATGGTAAAACCACTTAAGAATCTTCTTCAGAACCAAGAAATCTTTGAATCTTAGTATATAGCATCGGTGACCCATTGTCTGCCATGTATATTCAAATGCTGTTCCAAGGATGACATTTGACCACACGGCACAGTCAAATTTATGCCCTATTTGCTGTGGCAATACTAGAAGATGGATGCATGGCATCTGCGATATGCAATGACCGTTTTACTCAGCGAATCGTGGCCTAAGGGCCTTTTCTTTCAAAATTACTTCTAGTATCTAGCAGTCACATTGCGACATTTTGACATGAGTATTATTTCACGTGAATTCCAAAAAGCAACCAGCATAACCTTGCCAGCAGATGGAGACAGCTTAAACTTCATGGGAGGTGGGTAAGCAGCTCAGTTCCACAACTTTGACTGAGCTTTTGTTTCAGGTTCATTATAATGAACCCACATTTCATCCGCTGTGACAATACTGTTCAAAAACTAATTTTCATCATTGTTAATATGCAGTTTGCTATGGTATACTGGATGCCTTTCGGTCTTCTATCAACTGTTTGGGCACCCACCTAGCATTTACCTTGCTCATTTTTTTGTGTAAAATCTAATGTGCTGACGCTATAACGACGCTTAACTGATTAGCTGCCTGCTGCAATGTCACTCTGAAATCTTTGTTGACAAGAACCTCAACATTTGCCGCCACTGTACGGGTCACTGCCTCCCTGGCCTAGATTTATCTCTCACATTTGTCCTGCCCTCCCTAAACTGTGAAGCCCAACTATAAAAGATTGAACGGGATATGCAGGCTTTAGAAAAACATTTATGCAACCTTTGGAAAATCTTGCAAGGTTTTTCACCTTCTAAAAGCAGGAGTTTTATTTTGAGATATCTGTTCCTCTGCTTAGTCCATGGTAGCCCTTACACTTAGTTTGAATGCTCAACACTGCGCGTATGCTCACTTCTCACAGAAAATAAACTGACCGATTAATAGGTGATAAAATGTAGGTTTTTCTCAAGTATAATATGTGTAGGTTGCTGCACTTGGAAAGACATAAGCATGTAAGTCCGGTTATTTTTTGACCACCCCTGGTGTTGGTTAACCGCTTACAGGAATGAGCCTGCCCAGGAAAAGTGAGGTAAGATAAGCTGACCGGCGCAACATGATTTAATAGTATTGACAGCCGTTAAACCCCAAACCAACCAAACAAAACCTCTACTGAATTTGCCTGAAAGAGAGGTAAGGGTTGAAAATGTGTATCCCAGTGTAATCTACTGTTATCTTCAGTAACCTTTTAGCCTTGTACACCAAACAGGAGAGCATCTTAAACCATTTGAGCAGATTCAGATCAAGCTGCACGTTCATGTAGTCAGATCGGAATCTTCATGATACATTTTGGATAGCCAAGGGTGCAAAATTTCATGTGCATTACGAAAGCACGCCTATTCAATTACAGTCAAACCTGTCTTAAGCAGCCACCCATGGGAAGCTTAAAATGTGGCTGCTGAAGGCAGGTGGCTGCTTAATACAGTTCAAATATATAAGTCTACAAATTTTGGGGCAACTTTCCTCTGGCTGCTTAATACAGGTTGGCTGCTTAATAGAGGTGACCACTAACACAGGTTTGACTGTATACTGAAAATTTTATCACAAAAAAAATGAAAAAATTTCAGATAAAAATTCTGATATTTTTAATATTTCTGCTCAAAACATAGATTGTAGTACTCGTTAGAACCGCCTCGGCGAGGCGGTTCTAACGAGTACCCACAATCTATGTTTTTGAGCAGAAATAAGAAAAATAATGTATACCCCTGTCAACCCCAGTTTTACTATATAAAATGGGGTTTAAGGGGGTCAAAATTATATAGGTATGTTCTCGTGATGGACAACAAAGGTTCTGATCAGACCGCACAGGCTGATTCGAGTCTTCATTGGACGCACATGCCACAAGGTACATTTTCTCGTGTTGAGGCTGATATAGTGCTCATATAGTGCTAAATTTGCCCAGCGGGCACACAACGTTGAAACAACGTCAGTCGACGTTGTTTCAACGTTGTGTGCCAGCTAGATTGGTTTGTACCAGAATGCTACTTTCTGTTACCCGTTTTAAACTTGTAACCGTGTCTCCCAGTGATAGATGCATCTGAAAATATTTGAGTGTCCCAGTGTTTAAATTTCAGTAACACTTGTTACCTTGTAACCCAAATGAAAGCACATGTAAAATACAACTATTCCTGGCTCCATAACACAGTCGGTAGCTCGTTCGACTGCAGATCCAGGCGTCACAAGTTCGAATCCCAGCACGCCCACTGAACATTCATGGAGATTGATCATGGGAATCATTTCAACGTCATTCTGCAACTTGCCGGCCTCGGTGGCTCAGTTGGATGCGCCGTCCGACTGGAGACCAGGAGGTCGCGGGTTCAACCCCCGCCGAGGTCGGCAACATTCTTTCGTGGAGATTGATCATGAAATATTTTCTACGGTCATTCTCTCCCTTCCGCTGATTCAAGAAGGGCAGTCGTCAGTTTCTGGCGAAAGAATGTGCACATTACTGGTTAACCGCTTAGAGGACTAAGCCTGCCCAGTAAACGTGTGGTTAGGTAACCTGACCGCGATCGACATGACCCCATTGGGTTGACTGGGCCGTAAAACCTCAACACAAACAAACATTCTGCAACTTCCGCTGATTCAAGAGGGCAGTTGGCAGTGTCTGCGGAAAGTGTGTGCACAAATACTAATTAACTGCTTAGAGGACTAAGCCTGCCCAGAAAAACGAGTGAGTAGGTTTACTGGCATTAGCAATGACTGTGCCATAAAATTCTTAAAGAAGCAAAACCAAATACAACTATATAGTTTAATAATTTTTTTTGTACCCATATGTAACCTGTATTTAACTGTTGGCTTTGCAATTCCTAATAAGGGAAACATTTTGATATACAATCGACTCCCGTTATCTCGAATTCCAAGGGACTAACTGAAACACTTCGAGATATCCGTACTTCGTCATATCAGAGTTGAGAGACTGAGGAAAAACAATAAATTGAACAACCACATTTAACAAATG
Source organism: Anodontia alba (assembly GCA_964016985.1). NCBI lineage: Eukaryota > Metazoa > Mollusca > Bivalvia > Lucinida > Lucinidae > Anodontia > Anodontia alba. The sequence goes on from OZ024836.1 coordinate 49,517,217, forward strand.
AATATGTAATTTGACTCCTGAAGTTAGAAATATATGTATAAAATAATGTGGAAAAGAGAAGAAATTTCTCCTCTTTTCCACATTATTTTGTTACCCGTTGTCATAGTTTCATGTTAAAACAGGGATCAGATTTTCACTTCGAGATAAGCGGTAATTCGAAATAAGCGAGTTCGAGATAATGAGGTTCGACTGTATTCGTGGTATCTGAGTGTAACCTGTTGTAGCTTATGTCCTTTAGTGGAAAAGTTAGTTTCTGTATGGACAGGTGACTCGATAAAAGGAGAAATCGGGGATTTAAAAGGGAGAAAATAATGTTCAGAAAAATAACTAAATATAATAAAAATAATAAGAAGAAAACAAAAGTTTAGAGCCAGTCTAATAAAACCTTCTAAAAAAAGACATTCGATACTTAAGAGTAAACGCCCAGAAGAACTCATTCTTCTCCAAAACAGCTCGTATCTGGAACAATCTACCACCCGAAACTGCCTGCAGCCCTGATCTCGGAACATTCCGAACAGAGCTATCTTCTTTTTAAAACCAGCAAAAATAATTTTATCATCATGGTTAATGACTCAATAATGTACCTATTAACTTCACAACTGATACTTATAAATACCTTCGTAATGCTACTTTTTCGAGTCTTTAATTAACCCTTAAAGCGCCAAGAAAAACTGCATCTGAAAATGTCGTCTGTTTATGTCGTCTGCTGAATATTCTTTCAAACTTCTCAAAGCTATTTTTTGCATACATGCAAACAGTGTGGGTCCACACTGTTTGCAGAAATGACTTTTAAAATCACAAGCAGAAGACAAAGCAGACGACAATTGTTGTGATTGGCGCTTAAAGTGTTAAAATTGTTAGAATATCATTTCTTACTATTCCACACGCACTGCATGTCATCACGAAAACATACCTATATAATTTTGACCCCCTTAAACCCCACTTTTATATAGTAAAACTAGGGTTTACAGGGGTGTACATTATTTTTCATATTTCTGCTTAAAATATAGATTGTGGGTACTCGTTAGAACCGCCTCGGCGAGGCGGTTCTAACGAGTACCCACAATCTATGTGTTGAGCAGAAATATGAAAAATATCAGAATTTTTTATCTGAAACTTCAGTTTTTGGAGGTGAAATTTTCTATGTATTTGAATGGGCGTGTTTTCGTAATGAATACTCTTTAGTGAGGTGTTTGGGAGGTCTTGGCAGATTCAGTTTTACCTAAACAAACAACGTTAAATTATACATTTATACATGTCTTGTTGGATTTTTATGCCCCTGTCCATTCGAAGAATGGTGGAAGGGCATTAAGTTTTATCCCTGTCCGTCCGTGTAATTCTGTCCGGCTCATAACTTCTAAACCGTATGCAATATGAAACTTCACAGATGGATGAATCATATCGAGAAGATGTGTTGCTAATTGCTCTGGCTAATTGTCCCCCGCCTTTTCGAAGAAAAGTGGAGGGACACTGTTTTTGGTTTTCCGTGGGGCGGGGTGCGTGGGCGGGGTTCCGAGTTTTTAGTAGGTACTTTGTCCCCTTAACTCCTCCCACAGTTTTTGTCCGATCCTTTTGAAACTTTACAGGTGTTTTAAGGATGGTCTGAAGATTTGCATGTGTTTTTTTTTCAGAATCCTGAAATAATTTTTTATCACTTTTTCCGCATTTTTAACTTAGACATTTTTTGAGTTCTAATATTACAGAAGTCTTTAGGGAGTAGGTACCTTGTCCCCTTAACTCCTCCCACAGTTTTTGTCCGATCCTTTTGAAACTTTACAGGTGTTTTAAGGATGGTCTGAAGATTTGCATGTGTTTTTTTCAGAATCCTGAAATAATTTTTTTATTACTTTTTCCGCATTTTTAACTTAGACACTTTTTTGAGTTCTAATATTACAGAAGTCTATAGGGAGTAGGTACCTTGTCCCCTTAACTCCTCCCACAGTTTTTGGCCGATCCTTTTGAAACTTTACATGGGCTTTTAGGATGGCCTGAAGATATGCATGTAGTTTTTTCAGAATCCTGAAATAATTTTTTATCACTTTTTCCGCATTTTTAATTTAGACATTTTTTTTTAGTTCTAATACTACAGAAGTATATAGGGAGCAGGTACCTTGTCCCCTTAACTCCTCCTACAGTTTTTGGCCGATCCTTTTGAAACTTTACAGGTGCTTTAAGGATGGTCTGAAGATATGCATGTGGTTTTTTTTTTGAGAATCCTGAAATTATTTTTTATCACTTTTTACACGTTTTGAACATAGACATTTTTTGAGTTCTAATATTACAGAAGTCTATAGGGAGTAGGTACCTTGTCCCCTTAACTCCTCCCACAGTTTTTGACCGATCCCTTTGAAACTTTATGTGGGCTTTTAGGATGGCCTGAAAATATGCAGGTGGATTTTTCAGAATCCTGAAATATTTTTTATTACTTTTTTCGCATTTTAACTTAGACATTTTTTTGAGTTCTAATATTACAGAAGTGTATAGGGTGCAGGTACCTTGTCCCCATAACTCCTCCCACAGTTTTTGTCCGATCCTTTTGAAACTTTACTAGGGCTTTTAGGATGGCCTGAAAATATGCATGTGTTTTTTTCAGAATCCTGAAGTAATTTTTTACTACTTTTTCTGCATTTTTAACTTAGACAATTTTTGAGTTCTAATACTACAGAAGCGTATAGGGAGTAGGTACCTTGACCCCGTTACTCCTACCACAGTTTTAAGCCGATCCTTTGAAACTTTACAGGTGCTTTAAGGATAGTCTGAAGATATGCATGTGGTTTTTTTCAGAATCTTGAAATTATTTTTTATCACTGGTTTCCTGCTTCAATACTTAGGTAATTGATACAGGACCAATGGTCCTCTGGTTAACTTTACCATTTTTAACACCTCAAATAAAAATAAGGCGGGGGACCTGTGCGTGCGTGCTAAAAATGTGTCCATCGCGATCAATGAAGACAACTGGCTACTTCCCCCGCCCCCCCCCCCCCGCCCCCACCCCTCCTCACACACACACGGAAAATTCGTGTCCGGCGCATAACTCCTAAACGGTATGGAATATATTCATGAAACGTCACATATGGCTAAACCATATCAAAACGATGTGTCACGAACAAGCAAGACATATCTGGCTAAATCGTTTTTTCTTTTTTTTTTTTTTTTTTTTTTTTTTTTTAAATTAACTCCCCTTGCTTAAAATCAATGTAGTGTAATGTTTTTTTTTTTGTTGTTTTTTTTTCATGTCCGACTTATAATTCCTAAATCATATGGAATGTATTCATGCAACTTCACAGATGGCTATATCATATCGAGACGATGTGGCGGGAACTATGAAGGCAGTTCTGGCTAATTCAGTTTTTGAATTAATTCCCCTTGCCTAAAATCCATGCAGTGTTCGGCTCATAACTCCTAAACCATGTGGAATAAATTCACGAAGCTTCACAGATGGCTAAATCATTGCGTTCCGTGCGTGCGTGCTTAAAAAATGTGTCCGGGCCATATCTCCTAAACCTAATGAAATATATTCATGAAATTTTACAGATAGCTTAATCATAGCGAGACGAAAAGTCGCAAACAATGAAGACAACCGGCTAGTTTGGTTTAGGAATTATTCCATGTAGTGTAACAGTAATGCTGAAAATTCGTGTCGTGCTCATAACTTTTAAACCGTATGGACTTTACTTATGGAAGTTTCACAGATAGCTAAATCATATCGAGACGACGTGTCGAGAATAAGGAAGACAACTCAGGCTACTTCGGTTTTTGAATTAACTCCCCTTGGCTAAAATCCATGTATTGTAATGCTTCCTTCGTGTCCGGCTCATAACTCCTAAACCATATGGAATGTATTCATGAAACTATACAGATGGCTAACCGTATCGAGACAGTGTGTCGCAAGCAGGACAACTCTGGCTAATTATCTTTTTTCATTAAATCCCCTTGCCTAAAATCCATGTTGTGTAATTCATATCCGACATCTTCTAAACCGTATTGAATATATTCATGAAACTTCACAGATGTGATACAAAGGGCACAAGACGGGGTCATCCGTGTCCCATAGACACTTTTATAGTTTACATATCCCAGTGTACCCACAGACACCTATTGTAACACTTGTATGCCTGTCACCCAACGTGCATCTTGATGTAGTGTAACCTCAGTAGCATTCTGTAAACTTTTTAACATTGTCTCTCTAACATAGTGATAAAAACAATAAACGTATTGCAGACACTGCAAAACACACCCGCCAACAAGTATTCAGCTACAGTATAACCTCGATGGCTCGCACCCGGATGGCTCGTTTACGGTGGGTGATTCGAACTCATTTTTTACTCACTACAAAATCCTTTCAATAGCTCAAGAAAAAAAATATTTAGGGGCTTTTTTTCTTATTTTATCATGGAATTGTATGTTGTGTGTACTCATTAGAATCGCCTCATCGAGACGATTCTAATGAGTACACTCAACATACAATTATTGTGTAGAAAATCGAGAAAAACAAATCCCTAAATTATCGCTATTTGCTTCCTGACCTGGAACCATGATTAACCCTCAGTGGCTCGAGCTACCCATGTCTCGAATAATTTTCTATGGTCCCAAAGATGTTCGAGCCATTGAAGTTCGACTGTATTATTTTGCTGTATATCTGTAAATTAGGGGCAATTTTCGAAGTAGGCAATTTTCGGAATGCTGAAGTTTTTAAACCCCTATTTCAAGTTGTTAGATACTCTGTCAAAATTTTGAACTGGATTCTCTATTGGTGTGCAATCCTGTATTACAAGTGAAAATATCATGGCTTACAGTTCGAGATGAGAGGAATAACCAGATTATATTTTTCATATGGTTCTTTATCCAGTGATAATATCATATACAAACTGATAAAAGTTCTTAGCTTTATTTACCAAAATTTCGGAGGTGACTCCCTTCTTCCTCTGGGTAAATAGGGAACAATCCATTACATTATATATTGCTGTTACATTAAGGAACAACATAGCTTCCAATGTACAAATATTTTTTTCAGATAACACTGGAAATTACTGCGTCACCTCCGAGAATTTGGTAAACAGATGTAAGAAGTTTACCAAGTTTTTACGAAAGTTTCTTGTTTTCCATGAAAACGCTGTAGGTACTGATTTGAAGCGCTCAGGCGCCTCTAAAAAGAGTACTGACAACATACACTTTCCGTGGAGAAATAAGGAAATTTAATTATCTTTGGTTGAAAAAGCAGCATATTTCTGTTTTAATCTAGGTGTATTAACGTAATGATTACTATTCACCGCTTCAACATCAGTGAGACAACCTTGAGATGGTACTAACACACACACACACACACACACACACACACACACACACACACACACACACACACACACATATGCCAGAAAACGATGCTTACACATTCTTAAACTGTTTGACTACTGGGCGTAGCTTACTGGTAAACAATGGCCTGTTGCACTCGAAAAACTGAGTGTGTGTAAAGTGGAGGGTGGGGGAAGGGATGAGAGACGGCGGGGGAGTGGTGTTATTTATTTGCATGTTTTGTGTATAATAGTGGACCCTCATTACAGCGGTAGCATTTGTTCCCAAAGATGTTGCCAGTAAAATGGATTTGCGGTTGTAAAGAAACAATGAGCAGAATGCTAGGTAAGAAAGGGTTGGTTATACTCTCATTTTCCTCGTAGAACATATGCTTTGGATATTCGTTAGAACTGCCTCAGTGAGGCGAGTCTAACAAATACCAAAAACATGCTTTTATTAAGTATTAAATGCAGCATTCTTGCATAATTTATTATTAACTTCACATCTTGAGTGTACGTTTCGTGTCAATCAAATTACCAGTTTTAAAACTTTGTCGTTGTATCGAGTGTCGGTATAAAGAAGGTTGACTTTCTTGTCTTTTCATCTCTTTTTTGGGAGAAGAGTCGATAACTGAAATCCCATCTCGGCTCAAATTATATTCTAGATATATTGGCACAAAAATAGCAATACTTAAACATGTCAAGTTAAAGAGTTCTGTTGAACCCCTTTGGGTCCAGCTTGGTCAAGCCGTGTCCATGCGTGCCGTCTGATCTATTACCAGATTCGTTGCAGAAGGAATAAGAACGTTCGATATTCGGAATTCAACGTCTTGTGTGTAGCTTGCGGCGAAGACGCAGAACCTGTTTAGACACAACTAATTTTTGAACTAAAATCACTCTGAGCGTGCACAAAACGTCGAAACAACGTCGATTCTACGTTGATTCAACTTATTGACATTGAATCGACGTTTAAACTGATCACAAAACGTTGACACAACGCAGATTCAACGTTGAATCAACGTTGTTCCTGTTGGGAGGTTACTGGTAAAGGGGGTGTCCGCCATGACAGACGGAGTAGTGTTCTAGTTCAACCAGAGAAGACGCGATCTGACAAGGACCTTTTCTGTACATATACTTATACCCAATGATTCTGTAAGCAACAATGATCAGGCTTCACGGATGCGCTGTCTAATCAGGACTAGTTTGTCCATATATGCCACAAATAAAATCTGTAAACATAGCTACAGATAAGAGGGGGTATCCACATAATATTTTTCTTATTTCTCGATGAATACATATGTTGTGGTACTCATTAGAAGCGCCTCGGCGAGGCGCTTCTAATGAGTACCCACAACATATGTTTTGATTGAGAAATAAGAAAGATATCAGCATTTTTAGGATGAAAAAGTGCCTTATCTGTTGCTATGTGTAAAGGTTGCCCTTGAAAACAGAACACATAAATGAAAAAAAAAATCGGATTCTCGGTTTGACTGAGACTCTTCATATGCAACATGCAGTTTGCAGGGCTACATACGCCCCCCTTCCCCACCCCTGCCCTCCTAGCACCGACATAAGCGGCATTCGGTTTTCCAAGATATGAGAATGGGTTCAATGATGCCTAGGAAAATAAAAGCAAATAAAATAAAGGAAAATAAAGTAAAACCTCGTTGACTCGAACACCGATGGCTCGTTTACCTTCGATTATTCGAACTCGTTTTTGAATCCCTAGGACATTCTTCCGACAGCTCAAGAAAACAAGTGTTTAGGGATATTTTAGGATTTTTTCCTATTTTATCAAGAAAATTTATGTTGAATGTACTCATTAGAATCGCCTCGTGGGGCGATTCTGCTAAGTACGCTCAAGATACCATTATTTCATAGATCGAAAAGACATCCATATATTATTCCCATTTGTCTTCTAAGCTGGCTATGATTAACGCTCAATGGCTCGAACTTCCCATATCTAGAACAAATTTCCATGGTCCCAAAGATGTTCGAGCCATTGAGGTTCGACTCTAAAATACTGCACTATAATGAAGAACGGGGAGACATTTAATGGCCGCCACACGGCATTTAACACCAGCTGCAATGAAGTCAAAACATCTATAAAGGTCGCCTAGGAAACAAAGAATTCATAAAAGCAAACAAATCGGCGTTTCGGTTTAACTGAGACTCTCCACATGCAACAATATAGTTTGCAGAGCCGTATATGCCCCTAGCATCGGCTTAAATAGAACGCAAAAGCACATTTCGTTTGATGCTACCCATTTGTGTAGCAAAGAAATTATAATCTGGTAACTGCTGATTTACACACATAGAGCCGAGAGGGATCCCTTTTAGAATATTCAATTCACTGCAGTCTTGTGTTAGTGCTCCGTGACGGCCGTGAAATGCCTCCCCGTACTTTACCATACTGAATGTGGCTGAATATCTATAATTTACATAATTGTTGAAAGAAAACATTTCAAAGTGAAACACTACGTACAGAACATTTAACAATGTACCATAATGAAAGTACCGCCTTGGAACGGTCAGTAATAAATTACTCAAGAACTTAAACTAGCTTTACGGGATCCCAGCCCTCGTCCTCAACTTCCATTGTGGTAAATGGTCCGCGTTCCTCGTGCAGGTCTTCTAAATGGTTAAAAAGTAAAACAAATGCTTCGTAAGGTTTATTTTTTTTTTTATTTCAGTGCATATAGATAACCTGGCAGCTTAAAGCATCTGAACATACATTAGTGGAGGAAAAAGCCAAACAAACTTAGATGCTTTCAATAAATTCTGAAACAAATCGTGCAGTGACAAGCAAAGATACTATAGGAAAAATGTAATCGTGCGCTGACATGAAGCTTCTGGTTCCCAGCTCTATTCTGATAAATGGAAAAGTGAAACCAACAGTCACAGGTCAACGGACAAGGTTACGTGTGTGGCAGTAGGCAACAATCTGTTGAGATACTCTAAATTGTCTAATAAAATATAAGTTTATGCAATAATTTGGATGAATGCTCACTTCCCAGAGGGTGGGGGAGGGGTACTCAGAAATTTGCTCTATACATAGGCTAGGACTATCTTTGGGGGTTAGAATTTTGAATTTTACGATTTTGGGGGGTTTGGAGAAAAAATGGCTATTTTTTGGGTGTTTGCCATTTTGGTCACTTTCAAAAACTGACTTCTTTCGTCTGTCAAAATTCTCGTTATTTTTGAGGGTATTGTAAGACTCGGGGTTAGAACCTTCTGTTGAACTGCTGATGCACATAATATGAGAATCTATTTTATTTAGTTTTAACAGCTCCATCTCTGCTGTGCATCAGTTAAAGGCCATTTAAGTAAATACGGAGCTACTGTTGGAAACTGTTTAAAATACTTATATTACCAAAACAATCATTATACAGGTAAAATAAATGGTGGGTATGGCTGATATACCGGATATTTTTTGGGTATGGCTGTTATATCGTATACATTTTTGTTTGAGTGTGTGTGTGTGTGTGTGTGTGTGTGTGTGTGTGTGTGTGTGTGTTGGGGGGGGGGGGGAGAGAGAGAGAGAGGGGCGTGGTAAACAAAACAGTAGATGCGGGACCCAGCCTATGTAGCAGGCAAAATAAATTCCCCACCCGCCTTGGGGTTCACCTGTCTCCACCAAAACCATCACGAAAACATGCCTATATAGTTTTGACCCCCTTAAACCCCACTTCTATATAGTAAAACGGGGGTTTACAGGGGTATACATTATTTTTCTTATTTCTGCTCAAAAACATAGATTGTGGGTACTCGTTAGAACCGCCTCGTCGAGGCGGTTCTAACGAGTACCCACAATCTATGTTTTGAGCAGAAATGTGAAAAATATCAGAATTTTTTATCTGAAAATTTTCATTTTTGGGTGGTAAAATTTTAGTATATTTGAATAGGCATGTTTATGTAATGCGCAATGGCCCATAGGAATTTACTACGAACGTATCTGCAAGGGGATTCCTATTAGTCGTTTTGCTCTTCCTCTTCGTGTCATCGGTACATCGGCTATGTTCTGTGATTGTGCTTATGGACATATTCTTAATTACTTTGTCAGTAATTGCCCATACTCTCTATGCGTATACTACTCCTCGGTGGCTCAGTTGGATGCGCCGTCCGACTGGAGACCAGGAGGTCGCGGGTTCAACCCCCGCCGAGGTCGGCAACATTCTTTCGTGGAGATTGATCATGAAATATTTTCTACGGTCATTCTCTCCCTTCCGCTGATTCAAGAAGGGCAGTTGTCATTTTCTGGCGAAAGAATGTGCACAATACTGGTTAACCGCTTAGAGGACTAAGCCTGCCCAGTAAACGTGTGGTTAGGTAAACTGACCGCGCTCGACATGACCCCATTGGGTTGACTGGGCCGTAAAACCTCAACACAAACTCCTACATAAACAATCTAATATGCTACATACTGAATGTTCTTAAAGCATAATTACCATACTTAGCCATAACTCATTGTAAACTGAATGAACTCTTCCACACTACTATATATTGGAAGATTCCAATTTCAATTTTAGATATGTCAGGCTATGTTAGTTAGATATTTCTAGAGAAAAATGGTTGAAGTATTTGCAAACAGTAGATACCCTGATCAGACGCCACTTTCTGTAGCATCTGATCGGGGTCTGCACGGTTTGTCAGTTATCCTTTAAGGGGTCTCCAGAATATAATGGCTAAACATTCACCATTAACCATACCACTAAACGGATAGCATTATTCAGTACATTGCATCCAGGAGGCAATGCTATGGCAAAAAAAGATATGCAAAACTTGTAAACTAAAAGCAAGTAATGAATATCAATTATAAAGACAAAATATCTGGCAGCAATGGAACCGCAATCATCACATCATAATCACCCTGGCCTCAAAGGAACCGCAATGACGCAATTATGCAACATGTAGTCACCATGTCATTGTTAAAGCGGCAACTTCACCGCGAAACTGGCTTGCAACCAAAGAAAGCAAAGTTGCCTGCGACAATCCAACGGTAAAAGTTAGACAAACATTTTACACTGATTTTTACCGGTATATTTTAAAGGTATTTGGTATTTTAGGGAAATTTAGTATAGTTTATATTTGCATGGAGAATTTACGTAGTACTGATATTTGATAAACCAGTAGAACTTTATTGTAAAGAGTAAGACCAACACTGGGACCACCGCCTTAGAACGGTCAGTTCTAAGGCGGTGGTCCCGGTGTTGGTATTGCTTTTTGTTGCTTTGTTGTTTATTCTACGAGGCGATTTGTTTTCTGTCTTGCCTTATGTTATTTTGTTCTTATGTTTTCAGTCCTTTTAGCATTTCGATTACCTTACTTGGGGAAGAGAGAGCTAATCTTAGCGCTTTTCGTAAGTTTGTTCGATTTGCTCTTGTTTGGTTTTTGTCTGTTTCCTCTTCCTTTTGATGTCTGGGAAGGGCTACGGCTTGTGATTGTGGCACTCCCTGGACTTTTCTTTTACCTTTTGTTATTGTAGTTTATATTTGCACTGAGAAATTACATGGTACTCATCTTTGCAAAGCCTGAAGAATGTTAGGGTAGTTTATATTTGCACAGAGAAATTACTTGGTACTGAACTTTGCAAAACGTGTAGAACTTAGTGTAATTTATATTTGCACGGAAAATTTACATAGTACTGATCTTTGCAAAACCAACAGAAGTTTAATACGGTTTATATTTACACTGAGAAATTACACGGTACTGATCTTTGCAAAACCAAATAGAACTTAAGGGCAGTTTTTATTTGCACTTAGAAATAGCATGGTACTGATCTTTGCAAAACCAACAGACCTTTAGGTAGTTTATATTTGCACTGAGAAATTACATAGTACTGGCCTTTGCAAAGCCAACAGAACTTTAGGATAGTTTATATTTGCATAGAGAAATTACTGCAGTTTAGATTGTGATATTACACGGTACTGATCTTTGCAAAACCAGTTGAGCTTTCTGGCAGTTTGTATTTGCATGGAGAAATTACACGGTATTATAGAACTTTAGGACAGCTTTTAATTGCATGGAGATATTACATGGTACTGAGTTTTGCAAAACCAATAGAACCTTAGGGCAGTTTATATTTGCATGGCAGTTTATATTTGCATGGAGAAATTACATGGTACTGACTTTTGCAAAACCAATAGCACTTTAGTGCAGTTTATATTTGCATGACAGTTTATATTTGCATGGAGAAATTACATGGTACTGACTTTTGTAAAACCAACAGAACTTTAGGGCAGTTTATATTTGCATAGAGAAATTACGTAGTATCGGTTTTTTGCAAAACCAGAACTTTAATGCAGTTTATATTTGCATGGAGAAATTACACGGTACTGTAGAATTTTAGGACTATATTTTGCATCGAGGAATGACATGGTACTGGTCTTTGCAAAACCAATAGAACTATAGGGCAGTTTATATTTGCACTGAGAAATTACATGGTACTGAGCTTTGTAAAATCAATAGAAATTTAGGGCAGTTTATATGTGCACAGAGAAATTACATGGTACTGATCTTTTTTGCAAAACCAACAGAACTTTTGGGCAGTTATATTTGCACTGAAAACATTGCATGGTACCGATCTTTGTAAAACCGATAGAACTTTACGACATTCTATATTTGTACTAAGAAACTGCATGGTACTGATCTTTGCAAATCCGATAGAATTTTAAGGTAGTTTGTATTTGCAAGTTGAGAAATTTCATGGTACTGACCTTTTTAAATCCAATAGAACTTTAGGGCAATTTATATTTTCAGGTCGAGAAATTACATGGTACAGGTATGTAAAACCAACAGAACTTTAGAGCTGTTTGTATTTGTACTGAGAAATTACATGGTAATTATCTTTGTTACTGATCTTTGCAAACCAACAGCATTTTGGACTGTTTATATTTGCACAGAGAAGTTACATGATGCCGATCTTTACAAAACAAATAGAGCTTAATTTAGGGTAGTTTATGAGCCGTATTTAAATGGAGAACTTGCATGGCACTGATCTTTACAAAACCAATAAAACTTGAATATTTGTTTTGTCCTTTGGGTCACTCAGCTCATTTTACTTCACTTAAAAATAGAATATCGCTCAAGTATTGTCCGGCCATTATGCGTATGCAGTGCTGCATTTTGCATAAACAGCCCAGTCAGCATTCTACATAAATCTATATCGGGCCGTCATCGGCCCGTCAGGGTAGCTGACGGGCCGATGACGGCCCGATGTAGATTTACGTAGAATGCTAGCTGGGAGACTCGATAATACTGAGTCTGCTATTCGCGTTTATTTGACATGCTATTTTGCTTCCAGAATGTATTACTAATATCATGTTTTTTTTCTAAAACTAGCAGTGAATTATGCTGACATTGGCGGATATTAATATTCCCTTTGCTAAATGGACAGCTTATTATGCTCAATTCAGCAAATGTTAATGTTTTCTTCGGGGAACTGGCAGTTACATGTAAACAAAAAATAGTATGCATGTGTCGCAAATATGTGTGGTCACAAATACAAAATTGCAGTGTTTTTTTTTTGGCAAGAACAACATGAAGTGATGAGAAAGCAAAACATAAGATAAACAAATGAATAAATAAATGAATAAATAAAAGGTATATAGTCACAAATCAGAATGGTATGTCAAGTGTAGATCCCTGATGAGTTTGCTAGAAAGGAACCGCTTCATTTGGAGCTACTACTCTGTTTGCCCTTCTGATTTTTGATCTACGGGACTGGAAGGGCTAAACGTACGCATCCCGATGCCACTTTTGTAGATTCGGAATATCTGCGCGGCTTTGGTTCACCAGCGACTTTTTATTTTTCCCAGAAAGTTGGTTTGACATGTCATTATAATCATCTCCTTGTAAGATAATTTAAATGAAATATCAAATCCTATTTTCTTGAAAAAAAAATATCGATGCTCAATTAGCATGCCTTTTCTCATAAAGCCCAGAGGTTAATATGACCGGCTTCAAGTACAGTCCTCTGTTTAGGAAGGAGAAAACGAGAAAACGCATTTGAATCCTTACAAGACATGATAATATTCTAGTGTCGTTTTTGGTGTCGACTCTGAAGTCTAACTACTTGTTACCGATGTTGTTTTGGCATATTCAGTAACTGGCAGATGGCTCTGTTTGAAGTGTAACCTTATTTGAGAGCTGGCATTCACCACGAAGATTGTACGCCAGAATGACAAAGTCGTATTCGGTTTGCGGTTCTAGGCCAAATACTCGATGCTCCTCGCGCCCGTACATAGAGACGCATTTCCATATCCTGTTCTGTATAGACTGTCGGTAGAGGAGAAAATGGGAGATTTTCTGTTCTGATGCGACGTCCATTGGACTGGAGGAGAAAATCTGTATGGAGGAAGTAAAACACTTGCATAGGGAGTCCATGATCGCAGGTGCTGGAAAAGGAGAGAATACACTTACGTTAGTGTTGTAATTTTATTGTTTTATAAAGGTATGCTTATCGTGTTTATCTGATAAAAGGTAGCCAGAAGTTGAGCTTCGCCATTGTAATTAAGCTCTAAGACTTGTTATTTTTAAGTTGGCGTGGCCAGTTATATACACATAAGAAATGAGACAAGAACATACCTTTGTAAGACACAGATTGGAACTACTTTTATGTTTAGCATATCTTTAACACATTTGTGCTCAGTGCATTTAATTCTTCAGTTTGATGTTGGACTAGTCCATTTAGTATTTAAGGGATGTTTATGAAGTTGTGTCTTTCCGTGTAGTTTGATAGCAGATGTTACAGATTCTGATTAGATGCTTGTATAGTCTGACCTTGATTTACATAGTTTTCTCAAATCGACACTGTGTGGGACGTAAGACAGTATGGGTAAACCGATTTGAAACAATACTAATGAGCCAAGCAAAACTGACATTATAAATTTTTCTATTTATGTTGTAGAGAAAATAATTCATAGCGTTTCAACAGTCCTAGGAGACGATTCACATGTCATTGTCCCTATTAAAAATTAACTCGTGTATATTAAAATGTCCATCTGCTGCAGTTGTAATTGGCTATTTAACTCTTTCACTGCCACAGGCGATAATGATAGCCTTTGGAAACAGCGTTGATCCCGATGAGACGGCTGAGCCGTCTCATTAGGATCTTCGTTGTTTGACAGTCAGCCTTTTAACTTTTCATATGAACGTATTTCCAATCGATGGTTTGTAAACAATAAAAGCAGATGATAAATACAGTCTGAAATTTGGCGCCGAAAGAGTTAAGGGTTAAAACTAGTAAATACCTGTATGAAGTATACATTATGATAAGCATTGTCGTCATAATTTGCGATTACACGAGTACAGCAAAAACTGTTTACCGAATTTACTTTATGTATTCGGGCAGAGTGACCTGAGCAAACAGTGCAGACCCAGATCAAACTGATCCTAAAGATCAGTTTGGTCTGTGTTTTTTATTGTTTGTCATTCGATCATTCAGTACCTTTTTAGCCCCAGAGGGCTTGTTAAACTTAAGGAATATGGTTAAAAGTTGAGGTATCCGAATATTTTAGGGTAAAATCTGGTACCTGGTATAACATTTTCTTCTTGTCCCAATGTTGTGCACTGAACAACTTCTGAACTGGCAGACTTCCCCGTAGTGTTGCTGGCACTGAGGCAGAAATAGTAGGTCGTCGATCGGCAAAGGTTTTCTATTAACAAAACTAGGATTCCCGTCGTATTGGCACATAATTTCATAGAGCTCGTGTCTTCAACTGAGTTTTTAACCACCAAGGTTTCCTGTATTAAAACAGTCATGTGATATTTAGAATGCATAGCTAAGCGACTGCACGTTCCTCTTGCGACAAAACAAACCCACGAAATGCACAGCTATTTCAAACGCTTTTAACACCTGAAGTTTATAACGACAACCACATACAATGTGCATGCAGGGGTAATCTGTTACATGCCATACCAAAAGAATGACAGCATAAAGTGGAATATAAAGGAACAAAGCAGAACGGAACGGAACGGACAATCAAATAGAATAAAGTGGTGTTCAAATGCACTATTACGAAAACATGCCTAATCAAATATATAGAAAATTCCTCCTCCAAAAACTGAAAATTAAAACAAAAACTCTGTATTTTTTCATATGTCTGCTCAAAACATAGATTGTATGTACTCGTTAGAACCGCCTCGGCGAGGCGGTTCTAACGAGTACCTACAATCTATGTTTTTGAGCAGAAATAAGAAAAATAATGTATACTACTGTAAACTCCAATTTTACTATATAAGAGTGGGGTTGAAGAGGTCAAAATTATATAAGCATGTTTTCGTGATGCTTACTACACATGTGTCAATAAACAGTACATTCAGGAAAGATTACATTAAATTGTAAAAAAAGGCTGCAACTCAAAGGAAATAGATACGCTTTCTGAGGAGGCAACTCCTTCAAAACTGTTTTTCTCCCTTTTGAAAAAAGGTCTACTCTAGTCTTTGGAAGCAAATTCTTTCCTTTTAAAGTAGAGGGAATTGGAACGTGATCAGGAAGTCAGGGTATAAAAATGGCGGAAATTCTACCAAGTACATCAAGCTCCCTTAATTGATAAGAAGCAACTATTCAAATAAACTTGCTTCAGTCAACCCTTTTTATACCGACACTCGATACAACGACAAAATTCGTTATCATGACAATTTGGATGTCACGAAAGCTTCGCGCAAGAGTGACGGTTAATAAGAAATTATACAAGAATATTGCGTTAAAACTTCAAGCAACATATGTTTTGGATATTTGTTAGAATTGCCTTAACAAGGCAGTTCTAACAAATATCTACAGCATATGTTCTGTAAGAAAATAAGAATAAAACAAGGTCTTTCTTACATATCAATCTGTCCATAAAGGATACTTTAAAAGAGCACATTCATTTTAATTGCAAAATCTTTGGGAACAACAGCTGTCGTTGTTACATAACGAGGGTTCCCTGTAAAAACCACAGCTAATATTTACTGGCTACATATTGGTAACGTATTCAAACTGAAATTTCATGTGATTTTCCAGTTAAGGGAACTATACACCTGATAGATGTGCAACCATTTTGTCTGCAAGGGAGACAACTATTATGAATTGCTGGCTGCTTTCTTCCAGTTAAAGCCCTTCTGAAAAGGGTGTCCACGCTAAAAGAAATAATTTGCTCCCAAGTAGACCCATTTCCAGAAGAAAGGCAGCCACTTCTGACAGAGTAGCATCTCTTGAAAGTATGTCTATTCCCCCTAGATGGCGACACCATCAGAAAAGTACTGACATTTTTCTTATTACTCCACGAAAATCTGTTGTGGGTTCCCAATAGAAGAGCTTCTAAAGACGACCCACAACATATGTTTTCGTGAAGAAATAAGAAAAATATTACGTGGATACCCACTTTTATCTGGATAGTGTATACTGAAAATGATAGTTTTGCAATTCATTCTGCTGCATTTAAGCATGATATTACACAGTCCCTCTAGCTAGATCAAACAACTTGACAGTATATACCTCAAGCTCTATATTCTTCTGTTCCTCTGAGCAAAAGTGAACTTCATACTGGTCAACCAAATCATGAACACTCTTTGGTGGACATAGCGCAAGTACAACTGTATCCTCACTTCTAGAACAACGTGTGACATCAACTATTGGGGTAGAGGGCGCTGCAAGAAAATATTTTTTTTTATTTAATGTTTTTATATCTGAACAAGAAGAAGAAAATGCATCTATGTCATATGCGAACACATTTCATATACAGTCAACCCTCTTTATACCGACACTCGCTACACCAAATGACAAAATTAGTCATAATGACAATTTGAATATCACGAAACCTTCGCTTAAGAGGTGACAGTTAATGAGACATTATGCAAGACTATTGCAATAAAACTTCAAACAAATATGTTTTGGTTACTTGTTAGAATCGCCTCTAGAATCGCCTCCATGAGGATATTCTAACAAATATCGAAAACATATGTTCTGTCAGGAAATAAGAATAATAATTAGACCTTGTATATCATTCTGTCCCTTAAGGGTTCTTTACAACAGCAACTTCATTTTAATGGCAACATCTTTGGGAACATTCCCGAAAATTTATTTGCTGATCATGTGTTTTTGATGAAACAAAATGACAAACCACCCCAGAAGTATTTCAGCCAAATTATATCAAAATTGATAGAAGTTTCTGACAAGAAGATTTTAAAGACTTTTTCATTCAGTTCTCATGGCATGCGGGTTTTGCATGTATTCCAAATCTTTGAAGACCTTTCTGTCAGTAACACCCAAGGGACATTCCTTTGAAGTTCCGTCAAAATGACTGCGTGTGCAAATATTGTTTGTAAAATTCTGTGTTCTCAATTTATACTCTACAACCTAAACTCCATTGAACAGCGTTTACTGATGTGATTGGCTGCTTCGTAGGTAAAAAAAAACAAAAAAAAACAAAAAACAAAAAAAAACAACAAAAAAAAAAAAACAGGGTTATATATGCACTAAATACCATATAAGAATTAAAAGGTGACCCCCCTTGATCCCAAGATGCATCACCTTTTAATTCTTATATGGTATTTAGTGCATATATAACCATGTTTTTTTTTTCACCTACGAAGCAGCCAATCACATCATTAAACGCTAATCGGTGGAGTTTAGGTTGTAGAGTATAAATTGAGAATACAGAATTTTACAAACAATATCTGCACATGCAGTCATTTTCACGGAACTTCAAAGGAATGTCCCTTGGGTGGTGCACGAAAACAGAAATAAACGAATGAACTCGTGTATAAACCAACTCACGCCCACAGCTGGTCTCGAACGCACTAAGGGAATTGTAGGACACGACACTGTGCCATTTCGCCTAGAACCTATATAGGAAGGTGAAAAAAAAAAAATAATAATAAAAAAAAAACACCTAAAGATTTTGGTTCGTTTTTCAAGGAAAGACAACTTAATGCAGATTTGAATTGGCCTTCCTAGTAATTCCTTTCATACACATGGGCTATGTTTAAAGGAAAAACTTTGTTCCCGAAGAGAAAGCAAAACATTCCCATTGAAAATAGCACCAGTGACTTAAGTATTACCTTACAGGTCTCAGCTATTCCCGTTGAAGTTGTACGCATTCTCTTTGAATCAATTTTGGAAAGAAATTTATAATAACAAAAAACATAAGATACTTTAGAAAATTCGGAGTTATACATGTACATGTATAAGGAACATTCGGGATTTTATTTATTATTCTAAAAATAATGTCATGTGTCTTGATGGGATTCGATTTTTTATCGCCGTAAGTACTCAGACAGAAAGGCCCATGTGAACAGTGTACTCCCAGATCAGACACTGTTTGACACTTAACCAGTAATTTAGACACACTTACAGGAAGCAAAATGAACGTTGAAATCGCAATAAAAAGTATAAGGTAATGAGTGAGGTGTGTAAATATTCTGGGTAAATAAGGCATCAAGAATGTAACAAATTTATCAAAAAAAAAAAAAAAAAAAAAAAAAAAAACATAAAAAAAAAATCTCATGAAAGTGAAAATTTGAGTCAAAGGGTAGTGGTTCGATGAAACCTCGCAACCCCTTCTGAAACAACAATAAACCCTCAATGACTCAAACATCGACGGCTCGTTACCGTGGTTGATTCGAACTCGTTTTTGAGTCCCCAGGAAATTCTTCTGATAGCTCAAGAAAACCAACATTTAGTTTATCTAAGGGATTTTTATTTCCTTTATCATACAAATGTATGTTGTATGCACCCATTAGAATTGCCTTATCGATACGAATCTAACTAGTGCACTGAACATACCATTATTTATAGAAGATCGAAAAGACATCCCTAAATTGTTTCCCTTTACCTCCTGAACTAGCACTATCCCAGTAAACACACATCGTCACAACAACGTCGCTGCAACGTCGTGGCGTTGTGGCAACACTGTGTGTTTTCTGGGTATGATTAACTCTCAGTAGCTCGAACTACGCATGTCTAGAATAAACTTGCATGGTTCCAGAGATGTTCAAGCCATTGAAGTTCGACTGTTAGCCTAGCCACTAGGCGTTAAACTGAAAGATATAGATACGAAATCATCTAGTTGCGTTAAAATGAAAAGTATAATAATTTTGTAGCTTGTCTACTCTTCTGTCTCAGTTTTAGCCAAGATATGTATCGGAGACTCTACCAAATAGACTTGCTATTATTAACAAGTTGATAACCTTTTAATAAAATATAAGCAAAAATGATCAGACTTTTATTATTAGACTAGCAGCTAGTATACTGCTAAGCTGAAAAAAAATTGAGACATCAGTATACTCACGACTAAGGTAGTGCATTTCTCTTAGAAAAAGTTTCTCTCTCCGACAGTCGACCACTTTATTCTGAAGGGTTTCTGAGATCAGCGGCAGTGTGGCATCACAGTTATCACAGTCTAAAGTAGCTTTCACCACCCTGAAATTTATCAAGGTAACTGATTAAAGCTAAAAGATTTTGCCGCCATTTTGCAAAAGTTGCGTCTCTTACTACCTGAAATCTTTTAGCAATGGGAGAAGCTATAAAAAGAAAGAATTTGCACTCTCTAGGAGCATTTGTTTTTCCTTTTAGAGTAGCTACAATGAGTAGGGAGGCAAATATTTCCTTGTCAGAGTTATTTCCCTTGATGTGAAACGTCGGAAAATGCCCTTTTGACATATGCGAACAATGAATGTCCAGATGAGCGTGCGCATCCGAGCAGTCTGATATGGACATTATTTATTCGTCGACATATATTACAGTAACCATTAATTCTGTAAGCGGACCACGGAGGCTCAGATCAGCCTGCGCATATCTGGGCCTGCGTTGTCCGCAAGTTACATAAAGGCCCTTTTCGTGCGTTGGGCGTCATGTGAGTGTCTTTTCCCTCCTTTTAAGAGAATAAAGTGCGTGGATACAATTCCAAGAGACCTGCCTTTTCTTGAAGGAAAGCACTTGCGTCATCTGGAAGTACAAATCCTTCTTTTAACAGTAACCCACTTAAAGAAAAGAAATTTGTGTTTTTTTTATATCATGGAAGCATTTTTTTTTTCTTTTTGCTCTCTTGTTGCGATGTATTTTTTCACCTGATAATTGTGGCCTCGGTGGCTTAGCTGGATGCGCGTCCGACTGGAGACCAGGAGGTCGCGAGTTCGACCCCCGCAGAGGGCGGCAACATTCTTTCGTGGAGATTGATCATGAAATATTTTCTACGGTTATTCTCTCCCTTCCGCTGATTAAAGAAGGGCAGTTGTCAGTTTCTGGCGAAAGAATGTGCACAATACTGGTTAACCGCTTAGAGGACTAAGCCTGCCCAGTAAATGTGTGGTTAAGTAAACTGACCGCGCTCGACATGACCCTCGTGGGTTGACTGGGCCGTAAAACCTCAACACAAACATAAACCTGATAATTGTATGTTATAATATGAGAAAGTACTCTCCTGTAGCGGTGTTTATTGGCCTTATCATTGTATAGTATAATCTAAATACTAGCTCTCTTGAGATGTTTTTATAGTAGGCCCTTTTCAGAAGGGGAAGGGGGATAAATTTTGACTGAGTTGCCGACCCTGAAAGTGATTCGTTTTCTGTCAGGTATACTTGTTTTATAGTTTGATCTGTTGACCATTCAGGTCACTATCTCTTCTCTTGCTGAACACGACATGCCCTGTTTTAGCAAACTGTGTAGATCCAGATCAGTTGGCTTCTGAAGAAGCCAACTGATCTGGATCCACACTGTTTGCCATTAAATATGTGAATTTCTATCAAAAATCTGGATCAAGTAATCTGATTGGTTGGAAATTAGAAGTGGGCGTGGCATCTTAATTTATTCCGCATGACAAGGGTTAATATTTGAATTTGATTGGTGTTTAGATGTCAATAAACCGTAGAATTCATAACCTTCTACTTTCGCGGCTGTTTCTGAGCTCCAAAGCGCAGTCAGTTGTGCGTCTGACAGCCGGTCAAGGAGTAGTAAGTTCAAATCTTACCTCAGCCACATAACTTTCTTGGAGATTGAACATGAAATATTTTCTACGGCCATTCGGTCATTCTCCTCCTTTCGCTCATTCAAGAAGTGCAGTTGTCAGTTACCGGTGAAAGAAAGTGCACAAGCACTTGTTAACCGCTTACTGTGCCTTTGACATCTTTCAGAAAGTCGTTTTTTTTTGCTTGGCGCTCTACAGAGAAGAAGTAAATTTGCAAACTTTTGTCATGATTGAATGCAAAACCATTTGTCGTAACTACCTACGCACAAAAAGTTTTATTCTGTAGTCAACGGTTTTTAAAAATTCAAATATTTTCACTTTTTCCCATAATAAAAATGAATGCAAATTATGCAGAAGTTTGTAGGGTAGGTAACTTGAAGGAAGATTTTCAATAAGTTCTGCTTGTTCATTTTTTTCTGAAAATTTCACAATATTGTTGTGAAACATCAATAATTCAAATTCAGCAAAGAAAAAATAAAATATTTTCTTAGACAAAAATTCCAAAAAATCACTTTACTACAGAAATTGCCATAGGTCAGACCAATTTTTGGCGATAAATTTAATTTTAGGATACATATTTGAGAACAAAACACAGAAACAGAAAAGACAAATGGTTTGTGATAAATTATGGTCTATCAGAATAAAATTGTTTCATTTAAGATAAAACGCCAAGCAAAAAACATCTTTCCGAGAGCTGTCGAAAGGACAGTCGAGGACTAAGCGACCGGGGCGCGGTTCAGAGGCGTTTTTTTTTTTTTTTTTTTTTTTTTTTTTAGCATTCTACATAAATATACAGCGGGCCGTTATCGGCCCGTCAGCTACGCCAGCTACGTCAGCTAACGGCCCGCTATAGATTTATGTAGAAATGCTTACTGGGATTGTGCACTAGTGATTTCTTACCTTTCATTCAGTGTTCCAGCGACCTGAAAAAAAACGTCAAAAGGCTGTAAACAGATATGAGCCAGCCAACGACAAATCCTACCATAATACCTGTGTGACCAGCAAAGACTCAGATCAGCCTGTACATCCACCCAGTATAACAAGGGTTATCATTTATCCCTCTTTGGATAGCCTGGAGGCTGTAGAAGGCACATGCGATCAGCGAAGATTTTTATCAGACTGCACGGATGCGCAGGCAGATCTGAGTCTTCGCTTGTCAAATAAGTCTTATTGATGTGTTTTTTTTTTCGTGCGCTGCTCATATCATATCACTAAAATTAGTTGAACGTTAAATATTGCATTCTTGAGAAGCGATAGTTAAAAATGTCACCCTTTGGAATATGAGCGCAATAATCATATTCCGAAGGGTGACAGTTTTTACTAATGGCCCTCTCAGGAATGTAACATGTATAATATTATACCAAACTTTTAGTGAGGAATTGAAAACGACCCTTAAGCACACCCTCTGCTGCGCATATGATATTCTTTTTACTATCGCCCTATGGTAAACTGTAAAAATCAGGCCTATTTTGTATGGGAATTTCAAGTAAGATATAATAATACAAAGTATTCATCTTTCTGTATTTCTGCGTCAGATCAGGGTCTACATTTTGCAGTTACACTGGAAAGTTTCAATAATAATAGCAACTGTGACAATTTCTATATAACACCACTTTGACTATACAATGGACTTGTCCAAAGTTTATGATGGGAGAGTTCACTGAAAATATTCAGACATAAATGGTTTAAAGGAACCAGAAATATTATAGCACACGTCATTTTGACTTTTCATTATGTTTTAGACATAATAAACTAAACATGTGCCCAAAGTACGCAAATACTCCCCTCCCTCTCCCCCCTTCCTCCCCCGCCGTCCCGCCCTTAGTTCTTTGGCAACAACATCTCGATGCAGAAATTTAATAATTTTTTTCCAAATGCTCAGTCTGATCTATTTTTATTCGTTTTGACCCATATCCCCACACCAGGGCATGACTTAAAGAGGCAACTCTAGCATAGATTTAAAGGTTTAGGAATGGGTAAGTCGATTACATCACGAAAACATGCCTATATAATTTTGACCCCCTTAAACCCCACTTTTATATAGTAAAACTGGGGTTTACAGGGGTATGCATTGTTTTTCTTATTTCTGCTCAAAAGCATAGATTGTGGGTACTCGTTAGAACCGCCTCGTCGAGGCGGTTCTAACGAGTACCCACAATCTACGTATTTGAGCAGAAATATGAAAAATATCAGAATTTTTATCTGAAATTTTTCATTTTTTTGGGGTGGTAAAATTTTCACTATATTTGAATAGGCGTGTTTTCGTAATGATTAGGTCTGAACAAGCCACAGAACACAGTGTCTGATCTAGGCCCACACTGTTTGTCATTTTCTACAAGGGAACCCGTTGAATTGTAAACGTCCCTCAAATACCAAATGAATTAGTGTAAACTTGCTAGTTGGCAGGTTAGAAAACGCACTAGATATAAATGGATTAAAATATGTAACAATATACATGGTAACTGTTATCAGCACATAAATAAAAAACGTTAAAGTATAATACCCCGCCATTATCGTGTCGCCGGCAGTAAAAATGTAACGAAATTTGCCCATTAGCAATCCCAAACCAGATCTCAACAATATCAATGCACATACCAAGTTTGGTGAAAATCCATTGATGTTTACTCAAGTTATCATCCGGAAACAAAAAACGGACGGACGTACGGATGACGGACGGACGGACAGTGGCGTAGCCAGGCATACGTACGTACGCAAATGCGTAACATTAAAAATCCCGTGCATGGTTATGTGATTTTTTTTTTTATTTCTTTTTCCAATATAGAAATTTTCTCAGAACGATTATAAACGCAGTCATCGATCCGATAGTACGCAAGTTTTCAAAGTTACAGCGACTGACCACTCTGTAATTAGGGAACCCCGCTATTTAATGTGATAAGCATGGCACAGACACTGCTGATTCCCTGCAGACAGACACACGGACGTCCAACGTGAAACCATAATATCCCGCCAGTATCGTATGGCGGGGTATAAAAAGATAATTAATCTTACTTCCAGGAAGGGAGCTCTGTCAAACTCCAGAACATCGCGGACGTAGTTCTGCAGGCCTTGAGAGGAGCCCAATAGTTTTTCTAATGTTTTTATACTATCTTCAAAGCTGTTCTGATGTACTCGTTCTTCGTACTCGAGGTCGGCCAGAAAGAAACTTCGTTTGTTCTCTACTTCAGCCAACAGGGCATCGCACTGCATGTTAATTTCATCTCGTCGACGATTTAGTACGTGCTGAAAAAAAAAAAAATAAAAATAAAATAAAATAAATAAATAAATAAATAATGAAAACTTAATCTGTGCCCCCAGCAAAGACTCTGTTATGCAAAAATCCATGGTTCTTTAGATGGACAGCCAAGACTCTGATAGGCTATCATAACTGCGCCGACTGATGAGGTGCATATCTCATAAGGTATGCTTCCCCTTGTTGCGACTTATTCAAGTTTTCCTTATATGAATATGTATAATGAAGAACGCATTATATATTTATATATATATATATATATATATATATATATATATATATATATATATATATATATATATATATATATATATATATATATATATATGGCAAATTCAGCAGACGACGACCTGATGTTTTTTTTTTCTGATATTTTTATACTCTTTTATTTTCTTATATTTTTTCCTATATTTCTTATAGTTCCCAGAAAAAAGGCTATGCTATTTCATACAAGGAGACAATTTGCATGAAACGTCAAAACATTTTTTCTGAGAATAAAATAAATAAAATAAAAATAAATAAATAAGTAATAAATAAATAAATAAATAAATAAAAATATATAAAGTATTTCAAAGTATCGTCTGCTGAAATTTTACCCAGCATGCTAAGCGCCGGAACAAGACACTGAGAAAAAGCACAAATAAAAAAATATGAATGGAAAAAAAAACCCCAAAAAACCACAGGAAATGCAACAGTCACGAAGTACAGCCTTCCTGAGGGATGAAAAGATTGCAACAAACAACGACAAAACAATTCGAGGGTTGAGCGCAAGACTAGCGTAAGTCAGATGGTTGTTTTTCCCCAAACCTAATCTCCTCAACATGAAGGTGTTATGAAGATTACAACATTTCTTTCTGTAAACAATGAAAATTTAGGTGCCATTGCTCATATGAGCAATGGCACCTAAATTTGCATTGTTTACAAAGGGGTCCAAGTTGCCCCTAAACAAGGGTTTCAAAAATATGTTTGAGTTACTATAGTCTTGCGCTAAACCCTCGAATTGCCATATATGAAACCACCTACATCCAATGAAGAACTCCCACAGATCGGTCAAGAATAGAAATAGAAATAATATTAATACCTGCAGGTCTTTTAATTCATCTTTCTGATCTTTAAGACATGCTACTACTTTCGCCTGCGTCGTTGACAGCTTGTCAGAATTTTCTTCTATGCAATACTGTAAAAAAGTAAATAAATAAAATGTATACTACTTCGGTAGATCATCAAGGAGTGCAGTTTGCCTTCTTTCTGGAAAAAGTCCACTCTAAATAGAAAGAATTTGCTCACATTTGATGCAAATTCTTTCCTTTCAGAGTAAAACCCTTTCCGGACTCCATGCCAGCCCACCTAATTTTATCGCCAAGTTCAAGGAAATGTTGCTAAAAAATTACCCCTCTTTATCGCAAAATCAAAAAAGCTATCATGAAAGCACCACCTTTTTTATCACGAAATCAAGGAAGTTCTGAGGCAAAATTTCTCCCCTTTTCACAGGCAGGGCCTTTTCGTTATGCATAACTTTATTTGCTGCATTTCAGCTTTTCATCTACTCAAATGTGGATCTTACTAATGTCCCTGCGGTTCACGTTTAAATATAGCGATTCATTTAATATTGCACCATGTATGGTTCACGTATTTACTTGAAGACATATTGTTTCGCATATAATAATATTCAGTTTGGTGCTGTACTGTACAGATCTACTTAGACAAAGCTGCAGTGTCTGAGATTTCCATTATTGCATTAGCTAAACTGTATTATTCTCCGGACATTTGAGACAGAGCATCGAAGTAAATTTTACCTGTGTAACTGTTACTGCATTTTAAAGGAGAATTGATACATTTGCAGGGGCGAAATCTCTGTCAAAACTGTTTTTGCTCTCTTTAGAAATAAGGGTCTATTCTAAAAGGAAAGCATTTGCTCCCCTTGGGAACAAATTCTTTCCTTTAAGAGTAGACCCCTTTTGGAAAGGGATTTTTGTACAGAAACGCAAACATGAAATCACAAGTATTGTCTACCCTGTCAAAATTGAGGAAAAAATTTACAAAGCGTATCCGGTCTCTTTAAAGGAAGCGTATTCTGGTTGGTGAATAGCTAAGCAAACTTATCCGGACATAAATCAGACCCCTAATAGCGAAAATCGCACCGTCGGAAAAAAAACATCCCTGTTGAAAACGATCTTAAAACACCTTTTCTATGAAATCGCGGTCCGCTTTGCGGTAATTCAAAATACCAATTTCACCGCGTTATTTATGAAAGGGGACACCATCGGAATGACCGAACTATTAATTATTGGAAATAATTAAGTGGGTAGTATATCAGGAAGAAAATTGATAACCTTGCTGCTTTAAAGCAATGCTATTTTCAT
This sequence comes from Anodontia alba, assembly GCA_964016985.1. Taxonomy (NCBI): domain Eukaryota; kingdom Metazoa; phylum Mollusca; class Bivalvia; order Lucinida; family Lucinidae; genus Anodontia; species Anodontia alba. The sequence continues at coordinate 49,544,068 of OZ024836.1, forward strand.
ATGAAAGGAAAAGAAAATGGCAAAGCAGATTTAAGCCGCGGCATGGGAAAAGGTGTCAGGAGCGCATGCGGACAGCGCAGGCCCTGATCTGACTGCGCATGCGCAGTCAGATCAGGGCCTGCGCTTTCCGCTTACGGAATGACTGGATCCTCCAGATTAGAGCAATAATGACAAAGAACCTTATTAGACTGAGAGGTTCTGACTGCTTATCTGGATCTTTACCGTTCGCATATATTTCGAAGGCACATTTTCTCATGAAACGGCTTATTTATTTGAAGCTAACATTATAAAGTTCTCTGCCATATAAAGTCCTCTGGGCTTATAGTGATTATGTGACTAGTTCAAAGTATATGGAAGAAAGGAAGAAAGACAAAGTACCAGATTTTGCATTGAAGTCATCATAAATGTGAAAAGAAAACTTAAGGCTGATGCCCATCATGTATCCGATGAATTAATGCAACTAAATTGATTATGAAGGTCGGCATTAGATCTGCTAATGAAAGGGGCGCTGAAAAACAACGTTAATGTAAAAATGATCTTTACTGTCTTTTGTTGGATAACTGTATTTAGAACACATAGAAAGTGTATTCTGGTAATACAAGCTGCAGGAACTTAAGGTACTTAATACGCATACGAGGGTCGTGCAAAAAGTTCTGTCACTAATAGGCTTCCTTCGTTTTATCCCAGGTATATTTTAAAATGCTTCACTGCACTTGAATGGTGTGCTGAATAGCTAACGATACTCGTTTATTTCGTGCAAATTGCTTTCCAATTCACCGAGTTATTTTAAATTGAAATAGATGCTGTCATATACACTGACCAATTTACTTGTTACATTTGAACATGGACCAGTAGACTGAAATTCGTAGCTATATTAAATGCCGCATTAGGCTTAATATAGATTCAAAGCAGATATTTAATAAAATTGTGTGGTATACATGGACCTCAGACCATTTCAATGCGCACAGTTTTTAGGTGGGTTAAAGCTTTAAAGCTGCGAAATTTTCTGTTGAAGATGATACCCGTCCTGGAAGGCCTAAAACCGCTGTTACCAAGGCTAACATCGCTGCTGTAAAGATTGTGGTCGAACAGGATGCGCGATTGTCTGTCTAGATCTAACTAGTTGTACTGACATATCAGAAGGCAGTGTGCAAACAATTCTGAAAAAGCGTTTTGACCTGAGAAAGGTTTGCGCTAGGTGGGTACCTCATTTGCTCACTGAGGAGCAAAAGACACAACGCCTTAAATGTGCCCGGGAACTTTTGAAACGTACAAAGGCTGTAATGGGTTATTTCTAACTTGCTAACAGGTGATGAAACCTGGGTGCACATGTTTGAGCCACAAAGAAGGGCTGATAATAAGCAATGGAAGCGAAAAGATCAAAAACGCCCATGTATTGCCAAGAGAACCATAAGTTCGAAAAAGATGTTGTACGCAATTTTCTTTAATTCAAGTGGGCCAGTCGTTCAAGTGCCTTGTCCATCTGGTCATACAGTCACTGGCCGATTCCACAAGAATTCTGTACTGAAGAAAGTGAAAGAGTTTTACAATAAGAAACGACCAAGAAAAGGATGGTCAGGAGTTCACCTTTTACATGACAACGCCTCCTCTCATAAGTGTGAGGTTGTCAAGTCTTTTTTGGCTTCTAAGAAGGTGAAAGTTTTAAACCGTCCACCTTATTCACCTGACCTGAGTCCCTGTGACTTCTTTTTTATTTCCAAGGCTTAAGAAAATGCTTTCTGGACATAGGTATACGTCTAGAAGTTCTCTTGACAGCGCTATTTGTCAGTGTCTCCAATAGATACCAAAAGAAGACTATTTATCTGCTTTTCGCGACTGGGTAAAAAGGTTACAAAAATGTGTTTCAGTAAAGGGGGAATACTTTGAAGGTTTGTAATAAAAATATGTTTGATAAAACGTAGCAGAAGTAATCCGAACCCAGTGACAAAACTTTTTGCAGGACCCTCGTAGTAGAGCTTGTGCCTTTGTAAACAAAAGAGATAACTTTTATGACGCCTGTTTGCTTTCCTGCAAACCAAATCCTTTTTGAAGGGGTCTGAGAGCAAATTCTTTCTTTTTCGAAAAGACTCCTTTCAAAAGGAATCAAAACTACTGACACAGTTATCTGCCTTTAAAGTGTGTACAATCCTTTTAAAGGGGAAAAAAAAGGAAAAGCAATATTAGCAAAGAATCACCATGCATTTTGATGCAAATTATCAAATTCAGATAAATACGAAGATATGACGCTTTTTTTTTTTTTGCTTTTTTTTTTTAGAATTTCAAAACAACTGTTAAAAGCGCCGTCATCTTGAATATTTCTAGTATTGTATAAAATGTTTTTGATAGAAAACAGTTGGTTTTCAAGCAAAATCAATATAGGTCTAGAGAAGATTTCCGAAGCTATATGCAAAAAAAAAAAAAAAAAAAAAAAAAAAAAATAAATAAATAAATAAATAAAAAAAAAAAAATAAAAATCTATATGCACAAATACAGATCTAAACTATAGCTGTAGATATCATTCATTCATGCAAGCATATTTGATTAAGGCTGTATGACGTTATAAAGCACATTAAAGAATAAATAATTCAAAATATCGGTGTACCCACAAGAGTAATTTTTGAAACCTTCAAATCTTAATAATGTTCTTACTTTTTGTACACTTTGGATCAAATTTGCATCACAATATATCTTTTGTCAAGCGCTTTCATGTCAAATATATTCTTTGTTAACCCTTGTCCTGCTGATACCCTGACTTAGCAAACAGTGTAGATCCAGATCAGTTGGCTTCTAAAGAAGCCAACTGATCTGGATCTGCACTGTTTGCCATTAAGTATGTGAATTTATAGCAAAAATCCGGATCAAGAGATCTGATTGGCTGAAAATTAGAAATTGGCGTGGCATCTTAATTTATTCAGCAGGACAAGTGTTAATGCTTTTTTCCCCTCTAATATGTCTACACTACTCTCAATGATATATTGCAATGGCCTGTAAACTTACAACGAATTAATTACGAATTTTGCACAAAAAAAACAACAAACAAACAAAAAACAAAAAAACAAAAGAAAAAAAAACAAAAAAAAAAAAAACAGCGCATACAGTACAGTATTATACACACCAAAGCTTTTCTGATATCAGAATATCAAGATACATGGAAGAGGAATTTTTTTTTCTTTCCTGAGCTTTATTTTACATAGGAATGATTTTTTTTGCGGATTTTATAGAGGCTAATGTACCCTGAGTTTAAAATTTAAGAAACTTTCCGGAGAGATTTGAAAATCCAATGAACAAAATAAACAAATGAGTGCATGAGCACGAGTTTGTATATTCGATTTGTAAGTCTCAAGGAAAATATTTCCTATGTATTAAATTCTAGGTGTATTAATTTATATATTACATGTCATAAAAATGATTTTCCTTCAGGTTCTGTTTTATATTCTTTTGCGGTTTCAGATGTCGATAAGCTTTGAGACGTTACGTCATCAACACTCTTCCGGCGGCGTAATAGCATTCTAAAGAAAATATTTCTTTTGCTCTAGGAAATATTTCCTTCAAGAAATTATAAATTATATTCCAGGCAGAAAGTACAAAACAAAAACAAAACAACAACAACAACAACAAAAAAAAAACAAACAAAAAAAAAAAAACAATTTCAGCTGTGTAAAATATCGATGTCACTTACAAACTGAATAAAGCTCGAAGGGAAATATCTCCAAAGTGGCATTACGAAAACATGCCTATTCAAATATACTGAAATTTTTACCACCAAAAATGAAAATTTACAGATGAAAAATTCTGATAATTTTCATATTTCTGTTCAAAACATAGATTGTGGGTACTCGTTAGAACCGCCTCGCCGAGGCGGTTCTAACGAGTACCCACAATCTATGCTTTTGAGCAGGAATAAGAAAAATTATGTATACCCCTGTAAACCCCAGTTTTACTATATAAAAGTGGGGTTTAAGGGAGTCAAAATTATATAGGCATGTTTTCCTGATTGGGACTTCTCTTCCTTTAAGGGCAGCCCCTTAAAATGTGAGAGGGGCAAATTCTTTCTTTTAAGAGCAACCCATGTGCTAAAAGAGGAAATACTTTGTGTTAGGTGATCATCATCCTTAATTGCAAATATTTTCCTTAAGCACATGCTTATGTACTCTTACATAAAGTAAGCCTTTGTAACTGGATAGGGGAAGGTCTTGTTTAGCGATATGCTTCCAAGCAAAAATACTAAATAAATGTGCAGGATCCAGGAGCCTAATTATTTTTTTCCATATGCTTCTATTATAGCATTTGGATAAATTCCGAAACGTCATAGTATTCCTAGGCTTCCACGTTTGGTCTCTTAAAGGTCAGCCTTCGACTGGCAGAATACGTCACAAAAAGGAGGGATGTACATTATGAAAACATCTATATTCAAATATACTGAAAATTTCACCACCAAAAACTGAAAATTTTCGGATAAAAAACTCTGATATTTTTCATATTTCTGCTCAAAACATAGATTGTGGGTACTCGTCAGAACCGCATCGACGAAGCGGTTCTAACGTGTATCCACAATCTATGTTTTTGAGCAGAAATAAGAAAAACAACGTATACCCCTGTAAACCCCAGTTTTACTATGTAAAAGTGCATGCTGTTTAAGGTGGTCAAAATTAAATAGGTATGTTTTCGTGATGTTAGCATATTTGGCACTTTTCTTTCCTTGAGCCTTGTACCCTAAATTTGGTGAAAAAAAAAAGGACAAAAAAGGTGTACCACGTCTGATTTTTTTTTTCAACAATAGCACACTAAAATTACCGCTGACAAATTTGGTCAGCAATTAATGAAGTTTATTTTTTTTGCAAAACTGACATAAATTCAAACAGGTTCAGTCTGAGTCAAGCTTTTTATCAAATATATCCCTTGACATAAATACTTTTTGCTGGTCCCGGTCCTAACCACCTCAGTTGGTACCCTGTTTCCTGCGATGCTAAAGGTAAATTTAGTAGACGACAAAGTGCATCCGAATGAGCAGGGGAACAGTATTTGCAACAAGGACGCATGTGCGACCAGCGAAAACTCAGATCAGCCTGCGCATCGCACAGACTGATCAGAGTCTTTGCTGTCCACATGAAGATGTTTTGTTCTTTGACTACACACAGTGTTCTGTGAAGAATCTGATCAGATTGCGCAAATACGCAGGCTAATCTGAGTAGTTTCTGGGAGCACATGCAGTCTTGTAGGAAATGATGTGCCCCGGCTCAAGTATAGCCCTTGACTCAGATTAGAGTGCACAAATGCGCGGGCTAATCCGAGTCTTTGCTAGGAGCACATGCAATCTTTTAGGAAATACTGTTCCCTGTCTCAAGTCGGTGACTGATCAGATAGCACAAATGCTCGGGCTAATCTGATTCTTTGCTGGGCGCACTTTTAATCTTGTAGGAAATGCTGTGCCCTGGCTCATTATGTATGTATTCATACGCGGAAAGGCTGGCAATAGTCGAGCGCGTCGTGCGGTCTCTGAGCTGGATCTACTTTGTTTCCCCAGTCCTGTCTTATGATAAATACTACAAGGGGTCGTTGCAGAGGCGGATCCAGTATCATTTAATAAGGAACGTGGTTCAAAATTCAGATCCGGAAAGGGTGTTGCTTTGATCAAATTACCGTATTTACCCGAAGTATTCGGACAGACACGCTTTAGCAAATAGTGTAGACCCAGATTAGACGCCGCAAAACGCGGCGTCTAATCAGGGTCTACAAAGTTTGCCACGCCTCCAGCTATTTCAAACATGTTTATGGGTATCAAAATAGACGTTGACATTTTTAAGCATGGGATAAGGAGTAACTTCGGTATCCAAATTATAGCAAACGTATGCAAACTTTCCCACAAAAATGAAATTTGAGTCAAGGCTTGACTCAAATTTTATTTTTTGTGTGAAATACCGTCGAACCACTCGATCCGCCCGGGCATTTGATAGTTAAAAACTATTGTAAGATATTATCTTAATAGAGTTTATAGTTCCATAATCGTTATTGTTCGCATACCCGCTGTCAAAATAAGTGATTTAAAATTCCATTGTGGTGAAAATAACCGAGACAAACCTATGTCAAACCGATTTAAAGGTTGGCTTAAACAAATTAATAATCAGAAGATGATGAATTAAGCCTTAAAGCGCTATTCAAAACTATAGCAGACGACATTTTGTTTATTTCTATTATTATTATTATTATTGCTATTGTTCTTCTTCTTCTTTTTTTTTCTTTTTCATACTACTGCTTAAAACATAGATTATGGGTACTCGTTAGAACCGCCTCGACGAGGAGGTTCTAACGAGTACTCACAATCTATGTTATGGAATGTCACGAAACCTTCGCTCAAGAGGTGACAGTTACAACCGCCTCATTGAGGCACGACTAACAAATATCCAAAATATAATGTTCTATGAGGAAATAAGAATAAAACAAGGTCTTTCTTATATATCATTCTGTCAATTAAGGATTCTTTACAACAGCAAATTCGTTTTAATGGCAACATTTTTGGGAATAAATGCTATCGTTGTAACGAGGGTTCACTGCTTCATGCAAATTAACTTGATAATGTACATATGTGTCGCGGCTTCAGAAAAGGACATTTGGGGCTAATTGGAAAAAGGCCCTGATCAGCGTGGGCAGCCACAAACATTGATCTGGGCCTTTGCTGTCCTTCTCTGTCCCTAGAATGCCTTTTTCTCAAGGCGCGGCTTAATATTGTCAAAATTACATTTTAATTTGACGTACGCCATGGAAAAATGTTTATGAAGAGAATACCTGACTTTCATAGCAAAATCACATATGCATTGCTCCAGATACGTGCTTTTTTCATGCGATAAGTATGGATATTTTTCTTATTTCTTAACTAAAAAACATATGTTGTGGTACTCATTAGAAGCGCCTCAGCGAGGCGCTTCTAATGAGTATCACAACATATGTTTTCGTAAGGAAATTTGAAAAAAAAATATTATCTGGATATCTCGTCTTTTCTTCAGCTGTGATATGGACAATGCCACTTTTATTATGATGTTTGTTCATTGACGACTGTATTATGACAATAATATTTAATAATTCATTTCAAGTTCGATAAATGTTTGGTGGTTCGATTCTGTCGTATCTGCAAGTACACTAGTTAATTATGAGGGACATTAAATTATTAATGGCCCATATGTAGTGTAGGTGTTCGCTGAGACTCTATTCTTTAGGTATTTATTTTCCGAACATAAGTGAAAGTACGCATCTCTTCTATAAATTTATTCAACTGAGCTTGTAGTATACAGTCGACTCTCGTTATTTCGCCCTCGCTTATCTCGAATAACCGCTTATCTCGATGTGAAAATCAGGACCCCGTATTAACATGGAACTCTAACTATAAGTAACAAAATACTGTGGAAAAGAGGAGAAAGTTCCTCTTTTCCACAATACTTTTAATATATCCCTGACTTCATGCAGGAGTCAATTTACATATTCAATTGTGAAATGAGATTGTCAGATTTATTTTTCTTCATTCTGCCAATCTGATATTTCGTGGTACGTATATCTCGAAGTATTTCAGAGAGGCCCTTGGATTTCGAGATAACGAGAGTCGACTGTACGTTCAAACGTTTGCAGGGTGTCTGGTACCTACAGTGCAAAAAGCCAACAGGACAATTTCCGAAACCATCACGAAAACACGCCTATACAGTTTTGACCCCCTTAAACCCCACTTTTATATAGTAAAACTGGGGTTTACAGGGGTATACATTATTTTTCTCATTTTGCTCGAAAACATAGATTGTGGGTACTCGTTAGAACCGCCTCGTCGAGGCGGTTCTAACGAGTACCCACAATGTATGTTTTGAGCAGAAATATGAAAAATATTAGAATTTTTGTCTGAAAATTTTCAATTTTTCGGTGATTAACTTTTCAATATGTTTGAATAGGCATGTTTTCGTAATGTTATTTGCCATGATCAGAAGGTTTAGTTTCAGCATAACAAACACAACAACGGGGTTGGGCTACAAGTTTTCACACCATTTGTTATAATGCAAGGAGGATTTGATTAAGGGGACTGACTAATCTTATAAGAATTGTCATTGTTTGCAAGGGAGACAACTTTTGTGATCTTCTGTTGGCCTTTATTTTGCACACCAAGTCCCTTCTAAAAACGGACTACTTTGAACGAAAAAAAAAACTGTTCCCCACCACCCCTAAGAGCAAATTCTTTCTTTTCAGAGTATATCCCTTTCTCAGAAGAACCAAGACAACTGGTTACCAGACACATTTGAATTAAGGTAAATGGATACACCTAGAGATTTGGCCTCCATTTGTGAATCTTTCAAAATTGTTTTGGCTTCTTTCTGAAAAGGGGCCTACCCTAAAAGGAAAACAGGAAGTCACAAACATTGTCTTCCTTTGAAAAATAGTAGTAAGGTCTTTAAGTTCTATCCGTTCACCTTAAGCTAATCAGTTATACTAGAGTAAATGGCTACTAAATGCCCTACCTTTAACTCCCTGTGGGCTTCTTCCACTGGCAGAACGGGATGACCTTCATGAATTTCTCCATCTTTGGAATGAGAACAAAATGGTTGGCGGCACGAGCTACAGTACGAGTTGATTTTATTCTTTCCTACTTCCGTTTGTAATAATGATGGCAGTGCTGATGGCAATAGATTGTTTTGTTTATTAATAGATGATCCTGGGTTAGTAAATTCGTGACTAGTATACGGCTCCTTACTGGGATGCGTATGACGTAAGCATGCGCCACAAAAATTAATCCCACAAGTCAAACACAGTTTCTTTGCTCGTCTGGGTGAACCACTTTTACAATTCTGGCATTTTATTAAAACACTCAGGTCAGCTTGTTTAGGTAAATCCGCTGAAGAAGAAATACTTAAAGATGATTCAAAACTAGGACTTGATCTTACAGACGACTCTTTAGCCAATGGTTCTTTTTTCCTTTCCGTTTTATAGCGTTCAATGATATTTTCGAGGGCGATAACTCTAGGTAGACTATTAATCCCTCCACTGACGTAGCAGTTGTCTCGACAGACCGGACAACGAATGAAATTAAAGTCAAACAAATGTTCTGCGCATGGCTTCCGGCAGAGCACGTGAGAACACGGAAGTATGATGGGATATGTGTACAATTCAAGACATATTGGACACTGTAGATCGTTGTCAACATCAACATCCATGGTAACAGATTTGTCCAGTGGCAAGTGCAACTTGCCTGACCGTGACACGAAACCGGGTCTTTGGTTACCTGGCCCTTGTCCCAGATCCTGTAAATAAAAGAACAATATGAATATATATCATGTTTAATATCTACATTACCTTTTTAACTGTAGTAAGAGACCCTAGGTGGCGAATCTTGGCAAAAAAAAAAAAAAAAAAAAAAAAAAAAAAAAAAAGGAAAAGCCATTAAACCTTGACCTGAAAGATATTTTGTTTGTGCAATGCCTGGACATTGCTTTCAGAAACAAAACCAGCTGTACAGTTTTTCCAGGCCCAGTTGTTCAAAATTAACGATGTCGTTAGTTAACGTATCGTTAAAATTTTGATCATCAAATATGGCATATACTAATATTTTTGCTGAAAAAATGTGAGTAACTTTTGCATTTGCAAAAGCTACTCACATTTTTTTCAGCAAAAGTTCATGTGAATTAGATATTATTCTTACTAGAACAGTTAACATTTTGACCACTAACGAGCTCGTTAAGCTAACGACGCTTTGAACAACTGGGCCCTGGTCATAAGGACTGGAAGAAACAAGCCTGGTAAAACAGTCTAGACTCAGATCAGACGCTGCATCTCGGCGTATGATCATGGTCTACTTTGTACGTTGTTTGCTACTCATCTAACAGTTCCAGATAGACTCTTGAGCACGTAGGAAAATGAAATTGTTCAAATTTTAGAAGTTTTGCAAACATCTGGTACCCGCAATGAATGTTTTAGTCGCTTGTAGGAGACAATTTTAAAGGGTTTTAGTAATAAAAATAAAACACAGTAAAACCTCGATGACTCGAACACAAATGGCTCGTTAAACTTGGATTACTCGTTTTGAGTCCCTAGGAAATTCTACCGACAGCTCAAGAAAACAAATATTTTAGGACATTTTAGGATTTGTTCCTACTTTATCAAGAAAATGTTTGTTGGGTGTACTCATTAGAATCGCCTCGTCGAGACGATTCTAATGATTCACTCAACATACCATTAATTTGTAGAAGATCGAAAAGACATCCCTAAATTATCCCCATTTGTCTCCTAACCTGACACCATGATTAACCCTTAGTAGCTCGAACTACCCATGTCTAGAACGAATTTCCATGGTCCCAAAGACGTTTGAGTCATTGAGGTTGGATTGTAAAATTATCTTCTGAACTGGCGCATGACATTGTGTCTGCTGCTTGGAAATGCTAGTCCAGTCGCCTTTCCATATATAAACTAAGCAGTATTCGGAAAGACGTGCCTGATCAAACAGTGTTGATTAAGAACTGGATCAGCTCTAGCAGTGATTTGTTGAGTAATAAATCACTGTTTGGAGGTCAGTTGTAAAGTAGATCAAATCACGAGCGCGGGGCGAGTGATTTATCCTCTTACAACTGACATACAAATGCGATTTATTACTCAACAAATCGCGCACAAGAGCTGATCTGTTTCGATTTTAACACATAGAAAACGACGAAAAGGTTATTGTATCCTTTGGGTTCTTCCAACTTCCCGCCATTGAATAAAGAAATCCCGCTAATAGTTTTGACTGTAACGCTGACATTTACATGCATTTCTTACGTTGTTGACGCGAGAAAACGACGTTTCGCTGTCTAACGTCGTGGAAACGAAGGCTGGCGTCAGCAAAGTGTCAAAATGACTTATGAACGGTGCCAGATTGCGTTGCGCGCTTCCGCCCAGTGATTTGTTCCAGAGTTTCACTGAATTTAATCATTTGGCTATATAGGTGAGGAGTGTTAGGATCGAAATTAGACGCTGCAGATACGTTATTTTATCCGTGCGCACATCTATACACCCGTATGATTTGATAGGTTATGTATTGCCATGATGTGTTTACCAGCAGTTTAAGACAACTCAACAGGTAATAAAATTAATTTGTTGGCGCCTGACCACCAATGTATGGTCGAACCCATTGTGGTCCTGTTTGTGGATTTCTTTTGTTCTGGCTTCAGATCCCCTTCGAGCCCTTTGTTTAGTTTCATCACGGTATTTGTGATCATACGTGTTTCATTGTGATGTTTTACTGATGGGATAGCGGGCAACGATATGAACCGAACATATGTTTCTAATGTGGAGCTGCGTCAGAATGAAGAGTGAGGCCTCACGGGTAAAACGGGGTTATGCAAAAGTTTTTCTACTGACCGTTCTTCTATTGCAGTGCTTTGTTCATGCGTCAGTGGTTTAATATGTGGCGTTTTCTTTCTTTTTCTTTTTTTTTTTTTTTTTTTTTGGTTTGTTTGTTCATCATTTCTCTTTCTTTAAGCATCTCGGGAAGGCTGTGTTTTGTGAATGCGGCAGTTCCTTGGTAACTTCAATTATATTTATAAGTATGCTCAAATTTTAGGACAAATATGGTAAGGAGTTATAGTCACAACTCAGTTTAGGGAAACAGCTTTTGAACTGTGTGTTTCTTTCGAAAAGTTCTGCTTTGATAAAGAATCGGCCACAAAGGGAAGAATGAACACTCTAACCGCCAAACATAAGTCAGTTAATTTCTCTATCAGAAAATAGCCTATATTACGTTACTTTATCAATATTTGTAATAAACCCAAGATCTAAATGTTAACATGCTGTTTGTATGTTCATGTGAAATGTTAATATTTAATGTTGACAATGATTTGATAGGTTATATATTGCCGTGGTCTGTGTTTAACTTACAATGTTGAACTACTTTAAAGTTTTTTTTTTTTTTTTTCAAGTTTAGTCTATCTATATATAAAATTGTATAAAATTTACTAGACATCTGTGACAACGCAAAATATAGAACTGCAGAGCTTTCTATAACGCAAAATTATAGGTTTTCTTTCTACATTTTTGCGTAGATGTGATCAATATCAACGCAAAATAAGAAATACAGAAAAAAAAAAAAAAAAAAAAAAAAAAAAAAAAAAAAAAATGAAATAATAAATAATGTCGATAGAGTTTATCTGGTATTAAGTCTTCTCATCCGTGAAATTTATTTTTATCACGGTCGTCTGTCTATCCGTCCATCCGTCTGTCTGCCCCTACCCCCTCTTCCTTTCTTGTAAATTGTTTGCCCTATATAAGGGAAGACGTTATTGACAAATTGAGTCGTTATAGGCTGTACTCCTTTTTAAAAGGAGATACTAGGCCGTTCATCACTGAGTTTTGTAAGTAAACTCTTCCAGCTTTGAATATGCATAGGTCTAGATAAGAGTGGGTATGAAGTAATTATTATTATTTTTTTTAATTTCTCCACAAAACATATGTTGTGGGTACTCATTAGAAGCGCCTCGCTAAGGCGCTTCTAATGAGTACCACAACATGTATTTTCGTTGAGATATAAGAAAAAAGAAAGAAAAATCAATATTTTTGGACAAAAAAGAAAAAAGAATCTTATCAAGAGCTATGCTTAGGACAAAAACCGTCATTTCATATAGGGGTCAGTCGAAATTAAGAAAAAAAAAAAAAAAAAAAAAAAAAAAAAAAAAGAAAAAATATGTAGATGCTGATGAGATGGCACTTTAGGACTAGTCTTATCCAGATCTACACTAGCTTTGCTTTGGTTTACCGAACAGTTTTTTTTTCTTTTTCACTTTAAAGACTATTATAGTCAAACGAATTCTCAAAACGACTATTTCATCTCAACAAATTAAAAAAAGATGCTAACATTTTGTCATTGACTGTAATTTGATTAATTTACGTGTATTCGCAATTGTCAGAATTGCCGACGCAGCGAACTGTCGGAATTTTCGAGCTTTCTATTCAAAGTGTATTTGCTTTGCTCTAATAAAAGTTTTGACTGGCGTTTATTTCATATTGACATAACATAAATTATTTACTTTAATAAGAATTCGAATAAAAACTGTCACATCATTCTGTATAAGAAATCGCATTAAATTTCCCTCAATTAATCATATGGTAAACACTGCAGCATAAATGCGTCGCATCGTTAGAAAACGTACTTTCAGATATGTGCGCCTAGCGAAGACTCAGATGAGTCTCCTCACTGTATGTCCAAGAATTTGTTTAGAGGTTGCCCTATACACCTATAGAAGACTTCAAACATAATATGAACATGGGCAATGCCTATAGGCGAGCTCGCAGTGCACTATGCTTTGCCTAGTAGTTTAGGGAAAAACTTTGTCCTGGGTTTTCAACAGACAATCAGGTTCTATATAAGCGCCCTATATCATTAATGAATGACAGAGGTAAGAATTCTTCATACAAATTTAAACTTTAAGGGCCTATGGAGTATGCTGGCCAAACATCGTCCAAAAAATTCGAAGTATTAGACCCAAGCTATACGGTTAAAATTTTGGTACCGGATTCTGATATCGGATTTTCCCAGTTGGTCCTGGCAGAGCTTGCTCGCGCAGGCCTTCGGCTTGCGCCGCATGTGCCCTGTCGGGCACATGCGGCAGCGAGCTCACTTTTATTAATTGCTATAAAAGGATACATTATGAAAACACGCCTATTCAAATATAAATTTCACCACAAAAAAACTGAAAAATTTCAGATAAAAATCCCTGATATTTTTCATATTTCTGCTCAAAACATAGATTGTGGGTACTCGTTAGAACCTCATCGCCGAGGCGGTTCTAACGAGTACCCACAATCTATGTTTTTGAGCAGAAACACGAAAAATAATGTATACCCCTGTAAACCCCAGTTTACTATATAAAAGTGGGGTTTAAGGGGATCAAAATTATATAGGTATGTTTTCGTGATGGGATTCGTACAATATTTATGTTACGCGACAGATATAAAAGGATAGGATATAATATAGATGTTATGCGACAGATATAAAAGGATAGGTTATACTACAGTTGTTATGCGATAGGTATATAACTATAGGATATAATTTAGATGTTATTCGACAGACTGCATGCTTGATGGTTAACCAAATAAAGGTGTACAACTTTGCTGCCCTCTTAAACAGGATGACAGTTGGTAAAATCGCAGACTGAATAACGGTTCAATCCTAAACCTTGCTCCAGCCTTTATAGTCTTGACATTACTTTGGTTTTATTTTAGTGAATTATTAAACAGATTATAAGAACAATATATTTAGTCACTGGAGACTGGAGCCAGTCTAATCTTATTGCAGATTTGGTCGTGAGCTGGCTCATATCATTTCGTGTCATTCAAACTTTAGCTGGTCCCGAGATTATAAAACTTTTTAATGCTCAACTCAGCTGAGCATGAAATTTTCTCTGCTAATAAATAAGATTAGTTGGCATTTCCATATTTATTAGCAAAGAATTTTTCATGCTCAGCTATGTTTAGCAAGAAAGAATTTGCAGTTGTTTGTAACTTGCGATTTATAAACAGGAAAAATTTCATGCTCAGCTGAGTTGAGCATGAAAAAATTTTTAAAACCTCGGGGCCTGGTATCCTGGAAAGGCTGTGTTCTGTGATTGTGACCTTTCATTGGTATCGTCACATTTATTTCATTTAGATCCTTGACCATCCACAGAACGCCAGGCGAAGACACTGATCAGACAAATGTTCCTTCTAGAGTAGACATCTTTTCAGAAGGGACAACCCCGCCCCCCCCCCCCCCCAAAAAAAAACAAAAAACAAAAAAAAACAAAACAAAACTGAAAGCGTATCTGTTCCTTTTAACCCTTAAAGCGCCAATCACAACTGGAGTAAAGCAGATGATTCACATGAAATATCAAGACTTGTTTTCTATGAAAAATAAAAAAATAGAAAAAAATAGAATGTCATCTGCTACAAATTTTGCTTGGCGCTTTAAGGGTTAAAATGTAAATTCTGAACAAACTGCTCCTAACAAAAAATTGATCAGGGTATACATTATTTGGTTAGATAGGGATCAAGATTTACATGTATATTGTTTATCATTATGGATATCTTAAAGGAACACATACGCTTTTAAGAGTTGTACATGTTAATCAGTCGAAATGGTTTTTTGTCCCCTTCTGAAAAGGGGTCGGCTCTGGAAAGAAAAAAAAATGTTTCCTTATGGGAGCAAATTCTTTCCTTATAGAGTGTCAAAATAAATAAATAAATAAATAAATAAATAAATAAATAAATAAACAGTAAGAAACAGAAAAAAATATGCAAACAAATACAGCTGCCTCACTGCTTTAATAAATATACATAAAGCTGAAGAACTTACGCACAAGCGATCTTTAAAGCCTATTAAGTGCACTGTGCAAATCACTCCACTAGCGTCTTGGTTGCTACCCATTTATCTTTGCCCACAGTTAATCTTCAAGTCCCCATTTATTTACATATTTATCCCTTCATTATAATCAAAACCATATAAATTTATTTAGATATCGAGAGCTTGTCGCTTTACACATTCAAGTTTAACTTCGGTAAAATTGACAAAAGAGACGTGCTGTTTGCATAAGTAAAATGGACCTATGGTTTCATATGAGGATGTTCACCGTTGCAACGAATCTGTAACCGGACAAATCACTGTAACCAAACAGCGAATGCCGCACCGGATTCTGTTGGATACGCAGGCTTATAAAGAACACAGCTTTTTTTTTTCTTTTTTTTTTTTCAGCTTCTAAAATGGATGCTTCAATCTTTGAATTCGTTCATTGTTACCGTCAGAATCAGTCAAAAATAGAATGGCTCCTGATTAAACGCGTTGTCTCATCCGGATCTGCACTGTTTGTATTTAGATGTATTTGGTTTGGTCTTCGATGCTTAAAGAGGTTTGCTTAACGCTTTGCATGTTTGGAAAAAATTCACAAGCTGACATTCTAAAATACTTTTCTTATCTTTCTCGGAAAACAGAATTTGACATTTCATGCAAATCGTCTCCCTTGGAGACAGTTTGCATGAAATGACAAAGCCTATTTACGAGGTAAAAGAAAATACACACCAAATTGTCATCTGCTAAATTTGTCTAGGGCGAGGAAAAGGGTAAGTGATAAGGTTTAAGGTCCATTTTCTTAATCTAAGTGAAATTTTCTTAAGAAGGCTAGTTTTATCACACGTCCATTGAATTCTGACTGTGATAGGCCTAGTTAAGTGCTTGAATTTGATGTCTTAATCTATTGAAATGATAGGGCTTACTGGCTTTTACAAGTTTTAGTCCGTTTGATCAAACTGTAACGTGCAAATCTTAGTTATATGCTTCCGTATCGGACAGATGCATGTTACAACCAAACAAGAATCCGTTGCTTCTGTATTTGTATTAATCCTTTCACCCCGAGTTTCTGATGTGGACCCTTCCATGTTTGGATTTGGACGTGTCCATTGCTGCAAATATGGTATGGATGCCATTCAAAAATCAAAAACAGAATGGCAGCCAGTGTAGACCCGGTTGAGACGGCTCATTATGAGCCGTCTCATCTGGATCTACACTCATTTGCAAAACTGTCCTTGGTCTACAATCACGACAAGGACGTTTTATAAACTCTAGAATGGATAATGTCTGTCATCATCACTACTACTACTACTACTACTACTACCGAGAGTACTTTATGTAACCAGTTTATTTCTATATTCTTCCTTTTTTTTATTTTATATAACATGAAACTTAATTTGGTTCTTTATATTGCAAATGGTAAAGCAATACTGAAATGCAGGCACGTACACTGTAGCAAAAGATTCGATTTCTCGATAACGATAAGACACACTATAATTCGAACTAACGAATTTCACTGCAAATGTTGGAGGTAGTCAGTCCTCACACACACACACACACACACACACACACACACACACACACACACACACACACACACACACACACACACACACACACACACACACACACACACTAGTCACTAGCTGTTCGAATGCTTATCATGATGATTGTTATTATTAATCCTTTAAGCGCCAAGCAAAATTGGTAGCAGATGATATATATATTTTTTTTATATTTATGCAGTCGATTTACATGAAACGTCAAAGCCTATATTCTTTGAAAAATGATAAATATATAATATTTATTAATTGTATTAATACAATCATAAAATATGGCACCTGACAGCTTGTGAAATTTCAGTCAGTGTCTCGTTCATGAACCGGATCAAAAATGAAATGACATTTTTTTTATCGTATCTCTGAATTAATGTTGCCAACATGAATTCAGAGATGCGATAAAAAATCATTTCATTTCAAGAACGAGACACTAACTGAAATTTCACAGGCTGTCAGGTGCTACATTTGATCATTGTATTAATACCATATATCAATTGTTAAACCTTTCTTGGATAATAAGATATCCATTTTTGAGGAATATGGAGCCTTTATTATAGGTTTGACTGTAATTGTTGTGGTGTCTAAAATTTGTTGGATGAGCGGCGTCTGATCTGCGTCTACACTGTTTGCCTAACCTATCTGTCGCGTTTAAGGTATGTGTTGTAATAAAAGCCAGTTATGTATTTTTGTGTGAACTTAATTATATCTTTTGTTTATCGTAAATCGTTTTATTCAAAACACTTCAAAAGCTTGAACGGACGGTAAATATTAGGTTACGTGGTTAAACAGAAGATCGAATGATAAGAAATAAAAACTGAAAGGGAAAAATACGCTAATATCGCGACAGAGCACGTTTCGCGGTTTCGCTACATGTACATATATGAGTCGGAGAAACCTTCTACAAAATAAATATAAGATACAAAAAAAAAAAAAAAATAAATAAATAAAAATAATAGAAAATAAAAGACGTGTTAACCCATTTATGCCGAGTGGACTCTTCTACTTTTAATCTTTGTACAGGGCCATATCCAGTATAAGGGGCGTCTGGTTAATTCTTATCATCACCGTCTTTTATAGAAATTTCTGTATTTCATGCAAACAGTGTAGACCGTGATCAGACGCCGCCTTCTTTGGCGTCTGATCAGGATCTTCACTGTTTGCCAAATGTCCCGTTTATTGACGCTCGGCATAAATAGGTTTAATAAGCATCTTAGGGACAGTCAAAAACCTGTTTCTTAAGACAGGTGATTGCTTAATACAGGTTAATTTACACTTATTTCCCCTCTATAGGACCTGAAATGTGATTGTCTAATACAGGTGGCCTTAAAGACAGGTTTGAATGTACCCGCATCAGGAGGCTAGTTAGAAATTATGTTGAAATATTTTTAATGCTTAATATTAACTCTGTGTGTGTGTGTGTGTGTGTGTGTGTGTGTGTGTGTGTGTGTGTGTGAGAGAGAGAGAGAGAGAGAGCTGTGTGTGTCGAGTAATTGTGCGTGCATGCGTGAGAGAGAGAGAGAGAGAGAGAGAGAGAGAGAGAGAGAGAGAGAGAGAGAGAACTCGTATACGTCAAAATATGATATTCATAGAAAAAATTTCGGCCATTAGCTCCAAATTAAGACTGTATATTTAAACGGATAATAAAATATGATATTGACACCATTTATTTAATATATACTCAAGTGTGCTGATAGACATGTTTAAATAGTTCAAGTATCTGTGAACATTTCATTTAGACATCTCGTACATGGTGTTTCAATAAAAAAAAGTAAAGGGAGCGAGAAAATACAAACTTTAAAGGCTCCATATTCCTCAAAAATAGACATTCTATTCTCCATATCACAAAATGTGGCACCTGACAGCCTGTAAATTTTCAGTTAGTCTCTCGTTCCTGAAATGGAATGATTTTTTATCGTATCTCTGAATTAATGTTGCCAATATTAATTTTGTCCTGGGCATGACGTAAAACTGCATCCAGCTGTGACACTCAATATGAGTGTGGGAATGTGAGGCTGCCCTCTATCACAGTTGCCTCCCCACCTTCAGGGTTATGAGACTGCCACAACCTGGGTGGCAGAGCTAGGCGGCTATCATCTACAGATCGATGGCTTGGTGATCTAGCTATGTGGTTTAGCGAACGATCCTTTCTTTATAAGGACAACGACAAAACACACTGCCCGAGTTGGGGAACGGCGTGCATGCTCAGATGCCGTTAAAGAACTGAGTTTGGACGTCAGCTAGGACGGGCGATCCCGTAAAAACTAATGTTCCAAAGTCTTTATGGCGATCACAACAATAGAATCAGAGTTAGGCAGTGCCAACAGACATAAAAATTCTGTTGGTAACGTCTCAGGTTTGGCCTCCTGTCCGGTGTGGAAGGCAGGGTCGGGCCATTGTGGCGAATCAAGCAAGCACCTGAGGAAATTCAGGGTGGGAACACTGAATGTGAACACTCTGAGAGGAAGAGTTTATGAGGTAGTGGATACACTATACCGCAGGAAAGTGGATGTCTGCTATGTCCAGGAGACCAGATACCGTGGTGGCGGCTGCCGCACAATCAAGGGCAAGGACACCAGGTACAAGCTCTACTGGTCAGGAAACGACAAAGGCACTGCTGGTGTAGGAGTGTTTGTAGCAGTAGAGTGGATAGAGAAAGTGTTTGAGGTGCAGTGCGCCTCCGACAGAATCATCTTAGTGAAACTTATAGTCGGCCAGCGTGTGGTTACCTTTGTGTCTGTGTATGCCCCACAGAGTGGTCTAAGTGATGAGGCTAAGGACCTGTTCTTTGATCAGCTGCGTGCTGTGACTGCCAGGATGCCAGGATCAGTATTTCTGATCCCATGTGGAGATTGGAACGGCCATGTAGGCCGTGCAGGCACTGGATACAGGGAAGGGCATGGTGGGATGGGGTATGGCCTGCCGGAACCAGATGTTGAGGGTGAGAGAACTCTAGAGTATGCCCTAGCATTCAATCTGCTTCTTAAGAACACGTGTTTAAAGAAACGTGAAAGCCATCTCATCACGTAAGAAAGTCAGGAAACGCAGCCACGCAGATAAACTTCATCCTTTTCCGTAGGACCATGAATAAACTTATCACAGATGTAAAAGTGATCCCTGGCGAGGAAGTAGCCCTACAACATCAGCTTCTTGTATGCGAAATGAGAATTGATGTGCCACCAAAATCCAAGCGCAAGTTCACTCCTCGTCTTAAAGTTTGGAAGCTTTAAGACCCTCAGACAAGCAATCATTTCCAGGATGTCTTCAACTCCCATGTGAGTGCAGGTGCAGCTGATGCTACCACTGAGATTATCTGGAACAACATCAAGACTGGCCAGCTCAAGACAACTGAGGAAACGTGTGGCACAACTCGGCCCCACCGTTGGCGTCGTGAAGCATTCAGGTGAAATGATCACGTGGAAAAGGCCATTGCTGCTAAGCGGAAAACTTTCAAGGCCTGGAAGGCTGGTAAAGGCACTAGGGCATCATACGATGCAGCCAAACGCATTGCCAGACATGCAGTGTACCATGCTAGTCAAGAAGCCGACAAGAAGGTCTACGAGAATATTGACCCCAAGTCTTCAGAAGTCTATCTCCTTGCTAACCAGTTTAGAAGAGAGAATGCTGATGTTGTTGGTGACAAACCGGTTAAGAATGATGCAGGGGAGATGTCAATGAGAGAAGACTCGAAGCAGAAGGCCTGCTTAGAGCACTACCAAAGCTTCTCAATGTTGAGTTTGACTGGGACGCAGACTACTTGTCTGACGAACCACCAGTGGAAGGCCCACCCATCCCAATCACCATTGATATGGTTAAGAAGGCTATCTCTCAGATGAAGGCGGGCAAAGCACCGGGCCCATCAGGTATAGTGGTGGAGATGATACGAGCAGCCGGTGCCACGGGCGTCTCCATGATCCGTGACCTCGCAGCTGCAATCATTCGCGATGGACCTTAAGGTACCCTCTGACTGGGAGCAGAGTTTCATTGTTTGCCTCTACAAGGGTAAAGGGGATGCATTGGAAAGGGAAAACTATCGCGGTCTCAAGGACCTCTCTGTCGATGACCTTGTTATCATCGCTGAATCGCTCGAGGAACGTGTCAGGAGGCTCTTGACTTGGAAAGAAGTAATGAAGGAGAAAGGACTGAGAGTAAATGCAGGAAAGACGAAGATCATTTTCTGTGGTACGGGCCTGGGCCTCTTGCAGAGTTCAGGCGAGTTTCCATGTGCCGTCTGTCGCACTGGATTGGGCAGCAACATCTTCTGCAACGGCTGCAAGTACTGGGTGCACAAGAAATGCAGTGGGCTCAAGCGCTTGACAAAGGACCCTGATTACAGATATACACGGTGCCAAGAAATTGCACGCCCCTTAGATGGCAGACCACAGAGGGAAGCTCAAGTCGGACCTGACAAGCTCGAGGTGGTAGCTTCCTTTTGCTACCTAGGAGACATGCTCTCAGCTGCTGGTGACTGTGAACTTTCAACAACAAACCGGAAGAAATTCAAGGAGTTGCTACCAGTTGTCTTCCCGCCACCTCTCTTTCAAGACACGTGGCCGCGTGTACATCTCTTGTGTGCGGAGCGCAATGCTCCATGCCAGTGAGACTTGGCCATTGACAAAGCGAAACCTCCAACGTCTGCAGCGAAATGACAGGACGATAATTAGACAGATCTGCAATGTCAAGCCGCAAGACATTGTCACCACCAGATCTGATGTGTACTTGTGCGGCTTGGACCTCATTCTGAAGGAAAGAAGGCTCCGCTGGTATGGACATGTGGAACGCTCCAGTGGTGCAGTCAAGATAGCCTTTGACATACAGGTTGATGGAAAGCGTGGGCCTGGGAGGCCAAAGATGACATGGAAGCAGCTGACAGAGAGGGATTGCAGGGGTGGAAGCTATCGACCCTCATGACAGACATACCTGGAGATCTGGTGTGAGATCTGCCATACGTGCAGCAAGCCAGCTACCTGGAAGGGGGGCCCACTGATATGGATGTTACTTATGTATCTGCACGGTAATCGAAAATCCGTTGTTGATGACGATGATGATGAAAAAGAATCATTTCATTTTTGATCCAGTTCAAAAACGAGAGACTAACTGAAATTTTATAGGCTGTCAGATACCACATTTTATGATTGTATTAATACCATATATCAATTTATTAAACCTTTCTTGGATAAAACACGTCTATTTTTAAGGAATATGGAGCCTTTAATGCTTAGCATACTGGTGCATATTGGACTGATAAAATTTTAAAATGAGCCAGCGCATGACAAAACCCATTATAAGTCTTGTGCGACCAGCGAAGACTTAGATCAGCAGCGCGTCCGCGGCAACGTTCGAAGATAAACCTTCGAGCATATGCAACTTATGCAATCTCATTTTGTATAATAGTAATAATAATAATAATAATAATAATAAATTACTGACAACCCTCTTTATACCGACACTCGATACAACGACAAAATTCGTTATAATGACAATTTGACTGTCACGAAACCTTCGCTTAAGAGGTTACAGCTAGTTACAAATTATGCAATAATATTGTATTCAATACTTTAAAGAAACATATGTTTTGGATATTTGTTAGAATCGCCTCGTTGAGGCGATTCTAACAAATATCCAAAACATATGTTCTATGAGGAAATATAAACAAAACAAGACCTTTCTTACATATCAATCTGCTCATTATGTATTCTGTACAATAGCAAATTCATTTTCATTGCAACGTCTTTGGAATAAAAATGCTGACGTTGTAACGAGGGTTCACTGTATACTGTAGAATGAAACAACAGGTGAAAGTGAAATGAAACCCAAAGCGGGAAGCAAGTTTGAACTCCTTTCTCTATAAGCAGTAAAACCAACAAGTTATTATATTTATCATGTACATTAAAGCCTGGTAAATATTGATTGACTTAAATACTTTATTGCACCTTTAACGTTTAAGTACGTGATCATAAATATTCATAAGTACGAACGGGTGACACACTCTATGTACCGTATTAACCCATTGTAGTCGGGAGACCCCTAAAAGGGTAATTGGCAAACAGTGTAGACCCAGATCAGACGCCGCAGAATGCGGCGTCTGATCAGGGTCTCCACTGTTTGCAAGTAATTTAGCCATTTTTCTTTAGGAGTAACTAAATCTTATAGCCGGATGTACCTAAAATTGAAATTGGACTCTTCCAATATATAGTGTGGAGGAGTCTATTCAGTCTACAATAGGTTAACTAGGACTATTCGGATTTTTAAGCGGCTGGATACTCTTCCATTTTATACAAGGGAGAAAACTTTTGTGAATTACTTTTCTGTATGCCAATCACCTTCTGAAAGGGATCTTCTATGAAAGGAAAGCGTCATGCTGCTCCCAATGGGAGCAAAGCCATAGAGAGCAAATTAGTTCCTTTTAGTGTAGACATCATTTTAGAAGAGCAGCAAATGCAATTTAGACGCCATTGCCTCCTTGTGCATCCGCAGATTGGAACCAGTTCTTTAACTACCTATCTAAATCTGAGCTTCTCCGCTGCGTAACACAAACTCATTTCCCAACCGCCCCCACCCACACCCCACCCCCACCCTCGCCACACACACACACACAAGCGTCATTCGGAATAGACCAAATTAAAGTTACACTCTCTGCTGGAGCTAGTAGCACGGACTGAGATAGAGTTCACCGATCATCTTATATTTGAAAACCCTTCAAAAAAGAAACAAGACAAAAAAGTACAAAAAAAAAAAAAAAAAAAAATCTTTGCTTCAATTCTCTGCTATCTTAGAGTGATATTTCATTTGACATATGCATCATAATTAAAATATGACAACAGCGGTTCCGATCTTCACATATATATAAATATATATATATATATATATATATATATATATATATATATATATATATACATCTATATATATACTATATATATATATATATATATATATATATATATATATATAAGACCAAACATGTAGTCAGCGGCTGGATATTTGAAGAGAAACTTTCTGCATTAAGAACCCTCCGTTTGGCTTTTCCTTTATACCGCAATCGAGCTTACTCGCCTTCTGCTTCCCAAAGGAATTTATCTTTCATTATCTCATTTTACTCCAACTCCTTTTTATAGACGCTATTTTAAGAATTAATTATTTCGTGTTACTTTGATTATTTCAGTAGGAAATTAGATAGGAAATAAAGACGATGAGACCAAAGTTCAACATAAGAACTTCTCTATATTTAGATGACGTTAACGAGTCTAATATACGTACCGGAATATATTTTGATATCTTCAAGCCGCAATGTCGGAAAACGTATCTTTGGACGTATGCACCCAACGAAAGACTCAGATCAGACTGCGCATGCGCGCAGTCTGATCTGAGTCTTTGTTGTCCACACGAAGAAGCTGTGTCATTGGCTATCTAAAATGCGTCCAGTGAGAATTCTGATCAGACTGCATAAATGCGCAAGCCGATCTGAATATTCATTAGGCGCATATGTCCAAGGTACGTTTTCTCAAGTTGTGGCTCATTAGTTCATTAACCATCTATAAAAGGGTCATTAAGAGACCTGTTGTGAGAAATAATTAGTTCATGTACATGTTGTTTACCAATATATCTTCCACATAAATGATATTCACATGCCTGAGGTACCACCCGCCGTTTCCTCAGTTTTATAATATAAAATGCAGGATTTTGATTTAGTTGAAGTTTTACGACCCAGTCAACCCAATAGGGTCATGTTGAGCGCGGTCAATTTACCTAACCGCACTTTTCCTAGACAGGGTTTGTCCTCTAATCTGTGAACCAGTACATATTCTTTCACTAGAAACTGACAACTGCCCCTCTTGAATCAGCGGAAGGGCGAGAATGACCGTAAAATATTTCATGATTAATCTCCACGAAAGAATGTTGCCGACCCGGCGGGGGTCGAACCCGCAACCTCCTGACTACCATTCGGACTTTCACCATTCTAACTTAACCTAAAGATTAACATTCGGAGCACCCGACCTAGGCCGTCATAAATAGCAGGAACCGGCGAGTACATGTACATTCTGCACGGAGAAGTTTCTTTTAAGAGAAGTTTTACGACTTAGTAACGTTTGCGGTATACCAAGTTGTTTTGTTAAACGTGAATGTATGCTGCATAAGAAGGTAAAAAATAAACAGGTCCATATATATTTACTTTTCGAAATTTATTTATTTTATTTTATTTATTTATTTTATCTCCTGCACACGCCTTTTCGCGCCAAAATTATAAACCGCACCTCACATGGTATTACTCAACCGATTTTTTTTTTATTAAAATGATCCGCGTGTATATATTACTGGATTCATCCGAATAGCACGATGTGAGAGTCCAATTAAAAGAGCTTTCCAAAGACAGAATGCACCTTACGTCACGTAAGTAAGTAACTTACATGTAAGTCTTCACTATCATTTAGGGACATGATACATTTGGAAAATTTTCTGCACTTTTACAAGGAAGACGACCTTTGTGATTTCCTGCTTACTTTTCTGCACATCTAGCCCCTTCAGAAAGAATTTGCTCACACCGGGAGCAAGTGAGCAATTTTTTTCCTTTAACTCTTTCACAGGCGATAATAAAAGGCTGTTGCAAACAGCATAGATCCAGATGAGACGGCTCATTGAGCCGTCTCATCTGGATCTACGCTGTTTGATATTCAGTCTTTCAATTTTACTAATAATAATCTTTCCAAGCGGCAGTTTGTTAAAGTAAAAAAGCAGACGACAAATGTCGTCTGAAATTTGGCACCGAAAGAGTTAATATTAGACGTCTTTTCAGAAGGAAGACAAAGCAATATTGAAGAAGAAGAAGAAGAAGAAAAAAAAAAAAAAAAGTAGTCCTATTCCTCTTAAAGAGGGTGACAATATTCGTGATACACATTTGCTAATCTTCCATCAGGTCAACAGATTATATAAAAAAAATACATGTACACACAAGAAGAAATGCAAAAAAATGAGTTTGGTGCCGCGCTTTTATAAATATTTGAGGTGCGCCCAGTGAGGACAGATCAGCACCCACCTGAAGAACTCTTGGATACTTAGGTATCCAGAGAGCGGTCAGTAAAGACTGATAAGACTGTGCGCTGCACAGGCTGAAATGAGTCTTCCCTGGGTAAACATGCCATGAGGTACATTAACTGTGCGTTATTATGTTAATTGTCTGATTCCGTTATAATGGGTCTGAAGTCAATATGCCAAATCGTATTTCAGAAAATCATAAAGTATAAACAAAGCATTACGAAAACATGCCTATTCAAACACACTGAAAAGTTAATCACCAAAAAAATGAAAATTTTCAGACAAAAATTCAAATATTTTTCATATTTCTGCTCAAAACATAGATTGTGGGTACTCGTTAGAACTGCCTCGACGAGGCGGTTCTAACGAGTACCTACAATCTATGTTTTCGAGCAAAATGAGAAAAATAATGTATACCCCGGTAAACCCCAGTTTTACTATATAAAAGTGGGGTTTAAGGGGGTCAAAACTATATAGGCATGTTTTCGTGATGGGCAAAATTAGTAATGTTCAAACAGACAAACGTGAACCCAAAATGAATGTTTAGTGCCGTGGGGCAGAAAATGCAAATGTTAATGCAAATCGAATGAAATGTCAATTTTTCGGGCGCTCTTCAAAATCAAAGGAAAAAAAGAAACAAAAAAAAAAAAAAAAAAAAAAAAAAAACAAAAAAAAAAAAAAAAAAACATGGCAACTTCCATGGACAATGCACAATTATGAATAATTCCAATGAAATCAAGTTTAGTGATTCTTAAAACTTAAAAAGCTTCATTCACGTTTCCTTCACATCTATTTGGTATACACTCTAATGCATTTATCACCGAATAAATATTGTTGCGGGTCGCCCTGGCAAGGAGTTATACACATCACACATCAAATACATGCATCATACCGAACCCAGCTTAAGCAAAAGTGACTACTAAGACTGTTGACATAGTGATACAGTCGTGCATCTGATAACAAATAGATTAGAATAGAATCCTTTATTTTCCAGCTATGGCCTCCTTCGGCTACATAATTAACAAGATAGTTCGCTTCCCTACCGATTTCGCCCTCAAATGAAATTATACTTAGGCAAGTATGAAAATTCACCAAGACATCAAAGGAGGAGGTTATAAAGGATTGAAAGTGAAAATGGTGAAATTTAAAACTGATAGTGAGCCGGGCCACAGCATTTTCCTACAAGACTGCATGTGCACAAATCGAAGACAGATCAGCATGCTCCTCGCAGACTGATCGTGTCTTGGCTGTCCACCTGACGATGGTTTAGATCCTTGGCTACCCACAGAGTAACCTGAGAAGACTCTGATCAAACTGCACAGATGGGCTAACATGCGCTCTTGTAAGAAATGCTGTGCCTTGACTCATTAGCTTTTATTTACACGCTGCACATAAAACACTAAAATCTATACAACAGAATTGACCTTTTCGATTAGGAAAGTAAATAAAATAAAACAGCTGAAGTCTTTTAAAGTAAATTTATCTGTGCTGTTAGAAGTTTTAATGTTCATAACACTTTTCAATAATATTAAATTATTCTTCTTTAATTTACTGTTTTAATTTAAAGATTAGAAAGCCAAAATCAATTGCAATAAAGATATTTGATAGTGCTGTTAAATTAAAATAATTCCACTGCAGGTGTAAAATTAATTTTGAAAACTATATATTGACAAATACTGATTTAAGTCCAATGGATGCACTTTCAGGGGAGTAACTTTGTCCAAGTTATTTTGCTACCCCGCTAAAAAGATGTCTACTCTTAAAGGAAAGAATTTGCTCCCGGTGGGAGCAAATTCTTTCCTTTTAGAGTAGACCCCTTTTCAGAAGAGTCTTGGTTAGCAGTAATAAGAACGGGCAGTAACAGAAGTTGTCTCCCTTGTTAAAAAAGGTAGAAAATCTACCAAGCATCACGAAAACATGCCTATATAATTTGACCTCCTT
The DNA here is from genome assembly GCA_964016985.1 of Anodontia alba. NCBI lineage: Eukaryota > Metazoa > Mollusca > Bivalvia > Lucinida > Lucinidae > Anodontia > Anodontia alba. The sequence continues at coordinate 49,571,908 of OZ024836.1, forward strand.
AAACCCCACTTTTATATAGTAAAACTGGGGTTTACAGGGGTAAACATTATTTTTTCTTATTTCTGCTCAAAACATAGATTGTGGGTACTCGTTAGAACCGCCTCGGCGAGGCGGTTCTAACGAGTACCCACAATCTATGTTTTGAGCAGAAATATGAAAAAAATATAAAAAAAAATTATCTGAAAATTTTCATTTTTTGATGGTAAAATTTTCAGTATATTTGAATAGGCATGTTTTCGTAATGGTGTGTCTGTTCCCCTTAAATACCATATTTACCTTAAACTGGGAAATATTACTCATTCTTCATATTCTAATTTGATCCCTTAGTACTTGGACAGATATTTAGTGTAGAAAATAGTCATTCGGTAATCCGTCTCATGTACATTTTAAGTTTTATACTATAGAGAGAAAAATGGTGACTTTTTTAATTCTTTTTCACTGAAAACTTGGCATTTCATTCGAATTGTCGTCATATGCGACGATATGAATGAAATGACAAGTTTAAATTTTTGTGAAAAATATAGAAACATTGTTCTAAATATGAGCTGCTTTTATTTATAATTATTTTTAATTAGCGGGTTAAAGCTTAAGGACGAACTTCAGAACCTCTCTAATGTGTTTGCACTTATATTTAGTTAGGCTCCGCACCTTTTCAGTCGGAGGTTTGATAAATAGAAAGGTATAATTAATCATTTCTTTAAAAAAAAAAAAAAAGAAAAACAAAAACATAAAAAGAAATGGTCCATTATTCAGAACTCAACCAACCTACCACTTTATATAGCACATGTACAAATGGGAGCGGGGGATAAGTGGGATCAGAAAATATGTCAATGACTCGACAGAGCAAATAGTGTTGGCCAAGAGCAGTCGCCTCAGATCAGAATACACTGTTTACTACTCATTCAACAGTGTTTAGACTCATCAGCAAGTTAAAATACTCAATCAGTGGACTAACATAGAAAAAGCATACAGTGAACCCTCGTTAGGACAACAGCATTTGTTCTCAAACATGTCATTAAAATGAATTTGCTTTTGTAAATAATCCTTAACCCTTAGGACGCCAAACACAACATTTGGCGTCTGCTTTGTCTTTTGCCGGTTTCTTAAAAAGTCATTGTTGCAAACAGTGTGGACCCAGATCAGACTGCTCATCTAGGAGCAGTCTGATCTTGGTCCACATTGTTTGCCTATATGCAAAAAGTATGTTTGAAAAGTTTGCAAGAAGGCGCAGCAGACGACATAAACAGACGACATTTTCAGATGTAGGTTTTTTTAGGCATTTTATGGGTTAATGATCAGTACTAACTACTCCATTTGAGGAAATGGACTCCTTAAACTTTACGGCTTTCGTCCAGATCCTCTTTCTAGAATCAGTCGTTGTTAATGAATGTATATTTATATTTTCACAAAAGGAAATAAATATTGTTTAATCCAAAATACTACAAACTACTATACACAGAAGACCTGAAAGACAGTTAATTTGTTTAATTGACTAACATATCTGTTCGTATGACTCTTTATTATGTACACAATAAACCATTTATATACACGATTAAATTATTAATTATCTTTGTTGTCATCAACAATTTTAGATGTGTATCTTTGTATTAAAATTAAAGCGTCTTACTAGTTAATAACCCATTATAGACTGAATGAACTCCCCCACACTATATATTTGATGATTCTCATTTCGATTTAAGGTATGTCAGGCTAAGTGATTTAGATATTCCTAGAGAAAAAAATGGTTGAACTATTTGCAAATAGTGGAGCCCTGATCAGACGCCACCTTCTGCGGCGTCTGATCTGGGTCTGCACTGTTTGCCAATTACCCTTTTAGGGGTCTCCAGACTACAATGGGATAAGGGCGCTGTATACACTTAGCCGATTTCCCGCAATTTTTTCACAAGGGGGAACAAGGTTTGTGACTTTTTTGTATTGAAGCCTCCTCTGATAAGGGGTCTTATCTTAAAGAAAGAAATTGCTCCTAAGGTTAGGAGGTAAATGGATATAATTGCGGTATGATTTTCGATCTTCTATATGATATTTGTATGTCATTATAAAATAAGAAAATTTCCCTAAAATATCCATAAATTTTACTTTCTTGGGCTATCAAGGGAATTTTCTAGGGACTAAAAAACGAGTTCGAATTAGCAATGGTATACGAGCCATCGGCGTTCGTCATTGAGGTTTTACTGTATTTATGAGTCTATGATTTTAGTTATGAAATATGTTTTCAAGTAACACAAGTATGTCTTTGTATTATATGTACGCTAGATCTGAGATATTTTATCGTATATGTTGTATTACAACCTCACATGAGCCTTGTATGTGTTGAGGGTTAAAGGCCCAGTCAACCCAATGTGGTTATGTCTAAGCACATTTACTGGGCAGGCTAAGTCCTCTAAGCGGTTAACCAGTATTGTGCACATTCTTGAATCAGCGGAAGGGAGAGAATGACCGTAGAACTTATTTCATGATCAATCTCCACGAAAGGATGTTTCCGACCCGGCGGGAGTCGAAGCCGCAACGTCCTGATCATCAGTCGAACGCGCATCCCATCCACCGAGGCCGAGTCTCCCATGGGTCTTAAAGCCTAATGGAAATTCAAAATAAATGCGAATCCTAATCTATTCATCTCCCTAAAATACGCAACTTGACGGCATTTGTATCTAGCGGTTGAATGACGTAAACCGGGTTGTGGAATTATTATTTTTTGTTACTTGTCCACGGACAAGTAAATGGTCCAAATCCACTTGTCCAACCAAGATTTACTTGTCACAAAATGCCATTTTCCTTATTTCTCGAAGAGAAATTGTGTGTACTCATGATGGTGTGGCGCGTCTAATGGGTACCCACAACATATGTTTTCTTCTAGAAATAATTATAAACATCTCATAATATCGATACTCTTATTAGCTAGAGCAATGAAGTCCTTGTCACAGGACAAGTAAACTGAAATTTCTTACTTGTCTCCGGGAAATGGGACAAGTTGGACAAGTAGTTCCACAGTCATGGTGTATAGAAAACGTGCAAAGAAAGAAAGAATGCCGGCGACAACAACACAAAACCTACCAACTTTTCTCCTGCCTTCATAAACCAGATCATATGGTCCCAAGAAGAAAACGGCCAGTCGAGCCGTAGAGGCCGCTTGTGACGACACATGAAGAAGATCATACCTTCTTTCACGTTCTACATCGGGCATGTATATACACATTACGAAAACACGCCTATGCTAATATATTGTAAATTTCCCCTCCAAAAAACTGAAAATTTTCAGATGAAAACCTCTGATATTTTCATATTTCTGCTCAAAACATAGATTGTAGGTACTCGTTAGAACCGCCTCGGCGAGGCGGTTCTAACGAGTACCCACAATCTATGTTTTCGAGCAGAAATAAGAAAAATAATGCATACCCCTGCAAACCCCAGTTTTACTATATAAAAGTGGGGTTTAAGGGGGTCAAAATTATATAGGCATGTTTTCGTGATGCAGAATTCTGCACACCAAGTGTCAGTCTGATATTATAGGGAACTAAAGCTACATAGCCTGATTTAGAACGCTTTAAGTGCGCGCACCTTACAAACTTGGCAACGTTGTAGGCAGTAGTCTTATCTTCACTTGATTTACATGCTTCCTCCATTCACTTACATTTTCAATTTTCAGACTTCCGTACATTTTACACTATAACACTTGAGCGAATAAATTCCATTTGTCTCGTCCCAGTAACACCCACAACGTCGCCGTAACGTCGTTACAACGTCGCTGCAACGTCGTGACGTTGCAGCGACGTTGTAAAGACGTTATGGCGACGTTGTGTATTTGTTGGGGTGTGCGAACAGTGAAACCCCAGATAGAGAATTAAAAAAGAAAAAATAATGGATTTAAAAACAAACATGTCTACAATTTTCCAAAACTGACTACACGCAACATTTGTTTCTAAACTGTGGAAATTAATAAAAACAAATCCCTATTTTTCATTCACAACAAACCCCTATTATTGCATCCACATCAAAACATGACACATTCGTTTGGCCATCCAAACGACAGACAATAAAATACACACATTTGTAAATCTGTGGTTACAAGCCTTGGGTTCAATCTGTTAACACCTATACTATAATTGGGCTTCAAGTAAGTGCCAAAAATCAAAACTGATAAAATGTTAATAATTAATAATGCAACGTTTGCATTATTTGCAGGACAATTGAGTGATTTATCACAGCGGTCAATATTCATAGTAATCGTTGTATCGACGGTTTACGTCCCATTAATACGTTTTTAGCAATGCGATACGTAGTTCTTTGTGTGGCATTTATGTGGCCATTATGGACATGTACCTAATACGAAAACACGCCTATTGAAATATATAGAAAAAATCACCACCAAAAACTGAAAATTTCCAGAAAAAAAAATCTGATATTTTTCATATTTCTGCTCAAACATAGATTGTGGGTACTCAATAGAACCGCCTCGGCTTCGATGTCGTCTACTAAACTTACATAAAGCTACTCATTTTAATCGACTGTAAAACATCTTATTTCATATCTTAAATTTTATGACCTTAAGTTGAGGTAGACCTTAACTCTGAAGAATGATTGTAAACTTGGGCCCTGGTATCTAAACGATGGGCACAGCCCAGGTATTTCTCTGGTATCGAAATTACCGACAATAGCCAGGCATCTCACTCGTATCACAACCACGGACAATACCATTACGAAAACATGCCTGTTCAAATATATTGAACATTTCACCACCAAAAACTGAAAGTTTTCAGATAAAAAATCTGATATTTTTCAAATTTCTGCCCAAAACATAGATTGTGGTGACTCGTTAGAACCGCCTCGCCGAGGCGGTTCTAAAGAGTAACCACAATCTATGTTTTTGGGCGGAAATAAGAAAAATAATGTATACCCCATACAAACCCCAGTTTTACTATATAAAAGTGAGGTTTAAGGGGGTCAAGACTATGTAGGTACGCTCGTATGTTTTCGTGATGCCTGGTATAGGGTTCAGATTACACAGAATTGTTAACGTAATGAAAAAGCTTATTTCTTCACAAAAACATGTGCCGTAGTTACTCACTGGAAGCGCCTATGGAAGGCACTTCAAATGAGTATCCACAACACATGTTTTTCTTTTGGTTATTTTTGTGCGGAGAATTCAGAAATTAATATACAGTTGAAGCTGAATTATCACTGGCTTAGTGCCTACAGTCGAAAACGATATTCATCAATTTAATGCTTACTCGGTGAATTAGTACTTTCAGACAAATGTAAATGTAAAATGTTTCCTTGTGACATTTCGCCTTATGATGTATATTCCTGCATACCCCCTGTTTTCACTATGTTATGTGTAAATAAGGGGATATACGTTACATGGATTTGTTAAGGGGGTTGATACACTTTAGGGGAGGCAACTCTGTTAAAATGCCTTTGCCTCCCTTCTAAAAAAAGGTCTACTCAAAAGGGAAAGAATGCGCTGCCCTTGGAAGGAAAGGGGTCTCTCTAAAAGAAAAGAATTAGCTCCCCTTAGTGGTATACTGTAAAAGAAAAGAATTTTATCCCTTGGGGTGGGGTCTACTCTTAAAGGAAAGAATTTGCTCCCAAGAGAGCAGAAAGGGTATACTCAAAAAAGGCAAGAATTTGCAGCCAAAGAGTTAGTTTGCAGGAAAGCAAGCAGGAACTCATAGAAGATTCCTCTCTTGAAGATAATTGCGAAAATCAACCGAGTGCATCCAGCCCATTTATCTGATGATCGTCGCTATTAGCAGTTTAGCTTAAACACAGACCTACTGCCCAGCGGGCACACAGCGTTGGTTCAACTTTTGACGTTAAATCAACGTTGAATTAAGAAATAATTTCTTCTCTGCCGTGAATTATCGTCAAATAACGCATGTTGTTGGAGGGCAGATTGCGAAATATTAATTCACGACGGCGAAGCCGGAGTGAATTAGTATTCGCGTCTGCCCGATAACAACATGCGTTATTCGACGCTAATTCATAGTAGAGAAGAAATTATTTCGATTCTAACATGATACTTAAAGGAAAATCGACATCTTTGCGATGTTTTTGAAGAACTATTTTGCCTCGGACGTCAACAGCAGTAAATGTTAACATGCGACGTCATCAAATGCGCTCTTTTGCACGCACTACGTTGACGACGTGATTTATCACGTATTTTCACACGGTGACCTTCTATGGGAAAAAGGTTGACGTTGTGTTAGAACTGACGTTGTTTCAATGTTATGTGCCTGGTGGGTCAACTACTCCCGTGCAAAAAGGAAGAAAATTTTGAGTACACAGTCTGGTCAGGGTATTCGCTATTTTCTGCTACGATATTTAGCAAAATTCACTCTAAAGCACCTGCGTGAGTCATGAAAATTTCGCTTTTCCAATAAATTAACGTTCCGTAGTATGGAATTGTATAAATATTTTAGAATAGCTGACTGGATGAATTTTTTGTGAACAGACAAATGAACCGCACGTCAGAACATGTACCTTTGGACACGCGCTCCTAGCGAAGATTCAGATCAGACTGCGCAATCGCGCAGTCTGATCAGAATCTTCACTGGGCGCAGTCTTCATAGCCAAGGCAGCGATGTTTCTTTTTGCGAACAACGAAGACCATGATCAGACTGCGTGGATGCGCAGTCTTATTTGAATCTTCGTTGGGCGCACATGTCAGAAAGTACATTTTCTCAACCTGTGGCTCAGTTGCAATATATTGATTTAAATTAATCCGCTTTTCTAGTCTCGTATACGTTTTCTAAAGACCCAGCGTAATATTCACACAGAGAACACTCAGGCATTTCAGCCGTTACCGAAGTGTGTGTTGTAAAGTCAGAAATATTTTCCTGAAATCATAGTACTCGTTTGTGACAGGGACGGGAGAGTTTCATATTTCTAATACATTTTGTTTCATTTTTACTTCCACCTTTCTTTGTTCTGTTGCGGGAGATCCGAAATCGGGTTGTCCGTAATTGTTACACCAAAATAATGATACCAGTGTATTGTCCGTGACTGTGATTCATACCAGCGGGATGCCATGGTCGTGTCCGTGATTGCCCACCCCCACGTTCCCTATACTATTTAGTGAAAACCGGGATATATGGAGGTATACATAAGAAGGAAATATTAAAGATATTTCTGTTCTTAAAGCTTAATTTAATTTGAACCAGCACAAGAGAAAATGGTACTACATGTATCACATAGGCGATCAGCAAAAGGCTCAGGCGAGCCTGCGCATAAGCGCAGTCTCGCCAGAGCCTTTGCTGTTCACAGACATGTAGTAGAGACCTTGAGGAAGCTTCAGGCAAACAAAGCATGACTATAGCTCCAATAGGGGACAGCGCATGCGCATTTGAAGAACAACGGATCGGAAAACGATATGGTCTTTTTTTTCATGTGCCGCCTCATTTATTTCTATTTTTGTCAACCATTTTCACTGCAATAGTTGCCTATGTTAGTGGGTTTATGGGTATGAAACAGATCTTGATCAATTTTCCCCTATTTTATATAGTGAAATATTTTGCATTGATATGTTGACGCAATACTATTATATTGTTTGTCTGCTTTCTCTAACAGAAAAAGTTTCGGACAAACATAAAATTGCATCTGCTTGTAGAATATTAAGTGAAAAATACCTTTCGCTATTGTCAGAGGTTTGCAGTTTGTAATTTGCTGTTATTTCTATCAACACTTTAATCTTCTCAAATCTGTCTTAATGTGCTTAAAAACTAAATCTTCCTCATTTTCTCGTATTGAAGATTCCATTGTATAAATAGCTCTAGATAAGAGGGTATTCATACATATATATTTTTGGATCGATTGTTTGCAGTCGGGCCATAGTATACAAACGCCAAAAGTTCCTTAAGGGAGTTGTCCACGTGATTACATGTATCACTGACCACGCGGTTGTACAAAATCCTGGTAACGGTTATTTATAGCCGCGCTATAAAGAGGGTTGTCTGTAGTTTTGCCCATGATACCATGCCCGGGACCATGCCAAATCGACCACGACATTAATTATCTAATGCCACCGTGATATATGCCTTGCCAGTGAAAATACCACAATGACGTATCGTTGGTATATGATACACCAGCTACATGTACCAACACACCAAATATTCAGCCAAAGACAAAAAGGTCAGGAACGGAACTATTTTGCATAACATCGTCCTGTAGGTCAGAGGTCAACAAACAGGCAACGGTGACCCACTTTTGGTAAGGAAAATAAGCTGTCTGCATTTATAGCTGTACCAATACATGTACGAGTTGTTCAGCTTAGTCCATATAGTATTGTAAGTAAAAATATAAATGTGTTCGGTGATCTGTGACTTCTGGTTTCAATATTCTGTTTGACGGAATATAGCTGGGGACCAGAAGCCTCTGCTCTCCAGACACGGTAATATTTTGATCCATAGAGTATGTCATGATGCTTCTATGTAATGTCAGTCAAAGGTCATTATACTCCGGCATCATCCCAGCTAGCATTCTTTATCAATCTATAGCGGGCCGTTATCGGCCCGTCAGCTACCCTGACGGGCCGATAACAGCCCGATACAGATTTATAAACAATGCTCAGTGGGATACTTATTGTATGGTTTGTGACTCCCCGATATTACTTGTTGTACATATACCCGAGGCCATACTGTACGGCGGATATGTATCAAATAAGATCTCAGACGGCAGAGGTCAGTATATATACCTGAACGACCGACTTTTGCTATCTGGAAAGCAGTTTCACAGGATGTACCAATGTACCGAATATGGAGTCAAATTGCAGGAAATCTTGTTTTCTGGGGAAAAAATCAATTTGTCTTCTTCTGAATTAGTCCAGATAGTGGTAATTTTTAACAGGTTTGGACTTCAACACCAGTCTAAACATAATGTCAATTGCATAGCCACAAAGAAGAGTAGGGGTGAAGAACAAGCTGTATAACTAACCTCTGTGTCCGTCTGTCTGTCGCCCGTTAGTCGCCCTAGATCCGGTAGGTTATTCTTCGACCAGTAGGCAAACGTCATCTTGGGAAATAAACTGAAACAATCATGTGAAAATGTATTTATTTATGATAGATTAACAGAACAAAATCTGGGCCCAGTTGTTCAAAGCATCATTAGATCAACGAGCTCGTTAGTGGTCAAAATGTTAACTGTTCTAGTAAGTACAATATCTAATTCACAGGTATTTTTGCTGAAAAATGGGAGTAGCTTTTGCAAATGCAAAAGCTACTCACATTTTTGTCAGCAAAAAGTTTAGCGTATATGCCATATTTAATGATCACAGTTTTAACGATACGTTAACTAACGACATCGTTAGTTTTGAAAAACTGGGCCCTGATTTTTTTTTTGTCCTGGAAGATAATAAACTTTATGATATCCCAACCATCTCTTGTCTGCTAGGTTCGCAAAATGGAATATAACAGTCTTTGCTCAATGACGCTTTCGAAAAATCTGACAATAGAGCCAACTAACTGCATCTTGAATTTGCCGAATTGCGAAATCCTGGAGCAGCCGTGCAAGCTGTTAAGGGCATTTTCGTGAGATGTACGATATTACAGATGTATACCCTGAACGATGAAGACCATGCTGAGAAAAAGTCAACAGACGACATTTTGAAACACTTCCCTTATTTTTCCCAGATAAAAGGCTTTGGCACTACATGCAAATTATCTCAAACAATTTGCATGAAAAATAGGCTTTGACATTTCATGAAAACAGTCACGTAAGGAGACAATTTGCATGAAACGTTAGAACATTTTTTTTTGGTTGGGGGGTGGGGATAAGGGGGCTTGGGGGGGGGGGGTGAAATGACCAGTTTATCGTCTGCTGAATTAGCCAGAGGGTGGTAAAATGTAGTCTTGTTAATTTCGTTTAAAGGCGGGCTTATAAAGAAACCATCCAACTTCTTATAAATAAACATCTTTCATCAAATGCCAAAGAAAATTATTAATTAGGAAATGGCAGACATACCTATTATATCAAATAGTTCCTTTATATGAGAATTGCCATTGTTCAGATCCCATTAATTTGACAGAAAAAACATCTTAACATTTTTTAATCCAAGTAAATCGCAAGTCAGAAATTAATCGCCGATAAATATTTTGAGCTACGACGCGAGAGAAAGGCTCTCAAGACTTTCCGTCGAATAAATATTTGGGCGCGCATGCCCGGCCCCTTATCGAAGTCACATGTCTATTTCTTTCGCTGAAGTCTCCTCTTAGCCTACCGCTTACGTGAGCGAACAGCGTAGGTTCTGATGAGACTTTGCGCATGCGCAGGATAGCCAGAACCTTGGCTGTTCGCATACGCTACAACATTTTTTTTTTTTTTTACATGACCCGTCTCTTATATTGAACTGGTTTTCAATCAAGCATTTATTAACCCTTGTCCTGCTGAATCCAGATATACACTGCCTTTGCAAACAGTGTAGATCCAGATCAGTTGGCTTCTGAAGAAGCCAACTGATCTGGATCTGCACTGTTTGCCATTAAGTGTGTGAATTAATAGCAACAATCAGGATCAAGTGATCTGACTGGCTGAAAATTAAAAGTTGGAGTGGTATCTTAATTTCTTCAGCAGGACAAGGGTTAAATATTCCATTCGTAAGACGTTGAAAGCAAGTCGTATAAGGTCTTTCGAAAGTTCTTTATCATATCAAAGGATACTTTTTTGCATGTCACGGATTCGTATATTTAAATTTACTTTTTTCCACTCCTCTTGCTTGGGCTATATATTGATATATTGATTCAGAATCATTGCTACAATAGAAGGAAGAAACATAACAAAAAAAAAAAAAAAAAAAAAAAAAAAAAAATGAAAAGAACAGAGAGGGTTTTCACTTCATTCATTCTGCACTAAAACTTTCAATCTTTTTATATTGTCTCCCTTTTGCACTTTCTATTCCTTATAAAATCTAACATTTATTATTGATTGGTAGCGTAATTGCCATAATACTTGAAAGAGGATGCTGCGAGGTAGATAGATAGATAGATAGATAGATAGATAGATAGATAGATAGATAGACAGACAGACACTCGGTACAACGACAAAATTCGTTACAAAGACAATTTGACTGTCACGAAACCTTCGCTTAAGAGGCAACAATAACAAATTATGCAAGAATGTTGTATTTAATACCCCAAAAACATATGTTTTGGATATTTGCTAGAATCGCATCAGGGAGGTGATTCTAACAAATATCCAAAACATATGTTATATAAGGAAATAAAAACAAAACAAGACCTTTCTTACATATTAATCTGCTCATTAAGTATTCTGTATAACAGAAAATTCATTTTAATGGCAACATCTTTGGAACAAATGCTGTCGTTGTAACGAGGGTTCGCTGTAACGTTAATTTGACCGGCACGAAACTTTCGTTGAAGAGGTACAGTTATTCTGAAATTATTACAAATTGAATCAAATTATTTAATACTTCAAGAAACACATGTTTTGGATATTTGTTAGAATCGCCTCACTGAGGCGATTCTAACAAATGTTCAAAACTTATGTTCCATGACAAAAATCAAATTTGACAAAATAAATTAAATAGATAAATATATTTAAGTAAATAAATCTAGGTCTTTCTTACATAACATTCTGCTGATTAAGGGTTCTTTACAACTGCAAAATGATTTTAATGGCAAAATCCTTGGAATCAAATGCTGTCATTGTAACGAGAATTCAATGTGACCCTTCTTGTATGGAAAGGGGTTAAGAAGTCCCTTTATTAAGGTTAAATGCGTACTGTAGAAAAAAGAAACAAACCAACCTGATATTGCTTTGTTCCAACTGAAGACGCTTCCCTTATTCATTTGATTCATCATCACACACTCTGAAATCACACATCAGAATTCTGTGGTGTCTGATCTAGGTCTACACCGTTTGCTCAGCCCTGTCTGTCCTAATATCTAGGAGTAAATTCGCTAAATATCAAAACCTGTTTATTTTGTGTCCGTATCAGCAAACTGCATGTTTATTTCAGATATTCCTCGGAAAAATGAGTTTTATCAACTATAGTTCCATTTGTCAACAAAAATACATTTCTCCTGATTATCCTTTATTGTTTATCCATTTTATCTTTTTCCCTATTCATTCTCTTTCCATTGCCTATTGATAGGACGGACATGGAATACACAAATTCCGATTAGTTTAAAGTTACTTTAACCGAAACGTAACGAACGAAAACGGCTCTTACATTATGCGAACGGCGAAGACCCAAACAGGCGGGGATATCGCACCAGGTTCTTTGCTGTACGCCAAAGCATTCGTCATCCCCTCATAAATCGACATGTGACAGACCTGTTTTGATTGCTACAGTGCGTTGGCTGATCTGAACTGGTCTATAAGATTGTTTTTCGTTCAGCACTGTCCAATCGTGTATACGAGCTAATAAGTATCGAACTAATATCTTAAGCTAAATGGTTGTTTATGCATAATATAATATAACTCGATTTAGCATAAAATTTATTACGGCATATTTACATCAATATGTAACGACATATTTACATCAATATGTATAACAGGATAACAAATTGCGCAAGCGCACGGCAAAACTTACAATATGACGTGCGAACAGCGAAGACTCAGATCAGCCTGCGCACCCACGCAGTCTGATCAGAGTCTTCGCTGATCGCATACCTTCTACAGCCTCCAGGCTATCCAAAGAGGAATAAACGAGAACCGTCATACTGGGTGGATGTACAAGCTGATCTGAGTCTTTGGTGGTTACACAGATATTATTGTAGGTTTTGTCGTGCACTGGCTCAATTGGTACATGTATACTCCGTACTTACCCTTAGTAGTCGGACAGACAGACGTAATCAAACAATGTCGACCCAGACCAGACGCCACAGGTTTTAAACTAGCTTTTAGCCAGATTTTCTTATACTACCTTCATGCGCTTAATAACAAAGGTCGTCTTCATTTCTCTTATTATAAGGTGAAATATCATGGGCAATTACGCAGCCCTGAATAACAGGGGTAACAAGATTAATATTTTTTTTCTATTTTTGCACAAAAATATATTTTAGGGGTAGGTAATCAATCGCTGAAGAACAGCAACTATAGATAATTTGTTTCACCCGCTTATTGCTGTGATTATTATTATTACTATTGTTATTATTATTTATAGAAACTTACTATGTAATGTATAAATAAATTAATAAAGTGAACAATGCGATATTTGTTCACTTGACCGTGACCACACCAATGAAGAAATTTTGCTTTTTTTTTTTATTATATATATAAAAAATGAAATCAAACAAATGGAAAATAGTGAAAATAGCAGGGTTTTAACCTGTCTTTTGAGCAGTTAGCAACTAACCTTTTTATAGTTGAAGCTCATCGTGATATAAGGCCGGTATCGAGAATGCGGTTACAAAGCACAGCTCTGACTGCGCATTTGCGTTGACCGACCTGGGCGTTGCGTGCCCGTTTACAGCATTACCGGATATTGTAGAATTTACCTAAGAACAGAGGCGGTCCTAAACAGACGGCGAACATGCGCAGCTTAATATAGGTCTTCGCTTCTTTCAGAATGGTCCTTTTTACATGGACAGTCTTATTTTTGGGATTACAGAAGTACAATGGATTATAACAATACCACTTCAAAGCTGAGTGAAGTAAATCAATCATAAATTATTGATAAAAATGATCGCATTGACACAGAACACTAAATAAACATAAAAAAGAATACAAATGTAGTAGAAAGTTGTTTAGAAAGAAAGACAAATATGTAAATTATTAATTACAATACACAATCAGTTTTTGTTAATATTGTGCTAAAAGAAGGTAAATATTTAAAATAAATACAAATCTGGACGTCAGAAAATGCACCATCGGACATGTGCACCCAACGAAGACTGATCGGCCTGCACATTTACGTAGTCTGATCAGAATCATCACTGGACGCATTTTGGATAGCTAAGGATGGAAAGTTTCTTCATGCGGACAACGAAGACTCTGATCAGACTGCGCGGATGCGCAGGCTGATTTGAGTCTTCGTTGGACGCACATGTCAGAAGGTACGCTTTCTCACATTTGGTTCATGATGATGAGAGAAAATGCATAATAAAATCACAGAAGAGTAGCTTTGCATCTCGTATCTCGAAGGTTTGGCAGAATTATTATCGTAACCTTTAACGTGTAAACAACAACGACAGCACACATTTTTTTTTTTTTTTTTTTTTTTTTTTTTTTTGCATTTTCAGAGCAAACAAAGCTTGGCATTTATGTGAATCGTTTGTCTTGATTCACATAAAATGCCATGTCCTACTTCATCTAAAAACTAGAGGCTCAAGTGGGCCAGAAATCGCTCATCTTGATTAGACTGATCATGATATTCTACATTGTCCCATGGTGGCCAGCTTGGCTATCAGATCAGATTGCCACCAAGGTCCTGGGTACTGGAACTAAACGATTTAGTAATTCTGAATCTGCATGTCACTCCGATGCCTCCCATCAAGTTCGGCTCAATCTGGGAGCAGATATGATTTAAAGATTTTCAAGATGCTGCCATGGTGGCTATCTTACATATCAGAACCATTTTAGTACTTCTAAATCTCCATGTTGCCCCGATGCTTTCCACCAAGTTTCTGCTCAATCCGACTTACGGTTCGGGAGGAGATAACAATTGAAGACTTTTAAGATGGCCGCCATGGTGGCCATCATTGTTTATGTTGAGGTTTTACGGTCCAGTTAACTAAATGGGGTCATGTCCAGTGTGGTCACACTTTTACTGGGCAGACTTAGTCCTCTAAGCGGTTAACCAGTATTGTGCACATGCTTTCACCAGGAACTGATAACTGCCTTTCTTGAATCAGCGGAAGGGAGAGAATGATCGTAGAAAATATTTCATGATCAAATCCCCACGAAAGAATGTTGCTAATCCCGCGGGGTCATCATGGATACGATTCTGATGGAGATGTCGACAATGTGAAAAGTTACTGACGGACATACGAATGAGGGACGACCATGGTCAACAGACCTCGGCATAAGCTGACCTTGAGCAAAGCTCCAGATGAGCTAACAACAGAAGGTCTTCGAGATGGCTGTCTTGATGGCCATCGTGGATATTGTAACAAAATGGTTTTAGCAATTCTGAATCTCCATGTCGTCCCAATGCCTCCTACCAAGTTTTGGCTCAATCTGACTTACCATTGGGGAGCAGATGCGGTTTGAAGGTTTTCAAGATGGCCACCATGGGACCTATCTTAGACATCAAAACGATTTTTGCAATTCTGAATCTCTATGTCACTCCGATGCCTCCCATTATGTTTGCACTGAATACGTATTACGGTTTGGGAGATGTCGTTTTAAGAATTTCAAGATGGATCAAGTTTCATCTTTAATCCGACAGCGTTCGCGAGCAGATGTCGCTTCAAGATTTTCAAGCTGGCCACCATGGCGGCCATCTTGGATAGTGGAACGGAACAACTTTAGCAATTCTAAATCTCCATGTTACACAAATGCCTCCCATAAAGTTTTGGGCTCAATCCGACTTACCGTTCGGGAACACATATGGTTTTAATAATTTCAAGATGGTCATTGTGGCGGCCATCTTGGATATCGGAACGGAACGATTTTAGCAATTCAGAATCTCTATGTTGCCCCGATATCCGAACGGAAATGTTTTAGCAATTCTGAATATCCATGTTGCCACAATGCCTCCCACTAAGTTTCGGCTCAATCCAACTTATGGTTCTAGAAGAGATGTCGAAAATATGAAAAGCTAACGACGGACGACAGACAACAGGCCATTGTATAAGCTGACCTGGAGCAAAGCTCCAGGTGAGCTATAATACAGACAACCTTCTTTATACCGACCCTCGATACAATGTCAAAATTCGTTAAAAGGACAATTTGACTGTCATGAAACCTGCGCTTAAGAGGTATCAGTTCGTCACAAATTATGCAAGAATGTTGTATCTAATACAGTCGAACCTCAGTGGCTCGAACATCTTTGGGACCATGGAAATTCGTTCGAGACATGGGTAGTTCGAGTCACTGAGGGTTAATCATGGCACCAGTTCAGGAAACAAATAGCGATAATTTAGGGAAATCTTTTCGATTTTCAACACAATGATTGTATGTTGAGTGTACTCATTAGAATCGCTTCGATGAGGCGATTCTAATGAGTACGCACAACGTACTATTCCATGATAAAATAAGAAAAAAAAATCCATAAATATTTGTTTTCTTGAGCGATTGGAAGAATTTTGTAGGGACTGAAAAACGAGTTCGAATAATCCACGGGGTAAACGAGCCATCCGTGTTCGAGCCATTGAAGTTATACTGTACTTCAAAGTAACATGTTTTGGATACTTGTTAGATTCACGTCAGTAAGGCGATTTTTGCAAATATCCAAAAACTTGTGTCCTATGTGGAAATAAGAACAAAACAAGACCTTTCTTACATATCAATCTACTCATACAAAATTCTTTACAACAGCAAATTCATTTAATGGCAACGTCTTTGGGAACAAATGCTGCCGTTGTAATAAGGGGTCACTGTAATAAATTTGATCATCATCTGCTACAATTTCGCTTAGCAGTTTAAGGATTAAGAACACGCCATAACACGCCATAACATGCATAGTGTCTCATAAAAGGGACATTGGCAAACAGTGAAACCCCAAATCAGACGCCGCAAAACACGGCGTCTGATCAGGGTCTTTACTGTTTGCATTAAGTACAGGAATTTCTATAATATGTGATAATACTAAAATTAAACCAAACACCCCTTAAATTGGAAATGGACTTGTCCTAAGAAAAAGCTGGAATGGGTCAAGGGGATGGACACACTTTCAATGGCGGCACTTCTGGCAAGATTCTGAAAAAGGATTCTATCCTAAAAGGAAGGAATTCCCTCTCCGCCCCATCCCATTGGGAACAAAGTATTTCCTTTTAGAGTATAGACCCTTTTTCAGGAAGGGACTAAGTACCAGGAAAACAAATAGGAAGAAAGAAATATTGAAAAAAACAAAAACAAAAAAAAACAAAACAAAACAAAAAAAAAACAACTTTTCTGTCTTCCTGTTTGCTTTCCTGGTACAAAGTGGGAGACAACTTACCAAGTGCACTCAGCTCCATTAAGAACAAAAAAATCATCAACAAATCCGACAAAGAGAATCTGAACACACACACACACACACACACACACACACACACACACACACACACACACACACACACACACACACACACACACACACATACACACAACAACAACAACAACAACAACAACAAGAAACAAACAAAACAACAAACAAACTAACAACAACAGCAGGTCATCATTACTCACGAAATGCCATCTGTCTGAATAGCGATACCCCAGACCAATCTATGCATCCGAGAATTCTGATCAGGATTTCTCTCATACGAGTGGAGAAAGACGGGTTAGACCATAGAATCTACTAGAGTAGAGCTATGGTCCTAGTCAGATGTCACAGATGCACTCGAAGACGATCTGGATCATCGCTTTTCGACTTATAGACTGTCCCTTTTTCATTACCATTTACGATGCTGATATTTTTTTGTTTTTTCGTTATCGGTATAATAAACTCCGTATTTCTTTTTTCCTTTCTTTTAAATTTCACCACCGTAACTCTCAGTTGATTGTTAGCTTAAAACACTTCTGCAGCAAGGAATATCGGAACCAAAGTTTTTCGGTGACCTAGACTATAACTTTAGAAAAAAAAAATCTGGGAAATCCTTTCTTTGTTTGAAAAAATTGAAAAAAATACCGGTTATAAAAAAGATGGGCTATAACTTGGATACTATGCGACAGACTGCATGCTTAACTTTTTTAACCCAATCATAGTTGATAGGTATGCTTTCGTCTTTTCGTCTTTAATTGCACGACGATGGGTCTACGTTCACATCACGAAAACATGCCTATATAATTTTGACCCCCTTAAACCCCACTTTTATATTGTAAAACTGGGGTTTACAGGGGTATACATTATTCTTCTTATTTCTGCTCAAAAACATAGATTGTGGGTACTCGTTAGAACCGCCGCGCCGAGGCGGTTCTAACGAGTACCCACAATCTATGTTTAGAGCAGAAATATGAAAAATATCAGAGTATTTTATCTGAAAATTTTCATTTTTTGGTGGTAAAATTTTCAGTATATTTGAATAGGCATGTTTTCGTAATGATTAAATGTAATGTTCTCGTTCGGACGTTCCGTGGTTCAACTAGTGGTTTTCTTTAGCTCTGGCTACCAATGTCTGAGGTGACTGCCATGACCATCATCCTTGTCTCATCACACTGATTGAATTTTACGGTAAATATCCTAAAATTTCGAACACTTTTTTCCATCCTTTTTTGGTCTATATTTTGCTTTCTATGTAGTTCTTTCTTAAAATACTTAGTGGAATGGCAAACAGTGTAGACTTTGATCAGACTGCTCCTTCAGACTGCTATGTGAGCCGAACAATCATTTTGTATTTTTACAGCATTTGAACCTAGGGTGAAGATTTGGATTTTGTACCAATCATAAAATGTATTTAACCTCACCCAGCCCACGGAAGCTTTTACTACTGATTGTCCTAAAGTGGTGGCTCACTGTTCACTGTGTGGCCTTGTGGGTGCTCACTGCTTTGTTTGTGTTCTTTGTGTTACGGTTTTACGACCCAGTCAATTCAATGGCGTCATGTCGAGCGCGCTTAGTTTACCTAATCACATTTTACTGGGCAAGCTTAGTCCTCAAAGCGGTTAACCAGTATTTCGCACATTCTTTGGTCAGAAACTGACAACTGCCCTTCTTGAATCAACGGAAGGGAGAGAATGACAAGTAGAAAATATTTCATGATCAATCTCCACGAAAGAACGTTACCGACCCGCGGGCGTCGAACCCGCAACCTCCTGATCTCCAGTCGGACGCGCATCCAACTGAACCACCGAAGCCGACTGGATGCTCACTGCAGTAGGGACTTTATTTCACATGCTTTGTCCTGTTCGTTTTCTTATTGTTGTGTTTAGTGGATTGTGATCACCTTTTTGGGAGAGGGAGCATGGACAGAGCCTACAATACAAATATAGTAGATATTTTAACACGGGAGACTAATTTAACCCTTAAAACGCCAAGCAAAACTTGTAGCAGACGACCTTCTAAAATTTTTATTTTTTATTTTTCAGAGAAAAAAAAGTCTTGATATTTCATGTGAATCGTCTGCTTGGCAGACGATTCACATGAAATGTCAAGACTTGTTTTTCTTCTGAAAAAAAAAGACAAAAAAAAAAAAAAAAAAAAAAAAAAAAAAAATAATAAAAAAAAAAAAATAAATAAAAAAAAATAAAAATAAATAAATAAAAACATAATTGTCGTCTGTTTTAGTCGTGACTGGCGCTTTAAGGGTTAACATGTTCTCCAACGAAAACAATAAGATGAAAGAATTAATATAGCAGTGCAATCCAAATCAGTTAATACGCAAAGCAACGCTTTTTACCAATAGTTATCTTCGTTGATCGACTTATATTGGTGCGAAACACAATTAGCATCGTAACTAGTGGAGTTGCAGATTCTTGACTCGCTTCCATGATGCAATCTGATATACAGACTAGATTTCATTGCCCTATATTTGTGCTCCTCAAGTTTTACGCACACCAGTTAAATCTTATAAAAGACGGTAATGGAAATCTCCCTAGCTGTTTTCAGAAATATCGAGAACAATTAACTAAGTATGCATGGTATATGTTTGTTTGTGTTGAGGTTTTACAGCTCAATCAACCCAATGGGGTCATGTCGAGCGCGGTCAGTTTTCCTAACCACACGTTTACTGGGCAGGCTTAGTCCTCTAAGCGGTTAACCAGTATTGTGCACATTCTTTCGCCAGAAACTGACAACTGCCCTTCTTGAATCAGCATAAGGGAGAGAATGACCGTAGAAAATATTTCATGATCAATCTCCACGAAAGAATGTTGCCGTCCTCGGCTGGTGTTGAACCCACGACCTCCTGGTCTCCAGTCGGACGGCGCATCCAACTGAGCCACCGAGGCCGGCTATGCATGGTCTATAAAACAAGCTTGCAGCAAACACAAATATTGATGACAATGTCTTGCATAGCTGATTGCATTATGTATGCGAGTCAAGAATTTACACCCAACGAAATAGTTGCTGTCAGACCAAATACTGATCCATGAATAACATGTCATACAAAAAGCCTTATTAGAAACGAAAAACGTATCTTCAAAATATATAAGAAAGTCTCGCATGTTTCTATTGGATAAGTGCAAAGCACTGTGAAATAGAGTACAGTGTAACCTCAATGGATCGAACACGGATGGCTCGTTTACCGTGGATGATTCGAACTCGTTTTTCAGTCCCTACAAAATTCTTCCAATAGCTCAAGAAAACAAATAATTGGGGATTTTTTCTTATTTTATCATGGGATTGTATGTTGTGTTAACTGATTAGAATCGCCTCATTGAGGCGATTCTAATGAGTACACTCAACATACAATCGTTGTGTAGAAAATCGAAAAAAAAAGACAATCCCTAAATTATCGCTATTTGCTTCCTGAACTGGTGCCATGATTAACCCTCAGTGCTTCGAACTACCCATGTCTCGAACAAATTTCCATGGTCCCAAATATGTTCGAACCATTGAGGTTCGACTGTAGTAAATGAAATCAGAAAATAAAAAGAGAGGAGTTTGACAAACTGGGAGGTCTACACCATTGGTTAAAATGTTATTTCTTGTCTCCAGAAAAAAAAGCTAATGTTACTCCAGTCTATAAGAAGGATGATGAGTATCTTCCCAAAAATAAAAGACCTGTTTCCTTCCTTAGTCCTATTGGTAAAACAATGAAACATTGCGTGTACAAACGTCTTTACAATTACATAGTCGAATGGCCTCGGTGGCTCAGTTGGATGCGCCGTCCGACTGGAGACCAGGAGGTCGCGGGTTCAACCCCAGCCGAGGTCGGCAACATTCTTTCGTGGAGATTGATCATGAAATATTTTCTACGGTCATTCTCTCCCTTCCGCTGATTCAAGAAGCGCAATTGTCAGTTTCTGGCGAAAGAATGTGCACATTACTGGTTAACCGCTTAGAGGACTAAGCCTGCCCAGTAAACGTGTGGTTAGGTAAACTGACCGCGCTCGACATGACCCCATTTAGGTTGACTGGGTCGTAAAACCTCAGCACAAACAAATTACATAGTCGAACATCAGCTTCTGACTCCTTTCCAGTCTGGTTTTGTTTCAGGTGATTCTACTACTTATCTAGTAATACACACCTATTATACAATCGACCCTCGTTATCTCGATCTCGCTTATCTCGAATAACCGTTTATATCGAAGTGAAATTCTGGTCCCTATTTTAACATGGAAATCTAAGAACAGGTAACAAAATATTGTGGAAAAGAGGAGAAATTGCTCCTTAGGAGCAATTTCTCGTCTTTTCCATATATATATATATATATATATATATATATATATATATATATATATATATATATATATATATATATATATGTATATATATATATATATATATATATATATATATATATATATATATATATATATATATATATAACTTCAGGAGTCAAATTACATATTCATTTGTTAAATGTGGTTGTTCAATTTATTGTTTTCCTCACTCTCTCAACTCTGATATGTCAAGGTACGGATATCTCGAAGTGTTTCAGTGAGTCCCTTGGAATTCGAGATAACGAGAGTCGACTGTACTAATATTTGAAGTGGCTGAGAGTGGAAAAGAAGGCTTCTGTAATATAAGCAAAGGCTTTGATAGAGTCTGGCATACAAACTCTCGCAAATTAGAATTTCTAGAGATCTCTTGTAGTTGTTTGAAAGTTATATCTCTAACAGACGGCAGCGAGTCGTCTTGAACGCTGTAACCTCGGACAAAGCTTCTGTCGTAGCTGGGGTTCAACAAGGATCTATTCTTGGTCCCCCTATTTCTTCTCTTCTATATAAATGATATTGTCAACGGCATTACATTTGCCATATATTTATTCGCTGATGATATTGTCGACCGACCCAGTAATTGCTGCTCTCCTCCTGAATACTGATTTAGACACTATTTGTAAATGAGAAGCCGATTGGTTATTTGACATTAAATCTGCAAAGACAACTTCTTTTCTCATAACTAGAAAACTACAGTCTTTACTTCATCCGCATCTTGAAATGAATAGTTTTATATTAAGTGAAACTTCTAACCAAAAAGATCTAGACATTACCTTTTCAAGCCCATTGATGGAACAGCTTGGAAAAGATTGCATCTTATACGAGCCCTTAAGTTTAAAATTAGTAGGCTAGCTCTTATAAAGTTATACGTAGCATATATCCGGCCTTTATTAGAATACAGCGACTCTGTATGGGACATTTTTTCGAACGACTGTAAAATGTAGGTAGAGTCTATTCATAATGAAGCTGCCAGAATCATACCAGGTGAAACGAACCTCTCCAGTATTGAAAAAATGCTAGCTGATCTAGAGTGGGAAACACTCAATGACAGGCGACAGAAACACAAATTAGTTATTTTATTTTTCATTTATTTTTTTATATATATATAAAATTGTTAATAGCCTGGCCCCAGAATACCTAAGAAATATCTTACCTCCTCTTGTACAAGAACGTACTACTAATAACAGAAACTCAAACAATATCCGGATATACTTTTCACTGACCGTTCCAAGGCGGTTCTTCTGTCATAGTTTATTTTTGTTATAGTTCGTCTTTGAATGTGTGTGTCGCTTACATATTTTTGTTTTGGATAGCCATTTGGTCACTTTGTGGGAAAGTAACTGTCCGTTTGGCTTTCTGCTAGTGATGTTTCCATTAGGGTCTAGTTATTTCGTGTTTGTGTTTCTTTTCCTTTGATGTCTCTGATGGGAGGTGTGGGATAATTGTATCGATTCCTGATCATTGCCTTCCCTTCTACTTTATACATGTAAATAGTCCGCTTTGTGACCGGGAGGTTGCGGGTTCGATCCCCGGTCGAGCCATACCAAAGACTTAAAACATGGTACTAGCTGCTCTTTTGCTTGGCATTCAACATTAAGAAAGTAGAGATATGAATCAGAACTGGTCAGCTCAGTGTCAGTATAATGTGACTGGGTGGAATATAATGTCAAGTTTTTGGGGCGTGATATTTCAGTGAGGCAGCACTCTAAAAGTGAACATTGAGTTCCCTGCCACATCCAGACATCGTCGCGATATGAGCGAAAGAGTCGGAAAGGCGTGAATCATGTTTCAGTAGGATACTGAGCGGCTTAAAGACATGTACAGTATAACCTCAATGGCTCGAACACGGATGGCTCGTTTACCGTGGATGATTCGATCTCTTTTTTCAGTTCCTACGAAATTCTTCCAATAGCTCAAGAAAACAAATATTTAGGGATATTTTATCATGAGATTGTATGTTGTGTGTACTCATTAGGATCGCCTCATTGAGGCGATTCTAATGAGTACACTCAAAATACAATCGTTTTGTAGAAAATCGAAAATTTTTTCCTAAATTATCGCTATTTGCTTCCTGAATTGGTGCCATGATTAACCCTCAGTGGCTCGAACTACCTATGTCTCGAACGAATTTCCATGGTTCCAAAAATGTTCGAGCCATTTGAGGTTCGACTGTATTAGAAATGACCAATTGATTAATTTTTCCCCGCTAGTGGCGACTTCTGTCGTCTGCTGATAACCTTTGCAAACTGTTTGGACCCAGATTTAGCCCAAGTGTGTTAGCACATTGTAGTAATTCGACAGTTAGACGTGTAGTACCCACGTCATTACTTAACAGATATAAAGTATAAATAAATCTGGACGAGTAATTGAGTCTATGTCAGCAGGTATTAGGCGCTGTTTTCTGTCTGTTGTGATAGCAACTCGCATTCGTCAGTCACAGGTAAACCTTCACCATTACGAAAGCACGCCTATTCAAATATATAGTAAATTTCACCTCCAAAAACTGGAAATTTTCAGATAAAAAACCCCAAAAACTCTGATATTGTTCATATTTCTGCACACAACACAGATTGTGTATTCTCGTTAGAACCGCCTCGGCGAGGTGGTTCTAAGGAGTACCCACAATCTATGTTTTCGGGGAAAAAATAGGAAAAATAATGTATACCCCTGTAAACCCCAGTTTTACTGTATAAAAGTGAGGTTTAAGGGGATAAAAAATATACAGGCATGTTTCCGTGATGCGTACGTGTGGCACTCTGCCTCACACTGCCTTCCCGCCATGTCAGGTCGACAGATGTGGTGTGTCTTACCCCAAAGGTTGTGCGCCTTTCACCTTTATTTCAAAAGAGGTTCATAGCGGTCTGTCCAAGAGAAATAGACAAATACTTGATTGTGTGTTAGCAAGTATTATGCGCAACAAATACATGTTTTTACATATTTTCTGCAGGTAACAAACGTGTATAAGATAAATATAACTGTCGTATTCTTACAGTCAGATAATGTCAGAATCTGTATAGAATTTGCTTCTTTCTTTATTTCAGAAGGCAATATCTGTATGCAATTGACCTTTCAGGAATTAGCCCCTTCTCCAGTTGCATAAACGGGAAACGATCTGTGTGTACCGAGATACGAGCCTCGTAAGGTTCTGTTGAATTCAGTACGCATTTGTATACAGTCGATTCTCGTTATCTCGAATTCCAAGGGACTGTCTGAAATACTTCGAGATATCCGTACCTCGACATATCAGGTTTACAGAATTGAGGAAAAATAAATCGAACAACCACATTTCACATATGTATACGTAATTTGACTCCTGGAGATATATTGAAACTATTGTGGAAAAGCGGAGAAATTGCTCCTTAGGACCAATTTCTCCTCTTTTCCACAACATATTATTACCTGTTGTTAGATTTTCATGTTTAAACAGGGACCAGATTTTCACTTCGAGATAAGCGGTAATTCGAGATAAGCAAGGTCGAGATAACGAGAGTCGACTGTATTTGTATCGGTGATATTTTATAGTGAGCGTTCGGTTTCCCGCCCCCCCCCCCCCCCCCCCCCCCCGAAGGCGCTATGCGCCTTGTGATAGTTTTTTTTTTTTTTTTTTTTTTTTTTTTTTTCAGTTTTGTGTATTGCTACAGTGCATATTTGGCGAATTACTGGATTGGTACCAGGTAGATTTCGCTTAATTTTAAAGACTTCGCATAAAGAACATAATCATGTTGATACTGGACAATATTAATGTTCCCAGAAGCAAAGCCGGGTTGGTACTGGACATAAGATTGCTTCTCATTTTGGTAAAGGTCCAAGAATAGGACCTTGGCCGCGGTCGGGATACCAACACCCAATATCATGTATGGCCGCGGACGGGATACCAACACCCCATATCATGTATGTATTCACAGTTTTTGGATAGCCAGGCTTGATCAAAACTGTAGTACATTTCGCTTAATTTTAAAGAATTCGCATAAAGAACATAATCACGTTGATACTGGACAATATTAATGTTCCCAGAAGCAAAGCCGGGTTTATACTGGACATAAGATTGCTTCTCATTTTGGTAAGGGTCCAAGAATAGGACCTTGGCCGCGGTCGGGATACCAACACCCCATATCATGTATGTATTCATAGTTTTTGGATAGCCAGGCTTGATCAAAACTGTAGAACAAGATGAAATATGTAATGTTGGGAGACTATGCCTTCATTTGTCATTCTTATTTAATTTAACCCTTCTCTTGCTAAACACGACATGCCTGTCATAGCAAACAGTGTAGATCCAGATCAGTTGGCTTCTGAAGAAGCCAACTGATTTGGATCTGCACTGTTTGTCATTAAATATATGAATTTCTGTCAAAAACTCGGATCAAGTAATCTGATTGGCTGGAAATAAGAAGTGGGCGTGGCATCTTAATTTATTTAGCATGACAAGGGCTAAGTCTAAGAGTACGATTCAACATAGTATACTGAGGTGATAATTTAAGACATTTGGTTTGGTACAAAAGTATATCTTGTGCGTCCCAGATGATTTTTGTTTTGGTGTGAAAATTACAACACACAGTTTTCTTAATATTTCGCTACTCTAAATTTATCATTTTTCGCCAAAGTTTGTTTAAAAACAAAACAACATACACGAATAAAGATTCATCAAACGCAGAATCAGAGCTCGGGTTTTATCAGATATGTCCTAAGAATGTTACTTTCTGATCATATGTTTATGTAACAGTGTAGCTTGACCTGACTGAAAGTATTATCAAATATAAACAAGCACCTATCGTAGATGTTAGTTTGCCCATGACACCATGCCAAACCGACCACGCCATATTTCATCTTATGCCGCCATGTCATGCCAGATTTTATTTTATGCGGACACATCTACGATGGATCAAATACGGCAAGGAGGCGACCAGAAATTCTATCCGCAACAGACAAAGTAGTTCACAAATGTGTTCACAAATGTGTTCTCAGCTCTCTTATGGGCATAATATCATCATCAATGTATAGCAGGGGCAATCAGGCCAGCTCACTGACCTCAGGTGATTTATTGCTGGCCTAAGACCTGACAGAAGATAAGGTTATAAAATTGTGTCAGCTACTGCATTTAGGACCAGGTACTCATTGTTTAATAATTTGCTTCTCCTAATATAGATTGTCAGATGTATGCAAATATATATATATGTTTTACCTTGATGCATAAATACTAAAAATGGAAGATGCTATGTTATATGGACTTGCAAAACTGAACTATTCAGAGCTTCGTCCTAATCAAAGAAAGGTTATTCGTGCAGTCTGATCAGCATCCTTATTGTTCATTTTATAGATAGTGTAATACCTCTAGATACTATAACCAGAATTTCAAGCCTTTAGCTAGTCTCTATAGCAGAGCATCACGAAAATATGCCTATATAATTTTGACCCCCTTAAACCACACTTTTATATAGTAAAACTGGGGTTTACAGGGGTATGTATTATTATTTCTTATTTCTGCTTAAAACATAGATTGTGGGTACGCGTTAGAACCGCCTCGTCGAGGCGGTTCTAACGAGTACCCATAATCTATGTTTTGAGCAGAAATATGAAAAATATCAGAAATTTTTAGCTGAAAATTTTCATTTTTGGTAGTAAAATTTTCAGTATATTTGAATAGGCGTGTTTTCGTAATGAGATCGGTTCAAATTCTACCTGGTCGGAAATCCCGAAGACGGGTTTTCTTATTACGGAGCTCAAATGCCCTTTTCTACACAAAAGTCTTTATTCGCCTTTAAAATTTATATCAACCTCATATCACAACAAGAATTCCACGGAAGGCGACCTCGAACCTGCATTGGGCAAAGTCACTGTAGCGCAAAATCTAGGTCAGGGACACAGGGTCATAGTGTGTACTTGAAATGTCAAAAACAAAATAGTAGGCAAGGTTTGACACTCGCAGCTATCACATCTAGTAAGAAATGCACTTTGGTTTAAACACATTTATTTCCAAAATGTTTACATATACAACACATACAAACATACAACAATATGATTAGAACGAAAGCATAAGAGCTTATTTAGTTCCTTTCCTAGGACGTGATCATTGTCAGAAATATGAGTATCCGAGCAAATCCAGAATGGTTAATTTCCAATGGTCTTCTTCAAGTAATAACAAGCTATTAGTAAATAATAGGTCAAGGGCACTGGGACGTAGTGCAAGCCTGAAGAGTATGTTGAGGACAATTACTATGCCAGGTGTGACACTCGCATCTATCACTACTTCAGAGAAACAAACTTTAATGCTAGACTCCACGTAAATAATGACAAAGCCACTGGAGTACGAAATCTAGGTCAAGTGCACCGGGGTCAGAGTACATGCTTGAAGAGTATAATGCGGATAATTGCTATGCATGGTTAACACTCCCAGCAATCACCGCTTCAGAGAAAAGCACTTTAATGCTAGAATCGACGTAAAATCACGACAAAGTCACTCTGAAGCGAAATCTAGGTCAAGAGGCACTAAGTCTTTACCACTTTAATGCTAGACTCAAGTATTAATTGTTGACAGATGGACGGGCAAAGGACGGACATTCGAACACACTACTATGTCGCCCCCTGCTACAAGCAGGTGCGATAAAAATCATGATTGCCAATAACCCATATAAGCCAAGTGGACTTTGCCATCCATATATATTGGACAAATTCATTTCCAAATTCAGGGGTGTGTGGTGGATTTTTTCTTTTTCATTTTTACTGTATTTTTGATAGATATTCCCGTGAGCAAATAGGGTGGTCCCTGATAAGACACCATATTCTGCTGAGTCTAAGCTGTGTTTGCTTTGTACTAAAAAAGGAACGCTAGGCTAATATGGGTTAAGTAGAGTCTGATCAGGGTCTGCGCTGTTTTCCTATGTCCTAAAAAAACAGACGCTATGGGTTAAGCGTCGTCTAAGCTGGGTCTGCACTATTTTACCTATGTCCTAAAATAGAGACGCTCGACTTATATGGGTTTAGTGGAGTCTGATCTGGGTCTGCACTGTTTACCTATTTTCTGAAGTAGAGACGCTAGGCTTATATGGGTAAAGCGGATCTGGTCTGCACTGTTTGCCTATGTCCTAAAATAGAGCAGCTATGCCTATATGGGTAAAGCGGAGTCTGAAATGGGTCTGGACTGTTTGCCTATGTCCTAAAAAGGGACGCTAGTCTTAAATGGGTTAAGCGGAGTCTGATTTGGGTCTGCACTATTTGCCTATGTCCTAAAAGAGGGAAGCTAGTCTTAAATGGGTTAAGCGGCGTCTAATCTGGGTCTATACTATTGCATATGTACTAAAAAGGGACGCTAGGGTTTTATGGGTTAAGCGTAGTTTGGCATGGGTCCGCACTATTTGCCGTTATCCTAAACAGGGACGCTAGGCTTATATGGGTTAAGCGGCGTCTGATCTGAGTCTGCACTGTTTGCCTATGTCCTAAAATAGAGACGCTAGGCTTATATGGCTTAAGAGAGGTCTGATCTGGGTCTGCACTATTTGCCTTTGTATTAAAAAGGGACGCTATGCTTTTATAGTTTAAGTGGGGTTTGATTTGGGTCTGCACTGTTTGCATATGTACTAAAAGGGATGCTAGGCTTAAAGGGATCAAGCGGAGTCTGATCTGGGTCTGCACTATTTGCCTATGTACTAAAAAGGAACGATAGGCTTATAAGGGCTTAGTGGAGTCCGATCTGGGTCTGCACTATTTGCCTATGTACGAAAAAGGGACGCTAGGCTTTTATAGGTTAAGCGGAGTCTGATCTGGGTCTGCACTATTTGCCTATGTACTAAAAAATGATGCTAGGTTTATATTGGTTAAGCAGCGTCTGATCTGGGTGCACTTCTTGCTATGTACTAAAAAGGGACGCAAGGCTTATATGGGTTAAGTGGAGTCTGATCTGGATCTGCACTGTTTGCCTATGTCTTGAAATAAAGTCGTTTGGCTTAAAAGGGTTAAGCGGAGTCTGGTCTGGATCTATACTATATGCCTATGTCCTTAAAAAGAGAAACTAGGCTTATATGGGTTAAGTTGAGTCTGATATGGGCCAGCACTATTTGCCTATGTCCTAAAATAGAGGCGCTTTGCTTATATGGGTTAAGTGGAGTCTAATCTAGATCTGCAAAGTTTGCCTTTGTCTTAAAATTGAGACGCTGGGCTTATGGGTGTTAAGCGGAGTCTGATCTGGGTCTGTACAGTTTGTCTATGTCCTAAAAAAGGGACGTTAGGTTTATACGGGTTAAGCGGCGTCTGAGTTGGGTCAGCCCTGTTTGCCTAAGTCGATATTGGCATTAGCATTGTTAAGTTCTTTGCTGTTCGCATGTGGCGTAGAACATGGGTTTTCACTTAAGCTGCGCCATGCGAAAACGTCTTCGGGCATGTGCTGACAGCGAATGCCCAGATCAGCCTGCGCGTCCGCTTATACAACCAGTAGGTACTGTAGAACATAACGAAGTATAGCAAAGCTCCTGATCCGACTATATACAGTCTGGATCGTTACTTTTCGTATTTACTCCGATAACACATTTACTCCGATAACAAATTTACACCGATAACACGTTTTCTCATGTCGCGGCTCATTTGGATTGCCACACGTTTCAGACCTCAGGTGTCTATTTAGGGGATAAAGTCCGTTATACTTGATCCGGAAGTAGTTTAACCTGATATGCCAAAACATGAATATGCATGATATCTATTTAAAAATTTGATATGCCTGTGTCTTGTCCTCTAAATCTTAAATTTGGGTTTAATGTTACAGCTTAGAGCAGGTGAAGGAGACAGTTTTCAGTTATTCTATCCAGAAAGGATTTTCAACAAGTATCAGATTTACTCTCGCTTTCCCGACCATGACTACACAAAAATGATCTGCGAAAGGGGTTAGGGTTGGATAGAGCATAGACTAGCTACTAGTCTAATAATAAGTTTTGTTTTGTTTTAAATAAAAGATAGTTATCTTCTTAATAATAGCTAGTCTATTTTGTAGAGTCTCCAATTTGCTAGACTGGCTCCCGTCTGATATATGAATCAGCATAAACACTATTCATATTTACAAAAATCCTATCTCTTTGAATGTCCTTCTCTCCTCGGCTGATCAGATACGAGTTTCTGACTGGTTAGGGAGATGATATGTGTAGAAAAATAGTCAGGGAGTATTTTAACTTTGCTAGATTAAAAAAACAAAACAAAAAAAAAAACAAACAAACTCATAGCGTGGTGCCAGGCTACCAATATGCGTACAGACTAAGTTAAAGGAGACTAGGCCTATATGAATTAAGCGGAGTCTTATCAGGGCCTGCACTGTTTGCTTTTGTCCTAACAAAGGGACGCTAAGCTTATATGGGTTAAGCGGCGTCTGATCTGTCTGCACTGTTTGAATATGTCCTAAACAAAGGGACGCTATGCGTATACGGGTAAAGCGGAGTCTGATCTGGGTCTGCAGTATTTGCCTATGTCCTTAAAAAGGACGCTAAGCTACTATAGGTTAAGCGGAGTCTAATCTGGGTCTGCACTGTTTGCTTATGTCCTGAAAATGAAATGCTAGGCTTATTTGGGTTAGGATGAGTCTGATCTGGGTCTGCACTGTTTATCTGTGTCCTTAAAAGAGACGCTAGGCTTATATGGGTTAAACGGAGTCTTGTCTGGGTCTGCACTGTTTGCCTATGTTCTAAAATGGAAACGCTATGCTTATATCGTTAAGCGGAGTCTGATCTGGGTCTGCACTGCCTATGTTCTAAAACAGAGACGGTAGGCCTATATGGGTTAAGCCGAGTCTGGTATGGGTCTGCACTGTTTGCCTATGTTTTAATATAGAGACACTAGTCTTATATTGGTTAAGCAGAGTCTAATCTGGATCTGCACTGTTTGCCTATGTTCTAAAACAGAGACGCTAGGCATATATATTTTTACGGTTTTGCTATATTCCTGAAAAAGGGATGCTAAAATTATGTAGGTTTAGCGCCGTCTGATCTGGGCCTGCACTGTTTGCATGTCCTCAAAAGTGTTACTTGGATATATTTAACATAAACATTATTTTGCTGCTAGATATCAGGTGAATTCTACTTACTTATTAAGTTGAAATTGTTTCAATTTCGAAATCTATATTTTATTTAATTAAAAAAGAAAATAAATATTTATTCTTTGTTTCCAAAAATGCAGTTTCTTAACATTTAAAAACGCCAGTAAGGGCATTCAAGTTTATGTGACTGTTTTTGGTATGTTTTATTCCATGTGGAACACTCGTTTTACATAAGCCCAAATTAAAGCTGTATCCCAGATTAAAAGAAAGTTACAAGGACACTCTTCTACCTGTAAATGCAAGAAACCTAATTCCCTTTGCCCGCTGGAAGAAAACATTATGAGGGTTATTAACAGTGTCTTGCGGTCAGAGTTGAACTGCTGTTTTCAGTAGCTGATGGTGGTAGCATTAGTGTGATGTTATATAAATGGGCAATACACATAGTCCTTGCATAACCATATATATTGATCAGATCTGGTAAGTGATGAGATAGATGCAGAGAAATACAGTCGAACCTAATTATCTCGAACTCGCTTATTTCGAATTACCGCTTATCTCGAAATGAAAACCTGGTTCCTGTTTTAACATGAAACTATAACAACAGGTAACAAAATAATGTGGAAAAGAGGAAAAATTGCTCCTAAGGAGCAATTTCTCCTCTTTTCAACATTATTTTATATATATATTTCTAACTTAAGGAGTCAAATTACATATTCATTTGTTAAATGCGGTTGTTCAATTCATTGTTTTCCTCACTCTCTCAACTCTGATATGTCAGGTACGGATATCTCGGAGTGTTTCAGTGTCCCTTGAAATTCGAGATAACAAGAGTCGGCTGTATAGTGATTGAGAGGAAAGCTTCATTTATTTAAATTATGTACTAAAAGATACCGTTATGAATAAAATTTCACATGTCATCAGACTTTATAAGTCTTACAAGTGCTATGCTGTGGAGAAATGACTAGGCCCATGAAGATATCAATTACATGCTTAATCACTGTTCAACCAAAATTCCAAGTAAAAGCATTTGGAATAACTCTAAACTGTCTGCACTGTTTGAATATGTCCTAAACAAAGGGACGCTAAACCGATATGCTATTAAGCACAAACTTCTCTGATCAGAAAGCGTGGATAGCCAGGCTGATATTGTCTTCATTGGACGTATATATCCGAATGTACATTTTGTCATAGCATGGTATTAATCTTCTTGGTCGCTGGTCGATATCTGCTGTGAGTTAATTACCGGAATATTTTTTATTAAGAAAATTATTTTATGTCACATACAAATCATGTGTGAGTGTTACTCCTAGGTATTTCATAGAATCCACATTTTTGAGGATCGTACCCTCTAAATATCATTTATGTATAGAGAGAACAATAATTGACCAAGAATGGTCCCTTGCGGGACACCTGACAAAACTGGTGCCCACTCCGAAGTTTTATCGTTTACAATAGCTCATTGTGTTCATTAGCAAAGAAAGGAATCTATCCACCTGAGTGTCTTTCCGCCAATGCCGTAACCAAATAATTTGCGTTTAAGAAGTTCAGGAGGCGGGGTGTCAAAAGCCTTCTCTAAGTCCAGAATAAATGTGTAAACCTCATTTGTCCAAGACTTTTACCCAAACAGTAATAACAGTGGTCAACTGAGTTTCAAAAGTGTGCCTTTTCCTAAACGCATGTTGCCTGTTGGACAAGAGCTCATATTCATTCAAGGAAGCCATGGTATTTGAGCATACTATATGTTCCAGCAGCTAACATAGCAGTCATGTCAGGAACACGGGGCGATAATTACAAGCAAGAGCCCTATCCCCTTTCTTAAAGAGGGGACAAATGATTGCAAGAAGCCATTCCTTGTGGATTTCACACGTATTAAGAGATTTTTGAAAATAATGTACAAATACTGGACCTAGTTCATTTGCTAGCTCCTTTAGAACTCTAGGATGAAGGCTTTTGAGGGATTCAAGCTTTTGAGTTACTTAATCACTCCTTCTGAATACACCACAATATTATCAATGAAAGGGGCCGATCTTTTAGTTAACGGAACCTCATTGTACCCAGTTTTAATGAACGCATCATTGAATTGACCAATTAGTTCCTCTGCGTTTCAGAATCCAATTCTGCAACTCTATTTCCTCCCCTCTTTTTAAGGGGTGCGTAAAAAAGTCTCTGGGATTGACCTTAACAGCACCTACCAAATTATTCACGTACAAATCATGCTGCTTTTTAATGTCAGTATTTATTTCTCTTCTCAAAGATTCAAATTTAGTCCGAAATTTACCATTACCTGTTTTCTTAGCCTTAGCATGAATTTCATTCCTTCTACTAACCTTTCTTCTTATCTCTGGAGTGATCCAAGGAATCGAATAGACAGACTTACTAACTTTTGAGGGGATATGCTTTTCAGCTGAATCATGAATGAATGACGTTATTCGATTAAAGTTCTCCTGTACTGATCGAGCATCCGAGTGGCAGTTGAAGTACTTCCCCTTTGCAAATCTTAACGCATCCTTTCTCATAGTTTCAAAGTCACATTTCTGATACGAATATACCTTCCTCCGAGGTTTCTTTAAATGTGGAATGAAAATTCTTAAAAATCCTGAGGCAATGTTGTGATCACTAAGTTTGTCTGGCGAGTGAATTTCCAGAAATTGACCCGGTTAAGGGGTAAGAATCAAGTCCAAGGTGTTTTTATCACGAAAAGGGAAGTCATGAACATCCATGATGTCAGGTAACATTTGTCCTTCGGACTGACTTAGTATGGTACCAGATTTGCTAAGCCAGGCAGGCCAGACATTTTTTTCTGAAGTTGAAGTCACCTAGTGCATGAACTGATGGAAGGTGTTCATCCTTATGCTGAGACTTAATATGATCAAGCTGATTTCGAAACAACTGTAAGTCTTCGACAGTCCCATTTGGCTGTCGATACCAACTTGCTACATAGTGATAAGATTTGTTCGCGAATATTTTTACCCAAACTGTTATTTTCTGATTCCATGATTGGCATGTGAGAGATGTCTCTATGAATGAGTACATCACCACGCCACCATGAGCATTTCTATTTTTTTCTGTACACAATATACATACAAGTTTCTGGGAACAGTTCAGAAGTTGGAATTGTGGTGTCAATCTTTGTTTCTTGAATAGACACAACATGTGGTTGGTGAGCATCTAGAAAAGCTAAAAGTTCCAGGATTTTGCCTTTGATACCATTGATGTTTATACTGCAACATTTCAATCCTTTAACAAAACTGGGCTTAGCTGTGTCATGTTTGGGGATTTATCTACTATTTCCCTTGGCAAAGTTTCAGATCTGTTTTGATTTTCTACTTCAATGAGTTCACTGAAAAAAAAGAGTCAGAAAAATTAAAAAACCTCACATTTTGGGCATATCCATGAGCAGTTGGAGTTTACTAAAGTTCCATATTCAGCATCCTAATTGAAGGAACATCACTGTGGATCCACATTTGACACTGGTCATACTGAACTGTCTTACAGCTGTTTAGAATAGCACCACTGCACAAGCCATAGTACGCTTTAAAGTCTGCGCAGTACTAAGTTCCAACTCCACATTCAACTTCCAACAATTGGTTCTCATCAATGTTTGAGCATGATGCATGAAAGCGCCATTCACAGACTTCACTTTCGATCCTTTTTTCCAAAGCTTTGCTGTATATTTTGCAGAAGCCGCAGCAATGCCTTGGACCGGGGTTAGTTTTGATGTCCCCGACCAAGATCAGAAGAACCATCAGGTTTGTTCATTTTGAAGGCTTGCTGCTACGCTCTCGGAGCGTCTTTTGTTCCCAAGTTTCTTCGTAATAGCCAATACTGTGACAATCCTTTGCCAAGTTTATTTACCTCAATCATACACTCCTGGTTATTACCCTCAAATTTGATCCATAAGTAAATTCCAAATTGCAAGATCTGCTCAAAATATTAGGGTTTGTAAACTGTTTTACCCCACCAACAAATGCCGTAATGGTGGGAAAAAATGTCAGGAACGTTTTATCTATTCCGGACAAAAGATCAAAATTTAGAAACAAACAATATACTCTTGTTGATTTTGGCTTGTCTGTTGTTGAGTCAGACAATAAACAATGTAAAAGTAAGGAAAAACACTTCTCATTTAGAGAGCCAATTTTCCGCATCCATCCAGGCCGAACGAACCGGAAGTAAAAAAAAGCTTATACAAAAATAAATAAAAAAATAATAATAGTAATAAAAATAAATAAATAAAATAATAAAAAATAATAAAAAAATAAATTAAATAAATTGTCATTTTACTCGAAGAATGTGCCCAGCAACATTTTATCATTTTCATTTCATGTTAGTCTACTATCGACTTGATTTGGCAATGGTCAAATTAATAAATGAATGAATAAATAATTTAACACTTCTACACTGAAATTGGACTACTGTGCTTTCGGCATCACTCGGAAAGACGTTTTTTGCTTGTTTTATTTTAAATAAAATATTTTGTTCTGATTGACCATATCTTATCAAAAAACACTTGTCTTTTCTGTTTCTGTGTTTTGTTTTCAAATATGTACCCTAAAATTAATTTTACGACCAAATATTGGTCTGCAATTGCTATAGTAAAGTGTTTGTTTTGGAAATTTCGTCTAAGAAAATATTTTTTTTCCTTTTTTCTTTGGTGAATTTGAATTATTGATGTTTCAAAACAATATTGTGAAAATTTCAGAAAAATTGAACAAGCGGAACTTGTTGAAAATCTACTTCCCGCTTTAACTATGCGGATTTGTAACAACCTTCCCGCCTCCCCTACCAACCTAAGCAAACCTGCTATTTTTGATCTACCCAGGGTATACATACACCAATATTTCCTCAAGATTGCTGTTCACATGATAATCGTTGACCACTGAAATCCATGCCATGTTTTTCTCTTAGAGAATTTGACCCCCACTAACCTGACTATTACTATATCAAAGTCGGGTTAGTGGGGTATTGCTTTCTCATATGTTTCTGATGACTGAGACCATAAAGCTCTGCCTGGTTGCCAATAAAATGATGCTCTGTTATGCAATTAGTTAAGTAATATTGATAAGACAGTTAACTAGAAATCTGTACACAAAATTCTTAAATATAAAACACAATGAAGAAGCTCAAAACCGATACCAAAATCTACATCTGCATCAAAAATTAATCAAATTACAAATTTTAAATGGTTTCCTGTGTTAAAAAATAAAGATTTTAAGACTATATTTTGCCGTGCTTGGAACCAGTGTTATCAGAGAAAAATAGTTCCCCAGGTAAATCTGGTAATACCACCTGTTGTGAACAGACTGATTAGTGTAGGAGAGTTGAGGGCAGTAGCCATAAAACATCTGGTTGAATCATCAGTTGAGCATGATTTTTTTGCCACTTTTTTTCTAAGAGAAAAACTTGTCATGCAAACTGATGTGACGTCAAAGCGCGTTGCAAATTGCATTAACGGTACATGTAAAACCTGAACGGGGCTTAGTGCTGGTACATTGGCAAACAGTACAGACCCAGTTCAGACGCCGTCTTAAGTCCCCGTTTAGGACCCAGCCTACAATAAGAGACAACCCACATTGTCAGTATTTCGATCTGTCTTTTGTATGTTTTTTCGAGATTCTATTCCTTTCAGATTATTTAGTGGTCAGCGGCTTCTATGGCCCTTAAAAAGAACTGAAAGGAAGCGGGGTGGGGGTGGGGCGGAGGTTGCTAAAAGCCTGTTTTCCTGGTACAAAGGGATTTGATTTAATTTTTGTTGTCAAATAGCCTTATGTAGGGACCACCTATTCCTGAAATTATTTGCTGATCCGAGCTTTGGTTGAGTGAGTATCATGACATAAACGTGGGTGGGGTAATCACATACCCGTCTGATCTAAGAGACTAAATATGCAATCTCCTATCATCTGTTAATAGACTGACTAAATGTTATGGCATATAATAACTAGGCCATGGACACATATAAAGTGGCATGTGACAATTACATCTATGGACTTGCTTTGCCAAACTGCAATGCGTTATTTGCACTTCATAGATTTTCATCTACCACCTTTGCTAAAAACCACAACATTTCTTGAAACCAGAACAGAAATGATGTCCTTTCGTGATAGTAGGTGTTGATGGCATGGTATTGCAAAATTATGGGTGTTTTGCTATATGTCATCTGAGACATGAATTATGTGCCCTTGAATGTAGCAATCAGACACCAGTAAATTGAGAAAAAATGCTGAGGTTTAATTGAAGTCTTATTGTGCCTAATATTTAATTTACAACTAATGGGGGTTGCCAGGGAGAAAGATTTAGCTGCATTACAATAACATAAGCAAGAGAACCTTGATAGTCCTATATCGCTCATCTGAGCTAACAGATTTATATATGTAATATTGAAATTTCACACAAGTTGATTGCTTTAAGTTTTTTGTACAAATTTTATGGTCAAAAGTGATATGATGGTTCTATGATGGTTCTGTACAAATGAACCCCCCCCCCCCCCCCCCACCCACCACTGGGACGGGGCCTAATTTGACCCTAGGGCTATAATTCAAATAATCATATAGGCCCACAAGATAAAGGTCCACAAGATGAAGCTAAAAACCAAACACCAAAAGGCCTGGGATTTTTAGTTTCAGACAAGGAGATTTTTTTAAGTTTTTCTCCATATGAGTCTATGTAAAATAAGTGATTTCTGGGGCAGTGTCGTTTTTGACCCCAGGGCTATAATTTGAACATTTTTCGTAAAGGTCCATTAGGCCAGTACATGCCAAATATCTAAGGCCTAGACCTTCTAGGTTAAGACAAAGATTTTAAAAGCTTTTTCCTATGTGGGTCTATCTATAACAAGTGATCCCCTCGGGAGGGGCCATTTTCGACCATAGGGCTATAATTTGATCTCTCTTGGTAGAACAGAACAGAAAGGAACATCATTTCATGATAGTGGTTATTGATGGTATTGTATTGCAAACTTATGGGTGTTTTACTATATGCCATCTGAGACTTGAGCTATGTTCCTTTGAATGTAGCAAACAGACACCAGTACATACAAAAAACTGTTAAGGTTTTATTGAAGTGGTCATTAAGATGCAAATATAAGCTGAATTCTGGTGTATTTAACTCATAAATGTGATGGTATATTAGTATACAAATGTCAGAATAACGCTGAAAACTATGCAGTAATTGACAATTGTTTCCTAAACAGTTCATAACTATAACAATCAAGTTTCAGCAAGTGAAATATGACACCAGCTGAGCACAGATAAGTACATGTAGAATAAGAAGATTTCTTCATAAAACAATGTTTAGCATCAAAATGAAGAGTTTCTAATGCCAAGTTAATAGACAACTCTTTCCTAAATAGTATGAAGCATTAAACAATTAGGCTACAATAGCACAGTATGGAACCAGTTGAGTACAGGTAATCAAATTCCTTTTAAAAAGAA
The DNA here is from genome assembly GCA_964016985.1 of Anodontia alba. NCBI lineage: Eukaryota > Metazoa > Mollusca > Bivalvia > Lucinida > Lucinidae > Anodontia > Anodontia alba. The sequence continues at coordinate 49,610,782 of OZ024836.1, forward strand.
TGATAAAATATTGTGATCACTCCTTGTCCACAGTCGTCACCGTTGTCCGTCTGTCTATCCACAATTTCTTTAAACATCTCCTAAACCACTGAGCCAATTTTATCAAAATTTCACAGGACTGATCCTTGGGTGATACTGACTGAAAATTGTTCAAAGATTTCAAATCCATGCCGGATTCTGGTTGTCATGGCAACCATAAGAAAAAAATGAAAATCTTCTTGTCAGATATCACTGGTCCGATTTCAATATATTTCGCAGAAATGTTCCTATGGTGACCTTCTACAAGGATTGTTCAAGTTATGATTCATCAAAAACTATAGCCGCTAGGGGGCGGTGCTTATTGTCTCTATAAATCTATATAAAAAACTTTAAAAATCTTCTTTTAAGAAATCATTGGACCGATTTCAATATAACTTGTCAGAAATGTTTCTTTGATGACCATCTACCAAGATTGATTGACAGGTATGATTCGTCAAAAACACGGCCGGGGTTTATTTTCCCTATATATCTATATAGAAAACTTCAAAAATCTTCTTGTCAGAAATCATTGGACCAATTTCAATAAAACATGGCAGAAATGTTCTTTTGATGACCATCTACCAAGATTGATCAAACTGTCTGACTCATCAAAAAACACGTGTGGAGTGGGGGTGGGGTGGGGTGGGGGTGCGGGTGGGGGGGATGGCGCTTATTTTCCCTGTATATCTATATAGAAAACTTCAAAAAACTTTTTCAGAAACCACCTCGAACAGTTCCTGTATAATTTCTTTTGGTGACCCTCTACAAAGATTGCTCAAACCATCATAACATCAATAAACATTGCCGCCAGGGGACGTGGCTTTATTTGCCTGTTTCTTTACAATATAAAAAAAAGCTTTTAAATTAATAATCTACTTTCAGAAACAGCTTGACCAATTTCAATAAAATTTGCCAGAAATGATCCTTTAGAGATATTAATGAAAAATTGTTGAAAAAGATGTTAAGCTTCTTACCTCTTGGGATGGTGTTGGATGTTTTACATAGATTTATATTGGCAAAATTTAAACAAAAATCTTGTCCAAAACTAGTAAGCTCAGGCTTTTGGTATTTGGCATGTAGCTTCATCTTGTGTACCTCTACCAAGATTTTAAATTATAGCCCTATGGTTGAAAATGGCCCGGCACGACAGGATCACTTGTTTACATAGCCTCACATAGAGAAAAAAATTTAAAATATTCTTGTCTGAACATAGAAGGTCTAGGCCTTGGATATTTGGCATGTTACGTCATCTAATTTGCCTTTAAAAAGGGTGTTTAAATTATAGCCCTGGGGTCAAAAACGACACTGCCCCAGGAGTCACTTATTTTACATACACTAATATAGAGAAATACTTTAAAATAAATCTTCTTGTCTGAAACTAAAAGGCCCAGGCCTTTGAAATTTGGTGTGTAGCTTCATCTTGTTGACCTACATGATTATTTGAATTATAGCCCTGGGGTCAAATTAGGACCCATCCAAGGGGTCATTTGTATAGGACCATCATATCACTCTTGAGCACAGAATTTATACAAAAATCTTCAAGCAATCTATTTGTGTGAAACTTGATTAAGTATATAAATCTGTTAGCTCAGGTGAGCGATAAAGGATCATCGTGATCCTCTTGTAAGTGTAATTTTGTAATGCAGCTAAATTTTTCGCCCTGGCAAACCCCATTAGTTGCAAAATATATATTAGGCACAAAACACTTGAATAAAACCTTAGCATTTTTTCTCATCTTACTGGTGTCTGTTTGCTACATTCAAGGGCACATAATTCGTGTCTCAGACGTCATATAGCAAAACACCCATAATTTTGCAATACCGTGCCATCAACACATACTATCATGAAAGGACATTCATTTCTGTTCAGGTTTCAAGACATGTTGTGTTTTTTAGCAAAGATGGTAGATGCAAAATTTATGAAAATCTGTGAAGTGCAAATAACGCATTGTAGTTTGGCAAAGCAAGCCCACAGAAGTAATTGTCACATTCCACTTTAATATGTGTCCATAGCCTAGTTATTATATGCCATAATATTTAGAAGTCTATTAACAGAAAAAAAGGAGATTGCATATTTAGTCCCTTAGATCAGACGGGTATGGGATTACCCCACCCACTTTTCTGTCAAGATACTCACTGAACCAAAGCTCCGATTAGCAAATAGTTTCAAAAATAGACGGCCCCCACATAAGGCTAATTGACATCAAAAAATAACTGAAATCCATTTGTACCAGGAAAACAGGCTTATGGCACCCCCCCCCCCCCCGCCCCCCCCTCCCCCCCAGCCACCCACCCCTTTATAATGGTTGCCCTTGGGAGCACTGAACATCTAAAAGAATGGAAAAAGGCGTCTCAGTTTCATTGGCTTTTCATATGAGATATAATTGAACTTCAAAAGCTCGAACACGGAAGGCGCGTTTACCATGGCTAATTCGAACTCGTTTTTCAGTATTCATCCGATAACCCAAGAAAACAAATATTTAGAGATATTTTCTTATTTTATCATTAACTTGTATGTTGTGTGTACTCATTAGAATCGCCTCATCGAGGCGATTCTAATGAGTTCACTCAACATACCATTATTGTATAAAAGAGCGAAAAGAATACTCTTAATCTTTGCCATTTGCTTCCTGACCTGGCACCATGATTAATCCTCAGTAGCGCGAACTACCCATTTCCATGGACCAAAAGATATTCGAGCAATTGAAGTTCGACTGTATTTCACAATAAAATTGCAAGCCATGCACCATGCCCCGACACACAGGGACATATCCCCTATGCACTTCTGTAGTATAAGGGCTGAAAACAATCTAAGTTAAACATGAAGAGTAGCAATAAACAGTTATTTCATAACTTCAAAAAAACAAAAAAAAAACAAAAAAAAAAAAAAAAAACAACAAAAAACAAAAAAAAAACAAAAAAAACACTAAAATGTCTAAGTTAAAAATGCAATAAAAAGTGATAAAAATAATTTCAGGATTCTGAAAAAAAACAAAAAAAAAAAAAACAAAAAAAAAAAAAACAATATGCATATCTTCAGACCATCCTAAAAGCGTGTGTAAAGTTTCAAAAGGATCGGCCTGAAAATGTAGGAGGAGTTGCGCGTACAAGGTACATACTCCCTATACATTTCTGTAGTATTAGGGCTCGAAAAAAGTCTAAGTTAAAAATGAAAAAAAATGTGATAAAAAATAATTCCAGGATTCTGAAAAAACAATATACATATCTTCAGACAATCCTAAAAGCGCTTGTAAAGTTTGAAAAGGATTGGCCTAAACCTGTAGGAGGAGTTGCGGGCAGAAAGCACATACTCCCTATACATTTCTGTAGTATTAGGGCTCGAAAAAAGTCTAAGTTAAAAATGAAAAAAAATGTGATAAAAGATAATTTCAGGATTCTGAAAAAACAATATGCATATCTTCAGACCATCCTAAAAGCGCCTGTAAAGTTTGAAAAGGATTGGCCTAAACTGTAGGAAGAGTTGCGGGAAAACGAATGGTGGGGCGCTGAGGGACGTACGGACGGACACTCAAAATTTCAGAGGGTATAACATAATACCCCGCCACTTTTTTGGTGGCGGAGCATAAAAATGCCCGGTCCGACATAACGGAATGATTCTTGAAAGGATGTCAAACAAAACCACTAGGACATTCCTCAGAAACTTGGCATAGCAAATTTGTCGTACGTGTAAAGTTTTTTGTTGTTGTTGAATTTTCGCATTTTAGACAAAGTTAACGCTTAGTATATGGAGAAAAAATCAGCTGATGGATTTTTGAAATAAAATAATTTTCTTATTTTTACCTGAGGAGACAATTCGCATGAAATGTCAAACTATTTTCGGAAAAAAAAAAAAAAAAAGATGAAACGATAATACCCATACTATCGTGGGGCGGGCTGATGATACCAATGCATACACCAAGTTTGGTGAAAATTTATAAAGATTTACCCAGGTAATGGTCCGCAAAAGAAAATATGGACGGACGGACAGGCACACGGACAACCAGCTAGATACCATATTATCCCGGCGGGGTCAAAGATAAAAAAAGATTATAATCAATTTCTCTTCTGCTGCGTTTGACAAGAGCGTGGTACAATTTAACATCCCTTCGATCTCTATAACTGTCTCCGACTAGTTCTCAGTAGAGGAGGCATACTGCTTAAGACAATTGTCCTTTCATGACGATTTTCCGGGAAACACATCGTACATGAACACCTAACAGCTGAGAAACACCAACAATATTTGCACCCCGCCTTTATGTGTGAACGAAACACCTCGCTCATAAGGCAGTGACATATCGGTTGCATTGCTATAAATAGATGAGGCACCATAGGGGTTACTACTTTAAGTTCATAAAATGCAGTTGAAAAGTTTCCAGAAAAGGCTATATATAGTTCCGTTAAATGCCCCGGTAACCAAGAGAGCGCGAAGATTACAGTTAAAATTATCATCATCTTTACTACTCTTCGACGCTTTTGGAATCGTCTCATAACGCCTCCTCGTGTCTGTCCTTGTAAGCGCACAGAGAACCAGAGTTTATGACCAATTTGAAAATAACATACAGTAAGTATACACTGTGGTATGAGGTAGAAAAAAACAAACATAACTGTCGCATATATTTTATGTCCCCATGGATTGTGCCAGTAAAACAAACAGGATTCAACCAGAAACATATCCACTCTTCGTGTGATGATAACTGAGGGAGAGCTTACTGCGAATGAAAAAATCCAGATCGCAAGAATTGTCAGGGCAGTCTTCCGAAATGTCCTGAAAAAAAAGGAAGAAAAATCCCAGCTAGCATTCTACGTAAATCTACATCGGGCCGTCATCGGCCCGTCAGCTACCCTGACGGGCCGATGACGGCCTGATATAGATTTACGTAGAATGCTGACTGGGATGCTCCATGAGCTGGGGCACAGCATTTCTTACAAGAGTGCATGTACACATAGCGAAGACTCAAATCTGTCTGCACAGTCTGATCAGTCTTCGCAAAGCATCTAGTCTGGCTCCAGTCTCCACTGACTAAATATTTTGTTCTTATAATTCTGTTTAATAATCCACTAAAATAAAACCAAAATAATGTCCCCAGTCAGCATTCTACATAAATCTATATCGGGCCGTCATCGGCCCGTCAGGGTATCTTACGGGCCGATGACGGCCCGGTGTAGATTTACGTAGAATGCTTGCTGGGTCATGACTATAAAGGCTGGTCCCTAGTGACTAACCTTTATAGTCATGGTATTTTTTGGTTGTAGTTTAATGGATTATCAAACAGGATTATAAGAAAGTACAACATTTAGTCTTTGGAGACAGGAGCAAGTCTACATAGCACCTTGTATCCACAAATCCAAAGCCTCATCAGACGGCCAGCGAAGACTCTGATCAGACTGCATGGATGCACAGGCTGATCGGAGTCATCGCGGGGTACCCATGCAGTATTGAAGGAAAGTCATACCACGGATAACATCGTACTGTGCATAAAAATGTGGCCTTACGTCAAATATGGGTAGTTCAAGCAGATGATTTTGATAAGCATTCTGATTTTGCGTTTTACCTGTTTCATCAGATCTGCTTTTGCTATCTTTTGTCGCAGCGTCCCCGCGGTTAATTTTCGTGCACTGTCACTTAATGTGGAGTAAATTGATAGATACCACAATCCTACAAAGATCGTTAAGTGGTCTTATAGATATTGTATTTTATATTCTATTTTGAATGTTGCAGCGTGCTATCTAGTTTAAAATTTCAATGTTTATTTATTAGTCTAACCGCAGTTCATAGATCAGTTTCCACTTGACCTGTTTGGTCGTCGGTAATGTGAAGATGTTGACTTATACGCAGATGTCTTGTGTTGACAGAAGTTATACATACAGACCCGAATTCTTTTAGACGTAATCAATCACTGCAACAATTAAACAAAATTCAGATTGGAATGACCAAATGTTTGTTTGTTTTTTTTTTTGTTTTTTTTTTAGTTTCGGGATTCTTTTTGCAGAGTGGACATTGAGAACTGAAATTAAACCGATTGAAGAATATATGATTATTTTAAAACGTATACATTCCTATCGGAAGTTAGCCTTCATTTCAGCTCCTCTTATATCAAGCCTACTGGTCCTAACAGATTAGAAGATCCCTCTTTAGAATAGAGGCAAACCGATTCTGCCTCCCTTGAAACTGCGTCAGTTTCCTTTCAGTTTGGATCCAGTAACTTTTTAAAAACCGAACTACGGGCATGCGCATTCTGGTATTCCATCTGTTGCTCATGCGCTATTTAAATACAGTCGACTCTCGTTATCTCGAATTCCAAGGCACTCTCTAAAATACTTCGAGATATCCGTACTTCGACATATCAGATTTGCAGAATTGAGGAAAATTCGAATAGCCACATTTAACAAATATATGTGTAATTGGACTCTTGAAGTTAGAGATATTTTGAAAATATTGTGGAAAAGAGGAGAATGGAGCAATTTCTCCCCTTTTAAACAATATTTTTTACATGTTGTTAGAATTTCATGTTTAGGCAGGGACCAGATTTTCACTTCAAGATAAGCGGTTATTCGAGATAAGCGAGGTCGAGATACCGAGAGTCGACTGTATACCGGAATAGAGGTTTTGCCTTAATATGTCCCTTAAGGCGTTGTGTCCTTTTAACATGCGGTGGTTTTGCTTCGACTTACCTCTTGTAGTTGGACGAGAAAGGTTCTATCACTGCGTAATACCTGTCTATTCCAATCGCTGTTATGGTTAAAATACTCACAACCATTGAAACACTCATGAGGTAGCTAATGAATTTACCTAAAAATTGATAAGGTGAGTAAGCAAGTAAATAAGGAAATAAAATCGATAAAAAGCTGTTATTGGAAAGAAGGAAAACATAAAAAAGAATGAAAACTGGAGTATCGGAGTCATTGAGACTCTCCATAAGGTGACATTGTACTTTGCAAGGCTGCATACGCCCGCAACCCCCCTCCCCCACACCCCCACTAGAAAACGGCTTAAGTGGAATTCGATTTTCAACATACCAGAATGAGTTCACCGGTTCCAACAAAAATAACAAGAGCTCCGCCAAGCGGGGCATTATAATAAGATGTAGCACATAAACTGGCTCCTGTATAATTCAGTGCTCCGGATATAAACTGTAAGTGGAATTACAAAAAAAAAAAAAAAAAAAAAAAAAAAAAAATAATAATAATAAAAAATAAAAATTAAATAAATAAATAAATAAATTAAAAAAATAATAATAAAATAAATAAATAAATAAATAAATAAATAAATAAATAAATAAATAAATAAAATAAAAAAAATAAATAAAAATTTTCATTCGGGCATAGCTTTGCTGATATTTGGTGAACTGTAACCTAAGGGTCCAAGCTGGCCCAGAAATTAAGGGAGAAATGACTTCTCCCTTCTGGGAAAATAGGGAGAAGTTTGCTGCTTCTAGGGAGAAATGCTTTTGGACGGAGGACACAGGAGAGAAGCATATTATAAACTCATATGAGCCTTTGGCTGAGTTGTTTTTCCTATACTTCATTATCGGACCAAACAATAACAAAACAAAAATAAACAAACAAAAAAAAAAAAAAAAATAAATAATAATAATAAATAAATAAATAAATAAATAAAAAATATAAATAAATAAATTAATTAATAAAATAAAATTCGCTGCTCCACATAATCGTGTAACTATTTATGAAGTTTCAGCTTGATCGGCAGTAAACTGAAGGAGGATTTAGCCGGAAACGAAAAATTAATAGAAAATTTCAAAGGGGTATAACTCTGCTAATATTTGGTGGACTGTAATCTTGAAACAATACGCGCTGCTCCTCATCATGATATAACTAAAATAAAATTTGCGCACTACTACCTCTAAACAATATGCTGCGAAAAGTTTACAAAAAACTTTCAAAGGGGCATAACTTTGCCAATATTTGGTGCACTGTTACCTCGAAATAATATGCGCTGCTTCACATCATCGTGTAACTATATATGAAGTTCTGCTTGATCGGATGTAAACTGTAGGAAGAGATACCCGGAAACGAAAAGGTTTACGGATGTAAACTGTAGGAAGAGTTACCCGGAAACGAAAAGGTTTACACAAATTTTCAAAGGGGCATAACTCAGCCAATATTTGGTGCACTGTAACCTCGAAATAAAACGCGCTGCTCCACATCATCGTGTAACTATTTATGAAGTTTTAGTTTGATCGGATGTAAACTGTAGGAGGAGTTAGCCAAAAACGAAAAATTAATAGAAAATGGCATAACTCTGCTACTATTTGATGGACTGTAACCCCGAAACAGTATGCACTGCTCCACATCATGGTCTAACTATATACCAAGTTTCAGTTCGATCGGATGTAAACTGTAGGAGGAGTTAGCCGGAAACGAAAAAAAAGTTTACGGACGGGCGGACGGACGGACGCTATACCCCGTATCACAATACGTCCCGTTTTTCAAACTGGCGTATAAAAACTGCACGGTGTTAAAGTACGGGGAGACTTTACGACCGCCATCCACCAAGCGCTCAGTAAGTTTGTAGCAGACGGCATTCTAAAATTAAATTTGTTATTTTTTAGAGAAACGATGTACACGAAATGAGAAATAACGTCTGCTGTTCTTGTCATTTACCGCCTTAAGGGTTATTTAAATGTGTATATGCGCAGACTGCGGGCAGCCCGCAAATACACATTATACGCCCCAGCCTATATACAGTTTAAGATTTAGTCTTCTCATCACGAAAACAAGCCTATATAATTTTGACCCCCTTAAACCCTATTTTTAATAGAACTGGGGTTTACAGGGGTATACATTATTTTTCTTATTTCTGCTCAAAACATCGATGCGGTTCTAACGAGTACTCACAATCTATGTTTTGAGCAGAAATATGAAAAATTTCACATTTTTTTTATCTGAATATTTTCATTTTTTTTTTTTTTTTTTTTTGGTAAAACTTTCAGTATATTTGAATAGGCATGTTTTCGTTATCTCAAGGCTTATCATCAGGTGCAAATTAGAAATACAGTCGACTCTCGTTATCTCGACTTGGCTCATCTCGAATGACCGCTTATCTCGAAATGAAAAACTTGTCCCTGTTTTAATATTGAAATCTAAAAACAGGTAACAAAATTTATACAAAAGAGGAGAAATTGCTCCTAAGGAGCAATTTCTCCTCTTTTCCACAATACATTTTGTACTGCACGGCCCGTCAATGTTAGGTGATAAGGCCAATTTTGGTTAGTGCTCTGTAATCAAGCCGACTTTGTATCAGTTTTGAAGAAACATCTAGTTATTGGTCAATTCTTTCGGTCTCGTTTTTGATTGGTCGATTGTTCATTGGCGTTTTGTTAAATTGGTTAGCTTTTTCATAAAAAATAAGGCAATGGAGATCGCAGTTAATAGCTGGATGGGTGACCGCGGTGCTTAGCTTTTTGGAAGACCCGACAACCGCATAGAAACCCGACGGAATATTTGTGTTTAATATATCCTCTAGCTCACTGTCAAATTTCAATTCAAGTTGACCGGTTAGGAAATAACGAAGACGTAAAACATCATATACCTATAGTGTTTTATTGTCTATGGGAGTGACAGTTTGCAAATAACTGATTTCATAACTGCATGTTCGACTTGAAATTTGATAGAAAAGTAATGATAGGCTAACATTTTATAGTATGTTAAAACAAAATCACAAATATACAGTCGTGTGCCTGTGGACAAACGCTACAGAAAGACTATACGGGCCGTGCATAGCTGCAAAAGCTGGTTTTCAATATATCTCTAACTTCAGGGGTCAATTTACATAAATTATTCATATGTGAAATGTAGTTGTTCGTTTTATTTTTCCTCAATTTTCTGCAAATGTGATATGCTGAGACGAATAAAATATTTGAGAAACTCCCTTGGACCGAGATAACGAGAGTTGCCTGTATTTTCTTTTAAATATTCTTCACCGAAAATAGAGATTGTCATTTCAGTCAAAACTTATAATTTCTGTCGACGAGGCGCTTCTAATAGTTCCCACAACACACATCTTTATGATGAAATAAGAAAAAAATATCCATACGGTTTGGTTGAAAGCAAGCGTCTTATCTGGACCTATGACCTGCCCTTTCTCACCTTCAGCTTCCCATCACGAAAACATACCTATATAATTTTGACCACCTTAAACCTCACTTTATATAGTAAAACTGGGGTTTACAGGGGTATACATTATTTTTGTCGACGAGGCGGTTCTAACGAGTACCCACAATCTATGTTTTGAGTAGAAATATGAAAAATATCAGATCTTTTTATCTGAAAAATTGCCATTTTTTGGTGGTAAAATTTTCAATATATTTGAATAGGCGTGTTTTCGTAATGATTATAGACTTTGTCTGGGATTTATCTGATGCACGTAATGATTCATGGAAGAGTTAGAAGACCTCCATACGTACCGAACAAATATATGTTTTTACCACTTTGGAAGCTGAGGCGAGGGTTGGGATCTTGTAACGTTAGCATAAGCCCCCAGTGATTCATTATTGACCGTGACATGGCGGTACTTTCATTGTGGTACTTTTTGTAAATTGTTGTTGAAGTTGGAGGGGCATATTGCTTCTGGGTGGTTCGTTCTTCCGTTCGTTACAAATTTGATGTATAGCATAACTTTAGAAACGCTAATGCTACTGATTTGAAATGTCTCATATGGATTCCTCATAAAAAATAGCCGACACATATTTTATTTTCTCGGCAGAATTAGTCCCCTTTCCTGAGTTACTGCCCTTTGAAAAAATATGGATGAACTCTTGTCAGCTAACTATCTCAAAAACTGTTGAAACTAGAGTCTCGAAACTTGATGAATAGATTAGTAGTGATGAGTAGACGACCTGATTAACTTTTAAATAAAATTTTGAAAAAAAAAAAAAAAAAAAAAAAAAAAAAAAACTTCATGAGTTTTGACCCTTTGTAATTTTAGGTATTTTTTTTTTTTTAATTTTCAGCAAAAGATCTCAAAAACTGTTGGAGCGAGAGCCTTAAAACTTGATGACTTGATTAGTAATGATGAGTACACGATTTGATAATATTTTGAATAAATTCTAAAAAGTATTTAATGGGTAATGGTCCTTTGAAAATTTGGGCATTTTCCCTTGTCAGCATAATATCTCAAATAAAAACGTAAAACGATAATACCCCGCCATTATCGTGTCGCGGGCAGATAACTCTGTCAAAAATTGGCTAAATCTGCCCATTAGCAATCCAAAACCAGATCTTCTTAATATCAATGCATGTACCAAGTTTGATTAAAATCCCTCGACATTTACTCAAGTTATCGTCCGGAAACATATATAAGGGCGTCTCGAGCAGATAACTCCGTCAAAATTTGACGAAATTGGCCCGTTAGCAATTCCAAACCAGATCTCTAAAATTATCAATCCACATACCAAGTTTGGTGAAAATCCATTGATGTTTACTCAAGTTATCCAGAAACGAAATACGGACGGACGGACATTTCTACAGATGAACACTTACTGGGTACTCAATGTTAAATTTCCATAGACAAAAAATGTAAAAGTACCCATAAGTAGTTAAGATACCCAACAAGACCCTCTTTTTTGTCGGGTATCATTGACGGACTAAAGCAAACTCTATGTAAAGTACCCACCAGATGCCTGCCCAATATATGCCCATTCGTGTGCGCGGACGGACAGACACACGGACGTCCAACATGAAACCATAATACTCCGCGACTATCATGTGGCGGGGTATTAAAACTTTTGGGGCTAGAGGCTCATAACTTAGTGAACAGATTGGTAGTGATGAGATGACCAGATTAACTTTTGAATAAATTCTGAAAAAAATACTTCACGAATTATGGCCCTTTTATAAATTGGGGCATTTTTTTCTTCAATTTAATTGTCGTCACATTTTTTAACTTGGCCTTTGCCGGGTGGGGTGCAATTTTTTAGCAATTATGTAAGTTGATTATACAGTGAACCCTCGTTACAACGACAACATTTGTTCCCAAAGACATTGCCATTAAACTGAATTTGCTGTTGTACAGAATACTTCATGAGCAGATTGATATGTAAGAAAGGTCTTGTTTTGTTTCTTATTTCCTAAAAAACATGTTTTGGATATTTGTTAGAATCGCCTCAATGAGGATCTAGACTAGTGACCAGCCTCTATAGTCATGATATTACTTTGGTTTTATTTTAGTGGATAATTTAACAGATTATAAGAACACAAATATTTAGTCACTGGAGACTGGAGTCAGTCAAAGGATCTGACGGCAAGCTATAGGTTGTTACAGGTCATTTCCTTGTGTACATAGACAAGGCTGCTCATCTCCACATGCGCAACACCATGTTGGGAAAGAAAATCGTAAGATCTTCCGGAGGTGGTTGCGGAGAGCATCACGAAAACTTGCCGATATTATTCTGACCCCCTTAAACCCCACTTTTATATAGCAAAACTGGGGTTTACAGGGGTATACATTATTTTTCTTATTTCTGCTCAAAACAAAGATTGTGGGTACTCGTTAGAACCGCCTCAACCATAGATTGTGGGTACTCGTTAGAACCGCCTCTCTGCTCAAAACATAGATTGTGGGTACTCGTTAGAACCGCCTCAACCATAGATTGTGGGTACTCGTTAGAACCGCCTCGTTGAGGCGGTTCTAACGAGTACCCACAATCTATTTTTTGAGCAGAAATATGAAAAATATCAGATTTTTTTAACTGGAAATTTTCCTTTTTCGGTTGTAAAATTTTCAATATATTTGAATAGGCGTGTTTTCGTAATGTCAATTTAGGTGGCGTTGACGGTGGGTGTCAGTTGTACTATAGCTGACATTTAGGTACGATCGCCATTATTTAAGATCGGGTGATGCAATTCAACCTCTTATATAGTTTCCCATATAATCAGACCAGAGTTGTAGTCTTTTAAACGAATAGGGAACAAAGAACATTATTTCCCCGAAGCAAGGGTGGCCAGAAATTTTGCCGTTTTGGTGACAGACAGACATGTAAAACTCCAGTTCTTGGAGAGATTACAATTCTCTGATTAAATACATGACCAGTTCAGTGAAGATTTTACATGTTACTGTGTTGTTCAAAAGAAAATATTTCGCATTCTTTTGCCATTGCACAGAAACCAGGCATTTTATTGACGGGTAGTGCGTAAGGAGAGCGGTGGCGAATAAAGGGATAGGTGGTGATTGAGAAGACCGTGTTTTTTCAATATCGTGCTAGAAAGAAAGATAAAGGGTAATAATGGTCATCACGAAAACATGCCTAAATAATTTTGATCCTCTTAAACCCCACTTTTATATAATAAAACTGTGGTTTACAGGGGTATACATTATTTTTCTTAAATCTGCTCAAAACATAGATTGTGTGTATTCGTTAGAACCGCCTCGTCGAGGCGGTTCTAACGAGCACCCACAATCTGTGTTTTGAGCAGAAATTTGAAAAAAACCTCAGAATTTTTTATCTGAAAATTTTAATTTTTAATTTTTTGGTGATATTTTTGAATAGGCGTGTTTTCTTAATGGTACTTGGATTTAAAAATAGGCTGCAGGACAACATCTGCCGTAACCGGATCAGAAATCAGACGTAAAACGCGACCAGTAGTATGAAATTCGATGTTAAAAAACATGGTCTTCTCAATCACCACCTATCCCCTTACTCGCCAACGCTCTCCTTATAATTCCATACCATTGCACATATAAATTGATACAATATACAGTGGACTCTCGTTATCTCGAAGTCCAAAGGGCTCTGGTATACTTCGAGATATCCGTACCTCGACATATCAGATTTGCGGAATTGAGGAAAACAATAAATCGAACAACCACATTTAATAAATGAATATGTAATTTGACTCCTGAAGTTAAGAGATATATTGAAAATATTGTGGAAAAGAAGAGAAATTGCTCCTTAGGAGCAATTTCTTCTCTTTTCCACAATATTGTGATACCTGTTGTTAGATTTACATGTTAGAACAGGGACCAGATTTTCACTTCGAGATAAGCGGTTATTCGAGATAAACGAGTTCGAGATAACGAGAGTCGACTGTATCTTGTTATAACTAACTCGGTGAGGCGGTTCTAATGAGTACCCACAATCTATGTTTTTGAGCAGAAATACGAAAAATAATGTATACCCCTGTAAACCCTAGTTTTACAATATAAAAGTGAGGTTTAAGGGGTAAAATTATATAGGTATGTTTTCGTGATGCAGACTATGGTTGTTTTCGGAGGGTGCACATGCAATCCTATTGGAAATGCTGTGTCCCGGTTCAGTTACAAAGAGAATAAGAGAAACTGTACTTACACATAAACTCTCCATCCGGCCAGTAGTTGGTCCAGTAACTCTTATTTGGGATTGTTACCAGCAAATACAAAATACCAACAACAGCGAGGTTCAACAAGTACATATTGGTCACGGTTCTCATTTCCTTGCTCTTGCAAACCATAAACGTCACAAGTAAATTCCCGGTAACTCCGATACTAAGAGTTATCCAGAAAACGTACTGCCAAATCGCTAGGCTCGATATACCTTTGAGGTGCCTTGGATCGAACATTATGTCCGACAAAGATAAGTTGTGAAACTGGAACCAGTAAGAGAAATTTGCGAATTCATGGTATATTGAGTCCAGTCGTTCTATTTCAGGATGGTTTGACTGAGTCACTGTCCCTTGCAGCCCGTCCATTTTCGTAGTAGTTCACCGTACGTCACTTGATCGCTGAAATAAAGTTTAACGCAGTCTGTGGGGACGGTCAGAAAATATCAGGACTTTTCATGCCCCTGTCCTTCCACGCACAGCAACCTACACATAATACACATGAGCGAAAACCACACTTCATCGCCATTATTAATCGGTCAGTTTATTTTCAATGAACAGTGTTTATATAAGATTTGAACATTTAAACAAGGTAGGTGTTAGGGCTGCTACCATGGACTGTAAGCTGGAGGAAGAGAGATCTGTAATTATCTTCCCACTTTTAGAGGAACCTTGTCACATATATTTTTTTTTCCTAAAGACTGCATGTCCCTTTTAACCTTTAATAGCTGGGTTTCACAGTTTAGAGAGCACAGGACAAGCGAGAGGGACAAATCTAGCCCAGGGAGGCTAGTGACAATAAGGCAGTGACCCGATACAATGGTGGCGATTGTTGATATTTGTTTTTGTCAACAAGGATCGCAGAGTGACATTGCAAGAGGTAGCCAATTAGTTTAGCATCAGTAAACACCATAGCAAAGAACATTTAGGGTGTTTTAACCATGATGGAAATGCGTTATTGACATGTATTGTCACTGGGGATGAACTGTGGTTTCATTGTGTTGAACCTGAAACTAAAGCTCAGTCAAAGCAAGCAGTGAAGAGCTAGTTCTCGACCTTCCAAGAAGTTTAAGCTGTCTCCATCTGCTGGCAATGTTTTGCTGGTTGCTGTTTTGGGGATTCACGTAGAATAATAATATAGGGATCAAACATGGTTTTTCATGCATTAACATTCGCCAGGTCCCGTGGGAGGTGTTGAAAACCGAGGCCGAAGTATGTAGGGACCTGGCGAATCGAAGGAAATGAGAACCTGTTCGATCGCTATTATTGCATAAAAATTAAAAACATTTGCTGTATTTCGCGTTATTTCTTGCACTATTTTGTTTCGCCATTTCACTGGTGTCTCGCGAACGCAATTTCCACGGACTATGCTCGTTCAAGGGCCGGACACTACACATCTCGTGACGGCAGCAATTATGTGGCCCCGGTACAGGCATACTGAAAGTTGTGTAGCCGTGCATTAACAGCGCGTGAATTGCCTTGTTAATACACGGCTTTCCGCCGGTTAATGCACGGCTGTTAATAACGTGCGGCACTGCTTTTTATGCAATAATACTGGCTCATGTAAAAAGTCGAACTGTGGCTGCTAAATACTATTCAGAAGTATTTTTAAATAAACTCGAAGAAAAACTTTTAAAACAATGCGTCCCAGGCTAGCCCAGAAAAAAAAAATGTCCTACTTTTGCACGACTATAGCCCCCTCTCACACGGACTCGTCTACAGTAGAACTTATCAACTTCTTCAAGTGGCAATTGATCGTCATCCATTTATGCAGACCTTGCCTCCACCCCCTACGACTTTTTTCCAAAACTGAAAGAAAAAGACTCGCTGGAAACAAATGCGAGACCAGGGCGGCCTTGATTTTAGATGTAAATGGCCCCTCAGAGTAGATTTTCTTCATAATTTACCGAGTGAAAAAAAAAAAAACTCCGCGAAGATGGCAAACGTGTATAGACGTCGTGGGTGTTGGGGTGGGGGGATACTTTGAAAAAGAATAAAAAAATATTTTTGAAAAATAAGTAACGATTTTTCAGAGAGAGCAAAGAGTCTAAATATTTTTCGATCGCCCCTCATATGTTATGTGTATCTCATGCTCCCCACTAATTCATAGTGAAAACAGGGTATGTAGTGTCTACAGTAGACTGACAGACTGACTCCCGTTTAACTGATATATGAATCAGCATAAAAACTATTTATATTTTTCAAAACTCCTACCTTTTGGAATATTCTTCTCTCTGATTTGGCTGATCACTTATATACACGAGTTTCTGACTGTTAAGGGAGATGATATGTGTAGAAAAATAGTCAAGGAGGAGTAGTTTACCTTTGTTAGATGAGAAATGTAAAACTCATAGCGTGGTGCCAGGCTATGACTACAGTGTTAAAGAGATTTTCAGAACTTTGCCGTTTTAAAACCAGCTTTTTCAATTTGTTTATTGTTTCTTGCAATGTTTCAGTAAATAATTGTATGTCTCCCGTACTTCACTATAGTGTAGTTAGTATTTTCCCGCTTTGTGATCATTGAAACCATTCCGGGATTTTTTTTTTTTTTTTTTTTTTTTTTTTTTTTGAAATTTACAGGAAGTCATTGGTGAGGTCTTATTGGCCCACACTGGCTAGTCTAGCCATCACGAAAACACGCCTATATAATTTTGACCCCCTTAAACCCCACTTTCATATAGTAAAACTGGGGTGTACAGGGGTATACATTATTTTTCTTATTTCTGCTCAAAGACATAGATTGTGGGTACTCGTTAGAACCGCCTCTCCGCGGCGGTTCTAACGAGTATCCACAATCTATGTTTTGAGCAGAAATATGAAAAATAACAAGAGTTTTTTATCTGAAAATTTTCAGTTTTTGGAGGTGAAATTGTCTGTATATTTGAATAGGCGTGTTTTCGTAATGCAAGAAAACTGGAAACTTAAGCAGTTTTCTGTTTGGTGTATATGTGTTCATTACTCTCAAGGGTAGTACTTTTTTAGAATCTAAATATGTGCTTAACGCTTAGCACTCTGGGTAAAATTTAAAAAAAAAAAAAAAAAAAAAAAACCCAAAAAAAACACATAACACAAAACAAAACAAATATTACACTAAACAAAGAAAAATTACATTTCCTATTCCCCTTTTCTTCATAATAATCAAACACTACTCAACTGTTGTATTAGTGCTAGTCTATCTCCAGACTATCTTTTCTATCATTTTTCTCTTTTCTTTTCAAAGGTATACAATCTAGTACAGCTTCTAATGATCTGATAAGTTAAGTCCCTTTGTAGTAAAACGGTGAAATGGTATTAAAGAGACAAATACAGCTACAGGAAGTAATAAAGAATAAAAAAAGGCGAAACAAATGGAGCCAGTCTATATTAATGTAGTCACCTGCTTAGTAGTAAAGCACTTCTCTGACTGTGTGCAACAAATCGGCTATTCGTAATCATTTTAGTATACATGTACACCCAACACTTGTTAATTTTGTCAAGCTATATCAACGGAGACCAATTTTTCGTAGCGTCTGTCACAATACACGCTGCTTCATTTTATATTTCCTTCAATTAATTAATTTCATGTCGCCTCTGTGTGACTCAGTTGCCTATTATCCTTCACCGGAAGGCAGCAATGCCGGAGGTGGACAGATAAACACACCTTCACCGGAGGCAGCAATGCCGGAGGTGGACGCAAAAAAAACCAAAACCTACTGGTTAACCGCTTAAAGCCTGCCCAGTAAAAAAAAAAAGAAAAAAAAAAAAAATTAATTTCATGTCCAACACTACGTTAGCATATTCATATTATATATATATATATATATATATATATATATATATATATATATATATATATATATATATATTATATATATATATATATATATATATATATATATATATATATTAAGTTGAAATTTTCATTTCCGCATCACATTAAAGCAGCAGGGTCTAATAAATGGCATTATCATTCAGTGTCAGATTCACTCAGTCTATTCGTAAATTCATCATTACGAAAAAAAGCCTATCCAAATATATTGAAAATTTCACCACCTAAAACTGAAAATTTTCAGATAAAAAAAACTGATATTTTTCATATTTCTGCCAAAGACATAGATTGTGGGTACTCGTTAGAACCGCCTCCCCGCAGAAATAAGCAGAAATAAGAAAAATAATGTGTACCCCTGTAAACCCCAGTTTTACTATATAAAAGTGGAGTTTAATGGGGTCAAAATTATATAGGTATGTTTTCATGATGTTCAACACTTTGCATGCTGGATAAAATCTTCAGCAGACGACATTTTGAAATATTTTCTATTTTTACTAGAAAATAGGATTTGACAAATCATACAAATAAAGAATTTGAATGAAGTTCCAGATCCTATTTTATACTAGAATATAGTATTTTAAATAGAAAATAGGATTTGACGTCTTGCAAATTGTCTCCTCAGGAGACGATTTTCACATGAAGTGTCAGATCCTGTTTTGCTAGAAAAAAATAAGAAAAATATCATCAGTTTGTCGTCTGCTGATTTTGCCCATTGCATGGTGCTCACATGAAACAATAATTTGAATAAGTATTTGCTGAAAATAGAGCTGGATAACTTCATAAAACTGTTCATTGCCTGGCCCCGAGGTTATAAAACTTACGTCGTGCTCAGCTCAGCTGAACATGAATTTTCCTCTGCTTATAGGTATGACTATATAATAATATAACAATTAAAATAAGCCTTTCTACCTCCTTCTGAATGCCATTTGTATAATTGTGCCTTTACTTATTAAATAAAACGTGAAACGATAATACCCCGCCATTATCGTGTTTTGGGCAGATAACTCTGTCAACAATTGACGAAATTTGTTATGAGCAAGCCCAGAGCAGATCTCCACAGTATCAATGCACACATCAATTTGGTGGAAATACACTGAGATTTACTCAAGTTATTGTCCTGAAAATAAAGTATGGATGTGTTGCAGGCAGATAATTCTGTCAAAAATAGAGAAAATTCTACCATTAGCAATCCCAAAGTAGATGTCTATAATACCAATGCACACACCAAGTTGGGTGAAAATTCATTGATATTTAGTAAAGTTATCGCCCAGAAATGAAAATACAGACGTGTCCTGAGCAGATAACTCTGTCAAAAATTGACAAAATTTACCAATCATCAATCCCAAAGCAGATCTCCACAGTATCAATGCACACAACAAGTTTGGTGAAAATCCATTTATAATTCCTAAACTTAAAAGTTATCATCCGGAAATGAAAATATGGATTTATCCCGGGCAGATAACTCTGTCAAAAACTGACGAAATTTGCCCATTAACAATCACAAACCAGACACCCAAATATCAATTCACACACCGAGTTTAGTGAAAATCCATTGACATTTACTCAAGTTATCGTTCGGAAACGAAAATACGGACGGATGGACGGACAGACGGACGGACACACGGACAGCCAACGTGATACCATAATACGCCACTACTATTGTGCGGCGGGGTATAAAAATGAGTACTTGTAATTGTTGTGTATTATATATCACACAAAAACAATGGTTAACCAAATATTTTTCTTACTGACAAAAAATCCTATGTAGTGGGTACTCATTAGAAGCATCTCCACGGAGGCGCTTCTAATTAGTTCCAGCAGCATACACTTTCATGAACAAATAAGAAAAGTATGCATTATGTTAAAGTAAAGTATCTTATTTATAACGATTGTTTGGAAGTATGCATTTTACATGGATGTGTTCATGTAATGCATCACGAAAACATGCCTATATAATTTTGACCCCCTTAAACCCCACTTTTATATAGTAAAACTGGGGTTTACAGGGGAATAAATTATTTTTCTTATTTCTGCTCAAAAACATAGATTGTGCGTACTCGTTAGAACCGCCTCTCCGAGGCGGTTCTAACGAGTACCCGCAATCTATGTTTTGAGCAGAAATATGAAAATATCAGAGTTTTTCTCTGAAAATTTTCAGTTTTTGGAGGTGAAATTTTCTATATATTTGAATAGGCGTGTTTTCGTAATGGGATTTCGTCGGCAATCCTCACTTCATTAAACACCTACGTGAAATATATAAATGTAAAAGAAAATAAAAGAAATAAGCCTTGCGTAAACAAATAGATAAAATAAACAAATAAACTAAATACCAATTTTCTCATGAACCTTCTTATAAGCAGCACATCTCCGAAGCCTTTCATACACATTTCTGTGGCCTTCCGAAAGCACAGCTTATTAAATATATGCACTTTCCAGCTTAGAGGTCGTTGTCAGTAGGATGCTTCTTAGGAAAAGCGGTCTCATTAAGCCGGAGTATAACATGTAGAAAGCTAATAACTATGGAATCTAAAAGCAATACGGACTATTGCATTCAAAGCGCTGCATGTTGGGTAAAAATCAAACACACAGTTAATCTATTTTTATCTAGAGACCCTCGAAAAGGTAACTGGCAAACAGTGCAGAACCAGATCAGACGCTGCTGTTTGCAATTCGTTCAGCCATTTTTCTTTGGGAATATTTAAATCTCATGGCCTATAGTGTAAGAAGATTTCGTCTGTCTAAAATGAGTTGTTAATGAGTTATTTAATCATCTACCATCTAGTATACAAGACTGGAAAATACACCCACAAGATATTCGATACTACAACAGTAAGGGGTCTTTAACATTCTAAATGTTGGCTAAAATTTTCAGAAGAAGACAATTCTAACTATTTTACTTAAATTTTCTTAGAAAATAGCCTTTGACATTTTATGCAAATTGTCTCCCAAGGAGACAATTTGCATGAAATACCAAAGACTGTTTTCTTAGATAATATCATGTGATTTATATATAACCGCAACCCTCCCCCAACCCTCCGCAAAAAAAAAACAAAACAAACAAAACAAAACAAAAAAAAACAAAAAAAAAAAAAAAAAAGAAAAAAAAAAAAGAAAAAAAAAACATATCATATTTAGCCATATATTCGGACAGGCCTGAGCAAACAGTGAAGACTCAGATCTGATGCCGCAGTCCATTTAAACCAACCTCGGTGGCTAAGTTGGATGCGCGTCCAACTGGAGATCGGGAGGTTGCGGGTTCGACGTCCGCCGGGTCCGAAATATTCTTTCGTGGAGATTGATCATGAAATATTTTGTACGATCATTGTCTCCCGTCCGCTAATTTAAGAAGGGCAGTTATCAGAGTTTCTGGCGAAAGAATGTGCACAATCATGGTTAACCGCTCGGAGGACTAAGCCTGTCCAGGAAAATTGTGCTTAAGTAAACTGACCCCAACCCCAAACATAACCCGAATGTGTTGACTATGCCGTAAAACCTCAACACAAACAAAGAAGTCCGTCCGTTCAGGGTCTTTATTGATTTCCGCTCATATTCACCAGGTTTTATTGTTTGTTTGTTTTTCACATCAACAATAATTTATTTGCAATGGAATTACTTTGTTCTGAATGACCATACATTGCATCTTATTGTCTTAACTATTTCTGTGGTTTGCTCTCTAGTATTTACTAAGGCTGGCTAATCGGAGCTGAAAAGATAATCGATTATCAGTCCTGCCATTGTGATCGATAATCGATTAGTAATCACTGAAGATTTGGTCATAATTTTACATGCCTGAGCATGACCCATTTGTTATACTTTATTGTATGTATTTGGTCAGACAGGCCTAAGCAAACAGTGTAGACCCTGATGAGACGCCGCAAACGCGGCGTCTCATCAGGGTCTACACTGTTTGCCACTCATCCAGCTATTTTTAGACACAACAGTGGGAAATAAACTGTACTTGTTCAAATTTTAGTATGGTAGAGTTGAGGTGTCTGAATACTAAGGGTAAAGTAATAAACACAGAAACCAAATGATCGATTATTAGCAAATCATTTTTGCGGGGTTTATCAATCAATTAATCGATTATCCGATTAATTGTGCCAGTCTTAGATTTACTCTAAAATTAAATTTACGGCTAAAAATTATCTGACCTATGCAATTTCTATAGGAAAGTGATTTTTGTTTTATCTAAGAAAATATGTTGAACATTTCTTTGCGGATATTTACTCATTGATATTTCAAGACAATAATGAAAATTTAAGAAATTTTGAACGAGTGGAATTAGTTGAACACCCTACGCCACCGATTTCTGCATAATATGCAGCCAATTTTACTATTGACAAGTAAAAATATTCATTTATTTACGTGGTGAAACACAGACTAAGATCAGCCGCATCCCCACCGACTGATCAGACTATTTGCTGTCTGTCTGAAGACGGTTTGGATCCTTTGCTACCCAAAGAGAGCCCTGCAAAGACTGATCAGTCAATGTTGATGCGCAGGCTGATCCGAGTCTCGGCACACCTGTAATCTTGTATGAAATGCTGTGCCCTCGCTTATCTAGTAATGACTAGAAACTGTGAGAAATGTAGGTAAAGTTATTTTGCTTTCTTAGTTCAAATAAATTCTTCTCAGTAGTAGAAATAATACACTTGAATGACGTTGGTCCAAGGTGGGGAAGCTGATCAAATTTTTGTTCGGCGTCGGTTGTCTGCTAGAAGAGTCTGTCTAAAAACATTCACATTAACCTAGCTAGCACTGCTTAAGTCCATATCGGACCGTTATGGGCCCAATAGGAATGCCAGCTGAGAAAAATAATCAAAAGCTAAATCATGACATGAAAAATGTTCTGCTTGGGTAGGCTCCCGTGGGGTAGGCGGTTTGATTTCTAGGTTTCCTCCCACAATAAGACTGCGTTTTGTGTGGTAGACTTGTTCACGAACAATTTTATACGTCTGAGCACACTGCAGTCCTGTTGGCTCCTCTTAATTGACAAAAAAAAAAAAAAAAAAAAAAAAATGTTGGGTATTGGCGAGCGAAAGGAAGTTATCTGAATGTGTTTTAAATTTGGTATGATGGGTACGTTTGTATGCTACAAGTGCATACGTCCACCAAAAAATGAAAATTTTCAGATAAAAGATCCGATATTTTTCATATTTCTGTTCAAACATAGATTATGGGTAGCCGTTAGAACCGCCTCGACGAGGCGGTTCTAACGAGTACCCACAATCTATGTTTCGAGCCAAAATAAGAAAAAAAATGTATACCCCTGCAAACCGCTGTTTTATTATATTAAAGTGGTTTATAAGGGGGGTCAACATTATATAGGCAGGTTTTCGTGATGAAGTGAAGATATGATTGTAAGATTTTATTACTATTATTATTACAACAGACTGTCAGATGGCAGCTTTAATACTTTCGAACGAATTGAAAATTCATGGGAACGAATTCAATCGAACGGATTATTGTTAGGACATTGTTGGGCACGAATAAATATGCATAAAATTGGTGGGAATAAGCTATTAAATTCGTGGAAGCCAATTATTGATTTATGGGATTGAGTTAGAAACACAACCGTATGTCTGTTCCAGGGTTCCGTATGTAAGATCATGTTCTATACAAAAATACATCAAAAGAGATGGCAAATCCCCCGACCAATCCGCCATTTCTAAATTTGGTGTATATTTCAATCAGATATCATGGAAATATTGAAATGGAGCAAAGTAAAAAAAAAAAAAAAAAAAAAAAAAAAAATTGCAAAGATAGTATGACATGTGACCAAATTAATAAGTGAAAACAATTATATGTGTACTGTAAATGATTTTATTTTGCATGTCGTTTTATTTATTTATTTTTTTTTTTGTAAAAATCATCTGTTAGTGACTTCTGATCTGATTATTTGTATAGGATACACAGTATCTGCAAATTCTTTGAATTTGTGAGTGTACATATTCAGAAATAATAGCAAAAATAAATGCCTTGTAAAAGTAAAGGTATTTGTTGTATGTTTATTGGGGTAAAAAATCAACACAGCAAAAATTGTCCTTCATGCATGTGACATACCTACTTGACTCGATGTATGTCCCTACCAAAAAATATCAAGTTATTTCAAACAGTATGGGAGTTACGGCCTGCACAAGATTTCGGAATCAGGGGATAGAAGTACTTAATGGAGAAAGTACGAGTACTCTTGAACACGACATGCCTACTCGTCCTTATCTATGCCTCTACCAAATCTTATCAAAATAGTCCAAACCACATAAACAAGAATTTGGCTTAGAAATTCATTCAGGGGCGGTAACTAGAACGCAACCACAGCAGAGGTTGTCCTTCTTGCATGCGACATGCATACTGGTCCTTATCTAAGCCTCTACAAATTATTTTCTAAATATTTCAAACCATTAAGAAGTCATTGAGTACACAAGAATTTGGTTAGAAATTTATTTAGTGGAGTGTACAAGAAAAAAAACAACAACAAAAAACAAAAACAAAACAAACTAGAATTGTCCCTCTTGCATGTGACTCTCCTACTTGACCAAATATATATATATATATATATATATATATATATATATATATATATATATATATATATATATATATATATATATATATATATATATATATATATATATATATTTATTTATTTATTTATTTATTTATTATTTATGTATTAGAAATTTCATGGATACATACATACATACATATATACAAGAAGAGTACATATATATGTACCATTGGATTGGACGTAGGCATTGACCAGATATATGTGTCCCATCAAAATATTATTAAATTATCTCAGACAGTAAGGGAGATATAGCCTGCACAAGATTTCAGCTCCAGGGGAGATACGTACATAACACAAGAGGCCCACGGGCCACGGTTCGCTCACCTGAGTGACATAGCCACTGCAGACATGCAGATGTTCCCAATAATATATGTAAAGATTCAGCTATAAGGCATCTTCGGTTTTGGAGACTAAGATTTTTAAATGTTTTTCCCATACAAATACATAGGGAAGCAAACTTGTACAACCATTATTTAGCAACTTTGGTAGACCCCCTGTCCCCGATGATTTAAGCAAAGATTCAGCCCCAAGGCATCCTCAGTCCTGGAGGAGAAGATTTTCAAAGGTTTTTACCATATATGGGCATGGCGGCCATCTTGGTCAATGAACCTAGACCATTTTAGCAATCTTTCATTCCCCAACCTAAGGAGGATCCATATGAAATTTGAGCAAAATTGGCCCAGAGGCTCCAGAGGAGAAGTTGTTTGAAATTCTGAATATTTTTCCCATACAAATGCATAAGGTTCCGGAGGAGAAGATTTTTAAAGGTTTTTATCATATATGGCCATGGCGGCCATCTTGGTCAACTAACCGCGACCATTTTAGCAATCTTTCATTCCCCCAACCTAAGAAGGCTCCATATGAAATTTGAGCAAAATTGGCTCAGGGGCTCCAGAGAAGAAGTCGTTTGAAATTCTGAACATTTTTCCCATTCAAATGCATAAGGAAGCAAAATTGACATTACCATAAAAAGGTCAAATGTCAATGTACGACCATTATTTAGCAACTTTGGTAGACCTCCAGTTTCCGATGATATAGGTAAAGGCTCAGCCATGAAGCATCCTCGGTTTTGGAGAACAAGATTTTTAAAGGTTTTTTCCCATACAAATGCATAGGGAAGCAAACTTGACCTTGCCGTAGAAAGGTCAAATGTCAATATACGACATTTATTTTAGCAATTTTGGTAGACCTCCCGTCCCCGATGACTTATGCAAAGATTCAGCCCCAAGGCATCCTCGGTTCTGGAGAAGAAGATTTTTAAAGGTTTTTACTATATATGGGCATGGCGGCCATCTTGGTCAATAGACCGCGACCATTTTAGCAATTTTTCGTTTCCCCAACCTAAGGAGGCTCCATATGAAATTTGAGCAAAATTGGCTCAGGGGCTTCAGAGGAGAAGTCGTTTGAATATGTTAACGGACGGACGGACGGACGGACGACGGACGAAAATTGATCACAATAGCTCATCCTGAGCATAGCTCTGGTGAGCTAAAAAAGTGAGACTTTTCTCTCTTGCACGTGACTACTGATCCTTATCTATGCCTCCACCAAATATTATCCCAATATTTCAAACCATTAAGAAGTTATTGAGTGTACAAGAAATTGGCTTAGTAATTTATTCAGGGGAGATAACCAGAACCTGACATGCCAACTGGTTCTTAGCTATGCCTGTACCAAATATTATAAAAGAATATTTCAAACCATTTAGAAGTTATAGAGTGCACAAGACTTTCGTTTAAAAATTCGTTAGGGGATATAGGTAGAAAAAAAAAAGAACAAAACGAGATTTGTCCTTCTTGCATGCAACACTCCTACTTGATCTGATGTATTTTTCTATCAAATATTATCAAATTATCTCAAACAGTAAAGGAGTTATAGTCTGTACAAGATATGGGTTTCAGGGGAGATAACGACATAACGAACAAAGTGAGAGTTGTCTCTCTTGCATGCGACGCCCCTTTTGGTCCTTAACTATGCCTCTTCCAAATATTATAAAAATATTTCAAACCATTTAGAAATTATCGAGTGCACAAGAATATAGCTTAAAACTTCGTTCAAGGAGATAACTAGAAAAAAAAATAGAAAAACAGCAAAAGCTGTCCTACCTGACCTGATATATGTCCCAATAATATATATCAAATTATCTCAAACAGTATGGGAGTTATGGCCTGCATAAGGTTTCTGCTTCAAGGGAGATAACTACATAACTAAGAAAGTGAGAGTTGTCTCTCTTGCATGTGACACGCCTACTGGTCCTCCTCTTCATCTCTACCAATTACTATCAACTTAACTCAACCGGTATGCGAGTTATGATCTGCACAAGATTTGGACTTCAGGCGAGATAACTACATAACAAAATAAGTGAGAGTTTTCTGTCTTGCACGCGACATAAATACTGATTCATTCCTACAAAAAATATTAAAATATGGCTAAGGGTATCAAAGTTATGGAGCGCACACGGATGTATCTTAGGATAGCTGCTTCAGAGGAGATAACTACATTAAAATGAAAGTGAGAGTTGTCTCTCTTTCACGGGACACGCCTACGGGTCCTCCTCTTCATCCTTACCAAATATTATCAAGTTGTCTCAAACAGTACTAAAGTTATGACCAGCACAAGAGTTTGGCTTCAAGGGAGATATCTACAAAATAAAAATACTGAGAGTTGTCTCTCTTGCACGCGACACGCCTACTGGTCCTCCTCTTCATTCCTACAAATTTTATCACAATATGTCTATGGGTTGAAAGTTATGGAGCGCACAGATGAGTCTATGGATTTCTGCTTCAGGGCGATAACTACATAACGAAGAAAGTGAGAGTTGTCTCTTGCATGCGACGCGCCCGCTGGTCCTCCTCTTCACCCTTACCAAATATTATCAAATTATCTCAAACAGTATGGGATTTAGGGCCCACACAATATTTTGGCTTCAGGAGAGATTACTACATAATAAAGAAAATGAGAGTTGTCTCTCTTGCACATGGCACGCCTACTGGTCCTCGCATTTATTCCCACGAAATACTATCAAAATATGTCTAAGGGTATAAAAGTTATAGGGCGCACAATGATGAGTCTATGGATTTCTGCTTCGGGGGAGGTAACTACATAACGAAGAAAGTGAGAGTTGTCCCTCTTGCACGCGCGACACGCTTACTGGCTCTCCTGTTCATTCCTACCAAATAATATCAAATTATCACAAACACTAAGGGAATTATGGCCTGCACAAGATTTCGGCGTCAGTGGAGATAACTACATAATGAAGACAGTAAGAGTTATCTCTCTTGTACGCGACACGCCTACTGGTCCTTTTCATTCCTACCAAATATTATCAAATTATCAAAATCAGTAAGGGAGTTATGGCCTGTACAAGATTTCGGCGTAAGGGGAAATAACTACATAACGAAGATAGTGAGAATTGTGTCTCTTGTACGCGACATGCCTACTGGTTCTCCTCTTCATTCCTACCAAATACTTGCAATATAGATCTACAAGTATGAAACTTAAAGAGCGAACATGGATGCGTTTATGGATTTCTACTTAAGAGGAGATAACTAAATCTACATAAGGAAGAAAGTGAGGGTTGTCTCTCTTACACGCGACACACCTACTGGGCCTCCTTTTTATCCCTACCAAATATCATCAAATTATCTTAAACAGTAAGGGAGTTATGGACTGCACAAAATTTCTGCTTTAGGGGAAATAACCACATAACGAAGACAGTGAGAGTTGTCTCACTTGCACGCCTACTGGTCCTCCTCTTCATTCCTATCAAATATTATTAAAATATGTCTAAAGGTATCAAAGTTATGGAACGCATAAGGTTGCGTCTACGGACGGAATGACGCCATTCTGATCGCTATATCCCCCGAACCTACCGGTCGGGAAAATTCCCGAACCTACCGGTCAGGGGATAAATACAAACATAAACACAACGTACAAAAACTCAACCAACACCTATTTGTGGTCGTAAATACAACGCACAAAAAGCCCACAGTGTAAAATTTAATTTCTAGAAATCACATTATTCTCTGAAGACTAGTCATGGTTGTATACTACTGAGGCTTGTATGGGCAGGGAGGAGAATTGGGGTGGTGGGGGTGGTGAAGGGGACAATATCCGATACCCCTTTAAATTAGCAGGCGAATGGTTTCCTAAATTATCCTATATCACTGAAACAAAAATATCCCTGAAATTACCAGTATAAGATACAGACAGAAAAAGCTGTATTTGTCTTGTCTTTTATATATAGAGCCTCTTCCGTAGTAGGAGATTCTCTTCCGTAGTAGGAGCATCTTTGTGACTTTGTTTTCTAGGACTGTGACTTTTGCTTTTTCTCGTTATTCTTTTTTTTTTTTTTTTTTACTAAAACATTCAATATCCCTGAAATTAATTACAGTATCCCATATCCCTGGAAGTGAAACAACTGATATCCCATATCCCTGGAGATAAAAAGGCAAATACTCCGTATCCCTAAAACCCCATTACTGCCTTGCTACTCTGTCTCCCAAAATTGTCGGACCAACATACATATAATGTACGTGATGTGTTGATTTATTCCCCGCAGCTGGCAAAGTTTGAGACATTGGTTATGGTAAGAGTCGGTGTGTCCGTGGCTCCCTGAATCTCTTCATTTCCGGGATGTAATTCAATAACCCTCTGAAATATTTTAATGAAACTTCACACACGTACTAAACTTAATGAGATGATAATTATATCCCGATTAAGAAAGACAATACTTGCCCCTTGATTCTTGAGTTAACTACTCTTATCATATGCGGCGGGGGACTTTGGCCACTTTGTGTCAATCTTCTGTTTTATTCAACAGAAATCTTAGCGACATCCTTGGAAATGTTTCTTATGACAGTGCGTTTCTCTCGATCTGATCAGGGCCTTCTCTGTTCGTCAACCATAGCTCCTTCTAATGAGTACCCACAACATATGTTTTTTATAAAGGAAGATGAAAATATTTATCTGAATACGCCTGTTATCTGAAGCCATGGGCAATATATTGAAGAGAAGCCAAATTTTATTAAATGTTTTAAAAAGTAAATAAGGGCCCTTTCTTCATACTGAAGTCTGTATCTGTATCCGCATTTATTTACACATTTCTGGGACTAGCCACTTCCCGCAAATCACCATTCCCATTTTTAGTCCTGTAATGGTTTGGTAAGATACGGATTATTCATAATTAATGTTTCCCAGAATTCATTTTACTAATATGTTTACGTATCATTAGTCATACAAACAGTGTTTGATTGTATAATGTAACAAAACAATGGCATGGGTCAATGATTTACTTACGTTTTTACTTGTTTACATAAAACTGAAGATCTTGGTGCGCCCATGCGTTGTGCATGCGTGATTCATGCATGTACGTTAGATTTTGTTGAACACACGCACAAACGCACGCAGGCAGGCAGACGGGCGGACGGACGAACGGACGGACGGACGGGCGAACGAATGGACGGACGGACGGACAGACAGATAGATAGATAGATAGATAGATAAACAGTATACCATTGGTCTGTGCGAGCAAATGCGAAAACGTATATGTGATAAGTTTTGCTTATGTACGCATATTTGTATGTGACAGTTTTCTTCAAAAATGAATAGAAGTCTTAAAATTACTGTCTGGTTTCTTTAAAAATGTTGATGAAAAGATTCAACACTGAATGTAAAGATTGGGAGAAATGAACCGGCTAACCGAATAAGCAGAAGAATCAAGCACTTTCCAAACTATAATACGTGGACGATTTAATTTGGGTGGATCCCATGTCCTTGGTTTGGTCCCCTGACCCCGGTCCCCTCCCCGCCCACACCCGTGAATCGACAGATGTTTTTCTTCTGTTCTGACTGCCAATGTATATAAACTTCTTGTCATGAGCCCCATTTTTATTTTATCGCAATTATTTTAATGTGACTTAATTGTTTCTCTGTGATGGTACACAGACTGAGTAGGACGACCACATGGACCGAACAATTCTATGTAATCTGAATAATTTTGGAGCTTAGGGTTAAGATTAGGATCATGTAAAGCTGGTTAAATACATTCTAAAAGAAAAATCACTTTTGAGAGCAGTGCACACATATAGAAATGAAAATCGCTTAAGTACGAAGATTTATGGCCAGACTAGCTCGTTACGGCTAGTTGGGGTTCATCAGTAGCTCCAATATATATCAGTGATCAGAAAGGACGAACACATACACTCGACTCTCGTTATCTCGAATTCCAAGGGACTCTCTGAAATACTTCGATATATCCGTCCTCCACATATCAGATTTGCAGAATTGAGGAAAAAAATAATTCGCACAACCACATTTAACAAATATATATGTAATTGGACTCTTGAATTTAGAGATATATTGAAAATGCTCCTCTTTTTCCACAATATTTTTTACCTGTTGTTAGATTTTCATGTTTAGGCAGGGACCAGATTTTTACTTCGAGATAAACGGTTATTCTAGATAAGCGAGGTCGAGATAACGAGAGTCAACTGTATAAACTATACTACAGTAAAGTACGATGAGATGTTTTTCATTAACTGTAGTGAAGATATATTTATTTTAAAAGAAATAACCTTTCTAAAAGAAATAACCCTTGAGAAAGCCATGAGAGCAATAACAAGTGCAGAAATGAAAATAGCTGAAGTGTCAAATTTTTCTGGGCCAGCCTAACTAGATTTGGCCGCTTCTTTATAACCATTGACCGTTCTAAAGCGGTAGTTCTGACATTGTTTATGCCTTGTATTACTTTGTGGCCTCTGACTGCGACATTGTTTATGCCTTGTATTACTTTGTGGCCTCTGACTGCGACATTGTTTATGCCTTGTATTACTTTGTGGCCTCTGACTGCGACGTTGTTTATGCCTTGTATTACTTTGTGGCCTCTGACTGCGACATTGTTTATGCCTTGTATTACTTTGTGGCCTCTGACTGCGACATTGTTTATGCCTTGTATTACTTTGTGGCCTCTGACTGCGACGTTGTTTATGCCTTGTATTACTTTGTGGCCTCTGACTGCGACATTGTTTATGCCTTGTATTACTTTGTGGCCTCTGACTGCGACATTGTTTATGCCTTGTATTACTTTGTGACCTCTGACTGCGACGTTGTTTATGCCTTGTATTACTTTCTGGCCTCTGACTGCGACGTTGTTTATGCCTTGTATTACTTTGTTTGTTTGT
Source organism: Anodontia alba (assembly GCA_964016985.1). Taxonomy (NCBI): domain Eukaryota; kingdom Metazoa; phylum Mollusca; class Bivalvia; order Lucinida; family Lucinidae; genus Anodontia; species Anodontia alba. The sequence goes on from OZ024836.1 coordinate 49,642,669, forward strand.
GTTAAGGTTTTACAGCCCAATCAACCCAATGGGGTCATGTCGAGCGCGGTCAGTTTACCTAACTACACGTTTACTGGGCAGGCTTAGTCCTCTAAGCGGTTAACCAGTATTGTGCACATTCTTTCGCCAGAAACTGACAACTACCCTTCTTGAATCAGTATTACTTTGTGGCCTCTGACTGCGGAGATATGTTTGTTTAATCCTGTTTGGCGCTTACTTCTTGTGCGTATTCTGTCTACAGTCGATGGTTCGAACATCTTTGGACCATGGAAATTTGTTCGAGATATAGCTAGTTCGAGCCACCGAGGGTAAATGATAGCGCCAGGTCAGGAAGCAGATGGTAATAATTTAGGGAAGTCTTTTTGGTCTTCTATACAATAATGGTTTGTTCAGTATACTCATAAGAATCGCCTCGATGAGGTGATTCTAATGAGTACACAAAACGTCTTTCTCTAAATATATGTTTTCTTGAGCTATCGGAAGGTAAACGAGCAATCGGTAATCGAATCATCGAGGTTTTACTGTACCTAGCTTTGTGATCACCTCACTTTAGGAATGACGGAAGTAGTATAGGATGTCACTATGGGTACGACAACCTATGCTACTGACGGAGGTGGTCGCTTGGATAGTCGTAACTAGTTAGTCTAACTTTGGATGTTTCTATTCATTTGTTCGTACTTTCAGTATTGGAGGTTGACTGCGATCTTTGAATGCGACACTTCCTGATTTTTTCTATTATAGGGCATAGGGAAACAATCGTCTCAGGACTTTTTATTGGTGCAAAAAGCTGCAGGGAAGCCTGGGGTAGTAATTTTATGTAAGGCGACCTGTTATTGGTAAATAATAAAGATGAATTCAAACTTACACTAATCTGACGGAAAAATGTTTGTGTGTAATGAATGTTTCTGTTTGTGTTAGCTGGAGCCAAAAGTAGAGGTAGTGAAATTTCAATTTTAATTTTTTAAACCTGCCAACTGAGGGGTTGCTATATTCAGCCATCAAAGAGTTCCAGAACGTGCTGGTAACAGTGGTGTTTTCCGTTATTTATTTTTTGTGCTAATCCTGGTATTTGAATTAAAACACATTTAGGAAGCCCAGCTATACCCTGAAATGAACTAGTAACCACCATAAAGGGTGGAATTACTAGGAAGCTCTATGGCGAAAATAATTAGTTCCCTGTACCGTAAATTTTAACTATTCGCTACTCTCAATGACGAAGACAATGCTGTTTACTCAGAAATGGCTCATACGGTTGAGTGTGTCTTTGACAGTCAATCCCTGGCCAACAGCCACTGCTCTTGATATCTGCAACAAGAGAATACGTATGACTTAAAAACAATAGACTTAAAAAAGAGGAGGACTTGGTGATCATTGAGCCTGTTCCGATATTATTAGGAATACTGTATGAAGGTCAGCGATGATGCCTTATTGGTAAGAACTACAGTTGAACCTCAGTAGCTTGAACATCGATGGCTCGTTTACCATGGCTAGTTCGAACTCGTTTTTGTGTCCCTAGGAAATTCTTCCGAGATCTAAAAAAAAAAACAAATATTAAAAGATATTTTAGGATTCTTTTTCCTATTTTATCATGAAAATGTATGTTGTGTGTATTTATTAGAATCGCCTCATCGATGCGATTCTAATGAGTACACTCAATATACGATTTTTAAATAAAAACTCGAAAGGAAATGCATATAGTATTCCTGTTCATCTGCTAATCTGGCGATAAGGTTAACCCTCAGTGGCTCGAACTACCCATATCTGGAACGAATTTCCATGGTCCCCAAGATGTTCGAGTGATTGAGGTTCGACTGAAACTACACTAGTCAAGAAAACTTCAACACTTGTTGTCTCTTGTGATTTCTCTTTAGGTTTGATTTTACCTCCATTATGAAATAGGGCCTACACCATAAGAAAGAAGTTTGCTCCCCTGGTGGTGGTGAGGGGAGGGGGTGGGGGCGGGGAGCAGGGAGGTGGGGAGGGGGAGGCTTTCCTTTAGAGTATTTTAGAGTAGACCCCACTTTTCAGAAGGTGTTAGATGTATGAAAACGCAAAGAAAAAGACACACGAATTGTTCTGTTTTGTACAAAATACAATCTAACTTCAATGGCTCGAACATCTTTCGGACCATGGAAATGTGTTCGATACATGGGTAGTTCGAGTCAATGGAGGTGAATTATGGCGCCAGGTCAGAAAGCTAATGGCTATAATTTAGGGAAATCTCTTCGATCTTCTACACAACAATGGCATGTTGAGTGTACCCATTAGAATCGCCTCGTACACACAACATACAATTTCATCATAAAATAAGAAAATTTCCTTAAATATTGCTTTTAGAGCTATCGGATGAATTTCGTATGGACTCAAAAACACTTCGAATCAGCCATGAATCTCGAGCCATCGGTGTTCGAGCTATTAAGGTTCGACTGTACAAAGAACCCACCAAATGTTTCCATTCCACTTAAGCATGTTGTTATTCCACTTAAATATGGAGAATTGAGCTGATGATAACCTCGCGGATAAAATGCTATGTTTCCGAAAACTTTGGACATGGACCATATAGGCCGATCAGACTGCGTGAATGGGCATTCGCTTTCTGAATATGCCCGATGACCGTTTAGGCATGGAGCGGCCCATATACATGTATAGGGAACCCCCTTTATACCGACACTTGATACAACGGCGAAATTCGTTATAATGACAATTTTAATGTTACGAAACCTTCACTTAATAGGTGACTGTTAATGAGAAAATATGCAATAATGTTGCATTAAAACTTCAAACAACATATGTTTAGGATATTTGTTAGAATCGCCTCACTGAGGCGATTCTAACAAATATCCAAAACATATGTTCTATGAGGAAATAAGAGTAAAAAAGGTCTTTCTTACATATCATTCTGTCAAATTAAGGATTATTTACAACAGCCAATTCATTTTAATGGCAATATGTTTGGAATCAAATGCTGTCGTTGTAACGAGGGTTCACTGTATTACCAGTGAGGACATATACAATCGAATCGAGGACATCTTCTGACATGTGCGCCCATCTAAGACTCAAATCAGCCTGCGCATCCACTCAATCTGATCAGAGTATTTGTTTTTCACATACAGACACTTTGCACCCTTGGCTTTCATAACTTCTCGAATGTACAGGCTGAGCTGAATCTAAGCCCGGCGTACATGTGCAAAGGTACGTTTTCTGATGTTATGGTTCATTTGTACACATAAGGATCTCTTACTCATACAGTCGAACTTCAATGTCTCGAACATCTTTGAGACAATGGGAATTTGTCCTAGATATAGCATGTCCTTCAAGATCGCATGTGCGCCCAGCGAAGAGTAAGATCAGTCTGCGCATTCGCGCAGTCCAACCAGATTTTTTTACTGTCCTCATAAAGGCGCTTTGGACCCTTGGCCACCCACGGAGTGTCCCCTGAAGACTTGTCAGGTAGCGCAGTGCGCAGGCTGATCTTAGTTTTCGCTAGGCGCACTTATTGGCCGGCGCCCGGATCGCGCCGGTCTCTTAATATAGCTTTGCATTTTTATGTATGGAGAAGTGTTCGATTAGCGCAGAGCGCAGTTTTGAAAGACCTGCAGTCCATCTTTGGTAAGTTTGACTATGACCTATGGTCCATACTTAAAAAGTTCAAACATTCATATCTGACGCGTGCTAAAAAGCTTCTAGATAAGATCTGGTAACTTATTTAAGTTCTGTCATTTTTTTTTAAGTAATAATGTACAAACTAAATCTCGTGGAGATCCCAATATAATTAGGATTCGCATATTGCTTGATCAAGAAAATTCATAAAGCTTACTAAAAGCATACATTAAAGAATCACATTGTTCTTCTTTTTTACCTATCACATCGAAAATTTATGAAACTTTAATATACTCGTGTCCTACGAGTATATCTCTACGTAAACATGAACAAAATTTGCGCCTACGTCTAAATAGTTTGTCTTGTAGAAAATACTGTGTCCCGGTGCATATCATCATGTCCACTAATCTGGTCAGTGAGTGTACGACATGCGTGTTACAAAATCGGAATTCAGTACGTACACGTATTGGCTTTCTCAATAAAAGCTTGGTCTACACTTATTACACGTTGTTAAATCACATTGGGAAGTCCATGGAAAAAATAACTTTGAACGAGTCCATGACTTTTTATAATGTGCCTACGGCTGATATATGGGCAGCGCAGGATCTTCACGGTCTGCTTACCAGTTTATTTTTCATTACGAAAACACGCCTATTCAAATATATAGAAAATTTCACCACCAAAAACAGCAAGTTTTCAGATAATAAATCTGATATTTTTATATTTCTCCTCTAAACATAGATTGTGGGTATTCGTTAGAATCACCTCGGCGAGGCGGTTCTAACGAGTACCCACAATCTATGTTTTGAGCAGAAATATGAAAAATAATGTATACCCCTGTAAACCCCAGTTTTACTATATAAAAGTGGGGTTTAAGGTGGTCAAAATTATATAGGTATGTTTCCGTGATGGTATTGTTGCTTATCAGCACGCAAATCTTTGTGGATCATTTTGCGTCATCTCCCAGACTAAAGAAGAAAATGGATATGCAAGATTGTAAAGAGAAGAAATTAATGAAATCTATTTATCAGACAACGTAGATGTGCACGCTGATCTGGCCTTCGCTGTGCCTATGTGCCCGAAGGCAACTTTTTAAGTATTTTAAAAGTGTGTTTTGATACGTCGAGACATGATATAGGCATAGAAAAAAGTTTTGTTTTATTTTTGTTTTATTTTATTTTCACTTCCTTTTAAAGTTTAAATATTGTCTTATGACAAAACCAGGTGATATTCCGAAAAAAAAAAAAAAAAAAAAAAAAAAAAAAAAAAAAAAAAATGTACAAGCTTTGTATCAAACATAGGCGAAGTCAAAAGTTACCTTGTAGCATATGTAAAAAAGTTTTTACGGCTCCAATATTTTGAATGCGACACGCAGGGCTTATACATGAAACATACCCTAGTATTCGGACAGACATGCCTTTGCAAAAGTTTAGACCCTGAGCAGACTCCGTTTGGATCTCGGCCCTGGTCCCAGTCGAAGTAGCCTGTACCAGGCCAAGCCTGAAAGACCTGCAGATCGGTTTTTGGAATTCATTACAAAAACACGCCTATTCAAATATAGATAAAATTTCATCTCCAAAAACTGAAAAAACTCAGATAAAAAACTCTGATATTTTTCATATTTCTGCTCAAAACATAGATTGTGGGTACTCGTTAGAACCGCCTCGGCGAGGCGGTTCTAACGAGTACCCACAATTTATGTTTTTGAGCAGAAATAAGAAAAATAATGTATACCCCTGTAAACCCCAGTTTTACTATATAAAAGTGGGGTTTAAGGGGGTCAAATTTATATAGGTATGTTTTCGTGATGTTTTATGACCGAAGCAGTCAGAGCAGTTTAAAAACATGTAGTTCAGCTTTACTGTCGACCGAGTTAATCTTTTTCTTCTATGTCTTACTCTAATTGCATCTGAAAACATAGCAGTCCTGTTTTTTTTACAGATTTGTATTACCGTCGATATTAGCCAAGTGTCCCACAAAAGGGACATCATCAAATAGTGTAGCCCTAGCTAAGACGGCGTACAACGCAGCGTCTGATCAGGGTATACATAGTTTTAATTACTAACAGGTCTTATAAAATTGTCCCAGAAAACGCAATCTCTATTTAAATGGGCTTAAAATTGGCCTCTTAAACATTTTGATGTTTGATTGTAGCAAATATATGTATATAGATAATAAAATCGACAATGGAAAAACAGGCCTAAATCTATTTTTATAATTTTCACACAATATTAAAGGACAATAAACGAGAAAAAAAAAACACTTATTATATGTGTCGGTGTATCTAAAGTTAATTTGTCGTTATTTTTGTAATATGCTACTGCTCAATCCCATTTAAAACCTGGAGATTTTAAATGTACAGGTGAATGTTCGGGTATATTGTAAGAGACTATTTGTAGCTCCCGTCAATGAAAAAAGTGTGCCCTACATGTATGTTCTGCCAAGCAAGAATCCAAATGAGTCAGGTCCCTGAGTAGTAGCCAGCAATCATAAATCATATCAAAATAAAACATTCTCTCAATCAAAAATATTTCAACGCTCTATTTTACATTTTAATGGCGTTAAGTCGAGGGTTGAGCGCAAGACTGGCGTAAGTCAGATGGTTGTTTTTTCCCCAAACCTAATCTCCTCACCATGAAGGCGTTATGAAGATTACAACATTTCTTTCTGTAAACAATGAAAATTTAGGTCCATTGCTCGTATGAGCAATGGCACCTAAATTTGCATTGTTTACAAAGGGGTCCAAGTTGCCCCTAAACAAGGGTTTCAAAAATATGTTTGAGTTACTATAGTCTTGCGCTCAACCCTCGAAGTATATCTGCCCAAAGTTTAAAATCTCACACCAATACATCGTTTTATCATACAAATCGAAGGTTTTCTAATACTGCATCTTTTTGTTTGCGTTTCTTTTTGTGTTCAGTATATATATTTTCCGAAATTGAGGCCCAAAATGAGAACGATTGACCAGAACCATGAGTAAGAGATGACCAAAATGAGTACGAGTTGCTCAAAATGAATACGAGTTGACCTAATAGTAAGGACGAATTTATCAAATGAGTACGAATTGACCAAATCAATGAGTACGAATTGGCCAAAACGAGAACGAATTGACTTAAATACGAGTTGACTTGACCGGGAACCATCTTTTCTTACCTAACCGATCCAGCCTGCGGTTAACTGGCTGTTTCTCACAGAGTGCACCGACTGAAAACGACATGGCTCACCAAGCAGTGTGGCTGATTTCGTCATTGATAGACAAATTACTTGTCCGCTTAGTTTAATCTGTCTATCAATTAAAAGCGACGCCGTCGGCTGAATCGGCTATAGAAAAGAGTGCGTTAGACTGGAACAGCTAGGCTTCGGGAACAGAGTGCGCCCACTGTAACGTGCAATGTAATATGTGAAAAGCCGCCAACTGTGCTCAAATGACCAGCTACGCTCGATCAGATTATGTTCGGTCGAGGGCATACACTTCTGATAGGTTTTATTACATAAGCCCAGCGTCGCGGATAAAACAGATAGACAGATACATAGACAGAGACCTCAGTGTGGGGAATCCACGTGACCAAATGACTAGATACACGGAGTTTGTCACTACAGTCGACTCTCGTTATCTCGAAGTGCAAGGGACTGTTTGAAATACTTCGAGACATCCGTACCTCGACATATCAGATTTGCAGAACTGAGGAAAAATAATTCGAATAACCACATAAACAAATACGAGTATATGTGTAACTGGACTCTTGAAGTTAGAAATAGATTAAAAATATTGTGGAAAGAGGAGAAATTGCTCCCTTAGGAGCAATTTCTCCTCTTTTCCACAATATTTTGTTACCTGTTGTTAAGTTTCCATATTAAAATAAGGACCAGATTTTTACTTCAGATAAACGGTTATTCGAAATAAGCGAGGTCGAGATAACGGGAGTACACTGTATTTTTAGCTCCGCATAAGGAAGGATTTTTAGAATATCTCTAATCATACCAAACGGAATTTGTTCAAATAAAGCGCAGAGTATGTGGAAAATAAAGCTCTTTCTGGTAGTGTAAGCGCTATTCTGCGATCTGGTCTAATTCTCGAAAATATTCGAAGAATGTTTTGCTGTATGTACATGAGGTTTGACGAAAAACATTCTCCGAATGTTCTCGAGACTTAGACCAGATCGCAGAATAGCACTTACACCACAAGAAAGAGCATGATTTTACGCATTCTCTGCGCTTTATTTGAACAAATTCCATCAGGTATAATTCGAGATATTTTAAAAAAGCTTACCTGATGCAGAGCAAAAAATAAAAACAAACTCCGCGCACTAAGTCATTTGGTTACGTGGATTCCCTACACTGGACCTATACCAGACTCATTCACGGGCTCAGTCCAGTTTGGTCAGATATATATTTCAATCATGTTTCATTAGATGGCCAATGGAAGGTGACTTATGCTTGATGATAGGATTTATTTGGTATATAGAGTCATTATAGTTCGCTCTCTCCATCGGTAAACAAATACGACAACAAGCTTCTTAAATTACTTTTCAGACCTACATTTCATAATCACCTTGGGACTAGCCAAACGAAAAGGTGTCTTTAAACCAGAACGCGCAAAGTCTCATACGGATATTTTCTATAGTATCTGTTAGCGGACATTGAAGGCACTGATCAGACTGCGCGCATGCGCAGGCTGATCTGGGTATTCGATGTCCGCATACGCCAGAAGACACGTTGCTTACGTTGGACCACTGTAACTATCTCAAATATTCGAACGCCTTGTACGTCACTCCGGAATTGAAATGTGCTTATCTTAAAATGCGAACATCTTAACTTGATGTTTCAAAAATGATGGCTGAATGGTCAACAGTATAATCATGATAACAATACTTTTTGGAGCAGTGATTTGATCAGAAGCATTCAGGTGATCGAGCGGGAGGCCCGACTAATTTCGGACAATGGGGTCCCTGGTTCGAATCCCGCTAGAGGCGGGGTTCAACGCATGAATATACTCCGCTCCCCTGCACAGAGCCTTTCATCATCACCATTTCATCGTCTCGATATGACTACAATAATGTTGAAAGGGACGTAAAACACCAACCAAACAGATCATCAGTGATTTTGGCCTAAAGGCATGCTTTTTACTTTTCCTAATAAATTTAGTGTTAACCCTTTAAGCGCCAAGCAAAATTTATCGCAGACGACAATCATTTTTATTATGATTCAGAGATGTAATAAGCCTGACATTCCATGTGAATGCAGACGATTCACCCGAAATATCAGGACTTATTTTCTTTGAAAACCAAAAATATATTTCAAAATGTCGTCTGCTGCAGTTGTTATTGGCGCTTTAATGGGTTAATACAGTAGGATGTAAGCTGTACTACATCATAAGATTTATATCTTTGTATAATTTTTATTTTATCTGTTGTGAAGGTAACTTCTTTGGCTAATAACTTAAGTCTCTTTCTCCATGCTGCACGGTGATGTAGATGAAGTCTTATTGAAGTTCGCGATTTAAAGCGCCTAGCGAGGTTCTCGAATACGATACCTTTCGATCTCAAGTCAAATGCTCAACCGCTGTACAACTGCGCTCCATTTTTAAAGCCCTTTCACCTCCGATTTTCTGAAATAGACTCTTCCATCTTTGCAATTCGACACAGCCATTGCTGCTAAAAGAGCGACAGAATCAAGAACAGAATGACAAACAGTGTGGATCCAGATGAGAGGAGAAGAACTAAATAAGCTTATGCTTCCGTTCTAATCCTATCGTTTGTGTATATGTCATATCTGTTTGTATAATGTAAATATGTTTAAACCAAAAGTATCTGTCTTGGTCTACCGGGCTGAAAAGGTTGATATGTAAGCATGTCGATTTTTCCACTGATGGATTCTGTACTTTACCACGTAACTCGATATAAAAAAAAAGAAAACAATAAACTATAAGCACTTGTGATTTCTACCTGAGTGTTTGCACAGGACATATTTTGCGGTGAACCGAACCTTTGTTTGGTAGGCAAGATAGGAAAAAGGCCTTTAACGTATATAGAATCTGCAACGGGCGATATATTTTTTTTTTTATCATTCAACGAAAATAAGGCTTAAAGCGGGCAACGTAACGAAAACCCTGATTAGACTGTAGCTTACAGAAAAAAAATACAATAGAATATATCGAAGAATATAGAGGGCCCAGATCAGTGCAGATGCCCCGGTTGATCTAGCCCTTCCCTATTGGGTTACAGCGTTAAAGCGCTTTTTCCACGTACTCCGACTATTATTTAAATTGGGTTTAAGTACGTTACACTGCATATGCAAAACAGGAATTAATCCGTAAGTACATGTAGAAATCATTCTAACCCCTAATCACAACTACTGCAGACGAAACATTGATGCTTTTTTTTTCAGAGAAACATAAGGTTTGGCAGTTCATCTGAGTCGTCTCCCTGTCTGCCTAGTAGCCGATTCACATGAAATGTCAAACCTTACTGTCTCTGAAAAATAACACAATTTTAGAATAGGCTTTGAGGGTTAACTCAATGTAACAGTTTGGGTCGGCGGTAATTAACAGTCGGCTATGGTATATCCGACCATAAGACCTGTACAGGTATACAGCCGAGTTGTCGTGATCCGACCATAAGACCTGTACAGGTATACAGCCGAGTTGTCGTGTCAAGAGAGGCTTACGTGTTCGTCTTCACTTCATCTTTTCGTCTGAGTGGCACTTGATTACAAATTTGCTTTGGGCAAATTCCTTTGGGATCACAGCCTACATGTATTCTGGTTACTTTGAAACTCGGAGAGAGAGAGAGAGAGAGAGAGAGAGAGAGAGAGAGAGAGAGAGAGAGAGATACGTATACGGCCTCGCCTACAGTGCTGTATTAGAAGAGACTAGAAAAAAACCGAAACTCCCAGTTTCATTCTTTTGCGTGTTCTTTGTTTCCAAGGGTACTATTTTAGATTTTCATTTTACTTCACTGCAGGTGGTGTCAAGTGCCGTGTGGTGGCTGTAAACGTCTCCGTACTTCATCATAGTGCATATTATATTACATAACAACCCGAAACTAATTGCATTTTGGCAAAATGTATAGTAACCAGTTATACACTTACAGCTAAATACACCCGACTTGCGATTATCTAATCTGTACAGTTGATGTCTAATTATAAATAAGCACTGAATGTTTAAAATTTTTATCGCGTTTTGTTAAACGGCTTGTACTTCATGGAATTTAGATGCACTTTTTTTGTTTGCGGAAATTACTTATTTAGTTTGGTCCTCATACTTTCTTTCCGAGTGTAGTCCGTCAATAAATATTTTTAAATTGTGGACTTGACAACATTTGCAGAGAACTCCCTCAGCATGCATTTTAACGCCTTATATAAGTATAAAATTGCATTGTATTTGAATTAATCAACAACAACAAAAAAAAAAAAAAAAAAAAAAAAAAAAAAAATCATAAGCACGAACGCCCGAAAAGTGCCTGGTAAAATTTACAATATTTCATTTAAAACGATATTCTAAGAAAATTAAAACATGTGCTCCCATTCAAGTTTATCGTGGCGGCCATATTAGATCAGAATGCGAACGTTTTTGGTGTCAATACAATTTTAGGAACCTTCTAATAGATGACATCGAAAAAAGGTAGAATGTATATTTGAAACAGAATTTGCGGACTTTTAAAATTGATTTCAGGCAGTAAACCAGGGTAAGCTCCAGTCATCACGAAAACATGTCTATATTATGTTGACCCCCTTAAACCCCACTTTTATATAGTAAAACTGGGGTTTACAGGGGTAAACATTATTTTTCTTAGTTTTGCTCGAAAACATAGATTGTGGGTACTCGTTAGAAACGCCCAACGAGTACCCACAATCTATGTTTTGAGCAGAAATATGAAAAAAATATCGTTTTTTTTATGATTTTTTTTTTAGCTTTTGGAGGTGAAATCTTCTATATATTTGAATAGGCGTGTTTTCGTAATGGACTGCAGAAAACAGCCTCAGTGTTACTTTTGGCTTCATAGTTGAATATCCATATGAGAAAATAAACATTCTAGGTTCTGTTCCGAACATTATTTTCTTTCTTTTCTTTGACTTTATCTGAATACGCAAGACTTTATATACTTGGAATTTCATTACGAAAACACGCCTATTCAAATATATTGAAAACTGCACCACCAAAACTGAAAGTTTTCAGACAAATATTCTGATATTTTTTTACATGTTTCTGCTCAAAACATAGATTGTTGGTACTCGTTAGAACCGCCTCGCCGAGGCGGTTCTAACGAGTACCCACAATCTATGTTTTTGAGCAGAAATAAGAAAAATAATGTATACCCCTGTAAACCCCAGTTTTACTGCATAAAAGTGGGGTTTAAGGGGGTCAAAACTATATAGGCTTGTTTTCCAGATGGTTAAGTACCAACTGGGCCTCCGTAGAAACATGCCAGTTTTCATAAAATGCATTGTATGCATATCTGCTTCACAGCTGTTTTATACACAGGCATGTCAAAACTGTCTTCCGATATCAAAATAAATTTCCGATTATAGGGTTAGCCAAATTTTTATATTGGAACCCGTACTATGAGCTGTTTTGTGTTGTTATAATGACATGAAATAAATATTCCTTTCGCTGTTTTGATGAAATCACCGGTTTTGAGGTGTGATTATGGTCTGCTCTCCAAAAGTGTGTATCTTGAAAAAAAGTCATTAATGATTAGCTGGAAAGTACCACACTTGAATATTTGCATATGTAATGTTTGAATATCGGAATATATGCTTGTGTCAAATAGTTTAGTTTGCTGAGGTTTAACATCGCCATGAACTGTCTTTTTGTAGAAGCTGCTTTCGAATCTGATTTCGACCTGAGATAAATAGCTTTCAAGCCCCGCTTAAGTTGTGTTCTCTCTGATCATGCCTTCCATTTGCAATTTTTTTTTTTTTTTTTGATTCACTAGATACTTTATTGTAAATTAAGACATTACGAAAACATGCCTATTCAAATATACTGAAAATTTTAGCACCCAAAAATGAAAATTGTCAGATAAACAAAATTCTGATATTTTTCATATTTCTGCTCAAAACATAGATTCAGGGTACTCGTTAGAACCGCCTCGACGAGGCGGTTCTAACGAGTACCCACAATCTATGTTTTCGAGCAGAAATAAGAAAAATAATGTATACCCCTGTAAACCCCAGTTTTACTATATAAAAGTGGGGTTTGAGGGGGTCAAAATTATATAGGTATGTTTTCGTGATGAAAAAATGCAGCTTATAAAACATTAGCTTTCTGACACATTTTAATTGGTTTAGGTTTCACTGACTCCATAAACAAAGCGTACCACAGCAGTAAAAAATGTATAAACTATATGCTAACAATACAAACGCCATTTGTAAATAACTATAAAAAAAAGTATAAATAGCTTTATTTTTCTAGAATGTCACGCGGCATGAACGTCATTTCTGTGACAGTTGCTTTTATACACACTTTTGAAAACGTCTCCATTCATTACAGCTTTTACGTAATTGTAAGTGCCGTGTTAAAGGTTCCAAAATTGCACGGAAATAAGAATCATTTTATGAAACGGAAGTTTGACATGGCACTGCACGTGAATGCATTTTTAAAGCGAGCATCTGAGCGTTTATAGAATAGCCGCCGGAAATATGTCTCCGTAATTGAAGGAGGTAGTAGCCATACTGGATCAACATTACGAAAACATGCCTATTCAAATATATTGAAAAGCTCACCACCAAAAACTGAAAATTTTCAGATAAAAAGTTCTGATATTTTTCACATTTCTGCTCAAAACATAGATTGTGGGTACTCGTTAGAACCGCCTCGCCGAGGCGGTTTTAATCAGTACCCACAATCTATGTTTTTGAGCAGAAATAACAAAAATAATGTATACCCCTGTAAACCCCAGTTTTACTATATAAAAGTGGGGTTTAAGGGGGTCAAAATAATATAGGCATGTTTTCGTGATGAATAATCGAGATGTGTTCTTTGGACATTTTTTTACCTAGATGTGAGGAAAGCGTTAGCTCATGTTAACTGAATTAGAATCAGGAGGAAAGGGAATATGAACTTTCAAGTACTTATTAAGGGTACACAGCATTACCTGTGTCTGGCTTAAATACGTAAGCTTTTAAATTAAAATGAATGTAGATACAGGATGCACAGAACACATAAATGTTATCGAAAGTTGTTTTGGTTTGAATAGAACCAGGGATTAGCAAGATTATTAATAGAGCATGTTAAAAACGTATATATGCATATGTCAAGTATAGACTATCGTACTTTATCAGCTTTTGCGAGCTTATACAATTCGGAAAACTTTGCTATACAGTGATTTCATGTGCAGCAAAGATTATTCTTCAAATTTATACTATAACATATTGTGGTACATGTACTGTCCGGGTAATTCTTTTTTTTTTTTTTTTTTTTTTTTCCATTGGAAGCCAGCATATAAAGGGTGTGCGATAGGGCATCACACGCTAACGTCTCGTCTAACGTGAAACGCGCACGGATGTCGCGTTTGTATCGCATATTTAACATCACGAAAACATGCCTATATAATTTTGACTTCCTTAAACCCCACTTATATATAGTAAAACTGGGTTTTACAGGCGTATACATTATTTTTCTTATTTCTGCTCAAAAACATAGATTGTGGTACTCGTTAGAACCGCTTAGCCGAAGCGGTTCTAACGAGTACCCACAATCTATGTTTGAGCAAAAATATGAAAAATATCAGAGATTTTTGTCTGAAAATTTTCAGTTTTCAGAGGTGAAATTTTCTATATATTTGAATAGGCGTGTTTTCGTAATGAAAAGAAGGTTTTTTTAGAGGAAATATACGATAAAATGGATATGGATTGTATTATAAAACTAGAAGTGAAGATACCGAATACATGTAGCAAAGTAAAAAAGCATGGGCATTGCAGATGAATGATCTTTGTCAAAAGGTCACGGCACTTCTCGAGTGATTACAATCAAACTGAATTAACACATTAGTGCAGTTTATATTTTCTGTCCCTTGTAATCACTGAGCCCATTCCGTGATATTTGAAAACGTAAGTATCACTGATGAGGCCTATTTAGCTGAAACAAGCTAGCTTAGTACTTCAGCTGTTTTCACTTTTTTGAGTATTTCATTGCTTTCAAGGGTCATTCCTTTCAGAATCTATTACATTGAACACTAGACTGAGCTGTGCTGCAGGTCAACCTGGAGCTTTGTTCCAGATCAGCTTATGTCAAGGCTTGTTGTCCGTCGTCCGTCCGTCCGTCCGTCCGTCGTCCGCGTTAGCTTTTCACATTGTCGACATCTCCTCTAGAACCATAAGTTGAATTGTGCAGAAACTTAGATGGTGGCATTGTGGCAAAACGGAGATTCAGACAATACGAAAACACGCCTATTCAAATCCATTGAGAATTTTACCACCCCTGTAAACCCCATTTTTACTGTATAAAAGTGGTGTTTAAGGCGGTTAAACTATATAAGCGTGTTTTCGTGATAGCTAAAGTCGTTCCGTTCCGATAACCAAGATGGCTGCCATGGCGGCCATCTTGAAATTCTTCAATCCACATCTCATCCCTAACCGTAAGTCGGATTGAGCTGAAACTTGGTGGGGGCATCACAGTGACGCATAGATTCAGAATTGCTAAAATCGTTCCGTTCCGATAACCAAGATGGCCGCCATGGTGGCTTTCTTGAAATTCTTCAAACGACATCTCCTCCCAAACCATAAGTCAGATTGAGCCGAAACTTGATGGGAGGCATCGGAGCGACACAGAGATTCAGAATTGCTAAAATTGTTCCGTTCCGATATCCAAGATGGCCGTCAGGGCGGCCATCTTGAAATTGTCCAAAAGACATCTCCTCCCAAACCGTAAGTCGGATTGAGTCAAAACTTGATGGAAGGCATCACAGTGACACAGAGATTCAGAATTGCTAAAATCGTTTCCTTCCGATATCCAAGGTGGCCGCCATAGCAGCCTCCTTGAAATTCTTCAAACGACATCTCCTCCCAAACCATAAGTCAGATTGAGCCGAAACTTGATGCGAGGCATCGGAGCGACATAGAGATTCAGAATTGCTAAAATTGTTCCGTTCCGACATCCAAAATGGCCGCCATGGTGGCTTTCTTGAAATTCTATAAACGATTGTATGATTGACCAGGGAGAAAAGTAACATCGACACCGAAAGATACCCTGACCTAACAAGGTCAAATGTATCGTTTCAAAACTCTTTTCCCTTGACACCCTAGTTTTCCTATATGATACGTAAAATTCCCTGGAATCGTTTAGAAATATATATAATCGAGACGTTTTGCAATAATTACATTGTTCTTTTCTTCAGTTCCGGCAAGCCCGTACTTACGCTCCGCTCACAATTAAAGTTTGAATGCCGGAAGTGGGCGTTTCCCAGTGCCGAAAGTATTTTTGATTGGATTACGTAATCAAAACGTTGACGCAAATGAAATCAGTACTTCCGGCGCTGGGAACTATATAATCTTCCTATATAATGCTGGGGTTCCTCAAGGTTCTGTTCTTGGCCCTTTATTATTTTTGGTTTATATCTATGATATATCTGAATCTTTACTTAGTCTATTTGCTGATGATAGCTCTCTATTTTACTCTGCAGCAAACATTAAAGACATTGAAGGTATTATCAATCACGACTTACGTATGTTAGTTAGCTGGGCTGCTCAGTGGTTAATCAATTTTAATCCCCTTAAAACTGAAGCAATGCTTTTTACCCTAAGAATTATTGAATCACTACCAAATTTAATTTTTGACGGTGCACGTATCAAATTTGTAACAGAACATAAACATTTAGGTTTAACATTTAGCAATAATGGACAATGGCATAACCATATTGAAAATATCCTTAAAAGTGCTTCTAAAGTTATTGATATAATGAGGAAACTCAAATATACATTTAGTCGTGTTCCTCTAAACCAAATATACCTTTCATACTTACTGCCCATCATCGAGTATTCATGTGTTGTATGGGACGGCTGCACAGAAAGAGACATTGAGTCTCTCCAAAAACTTCAGAATGAAGCTGCCCGCATTGTTACAGGCTTAACAAGATCAGTTTCCTTAGATAACCTTTACAAATAGAGTGGGTGGGTGTCACTTATCGAAAGACGGAAGCAGCAGAAACTTATCTTCATGTATAAATCAGTTAATGGTCTTGTTCCTTCATATGTGTCTGATTTAATACCTCCGCTTGTTGGAGAAACAAATGCCTATAATTTACGAAATAATAACAATATTACTGTTCCCTTTTGCAGGACAGAAATTTCCCGAAAATTATGTATCCCTTCGTCTATTTCGGCATGGAATTCGCTTGACATAGAATTACGTAATTCACCGTCTCTGTCTAGCTTTAATTATCAGTTGAAAAAAAAACACAAAATAATTCAATAGTTCCAACATACTACAAAGTTGGTAGTAGATACATCTCAGTCCTACATGCAAGAATTAGAAACAACTGTAGTAATTTATTTTTTGATCTATATATTAATCATCTGTCACCAAGTCCTATATGCAGCTGTTCTGAAGAAGTTGAAGATGCAGAGCATTATTTCTTTAGATGCTCACACTTTATCAATAACCGAATTGCACTGTTTCGATCAACGAGGAATTTCAATCCACTAAATGTTAATAAACTTTTGTTCGGAAATGAAAATCTCACACCATAAGAAAACGTTACTATTTTCAAAGCCGTCCAAACTTTTATCAAGGACACCAGAAGGTTCACCGATTAGTCTGCTGTTCACTAAGGCCAGTATGACAATTCATCTTATGACATTCCATTCCATTATCTTATTATTTATTTGATTAGTATATTATTTACATTATTATACCTTTCACTCCATCACCTTTTCGTACTTTTGTAGTGCTTACATGTTTACTTTGCCATTATCATGTGTCTGAATATTGCTGTAATGAAGTTCTGTTAGGGGAGGGCCGTAACTAATGTTGGCAGAACTTGTGACCCGACCCTATTGCTTGTTTAGAAGATGCAATAAAAATATGTTTAAACTTAAACTATCTTCCTATAAAATCCTGCACTAGTGCAAGTAAAGTGGTTTGTTATAGTTGGCTTAAGAAGAAGTACAGAACTACGTAAACTATGAAATACAGATAACCATCTTTATTATGTAAGTTATAAGTAGATTGATTTTCATTGGCTCAGAGCCGCCTTCAGCCCAGTCCATAAATCATGATTATCACTGCCTTGCGCGCGCCATCCAGCGTATATTTAAATTATATATCAATTTTTAGTGTCGCCGACGTCTGCGCGCGCTTTTTATATTAATGGGGTATGCTGTTGATTGTTATTGCCACAGTTATTGAGAGAAAAGACAACTTCTATAATGAGACAGTTGTTGACTATTAAGGTAATAGATTTGAAAAAAATTGTCAGAGTGAATGCTGATTACTATATAAACACGGTCCAGAAGGCGTTTCTTGCGAAAGGTGTCCCACGGTTATTTCTAGGTCGAGAAAGTGACATGGTGTTCCACCAGGATTCAGCTTCAACACAAACGGCTAAGAAGACCACTGACTTTCTTAATAAACGTAAAGTGAAGTATATAACACCTGTAGAATGGGTTCCTTAGAGTCCTTATCCCGTCCCCAAAGACTTTGGTATATGGGGCATTCTGAAACGAAGGTTACAAAATGCAAACTTTATACCGTGATTGGCCTTAAAAAGGGCTCTCGATGATGAATGGAACAAACTTGATTAGCCGTGCATAAACAAGACTCTAGAGTTGGCCTAGGAGATGCAGAATGATACTATCCCAGTCAGCATTCTACGTAAATCTATATCGGGCCGTCATCGGCCCGTCAGGGTAGCTGACGGGCCGATGACGGCCCGATGTAGATTTACGTAGAATGCTAGCTGGGTATATTATTGCCATGGATCACAAATTGAGCCTGCTGCAATGATATGCCTGTAATTAAATTATAAACCAACATTACAAAGTGTTTCTGAATAAGCTGAACACCTCTCGCATTTAGTATTTTGGACTGTTAGTTTGGAGTTAAACAAGGGGTGAATGACAGGAACCGTAGCATGATTTGGTTTTGGTATGCAGAATTATAAACACAAGCTTGTTTCAGACAGTCCATGTGCAGTCCCAGACTGGCTTTCTGTGACAGGCCTGAGAATAGAATCTTTGTGGAAAGTCCTTAAACATACTCGTTTATAAACCTCTCACTTTCGTCTCTCAGTGTTCTGGTTTGATACTGGAAGAGATCAGATCCAATGTAGCTCAGACTGACTGACAGATTGTTGAAATTATGAAATTATTAATTTATGAAAAACACACTTAGACTTTTGTATTTACACAACGCGAGCAAAGAAACAAAAATATAATTTACATCAACAATACGATTGTTGCTACATATTAACTACGTACATGTAATAACCCAGCTCAACAGTTTAAGCAGGTACTTTGATGAGTAGCAAAATGAATCCAGCATTCCGACAGTATTGTATTTCATACATCTATAAGCTTATATAGAAACTAGTGGTTGTTATGACCTGTCCTGGAACGGACTGTTCTTGTATTGAAGTTCGATACTTGGACTAAAGATTAAACGTGGACAGCGTATTCAATATATACTGTAGGAATATTTTCTGCGTCTTGTGTATTGTATTCTGTTGTGTTATTCCTCACCTTATAATACTAAGTCTCAGTTTGTTTTGGTCATAAATTAGGGACACGGTTGGGGCGTAGTTCTCGTGGAAAATAAACTGATATGAATCCGGGCACATGATTTCCTACAAGATTGAATTTGCGCCCAGACTCGCAGAGCACTTCGTGGTGGTCCAAAACGTCTTCATGCGGACAATGAAGACTAGTCAGCCTGCGCAGGCTGATGTAAGTCTTCGCTGGGCGCACATGCAGTCTTGTAGAACATGCTGGCTCAAGTTTTATATCAGTATGCTCATATTTTGGAGGAAGACTAAATGATTATTTTGCTGGCTTTGTCAAACAGGCTTGTACCATTTTCACGTTGTTATACATAGAATCTGTGACTATTGGATCACTTTTTTAACCCATTTATGCCGTCGACTTTCCACAACACTTCGAACTGGTCCATTTCCAAAAAAATAGGTGTCTGATTATTTTTTAATATCACCTTGGTTTATAAAAAGTCCCTTTACTTAATGCAATCAGTGTAGACTCTAATTAGACGCCACGTTCTGTGGCGTCTGATCTGGGTCTACACTGTTTGCCATGGACCTCTCATGGGACACTAGACATAAACGGGCTAAAATCAATCTACTGTATTGATGCCAAGTATGGGGACAGACAAACCTAAAAACAATTAGACCCAGATTAAACACAACAAAACTCGGCGCCTGGTCAGGGTCTACGCTACTTATCCAGCAGTGTTTAGACAAATGGGGTAGTAAAAGGGAGTTATTCAAATGTAAGCATGATGCCGATTTAAGGTGTTCGAATACAGCCAACCTTCTTTATACCGACACTCGATACAACGACAAAATACGTTAAAATGATATTTTGACTGGCACGATACCTTCGCTCAACAGGTTACAGTTAATCAGAAATTATGCAAAACTTTGTATTTAATACTTCAAGAAACATAAGTTTGGAATATATGTTAGAATTGCCTCGCTGAGGCGATTCTAACAAATATCCAAAACATATGTTATATGAGGAAATACGACTACAACAGGGCATTTCCCATCATTCTGCTCATCATTCTTGACAACAGCAAATTCATTTGAACGGCAACATCTTTGGGAACAAATTGTGTCGTTGTAATGAGGGTTCACTATATATAGAGGGATATGAAGTACCTATGATAACATGGATTTTTTCGTTTTCGTTTATTCAGAACTTGTATTACTGTCCTTGCCATCGCCAAATTTGAAAATGAGGACAATCCCCGGATTGCTGGTACTCGGTGGGTTCTGTTGTATAACATTAGGATTTCCTCGTATACCCGCGGACGAGAAAGGTACGTGAATTGTCTTTGAGATATTACAGGTCAGCCGGGCCACAGCATTTCCTACAAGACTGCATGTTCGCCCAGCAAAGACAAACTAGTCTGTTTCTTGTAGTCTGTGCATCCGCGCCGCGGACTCTAGTCAGGATCTTCGCAAGGCACTCTGTGGGTCCAAAGAGTCTTGATGCGGGTAGCGAAGACTGAGCAACCCGCGCGTATGCACCGTGCATTGCACAGTCTTATCTGAAGCATCGCTGGGCGCACACAGAAACTTGTAGGAAAGGCTGTGTCCTGGCTCAAATTAAAAGGGAGGAGGAAGAAGAAGAAGAAGAAGAAGAAGAAGAAGAAAAACAAAACAAAAAAAAACAAAAAACAAAAAAACCCATAAATATTACTTTTCACGTAACACTGTATATAGGTATAATTATAATCTTATCCGGTGACCTTTGACTTCTAGAATTTTTACTTTTATATATGATAGAATACAGCTGGGAACAAGAGTATATTTTGTATCACTTTTTCTGTCTCCAGTCAGTTGTTATTCTTACGTTGAATGCTTTACGTTTTTGCGTGTACGTGTCTCATAATCAGGGACATAGCTGGGCGCTGGTTCAGTGCTAATGGAACTGCTTTAATGTTTAAGGAAACATTTCAAGGGAGGCAACTCTTTCAAACTGGTTTTGCCTCTCTTCTGAAAAATAGTTTACCGTAAAAGCAATAAGGGTAGCAAATTCTTTCTTTTAACAGTAGACCTCTTTCAAAAAGGAGCAAATTCTTTCCTTTTACGACAGGTCCCTTTTCAAAAGGGGAATGGTGTACAGGAATGCAAACATGAAGTCACAAAATTTGTCTTTCTTGTAGAAAAAAAAAAAAAAAAAAAAAAATCTACCTGTGTGTCCAGTCCTCTTTATGTAAAATATTGTTCAAATTTCGGCAGAGTCAGAAAAGTGTCTTCGAGCATGTGGGAAATACAAATCTTTTATTCTTTAATACATCCTCACAAACTTATCGGAACCTTCGCTTTCTTTTCATACATTACTACGTGTTATGTCTCGCATCACTACATTTTACGTTTCACATCACTACCTGTTACGTTTCACTTCACTTTCACATCACTACGCATTACGAAAACACGCATATTCAATATATAGAAAATTTCACCTCCAAAAACTGAAAACTTTTGGATAAAAAAACTCTGATATTTTTTCACATTTCTGCTCAAAACACAGATTGTGGGTACTTGTTGGAACCGCCTCAGCGAGGCGGTTCTAACGATACCCACGATCTATGTTTTGAGCAAAAATAAGAAAAATAATGTATAGCCTTGTAAACCCAAGTTTTACTATGTAAAAGTGGGGTTTAATGGGATCAAAATTATATAGGTATTTTTTCGTGATGGTGTTACGTCTCAAGAAGATTTAAACCTCTAACACCCTGTAGGGTAGACTTTTAAAGTCTAATGAGATGTGAATGTTTAATGATAATAATATCTTTTAGTACATGATATGAATAAATGTACCATTCCTCACAATTACTATATTTCTCTTCAACTGTCTCATCTGACTTATCAGATCTGGCCAATGGTTGACTGGTCTTAGACCAGCAATAAATCACCTTAAGTCAGTGAGCTGGCTTGATTGCCCCCGTTAAACACTGATCAATGATGATGCTATGCCTATTAGGGATCTTAGAACACATTTGTGAATTACTTTGATGTCTGTGGTGGACAGAATTCTGGCCGCCATCTTGTCGCATTTTATCAGTCGTAGATGTTTCATCAGCATAAAACAAAATCTGGCGTGGCATGGCATGGTGACATAAGATAAAACATGGAGTGGTCGTTTTGACATGGTATCATGCGAAAACTAACATCTACGACTGATATCAGTCTACCCTTTGGCTTGTCAGATTCAACTAAATCATTTGCTCCCACGGGAAAATTCTTTCCTTAAAAAGAAGTGATAAGGCTCAATCAACGGAGGACAAAGGCCATAATCAGATTCTTTCTGAGTGGTCTCCCTTTGAAAAAAGAATTTCCTATTTTGAGTTGTCTCCCTTTGATGCTTCACCATGGTATTTACAGAGGAATCTCTAAAAACGGGCACCTCCCGATCACAGGCACCGTAATAGCAAGTCAATTTCTGACTTCCTAGAGTGATATTTTAGCTCACCTGAGAACGAAGCTATTGTGATCGTTCAAAGTCCGTGGTGTGTCGTCTGTCGTCAACAATTTGCTTTAAATGACAACTCCACCTATACCCTTCGGTCAGTTTCTATCAAATTTCACAGGGATGTGACCTAGGTGATTCTCTACCAAAATAGCAAAATGGTTTCGCTCCAATAAACAAGAAGGCCGCCAGACCTAAACAAAAACTGTATTTTGAACTTGTACACCTTAACCGAAAAGCGAATTGACTCGAAACTCGACAGGAAGTATTTGGTGACTTGTAGATCAAAAATAGCTCTAATCGTTTCGATCGGAAATCAAAGAGAGCCGCCATGGCCGCCATTTTGAAAATCTATATTCTATTTGAACTTCTTCTCCTATTCCGAAAGGCCATTTGACTAGAAAGTTGATAGAAATTATTGGGGTGACTTTTAGATCAAAATAGCTAAAATCGTTCTAATCGGAAATCCAAGCTGGCCGCCATTTTGAAAATATATTTTGAACTTCTTCTACCGAACCGAAAGTTCAATTGACTCAAAACTTGTTAGGAAGTATTGAGGTGACTTGTAGATCAAAACTAGCTCAAATTGTTCCGATCGGCGATCCTAAGTGGCCGCCATTGTTATCATCTTAAAATATGTTTTGAACTTTTTTCCTGATAGGAGGTATCGGGTTAACTTGTAAATCAGAAAAAGCTAAACTCAATCCGATCGGAAATTTCGAAGTTCTTCTCTCTAACACTAAATGTAATTGACACGGAACTTCATTGGCAACATCGAGGTGGCTTTTAGATAAAAATAGCTAAAATAGTTCAGATTGGATATCCAAGATAGCCGCTATGGCCGCCATCTTGAAAATTTATTTTTAAATTCCCCTGAAATGAAAGGCAAATTTATTCGAAAGTAGCTGAAATCGTTCTTGAAAATGAATTTTGAACTTTTTCACCTGAACGCAAATGCCATCGACTCGAAACTTTGTAGGAAGTATCGGAGTGAATTGTAGATCAAAATTAGATAAAATTATTTCTATCAGAAATCCAAGATAGCCGCCATCTTGAAGGTCTACTTTTAACTTCTTCTCCTGAACTGAAAAACCAATTGACTTGAAACTTGGTACGAAGTATCAGGGAGACTTGTAAATAAATTATTAAATAAAAAGTAGCTAAAACTGTGCCGATCGGAAATCTTAGATGGCTACCACAACCACCATCTTGAAAAGCTATTTCGAACTTCTGAACCTAAATGCTGATTGACTCGAAATTTGTCTGGTACTCAGGTGAGCGATACAAGGCCATCTTGGCCCTCTTATTTTGTATAACTAACCTCTCTGCAACAGCCACCCTCTTACAATAACGTATTATTCATTCCTAGTTGTAGGGAGCTTACAATGTATAATACAACTGATCCGGGGCACAGCACTTCCTGCAAGTCTGCACATGCGCTCAGCGAAGACTCACGTCAGCAGATTCTTCTCTGTTTGCCTGTAGACGCTAAGGATCCTTGGTTACCCACAGACTACGCTGGGCGTACGTGTAATCTTTTAGGAAATGTTGTGACTCGACTTATATTGAGCTTTGCCATGACGAAATGTGACTTGCTGGGGTACGCAGATAGGAAGGAGCTACATGTAACTGTACAATATGATAAGAACCTTTCATCACGAAAACATACCTATATAATTTGACCCCCTTAAACCCCTTTTCATATTGTAAAACTGGGGCTTGCAGGGATATGCATTAGTTTTCTTATTTCTGCTCAAAAACATAGATTGTGGATACTCGTTAAAACCGCCTAGGCGGTTCTAACGGGTACTCACTGTCTATGTTTTGAGGAGAAATATGAAAAATATCAGAATATTTTATCTGAAAACTTTCAATTTTTTTGTGGGGTCGGGGGGCGGGATTTTCAATATATTTGTATAGGCGTGTTTTCGTAATAAATATACATCAATACATTCCCCGATGAGTCTGTAAGCGGACAGGAAAGGCCTCGATCAGCCTTTAAGGATTCGCAGGCTGATCTGGGCTTTCGGTGTCCGTATATGTTCCAATTGATTTCGGATGGCACGGATTATTTGAGCCGCGTCATGAGAAAAGAGCTTTTCTGACTTTCCGTCGAATCAATCTTTCAATGCGCATGCCCGGCTTCCTAGCGAGGCTCAATGTCTAGTTCATTGGCTTTTTCCCCTTGGATATCGCTTACGCAAGCAAACAGAATAGGTTCATGCGAGTGCGCAATGCGCACTTGCTTGAACCTTTGCTGTTAGCCTGAATCTTTGCTTTGTTATAACGACTCGTTTCCCATGTTTTCAGACAAAGCATACTGGAACAATCTTGCAAAAGACTACATCACTAGAAAGCTGAACTACAAGGAGAACAATCGGATAGCGAAAAATGTGATCTTGTTCCTAGGAGATGGAATGGGAGGTACGACAATCACTGCCAGTAGAATTCTCCGTGGGCAGCTCAACAACCACTCTGGAGAAGAGACCATCCTGCAGTTTGAGGAGTTCCCTCATGTTGCGCTGTCAAAGGTAGGTAATACACACTTTACAAATTGGCCTCATTTAAATCATCCAATTAGTGAATGACCTGCTGTGCTAATTTCAGCAATATATCGAGGGTTGAGCGCAAGACTAGCGTAAGTCAGATGGTTGTTTTTCCCCAAACCTTATCTCCTCACCATGAAGGCATTATGAAGATTACGACATTTCTGTCTGTAAACAATGAAAATTTAGGTGCCATTGCTCGTATGAGCAATGGCACCTAAATTTGCATTGTTTACAAAGGGGTCCAAGTTGCCCCTAAACAAGGGTTTCAAAAATATGTTTGAGTTACCATAGTCTTGCGCTCAACCCTCGATATATATATATATATATATATTACGTGCCCGTCTCATTTATTGTTTAGCTTTAACACTCTGTAAGCTGAAAATTAATGACATCTGACTTTGTTTTTCACAGACAATAAGACGCGACATTTCATTCAGATTGTCTCCGAAGAAGAAATGTCTTATTTTCTTTGAAAAGCAACTAAAACATTGTTTAAATATTGTTCGCTTTATATAATCAATAGGTTAAAATTTAAACTTTAACTCTCGGAATCGCTCTAACATGCACGCGAAAAGTTAAGCTCCGCCTTTTTTCAGATGGCGGTTTAACCCTTTTATACCGAATGGACTCTTCTACCTTCACTCTTCGGACTGGCCCATTTCCAGTATAAGGGGTGTCTGGTTATTTTTTTATTAATACTAAGCTTTATAGAAATTTCTGTATTTAATACAAATAGTGAAGACCCTGATCAGACGCCGCTTTCTGTGGTGTCTGATCTGGGTCTATACTCATTTCGAATGTCCCTTTTTTAAGGGGCGCTAGGCATAAATGGGTTAATAAACAAAAGGTTTCAAAAATTATTTATGGGAGTGTTTAAACAGAATTCATACAAATCCCTCAATTCACCATTATATAAAGTAAAAACAGGGAATCGTGGAAATGAGGGTCAGTATTTATTAATATGTTCACGTCATGTTGTTTTCAAAATATATTTTCAGTACCGTGCCTTGTTAATTTTAGCAGAAGCCATTACTGATTTATTCGCATTTTCACAGACAATAACGCTTTGAATTGCTTTAAGGAGAACTAATATGCTTTGTCCCGAGGTTAAAAAACTTTTTTCGAGCTCAAAGCAGCTGAGCATGAATATTTCTCTACTAACAAATATAAAAATGGCAACAAGAATAGTTGGAATTTTCATATTTATTAGCAAATTTTCATGCTCAACTATATTTAGCAAGAAAGAGTTTGCAATTGATAGCAAATTGCCCGTTCATCTAAAAAATATGCCTATATAATTTTGACCCCCCTTAATCCCCACTTTTAAATAATAAAACTGGGGTTTACAGGGGTATACGTTATTTTTCTTATTTCTGCTCAAAAACATAGATTGTGGGTACTCGTTAGAACCACCTCGACCACCTCGTCGGGGCGGTTCTAACGAATACTCCTAATCTATGTTTTGTGTAGAAATATGAAAAATATCAGATTTTTTGTCTTAAAATTTTCATTTTTTGTTGGTAAAATTTTCAGTATAATTGAATAAGCATGTTTTCGTAATGTGGAATTAAGAGCACAAAACCAGGACAAAAAATAATACATAACGTTTAAAAGGTTATCGTCTGCAGCTGTTATAGCGATTTAAAGACGAATGAACGGTTTTTATTTCTTGCAATTCAGACATATAACGTTGATAGACAGAATCCAGATTCTGCTGGAACAGCCACCGCCATACTTTCCGGAGTGAAAACAAACTTTCGTTTAATCGGCTTAGACCCATCTGCTGTACTCAATGACTGTGAGGGATCAGCCGGGAAACAGGTCGATACTATACTAGACTGGGCGATGGATGCTGGTAATATTCATTTTAATTAATCCTTGTCATGCTGAATAATTTAAGACGTCACGCCCACTTCTGATTTTCAGCCAATCTTATTACTTGATTCAGGTTGTTGATACAAATTCACAAAATGACGAATAGTGCAAACACAGATCAGCTGGCTTCTTCAGAGGCCAACTGATCTGAATCTACACTGTTTGCAAAGTCAGGATATAATCGGGTTCAGCAAGAATAGGATTAATAATGATACACACAACCATTCATGCTTAGCATCACAAAACATAAGCTTTGCAAACAACATAGAACCAGAGCAGACGCCACAGAACGCGGTTATCACTACAATGTCAGATTGCTTTGGCTCTGATGGGAACAAATTCTTTCCTTTTAAGGTAGCTCCATTTTAGGAAGGAGCGTGGCATGACATGTACACGTGATCAAAAGTCTCGTGATGACTTAGAGCTAGGGCACGTATGGAGCCTCGAAAACTACAGTGTTGCATATGAAGAGACTCGATCAAACTGAGTCTCCGATTTTAGTAATTTTGTGTGTTCTTTGTTTCCAAAGGCAGTCCTTTCTGACTTTTATTCTTTAGGAGTGTAACCGTTGTCTTGACACTATAAAGTCCACATTTGAATCCTCTAATGATTCGAAGTTGGAGTAATCTGATTTCTACAGCAGATTTCTACAGCAGATATGTTCTGTCAAAAGGAACAGAACACACGGTACCCATGAAAACGGAAGACTCGGGTTTAATGAAGCCGTTCAAGTGAGTATTTGGTTGCGCGCTGCCGTACACGCCCACTAGCTTCAACTTAAGTACAGTGGAACTTCACTGGCTCGAACCATCTTTGGAACCACGGAAATTTGTTCGAGATATGGGTAATTCAAGCCACTGAGGGTTAATCATGGCGCCAGGTCAGGACGCAAATAACGATAATTTAGGGAAATATTTTCGATTTTCTACAAAATAATTGTATGTTGTGTGTACTCATTAAAATTGTCTCGATGAGGCGATTCTTATCAGTATACACAACATACAATTTCATGATAAAATAAGAATAAAATCCCTAAATATTTGTTTTCTTGAGCTATCGGATGAATTTCAAAGAGACTCAAAAACGAATTAGCTATGGTAAACGAGCCACCCGTGTTCGAACTATTGAGATTCGACTGTAGTTGTTTATGTTGACACTGTAGTTGTTTATGTTGACCGTTCCAAGTCGATTCCTCTATTGCAGTTCTTTTTCATTTATTTGTCGGTTATTGCAAGAGCTCCGTTTGCCTTGTTTTTTTTTCTGTTCCTCGTCCTTTCTTCTTTTGGTTCCTCGGGGAGGCTGTGCTTCGTGACTGTGGCTTTACTAAGGTGACTTCATTGATATTTTCTGTAAGAATGTGAAAGAAAATTAATAAATGTACAGTCTGTATTATGGGCATTTTCCCTTTTTATGCTCGTACTCAAAAGACAAAATTTCCAATGACCGTCCCAAATTACTATAAACACATTTTCTGTTTACTGCGCAAGAAAGATTTTTGAAACATTAAGTTGTTTTATCAAATGAGCCACAAAATCAGAAAATGTACCTTCATACATGTGCTTCCAGCGAAGATTCAGACCAGCCAGCGAGCTTGCGTAGTCTGATTAGAATCTTGCCTGGGCGCATTTTACCAGGCAAGGATGCACAATTTCACCATGCGGACAACGAAGACAGAATGCGAAAGTTGATTTGAGTCTTTGTTTGGATCTGACGTGCGGTTCCATATAAAAATGTTTTCAGACCCTAATTTGGGAGAACGCAAAAGAGCTAGTGGCTTGGGGTACTGGACCCTGAGACTTAGTTCATTTTATTTACAGAAGACAAACAAAAATGACAGCAAGGCCATAAAGGTATAAGAACCCTTTATGGAATCTCAAAAATACAAGTGAAGCATCTGGGCTGTGTTTCGTGATTATGCCATTTCCTGGATATCTTTAAGTTTTGTATCACTTGTTCTGAGGAAACTTCAGCAGGGGCTCAGATTTGGTACGTTGTGTTTGCAGTCAGTGAAACAAACAAATCCGTAATTCCGCATACAGTAAACACGCCGCACCAAATTAAAAAAAAAATCAACTTTAGATTTCTGATAGTGTTTGGCATACTTTTTGGTCAAGAGTGTTCATGTTTGTCTCTTTGTTTCGTTGTAAACATTCCGGAAGATAACCACTGTGATTTCGAAAAATGTTCGTTGTCCATGCTTACACAGTGAGTGACCCCCTCCCCCAAGGATTTTGAATAAACAAATTGAACCGGCCAATGACCGGGGTACACCAATCTACTGGTGGGACCTACGGCAAACAGAACAAAACAGAAAGCAGCATTCGCTTCAATAAAAGTTCTAGTTTTGACGCTACGTTCTGAGCATACTTTTTTATATCATTATTTGTAGGGAATGTCATTTATATTTTTTAATTATAATATTCTAATAATAATCGTAGAAAATAAGTATTTTAAGGACTTTTTTTATGATTGTTTGCATGTCCTGAAGCAGAACTCAGGCAAACTAATGTATCGTTACACTTACGCATATAACCTTTTCTAAAACGTTACCGTTGAAGCACTTTGTCAAAGGTCATATGATATACGTTAATTTTGACAATGTCACTATTAAAGTGGGTGGATATATTGGTATGCTAAGCGGCGGAATTTATAGCATTTCCAGAGCAGTGTGGCAATTATAAATGATCTTCTTAACTACTTATTTCCGTTTTGACGAGGTAAGCCAAAAAGCGATTTGTAATTAGCTTTAATATTTTTTTAATGTGAGGTACATTCTTATAGAGGCCTACGGGATGAGATATCTTTATACCTCTCGAATTCTACTTTTGCATAATGGAAATTAGCCGATTTAGTCAAGATTTGCATGTAAAGAACCTGAGACTATTCCGTATTAAAATCTGCTTTAAGATTTATTGTGTGCAAAGCGTAGACCAAACCTTATACTTGTACAGCCGTAGTATGTGTAAGCAAGGTTACGATTGACATGTCCATCCATCCTCTGATATCATGGTCAGTTTGATAGCTTGCTTTCATGTCGAAGAAAAAAGAAAGAAACACAAAAATCTTCTATGATACTTTTAGGTCCAGAAAATAATGAAACTTGCGCAGCAAGCATTTTATATTGTGGGAATCTGCATTTCTTTTCTTTGCGTGACTATTCCTTTATTCAGTCCATAAAATCTTCCAGAAATCGGTGCAAATCCCGCGATCGGGCGCCCTAGAATCATCTCAAAAAATGTATAGTACGAACTGCGGTCGTACTAAACACAGAAAAGGGGCTACTGTTTTGTTGTTTTTTTTTAATTTCAACGGAAATCCTAATCAATTATAGAGGCCTATAGAATTTCAGGCAAGCGGTCCCATCAGCACACTCAGTTCTTTGGTTTCTCACGTGATTTTGTCAGAAACGTAGAATGTCTTTATTGTTTGATTTGATTATGTTTTAGACCAATCAAAATTTCAGGCAAAGCCACCGGCGTAATTTCAAATGCAAGAATCACTCATGCAAGCCCAGCAGCAGTGTACGCACACGTTGCCTCTCGATACTGGGAGGGGGATGTGAATACAAAGGACGTTACGGGCGGTTGTATGGATATTGCTAAACAACTGATTAGGGACAACCCAAACATAAATGTAAGCAATATTTGCATAAAAAAGTTAGATTTCTGACAAATGCATGTAGATCAATCCATTTTAGACTGAATTAACTCCCCTCACACTATATATTGGAGGAGTCAAATTTCAGTTTTGGTTATTCCAGGCTATGTAATTTAGATATTCCTAGAAAATGGCTTAAATATTGCAAACAGTGGAGATACTGATTAGTCGTCCATCTGCACAGTTTGCCAATGATCTTTTTTGTGTCTCCAGACTAAAATGGGTTGAACTTCTCTAGTAGTTGCTTTTGATCTCTGTCATTATGACACTTGTTGAATATAGCCTTAAAATAAATTTATTAACCACCTCTAAAGAAAATTATTTTTCTTCCTTCTCAAAACTTCTCTTAAAAAAAGCAGTTTGCTTTTCTTCGAAGTATCATATATTGAGGAAGCACTCTGTTCTGCTAGACTGGCAAGATGATCTCTCTTAAAGAAAGGCGGAAACAAATTTTAACCCTTCTATTGCTAAACACGACATTGCTATGCCCTGTCTTAGCAAATAGTGTAGATCCAGATCAGTTGGATTCTGAAGAAGCCAACTGATCTGGATCTGCACTGTTTGTCATTAAAAATGTGAATTTCTATCAAAAACTCGGATCAAGTAATCTAATTGGCTGGAAATTAGAAGGGGGCGTGGCTTCTTAATTTATTCAGCATGAGAAGGGTTAACTTGTATTGCTTTATATATGAGGTGTATTCATCTAAATAAATGCACTTGCTAGAATGATATTACTGATTGATATAGACGCCATAAAAGATTGATATATGTCAGAAACGTTTCAGGTTTAGGCAACTGCAAATGTTCTCCTTATCTTGGAAACTTTAGAAATATGTTTGAAAATGCCGTCCGCCGTTTTTTTTTTTTATTATTATTATAGCATTTAGGTATTGTAAGATTTAAACCTCAATTAATCATATATGTTTTAGAAGTTCTTTCTTGTCTTAAACCAATTTACAACTGCCACCTATACTCACCAGGTTATCATGGGCGGTGGACGGCGATACTTTCTTCCGAATACAACAGTAGACCCAGAGACAAACACTATTGACAAAAACCAGCGCCAGGATGGACACGATTTAATACAGGTATATTTTGATGAAGAATTGAGTCGGAGCACAGCATTTCCTACATGACTGCATGTACACCAAACGATGACAGAGCAGAGCCTTTGCTTTCAGCTTGAAGACGCTTTGGATGCTTGATTACCCACAGAATGCCCTGCGAAGACTCTGATCAGGTTGTGGGGATGCACAGGCTGATCTGAACACTAGGTTCACACGCAATCTTTTAGGATATGCTGCGTCCTGGCTCAATTTAATAACAATTATACAAGTTATCTCCAATCTTTTCACGAATAAACACTACATTTCAACTAGTCTGCTTTCGACATCTTTCATAAAGTCATTGACTCTTTCACTACCACAGACGATAATAATTTTACATCCGATCAAGCTGGAACTTCATTTATAGTTAGACCATGATGTGGGGCAGCGCATATTGTTTCTAAGTTACAGTCCACCAAATATTAGCAGAGTTATGCCTCTTTGAAAATTTCTGTAATGTTTTCGTTTCCGGCTAACTCCTCTCACAGTTTACATCCCTTTGAAAATTTCTATTAATTTTTCGTTTCTGGCTATATCCTCCTACCGTTTACATCCGATCAAGCTGAAATTTCATGTGGAGCAGCGCATATTTCGAGGTTACAGTGCACCAAATATTGGCAGAGTTATGCCCCTTTGAAAATTTCTATAAACTTTTCGTTTCCGGCCAAGTCCTCCTATAGTTTACATCCGATCAGGCTGAAACTTGATTTGTAGTTAAACCATGATGTGGAGCAGCGCATATTGTTTCAAGGTTACAGTGCACCAAATATTAGCAGAGTAAAACCCCTTTGAAAATTTCTATTAATTGTTTGTTTCCGGCTGAATCATCCTACTGTTTACATCCGATCAAGCTGAAACTTCATAAGTAGTTACACGATGATGTGGAGCAGCGCATATTATTTCGAGGTTACAGTGCTACCAAATATTGGCAGAGTTATGCCCCTTTGAAAATTTCTGTTAATTTTTTGTTTTTGTAAACGTATGCAGCATATTGTTTAGAGATAATCGAATACAAATTTTATTTTATAATAGGTATATTTTTGCAAATAACTAAAGTTATAGCCAGATGGGCGTTATTTATTTATTTTTTGGCAAACAGCATAGATCCAGATGAGACGGCCTAATGAGTCTCATCTGGATCTATGCTGTTTGGCATTCAGTCTTCCAACTTTACATATAAACGTCTTTCCAAACGGTAGTTTGTTAAAATAAACAAAACAAGCAGACGACAAATATCGTCCGGAATTTGGCGCCGAAAGAGTTAAGGTAAAAATATACGCTTTCCGGGGAGGTAACTTTTACTTTCCACCTGAAAAGGAGTCTATTCTACACCAAAATAATTTGCTCTCATTGAGAGAAATGTGTTTCTTTTTAAAATAGACCTATTTTCTGAAGGGGCTTAGCATGCAGTAAAACAAACAGGAAGTAACAAATGTTGCCTCTCTTGTTCATATGGCGGAAGATTTACCATCTCGAAAACATGTCTGTATAATATTGAACCCTTTAAACCTCATTTTTGTATAGTAAAACTGGGTTTACAGGGGTATAAATTATTTTTCATATTTCTGCTCAAAAACATAGATTGAGGGTACTCGTTAGAACCGCCTCGCCGAGGCGGTTCTAACGAGTACCCACAAGCTATGTTTTGAGCAGAAATATGAAAATATCAGAGTTTTTTTGTTTGTTTTTTTTTACCAGTTTTTGAGGCCTATACATTTAAATATGCGCGTTTTCGTAATGCGGATGTAAATAAATGAATAAGTTGGCTTTATTTAAATGGGGGGTGACTCATTTGGCAGTGCCAATCTTATATGAGGACCTCTAAAAATACATACAATGCAAAATATAAAACAATAAATACAAGGCAGTATAAACAAATATGAAAATGAGAGAATGACTAGAATGATACTGATTGAGCTAACCATTGTATAACTTTAGCACCATTATGTTTAACTGTTAGTATTAATACATTTAAGTTATTCCATTATAATTTCTTGATATTGCATTAAGAACAAAATATGGGCGTTCTTTTTTAACAGAAAATTGAAAGCGAGACTCATTAAAGAAAGACGCCTATTAGTAATACAGTATTTACTCTAAATATTGTGACACCTTTACCATACTTGTCCCATACTTTGTAAAATTATTATGTTCAACTACAAGTTGATGCGCTATAAATATTGCTGGACGAGTGGCAAACAGGGTAGACCCAAATCAGGTGGCACATTCTGCGGCGTCTGATCTGGGTCCACACCGTTTGCTCAGACCTATCTGTCCCAATATTAGGGTTATTACGGTTATTCTAAATAAATATATTGATATTTTAATTTAAAGTCCATTGACAAAAGTAAACAATGTTTATATTTAATGCTTATAAGAAATAGAATGAACGTACCAGAAAACAATAAGCTAGTGAAAATGAATAACTTGTTTTGTTTGCATTTTAAAATAACTTGATACAGTAAATCTTCAGTGACTCGAACACCGATAACTCGTTTACTGTGGTTAATTCGGAATCGTTTTTGAGTCTCTAGGAAATTCTTTCAATAGGTGAAGAAAACAGTTTATCTATGTATACCTAGGAAAATCTTTTAAAAATCTTGAAATTGTTTAAGGTGTGTACTAACTAAAATCACCTCATGGACTCTGACGAGTACACTCAAGACACCATTATTGTACAGATCTGTAAATTATCTCATTTAGCCTCCTGACCTGGCTCTCTGATTAACCCTCAGTGGCTCGAACTACCTATATTTAGAACACACTTCCATGGTCCCAAAGGTGTTCGACTGTTTTGTTTTGTTTTTTTATATAAATATTGAACTAGGCCTTTGCTCTGCGCATTGGCCTCGGGACCTTTGTTCTTATTGCGTAGCTTACTTATTTCCCTTTATAGGAATGGAAAGATGAAAAGCAAGACAGAGGCGTGAATTACAGATATGCTTGGAATAAAGATACCTTTGATGAAATTGATCCACGATACACAGACTATGTCCTAGGTATTTTGTTTCTCGTAAATAGACACATGATCCGCAATATAAGAAATAACATCTGTTTGGAGGAAGCAAAGGTCTATATCAACATATGTGTTCGTGCTGCTGATCAGGGCCTATTTATTTAAAGCATCGTTAGCTTAACGAGCTTGTTAGTGGCTAAAATCTTATCTGTTTTAGTAAGTGCAATATCTAATTCACAGGTATTTTGGCTGAAAACAATGTGAGTAGCTTTTGCAATTGCAAAAGCTACTCACATTTTTTCAGCAAAGATATTAGTATATATGCCATATTTAATGATCAAAGTTTTAACGGGATACTATAACTAACGACATCGTTAGTTTTGAACAACTGAGCCCAAACCTTTACTACTCGCTCAGAGAATAATTGGATACTTTAGAGTGTATTGACGAATAGTGAAGGTACCGAACAGACTTCGCGTACATTGATACTGGCCTTCGCTGTTTATTTCTGGCAATAAGGATCATGCTTTTCCTACATCGTGGTTCACATGTTTTACAATAGTTTGAAATTTTAAAATTTTAATGTGAGTGAAATTTCACATACGCAATAGGTAGTCAAGGTCCGTCAAAGTACAAATTAGAGGAATTTTTTTGATCGTCAGAACTACATTGCTCATCCTGCGGCCATGCTTTCGGAACCACTGGGGGAGGAATTATTAAAAAATTAAAGAGCCGCAATATGAAATTTGTGCCTTCTGCTAACGTTCGCCAAACGATGACACCCTTAAAGAAATGATCGCATGAATTCGCATGTTCTCTTGAAGTAAGTTAGCATCGTTGGCCATCTAAAGATCGGAATCTTCGCCGGGCGCTCATGCCTGAATGTACGTTTTCTGAACTTGTGGCTTGTATGTTTTTCTCTTGCATAGAGCAGTAATTAAGTTATTACATGGTTGTGTTTTCAAATGATTAAAACGATTCAGAAATGACTGAGTTCTAACATTTTTGGTTAAGGACTACTGGTCCAATCTTTATCGAAGAAGTTGAAGCAGATACGTTACCAAGACACTGAAGAAGGCCGTGTCTATGTCGGCAGGAGGTCAACAAGTATATTTATTATATAACCTAAAATAGACTGTCTTTCATTGCCTAAGAGCTGTTTACAGCCCAGTGAATATATCTGATGTTCACAGGCTTGTGCGCGCCTTCCAGTAAACATTAGTTTCTAAAATTAGATGTCAACTTTTAGTGACGTCGCTAATAGTGACGCCGACGTCAATGCGCGCTTTTTATATTAAAGGGGTCTGGTGTTAACTGTTATTGCCATAGTTATTAAGAAAAAGACAAACTACATAATAAAACAATTATTGTCTATTGAGGTATTAGATATGACATTGATAACCATCACTGACTACCAATATTGACCTCAGCTATCGCCTCGGTTAATATTGGTATTCTCTGGTAGATATCACGTCATATCCAGTACCTCAATAGTCAATATTTGTATAGCAGCTGAAATTGTAGCTGGACTAAGGGCGACGATTGGGGATCTTAAAACCATGATTAAATGATATACTTTCAATGGATACAACAATGTATTGCACCCTTCTGAAAAGGCGCTGGGTACAATCGAAGCTAAACAGAAACGAGTAAACTTCATTATTAATAATTTAGCTTTTCCATAGTGATTTGTCCAACTCCATCTATGACAAGTATCTTAGGGCAAAGACTGGACCTTTCATTTATCTACGAACCCACAAGAAAACTAGCACTGCCGCGTATTGTGGTGGTCAGGATCAGTCATAGCTTGGCAAGATTTATATTGTAAAATTACAACTTTGCTTTTAAATCCTTTCTCATATTCTTATTGCCATATAACCCGAGCAGACACCTATAAAAACAGTGTAGATCCATATGTGACGGTGCGAAACGTCTCATCAGGATCTACATTGTTTGCCAATCTGCAATTCATTTTTTGGCTGAGATCACTAACTGCAAACAATGGATGCTTTGAAATTCAAAGATGGAAGAGTCCATTATAAAAAATCAGGGGTGAAATAGATCATCTTCAGACATGTTTGTTTTAACCAACAGGTTTGTTCGAACCCAGTCACATGAAATATGAATTGGACCGGGATAATTCTGGTCCAACTGGTGAACCATCTCTAGCCGAGATGACGAGGAAAGCTATACAAGTACTGAAGAAAGACAACTCCGGATTCTTCTTGTTCGTTGAAGGTAATTATAAAGTCGTGATGATATACAAATAGGCATTTGTATTTTACCGTTCTACGCGAATTAAATGAGCAGGAACGTGAGAAAACGTACCTACTATGTGCGCCCAACAAAGTCTCAAATCAGTCTGCTCAGCCGCGCAGTCGGATACGAGTCTTCGTTGTCTGCATGAAGAAAATTTGCATCCATCGCTATCTAAAATGTTCCAAGTGAAGATTCTGAATGAACTTCGTGACAGCGCAGGTTGAATACATCTTTGCTGGGCGCACATGTCCGAAGACACTTTTTTGACGTTGCAGCTTATTTGACAGCAGCACATACTTTTCCTGTTGCCTACATATAGTGTGACGGCTTGTTAAAATCTATCTAACTACGTGTATAAAACGGTTCGTATAATTCATTGGATTTTTGCGGCCAGTATGGAGTCACAAAGCCCATGTCTAAGAATTACATTCGACCTTTATATCTGGATTTTTATTAAACCAGTCCAAAAATGAAACGCAACCCTATACGTGGTCCCGGTGATGTTTTGCTTTCTGTTTTACTCGTTGTGATTAAGAATGGCGTCGGGACCCAATGTGAAGTTAGTCGGCTGTAAAAGTGCTTAAACCTGCCCCCACCCCACTCCCGGAGGTTTATTCTACTGACGGTTCTAAGGCGGTGGTCCCGGTGTTAGTCTTACTCTTTGTTGCTTTGTGGTTTATTCTATGGGGTGATTTGTTTTAAGTCTTACCTTGTGTTATTTTGTTCTTGCGTTTTTCATTTTTTTAGCATTGCGATTACCTCGCTTGGGGAAGAGAGAGTTAATCTTAGTGCGTTTCGTACGTTTGTTCGATTTGCGCTTGTTTGGATTTGTCGGTTTCCTCTTCCTCTTGGTGTCTGGGAAGGGCTGCGGGTTGTGACTGTGGCACTCCCTTAACTTTTCTTTTACATTTTCTATACTAAATGAATCAAAGCACTGATTGCACTAATGTGTCGATTGTCTCTAAATAGAGGCTGGAAAAATGGTCCTAAACGGGGCCTTAAGATTGTTTCGTTTTTTCTTGAACTTCCAGTAATTTTAGCAAACAGTGCAGACCCTGATCAGACGTCGCGGAACGCGGCGTCTGATCTGGGTATGCACTGTTTGCTATGTCCAAATCTAGGTTAAAAATAACCCAGTTTACACTGCGCTCTGACGTAAAAATGACAGGAATAGCTCGGATATGATTTCAATTTCCCATTGTTAACTTTCCATTCCTGAGCAGTAATATTCCTTCTGCACCAGCATACGGCGTTTACGTATCATAGTTAATCCGTTATGCCAGAGCCTGTTCAAATTATCAGGACTTCATGGAGCGTGGGAAAGTGCTCACTACAAAGTTGTTGAGCCAGGGGTATCAAAAACCATACTGGTAAGCAACATTTAAGAAGTTCTGTGGGAGACATCATGATCTGGTCAGACCCTGCAATGTGGCAGTTTTCAATGGAAATAAGCCTTCGAACGGTCAGTAATACATTATTTAGGAGGGGGTGGGGGAGGAGAGCTCAAGCTACATTTACGAGGTCCGAAGTTTTCAACACTGCTTACGCCCTCCAGCGTATACATGAGCAGAACTCCATTTTCAAAGATACCGCAGGGGTCCAATGAAATATTCCAAAGGAAATGAAATATAATCTGCACTATGGTGAAGTACTGGAAGACATTCTACGGCCGCCACATGGCATTAACACCAGCCGCAGTGTAGTAAAGCCTATAGTGAAGCGAAGATGAGGACTTAACAGAAATAGTATGTTGAGACATTTGGAGATCTCTGGGTTGTCAAACAACACCAATGGAATACCGCCAGTTGAGCCCCCGGTGAGCAGAGAAACAGACATAAAATGTTCAAGCTCAGACCATCTAATGAATAGTTTTAAGTAGGGGCCATCATAAAGTCTGAATCCCGACCCACCGGCATGCAATTAAAGAGGTAAATAAAGTGGTCAACCGTGATTATGAGTTGCAAACAGTGTAGACCATGGTTAGAAGCTGCTCTGGTTGATACTGTTTTATTACACCTGTCTGTCCCTATGCTTATGGTTAAAACTGTATCAACAGTAAAACCTCGATGACTCGAACATCGATGGCTCGTTTACCTTGGATGATTCGAACTCGGGTTTTGAGTCCC
Organism: Anodontia alba; assembly: GCA_964016985.1. Classification (NCBI taxonomy): domain Eukaryota; kingdom Metazoa; phylum Mollusca; class Bivalvia; order Lucinida; family Lucinidae; genus Anodontia; species Anodontia alba. The sequence goes on from OZ024836.1 coordinate 49,681,943, forward strand.
AAAGAAATTCTTCCGATAGCTCAAGAAAATAAATATTTAGGGACGTTTCCTTGTTCCATAATGAAATTGTATGTTGAATGTACTCATTAGAATCGCCTCATCGAGGCGATTCTAAAGAGTACACTCGTTATTGTATAGAAGACAAAATGACTTCTCTAAATTATCACCGTTTGCTTCCTGACCTGGCGCCATGATTAATCATCAGTGGCTCGAACTACCCATATCTCGGATAAATTTCCATCACGAAAACATACCTATATAATTTTGCCCCCTTTAAACCCCACTTTTATATAGTAAAACTGGGGTTTACAAGGGTATACATTATTTTTGTTATTTCTGCTCAAAAACATAGATTGTGGGTACTCGTTAGAACCGCCTCGGCGAGGCGGTTCTAACGAGTACCCACAATCTGTGTTTTGAGCAGAAATATGAAAAATATTATAATTTTAATCGGAAAACTTTCAACCTTTGGTGGTGAAATTTTCTATATATTTATATAGGCGTGTTTTCGTAATGCATGGTCCCAAAGATGTTCGTATTTGTTACCACCAGGTGCCCAAATAGACATTGCTCATCACTATGGTCTAGCGAGAAAGGCCCTGCACGAGACTCTTGCCTTTGAAGATGCTGTTCGAGCTGCAGTGGAACTGACAGACCCGGAAGAGACGCTTATTATTGTTACCGCAGATCATTCACATCCGTTTGATATACAAGGATTTTCATACAGAGGAAACGACATCTTAGGTATGTGAAATTACCCAGTATAACTCGACTCTGATTACTCAAACGCATGAACCCAATCTGATCTCATTAAGTTTACATATCTATGTATATTTCTTAGTCATAGCTCTTGATATGTTATAACTTAAAGATTTTTTTTCTCATTTTTCCGCTAAACATATGTTTTGGATACTCAATAGAAGCACTATCATTATCTACTGCAAACTTCGATTATTTCATTAAGCAGGAAAATGTGGTCTGTTTGGTAATCTACGGCAAACTTCGATATGTAGCAGATTCAGGCTCTCCGTTTGGTACTCTAAAAAGACCTCGACTGTTTTATTGAAGAAGGATCATATTATTTGTTTAGTACCCAACTTCTTATATTGTAAATGGAAACATCTTTGAAGGAACAGACACCTCAAATCGTTAACTGAATGACAGTAGATAATTTCATTAATACAAACTCTTTTAAGTCTGCTGCTACGATTTGTATGCTTCATTAAACATATTAGTACTATTTAAATGATAACTCTATTTTAACATTTTTACGTGGTATGTTTTGTTTGCGTACATTGAAATGGCATAGAAGAAAAAGCTACAGTCACAGGCCATAACCTACCGATGACACCAAGAAGAAGTGCAAACAAACCATGACAGACAGTGCACATGCCACAAACCAACAAAATTCCCCATCACGAAAACACGCCTATATAATGTTGACCCCCTTAAACCCCACTTTTATACAGTAAAACTGGGGTTTACAGGGGTGTACATTATTTTTCTTATTTTTGCTCAAATCATAGATTGTGGGTACTCGTTAGAACCGCCTCACCGAGGCGGTTCTAACGAGTACCCACAATCTATGTTTTGAGCAGAAATATGAAAAATATCAGAATTTTTTTATCTAAAAATTTTCCTATTTTGGTTGTAAAATGTTCAATATATTTGAATTGGCGTGTTTTCGTAATGGCTCGCCATCAGTACATTTTGTAGTATCTAATGATTCTGTTATCGGACAGCGAAGGCCCGGATGAGACTGCACGGATGCGCAGACTGCTCCGTACCTTAAATGTACACATATGCCCGAAGACACGCATTTCGGAAACACGCCTATACAAATATATAGAAAATTTCACCTCCAAAAACTGAAAATTTTCACATAAAAAACTCTGATATTTTTCATATTTCTGCTCAAAACATAGATTGTGGGTACTCGTTAGAACCGCCTCGCCGAGGCGGTTCTAACGAGTACCCACAATCTATGTTTTGAGCAGAAATAAGAAAAATAATGTACACCCATGTAAGCCCCAGTTTTACTATATAAAAGTGGGGTTTAAGGGGGTCAAAATTATATAGGCATGTTTTCGTGATGACTTCCCCAGCGAGAAAACCAGCTCCCACTTCCTCAGCGAGCTGCTCACAATGCCAGACAGGATCTACTAAACACAATAAGACAAAGAATATTCAAAGCGAACGCAGCCGGGAGTAGAACCGTCGTCAAATCAGTTCTAATTCTGGAATCCTGTTTGACAGAGTAGTATGTATAAAAAGCAGATAAAAACTGATAAATTACTTTCGCACACAGGAATATCAGAACCACTTGATGCCAGGCCGGCTAAGGACGGTAAGCCATATACAGTTCTTATGTATGGTAATGGACCTGGGTACAGTGAAAAAAGGGAAAACCTCACAGGAGTTGATATAAGTATGTTGCTTTTTCTTTTACTTCTATCACATATGAGCCAGCGCACGACAAAACCTACAGTAAGACATTTGTAACCAGCAGTGACAGATCACCCAGTACAGTAGAACCTCGTTATCTCGAACCCGCTTATTTCGAATTACCGCTTATCTCGAAGTGAAAATCTGATTCCTGTTTTAACATGAAACTATGACAACAGAACAAAATAATGTGGAAAAGAGGAGAAATTGCTCTCCTCTTTTCCACATTATTTTATATATATATTTCTAACTTCAGAAGTCAAATTACATATTCATTTGTTAAATGTGGTTGTTCAATTTATTGTTTTCCTCACTCTCTCAACTCTGATATGTCGAGGTACGGATATCTCGAAGTGTTTCAGTGAGTCCCTTGGAATTCGAGATAACGGGAGTCGACTGTATTACTAGAGTTCTCATTTATCCTTTTTTGGGTAACCTGGAAGCTGTAGAAGGCATATGCATTCAGCGACAACACTGATCAGACTGCGCGGATGCGCAGTCTGATCAGTCTACAATAGTTATTGTAGGTTTAGTCCTGTTCTGGCTCAATATTATCTTAATGTCCCAAATACATGTAGCTAATGAGGTCCCAAGAAAAATTGTAAAATTAAAACGGAAAGAAACGAAATCAAACGGAATATTTCTTTTAACGTTTATCATACTAAGCGTGGGCTGATCATATTTCAGTGATTTAAATTACTGTTAACTCCAGATGCTATTGAAAGGTAAATACGAGATGTATTATTTACCTTTTACTGGGATAAATTCTTGAAGAAGTAAACACAGAATAAACAGCCATTCAGCCTGCACTTAAAGAAAATTGAGGCATATTCAGGGATGCCAATTTTGTCACCATTGTTTTCTCTTTCGACTGAAAGGGCGTCTACTCTACAAGGAAAAAATATGCTCGCTGAGGGAGTAGATTCTTTCTTTATAGAGTAGACTTTTTTCCAGAAGGGATACAGTGTACAGTAAAATGAAGCAGTCACAACAGTTGTCTCCCTTGGTGGAGATGGCGAGATATCTACCGAAATTAATTATTCAACTCCCTTAAGAGTTTAAATATGTGTTGTAATTACGATATGACTATGGTGCAGCAACAACGAAAGTAACGTGATTACCCTAAGTATTCAGATGCCTTCTCACCATTTTTGTCCTAAAATTGTAAAAAAAAATATAACTGAGGAAACACAGGAAACGCAATAGTCAGGAAGTTGTCTGCATACACTGTTTACCAACAGTTTGCGAAAAACATTACGAAAACACGCCTATTCAAATATATAGAAAATTTCATCCCCAAAAACAGAATTTTTCAGGTAAAACAACTCTGATATTTTTCATATTTCTGCTCAAAACATAGATTGTGGGTACTCGTTAGAACGGTGAGGCGGTTCTAACGAGTACCCACAGTCTATGTTTTTGAGCAGAAATAAGAAAAATAATGTATAACCCTGTAAACCCCAGTTTTACTATATAAAAGTGGGGTTTAAGGGGGTCAAAATTATGTAGGCATGTTTTCGTGATGGAAAGAAATTCAAATTCAGGTAACTTCAAATTAAAACAATAACATTAAACATTTAGGCAGTTATGCTTGAGCAATATGGATCCGTGTCAAACGCTGCAGAACGCGGTGTTTGCTTAACATTTTCTGCACTGATTATCACTCACCGAGCGCTGTGTTCGACACATCATCAAGTAATCAAATGAACCTGTAAATTTGAAGGATAAGTACATTTTTGGAGTTAATGTGTCCGAATATTTAGGGTAAGTGCATTGACGCTCTTTTTTGAAAAGATGAAGAATTCTTCGGATTTGCGTATTGGTCATTTGTTCGTTGAAGCTACCTAAGAAGCTGTGTTTTGTTTTATTTCATTGACCATTTTGAAGCTACCTAGTCATAAATGCGGGGGAAATCTTCAAGCTGTTATTAGTTCTAATGATCCAATGATTCTTTCCTATGTTTGTTTCCACATAAGATTCCCTGTCTGTTTAACGGACAGACAAGCCTGGGTAAGCCTTCTAGACGCAGTGTAGCCTCCACAGAAGCCCCGACTGCTTGCTCCATTACTTATATGATTGCTTCACTCAGTTTCACTTCATCTAAAGCAGTGAGGAGATGGTGAATGAAACTATAAACGGGTAAGTTGTCTGATTTTCTTATGTTTGACTACATCAGATCAGTGTTATCATACTGCGATTTCCTTTTATTGTCCCTGCAGAAGATCGGTGACAGACGTTTTAGGCACATAAACAGGTATTCCAGTACAATTGTTGAAACTCTAGGACAAGTATGGTAAGCATAACGAAAACACGCCTATTCAACTATATTGAAAATTTAACCACCAAAAAACTGAAAAATTTCAGATAAAAATTCTGATATTTTTCATAATTCTACTCAAAACATAGATTGTGGGGACTCGTTAGAACCGCCTCGCCGAGGCGGTTCTAACGAGTATCAACAATCTATATTTTTAGCAGAAATAAGAAAAATAATGTATACCCCTGTAAACCCCAGTTTTTCTATATAAATGTGGGGTTTAAGGGGGTCTAAATTATATAGGCATGTTATCGTGATGAGGAGTTTATGTGGTTGATTAATTAAGGTAAATACGGTTCTGTCATTTTCAGGTGACAAAGACTTTGCCTTTCCTTCTGGTGTTCCAATTTATAAATCTACTCATGGTGCTGAAGATGTTCCCATTTACGCTACAGGACCAATGGCTCATCTTTTCTACGGCGTTCATGAACAGAACTATATAGCACATGTGATGGCGTACTCCGCCTGTGTGGGACCCTATCATGGAAAATGTGATCGTATGACGTCAACAGATCCCAACTCAGGAGAAATCACAAAATTGTCTTTTAACTTGTTGTCTGCGTGTATTTTATTCTTTTTGATGACATGACATTTTAAATGACCAGAATTCCAGCTTTGTATCTCGCAAGTTATTTTTATGCATACCACTGGAGCCTTGAGAGGATGAAAAAATAATTTCACTGAAAAGACATTTTTATGTTCAAATATTAAGCGATCGATGACGTAGGAAATTATTTACTATACCAGAATCATAACCTTCTAAAATTTCTTAAAAAAAATCAAAGGACAAACCCAGCTAGCATTCTACGTAAATCTACATCGGGCCGTCATCGGCCCGTCAGCTATCCTGACGGGCCGATGACGGCCCGATATTGATTTACATAGAATGCTGACTGGGAAAATGCACAATCGTGGTTACGGTAGAGCCGCAACATGCAAAAACGTACCTCTTCACACGTGCGCTCTATGACTGTTATCAGACCGCGCATTCGCGCCGTCAAATCAGACTTCGTTGTCCGTAGAAAGAAACTGCCTGTGTGATCGGCACCGCTCGTTTATTAGTTATTGTGCTTTTTCTTTGAATTTCCTCAGTGGTTTAGACATATAAATATCACACAGCACTGTTTGTGGTTTTCCTGTAACCCTTCAATTATTGAGACCAAAAGGTATACCTTAGCAAATAGTACAGATCCAGGTGAAAGGTTCATCTCATCACGAGCGACACTGTTTGCCTTTCATTTTTGGTTTTGTTTTGACTTGTTGCAGTTCTTCTTTCGTTCATGCGTCGGTGATTTTATGCATTTGTATGTGGCGTTTGTTTTGTTATTATGAAAACACGCCTATTCAAATATATTGAAAATTTCACCACCAAAAACTGAAAGTTTTCAGATGAAAAGTTCTGATATTCTTCCTATTTCAGCTCAAAACAAAGATTGTGGGTACTCGTTAGAACCGCCTCGCCGAGGCGGTTCTAACAAGTACCCGCAATCTATGTTTTGAGCAGAAATATGGAAAATAATGTTTACCCCTGTAAACTCCAGTTTTACTATATAAAAATGGGGTTTAAGGGGGTCAAAATTACATAGGCGTATTTTCGTGATGTATTGATTGTTCCTCATGTCTTGTTTTGATGGCTCGGGAAGGTTGTGCTTTGTGATTGTGGCCTTTCCTGGGTATCGTAACTAGTACTTTACGCCCAAATTTGCATCATTGGATGTAGCCATAATCAAAGATAGAATAGCCAACTTCCTGCAAAAAATAATTTGAGTTATTTGATTTGATAACAAGCCGTAGACATATACTATGTACATTTCCTCTTTGTAAAGCTTAAATGGCCTCCATATGTTTCCTTTCTTCAGTGACTAACAACAGCAAAATCTCAAGTTTTCGTCTTTTATTTCAATGAGTTGTCGATTGAACTTAACTTACACCTGCGCTGTTTGTCTATTTGTGCTCAATGAGAAAAGAGATTCTTTCATTTTAGAGTGGACGCCTTTTCAGAAGGCGCTTGGTGTACAGAAAATAATATTAGGGAGTCTGCATTTGTGCAAATTGCGGAAATTGTGAAAAATCTACCAAGTGTATTCAGTGCCTTAAACGGGATAAAGTTGTTTTACCTTGTTTTCAAATTCGGATAGATAAAGCTAAATGTAGGACCGGAGAGCAGCAACTCAAAAATGCTGCTCGCACAGGTCGACGTTCAACTACTGCGTCGAAAGGCAACATCGAAAAAATCCACAATATGCTAAAAATGATGCCCGATTAACCGTAAGGCAATTAGCCAGAATGACAAACTTGTCGTTAACACGAGTTCAAGGAATAAAGAAACGCCTAAATTTTAGAAAAAATAAATACAAGATGGATACCCCATTTGTTAACAGATGAACAAACGAGGACTCGTTTAACAATGACAAAAATGCACCCAAAAGGTTTTTGACAACATAGTTACTGGTGATGAGACCCGTGTTTATTATTTTGAACGAAACTGGAAGTGTTTCAACCGAATTTGGGTGGCCAAACTGCGAGACGCCAAAGTATTACAAAACGAATACGAACTGTGAAGAAGTGTTTGTATTTTTTTTTCACTCTTAAGGGTCCAATCGTTCAATCTCCGGTGCCAAAGGCAGTTTTGTAACAGGAAAACTCTAAAAAACGTATTTCTAAGAAAATTGAAAAAAAAAAAAAAAAAAAAAAAAACTACTTCAAAAGTTGCCGTCCCAAAACAGGATCGAAGTACCTCCAACTTTTGCATGATAATGCACCCGATCACAAGACACCCTTTGTGACCGATTTTTTTTTTTTTTGGTGTCAGAGACGGTTACCATCCTTCCACACCCTCCGTTTGCACCACTCCCCTCGCCCACCCCCTCCGCCCCCCTTGCGACTATTTTCTGTTTCCCAAGCTTAAATATCATCTCTCTGGATATAGATGAAAATTGAGAAATGCTCTTGGATCTGCTGTTTATCAGTATATGACGTTCACAAAGAAAAGTAAGAACAATGCTTCCAAAGTGGACTGATCGGCTCATAAGGTGCATTCAGACTGACGAAGAGTATTTTGAAGGGCAGAGCAAGTTAAAAAGATCAGAACATTTGTAGTATAGGAAAACGGATACGAGTCGCATTACTTTTGAAACGCCTCTCGTATTTCCATTACGAAAACACGCTTATGCAAATATGTAGAAAATTTCACCTCCAAAAACTGAAATTTTTCAGATGAAAACCTCTGATATTTTTCATATTTCTGCTCAAAACATAGATTGTACATGTAAGTACTCGTTAGAACCGCCCGAAATAATGTATACCCCTGTAAACCCAAGTTTTACTATATGAAAATGGGGTTTAAGGGGGTCAAAATTATATAGGCATGTTTTCGTGATGTGTATGACAAAACTGTAATATTCTGCAGAGCATTTTGCTGACCTTTATTAGCCGCTCTATGAATTCTATTTGATACTTGTACATCAAGCAGAAATACTACCACTACTACTACTGCTACTACTACTACTAGCTCATGATTATTATTATTGCTATTATTATTATTATTGTTGTTGTTGCTATTATTAGCTCATCTGAGCCTTTAGGCTCGTAGGTAGTTTTATAGTATAGACAGGCTGGCGTCGTCGTTGCCGTCGTCGTTGTCAACATTTTCAAACGAATTATTTTTAGCCTGCCACGGGCCTATTAAAGCCAAATTGCATATAAAGCCACCCTTGGTTGGGATAACGAAAGTTTGTTGGCGGGGTCTAGGTTACATGACCAAGACGGCCGCCACGCCCATATATGGTATAAACCCTGTAAAATTGTTCTCCTCCAGAACCAGTGGCCCTATAGCCATTGGTCTTGGTATGCAGCATTGGGGACATGCGTTCATTTTAATTTGTTCACATGATGACCCGGGGTTGAACTTGACCTATTTTTTTCGCAAGGTCAAATTTGGCCTCTAATGCTTTTGTATAGGAAAAAGTGAAAAACAATGGATTTTTCAGGATCTATTTTAGACTTTCTTATGAAACTTGCGTCAATGGGCCACGATGAAAACGAGTATCTGTTGACATCGAAATTCTGTACGTTCCAGGGATTATCCGTCCGTTCGTCCGTCCATTCTGTGTTTGTCAATTTTTTTCAAACATCTCCGAAGTCACTGGGCCGATTGAAGCCAAATTGCATATGAAGCCTCCATGGGTCGGGGGAATGAAAGTTTTTCGCGGGGTCTGGTCACGTGACCAGGATGACCACCACGCCCACATAGAATAAAACCCCTTTAAATTTCTTCTGCGGAGCCAATGGGCCAGTTGCATTGGGACTTGTTATGCAGCATTCGGAATTAAAGTCCAGCATAGTTTGTTCACATGGAAAAAAAAGCTCTTACAAAATCAAGTTCAGAGATTTTTTTTAAACTTGCACCCTTTGGTCAAAGTGAAAAAAAAAACGGTCATTTGACATTAAAACTCTGCCTCCAGGAATGATCTGCCCCTGCCCCTGTGCTATGTACATGTGTGCAAATATGAAAAAACAAAACAAAAAAAAAAAAAACTTTAAAATTACAGTTCAATGATTTATTTTTTTTTTAAATTGCATCAGTTGGACATAAGGACAAAAATTTTCATTTGACATTAAAACTCTTTCCCAAAGACGTAATCTGCTCCTGCCGAAGACCCATCATCATGTATGAAAACATCAGAAACAATTATGTATAAAATCACGTTTTAAGAGATTTCTTTGAAACTTGCATCAGTTGGACATGATGGGAACAAAAGGTTCCATTTGAATTTATATTCCCTAGTGGTTATCCTCCCCGGCCCTGAGGCTATGTATATGTATAAAATCCTGAAAATAAAATGTATAAAAATCAAAGTTTAAAGAGATTTATATGAAACTTATATCAGTTGGCCATAGTGGCAAAAGGTTTCTGTTGAGTCTGGCACCCATAGATGTCTTTTTTTACTAGGACCGGATGTCTCAGATGAGCAACAAGACCACTGGTCCTCTGGTTATTATTATTATTTTTATTTTTAATAATAATAATAATAATCAGTCATTAGGGCCAAAGCATTACGTTAACAAATCTATGTTATGTCTACCCTGGTATTTCCTTTTAATATATAGTGAAAACGAGGGTATGTAAGGGTCCTCATTATTTGAGAAATTTTCAGACTCACCTTGCGACATCTTTCAGAAAGTCGTACATTACCTGACACTTTACACAAACAAAAAAAAATTTGCAAATGTTTAGCATGCAAAATCGTTTGTTGTAACTACCTATACACAAAAAGTTTTATTCTAGTCAATAGTTTAAAACAAATGGAATATTTTCACTTTTCCCAATAGTATGAATGACTGCAAAAACAACGCAAAATTCAGTAGGACAGTAGTTTCGATGAAGGTTTGCAAGAAGTTCCACTTTTTCAGAATTTCTGAATTTTTCACAAAATTGTTATGGAACATCAGTAATTTCAAATCTGTGAAGAAGAGTAAAACACATTTCTTTAATAAAACAACTCCAAACATTTAGTTTATTATAGTAAACTGAATGTTTGGAATCGTTTTATTATTTGGATAAATACCAGACTCACTTTGGACGTTATCTTAATTTTACAGTAACTATTTGAAAACAAAGTGCTGAACCAGAAAAATCAAATGGTTCCTTATAAGATATGGTCAATTATAACAAAACATTATCATTTAGAATAAGACGCCGTGCGACAACTGCGTCACGAAAACAAACCTATATAATTTTGACCACCTAAAACCCCACTTTTATATAGTGAAACTGGAGTTTACAGGAGTTATATTATTTTTCTTATTTCTGCTCTAATACATAGATTGTGGGAACTCGTTAGAACCGCCTCGTCGAGGCGGTTCTAACGAGTACCCACAATCTATATTTGAGCAGAAATATGACAAATATCAGAATTTTTTATCTGAAATTTTTCATTTTTAGGTGATAAAACTTTCAATATACTTGAATAGGCGTGCTTTCGTAATGGTAAACTACACTGCTGCATATGAAGAGTCTCAGTGAAACCGACACTCTGAATTTCGTTATTTTATGTTTATTACTTCCAAGGACAACGTTTATAGAGTTAATGTTTTAATAAACCAGTTTATCAAATTATTTGTCACGTCTAGCATTCTCTTAAATATGTTTAACGTCCTTCTAAACTGAGGCTACTATGTCAAAAATGTTTAACGTCCTTCTAAACTGAGGATAGATATGTTTAACGTCCTTCTAATCTGAGGATACCTTGACAAAAATGTTTAACGTCCTTCTAAACTGAGGATACTCTGTCAAATATGTTTAACGGCCTTCTAAACTGACGATAAATATGTTAAACGTCCTTCTAACCTAAGGATACTCTGTCAGAAATGCTTAACGTCCTTCTAAACTGAGGATACTTTATCAAATATGTTTAGCGTCCTTCTAAACTGAGGATATTCTGTCAAAAATGCTTAACGTCCTTCTAACCTGAGGATACTCTGTCAAAAATGTTTAACGTCCTTCTAAACTAAGGATACTCTGTCGAAAATATTTAACGCCCCTTTAAACTGAGGATTATCTACCAAAACTGTTTGTTCGTCATTCGTTTATGGATTTATGATTTTGAATTACGGCTTTGGTACCATGACCGCAACTACTTCTAAACCGATGATACTCTGCCAAAATGTTTAATTCCTTCCTAAACTGAGGATGGCCTGTCAAACGTATTTGATGCCCTTCTAAACTAAGGATACCCCGTCAAAAATGTTTAACTCCCCTCTAAACTGAAGATATTCTGTCAAAAATGCTGAATTTCCTTCTAAGCTGAGGAGACTCTGTCAGAAATGCTGACCCCATTCTTAACTTGGATCTTCTCCAAGCGGGAAAACGTTGCTCCCTAAAGGAGATATTTTTTCCGTTTACAGTAGACCACTTTTCAGAAGGAGTGTTATGTTCAGGAAAACAATCAGCAGTCACAAAAGGTGTCTATTATTGTAAAATGATGCAGCATTAGCAAGTGTATTTAGTCGCATTAATTCTAAAGTATATATTATATTGCGCATAATCGCATTAGATATTAAACAGGGATCTAAATGCACATTTTATTTAGCAAGGTTGCAACCCGAATATAGATAAACTCATCAATGCTAATTTGTTTAACTGCGCGCAAGGTGTAAAAAGTGTATCAAATGCTAACTTCCAAACCAATAAATGTCCTTCAAAATGCCAATAAGACTGTTTATAGCAGCAGTTGACATTGTGTATGAAAGTCAAATAAGAAAGAACAAACACATTTGAATTTCACACTCTTCCTTATTCGTTCTTATGAATCATGCTTTAACGGATTGCTCATACAAAGTTATTTCTGGTGTTTGTCTCCTAGGGCCAAGCTATTTAATTTAACTGAGAAAGAATATTACCAACATCAACAGTCAGCGCAACAAATTACACGTAGGTGTATTAACGTAACGATACACAATCCATAATATAGGGATCAAACATGGTTTTTCATGCATTAAATTCGCCAGGTCCTGTGGGAGGTGTTGAAAACCGAGGCCGAAGGCTGCGGTTTTCAACACCTCCCAAGGGACCTTGCGAATGTTAATGCATTGAAAAACCATGTTCGATCGCTATTATTGCATAAAAACTGAAAACATTTGCTACATTTCGCGTTATTTCTTGCACTACTTTGTTTCGCCTTTTCACCGATGTCGCACGAACGCTATTTCCACGGACTATGCTCATTCTTGGGCAGGGCAGTACACATCTCGTGACGGCAGCAATTCTGTGGCCCCGGTACGAGCATATTGAAAGTTGCGTAGCCGTGCATTAACCGCGCGTGAATTGCCTTGTTAATACATGGCCTTTCGCCGGTTAATACCCGACTGTTATTAACGAGCGACACTGCTTTTTATGAAATAATAAGATGTTCCTAGTACAGGCCGAAGAATGAAAAACTACTTACATGAAGTATCTTGTTCGGACAACTAAATCTTTTCGAGCATCATATAACATACAGTACGTCGTGCTAACCGTCCTAAAATGTCGAATGTCCTTCATCCACCATATTGTCACAGCAGCGAATCAACCAATCAGAGGGTCTCATAAAGTCGTCCGAACAAGATCGCAACAACTTGAAAAATAAAACCAACATGTCCCTTCCCGGGTTCCGTACTAAAGTCATTTAAGAATGTACTACAAAGCGCCTGAATTACAAACGTGTTTATATCCTTTAAAAGTAGCCCTACTTTGTGAAGAAGAATAAAACTCGTTTTGCTAGAGTATGCATACTTTTAGGAATATTAATTATTTTTCTTTATTACATTTCTAACAATTAATTACCTGTTTTTTTCTGTGAAAGAAAATCCGGTAATCGCTCTCGAGTGAATTATTTTCATTTCTTCAAATGGATTGTTTTCACGCGCTAATTAGTGACGCAATTCTGTGACGTTGTTAATTTATTTATTGAAGGATTGTGCTTGCTTTTGCTTTCAACGCTTTAAACGCGTTCAGTATAAAGAAAAATGTTTGAAAATATGATTATAATTTGAGATATTTTTTTATTATTTATTATCTCAATCAGAACTGAAATCCGAAGGCACTTTTTTTTTTTTTTTTTTTTTTTTGTTCAGCAGTTCAAGACCGGGCATCTCTCATTAGCATATGAAATTCCCACGCGTCACAAACGTACAACATCCAACTAAACATTGTGTGTGGGGTGGGATAAGAATGTAATAAATAGTTTATTCGTTTGTTTTTGATCGATTACGGAGAAATAATTCACTCGTGGTCTAGGGCTTCCGTGCAAAAAAAAAAAAAAAAAAAATAATAAATAAATAAATAAATAAATAAAAATAAAAAATAAATAAATAAACAAATAAAAAATAAAAACAAAAAGTAGGCCTAACCACTCGTTCAATACTGCTCATTCGATTTTTTTACATCAAAGTCATAGAACAGTAGTGAGTTATTTCTCCGTAATCGTCAAAACAAACAAATAAAGTCTATTTAATCGTAGGCCCACTTTGAGCCGGGACGTTAGGAAATCAGATCATAATGATCTACCCTGGATATTTATCCGTTCTACATCGTAGATTTTTCTCCATGTTTTAAAAGGGAGACATCTTTTGTAATTTTCTCTTTGCTTTACTGCAAAACAAGCCCCTACTGAAAAAGGGTCTCTTCTGAAAGGAAAGAACTTGTTGCGGCAACATGTGTAAATTATTGCTCTTAGAAAAGACTCCTTTTCAGAGCGGATGTAGATCATTTTTCCAGAATGGCCTCCCATGAAAGCTTATAAAAAAGGTAAGAGAAAAGTCCAGTGCCACAATCACAAACCCCCTTCCCAGACACCAAGAGAAGAGAAAACCGACAAATCCAAACAAGCACAAATCGAACAAACGCACGAAAAGCACTAAGATTAGCTCTCTCTTCCCCAAGCAAGGTAATCGCAATGCCAAAAGGACCGAAAAACATAAGAACAAAATGACACAAGGTAAGACATAAAACAAATCGCCTCGTAGAATAAACTACAAAGCAAGAAAGAATAAGACTAATACAGGTGTAGCGTAAGATGTTTAAGACCATGAGCAGTTTCAGAACGCATGCGCACCGGAAGCGGATATAGAGTGGGGCAGAAGCCCGTGAGATTTGTCAGACATGTTCTTCCTCAGTATTGACTTCCTATTTAACTCTAGTCTGTATATTATTTTTTCTTCTTTTTAATGCGCTGAGATTAAGCTTATAATATACCCAGATGATTTATGGAGGTATTTGTCTTGCTTCGACACTTGTATTAATTTTTACACCGTGTTATACGGTCTGAAGAACGAGGAACGAAAAATGGCTTGTAGGACTGGCGATACGTGGTGCAGTATTGTATTTTTTGTTGTTCTTACTTAATTTTATGGACAAACGGCTGTTAAAAAAAAGAAGTAAAAATGAAGAAAATCATGTGTGGGTCGTTGAAATTTGCTGCGTCGCCTGCGCTATTGACGTACAGTATTACAGTTGGGTTCGTAACGTTATTTATACTCAGTTTCTGGACACAGAAATATGGCGTTTGACGCATGACAACTTGTAGAGGCAGAACTATTTAGCATGATGGATGTTACATCGCTGGAATTACTCACTTAAGACTCTACCTTGTGATTATGGACAGTAAAAGGTAAGCTGTTGTTGTGATTGGCATGTTGGCCTCATTAGCTCAATTGGTAGATCACCTGTCGTTTCGCCCCCAAACCACTTCCTCCCCTAGATGTTTCGTCTATATGGGTTTCTGGTCAACTCATACCTTAGTCAACTGGTACCTACTTTTGGTCCTCATAAACCATTAAAGCACCAAGCAAAATTGTAGCAGACAACGTTTGAATCTTTTATTTATTTTTTCAGAGAAAACAAGTCTTGACATTATCATGTGAAGCATCTGCTAGGCAGATGATTCACAGGAAATGTCAAGACTTTATTCTACGAGAAAAAGAAAATAAAAAATATTTTCTGCTGCTATTGTGAATGGCGGTGTCAGGGTTCTGGCAATCTGATATGTCGAGGTATTGATATCTGTTCTTCAGAGAGTCCCTCGAACATCAAAATAATTTGAGTCAACTGTAGTTGAACAGTCACGAGCTGGGAGTGAAGTAGCAGTGTTTGCTTAGATCTGCCTGCACATAACGCATAGCTTCAGGAAAGTGGAATATCCAGATAAATATTTTCCTTATTTCTCCACGAAAACATATGCTGAAGATACTCATTAGAAGAGTCTCACTGGTGCACTTCTAATGGTTTGTTACAACATATATTTCGTGAAGAAATAACAAAATATTAAAGTTGAAAAAAAAATACATCTAGAGCTGTAGTCATTGTTTGCCTACTGTCATTGAATATCATCAATTACCTGGACTTAAACACTTACCACAGCAGATTCAGCAGACGACAACCCGAAGTGCTTTTTCTACATTTTCTTAGAAACTAAGATCTGACACTTAATGCAAATTGTCTCCTAAAGAGACAATCTGCATTAAGAGTCAGATCCTATTTTCTTGGAGAGAGTAAGAAAAAATTAGTAAAATCTCATCTGCTAAATTTGTTACCCAGCTTGCAAGAGTGTTAAAAAAGATTTCCTTTGATCTGTTGAGACTTACAAAACTGTAACCCATTTATAGACTGAATAATTTATCCCACATCATATATTGGAAGACTCTTAAGTTCAATTTTAAGAAAGTCTAGTGATTCAGATATTCTTTTGAAAAAAATGGTTGAACTGTTTGCAAACAGTGGAGACCCTGATCAGAAGCAGCCTTCTGCAGCATCTAATGTGGGTGTTCATCTATCTATATATCTGTCTGCCCACTATCTCTTTTTTTAAGAGGTATGAGTTGACCAGTACATATATATATATATATATATATATATATATATATATATATATTAGATGTGGGTACTCATATGAAAAGCCTCGACAAGGCAATGCAAACAAGTATCAACTGCATATATAATTACGCTTTTATAAAGAGGCAGTGGCTATTCGATAGACCAGTACGAAAAGCCTATATTAGGTTAATTTCCCGTATGAATAGCCTATATTGGCAAATCCTTGGACCCAATATACACGGTATTATTAGGTCCGAGGCAAATCCTAATGCCCTGTACAGTTAGTCTGTTTGTCATATTTTGCATGCTTTACAAATAACATTTTATAGGAAGAAAATGTTTTTATATACATAGAGGAGATTTTTATATAAATAGATGAGATGTTCCATACTGCCCAAAGCACATTTAATACTCACAAAATATATTTTCATATATATTCATTGGTACCAAACTAAAATAGCCGTACAATTAGTCAATATAGGCTATATAGACATGGGGGGGGGTGGGGGGCGGGTGCAGTTCGATTAGCCAATATAGGCTGTTCGTACAGGGCTGTACAAATAGCCACTGCATTATAATGTAAATCAGCAATACTGAGTATTTTCCACAGGGCCCTCTGCTGATTGCCCTTATTAGGTGGATATTTTCATCATATTTTTTTTTTTTTTTTTTTTTCTTTATTCCAGTTCTTTGGAAAAGCTTAAGTGCAAATGCAATAATTAGGTTGAATACAGTATTTAGGTAGTTTAATATCTCCAAATTATTAATTAATGATCTTTAAAAGACCATAGGCATATAAGGCTCATTTACAAGGAACATTTGCCCATTTACACAGTGCTTAATGCTTACCATGGTGTTCCATAAATGGGGCTGTGGCAAACAGCGTAGACCCAGATCTAAAATAAAGGCCTATGGGTCAGTTTTGTCATATTGTGCATGTGCAAGACTTTTTGGCAGAAAGTTGTAAAAATCGTATTTAATAAAATGAAGTCTTTATCGTTAACTTATCTATTTTATGTCTGTCCCTATTTCTGTCTGTTTTGGTTATGCATTTTCAGTATCCACAAGGCAGTCTTTACATTGAAGATAGACACTTGTTGTTGTTGTTGTTATTATTGCTAAGAGTCAACCATAAGTCTTCAACTTTTGAATGGGTGAAATCTAAATTTTTTACTTTACAGAATTGCCTTTGCATTTCTTTAATTTTTTTTTATATGTTTAAGGAAGGCTCCTTTGATTTTTTTTTCATAAAGCTTAACCCTTAAAACACTAGTCACAACAATTGTCGTCTGCTTGTCAGCTGCTTGTGATATTAATAGTCATTTCTGCAAACAGTGTGGACCCAGATCATGCTATATTTTAGGAGCAGTCTGATATGGATCCACATTGTTTGCCTGTATGCCAAAATAGGTTTGAAAAGTTTACAAGAATATTCAGCAGACCACATAAACGGACAACCTTTTTAGATGCAGGTTTTCTTGGCGTTTTAAGGGTTAAAAGGTAATAAGTGATCCTTTTCATGAATAAAAACACCTATTATCTGGGGTAATCATAATGTAAGATAGTAATCATGTGCATTTCTGCCCTTGAACTTTATTTTTTCACCTTGAATTTTGAAATGATTGGGTAATCTGTCAAATAAATTGGGTACCATTACCCAAGTCTTTGAAAATAATTGAGTATTTGCTCATAACATACGGGTATTTTACTTGGATACTCCCCTTATCTCTTGCCCAGGTAATACATGTATTGAGTTACTAAGGCTGTTTTGGAGAGAAAACAATCCCAGTAGACCAAATGGGAATGTGTGCATATGTAAAATCTGAAAAATAGTCACAACTTTAGATGAAATGGGAATGGACCAAATGGGAATAAAGCAATGTTTATAAGGTAAATTACTGTTTTGCCTATTTCCATTTTGTGTACTGTTTATTCCAATTAAAGAAATGAACTTCATTTTCTCCATTTCTGAGGGTACAGTACTTTCCCATTTCATCTACTGGTACTTTTTGAATTTCTTATAATAATGACTAATCATTGGAACAAAACTGTTCATTTCCCCTTTATATGAAATATGATCATCAAAATACTGAGTATTATTAGAATCTGAGTCTATACTGATTGATTTGCTGATTGTCATGCTTTTCCAGGAAAATTGATTGAGAATGGATAATAAATGCACCAAAAAGTTACTACCAGACCGACTACTTTAAGTCTGATCTGGGTCTACACTGGCTGCCTTGACTGAATGTCATGTTCTAATGACATAGTATATAGAATACGCTAATACCATCATAGTTTCTTGACTAGCTTGCATAGAGGTGAAAATACTCACATACATGTAGATGAAGTGGGAATGCGTGGGTAGATGAAATAGGGCAAAATTGTCAAAATTATGAGTAGGCAGCATGGGAATAGAGGAAATGGTATTAAAATTGTTTAAAGGACTACAAAACTTTTACTTTTGAATATACTAAATAGTTTACAAATATTTTCAGTTCTCTTGAAAAGTATTTAAGGTTTAATATCACTTATTGATTTATTACAAATCAATTATTGTAAATCATTATCCTAAGTGATAATTATTTACATCATGATTATATTAGAAATGGTGGGTAAATACCTGTTGCACTGAAGAATTTACCTCTTGTGTGGCACTTTCTTCTAGGCATGACATGAACTGATACACATATTCTCACTTAATCTGTCTGATTAACAAAGTTCACTATCTCTGATGCTGAAATTTGCTATACAAATGTTGGGCATGACTTGTCTGTTGTAAAAAGGGCCCTGCCTATGTGACTCAGTTGCCTGGTTGCGTTAAAAATCTGATTGGTGATTAATTTATTGACTGTTTTGAAAAAGAGAATTGGCTTGTTAAATGCAGGAAAAAATTACTCATATTTGGGTAGGGGAAAAAAATTGAACAGAGGTCAACAAAAATTTTGATATTTTTTTTTTATTTCTATTTCATAACTGTGAATTTTGCTAAGAAAAAAAAGAATTAAGAATTTTTAGGTATTTATTTTGTAAACAATTAAAGAAAATCGTCAGTGACAGTTTATAAAGACATCATTTCATATGTGTAGTGCACTATCTTTTCACACCTCGAGATCAGGTATATGCAAATTTAACATTAGACCTTCTTTTAGTGACTGACTGCAGGATATACAAAGTCCCTACTATAATAGAAATATTTGAAAATACATAGGTCTATTACCCATCTATCTATCTATCTATCTATCTATCTATCTATCCACACATTGATGCATCTAACCATCCATCTCTCTGACTGTCCATCCTCTGGGTGTCCATCCATATATATATTATATACAATCACTCTCTCTATCCATCTCTCTATATATATTATATAGAGAGATGTATAAAGCGAGAAGAGAGAGAGAGAGAGAGAGAGAGAGAGGATTCTGTGTGTGGAGCATTGATTTCATGTCTTCTTGTCTGGACAGAGACTTTCTGTTGTGAATATTGGTGATATATGGGTCAATATAATGACCTTAATATTGAGAGGGCTTAAAACAACAATCATTGGCACTGATTAGCCACATGTATTCCATTAGGTGCCTAAAGGTGTGAATATGTTATCAAGATGATGTCAAAAAGGTGTAATTTATTGCAGTATTATTAATATTTGTCAAACAGTGGAAACATAGATAATGATTGGTCCATTGTTATAACCAATGGGAAAAGTAATGAAGAAGCCAGCTTAGTTCTTTAAATTGGTACCTGGTTTACCATTATAAGATCATTTGCACAATGGAATTGTCTGAATATGATAGTCTTGTAAAGTTTATTTTGTCGGGCTTTGTAGAATATCCAGATCATTTGACAAATAAAGAAGGCAAACAGTACCTTAACCGAAGAGAATACTACAGAAGGAAAGCACAGACACACTATTTTGTTGAAGGTATGTATAGCCCTTAGTGCAGATGCACCTATCATTTTTTCCAACAGCGAGAGAGATGTGGTGGGGTGGGGCTGTGGGGGTGTTGCGGGCATACTCATGGTGGGATTTAAATCATTAAACAAATGCCAACCCCAAAATAAGATAAGCGTATCTTCAGAAAAAGTACACTTCAACCTCCTTATAACATTGTTTGTTATAAAATGGTTTTGGATATAACACAATTCAAAGATGATCCCAAAAATGTATACATTATATTGAAAATGACCATAACTGATTATTTTTCAATATAATGTATACATTTCTGTTAGGATATAAAAGGGTTGTTTAACTCACATGGTTTATGCTATGGACCCCAACAATAGTGTTATAAAGAGGTTGTGGTGTATTGTGAAATCATAATTTTCCCTGATTGCCTTTGGGCAGTTTTTACCCCCAACACCAAGAGCGAGGGGAAAGGATCCTGAGTGATGCACACAATATCAAATCCAAAATTAATATATTTATCTATGAGCTTTTATTCAATATTGTCATCATCTAAAGGCCAGGAATTATCAATTTTTGGGCAAAAGTTAACTCATAAAGCACAATGCAAAGTGCAGTACATGACAGTCTGAATATGAGAAAAAAAAATTGACATTTCATGTGAATTGTGAGCTATGCAGATAGTTCACATAAAATGTCAAGCCTTGGTTTCTCTGAGAAAAAGTAATTCAAAATGTCATCTGCTGCAGCTGTAGTTATTAAAGGGCTCTCTATAAAAGAAAAAACCTAAATCTTATTAAAGGATCCCTTGACTCAGCATAAGGGAGTCCCTGTGACCCTTAGTTTAAAACCCTGAGGGAAAACCTTTTTGAAATGAGATGGCTTCATTGAATCAATTTGGCATGTATTTTAAAGACTATTTATTCAAGAAATGTGGTATTTGGGATGGGAAGTCAGTGTCACTCAAAGACTGTCCAAGTATACTATCAGTGACAGATTTTTCATGATATAGCCTTATTGTCGTAGACTTAAATTAATTCCATAATTAAGAAATTGTGCCAGCTATTAAGGGGGTGGGGGGGGGGGGGTGCGGATGTACTTATGCTCCCATCCCCTGTTTCTTGGGCTTAGTTTCTCAAAAAAAAAACGGATATTAAATCTTTTGTGTTCTAGCATATTTTTCTCTCCTTTCCGCTGATTCAAGAATGGCAGTTGTCAGTTTCTGGTGAAAGAATGTGCACAATCCTGGTTAACTGCTTAGAGGACTAAGCCTGCCCAGTTAACGTGTGGTTAGGTAAACTGACCGCACTCAACATGACCCCATTGGGTTGTCTGGTCCATAAAACCTCAACACAAACAAACAAAGCCTCATAACATAAGCCTCTAAGGTTTGTATCATGTAAAAAATGTATTTATAAACATTTGACCTTTATGTGACTGTGACCTGTATGGGTTTAAACCTACTGATTAAAGAGATACCTTTATATACCCCGCCACACAATAGTTGCGGAATATTATGGTTTCACATTGGACGTCTGTCTGTCTGTCCGTCTATCTGTTTGTTTCCGGATGATAACATGAGTAAACATGATGGATTTTCAACAAACTTGGTATGTGCATTGATATTATGGAGATCTGGTTTGGGATTGCTAATGGGCAAATTTCGTCAATTTTTTTATGGAGTTATCTGCCCGAGACACACCCTTGTTTTTTTGTTTCCAGATGATAACTTAGTGAATGACAAGGGATTTTAACCAAACTTGCTATATGCATTCACATTAAGGAGATCTGGTTTGGGATTGCTAATGGGAGAATTTCCTCTATATTACGGAGTGATCTGCCCGAGATACGCCCATATTTTTGTTTCCGGACGATAACTTGAGTAAATAACATGAGATTTTAACCAAACTTGCCATATATATTGGTATTAAGGAGATCTGGTATGCAAATTGATAATGAGCGAATTTCGTCAAATTTTTCCGGAGTTATCTGCCCAAGTTACAGTCATTCTCTGGCTTCATCTGATTCAAGAAGGGCTGTTGTCAGTTTCTGGCTAAAATAAGGTGCACATAGCTGCATTAGCTGGTTAAATGCTTAGAGGCCTAAGTCTGCTCATTTTAAAAAGTGTGATTTGATAAACTGACCATGCTCATTATGACCCCAATGGTTTGACTGGACCTTTAACCTTTAACAATACCAATTTTCCTCTGACTAGGAAAGGGTGGTGGCAAGATACTGTGGCCTGGACAGCTTGCTAACCACCCACCCCGCCCTCTCCTGTGTGCAGATATCATGACCTGGCCATCTTGCCCTTCTTTGGGTGGATGGAACAAAACTGTGCCCCAGATGATCTTTCCAGGTTTACACCTACCACAGAATACCTTGAAGACTTAGTTGTAAAAATAGACAACAACTTTAATAAATTTTCTTATTGAACCGTCATGCAAATAGATTTTCCTATTGAACGGTCTATAGAATACCCCCTACCAAATCCTTAAACACCCCCTCCCCCCATTCCCACACTCATTGGGAATGAAGATGCATTGGCCTGGGCTTTTCGTCCCAAACCCAAGCAATTTCCATCTAATAGACACATGGTAATTTTATTGGTTGCCATGGAATGCAAAAAATGGAAGGTGATTTACAAAAGGAAACAAATATAGAATGTTCATTGTGGTTAATATCTCCTTCGTGATGTCGGCCTCTGTCGTGATTATTTAACAAATCTGGGCAGTTGAACTGATTCCCTAAGGAGGGCTTGTATTTTAGGCCCTCATCATTGTCATCAGGTCAGATGGACATATTTGTATTTTTTTTTTTTTTTTTTCAGTAGGTGGACATATTTGTATTTTTTTTTTTTTTTTTTTCAGTAGGTGGGTACATGGGTATGTGCGTACGTATGTACACCTTACGTACATAGGTGTATATGTACATATGGAAGGATGTTATCCTGTAAGAGTCTGTCTGTGACATATGTACCAGGCAGAAATTACTAGTTTATTTATGGTTGCAATTGTACACTTTGTATGAAGTACAGTAGCAACATACATGAGTTTCCAGCATGATCTACATTTCATGGTCCAGTGATTTTCTAGTTTGATTTACAGTGTTAACCCTTAAAGCGCCAAGCAAAATTTGTAGCAGACGAAATTTGATTCTTTTTTTTTTTGTTTTTTTTTTTCAGAGAAAACAAGTCTTGATATTACCTGTGAATTGTCTAATAAGCAGATGTTTCACATGAAATGTCAAAACTTGTTTTCTCTGAATAATAATAATAATAAATAAATGTTGTCTGCAGCAGTTGTGAGTGGCACTTTAATGGTTAAGGAATGTGTACCATGTATAATCTGATCTTTTATTCATGATATTGTGTTGAAACTTCTTTATTCCTTGATGGAATTCGAAATAACTTGTCTGAAATGTTAACCATCATGAGATGATTTTTCATGCGCAAGACCCAAGTCTGTAACTCCAAGGTCAATAGTGCACTTTGAGGTCAAAGGTAAAAAAGTACTGGTTCATGTCAAGTGCATAACATTTTAGCTCCTTGATGGTTTAGAATTTACTAAACATTGCAGTTTTCTATCATAGTCAATGTGTTTGTGAGCAAGACCCAGGTCTGTAGTCTAAAGTCAAGGGCACAATTAGAGATAAAAGGTTGAAATTAGGGTCTGTTTGTCCATAGCCTTGTCAGTCTTTGATGCAGTTTGAAATTGCTTTGTTGAAATGTGTACCATCATAAGATGATGTGTAGCATCCAAGACTCAGATCTATAGTTCCCAGATCAAGGTCTCACTTTGAGGATCAGATGTCAAAAATAGAGTCTATTTTCATAGTTAGAGGTTGATTACAGGGTTCCCATCAAAACTTGAAATTTTTTGTGAGGATTCATGTTTATGAGTGCAATAGGAAAATTCCCAAAAGAGATCACAGTACACAGATGTCCCCGCCTTGCCTTAGGCTAATCTTGCAAGGTTAAGGTTTTGGCAAGCTGTAGATTTTAGGGTTACAATTATTATATTATTGATTCATGTTGCAATCCCTTAGTGTATTTTTATGGAGGTCTTTAAGGCTGGGACATCTGTGTACTTTGGACACATTTCTAGTTAACTCTTGCACAAGCATCTTCTGTTTGGTATCTGGGGCTGGTTTATTTCACTGCTGATGACAACAGAAGTGAAGAATGATTGTGGTTTTTTGGTTCCTGAAATATGGCATGGTTATAATTC
Source organism: Anodontia alba (assembly GCA_964016985.1). Taxonomy (NCBI): domain Eukaryota; kingdom Metazoa; phylum Mollusca; class Bivalvia; order Lucinida; family Lucinidae; genus Anodontia; species Anodontia alba. The sequence goes on from OZ024836.1 coordinate 49,706,191, forward strand.
ATTTTTTTCATTTCCAGATGGCAAACTTTACAGAAATTTACCAGGCACCAAAAATGGAGTGGAAGTTGTACTTGAAGGCCAACAGAAAGCTATTTTTACCGAGTTCCATGCAAGTTCTTTTGGGGGCCATAGTGGCGTCAACAAAACAATTAGTGCAATCCAAAAAAGATACTGGTGGAATGGACTAACAGAAGATATTAAGAAATTTGTAAGTGACATTTTCATTTGCAGTCAAATATGATAACACCACTGTTTCTACCAAAATCTCTCAACTGGCTGAGCTATATAAACTTTAATACATTGCTAGTAGATCAATAACTGCTAATAGTATTATACGGTCTAGCCCTGCAGATTGTCACTAGAATTCCAATACCCTTGTTTGTGGAAAAAGTTGTAAAATCATTTTATACCCCTTGCATACGCAGTATATGAGGTTTACAGCTTTTGTGATCACATTTTGTCTGTCACATGTTGTGTTTCAGTCCGTCTGTGCACACATCCATATGTCCATTATCAATTTCTTTAAATGACATCTTCTTAACCTCTGAGTGAGTTTGATCAATTGTAACAGGAATGATCCTTGTCTGTTCCATTTGATATCTAGGTCACAGGAGCTAGAAATATTTTTTTTTTAACTGCAATCTTACAAAATCTTCTTGTTACAAACCACTGAACCAATATCAGTAAAATTATGCAAAAAGGTACCTTTGGTGAACCTCCACAGTGATTGTACGTGTCATTTTGATTGGTCAAAAAGCATGGCAGCCAGGGGGCGGGGCTTATTTTCTTATATATATATATATATATATATATATATATATATATATATATATATATATATATATATAAAACTTTAAAAGTCTTCATGTCAGAAACCATTAGATCAGTTTTAATATACACATGTAACTTGGCAGAAATGTTTACTCTGTGACCTTCTACTAAGATTGTTTAAGCCTTCATGATACGTCAAAAAACTTGGCCGCTTGGGCCGGGGCTTATTTTCCCTGTATATCCACATAAAAAAATCTTAATAGAGTAGTGAGTAGCCTTTATTTGTCTATTTTTTCTTTCTCTCCAGTTACATTTTGTAACTTACTGTGTATGATCAAATTTAAAATTTTGGTGACCTTGGCCTTACTGTCAAGGCCATCACATTATAATACTCATAGAGGAGCCTTGTTAATGAAGTAAAAAGTTTTGGTGCACACTATCTCTTTAATCAATGGCTGGAAATAGACGGAACTAGCACAGATACATAATAAGAAAAGGACAAAGAAGTGATTAGATTTTGGTGACCTTGACCTTATTTTCTAGGTCACTACACTATAAATACTCAGAAAATTTTGTGTTCACATTATCTCTTTAACCAATGGATGGAATTTGACCAGACTATTACCAGGGTGGCAAACGTACGTCATAGTCACGTGGGTAAATGATACGGAGCACACGAAAATCATTGATAAACAGTGTCGCTGGGAAGTAGAAAAAGGGTAAATATTTTATGTCACAGGTAGTTTTCAGACTACATCTATGATGCAGCTACCCCAGAAACGGCTCTAATTACAATTTCTAACTATTCCAGCTCCCAATATTGGTCCGTTTGAGAGTTTACCTTGATCAACCAAAGTTTTCCTGCAGATGGGAACACACCATGCGCTGAAATCACAAAGATAACTGGTTTTTTGCTGCTTCGCCGACTTTTAGAGTAATTTTGACAACACGGTTGCCACAAATATCATTTATTATTTGGTCCCGTGCAACATTGCACAGTTTGTCGACAGATCGATTACGCATTGGAAAGCCACGACCGAAAATAAGTAAAAACACTTCCAGATAAGGAACGCATCCTAATTCAGTGCATTGTGGAAATTGTATAACACATCACAATTTTTCATCTGTAAATGTATTTTTAGGCGGTTTAACTTAATGTCATTTTTTATTCTATCAGAATTTCCATCACGACCCTTTAAGGAATTTCATTTATATTTTACATTTTGGTAGATATAGGTCTAGAGTTTTACACAGCATCATCCTCAGCCCGGGTTTGACCTTGAGGTCAAGCTCACAGGCTTAGAAATTTCATTTAAAAGTAAAAAAAAAACTTATATAGCTATACTATCAAGACCTTTTGTTGAATACATACTTTGTGCTCTTTAAAAAGTGGTGGTAGCGCTGGTCAGGGGGTATACGTGCCCCACTGGGTATTTTATCTAGTTTGCTAATGCTTTGGCCACTTTTCTCAAGGAATATCGAAATGCCATACCTAAAGTTGAAATTCCATGCTTCCATTGTTTAGTGTTGGGACTTTTGTATAAAATGGATTAAAATAATTATACTTCACCTGATAGCCATAGAAACAGTTGCCATGAAAACACTAAGCACTCATAAACAGCTGAGTTGGTGTCACATGTCCACATATATAAACTACAATACATGTGAAACCATTTTGCTCAGCATGTTAGCCGCTATCTAATCTAGGTAAAGTTCTATTGTGGTTCACTTGCAGTCCAAAACTAGGCCACCAGGTCAAATCGAAGGAAAAGCTTGTTAACACACAATTTTGAAGTTTCTGTCATGAATAATGCTAAAAATGTTTACCTTAATGATTTCTATGTCAAGTTCGAAACAAGGTCACTTGGGATCAAAAACTAGTCACAGGCCAAATCAGCAGAAAACCTTGTTAACACTCTAGTGATCAAATTTTTGAAGCAATCATCATGAATCTTGAGCAAACTGTTTTTCTGTATAAGTTCCAGATGAAGATCAAAAACTGGGTCACTTTGGGTCATAGACTAGGTCACCAGGCCAAATCAGCAGGAAACATTGTTAACCTACTAGCGGTCACATTTTTAAAGCAATTATCAGGAATCTTGCTCACGATGTTTTTCTTCATAAGTTCTAGGTAAAGATCAAAACTGGGACACGTGGGGTTAAAATAAGGTCACCACGCCAAATCAGCAGAAAACCTTGTTTATACCCTAGTGGTCACATTTGTGAAGCAATCATTATGAGTCTCACTCAAAATGTTTGTCTTGGTGGTTTCTAGGTTCAGTTCGAAAATTAGGTCACCTTGCCAGATCAGCAGAGGACATTATTGACACTCTAGTGGTCACATTTTTTAAGTAATCATCATGAATCTTGCTCAAAATGTTTTTCTTCGCAAGATCTAGGTCAAGTTCAAAACTGGGTCATTTGGGGTCAAAAGTTAGGTCACCTTGCCAAATCAGCAGAAAAGTTTGTTAACACTCTAGTGGTCACATTTTTTTTGAAGCAATCATTATGAATCATTATGAATCTTGCTCAAAAGGTCTGTCTTGGTGATTTCTAGGTCCAGGTGGAAGCTGGGTCACGTGGGGTCAAAAGTTAGGTCACCTAACCAAATCAACAGAAAAACTTGTTAACCTTCTACTGGTCACATTTTTTAAGCAGTCATCATGAATCTTGCTCAAAATGTTTGTCTTCATGATTTCTAGGTCAAGTACGAAACTGGATCACTTCATGTCCAAAACTAGGTCACCAGGCCAAATCAGCAGAAAACCTTGTTAACACCCTAGTGGTCACATTTTTGAAGCAATCATCATGAATCTTGCGCAAAATGTTTTTCTTGATAAGTTCTAGGTCTAATTCAGAACCGGGTCACTTGGGGTCCAAAACTAGGTCACAAGGCCAAATCAGCAGAAAACCTTGTTAACACTATTTTTGAAGCAGTTATCATGAATTTTTCTCAAAATGTTTTTCTTGATAATTTCTAGGTCAAGTTCAAAACTGGGACACTTGGGGTAAAAAATTAGGCAAACCTCGCCAAATCAGCAGAAAATCTGGTTAACACATTAGACATGCTACATTGTCTTTCTTGTTAATATAATGAATTTTAATCAGAATGTTTGCCTTGATCAGTTCTAGGTCAGGTTCTCAAAGTGCTATGATACTCTGGTTATAGTTGTAGGGCCGTCATAGCCCTCTTGTAATATTACTTTACACAAAGATTGGATATGATAATATCTTAAGCAATTTCCACTCACAAGCTCCTTGGCTCAATGGTCAAGGTCACTGTGGCTGTTCTTAGAATAACTTTGTCATCCATCTATCGCTTTCATTCATACAATGCCGCATGCATGTTGGTTATGATAATATCTTAAGCAAGTTCCACTTTCAGTGTCCCGCGCTGAAGGTCAATAATGACATGACTAGATTATGTTCTATCAGGTGAGAGCTTATCGGTTGCAACCTGAAAATCTGAATGTTTACAATACTGTTCATTATATGACCTTTACATTTAAAGTCACTGGCGTTTTGTTCCTTCATTCACATAGTTATTATATGTAATGACAGTCCCTTATACAGTGTCTGCCCTCACCAAGTAGTTCTATGCAAAGGGATTTGTATCCTCTGCGATGCCATGTCAGTTTTGCATTGATCTGGGTGGTTGCATTGGTCCACAGAGGAACTGGTTTAGCCGCCTGATTGCTTGCTCAAAATATATCAAATATATGGATTGTTTTATTTGTGTTTCTTTTAGTGCTTTGAGAAAGGTGACTTGTGAGGATCAGACAGACTGGGATGAACATCTTGATGGTGTCTTATTTTCTTTGAGGACAAAACCACATGCAACCACCAAGTTCAGTCCATTCTTTCTGCTGTATGGAAGGGAGGCCTTGTATCCCAGCAAACTGCCTACAAATTTTCAAGTGGTGAGTAAGAAATTTCATTGTATCAAGAATAGTAAATACTAAAAATTTTTTTGCCACCCTCGGTGGCTCAGTTGGATGCGCCGTTCGACTGGAGACCAGGTCGCGGGTTCAACCCCTGCCCAGGCCGGCAACATTCTTCCGCTGATTCCAGAAGGGCAGTTGTCAGTTTCTGGTGAAAGAATGTGCACAATACTGGTTCACCACTTTGAGGACTAAGCTTGCCCAGTACAAGTGTGGTTCGGTAAAATGACCGCGCTCGACATGACCCCATTGGGTTGACTGGGCCGTAAAACCTCGACACAAACTAAAATTTTTTTATGCTACATCGCTTTAATGCTGCTCCGTCAACACTCCTCACTGATCAAGAGGTCAGTGTCATAGTTTCCTCTTATTTCATTAGCTCACATTGCTCCAGGTCAGCTTATGCCATGGCCTGTTGTTCGTCTGTCGTCAATAGCTTTTGACATTTTCAACAGCTCTCCAGAACGATAAGTTGGATTGAGCTTAAACTTAAGCCGGCCCAGTAAACGTGTGGTTAGGTAAACTGACCGTGCTCAACATGACCCCATTGGGTTGACTGGGCCGTAAAACCTCAACACAAACAAACAAACTGGCCATGCTCGACATGACCCAATTTGGTTGACTGGGCCGTAAAAACTCAACACAAAATAATAACACCCAAAGTTGTTAACTAGCACTGAGACCAGGTACGTTGTGACATACTTCTTTATAAATGAATACTGGTTTATTAATGTCCAACTCGTATGTTGGCTTTGTTAAGTGACGCTTGTGAGACTTTCAGGAATACATGCACTTCAGCATTCCAGATTATATCGCCCAAATACTAAGTCACAATGACCTATCCTTACCTTTATTTGCAGTCACTCTTGGCCTGGACATACCAGCTACAGCCATTTTGTGTGAAGATTTTTTAATCTTGAATGCAGTCAATTATATTTGCCATTGACCTGTATTTCATAGTCAACTGACTTTCAAAGCAGAGGCAAAAATCTTAACATGGCCTCTTGAATGCAGTTATCCATTGTTGACCTTGACCTATATTACACTTTCGATTAGGCATGCTACATTGTCTTAGTTATTTATGTAATCCTCATGAAGCTTGGTGAAAATGTTGCCTTGCTCACTTCTAGGCTGGTTCTCTAAGTGCTAGGATGTTGAGTTGAGCAGATTAATAATGATATGCCTATATGTAACCTGGAACTAATCAATATGCTTTCAGGCAATTTATGAAGAAAAGAGATGAAGTGCTTGAAGAAACCCTGGGAGAATGGAGAGTGATTGGAACATCAAGTAGTAAACAAACGGACCATTCAAGTTGTGGAGTTTTTGCTCTAATGGTAAGTGGACTGGCCATTTCTATGTGCTAGATATCAAAAATCTATTCAGGCAATCAGCAAATACAAACAATGGCCTACGCATCCATTTTAAGTGCCCTGGAGGATACATGCTAACATTCGTCGTCATTAATTAGTTTGTTAACAATCACACTTCGCACTTTTGAACCAATCTTTATGAATTGCTCAGAATATTTGCATATATGAAATCTACTTTTGGTTTGCTTCTGGTCCACTGGGGCGGCCGCATAACCATGCCAATTCCAAGGAAAACTTATTAACATGCTAGAGGCAACTTTTTTGAATTAATCATCAAGAGTCTTCACCATAACATTTGCCCTCTGGGTCGTCCTCTGGTCAGAAGAACCATCACTTCCATGTTTTAGGGTACTAGCCCCAAACATTGCCAATTTAGGCAATCTTTTTTGATCTTTATAATAAGCTTATTTTGTACCAGAGGTCAGTGTTCTCTTGACCTTTGCCAATAGGGTCATCTACTGGTAAAGACCAATATCCCATCCAAGGGTTCAAGCACTGCCAAACTTTCTGTACTAAAGGTCATGGTGACCTTGACCAGGACCTTTTCCCTCATTGTCATCTAATGGTGAAGATCAACATCTCTTCTAGGTTACAGTGTCCTAGCCCCGAGCATTGCCAATATATCATTTTTTAGAACTAAATGTCCTGATGACCTTGACCTTTACACTGAGGATCACCTACTGGTGAGGACCAACATCTCTACTACGTTTGAGGATCCTAACCATAAGCCTTGCTGAATTATAAGCTATTTTGTTTGGTACTAAAGGTCATGGTGACATTGACCTTTGAATTAAAGGTCAACTACTAGTCAGGTCCATCCTCCCTTTTAGATCGATAGTCCTGTGCCTAATCATTACCAATGGCTTTTTGCCCTATGTAAAACAAGTTACACCCCGCACCCCTATACTGGAATCCTTGGGAGGTCTTATACCAAAATTGCTCAACTTGTTCCACTTCGCTGTATGAAGTGGCTACCAGAGCAAAAATTAGAAAAATACAAACAACATCTCTGTAACCACTGTGCGGATTTCTACCAAATTTGACATATCAAGTCTTGCACTTATTGCAAATGTTCTCAGGTGAGTGATGTCAGAGACTGTGGCCTCTTGTTTTGATGGAGTTATCTTCACTCAAGCTGTCCATACTTTTTTTTTCGTGATGGAACAGCAAGTAAAATCAATGGATTTATTACCAAACTAACAATAGTGATGGGGGTATAATGGTTTCCTGATTTTAACTTTGATAGAGATACAAACCAAACCTAAACTAATTTTGTTCAAGGGCTGGGTTTTGGAATTAATAAATTTTAGTACTTGTCCATAGACAAGTAAATGGTCAGAATGTACTTGACCACCCAAAATGTGCTTGCCTTAAAATTGACATTTTCCTTATTACTTGGAGAGGCACTTCTAATGAGTACCCACAACCTGTTTTCTTCAAGAAATAAGAACAATATATGTATTTCATAATATGGATACTCTTCTTAGCTAGATGTATGTAGGTTTTCCCCAGGACAAGTTTATTGAAATTTCTTACTTGTCCTCAGGGAAACTGGGACAAGCTGGACAAGTCGGGCATGGTATATCCACAGCCCCTGTTCAAGGCTGTTCCTCTTCACCCGCAGATTCTTGGATAAATTGGCCATAATAAGCAAAAATGTGTTTTTGGTCAAATGTGGACAGCAAGAACGCATATCAGCCTGCCACTCCATGCAGTCTGTAGTCTGATTAAGGCCTTCACTGACCACTAACAGACTCATTGGAGACTGCATAATACATGAATGTAGAGCAAGGGCCGGTATGATGCTGTGCGCATATTTAGAATGACCTGAATCTGTGCCTTTTCACAAGTTCCAAGGCACCTTTTCAGGTTACACAGCCCTTATAATGTAAATGTAAATGCGTACAATTTTTGGTGAGCGTTGACTTATAATATTGTTTTCTGTATATTTTTAGAATGCAGAATGTGTAATAAAGGACATACCTCATGATGTGATGCGTCAAGTACACTGTCAAGAATTTCGCAAATATATCAAGAATAGGTTACTACATGAAGGAAACAAAATAGTAAAAAGACTGGGTGCGATTCTTTTGTCTGCAAAGGAAGAAGAGCTGGAAGGAGACAGTTACATTGCTGCGTCTGTGGTAAATGGTTCCACATAAAATGTATAGACTTAACAGCCAGTGCAGCAGATAAAGTAACAGAGTACGTCTGTGCTGTGTGTGAAGCCATGTACAGCTAAACTATTATTTGTTGCAAGTCCAGACCAAATCAAAATGCTGCAGGCTGTCGGGACCTTGGCATCAGAATACTGTTATTTTGTCAACAGGTTGTTATAAGAAATCATTCAAAAATTTCAGTTAGTTTATTACCGTAGCTCCAGATAAGATACTTTTTCCAATCAAAATTTATAAATTTTTTCTCATTTCTCCAAGAAAACACATTGTTGTGATACTCCTAAGAAGCACGTCGGCAAAGTACCTATGATAAGTACCCACAACATTTTTTTTTCTGGAGGAATAAGAAAAATCATAATCTGATACCACGACCAACCAACCCCACAATTCCTCTTATCTAGAGATATGGCTAGCCTAAATAAAACTGAATTTAGTTGTTTTTGGTTTGTTTTTTTTTTGCAGCAGCATTACATTGGATTGTCATTAGAAGGCCATTCTGATGAGTACCCAAAACATGTTTCCCTACAAAAATGACAAAAAAAATATCATTAAAATTATTTTAGTATGTATGATTGTGAACTGTTCATCTGTTGAGATGACAGACATTCAAGGCTTGGGACTCATGAAAAAAAATTTTCTACAGATGATATTTTGAAATATTCTTATTTTTCCATGGGCATTGACAATGCCTTATTTCTGTAAACAGTAAGAAAATTATCATCATTATGTTGTCGGCTAAATATTCCCAGAGATCGCGTTGGTATAAGACAAAACGTTTTCTGTGCCTGTAAACTGTTTGTTTAAATGATTTCTAGGTCAAGTTCGAAACTGGGCCACTTGGGATCAAAAACTAGGTCACCAGCAAAGTCAGAAAACCTTGTTAACACTCGAGTGGTCCCATTTTCGAAGCAATCATCATGAATCTTGCTCAATATGTTTGTCTGGATGTCTTCTATGTCTAGTACGCACCTCTGGGTCACTTGAGGTAGAAAACTAGGTCACTGGGCAAAATCATAGAAACACCTTGTTAGCACTGTAGAGGTCAAATTTTCCAAGCAATCATCATGAACACATCTCTGTTAGCAATGCTATGTATAACATTTCAGATGAGCAACATAGCCCTCTTGTTTGTTGTGTCTAACTTTTCACATAGGCAAAAACTCATACTTTCCATTTTACTATCTGCTTCTAGGTATCTCTGTATTTATCAATTGCCTTTTCTTTCATTGTTACAGCTGACTAATTTGCAGCTATGAAACAGGTCACCGAATAAAAGCCACAGTAATAACCCTATCTTTATACCATGGGTGTCCTAAAAACAGGGGTCATTCGAGAGGGCTAACTTCTCCCTACCTTAAGCTGACGGAAAAGTGAAAATGTATAGAATATATAGGGAAATCCAAAATTTGGACCCAACCTTCTCCCTGAAACCCTGAAATTGTACTTTACGGACGTTTCTTTTGATAATTAGCCTATAATTAGCTCACCTGAGCAAAAGCTCAGGGTAAGTTATTGTCATCACCCTATGTCCATCGTCGTCCGTTGTCCGTCCTTCGTCGTCAACAATTAGTTTGTTAACTCTAGATGCCACAGTTTTGACCCAATCTTCATGAGACTTGGTCTGAATGTTTGCCTCTATGAAATCTAGGACAAGTTCCATACTGGGTTACTTGGGGTCAAAAACTAGGTCACTAGGTCCAATCAAAGGAAAAACTTAACATTCTAGAGGTCATAGTTTTGACCCAATCTTGATGAGACTTGCTCAAAATGTTTGCCCCGATTAATTCTAGTTCAAGTTCGAAACTGGGTCACTTTGGGTCAAAAACTAGGTCACGGGGCCAGATCAGCAGATAACCTTGTTAACACTCTAGCGGTCACATTTTTGAAGCAATCATCATGAATCCTGCTCAATATGTTTTTCTTGATGATTTCTAGGTCACATTCGAAACTGGGTCACTTGGAGTCAAAAACTAGGTCACCGGGCCAGATCAGCCAAAAACCTTGTTAACACTCTAGCGGTCACATTTTTGAAGCAATCATCATGAATCTTGCTTAATATGTTTGTCTTGATGATTTCTAGGTCACTTGGAGTCAAAAACTAGGTCACTGGGCCAGATCAGCCGAAAACCTTGTTAACACTCTAGCAGTCAGATTTTTCAGGCAATCATCATGAATCATCATGCTCAAAATGTTTGTCTTGATTTTCTAGGTCAGGTTTGAAACTGGGTCACGTGGTAGTCAAAAACTAGGTCACCAGGCCAACATGATTGTCTTGATGATTCCTAGGTCAGCTTTGAAACTGGGTCAGTTGGGGTCAAAAACTAGGTCACCTGGCCAAATCAGCAGAAAACCTTGTCACCTCTCTAGCGGTCACATTATTGAAGTAGTCATCATGAATCTTGCTCACAATGTTTGTCTTGATGATTTCTAGGTCATGTTTGAAACTGGGTCACAAGGGGTCAAAAAGTAGGTGACCTGACTAAATCAGCAGAAAACCTTGTTAACACTCTAGCCGTCACAATTTTGAAGCAATCATCATAAATATTGCTCAAAATGTTTGTCTTGATGATTTCTAGGTCTAGTTTAAAACTGGGTCACTTGATATCAAAAACTAGTTCACCTAGCAAAATCAAAAGGAAAACCTTGTTGATGCTCTAGAGGTCACATTTTTGAAGGGATCATCATGAATCTTGCTCACAATGTTTGTCTTGATAATTTCAAGGTGATGTACAGTTTTCTGTCCAGTGACTCTCTTAAGTTTTTCCATTTAGGTCAGTTTCTAAGTAATTATTGGTCCTACAGAGTTACAAAATGTATATTTGGTACTTGTGAAGTGTTGTGTTTAGGTCAGTTTCTCTGTAACTATTGCTCCTACAGCCAGTGATACTTAGTACATGCATACATCTTAGCCTGGCCTCTTGAGTGCAGTCATCCATATTTGACCTTGACCTTTAGTTCACAGTCCATTAGACATGCTACAATGTCTTACTTGTTAATATAATCATTTTGAACTTTCTTTGCCTTGATCAGTTCTAGATCAGGCTCTCAAAGTGCTATGTTGCTCAGGTGAGTGTTACAGGGCTATGTTTATATATGATGTGTCATGGGTTGAACAAATAAGAACAAAACAGTAGTGTGCTAAATATGGGAGTTGGAAGTGTGCTTTTTTTGGAAGAGGATAGGTGTGCTCCTTGTAATATTATGTTAACTAAAACGAAGAGTGCAGAATATAAACAAAAGAAGAATACTTTGGACTCATTCTCTTTATTTATTATATGCTACCCTTTTTTTAATAAAAAATGTCTAGTTTTTAAAAAAAACTCAAATGAGCATCAGGCTCAAACCGGCCTTGGTGGCTCATTTGGATGCGCTGTCCGACTGGAGTCCAGAAAGTCGCTGGTTGAACCCCCGCCGAGGTCGGCAACTTTCTTTTGTGGAGATTGATCATGAAATATATTCTACAGTCATTCTCTCCCTTCTGCTGATTCAAGAAGGGCAGTTGTCAGTTTCTGGTGAAAGAATGTGCACAATACTGGTTAACCACTTAGAGGACTAAGCCTGCTCAGTAAACGCGTGGTTAGGTAAACTGACCGGGCTCGACATGACCCCATTGGGTTGACTAGGCCATAAAACCTCAACACAAACAAACAAAAGCATCAGGCTCAGGGTGAGCTGTTGTAATCACTTGCCATCCCGATGCCCAGGGCCAATTTTCTTCAACCTTGATGTGGAATCTTCTGTTAATGGTGGATTGAAAATTTGTTCTTTACTGTATTAATTGTCAAGGTCCATTACTCACCAGGTCAGGAGGATATAGCGATCAGCATGGCATCAGTCCGTCCGTCCGTAGACGCATCCTTGTGCGCTCCACAACTTCGATACCCTTGGACCTATTTTGATAATACTTGGTAGAAATGTACAGGAGCAGGAGGCCTGCCGTGTGCAAGAGAGACAACTCTCACTGTCTTTATTGTGTTGTTATCTCCTCTGAAGCCGAAATCTTGTGCAGGCCATAACGCCCATACTGTTTGAGATAAATTGATAATACAGTCAAACCTGTCCTAAAGGCCACCTGTATTAAGCAATTACCTGCCTTTAAAGGCCACTATTTCAGATCCCATCAAAGGCAAATAAGTGGAAATCTACCTGTATTAAGCAAGCACCTGTCCTAAGCAACCAATTTTTGGCTTTCCCTTCGGCGCTTGCTTAACACAGGTTTGACTGTATTTGGTAGGGCTGAAAAGGAGGACCAGTAGGGGTGCCGCATGCAAGAGAGACAACTCTCATTTTATTCATTATCTCCCCTGGAGCAGAAATAATACTCACGCTTGTGCGCTCCATACCTTTGATGCCCTTATACATACTTTGATAAAATTTGGTAGGAATATAGAGGAGGACCAGTAGGCATGTGGCATGCAAAAGAGACAACTCTCAATTTATTCCTTATCTCCCCTGGAGCACCTGTCTAAAGCAACCAATTTTTGGCTTTCCCTTAGGTGCTTGCTTAACACAGGTTTGACTGTATTTGGTAGGGCTGAAAAGGAGGACCAGTAGGGGTGCCGCATGCAAGAGAGACAACTCTCATTTTATTCATTATCTCCCCTGGAGCAGAAATAATACTCATGCTTGTGCGCTCCGTACCTTTGATGCCCTTAGACATACTTTGATAAAATTTGGTAGGAATATAGAGGAGGACCAGTAGGCATGTTGCATTCAAGAGAGACAACTCCGACTGTCTTCATTATATGGTTATCTGCCCTGAAGCCGAATTCTTGTGCAGGCCATAACTCCCATACTGTTGGAGTTAATTTGATAATATTTGGTAGGGATGAAGAGGAGGACCAGTAGGCATGTCGCGTGCAAGAGCGACAACTCTCACTTTATTTGTTATGTAGTTAGCTCCCCTGAAGCAGAAATCTTGTGCAGGTCAGAACTTTGATACCCTTAGACATATTTTGATAATGATTGTTAGAAGCGAAGAGGAGGACCAGTAGGCTTGTAGTGTGTAAGGTAGACAACACTCACTGTCTTTGTTATGTTGTTCTCCCCTGAAGCCGAAATCTTGTGCAGGCCATAACTCCCATACTGTTTGAGATAATGTGGCAATGAAGAGGAGGACCAGTAAGCGTGTCGTGTGCAAGAGAGAGGAGTGTCACTTCCTTTGTTATATAGTTGTAGTTGTTAATAGTCTAGAAAATATATAAGGCATAATCACTGGACCATGAAATATAGGTCAAATTGTCCTACATATACTTTGATGTCACTCTTAGTGTCACATGAAACTAGTATCCAAAGAATTACATTTCTCTATCAAATAGGCTTCAAGTTATGAGGCATAATTACTGGACAAGAAAGTATAGGTCATTATATTTTAAGGTCATTGTTATGAAGTTGTCTCCACTGAAGCCTAAATCTAGTGTAGGCCATAACTCTCATACTGTTTGTGATATGATAATATTTGGTAGAGACCAGTAGGCATGGCACATGGGAGAGAGATGACTCTGACTATCTTCCTCCTTATGTAGTTATCACCTCTAAACGGGAAAATCTTGCGCACTCCATAACTTTGATACCCTAAGGCATATATTTTGATAATGTTTTTAGAAATGAAGAGGAGGACCGGTTTGCATTTCACATACAAGAGAGACAACTCTCACTTTATTCATTTTGTAGTTACCTACCCTTGTAATCAATTCTTGTGCGCTCCATAAGTTTGATACTCTTAAGACATATTTTTATAATGTTTGGTAGAAATGGAAAGGAGGCATGTCCTATGCAAGAGACAACTCTTAATTCCTTTCTTATGTAGTTATCTCCCCTGGGGCCAAAATCCTGTTCATGAATTAAATCCCATACTGTTGGAGATAATATGATAAATTTTGTTAGAGATGAATAGGAGTGCCAGAAGGTGTGTGGCATGCAAAAGAGACAGCTCTCACTTTCTTCATTATGTAGTTATATCCCCTGAAGCCAAAATCTTGTGTGTTCTATAACTTAAATACCCTTCTACATATTTTGATACCAATTGCATATCAGTGATAAACTAAAGACCTACAGCCGATTATTTTGCTCAACATGGGCTAGCTGACAAATCTCACGGTTCCCAATCGGCCGAAATGCAGAACGCTGTATAAATGGCGCGCAAGACATTTTTAAGTGTAAACACTGATGGCGTTCTGATTAATATCACGGCTCACAGTCCTACACAATGCATATTATCAATACTATTAAGCACTGCAGCCAATTAATTTGGTCACAGAGGTCTACTGACAAATCTCCCAGCTTCCAATCAATCTAAATTAAGATCGTAGTATGAATGAAGCGTAAGACATTATTATTCTAATTAACGAAGACGTTTTTACAATCTCACGGCTCACAGCCCGACCAAATGCTTATTATTGAAAATGTAAAGAACTACAGCCAATTATTATAGTCACCGAAGGCCAGCTGACAAATCTCACGGCTTCCAAGGAACCTAAAAGCAGATCGTAGCATGATTGAAACGCAATACATTATTATTGTAAAAAAAAGGAATACATTCTGACAAATCTCACGGATCACAGGCCGACCAAATGCATATTATTGATAATGTAAAAGAACTACAGCCGATTATTTCGGTCAACGAAGACCTGTTGACAAATCTCACGGCTTCAAATCAACATAAAAGCAGATCGTAGTACGATTGAACAACCTAAAAATACATCGTATTATGATTGAAGCGCAAGACATTATTATTGTAACAAAGAAAGACGTTTTTACAAATCTCACGGCTCACAGGCCGACCAAATGCTTATTATTGATAATGTAAAGACTTCAGCCGATTTTTTATTGGCCTCCCAGTCATTCGAACTGCATATCGTCGATAAAGTAATTAATTACAGCCGATTATTTAGGTCAACGGAAGCCTGCGGACATATCTCACGTCTTCCAATCAACTTAAATGAAGATCATAGTATACAAATCGCGCGCGACATTATTACTATAACAAACGAGGGCGTTCTGACAAATCTCACGGCTCTCAGTCCTACCAATTACATATCAGTGATAAAATAAAGACGTACAGCCGATTACTTTGGTCAACGGATGTTTGCTGACAAATCTCACGGTTCCCAATCAACCGAAATGCAGAACGTTGTATAAATGGCGCGCAAGACATTTTTAGAGCAAACAAGGAAAGCGATCTGATAACTCTCACGGCTCTCAGTCCTACCAAATGCATACCATCGATAACTAAAGAACTACATCTTATGGATGTAAAGACTTACAGCCGATTATTTCGATCAACGGAGGATGGCTGACGAATCTCACGGCTTACAATCAAACTAAATGCAGATCGTAGTAGGATCGAAGCGCAATACATTATTATTGTAACAAAGTAGGCATTCTAGCCAGTCTTACGTCGCTCAGCCCTAATAACTGCATATCGTCGATAAAGTGAAAGAGTACATCCGATTATTTTGGTCAATAGAGGCCTGCTGACCATTCTCACGGCTCTCAATCAACATAAATGCAGATGGTAGTATGAATGAGGCGCAATACATTCAAAACATTATTATTGTAACGAAGGCATTCTGACAAATCTCACGGCTGACATGCCTACCTAATGTATATCATCGATAATGTAAAGAACTACAGCCGATTACTTAGGTCCATGCAGGCCTCCTGACAAATCTCACGGCTTCCATTCAACTTAAGTTTATGTCGTAGTATGAATGAAGCGCAAGACATTATTATTGTAACAAAGTAAGGCGCTCTGACCAAACCCCTGGCTCTCAGCCGTAACAAATGCTTATCGTCGTTAAATTAAAGAACTTCAGCCCATTAATTTTGTCTACGGAGGCCTGCTGACAAATCTCACGGCTTACAATCAACATAAATGAACATCATAGTATAAATATAGCGCACGAAAATATAAATGTAACAAAATTAGAGCGTTCTGACAACTCTGAAGGCTGTCAGTCCTTCCAATTGCAAATCAGTGATAAACTAAAGACCTACAGCCCAATATTTTGGTCAACGGAGGCTTGCTGACAAATCTCACGGTTTCCAATCAACCGAAATGCAAAACGTTGTATAAATGGCGCGCAAGACATTTTTAGTGTATTTTAGGAAGGCGTTCTGTTAAATCTCACGGCTCTCAGTTCAGTCCTAGCAAATGCATATTAGGGATAAATTAAAGTACTACAGCTGAATATTTTTGTCAGCGGAGCCTTTCTGACAAATCTCACGGCTTCCAATCGATCTAAATGCAGATCGTATTATGGATGAGGCGCAAGACATTATTATTCTTACTAAGTATACGTATTAAGAAATTTCACGGATCACAGTCCTACCAAATGTTATCAGCGATACTACAAAGACCTACAACCGATTATTTTGGTCAACGGACGCTTGCTGACAAATCTTGCATTTTCCAATGAACCGTATAAATGGCGCGCAAGACATTTTAGTGTAAACAAGGAAGGCGTTTTGATAAATCTCACGGCTCTCAGTCGTAGCAAATGCATACCATCGATAAATTAAAGAAGTACAGCCAATTATTTTGGTTAGCGGAGGCTTGCTGACAAATCTCACGGCTTCCAATGAACCTTAATTCAGATCATATATGAATGAAGCGCAAGACATTATTATTCAATCTAAGGAAGACGTTATGATAAATCTCACGGCTCACAGGCTACCAAATGCATTTTATGGAAAATGTAAAGACATACAGCCGATTATTTTGATCAACGGAGCCTGGCTGACTAATATCACGGCTTCCAATCAAACTAAATGCAGATCGTAGTATGAATGCAGCGCTAGACATTAATATTGTAACAAAGGTAGGCGTTCTGACAGGTCTTACGTCTCTCAGTCCTACGAACTGCATACCGTCGATAAAGTAAAGAAGTACATCCGGTTATTTTGGTCAATGGAGGCCAGCTGTCAGTCCTACCAATTGCATATCAGTGATAAAATAAAGACCTAGAGCCCAATCTTTTGGTCAACAGAGACTTGCTGACAAATCTCACGGTTTCCAATCAGTCGAAATGCAGAACGATCTATAAATGGCGCGCAAGTCAATTTTAGTGTAAACAAGGAAGGTGTTCTGATATATCTCATAGCTCTCAGTGCTAGAAAATGTATATTTAAGAACTATAGCCGAATATTTTTTGTCATCGGAGACTTGCTGACAAATCTCACGGATTCCAATCGACTTAAATGTAGATCGTAGTGTGGACGAAGCGCAAGACATTATTACTCTAAATAAGGCAGACGTTCTGATAAATCTCAAGGCTCGCGGTCGTACCAAATGTTATCAACGATAAACTAAAGAACTAAGCTGATTATTTTGGTGAACGGAGGCCTGCTGACAAATCTCACAGTTTCCAATCAACAGAAATGCAGAACGTTGTATAAATGGCGCGCCAGACATTATCAGTGTAAACAAGGCAGGCGTGCTGACCAATTTCACGTCCCTCATTCCTACCATATGCTTACCGTCGAAGAATTAAAGTATTACAGCCGATTATTTTGGTCAACGGAGGCTTGCTGACAAATATCGCGGCTTCCAATCAACCTAAATGTACATCGTAGTATGTATGATGCGCAAGACATTATTAGTCTAACTAAGGAAGACGTTCTATAAAATCTCAAGGCTCACATGCCTACCAAATTCATATTATGGATAATGCAAAGACCTACAGCCTATTATTTTGGTCAAAGGAGGCCAGCTGACAAATCTCACGGCTTCCAATCAAACTAAATGCAGATCGTAGTATGAATGAAGCGCAAGACATTATTATTGTAAGAATGGTAGGCGTTATGGTAAGTATTACGTCTCTCAGTCCTTCGAACTGCATATCGTCGATAAAGTAAAGAAGTACATCCGATTATTTTGGTCATTGGAGGTCTGCTGACAAATCTCACGGCTTCCAATCAACCTAAAAGCAGATCGTAGTATGAATGAAGCACAAGACATAATTATATAAACAAAGCATTCTAACAGCTCTAAGTTGTACCAAATGCATATCATCGATAAATTGAAGAACTACAGCCGATTACTTTGGTCAATTGAGGCATGCTGACAAATCTCACAGTTTCCCATGGACCAAAATGCATAACGGTGTGTACATGACGCGCAAGAGATTATTAGTATAAACAATGGTGGCCGTTCTGAGGAATCTCACGGCTCTTAGCCCTAACCAAATCATCGATAAATTTAAGAACTGTAGCCGATTATTTTGGTTAACGGAGGCCTGCTTACAAATCTCATGGCTTCCAATCAACCTAAATGCATATTGTAGTACGCATTAGCGCAAGACATTAATATTGTATTTAAGGAAGGCGTTCTAAACAATATCACTTGATTACAAATGCTTATCATTGATAAATTAAATCACTACAGCCGATTATTTTTGTGAACGGAGGCCTGGTGACAAATCACACGGCTTCTAATCAACCTGAATGAAGATTATAGTATACAAAGCCTCTAATTCAAGATTGCGAGTTAGCAGTTAGGCCCCACCGAGCACCAAGTGTTGTTTCTTTGAGCAAGGCACTTTATCCACATTGCAATTTTAGTACTTATTTCCACTAAGGAATGTCTGGCAATGGAATACCAAAGAGGGCTTAGGCAGTGTTTGATGATAGATATATTGCCTAGGGACATTGGTTTTAGCAGGATGGTGGACGGTCTGCAACAAAGTTAATGCTGACAGTGCGGAATATAAACTACTGTGGGCAATATTTGTAGATGGATTCTACAAATAAATTCATCACAGACCATTGACGGCCTCTAGGAGATCACATCTTTGTCATCCGAGCCACTGTGGCAGCTGTCTTCATCGCTCCATAAACAGCATTCTTCCTGTTTTTTGGCTGTAAATAGAAGTCTTTTACTATTAAACTGGTTTTACTGGAAGATTGAATCGGTTCCATCCTCCTAATAGGTCAACTGTACAATGTCAAAAAGATTCCTGATCTTTTTTAAGGAAGGAGAATAGAGACTCTCACAGGGGGTACCTGTTTCCGTGTTCCCCTGAAAAAAAAAAACAAACCGCATTTTCCCTTGTTCCCCAAAATCAAAATCTTGATTTTTTTATGTTCCCTGTTCACCCAAATTGCCTTTGTTCCCCTGTACCCCTGTTCCGTTCAGTTTAAGGCTTTTGTTCGCTTGTTCCCCATAAATAAATGACCTTATTACCCAATTACCCCAAACCCCTGGGAGGGCCTCAGAATTGCGCATGCTAACTTTATAAAAGCTAGCACTTGTGTCACTTTCGGTAGACATTGTCTAGATCTACTTATTGATTGCTGCATGATTGCTGCATGAGCCAAATATGTAACAGAAAAAGACGACGTCCAATAAATGACTTGCATATGAAATATAATGATCACATAAAATCTAAAATAATAACAATAATAATATAATACGCAAATTCTGTATGCTTCGACTGCACAGATTTAGTGTGAATAGAATAGAATAAATTTTAAAGGGCTATACATAATAGCCAAATACGTACTTTACAGGAAACAGGGGTACACAAGAAAGTCATCACACTCGATGCAGGATTAATTAAAAAGCTAACCAAATCTATGAACCCCCCCACCCCCCCCCCCCAAAAAAAAAATAAATAAATAAATAAATAAATGAATAAATAAAAAAAATGAAATAATTTTTTTTTCTTTTTTTTCATGATGTTCAATATTATTTACAGGTGGACCAACAACTTGCTTAAGTCGAATATCAGAAAGCGATAAGTAAAACAATTACAAATCGATTATGCAAAGCATCGATTCATCCAAATTGTCATTTTGTGTACACCGATAAAATTTAATCTGCATGAATATATTTAGCAATTCAAATATTTTAACCGTTGGACCGACAACATGCTTAAGTCAAACATCCAAAAGCGCAAAGTAAAATATTACAAATCGATAATGAAATGCATCGATTCATCCAAATTGTCATTTTGAGTACACCGATACAATTTATACTGCATGAATATATTTAGCGATTCAAATATTTTTTACTGGTGGACCGACAACTTGCTGAAGTCAAACATCCAAAAGGGAAGGTAAAATAATTACAAATCGATAAGGCAATGCATCGATTAATCCAAATTGTCATTTAGAATACACCGATAAAATTTGTACTGCGTGAATATATTTACAATTCAAATATTTTTTACCGGTGGACCGACAACTTGCTTAAGTCAAACATCCAAAAGGGAAAAGTAAAATAATTACAAATCAATTAGGCAATGCATCGATTCATCCAAATTGTCATTTTGAGTACACCGATAATATTTATACTGAATGTATTTACAATTCAAATAATTTTTACCGGTGGACCGACAACTTGCTTAAGTCAAACATCCAAAAGTGAAAAGTAAAATAATTACAAATCGATTCGGCAATGCATCGATTAATCCAAATTGTCATTTTGGAGTACACCGATAAAATTTATACCGCATGAATATATTTACAATTCAAATATTTTTTACCAGTGGACCGACAACTTGCTTAAGTCAAACATCCAAAAGTGAAAAGTAAAATGATTACAAATCGATTAGGCAATGCATCGATTAATCAAAATTGTCATTTCGGAGTACACCGATAAAATTTATACGGCATGAATATATTTACAATTCAAATATTTTTTACCAGTGGACCGACAACTTGCTTAAGTCAAACATCCAAAAGTGAAAAGTAAAATAATTACAAATTGATTAGGCAATGCATCGATTAATCCAAATTGTCATTTTGAGTACACCGATAAAATTTATACTGCATGAATATATTTAGCAATTTAAATATTTTTTACAGGTGGACCGACAACTTGCTTAAGTCAAATATGCAAAAGTGCAAAGTAAAATAATTACAAATAAATCGCATCGCATTAAATGACAACACATTTGTCATTTTGAGTTGACAAATCAATGAACCGAAAACATTTAAACTGCAAGAATAAATTTAGGCAATTTTCCTATATTTTTTTACTGATAAGCCGACACCTTGCAAATAATAACAAATTACATATTGATTGATCTACGCAAGAGTAAATTAAAATTGTCATTTTGATTTACCAAATGAGTGTACTAATAAAATTTATACTTCAGATTCAGTATTATTACTGACGAACATTTGCCAGGACCTTCAAATTATAATGTCCACCTACAATTATTATACTGCACCAATACATTGTTATCAACATTCGAATGATAAGACTACATTGATGTACTCGTGATTAGTATTTTAGCACAGACCTTTGGATATACCAGCTGTCAACTCTTATCTACCAGTGAGACCTGAATGCTATGTACGAACAGAGAGAACACATTTCTTTTTTTTTTTCTTCTTTTTTTTTATTTATATGATTTAGTTTTCACGCTGTAGAAATGTATTACTTTATGCGTATCTACGACTGTTGAGGTTATTAGGATTTATTTTTAGTAACACATTTGTTTTTTCACTGGTAACGATTAACTTATATCATTTTTTAATTTGTATACCTTGATATTTTAATATCGTAAGACGATCTGACATTTCTCATGATCTGAAAGATCTCATACACGCAGCGTGAGTTTCGTCAGAAACTTCCGGTTTCAGACTTCCGGTCTGAAAGATCTCATGGTCTGACGGATCTTACGCTACACCGGGACCACTGCCTTAGAACGGTCAGTAGGGTAAACCACCGTGGGGTTTAACTCTGACAAATGTCAAACAAACTCAAATAGCCTAATTATAATGAGTGAGTAACACCTCTATCCCGCATTATTTGACACTGGGACATTGAGACTGGGCCATTGATATTGCTACAAAATACTTCTTCTTATATATGAGGCGATTCTATTCTAGTACGTTACTTCCAGATACTCAGAAAATCAAAGTGGTGTACTTCTGTCGTTAGGCTTATTCCGTAAGTTCACAATTGTTTAATCAGAGTCCGACGTCCTACCACGTATTGTCGCATTGAGGTACAAGCGAGTTATTACTAATATATATATTAAGTTATTAAGTTTTCTTAACAATATATATACACCAAGTGGTAAATATTTTGAATTATATTGCCAAATTAGGCACAATAGAACCGTTTCAGCATATGCAAAAATACATGCAGTATACTCGTATTGGTATACAATAACGGTCGATTTATAACAGTCACGAACTGGCGAGTGTACTTTCTAATAATTGCTTCTGCTTTCCTGTTGGACGTGGTGGTGGTGTTGTTCAGGGACGGTTTAACGACCATTCAGCGTTATATAAGGGGAACGGATCAACTTTCAGGGGAAGTAAGGCGATTCTAAAAAATATCCAAAACACGAGTTCTATGTGGAAATAAGCACAAAACATGACCTTTCGTACATATCAATCGGCTCAATAAGGAGTTCTTTAATACAGCAAATTTCTTTTAATGGCGACGTCTTTGGGTACAAATGCTGTCGTTGTAACGAGCGTTCATTGTACTAAAGCAAACAGGAAGTCACAAAAGTTGTCTCCCTTGTAAATCATGGCGGAAATTCAACCAAGTGTATCATGTCCCCTCAAGAAATTTTAGCATGCGACATGTCTTCGTGCATGCATTATACAACCATTCTTTCTTGGATAACGCATGCACATATAATCATACTCCCATGTCACGTTTATACTCAACGCAGGACATATCGAGTACGACTGTCGAAAAAGAATTCTCATGACTCGACCGAGGTTCTCCGCAGCTGAAGCCTACACTGCTGTGACATGCATGTCAAAAGTCTTATAAATTGATTGCATCATTTATTTTCATGATACATTTTATTTCAGACTGAATTTGCACTCTATGCATTTATGATAATATAGAATAGTCAGTTTGTCATCAATCACGAATGACAGATTTGCCTATTTGTCTTTTTATTTTTGTTCACATCGCGAGAAACTGTTAAGGAGCCTTGGTGCACTTGTTTTTCTTTTTGCCATTTTTGGATCGATTGTTTTCAATCGAGCCAAAGTATACAAACACACATAAAAATCCTTCAGATAGCTGTCCACGTGATTTTCATTGACCAATGTAATCAAACCGCGCGTAAGGCGAAATTCAGGTAACGGCTATTTACAGCCGCGCTATTCTTGTCGCTACGTCGAGTGCTGTTAATCGAGGGGTATCTGCAAAACCTGGACTGGGACATTTCAGACATTGGCAACTAGTGCAGACCAAGGTCACTATTGTCTGCTTAAATTATAGGAAGTTTATGGTTAAAGAAAGAATATCAGGATCATTTTCCCAACTTAAAATGCTTAGTGGACTGGCGTACAGCGTGGACCTTGATCAGACTACACAGTTTGCAAATGCCATGTTGTTTGAAACTTTGGTTTACGAAATTTTAGGACATTTACCGTAAAGGATGTAGATTTCAGTTTTGTCAGAAAGTATCCAATGTTGCACAGTAATGCTCATATTTCAGCATAAATACAGTATTCCTTAATGGATTTAGTGGTTAGCATGCTCAGCAGACGTTATCATCAGATAAAATAATTTGTTACTTTTCCCCCAAAACTGGGCTTTTACATTTCCTTAGACTGGCATAAGTCCAAGATATAAAAGGATAAGAAATAATCTAGTATGTTCACTAAAATACTCTCTGATACCAATATGAAAAATTCAATCTCAAGTTCAAATTCCAGCTCGGCCACAAAACTTTGGAGAGTGAACGTGAAATCATTTCTACAGTCGTTCTCCTCCTTCCGCTGATTCAAGAATCTTGCTTTTAAATACTGGCGAAAGTATGTGATAAATTGCTAAAAGGTCGTGTGAGTGGGTTTACTGACAGGCTCGATATAACCTTAACAATATACACGGGATCGTAAAACTCAACGTATTTGTTATCTACTAAGACATCCCTTGTATTTATCATTGATCCGGAATCACTTTTTGAAAGGTCATAGACTAGTCCAGTGCTATTTGTAATAAACTGCTCAAAGTTATACAGATTTAACTTTCACCAAAAGCGTGGTCTACGCGTAGCAACCATTATGCGCTAAGATTAGACCAAGATTTTTGTGAAAGCTAATACTTGTATCATCAATAATCATCGCATACCATTTACCTGTATGGATGTTTTTCGGTTTGTCGTATAAATGAATAATTCTTTACTTTTGTATGGATGTATTCACTCGCTTGCGAAAGTCTGATATTACAAATTACAAATAATTAATCTTCATTAGTTATTGTTTGTGCATTATGACCTGACCTGTCTACGCCTAAAGATATAACACGTGCCTCCTAGTAACGAAAAGGATGTTCCGAGTATCTGCAGATAGCGCAATCCGGATCAGCCGGATAATTTGAGCTGTTTGAACAGGACATTCGTCGACTCCAGTCGTCGAACACTACACCATATTTTGACTGAAAGCACAAAAAAGGCTGTCGGAGGCGCAAGCTTATCTGTGTAATAAGGGTTTGCATATTCTCCCATTCTGACACCACTAACGTATAACGACCTAATTACAAATTAGCTTAATATGTCATATACCAAGGCATATTTAATATACATAAACCGCACAACTGACCTATCAAACGCAATTTTATTTCCCATGAATGTGTTTTTTTTGGGTTTTTTTTTGTCTCCTTCCCCACATTTATTTCTGTTTTCGTTCTTTTATCATTATAACTATATATTACTCTTATCTATTCATCATTTTGTTTCTTTATTTCTCAATTTGAATTGCCTCTGTATCTTTTTACATTTTTTTCTTAACTCATTTATCCCATTAAATAGACATTGCCAAACAGTGTAGACCCAGATCTGCAGCGTCTGATCAGGGTCCACACTGTTTGTATTTAGGACAGGAATGGTAACAATAAAAACAAACTAGACACTCCTTATATTGGAAGTCTGTTGGTCCAAATATTTAATACAGAAGAGTCCTTTCGACATAAATGGGTTAATTTGAGTTTTATTTACTATGTTGCAAAAAGGCTGTCATAAATACGTCAATGACAGACTAGTGCTACTACCTTAAACTTTAATTTTATGTTCTGGAAATCATCGTTGACAACAGCAGCAATAACAACAACCAAAACAACACATATTTCTCGCATACGAACAACGAAAACATATGTCAGTCTGCGCATCTGCATTCTTCTGTCATACGCATATATTTTATAGCACAGGCGAAAAGCAGCAAAGTTCGAGGATGTAACTTCGCTGTTTGCCTGTGGAAAAATATCAGACTTAACGTCAGAAAACATACCTCCGGACATATGCGCCCAACGAAGATTCATATCAGCGCGAGTATTCGTGTAGTCTCATCAGAATCTTCACTGTGCGCATTTTGGATAGCCAAGGATGTAAGCCTTTAAAAATTCTCCAAAAATGTTCAGGTCAACACGATTTATCTATGCACTTTGATAGTATCTGAGCGCAAACAACAAATACGTTCAAAATGGGTGAACAACTTGATGATAACAAAAAAAAATATGAAAAAATATATATCAGGATTATACCAAAGACACATACACATCTTCAGACCATGACAGAAAACACCTGTGAATGTTTAAAACGATTGACCTGGAACTGTACGAGGAGCTGCGCACACAAGCTACCCATTATCGATTCACCTTGATAGTATTAGAGCACAAAATAATGATCATGTTCAAAATGCAGAAAAAGTAAAAAAAAAAAAATCTGGATTCAACCAAAAGCACGCGCATCCCTTCAGATAATGAGTAAACAACTGTAAAGTTTCAAAACAGCTCAGCTGTCGACTGTCAGAGGAGTTGTGCTCACAAGGTACCCAACTAATTATACATTTGGACTCGGACAGTATTAAAGCACTAAGTGACTAAGTTCAAAATGTGGAGTAAGTTAAAATATATCAGAATAAAACCAAAAGCAGTCATACAATTTCTCAGACCATAACAAAATCACCTGCACCGTTTTAGAAAGATTTGCCTTGAAATATAAGAGGAGTTGCGCACGCAATATGCCCACTAACTGTACACTTTGATAGTATAGAGCACAAAACATGATTAATTTCGAAATGTAAAAAATGCAAGATAATATTATTTCAGAAATATACCCAAATAATGTGCACCTTGTCAGACCATGATGAAAATACTAGCAAAGTTTCAAAACAATTGGCATAAGCATATTGGAAGAGTTGCACGCACACGGTACCCCACTATCTATACACTCTGATAGTGTTGGAGCTCGACAAATGACTGAGTGAAAAATGAGAAAAAGTAAAAACAAATATTCTCATCATCGTACTCAAAGCACATGCACATTTTAGAACATGAAAAAACATCTGTAAAATTTAAAAAAAATTGCCATAAACGTGTGGGAGGAGTTGCGCGCACAAAGTACACACTATCTATCCTACAGCTTAATAGTGTTGAAAAATGACTTAGTTAAAAATACGAAAAAAATGAGAAAACAATATTTTCAAGATTATACCCAAAGCACCGCCACATCTTCAGACCATGACAAAATCTGTAATAGGATGTGCGCACACCAGGTACCTACTATCAGAGGTCGGAACCACGCATTACAACGGAACGTCGAATACTATGTTTCCTCGCTTTTCGAAAATGCGGGGTGGAGGGAGGGGGGGGGGGGGGGGGGGGGGCATAAGACAATAAGAACTGCATCAAAGCAGTCGCCGTGAAACTCTTTTCTGTGTGGTAAAGCAAAATCAAGTTATGCATATTTTCATATCTATTTGTGTCAATACAAGTTCGTTTGCTTATATACCGTTTGTTTTAGCATATTGATATGCTCTTCAAATTTGTGGATTGGCTTTATACCTACTGAAGAATAACAAATGGACCCGAATCCTATATACGGACAACAAAAACCTAGATCTGCTTGCTCATAAATATACGCGATCTGGTCAGAGAGTTCGTTACTCGTTTACAGAAACAATAAGTACTGTTGAATATATCAAATATCGGCGAAAGCGGCTCAGTTTGCCCAGACTGTTCCGGGCTTTTACTTTTCTCATACTATTATGATTATCATAAGAATAGTATGAAGATATGAGTACAGAGTGGAACGTTTAATGACTACAAAAGTATAAATGAGGAACCAGTACTATCACAAAACACAACCTTCCCGAGACACCAAAATAAGAATAGCAACAAATGAAAACACAAACACCAAATATGAAACCGTCGACGCACAAATAAATAAGAACTGCAACAGAGGAACTGCCTTGGAACAGTCAAAGAATACAAGGTCAAATCAGTTTACTCGTACTCTCACAAAAACTCACACTCAAAATTACACAAGTATGTTCCGATCTGCATAGAGGTCATCTACCTGATCTCTGAAATATCACGGTGAAACACATATAATCACAAAAAATCTGTGATGAATCAAAGCAAATGGCTCAATGGCGATCTGAAGCCAGACACAAGAAAACCACAAACGAAGCCCACGACTCAAATTCCTAGATGACGGTAATTCTACATACCGATCGGTCATTACTCTAGACTAAAGTCCATATTGCTTGAACATCTTATAATTGTAGCCTGCAGTCATATGATAAAACAGTTTTTTTTTCAGAGTATCAGTTAAACTAAGTCTCCGATTTTCATCATCGTATGTGCCCTTTATTTCCAAAGGCAGCTTTTAAATGCTTCATTTGACTTTATTGCAGCTGGCATTAAGTGCCATGTGCCGGCCGTAAAATGTCTCCCCGTACTTTATAATAGTGCAGGTTTTTCTTTATTTTCCCAGAGGTCATTGAACTTGTTCTGGTTTCTTGCAAAACCGAGTTACGCTTAAGTTAGTGCTAAGGGGCGCATGCAGAACTGCAAACTACCACCCTGTCGTGTGAAGAGTCACAGTTGACCTAGGACTCAGAATTTTGTTCTTTTATGTGTTCTTGTTTCTAAGAACAATATTTAGAGACTTTGTTTCTATTTTTATCGCCTTATATATATAGTAGCCAAATATTTGCGGGTTAAGAAATATTATAATTGCATAACTGATACAAGTCGACATTTTGTTATTTTGTTCCTTCACCATACAAAATGTACTTTAAACATGCAATTAGCGAAGACCCCGTTCAGCTTGTACATCTGATCAAGGACTGCTTTAGGTCAGTAGATCTTACAACCAAAGACTGCCACAAAGTGGCCAAGTTCCCCCACCATACATGTCAAGGGCAGATAATTTAAGAATTATTTAACTGGCAATAGCCCGGACATGAACTGTAACGGAACAACGGGAAAAGAGATCTTACTGTTACCAATGTCCAGTGCTTTGCTAGCGGCGGGGGACAAATATTCATGGAGAAAGGTACTTAAATTGTACATTTTAAGGCCTTTAATGTACATCAAAGCACCCTGCTTTTGGAACTTGGCGCTGCCTACACGACATTTTCTTTTAAATTCTTGCAAAAATGTTTTCCTTCCGCAAACCTGCTGTAGTTTGTTATCTGTTAGGTACAGTTTTGAAATTCCTGTGGTACTGCTGTGCATAAAGATATGACGGGTGTCTTTGGGGTTTTTGTGTCATTACCTTTGACCATTACCAAAACTATACTCAGCATTCTGCTTAAACATATTCCTGTCGGGCCGATAACGCCTTGATACAGATTTAAGCAGACTTCTAGCTGGTAATATCCGGCTTATAATCCCATACTTTATTGGGTTGGTAACCTAGAATGATGGTTGCCTGTTTGCTAAAAACCGTATCAAAATTTAAAAAAAGAAAAAAAACACATATAGATTAAGATTACTGACACATTTTAATATATATTTAGATTGTGAAAGACGCCAAGGTCGGGTCTAAACTACTGAAATGAAAGGGTTATTTCCTAAAGCGCTTTGATGTCTGAATTCAAATAGATCGAGAAGTGCAGCTGCAGAAGCAGATAATGAATTTATAATATGAAGGAGTACTGTCCGATAGTCATAAAACACCGCTAGGCGTTTCCACAGAAAAAAGTTTTTGTTTGTTTGAAAGAAAACACAATTGGAATGAAGACAAACAAAAGCAAAATTAAACAAAATGCATAAAAAAAGCAGAAACAATACAGTTTTCCGAGACAGTAACAGATCTTTGGGATGTTAAAACTGTTTTGCAGCACATACGTACTGTCAAAATTAATTGTACGAGATCTTTAAACACATTACCAGATGAGCTAAAATTGGCAATAAAATACTAGAAAAGCACACAAAATTGCATGCAACTTAAATTAATATTTCGCAACGACCACATAGCGTCCGAACAACACTGAAGCTATCTAGTGACAATTCTAATATTAACGACTATATTCGGGATAAGGTTCCAGACAATGTGCAGTTTCAAATCCTACTTATCACGTCGTCACTGGTGTCTTGCACCTACAAAAAAGCCACATCCTGATGAGATGCTTTGGGTATCCGTGCCTTCTGGTCTCTGCACACTATGAAAAAATTTCAACCACATCAATCAAAGATCGCGGTCATATTGTGTGGCTGTTGTAGGGCTGTAATGAATATTGACATATAACTTTCTTAAGGGTTTTCTTATACCTCGCCTCAAACTATGTTAAGTCACTTACATGAAAAGAATATTCAATATTTACAAACAACGTTTTCGTTTGTTATTTGTCCTACGGGACTGATACGTTAAGCAAGAGGGAGACGTGTGGGGTTGGTAGGGCATGTCCTCAAACACCGGTGATGAGGCTGCTAATTTGACAGTGATTCTGATTTTACTGATATCCTATAGTTCGTAATATGGTTGATTTTAATTGTAACTGAGCGAAGAACGTATAAAAAGTAAATAATAAATATTTAAAATCCCCACGAAAGGCGTAACATGGTATAAAAATATTGTTAAAAAAAAAAGTCACCATACACAATCTTGCTTGTTCGTTTTTGACGACTAGGAATGTATCCACTACACCAATCTGTCCAGTGGTATCAAGACCTTTATATTTCAGATTGCCGAATGCCTCACGAATATATCCGAAGAGGTTCCAGATGCTGTATTTAGTCATGTTTTACCTAAATATGTATAGAATTAGGTGGACTCGTCTAATCTTCGACACGACAGTAATCATTCAACAATCTATACTGCGCCGTTAATTATGGATTGAACGTACCTTTGTGCATTAGTGACATTGCTAAAAAGGATCATTTTTCGGACGAAACATGAATAACAGAATAACAAAAATACTGGAATACAAGTACTAGCCAGGTATTGCATGTATTTCTATTCGCTGCAGAAACGAGATATACAGCAGTTCTAGGTAAAAATGTATGTGAAAAAATTTATAAACGCTATAACATTATTAACAAGTCTATGTAACATGTATCTCCCTGATTGAAAACCTTAAGCGAATTTAAGGCAAATTAATCCACTTGGTAAATATTCTGCCATTTACAAGGGAGACAACTTTTGTAACTTTCGCTTTACTTCACTGTCCATCAAGCGCCTTCTGAAAAGTGGTATACAATAAAAGGAAATAATATGCTGTCAAGAGGAGCAAAGTCTTTTAATTTAGAGTAAAACTCCTATTTCAGACAGGAAACAAATTTTAAAGGTTGCATTCACTTTTATTATATCCTTTACCCTTCAACATCTCCTAACTGCGCAACTTCATAAACAGGGATATTGGTATCACCATTACGAAAACATGTCTATATAATATTGACCCCCTGAAACCCCACTTTTATATAGTAAAACTGGGGTTTACAGGGGTATACATTATTTTTCTTATTTCTGCTAAAAACATAGATAATGGGTACTCGTTAGAACCGCCTCGTCGAGGCGGTTCTAACGAGTACCCATTATCTATGTTTTGAGCAGAAATATGAAAAATATCAGATTATCTTATCTGAAAATTTTCATTTTTTGGGTGGTAAAATTTTCTGTGAATTAGAATAGGCGTGTTTTCATAATGGACACTTCGTAATGCGTTTTCAAAACGGTACCGACATTAAAATTTGACTGATAAATATAGCGTTGGTTTGAAAGCACTTCTGCAAGAAGGTATGTTGGAAGCAGGCTTTTATTGCGATCTAGTTGAAACGTTTAGGAAGTTAGTTGGGCTTTCCATTTGTTCTAGTTAACGATATAGCATTTATATTATGTGGCATTATGTATCATGATTGAAATTTTTATGTTTTGTTTTTTTTTAATTACAAGACTGTTGGTCACCTGTCGGACTCAATGGCGAGTCCGAGGAAACTCTTATTATTCTAATGGCATTCTTTCGCTCTGGCTTCCATTGTGGAAGACCGAGGCACTTATTTAGCTAGCGTTCTTGCTGTGTGAATTCCTGTTCGTATACTGCATTTTATGACATTCGCTTGAGGGCTTCATGTATATGTATTGTGTGTGTGTGTGTGTGTGTGTGTGTGTGTGTGTGTGTGTGTGTGTTATTTGTTTACGCCTAATTTATGATGCAATTGGAAGACTTTTTTTGTAAATCTTTGGGAAACATCACGTGTTTACAGAGTCAGGAGTTCGCCGTAACAATATTACATAAGATAAGCTTTAATATTGAGTTTATATCTGTGTCTTTAATGATCATGTCTATCATTGTACTCGTAGTTCATTTTATTTATTTTTTTTTTCTCAAAATGTAAATAAATATGAACCATCTATTAATATATCAAATAAATTTTCAATCCTGATTAATGATGACGGTGAATTGCGAAAGTAACAGTTTCATCATCAGCCGACTTAACGAATAAATAACAATTCCTTACTTTAGGCATGCTGATTGGACTGAAAATCAGACCCACTATCATCCGTCACTTCATCCATTAACCTGTTGACATTATTACTTCTGACGAACACTTTTCCGTATATCTGGACCGTGTCATGTCTAAATGAACTTAAGAACGTACATTGACAATAAAGTTCCATCTCAAAATGTACATCCTGGCAATCAGATCTGGACTTTCACTACTCATAAATATAAACAGTGGTCGCTGTGGACTGTTCTGAAAAATGAAGGTCTTGATCAGAATACGCGCAATTGCATTTAAATCAGGGCCTTCGCTTTTTATCTATAGTTTACGTTAAGGCCCTTTTTGTTCGACGTAACACACATATGCATCATACATCATTAACATTTTCGCTTATCTTATAAAAAAGGATGGAATAGATATGAGGCAGTAAACGAGTTCAAATTTGCAACGCTAAGGACTTGTTCCCTGTGAGTATTCTGTTGCAGAGCGGATAGACCTTAAGCGAGCATTGTCCGTTGAATAATCTTAGTGTTTTACAATGAAGATCTACGTATTCCTTCTGATTATTCTCGGTCTTGCGTTGTTTGTACAGGCTCAATGGTTTGGCTGTAAGTATATTTTTTATTCTTATTATATCAGATATCTTTGTTCGTATGAAGTTATACGCAGCTCTACAAAACACGTGGTCACACATTTATAGAACAGATTCTAAGAAGAAAGACTTATTCAAAACCTGAGGGTTCATATATATACATATATATATATATATATATTTTTTTTTTTTTTTTTTTTTTTTTTCAGCGGGTGACATTTTGTGGTATTTTTCATTTCTTTTTTTCCGGAGGGTGGGATTTGACATTTCATGCGGATTTTCCACGTCCTTTGTTTTGGAAGAATGGGAGGAATGGCATCGGTTTGTCGTCTGCTGGATTTGCCCATAGCATGCAAAGTGTTAAGTAGAAAGGTTCATCAAAAAAAAAAAAAAAAAAAAAAAAAAAACGATATCAAAAGCTTTAACACTGCGTGTTGGATAGATTTCGGCTGATGACATTTTGGGGATTTTTTTTACGTTTTTTTTTATTGTCTACTTAGGGGACAGTTTGTGTCAGATGTCGTTTTTTTTCTTGGAGAAATAGCATTGGTTTGTCATCTGTAGGATTTGCCGATAGCCTACTAAGTATTAAGTTCAAGTGTTCATTTCCGGAGGGTACGGGCTTTTCGCGGTTCTTCTCGAGGATAGCGGTAGTATGTCACAAATGCGTCAGTGATCACATAATCGCAATGAAGTTTGCATCCAACATATTTATCTACCGCATATACATATATATAAAAAACAAAAAAAAACCAAAAAAAAAAAAACAAAAAAAAAAAAAAACCCAAAAAACAAAACAAAAAAAAAAAAAAAAAAAAAAAAAAAACGCATATCACACAG
This sequence comes from Anodontia alba, assembly GCA_964016985.1. Taxonomy (NCBI): domain Eukaryota; kingdom Metazoa; phylum Mollusca; class Bivalvia; order Lucinida; family Lucinidae; genus Anodontia; species Anodontia alba. The sequence goes on from OZ024836.1 coordinate 49,739,544, forward strand.
GGACCACAGCATGTAATAAAAATACTACAGCATATAATCATTTCACCACAGAATATAACGAAGTTGCTGCTTCATATATCGGATTACCCACTCCATATAATGCTTAGACCACAGCATATAATTTTAAAAGCACATCATATAAGGTAAGAGAAAATTCCAGGAAGTGCCACTATCACAAGCCGCATCCCTTCCCAGACACTAAGAGGAACAGGAAACAGACAAAACCAAACAAGCGCAAATCGAACAAACGTACGAAAAGCACTAAGATTAGCTCTCATTTCCCCAGGCGAGGTAGTCGCAATGCTAAAAGAGCTGAAAAACACAAAAACAAAATAACACAAGGCAAGGCTAAAAACAAATTGCCTCGTAGAATAAACCACAAAGCAATAAAGATTAAGACCAACACTGAGACCACAGCATATAATAACAATACTACAGTGGATAATCATTTCACCACAGAATCATTACGAAAACACGCCTATTCAAATATATAGAAAATTTCACCTCCAAAAACTTAGAATTTTCAGATAAAAAACTGATATTTTTCATACTTCTGCTTTAAACATAGATTGTGGGTACTCGCTAGAACCGCCTCGCCGAGGCGGTTCTAACGAGTACCCACAATCTATATTTTTGGTCAGAAATAAGAAAAATAATGTATATATGTTTTATATTTACTATATAAAAGTGGGGTTTGAGGGGGTCAATTTTTTTAGGCATGTTTTCGTGATGATAACGAAATTTCTACTACATATGTCGGATTAACCTCTCCATATAATGCTTAGACCACAGCATATTATAGGAAAGCACCCAAAGTAATTATTATTATTATTTTTTTTTTTTTTTTTTTTTTTTTTTTTGCTCCTAAGGCAGTTATAGCGTTCCATACACTAGCAGCCACCAACATGGACAGTGATACCTATCATGAAAACTTACCTTAACTCTTTCGGTGCCAGATTTCAGACGACATTTGTCGTCTGCTTTTTTTATTTGAACAAACTATCGTTTGGAAAGACTTTTATATGTAAAGTTGAAAGACTGAATGTCAAACAGCGTAGATCCAGATGAAATGGCTCATTGAGCCGTCACATCTGGATCTATGCTGTTTGCAAAAGCCTATTATTATCGCCTGTGGCAGTGAAAGAGTTAAAAAAATTAGGATTTTTACCAAATGCGGCGTCTGATCAAAATCGATACTGTTTGCCACTCGTCCAGCAATATCGAGAGATAGTAAAATGGACCTATTTAAAGTTAAGTACAAGTGTGATCAGGCGGTAGGGTTTCCCAATGTTTAGGGCAAATACGGTATGCCATAATCTGGCGATGTAGAAGCAGAGCAGTCTGTGCATTAGCACAGTTTGAACAGGACCTTCATTGCAGAATCAACAGGGCCTGCAGGCTAGGTCTACGAATAGCGTGGATTCGCGTGGATTCTGAACAGACTGCGTGGGTACATAGGCTGAGTTCGGCCTTCGCTGTTCGCATAAATCGTAAATTCAGTTTTCTGTTGCATATCATTTGTCATTGGGTAATTATATATAATGGCTGTACATATATTGTTTCTAAAATAAGGGTTATAGCATGTGTTATTGCTATGTGGTCGTGATGTCGCGGTCAAGAAGAATTAACGTTTGATGATCAATATTGTCTGACAATAGTGAATAATGTGACAATAATTAGTCAAAATTATCGCTTGTCCATTTTATTAGACTATGTCCCGCAAATAAGATTCAATCTACTTCTCTGTTTATTAGGAGGACATGTACGAATCTGTCAATCACACGTATATTTCGGCGTGACGCGAACACACTTAAGTCTATATTGGGCCGTTATCAGACCGGCAGGATTTCTGTCGGACCGATAATGGTCTGGTATAGATTTAAGTAGAATGCAAGCTGGGTACGTACTGCGTTCTTAAGTACTAATTTGTCGTCTCTGATCTCTGAAAAAGCCCAGAATGTGAAAGGTAAATGTTGACAAACCCTAAATATATATTCTATTCTGTTTCAGACTTCGATTATGATGATGATCGCGATGATGACGACAGGAGATATCGGGGGCGACCTGTCGGAGGTTTCGGTCGACGACGTCGATCATATGGCCGACGTGGAGGGTTTTACAACAGATATTTTAGAAGATCATATGACGATGACTACGGTGACTTTGACTGGGACGACTAGATACTACAGACTTTCCTGCAAGTGATTTATAAAACCCGGATGACCTTGGAAATATCGTCTTTAACGTAATCAGATAGGATATTTGATTTTGCACTCGAACTGTCGTTCGATCAAACCTCTAGAAAAGAGGGTATCTAGATAAACAGTTTCTAATTTCTCCACATAAACATTTGCTGACGATAATCATCCTAGAGGCGAATAGAGATACGTCGAGTTCGGTACCGATCACATTGTCGTCGGCGTCAACGTCAACGTGACAGTTGTCTTGTCTAGAGCATCACCAAATCTATACGAATGTTACCGGAATAGACCAAACAATTGACGATGATTTGGTGACCTTTTTTTTATCGCATTTTCAAGGTCAGGCCAGATGCGGGATCATCATGTTCTTTTTTTGCTCACCTGAGCACGAAGTGCTCAAGGTGACCTGTTGTGATCGGACAATGTCCGTCGCCCGTCCTGCGTCATGCGGCGTAAACAGTTGGCTTTAAAACACTTCTCCTACACCCCTGTCCCAATAAACTCAAAACTTGGTAGGAAGTATTGGCCAGGCTGATTTGTAGAACGAAAGTAACAAAAATCGTTCCGATCGGAAATCCAGGATGGCCGCCATGGTACTCAGATGACTGAATGTTTTACCCAAGGCTACTTGTCTGGTACTCGGGAGAGCGATGCAGGGCCATCTAAGTAATGGTTTCTAAATATATTTTCTAGTTTGAATTTGACTTGCGATTCTAATGAGTGCCATAACATATGTTGTTGTGTAAATAAATAGAACAACTGCCAGTAACTTTTAGGTTGACTAAAGCATCGTATGCATATTTTAAATTGTGGACTGACAACAATGTACCATGCGACACACGGTGCAATATCAGGAAAGTTAAGGGGAATATCAAAGTTGGTTTCCCTCACTTCTCTGAAGTGTTCTTCTTTTAAAGGAAAGTACTTGCTCCCAAACTGAGCAAGTTTTTTTTTTCCTTTTATAGTAGACCTCTTTTCAGAATAGCTTGACGTGTAGTAAAGCAAGTAGGAAGTCCAAAACGCTGTCTCCTTTGGCGGAAAGTCTCCCAAGTGTGCATCCTGTTCCTTAAGAATTTTGCTTTATTCTCGTTTTCTAATTGTTAATATTAAGTTTTTGTTTGAATTTTTAAGATCCAATTCTAGATGAATAATGCAAATACATGTATATTCTAAGTTTTGAGATACACCAGAATGAAATATGATCTCGACGACATATAACTGCATACATATGTAATAATATTAAGTTAATTTTAGCAATGTGAAATAGAATTGATAATTCCTTGGAGGAAATATTTTTTGCAGGTGAAATGAAATATTTCCCGTAGAATGCTATCTGATCGCATGATAATTATATAAAGACAGTGTAATAGAAAACAAATCAATGTGATTTGAAACATTCATGAATAAAAACCTAAAAGACAGGCATAATCATTTTAAGATATGTGATTAAGTTAATATGACTACATTTTAAAACACTGGGAATATATCTCGTGAGAGTTGCATATATTCTAAAAATATCTCGTGCTTTCGTACTCGTTTGATATCGAATATGCAAATCTATCGTGGAATATTTCCAAAGCACAATAACTCTTCTCTTGCTGAATACCACACGTGTCTTAGCAAACAGTGTAGATCCAGATCAGTTGGCTTGAGAAGCCAACTGATCTGGATCTGCACTGTTTGCCGTTAAATGTGTGAAATTCTATCAAAAACCCGAATCAAGTAATCTGATTGGCTGAAATAAGAAGTTGGCGTGGCATCTTAATTTATTCAGCAAGGCAAGGGTTAACCTCTGTACACTACATATCTAAAGTATTAAATTAAAGTAATGTCTCTGTGAATCAGAACACATTCGTTTTTTGAAGGATGTAGGTTCTCCCTAGGTCAGGAAACATTCCTTAAGAACAATAGCATGACGTGTAATGAGTTATGATGACAAAACGTCGCACAACTTACAGATATCATTTGAAACATTAAAGAATATTAAACAGAAATGGATTATGTTGACTACTGACTTTGTTTGTTTTCCCATGTTGATTCATTGATGAATTAGGAAACTCCTAAGGCTTTCTTTTTGTGTGACAGATCGGGTGGAATTCGAACATACCATATTTATCCTAATTATTGTGACAACTTAACTCCCTACCATACTTGGCCTGACATTTGTTCAAGTCAATTTTATATACTGGACTCCTGGATATATGGCAAAAAGTGTAGATTTTAATCAGACTGCGTTTTTCGGATTCTGATCTTGGTCTACACAGTTTGGTTAGACATGTCTGTCTGTCCCAATAAAACCTCATTTGCTCGAACATTTATCGGACCATAGAAATTTAATCGAGACATGGGTAGTTTGGGCCACTAAGGGTTAATAATGGTGCCAGTTCAGGAAGCAGATAGTAGCGATTTCGGGAATTTTTTTTTCGATTTTCTACACAATAATTGTATATTGAGTGTACTCATTAGAATTGCCTCGACGAGGCGATTCTAATAAGTACCAATAAAATACAATTTCATGATAAATTAAGAAAATTTCCTTAAATATTTGTTTTCTGGATCCTTCGGAAGAATTACATAGGGACTCAAAAAACGAGTTCGAATCAGCCATGGTAAACAAGCCATCGGTGTTCGAGTCATTAAGGTTCGACTGTATATAAAAACACAATCCTTTTAGAGTAGACATATTTCAAGAAGGGAGGCAGAAGAGTTTAACAGGATTGCCTCCCGGAAAAGTGTACCCAGTTTCCTTAACTAGTTTTCCGTTTTTTTTTTGTTTTTTTTTTTTTCTTTTCAAAACTGTTGTTTGGAACTCCACTTTAAGCCAATGTGCCTTTGGGACGCATAGGGGCACTGTGCATTTGCTGAATCCATTTATACTGTAGAATACATCAATATACAGCAAAAGATCTGGCCCTTAGGTTATAAAACTTTTATTTTTTATTTTCTATACTCAACTCAGCTCAATAATAGTTGGCATTTTCATGTTCATTAGCCGAGACATTTTAATGCTCATCTATGATTAGCAAGAACATTTTGCGATTACTGGTAATTTGAGATTTACTAGCAGGACAAATTCATGTTCAGCAAAGTTGAGCATGAAAATAAAAAGTTTTATTACCTCGGGGACAAGTCAGCCCTGCGAATGATGTTTAGTAGGTCATTGCGGTTCCAATATACATCTCTTTACGTTTGCCTTACAGTCTTCTGCACATTAGTGTCTGTTCCAAAGGTGTTCTGGACTTTTGAATTTCTCCTTTTTGTTCTAAGACTTACTACTTATGCCTTTGAAAAATAAAATACTCAGAAAACATCACGAAAACATGCCTATATAATTTGAGCCCCTTAAACCCTACTTTTATATAGTAAAACTGGGGTTGACAGGAGTATACATTACTTTTCTTATTTTGCTAAAAACATAGATTGTGGGTACTCGTTAGAACCGCCTCGCCGTGGCGGTTAAAACGAGTATCCACAATCTATGTTTTGAGAAGAAATATGAAAAATATCTGAGTTTTTTTATCTGTAATTTTTTACATTTTGGAGGTAAAATTTTCTATATATTTGAATAGGCGTGTTTTCGTAATGAACACGTTGTTTATTTCTAGTGTTTGTCACTGTAAGCGTTTAAATTTAACCTTTGAAGTGCTAATCATAACTGCAACAGAGAACATCTTTTTTTGTATTTTTCAGAAAAAAAACAACAAAAAAACTTGACATTTCAGTTGAATCGTTTGCCGAGCAGACGTTTCAGTTTAATTCAGTCTTATCTGTTGTGTGTACTCATTAGAATCGCATCATCGAGGCGATTCTAATGAATACACACAACACACTATTATTTGTTGAAGATCGAAAACATTTCCATAAACTATCGCCATTTGCTTCCTGGCCTGGCGCCATGATTAAATCACATTGGCTCGAACTACCCATCTCTCGAACAAATTTCCAAGGTCCCAAAGATGTTCGAGCCATTGAAGTTTAACTTTAGTTTGCTACAATTATGCATAGAGCTTTAAGCAGCGGTGTCCCGTTCAGGAGACAGATATTTCAAATGGACCAAAGCGTCATTGCAATGACTATGTGTTAAATGATGTGTATTAACCTTTACCACTCTCTGGGCATTTTCAGCAGACGACAAAATGATGTTATTTTTCTTATTTTTCCCAGAAAACAGGATTTGACATTTCATGCAAATTGTCTCCTTAGGAGACAATTTGCATGAAATGTCAAATCCTGTTTTCTGGGAAAAATAAGAAAAATATTTCAAAATGTCGTCTGCTGAAAATTTTACCCAGAGTGCTAAGCGTTAAAACGTTCGTGAAAATAGCTCATACCCTTCCGTTAACATGACAAAAGGCAGACTTTTCAAACTATGACGGTCACTGATGAGTATTAATTAGGCGAAACCAGCTAGTCTGGCCCAGAAAACAAACACTTTGGCTTTTTGTCAGTTGCATGAATGTTAAGGACTATTCCTCGTTAAATTATTTGTTAAACACACCGCCACTTAGACTACAGATTTAGTTGTTGAGACGGTAATGATCAATATAATTTTAGTCCCTTTGATCAGTACATATTTAACATTTAACAGATTAATATGTTGTTTGTGGTTTACGGTTGAAATACATAAGCATTAAGCATTAAAGTGTCATATTATTTATTACCCAATTTATTATCAAGTAAATAAATTTATCTCATTGATGAAGATGTATTATACGAGGTCCATTCATTTCAAAATCTAGCGACTGATATATTAATCAAAGGACCTTTCCAAATGTGCTGACAACGAAGCAACGACGTCTCAGATTAGCCTGGATAGTCTGATCACAGCCTTTGGCTATTGTAGAATATATTGACGTGCATAGAAGGCCAAGATTAGAATGCATTTCATTCACAAAACTATGTAAAGTACCAAACAGCTTTTCAAACACAAATATTAAGTTTTTTTTTTATATTTCTCCATAGAAAACATATGCTGTGTGTGCAGAAGCGTTTCTAATGAGTACCCACAACATACGTTTTCATAGAGAAATAAGAAAAGTATAATTTGGATATCCTTCTTCACTATAGCTATCTAAGTTATGGTATTTAAACAATATAACACCCCGTGAAAACGGAACATGAGAAAGATCCGGCCATAAAAATCATGAAGACGGAGTTAGTCAGTATAAACTTTGATAGAAATGATAAGTAGCTTAAAATAGGTAATAGCATGTCTGCAGATTAAGGTTTTGCGGCCGAACAACATCCTGATCAGAACTGGCCAGTGTATATGTTCATCTGAGATTTTGCTGTGGTATATGTCACAATATCCGTCTCACTTGGGAATACCTGTTATGAAGCAGTTTGTGAGCGTTTTCAGTTTTTGAGAATTAGATGTATCATTATTTTTATATAAGTACAGACACAATAATACTTTTTTTTTCGAAATGATCCTATTGCAGTTCATGTTTAGGCTTTCAACACATCATATTAATTGAGTCCCATGCTAATAGTTGTTTTTTTTTTAGTACAGGATGCATCCTTGGAGCTGCCGGTTTACACGTTAATTTTTCATTAGACTACTGTAACTTTTATGGCCCATGTGTCACTTCATAATGATTGGTTAAATATTAAAATAACCTGCCAAAGTCCTTTCAAGGCCCACCATGGTATATAAAAAAATCCGTTGTAATCGTGCATGGAAAATGAATGGACAATTTCGGTGCGCAGTAAGAAGGTAACCAATACTGCCGTCTGATATTGCAGGCACGTTTCATTTTGACCCATGAACTATTTTCAATGGAGGTCAAACATTATAACACCTGCTGCCGAAAAATAGCCTGTATTTCCTTAGCAGTGGGGAATGGACTAGAGATATTTCTTTAGTGATTTTACTTAAATGTATTTACAAAATAAACATGTAAGTGTAATTGGAAGAAAACATCAGCATGTTCATCCTCTGCATGTCGAATTTAATTTTGAAGTAACCGTATCAAAACAGTATGAGCAGCGAATGGAAAAAAGAGCCATTACATCAAATACAGACAGCAACCTTGCACAAACACAACGTCGTAATAACGTCGTCTCGTCGTCGCTGAGACATCATGGAGGATGTATACTGGGAACCCAGTCAGAATTCTACGTAAATCTATATCGGGCCGTCATCGGCCCGTCAGGGTAGCTGACGGACCGATAACGGCCCGATGTAGATTTACGTAGAATGCTAGCTGGGAAAGGCCCGATTCATCTACACATTCCGTATCGTCTAAGCAGTGCCTTCATTTTTAGTTGGTATGTTCAAAAGAGCCTAATGGTTCTGTAAGTAGAAAACATAAGGCCTGAACAGCTTTTGTAATGATACACTTTCAGAGAAGACAACTCTGATTCAAGAAGGGCAGTTGTCAGTTTCTGGCGAAAGAAGTGTACAATACTGGTTAACCGCTTAGAGAACTAAGCCTGTCCAGTAAACGTGTGGTTAGGTAAACTGACCGCGCTGGACATGACCCCACCGACAACACAAACAAACAAACTCTGTCTCAAATTACTTTGTCTCGCTTCTGAAAAAGGATCTACACTAAATGGAATCTATTCGCTCCCCATGGGAGAAAATTCTTTCCTTTCAGAGTAGACATTGTGTTCGAAGGTACCTGGTGTGGCGGTGCAACGAAGTAAAGTGACTTCCATAGAATAATGACTCTCGGTCATTATTCTATATAAAAGAAAAGTGACACATTTCCTATAAAATACTGACTCCCGTTAAAAAATAATGCACCCCCCTCGTTGACATTATGACTGTGAAGGGTCGTAAATTTATGATCGGGGGTCAATATTCTTTAAAAAAAATAATGACTGGGGTCGTTATTCTATGGGGTCACTTCACTTCTTGGTTAACGACATAAAAATACTCTCACAGAACAACGACCCTCCGATCATTATTCTATCGACTAAGTTACCCCTTTCTTTTACAACCCTCTCATTTGTTGATGGTTTAAAAAAAACAAGAGGCCCACGGGCCACGGTTCGCTCACCTGAGTGACATAGCCACTGCAGACATACAGATGTTATGCAACATTTTTCCAATCCTATCATCGCAACTAATGAAAATATCATCATTTGAGCAGTTCTTAATTTTGAAGAAGAATATATGGGCCTGACAGTCAATGGAGCATGATCATTTGAATAAACTATCAATCACATTTAAACAGAAGGATCAATGTGAAATTTGGTGGAAACTGACGAAGTGGTTTCTGAAGAATCATGATTTTATACATGTAAACAGCACAGTGGCAGGGAAATATTATAAATATAAACCAGATGATGGCCATCTTAGATTTCCAATCAGAACAATTTTAACTACTGTTGATCTACAAGTCACTTCGATACTTTCAATATAAATGTATATAGCCCATACAAATGGGGAAGCAAATTTGACCTTGGAGGTAAAAAGGTCAAATGTCAACATAGAACCATCATTTTAGCAATTTGGGTAGATCTCCTGTCCCCCATAATTTGTGCAAAGATTAGGACCCAGGGCTTATTTGGTTATGGAGAAGAAGATTTTTAAAGGTTTTTACCATATATGGGCATGGCAGCCATTTTGATCAATGGACAATACCCTTTTTAGCAATCTTTCATTCTCCTGCCCACGGAGACTCCGCACGAAATTTGAGCAACACTTGCCCGGAGGCTTCAGAGGAAAAGTCATTTGAAATTATCAACATTTTTTCCACACAAATGTATAGGCCCATACAAATGCATACAGAAGCAAACTTGACCTTGCCATAGAAAGGTTAAATGTCAATGTATGACAATTATTTTATCAACTTTTATAGACCGCCTATTCCAGATGATATATGCAAAGATTCAGCCACAAGCCATCTTCGGTTTTGGAGAATAAGATTTTTAAATGTTTTTTTTCCATACAAATGCATAAGGAAGCAAACTTGACCTTGCCGTAAAAAGGTCAAATGTCAATGTATGACCATTATTTTAGCAACTTTGGTAGACACCCTGTCCCAGATGATTATGCAAACATTCAGCCCCAAAGCATCCTCGGTTCTAGAGAAGAAGATTTTTAAAGGTTTTTATTATATATGGGCATGGCGGCCATCTTGGTCAACGAACCGTGACCATTTTAGCAATCTTTGGTTCCCCCTACCTAAGGAGGCTCCATATGAAATTTGAGCAAAACTGGCCCAGAGGCTCCAGAGGAGAAGTTGTTTGAAATTCTGAACATTTTTTCCCATACAAATGCATAAGGAAGCAAAATTGACCTTACCGTAAAAAGGTCAAATGTCAATGTACAACCATTATTTTAGCAATTTTGGTAGCCCTCCTGTTCCCGATGATATATGCAAAGATTCAGCCATAAGGCATGCTCGGTTTTGGAGTAGAAGATTTTTAAAGGTTTTTCCCATACAAATGCATAGGGAAGCAAACTTGACCTCACCGTAAAAAGGTCAAACATCAACATACGACAATTCTTTTAGCAATTTTTATAGACCTCCCGTCTCCAATGATTCCTGCAAAAGTTCAGCCCCAAGGCATTCTCGGTTCTGGAGGAGAAGATTTCTAAATGTTTTTACTATATATGGGCGTGGCGGCCATCTTGGTCAACGGACCGCGACCATTTTAGCAATTTTTCGTTCCCCTACCCTAAGGAGGCTCCATATGAAATTTGAGCAAAATTGGCTCAGAGGTTTCAGAGAAGAAGTCGTTTGAAAATGTTAACGGACGGACAGACAGACGGACGGACGACGGACGAAAATAGATCCCAATAGCTCATCCTGAGCAGAGCTCAGGTGAGCTAAAATCCTGAGCAGAGCTCAGGTGAGCTAAAAACAAACCCTGGCAAAAATGTTAAGACGATGTGTCGCGCGCAAGACCTAGATTTCCACCTCAAAAGTCAATGACAGTGGAAGATAAATGACAGTGTGTTTATTTTGACTGACGGTTATAATGTAAGGGTTGTAGTTTTGCTCTCTCACCCTCCCTCTCCCCGCCAAGCCCCCGCCCCCCAACACACACACACACAACTACCCGATTCACAGAAAATTTGATAGGTTATACTAACTCTTGGGAACGACATAGCTAACTCGTGGCCAAGATATTTAAACGGAACCACTGCAGAAGGGATTGATCAGCTAAACTCAACTTACGTCTATTAGTTCATGCAGAGTCAAGTAAACCGAAAGCGAATAGGTTTGTGTTTTGCAAACTTGTCATCAAAATCTATCTGTTTACACTACCCCAGTCAGCATTCTACGTAAATCAATGTCGGGCCGTCATCGGCCCGTCAGGGTAGCTGACGGGCCGATGACGGCCCGATGTAGATTTATGTAGAATGCTAGCTGGGTACGTATCACAGTCACAAGACATTCTTACACCTTTTTTCACCATTTTTCACTGCATTTAGATGTCTTCAAACTAAGAGTAGCCCTTTTCACTGCATAAAATTAAGTCTTCAAAGTTAGAGTAGTCTTGCAACACGAGGTATTCTAGACATCCTGACGGAATGTATAAGGGTATATTGGTATTATGTTGTCTATTGTTTTCTATAGTACAAAACAAGTAGAATGCAAATCAATGTATGTCTAGCCTATAGAGTCACTCAAATGCATTGTGCAGTTTTCCAGAGTTCAGCATGTAAAAACAAGTAACGAATTAAAGCACTATATTCCAGTTAAAATAAAAAGGCCTTGTATCATTGTCCATGTCTAACATTCGATAGCTTATCAATGACCGACACTGGCACAGTTTTTGTGTACAGCAACGTGAAAATCGTAGCCTTATCGGCCATTTAATAATTCTTTGGGCTGATTACTTGTTGATTCGCCCTCGTATTTGGGGCCCTGAAATCAGTAAAACAAATTAAATACAAATTAGAAACAAAAAGATATATGATTAATTAAACTAATATTTGCAAAATGAGTAATAATATTATGTATCATCAATAAGTTAGAAAGCCGCATCATGGGAAAAGAACGGTTATAGCATATGCGAACAACAAAGGTTCAGACGAGCCTGCGCATCCGCGCAGTCTCGCCAGAACCTATGCTGTTCGCTCACGTAAGCGGTAGGCCAAGAAGAAACTTGAGCCAAAGAACTAGATAATTGGCTTTACTAAGGGGCCGGTAGACATAAAATCTGATGAGATTTGAAATTTTAGTCATGATGGTATCTTTTAGTACATAATACGAATAGATGCACCATTCCTCTAAATCACTATCTTTCCCTTCAGCTACCTCATCAGATGTTTTGAATCAGCATAAAATAAAATCTGGCATGGCATGGTGGCATAAGGTAAAATGTGGCGTGGTAGGTTTGGCATGGCATCATGGAAACTACTAACGTCTTCTACTGATATCAGTCTAAGGGACCGGGTATGGGTATTAAAATGGATTCGACGGAAAGTCCACAGAGCATTTGTCTCGTGAAGAGGCTCATAACATTATTTCGTATGACCTTCAATAAGGTATAATAAACATGCGTCCTGACATGTGACTTTGTTTCTTCTTTTCATCAATTTTCTATAACTGATAATTTGTAGCAGTTCATAATAGTGTGCATTACGAAAACATACCTATTGAAATATAGTGAAAAGTTTACCACCAAAAAGATAAAAAAATTTCAGATAAAAAAATCCGAATGTTTTTCATATTTCTGCTCAAAACATAGATTATAGGTACTCGTTAGAACCGCCACAACGAGGCGGTCCTAACGAGTCCCACAATCTATGTTTTTGAGCAGAAATAAGAAAAATAATGTATACCCCTGTAAACCCCAGTTTTACTATATAAAAGTGGGGTTTAAGAGGGTCAAAATTATATCGGCGTGTTTTCGTGATGGAATGCATTTGCGCTACATGTGAAAAAGGATCTAAATTGCATATAAGCGTAACACAGGTCCATATATTTTATCAGATTGCCCATTTAGGCAGTCTGATCTTGAACTGCTCATGGACAGGCTGATTTAGACATCAACTGTCCGCATATGACACACGGACCGTTTTGTAAGGGAAATAGATGCACTTCCATGAGAGTTACTCTTTCAAAGTTATTTGCCTCCCTTCTGAAAAGGGGTCTACTCTAAAAGGAAAGAATTAGCTCCCGTTGGGAGCAAATTCTTTCCTTTTAGAGTAGACTCTTTTCAGAAGGGTAATCATGCGGGACTGCGCAAAAAGAAACAGGAAGACACAAAAAATGTCTCCCTTGTAAAAAAAACTCCCCATAATATTATTGATCATTTATATCGTAACTGATGCGTATAGATTGTATCATATTTTAATGACTAAAACATTAAGTGAAGTATCTTTGTAAAATGTACACATCAACCCTATCTCTCGATAAGCCACAATTTAAATAAAAGTGATAATGAGAATTAGCAGTAACTTTTGTAGAACCTCCTTTGATAGATAAAGCCCAAGTTAGACCACATACCAACCTAGTCTTTCAAATTGGAACACTCTGATTTTTATACCCGCCACACGATAGTGGCGGGGTATTATGGTTTCACGTTGGTTTTCCTTGTGTCCGTCCGTGTGTTCATCTGTCTTACGTCCGTCCGCCCGTCCGTACTTTCGTTTCCGGACGATAACTTGAGTAAATATTAATGGATTTTCGCCAAACTTAGTATGTGCATTGATATTGATATCTCTTATCTGGAGCTATGTTATGGAAGTTATGACATTTTCACAATATAATGTGTGAAATGAGGCACAATATAATATGTGAAATGAGGATTGGTTTGATTATGAAGCAATCTCGGATAGATTTACTTATTGAAAAAATTGGTAGAAGAGAGAAAGAGGGAGAGAAAAAAAAAACGCATTGAAAAGCTAGTTTCAAACTGCAACATTCTGGAAATCCGCTAACGATCCCTGCAACCCTTGTTTTCATTAAATATACTCAACTCCAAAACTTACGCACCACTTTTTTTAACTTTAATACTTTGATACGAAAATTGAAAATCACTCGTGCGTGACGCTGTACAGCAGGTTTTTTCTGCACGTGCGACTCGCTTACCCTATGAATATATATACGCACAATGCCATCAATAAACAAACGTCTTAAAAGTAATGTTTTACGTTACCGTCAATTCAGTTGATGTTTAAGCAACGCTCAGAGAAACCTAGCGATCGGTATGCTCCAGTCTGGGTTATTGGTAAGGCTGTATCTGCCGCTCTAAATTGTCACCATACAACAATTGTCCGACTGCATCAGAGATTTCGACAGACCGGGAGTGTCGACGACCGGCCAGAGAGAGGGGCATCAAGGGTGACAACTCTGCTCAAGATCGGTAAGTAACACCGCTATACCTAGCATTGGCTAGAATTTACTCCAGATGGACCAGAAACCAGTGGCGCACAGGTTTACAGACGAGTCCAGGGTTCATCTTATCGGAAGGCACGGAAGGAGGAGAGTTTGGGAGGTGTCGCGGAGAAAGGTTCGCTAACTGTTGCGTTTGCTGAAGCTGACAGATGGGGCGGGGAATCTGTGATGGTATGAGCCGGTGCATCAGTTAGAACTCAACGACTGTTTTATTTAATTTTAAATTGAGGACGGTCGTCACGCTTGAATAAATTTGATCATTACCTGTGTGTGTGTTTCCTTTCCTTTTGTTAAACGAATTCAATTATATTAGATGCAAGTTTGGAATGTCCAAGCTCTGTATCAAAACAGAATTAAAACATTGTGTAAGTGGTGCGTTATTTCTTGAGTTGAAGGTTATGGTGGTATATAGGGGTACATATTACGTAGATTATTAAACGTAATCACTGAAAGTTATACATTGTCTGACATAGTCTATCATTTTATTTACATATTTTACTTATAACACAGTCACATGTAAAACAATAACATATAGCTATTAAATAAGAAATCCAGCAACGTGATATCAATTTATCATAATTCTGATTAATTTTGCCAAATCAAAAAAATTATGTCTGTTTATAGAATGCTTGTCAAAGTTCACTTCTTCCGAAAAGGCAACATTATATAAATGGAACTTTCCTCAGCTTGAGACAATTGGCAGTGATTTCTGAGCAGCGGAGGACGTTTGCTTGGCTCAGAACTAGCAATCATAAACCTTTTCAGTGCTCGTTGTCTACAGACCAGATACATCTATAATAGCCATGGAGTTCCGTTGTCTTTTGTTTTTGGTTGTAATGTTTGTCTATCTTCAAGTATCAAACTGTTCGCCTGGTCCTGTAAGTCGCTCTCTCTTGTTGGGTAAGTTTGTTTACTATTATTAAATAACATCTAACTGCAGCAAATAAGACCTAATTTGTATCTAACGCGTTAACGAACACAGCTAGGACAAATATCAGGTCTCAACCGTCACGTAAATTGCACTACCCGGAGTAAAGTCACCCGAAAGGTGGACTTAAGAGGAGTACCCTATAATCACTATGCCCTTCCCTAATCAGTTTGTGAAATCGCGTTAACTTTTAAACCGCTTAGAATAGTTTGATAATTTTTGCATGCAGATACATATTGACAAAATCTTACCACTGACATTGCCAATGCCAGATTTCTTTACAAATAGCCACGCCAAGGCATGTCCGTCTGTCCGATATAAGTTTGTAAAATTCGCTTTATGTTTTAGACCGTTTGGTATACTTAGATAATTTTTGGCATGCAGGTACAAAGTGACAGGGTCTAATCAATGAAATTGTCAAATGCCAGATTTCTTTATAAATAGCTTCGCCAAGGCTTGTCCGTCGGTCCATAATCAGTTTGTGAAAGTCGCTATAACTTTTAAATCGCTTGGAATATTTAGATAATTTTTCGCATGCAGGTACATAATGACCTGACCTATATAACCATTGACATTTTCAAATGCCAGATTTCTTTATAAATAGTTATAAATAGCCTCGCTGAAGCAAAAAAAAAAAAAAAAAAATAAAAAAAAAAAAAAAAATAATAATAATAAAATGAAATAAAATAAAATGTGAAAATATGATTATCGCCATAACGCTCAACCCGTTGGGAATATTTAAGTAAAATTTAACATATTGATAGATAATGAAAGGACTGACTACTAAAATTGTTGAATGCCAGATTTCTTTATAAATGACCTGGCTGAGGCAAAAAAAAAAGTGAAAAATTTGTAGATTGGTATAATCATGTCAATACGTTTTTGCTGGCCATGCACCTTAGCGTAAATTGATTTCCTAATAATTGATTATATTCTATCCTCGTCCCCACCCATTGATTGTTTTATATAGAAATTATTGATTGATTGATTGATTGATTTACTTATTTATGTATTCATTTACTTTGACTGTGTCTAAAAACTATGAAATAATTTATGAAGTCTACTGTTCATTGAACCGTTCACTGAACACACCTGCGGCTGTCGAAATTCCTAATGCCTATAAATACATTTAATGTAACAGATTGTAAGTTAAAGTGTATGCCATCAAGCTAAATGAAAATCGGGTTAATTTTATTAGTCATCTACTAGCAAGTTAAAGTCTATATTGTAAGTCTACATTGTTGTGTTACATGGTGTAGTTTGTCATCTTGCGTTTTAACCTTGAGAGACCTAGATAAAGTTGGTAAGTTTTCTTCATTTTCTTACATTTTCTTACATAAAAGGCAACTCTTGTGGCAAAGATATTCCCATTTTCAAGTGGAACGTTTTGTCCTGTAATAGTAGAACCCTAAGGTAACAAATTACACTCAAAATAGATTGTACAACTCAGCTAGCATTCTACTAAAAGCTATATCTGACCGTTATCGACAGGAATCCTTTCGGGCCGATGACGGTCCGATATAGTTTTAATTAGAATGCTAGCTAAGTTGTATACCATATTTAGATAGTTATTCTTGAAGGCAAACTGTGTATATTTTTAGCGCTGCTGTTTGGAGACAGTGACAACTTGTTCAACTACGACTATGATGCTGCTGAAAATTCGCGAGAATTCGACTGGCTCGACTGAATTAGGTACTACCCTGTTTACCCCAAATATTTTGAAACAACTCATTACAACTCTTATCCGATACTTTCAGGAAGAACAATTTGCTACCAGTTGGTGTGTCTAAAATCACTGGATGAGTGGCAACTGATGTAGATCCTGATCATAGACCGCATTCTGAGGCATTTGATCAGGGTCTACACTGCTCAGATCCGTATGTCCAAATATTCGGGTAGATACGATTCATAATGTATGTTGTTATTATAAAACCTTTGTTCTGGGATATATGTGCATGCAGAGAATAAATCTAACGCATGCGCTGTCTGTTTAGAATGTGAAATCTGTAAGTAAAGCTACCCATTTCGTAACCACGCAGCACAGCTTTCCCGGGGCACCAAAGTAAGAGAGATGAGGAACAAAAAATGAAAAAAAAATCACATATCGAGGGTTGAGCGCAAGACTGTAGTAACTAAAACATATTTTGAAACCCTTGATTAGGGGCAACTTTGACTGCTTTGTAAACAATGCAAATTTAGGTGCCATTGCTCGAGCAATGGCACCTAAATTTCAATTGTTTGCAGAAAGATATGTTGTACTCTTCAAAACGCCTTAATGATGAGGAGATTAAGTATTGGGAAAAACAACCGTCTGACTTGCTACAGTTTTGCAATCAACCCTCGATATGAAATCACTGACGTACGAACAAAGAACCGTAACTCTTGAACGGTCAGTAGAAAACCTACTGGAGGAGACCGACTGTTTTGGCAAACCAGCGGATACATGTGCTTAATTTGTGTCTGAATATATACAATTCCCATATATTATGACAATAATTATAAAATTCAGTATGTTAAACTTGGTGTCGGTTTTACAACTTACACTATAACAGGATTAAAAAATAAAATTATTACATATTCGAACTACATGTAGTAGAACACAAACTTCATTGCACATTATATAACATACAGTTGCGTAGCCAGAGAGGAATTATTTTTAAGCACAACCATGACAAATCTTGAAAAAAAAATCCCGCTAGTATCGCTTCCAAAAATAGGTACTACTTTTAGACTAGCCTCTATTTTGGAAGCGGTGAATTATTTCTTTTTAGAGCAGTCCCTATGGTAAAGAAACAAAATACTTTATGGTTTTGGGTTTGTTCTTTTTGTATCTGTACTGCAAGTAATTTTCATGTTACGCATATTACGTAATGATGCTACGCATATAACATATAATATGTTTTAAATAGGATTAAATTATGTTTTATTACTTTTTTCCGTGTTTTGCTCTCAAAAGCTTATCGCAACTACAGCAGACGACATTTTGATATGTTTTGTTATTTATCAGAGACAACAAGGCTTGAAATTTCATGTGAACCGTTTTCGGTTCGCTTAAAATATCAGTCTAATTTTCTCTGAAAAATAACAAAATCAATTTTAGAATGTCGTCTGCTACAGTTTTGCTCAGCGCTCTAAAAGTGAATGTGAAATTATTGTATTTGTTTGGTCATGTCAGGCATTATAAAAGAGGGAACGGCTGCTTTGTTTTTCGTCGCTTTGTTGCTCGTTTCATGCGTCAGAGTTTGTTCGCTCTTCTTCTTGGCGTCATTGGTTCTGTGATTGTGTCTTTTTGCTATTTTGAATAGAAGTAAAAAAGGATTGCCTTTGGAAACAAAGAACACACAAAATATATTCAGGATCAATTAAATCTTAAATCAGTTGTATCACGTTTTGTCTCATTTTAGCCATGTCTTTAAAGACGTAGCAAAAATGAGACCAAAAGTGGTACCACTCAATAAGGCGCTATGCAAAAGACATCAAAGGCATGCCATAAAGGGGCCATATGAGATCCCATCAGGGGTGGTAAAGAGGCCTTCTGAGGGATGATAAATACTTAATTCCCCTATGTGGCCTCTATCTGTGTATCGTTAAATGACGATATAATAGGTTTTATTGTGCCCAGTCTCTTATCAGCGATATGACTAATGACCAAGACACATCTTATTTTTATGTATATAACCCTTCTCATGTTGCATGATTTAAGATGCCACGCCCACTTCTAATTTTTAGCCAATCACATTACTTGATCCAGGCTGTTGATACAAATTCATATACTTAATGACAAACAGAGCACATCCAGATCAGTTGGCTTCAGAAGCCAACTGATCTGATTCTACACTGTTTGAAAAGTTAGGATATATCCGGGTTCAGCAGGACTAGGGTTAAGTACTTGAAAGGAGCCGCTTTCGTTTATGTAGGTCTAGATAAATGGTTTCAGGTCCTTTGTAACTATTAAGCTGATACATTACATGGAAAAGATCACTAATGGCAGTATGAAATCATAAAGGAAACTGCACGTATCTCCTTATGGCCAGACTCTATACAAGAATGCCATTTTTCTATCTTAGTTTTGTGCTATAATTCCAAAGGATAACATGTAATAGGTGTGGCGCCGCTGTTTTACATTTCATTGCATACTTAATTGTACATATGCATTCATCAACCTGTGGGAAGTGCGCTCTTTCGAAGACCAAGAGAAACTGCCGATGTTATCAGTCGTTTTCTTTCTTTCTATGATTACTGTCATACTCCCTTGCGGCCATTCTAAGCAGGCCTTCCTGGGTAGAAACAAGCACCTAGCAAAATGGATAAAGGTATTGCTCAAAGATACAACACTAAGTGCACGCTGGGGTCGAACCTGCTACTTCTCGATCTTGATTCCAACGCTTTTCAACTGCATTACAGCACACCACAGTTATCAGAGAAATTGTTGAGGAATAATATTTGATAATGATTTTCTCAATTTATCCATAAAACGTATGTTGTTGTACTCATGCTGTGTTTTGTAGTGCACATACAACAAACATTTAGACCATGACTAAGCTGAACAAATCTAGTAAAGGTGCATATGATATTTGTCGGCATCTCTGCCAACCTGTATACTCGTGCATGCACCTACTCATGTGAATTTACGTTTTCTCGTGACTGCACAAATTACCAATTTTGTTTTGTGTCTTTTCAGAAATGGTTACGATTCTGTCATGTTTTTTAAGGATGTTTTATTCCATAGGCTAAATCAACAAACGTATACGACAAACATTCTACGAATCAGTTTATGCTGGGTACTTTAACACGTAGATATTTGCGGAGACTTTCACAGCACTATTGACTGAACTGATATAAGTTTTTACTTGTACCTTTCAAGAAAGTGCATCAGTCCCTTTATAAGCGTATTCAAATTGGACATTTATTGTAATAATAAAAAAGTCACCAATTTTACAGAAACTAAGATTGTATAATTAAAATGATTAAGACTGAAAATTAAAATGAAATGAACAAATCTAGCTTCTATTTCCAATGGTACTGGAAATCACGTTTCAATTGTTGTTATAAGTGTTTTTTAGTTATCACTGTTTTTGCATTGTTGTGATACAGACTGTTTGGAAAATAAAATGTTTTGTTGTTACATCTGTATTGTATTATATTTTACGCCACAGTATACGGACAGACGCAATATTTGCGGGATATACCTATTCATATTATATAAACTTGCTAGTACATATGAACCATAAACAATGGTTCTACGTTTCTTTGAAAATCCGTATAATGAAAGGTAAATGGCTTTATGTAACACCTCTGCATGGACCAAGAAACATAACTTAAGTGGACTGAATAAACTTAATACCGCTGGCACATAATGTTGAAACAACGTCAATTTAACGTTAATTCAACATGAAAACGTTGAATCAAAGTTGAATCCATCACGAAAACATGCCTATATAATTTTGACCCCCACTTAAACTCCACTTCTATACAGTAAAACTGGGGTTTACAGGGGTATACACTAATTTTCTTATTTCTGCTGAAAAACATAGATTGTGGGTACTCGTTAGATCCGCCTCGGCGAGGCGGTTCTAACGAGTACCCACAATCTATGTTTTGAGCAGAAATATAAAAAATATCAGAATTTTTTATCTGAATATTTTCATTTTTTTTTTGGTAGTAAAATTTTCAGTGTATTTGAATAGGCGTGTCTTCGTAATACGACACTGTTTGAATTGTGAGTCCGCTGGGTTGGTAGATTGTCCGCAATTTTTATGACTTTTTGTTTGCCTTCCTGCACACCAAGACCCTTTTGAAGAGCAAAGTCTTTCCTTAAAGAATAGACCCACTATAAGAAGGGGTCGGGTGGGGGGTGCGGGGGCAAAAACCAGCTGGACAGACATGTCTCACGTGAAAGTGTATCCATTACCTAGTGAACGGTAAAGATCTACATTACGAAAAAACGAATACCCACAATCTGTGTGTTTGAGCAGAAATAAGAAAAGTAATGTATACCCCTATAAAGCCCAGTTTTACTATATAAAATTGGAGTTTAAGGGGTCAACATTATATAGGCGTGTTTTCGTGATGAGACTTGTGCATATATCCGATCATTCAAGTCAAGGTCTCCCTCATATACAACGCTTTCATCATAGATATTCTTATAAATACCCCTTAAAGGGATTGTTAACAATAGGGATTTTACCGTGTTTTTTTTTTTTTTTTTTTTTTTTTACAAAGACAGACAACTTAAAGAAAATGATTTTCTCCCTGAGAGTTACGTTCAGTGAGAAGGTCTGTAATTTTTCCACGCTAGAGCTATTTCCCCCTTGAAAATGTAACTGTTACTATATTGTAGACGCAGACGAAAGACCACACGAGACAGCGTAGATCCTTAGGCCGGCGTGATTCTTTTAGGTCTGGACAGTAACTGACACAAAGTATGATAAATTATAAGAAAAACATCTGACAGATGGTTTTCTTATAATGCATCATACGTTGTTAAAATTTAGCCTTGTATTCTTAGTTTAATCCTAAGGCAACGAAACTCCATATTCACTGCATTAATTCGAAGTATTTCCCAGTCAGCATTCTATGTAAATCTATATCGGGCCGTCATCGGCCCGTCAGGGTAGCTGACGGGCCGATGACGGCCCGGTGTAGATTTACGTAGAATGCTAGCTGGGTTTGTATTAAACAATGTAAGGGTCACAGAATAAAATAATTGGACAAAGTTGTTCAAAGCATCGTTAGCTTAAGGACCCCGTTAATGACAAACTCGTTAACCGTTATAGCTAAGGTATTTTTAAATACACTGACATTAATGCACAAATGTGAGTAACGTTTGCAATGCTAAAGCCACTCATAGTTTTTTTTTTTTTCAGCAAAAGTTTCAAAGTGTTTGCCATATTTCAAGATAGAAGTTTTAACGGCACGTTAGCTAACAATTTAATTTGGTTGGAACAACTTCGCCATGGTAAACAAAGACCTATCTGGACTTTCGAAATAAATATATGCAAAAATATGAGACGCAACGTCAGAAAAACGCGCCCTCAAACCCAAGAAATATCACAATCACAAAGCGAATCCTTCCCCCCTCCCGCCTACCCACCCCCCCCCCCCCACCCCCCCCCTCCCGGAGGCATCAAATTTTGGAGTGTTGATTGCTAAATAAGTACTCATATAAATGCGAGCAATACATGAAAAACTACCGGCGAAACGAACACCGACAAAACCTAAAAGAAGAATCCATATCACGTGGTTGTAAGATTATCGATATGGCTTAAATCGGATATAGAGTTCCAAAACCTCAAATTTAATTCTTCCATCCCCACAGATCAATACAGATACCTTTGCAAACAGTGCAGATTTAGATTAGACGGTTCGTAACGGGGCATCTCATTAGGATCTACACTGTTTGCCATTCTGATATTGATGTTTGAAACCCCTATTTGCAACAAAAAATGTGTCCAAATTCAAAGATGGAAGAGTCCATGTCAGAAACGCGTGGGTGAAAGGGTTTGATCCAAATTCTTTTGAGTAATTACTCTTTGTTGCTTTGCGATTGTTTCTTGTTCTTGTCTTACCTTGTGTTATTTTGTTCTTGTGTTTTTCAGTCAGCGATTTCCTCGCTTGGGGAATAGAGAGCTAATCTTAGTGCTTTTCGTGATGGAACCAAGTACAATCTTGACGCATAAATTCCTCAGGGTCATCTTCATAGAGAGACAGGAGATATACCCACCTAGCATTCTTTATAAATCTATAGCGGACCGTTATCGGGCCATCAGCTACCCTGACGGGCCAATATCGGCCCGCTATAGATTTATAAAGAACGCTTACTGGAATCAAGCCTGCTCTTCTTCTTATCTTTGGTCAACATTCTTGGGACCCATGAAGCTGATACCTTGGACATCCCTAAGATATAGGTCAAGATAGACCGAACTGTC
This sequence comes from Anodontia alba, assembly GCA_964016985.1. Lineage (NCBI taxonomy): Eukaryota > Metazoa > Mollusca > Bivalvia > Lucinida > Lucinidae > Anodontia > Anodontia alba. Next base: position 49,762,909 of record OZ024836.1, read on the forward strand.
CCAAAACTTGTGCCTATTTGTCTAGCGATATCACACAGGCTTCATCTCCTGTCATACATGATCAGACTGTATATACGCTCAACGTTTCCGTCTATAGTCGTTTCCTTAGGGCAATCAGACCGTTCATGATCCTCCACTCTCTTCTTCCTTCTTCTAACATCAGCAGCCCATTTCTTCACCGTGCTGTAAGAAGGAGTCTCATCCCCAAGGGTTTTAATGAAGTCGTCATGAATGTCCTTCTTATAGAAGTACTTTGTCTATTTGTTTTATTCAGTTTAACACACCCACAAATTATTCATTCTAAATATATCGGGCCGAGAACTTTTTGATCGTACCTTCTACTAAGGCAGTGTTTGCATGTATAGTGCTAAAAAGGGTAAGTGAAAAGTCCAGGGAGTGCCACAATCACAAACCACAGCCCTTCCCAGACACCAAGAGGAAGAGGAAACCGACAAATCCAAACATGCACAAATCGAACAAACGTACGAAAAACACTAAGATTAGCTCTCTTCCCCAAGCGAGGTAATCGCAATGCTGAAAAGACTGAAAAACACAGGAAAAAAATTACACAAGGTAAGACATAAGACAAATCACCTCGTAGAATAAACCACAAAGCAACAAAGAGTAAGACTAACACCGGGACCACCACCTTAGAACGGTCAGTAGAGTAAACCACCGGGGGGTGGGGGTGGGGGGGGGGGGGGTTAAAGCACTACATTATTTTGTTCTCTGGTCCGTTGGAAATATTGGGCTAGTAATTGAAATAGAAAATCGAGTTCGAATTAAAGCCACTAGAGGGATGTTTCCATTATTCTTCCTGGTGAGACTCAGTCAACAGAGTATGATTTTTTCTGTGTTTGATTTGTTCTGTATTTCAAAATGACCCCTACTTCGAAACATTCTTTTGCAAGTGTTAAGCGAAGTGATACTTTAAAAAGGGGTTATTTAATCCAGTAATTTTATAATAAAATATTTCTCAAAGATACAAGGCAGCTAGTTTTTTTTTTATAAAATAGAAATCATGAGTAGGAAAATTTGAATAGAAGCACTGCTACTGTCAGTGTAGGAAAACATTTCATTTGTGTGGATTTATCGGTGTGTCCCTCACAAACTGAATGAAAAGAATTATTCAGGCCGGTGTTTACACATCCACATATCCACAACAATATAATTCATTTCACATAATATTTACATTAAAATGTTACTTCTATAGCTTATTTTAGAAAACTACGCTAAGAAAATAGTTCCTGGATTATTGCTCGGTGGATTTATTAAAGAAAAGATGCCGTTTAGAATTTGCTACACTTACATTTGTATCGAACAATCAAATACCACTAAGTCAGCTGAATTGGAGCTAAATTTTAATATATGGTGACCGTAACATATTATTTCAAACAGACATACGCTCGTATAAACAGACTGCCAGTAAAAACTCTTATGCGAACATGCGTGTGTTGTATGTGTTAGGTACATTGCCCGAACTCAATCCCATGTCTCATTCCACTTACCAAACTGTAGTGATCTAGGAAGGTGGGCGACTATTGAATTCAGTACATTGTGACATATTTCCTCCTTCTCACAGAATGCGTCATTTTGCATACACTTCAACGCTACATAAAAGGCTCACAGAAAAAAAAATGACAAATTTTATTAGACAGCCTTGTCAAACTTAGAATAGTGAACAGTTTTATGAAGATATTATGTTTGAAAGACAGTGCTAATAAGTGCGTGTTGTTTCCCTCCCTCCATTTGATTACCAACTGAAGTTTCTTTATACCTTAAAGCACGGCGAAAATTTGTACCACACGATATTGTAAACTTTATATTGTTTGCAAAGAACATAAGACTTGGCTAGTTATGCGAATCGTCTGTTAGTCGGACGATTCTCACGAAATGTCAAGCCTTGCTTTCTTTATAAAAATGTAAAACAAAATAACAGCAAAATGCCGTCTGATGGAGTTGTGACCAGCGTTTTACAGGTTTAGAGTGGAAAAAGGTGAAGAGTTTCTTATACAAATATATACTGAAAATAATTAAATAGCTTTCACTATTATATCATTATTGTTTTCCGAGCTTCTACTAGGCAGCCTATTCACATGAAATGTCAAATGTCCCTTTTTCTCTGAAAACAATAACAAATAAATAGATAAAACGTCATCTGCTGGAGTTTTGGTTAGCGGTTTTAGGGTTTAGAGTGGTAAAGGCAAATGATTTATTTCACCAATGTAAACTAAATGCAGTCGACTCGTTATCTCGAATTCCAAGGGACTCTCTGAAATACTTCGAGATATCCGTAGCTCGACTTATAAGATTTGCAGAAGGAAAAAAAAATAACTCGAATAACCACATTTAACAAAAATATGTGTAACTGGGCTCTTGAAGTGAGAGATATATTGGAAAATATTGTGGAAAAGAGGAGAAATTGCTCCTAAGAAGCAAATTCTCCTCTTTTCCACAATATTTTTTTTACCTTTGTTAGATTTTCATGTTTAGGCAGGGACCAGATTTTCACTTCGAGATAAGCGGTTATTCGAGATAAGCGAGGTGGATATAACGAGAGTCAACTGTAATTAAAAAGGTATCTCATCATTTCCTAACTTTCTGTAGTTGTAATTACATATGTAGCGCTGTGATCTAATACAGTGGCGCTTAGCAAACTTTGGCAAACTTCATCTGGAATTTCACTGTTTGCATCAGACAAAAGATTAAACGTGTATCTTCTGAAAATACTGGGCGTAGTTGTTCAAAACTTAACGAAATTGTTCTTTAACGTGAGTTAACATTTCTGTCTTGAAATATAGCAAATGAATTGACATTTGTTTGCTAAAAAAATGTGAGTAGCTTTTGCATTGCAAAGGCTACTCAAATTTTGCAGCAAAAATATCAAAGTTTTTGAAAATACAGTTAACGAGTTTGTATTTAAAGAGCTCGTTAAGCTAACGATGCTTTGAACAACTGGGTGCCCTGTTGGTTAATTACTCGAAATATTCGAACTCCCTAACTCCCTGCCTCTTAAAATTGGAACAGGTCTATTTGACTACTTGACTACTCAAAGTGTGAGGGGTTTTGCATTTGGGGTCGATTGTTTACAATGGTGCCATAGTATACAAAAGCCAAAATATCCTTAAGGTTGTTGTCTACGTGATTATCCTTGACCAATGAAATTAAAAGCGCGTTAGACGTACTCCAGGTAACGGTTATTTATATCCGCGCTATACTTATCGTTGTGACCTCAGAGTGCTGTTGAATAGAGGGTTATCTGTAAAATCTGGAGGATATTTGGGACATTGGTAATTAGTGCAGACTCAGATGAGACATCGATGAGTGCGGATTCTGATCAGGGTCTGCACTGTGTGCTTAAACTACAGGAAGATAAGGGTTAAATAAAACAATTGTAAGTCCCAATTCAGGACCATTTTCCTGTTTCCTACACTCAGAGACAGTCGACCCACCAGTGCTGTCAGTGCTTATATTTTCAGTATACCGCATGAACAGATTCAGTCAAACCGACTCTGTTATTTTCTGTTTATGATTTGCTCTAAACTGCCAGAGGACTTTTAAATCGGTATACTTTATTACTCTTGATTTGTACTTATGCAGGTACATTCAGCAGAGAACAAACAGATGATTGTTTGCAGTTTTTTTTTCTTAAAACAGTTCACATATATTGTTTCCCAAAGGTGTACGACCCACCAGTGCTGTCAGTGCTTATATTTTCAGTATTCCGCATGAACAGATTCAATCAAACCGACTCTGTTATTTTCTGTTTATGATTTGCTCTAAACTGCCAGAGGACATTTAAATCGGTATACTTTATTAATCTTGAGTTGTACTTATACAGCAGAGAACAAATAGATGATGTTTGCAGTTTGTTTTTCTTAAAACAGTTCACATATATTGTTTCCCAAAGGTTTATCAAACATACTAAAGCAGTAAAATGGAAATGTTATTTCAAGACCCATTCAGCCCAAAAGAAAAAGTAGTGTTGGTATTATTTACAGAATTTACCATACCTCAATAATTCCAACTCAACAGGAGAACAATTACATAGACACATATGATTATTTGTGTTATGTATATTTTGGTTATCAATGCAGCATTGTTGAGAAATCGCCACGGTAAGGGTCGAAAATGAGTGGTTACGCATTAGAGCTGTAAGTTGTGTTTTTATTTATTTAGATCTAATGCGTAACCACCCATTTTTTACCCTTCCCGTGGTGATTTCTCAACTATGCTGCATTAACAACCAAAATAGCCATAACACAAATAATCATATGTGTCTATCGTGTGTGCATGATGATATGCTGAACTTCTATCAAAGCGCAAAATAAAGTAAAGGACAAAAAAAAACACCATCAATTTCCACGTGTTTTCTATGGCTTTCGGTACACCTTCAGCATGCGAAAAATAATTCTGAAGTAGGTAGTCTGAGATTTACTCCACAGACACCGATATCAAAAGGCTGTTTAATGTAATTCCCCGTTTTTCAAATAATTTCTTCAAAACATTTATATCGCTCATGAAACACAGAAAATGCAAAGTTTGTTTACCTTTTCTTTTGAGTCATCGAATGCCTAACCGAAGTCGCTCTAATTGTTTCACGTTCTTAACCGATGGTTACACATTCATTCGTTTGGTAGGCGTGAGTATTGCCGGTTGTTAGACAAAAACTGCAGCCAATTCATTGACTACAAAGAGAACAAGCAGCCTCGAAAAATCTCTGAGCGAAAAATATGTGCATATACCGGCATGTCTGAAAAGTGAGGCCTTTCATATACCAATGAAGAAAAATCGAGTCAATCACATACTTTTTGTTGAAAAAAGGGGGCCGAAAAAGAGGTCTATTCAGCATGCACATCCGTACTATGTCATATATAGGAAGTTACCCCCACCCCCACCGAGTCTCTCATTAGCATATAAAATTCCCATGCGTCACAAACTTACAACATACAACTAAAACACATTGTCTGTGGGGTCGAAATGGGGGTAAGAAATGTAATACACAGTTTATTCGTTTGTTTTTGATAGATTGCGGAGAAATAATTCACGCATGTTCTAAGGTTTTCGTGTAAAAATCTCGTTCGTTATAGCTCACTCGATTTTTACACGGAAGCTTAGAACACTAGTGAATTGTTTCTCCGTAATCGGTCAAAATAAACAAATAAACACTATGTAAACGCTGGCGAATCAACCATAAACGTAACATAAAACCCTCTTTTATTCGGTTTGTTAGTAATGCCCTGCGTTTACACAGCAACAGAATCCACGAAAATAAAATTCATCCCTATACTAAAACTTACAATTTTGGCACCGCCTCTGTATGCCCGATGGTTGAACCATGCCACAGTAAAACCACAGTATCTATGGACCAGACAAAAGTAAAATGAAGTACGCGGCATGCTCAAACAGGATGGCTCAGAACGGCCAGGTCAGAGCAAAAAACAATCTACTCAACATAAGGTTTACATAGAGGGAATGCCGAAGAGTTACGCGTATCAGACTGGTCTGCGTATTCGCTGTCCCCATATAATGCACGGTTAGTTTTTTTTCTGCATTTCCTGTCATGCATGACTCAGACAAATAGAAACAATAAACATCCTTGGCTTAACTTTCTATATTTAGCAAATATACAGGTCAACGCGTAGCATTTTCTTGAGCTTATTGTTGTAAAACAAAACTGATCATTTATAATCTATCAACAAAATTGAGCATTGTCATTATATATCCAAAGTGGGCGGGCCATGTCAGAGTGGCATAATAATAAGAGCCACAACGTCAGAAAGCGTACCTTTAGGCATGTGCGCCCTGCGATGATTCAGATTAGCCTGCGCATTTGCGCATTACGAAAACAAGCCTATTTTAATATACTGAAAATTTTATCGCCAAAAAATGAAAATTTCAGATAAAACAGCTGATATTTTTCATATTTCTGCTCGAAACATAGATTGTGGTACTTGTTAGAACCGCCTCGCCGAGGCGGTTCTAACGAGTACCTGCCGAGGCGGTTCTAACGAGTACCCACAATCTATGTTTTGAGTGGAAATAAGAAAAATAATGTCTACTCCTGTAAACCCCAGTTTTACTATATAAAAGTTGGGTTTAAGGGGGTCAACATTATATGGCATGTTTTCGTGATGCTGACCTGAATCTTCAGTGGGATCATTTTGGATAGCCAAGGATGCAAAGTTTCTTCATGCGGACAACGAAGACTCTGCTCTGCCTACACGGATGCGCAGGCTGATTTCAGTCTTCCCTGGGTTTACATGTCAGAAGGTACGTTTCCTCATGTTGCGGCTCATGCCGGTAAATAATACTGGTGAGTCTGTCCTGATGACGTTTCGAAATCAACCAATGACCTATTTAAATAAATCATTAAACTAATAGCAACAATATGTTGCATATAAAAATCCGCCAACGTGAATATAATTTTCTTCACATCAGTTTCTGATTCATTGGGTCGAATTTCTTTATAAGGTCATATTTTATTCTGCTTTTATATTTATCAAAGTTCAAGTCTTGCGTGACAGCATTATTATAAAACTGAAACCATTGCATGCCCCTGTCATACTTTGCTGTAGTTCTCCAACAGGGCAGGACGTTGTTTTCTAATTATTAATAACGTCAGTGCTTGTTTGATAACTTGTTTTTCTAAACTCAAGTCTTCCTGACATTTTATTTACAACTTCGAATACTACCACAGCCATGGAATTCCATTACCTGACGATTTTGCTCCTGGTTGTTATTGCTCTGCAAGTTGCTAATGCTCAGTCTTCGTGGGGAAACTATGCATTATGGAGTAAGTATGTTTTCTTTTTAATGACAAACTCGTAATCTGTTGTAGCTAAGGTATTTTCAAATACATTAATATTTTTTGCTGTACAAAATCTGAGAAGCTGTTGCAATACTACACGTTTTCAGCGAAAATTCAATGTGTATCGCCAGATTTCTAGATAGAAATGTTAAAGTCACATTAGCTAACAACTTCGTTAAGTTTTAAACAACTGGTCCCTAGAGAAATAAAACAAAAAAAAAAACAAAACAAAAAACAAAAAAAAAAAAAAAAAAAAAAAAAAAATCTGGCTATCTTTTTTATTTGAGCTATGTAAGTTGTGGTAAGATTACCATATGATCGGAAAGCTGAAGTAGATTCGGTCACAAAATACATTTTAGCAGACTTACTCATTGCAAAATGTTGACAGAAATAACTATCCACTTGAAATGACGCTAAATCAAAACACTGACAGCACTGGTTGGTTGATTGTCTCTGAGTGTAGGCTCGGAAAATGGTCCTGAACGGGTACTGAAGACTGTTTGATTTAATCCTTAACGTCCTGTTTCATTTAACCCTTAACTTCCTGTAGTTTCTGTGGCGCCTGGTCTGGGTCTGCACGGTTTGCCAAAGTGCCAGTCCAGGTTTTACAGATAACTCTCTTCACACGGCACTCTGACGTCACTGCGACAAGAATAGCGCTGCTATAAATAACCGTTACCTGGATTTCGTACAAACGCGTGGTTTGATTTCATTGTTCAATGATAATCACGTGGACAACAACCGTAAGGAACTTTTGTTGTACGTATACTGTGGCTCTTTACACTCGACCCAAAACGTTAGATTTCTGGAAAACCACCAGAACATTCGCCTAATAATGAACACTCCTGCATTCCATGTTCTTTACTATATATTATAGAGGAAACTGGGGTGTGTATTACATAGACTTGTTAAATTAATGATTAACACACTCACATGTAAAATGAATTATTCATCACGAAAACATGCCTACATGCCTATATATTTTTGACCCCCTTATACCCCACTTTTATATAGTAAAACTGGGGTTTACAGGGTATACATTATTTTTCTTATTTCTGCTCAAAAACATAGATTGTGGGTACTCGTTAGAACCGCCTCGTCGAGGCGGTTCTAACGAGTACCCACAATCTATGTTTTGAGCAGAAATACGAAAATATCGGAATTTTTATCTGAAAATTTTCATTTTATTTGGTGGTTAAATTTTCAGTATATTTGAATAGGCTTGTTTTCGTAATGTCTTATCTATAGCTCTTAATTTGTTTGAACTCAAAAGTATTCATATTTGTCTCAGTTTTCATAAACATTATGAGAAGCGCCTTGCAAATAGATAGGATTACAAAAATATCTGAGTACCCTTAAAGCTTGATACGTTTTCACCATACAATAAGAAATTGTGGAGACTTGGTCATTTAGAAGATAAAGATCGGGTTAAGCATACAAATAGCGGAAAACACCACGAAAACATGCCTATATAATTTTTACCCCAGCCTTTAAATCCTATTTTTATATATAAGTAAGACTGGGGTTAACGGAGGTATGCATTATTTTTCGTATTTTTGCTCAAAAACATTGTTTGTTGGTACTCGTTAGAACCACCTCGCCGAGGAGGTTCTAACGAGTACCCACAATCTATTTTAAGCAAAAGTATGAAAATATCGGAGTTTTTTATCTGAACATTTACAGTTTGAGGAGGTGAAATTTTCTATATATTTGAATAGGCGAGTTTTTTTAATGACTAAATCTGCTTTAAAAACTGCAATTCTGAAGATCGCCTGATGTGCACCCCTGCTTGATCCTATTTTTGTACCATATATTATGGGATGGTGTGTGATAGGAGCTATACACTACATAATATTAGACGCCTTTACCTCATGATACAGTTACAGTCAGACTCTATGCATGTGTATTTTAACAACCAGAATCTTCCAAATGTATATACATTGCCGAATAAATAAGTTAATAAACGTCCGACATTTAGATGACATGCAACAGATTGCATGCAATCAAGGTTACCAAGCCTGCAGCCCCCTGTAATAGTACGACGGTGGGTATTGACCGCAGACTTTTTGGCGTCTCAAACCTTAACAGGCGTGTTAGTAGGAGACCTTAGTTGTCTGTGGTTCGTCTCAACGGGCATCTATCAACGTTTGCTCCGATTTTCAATTTGTAGTACATTGTACTGTAATACGATTGACGGGCGTCACCAACAGCAAAGCTGAATGCTTGGCATACCGGTTAAAAAAATCAGCCGACACCATTTTGAAATATTTTTCTTATTTTTCTATTCCCAGGAAATAGGATCTGACTGACAGTTCATGTAAATTGTGCACAACGGAATGAAATTGCAAATCCTGTTTCCTGGGAAAAATAAGAAAAATATTATCGATTCGTCGTCTGCTGAATTAGCTTAGAAAATGCTAAAGGTTGAATATAAATCCTCGTCGTTTCATGCATGATTATTGTATGGGTCATATCAAACTGACAGTTATTTTGGGCCCCTACTAAATGTGCAGACTTAGGATAACTTTGCATCAGTACAATTGCATTTAGCCATTTCCCTCTGTTGATAATGTCATTACGAAAACATGCCTATTCAAATATATAGAAAATTTCACCTCCAAAAACTGAAAGTTTTCAGATAAAACAAATCTGATATTTTTCATATTTCTGCTCAAAACATAGATTGTGGGTACTCATTAGAACCGCCTCGGCGAGGCGGTTCTTACGAGTACCCACAATTTATGTTTTGAGCAGAAATAAGAAAAATAATGTATACCCCTGTAAACCCCATATTATATTAAATTATATAGGCATGTTTTCTTGATGGTTACGACTTATGTAGAATGAAGAAAATAAATGTGCGGAAGCAGAGGTTGCTCTGGACCTACGTTGTCTGTAGATGCTTGAAGAAACCTTTTTCGCGACTCACTTGACGCAGTGCACTTTAAAATAGAAACAATTTATCTCAGTATTTAGATTACCAGTTGTTTATAAGGAAGCAGCCGCAGGCATTTGATTGTCATTCATCATGAGTACAAATGCTAAACAGCAAGGGCTCATTAATCGCGAAGTATCTTTACATAAAAAAGGTTAGCTTTTGACAAAAAATTTAAAGTCATCTTTGGCATTATTTAATAATGAAGGAGCATAATCACAATGTTTAGAATGGCTTAAATGAAGCACACGTTTCCATCTGTTTAAATCGTTCCACTATTGACTGGACTAGACATGCCTGGCATGTTTGTATTAAAACTCAAATTTTGACTTTTTAACCAAGTAGAAAAGGTATTACGTTTTGTATGCTTGTCTCTGGGCCGTTTTGTATAGTACTTAACTTAAGTATTAAGGTTCGGTCTTAAATCTCAGTACAGACAATTTAGTTCCAAGCTGATACTTTCCAAGGAAATAAAAGGCGTTCTACTGTCCGTATATGCTTTTTGACGGATGTACTGTAAGGAGAGAGTACTCCTACTGATTGTACTTTCGCAAAATCAGAACAGTTTACTGTTGATAAATCTAGCAGTCCTTCAGTCCGTGATGACTACAACGTAGATAATCTGAGTGTATAACCTGGAGTAATCTAAGCGACTCTAGTGGGTCCTTGCGGTGTTAAGATGCACCACTTCCATGCTACCTCATTTCAATCACACAAGGTTGTAACTGTCTTCTAAGTCACACATAAAGCATTTGAATCTCTTCTAAGACGGGTTCCAGCTCATTGGAAACAGTTTGTGAAGTTATATTCCATATTTGAACCCATCTTTTCCCAGCCAAAAGAAGTGGGTGGTTGGGTGGTGCGAAGGTGTCATGTATCTTTTGTCACCCGGGGCGTCCAGCTGATATTGGCTGATAGTTGGGCAAGGCCTGCTATCCTTGTAGCAGGTAAGGGTAGGGAGGTGATGTTTTTATTTCTTCTGTTTCTTCACTTTCATTCCTGTTTCTCTTTCTTCCCTGTCCCTCCCTTTCATCTCTTCTGCTATCTCTTCTGTCTATTTTCTCCCTTTTTCTGGGAGACGACACAAAATGACCCACAAGGGTTGACGTGTCGTTAAACCCCAACTCAATCAAAACCAGCCAAAAGAAAAAAGAAAGAAAATACTATCGTGATATAGTCATCTTTGAGTCGATGACTAATTGTAGGGGCTGTATCTATAAATGTATGAAGCAAAGAGGCCAAAAGTATACACGTTTGGAGACAGCTTTTAAATAGTTGCTTCTAACTGGTATATACTTTGAATCCTCGTTACAACGTCATCATTTCGAGGGTTGAGCGCAAGACTGTTGTAACTCAAACATATTTTTGAAACCCTTGTTTAGGGGCAACTTGGACCCCTTTGTAAACAATGCAAATTTAGGTGCCATTGCTCATATGAGCAATGGCACCTAAATTTTCATTGTTTACAGAAAGAAATGTTGTAATCTTCATAATGCCTTCATGGTGAGGAGATTAGGTTTGGGGAAAAACAACCATCTGAGTTACGCTAGTCTTGCGCTCAACCCTCGATTTGTTCCCTAAGACGGTGCCATTGAAATGAATTTATAGTTGTAAAGAATCCTTAATGAGTAGATTGATATGTCTGAAAGGTCTTGTTTTGTTCTTATTTCCTCATAGAACAAATGTTTTAGACATTTGTTGGAATCGCCCCATTGAAGCAATTCTAACAAATAGCCAAATCGTATGTTTCTTTAAAGTATTATATACAATATTCTTGCATAATTTGTGACTAATTGTTACCTCTTAAGCAAAGGTTTCAAGACAGTCACATTGTCATTATAACGAATTTTGTCATTGTATCGAATGTCGGTATAAAGAGAGTTGTCTGTATATATGTTCAGAGGTCAGCTTTAAGTATCATTTATGTAGGGAATACTATAGCATTAGCAATGTGCAGAACAATTTATATAGACTATTTTCACATTGAAATTCAAATATATCTTATACCGCGAAAATCTACCAACTTTTAGTAAAGTATAATATTTGTTTAATACAGTTTACCTATTTTAGACCGACTATATGTGGGAAGAGTCGAATTTCAGTTTTAGATCTGTCAGGCTATATGATTTGGATATTCCTAGAGAAAAATGACTTAACGTCTTACAAACAGTGGATACCCAAATCAGATGCTGCATTTTAATCTGGGTCTGCACTGTCCGCCAATTACCCTTTTAGGGGTCTCCAGACTAAAATGGGTTAAATTGAGTTTTAAAGCATATTTTATAAGATGCAAACAGGTAGTAGAAGTTTACAAAGGTATAATGTTAGTTTGAAGGATCCTAATGTAACATCCTATTATCACGTGAACGCTTTCAGAATATCAATTCTTTGATTCCATCAATTTACCATATAAAGTGGTGAAAATATGAATGTTTTCTTCTTGTTTAAGACGACGCGTATATGCAACTGTACATGCACCTGTATTGGTCTGACCATAAACTCTTTCACTTTACAACAAACTTCAAAATATTTCTGTGTATTTGTACTTTTTACCTTAAGAATACATAATATTCATTAGAAACATCTTGGTTGGTTGAAAATACTTCAAGCAAGGTTGCAGTAGATATCGGTAGGTCTGTGTGTCTTAGGCATTTACAGTATAACCTCAATGGCTCGAACCCGGATGGTTTGTTTACCGTGGATGATTCGAACTCGTTTTTCAGTCCCTACAAAATCCTTCCAATAGCCCAAGAAAACAAATATTTAGGGATTTTTTTTTCTTATTTTGATCATGGAATTGTATGCCTTCGAGGCGATTCTAATGAGTACACTGAACCTACAATCATTGTGTAGAAAACCGAAAAGATTTGCCTAAGTTACCGTTATTTGCCTCCTGAACTGGTGCCATGATTAACCTTCAGTGGCTCGAACTACCCATGTCTCGAACGAATTTCCATGGTCCCAAAGATGTTCGAGCCATTGAGGTTCGACTGTACTTAGAAACTGAAAGGAGAAAGTAATACGGTCGGGTCTGTGTAAACCACGTGTGTCAATTCTTCAAGAAGACAGAAGTTCCTAACATGATACATTATCTACTGCTCTCTTTCTTCTTTTGGATTTTAACAAGGGACTGCTAACAAAAGAAATTACCTTGTTGTCACCCTTTCGACCTATACTCCAACCCCCAAAAATACAAATGAACATGGAGCTCAAGAACATTTGCAAAACTATCGAAAAAACAATATACATGTAAATCAATGATTGTCTGCATCCTAGCAAATAAACTTTATATGTTATTCTTTACTGACATGTATTAAAGCCGTCCGCAATTCAAGTGGTTCGCTTTCTCTTCATATTATTTTGTTATGTTCTTATAGATACGATCCTAATAAAAACAGTGACAACTGTTTATTATTATTATAATTATTATCATTATTAGAAGAATTGCTAAGGAGAAGTATTTGAGAAACACACGGTATATTGGAACCAGAATTTTACGGTGACTTAGTGTATAGATTTAGAATAATTGTGGGAAAAATCTAACTTTTCGGAGCAGTTCAGAAAACTAATTAACCATTATATAAGAATTGGCTATAGCCTTGATATTATGCGGCATACTGCATGCCTAGTTATCAACCCATTCATTATCGATGGCTATGCTTCACTTTTTAATTGCACGACGGCGGTTCGGGCCTCAGACTCAATGACGGCCTCTTCGTAAAACTTTAACCAGTGGGTTGGTGCTTGACGATATGTCTTTGGCTTGGCCCGCCGTAGTTTAACTATTAGTTTTCATTTACTCTGGCATACAGTAGAATTGTCAAGAGTACTCGTCTTTGTTTATCACAGTGATTAATTTGATTTTTATGTTTCCGCTTTGATGCATTGACTGAGCTGGGAACCTTTATGCGAACTGAATTTTTATGTATTTCTGTATTAAGAGTAGCATCGGGACCGAGGGTGAAGTTGGCTGGCCGTAAAAGTGCTTTAAGCCCCCCGGTGGTTTATTCTACTGACCGTTCTAAGACGGTGGTACCGGTGTTGGTCTTATTCTATGGCACTTTGTGGTTTGTTCTGCGGGGTGATTTATTTTAAATCTTGCCTTGTGTTATTTTGTTCTTGTATTTTTCAGTCCTTTTAGCATTGCGTTTACCTCACTTAGGGAAGAAAGAGCTAATCTTAGTGCTTTTCGTGCGTCTGTTCGGTTTGCGCTTGTTTGGTTTTTGTCGGTTTCCTCTTCCTATTCGAGTCTGGGATGGGCTGCGGCTTGTAATTGTGGCACTCCCTGGACTTTTCTCTTACCTGTTTTGATGCTGATTCTAAGACATTTTACTTATAACTCCATAAAACATATATTAATGGGTACTTATTAGCCTCGGCGCTTCTAATGTATGTAGTTTATGAGAAATTGAGAAAATTTTTCCAGAATTATCATCAAATACGCCTCCCTGTGAAGTCCTCTTTATTATTATTATTATTATTATTATTATTATTATTATTATATAAATTGTTGTTAGCAATTTAGGATTGCTTGTATTTATTTTCAGGACTCTTCTTTGGCGATGATGACAATACATTTGACTTTGATAATGATAACGACAACGATAATTGGGATTTTGATTGGGACTAATTAAGGTACAATAAACAATTGTGAATTAAGTCTTATCTGGTGTACAATTCTACAGACATATGCACACGTTATTAACCCATTGTAGACTGAATAGACTTACCCACTCTATATATTGGAAGAGTCCAATTTCAATTTTAAGTACAGGTGGCTATGAGATTTACATATTCCTAAAGGAAAATGGCTAAACTATTTTCAAACAGTGGAGACCCTGATCAGACGCCGCGTTTTGCGGCGTCTGATCTGGGGCTGCAGTGTTTGCCATTTACCGTTTTACGGGTCTCAGGACTACAATGGGTTAATATACAATTACACCAAACCAGTGTGCATATATATATATATATATATATATATATATATATATATATATATATATATATATATAGATATATATATAGATATATATATATAGAATGATAAGCTACACTATACATGCGCTATACATATGCAATATAGATTTTAACTAAAAATTTGAATTTACAGGTCTTCTACCATTACAAATCTCATTACGAATCTCATCTAAGGTAATAAAATACTATTCCAACATACTATGGAACAAGGATTAGTCAACACCATCAAACAATACAGGTACATCCGCCAACCACACAAGTGGATCACAGGATCGATTCCATGAGCTATCAGGTACTGACTCATCGGGTACATTTAGTCGGAGGGCAGTAACTAATGTTGGTAGAACTTGTGGCCCGACCCCATTTCCAGATGTAATGAGGCAATAAAATATGTTTATACTGACTGATCGGATAAATGGTACCAACGCCTACATACTTCTCCGCGTACCACCACCGCATCTCCAGCAACAGTGTGCCCAGCGCAAACGGGGATCCAAGTGTGTGTGCGATGCATGTATAATGATGGCTTCCTTGTTACAGACCCATATACAATAAAACCTCAATGACTCGAACACGGATGTCTCGTTTACAGTGGCTAATTCGAACTTGTTTTTGAGTCCCAAAGAAATTCTCCCGACAGCTCAAGAAAACAAATATTTCAGGGAGTTTTTTTTTTTTTTTTTTTTATTTCTTCATGCAATTGCATCACGAAAAGATACCAATATAATTTTGACCCCCTTAAACCCCACTCAATGTAGTAAAACTGGGGTTCACAGGGGTATACATTATTTCTGTCTTATTTCTGCTCAAAAACATAGATTGTGGTACTCGTTAGAACCGCCTTGGTGAGGCGGTTCTAACGAGTACCCACACTCTATGTTTGAGCAGAAATATGAAAAATATCAGAATTTTATCTGAAAACTTTCAGTTTTTTTTGGTGGTGAAATTTTCAATATATTTGAATAGTCGTGTTTTTTAATGGTATGTTGTGTATACTCATAAGATTCGCCTCATCGAGGCGATTCTAATAATAGACTCAACATACCATTCTTGTATAGAAGATCAAAAAGACTTCCCTTAATTATCACCATTTGCTTCCAGACCAGGCGCCATGATTAAACCTTAGTGGCTCGAAGTACCCATCTCTCGAATAAAGTTCCATGGTCCAAAAGATGTTCGAGCCATTGAGGTTTAACCGTATGCACGCGCCGTCTAATAACTCTACTTCAACTATTTAAGCGCTAGATAAAAGTGTAACGGACGACATGATACATGTAAAACTGATTTTGTTATTTTTTCGGGGAAGTGAAAACAGACATTGCTAGGCAGATATCAAGCCTTACTCTCTCTGAACAATAAAAACTTGTTCCTAGTGTCATCTGCTGTAATTCTAATCAGCACTCTAAGGTTTAATTTTATATCTTATTCACAGAAAATTGTCATTAATATACTCATGTGTGAAATATAGCGGCTTTTATGTTGGACCTTAAAAAAAAATAGTTGACCCGTATATATAGTTGTAGAACTGAAAAGGTGAGATTTCCAAACTCACGTATATATAGGAAGTTACCACACAAATGTTCAGCAGGGTATATGGGGAAAGTGTGCTGGATAGGGAACATTTTCGGATAAAAAAAAAACAAACATTTTGCTACACGTAATGCTGAATTAAGTGTCTACTGGTAAGCAAGCTGGGAACGGCAACATCGATAAAAGATAGTATCTGAAATGAAAGACCTTTCCAAACCATTTATTTTTTATGCGAAACTGATCAGAAGTGGACAGATAATTAGATATTCCATCACGAAATCATGTCTATATAATTTTAACTCCCTTAAACCGCACTTTTATATAGTAAAACTGGGGTTTACAGAGGTATACATTATTTTTCTTATTTTTGCTCGAAAACATAGATTGTGGTACTAGTTAGAACCGCCTCGCCAAGACGGTTCTAACGAGTACCCACAATATAAGTTTTGAGCAGAAATATGAAAAACTATCAAAGTTTTTTATCTGAAAATTTTCAGTTTTTGGTGAATTTTCTATATATTTGAATAGGCGTGTTTTCATAATGTATCGGGATTTGAAGTTATCAAAATTGTTTGTTAAGGGGGGCTGCCATTTTGCATACTTTATGAGAATGTGTTATGTCACAAAACTTTAATTAAATATGAAAAAAAAAAATAAATAAAAAGTAATATATCTAATAATATTTTACCTCCTTATTTGTGTATATAGCTTCTTCTCTGGATGTTTATTGATTTTACTTGAAAACCACACTGTTTTCTATCAAAAGGACGGTTTTGTTATAAAATTTTAAATTCTTAGAGTCTCATCAAGTATTCATTATGAGGCCCATAGAACGGTTTTGAAATCTTCAAACGTCATTGCATTTCTTAGTTTTGACCAGTTTTGTTCAAACTTGCATAAAAATGCATGCTTTGTCAAGATCTTTCATCTCTGGTTCACTCTTCACTTATTTTGGCTTTACCTTTAAACTTAGCAGTTACATGTAAGCGGTTGTGTTTTTTGTTTCTTTCCAGGAATGTGAAAACGACCAAGTGACAGAGATACTTCTCAGATGAATTAATCCATAAAATACACATGCATATAGGGCGCCTTTGTTGATATATTTGAATCACTTTGAGGCAAAGTCTTTCTTCAGACGTATAAGGACTTTGAGCCGGGGCACAGCGTTTCCCCCAAGACCCCATGTTCACCCAGCGAAGACACAGATCAGCCTGCGCATCCGCGAAGTCTGATGTGCGTTCTATGGATAGGCAAGGACTCAAATCTTTTTTATACGGCCAGCGAAAACTAGACTGCGCGGGTTGATCGGAGTCTCTTTTGCTAGAGCGCACCTGTGAAAGTGTAGGAATTGTTGCCCCCGTCTCATTTATCTTCAGAATATAGGGTTATTGAAGTGATATTGGTGAATTTTGTCTTGAGTTGGAATGTCAAAAAACAAGAGTTTGCTAGTGTCCTTAGATATCCCAACAAGTGGCAATATTCACCAATATAACTGCAATAACTCTTTTATTATATAGCTATAAATAATTTTGCTCGATTAAATGCTGTTTTGACAAAATTATGTGTAATTTCTTTGTCTGAAAGCAATTCTAGCAACAGTACATCACGAAAACATGCCTATATAATTTTGACCCCCTTAAACCCCACTTTTATATAGTAAAACTGGGGTTTACAGGGGTATACATTATTTATTTTATTTCTTCTCAAAAACATAGATTGTGGGTACTCAGACGTGGTTCTAACGAGTACTCACAATCCTTGTTTTGAGCAGAAATATGAAAAAAATATCAAAATTTTTATCTGAAAAATTTCATTTTTTGGTGGTAAAATTTTCAGTATATTTGAATAGGTTTGTTTTCGTAATGATGAAACTGATATTATAAAAGCGATATCATTTTTACACTAGTGCGATTCATATGTCCATATAACGGTAACATGTAAAGGCATTCGAATAAACTTGCAATATCAAGTTAGTGTGCCGATATTGTGTGATATCAGCACGCTTGCTCCTCGGATTTTATCGTATATTTTTATTGATTCAATACTAATAGCTGTATAATAATTTATAATATTGTACAGGTGAACGAAAGCGCATTTTTAAACGACAGCGCACATGCATCATGTAGTCGGTGCATGCGCAGTTCACATTTGCATGAAGCCAGGTATTGCAATGAAGTGACTCAAATGTTGTTGTTATTGTTATTAAGCAATATCCATGTAAAGCCTTTTTTGTTATTAATATAAGAATCGTTATTTGTTTAGTGCATTAATCTCTCTCTCTCTCTCTCCTTCTCTCTCTCTCTCTCTCTCTCTCTCTCTCTCTCTCTCTCTCTCTAACACACCATGTCAAAGCACATGCCAGAATAAGTAGATATATAATATTCTCCCGTATTTTTATTTCTGTTTTGAGTAGACATCTTTCAAGATGCGATTTGGTATGCAGAAATGCAAGCAGAAAGTCACAAAAGAATGTCTCTGCGGTACATCACGAAAACATGCTTATATAATAATGTTGACCCCCTTAAACCCACTTTTATATAGTAAAACTGGGGTTTACAGGGGTATACATTATTGTTCTTCTTTCTGCTCGAAAACATAGATAGTGGCTACTCGTAAGAACCGCCTCGCCGAGGTGGTTCTAATGAATACCACAATCTATGTTTGGAGCAGAAATATGAAGAATATCATATTTTTATCTGAAAATTTTCATTTTTTGGTGGTAAATTTTCAATATATATAAATAGGTTTGTTTTCGTAATGTATTCAGAACTCATAACTGAAATTCTCATGATCTGAGACGATTCAAAATGTAACTCTTATCTTATCGATACTCAACATGTCCCCAGTGAAACCTACTAACAGAACTATGCTTTAAAAGATGTTCAAAGCAATCAGTGCAGTAAGTCGATGTTCATTTGTTGTTACATGAGCGTACATGTATGATTCATAAGCGGTATCGTTTAATAGTATATGCCTGTCTCAACACTCATAGCACAAGTGCCAGTATGTTGTACGCTTAAACAAACAGCAAAATATTCATTTACCGTATGTACCTTAAGTTGTCGGCGTCACGAAAACATGTCTGCAATTTTGACCCCCATAAACCCCACTTTTATATAGAAAAAATGGGGTTTGCAGGGTATGCATTATTTTTCTTATTTCTGCTATAAAACATAGATTGTGGGTATCCGTTAGAACCGCCTCGATGAGGCGGTTCTAACGAGTACCACAATCTCTGTTTCGAACAAAACTAACAAAAAGATGACATTTTTTCATCTGAAACTTTTCGTTTTTGCAGCGATAAAAACTTGCCATTATATTGTATGGGCGTGTTTTCGTAATGGACAGACTAACTCCTTGCCATACATGTCCTTACATTTCACTATTGCTTTAAACACTAATCAGACGCAGAATTCTGCGGCGTCTGATCTGTTTCTACGCAGTTAAATAAAGCCTGTCTGTCCCTGTTTGCCCCGTGTTTTGCAGATCTATTTGTCCTAATACAGTAAACACGGGAGGCTTTGAGTATGTATTTTTGTTTTAAACCCCGTTTGTTTTCTGTTTTCGCTTATTTTTGCGGAATCAGTGGTGTTATTACATGTATAATGTGTTATCAAGTGTTTTGCATTATTGCATTAAAAATCTCATAATAATAAATTGTTTTGATTATTCCTTTGTCTGTAGATCTTGTTTACGAGTATTATCATTACATGAGCTGGGCTAAACTAAAGACATAAAACAGATCAGTCCGTGCACCCGTGCGGTCTTATATAGGATGGTGGCTGGTAGTGCGCTGTAAGTATAATTGGATGTTGCGTTAATCCGTACTACAGTGAACCGGCATTTTTTCCCAAAGAAGTTGTCATTAAAATGAATGTGCAAGGCCTGCTGTAAAAATTCCTTAATGAGCAGAGTAATATATAAGAAAGGTCTTGTTTTGTTCTTGTTTCCTCATAGAACATATGTTTTGGACTTGTTAGAATCGCCTCACTGAGGCAATTCTAACAAATATCCAAAACAAATGTTTCAACTATTAAATACGATATTCTTGCATAATGTGTGACTAATTGTTACATCTTAAGCGAAGGTTTCATGACAGTCAAATTGTCATTATAACGGTTTTTGTCGTTGTATCGAGTATCGGTATAAAGAGGGCTGTCTGTATTTGAGAAATGTAAAAAAAAAAAAAAAATCTGATTGTAGAAAAATGTAACATCAGTCGTTAACTGACAGCGTATGACAAAACCTACAATAAGACTCATGCGACCAGCGAAGACAGATCAGCCTGCGCATCCGCGCAGTCTGATCAGAGTCTTCGCTGATCGCATGCGCCTTCTACAACCTCCGAGCTATCCAAAGAGAGATAAATGAGAACCCTTGCCATATCGGGTGGATGTAGAGGCTAATCTAGTTACACAGGTCTTATTGTAGGTTTTTGTGCGCGCAGGCTTATATATGTTGAGTAGGCCTATTCACCCTTAGAGTACTAAATAAAATTGTAGTAGACAATATTTATACATTTTAACTCATTTTTGCATAGAGAATAATACTTGCCATTTCATGTAAATCAGCCTGGCAGAGCCAAGCCTTTCTTTCTCTGAAAAATAAAAACAAATGTCGTCTGCTGCAGCTGAAAATATTTTGAGTAATCCTTGTTGAATTTTTATGTCACTAAATGGTCCATGGATATCGTGTATTACTAGAATTTCATCTACGCAAGAAAGAGACCCAATTGAAACCCTTTTGATGAAATGTACTTGACACTGTTTATAACGTCTGTATGATGCTTAAATGACGCACATATAAACTGTAAACAGCACTTTTTAAGAAGCAAGAGAATCTTCCCATCAAACACATGTCGCTGTACCAATGCGATTTGACGTCATGATGACGTCACAGCGATGCTGAGTTGTTGTGTGTTTCTGGGTAAGAGCGCTGACATTTTCAAACCGGATATAATTATGCTGATCTATCTATAGATTAGTACATTACATGAAAGTTACTGCTTTAACCTATATATTAACTTTATTATTCAGTGAACCATCGTTACAACGATAACAATAATTCCCAAAGATGTTGTCATTGTAACGAATTCAATAAACAGAATGATATGTAAAAAAAAGGCTTTGATTTATTTTTTTTTCCCATAGAACATACGAGGGATGTTCGAAATGAATTGCTTATTTCTATCTGGAGACTTCAAATTTCAAGTTAGCCCAAAAGAACTCATTTCATGCCCTCGAAGTACTCCCCGTGGCTAGAAATGCAAAGTTTTAGCCGATGTATCCATTTCTTGAAG
Organism: Anodontia alba; assembly: GCA_964016985.1. Lineage (NCBI taxonomy): Eukaryota > Metazoa > Mollusca > Bivalvia > Lucinida > Lucinidae > Anodontia > Anodontia alba. The sequence goes on from OZ024836.1 coordinate 49,784,461, forward strand.
GCGTCACGGTACGCTGATTTTGGCACAGTACTAAGGTACTGATGAATGCAAATACAAGTGCCTGTCGGGACTGGTATTTCCGCCCAGCAAGGAATGCTTTCAATTTCGGAAACAAAAAAAAAAATCACATGGGGCAAGGTCTGGGGAATACGGGGGGTGAGGCAAAACAGTTACTTTTTCTTTCTTCAAAAACGCCATAACTTTTGCGTAGGTATGAGCTGGGGCATTGTCATGTAGAAGACGGACATGTTTAAAACCAGTGGCAGGGCGTCGTTTCTGATAATACTTTTTCAGTTTCTTCAGTACTACGTCTTTGTAGTACTTTCCGGTGATGCTTTTGCCCTTTTTCACTGGCACTTTTATTGCGACTCCTTCACCAGAGAAGAACATTGCATACAAAACCTTCTTTGTACTCAAAGAACGTTTGGCAATTATTGGGCGTTTGCTGTGTTTAGTGGCCCAAATCTTATTTCTAACCTTTCTGACGGGCTCAAAATAATGGACCCAGGTTTCATCACCTGTGACGACATTGGCAAACTGCTTTTTATCATATTTTGGAAACATTTGAAGCAGCTTTTTGGCCATTTTAACCCGTTGCCTCTTTTGCTCGTCAGTCAACAGATGTGGCATCCATCTAGCAGAAATCTTTCTGACTTTCAAATGCTTCTTCAAAATAAGGTGAACCGTTGAAAGTGATATGCCTACCTTTCGTGCAATATCACGAACTGTAAATCTGGCATCTCCTTCAATGATTTCCTTTATTTTGGAAACGATTTCTTTACGAGATGCAGATTTTGGCCTACCTGATTTCGGTGCATTTTTGATGGACTCTACACCAGACTCAAATTTCTTTTTCCACCGCCGAACTGTGTCATAAGACACACAAGAAGGTCCAAAAGCAGTAGAAATTTCAGTCATCAGCTTCTTCAAAGAACAACCAAGTTTTGAGCAAGCTTTGATGTAAGCCCGTATTTCATCTTTTTTGTCGACGCTTCTACCAACCATTTTTACTGCAGTGGTCAATGACTGCGTGTATTCAAATGGCAAATTTTATGTCTTACACTTAGTCTAACATGTACATTTATACACCATTGTGTAGATATTGAATAACCCTATACAGGTATGTATTGGTTTTTATCGTGCCCCACGTGGATATCGAGCTAGAGGACAATAAGCAATTCATTTCGAACATCCCTCGTACGTTTTGGATATTTGTTAGACTCGCCTCATTGACAACATAATCATGTTTTTGAAGAATTAAAATAGTCTTGCATAATTTCATATTAACTATCATCTCTTGAGTGAAGGTTCGTGCCACTAACATTACCACTAACATTACCATTCCAACGAATTATGCCTTTGTATCGACTATCGGTATAAAGAGGATTGACTGTAAGATTTTTATTACTTTTTATCTATATTTTTGCTGTTACGTACACGTTATTTACATTATTACTTGACGTACAGTACTTTAATTGAACATGTTGATATTCATTCTTTTGTGTCCAGTCCAGTTTTCTCCGGGAAACGTGAAGGCCCCAGTCCCACTGTGATCGCGAAGTCCAACCTTTGTTGTTGACAAATGCGTTTACTTCAAGTGAACATAGAAACATTCAAGGGAATTCTTTCTATCTTAAGATAGAGAGAATTCCCTTGAATAGGAGTTCTCTCTATCTTAAGACAGAGAGAATTCCCTTGAATTATCTGTTACTTTTACCTCACTTCTCAAAAGGCTGGTACTACTCTTATACGGAGCAGGTTTTTTTTTTCTTTTGACAATCATCTTTAGAGAAGGAGTTCGTATTCAGAGACACGAACCCTTCTCTGCTACAATGGTTGGCCTTTGAAAAGGCAGTGGAAACATACGGTGTACTGCCTCTGATGTGTTACTTTCACTTGATACGTCAAATGATGAATGAATATACTTTCAGGGCAGGCAACTCTATTAAAGCTGATTTGCCTCTCTTCTGAAAAGGAGAGTATTCTAAAATGGAAAACAATTGCTCCCATCTGGGACCGAAATCGCTTCCTTATAAAGCAGACTCAGTTTTGAAAAGAACTTGGCCTGCAGGAATGCAAACATGAAGTCAGAGAAGCTTCCTCTCTTGTAAATATCGTTTGATTTAATTAGACATTAATGGTTTAGAGATATACATTGACACAATATTTCTGGTACACATTTTATTACCAGATACCGCTTACACACAACATTCAGCCAAACACGTAATTGTTAGTCATCAAATTCAAAAAAATCATCATCATCATCCCATCTATACCGGAAGTAAGGTCGGCGCCTCCAGAAAAAGTCTCGAAACCAGTCAAAACGACTTGGGCGGTAAAAGTCATCTCTGTAACCTCTGTAATCTCTGTAACCTCTCCGACCACCATAATCGGCATACTCCATATCATCTGAAAAAAAAAAAAAAGCTTACGTATCAGCACTATTAACATAGGGATCACATGGTTTTCATGCATTTACATTCGCCAGGTCCCGAGGGAGATGTTGATAACCGAGGCCGGAGGCTTATGTTTTAAGCAGAACTATGAAAAATATCAGAGTTTGTTTTTTTTATCTGAAACATTTTCAGTTTTTGGAGGTGAAATTTTCTATATATTTGAACAGGCGTGTTTTCGTAATGGTCCTCTCAAAACCATTGAACAAATTAGAAAAAAAAAGACCTGCAAAACTGGCAAAAGTTATTTTTATCTTCTTCTAAAAAGATTTACTCTAAAAGAAAAGAGTGTGCTCCTCTTGGAAGCATAGTGTTTTGCTCTTTTTATTTCAGAGTAGACTTCCTTCAGAAGTAGCTTGACGAAGGCAAACAGGAAATCATAAAAAATTATATGCCTTCTGGCTTGTAACAAAGGGCGATTAAACTACAAAATGTATCCAGCTTGATCCATCAGCCCTGCAGGCCTCAACAGAAAATTTGGGGAAAAAAACAACAACAAAAAAAAAAAAAAAAAAAAAAAAACAAAAAAAACAATTAGCTCTAGCTGAGATGAACTGAGGCTCTTGTAGATATGCATTGCTATTCAGTTGTTTTGTAGGGTTATTGCACTGATATTGGTGAATATTGTCCCGAGTTGGATATCGAAGGACGCTCGCAACCTCGCGTCCTTCGATATCCCAAGGAGGGACAATATTCACCAATATCAGTTTATTAATAACCCTTTTATTATATAGCTATAAATATTTATTTCGTTTCCCGGGGTTTCTAACCTTTAAAACGCTGTTTTAATAACAAAAATATGAATTCTATCAATGTGAGTGACAAGGTTTGGTGCGACATCACTGCATTACGATGTCATCAAAAGCAACGTAATTTAACGGTAATATGAGAAGGCATCCGATAAGTGTGCAAGAAATACAGATATCTCGAACAAGGAATAGAATGCCTTCGGGAACTGGCATAAAATAAAACCTTTAGAAATCAAATAACAAACAAACACACACACACACACACACACACACACACACACACACACAAAAGAAAATAGGAGACTCGATTTTATTAAGTCTCTTCATATACAACAAACGCCCCCACTAGCATCGGCTTAAGAGATATTCGATTTTCCAATAACCAGAATGGCCCCAATGATCACAAATGAACTAAAAAACATACTCTGCACTAAGATGAAATGCGGGGAGACTTTTTACGGCCGACATCCGGCACTTAAGAACAGCTGCAGCGAAGTAAAATAAAAATCTTAACCCTTAAAGCGCCAATCACAACAACTGTCGTCTGCTTTGTCATCTGCTTGTGATTTTTAAAAGCCATTTCTGCAAACAGTGTGGACCCAGATCAGACTGCTCCTAAAGGAGCTGTTTGATCTGGGTCCACACTGTTTGCCTGTATGCAAACATAGGTTTGAAAAGCTTGCAAGAATATTGGGCTGACGACATAAACAGACGACATTTTCAGATGCAGATTTTCTTGGCGTTTTAAGGGATAAAAGTTGCCTTTGGAAACAAAGAATACACAAAAGAATGACAATCGGTTCTATTAGGCAGCTCTGTGGTAGAAAATTAATGCATGTCGTCACTACACTGAAACATGAAAGCAATATTATTGTCAAGTTTTAGGATTTCTCTTTCCTCGGTATTTCCATCTATATTTTGACCAATATATTTAGTAAATCAGTGTAAGAAATAATTCATGGTTAGATATAATAAAAGGACAGTCAAAAGTAGATGGTAAAACACTGATATTAATTTATCATATATAATATTTTTCTAAAGTCATATGCATACAGTGACTTGCTATGAAACTAATGTTTACTTACCAGGAAATGGTCGCGGGCGTCGTCGTTGAGCAGAAACGCACTGATTTAAAATAAGGAATAAAACAGTGAATGTAACATAAAATAAAGCCTGTCTCATTTTGTCAGAATTAACACTCCAGATAAAGACCAGAATTCTACTTTCCACCTGACGTTAACTGTAATGTGATTGTGACTTGGTTTTAGGGAGCGACCATTTGATTTTTAATGTGTGTGTGAGTTAGGGGAAAGGGGTGGGGGCGGGCGGGGGTGTGCGGTGTTAGAGTGGCGGCGGCGGTAAGATGATGATGGTCCTGGATTTTTTTCTTCAAGAAATAGATCCTGCCTTTTCTTGTTTTTTATGAACCTCGTCCTGGTTTTGTTGGTTTTGTTTTCAACACAGCTTTTTTCAACATGGAATGAAACAGGAACAAAAATAAGTTTTACGGGGGAAGTGCTAGAAATAGTAAATATGGCATAAAAATATTGATTTGGTTCCGAATTTTAAAGATTTTGTTTGAACAAAATAGCTTTTAGGCAAGCATTGCAGACTGTTCAATACTTGAAATCTTATGCATTTTGGGAGACTGAGCTGTATCTGTGTCACTTTCATATGCAACCTTTCATTGTTATATATTAAAGTTTCAAGGGTTAACAAAGTTTTGCTTTTAAAAGTAAGCAATCACAATACTGAGGCTAAACTTTACACCACAAATGAAACCAAACTAAAACAATAAACTGGCTTGTCATTGTTTCTAACATGCCTGTCGCACCCCTAAATGAGAAAACTGTAAAAGAAAAAAAACAAAACAGTGCAAATAACTTATCAACAATATATATATATATATATATATATATATATATATATATATATATATATATATATATATATATATATATATATATATATATATATATATATATAAAGAACTAACTAACACTAACTAAAGATATTATAAGCATCATAAGGTAGAGCTTAAAATAAGCTGAACACTGTTGGTTCTGCGATATTTTTCTGGTTGCTTCGAAGTGAAAAACATAATAAAAATATGAATGTACCGATTTCAGGTCCTTTATTTTAGAAGTCCAATTTAAATACGGTAACCGTCTTTGCTATTAAATCTTTTCTCATTTTGTTACATATAAAAAGGTAGATAATTACGTTTTGGCCAATCTGATCCTGGCTTTTTTTCAGATACTTAGCCATCTTAGCTATTTTTTTTTCTTTCATAAAATCTTCCCGGCCTCCACCCCACCCCACCCTCTACCTTAAAAAATCAAATGGTCGCTCACTGATATCCAAATCAAGGTTTGCACCTCACGATAATTTATACGATTTTTGTTTGGTTTTATATCCAAATCAAGGTTTGCACCAGACGTTAACTTTTAAGCTATTTTCGCTTGTTTTATATACACGAATCAGTATATGAGTCCAAGTTAAGGAGTGTGTTTACTTATATTTAAATATAAAACTGCACTGATTCGTTGTTTACAAATATGATCAAAGCATATTTTAATGATGATAGATGTTCAAACAGGTTTTTGAGTTCAAATAATTAGATGTTTATGTGCTGCATAAAATATTGTTTCACTAATTCAAATCATTTTCGAATAGCTAGTTTATGGAATATGAAAATACAATAAAAGCGCAATATGTGATAAGGCTCCGTGAAGGAAACTGACGACATGATAATTCCTACATAGATGTTTATCTATAGGCCGTTTCAAGCGAATAATGCCTTGGAGAATGCGCAAAATGCGTAGATTTGTATCATCCTGCCCATGCGCAAACTATAACCCTAGCCTTTGCACTTCTTTTATACATGTTGTTGTATCCAATGATTCTGTTAGCGGACAGTGAAGGCTCGGATCAGACTGCGCGGATGCACAGGCTCATCAGGACCGTCGCTGTCTGCATATGCACACCAAAGGCATGTTTTCGCATGACACGGCCCATATTACTTCAAATAGATGACAGAGATCGCTCCCATCACGAAAATATATACCTACATGTATATATTTTGACCCCCTTAAACCCCACTTTTATAGGTGGTTCTAAAGAGTACCCACCATCTATGTTTTTTAGCAGGAATATGAAAAATATTAGAGTTTTTTTTTATCTGAAAATTTTCAGTTTTTGGAGACAAAATTTTCTATATATTAGAGTAGGCATGTTTTCGTAATGTACAGAAAGAAGTTTGGAGATGTAAGACCAAAAAAAGCGAAAAAAAAAAAAAAGATAACAAAAATAAAAAATAAATAAATAAATAAAAATAATAATAACAATAATAATAATATTTTAAATATTTTCTTATTTTTCATATAAAATTAGACTTCTTGAGTTGTGCACTCTTTGTGGGTCTTTGTATCTGCTCGCTACTTGGCTTTTGTCGTGTTTAATCCTTTTTAATACAGTGAATCCTCTTTACAACGACAGCATTTGTTTCCTAAGACGTTGCCATTAAAATGTTGTACAGAATACTTAATGAGCAGATTGATACGTAAGAAAGGTCTTGTTTTGTTTTTATTTCCTCATATATGTTTTTGGTATTTGTTAGAATCGCCTTACTGGGGCGATTCTAACAAATATTCAAAACATACGTTTCTTTAAAGTATTAAATACAATATTCTTTCATAATTTGTGACTAATTGTTACTTCTTAAGCGAAGGTTTCGTGACAATCAAATTGTCATTATAACGGAGCTATGTAAATGAGACAAAGAAACTTATATTTCAGAATGTCTTAAATAGAATGCAGCATATATATATATATATAAACGCGAAGATTTCACTGTTGACTGTTCCAGCACGGTCATTCTGATGCCGTTCCTCTTTGTTCCTCTTTGTTCTATTTTCGATGACATGTTCTTTTGTGTTGTTATTTCTTATATTTACTCTTGATAACTATTATCCGAAGGCATTGGTCGGGGTGTGTGTTGGGGGCGGGGGGGGGGGGGGCGTGGGAGGTAGGGGTGGGGGGAAGGTGGAGGGGGTGAAGCGGGGGTGGAAAGGTGTGGGAGAAGGGGTGGGGGCTGTGTTCCGTGATTAGTACATTTCCTGTTTTTATATTTTTTCAATGGTTCTGTATTCTCATAGTATCGTATGCCCCTTTTGCCATAGTTTTCTCCCTTGAAAGGGCTTAAATTTCACTTAATTTCTCTAATTTCTGAAGGAACCGTCCAAACATATATCAGGGATCAATCACTGAGTACTGCTCTAATGATGCATTGGGGACAAAGCCACCAGCAATGGTGTCGACGCAATTGTTGCAAAATATACAAAAAATAACAGTATCGAGTTCAGAGTGCTGGAGGGACACGCCTTTCTATAGACCATCCGATATGCTTGTGGTATTGTTTTCATATTACAATAACCTTAAATGATGGCATGAAAAAGTAGTAAAACAGGGCCCAGTTGTTCAAAGCGTCCTTAGCTTAACGAGCTCGTTATGGGTCATTTCGTTAACTGTTTTAGCGGATTCAGTATACAATATTCTGATTTTTTTTTGCTGAAAAAATGTGAGTAGCTTTTGCACTCAAAAGCTACTCACATTTTTCAGCAAAAAAAAAAAAAAAAAAAAAAAAAAAAAAAATCATCATATTTGCGTATCACTCGACGAAAATTTTAACGAGTCGTTAACTAAAGATGTCGTTAGCTTTAAACAACTGGGCCCAGGCGTCCAGGCAGTGCGACATTCGCAGAGAATAGCGTACCAACAACTTAAGGAGGTAGATTAAACAAACTACGACGGACCGTGTAGGCGTAATTGTCAGTACGCACATTACGCATGTGCGTAACATGCGTAAGAAAATATTTGCGATAAAGAGACATCAACTAACATAACCTAGTTTACTTCTTTTACACAGGGGTTGCTCTGTAAGTATAAAGAATTTATCGATTTAAAAACAGGGGCTACCCTCAAAGGAAAGAATTTGCTCCCATCAAGATTGCATGTGAGCCCAGCGAAGAGTCCGATCAGCCGCGCCCGGCGAAGACTCAGATCAGCCTGTGCATCAGCATCAGCGCAGTCCGAACAGTCTTTACAGGGGAGCAAAAGATTATAAATGCATCATGCGGACAGGGACAGCGAAGAATCTTATCAGCCTACTGAATGCTGTGTCCCGGCTCTTCTGCTGTTAGTTTAGTACAACTGCGCACATAAAGGGGACCGCTCACGCACTTTACAGTACCGTTTTGAAACGTGAAATATTTTTGTTTTACAAGCATGATTGTTGAACATCATTTCAAGAAATTTAATACTTTTATCGAGCAATAAAATCTATACAGGCTATAAGAAACATGAGAAAGAAGATAGAACTTTCTAAAACAGCCTTGGCCTATTAAATACTTCTGTTCCGAAACTCTCAGCATTTTTTGTAGAACCTTGTTGCTATAACAGAAGGAACATCTGGTATTCTCAATACCTGTAAAGAAAAGAGAAAATAGAACCGCAGTACCGTCAATTGTAATGTAAGAATATAGGGATCAAACATGGTTTTTCTTGCATTAACATTCGCCAGGTCCCGTGGGAAGTGTTGAAAACCGAGGCCGAAGGCTACATTTCGCGTTATTTCTTGCACTATTTTGTTTCGCTTTTTCACCGATGTCTCGCGAACGTAATTTCCACTGAGTGACTATGCTCGTTCTAGGGTCGGACAGTACACACCTCGTAACGGTAGCAAATCTGTGGCCCCGGTACGATCATATTGAAAGTTGCGTAGCCGTGCATTAACAGCGCGTGAATTGCCTTGTTAATACACGGCTTTTCGCCGGTTAATGCATCGCTATTAATAACGTGCGACACTGCTTTTTATGCAATAATATAGGATTATTGCACTGATATTGGTGAACACTGTCCCGAGTTGGAATATCGAAGAACGCGTCCGTAGATATCTCAACGAGGGACAATATTCACCAATATCAGTACAATAACTCTTTTAGTATATAGGTATACATATTGTTCTCTCGTTTTGCTTCTTATTCTGCATTTTGGTTAAAGACACTACAAATAGCCCTTTCAGAAGGTGATATCATTTTTGCACTAGTGCAATGTCAACATGCTATAAGTTTTGCACTGTTGCTGTTTTGCTGAGAATCAAGTCGTAAAACAAATTATTTGAGCAAAAATCAATTGCGTTGCTTCACTTGCGACTACCAAACTTGAAGAGTAAATTATATAATGTTTTGGTCCAGCGTGACGGCGTATTTCTTGACGTGAAGTGAAAATGACATCAGCAATTTTTACGTCAAACAACGTCAACATTTCACGATGGTAATAAAATTTGAGAATTGTTAATGGTCGACAAAGAAGCATTACTGACCAAAAGAAAGCGTTCAGTTTTGATATTGCGTGCTGGTATAGAGAAATATCGGCATCATTGTGCCTCGGATTTTATTGTTCATTTCTGATCATTTAACTAAATCAATAATGAGTTGGCATTAGTTGGGTAATAAAACAGTTATTTCATGGCTATTTTTGTGGAATAGTCAAAACTACTGCCCGAGGTGCCGTGGACAGCTTGATGTACTATTGCCCGAGGCCAGCCTAGGGCAACAGTACATCGAGCTGTTCACAGTACCAAGGGCAGTAGTTTTGACTATTCCACAAAAATATTACCCAACTAACAAATCAACTGACGTCAACATTGCGTGATTTCGTTGACGTAACTCCGGCGCGTGCCAATTGAGTATAGACATAATTATTTCATTTTGCTGTGTATAGTACGTTGGGTAATAATTATAGTTATATACGAGGGTCCTGCAAAAAGTTTTGTCACTGGGTTCGGATTACTTCAGTGCTACGTTTTATCAAACATATTTTTATTACAAACCTTCAAAGTATTCCCCCTTTACTGAAACACATTTTTGTAACCTTTTTACCCAGTCGCGAAAAGCAGATAAATAGTCTTCTTTTTGGTATCTGTTGGAGACACTGATTATAAGCGCTGCCAAGAGAACTTCTAGACGTATACTTATTTCCAGAAAGCATTTTCTTAAGCATTGAAAATAAAAAGAAATCACAGGGACTCAGGTCATATGAATAAGGTGGATGGTTTAAAACTTTCACCTTTTCAGAAGCCAAAAAAGACTTAACAACCTCACACTTATGAGAGGAGGCGTTGTCATGAAAAAGGTGGCCTCCTGACCATCATTTTCTTGGTCGTTTCTTATTGTAACAAGTACATTGGTCAGTGTATATGACTGCATCTATTTCAATTTGAAATAACGCGGTTAGTTGGAAAGCAATGTGCACGAAATAAACTGGTATCGTTAGCTATTTAACACACCATTCAAGTGCAGTGAAGTATTTTAAAATATACCTGGGATAAACTTTAGGAAGCCAATTAGTGACAGAACTTTTTGCAGGACCCTCGTATGGCCATTTATATTGGATTTTATCGCCTATTAAGTTGACAAGTGTTTAATAGAAAATGTATGGTTGACATGGAAGTCATCATAACGTTGCTTGTTCCCGCCAAAGTGTTTTGTAACGTGTGGTCATACGATTTTTAGCTCGCTTGAACAACGTCCACGGAGAGCTATTGTACTACCCTCGGCGTCGATGGCGGCGTCGGAGTCGGTATTGGCGTCGGCGTCGGCGTCCACAAGTGTTAAAGTTTTTGTTAAAGTTTTTAAGACCTTATTATTTCCTAACCTTATCACCGATTTTTCTTTGGTATGATGATACATATCGGTCCAAACTTTTGCGCAGTACCATCTCCACCACCCTAGGTCATGTTAGGGTCAAGGTCACAGACTTAGAATTTTCATGTTAAAATTTTACGTCTGTTAGGATAATATGATAAAAGGGCTTTATCGCATTTTTTTTTCATTTCACCTCAAGATGGCCGGATACAAGAGGCCGGATACACTTGGTAGAGACTTTGGCCAGTGTAACAGAATAGACACCTTTCGTGACAAGCATACATAATCTCCTCTGAAAAGACTCTTCTAAAAAAACAAAATTACAAAATTTTACCTCCAGTGGGGGCGGATTTGCGGAGGTGGGGGTAGATTCTTACCTTTAAGAATAAACCCTCTTTAGAATCGAGGTAAACTAATTCTGACAGTGTAACCTCCCCTAACACAGTATCATTTTTCCTTAAGGATAAAACATAATTGTCTCTGTCAAAATTAAGGAAAATGTTTGCTCTCTCATGGGAGATAACTCTTTTAAAACTGTTTGCCTCTCTTCTGAAAAGGCGTCTACTCTAAAAGGATCGAATTTGTTCCCCATTACGAAAACATAAATATATAATTTTGACCCCCTTGAACCCCACTTTTATATAGTAAAACTGGGGTTGAAAGGGGTATACATTATTTTCGTACTTCTGCTCAAAAGCAAAGATTGTGGGTACTCGTTAGAACCGCCTCGCTGACGCGGTTCTAACGAGTATATACAACGTATGTTTTGAGCAAAAATAAGAAAACTATCAGAATTTTTATCTGAAAACTTTCAGTTTTTGGTAGGCCTGTTTTTGTAATGCACGTAGCTTTAGAGGGGTTATGAAGTTAAAAGCTTAAGCATTAACACGCTAATAACAAACAAAAGAACACTTTTTTTCTTTGGAGGGACGGTGGGGGTGGGGGCGGGTGGGGGTGGGTGAGGTTATTATTTTTTACAGACAGATTTTTAACAGACCAGACTTTTCTTTCAAATTAGATAATTTGAATGAAATGTCAAGTACTTTCTGCTAAAAACCAGAAAAAATATATCGCAATTTTTTATTTGACGATAGAGTGTCAAAGCTTAGTATGTATATTAGACGGAAAGCTTAATGGCAACTCAGATATGAGTCGAGGCACAGCATTTCTAACAAGCTTACATGTGCGCCAAGCAAAGAACTCAGATCAGCCCGCGTATTCACGCCGGCTGATCAGAATATTCACTGTCTGCCTCAAGACGCTTTGGATACTTGGCCTATTACATAGTGGCCTGCGAAGATTCTGATCAGACTGCGCGAAAGTACAGGCAGGTCTGAGTCTTCGCTGTGCGCTCACGCAATCTTGTAGGAACTGCTGTGTCCAGCTCATTCATGTGTCCTAATGCTTCTGTCCACCTTACCGCATTACTGTTAATTCCATTTGCAGTAAGCGTGAAAGTATGTCTTTTCCCAGTTTTAACATCTTTAGGCGTCGCGTCAAATGTTATGACGCCATCTTTGAACGTTACAAAAAGCTGCAAAGAAAAAAATGGGATTGACATGTAATGGTGAAAGGTACATGTATAACGTACATAAAACATAATTATCTAAATGCTACGATATTTACTTTTATGGAAACTGTTTAGTGGATAAAATAAACCGGGTCATCGAAAAAGAGCCGTTATATGCCTACAGCAACGGTTGGTTCAGCCTGCTCCCTGCCGGAACCTATGCGGTTCGCTCATGAAAGTGCTCGGCAAATGGGACACTTAAGCAAAAAAAAAAAAAAAAAAAAAAAAAAGGACGTGTGGCCTCGCTAAAGGGCCGGGCATAGTTTTGCATGAAATATCCAATTACAAAGTACACAAGAAGATAAATACATACATTTATATTATAAAACGGATTCTCTTCTTTCTCTCTCCACTCTAAAGGTGTGTTGAGAGTCATAACTTTTTTGTTCACCACACCCTCCACAACAATGGTGTAAACAAAGGAATTTCCATCTCTCTTAATTGTGATTGGTGCGTGTTGTTGCTCTTGTTGTCGCCAAACCCCTTTCATCTCTTCGGACATCTCTGTAAAGGTATGAACCACTATGTGAGAAAATGTACCTTCCATTACGAAAAAAAGCCTATTCAAATATACTGAAAAATTTACCACCAATTTTCAGATAAAAATTCTGATATTTTTCATATTTCTGCTCAAAACATAGATTGTGGGCACTCGTTAGAACCGCCTCGGCGAGGTGGTTCTAACGAGTACCCATAATCTATGTTTTGGAGTAGAAATTTACATGATAGATGATATCATTAAGTGTTTTGTTTCTTTGTCATAATACGTTTCTTCGTCATTTATTACATAAATGACATTTTCACCGAACAGCTTGTTTGTATTTATTTACCCATCTCAAATTGAACTCGGACCTTCCAGAACGTTAGAGAATATAGACTGGCTTTCTTTTCCGGTTGGGATTATTTGTGTTTGAGCTATGCTGCTTTTGCATTTAAACCGGAAGGGAAGGCCGTCTTGTTTTCTATAGCAAGATAAGTAACAAACCTTATTATAAAGCACTTTTACAGCTAGCTAACTTCACCCTAGGTCCCGATGCTACTCTTAATAAAGAAATACATAAAAATTCGGTTCGTATAAAGGCTCCCAACTCAGTTAATGCATCAAAGCGAAAACATAAAAATCAAATTGATCACTATAATAAACAAAGACGAGTACTCATGGCTAATTCTACTGTATGCCAGAGTAAATGAAAACCAATAGTTGAACCACGGCGGGCCAAGCCAAAGACATATCTTCAAGCCCCAACCCACTGGTTAAAGTTTTATTTAACATACCATATGAACAAGTAACGTAAAATAATGAAAACCAATACAACAAATCTAAAATGCCTTTATTAGAAGGTGGACGAAATATGTTGGAGCAAAAGCTCTCAATGTCAACTTGAAGCATATATGCGATATAATGATTAACATATGTTGCTCCAAAAGCGTTTACATATACAAAGCTACAATAAAGTACCCTAAAGCTTATAGTGCAGGATTATTGGATTATTGCATTGGTGATACTACTTGCTAAGCTACAAAAAAACAAAACAAAACAAAAAACAGTTAAATTTCTACAAGAAATAGAAGATTGATTAATTGCTGTGTGTTTTCTATCTGACACAGACACGAAGCTTCAGCTTGATAGTCAAACTGTTCTTTTGCGTCATAGAAGCGGGTTTGTATTGAGGTTTGTTCACCTGGAATGAACTAAACAGTTATACATTAACACTGCAATACAAAGGTGCATTTCGACAGATATTTATACGCAAGGAGCGCATCTTTGATACGAAATTGATACGAAATAACCGACTAAATATACTCGTATTAACATTTTTAAAAAGCTAAATGAATTGTATATGTGGATTATTAAGAAAAAAGAACCATATATTCATGTCGAAATTTCCCAGTCAAACGATGAAAGTGCAGTCTGCTGATTTTATCGGGTTATTGTTTGTTACATCACGTAGCTTGTATCAGTCAACGTTCAAATTGTTCAGTAACATAGTCCTTGTGCATTAATAAACCGTTGTAATTCATAGAATTTCAAAGGACGTTGTATGTTTCATTTAGATACCTAGGTCTTTAATCCGAGGCTGCCATGGTACAGAGTTATCTCCCAATTTTACAATACGACGCTACCATTTTGCGACAACAATGGTAAATAATGGCAGAGATATTAAGCTTAAATTCGAGACTAAAATTATGCTTTCGAACGGAGAGTGGAATTTTCGTCTCAAAAAGAGGACTCAGCAACTGGACATTAACTCTTTTTTTAATTAAGTAAGTTTGCGAAACAGTACACATAATGCGTTAATAAAAACGGCAATAAAAAGTATTACATAAGTGGTATGTTATAGAGGTTAATAGTTTGTGTCAAGGAGAGTGCGCTGTGTTCTAGTGTTTGTGACTTTTTACTACAACATGCTTATGTAACACGTCTTAGCCATATTCTAGATGCGCCAGTATTTGTTTTTATAAATAGTGATACTTTGCTATTGTCCAAACATATCGTGAAGACATGTCCAATCTGAACTGGAATTTCACTGCCTTTTAACAGTACGAGAATTTCGTGTTATTAATGTGTGTCTAATATCCGCTCTAGGTATTTATCAGTCTAAAATTGTTCCCAATCTTGCAGACTCTTATAACGAGAAATAGTTAGTTCTGAACACTAAGTGCTGTTTCGACATCAAAGTGTCTGCTTAGATGATAATGTACCCAGATAATAGTGGCCCGCCTATTGTCCGGAGTTTTATCATTAAAGCGATTATGTGTTCTATCTCATACATTTAAGCCGGAGCACAGCATTTCCTACAAGATTGTACGTCCGCCCAGCAAAGATTCAGATCAGCCTGCACATCCAGGCCCAGTCCGGCCGAGGCATGCGCTTTTCATTTTGTAAAACCTAAAATAATTAAGGATAATGGGCACACTTTCATAGGATGCAACCGTATGAAAAGCGATCTTCTCTCTAAATTATTTCCTTTCATAGTAGACTCCTTTTCAGAGAGGGTGTGTGTGAGGGTGGCGGGGGAAGGGGAATGGGGTTGTTTAATGTGCAGAAAAACACATAGGAAGTCACAAGAGTTGCTCTCTTGTAAAAGATGTATCCACAGCCCATAAAACTGTAGGAACGAAATAGGTAAACACTAAACAGACAGAATATATTCAACATTTTTCTGCAACCTGTATAATCTAGGCAACCATGGATATATCAGCCCTGGGAAGACACAGATTATCTTGCGTAAGGCTTTGGGTGTTTGGTGACGGAAAGAGTGTCATGCGAAGACCCAGATCAGACTGTAGATGTGCAGGCTAAAGTTAATATTCGCTGGCGCACTTGCAGGTGAGAACTCAGAGGTGGTTCGAAGGACCCTATGGCTATAAATTACATTTTCATGGGAAATTTCGTATACATTTGATACACTTTTTTATACTTCTCTTTAGCAAGTCCATTTTAATACCTGTGAATGTGTGTAAAATTCCTGGGTGAGTGACAAACAGTGAAGACCCTGATCAGACGCCGCGTTCTGCGGCGTCTGATCTGGGTCTACACTGTTTGCTTAGGCCTCTCTGTCCGAATACGTAGAGTAAGTACGGTAACATGGTTAAATCGAATCCCTAAGAAATTCTCCTGGATCCGCCCGCGTGTATGAAATGCAATGCCTCTTCTCATTTGTTGTACAGTGAACCCTCATTATATACAACGGCAGTATTTGTTCCCAAAGACGTTGCCATTAAAATGAATTTGCTGTTGTAAAGAATCCTTAATGAGCAGAAGTATATGTTTAGTTCTTGTTTTCTAATAGAAGATATGTTTTGAATATTTGTTAGAATCGCCTCACTGAGGCGATTCTAACAAATTTCCAAAGCATATGTTTCTGTAATGTATTAAATACAATATTCTTGCATAAGTTTGGTACTATTTTTACCTCTAAAGTGAAGATTTCGCGACAGTCAAATTGTCATTATAACGAATTTTGTCGTTGTATCGAGTGTCGCTATAAAGAGGGTTGTCTGTACATTGAACTTATTGTGCGGATGCATAGACATACAGAGCGGAAGACAAGCAGACAAAAGACATTTTAATTAAATGCCGCCACTTCAGTACGCTTTAGCGTGTATAGTACTGTAAGCTTTTAGTACAATTGCTATCATTTGAGCCGGAGAATAGCCCTTTAAAAACATGCATATGCACCCATCGAAGTCTTAGATCAGCCAGCATATCAAGGCAGTTCGATTAGAGTCGTTGAAGAGCACTCTTTGAGTAGACAAAGATCTAAAGAGTCTCCAAAGAGTCTTCAAAGCGTCTTCAATCGGACAACTAAGACTCTTCAATGACCGCACGTGCAATTTGGTAGTAAATGCTGGTCCCCTGGCTCATATTTATACATAATGAGTGTTTGAATGGGGTAACCGATTAGCGATTCAGTATTGTATTGTATATTGATTATAGTAAAAGAAAATCTGAAGTGGCCATAAAACAGGCCTTATGGAGGCTGGTCCTTTACAGCTTCTTAAAAGCAGTATTGACAACAATATCACAAAGAGTATGCATGGTGTCATGCATACCAATGATTTGATGATTATTACTCCGAATGAATGTTACAGGATATGGTTCGATGTCCATGTGAACTGGAGACACTTCAATAGAAGTATATTGATTTGCCAACATCAATGTGCAAGTCATTGGGACAACATCAGTTCAGATCCACTCTCTGTGCCACCCATGCTGTTATCTGCCTCATTTCAACCAATACTGCGTGTTTTCCAGCAGCAACGCGTAGTTTAATTCAAATTCCCCAACACAGGTTTGCAGTTTCGTCGTATTCTGAGTATAAATGCTACGAATACTTTACTCGTCCTTAAATAATGGTTGCATGTGAGAATTATCTCCCATTTAGTTGTCTGGCAGACATAATGAACGTTACTATTGCATTTTATCGGATAAACCAGCGATTTAATCAGTTTAATGAATTTGTTGTTGATTCTGCCTTAAAGGAGCTGATTTGTTTTTAGCTCGGCACTCGTAGGCTCAAAATGGCAGTAGCACAATAAATGTGCCAGTCCATGTTGCAGAGGTGTACACAGAAGAACACCCTATATTTTTTACCCTGCATATTTTCGCAGATGTTCCTCTTCAAGGAGCAAAAAAGTAGACATGAGAATATTGTAAAATACCTTGAAATGTTGATTCAGCTAGTGCTACATGCATGAAAGTGCGTTTTAACATAATCTAATTGTTTGTTAACCTTTGTAATAGTGGGTAAGGGCATTTAGAGAAGTATCATGAAATTGTATGTTGTGTGTACTCATTATAATCGCCTTATCGAGGCGATTGTAATGAGTACACTCAACATACCTTTATTGTACAAAAGATCAACAATACTTCCCTAAATCATCGCCATTTGCTTCCTGACCTGGCACCATGATTAACCTCAATAGCTCGAACTACCCATGTCCCGAACAATTTTTCATGGTCCCAAAGATGTTCGAGTCACTGAAGGTCGACTGTTTATATTGCGAAGGTAGGGTTGTGCAGGGGTCTCATAATTGAATATTCAGGTGGGTTATCAAGCTTTTGCAGTAAGCAAACCCACGTTCATTATGGTTATTTGTATTAAAGTTTTATATATGATAAGTATGTCTTCATCAAATCTACCTCGTTTTTACAGAACAGAGCATGGATGGCTCGAACGTCTTAGGGGCCATGGATATTTGTTCTAGAAATGGTCAGCTCGAGCCACTGCGAGTTAATCTAAGGTCAGACGTATTCCTCCTACTGGTAGCATGTAAACCAGTAATACCTTTTCATATGGGGAGTCTAGGAGTTGAACAGTCTCTAAACAAACCTAGCCTGTCTGTGGTGATGGTCTCATGGTGTTGGTTGGCAATCCTCCGCCTACGAGGTAGCATGTTTCTTGCAGTTCATGCTGTGCAAACGAACACAGCATGGATCATCGGAGTGGTTTTGGTTTCTCTGCCATAATAGTTTTTTTCCCTGACATCCCCCTTGGGCAAAATTTTTGCACCACTGTATTCTACTCTTCATTACCTTTGATTTGATATGCAACATGACTATGTTTGTACAAAATGAATTTTGGATCCTTCGGGGTCACACCCCCATGGCCTGGCTCCCAGAGGTTACATCAAAATTCCAAATGTATTCCTCCAGTCCTCATCCATGGGGCTATCGCCCGTGAGTCTCGAGATTTTAGCTTAAATGGTCTAGGAGCAATGGTGTGACGGACGGACGTGCAGACGGACGTGGGATATCACAATATCCCCGCTTTTTCTTCAAAAAGCGCGGAGATAAAAGTCACAAGAGTGTCTTCCTGGCAAAATAGCGGAAAATCTACTGTGTGTTCCTAGTCCTCATAAGCTGGTTTTACATAGCCCCGTCGGTGATATAATTCTTGCATACCAGACCGGATTTTCCGCGATTTTCACCAGTGCTGACAAATCTTAATCTTATCTTACCCCGCCTATCCGACCCGTGGGACTGGTAAAAAATGAAGACCTTAACGTGCATTCCATACAATGGTTGTATAGGAGGTCAAATGTTTGCATCGTCAAGACAATAGTTGTACAGACGATTGACGCTAAGAACCTGATGTCATTTAATGTTTCGTTGGACGTCGACGGGAAGAACCTAACGTCAGTCTTCGATGGCGTCTGCTTCTTTGAAAGGTAAAAAGAAACCCTAACAAACGCTAAAATGGCATTTAATAAGTTCTAATTAATATCTAAAGCTGCATTATATCAAAAGGTATGCAAGAAAAAGACTTTATCATGGGTGTTAGATGCAGAGTGAAAAATATTTTCCTTGGAATAATTGTTCGGCATCAAGCGATAAGCCTCGTCATGCCGAACACTTACCCGCGGAGGGGATTTTTCAGTTTGCGTCTCAACTCATCAAATATTCTTATACATGTAATCCAAAATTGATACCGCGTTAAAATATTGCTTTCTAACGTCTATCTTTGCAGCAGACTTTGACGTCAGACGTGTGACTACTGATTGCGTTCTTTGTTTCTGTTGTTTCTAAATGTTTAAAACCTTGCAGACAGAATGACAAACATACTTTCTTTTATTGACAATGAAACAAAAGGCAAACGAGTCGGAGCAATAAATAAACAAATTAACTGGGCAAGACGGTTTGTCACATTGTGTACAAATGAACACACCCATTATTTGGACATACCACTGTCTTATAGTTGTTTTGCCATATGAGCCTATGCACAGCATTTCCTACAAGACTGGATGTCTGATCAGTGTCTTTGCAGGCCACCGTGGGTAGCCATGGTTTCAAAGCATCTTCAGGCGGACTGCAAAAATCCTGAGTAGACTGTGCGGAGGCACAGGCTGATCTGAGTATTCGCTGGGCGCACGTGCAAACTTTAAGGAAATGCTGTTGCCCGTCTCATTTTACTCTTTTGGCGCCAAATTTCAGACGACATTTGTCGTCTGCTTTTTAAAAAAGCAAAACAAAAAAAAAAAAAAAAAAAAAAAAAAAAAAAAAAACAAACTATCGTTTGGAAAGAAGTTTATATGTAAAGTTGAAAGACTGAATGTCAAACAGCGTAGATCCAGATGAGACGGCTCAATTTGAGTCGTCTCATCTGGATCTATGCTGTTTGCAAAAGCCTATTATCATCGACTGTGGCAGTTAAAAGCTTGAAAGAGTTAAAAGGTTAACTTGTTCATACAGAATCAAGGTCTCGTAATTGCTATCGGTTTTGCCAATGTCATGCATTTATAAAGGGTGACGTGCCCACAGTACTTTCGACATCCTTTTGAAAGATGCCTTTTGCATGGTGCTTTGTTCTTAATGTAAATATTAATTTGCAATTGACAATATTTTATCAGGAACCATTTTTCTTCTCTGTTTCTGCGATTTGTTTTCAAATATTTACCACATATTTAGTTTAACGTTCAAAAATGAGTCCGAACTATGCAATTTTATAGCAAACTGAATAATTGGAAAATTGTATAAGAAAAAAATCATGTTTGGGTTTTCCCCACTGATTTTTGACTTATTGATAACTTAAAATTAATAATGTTTCATAACAATAATGTAAAACTATCAGAGTTTATTACATTTCTTCCAATGAATTACCTATTTTTCTCTGTGAAAGAAAACCCGGTAATCGCTCACCAGTGAATTATTTCATTTCTTCAAATGGACTGTTTTCACGCGCTAATTAGTAACTGTTTTCACGCGCTAATTAGTGACGTAATTCTGTGACGTAATTTATTTGAAGGATTGTGCGATCTTTCGCTTTCAATGCTTGAATCGTGTTCAATATACAAAGAAAAAATATTTATAAATATGATTATAATTCGAGGTCTTTATTTATTTATTATTTTTTTTCAGCAGTTCAAGGCCGGGCATCTCTCAATATCATATGAAATTCCCACGCGTCACAAACGTAAGCTACAACATCCAACTAAAACACACATTATGTGTGGGGTTGGGGTTGGAGTTGGGGTAAGAAATGTAATAAACAGTTTATTCGTTTGTTTTGAACGATAGCGGAGAAATAATTCACGTGTGTTCTTAGGTTTTCCTGTAAAAAACTCGTTCGCTGTCTCTCACTCGATTTTTACACGGAAGCCTTAGAACACTAGTGAATTATTTCTCCGTAATCGGTCAAAAATACAAATAAACTCTATTTTTGTAACCAGTGGACTTAGTTGAAATCCTGCAACATAATTACTTAGCTTTCGATTTTTGCATGATTTGCAGGCAATTTTACTATGAAAAAAGAAAATATTGAATGTTTTAAAACCAATGACTATTTAACACTTTTTATGCATATGCAGTTACATGTACGAGAAAAAAGGTTTTGCATTGAATTCGAACGAGTTTGCCAATTTACTTCTTCGGAGTAAAACGCCATGCAAAAAAGACGACTTTCTGAAAGATGACATTACGAAAACACACCTATTCAAATACATTGAGAATTTTACCACCAAATAATGAAAACTTTTAGCAGAAAAATTCTGGTAGGTTTCATATTTCTGCTTAAAACATAGATTGTGGGTACTCGCTAGAACCGTCTCGGTGAGAAATAAGAAAATTGATGTATATTCCTGTAAATTCCAATTTTACTGTATGAAAGTGTGATTAAAGCGGGTCAAAACTATATAGACATGTTTTCGTGATGACAAAAGCAGAGTAGGCCATGCAAATATGTAAGTTGGGCCGCGCTATGCCAAAACGTGTCTTCGGGCATATGCGGCCTGCGCATCAGCGCAGTCTGATCTGGGCCTTCGCTGTCCGCAAACAGAATCAACAGATACTATAAACTAGACTTTTTCAATAGAGAGCAAATGCCTGAATGTAATTTTGCGCATGTGTAGAACGATGTGAATCCGCGCATTTTGCGCATGCTCGAAAACACTTTTTCGCTTGACGCGGCCTAGTTAATACTGCATTGAAATACTCTTGTAACAGAAGATTTGAGCAGTTAATAAACCCCTAAAACGACTAGTATTAAAATGACCAAAACATTAATTTGGACCGCGACAAGAGAAATATTACCTTCGAGCATGCGCAGAATATGCGTATTCACATCATTCTGCACATGCGTTAAGTTTCATCCGAACATTTGTTTTCTATTGCGGATCCACAGGCTGATCTGGGCCTTCGTTACCCGAATATACCCGAATACATTTTATATGGCGCTGCTAAATAATGTCTGGCCGGAGGTCCAGTAATCTTGGAGGTCTTGGATGGTGAGCAAAGCGTTTCTTCTTACTCTTTGCATGCTGGGTAATGTTACATGCTTTATTGTCATCTGTGGACTTTATTAAATCAAGTGTCAAACAGCTTGATCCAGCTCAGGCCCGACGTTTTGTCGGGCCTGATCTGGGTCCAAACTGTTTGCAAAGGATATCAGCAGACGACAAAAGTTGTCACTAGCGAGTAAAGAGTTAATAGCAGAAATCCAGTTCAGAAGGAGGCTGATGTACATGATAACATAAAGTAAGTCACAAAAAATATCTCCCTTGTCAAAAATGGCTGTCAATATACCAAATGCATTTTGTTATTATTATTATGGTCGCTCAAATGCATTAAACTGTCTCATCACTATGTCTCCTTTACATTTTATTTTAAATATTAAATATTCTATTCATTTTTTTGTGTGTAAAACTTGACTCGTTAACATTTGAAAAGAGGTTTAGGTACACAATAAAATACGAAATAAAAATGTTCGACTATAGATTGGGCAGAGTATCATAGAAAAAAATATAAACATTAGTCATCATCGTCAAAGTCGTCATCATCATCATCGTCCCATCTATATCTGAAGTAGCGTCTTCGTCTCCAGATATAGTCTCTGTACCTGTCATAGCGGCTTGGGCGGAAGTAATCGTTCCTATAACCTCTCCGGCCACCATAATCTGCGTACTCCATATCATCTGAAATAAAATGCTCATGATTCAGCTCTGTCTGAAAACTTATATTCTCTAACACTTCTGGTCCCGAGGTTATAAAGCATTTTTCGTGCCCCTCAGCTGAGCATGTCGTCTGCTAAGAAATCTTATATTACTAACAATTGCGAATTCTTTCTTGCTAAACATATCTGATCATGAAAATGATTCTGTTAATATCTTATGCTCAGCTGCGTTGAGCCCGAAAAAGGTTTTATAATCTTTGGGCTGGGCTACGGAATACATCGGATTTATTTGCGGCCATTTTGCAAAGGGAGACCACTTTTACAGACAGAAAATTCCCTCCCTATTATTCGAATCTTTTAAAAATAGATGATTCTTAAAGGAACCTTTTTGTTCCTTCTGGAGCAAGTTTTTGCTCCTTACAAGTAGCCACAAATAAGAAAGCAAACAAAAAAAATCCATGTCAGACGTATTTACCTTGAATGTTTATCCTTTTTCCTTCGTTTCTTAACCCATTGTAGACGAGAGACCCGTAAAAGGGAAATTGGCAAACAGTGCAGACTCAGATCAGACGCCGCAGAAAGTGGCGTCTGATCAGGGTCTCCACTGTTTGCAAATAGTTTAGCCATTTTTCTCAAGGAATATGTAAATCTCATAGCCGGACGTATCTAAAATTGAAATTGGACTCTCCCAATATATGGTGATGGAGAGTCTATTCAGTATACAATGGGTTAAAGCATGTAATAAGGATTTCGTATCAAATGAACCGGGACACAGCATTTTCTACAAGATTACATGTGCGCACAACGAAAGCTCCGCCTGTGCATTCGCGCAGGCTTACTCGAGTCTATGCTGTCCGCTCGAAGACACATTGAGGATCCAATGAAGGAAACGAAGAGGTCCTGCAATTTCTTGCACTTTTTTCACCATGATATTTTGTAACTGACTAGGTGTTTTGACTTGTTATGAACTGAGGATATGTTTACCTTTAGATTATTCTATTCTAATTATTTAAAATTGTGCAGTTGATTTGCTGTAGTAAGAACAGCGAGGGGTGTTCGAAAACTCTTGCAAACGCACTATATTCTCAACAATCACTGGCCTTACTGGTACAAAACCAGTACGACACGGATGACTGATTGTTTCTGTACATTGTGTATAAATATACTTGATATCCACAAGCTGGTTCTTTTGCAATTTCGATTGCTTTCAGGTGTACTCATAGACACTGTGTTGAAAATAGTTAGAAAACTAATAGAAAATGTTGCTGAAATCATGGGTTATATAAAATATCACTGTAAGTTGGGATTGAGTGTCAAAAGCATACACGATGAGATATGTGTTGTTTATAGGGGGAGTGGGGGGAGGGTGAGGGGGGGGGGGTCGGGGGGGGCGGGGGATAAACTAATGTCATTTTCCACAGTTAACATAATTCATTACTGGTCAGGAATCAGTCAACGATGCTCCTTATTTAGGTACACCCAGGTCTGCAGTTACGAAATATAACATTAACAAGATCAAATCCATTATTGAGAAAGATGAGCGTTTCACTATCAGACAGCTGGCACAAATGACAGACAAACTTGGATTAGGCAGCTGTACATTTCATTCTGAAGAAAATTCTTATGTTTACGAAGATAAGTGTTTGCTGGATCCCCTTTTTGCTCACTGATGAGCGGAAACGTACGAGGGTAAAAATAGCAAAGCAACTGCTGAAGAAGTACCCAAAATATCAGAAAAAAAGGAGTTTGATAGTCTCAAAACTGGTGATGGTACCTGGGTCCATTTTTCAAAAGGCCAAGTATTGCTAAACGAACACTTACAGCAGAGTTTGTATTATACGCCATTTTCTTCAGAAATTCAGGGCCACTCATGAAAATTGGTGTTCCAAAAATAAGAAAAGTACGTCCGAAAATCGATCTTCAGCATATCCACTTGTTACATGACAATGCTCCAACCTACAAATCCTCAACCGTAGCACAGTTTTTGAAGTCTGAAAAGGTCAATGTATTGTCGCACACTCCCTATAGTCCAGACCTGTCCCCGTGCAATTTTTTTTCTTTCCGAAATTGAAAACAAAACACCTATCTGGTAGGAGACATAGGTCCAGAAGTGCATTGGAGTCTGCAGTTCATCAGTTTCTTATGGGTGTAACCAAAGAAGAGTATGAAAATTGTTTCAAAGATTGGATTAAAAGATTGAAACGATGTGCTCTGGCTAAAGGGGAATATGTCAAATGTAAGTAGTCAAAAATCAACTGCTAATTCATATCTCGGAGAAAACGCATCATTTGCAAAGTTTACGAACACCCCTCGTAAGCGTGTGATTTGGACTTTGGCATTGTTTTTAATCTTTTTTGCAACTCCGATTATATCAAACGTAGTATGTGTTTGATTACGTTAACAGATCTATGTGAAATTGTAGTTTAAACATTATTTTATTAGCATGTACAGAGTAAGGGAGTTAAAAACAAAACAATAATTTACAAAAAAAAAAAAAAAAAAAAGGCTCAAAGAAAGTCGACTGACTTTTATATATGTATATCCCTAGAGTTTGTATTTTAGTTTAGCTCTACATAAACCTAAATGACACATACAAGGTTATAGCTTACTATCAAATCCTGGAACATATTTTCACCATACTAGAGTAGCTGATTTGTGCCATGTCTTGTAATTGTATATGTATACCACTGAGTTAGCCAGTAAAATGTTATTTACACTACCTTTTTGTCTTAAATTTCTAATTTTCCTGCACCTGATCAGTTATTTATTGATTATAAGAGAAACAGAACATACAAAAAAACTCATAGTAAGCGAAATTATAAGAACAAGACTGCAGAACATATTACACTTTAACCTCTTTATAACACGGTTCGTTATAACACGGTTTCGGATACAACACGGCTCAAAGATGGATCCCAAAAATGTATAGATTATATAGAAAAATGACCATAAATGGTCATTTTCTATATAATCTATACATTTTTGTTTGGATATAACACGGATGCATAACTAACATGGTTTTTGCTTTGGACCCCAACAATAGTGTTATAAAGTGGTTGTGGTGTAATAATATGAAACATACCTCCTGACATACGCGCCCAACGAAGATTCAACTCAGCGGATGCGCAGTCTGATCAGAGTCTTCGTTGTCCGCATGAAGAAACTTTGCATCTTTGGATGTTAAAATGCGCCCAATTAAGATTCTGACCAGACTGACGCAGAGGGTGAGTACAATCTTCTGTAGGTGCACATTTTCGTAGGTACGTTTTCTGACGTTGCGGCTAATGTTATTTCTTGCGTACCTACTTTGCTTAATACATGTACCAACGGGAATTATTGCATAAAAAGCAGTGTCGCACGCTATTAAGAGCCGTGCATTAACCGGCGAAAATCCGTGTATTAACAAAGCAATTCATACGCTGTTAATGCACGGCTACGAAACTTTCAATATGTACCTACCGGCGCCATAGATTTGCTGCAGTTACGAGATGTGTACTGCCCGGCCCTAGAACGAGCATAGTCCGTTGAAATTACGTTCGCGAGACATCGGTGAACAGGCGAAACAGAAAAGTGCAAGAAATAATGCGAAATATAGCAAATGTTTTCAGTTTTTATGCAATAATAGCGATCGAACATGGTTTTTCAATGCATTAACATTCGCCAGGTCCCTAGGGAGGTGTGGAAAACCGCGGCCTTCGGCCTCGCTTTTCAACACCTCCCACGGGACCTCGGGAATGTTAATGCATGAAAAACCATGTTTGATCCCTATATTGCTGTAACATTGTAATACCGTTTTTTATTCTAAGTTTTCGGACACACATGCCTGAAAAACAGTACAGGCAGATCAGTCGCCACAGACGCCTGATCCGGATTTCCACATTTTGCTATTTATCCAGCAATTTTAGACACACAAACATGCAACAAATGGATGTGGTCGATGGCTCACAAGTATGGCGAGATGTTACATGTATTTAGCACAGCGCCAGAAACGTACCCATGTTAAGCGAAGATTCAGATCAGCCTTTGCATTCGCGCAGTGTAATTAGAATCCTGATTAAGCGCAATTTGGATAGCCAAGGACACAAAGTTTCTTAAGGCGGACAACGAAGACTCTGATCAGACTGCACAGATGCGCAGTCTGATTTGTGTCTTCGTTGGGCGCACATGCCATAAGGTACGTTTTCTCACGTAACGGCTCTTACTTTGTCCATATGTTTAGGGTAAGTATATTGCACTTACTTGGAAATGGCCTTGGACGTCCACGTTGAGAAGCCACGTCCTCAATTAATACAAAAAGAAAAACGGTGAACGCAAAACAAAGTGCCGTCCACCTCATTCTTGTTTGAATAATCACTCCAAACTAATACCAGGTATAGTTTGCATCTGACATTAAAAGGTAGATGGCGGTTGCTTTGTTTTATACAGAAATTTCGGTGACATATACTGGCCCAAAAAGAAGCGCAACACTACTAAATGACCACAGACTCGAATACTAATAGCTAATAGACAGAGGCATAAGGTGGCGAATCTTGCTAAAATCAAAAAGCCATTGCACATTGAGCGGACAGATATACAGCTGGATTTTATATGAAAACATGGTATTGCACGACACAATATTTCATTTTTGGCTTTCAACTATACGTCGAGTTACAGTGTACAGTGATTGGTAAATGCTCATATCACGTAAATACTCCAAGCTACTGTCTGAATTTAAAATGTCGGTATGTTCAAATTCTTTTGGAATGTCGACCCAGAAACGTATATATCATAGAGAATTGACCGGACGTGTACTGGTCATGGAAACACTTTGCTTTATTACGTTTGGCCTTTTAATGGTCTTGACAAGGGGTTTCCTTCAAGATCGGTTTAGCAAAAGAAAACTTTGTATGGCGCATAGTAAACCTCTCATTTTGATCTTTTACGAACGGCTTTAGTATGACATTGTCGTCTTGGCAAATAAAATCGTTTCATAAACTTTAAGAACTAAAGTCCAAGGAGTGTTAGCTACAACGTCAACCATTTTATTAAAAACAAAACTGTGAAATTGTCTGAGTTTTATCGATGTGTATCGTAGTGGCCCTAGTAGATGACAATTGTACATTGTTTTCAGTGTTAATCTACTGCTGTAAGACTCAAGATAATGATATACAAAACCGTACATGTTGCAGTTTAGATACAACTTCAGGACGACAAGTTATACACTTTAACGTCTTTATAACACGGTTCGTTATAACACGGTTTCAGATAAAACACGGTTCAAAAATGGATCCCAAAAATGTATAGATTATATAGAAAAATGATCATAAATGGTCATTTTTCTTTTATGGTCATTTTCTATATAATCTATACATTTTTGTTTGAATATAACACGGTTGTATAACTAACACGGTTTTTTTTTGCTTTAGACCCCAACAATAGTGTTAAAAAGAGGTTGTGGTGTATTATTAGACCCAAGGATCAAGAGTAATGCCCTCTCTTGGATTCCAGAAACTGATTTATGTACACTCATAGGTTAATTTTAATAATGTACGCATAACTGTATCCTACATTTGTATATCTGAGCACTACTTTCTATCTCATCAATGGTAATATTACCAACTAACAAGTTTTTTTTTTTTTGTTTTTTTTTTTGTATATTTGGAACTGGACATTTATTGTCTACTCTTCAGTGGAATTTTGCGCGTTATAAACTACAGTCGACTATCGTTATCGTTATCTCAAAGTCCAAGAACCATTCTGAAATACTTTAATATATCCTTACCTCGACATATCATATTTGCAGAAATGAGGAAAAATAAATCGACAACCATATTTCACAAATGAATATGTAATTTGACGCCTGAAGTTACAAGTATATTAAAAATACTGTGGAAAAGTAGAGAAATTCTCCTCTTTTGTACAATATTTTGTTATTTGTTGTTATATTTCCATGTTAAAACAAGGACCAGATGTTCTCCCCGAGATAAGCGGTTATTCGAGTTAAGCGTAGTCGAGATTACGAGAGTCAAATGTAAATGCAACTCCTGTTGTTCTGCTATATGGCTTTATATGTGGCTTTATATATAATACTGTACTTTGTATATCTTTAGGGTCCTAGTGGTAAGAAAATTTACCCACTAGGTCCCTGTCTATTGTGATTATAAAACTGATCTAGTGTATATTTCAACGTGCATGTAAATCAACAATTCAGACTATCCGAATTGTTTATTCCTAAACATTAAGTATAAATGCAAGAAATTGATGACAAACACGTATAGATTATTTTTATTGTAACAGAAAAAATCGTGTATTCAACCTATTTTCTGCGCAATTCAGAATTATTGCATTTCTTTTTTGAGGCAGTATATGTGCATACGTTTGTTTAAAAAATGCAGTAATTCGTTACTTACAAATGAAGCGCAACGTCAGGAATCGTACCTTCTGAAATGTGTGCCAAACGAAGACTCAAATCAGCTTGCGTATCCGGGCAGTCTGATAAGAGTCTTCGGTGTCCGCATGAAGAAAGTGTGCATCCATGGCTATCCTAAATATGCCCAGTGAGGAGTCTGATCAGCCTGCGTGAATGCGCAGGCTGATCTGAATCTTCGCTGGGCGGACATGTAGGACGTTTTCTGACGTTGCGGCTATGATGTGTTCTGTAACGTTTTCTCATAAAGCATATACACGAGAAACTGTACCGTAAGATTTGTGTGCCCAATGAAAAACCAGGTCTACTTACATTCACCATGTCTTTGCAGGGCATTCTGCGGATATCCAAGGATCAAAGTTTTCTGCAGGTGGACAGCGAAATAGCTGTCCATTTGTATGAAAGGGAAGGCTGGGCTGATATTTTGCTGGGCTAAAATGTCATAAGGCGTAAGTTATATTTTCTAAACTTGAGTCGCAAATGATGATGGATTTTTGGAGCAATCAGCAAGTTGTACGTGGCAACAGGTAAAATCACATTATTGTGACTAATTTAACATTTTTCCGAAAATACATTTCTACAGATCACGTTTAATCAGGTCACTTATTTTTTAGCAAATGCATTTAATCGGTATCTAAAAAAAAAGAGGTGAGGTACTTGAAGAGTGTCATCAATGCGCACGCATCGTGTACCATTGCTTTAAATGGAGAGGGCCGCACGCTTTAAAATGCAATAGTGACCTTTTTAGATAAAAAAAAAACCAACACGATATGCACTTCTTCATACTATGGCAAGGAAACTTGCAAAGTTTCATCATTATAATGCGACAAACGCTGTTTGAGGAGTTTAGGATGAGTTGCGATCACAAGGTTTGCTTGTTACGCCAATAATATTAATAATGATTTTAAAATGGAATCGGTGACAAATCTGAAAAATTCGTCCGAGTTCCGCCAATTTTAAAAAGACATTTAGTACTTGCAATATCACGTAATCTCCAGGACGTCAAATACTAGTAGTAGAACAACATGATGCCGTGTGTCTGTGATGATTTGTATGCTATGTGCTGATCTAAAGATAGTTAATAGTTTGGCTAAGAGAAAGGGGTTTATTGGGAGATTTTGGAGGGTGTTTGTCAGAGCTGTTTACTAGGTAAATTTTGTCTTGTTCGGGTTCACTCTTACAGTAAAGAATTGTGTGTCCCGAGGTACAGTAACTGGAAATGTAACGAAAAGATCTTACTCCAGCACAGGCTCATCTACTACAACTGGGTATGTCAGCTTCCTAGTAATTTTATTGCAGGAAATCTGCTGCAGATAAGGTGCTTTTCAACAAAATGCTAATACAGTATAACCTCGATGGCTCAAACACGGATGTCTCGTTTACCGTGGATGATTCGAACTCGTTTTTGAGTCCCAAGGAAATTCTTCCGATAGCGCAAGAAAACAAATATTTTGGAATTTTAAAGGAAATTTTCTTATTTTATCACGAAAATGTATGTTGTGTGTACACATTAGAATCGCTTCATCGAGGCGATTCTAATGAGTACACACAACATACCATTATCTTATAGAAGATGGTAAAGACATTCCTAGATTATTCTCATTTGCCTTCTGACCTTGCGCTATGATTGACCCTCAGTGGCTCGAACTACCCATGTCTCGAACAAATTTCTATGGTACCAAAGATGTTCGAGCCATTGAAGTTCGACTGTAGTTTTTCTTATGTCTCTATGATAACATTTATTGTGGTACTCATTAGAAGCGCCTCGGCAAGGCGCTTCTAATGAGTATCATAACATATGTTTTCGTGGAGAATTAAGAAATTTTTTTATACTCCCTCTTACCTGGAACTATGTAGAGAAGTCAAAATTGGGGTGATAGTACATGTGGAAGAGTGTCAGGGAAGGTTGTAATGATAGTCTAGAGAAAAAAGAATATAGAAACTGTCCAGGAAGACCCCAAATCACATTGCATAGCCCACCGCTGACGCAAAAAAGAACACATATACCGTGACAGGCGGAACACGTGTCACTAACAAAAAAAAAAAAAAAAAAAAAAAAAAGAACCAGCTCCATTTTCCTCAACAAGAGGCGTCAACTACATGTACCAAACACAACAATAAGAGAACGCACATGACAAAACATATTAAAAAGAACAGCGACTAGCCACAAAGCATAATGAGGAATAAACAGCGCCAAGACCACCACCCCGGAACAGACGGCAGTTAAATCTACAGGCGGGGCGTTAAATTGATTGTACTGGTACCAAATCTTCACTGTTGCAAAAAATATACAAAAATGTATAATGACTGTTTAGCTTGCTTAGAGGCTACCTAACACAATCAGTGAAACATCATACACAAAAGTATTAACATGTAAATCAGATTAAATCACAGTTATGAAACATGGATGATGGCTCATGGCAAACCCCGCAGACACTGGCGGGCAGAGCTAAATCACGACCACATAATGCCAGACATCAAGCCTCTAATGAAAGATTTAGGTCAACATCATCATAGAATCTGAAAACCACCAACCATCTTGCAATGAAAGAGGGAAGAAAAGCTATCAACCATCACTGGGTTAGAAACTAAGCATATAATCTATTGCATAAAAGACAATGAACATATCATTGGACCATGGACAGAGGTGGAAATAGACGAGTCGGAGTTTGGAAAACTTATGTGCCACAGAGGAAAGAGAGTTGACGGTGTATGGGGTTTTCGGAGGTAATAAGCGGCAATCAAATCGCTGCTTTTTACAGGATGTGGTCTGCTGCTCAGCACCGACCTTTATCACAATTATAGAAGTTTTTTAAACAGTGTTCTCTTTTATTTTCAGGTTTGTGATTATGGATATCTATCTGATAATCACTTAATGAATGCAAAAGTAGTCTTCCGAAAAGTCGGAAACAGAAGCCGTTGAACAATTTTTATCAGACTTAATATGTCATCGGAAAAGGGTACTTGAATGACAGTGTGATGTGTTTATGTATTTCCGAGAACTAAAGAAAAGGATATAATATTTTTTTTCGTTTGACTGTGAGGAGTTAAATTACGCACCTCCCCTCCCCTGGATGCATTCCTTTTTTTTAACCGGCATGTAGATTATAATCTCTTATTCGCCTCTTAAAAACACTCCTTGAAGTTGAGCAAAGCCTGTATAATGAACAGTTAGTAGGAAAAGAAAGAAAGAAAGAACAACCAGTAACTTCAAAAGAAAGAACAGCCAGAAACTGAAAAAAAAGCCAGAAACTTCAAAAGAAACAACAGGCAGAAACTTTAAGTTTAATTCTGGCTGTTCTTTCTTTCTTTCTTTCATTCTTTCTTTCTTTCTTTCTTGTTACAACAAACAGGCGCTTGAACTTTCTTTCTTTCAAACTTATCGCGTTTGGTTACGCAAGTGATAGACTGTCTGATCCTGAATCGAATTGGACCGAGTTTGAGTTCTGGCGAAAAGGACCTGAAGTAGTTTTGATCAGAGCCTGCACTGTTGACACGAAACATAGGTTATTTCTGACAAAAGGAAAAAATAAACTACAATCATACACCACTAGAATAAGAAGTGAATCGAGATCATAGATAAGTTAGAAGAAGTTTTTGCATAAGCTGGTGAACCTATATGTCAAGATCGATGATGGTTGAATGTCGGAATCTTATTTCTTCGCACTTGTGACGCATGCTTCCGATTGCATCTACAATGCGTAGTTGAATATAACAATAGTGAGTGCTAATGCAATGGAAACACTGTACAACCAATTTATGAGAAGAGACATTTTGACTGTGATATGCAATGTCTTTAGTACATATTTAGACCACCCTCGTCCAGGTCGTTGTAATTTGCAGCAGCATCAGAATTTCAGAATTAAGGGTGAGGTATCGCGCTAGTAAAACTGGTTTTCGCCCCCAATACTTTTTCCTCCTGGCCTCAAAATTTGGTATGCTGAATGGGGATGATAAGTAGATTACTTTATTGACTTAAGAGCAAAGTCAGAAAAGCAAAATTGTCAGACCTTGGTAAAAGCATATAGGTGTGGTATAAAGTATCCAGATTTTCTTTAAAAATTTTGGATGTATGTATTTTTTTACTTAAGGGGCGTGGATATGCCGGGGCGGGTACCCTTCCTTTTTGAGCACACCTTTACATATCAGTCTTGGTTTGCTGAAAAGCAAACAGGGCCCCGAGGTTATAAAACTTTCTTCATGCTTAACTCAATTGACCATGAAATTTTTCATGCTAATAAATCTCAAATTACTAACAATGCGAAATTCTTTCTTGCTAAACATAGCTGAATATGAAAATTTCTCTGCTAATAAATATGAAAATGCCAACAACAGTTGGCATTTTCATATTTATTAGCAGAGAAAATTCCATGCTAAGCTGAGTTGAGCATAAAAAAAGTTTTATAACCTCGGGGCAGGAAGGCACAAAAGTTGTCTCCTTGTAAAACGGTGCAAATTGCATTCAGTTTATCCATTACCCTTAAACAGCGTTTCCTGTTCGCATCAATTACCTATAAAGACAGGTGTTGCGCAGTAAGCAATTAAACACTTTTATGTAATGTTTTTCATATATTTCAGGACACAGAAACGCTGATCTATGTGCAATTTCATGTTTGTTTTTTAAACGAATATGATTTAAACCTATAACACGTATTAATCAGCTGAATATTAAATGCGGCCTCTATAATTAGTCTCTAATGAAGATGATTTTATTGTCTGTCATGCTAATTTATGCCATATTGTTTTCATTTATTTGTAATTAATGAATATAAATAGAGAAGTATTATGCAAATATGTAATTGAAGCACAGTGAACGAGACTCAGCTATGTTTTTTTTCTGCAACGTGTTTAGCATGGGCGCCAAAAACTAATTACTAATTAACGTTGGTCCTGCTGAACTTGCATATGCTCTGTGTTTGCAAACATTGAGGATCACAATCTGTTGGCTAATCAGGATCTGCAAAGTTTGTCCCCAGGTATGTGAATTTGAATCAACAGCCTGAATCTAGTATTCTGACTGGCTGAAAACTAGAAATGGTGTGGCATCATAATTTATTCCACATGGCAAGAGTTATTATACAGTAAATAAAACAGATGCATCAAAAAGTCATTTGATATATTACATGGATACGTATTCAAGGAAAACACTCCTGTAATATGTTTTGCCTCCCTTCTGAAATAAGATCTATTTTTGAAGAGAAAGAATTTGTTACTTGTGATTGTGCAGTCTGATTAGGACCTTCGCTGTTCACTGCAAGGGTAGGGGGCAGGGCTATGTTCTTATCGCAGACTGAAAGCGTTCATGACTGGGGAAACAGGGGTGATCTGGGGAAGTTCGTTCCAAACAAAAAAAATGAGGTCGTCTGATCAACAGTTTGACATGCATCCAGCAGTTTTATACACATTATCACTTAGCCAAATCAACTTGATAAAGCTCAGATCATGTGTGGTAAAGTTCAGGTCATGTGTGGTAAAGTTCAGGTCATGCGCGGTTAAGTTCAGAACATGTGTGGAAAAGTTCAGGCCATGTGTAGTCAAGTTCAGGTCATGTGTGGTAATGCACAGGTCATGTGTGGTAGAGTATAGAACGTGTGGTACAGTTCAGAACATGTATGGAAAAGTTCAGAACATATGTTGTAAAGTTCAGGTCACGCATGGTTAAGTTAAGATCACGTATTGTAAATATGTGTGGTAAAGTTAAGGTCATGTGTGGTAAAGTTCAGGTTACTTGTGGTTTTCTTGTAATAATATAAGAAAAATATCATCAGTTTGTTGTCTGCTGAATTTCGCCCATAGAGTGTTCAAGATGCGAAATCGAACGACAATTACACACACGCAAATATCTACGGTATTTATCGGAAGTATTCGGACAGACAGGCTTAAGCAAATAGAGTTGGGCCAGATCAGACCCACAGAACGCTGAGCTTGATCAAGCTGTACATAGAATTCTTCTCATCCAACAGTTTTATCTCATCCAAAGGTTAAATGGAATTATGTGGTAAGGCGTTAAAGTGTCCTAATATAAAGGGAGAATACAGTAATCTTTTGCCGACTTTCTTAAAGCAAGAATGGAACTAAAGGTAAATGGATTCAGCTAAAGGATTTTGCTGCCATTTTTAAAAAAAAGTAGATAATTTTGTGACTTCTTGTTTACTTTCCTACACACCACGCCCCACCCCTCTCTTTCCAAAAAGAGCTACTGCAGTGCGAAAGAAATCCAATACAAGAAAAAAAATGTAAGTTTATGTCTTTGGTTGTCTTCTTTATTGGTAGTTATGAAATATTGTCGAAAAGCAAAGGCTCCTACCAAAATGTTGCGTTCGGGGCACCGTGATATTTATGCGCATTTAACCTTTTTTATGCTGAATAAATTAAGATGCCACGCCCACTTCTAATTTTCAGCCAATCAGTTTACTTGATCTAGGTTCTTGATTTAAATTCACATACTTAATGACAAACAGTATAGATCCGGATCTAAAGCCAACTGATCTGGATCTACACTGTTTGCAAAGGCAGGGTATGTACGGGATCAGCAGGACCAGGGTTAAGAAAATGATGTACGTATGTATGCAAATTATGACAGGACATAAATGGCAAAAGGTGGCCAAGTCCATGTTTTCTATCTTTTGTCCTATCAAGAAACATGACAAAGTCTTGTTATAATGCAGATGTGACATTTATGGTTTTAACCCTTGTCCTGCTGAACCCTGATATACTTTGTCTTTGCAAACAGTGTAGATCCAGATCAGTTGGCTTCTGAAGAAGAAGCCAACTGATCTGGATCTGCACTGTTTGCCATTAAGCATGTGAATTTATATCAACAATCTGGATTAAGTAATCTGATTGGCTGAAAATTAGAAATGGGTGTGGCATCTTAATTTATTCAGCAGGACAAGGGTTAAGATTTATTGAAACATGGTGCATTAAATTTTCACTTCATACTCCAGAGCAAACCAGGCCCCGAGGTCATACATTACGAAAACACGTCTATTCAAATATATTGAGAATTTTACCACCAAAAAATGAAAATTTTCAGATAAAAATTTCTCATATTTTTCTAATTTCTGCTCAAAACATAGATTGTGATACTCGTTAGAACCGCCTCGATGAGGCGGTTCTAACGAGTACCAACAATCTATGTTTTTGAGCAGAAGTAAGAAAAATAATATATACCCCTGTAAACCCCAGTTTTACTATATAAAAGTTGGGTTTAAGGGGGTCAAAATTATATAGGCATGTTTTCGTGATGAAACTTTTTTCATGCTCAACTCAGCTGAGCATGAAATTAGTTCTGCTTATAAGTACGAAAATGCCGATTGGAAATAGTTGGCATTTTCGTATCTATTAGCAGATAAATTTTCATGTTCGGCTATGTTTCGCAAGGAAAAAATTGTAATTGTTAGTAATTTGTTTTATTAGCAAGACATACTGAGTTGAGCAAGTAAAGAAGTTAATAACCTCTGGACCAGAAGTTATCCGTTTCCAACAGAAACTGTTAGTTTCAGGAACTACCACGCGACTGTATCATCTTGGCGACTATGTATATTGCATATTGTTCAGATCTGGTCATTCAAATCTGCAGTGTGATCAGAATGTTCCGTTATGTTTTTTGAAATGTACAAACGTGTTGGTAAACTATGCGTGCTCAGACCAGTGCGAATGCGCGTAATCTGGTCTGAGCATGCGCAGTTTGACTACGTCCCGAATATATGTTTATAGTGACGCAGGCCATGAAATATAAAATGAGCTAATGCTTGGGCTCATACCTCAAATCAATAGGTGCCGGCCTCGGTGACTCAGTTGGATGCGCGTCCGACTGGTGATCAGGAGGTTGTGGGTTCGATCCCCGCCGGGTCGGCAACATTCTTTCATAGACATTTGGTCATGAAATATTTTCTGCGGTCATTCTCTCCTTTCCGCTGATTCAAGAAGGGCAGTTGTCAGTTTCTGGCTAAAGAAAGTGCACAATACTGGTTAACCGCTTTGAGGACTAAGCCTGCCCAATAAACGTGTGGTTAGGTAAACTGAACGCGCTCGACATGACCCCATTTCGTTGACTGGGCCGTAAAACCTCAAATCGTTACTTGTTTATGCTCTGGCTATCCGCGTAGTCTCGACACAACCTATGCTGTTCGCACACGTAAGCGGTTGGCCAACGCAATATTTAAGCCAAACAAGAAAGTACGTAGCCTTGTCGGACATGCTCATTGAAACAGGTGGAACAAAACTGGCATGACAAACTCTTATTTCGTGGGATAGTGCGAAAAAAGTAGTTAAAAAAGTTTGCGCACTTCGATAACAAATTCTCTGAAAAAGACTAAATTACGA
The DNA here is from genome assembly GCA_964016985.1 of Anodontia alba. Taxonomy (NCBI): domain Eukaryota; kingdom Metazoa; phylum Mollusca; class Bivalvia; order Lucinida; family Lucinidae; genus Anodontia; species Anodontia alba. Next base: position 49,822,064 of record OZ024836.1, read on the forward strand.
CAAGAGTTTACAGTCTGTTTTTTCCCTTACAATAAAAAACCCACGTATTATTCCGCATATGAACCAGAGAACAGCAATTTCTACAGCTTTACATCCGCGAAATCTAATCAAAGTCTTCGCTGATCACATGAAAAAAAGGTTCGAGTCCTTTCCAATCTATAAAATGCATAGCAAAGACTCTCAACAGACTGAGCAAATGCGCAGAATGATGCAAGTCATCAGTGGGTGTACATGTAATCTTGTAAAAATACTCTGGACCGGCTTATAAAGGTGTGTAATCGTATGAATGTCACTCCAACCGAGGCGGGGAGACGTAAGCATTGTTGCGGGTTACACTGCAGTTCATCAACAGATCCAACAGATTCCGGGCTGGTCGCAATGGAAAAGTGTATTTCAAGCCCTTGTTTGGTGAAAGAATTGATGTTTTCAGAGCTGGTATTATAGACAGAAACCAAAAAGCAGCAAATTTAAATAGTATTTCAAAACTGGCCAAAGTTTCAGTCTAGGACGCCATATCTGTCTTACGAGCATAAATTTTATTGATTATCTTGGGTGTGTGTTTTTTTTTTTTTTTTTTTTTTTTTTTTTTTTTTTTTTGTGACTTGAGCATTATATGGAGTGGTTAATCCGATATATATAGTAGACACTTCACTTTATTCTGTGGTGAAATGGTTATATGCTGTATTATTATTATTATTGTTATTATATGCTGTGGTCACAGTGTTATTTTTTTCTCCATCAGATGAGTAGATAAATCTTTTTTGTTGGGTGGAAATTTATTATGACGATTAGGTCATTCGGATGCATTCATGACTTACCTAGGAAGGGGTCTTACCTTTGCTATTCGGATTCGCTTCCATCACGAAAACATACCTATATAATTTTAACCCCATTAAACCCCACTTTTATATAGTAAAACTGGGGTTTACAGGGGTATACATTATTTTTTTTTATTTTGCTAAAAAATCATAGATTTTGGGTACTCGTTAGAACGGCCTCGCCGAGGCGGTTCTAATGAGTACCCACAATCTATGTTTTGAGCAGAAATATGAAAAAAAAAATCAGAATTTTTATCCGAAAACTTTCAGTTTTTGGTGGTGAAATTTTCGAAATATTTGAATAGGCGTGTTTTCGCAATGATTCGGAAACCTCATCATAGGTAAGTTACGAATGCCAATACCTATCAGATCCATGACCAAGTAACCCCTCCCCACGACACCGCCTCTCACTCCGGGATCCAAATATACAGACGGACAGGTCTGAAATTCAATTATCCTCGAAAAGAATCTGAATCTTATAATCGTATCGGTGGTAATATAGACAGAAACCAAAAAGCAGCAAGGTATAGAAGGCAGCGTTTCACCAAATGACAAATATGCAGTTACAGTCGACTCTCATTATCTCGAACTTCATGGGACTCCCTGAAATGCTTCGAGATATACGTACCTCGACATATCAGATTTGCAGAATTGAGGAAAAAAACAACAATCGAACAAATACATTTCATAAATGAATATGTAATTTGACCCCTGAAGTTAGCGATACATTGAAAAGAGGAGAAAATGCTCCTTAGGAGCACTTTCTCCTCTTTTTTTCTCAATATTTTTGTTACCTGTTTTTAAATTTCCATGTTAAAACAAGGACCAGATTTTCAGTTTAAGATAAGCGGTTATTCGAGATAAGCGAAGTCGAAATAACGAGAGTCAACTGTATTTGCTTGAAATACTGGATCCTCTTTTCTGTGAGAGATAGGATGAATATCACCAATTTGTCTGCTTGCTGACATCACGAAAACAAGCCTATATAATTTTGACCCCCTTAAACCCCACTTTTATAAAGTAAAACTGAGATTTATAGGGGTATACATTATTTTTCTTATTTCAGCTCAAAAACATAGATTGTGGGTACTCATTAGAACCGCCTCGCCGAGGCGGTTCTAACGAGTACCCATAATCTATGTTTTGAGGAGAAATATGAAAAATATCAGATTTTTTTCTCCGAAAACTTTCAGTTTTGGGTGGTAAAAGTTTCAATATATTTGAATATGCGTGTTTTCGTAATGATTAGCCCAGGAATGATAAGGGTTAAGATTTAATTAAATATATACGAATTTTTGAATGGCATGTCATATCTGTATTTAAATTTTGATGTGATGTTTAATGAAAGTTTACTTACATTAATCAAGTGATAAGACACTTTAATATTTGAGAAAATTGCAGAACATATACATTTTGTTTAATTAAAGCTTTAACACTTTGTGCTGGGTAAAGATTACTGTGGATGCCATATTGGGGTATTTTTCTTGTGTCTTGATTTTTCCCCCGGAGGCTGGGATATGCCATTTCATGCAGGGTCTCTGCTTAGTGTGATTACCAATTTGTGTAAAGTGTTGGGTCCTTTTGACTGGGAAGCTGGGAAGAATGGGGGCAAATACCTGCTGGATATGCCTATAGCATACTAAGTAGAAAGGTTCATTAAGAAAAAAAAAACTTTAACGCTCGATCACGTGTGCGTGTGTGTGCGTGCGTGCGTGTGTGTGTGTGTTTCCGGAGAGAGGTATTTCATGCAGATGTCTACTTAGGTGACTATATGAAATGTCGGGTATTTTTCCTGGGAGGATATGCATCGATTTGTCATCTGCTGGATTAGCCCATAGTGTGCTAAGTGTTAAGTACAAAGGTTCATTGCAGTAAATAAATAAATAAATAAATAAATAAATAAATAAATAAATAAATAAATAAATAAAAGCTTTACTGTTCTGTTTGCTAGATAAAGGTTCCGGCGGATAATAGTTTGATTGTTTTTCTTTTCTTTCTTTTTTTCCGGAGGTTGGGATTTGAAATTTCATGCGGAATGCCCAAGTCCCTTTTCTAGGAAGAATGGAAGGAATGGCATAGGTTTGTCCACTGATTTCCGGAGGGTATGAGCTTTCACCGAGGCAAAAATTCTCCGGTACTTGTTGACGTTGGCGACAGTAAACAACGAAAGCATCCGAATGATCTCATCATCATAAATAAAGCTTGCACCCAACATAAAGTTTCTACTACATATATCGGAGTAACCACTCCATATAATGCTTTGACCACAGCATATAATAGAAAACGCACCAAAAATAGTCAATTTTAAGCTCGTACGGCAGCTATGGCGCTCCATATGTTAGAGCTGGCTAAGGCAAAAATAACATAGTGGATTCTCTCAGAGATCGCAGAAGTAATATCACGGATGTTTTCAGAGCTGCCCAAACGAGAATAAAATGCCTCCTGTTCTAGGAGTAGGAGCACCATCTATTTGACTTTGATGAATAATGTTTTACAGGGCTCTATGTGAGTTTTTTTTTTCCAGCGCGGATTGTGAGGGTTTAAGAGTTGGTATGCTAAATTACTTAGGTCTTTTGGAGCTGGCCAGGTCGAAAAAAGGGGATTTCCCGGTCACTCATTCTGCAAATATGTAGAAGTAGCCACCTACCCATTTTCCGGGCTCGTTAATGACAAACACATAACAGTTATAGCTAAGGTATTTTCAAATACATTGATATTTTGCTGAAAACATGTAAGTAGCGTTTTGCAATGCCAAAGCTGCTCACAGTCTTTAAGTTAAACATATCAATATATTTGCCATATTTCAACTTGAAGATAGAAATTTTAACGTCACATTAGCTAAAATCTTCATTTAGTTTTGAGCAACTGGGCCCACGTTGTTAATGGCGGTTTGGTGACTTCAAAAAGTCTTCGGCTGTTCTCTGTAGTGTAAATTGTCTTGTCATTTGGGACCACGGGAGTTGATTTGGATTTGTTTGAACACAGAATATCGCTGAACTCAGGACTACAAGGTGTGGGCTGTATTTCACGATACAATTTACTACTGTAAAACCTCAATGGCTCGAACACCTATGACTCGTTTATCGCGGTTGATTCAAACTTGTTTATGAGTCCCTAGGAAAGTCCTACGATAGCTCACGAAAACAACTATTCATCATGAAAGCATACCTAGATAATTTTGACCCCCTTAAACCCCCTTTTTTATATTGTAAAACTGGGATTTACAAGAGTAAACATTATTTTTTTTAATTTCTGCTCAAAAACATAATTTGTGGGTACTCGTTAGAAGCGCCTTGCAAAGGCAGTTCTAACGAGTACCCACAATCTATATTTTGAGCAGAAATATGAATATTATCAGATTTTTATTTCTGAAAACTTTCAGTTCTTGATGGCGAAATTTTCAATATATTTGAATAGGCATGTTTTCATAATTCTCATTTGTCATCTGACCTGGCGTTATGATTAATCCTCAGTGGCCCGAACTACCCATGTCTCGAACAAATTTCTATGGTCCCAAAGATGTTTGAGGCATTGGAGTTCGACTGCATTCATGAACAGACTCAGTTAAACCAAGTTTGCTATTTTCATTTATTTGATGTACTTCACTACAAGGGGTGTTAAGAAATGTAAGGCACTTTCCTGTAATTAATTATTATCAAGCGAGATATTTAAGTTCATTGATTTATCTGAGAACAGAATATCACTTAATCTGAGGAAAGGAGGCGTGAGCAGTGTTTGATGTTTCATTATTGTTCATAAATAGGCACAGTAAAACCGTGTCTGAAGTTAGAAATATATATATATATAATAATGTGGAAAAGAGGAGAAATTGCTCCTTAGGAGCAATTTCTCCTCGTTTCCACATTATTTTGTTACCTGTTGTCATAATTTCATGTTAAAATAGGGACCAGATTTTCACTTCGAGATAAGCGGTAATTCGAAATAAGCGAGTTCCAGATAACGAGGTTCGACTGTATATGGATAACTCTTATTGATCTGGGGCTATGAATAAGCACCTGGAAGAGGGCTAAAACACAAATGAATATATTTTCTACAAGTCGACTGTTAGTCAATGATCAATCGATTTTACGAAACTGATAAGCGACTATGAAAGTTTGACCGATTCCCAACACTACTTTTTTGTATTGTTTTATCGACGTAATAATAGTGTTGAATTGTAGCTATATCGTACGGTATAGCCCCTATATGACTCTGTTGCCCAGATACGTTAACCCATGGTAGTAGGGAGACCCCTTAAAGGGTAATTGGCAAACAGTGCAGATCCAGATCAAACGCCGCAGAACGCGGCGTCTGAATGGGTCTTCACTGTTTGCAAATAGTTTAGCCATTTTTTCTCTAGGAATATCTAAATTTCATAGACTGACCTACCTAAACTTGAAATTGGACTCTTCCAATATATAGTGTGGGTGAGTTCATTCAGTCTACAATGGGTTAAAAACCATGACTTGATTATATTATAGTTGCATAGCATTGCCGCAGAATAAAGGGAGACAACTGAAAATTATTTGTCATTCTTTCTTAAACGGTGTCTACTGTACGAACGTAAGAGGCAGGATTTGCTCCCCTTTGAGCAAATTCTTTCCTTTGAGAGTAGACCCCTTTTTATCAGAGGTTTGGTGCAGAATGGCAAACTAGAAGTCACAAAATCATCGTCCTTGTCAAACATGACGAAAAATGTATCAAGTGTATGCGGTCCCTTTAATAGTGTTGAAATGTTGTTGTAAAGAATTCCACAGAACTAATAAAAATTTTGTAGACCGTATCCTTATATCACTCCAAGACACACTGATGAAGATATGCAGAAGTAAGAACTAGTTCAACAGGTTACAGAAAACCAAACGCTTTCTAACACAGCACTGTAACCTGAAAACGAAAGTAAGAACATATTTTATACTTGATTATCATAGCCTATATAAGGTTTGTCTTTTTTCTCTAGTAAACATATGTTGTGGGTACTTAGTCGAAGCGCCTCAGAGAGGCTATTCTATTGAGTACTGATGACATAGGTTTAAGCAGAGAAATAAGAAATGTGAAAAACCACTCTTATCTGGAGCTATGCTCATCTATTTGGACAACCCGACAAGAGCGAACAGTATAGTCCCAGACTGAATATGGCATCTGATAAATTTGGTAAGGAGTTCTGGTGGCCAAATATATTGGTTTTATACAGTTGCATTATATTGATATTGGCATCACATCAACATTATTAACTTTCTTTTGATCAACTGTTTTGACATTGGTCGTTAGATCAACTGCACTGACAATGGTCGTTTCAACAAGTGTATTGACATTGGTCGCTTGATAACTGCACTGACACTGGTAAATCTTTAGATCAACTGTATTGACGTTGGTCGATAAATCAAGAGTATTTATAATGGTCGTTAGATCGACTATATTGATACTGTTTGGTTTTCAGATCAACTGTATTGATATTGGTCGCTACATTAACTTTATTGACATTGGCTGGTCGTTAGATACGTGTATACAGTTGGTTGTTTGATCAACTGTAGTGACATTGATTGGTCTACAGATCAACTGTATTGTCATTGGTCGATAGATCGAGTGTATTGACATTGGTCGTTAGATCAAGTGTACTGACAACGGTCGATAGATCAAGTGCATTAACATAGGTCGGTAGATCCAATAGATTGGCAATGGTCGTTAGATTAGCTATATTAACATTGGCCTTTAGATCAACTGTATTTGCAATTGTCGTTAGATTGATTTAACTGTATTGACATGGGTCAATAAATCAACTGTATTACCATTGGTCGTTAGATCAACTGTTTTGACAAAGATCAAGTATATTTACGTTGGATGATAGATCACGTGTATTGGCATTGGTTGTTAGATAACATGTATTGATATTGCTTGTTAGTTCCATTATATTGGCTTTTCTCGTTGGATCACCTGTATTGACATTGCTCGTAATATCAACTTTATTGACTTTGCTCATTACATCACCAGTTTTGACATTGGTCGTTAGATCGTCTGTATTGACATTGCTCGTTAGATCAACTGTATTAACATTACTCGTTGAAACCATTGTATGGACACTTCATTTAGATCATCTGTATTGACACTGGACGTTAGATCAACTGTATTGACATTGCTTGTTTGATCGATTGTATTGACACTGGTCGTTAGATCAACTGTATTGAAACTGCTTGTTAGATCGATTGTATTGACACTGGTCGTTAGTCAACTGTATTGACATTGCTGGTCATTCTACAGTTTATCAACTTATCGATCTGTATAATCAAATTGTCCAGAGCATTGATGCGAAACAGTATACATGTTTGGTCTTTTGTGACGTTTCAAAAGCATTTGATCGTGTTTGGCATAAGGGTCTATTATTTAAATTACAGCAGAATGGAATAACTGGAAAATTATTGAATTGGATATCAAGTTATTTATCAGAAAGAAAGCAAAGGGTCTTCGTTGGCTCATCAATGTCGTCCCCGAGGGTTATAAAAGCCGGAGTACCCCAGGGAATCGTTCTTGGCCCCCTATTTTTCTTTGTTTATATTAATGACATAGTTGAAAATTTATGACGATACATCGTTAGCTTGTTCCTCTGCAAGCATACATGATATAGAGGGCATTTTAAATCATGACTTGCTTGTATTGTCCACTTGGAGGAAGCAATGGTTGGTTGATTTTAATCCCAGTAAAACAGAAGCGATTATCTTTTCTTATAATAACGCATATCATTTTCCGAATATTATGTTCGAAGACGTTTTGGTTAATTTTGTTGAAAGTCATAAGCAGCTAGGGCTTACTCTTTCTAGTAACGCCAAGTGGCATGCGCATATAGAAAACATTATTACATCTGTATCAAAATTATTAGGAATTATGAGAGCTGTTAAATACAAAAAAAAGTAAGAGAAAAGTCCAGGGAGTGCCATAATCACAAACCGCAGCCCTTCCCAGACCCCAAGAGGAAGAGGAAACCGACAAATCCAAACAAGCACAAACCGAACAAACGTACGAAAAGCACTGAGATTAGCTCTCTCTTCCCCAAGCGAGGTAATCGCAATACTAAAAGGACTTAAAAACACAAGAACAAAATGACACACGGAAAGACATACAACAAATCGCCTCGTAGAATAAACCACAAAGCAACAAGGAGTAAGACTAACACCGGGACCACCGCCTTAGAACGGTCGGTAGAGCAAACCACCGAGGGGGGGGGGGGGGGTTAAATTGAGTAGGAAAGCTTTAAATAATATCTATATTTCTTACATTTGACCTATCCTGGAGTATGCAGCTGGGGTATGGGACGGCTGTACAGCATATGAAAAAACTCGACTTGAGCGAATACAGTATGAAGCAGCCAGAATTGTTACAGGACTAACGAGATCTGTTTCTATCGATAAACTCATAAAAGAAATAGGATGGTTGTCATTATCAGATAGGCGTTTGTTTCAAAAGGCTGTGCTTATGTATAAAATCATAAATGGCTTGGCGCCAGAATACATTTCTAATATCCGACTCTCTCAGTGCTTTTAAACAATTACTTAAGAGATATATTTTAGGAGTCCTGAAATCCAAAACTATTTTGTTTCAGGCCAACGCATAAGTTCTGTCTATCATTGTAGAATAAGAAATAATTGTAGCAATCTAAATGACGACTTATTCAATAATCATCTTAAACCAACGGCTGCATGTGACTGTGGTTTTGAGAGTGGGGATGCTGAACACTACTTTTTCTTCTGTAATAGATTCACCCAGCAACGGACTAGTCTATTCCAGGCCATCCGTAAATTTCAGCCTGTCGGTATACGTCTTCTCCTACACGTTCTCCTGATCTCTCTGATGACGACAACGTTGAACTTTTTTCATACGGCCAACATTTTATAAAAGAAACAAATCGATTTTGAAACGGAAAAACAAATTTAAATACTGTAAACATGTAAGTAGCCTGTTATATCTATTAAAGATTTATCAAAGCTTGATTTGGTGACTCCCGCTCACTACTCATCCTTCTTAGTTTCATTTTCATCCTTGGAACTAGATTCCTATAGAACTAATTTCTTATCATTGTACTCCTTTCTTCTTTTTTTTCTCTAGTTATTTTCTTCTTTCTATAGCTCTACTTGCGACTGCTCAATGTTTTGTTGATTATAAATTAATTTTGTATGCATGTAAACACGCGAACTTGGATTCTCCAGACGCTGTATATTGTTTGATCTTATATAATTTTATCTTCTTTCTTCTTTCTGTACTAGCATCTGGACAGTCGGAACTCTAGTGTCTACATAATAGGATTTACTAAATGCCATAAACTTTGTATGTTATATTTTGCTTTGGGGAGGACCTTATCTAATGTTGTGAGAACTTGTGGTCCAACCCACTTGCTATATGATTATTTGGCAATAAAATATGATTAAACTAATGACATTGCTTGTTAGATCGATTTTATTGACTCTGGTCGTTAGATCAACTGTATTGATATTGCTCGTTAGATCACCTGTATTGCAATGACCGTTAGATCCATTGTATTGGCACTTCTCATTGAATCACCTGTATTGACATTGCTCATTAGATCACCTGAATTAACACTGATCGTTAGATCAGCTGTATTGACATTGCTCGCTGGATCAACTGTATTGACATTGCTCGTTAGAGTAAATTAATAGTATTAATATTGGTCGATCGATCAACTGCATTACCGTTGGTCATTAGATCAACTGTATCGACACAGATCAAATGTATTTACATTGAATGATAGATCGTGTATTGACTTTGGTCGTTAGATCTCCTGTATTGGCATTACTTTTTAGATACATTTTGTTGGCTTTTCTCGTTAGATTACCTGTGTTGACAGTGCTCGTTAGATCAACTATATTGACCTTTCTCATCAGATCACCAGTTTTGACATTGGTCGTTAGATCATCTGTATTGACATTGCTCGTTAGTTCAACAGACAGACGTTATTCGTAAAAACCATTGTATGGGCACTTCACTTAGATCATCTGTATTGACACTGGTCGTTAGATCAATTGTATTGACATAGCTTGTTAGATCGATTGTATGACACTGGTCATTAGATCAACTGTATTGACACTGCTTGTTAGATCGATTGTATTGACTTTGGTCGTCAGATCAACTGTATTGACATTGCTTGTTAGATCGATTTAATTGACTCTGGTCGGTAGATAAACTGTATTGATATTGCTCGTTAAATCACCTGTATTGCATTGATCGTTAGATCCACTTTATTGACACTTTTCATTGAATCACCTGTATAGACATTGCTCATTAGATCACCTGAATTAACATTGATCGTTAAATCTGCTGTATTGACATTGCTCACTGGATCAACTGTATTGACACTGCTCATTACATCCATTGTACTGGCACTTCTCTGGTGCAGTTTGATCAGAATTATCACTGGGCACATTGTCGATAGCCAAGGATGCAAAGTTTCTTTATGCGTACAACAAAAGCTCTAATCACACTGAACGTATGCGCAATTTGATCTGAGTCTACCTTGGGCGCACATCTCAGAAGTACGTTTTCTCATGGCTCATCTAATTTATTTCTATTCCATCGCTCATTTCTCCAGCCATAATATCTTTACATCGTTCTTATTTTTTCCCTATCTTGTGGATACTCATTAGAAGCGGCTAAGTTTTTCACTGGGACATAAGACAAAATTTATCTCGATTCCCCTTTTATCAACAGCTTATATGGCACCTTATTAAGTGGATAAAGGGTAGAAAACTTGATTATTACGTGCGAGCGTATTTTAGACATGTATATGCAACATAAAAGATTGAAAGAAATAAACAACACCTACCCCCTCACACACGCACACGCGTACGCATACACACTGAAATAAGATTTTGAAGTAAAATAGTCTGAAAATTCGTTCGAAATTATATACCCGGCGCACCCCTATTTTACCATCTACTATAGGGATCTACTTTACATAAACTTTTTTTACATAATGGCTTACCTTTTGATTATTTCCACTAATCATAAATATATTGATCCATTGCATCAGAAATTGTGTCTTGCACAGTATCTGCATAATCACTTCCTCTGCTGTACAGCATTCCTATAAAAGCACCCAAACAGCAATGATTACAACAACATAATTACCGTATTTCATCTAATTACCGCACATACCCCTATAAGCGCACAGTCAAAGTCCGTAGTCTTCAGATTACAGTCAATGTACGTTTTCTTTACTTCTTTATAAAGGCATATGTTGTGGGTATTCATTTGAATTCAAATGAGTACTTACAACATATGCCTTTATAAAGAAAATCAGAAAAAAATCGCATTATCATCAAATAAATCCTATTCTGATTTTTATAGTGTATCCTTAGTAGGTAGATTCATATTTCACCACAACTGAGTGTTCCCAGTAATTTTTAAAAACCTAAGCGCACAGTGCGGTAATTAGGTCGAATACGGTAATTTCGCGCATTTTTATGGTTCAGAGCATATTCAAATCGACATTATACGTCAATAAATCCACTAAGCAGAAATCTTACAACTATTTTCTTTAGCGCAAATTGCTTAAATGGATTATTTTACCCATGTTTTCAACATAAATATACCCAAGCTGGAAGTATGAGGAATGCTGCATTTTGTTTGTGAAATTAATTGACTTGCAAACACCGGCGAACCACTCTCAAACTCCGCTTTATGTTAAGTTTTGGAGTGATTTGCGGGTTTTTACAGGTACTCATCAATACTGTCCATAAAAATGAAATTATATCTAATAGTAAAGCGAAATAAATAAATAAATGAACTACAACGTGATAACACGTACTTTCTGACAAGTTGATTCGGATCAAATTTGAGTTCACACTGTTATTGCGTTAACATTGCAACAACTTAAATTTGATCCGCATCGAGTTGACCCGGATGAACTTGATCTGGATCAAGTTGGCCCATAGTGTGAACTTGATGTGGATCATCTTGATCCTCATCAAATTAATCCTAATGTGAACGCAATTTGATGCGGATCAGTTTGATCCGGATCAACTTGATATGGATTAAGTATATAGTCTGAATGCGGCCTTAAATAAATTTGCGCATCTTCGCAGTCTGGTCAGAGTCTTCATTGTTTGCATGAAGAAAGTTTGCATCTTTGACTATCCGAAATGCACCCCGTGAAGATTCAGTTCAGACTGCATGAATGCGCAGACTGATCTGAGTCTTCAGTGGACGGACATGACCGCTCAATTCATTTATCTTATATCGTACTAACCCTAGAACCTGCTATTATTCGGATATTACATGATCGTATATCGTAATTACCATAGAACAAGTTATTATCTAGATATTACATTATCTAAGAACCATTTATTATTAGGATATTACATTATCTGTTATTGTACTAACCGTAGAATCAGTTATTATTTGGATGTTACATTATCTAATATCGTACTAACCGGTTATTTTTCGAATATAACATTATTTAATTTATCTTGAACCGTACTAACCATAGAACCAGTTAGTATTCGGATACCACTGAGCTTGGACTATAACGGCCTCCAATGTGAGACAAACGACAACCAACATAAACGCCATACTAAATGACAACATTTTACCAAGCATAATCGTCAACTTCCCGAAAACAGAAATTATATCCTTAACGTTTAACTGCTTTTAGAGTTCTTGTTGTACTAGTTTCAACATAGAAGGGCTTAAAAATCATGTAAATTCAATCTTTATATACTCTACCAAAACAACAACAAAAAGGTCGCGTCACATGAAAGCATCACCTGCGTATATACGAGCAGAAATGAGCCATAGCTTTCGCAAAAGTTCTTCACAACATTTAAGTTTTTTTTTATCAAATGATTCAACATATATAGAACGCATTCATGTCAAAAGCAGATGCTCTTATTAGACTGCATGGCATCCAGGCGCAACTGCTTTTCGCTGTTCTCTTGTGCACTAAAGTCTTGTGTTGTTCAGCACAAAACGCAGTATACGTAAACAAATAATATGACAAATGAGTGTGCTTTTTAATTATCAATGAACTAATTGATCAAAATATTTATCTTAAGAATAAGTGCATGATGTCGCCAATATTGTAAATGGTGCAGTTAGATGTAAGACCAGTCTTCATTTGTTCATTTACAGAAATAAGCGAGATACAGAATCTATTGATATTTTATAGGTATACAATTAATGATTACCTTTTTTTCGATTGTAAAATAGTGATACTATCTGAGAGTTCGTTCTAGAAGCCTACAATTTAATTTGTTTTAGAAATTATTACATGTAGTATGGGGAAATTGCGAATTTTTGTCTGTGGTTTGAGAGTTTCCCACATGCATACAGAATATTTGATCAATTTGCAAACTGTTTGAAATGTATAAGGGGCGAAGCAATAAGTAACCAGGCTACCTATAGATATGTACTGTTCCACTAAAACTATGACCTGATAAAACACCACCAGTGTCTCTACAATTCGATGCAAAAGTAGTAGACAGATAAAGCCCATTCAAGGAAAATGATATGCAAAAGTTTCAGTCGGAAAAGAAAAAAAAACCTTGTTAAAATATACGATTATAAATACAAACTATATATGCTCGATTAATTTTATCAAATGGTGATATTTGATCAGGTTGCCAAAATGCAATGGATGTCAACACATTCGTATATTAAAATGGCTGCCTATACATGGTAGATTTTCAGCCATTTCTGTAGCTAGAGATGCAACATTTATGACTACCTGTAAGTCCTCCTGCACACCAAACCCCTTCAGAAAAGGAAATGGACACAAGTTACATAGGACCATATGTTAAGGCCCACCAGGAAAGCTTTACGATTGTCTTAGTAACGCTCCTTTGTCTACCATAAGATCGTTGAATGCGTGTCTAATCAGATTCCGGTAAGACCGCAAAATTACATGCAAATCTTCCTACTAATACTACGGTTATTTTATCAAATCTGACGTTTAATTAATCATCGATAAAGATAAACGGTATTAAGAGCGTGCATTTCGAAAAAAAAACATGATTTGACAGACTTCTTCCTCGTTGAACTTATTAAACAGATTCTCCGATTTTCGTTCTTTTGTGTGTTCTTTGTTTCCCAAGGTAACCTTTTAAGATTTGAATTAGGCATTGTACTGCGTTCCAGACGCCGCTGGTAAACCATTAATTGTTTGCTTAATGGCGATGCGACAATATTTGTATCTGACAATGGAACATAATCCCTGCTTCTTTGCGTCTTTGTTTCAGGCTAAGAGGGGCTCATTTTCAAATTTTACTTGCTTGGTTTTGACATGTAAGCGTTTAAGTTAAGGGAACTGAATACGCGTAGTAGACTGTTCGCAATTTCCGTCAGTGGAGACAATTTTTGGTGACTTCCTGCTTGTTTCATTGCACGCAAAATAAATCCTTTCTCTTTATTCTGGGAGCAAATTCATTCCTTATAGAGTTTTCTGGTTAGAGCTGTCTCCCCTGAAAGTATATCCGTTCAACTTTAAACTACCTACCATCAAACAGATAGCTGATAAACAAGCCATCATTATTTTCCAAAACAGCATCAGTAAGCATATTCTATACAGGGATGTTGCTAGTAAAAGAAAAACTTGCTTTACGCCAACGGACAGCGGGAAAGGGTCAATAATTAATTTGGGCTCTTCCAAGCATACAGCCATTTAACTGGAGGATATGTCAGCAAACATTTTAGAAAACAAATAAATATGGAGAGGCCCCAAGTATGGCACGCAGCCCTCCGAAGGCACCAAATAAGTGTTTAACTACTTAAACTAATAACATAGCATTGCCCTTTCACCGAAAACAGAATAGAACAAACAGAAGAAACTGCAACAGAAATTTTGCCTTGAAATGATTAAAAATAAAATAAATGGGGTTTAACCCTGTTTATATGGATGACATTTTGACTACTCTAATGGCTGTTGGCAGCACATACAGGAAAAGGTACGAAAAAAGTCCAGGGAGTGTCACAATCACAAACCACAGCCTTTCCAGACACCAAGAGAAAGAGGAAACCAAACAAACACTAAGTACGTACGACGTACGAAAAGCACTAAGATTAGCTCTCTGTTCCCTAAGCGAGGTAATCGCAATGCTAAAAGGACTGAAAAACACAAGAACAAAATAATACAAGGTTAAGAAATAAAACAAATTGCCTCGTAGAATAAACCACAGAGCAACAAAAAGCAAGACTAACACCTGGACCACCATCTTAGAATGGTCAGCAAACCACCGGGGGGTTTAAAGCACTTTTACAGCTAGCCAACTCAGCTGGGTCCTGATGCTACGCTTAATAATAACAGGAAGCAACCGATAAATCTCTGAAGCTCAAGACTGTAAGTGGCATTGTCATACTCAGTATATCTTATTCGATTTGGCAATGGAAAACTGTCAAATATAATAAAACCCTAATGACTCGAACACCGATGACTCGTTTATCATGGCTAATTCGAACTTGTTTTTGAGTCCCTCGGAAAATCTTCCTATAGCTCAAGAAAACAAATACTAAGGGAATTTTCTGATTTTATCATGAAATTATATGTAGTGTGTACTCATAAGAATCGCCTCATCGAGGCGATTCTAACGTGTACTATCAACATACCTTATTGTGTAGAAGATTAAAAAACTTCCCTAAATTATCACCATTTGCTCCCTGATCTGGCACAATGATTAACCCTCAGTGGGTTGAACTACCCATCTCTCGAATGAATTTCCATGGTCCCAAAGAAGTTCGAGCCAATGAGGTTTTATTGTATATAGTTAAACAGAAATTTTAATGATTAGAAACATTTAAGAGGACTGTGTACACTTGGTAAATTTGTATGCATTTTTACAAGGGTGACACCGTTTTTTACTAACTGTTTGCTTTCTTTCACACCAACATCACCCCCACTTCTCTTTAAAAAGGGGCCATTCTATAAGTAAAAGTAAAGTATTTGCTCTCCTTGGGGACGAATTCTTTCCTTTTCGGGTAGAACTCTTTTCAGAAGGAAGGCAACCCATTTTGAAAAGATTGCGTCTTATTTAAGTGCACATTTGCCTTAATTATATAAGCCGCACCATGTGTAATATCTCCGAAAAATGTAGAGAGCAAAGATCGAGAACAATTTGCACATGCGCGCAGTCTAATCAGGGCCTTGGCTATTTGCTTGAAGAACTATTGGCTACTGCAGAATATAACAGTGCATAGCAAAGGCCGACCATATCTCATGACGCTTCTTATATTGTTTTACAGGCCCCGAGGTTATAAAACCTTTTTCATGCTCAACTCAGCTGAGCTTGATAATTCCTCTTTTAATAAACATGAAACAGTTGGCATTTTCATATTTATTAGCAGAGAAATTTTCACTCACTTGAGCATGAAAATTTCTCTACTAATAAATATGAAAATGCCAACAATAGTTGGCATTTTCATATTCTTAGTAGAGAAATTTTTATGCTCAGCTATGTTTAGCAAGAAAAAAAATGCAATTATTAGTAATTTGAGATTACAAGCAGGAAAAATATCATGCTCAGCAGATTGAGAATGAAAAAAAATTCTCTGCTAATAAATATGAAAATGCCAACAATAGTTGGCATTCTCATATTTTTAGCGGAGAAATTTTCATGCTCAGCTATGTTTAGCAAGAAAAAAAAATGCAATTATTAGTAATTTGAGATTACAAGCAGGAAAACTATCTTGCTCAGCAGATTAAGAATGAAAAAAACAACTTTTTTTTGTAATCTTGGACCAGTTAACATAGCGAATGGCCGGTTTCCTCTGGGAACTTGCGAACAGTGAAGATCTAGATCAGGGAGCGAATCCGCACATAATGATAAGTGCTTTTGTTCTGATTAGAATTTTTAATGGGCGCATTTTGGATAACCAAGGATGCGGACAGCGCAAATGGAGTAAAAACTGCAAAGGTGCGCAGGCTGATCTAAGTCTTCCTTGGCCGCAGGTGTCAGAAGGTACGTTTTCTCACGTCCCGGCACACATATCAGTTCCCCTGCTCTGTCGCTATATGAGTCACTGGAGAGACACTACACTACTTTTATTTGTCTTCTAATAAATCATCGTTAGCAATAAATATTCCTGCGACGAAGCAAAATGTCAAATAATATTTGAAACATAACAGAACTGCTTTTGACATTTGTGACGATTTTAAATTACCTGTTGTTAACTTCCACTTATGTATGTAAAGCTACATTTCTTGTGCACTGAGTTTACAAGTTTGTTTTTTTTTTTTTTTTTTTTGCGATTTCTTGCTTTGCGGAGCCTTGCAGGTTGAATACGCAAGTTGATGTTGCTCACCACAAATCTATGATCTGTCCAACAGTCTGCTCCATATTGGTCCATATTGTCTTTGTCACCGACGTCCTGTCTGTTCTACCTCTGCACCATGACATAGTCATAGTCAATGAGATACCAATGCTTTGAGCGTGGGAGCCTACATGGTGTCTTTTTCTTCCATCTTTGTCTACATTAGATATGCTTTTTGCCCATGTGAGAAACTTCTATCTCACATGACCATGCTGGTCCTAGGAACAATCCACTTAAAGGTGGGAGAAGAAGAATCCATCATGAGCGTTCATGCAGATAGGGACATATCATCCTCAGGGTAGGAATTTCAATCAGGGTCTCGGCAAGCCTCGTTCCTGGTTTAAATTCCTACCCCTCAGGTGAGATTTCTCTATCCTGCATGGACACTCATGATGGATTCTTATAGCCTGATTGCGGATGGTAGACGGAAGATTGCATTGGTGATCAGCATATTATGCTCGGTAGCAGACCATTGGTGTTGCACTTGACTATGCTTTCTGTTCCAGTCACTCTTTCCCAGGTCTAAAGATCTGTGCCAATTTCGCATTGAAGTCACCAAGACCTTAGAACTTGTCTTTGACCTCATTTGGGATGGTCATCGTCTCTGCAAAACATAGCAGACCAGGTTATATCGAATCTGTCTATATGGAATAATGGAGGAAAATGCGACAGTTTTCGCGCTTCCAACAGCTGTAAGCGTTTCACAAATAATGTACGAATCTAACAGCTCCAAAGTACTAGAAAAATAATATCAATTATTAATGGCAGCCCCCCACCCCCCCCCCCCCCACCCCCTCACCACCACCACCACCCCCGTCCTCTCTCTCTCTCTCTCTCTCTCTGCATTATTTTCTATTTTTTCTCTTTACTTCTCTGAGTGTCTTTTTCTCAGTGCGTGTGCATACCTGCGCGCGCCCGTGGTCACGCGAGTCTCCATGCGTAAGTGCGTGCATTTGTGAGTGCGTACGTATGTGTGTATGAAAGTACATCAACTAGCAGTATGCAATCAGCGCTGGGGTGATATCACCATCATGTAGTTATAAGGGAAAATACTCGTGGATAATACAGCAGTGAGTAGAGTAAACATTTACAACCCGTGTTCATGAAAACGCCATTAAACTTGCTAAAGGAGATATTGCTGTAAGGCGAGGATTTTCCCTAATTGGCTCAGGTGTTGAAGGCCAGATTTCAGAAATTGCAATATTCATTTTTATTACATATTCTGGTAGCCCGATGTCTGAATTATAGCAGAAAGGAAATTTTTTGCTTCTGGCATATGATTATAGTGAGATAAGTCAGTCCTGTTTACCCTACCTTAAATACACTTGAACTAATACCATGTTTAAAACTTAGTTACCTTTCACTTTGGAAATATTTCTTGCTTCCGAATGACGAGAACACAACACTGATGGAAAATAATGGTAAGATGAATACAGTCAGTGCGCATGTCGGGTATATCTGACTTGAATTCTCTTTCTCATTTCCCATTTAAATACAAAATTGAATGTGTTTCATAAAACGTTTTTTTTGTTGTTTTTTTTTCTTTTGTTGTTGTTGTTTTTGTTTTTTTGTTGTTTTTTTTTTTTATATAAATTTATGCTTCCTCGCTAGACCTAAGATACCCATTGGCGTTGAAATTGCCCTAACATACCTATGCAATATATATGAATGGGAACTTAGGTCTGGGTGGGGGATGGTGGGGGGACTAATTTTTTATAACAACGTTTATGAACCACATTCAGGTTTGCATTTTAAACATTGTAACTGATTTCCATCAGGTTTCTCATGGCAGTGAAAGCAATAAAGCGCCATAAAGAATGATCCCACCATTACGAAAACACGCCTATTCAAATATATTGAAATTTTCACCAACAAAAACTGAAAGTTTTCAGATAAATATTCTGACATTTTTCATATTTCTGCTCAAAACATAAATTGTGGACACTCGTTAGAACCGCCTTGCTGTGGCAGTTCTAACGAGTACCCACAATTTTTGTTTTTTGAGCGTAACTAAGAAAATTAATGTATACCCCAGTAAACCCCAGTTTTACTATAAGTGGGGTTTAAGGCGGGTCAAAATTATATCTTGATGACTTCGGGTTAGGTGTTCCGAAGCAGTAGGTATAAAAACAGACATTTGAAAAACACGTGTCTTTTTGACAGAAAAAAATACTTACATGTAACATTTTGTCAAATTTTCTTTGAACAGAAAATAAGGCTTTAGTCAATTGCTAGGAGGGGTGGGGCGTATGCAGTCCTGCAAACTTCACTGGATCCTCCTTTCAACGACAGTATATGTTCTCATTTAAATGAATTTGCACTTGTAAAGAATCCTTAAACGCAGCAAAAAGATATGTAAGTAAGAGCTTGTCTTATTGTCGCATAGAACACACATGTTAATCTCATAAGGGGTAGCCGGTGGTTATGCACTCAAAATGTTTACGCGAACCACATCCAAATGTCAACAAACGGGTACGTTCTCCTGATTTATTGATTTTTATTCAATTTCATAGACATAGTTTGAAAAATCGGACAATGCTATTCCCAATAACTTTCATTTCTGCGTCAGAAAAGATAGGTGTGGGCTTGTAAAAAAAGCGGCTAATTTTTAATTTAATATCACCCGGAGAAGGGTAGTATGATATTCCTGTTTTGACTTTTTTCCAGTTGAAAATGAAGGTATTTTCAGCTATCTCGGCTGCGAAATATGTGTTTACCATATCAAATAAGACGTACTGCAACCGACATCTACGTTGAAATACTAAATTTCCCAAGCATTTGTTCCGGGGACTGAAATATTTGTGCCGAATATGACTTACAATGCCGATTGCCCCTTACGAGGTTATACCCCCTCCCCTACAATATGAAATGTTTTCTTTAAGGGTAACTTATAGGAAATTATATAGGTATGTTTTCTTGATGAAAAAACACTATTAATTTGAGAAAGAGTCGCTTGGCCGTTTTCCCCATTTTGGCAGTTTGGGTGGTAGTGGCTGTCATGACATCCATCACGAAAACACACCTATATAATTTTGACCCCCTTATACCACACTTTCATACAGTAAACGTGACTGGGGTTTACAGGGGTATACATTATTTTTCTTATTTCTGCTCAAAAACATAGATTGTGGGTACTCGTTAGAACCGCCTCGGCGAGGCGGTTCTAACGAGTACCCACAATCTATGTTTTGAGCAGAAATATGAAAAAAAATATAAGAATTTTTATCTGAAAACTTTCAGTTTTTAGTGGTGAAATATTCAATATACTAGAATAGGCGTGTTTTCATAATGTCCTAGTCAGTGGACCTATATGAATAAACTAATGGTGAAATATATGTATGCCTCTACATGGCAAATTAAGGGTAATAGATACGCTTTCAGGGGAACACTATCAAAATTGTTTTTCTCCTTCCAAAAAGGAGTTTGCTTCCCTTTCCAGTAGACCCATTTTCAGAAGGGACCATTGGAAAGCAAGCAGGAAGTCGCAAAACTTGTCTCCATTTAGACAAATGGCAAAAAATCTTAGACAACCACTTGTATCTTGTGCGAACAGCGCAGATTCAAATCAGCCTGTGCATCTTCGCAGTCTGATCAGAATATTCGATGTTCGCATGAAGAATCTGTTTATCCTTTGCTATCCAAAACGCATTAGTCCATTTAAAAGAAAACTCTTAAGTGTCATAAAAACCAGAGTAATAACCCTTGTCATGCTGAACAAATTAAGATGCCACGCCCACTTCCAGTTTTCAGCCAATCAGATGACTTGATCCAGATTGTTGATAAATTCACTTACCGAATGACAACCAGTGCAGATCCAGATCAGTTGGCTCCTTCTGATCTGGATTGTTTGCAAAGGCAGGGTATACCCAGTCAGCATTCTACGTAAATCTATATCGGGCCGTCATCGGCCCGTCAAGGTAACTGACGGGCCGATGACGGCCCGATGTAGATTTACGTAGAATGCTAGCTGGGTATCCGTGTTCAGCAGGACAAGGATTAATAAACATTATGTACGGACAGTCGGCTGATAAAATTGGACGTGTCAGACAATGATCAACGATCCTACATTCCTTTTCGACCGATAAAAATTTGTGTGTCTTGGCGGCAAGCCAGCAAAATATTTAGCCAGTTATCATGTATCTGCGCATTACAAAATAACTTTTTAGAAAAGAAATTGTGAAACACATTTTATCGCAAGTAAACGCAGTATGGTCTTGATAAACATATAAAATACAAATACATATAAAAAAGATAACCTTATTTGATTTCACAAAGCATTGCTAGAAAAATCTGATGTACAAGTATTAGATATGATTGGACTCCCTGCGTGTTTATTTGGAAAAAAAAGTATATATATGAAAAATGGACGAAATAAGACTATATAACTCGCCTTAATCGTTTCCCATTAACGAAACGAAAAGACAGTTGTTGTTTTTTATTGTTTACAGGCGAATATAAACTGAGTGATGCCTAAATCGCCTGTTATGCTTAAAGTTATGACGCCATTAGCTGAACAAAAAAAAAAAACAAAAAACACACACACAAGAAGAAAAAACAAAACAAAACAAAAAAAAAAAAACAAAAAAAAAACAATAGTTGCAAAAACGTGTCTTCGGACATATGCGGACAGCGCAGGCCCAGATCAGCCCTCAGAATGTATCAATGGAGAACAAATGCCCGGATGATATTTTGCGCATGCATGAGATGTATCTGAATATGTGCATTTTGTGCATGCTCGAAGGCACATTTTTGCTTGGCGCGGCCCCAGCATTCATGCGAATATGGACTGAGCGATGAACGATATAAATCCTCGTAAATCGTTCGTGTTAGATTTTGCCGTACTGATTCTTTGTGTAAGTATTTGGACAGAAAGGTCCGGTCCCGAGGTAATAAAATTGAATATGCTCAACTCAAATGAGCATGAAAATTGTCTTGCTAATAAATCTCAAATTACCAACAATTGCAAATTCCTTCTTGCGTAACGTAGCTGTGCATGAACATTTCTCTGCTTATAAATATGAAAATGCCAACTATTGTTGGCATCTTCATATTTATCAGAAAAAAAACAACAACATATACTCAGCTGAGTTGAGCATGAAAAAGTTTTATAATCTCGGGTCAGAGCAAACAGCTTGACTGCCCTTCACCCAACAGTAATTAATCGCATCATAGTGAAGACAACAGGTACGTCTAGTCCAGACAAATTATTAAGACAAATGTATTTTGATAAGTAGTTAGGACAAACACGTTTTTGTATCTACAGCACTACTGGGATTTATTACATGTAAGTTAGAAAAAATTAATATTGGGTTTCAGCTCTGGGACCTTGAAGTATAGTTTGGTAAACAACATAAACCTTAAATCTGTATGTATACTACAAAATAGTAAAAAAAAGCTCCTCAACTTCTATCTGACTGCACTGCACACAATTTCGCAGTTCACGTGGATGTTTTGGTCCGAAGTAGCGGCCATGTTCAAATAAACAATCATATATCAATTGCATAAGCGGCGAAAGAATGGCCGCTAGCATGGTCATTTAATAGTATGACGCTTTAAGCAATAGCGAACGTTGATGTCATGAAGGCCCTATGTAGCATTACTGTTTTCACCTATCCTTGAAGCGTCACTAGGCATAAACAACCCACATTGTTATGGATTCAATATGACAATATTGATTGTAGATTTCTATTCTATAAGCGAGATTTATTTCTAATTCCTTAACTTGTAGATTTTGAAAAGCGTAAAAATGATAGTTGCCAAAGGGTTGTGTTTGGGCTTCTCTCTTGCGTTGCTATTCATAAATCTACTTTATCTCTGTTTATATCAAAAGAGTTAAGTCGTTATTTGTTCAAGACAAAACAGACTTTGGCGTCATTTAACCGATAAGTTACAAAGATGAATTAGTTTTTTCTTACAATCGAGTGTATGTTATCGGCCTTTTAAACAGGGCTCAGTTGTTCAACGCTACGTTAGTTAACATATCGTTAAAACTTTGATCATTAAATATGGCATATATGCTAATATTTTTGCTGAAAACATGTGAGTAGCTTTTGCATTTGCAAAAGCTACTCACATTTTTAGCAAAAATACCTGTTAGTTAGATATTCTACTTACTAGAACAGTTAACTTTTTGACCACTTAAGAGTTCATTAAGCTTATGATGCTTTGAACAACTGGGCCCTGGAGTGTTTCTGCTTTGTTAAAGCTTAGCATGCTGGGTAAAAATTTCAACAGACGACATTTTGAAATACTTTTCTCGTATTCTTATTTTTTTTATAGCAAATAGGTTTTGAAATTTCATGCAGATAGTCTCCTCAAGGAAAAATAAACAGCATCTCATCAGTCTATCGTCTGCTGCATTTGCCAAGAGTGCTGAAGATTAACATGCTCTCGTCTAAAAGACCTGCTTATTGCGAAATTTCAAAATCCTCTGCTATCATAAAGAAGTTCTAATCTTTCTTCTGTTAACCACGCCAATGTAAGCAAAACAGATCGATATTATTTGATATTCTACTCACATAATGACGTCGCGTTTTGCCGAATATGAAGCATACGAAGCAGACAACCGTGCAAAACCCCTGACCAATGTGGATCAGCATGTGCTTTCTATTATCTTTGTTCTACAGATATGCTTTTTATTCACCTTTGTTAAGCACGTTCTATTTATTGACAAGTACTATCCTCGGAGGATACGTTGACAGTGACGTCACTGAATGTTTACATTGTGAGACCTCGTCCATTTTAGTAAATAGGTAAACGCCACCCGAATAGCAGCCTCCAAAAATAGCTATAAGAAGCGGTAACCGTAAATCCGCAGTAGCTCGGTGGTACAAATCTGAACATTGTGGGTTCGCATCTTAGTGTTTCGTTATTTATTCTATATTTTTTAAATAAATATAAAAGAAAAAAACATATTAAGAAAGAAACTGTAATTTGCAATTATCAGTTATGAAACGAATTTTCAGTGTAGCAATATTTTTATTTTCCATTTCGCATATCTTTTAAAGATAGATAACGAAACCGGCAAGTCTAGTTAAACTTATAGTTTGAATGATTACCACGTGCTGACATTCCGTGCAAATGCATATGGGGACAAGAACGCTGGAAGCATGTAAAATGTATAATAATATCTAAACAAAATAATATATGATATACAAGGATTAAAACCTTAGTAAAAGTAATTTAAAAAAAAGTGCCGATAGGGTCCCATGTACTATATAATCATATAGTCGTTTGGTCAAAGCACTCCGCTCTACAAACTGCGCTATTGCATCATACTAACGAATATCATACCTTTAGCTATAAGAATATATATACATAGAATTATCATAAACGGTTTCATGATAATTCATGTAAAACCTGCTTTACCCAGGTATAGTGGAAGCTGCCGTGACGTCACTGTTGAATTATCTTCCGAGCACTATACTATCCTCGGAGGATAAGTTGACAGTGACGTCACTGATTGTTTATAATGCTAGACCAAGTCCATTTTAATAAATAGGTAAACGCAACCCGAATAGCTACTTCACTAAATATTGTAAGAAGCGGTAACTGTAAAACCGCAATAGCCCAGTGGTAGTTTTCCTAGACTACAAATCAGGATATTACGAGTTCGAATCCTAGTGTTTATCTTATACATATATATATATATATATATATATATATATATATATATATATATATATATATATATATATATATATATATATATATATATATGTATGTATTCTATATTTTATATATATATATATATATATATATATATATATATATATATATATATATATATATATATATATATATATGTATATATATATATATATTAAGAATTAAGAATAAAAGAAAATTAAGTATAAAAGAAAAATGTGTTAAGAATGAAAATCTATTTTGCAATTATTTATTATGAACAGATTTAAAATAGTCAAAAAAAAAAAAAAAAAATAGACGTACATCGGTAAGTCTAGTTAAAATTTTAGTTTGAATGATTTCCACGCGCTGTTTTCTCGATAATTAATGCAAAACCTGTTTTACCCATGTGGAGTGGAAGCTGCAGTGACGTCAATGTCAAATTATCCTCCGAGCCCTATAGTATGTATAGGTCTGTCCCTGTGCACGGGTTTCACTTGGTGATACAGTTATTGAGTCACATGCCTCTGCGATATGATCCTTAAAGTATAATCAGAGTACGCTCCCTCTCTCTCTCTCTCTCTCTCTCTTACTTGTTGTTTTCTTTTCAATTTCAAAATAATTACCTGCTATTAATAATTAAAAATCATTACACGATCAAAGACATGTTTTCGTATGGTACGGCCCATTTGCTATATAGTGCAGTTTGTGTCACATCTTACCCAGCAAACACACAACGTCACTAAAACGTCGTTAGAACGTCGCTGCAACGTCACGACGTTGCAGCGACGTTGTAACGACGATGTTGTGGCGTTGTGTGTTTACTGAGTAGCTGAACCAGCTCTCCGGGCGATAATTTTACCGCCTGTGATGGCGTTGTCATTCGTCAAGATTTGCCTTCTTTGTGTGTTCTGCCGTATGGTCATAACTCCCGAGGAGGTCCATCATCTTTAGAAGTCCGTTTGAGTCGGTACCTCCGTTGCAGTTCTGCTCTGTTGGTTAGTCGGTGGTTTCTTTTGTGGTGTTAGTCTTGTGCTGGCTTTTCCTCATCTCTCCTTCCGCTGATTCATGAAGAGCAGTTGTCAGTTTCTGGCGAAAGAATGTGCACAATACTGGTTAACCGCTTAGAGGACTAAGCCTGTCCAGTAAAAGTGTGGTTAGGTAAACTGACAGCGCTCGACATGACCCCACTGGGTTGACTGGGCCGTAAATCTTCAACACAACCTCGGGAAGGCTGTGCTTCGTGATTGTATTTTTCCTGTGTATCTTTACTTATATTTTACACGCAGATCACGTAAGGTCTTAAGCCTTTTATATGCCAAGACTGTTTTCTCAGATTAAAAACTGTGGGAGGACTTCTTAAATGGTAAGTTGACTCAGTGATAGTCCACTCCTTGTTGACAATCTCTCAGACTACAAGATGGTCAGGGTCATATATGAATACAAACCCAGCTAACAAACAACGTTGCATTAGCGTCGTTATAACGTCGCTGCTGACGTTACGGCGACGTTGTAACCACGTTGTGTGTTTGCTGGGAAAGGGAGGCAGTTGTTTGTTCTGACATACTGACCGGTTCAGGGCGATTTCTCTGTACAATTCGTCTTTTTACGTCGGTGATTTAACATGTTGCGTTTTTTTTTGTTTGTTTCTTTTTTTTTTTTTTTTTTTTTGTTTTGTTTTTTCTTTGTTTGTTCCTCATCTCTCCTTCTTTGGTGCCTGTGTTTCGTGATTGTGGCATTTCCTGGATATCTTCACATACAATTTTGTAAGATAGCAAAACGTGACTCCTCTCTTGTACGAATTTATTTTCATGTCCTAACCTTTACCCCTCCCTGGGCTGATTCAGCATACGACAAATTGGTGATATTTTTTCTTATTTTCCCCAGGAAACGGGATTTGACATTTCATGCAAATTTGCATAAAATGTCAAATCCTGTTTTCTGGAATAAAAAAAGGATTTCTTTAATATGCCGCCTGCTGAATTTTTACCCAGAGTGCTAAGCGTTAAGCTACAGGCATAATGAATCATTGGGTCTGAAAGTAAAAACTTATCTGATTAAGATGAAAGAAAATTTCAATAAAAGGCCAATATTCTATTGGACGAACGCTATAATTTATAAGATTTAATGCTGCCTGTCAAATATTTAATATAAATAGTGAAGAGACTCATCGGGACTTGAAGTCTTTCTCTGGGGTTTAAGAGAAAGGAGTACCACTCAGACAGTTACAACCATGAAGCGCTCAACTATTTTGTTATTAACTGGCTTCATGTTGGTCATATATCTTCAGGAAAGGTATGTTTCAAAATTTTGTTTACAGAATTCGTTTCCCAGTCATTCTTTATTTACCCTTAAAGAGCTAAGAACAGTTGTAGCAAACAACTTTCTAGAATTGTTTATTATTATTTTAATTATTGTTATTCAGAAAAAATAAGGCTTCATACTTCATGTGAAATTTCTGCCCAGCCTTATTTTCTTTGAAAAAAAAAAAATCGCCCAATGTATTGGTGTAAGCGCTTTGATGGTTTACTCGGCAGACCAAAGGAAATAAGGAAATCGTTTTGCTAAAAAAGTGTAGGTTGACTGTAGAGCTGTTCCGTATTTGCGAGGACTTTTGTTGCTGCTCACTGCACGGCCTTTTTGTCGTAACTACGAAAACACGCCTATTCAAATATATAGAAAATTTCACCCCCAAAAACTGAAAAATTTCAGATAAAAAAAACAACAACTCTGCTATTTTTCTTATTTCTGCTCAAAACATAGATTGTGGGTACGCGTTAGACAATTTATGTCTGAGCAGAAATAAGAAAACTAATGTAAACCCCTGTAAACCCCAATGGTTTAAGGGGGGTCAAAATTATATAGGCTTGTTTTCGTGATGCGTGTCTTTTTTTTTTTTTTTTGTCCTATTGTTGTGTTTGCTGTCTCCTATCTGGCAGTGTGATCTCTTCGTTCAGGGAGAAGTAACTGGTTACTTTGCTTTTTGTTGGTTTGTAATGAATTTGTGCTGTCCATCATAGTCATTTATTTTCCTCTTGCTATCGTTGGTAGGTGCTGTTCTGTGACTCATTTTTTTTTTTCATTTCAGCAAGATGAAAAATTACTGATATTTCTTTTGTATACCCCGCCACACGATAGTGGCGGGATATTATGGTTTCACGTTGGCCGTCCGTGTGTCTGTCCGTCCGTCCGTATTTCGTTTCCGGATGATAATTTGAGTAAACATCAATGGATTTTCACCAAACTTGGTAAGTGCATTGATATTATGGAGGTCTGGTTTGGGAATGCTAATGGGCAAATTTCGTCGAATTTTGACGGAGTTATCTGCCCGCGGCACGTCCATATTTTCGTTTCCGAATGATAACTTCAGTATACACCAATGAATTGTAACGAAACTTGGTATATGTATGGATATGAAGGAGATCTTGTTTGGGATTGCTAATGGGCAAAATTTCGTCAATGTATGACGGAATTATCTGCCCGCGACACGATAATGGCGAGTATTATAGTTTAACTTTTTTTTTTTTTTTTTTTAAATTTTTCTCATAAAATAGGATTTGACAGTTCATGCAAATTGTTTCCTCATAGTTGTTTTTATCAAATTATAAGGATTTCTATACAATCTATATATTTTTGTAAGGCATGTTATAAAATACTTCTGTGTCCAGTATCAAGTTAGGTTATAATTTTAGAATATTGATTGACTTAGAAAATCTCAGACAAACGGATGATTCCTTCTGTTGTGGTAAATTTTACAGAAATCCTTATTTGACTGTCAAAAAGAACATTTTGACCAAATATATAAATAACATTTTGACTTCTGAGCCTGGGAAAAAAATCAAGGTTTACCTTGACAGTTGTATAAACCACAAGGCATGCAGACGCCTGTTAGTTTACAGAAATTAATTTTCAAAAAATCAGTGTTTATAAAAATTATGTTGCCCCTCAAATCATAAACTACTTTGACTTTTGATTGTCATATTGGATAGCTATTGATCTTTATAGTGTTTTTTTTTTTTTTTCTTAAAGGCAACATAAGATAAAGCAAAATGAATGAGTCCAGAAATTGGCAATATTTTCCCAAGGTTGACTACTTTCGCGCTTAGTTTTCATTCATGCCCAGTTTTGTTTCAACAGCACTTTTATTTTCTCCTTCGAATTACGAAAACATACCTATATAATTTTGACCCCCTTAAACCCCACTTTTATATAGTAAAACTGGGGTTTACAGGGGTATACATTATTTTTCTTATTTCTACTCAAAACATAGATTGTCGGTACTCGTTAGAACCGCCTCGGCGAAGCGGTTCTAACGAGTACCCACAATCTATGTTTTGAGCAGAAATAAGAAAAATAACAGAATTTTTCATCTGAAAATTTTCATTTTTTTGATGGTGAATTTTTCAGTATATTTGAATAGGCGTGTTTTCGTAATGAATAGCAACACTAAAGCTTTACCATAGCCGTTACGACGCTCTCTGCATTTATTCTAATAATTCATACAGGTGAGGCTGATCAGACAGTGTAGACACAGACTGATCTGCTGCAATAGAGCAGTTCAGTGAGGTACTGTCTTCTACTCTTAGTGTTCGGACAGGTGTAATTGAGCGCAGAATGTAGACTAAGAATAATCTGCTCCAAATGAGTGGTTTGATCAGGGTCAATAATGCATGCCATTCAGTTAGTAAATTTAATATATATCATAACCCAGTGGGCAC
The DNA here is from genome assembly GCA_964016985.1 of Anodontia alba. Taxonomy (NCBI): domain Eukaryota; kingdom Metazoa; phylum Mollusca; class Bivalvia; order Lucinida; family Lucinidae; genus Anodontia; species Anodontia alba. The sequence continues at coordinate 49,851,528 of OZ024836.1, forward strand.
ACAACGTTAAAATGACGTCGTAGCAACGTCGATGCGACGTGATCACGTCGCATCGACGTTGATACGACGTCATTTTGATGTTGTGTGCCTGCTGCGAAGTATTAAAAAAATTAATGATCAAATTTTAGAATCAATATGGTGACGAGGTAGGTTTTCCGAATATTTAGGAGAAATTTGGTTATAATTAATTGAAACTATATGGTATTGGTTTTATTTTTGTGGATTTTATCGATTTGTAAACTCCGGAGAACCACCCACAGACCTTACCATAGCGCCCTTCGTGTGTGTGTGTGTGTGTGTGTGTGTGTGTGTGTGTGTGTGTTTATTTATCTATTTTATTTCCCAGGTTGTTAGTCATCCGTGTTTAACATAGGTAAAATCCACTAAAATGAACTTCATTCATATAATGCAACTTAACTTGTTCACTGTTATCATTACAGTTCTGGGATAAAATGCTATACATGTACTGGTTGTAATGATCCCTTCGAGAAAAGCAAATACACGGCTGCTGATTGTGCGGGGTCCTGTCTAAAGGTGAAGGCAGATAAAGGTACGTTTCATATGCATATTCACATATTCTAATGACAATAAATGGCATCTGGCACCGTGGAACTTGATCATCCCGTGCATTAGTACAATCAGGTCAGAGTTATAAAACTTTCGCGCTCAGGGGAGGCCAAGAATAACTATAACCCTTACTCTGACGAGAAAGTGACTTTTGAGAGCTAAAACTTAATAGTACAAATGCATTGTTTAGGAAAAAGGAAACAAAAAAGTGTGAACTTTCTTATCAACACCAGCATAAACACAGCGTACAAAAAAAGGAAACAGCTTACTTTTCCTGTCAACACCATTGTGCCCATATATGGGATGTGTACAATGCGCCATAAATCTTACATCGAAAGAGATATACTCCAAACTGAGCGTTTCTCACCCTACGTAGGGCAAAAATATTTTGTTTTGTCTTTTCTTTTTTTTTTTTTTGTACGCTGTGTTTATTTTTTTTTTTGTACGCTGTGTTTATCACGCAGCGTATGCCTTTCACATATACCGAAACACGCTCAGTTATCAAGTCGCAGCAGGTTAGAAAACATGGGCCCGAAAAGGGCATAATCTGTTTTGCAACTCTTCCAACTCATTTAACGTTTGTTTGTAAATTTTACCATTTCATTCCTTTTTTATATATGTCTATATAAATATACAATAGTGAACCTCTGAAGAAGACAAAAGCCGAAAGACGTTAAGTAAACAAATTTGAACTGTTAATTATATATACCTGAAGCTGTTTTATATATAATAATTTAATAATTCACTCCCCACCTACCCACCCCTCACCTCCCCTCTACCCCAACCCCACCCACCAATTTCATACACACGCACGAGATGTTTTAATCCAAAATCCGAGGAACAAACAATGATGAACATTGGCTTAGTTGTAATAACAAACAACGATGTACTACAATAGAAGAGCCGCATCGAAACGGGGTCACTTTAAAAAAATAATCCTGCAGGCCTTATATGTACCTCGATTTTCCCTGATGATATATAGGGGTATGAAGGAAGGTACATGTATTAGGCGGATTTTCAGAATTTTGCTTTTCAATTTGATTTTTACAGCTTCCAACCATTTTACGGCATACATCAATATGCTTGATAAGTAAAATTTTTTTTCCATATTATATATTGGATGTACCATGGCGTACATAGCTCTAAGATAAACGTATTTCGCCACAATAACACACCACGAAAACATAGCAATATAATTTTGACCCCCTTAAACTCCACTTTTATGTAGTAAAACTGGGGTTTACAGGAGTATACAACATTTTTGTTCTTATTTCTGCTCAAAAACATAGATTGTGGGTACTTGTTAGAACCGCCTTGCCGAGGCGGTTCTAACGTGTACCCACAATCTATGTTTTTGAGCAGAAATATGAAACATATCAGAGTTTTTTATCTGAATTTTTTTTTTCAGTTTTTCGAGGTGAAATTATCTATATATTTGAATATGCGTGTTTTCGTAATGCCGTGTTAATTTGTGGGTACTCATCAGCTCATCAGAAGCACCTTGAATCGTATTTTGGGGTTGATTGCCAAAGTAGACATACACCAAAATTTCCTTACGGTTGTTGAAAGATGGATATTGCTAAATATAGGGCCAGGAGGCTGGAACAATGTTTTACGCTACATTACTATTCATAAACAAATTTATTTCTTGCATCCAAAGGATCCCTCCTTTCAAAATGTATCTAAGCCGGGCACCAAATTTCCTACAAAATTGCCTGTTCGCCCAGCGAAGACTCAGATCAGACTGCGCTTCGCTCAGACTGATCAGTTATTGCTTCCCACCTGAAGTAGCTTTGGCCTATGCTATCCACAGAATTCCTTGCGAATAGTCTGATCAGACAGCGCGGATGCGGGGGCTAATCCAAGTCTTCGCTGGGCGCACATATTATCTTGTATGCATGCTGTGTTCCGGCTCGTTTGTCAATCGGCGAAAGCTATCCAATGACTTGATACAAAAAGAAAAATAATAAATAAATAAAATAAAATAAAAATAAAAAATTGTTGCATGTCTCAGTGGCTCAGTCGGATGCGCGTCCGACTGGTGATCAGGAGGTCGCGGGTTCGATCCCCGCCGGGTCTGGAAACATTATTTCGTGGGGATTGATCATGAAATATTTTCTACGGTCACTCACTCCTTTTCGCTGATTCAAGAGTTTCTGGCGAAAGAATGTGCACAAGTACTGCATAAACACTTAGTGGACTAAGCTTGCCCAGGAAAGTGTGGTTAGGTTATCTGACCCCGCTCGACATGACCCTAATATGTTGAGTGGCCGTAAACCCTCAACAACAAGCAAACATTTTTATTGTAAATGGCTTCTTCCAATTATAGGATACAGATACATTTTCAGAAGATGCAACTATGTCAAATTATTTTCGTCTCTCTTTTGAAAAGGAAGTCTGCTCCAAACAAAAGAATGTGTTCCATTTGGAGCAAAAGCACCTCCCTTGTAAACAATAGCAGAAAATCTACCAGGTTTCATCACGAAAACATGCCTATATAATATTGACCCCCTGAAACCCCACTTTTATATAGTAAAACTGGGGTTTACAGGGGTATACATTATTTTTCTAATTTTTGCTCAAAATCATAGATTGTGAGTACTCGTTAGAACCGCCTAGCCGAGGCAGTTCTAATGAGTACCCGCAATCTATGTTTTGAGCAGAAATATGAAATATATAAGATTTTTTTTATCTGAAAATTTTCAGTTTTTGGAAAAGAAATTTTCTATATATTTGAATTGGCGTGTTTTCGTATTGGTCTTGCTCATTTAAGACTATTTTCGCACAGGTGGTGTGAGCAGAAGTTGTGCCCCAACCAAGCGAGAAAATGGATGCAAGGACGGCAATGCGGGCGGTGTCAGTGGAACGGTTTGTTACTGCGACAGCGATGAATGTAACACTGCAACGACATCAACCCTTTCCATCGCCGCGGCGCTGACAACTACTACAGGGGTCATTTTGTACAAGACCCTACTTGGATAATTCAGCGACAGAATCAAATTTTCTATACTTCACACTTCATGTACTGTACAGTCGACTCTCGTTATCTCGAATTCGCTTATCTCGAAGAAAAAGACTGGTCCCTGTTTAACATGTAAATCTTAGAGTGTGTAACAAAATACTGTGGAAAAGAGGAGAAATTATTCCGAAGGGGCCCATTTCTCCTCTTTTCCACAAAATGTTGAATATATTTCTAACTTCAGGAGTCAAATTACATATTCATTTGTGAATCGTGGCTGTTCGATTTATCTTTTTCCTCAGGTCTGCAAATCTGATATGTCAAGGTACGGATACTTCAAAGTATTTCAGGGAGTCCCTTGTATTTAGAGATAACGAGAGTCGACTGTAGTTTCCTAAAGTAATGGGACAAACAAGACAAGACCCCGCAGGATTTAGATCAGGGTTTTATTTGCTTGCTAATCAGCCGGCAATTTTTATAAATACAAACATGTAATAAAATAGCGGACTTAAAACGCCTCCCCTTACTTCACTTGTGTATAGTTATATTTTCTTGTCCTTTGTGATAATTGAACCCATTCTGGGATCTTAGAAATGGGTACATACATCAAGGCCCAATTTTGGCTTCCTTCTAAAAGGATACTCTTTACATATGTTGTATCTTTATCTAAACCTATCATCAAATGTAAAGGGAAGTATGTGTCAGGTCCCACTTGAAGAAAAATATATGAGGTCAAAAAATATCGGTCTCAGCTATGTAATCTACCATTAATCTAACATTGCTTATGCATGAAAACAAAAAAATGGTCATAAACGAAGTTTGTTGCAGAATCAAATGTTTGTGTTTTTCAAATGAGGAATGAGTTGAGGTTTAGGTTTTGATTTGGGGTTAGTATGTCTAAATACGGATTTATGATGGTTCGCGTTTGATGAAATTAGCATAAATATGCATTTTGAAATTGCTGGCGACTTCAGTACTTGACTGATTTCGAGTACACCTGAATACCAAAACGATATTGTATATTGAAACATCTTGTAGCCTGTGCAAAATATACATCTATATGATGTAGATCTTGCCACAGGCTACAAGATGTTTTAATATCTCTTTAGGTATTCAGGTCTGCTCTGTACTAGTCAAGAGTTACAAGTTGCTGAAAAGGCTGAAAAGTGTATTTTTATACCTGTTTCCCAAACCTCAATGTCTGTTTTTGTCTCAGAAAGGGATCATTCATAAAATAAGGTGTAACCAAACCGGAAACGACAACCATTCTTCTAAATAATTACAGGGGAAGCCAAATGATTAACAGACGTTGATTTTCAGCAAATATTCAGTATTCTTAACGCACGTCGTACTTCATATATGGGTCACTGATGAGGCCTATATGTGCCGAAATTAACTAATCTGGCCCAGAAAAATCTGACACTTCAGCTGATTTCAGTGGTTTGAGTGAGTTCAATGCTTTCAAGTGCCATTCCTTTTAATATTTATTGTTAACATCACGAAAGCATACCTATATAATTTTGAACCCCTTAAACCCCATTTTTATACAGTAAAACTGGGATTTACAGGGGTATACATTATTTTTCTTATTTCTGCTCAAACACATAGATTGTGGGTACTCGTTAGAACCGCCTCGTCGAGGCGGTTCTAGCGAATACCCACAATATATGTTTTTGAGCAGAAATACGAAACATATCAATTTTTTATCTGAAAATTTTCATTTTTTGGTGGTAAAATTTTCAGTATATTTGAATAGGCATGTTTTCGTAATGAGGTGTTAGGCCAAATGTGGCTAGATGTTAAGATGTGCCAATATTCACGGTAAAAACGGTATCTGTTTCATTGATCTTTTGCATTGTTTATTTAAGGAATTGACATATTATTCCATTGTACATTTTAGCTGTTTGTTGATTTTTCAAACATCAGATACTTTTCATTGTGAAACGTGCAAAGCAAGCAAATATCCTCGTCTAGTATATGAGCTGGAGCACAGCATTATCTAAAAGATTACATGTGCACTCAGCAAATAATCAGATCAGCCTGCGCATCCGCACGGTCTGATCATAGTCTTCACTGTCCATCTGAAGACGCTTTAGATTCTTGGCTACCCACATAGTTCCCAACAAAGACTCTAGTCAGAGTGTGCGGAGACGCACTCTGATCTTAATCTTCGCTTGGTGCATTTGCATTCTTGAAAGAAAGGCTGTGTCCAGGCTCAATATCAGTCTAATAAGAAACTCTCAGACGTTGTAATTGTATATAAGAAGATTGGATTTCTAGACAGAGCGTGAAACAACGGCAGAATTCAGATACATGACTTAGAAAAACATGTTTGCGTACGTGCTTTGTCTCAGCAGTGCCTTCGTTGGATGACAATAAATTTTGACTTTAAGCGGGTTCTGTATAATTTATTTGCTATTTGTATTTTGAAAAGTTGTGGCCCATACTTCGCCATTAAATCAGTAAACATCTTTGTTGTTGTTGTTTTCAAATTTTCTGTTATAATTCCAGCTAAAGAAATCTCGCTTTGTAGACTTTTATAAGTAAGTGACTTTACGACCGTAGTAATCGAAAGAGAAATTAAACTGCTGAACTTCGTAAGCAAAGGTACAGGTGTGATAAAATATTAAAACAGTTTCTAAGTTTTATTGCTGTCATTCTGAACTACTGTCCAAATATAACGCTGGTTTAAAAGCACTTCTGCAATAAGGGCTGTCTGACCTATATTAAATGGCGACTGACTCTATAAATACATAAAGGTCATTAAAAAAAGATTTTCAGTCGGTACAAGAGGAAAGCCTTCAACATGGATGCTCTGCGGCAAACTGCACGCATAGTTGTTTACCCAATTATGGTTTTTAACTTTGCTTCCCTCTTTAATTGCACAACGGTAAGCCGGTCCTCAGACTTGATGACTGCTCCCTCCTCAATCTGTTTAAGAAGGTTGCCGCTTGACTATAAATGTCTATTGTCGGACCAATCGTGGTCCTGTTTGTGGTTCCCTTGAATGCTGGCTTCAGATCGCCATTGAGCCCATCAGGAAAACAAACCTATGTAATTTTAACCCCATTAAATCCCACTTTTATATAGTAAAACTAGGGTTTACAGGGGTATACATTATTTTTCTTATTTCTGTTCAAAAACATACATTGCGGGTACTCATTAGAACCGCTCGGCAAAGCAGAAATATGAAAAATATCAGAATTTTTGTCTGAAAACTTTTCAGTTTTTGGTGGTGAAATTTTCAAAATATTTGAATAGGCATGTTTTTGTAATGTTTTACTTGACTGTATACAGTCACACCTGTGTTAAGCAAGCATCTAGGGGGAAGCCAAAAAGGGGTTCATTAAGACAGGTGCTTGCTTAATACAGGTAAACTTACACTTATTTAGCTTTCAAATGAACCAAAATTGTGGTCTCTTAATAGATGTGATTGCTTAATACAGGTTGCCTGTAAGACAGATTTGTCTGTACAGTGTTTGCGATTGTGTTGCACTGTTATGTTTCATTGTAGAGATGAATGACTCTATGCGGATCAAACATGTGTTAGTACAGTAATGCAGCCTCGGAGCTGCATCAGAATCGAGCATTACGAAAACATAATTTCAGATAAAAAAAAATCTGATATTTTTCATGTTTTTACTTAAACCATAGATTGTGGATTCTCGTTAGAACCGCCTCAGCGAGGCGGTTCTAACGAGCACCCACAATCTATATTTTGAATAGAAATAAGAAAAATAATGTATACTCCTGTAAAGCCCATTTTTACTATATAAAAGCGGGGTATAAGGGGGTCAAAATTATATAGGCATGTTTTCATGAGGGTGATGTCTAGCGCGAGTAACAACATGGTTTAAGCTGCCTAGTAGCTTTTCTTCTGACCACCCCGAGGCTGTTCCACTGCCGTAATGGTTCTGCTATGTTCGTGCGTCGGTCGTCTAACCTGTGACATTTGTTGAGTCATTATTTGTTTCCCATCTCTCCTCTTTAGTGTCTCCAGAAGATTGCTATTTGTTCTTCCTGAATGTTTTTGTTCCTCTCTGTCCTTCTGTTGGTGCCTGGGGAAGGCTGTCCTTCGTGATTATGACACATCCTGGGTATCTTAACATATACTTTTGCTAATCGTACTGAAAACATGTACCTCAACTTTCTGTTGGAACACTTAAGGCCGTGTTGACTCAGATCATATGGGACACCGCAGAATGCTGTATCTCACCACGGTGTACATTGTTTGATACTTATCCAGCAGTACTTAGACGCGTCAACAGGTACTGATCTGAACTTGTTCAAATAAGGATAAATATAAAGAATGAAAGTGTCCCTATACTTAAACTGTATACTGTATTTCTTATGAAAAATAATGTATAAGCCGAACGTCAGGAAATGTACTTTCAGATACTTCAACGTCAGCGCAGCGTCATGACGTTGCATCGCCGGTGATTCGATGTTGTATTAACGTCGTGTACCCGCTGGGATGGCGGAGAAATATACAAGTACATTATAAAAATAAATTTCAACTTTGTGGATTTTGTCAATTTGTCAACGCCGGCGAATTACTCAAAATCTAAATAAAGCCCCAAAGGCTTTATTTTAAGTTTGTCGGCGTTTACACATCAATCGAATTCACAAAAAATAAAATTGATCCAGCGCATGACAAAACCTACAAAATGGCATGAGCGCCCAGCGAAGACTCAGATCAGCCTGGGCGTCCGCCCAGTCTGACCAGTCTTTGCTGTGCACTCAGTGGGTAGCTAAGGACCCAATCTTTCTTCATGCGGACAGCGAAGACTGATCAGACTGCATGGGCGGATGCCCAGTCTGATCGGAGTCTTCGATGGGCGCACATGCAACTTTGTAAGTTTTGTCATGCGCTTACTCTATTTATCTTTTATAATTCCAACTAGGGCATATTTACGTCAAAACATGGGTAAAATCGCTCATTTTAGAAATTTGCGCAAAACAAAATAGTTCTGGAATTCGATTTCTGCTCTTTGGACCTTTCGACGTATAAATCCCATTTTAAAATTGCTCTCGGCCAATTAAATAGCCTTAAACAAATGTAAGCCTATTGAGTTGGAATTTTGGATGAGTTAACGTAATAAAACAATGCATTTTAATAATGAACTACAAAACAGAAATATATGGTTCAACCTTTATTGCAATAAATATGTTTGTAAGATGGTGTAGTCACAATAAGGATTTTTTTTTACTAAAACACAGACATCGCCTTTTATGACATACAAGAATTTTACCATATGTGCCGCAACGTGAGAAAACGCACCTTCTTATATGTGCGGTGTACAAAGACTCCAATCAGCCTGCGTATCCTTACAGTCTAATCAGAGACTTCGTAATCCGCATGAAGAAACTTTGCATTCATGACTATCCAAATTGCGCTAGTCAATATTCCGATCAGACTGATCTGAATTTTCGCTGAACGCATATGCACGCTTCCTGACCCTGAGATTATAAAACCTTTTTCATAACTCAGCTGAGCATGAAATTTTCTCTGCTTATAAATATGAAAATGCCAACAATAGTTGGCATTTTCATATTTATTAGCAGAGAAACTTCCATGCTCATCTACACTTAGCAAGAAAGAAATTGCAACTGTTAATAATTTGGAATTTATTTGCAGGACAAATTTCATGCTCAGCTGAGTTGAGCATGAAAAAAGTTTTATAACCTCAGGGCCTGATCTTGAGGCTCATGTGTAAATTCATGTTTACAACAGTACACAAAAATCAGTATTCTAAAACTTTTTACTCTTTTTTCGTCGAACCGGATACATACTTATGTGTACGAACGCTTCTTAGACTCCGCAATAGATACACAATTTAAATTGAATGAAAAATAGTTTACAGTTAGATGGAATACATAGCGGAAATGAAAAGTAAATAAGGTCACATGCTCATGATGGAGATAGATTCATATGCCGACTTAAACGATGTTTTTGTAGACGAAGACTCCAGCGATGATTGACAGAATTCCGGCAACTGAAATTCTTGACACTGTTGAACCATTGCACAGATCCCCACTGCAGATGCATACTGATGCACTGACACCCGCTACAGATTGCTTCTGGCATTTTGTGTCCATACCTTTGGAAGGTGCACAATCTCTCTGGACGGCTTAAAGAAAGAAACGTATAACAAAGTTATTACATGTTCACATGAGGGGTGCACAAGTGCCAAAAGCGCATATCTTGTGTAAATAATAGGTTTTGAAGGTATCATCTATTAGAGAACCCATAAAATTCCATGTGTGGGGGTGGGGGCGGAGACACGCAAGCTTTACACAACGTCACATTAATGTCGATGCAATCGACATCGTTGCGATATTGTATGAAGGTCATGTGCCCGCTGGATTATTGAAGCCCTTATATGCTTTTCCATGTTAAAAGTTACAGAGCACCTGGCTGGTTCCATATTTATATAATTCCTTGTAAAATAGTTCCAGTTGTTTGCATGTCTCTAAGTTTGTTTTTTACCTGTTTTGATGCCTGAATTGGTCAAAATGTTTAATTTAAGCATTTTTTCAGTAGAAATGAGCAAAGTGTTAGCTTTGAAAATGAAAGTAGAAAATCATCAGGATATAATTTACCATCAAAACTTGCCTTGACTTACAAGATCTGTGTCATTGTGGTCAAAGAGGCGAGAACTGATTACTTGGCACATAACCAATCATTCCGTTTCTTGTTTTGAAGATTTTAGAGGGACAGACCCAGTCAGCATTCTACGTAAATCTATATCGGGCCGTCATCGGCCCGTCAGGGTAGCTGGCGGGCCGATGACGGCCCGATGTAGATTTACGTAGAATGCTAGCTGGGGAGGTCAGACAAATACCATGTACTGACCATTTGAAGTTAAAACTAAAAACATATGGGCTGTAGATCATTTGGAAAAAAAAATGAAAATATGTATAAAGTATTAAAAAAAATCATTGGTGGTCTGTATCTTTATAGAAGAAAATAAAGCGCTTTTTATGAGTACCCACAGCATGTGTTTTAGAAGACATATAAGAAACATATCACGTAGATACGCCCTCTTATCTGGAGTTATGAGTAACACCAGCGGTACCCACAATCTATGTTTTGAGCTGAAATATGAAAAATATCAGAGTTATTTATCTGAAAAATTTCAGTTTTTAAAGTGAAATTTTCCATATATTTGAACAGGCGTGTTTTCGTGTTGGGAAGAACGAAAATCGAAGGCTGGGTTTCATTGAGAAATTAAAAATAAAATTTCAGAGAATTTGCTAAAGTCCTTCATTTAGTGATATTCCTGGAATAGTTCTTCTCTTTTTGCTCCATTTAAAGCATATGTTGCGGGTACTCGTCAGAAGTACCTCAGTGAGGCACTTCTACTGTGTACTTGCAACATGTTTTACAGAGAACTGGAGTAGGTTATCCCTGAATGTTTTCTTGTGGGTACTTATTAGAAGTGCCTCATTTTACAGAGAACTGGAGTCAATTATCCCAGAATTATCAGCAAATACTCCTCCTTAACAAATTCTCATAATGTAAAAAAAAAGTCACTTACTTTCTACTCCCAGGAATTTTCCTTTTGATTTCATGCAAGCCCCGGTAGGACAATCGGTCGTTGTTACGCCGCTCTGGTCTTTGTTAAAGGGATCCTTGCAGTCAGTACATTGATAACATTTTGTGCCGTAGCTGAAATAATTATGTAGTTATTAAATTGGGAGCTGATACACTTTCAAGGGGGACAACTCTGTCAAAATTATTTTGCTGGCTTCTAAAAAGAGAGCGTACTCTATAATTTGTCCCCCCTGCCCCTTGGAGGCAAATTATTTCCTTTCAGATTGCACCTATTTTCAGAAGGGGGTGCAGGAAACTAAACCGGAAGTGATTGAAATTGACGAAATATCTATCTAGTATATCAAGTGCCTTTAAGGGACATTTTCCACCATCTACAGTAAAATCTCAATGGCTCGAACATCCTTGTGTCTATGGAAATTTATTCGAGACAGGGTAATTCGAGCCACTGAGGGTTAATCGTGGCGCCAGATCAGGAAGCAAATAGTGATAATGTAAGGAAGTCTTTTTGATCTTCTATACAATAATGGTATGTTGAGTGTACTCATTAGAATCGCCTCGATGAGGCGATTCTAATGATTACACACAACATACAATTTCATGATAAAATCAGAAAATTCCCCTAAATATTTGTTTTCTTGAGCTATCGGAAGAATTTCGTAGGGACTCAAAAACGAGTTCGAATCATCCAAGGTAAACGAGCTATCGGTGTTCAAGTCATCGAGGTTTACTGTATAAGGGCGCTAACTCTAAAACTTGTGACTTCCTGTTTGCGTTGCTATACAGTAAACCCCTTCTGAAAAAAGGGTCTACTCTAAAAGCAAAGAAGTTGCTCCTCTTAGTGTCAGTTATATACTTTCAGGATAGACCAATCTATCTGTTAAAGTGGAATCTATAACAATGTAAAAATAATTATCTCCCCTTAAAGTGGATCCATTTAATTGCTATTGTGGAGCTGCCCTGGAAAGGCCACGGTCATTTAACATCACCTTCCCAATAAAAGTAGCCCTTTCTTCGCCATTTTGTGCAAGGGAGACAACTTTTGTGACTTTTTTGTTTCTTTACTGCATATAAATCCCCTTCTGGAGAAGGGTCTACTTAAAAGGAAAAAACTTTGCTCCGAAAGGTAACAAAGTCTCTCGAGTAGACCCCTTAATTAAAAGAACAAATGTTTACCTAGCTATCGTCCCTGTATAGAATTTAGACGGGTTTGTAGAGAAAATATCCTGCAGAAATGAAAACATTGTATATCCCTTTTCAGTTTCAACAGCAGACCATGTCAACACTGAATGCCGTGCGAAAGGTGCTTAACATTTGTCGCGGTGTATACTTATTACAGCATTTTGGTTTCATATATTTTTACTCAGCAGACGACAAATTGTCGTCTGTTTTTTTGTTGTTTTTTTTTTATTATTATTATTATTAGAAAATGAAGTTTGATATTGCATACAAATAAAAGTTTCTTCTGGAGACAATTTGCTTGAAATATCGGACCCTGTTTTCATGAAGAAAAAAAAAAGAAAGAAAGAATGAAAGAAAGACTTTTTTCCCAACATGCTACGCGTCCAGCAAACTTTTAGCAATTCTAGAGATGCATATAACAAAACTTTACCTAATAACAGCAAACACTGGCAAAACATTCAATTTGTTCCCTTATAAACCCATGTTATACTGAACCCGGATAAACTCTGCCTTTGGAAACAGTGTAGATATAAATCAGCTGGCTTCAGATCTGGATGTACACTGTTTGTCATTAAGCATGTGAATTTGTATCAGTAATCTGGATCAAACAATCTGATTCGCTGACAATTAGAAGTAGGTGTGGCATCGTAATTAATTCAGCATGACGACAATTAATGTCTGGTGTTGTGAACTGATATATTTGCGAGGAGCAACTTTTTCAAAATGAATAAATAAATAAATAAATAATGCTTACCATGCTTGTTAACATTTTAGAAGGCCACATTTTAAAATACGTTTTTTTTTTTTTATCTATTTTTAGAAAAAAAAAAAAGCTTTCATATATTATGCAAATTCAATTTAAATGGCACGTCAAAGCCTATTTTCTGAAATAAAAAAGTAATAAAACAAATATAATCAATTTGTCATTTAGTGAATTTGCTCAAAATGTGGTAAAGGTTAAATGAAGTATTTGATACAATATATTTTACTAGCTATTTTGTAGTAATTATAAGTTTAAAGGTACAAAGCTTAACCCTTGTCATGCTGAATAAATTAAGATGCCACGCCCACTTCTAATTTCCAGTCAATCAGATTACTTGATCCAGGGTTTTGATAGAATTTCACATATTTAATGACAAACCGTGCAGATACAGATCAGTTGGCTTCTTCAGAAGCCAACTGATTTGGATCTACACTGTTTGCTAAGACTGGGAATGTCATGTTCGGCAAGAGAAGGGTTAAGGGAAAATGTTCCACTTTCAGGGTAAAAAATTTGCTCACCTTGGAATTAGACTATTTTTAGAAGACGCGTGAGCTGCAGGAAAGTAAACTTAAAGTCACAAAAATTGACTCGCTTGTTAAAGCATAAGATAAAAAGCCCGAAAAGGCGGAAAAGTCACCAACTATATCTACCCCCCTTTAACAACATTTTTTTTTACTTCAGGTAAGGGTTTATTAATAGTTGTTTTTCAATAGTTCTAATGCGATTGAAACAGTCGATGTTTAAAAAGTGTAAAATATCTTGAATTTACTTAATCTTACTTACTTAAATATATAAAATATTAGATTCTCTTGTTTGTTACATGCTTGTAAACCCGAGATTTGTGAATAAATTCGGAGAGAAAAAAATCTGCCGCACCGTGAATAAGGGTACCTTCTAACATGTTCGCCCATCGATGACTCCAATAAACCTGCGCATCCGCAGTCTTCGTTGTCCGCACGAAGTAGCTGTGCATTGTTTGCCATTCAGAATGCGCCTGGTGAAGATTCCGATCAGACTGTAAATGCGCAGGGTCAACTGAATCTACACTGGGACCCAGATATACCTTGCCATGTCCGACGGTACATTTCTGACATCGTGGCTCTATTATAGTTTAGATTCTCTTGTTTTTACATCCCACTGAGCATTCTTTATAAATCTATCGCGGGCCGTTATCGGCCCATCAGGGTAGCTGACGGTCCGATAACGGCCCGCGATAGATTTATTAAGAATGCTAGCTGGGATGTTCATGTTTGTAAACCTGAGATTTATGAGTAAATTTGTAAAAAAAAGTTAATTGTTTGCTCATAATATATCTGTGCAATGTGAATGTAACAAAAATGATGATATATATTACCTTCCTTGCACAAACAGTGCAAGTGTGATACAGGCAACAATTATAATTGTCCTAGTTTCCATTGTTTACAGCGAAATATAGAAACGTTTTTTTTTTTTTCTACAATAAGAACGCAAAGTAGACTAATACAGCCGTATCGTAAACGGACTTTTATATTGCAATTTTACCAAATTATCTTTGCTGATTATATTGAAAATCAGCCAATGAGAACAGCGCTTCTCATTGTCAAAAATAGATACACAGATACCCGCATGGACTTGTGGTGCTACGTAAGCGCAATGGCTGATGTGACAAGTTTTTGTAAGGCCGGTTGTAACGTATACCTCAGGCATGTGACGGTTTGTTATCTCTCAGTCTTGTGAAATATACTTATTACACGAAATTGCAAAGCTAAATGACTTAAAAATATCAGTATAGTTAAAAGAATAAAGCTTTAGCTACACATCGCTGGTATACCTCAACACAGAACACACAATGTTACATTTATATATAAATACAACCATTGGTTTTAGAGTCACTTAATCTTTGTCCTGCTAGACCCAGATATACCTTGCCTTTGCGAACAGTGAAGATCCAGATCAGTTGGCTTTTCCAGTTGATCTGGATCTGCACTGTTTGCCATTAAGTATGTGAATTTATAGCAACAGCCTGGATCAAGTAATCTGATTGGCTGAAAATTGGAGATGGGCGTGGCAACTTAACTTATTCAGTATGACAAGGGTTAGGTTTTGTAAAACAGTAAAACTCAATGACTCGAACACCAATGGCACGTTTACCATGGCTGATTCGAACTCGTTTTGGAGTCCCTAAGAAATTCTTCCGAACGCTCAAGAAAATAAATCTTTAGATACCCTTTAAAGGAATCCCAGCTAGCATTCTTTGTAAATATATTGCGGGTCGATATAGGCCCGTCAGCTACCCTGACGTGCCGATAACGACCCGCTATAGCTTTATAAAGAATGCTTACTGGTATGTTCATATTAATGTTGTGTGCACTCATTAGTATCGCCTATTTAGAAGCAAGACGATTCTAATTAGTACACTCAGCACTCCATCATATCATAGAAATAAATACACCCCTAGATTATCTCCATTTCCTAAGTGGCTCTATCTGAAATAAGACATCCCTAAATTACCCCCAATTGCTTCCTGACCTGCTGCTATGATTAACCCTCAGTGGCTTGAACTACCCATGTACCAAAGATGTTTGAGCAGTAAAAGTGAAAAACAAGACAAAATATTTAGACGTAAACATCTAAGTACCGGCGCAATGTTTAATAAATTTTCAATGTAACAGATGAAAAAGAACAACAATATGATTCTTTAATGTATGTTTTTATTAAGCTTTATGAAATTTCTTGATTGAAATGAAAATAAAATAGACTTTTTTGTATGATCTGTTTATAACACAGTTTGTTATAAGATTTTTTTTTTATATTTGCCGGGATCGTCTCACACCGACGATCCCGGAAAATATAAAAAGTCCTTTGTTAGCTAATCGAATATTCTACCATATATAAAAATCCAAAGCTATATTAAGCGACCGACGCGATTCCCGCTCCGGTTAAGAAAGTACATTCTGTAATTCGGAGCAAATTCTTTCCTTTTAAAGTAGAAATGGAGCAAATTATTTTCTTTTAAAGTAGACTTCTTTTCAAGAGGGGGTGGGGTGAAATTGACATGCGCAAACGGAAAGTCACAAAAGTTGTCTACCGCTAGTAGAGAATAGCGGCAAATCGGCCAGGTCTATCCAGAACCCTAAATTCGTTTCAATGTTTAATGTTTATATTTTCTTTTATGTGTAATAAACAAGTGCAACACAATGGTTAACGTCTATTCCTACTGTATTTTTTTTTCTCTTTTTTTACATTATTATTATTATTATTATTATTATTATTTTTTTTTTTTTTTTTTTTTCACTTTCTTTCTGTATTTTTTTTTCCTTTCTTCATTTATTTATCCATTTATTTATTTATTAATTTTCTTCAGTAAGAATCCCAGCTCGGCCACATACCTATCGTATAGATTAAAAATGAAATCATGTCTGTGGTCATTCTCCCTCTGCCGCTGATTCAAGATTGGCAGCTATCACTGAGCGGCGAAAGTATGTGCACAAGTATTGTACTGGAAAACCGCTTCAACTAAGCCTGCCCAGAAAACGTGTGAATAAGTTGACTGACGGACTCGACATGACATTTACAGTGTTGACTGGGCCGTGAACTGCAAGCCAAATTCAAATGCATACTCCCAGAACATTTAGCGAAAACAGGAGTATGAAATGGTCTTAATTATACGGGAGATTTTTGCATTTTCTTAATCATGTCTTTAGGTTATAAAATGTTTTTCATGCTGAATTCAGGTGAGCATGAAATTTTCTCTGCTGATTATTATGAAAATGCCAACAATAGTTGGCATTTTCATATTTATTAGCAGAAAAAGGTTCTTGCTAAGCTATGTTTAGCAAGAAAGAATTTGCTATTGTTAGTAAGTTGAGATTTATTAGCAGGACAAATTTCATTAGCAGAGCTGAGAATGAAAAAAGTTTTATAAACTCTTGCCCGGTTTTTCAATTTGAATTTTGTACACTTAACTGAAACATTGTTGAAATGGCTGTAACTGAAACACTGGTGAAAGGGCCGGGATACCTCAAACCCACAACCTAAGCCCCTCCTCCACCCCAACTCACCTCCCCCCCCTCCCCCGCCTCTCTCTTACACACCCCTCAGATAAACGGAAGATGCTGATATTGCAAAAGCGGGATTACAACGCGTCGCAGTAACAATTTATAACACCTGATAAATTAATAAGGTTTGGCCATTTATCAGGAGAAAGATTTATATTTAGCATGTAATTAAACTATCAAAAGCTGACAATCCTTAGTTTTACAAGGTTTGCTGATAATATCTTTATTCGACAACATTACTCGTGTAAAACCGAACTATAGGCGCCATAATCTAGTGCCACTTACCCCAAAATCATATTTCAAATTAACTACAAAAAAAAAAAAAAAAAAAAAAAACTTCAATAATTCGAACACCGATGACCCGTTTACCGTGGCTGATTCGAATTCGTTTTTGAGTCCTTAGGAAATTCTTCGGGTAGCTCAAGAAAACAAGTATTTAGGCACATTTATGGAAGTTTTCTTCTTTTATCATGAAAATGTATGTTGTATATTTTCATTAGAACTGCCCCAGGAGCCTCATCGAGGCGATTCAAATAAGTACAATCATCACACTATTATCTAACCCATTTATGTCTAGCGTCCCATAAAAGGGACATTGGCAAACAGTGTAGAACCAGATCAGACGCCGCGTAACGCGGCGTCTGATCTAGATCTACACTGTTTGCATTTAATACAAGAATTTCTAAAATATAGTAATAATAAATAATAACCAGACACCCCTTCTATAGGAAATGGACCTGTCCAAAGACTTGAGGTAGAAGAGTCCACTAGGCATAAATGGGTTAATGGAAGATCAAAAAGACATCCCTAAATTATCCCCATTGGCCTCCTGACCTATCGCGCCACGTATGATTAACCCTCCGTCGCTCGAACTACATACAGTCGAACCTCGATGGCTCGACTATCTTTAGGACCGTAAAAATTTGTTCGAGATATCCGTAGATCGAGCCACTGAGGGTTACTCATGGCGCCAGGTCAAAATGCAAATGACGCTAATTTAGGGAAATTATTTCGATCTACACAATAATGGTAGTTTGAGTGTATTCATTAGAATGGCCTCGATGAGGCGATTATATTGAGTACACACAACATACAATTTCATGATAAGCTAAGAAAATTTACCAAGATATTTGTTTTCTTGAGCAACTGGGAGGATTTCGAAGAGACTCAATGTCTATATTAAATCTTCATGGTCCCAAAGATGGTCGAGCCATTGGTTCGATTGCATTTGCTTACTTTTGATGACAATACACAATGCTTATGTACTTGTGTGTCTGTGCCCATGGGCGCGGTGTGTATAGAGTTGAGGAGAGACACGGAAGTGATCCATTATTGATTCACAATATATCATTGACCTTATGTTTGTTGTCCACAACTAAACCACGTGACTAGCTGGAACACTGAAAAGAATAGAAAAGAAAATAGAATTGAATCTTTTTATTGGAAAACCTACATATACAGAAGGTGTTCTCCATTCTTATGCATCGGTACACCACACTTATGTAGATAGTCTCAAAGGTTACCAGTGCAGCACATTATGAAAGGTTAGGGGATATACATTAAGTTTTGACAATATCACTTTTAAAGTGGGTGGATGCACTGATACTGCTAAGCCATTACGAAAACACGCCTATTCAAATATATATAGAAAATTTCACCTCCAAAATTTGAAAATTTTCAGGTAAAAAACCCTTTCATATTTCTGTTCAAAACATAGATTGTGTGTACTCGTTAGAACCGCCTCGTCGAGGCGGTTCTAGCGAGTACCCGCAATCTATTTTTTGAGCAGAAATAACAAAAATAATTTAAACACCTGTAAACCCCAGTTTTACTGTATAAAAGTGGGGTTTAAGGGGGTCAAAATTATATAGGTATGTTCTCGTGATGCACAATCTAAAGCACTCCAGGACATCATGACAAAAATTTGATTCTCTTAACTACTTATTTTAGTTTTGATGAGGTAAGCCTTAAAAGCGAAGTGAAATTAGCTGCAATTATTTTTTAATGTGAGGCCAACGGGACGAGATCTCATTTAGACCTCACGGATTAACATTTTGTATTATGTAAGTAGTAGTTGCGGTCATGGTACCAAAGCCGTTATCCAAAATCATAAATCCATAAACGAATGACGAATCAGAATGTTCAGACCAACAGACATGGACCCCAGAACAAAGGGTGTAATCAGGCGTCCGCGGATAGTAAGCATTACTTGGTAAGCAAGCTTCGCCCACCATGCCCATGGGCCTGAACGAAGGAAATATCGGTAGAAGCGTATGTCCGGGATTTGGGAAGTCTACTTATGGCGCGTCACTGGCAAAAACATCAGAAACAATTCTGGAAACTGCCACATTGTAGGGATTGACTAGATCATGATGTCTCCCATAGAACTTCTTAAGTGTTGCTACCAGTTTGGTTTTTTGATACCCCTGGCTCAACAACTTTTGAGTGAGCACTTTCCCACGCTCCATGAAGTCCTGATAATTTGAACAAGTTCTGGCATAACGGATTAACTGTGAAACGTAAACGCCGTATGCTGGTGCGGAAGGGATATTACTGCTCAGGAAAGGAAAGTTAACGATGGGAAAATTGAAGTCATCCCGTTTGTCGTAAAGCCTAGTAGTAAGCTTTCCATTGTCGATGTAGAGATAACAATCCAGGTATGATGAGGAGGCTGAAGTCTCCGTTGTTTCCTTTATTTCAAGTTCACGTGGGTAGATGAATTCTAAATACTCTGCAAATTTTGTGTTTTTCAGAGACAATACATCATCTATATATCTGTAGGTGAAATTGAATTGTTGTGCGAGGTGTTTCTTGCCTGCTTGGAGGAGACTTTGTACAAACTCCGCCTCATACGAGTATAACAACAAGTCGGCAAGTAACGGTGCACAATTAGTACCCATCGGTATGCCGATTGTTTGTTGAAATATCCGACCGCCGAACTCCACAAAAATATTGTCGATTAGATATTCCATTATCTTAATGACATCTGCATCTGAGTATTTTTGTGGTGCATCAGAGTGATCCCGAATGAAGTATGTGTCTTTGTAGCCAATGACAACATACTGAAATCGACGGTTACCATTCTTGTGGAAGAAACACTGGTTGATAATTGCCTTTAATTTAGATTTCAATTTATCATGAGGAATAGTAGTGTAAAGAGTAGAGAAATCGAAAGATTTTATACTGTTGACGGAATGAAGAGATTGTGCCTTTAGGTTTTCTAAGAGCTCTTTGGAGTTTTTCAGGATCCACATCTGATTAACACCACTTCTAGCATATGCAGTGTCACAATACTTCTGAAGGCCTTCTTTAACTGCGGTTAGTATTCGTGTTAGAATCTGAGAAAGAGGCTTGGTTGAGTACTTAGCTGAACCAGCAATATATCTCTGCATGTACGGATTCTTGTGAAGTTTAGGAATCCAGTACAGTTTGGGAAGGTCAATATCTTCCTCTGGGAGGGAAATTCCAAATGTCAGCATCACCGAATGGTGGTTTTGTAGAATTTCTTCCTTGGACATAGCAGTAAGATTATATGTAGGGTTTCCGGTCATGGTATTCATACCAAGCTCTTTCATTAAGCAGTTTATATAGTGTGTTTTGCAAACAAACACAATGTTGTTAGATGCCTTGTCGGCTGGAACAACGACAAACTTCTCATGGATTTCAGCTAACTCAGCAGCAACATCTTGATCGTCAAACACCGATTCATGTCGGCGAGACATGGTTCTGCTGAGTACTGAGACACGTCTGTTTACCAAGGACATTACCGATTTAACCCATTCAGACAGTGTGTCAACTTCTACGTCCTCTTTCTTGGCCCAGCGTCGTGAATACTCTTCAACAGAATCCAATATTAATTTAGAATTCTGTTTCCAAGTAAAAGACCTGGGTTCCCTATATTTAGGGCCTTTGGAAAGAATGTCCCTGAGTTTGCTAATCCTGACTATATCAGATTCAGACAATTCAGACAATTTAGCCAAGATTTGCTGGCGATGAACCCAAGGATATTCCGTTTCAAAATCAGTTTTAACATCTACAGTAAAACCTCAATGGCTCGAACATCTTTGGGGTGAAGAAAGTTTATTCGAGAAATAGGTGGTTCTTGTCACTGAGGGTTAATCATGCCGCCATGTCAGGAAGCAAATAGTGATAATTTATGAAGTTGTTTGATCTTCTATACAATAATTAATAGAATGTTGTGTGTACTAATTAGAATTCTATTGAGTACACACAATATACAATTTCATGATAAATTAAGGAACTTTCCCCGGATATATGGTTTCTTGAGCTGTCGGAAGAATTTCGTAGACACTAAATTTCGAGTTCAAATAAGACATGGTAAACAAGCCATCTGTGTTCGAGCTACTGAGATTCGACTCTGTACCCATGTCTAAAACACATTTCCATGGTCTCAAAGATGTTCGAGCCATTACCATTCGACTGCATTTGCTTACCTTTGATGACAGTACTGAATGCCTATGATATAGTCTACGCTCATGGCCGTGGTCTAAATAGAGTTGAGGAGAGACACGGAAGTGATCCATTGTTGATTCACAATGCATCATTGACCTTATGCTCGCTGTCCACAAATAAAGCATGTGACTAGCTGGAGCGCTCAATAGAACAGAAAAGAAAATCGAATACAATATATTTTATTGGAAAATCTAGATATACAGAAGGTGTTCTCCGTTCACGTGCACTATTTCGGTACACCACACTTGTGTAGATACTCTCAAAGGTTACCAGTACAGCACTTCATCAAAGGTTATGGGATATACATTAATTTTAATCATTTCACTTTTAAGGTGGGTGGATGCATTGGTACTGCTAAGCACAACTTACAGCACTCTGGTACATCGTGACAAAAACGATATTCTTAACTACTCGTTTTAGTATTGATGAGGTAAAAACGAAATGAAATAAGTTGTAATTATTTTTTAATGTGAAACTCTAGTTAACCTTTTGTATTATGTAATTCATCAGATTTAGCCAAGATTTGCAGGCAATGAACCCAAGGTTATTCCGTATTAAAAATTAGCTTTACCATCTTCTGTGTGCTAAACGGAGATCAAGCTTTTTGTAAAAGCTAATACTTGTCAACATGTCCGAGCCGCAATGTCAGAAAACGTACCTTCGGACACGTACGCCCAGCGAAGATCAAAATGCGCAATTTGATCAGAATCCCACCTGCGCGAATTTCGAAAAGTCAGTGATGCAGTTTATTCATGCGGATAACGAAACTCCAATAAGTCTGCCTGGAATGGCAGGCTGATTTGAGTCTTTATTTGGGGCACATGCCGAAAGGCACGTCTCTTAAAAGTTGCAGCTTTATATGC
Source organism: Anodontia alba (assembly GCA_964016985.1). Classification (NCBI taxonomy): domain Eukaryota; kingdom Metazoa; phylum Mollusca; class Bivalvia; order Lucinida; family Lucinidae; genus Anodontia; species Anodontia alba. The sequence continues at coordinate 49,873,927 of OZ024836.1, forward strand.
AGCAACTTTAAGAAACTTAAATGCAGAATAATTGACATTGCGAAAAAAGCCTATTCAAATTATACTGAAATTTTACCACCACAAAATGAAAATTTTCAGATAAAAAAAAATGATATATTTCACATTTCTGCTCAAAAACATAGATTGTGGGTACTCGTTAGAACCACCTCACCGAGGCGGTTCTAACGGGTACCCACAATCTGTGTTTTTGAGCAAAAATAAGAAAAATAATGTATACCCGTATGAACCCAAGTTTTACTGTATAAAAGTGGGGTTTAAGGGTGTCAAAATTATATATGCATGTTTTCGTGGTGCATGACAGCAAGGGCTTTGCCGCCACATATCTCATTGATCTGCTTAAGTTATGCTAAAACGCATCCTACTTAAATGTAACCATACATTAAAGTCGGTCAACATAGGTCATACTATGAGTGATACAACATAGATAAGTTTTGTGTATGGTATACAATGGCGATCAGAGGTTATCGTATTGGTTACCGATTTTACACGCATAGTTTTCGTTTTTATATAGGTCATAACTAACTGACAAGTGTTATGAGTTCGGGAATCTATGTTCGAACTGTAAAATTGTTTTGTGTCTGTTTACAGCGTTAAAACATAGACTGAAAATGTGGTGCAATTAGCATGCATTGAACACATAACCTCTTCCCCTACCATCCCTACCACCACTCGGTAGTTTTTACCATTAACCGTTCTTAGGTGGTGGATCTGGTATTGCTGGTGCTTTCTGCAGCATAGCGGCTGCTCGCTGCAGGCTTTTTGCATGTTTTGTCCTCTTCTTTGTCTTATTCTTGCTTGCATTGCTTTATGATCACCTTATAATTATGCGTGAAGAAGACTTTGATCTGTGGCTCGTGTATTATCTATGATGATTTCTTTGATCTCCTTTTGTTGTCATTTGTAAGTTATAGACATCTTCTAAACTATTTTCCATACTTCAACATTGAGCAGATTATAATCTGCTCAATGTTGAAGTATGGAAAATAGTTTAGAAGTCAAACGAAAAGATGTCTTCGGATATGCTTACAATTCAAAGATTCAGACTTATCCCGCGCGCGCACAAAGTCTCATCCGGGCTTTTGCTCTCCACTGATACATCCTATAGTGTCCAATGATTCTGTAAGCGGGTTCTGATCCGTAATGTATTCTTTGTTTCCAAGGGCAATTTTTTGACGTTTATTTTAATACGTTGCAGCTGGTGTTAGTGCCGTGTGGCGGCGGTAGAGCGTCCATAGTGCAGATTATATTTTAATTCTTTTGCGATCATTGGGCCCTTTGTGGTGTATTTGAAAATGGAGTTCTGCTCATGATGCTAGAGGGTGTAAGCAGTGATGCAAACTTTATTACTGCTATGAAGAGTCTCAATAAAACCGAGACTCCCATTTTCTGATCTGTAATACGTCTTTGTTTCCAGGGCAATCTTTTTTATGTTTATTAGGAGTTGTCGTGCACTTTCTACCGTAGTCGTGCGCACCTGGAGTACACAGGTTTAGCAGTTGTTGTGCATTTTCTACCGAGGGCGTGCGCACCGAGAGGACACAGGTTTAGGAGTTGCCGTGTACTTCCAACCAACAGCGTGCGTACCCGTAGGACACCAGTTAAGGAGTTGTTTTGCATTCTCTTCCGAGGGCGTACGTACTTGAAGGACACCGATTTAGGAGTTGTCGTGAACTTTCTACCGAGAACGTCCTTACCCAGAGGACACAACTTTGTCAGTTGTCGTGCACGTTCTACCAAGCATGCGCACCCGAAGAACACAGGTTTAGCAGTTGTCCTGCACTTTGTACCGAGTTTGTACGTACATGTACTCGAAGGACACAGGTTTAGGATTTAACGGAGACTTTCTACCAAGGGCGAGCGTACCCAGAGGACATAAGTTTAGCAGTTGCCGTGCACTTTCTCCAAGGATGCGCGTACCCGCAGGACACAGGTTTAAGAATTTTCGCGAACTTTTTACCAAGGGCGTGCGTACCCAGAGGACATAAATTTAAGATTTGCCGTGCACTTTCTACCCGAGAGTGTGCGTACCCGCATGACACAAATTTAAGATTTGTTATGCACTTTGGGGACATAGGTTTAAGATTTGTCATTCACTTTTTGCCGAAAGTATGCGTACCCTGAGGACATAGGTTTAAGATTTTTCTTGCACTTTCTACCGGGGGCGTACTTACTTGGAGGACACAGGTTTAATATTTGTCATGCAGATTCTCCCGAGGGCATGCGTACCCGGAGGACACAGGTTTCGGATTTGTCGTGCACTTTCTACAGAGGGCGTGCGTACTCGGAGGACACAAGTTTATGATATGTCGTGCACTTTCTACCGAGGGTGTGCGTACCCGGAGGAGAACTGTTTCCTTACTCAACCAGTGACACATCACAGAAAAACAATAATGTATATCTCATAAAAGCCGTGATGAAACAAGGAAGCGGCTTCATGGCAAAGAGTCCGTGCGTACCCGCAGAACACAGGTTTAGGATTTATCGTGAACTTTCTACCAAGGGCGTGCGTACCCGGAGGACACAACGTTAGCAGCTGACGTGACAACTAGAACTGAAGGAAATCACTAGTAGAACAATAGAGGGCACGCAAAAAGGCATAACACCAGGCACCATCTCCTAATGAAAAGGTTTAGTTCGGCACAGCCATGGAGTTTCAGATCCAACCCACCGTTGTGCAGTTAAGGAGGAAAACATAACTATCAACCATAATCGGGTTAAAAACTAAGCATGCAGTCTGTCGTATAACATCAGTGCTATAAAAAAGGGTAAGAGAAAAGTCCAGGGAGTGCCACAATCACAAACCGCAGCCCTAGCCAGACACCAAGAGGAAGAGGAAACCGACAAATCCAAACAAGCACAAATCGAACAAACGTACGAAAAACACTAAGATTAGCTCTCTCTTCCCCAAGCGAGTTTACCGCAATGCTAAAAGGGCTGAATACACCTTAGAACGGTCAATAGAGTAAACCACCAGGGTAGGGGAGGTGGGGGTGGGGGTTAGAGCATTTTTACACCTAGCCAACTTCACCCTGGGTCCCGATGCTACTCTTAATACAGAAATACATAAAAAAAATCGGTTCGCATAAAGGCTTCCAACTCAGTCAATGCATCAAAGCGAAAACTTATAAATCAAATTAATCACTATAATTAACAAAGGCGAGTACTCATGGCTAATTCTACTGTATGCCAGAGTAAATGAAAACCAATATTTGAACCACGGCGGGCCAAGCCAAAGACATATCGTCAAGCCCCAACCCACTGGTTAAAGTTTTTCGAAGAGGCCGTCATTGAGTCTGAGGCCCGAACCGTCGTCGTGCAATTAAAGAGTGAAGCAATGATTGGGTTGACAACTAGGCATGCAGTCTTCCGCATAATATCCAGGCTATAGGCAATTCTTTTATAATGGTTAATAAGTTTTCTGAATTGCTCCGAAAAGTTAGATTTTCCTACATTTTTTCTAAATCTGTACACTAAGTCACCGTAAAATTCTGGTTCCGATATACCTTGTTGCAGAAGTGTTTCAGACTGAATTTATATTTTTCTACCGAGGCACTGTGTCTGCAATAAAATTTCGAAAACGCCTTACGAAGTTTAAAATAACGACAGCCCTGCCTAAGAAGTTTGGCAGTAAGGGCTTTACTACGATAGTTAAAGTCACTAAGATTTGAAGAAGCTCTGGCGAATCTAATGTTGAGATATGTGTACCCCATATGAGGTACGCCGGGGGACCTCGCCATCCAGAAAAGAGAAATTGACTATATCAAAATCAAAACCGTCCCGTTTATCATAAATTTTGGTGGAAACTGTACCATTAGATATACATAGATTCAAATCCAAAAAAGATGCCTCGGTATCGGAAGAATTTGCTCTATTTAATTGGAGTTCTGTAGGGTGTATGCGGTCCACCATTTGGTCAAAGTAAATATTGTCAATATTTTAATAAATCATCAAGTTATCTTGAAGTTGAATTGAAAGCCTCAATAATGTAAGCCTGATTTACACGTGAGACAGACTTCGTGAAATCTCTCTCATAACAAAAAAGAAACAAGTCTGCAACAAGAGGAGCACAATTAGTTCCAATCGGATTACCAATAGTTTGCCTATAAAGTTAGTTCCAAATCTAATAAAAATATAATCCAAAAGATAAACAAGGGCATCACAGACTTTTTGATACGACCATAAATTGTGATTATTCTATACATCAGAAGTGAAAAAAGCACATTCTTCTTTGCAAGCCAAATATTGCGTATTCTCCCGAATGAACGTTCGGTTAATTAAATCAGTAAGTTTATCTTTTCTAAGACGATGAAGTAACATAGTATACAGTGTGGAAAAATCATATGTAGACAATTTAGAAGCCTGAAAGTTTTTAGATTTAAATTTATTGAGAACATCATTGGAATATTTAATAGTTAATTCCGTCCCTTTTGTAAACAGTATTATAGTATCTAATCCAATGTTTTGTATTCTTTCATAACGGGTAATGTCTTTGTTTACTTTCCTCGCAAATGGATTTCTCAGCTATTTTCCTAAATCTATTAACAAGGTCACCATAAAACTCTTTTTCCTACAGAGTGTTGTTATATGATTTCAACTTACGAAAAGGGCCCTTATGCAATTGGCGGATAACGCAGGCCCAGATCAGCCTGCGCTTATCCCAGATCAGCTGCGCATAAGGCTGATCAGGACCTTCGTTGTCCGCTTACAGAATCAGTGGATATTGTAGCAAATGTCGACGAACAGAGAATGTCCAGCTCAGACTGCATGGATGCTCATGCTCAACTAGATCTTCACTTTTCGCATATTTCTTAAGGCATTTTGTTAACGTAGCGCATCACATGAAAGCCTTAGCCAAACCTAAACTCCGCTTTTCGTCTTTTTTTTCCAAAGGCAGCCTATACAGATTTTATTTGGGTCGTCTATTGCACTAAATAAAATAAATGCTGCTATTGCAACATCATGAGAAAGATTTTTGCTATTATTCTGGATTTAACTCTTGTCATGCTGAATAAATTAAGATGCCACGCCCACTTCTTATTTTCAGCCAGTCAAATTACTTGATCCAGGTTGTTGATACACATTCACAATACTTGATGACAGTGCAGATCGAGATCAGTTGGCTTCTTTTAGAAGCCAACTGATCTAGATCTGTACTGTTTGCAAAAGCATGGCATAACCGGGTTCAGCGAGAGCAGGCTTAGAGGACCTATATGCTGACTGAATATATGCTTGTAATTGGGAGCGGCAGCCAAGCGAACACATGGCGTTTATTCAACGTCGCATCTGTGTTGCATTTCTTTCTTTCTTTGCGCGCCGTTGGTTTCATTTCCTACGTGACGGTTTTTTTTTTTTTTTTTTTTTTTTTTTTTTTTTGCACGGCCATTTTTTGTTTCTCATCTCTCTCCTTCTTTAGGGCGCCGGGAAGGCCGTGGTTCGAGACGAAGACATCTCCATAGTATGTTCACTTATATGTTAAAAGAGATGTTCACTTATATATTATATGTATAGCGAACACACGATAATCGTATTCCGGAAAACCATAAATGCGATGTACACTAAGGCAAAGTTAGGAATGTTCAAACAACAGACATGGACCCATGATAAATGGGATGTAATCAGGCGTCCATGGAAAGTAAGCATTACTTGTTAAGCAAGCTTCGACCACCATGCCTATAACCCTGAATAGAGATAAAGGAGAATACAGGAATATATGTCCTGTGTGTAGAAAGTCTGTTTATAGCTTGGTTGTGGCAAAACTTCAGATATAAGTCTGGAAACCTATTGTAGGGATTGGCAAGATCATGATGCCTCCTATAAAACTTTTTAAGCGTTAACACCAGTTTTATTCTTTGGCAGTCTCGTAGTGAGCAATCTTCGACGTTCGATAAAGTCCTGATACCCAGAGCACGCTCTAGAATAACGAATTAACTGTGAAATGTAAACACCCTATGCTGGTGCAGAAGGAACAGTACAGCTTAGAGACACAATATTAACTATGGGATGGCCTCGGTGGTTCATTGGATGCGCATCCGACTGGAGACCATGAGTTCGGGAGTTCGACCCCCGCCGAGGTCGGCAACATTCTTTCGTGGAGATTGATCATGAAATATTTTCTACGGTCATTCTCTCCCTGCCACTGATTCAAGAAGGGCAGTTGTCAGTTTCTGGCGAAAGAATGTGCACAATACTGGTTAACCGCTTAGAGGACTAAGCCTGCCCAGTAAACGTGTGTTTAGGTAAACTGACCGCGCTCGACATGACCCCACTGGGTTGACTGGGCCGTAAAACCTCAACACAAACAAACAAACTATGGGAAACTTTATGTCAGCCCGTTTGTCATAAAGCCTAACAGTGAGCTTTCCATTGTCAATATAAAGGTATAAAAATAATCCAAAGATGAGGAAGAGGCTATTGTCTCAGATGTTTCTTTAATTTCATGTTCACGTGGGAAGATGAATCCGAGATACTCTGAAAACTCTTGAATTATTCTGAGATAATACGATTACAGCAAAAGTGCATACGGAAAATGAATTGTACCTGGTCCCGGAAGTCAAAATACAGTTTGAGCTTGTTTGTATGTGGCTTGGAACTTAGAACCCTTCTTGAACTCAGAGGCTAAGTATGGACTAATATCCCTACAGAAATATGAAAATGTCACGCATGATGTCACTATATGGTTAAATTGGGCCAAGTGCCCTATCAAATAATATGAATTTATACAGAGTCTTAGGCCAGACTAACTGAACTCTCACCTTAACTGGACAGGTACGTTGGTACCCTTTGTACTTAAACCAAATTCAACATCACAATATATATATATAATGGCCGTCGTATCTCAAGGACCAGATAATAAGACTGACCACAACAAAATAATTTCACACGAACTTAATCAGAAAATGTCACTATTACATAAACAGCCACGCTGATCATCATTGTACATTGGTGTTAGAGTTTCAGTGTGAGGGTGTATGGTAACGCTTATCGTGTCATACATTTGACTACAGTGAACCATCATTCGTTCGAAAAGATGTTGCCATTAAAATGAATTAGCGATTGTAAAGTATCCATAAGGAACAGAATAATGTTAGAAACACTTTGTTTTATTCTTATTCCATCATAGTACATATGTTTTGGATGTTTGAGAGGCGACTCCAACTAATATCCAAAACATGTTTCTTCAACGTATTATGTAATATCAATGTTCTCGCTTAACTTCTGGGCCCAATTGTTCAAAGCTAACGATGTCGTTAGTTAACGATTCGTTAAAATTTACATCAAGTGATACGCAAATATGTTGAATTTATTTGCTGGTAAAATGTGGGTAGCTTAGCTACTCACATTTTTTCAGCAAAAAAATTTCAGAAAATTGTATATTGAATCTGCTAAAATAGTTAACGAAATGACCCTTAACGAACTCGTTAAGCTAACGACGCTTTGAACAACCGGGCCCTGATTAACTGTTACCTCTCATCACGAAAACATACATATATAATTTGGACCCCTTTAAACCCTACTTTTATACAGTAAAACTGGGGTTTACGGGGGTGTACATTAATTTTCTTATTTTTGCTTAAAACATAGATTGTGGGTACTCGTTAGAAGCGCCTCGCCGAGGCGGTTCTAACGAGTACCACAATTTATGTTTTGAGCAGACATATGAAAAAATATTGTATTTTTTATCAGAAAATTTTCAGTTTTTGGAGATGAAATTTTCTATATATATTTGAATAGGCGTGTTTTCGTAATGACAGCAAAGGTCGCTGTGGTCTATCTACACCGGCAATTTTCGTTTCGTCCTTCCACCGGTGTTACAGTAAAAAAAAAAAAGAAAAACGTTATCATCGAATATTTGGGAAATATGGTAATATGGTTACTGTTGCGATTTCTTTTGTACTATTTTGATAAGTTGAGAATAAAATCTCATTGAAATTTGCAGAAACCATGAAACTGATAGTTTTAAGCTCTAAAGTCTTATAAAAATGAAAATGTTAATTGTACGGTTTCGTCAAAAATGTCCAGTTTCGTCAATGACGGAATTTATTTGATAGCAAATCGGCCTTTTTTCACGAAACCGTACAATTAATGTTTTTAATATTAAAATATTTAAGAGCATTAATATATCGAAACTGCTGGTTTTCTAGACAGAAGGGTAATATGTCTCATTCACAGTTAACTAAAATATAAAATAAAACACAGAATAGTTCTTATTTTCACAAACTTCTAAGATTTGATTTGTTTATGGTGACACAGGCGGAAGGACGAAATCCAAAAGTGCTATTGTAGATATACCACAGTAAAGGTTTCGTGCCAGTAAAATTATCTGTACAGACAACCCTCTTTAAACCGACACTCGATACAACGACAAATTCGTTATATTTATTGACAATTTGACTGTCATGAAACCTTCGTTTAAGAGGTAAAATTAGTCACAAATTATGCAAGAATGTTGTATTTAATACTTAAAAGAAACATATGTTTTTGGATAGTTGTTAGAATCATCTCAGAACCAAAAAATATGTTCTAAGAAGAAATTAAAAAAAAAACAAGTCCTTTCTTAAATAACAATCTGCTCTTTAAGTATTCTGTATAACAGTAAATTCATTTTAATGGCAACGTCTTTGGGAAAAAATGCTGTCGTTGTAACGAGGGTTCACACTGTATAATGCATTTCGTCGTTGTATCGTTTGTCGGTACAAAAAAGGTTGATTGCAGTATTGTGTGCAGGCTGATCTGAGCCATTGCTTGGCGGACATGTGATATTGTTGGAAATGCTGTGCCCTGGCTCAAACAGTTAACTTGTTTCCATATATGTGTGTGTGTGTGTGTGTGTGTGTGTGTGTGTGTGTGTGTGTGTGTGTGTGTGTCCCTTGTCCAACGTATACTTGTTTTAATGAGCGCTGAAAACTAGAAATAAGTATGTTGTTGTTGTGTGGATTTTTAACGCTACCAGGCACCCGTGGCACATAGAGGCAGCGGCGATTGTTATGTAAATGTATTTGTACAGCCTTGCTTTCATGGATCACCCATGCACACTTGGTGCCGCTGTCTGTCACCAAGTGCCGCCGTGTCCACTTTATACTCAATCCAGGGCACGTCAAATATGAGATAGGCGTACTAATGGTCTGAAAATTTGTCTCGACCCGAGCGGGATCCGAACCCATAATATCCCGCTTGAAAGTCGAGTGCGCTAACCACTAGGCCACCCAGCCCACAGAAATAAGTATTCATTAGTCAATCCTATTTATACCGATACCCGATGCTCGAAACTCTTTGTAATGGTAATTTGACTGACAAGAAACCTTCGCTTGAAAGGTGAAAGTTTATCAGAATTTATATATAAAACTTTAAAAACAAATAATTTGGATATTTCTTAGAATCGCCTCAGTGAAGCGATTCTAACAAATGTCCAAACGTATGCTCTATGAGAAATAAGAATAAAACACGACCTCTCGTTATATATCATTGTAATCATTATCGATTTTGTAATAGCAAATTCACTTGAAAACCCGTCAAGGGACACAATGTCAGCAACTTTCGCAACATTTATGACCCTTATTATTATATATTTGAGGTCGCTTAAGCTTTCCACAAGGTGAGTTATACTGACAATTTTTCGCTAGTTGTCCGTGCGTCTGTCCGTCCGCGAAGCAAACGGCATCTACCCCTAACTGCTGAAGCACGAAAAACATTATTAGAAAAGGCGCTTTGGATGGGTGGCATTACGAAAACACGCCTATTCAAATATATGGAAAATTTCACCACCAAAAACTTAAAGTTTTCAAATGAAAATTCTGATATTTTTCATATTTCTGGTCAAAACATAGATTCGCCGAGGCGGTTCTGACAAGTACCCATAATATATATTTGAAAGCAGAAATAAGAAAAATAATGTATACCCCAGTTTTACTATATAAAATCTGGTTTAAGAGGGTCAAAATTATATAGGTATGTTTTCGTGATGGGTTCAAATGGTTCAAGTCACTCAGGCCAACAGACAAATACAGTCGAACTTCAATGGCTCGAACATCAATTTGTTCGAGATATGGGTAGTTCGAGCCACAGCCATGGCGCCGGGTCAGGAAGCAAAAAGAGAGAATTTAGGTAAATAGTTTCTATTATCTACACAATAATTATATTTTGAAAACATTCATTAGAGTCGCCTCGATAGGGGCATTCTAATGAGTACACATAAAATACAATTTCAAGATAAAATAAGAACATTTTCCTGTTTTCTTGAGCTATCGGAAGAATTTCGAATTAGCCATGGCAAACTAGCTATTGAGGTTTGATTGTACGAGGGTCGTGCAAAAAGTTCTGTCACTAATAGGCTTCCTTTGTTTTATCCCAGGTATTTTTTAAAATGCTTCACTGCACTTAAATGGTGTGTTGAAGAGCTAATGATACCCGTTTATTTCGTACAAATTGTTTTCTAATTGACTGAGTTATTTTAAATTGAAATAGATGCAGTCATATACACTGACCAATTTACTTGTTACATTGGAACATGGACCAGTAGACTGAAATCCCTAGCTATATTAAATGCCGCATTAGGCTTAATATAGATTCAAAGCAGATATTTAATGAATTGTGTGGTATATATGGACCTCAGACCATTTCAATGCGCACAGTGTTTAGGTGGGTTTAAGCTTTTAAAGCTGGGAAATTTTCTGTTGAAGATGATACCCGTCCTGGAAGGCCTAAAACCTCTGTTACCAAGGCCAACACCTCTGCTGTAAAGATTATGGTCGAACAGGATGCGCGATTGTCTGTCAAAGATATAGCTAGTTGTACTGGCATATCAGAAGGCAGTGTGCAAACAATTCTGAAAAAGCGTTTTGACCTGAGAAAGGTTTGCCTCATTTGCTCACTGAGGAGCAAAAGACACAACGCCTTTAATGTAGCCGGAAACTTTTGAAAACTTACAAAGGCTGTAATAGTCGGGTTATTTCTAACTTGCTAACAGGTGATGAAACCTGGGTGCACATGTTTGAGCCACAAAGAAGGGCTGATAATAAGCAATGGAAGCGAAAATACCAAAAACGCCCATGTATTCCCAAGAGAACCATAAGTTCAAAAAAGATGTTGTACGCAATTTTCTTTAAGTGGGCCAGTCGTTCAACTGCCTTGTCCATCTGGTCATACAGTCACTGGCCGATTCTACAAGAATTCTGTACTGAAGAAAGTGAAAGAGTTTTATAATAAGAAACGACCAAGCAAAGGATGGTCAGGAGCCCACCTTTTACATGACAACGCCTCCTCTCGTGTGTGAGGTTGTTAAGTCTTTTTTTTTTTGCTTCTGAAAAGGTGAAAGTTTTAAACCATCCACCTTATTCACCTGACCTGAGTCCCTGTGACTTCTTTTTATTTCCAAGGCTTAAGAAAATGCTTTCTGGAAATAAGTATACGTCTAGAAGTTCTCTTGGCAGCGCTATTTATCAGTGTCTCCAACAGGTACCAAAAGAAGACTATTTATCTTTTTTTCGCGACTGGGTAAAAAGGTTACAAAAATGTAAAAGTAAATGTTTCAGTAAAAGGGGAATACTTTGAAGGATTATAATAAAAATATGTTTGATAAAACGTAGCACTGAAGTAATCCGAACCCAGTGACCCCATAATCTATGTTTTGAGCTAAAGTAAGAAAATTGATGTACGAGTGGAGTTCAATAAGTTCGTAGAACTCTGTATTTTTCTATACAATTCAAGATTTCTTTTTTCATTTTTGTGCAGTGTAAAACCTTTGTCAGTTGAATGATAACAGCCAACATATACATTTTTGCTCTTACTTTTTGTTTGAAAACCTATATCCATAGGCAAAATGGAAAGTCAGAATATTGAGTTCAGATCAGTCATAAAGTTCCTCATTAAGGAGGGTGTAAAGGCCAAAGAAATCAATCCACGCATGGCTGATGTGTATGGTGATAGTAGACTAAAGTATTCCACAGAGGCAAAGTGGTCAACAGAATTTAAACGTGGGCAAGACTCCTTAGGTCGCCCTGCTGATGTCATCAGCCAGGAGATGATCGACCGTGTTGAGACACTAAACAATCGCCAAATCAAAGTTGCCGAACTTGCTTCAGAATGTGGTATTTCTAATGGAAGTGTTTACACTATAATCCATGAACATTTAGGCATGTCAAAAGTATCTGCCAGGTGGGTACCCAGAAACCTGAACATGCAAGGTCGTCAGCAAAGGGTGGAGTCAAGTCAAGAACTTCTGGAAATGTACAATGCCAATCCAGAAGACTTTCACACTCGTCTTGTAACAGGAGATGAAACTTGGCTTCACCACTGGGATCCAGATACTAAAAAAGAGTCTATGCAATGGAAGCGCCCTGGCTCATCCCCACCTAAGAAATTTCGTACCCAACCATCAGCCGGCAAGGTAATGGCCACATGTTTTTTGGGACTCCTAAGGGATTATATTGATAGATTACAAGCCTGCTGGTACTTCAATTACAGGAGAATACTATACCAATGTCATTAAACAATTAAGGGTTGCTATTTAAGAAAAACGAAGGGAAAAGCTAGCTGCCGGTGTCCTTCTTTTGCATGATAATGCCCCTGTGCACAAGTCCAGAGTTGCACAAGCGGCTATTCGTGAGTGCAAATTCGAACAGTTAAATCACCCGCCATACAGTCCAGACCTGGCCCCGTGATTATTATCTGTTTCGAAATTTGAAGTCCTACTTGCGTGGAACGAAATTTCGGGACGATGATGAGCTCAAGGCTGCTACAGAGGCTTGGTTTGAGGACCAAATAGACGACTTTTATTTCAAAGGCATAGACTGCTTAAAAGAAAAGTGGGCCAAATACATTGAAGTAAAGGGGGAGTATATTGAAAAATGATGTTGAAACCATCTTCCAATTTGTGAGTTAAACCCGAGTTCTACGAACTTACTGAACTTTCTTCGTTTACCCCTATAAACCCAAGTTTCCAGTTTTACTGTATAAAAGTGGGGCTTAAGGGGGTCAAAACTATATAGGCGTGTTTTCGTGATGAGATTATATTTTTTTTATTTTCTCTTCGGCCATAGGGCCAATTCGCATTACTTTTAAAATCGAATCCACATTCGCGCAGTCTGATCAGAATATTCACTGGTCGCATTTTGGAAACAAAGTTTCTTCATGCGGATAAAGGAGACCCTGATCAGACTGCAGATGTGCAAGCTGATTAGAATCTTTGTTGGACGCATATGTCAGAAATTACGTTTTCTCATGTTGCAGCCCATAAGATCTGTGTTTCAACAAAACGGACATGTACTTGCGCGCAAATAAGAAACGGTCATTTATATGGAGCTTAGTTATTCAATTTTAATTACTTTAAACATATTTTATTTTATGTCAACACTTTGAAGTATACATACAGCGAATAAGACATTTTATAAGATAAGAACGAAAGCAGTCTGCTTGTTTGGAACTTGTTCCTGTTATGAATATTCTGTATACAATGCGACGGAATAATCTGTTGGACCGAGCTTTGAAAGAACTATATTGATATTACAGTACATACCATGTTCAAAACGATGGGGATTACATTTAGTTACCTTTCTCTTTGGGAAATATTTCTTGTATCAGAATAACGAGAACAAATCACTGATTGGAAATTGTAGTTAAATGAATACAGTCTGTGTGCGTATCTGGTATATCTAACTTGAATTCCCTTTCTCATTTCCGGTTAAAATGCAATTGTTTTGTAAAAATATGTTTACCCTAGACCCCATTCATATATATTACGTAAATATATTAGGGAAATAAATCCACCAAAAGGGTATCTTATGTCTAGGGGGAAACATACTTTTATAACAACTTTTATGAAACTCATCCATTTTTTTTTTTTTTTTCATTTTAACTGCATGCTTAGTCATCAACCCAATCATTGTTGATAGCTATGCTTCACTCTTTAATTGCAGGACGGCGGTTCGGGCCTCAGACTCAATGACGGCCTCTTCGTAAAACTTTAACCAATGGGTTGAGGCTTGGCGATATGTCTTTGGCTTAGCTCGTTATGGTTCAACTATTGGTTTTCATTTACACAGTAGAATTGCCATGAGTACTCGGCTTTATAGCATAGTGATTAATTTGGTTTTTATGTTTTCGCTTTGATGCATTGACTGAGTTGGGAGCCTTTATGCGAACCGAATTTCTGTATTAAGAGTAGCTTCGGGACCCAGGGTGAAGTTGGCCGGCTGTAAAAGTACTTTAAACCTCACGGTAGTTTATTCTACTGACCGTTCTAAGGCGGTGGTCCTAGTGTTGTTCTTACTCTTTATAGCTCTTTGTAGCTTTGTGGTTCCCGCATTACTTTCTGTTTTTTTTTATATGTGTTGTGATTCTAGCATTGTGGTCACCGTCTTCAATAGCTGCCCACTTAGCTTTCTGTTTTACTAGTTATGTTGTGATGCTAGCATTTTGGTCACTTTCAACAGCTGCCCATTTTATTTTCTGTTTTACTAGTTGTGATTAAGAGTAGCAACGGGACCCAAGGTGAAGATAGTCGGCTGTAAAGGTTCTTTAAAACCCCCGGTGGTTTATTCTACTGACCGTTCAAGGCGGTGGTCCCGATGTTAGTCTTACTCTTTTTTGCTTTGTGGTTTATTCTACTAGGCCATTTGTTTCAAGTCTTGCCTTGCGTTATTTTGTTATTGTGTTTTTCAGTCCTTTTAGCATTGCGATTACCTAGCTTGGGGAAAAGAGAGAGCTACTCTTAGTGTTTTTCGTACATTTGTTCTATTTGCGCTTGTTTGGTTTTGTCGGTTTCCTCTTCCTCTTGGTGTCTGGGAAGGGCTGGGGCTTGTGATTGTGGCACTCCCTGGACTTTTCTCTTACCTATTTAGTTTGTGTTCTAATACACAGTCGGAGTTTGGAGGTCAGTAAAAGAGACCAAATAACAAATTTGTATGTTTTAGTGTGAGTTCTAATACACAGAGTTTGAGTTTGGAGGGTGGTAAAAGAGACAAAACATAAACGTTTACCCACAAACACTCAACGCCAATGGGTTCTAAGTATATATATAAAAAAAATGCAAAAATGCTCGTCGTTCTATATATTAGGGTTAAGTGAAGTTTTTCCAAAATGCTAAAAATTTCAAAATCGTGTTACGTAGTCTGCAGAATATATAATTTTGTTACTCTACTCTGGACATTGAACTGAACAAAGGATAAATGTCGAAACACATTAATAGAGTCTAATATACATGATGTCGAAATAAAAGGGGAATCAGTTGAGACAGTGGGTGATGAAGCATATGCTGGACCTGGATTGGAATTAAATTCTTCCGATTGTAGAAGTAGGGTTACCACATGATAGTTACTGCTTCTGATAAAATTCCCATCGCATTACATGTAAATGTTATGTTTTTGCTTTGAATGCTTTTGCATATACAATTTGTCTATGACAATTGTATTTAGAAACGCAACCTTCATTGTGGTGCCTTTGCTTTAAATGTGACCTTCTTTCCCTTTGGTGTCTTGGACGGAAGGTGTTAGGATATTATATCGATTTCTGATCATTACCTTCCTCTTTATTCAGTGGTTGCGTGTCATGTAGAACCAAGCAAAATGGCAAACTATGTGTAGAATTATCGTGGAGAAACGTAAATATTGTTAAGTGCAAAAGTAGAGAAATATTACGGTTTACCCTGGACTCAATTTTATTTATTATGTGTTCTTCCGGAGTTCACCTACTGGTTCTCCGTTATGTAAATGAAAAGTGCCTTGTGAACTGTCTGCCATGGTCTGTTTACTCTGTCTCTTGGTGTCATTGGAGGCTTTGTTCTGTATTTGTGGCTCTTTCTGGACATCTGCTATACATTTTTGTTTTAATTTTGGCAACATGTACTTTGTGTTTATCACATTATTACTATGACAAGTGACCTTCGCTTTCCCCGTTCAGATTTGTTGGAGATTAAACAATGTACAGATGAAGGAAAAATCCTTCAGATTTTATTTATTCTATTGATAAACATAACGTTCAGAATCTGCCCTTTACGCTTATGCTAAAAGACATCAGAACAGCAAATCGGAAATCACACAAATTGTCTTCCTTATAAAATGGTGGAAAATCTACTAAGTGTATGGTCCTAAATACTTATTGAACCTTATTAGTCATTGCACTTTACCTGCAAGGAAACTGTTACCATTTCAACCACAACTCTTTCCGCATATGGTCCACTCGAGCGCCAGTCGGATTTAAAGAGACCATATTCCTCAAAAAGCAGACATTTTTAATCCAAGAAAGGTTTAATAAATATATATATGGTATTAATACTATCATAAGATGTGGCATCTGACAGCCTGTAAATTTTCAGTTAGTCTCTCATTTTTGAACTCGATCAAACATGAAAAGATTTTTATCGTATCTCTGAATTAGTGTTGGCAAATCATTTCTTTTTTTGTCCAGTTCAAGAACAGAAATTTTACAGGCTGTCACATGCCACATTTTATGATTGTATTAATATCATATATCAATTTAATAAACCTTTCTTGGATAATAAAATGTCTATTTTTGAGGAATGTGGAGCATTTAAGTAAATCAGTATAGAAGATGGCCTGGAATGGCCATAACTATAAATCATAGCATACCAAAGGCATCAAGAGGAAGTGCACCGTGACAGACAGTACATAAGCCACGTACCAAAGAAAAGCAAAGCAACCAGCCCTCTCCCCCACCAAGATGACCACAATTCTAGAAAGGGTACACGAACAGGACAAAACATGAACAAAGCCCCACGGCAAGCAGACTAAAAGTCAATCAAAGAACAATCAACGCCGGAACCACCACCTTGGAATGGTCAGTAGTGAAACCAGCCGGGGCGGGTGGGCGTTGGAGTAGCCTTGCACCACGCTGTGACTTTTACATTTCTAATCTAACAAAGGTTTTATGACTACTTTTCTACACATATCGTCACCCTTACCAGTCAGAAACGCATATATGTAACTGATCAGCCAAATCAGAGAGAAAGACATTCCAAAAGAGAAGATTATTGTAAAATATAAATAGTTCTTTTTATGCTGATTCATATATCAGTTAGACGGGAGCAAATCTCGCATTGTAGGTTCAATCGATTTACTAGCACAAAATCTTCACCCTTAATCTAAATGTTGTAAAAATACAAAATTATTGTTCAGCTTGCACAGAGGCTCTTTAACTCAATCAGTGAATCATCACAGAAAAAAAAAACGTGTAAATCACATTTAATCACCGCGATGAAACATATGAGAGCTCGTGGCAATCAACTCACACTCGCAACCAGAGCTAAAGAAAACCACCGGAACAAAGACATAATACCAGTCATCAGCCCTCTCCTGAAAGGTTTAGGTTAGCACGTTCATGGAGTTTGAGACCCGACCCTACAGATTCTAACCATAACAACCCGTTTGAGCCAGCGCGCGACAAAACCTACAATAAGAAATATAATAAGAAGTGTGACAGATCAGCCTGCGTATCCGCACAGTCTGATCAGAGTCTTTGCTGATCGCATGTGTCCTACAGCCTCCGGGCTATCCAAAGAGGCCGGATAAACGAGAACCCTTGCCATATTGTGTGGGTGTACAGGCTCTTCTGAATCTTTGCTGGTCACACGGGTTGTATTGTAGGTTTTGTCGAGCTAACGAATCGATGGTTATGTGACTGTTGTCCATACATTTATGTGATTTATTCCGTAAAAGTGTCACATAACCATAATTTCGTTAGAAAAAAAAGTCACATAACCATCATTTCGTGGAAAATTTTCGTTTTATGTTACGGGTTACATAATAAAAGAGTCACATAACCATCAGTTGTGAGTACAAAAAGTCACATAACACCCATTTCGTTAGAGAGTGCGTGCGTTGGCTCATTTTGAAAGTGGTAAGTTACTGCAAGGTTTATATGTGCTTTATACAGTTAACTCTCTTTATACTGACACTCGATACAACGACAAAACGCAACAGAGATAGTTTGACTAGCAAGAAACCTTCGTTCTAGAGGTGGCAGTTAATTAGAACCTATACAAGAACACTGATACCTAATACTTCAAGAATCATATGTTTTGGATATGTGTTAAAATCGTATCACCGATGCGATTCTTAAAAATACCTAATATGCAATTTATGAAGAAATAAGAATAAAAAAACACATTTCTTGAATATCATTCTGCTCATTAACAATACTTTAAAACAGCAAATTCATGTTCATGGCGACATCTCTGAGAACAACTGCTCTCGTTGTAACGAGGGTTCATGTATGTAAATTCGGCTTTAATAAAAGATAAAGTCATTTACTATATAATTTATCTAGATACCCTGCGTGTAAACTAATCAATTATTTATCTAAGTACAATGTACCAATTTCGATGAAAAAATCGTAACTGTCCACTAACATGTTTGAACACGGTGTGTGATAACGTGCTGGATTGCTTAGGGTTTGGAACATATCTAGGATTGGTCAAAGTAGGGCACATATCAAATTATATCTAACTGATTAAATCAATGTTTGCATTTGTAGATAATAGCTGACTGGATGTACCGACTCTGCCTTAACCCATTGTAGTCTGGAGTCCCCTAAAAGGGTAATTGGCAAACAGTGCAGACCCAGATCAGGGTCTCCACTGTTTGCAAATAGTTTAGCCATTTTTTTTCTAGGAATATCTTAATCATCTCATTGTCAGACGTACCTGAAATTGAAATTAGACTCTTCCAATATATAGTGTGGGGGAGTCTATTCAGTCTGCAATGGGTTAATTTATACTCTAACACAATAAAGTACAAGCTATTTTGTTACTAACAATCATCTTGGCATCATTGGGGCCGCGTCAGGCGAAAACGGGTCAATGCGCAAAATGCGCAGATTCATATCATCCTGCTCATACTCAAAGTGCCTCCCGGGCATTTGCTCTCCATTCATACATTCTGTAGTATCCAATATTTCTGTTAGCGGACAGTAAAAGCCCTGATCAGATTGCGCGGATGCGCAGTCTGATCTGGGCCTTCGTTGTCAGCATTTTACCGAAGACACGTTTTCGCATGACACGGCTAATTGTATATTTAGGAAATAATAAACATCTATAACTGGTCTTATGTATAGCATCTTTCTTCTGCGTCCGTATCCTTAGTGGCTAAAACTTGGTGCTCCAGGGCCCTTCAGACCCTTAACCTTTTGATCCTTCACTTTCTATGTAGACTCTTCTATCTCTGAACTTGCTACGAGCCATCTCATCTGGATCTACACTGTTTCTAAAGGTATATGTGTATGTCTACAAGGTTGAAAGTTAACCCATCGTAGATTCAATGAACTGCCCACACTATATGTTGGAAGATTCTAATTTCGATTGTAGGTATCTCAGGCTTTGAGATTGAGATATTCCTGGAGAAAAATGGTTGAACTGTTTGCAAGTAGTTGAGACCCTGATTCGCATTCTGCGGCGTCTGATCTGGGTCTGCACTGTTTGCCAGTTAATAATTTAGGGGTCTCCAGACTACAATGGGTCGGTTGGTTGGGCATCACTGATAATTTTGAGATTATTTCTTTGCCGTTTCACTCGATTTCAACTGTCTGTTTTGGTCAGTCACATCTTTTGCTTTCCATTTTTCTGAATCTGCCTTTTCTTTCTGTCTGTTCAATTGTTCATCGGGGAATTGTCCTCGCCATGCAAAATGTGACCGTACCACCAGAGGTTTGCTTTCTAACCACCATGGTGGAGAGACCAGCGATCATCAAGCCGGTCTCAAAAGCACAGTCGGTAGCGCGTTTGGCTGCAGATCCAGGGGCCGCGAGTTCGAAAATATCAGATTTTTTTTTTTTTTTTTTTTTTTTTTGAAAATTTTCATTTTTTTTAAGGTAAAATTTTCAGTATATTTGAACAGGCTTGTTTTCGTAATGATCTTGCACTTGCACTTCTGAGCGCAGCCCAGGTGCAGCAGCCAAATATCAAGGTCAACCAGGGTGTATGTATGGATTTTGCGGAAAGACGTCAAGTATACGGACAGACATGTCTCAGCAAGCAGCGTGGACCCAGATCGGCATCTGTAAAGGGTCTTCACTGTTTAGCACTCTGACTTGCAACAAGTTTTTAGACACATCACAACAAGAGGTAGAAAAAATGGACTATCCGCACCGAAAATATATTTGTGATTGGAGCTGCTGAATTAAGGGTGAGGTTTCGCGCGAGTAAAACTGGTTTAACACCGCCAATCCCCACAAGTAGTTTTCCTCCTGACACTTGACAGTTCTAAGGCAGTTCAGCTGTAGAAGTTCTTTCTTTGTTCGTCGTTGGTTTCATATGTGATTTTTGTTGTGTCATTGTAAGTGATTTTTTTTTCGCAGGCTTCTCCGAAGGATAAAATATGAAAAACAGAAGAAGATGATTTGATGATTCGATGATGATATCACGTTAATATTTTTTCTTTATATCAATATAATATGCATTTTGTATAAAGCGTTGACATAGCTTAATATACATTATCATTACATACAGAATTACAGACAACCGCTATTTAAAATAAAATCTTAACAGGTTGAATACAAGTACGACACTCATAACATAAGAAATTTATTCTAGTTTCCGTTTATGAATTTGAGAGAATGAGAAATTTTTCCCTTGTGTTCTCTATCAGCTTCAGTGGTATCACACACACCGTGTTTCTACTTTTGAGGCGCCAAAAACCACTATATTGTTCAAAGGTTTAAAAAACGGGTTAGAAATGTTTTGTCACAGTGTATATAAACTGTGAACATTCATATATATTTTCACACACACGCACACACCCACACACACGCACACACACACACACACACACACACATATATATATATATATATATATATATATATATATATATATATATATATATATATATATATATATATATATATATATATATATATATATACACACACACATTGTACATTGTAAGTGACTGTTTTCGTAAAAATGACAAGAATAGTCAAATTATCCCTTTTCGTGCCTTAGAAGGGCTATGCTTTGTGATTTGGCATTTCCTGAATATCTTCACTTATATTTGCGTTATAATTTTAGTAGCAGGTGCACTAATCTTATAGAGAAACAGTAAATGTTTTCAACAGGATATCCTTAACAAAGAAAAATAATAATGCTGCATTATGTCAGTGAAATCTTTGATAATTTATCATATTCCTAGCTGTGTTAGCCCTGTTTTGAGATTTTTTATCATTAAAATAGCTTAACGCTTAACATGCTTGGTAAAAAAAAAATCAGCAGAAAACATTTTGCAATATTTTTTTTCCTTTCAGGAAATAGGCTTTGACATTCCATGCGATTTGTCTCCTCAGGAGATAATTTCATGAAATGTCAAAGCTGTTTTCTCGGAAAAAAAAAAGTAAGAAAATATCATCAAGTTGTCGTCTGGAATATGTTAATATGAAATTCGTTTTTAGTGTATACCCAGCAAACACTCAACGTCACAACAACGTCGTTACAGCGACGTTGTAAACTTGAGACAATTCTCATGAACTGCCAAATCCTATTTCTGTGATGAAAAATGGTCACCAGGTTGTCGCCTCCCGAAACTGCACTGGGAGTGCCAAAGATTAAAACCACTTCCGCATTCCTTACATTAATAGTATCTCCACTCTGTGAGTGGTCGGTCTGTCAATTGTCCAGAGAGTGCCAATTTAAGATTAACCCATTTCCCTAGTCCGTAACGAGCCGTCTCATCAGGATCTACACTGTTTGCCACTCTTTTCATCCCCGCCACACGATAGTGGCGGGGTATTATGGTTTCACGTTGGACGTCCGAATGTCAGTCTGTCATCCGTCCGTCAGTTGTACGTCGTCCGTCCGTATTTCATTTCCGGATGATAACCAGTAAACCTCAATGGATGTTCACCAAACTTGGTATGGACACTGATATTATGGAGACCTGGTTTGGGATTGCTTTTGGGCATATTTTGTCAGATTTTGACGGAGTTTTCTGCTCGAGACATGCCCATATTTTCGTTTCCGGATGATATCTTGAGTAAACGTCAAATGATTTTAACCACAAAACTTGGTACATGCATTGATATTAAAGAGATCTGGCTTGGGATTGGGCAAATTTCGTCAATTGTTAACAAAGTATATATATATATATATATATATATATATATATACTGGAGAACAATAAGTAAAATATTGCTGATATGAGAAAAAGAAGGGCTTAGAAAATAAAGACAGGGTCTGAAATTGTAAAGAATAGCGGGACAAAATGAAGAAAACGGAACTAAGAGAAATAAAACTATAAGGATCATTAAGCATCATAAAAAGGAAAGAAATATGTGTAAAATGACATTTTAAAGTATAATAGAATTGAAGAAAAAAAATAAATAAGAATAAGTTTGAAAAAAAGTTAATAATGGAGCGGTATTTTTTTTTTTTTTTTTTTACTGATAAGAGATTTTCAGACCACTCCCCCCTTCCTCTGCCTCACACCATTATCTAAAACACTATCTAATGTTTGGACAAAATTTGTCACTTATTTATTTGACAAATTTGATAAATGCAGATAAATGCGGGATAGGACTGACATGGTGAAATCGAGATATGTTGCTTATTCACCCATAGATATATCTTATAAGGGTCATTCAAAAATTAAACTGACACGAAAGAAAGCGGTACTTCATCGAGAACAGTAAGAACAAGCGAAAAGGTGCTGGAATAGAACAGCCAACAGTCTAACTACGAAGTAGTTTTTACTATCGGAAACCCGTGGTGCATTTTTGCTAAGGGAGGTAACTTCTGCGATTTCCTGTTTACTTTACTGCATGGCTAGTAAAAAGTGGTCTAGTAAAAAAAAAAATAGAGAACAAATTCTTGCCTTTTAGAGTAGAACCCCTTTTCCGAGGGTGGGAGCGCAGTCTGATAAGGGCCTTCACTGACCGCTTACTGGCTCATTGGATACTACAGAATGTGTGAATGGAGAGCAACAAATTGCGCCAAATTCCTTTAGTTTCTTTTTGAATCATTATTTCACATTTTATGGACAAAAAAAAAAAAGAGTCAATCCCCAGGGAAATCAATGAAGAATCCTTAAAGGTCGAAATAAGCGGTTTTAACGAGTGTCTACAATCTATGTTTTGAGCAGAAATATGAAAAATGTCAGAACTTTTACCTGTAAAGTTTCATTTTTGCTGGTAAAAATTTCAGTATATTTGAATAGGCTTGTTTTTGTAATGATCAGAAAACTTACTTTCGGACATGTACGCCCAGCGAAGATTCAGATCAACCTGCGCAACCGATCAAAATCTTCCCTGGGCGCATTTTGGATAGTCAAGGGTCGATCAACGAAGACTCTGATCAGACTGCGCGAAAGCGCAGGCTGATTTGAGTCTTCTTTGGGCGCACATATCCGACGGTATGTTTTAGACATTGATGATTATTTTGTCGGAACTAGATAATCTAGCCCAGAAAACTTCTACACTTCAGCTGTTCACAGATTTATATATTTTATATAGTTGATAATGGGCAACTTGGTGTTAATTGCCATGAGGGATATTTTTAACCAAAACGAACATATGTGTCCAATTCTGTTGATGAAATGATTTTTATCACCATACAAGATTATTCTATATTTTGATAAAATGTCGAGTTTTCTCTCTCTCTCTCTCTCTCTCTCTCTCTCTCTCTCTCTCTCTCTCTCTCTCTCTCTCTCTCTGTATGTGTGTGTGTGCAAGAAATACGCATCGTATTCGTTTTTAATTCCGATCTTTGACATTGATAGACAATTTTACAAACTATATTGATTACATCAACTAAATAAAAAGTCTCTTTCTGTCCATCCAGGAAATGTATATTGGTTCTCATTATAGCAGTGACCCTTGCAAATATACGTACTTAAATATAGTAAAAACGCAACTGTCTATATTTGACCGCACTTATTTTCGTGTTTAACAAAGAAAAACATAGCAATCAATAGTGCTGATTTCAAGAAAATGCAGTTTGGATTGGTCGAGCTGCATTTTTGGACACAACTCAACTTTGGTTGTAAAAATTTGGCAAATATTCCTTTTATTCAAAATGTCGCAACGGCTTTATGACTGGTTATTTTGTGTTGAAAAATTTGGTAATTTTGAATATTGTTCCGAAATCTGTGGATTCATGTCAGAAAGGGAACCAGCTTACGTTGATTTTTGAGCTTTTAAATGACCGAATTAGAGTATGCATAAAAACCGGAAGCTACCCTTAATATGCATATTTGACGGCAATATTCGATAGAAATGAGAACCGTTCAATCAATTCTTCCGATTCAAGTTACCAAACAATGAGATGTTTTCGTTTTAAATGACTTTCTGTACAATTTTCAAAATCCATGTAAATTTAATAAAATCTGAACTTTGAGATATAGCTTCAAGTCGTATCCGCATACAGGAATTTAGCGTTTTTGCGTATGTTTATAGTTGAGAACTTGTTGGATACAACCGCGTGAAAATTTTGTTGAATTTCACTTTCTAAAATTGTTAAGAAAGAAATTCGACGATTTGACTATTTTTCATGAAAAGTTTACACATGAGTGAGCATCTGAGGGCAACTTTATGAAACTGTTCTTGTACGAAAGGCAAGTTGTTTTAAGCAAAAACAAATGCTTGAAATATTGCAATGAATGAGAGAAAACAACAAATATATCAGTTGCGTTTCTAATAGCTTGGAGTATATTTAGCAATAAACAGCATGCATATGATGATAATTGCAACAGATATTACATGTTGAACTGTCCTCGTGGCCCAAAATCTCAACAATATCTTCCTGATTAGCCGGTAGTTACCCCGTTAATGGACAGCACCGTGCGAAAACAGTTCTTTGACATTACGAAAACACGCCTATTCAAATATACTGAAAATTTCACTACCAAAAACTGAGTCTTCAGATAAAAATTCAAATATTTTTCATATTTCTGTTCAAAACATAGATTGAGGGTACTCGTTAGAACTGACTCGCCAAGGCGGTTCTAACGAGTACCCACAATCTATGTTTTTGAGCAGAAATAAGAAAAATAGTGTATAACTCTGTAAACCCCCTCGTTTTACTGTATAAAAGCGGAGTTTAAGGGCGTCAAAATTATATAGACGTTTTCTTGATAGATGGATAATTTAAAAGCAAGCCTTTTTTGACAGACTTAAACTCAACGGACTTATCATGGTCTCTACTTTGCTTTGATATATTCGCTGTAACTAGTGAATTTATAAGGTTTTCGCGCGATAATAAAAACATTGTGCAAATTCAGGGTCTTCTTATCTGAGGTCCTCCCAGTCCGCATATGAGCCGAAGACCCATTTTACCGCGATGATGTTCAGACAAGTTTTATCAGTTCAAAGTATCCGAAAGTACTGCAGATACAAGGTCACGTGTGATAGCTTATTGATTAGGCAATCCACTTAACTCTTTCACTGCCACAGGCGATAATAATAGGCTTTTGCAAACATTCAGTCTTACAACTTTACATATGAACTGCTTTCCAATCGAAAGTTTGTAAAAAAAAAAAAAAAAAGCAGATGATAAATGTAGTCCGAAATTTGGCACCGAAAGAGTTAAAAGCAGAACCGATCCGCTCTTAATTCGGTGAAAAATGAAATGTTTTTTGTTTGTTTATTTTTTCTATTGTATCTCTGAATTATTGTTGGTTACATGAATTCAGACATACGTTAAAAATCATTTCATTTTTTATCGCGTTCAAAAACGAGAGATTAACAGAAAATTTTACAGACTGTCAGATGCCACATTTTACGATCGTATTAATACCGTATATCAATTTATTAAGCCTTTCTTGAATAAAAAAGTGTCTATTTATGAGGAATATGGAGCCCATTAATATACTCGTATGGAGCTTTCAAGCAAATACATGTGACAGTAGCGGCCGGATATTTTAGTCGGTAGAGCATCAGAACGATAATCCGAGGATCCCGAGTTAGATTTACGGTACGGCTGCACATTTTCTCAAGACATTTGGAGGCCAGTGAGGTTCCAGGACCGCATCTGGTAGCATGAAAGAATTTAAAAAAATAAATCACAGCCGGCCGGGGCAAAATGTGACGTTAGGTGCCTATGTCATTGTATGGAGAGGTATATGTTGGTAAGCGATGCTCAGATGGTACTTTTGTATACAGATCCAAGGTATGGCTTCAGGGGCCGACAGAAACAATAACGACGACGACGACGACAACGACGATGATGATGATAATTCAGCAGTGGACTTTTATGGTCTAAACCCTTTCTCCCACATCATGATCTGCAAATAGATACACATCCGTCCCCAAGTGTTTAGAAAATTATATATATCAGCTCGGTCGACATATTTCTTACCCTCGCAAGCACTACCAGCAAACTGCGGGAATTATCTTAAAATGCACAATATACTCAAAATAGTCTATCCGATACTAACAAAAATAATTGACAAAAGTAACGAATAAACCTGTAAACGCATACCTGCAAATACCTACATATCCGTCCCTAAGTAATTAGGAAATTCAAGGAGCTAATGAGCTCTTGGAAATTATATATCAGCTAAGGCGACATAGCACTTACTTACCATCTCAAACACTACTGGCAAAAAGCGTGTTAGGTAACGTGCAGTGTGAAAAAAAACTGCAATGCGTGCGCAAATGCATGCGTATGCAATCATGTATTTACATTTAAAGCGGCTTAACTCTCAGCACTCTGGGTACAATATTCAGCAGACGAAATTTTATAATAGTTTTCTTATTTTTCCCAGAGAATAGGATTTGATATGTCATGCACATTGTCTCCAATAGAGAAAATTTGCGTGACATATCAAATCCTGTTTACTGGGAAAATAAGAAAAATACTGTCAATTTGTCGCCCGCTGAATTTACCTAGAGAGTGGAAAAGGTTAAGTAATGAATTATAAGATGGATACCCAAAACATGAAGATATCTAATGGGGACACGAAATATAGAATTTATAGGACCAGGGAATGTGAGAAAACTACAATTTGACTCAACGACATATGCACAGATGTTGCAACCGTTTTATATGCATGGTTTTCCAGGTAGATAACGTCCACGTTGTTATAGCCAATAACTGAAACTTGTACTTGCAAAAATCAACTTTAAAGTGTGGTTATGTTTATTTTACTTCTTATAGGACCTTCATGCGAATCGCAGCTGAAACATTTGAGGATCATTGTCCGAGAGTCCCTTTCCGCGAAGTGCGGCTTAAACATAATGGTCGGAGACGCTTTTCACTAGAACGGCATCCCCACAATGGTAGGTCATCGCATATTCCTGCAGGCGCGTACTTATACCCTAACAACCCCTGTTTTGGCCCGTAAACAATGCCAACCGTATAATGGTGTACCCATCACACCAGTTTTTCTAATATGCTACAAGACCATGTTCTAAAAATGATTTTCGTTCCTCCCTGACCTCTTTGATCCCTATCGTGACTACTGTGCTTTTGACTTCTTCCAGAAAATCGTTTGTTGCTTGGCGCTTTACACAGAAGAAGCACATTTGCAAAATTTTGTCACGATTTAATGCAAAACCATTTGTCGTAATTACTTGTGCATAATTTTTTTTATTCTAGTCATTGTTTTTTTTTTAATATTTGCGCTTTTTCCCATAGTAAAAATGAATGCAAATTATACAGAATTCTGAAGAGTAGGTAACTTTGAGACAGATTTTCAACAAGTTCCGGTTGCTCAATTTTCTTCTGGTATTTTTTTAATATTGTTGTGAAACATCAATAATTCAAATTCAGCAAAGAAACGTAAAAAATGTCTTAGACAAAAATTTAAGAAAATCATTTTACTATAGAAATTACCTAGTTCAGAACAATTTTGGCCGTAAATTGAATTTTAGGGTAAATATTTGAGAACAAAACACAGAAACAGAAAAGACAAATGGTTTCTGATAAGATGTGGTCAATCAAAATGAACGTTTTTATTTAAAATAAAAAGCCAAGAAAAATCGTCTTTTCGAGTGATGTCTCCAAACAGTTTGCCCAAGGTCATAGTGTAAACGGACTATTTTTGTTGGGAACGAATAGCGTTCCTAGTACTTTATATATATGATTTCGAATCTATTTCAAAATGCACAATACAACTGTATCATTTTTTCTTTGCAAGTTTATAAGATGTGAAGATATCTTACTGTTTGGACATGTGTAAAATTTGACATTTGACATGTGACACTAACACACATATGCAACTGTTACGTATGCGTACAACCAAAGGTATATGTAAGACATATGTTACGTATTCGTATGTGTAACATATACACACTCACATGCACTTTTTACCCTATATGGCACTAATCACTTACTCAAATCCTGTTTAAGATGAATAAATACACTTCAAAGGGCAGGTAACTCTAACAAAATTGCTTTGCCTCCCTCCTGAAAGGCTAGCAACTCTAAAAGGAAAGAAATTCGTACCGTTTAGCGTAGACTTCTATCCAGAAGGGATTTGGTATACGGTAAAAGCAAACATTAAATCACAAACGTTGTCTTCTTTGTAAAATGGCGGAAAGTATACTTGTAAATGGCGGATAATGTACTTCTAAAATGGCGGAAAATGTACTTGTAAAATGGCGGAAAATGTATCAAGTGCATCTAGTCCCATTCAAATTACTGTAGCTCTGTCAGAGAAGCACCAAACAGACCAGCTATCTTTTTAGCCCACGTACATTACGAAAACATGCCTATTCAAATGTACTGAAAATTTTGCCACCAAAAAAAGAAAATCTTCAAATAAAAAAATCTGATATTTTTTAATATTTCTGCTAAAAACATAGACTGTGGGTAGTCGTTAGAACCGCCTCGCCGAGGCGGTTCTAACGAGTACCCACAATCTATGTTTTGAGCAGAAATAAGAAAAATATTGTGTACCCCTGTAAACCCCAGTTTTACTATATAAAAGTTGGGTTTAAGGGGTTCAAAATTATATAGGCGTGTTTTCGTGATGAAATTGGGGAGCACTAAGAGTAGGTGACTTCACGAGATTGTTTATAAACCTTTCCTGAGTTCTTTAAAGACATTTACAGTGTAGCGTTTGAGATAAATAACACGTTAAATCATAAACGTACTAAAGATATACATATTTACGGAACAAAAGATTCGAACTCAACACCTCGTTTTCATTACTACAAACACTATACTGCAAACAAATCGTGTCTATTACTAAAAGGTATCAACCATTTATAGGACTGTATTACTCCGGCATTGATAAAGTGTAGCAATCTCATTATTGATATTTTGAGATTTTCGACATATCTGAATACGTGTATTTTGAAACTTCCGTTGGGATTATTTGGAGTGTCTCACATTCTTGCGTTATCGAGAGGTGTAATGCTACTAGACGACCGCTCTAGAGTTTTGATAAGACTTATTACATATTCGTGTAAAACCAAAACTGAAGTCACAGCATGATAACCCACAGCTTTCTGAAGTTATTAAGTGTACATAAAATGTGAGCAAAATCCGTAATTTTTTTTTTTTTTGTTCTCAAAACATTAAGCAAAAGCTCAAATTTTAAACCAATCAAGTATCCAAACTAACAAGCCCACCTAGATCTAATCAATATCATTGTACAATCGAACCTCAATAGCTCGAACACCGATGACTCGTTTACCATGGCTAATTCGAACTCGTTTTTCAGTCCCTACGAAATTCTTCAGATAGCTCAAGAAAACAAATATTTAAGGAAATTTACTTATTTTGTCATGAAATTGTATGTTGTGTGTACTCTTTAGAATCGCCTCATCGAGGCGATTCTAATGAGTACACTCAACGTACTATTGTTGTCTAAAATACCGTGTCATAATTGATCCTCAGTAGCTCGAACTACCCGTATCTCGAACAAATGTCCATGGTCCATGGTCCCAAAGATGTTCGAGCCATTAAGGCTCGACTGTATATATAAGTTCACTTGGCAAATGTTGCCTACAGCATAATACAAGAACTAGATTTAAAAAAATAATAACAATATTACATGATGAAATGAAGCCTATTTTATATTAATGAATAACAAATTGGTTTTGTTAACTACGTTAAATGAGAGATAGCAGTAGTATTTACAGTTGAAGTCCGAGGTAGATCAAATACTAACCAGGTCCTTCTAATTGGAATCCTCTGTTTTTATCATAGGTCATCAGTGGAATTAAAGCGATACTTAACTTTACATTTCTCCATATCCACATGGAAGATTTATTATTTCGTTGCACAGAAAATGTTTCTTTTAAATAATTTGGAAGCTGTATAATTTGGCATATGACTTTGTTAAAATTAGATTTATTAAGGAAAAGGAAGTGATACTTAATGGAAACACTAATGATAAAATCAGAGGAATCAAATTAATTGGACCTGTTTATTTACAGAAAGTAATCAAGGGAGTTAACTGACTGCTTTCTCCCATTAGTGTAGAATGTAAAAGTACAACATTCGAAAAAAAAGGTAAACCTGAAATGAAAACACTACATTATTTATTGTTAAGTTTCAAGAAATCTGGTTCAATTCAATTTCAACTAAAACAATATCACACTGGAATATGTCTTATTTTCTGTTTTGTAAGGGCAATAACTGTTGAAAAATTTGGTGGACTTTTACATCTAAGTAATGTGCGTTGCTCTTTAATATGATCTCACAATGACCAAAGTATCAGCTCTGTTGCAAAGCTGTATGAGAGATTGCTCAAAAATAATGAAAATAACATTCTGCATTGTTTAAATGGCAATAACTCTGCTAATGTTGGTAGACTGAAACCTTAAGGTAAAACGTGCCGTTACACAACATCAGCTTACTATTCACTAGGCTTCAGCTCTTTTGAAAGCAAATTGTAGGATTTAGTCGGAAACTAAGACGTGTTTAAGTCTTTAAAGAGAATAACTATGTAAATATTTGGTGAACTCTTACCTCGAAACTATGCGCTGCTCTAAATCACAGTTTTATTATCTGCCAAGTTTCAGCGAGATTGGATGAACACTGTAGGAGAAGTCGTGAAAATATTTTTGACGATCAGACGGATGGACAAACACCAGGCCCCCTTATAGTAACTGGAAATAGATACATTTTGCGACATGAGACATAAAAAATAAGTCAATTCAAAATGTTGTATTACCAAAATAAAAAAAATACAGTACAAATGAACAAAAAAAAAAAAAAAAAAAAAAAGAGAGAGAGAGAGAAAAATGTAACGTATGCTGAAAAAACAAACAAACATACATTAGGTGGCCGCTTTAATTTTAGCAATATTGACGTCAAGGAAAGAATGGTCAAAATAAAAACAAAATAAATAATTCTGTGCTAGCATATCTTATCGTAGCCTTAATTATGTATAGATGATCGCCCAAATAATATTTTTTTTTAAATATTCTTGCTAGTAAAACTATTTTTCATAGTAGTTTTCCTGATGACCGTTTCACATTACGAAAACATGCCTATTCAAATACACTGAAAATTTTACCACCAAAAAATGAAAATTTTCAGATAAAAAATTCTGATATTTTTCATATTTCTGTTCAAATCATAGTTTGTGGGTACTCGTTAGAACCGCCTCGACGAGCAGAAATAAGAAAAATAATTTATACCCCTGTAAACCACAGTTTTACTATATAAAAGTGGGTTTTCGAAATTTTATCGCAGACACTATGCCTTGGTAGAAAAATATAGCGTCAGTCTGAAAACACTTCTGCAACAAGGTATATCGGAACCAGAATTTTACGGTGACTTAGTGTACTGATTTAGAAAAAATGTATGAAAATCTAACTTTTCGGAGCAATTCAGAAAACTTATTAACCGTTATAAAAGAATTAGCTATAGCCTGGATATTATGCGGCAGACTGCATGCCTAGTTGTCAACCCAATCATTGTTGATGGCTATGCTTCACTCTTTAATTGCACGACGGCGGTTCGGGCCTCAGACTCAATGACGGCCTCTTCGTAAAACTTTAACCAGTGGGTTGGGGCTTGACGTTATGTCTTTGGCTTGGCCCGCCGTGGTTCAGCTACTGGTTTTCATTTACTCTGGCATACAATAGAATTAGCCATGAGTACTCGTCTTTGTTTATTATAGTGATTTTGATTTTTTATGTTTTCGCTTTGATGCATTGATTGAGTTGGGAACCTTTATACGAAACGAATTTTTATGTATTTCTGTATTAAGAGTAGCATCGGGACCCAGGGTGAAGTTGGCTAGCTGTAAAAGTGCTTTAAACCCCCCGGTGGTTTACTCTACTG
This sequence comes from Anodontia alba, assembly GCA_964016985.1. Classification (NCBI taxonomy): domain Eukaryota; kingdom Metazoa; phylum Mollusca; class Bivalvia; order Lucinida; family Lucinidae; genus Anodontia; species Anodontia alba. The sequence continues at coordinate 49,906,124 of OZ024836.1, forward strand.
ACCGTTCCAAGGCGGTGGTCCCGGTGTTAGTCTTACTCTTTGTTGCTTTGTGGTTTATTCTACGAGGCGATTTGTTTTATGTCTTACCTTGTGTCATTTTGTTCTTGTGTTTTTTCAGTCCTTTTAGCATTACGATTACCTTGCTTGGGGAAGAGAGAGCTAATCTTAGTGCTTTTCGTACGTTTGTTCGATTTGTGCTTGTTTGGATTTGTCGGTTTCCTCTTCCTCTTGGTGTCTGGGAAAGGTTGCGGTTTGTGATTGTGGCATTCCCTGGACTTTTCTCTTACCTTTTTTAAGAAGGTCAAAATTATATAGGTATGTTTTCGTGATGAAAACGCGTCGTCTACAACAGTTTCAGTGTTCGCATATCTATTACCTCAGATATTTTGTTTTGTTTTTGTCTCATATCATCACAAAAATATACCTATATAATTTTGACCCCTTAAACCCCACTTTTATATAGTAAAACTCGGTTTTACAGGGGTATACATTATTTTTCTTATTTCTGCTTATAAACACACAGATTGTGGGTACTCGTTAGAACCGCCTCGGCGACGCGGTTCTAACGAATACTCACAATCTATGTTTTGAGCAGCAATATGAAGAATATCAGGATTTTTATCTGAATTTTTTCATGTTTTGGTGGTAAAATTTTCAGTATATTTGAATAGGCATGTTTTCGTATTCTTTTCCCAGGATGTGGTTCGTGATTGTGACCTTTTCTGGGTAACTTGATATATAAGTCATATCGTCAGAAAACGTATCTTCGAACATGTGCGTGCAGGGAAGATTCAGATCAGCCTGTGCATTCGCGCTGTCTGACAAGAATCTTTAAGGGGGCGCAAGGATGCAAAGTGATTGCATACGGACATCGAACACTCTGATAAGTGTGATTTGAGTTTTAGTTTGACGCACATATCGAAAGGTACATTTTCTCACATTGTGGCTCTTAGATTTTGTTAGAGTCAGTTCCGCGACTGTTGGATAAATAGTAAAGAAGAAGTCCAGAATGCGCCAGTCGAAAACAACTTTCAGATGAATTGAACCCTCTGTCATTTGTTCCAAGGTGTTCACAATTACGTCAATCAGATTGTCGAAAAAAACAGGGCTGTAATGAATAGCATTTTGTGTTAGTCATTATGGCTTATAATTTCCCTGCAAGAAAAGATAGTATACTGGCTCTACCCTACATTACCATGCCTATGATATTTTCACCGTGTAATGAAACCTCACATTTGAGCCGATATACAGCATTTCCAACATGAATGCATGCGCGCGAAACCAATATTCAGATCTTCGCTCACAGCCTAAAGATGTTTTGGTTCATTGCTACCCACAGAGCCTCCATGCGAAGACTGACCAGCCTGTGCCGACGCAGAGACTGAGCTGTGTCTTAGCTAGGCGAACATGCAATCTTATAGGAAATGCTGTGGCCCGCCTCAGTTTGTATAATGTGGGAGCTTGCTGAACCCCAATATACCCTGACTTTGCAAACAGTGTATATCCAGACTGGTTGCCTTCTGTAGAAGCCAACTGATCTGGATCTGCACTATATGCCATTAAGTATAAAACATCTCCATTTCAGGAAAAAGAATGTGCACAATACTTGTTAACCACTTAGAGTACTAAGCCTGCCCAGTAAACGTGTGGTTAGGTAAACTGACCGCGCTCGACATGACCCCATTGGGTTGACTGGACCGTAAAACCTCAACATAAACAAACAAACAAAAACATCTCTAATAACTATTCTGTTTGCTCTGTCAATGATCAAAATTGTCATATGAAAGACACCGTGATCTATTTGATCCCCAAACATGTGATCATTTTCAGAATTTCAGATGTGTTTGGTACTCACGAGCCTGTTAGGGATTGGATACACGTGAAATATTAAGGTTCCATCATTCTTATAAGTGAGACATCTTTGGTAACTTCCTGCACACAAAGCCTCTTCTAAAAAGAGATTTCTAAAAAGAAAATGAACTCGCTCCCCAAGGAGAAATAGTTTTAACAGAGTTATCTTCCTTGTCTATATTCCCTTTAACCTCTCTTTCATTCACTCAAGAATTGTACTATCCGTCTTGTTTTCTCATATTTTTGATGTAGAAGCATGGCGCTTGAAATATACTACGTAAGATATACAGTCGAACATCAATAACTCGAACACCGATGGCTCGTTTACCATGGCTAATTCAAACTCATTTTTCAGTGCCTATGAAATTCTTCCAATAGCTCAAGAAAACAAATATTTCAGGATTTTTTCTTATTTTCTTATAGAATTGTATGTTGTGTGTACTTATTAGAATCGCCTCATCGAGTGTAGAAAATCGAAAATATTTCCCGAAATTATCGCCTTGCGCCCTGATCTGTCGCCATCACTAACCCTCAGTGGCTCCAACCATACACATATCTCGAAAATTTTCCATGATCCCGAAGATGTTCGAGCCATTGAGCAAGAAGAGCAAACTCATTTCTTTTCAGGCGGAAAACAAAAACAAATTTGACAGTTGTCTTTCTGAAAGTGTAATGGCTGCTTACAGATTCTTAAAAAATTGTGAAATAAACTGCATAAATAAGAAGGGAAGCTCACAGCAGCGTCAGCATTACTTTGAGTGACGTCATCGCAAGAGAGCCGTAATAACATAATTTTATGCGAACAGCAAATGTTTATCCGCGCAGTCCCGCAAGAACGTATGCTGTTCGCTCACGTAAGCAGAATTGTAGGCCAGGCTCAACCAAAGAAGTGGACATGTGACGGGCTGGACATGTGCACTGAAAGATTGATTCGATGGTGTGTTCGAAGAGTTTTTCCCGCCGCGCGACTCACTTAAAGGCTCCATATTCCTCAAGAATAGACATTTTATTATCCAAGAAAGGTTTAATAAATTGATATATGGTATTAATACAATCATAAAATGTAGCACCTGGCAGCTTGTAAAATTTCAGTTAGTCTCTCGTTCTTGAAATGAAATGATTTTTATCGTATCTCTGAATTAATGTTGCCAACATTAATTCAGAGATACGATAAAAGATCATTTCATTTTTGATCTAGGTCAAAAACGAGAGACTAATTGAAATTTTACAGGCTGTCAGATGCCACATTTTATGATCGTATTAATACTATATATAAATTTATTAAATCTTTCTTCGTTAAAAAAAAAAAGTCAATTTTTGAGGAATTTGGAGCCTTTAAAGGTCTTGCGATGCAGTTCCATTCACAAAGTTTCCACGAAAACAATCATGATAATAGACCCTCAAAAGAGCACCGAGAAAGTTTTGAACTTATGAAACAAACAAATCGGGGCGAGGGTCGCACCCATCTATTATTGTTATGTTTAACTGATGGGGTGGAGGAACTTAATTACTCATATGTTTGTAATTTGGAGCTGCATCGGAATGAAGCGCATGGTTTCGACTGAAAAAAAAAAAAGTTTTATCGCGCCATGCAGTATTTCTGCTGAATTTCAAAGACGTTTCCTCATTTTCCTCATTTGCAGATAAGAAAACCCTCGTTCCAACGACATCATTTGTTCCCAAAAACGTTGCCATTAAAATGAATTTGCTGGTGTACAGAATACTTAATGAGCAGAGTGATATGTAAAAAAATGTCTTATTTTGTTCTTATATCCTTATATAACATATGTTTTTGGATATTTTTAGAATCGCCTCTCTGAGGCGATTTTAACAAATATCCAAAACATATGTTTCTTTAAAGTGTTAAATACAATATTCTTGCATAATTTGTAACTAATTGTTATAATAATAATAATAATAATAATAATGATAGTTCGTCTGTCATTACTGACAATGACCAATCTTAATCACATGCAAGAAATGCTACTGTTTGTGTGTTCTAAGATGGCTTTGCGCTGTGCACGTTTCTGCTTGGCTTCGCTGATTCTTTTTGCCTCATATTCACTAGCACCTCTTCTGACGAGGCCTCGCTACTTTGATCGGCCCTGTGCAATTTTTTCCCACGACTCTGTTGGAATGTTGAAATCCTTGAGGGATGGATTCCCTCCTCAAGGACTCATTGTTACCTCTTAAGCGAAGGTTTCGTGACAATCAAATTGTCATTATAACGAAATCTGTCGTTGTATTATTACCAATGGATAGACCATGGCAGAAAGACTTTGGTCAAAGATTTTGAAGGTTCTGAAACTCCTAACTCTTAAAATAGACAAGCAAATAGAGCGAAGCCAGGGCGGACCGCTCTGAAATGGACAATCTGAACTGGATTTGCACTGTTTGACATTCAGTCAGTATTTTTACTATCAATGGTTTAGCCATGGTAGAAAGATTTTGATCAAAGATTTTTAAGGTTCTGAAACTCCTGAGTCTTAGGATAGACAGATCTTAGCAATTGTGCGGATCACGGCAGACTGCTCTGAAAGGAGCAAACTGATCTGGGTCTGCATTGTTAGACATTCAGTCAATGTTCTTTTTATCAATGGTTAGGCCATGGTAGAATTTAGGGATAATTGTCATAAATTCCCGGAATTCTGGATTAATTTGAAGATTTCGAAGGGTCTGAGTAATACTTACTAATGCTTACTAAGTTGCTTATGCTTTTCTTCTCAACCGTCATGTTGGCAGACCGATGGACTGAAGAGCTCAGCATGCCCCACTTTTGCTTGTGCTGAGTGTCCTAAAATATCGTACACCAAAGTGTTTGACAGGATGGCATATGCACATATTTCATACCCAGATCGGACTGCTCCCGAAGGTGCAGCCCGATCAGAGTCTGCCCTGTTTCTCATTCCGCTAAGTATTTAAAGAAAGAACATATTGATCAGTACACTGGCCATGTACTCTGAATGTTAAAGACTCTTCAAAGAAAAGCAGTACATTAGAATCCTATAAATTCATATATGACATAAAAACTATGATATCATATATGCCCTTGTATCATGTAGCTTTAATTTAGACCTGCAATTATTTAACACAGTTGAAATTCTAATATATTATAATAGTTTCAGTGAGTTCAGCAGAGAACTGAAATCTGTATAAAGAAAGAAAGCCGAATTGAATAAAACAAAACGAAAAAAAAAAAAAAAAAAAAAAAAAAAAAAAGGATCAACGCGTCTTCAATAATTAAACTCTTTCAATAAACAAAGGAGTGTATAATACTAGTGAAAAGGTGTGAAAAAAACGCACGCTACCCCAAATAACATGTTTCAAGCAGTTTTAAAGATTTTTTAGTTTTGGAACGGTAGATTGTGGCCAGTTCTGTGCAGGGTGTGTCTTGCATAAGGAAGAAAGAATGCAGGGACGTGCTGTCCGGACATTGGTCCGCCACACGTTCCTGTAGCATGAGATTCTTAAAGATATCTGGCAAGAGACGGCTGGTGCAACTGAGTTTGTTCGCGACCTATTGTTTTAATTTTCTGATTTCCCTGTTTTGTGAGATATCTTCTTCTCCACATAATGTTGAATACCCAATAATGTTAATTATATACACAATGTATTGATTTTTTTTCAGGTAATAACAGAAAATGCTTTTGTATCTTTAATGACTGTGTCATATGCCATCGTATATGTTTGTATTATATCCTCAAGGGCTTTAACGCCTATTGGAATTTTGAAATAAATCTATTCTATTATATTCATAAATAAACACTTTTGTACATATCCTTTGGTAGCTCATGCTCCAGGTTACAAAGCAAAAGTATAAAATCAAAGTATAAAATCATTTTAACTGTATACACCTTCTCCGTATGTTACTATTTCCTATATTATGTCTTATTAGTGTCTGCAAATATTTTGTCTGAAGGATAGATAGTACGATGTATATTACAACACAGATTTCTACTCTCCTGCTGAAAATAGCTGCCCAGACAGGTAAGCCAAAGTGGGTAGAGACAAGCCCCAATCACTTTGGCTTGTCCTTTCTGGGTAGTTATTCAGATAACTATTTTGTTTTCAAATCATTTGGATTAATACATATTTACTAGAACTGAGCCTTACTACAGATATGTGTATGTAAAATGCTGTCATTGTGTATATTCGCCATCACACTGTTAAATGTTATGTCCTGATGGGCTTTATAGCCCTTTGGAGTTCTCAATAAAGATCTGTTCTGTTCTAATTGAGATAATAATTAAAGATTTAAAATTTAAAAAAAATAAATAAATAAAATTACCGCGGAATAATTAAATTGTTAACCACGTGTGAAGTGTGTTTGCGAGGTATTAAAATAATGGACAATTGTTAGTGACGTAGATGAAAGTCGTTAATTGATAATCAGATAGAGACAATCAAATGGCATTCGTTAATCCTTACAGAGGTTAAAAACTTCAAAAGGGATAGTGAGGCCCTTTAGTAACGCTATATATAGCTATAACTGTATCTCGATGCTCGATGGGTTTTAATTGATTTCTCACCATATATAGCAGTGTGACGGACATGTTGATTGATCTTGGATGGCGCGTCGCTTAAGCTTCCTTGTTACGATGTGCGTATCGCGATGTTCTACAAAATTGTTTATGGTTTGGTCGTTATACCAGTTTCGTCATATTTCGAACGCTCCCCGGTACAGGCTGTTATTACTACTATTCACTTTTGCCAATGATGGTTATTCTTTGGACCTTGTCACCTTAAATATCTCTTGTCGGTAAATGCAGTTAATCTTCTGAAGATATAATGTTCCCCTTTTCCTTTAAACTCCTTTTAAAATTTTACAAAAGGGGGTTTCTATGACAAAAACGTATCAAAAATATATTTTGATACAATACTATATCGTCGAAGGTTGTAATTTCGGGAGGGTGGAAAGTTCGGGAATGCATGTAATGTCAATATAATGCGCGTGAAATGTTTCGTTCTCGCGAGTTTCAATTCCGGAATTTTTCTACAGTCTTTCAAGATCATCGTTACAGATTTCCAAGAAAGATGCGAATTAAACAGGTATAGTTCAAGCAAAAACAATTATTTAGTTCTGTTTATTACCCCTTTGCACTATTTCTTTTTCTGCTATCCTTAAAAAGTCCGATTTGCAACATCAAAACATTTTTCTAGCAGACGCCATCTTCTCTACACAAAAATCCAGTACCGGAAATGACGTTCAGCACACAGCAGTGGAGACAAAAAAGGCCAACCATATTTTATTTATCGATTTTTAATTATAGGGGTTCTTACACCAATTTCATTTGTTATCACACAATAACTGTGTTTATAGCTGGGAATGTGATATGTTGTGTTATCTGTATTATTTGCAACTATGCTCCAGAGGATCCCAGCAAACTGCTGGTATATTCATGGGTCCATGTAGTTATTTCCATTTGATTGTATGTATTTAAATGAATATTATGATGCTAATAATTGGTGTTTACTTGGTAATTATGATGGTCTTATATTGTTTTTCTACATTTTGCGGATAATGTTGTTTATGGTAATGAGTATTCATGCATGGGTCTGTGGTGTGTGCTAGAATGCACATGTAAGTTTCCTGAGATTTTTTAATATTATAATTTATTTATTTATCTATTTATTTTTTCAGCTCAATCCACTTCGACACATACAGGCATCCAGATATAAAACCTATTCACAAGACTCTCTGACAGATGCATACAAGGCAGTGAAAGATCAGAAGATTTCAGTTTCGAAAGCTGCTAAATTGTATGGTGTACCTGATCAAACATTAAGGGACAGGGTAACTGGCCATATCAGCATTGACACTTTGAAAAGTGGTAGATCCCCCATTTTCAGTTTAGATGAGGAGGTGAAATTTGTAGGTCATCTTCAGGCAGTAGCTAAGTATGGTTATGGATATACAAGACAGGAGGTTGTTGACATTGCATCAGATTATAGTGTACAGTTGGGCAAGAGAGTTTCAGATAATCCACTTACAATTAATTGGTTTAGAGGATTTATTCAGAGATGGCCAGAACTTCATGTAATCAGACCTAGAGCCCTTGAACTGCAAAGGGCAAAATGTACTTCTGCCTCTGTTATAGACAAATATTTTGACGAACTTGATCAAGTCCTCACAAAGTACAATTTGAAAGAGCAGCCCCATCTGATTTTTAACATTGATGAAAAGGGCATCAGTCAAAATCATGTCCCACCTTACGTTGTTGGAGGCACTACATATCCTGTCCAGGCTGTAACAAGTGGGAAGTCACAAACAACTACCATCTTAGGATGTGGTAGCGCCAGTGGTCAGATGATACCCCCATATTTTGTATTTGCTGGCCATCGTATGCTACCGGATCTTCTTAAAGATGCTATTCCAGGAACAGCGGGTACTGTTTCCGAGACAGGCTGGTCAAATTCTCAGGTGTTTCGTACATACCTCCAGGGCCATTTCTTGAAGTTTGCTCCTCAGAGACAGCCTGGACAGTATATGTTGATTTTGCTTGATGGGCACAAATCTCATGTTTCAGTTGACCTTATTGAATGGGCAAAAAGTAAGGAAATTATTTTATTCATACTTCCAGCACATACATCCCACATATTACAACCCTTGGATGTTGCCTGTTATGGACCCCTTCAGAAAATTTATAATAATTTGTGCTATAAATTCACTAGAACAATAAGTGGATGTGTCAGCAGATATGACGTGTGTAGTATAGCCTCCAAAGCATATTGTAAGGCATTCAGCCCTGAAAATCTTCTTTCAGCCTTTAAACGTACAGGAGTTTATCCTTTAAACAAAAGTGTCATCAAAAAGAAATCAGTTCTTCCAGCTGAAGTCTTCACATGCAATTCAGGGGATTCAGGTGTTGAAGTAATACAAAATGAAAATCATGCACATGCACTGGATGAAACTGGAGACCATGAAATTAATTCTAAAAGTAATAAACCTAATGAAGATAATATGGCAGATATTGCAGTAACAAGTACTGAAAGTAATGTAGATGTAACTGAAATTGAGAAAACTGTAAATGTAAATGTGGGTACAGTCTATGCAATGCAACATAAAGAGGCATCTGTTAAATCAAATAAATCAACAAAAAACCAAGACTTACAGTCCCCCAGTGAATTTATGAACGTAAAGCTGAAACAACTGAGAGCTGTTAAAAGTGGTGACTTATGTAAAAGGAAAGAAAGAAAAACTCTTAGTAAATTCACTTCAGGGAAAGCAATCACTGAAAAAGAAACTGAGCATAAAATAAAAGAGCATTTATCAAAAAGTCAGGTTACATACAAAAGTAAAAATGGAAAAGCTCAACCAAATAAACAGGCAAATACAAAGTGTAAGAAACAAGTAGGACTGACCACTTATAAAGCTGAAAAATTCTCAAAATCCAAGAAACTTCCCCCCAATCATGAAATGTCTCCTAAAGCAGGGCCCTCTCATATAAATCTTGTTGTCAGTTCAGACCAAGATCAAGATATGTCTGAATCCAGTGATGAAGACATGTCTGAGTCTGAAAAATGTTGTGTATGTAAATTGTTTACCCCTCTAGAAGTTAGGTACAGTGTTTCACTGATATTTACGAAATGGGTACAATGCTGTAAATGTCCTCACTGGGTACATGTAGGGTATTGTACTAAAGAAAAAGTTGTCCACCGTGCTGATCTGTTCTATTGCTGTCATTGTTTTGAAGAGTAATCTTTGATCTGTGTCTTTTTATGATTTCTTTATTTACGTTCATTGTTATTATGATATCTGTATTGATATGCTTATATGTTCATTGTTATTATGATTTCTTTTTCTTTGTTAAACTACAAGGATATAGCTGCCTGATGATATGAAGATCTTATTAATTTATTAATTATGGCATCTATGCCTTATTTTCTCCTACAAATCTGTTCAACAGACTTGCCTGAAAGGTTACTGCGTATCATTGCCTTTCATAATTTTCATATGCATCCCATATTTACTAAATTAAAATGTCATGTCTTCCATTAAGGATCAGTATTGATTTTCATTTCCATTTAGTTGCCCATATAAAGACACTACCCAACGATTAAAAAAAAAGTTTGGCCTTAAGTACCGGTATTTAGCACAAACAGCTGAGTCACGAACTTTTAACCTCATGACAGATCTAAAAATAGATTACACAGCTGTGTGTTAGATGGTATTTACACAAAAAATAAGCCGTGCATGTTGAACACAAACATGGTATCATGATGCTTAGATGCTTTTATAAAGGTGAGTAAATTGTTTCCATCAAAATGTTTTTGATGTACTGAGCACCTCGTGTAATTATCCTTACGTTCCCGAACTTTCCACCTTCAAGGATACTCGAAGATATTAAAAGAAAGCTTCTTGTTACCATGAGACTTCTCTTGTCACCTCATGTCGGTTCTTGTCACCTCTTACCGGTTCTTGTCGGCAAATAGGGAGACCCTTGAAAGATGAACTTTGGACTATTAGACCAACCCGACAGTTCGGGTGTCAGCTTTCAATCTTCCTGTCTTGAATTATTTCCGGTGACGCATGCGTAGTTGGCCAAGCCACGTATTTTGATCCAACACCGGTAATATTTTACGCTAACAACAATAAGTTGACGGAAATTCACCTACAATGGTAAGTTTGTGCCTTAAACTAGGTGATTATTGTTTTTGAAAGCTTACCACACTGAAAATGTTTTCGTTCTTTCTGCTTTCGCTGAACAAGACTGCCAGATTAACAAACGGTGTGGGTGGGTGGGGTTCCGAAAAGTAACAATATAACCTGATAACTGCTAGCTCATAGCCGGAAGCGCAGTAGCGCAGTGCCCGTGGTAAACTCGCTGGCTTCTGTAGCTAGAGGTACCAGGATAGATCCCAGGCTTAGGCAAGGGAGTTTTCAGTGTCTGAACAGGCTTTGTGTCATTTGCAGGCTTGATATGAAAACAGTGTGCTGTCATTGGGGATATGGATGTTAAAAACACAGCTCATAGCCGGAAGCCCTGTGTAGGGAAAATCACACCCTGTGCAGGTTTTCGAACACTACAGTAACTCAGAAATGGTTACTTGTAGGCATCGTCCTGCAACCTGGAGTATACAATGTACACCATCTCTGTCCTCCTAGGTTAAGGCGTAATGGAATAAAGATAGGTTTTTTACAAAGCCATAGTATAGACCTTTTTAAACACTTCATCACACAATCAAAATCATCCGGAACCTCTCGGTTTTTTACAAAGCCATAGTATAGACCTTTTTAAACACTTCATCACACAATCAAAATCATCTGGAACCTCTCGGTCTGATGGAGAGTACGTTCAAGGCCCGTACCTATTGGATGACAGAAAGGTGATGTTTACGTTTATCGGACCATAAAATTGCCGATGTCTTTTCAGAAAAATAAAGCATTTTCATTCGTCAAAAGTTTCTTTTCAGAAGAGATTCTTATCGAGTGATCATTCAAATGTCATAACCAAAAATATTAACACACATTTTGACTATATACGAACTAAAATTATGCGTTAAAATGGTCACCATAAAGCAAAATTACGGTTGCGCGCATGCCAGCTTATATCGGAAAAATATAATTAAACAGTTGTATTTGTTTTAGGAAAAGTAGTCAGATTGCTTCCTAAAGCTGTGTTTTTAAATGCTAGGTAAAATTTACAAGTGAATATTGACCAAAAGGAATGTATTATCCAAGTAAAGTTTGGCTAGAATTAATTAGTATCAATGGAACCGGAAATGTTTTGCCATCCACAGTTAATGGTCACATGACATAATATTGTTACCACGTGGTCAATAGCCCGGATGAAAACAATAACATTAAAAAGGTCTATACCTAGTAACCTACATAAATATCCATTGACCAGTTAAAGGTGGTGTGTCTAGAAAGCAGGGATTTTCCTGGGCTGCGCCCAGTGCTAAATACTAGTAAAAAGAAAAAGTGCATTTAAGAAGTGGTGTGATTGTGAAACCCAGTATCCATTGGAACACACTAGTATTTGAACACACTTAACATATATTTTTCCTGTTTTTTTTTTTTTTTTCTTTATACACGGGCATGGCCAGCCGGCCTCGGTGGCTCAGTTGGATGCGCCGTTCGACTGGAGACCAGGATGTCGCGGGTTCAACCCCCGCCGAGGTCGGCAACATTCTTTCGTGGAGATTGATTATGAAATATTTTCTACGGTCATTCTCTCCCTTCCGCTGATTCAAGAAGGGCAGTTGTCAGTTTCTGGCGAAAGAATGTGCACAATATTGGTTAACCGCTTAGAGGACTAAGCCTGCCCAGTAAACGTGTGGTTAGGTAAACTGACCGCGCTCGATATGACCCCATTGGGTTGACTGGGCCGTAAAACCCCAACACAAACACGGGCATGGCCAATGTTGCTTCCGCAACGTTGACGCCCACGTCAATGTCAGCAGGCAACATTGACCTGCACGTCTATAGTTAACATGCATGAAACTCACCACTGTATTCTACCCATGTCTCTCAGCTGATCTATGCCAAAGTTACCAATCTCGGGAAAACAGGCGAGAAACAGTTATTTTCTTAAAATGATTTTTTTTCTTTTCACGAATCTTTAAAGATGTTTTAAATAGCAAGAAATATAGACACATTATTTTCAATAAAAAATGCAAAAAAAACAACAACAATAAAAAAACAACAACTGACAATTAATTTTTTTGAATGGTTCACCAGGAGCTTTCATCTCCGTTCGTCAGAAGCAGATTAGATACTATAACTCAAAGCATCTGTTGATAATCGTAATGCTATAGAACCATTCAGATTTTGACTCTGTGTTAAGAAATCATTTTCATACACATTTTTTTCTACACTTGTTTAACTTCCATTTCATTAACTGAACCGTCTGCATCTGCAGATATGCAATGGCTGTTTTTTTACTTAGTTGTCTGAGTGAATCATGGCTTGTTGGCCTCTCTTTTATTTTACCAAGTTATGGCCTCAGGAGAACACTGCCAGCTATCAGATATATGTATAGCTTCTTTTACTTATGTTATTCTTTTCAGCCATTAAGATTAGATATAAAGCGGAAGTTGTCAGCACGATCTGATCGTGTGAAGTCAGTTGACCTTCATCCAACAGAACCATGGATGCTTGCAAGTTTATACAATGGAAATGTTCATATTTGGAATTTTGAATCACAGGTAGATTTGCAGGGATAGATGTTAATGGAACCATTATTGAAAGAGGTGCATTAAAACTTATCTTGCTACAAGTGGCAGTTATATTTTTCTGAGAATAAGGCTTACCATATTATCTAAGTATTCAGAGAGACATGCCAGAGCAAACTGTGTAGACCATAGCTCCAGATAAGAGAGGGTATAACAAGGATATTTCTGGCTGGTAGACATCATGGGCATTTTGAAGGATATTCTTGTAAAATTAGGTATACAACAACATTTCCTTATACCTTTACATTATAAAAAAAGCTGATTGGAAACAAATAGCTAATCAAGGTGACATTCGGTGGGAATCGTAATAAAAATAGAGTCAGTCTAGTGTTTTTTTTTGTTTTTTTTCTGCATCGTTAAAGATTGTGACCCCGTCCTGCATCAACAAAAAACACTTTTTGGCTAACTTTGAAAACTAAACAATTGCCATGCCCATTTCTAGGCAGTGCCTCCTTTCATATTTTTTTTTTTTTTTTTAATTTTTTAACTTCCCACAAAAGCATGTGGTACTCATTAGAAGCACCTCATTGTACCGTATTTACCATATATTTTCGGACACCATTAATGTTCGGACACCAGCTATTTTCTGCAAAATGTGATAATTTAATGCACCATAAAAGTTCGGACACCCCCTGAATTTTGAAAAAGACAATTTCCTAATTTTGGACACAAAAATGCCTCTGGACAAAGCCGAATTTTCAATGAAATCCAACATCAAACCCGCCCGCAGCGTCGCTATCATTTTCACGGATGTTTTGACAGACGAAGCCATTTTCTAACAGGTAAGAAGGAAGTAGTGGAGTCTAAAAAATTAACTCAGTTAAAAATTATTTTCCGTCAGGGCTGTTTTCATTCAGGGAGAAACTGCTTTTATTTGTTTATTCAAATTGCCGAGCTTATAAACTGCGCATGCCACTTACTATCCATTCAAGATGATGAAATTGCCCCTCGTCCAAATAGACTGATCAACCAGTACACAGCTAAAAATAGCCAAGAAGAAAAAAAAATATAATAATAATGAAAGCCGTGGAACATGCCAAGATCTCATTACCGTTCAATGTTTTTCAACGAGGATAAATTATAGCCAGGGATCAAGCTACAGGGCGACTGGGGAGAAATAGTCGCCCTAGAGGGCTCAAAGTCGCCCTGGGAATCCCAGAGGGCGACAAAAACTTCGCCCTCTGTTTTTGCAACTTTTGAAAAAGCTAGTACTTGTGCAAAACGAACTTTTTGTTGGGAGAAATCCAGTAAAACTTGAGCAAACATGCAAAGGTAAAAATCTGTTGAAAAATGTTGTTAGATGTATCAGAAATGCCACTGAATGAAAGTCTGATGTGATTTAACAAGTTTTGGAAGAAAACTGTTTGCCTATTAAGTGACCAAAAGATCGTTTTCACCAATGTCATTAGTTTTCGTGGGTGTCCGTTTTTTCATAACTGAACCATTTACATGCTGAAAATTGGCCAGAAACAGCATTAAAAGTGCAAAAAACTAAGTTTAGAAGTTGGCAGACACTTTAGTTTATCAAATTTATCATTATCATTATGTTTACCGTATAGCTTACTTACCAAGCCACAGACCTTGATGTTTTGACTGTATCAACTCAAAAGAATTGTCAATTTCCAAAAAGATATGAATGAACTTATGTGTCCAGATATAATGTATTTGCCCTACTCATGTCTGTGTTACTTTGCATCATTTAATTGGTTTAGAAGTAAGAATGAACAGGTCTACAGTAAAATTTGTTTCCTTCTTTGTTAATTCCCAAGACAATGCAGTAAAGTGAGTCGAGAGTCCTAAATTGTCGAGCTGTCAGTAAGGCGATAGGTGAACCGAGTCCTGACTTCTCCCTCATCCTATAAAACTTCTCCCTGTTTTGTCTGGAGGGAGAAGTCACTTCTCCCTAAATTTCTGAGCCAGCTTGATCCCTGATAGCACCTGTCTATTTCTCGGTAACACTATTTATTGTTATCTTTTAAAAACCGTCATATTACCACGTGGTTCTATACCACGTGTTAGTCACATGCAAACTTTACGACACCTGAGGTTACGTTTCCTCTACATGGTGTGTTGGCGTGTCAAGTAAAAAGACGTCATTATATAATTTTCATTATGGGCATTCCCTCATAACCAAGATAAAAACGATCATAGTGACGATCAAAGCAGTGAAGCTTGTAAAATTAATTTCCATTAATACTTATTAAAACAAGCACTCCTATTAAATAGGCAATCAGCGACCTTCTGTCAGTGCGTTAATATTACGCAATTTTATGATCGTCTGCTCAGGGCAATTGGGCAACCTCGTTGAAAAACCTGCTCAGCCTTTGCATAGCTGCAAATAATGATGAGTCAGTATGGTAACTTCATTTTCCTATGAAATACATTACTATCTTTCATGGCTTTAGGAACGTAAAAAAAAAATGTAGCGTGGTGAAACCGGGTCTTCTACGAATTCAAGCACCGCGGTCACCCATCCAGGTACTAACTGCGATCTCCATTGCTTAACTTCATATAAAAGCCTATCATTCTACCAGTGTCGCCATAAAAGCCGACTTCCACAGCAATGCTGTAGAAGTGATTATATACCTAATCCGTTACAAAGAAAAAGAAGAAAAAAAAAGTAACCGTTTCATCCACTTACAGAAAGGATCTTTGGCAAACAGAATAGATCCTAATCAGATATCTGCCACCTGCTACGATTCTACGCAACGTACTTAGCCCTTTACACCTAGACCATCTTTGAGGTGTGCCAATACCAGCAGGAGTTTTCTCAACAACAGGAGGGGTCATGTGACTCAGTTTATTTACAAATGGTGCCCTGTCCGACCAACAATGCGATGATCAGTTGAAAAGTAACAGTGGTTTAATTTTTCATATTTATCAAGCAAAAAACGGTCCATAATAGTCAGTATTAAAAACTCCGGTACTACAAACCGCCGATCTACCTGAGTGACAGACCTTAAAATCTTCATTTTTATCGGAATTTTTCGGGTGTTTTCTTTAATTTTCGGACATGGCATTTTTTTGAAAATTATATTTTCCTAAGTATTCGGACAAAAAATAAAATAATTATTTTAACATGTCCGAAAATATATGGTAAATACGGTACTTCTAGTGAGTATCCACAACATAGATTTTTAGGAAGAACTGGAGAAAATTATCATTAAAGGCTTTTTCACAGTATTCCTTGAACTTATTCCAGTGATTATCCACAAGATGCTGCAAAAATAGAAAAAAAATTATTCCATAATATCTCCTCGGTTACGGGTATATTATCTCCTCGGTTACGGGTATCCCCGTATCTGAAGCTATGTTCAGATAGATTTCTTGATACATGTAGGAAATCAATATAAATACAGAAGTCTCTTTATTGCATTGTCAATTATTTCACAATCCCAGATATAAAGTATTTTAATGATGAACCACAAAATGTATAGATTATTAGATTATATAGAAAAATAACCATTTATTATCATTTTTTGTGATCTGTACATTTGTATTTGGCTGCAACATGGTTGTTAAAGCTACATGTAATTTGGCAATATCCACGGTTGTAAAGAGATTGTAGCATACCTGCTAATTGTAACTTGCAGCATGGTAAGGGATGAAAAAACAAGCCATCAGGCCAAAAAAGAAAAAAAAATATGTGTGTTTAGGGTAACCCTTCCCTACCTAATTTTCCTGATGAAACTTAGCAATTTTTTCATGTTTTCTGAAAAAAAAACAGTCGGTGGTACTGGGATAAAGTATTTATGCAAGATATTCAGACAAGAAGGTCTGAGCAAACAGGGTAGACCCAGATCAAAGTGCTCCCATAGGAGCAGTTTGATCAGTGTCTACACTGTTTGCCTTTCTGTCAGTACTTTAAGACACATCTAAGGATGTAAGATTTGGTAAGATTTAATGTGGGAAGTCCAAAATCCAAGATATATTTGGTAATTGTAGTATAAATCTAAATAGAAAATGTAAAAATAAAAAAAAAATAAAAAAATCCCTTCCTACCTATTTTTTTTTCTAACATGATACCCTAAACACACACATTTTTTTTTTTTTATTTGGCCTAATGATAATGCACCTCTTTCTGTTGTTTGTGGTTCCAAGTTTGTGTGCATGCTTTCTTACAGCTTCTCTGTAGCATTAGAAGCTTGAAAGAGGGCTTTTATTTACTCACCAGGCTTTGACAAGTTTGCGACCATGAGTTGTAGCAATCAGTGCTCCAGGTAAGAATTATTGGCCAGAAAGTTATTTTTCTTATTTCTCTACAAAAATGTATCTTTTGGATACTCATTCATAGCTCTAGGTAAGAGGTGGTATCCACATAATATTTTTCTTTATTCTCCACAAAAACATATATGCTGTGGTACTCATTAGAAGCCTCGGCGGCGCCTCAGCCAAGGCTTCTAATGAGTATCACAGCATATGTTTTTGTGGAGAAATAAGAGACGTAGCAGTACATTTTGGTTGAAAAAAAAATGCCTTATCTTGGGCTATGCTTATTAGAAGCACCTTGCCAAGGCACTTCTAATGTGTACCTGCAAAATATGTTTTCATGGAGAAAAGGGATTTTACTGCTTATCATGTGTGGCTATATCATAGCTCCGGGTGAGGTTATACTTTGGGAAAAGACTTTTTTTTTTTTTTTTTTTTTTTTACATTTTTGCACCTGATCAGAATCTTTTGTGTATTTTTTGAGTCCCCTCACTGAGGCCATTGCAAAGAAAACCATAAGATGTTTTTTGGTCCAAAGACTGTCCTAAATCGTCACCTATGTGTCTTAGGTTTTCCCTTAGGGTTTACAACATTAATGAGGGTCCTAGGGGACACTTATGTGGAGTTAAAGAGTCCTAAAATAAGATTTAAGGGCTTGTTGTTTTAAAGAGGTTAATCCTTAAGTCTCTAATCACAATTACAGCAGACGACATTTGAAATTTGTTTGTTTGTTGTTGTTGTTGTTTTTTCAGAAAAAAATAAGGCTTGACATTTGATGTGAATTGTCTAATTCACATGAAATTTCAAGTCTTATTTTCTCTGAAAAATAAAGCCAAAGTCATCTGTTACAATTTGCTTAGTGCTTTAAGGACTAAAGTTAAACAGTGCCCTAGTAATGATATAATTCTTGCCCTTTAGATTGCGCATAGATTAAATAAAACCATTGATAAATAATACTAATTTTTGATTGATCATATATGCATCACTCAGGACACTTGCTCATGACTTTTGAAGGTTCAAAACAAGGTTTTGTGGGGGTAGAAACTGCAAAAATGTGAGTCAAGGAAAACCCTGGTATCACCTTATCTGGATCTATGTTGTGTACAAATTTTATTTTCTCGTCTGGCTACAACTCATGGTCAGTAGCACTTTTTAAGTTGAAATAACCCTCCTTATTTTAGTTAGTCCTTTTTATTTCAGCCACTCAAGTTAAATATTCGGCGCGTTCTGAGCACGCGGTCTGACCGTGTTAAATCAACTGACCTACATCCAGAGAGTCCATGGATGTTAGTTAGTCTATTCAGCGGACAGGCCCAGATTTGGGATTATGAAAGACAGGTTTGCATTGCTTAACACGGAACCCAAGCTAGTCAACCTTAGCTATTTTTCCTTCAGAATTTTGCCATATACAGTTTTTCTTCAGTCTTGAATGTTATCATTTTTTTTTTTCAATGCGATATTGCATGCAAAAAGTGGTTGTGGGGTTTACCATGATATTCCATATTTACAGTTTAAATTACCGTAATTGTTAGGACAGACACCTAGGCAAACAATGTAGAACCAGATCGGATACTGCAAAATGGGACATTTTGATAAAAGGTCTAGTCTACACGGTTGGCCACTCATCCAGTAGTGTTTTTTGACACATCAGTAGGTATTAAAATTGTTCTGTTCTGTTTTAGAACAAGCCAATTAAGTAGTTAACCCATTTATGTCTAGCGTAAATGGGACATTGGCAAACAGTGTAGACCCAGATCACACTCCTCAAATGCGGCATCTGATCAGGGTCTACACTGTTTGCATTAAGTTCAGAAATTTCTACAAAACATGATGGTAATAAAAATTAACCAGACATCTCTTATATTGCAAATGGGCCTATCCATTAGCGTTATGGTACATGTAGAAGAGTCTACTTGGCATAAATAGGTTAAGATGTTCCGGCATGTACTGCATGTTGAATAAATATAATGTACAATTTAGCCCTTGCTATGCTGAATAAATTAAGATGCCACACCCTTTGCTAATTTTCAACCTATCAGATTACTTGACCCAGATTATTGATATTGATATACATTTACATACTTAATGGCAAACAGTGCAGATCCAGATCAGTTGGCTTCTTCAGAAGCCAACTAATCTGGATCTACACTATTTGCAAAGGCAGAGTATAGCCAGGTTCAGCATGACAAGGGTTAAGATGCCACGCCCAGTTCTAATTTTCTGCCAATTTCTTCAGAAGCCAGCTTGTCTGGATCTGCACTGTTTGCCATGCCCACTTCTTATTTTCTGCCAGTCAGATTACTTGACCCAGATTATTGACATACATTTACATACTTAATGTTAAACAGTGCATATCCAGATCAGTTGGCTTCTTCAAGCCAACTGATCTGGATCTGCATTAATTGCAAAGGCAGGGTATATCCAGGTTCAGAAGGACAAGGGTTAGGAAGGCACAGAGAGCAAAGCTCCATATATTTGGTGGTATGGTGATGGTAAGAGCCTGTTATACTTTTGTAGCAGATGGAGGAAGAGGCATGCTAGTATTCTATTTCTGCCCAGCAGACAATTCACATCAAATGTCAAGCCTTATTTTTACGAAAATAATGATCATTTTGATTTAAAATGTATGCTGCAGGATGAATATATTACATGTATATGTATGTCAGCTTATTGTTTAGGCCTCAATGGGTTCTGTGTTAAGCTGGTTTTACTTTTCACCCTCCCTATAAATTCTAACACAGCTCAGTTATTCACATTAGTTACTGACAAATAGTACTGGTATATCTGAGTGCCGGTCTCGGTGGCTGAGTTGGATGCACGTCTGACTGGTGATCAGGAGGTTGTGGGTTCGACCCCTGCAGGAAGGCCAACATTCTTTCGTGGAGACTGATCATGAAATATTTTCTACAGTCATGAAATATTTTCTATGGTCATTCTCTCCCTTAGGCTGATTCAGGAAGGGCAGTTGCCAGTTTCTGGTGAAAGAATGTGCACAAAACTGGTTAACCACATAGAGGACTAGGTCTGCCAAGTTAAAGTGTGGTTGGGTAAACTGATCGGGCTCAACATATGACCCAGATGGGTTGTACTGGGCTATAAAACTGAGTTTCAACTTGAGAACAAACTTTCCTCAGTGTATATCATCTTGTAGCAGTGTAAACTGGCTAGGATAAATATCCTAAAATTTCCAGCACTTTATTCCTACCTTTTTTGCCTAAATTATATTTTCTGTGTACTTGCTTCACAAAATACTTGTTAGAATGACAAACAGTGTAGACCTCGATCAGGCTACTCCTTTCAGAGTAGTCTGTTTCAGTTATACATGGTTGCATAATGCATTTTGTTAGAAAAGTTGGTGTATGAAATTTTAGGTCATTTACCATAATTTTTAGCTCGCCTGTACGAAGTACAAGGAGAGCTATTGTAGTCACCCCAGTCGTTTGCGTTCCCGTTCCCGTCACACTGTGTTAAAATTTTTTCAAATGCTTATATCTCAACAGTCACTCCTCACAGAGGCATCAAATTTGGAACTTAGGTACCTTGGAGGGTCTTCTGAGATTCCAAGAGAATAAACCCCTGGGTTCATGCCCCTGGGTGGGGCTAGGGGTCAGAATCTAGGACACCTTTGTAATACTGTGTTAAAGTTTTTCAAATTCTTATATCTTGACTTTCACTCCTCATAGAGCATTCATATTTAGAATTTGGGTACCTGGACGAGTCTTCTGAGATTCCAAAAGAACATACCCCTGGGTTCATACCTCAGGGTGGGCCTTGGGGTGGGGCTAGGGGTCAAAATCTAGGACACATTTGTAAAATCTTATATGCCTACAGGTTATAGACACAACTGGTTATACATCAGCTAACTATTTGACATCAGTTTAAGTGTAAGAGAGTGAAGGTCATGGTGACCTACATTTTACGGTCAAGGTCACGTAGATTTCACGGTCCAGTGCTTTTGCCTTATATCTTGAATACTATTTGTTGGATAAATGTCACACCTGGGATATTACTTCCATGTGACCCAATGAATGACCACTTACTATATCTAGGTCATTGTGACCTATATTTCATGGTTCAGTGATTTTGCCTTATATCTTGAATACTTTTTGTTGGTTAAATGTCACACCTGGGATATTACTTCCATGTGACCCAATGAATGACCACTTACTATATCTAGGTCATTGTGACCTATATTTCATGGTTCAGTGATTTTGCCTTATATCTTGAATACTATTTGTTGGATAAATGTCACACCTGGGATATTAGTTCCATGTGACCCAATGAATGACCACTTACTATATCTAGGTCATTGTGACCTATATTTCATGGTTCAGTGATTTTGCCTTATATCTTGAATACTATTTGTTGGATAAATGTCACACCTGGGATATAAGTTCCATGTGACCCAATGAATGACCACTTACTGTATCTAGGTCATTGTGACCTATATTTCATGGTTCAGTGATTTTGCCTTATATCTTGAATACTATTTGTTGGATAAATGTCACACCTGGGATATTAGTTCCATGTGACCCAATGAATAACCACTTACTATATCTAGGTCATTGTGACCTATATTTCATGGTTCAATGATTTTGCCTTATAGCTTGAATACTATTTGTTGGATAAATGTCACACCTGGGATATTAGTTCCTTGTGACCCGATTATTGACGTCAAAATATATCTCTGTTGGTGTGACCTATATTTCATGGTTCAGTGATTTTGCCTTATATCTTGAATACTATTTGTTGGATAAATGTCACACCTGGGATATTAGTTCCATGTGACCCAATGAATGACCACTTACTATATCTAGGTCATTGTGACCCTATATTTCATGGTTCAGTGATTTTGCCTTATATCTTGAATACTATTTGTTGGATAAATGTCACACCTGGGATATTAGTTCCTTGTGACCCGATTATTGACGTCAAAATATATCTCTGTTGGTGTGACCTATATTTCATGGTTCAGTGATTTTGCCTTATATCTTGAATACTATTTGTTGGATAAATGTCACACCTGGGATATTAGTTCCTTGTGACCCGATTATTGACGTCAAAATATATCTCTGTTGGTGTGACCTATATTTCATGGTTCAGTGATTTTGCCTTATATCTTGAATACTATTTGTTGGATAAATGTCACACCTGGGATATTAGTTCCATGTGACCCAATGAATGACCACTTACTATATCTAGGTCATTGTGACCTATATTTCATGGTTCAGTGATTTTGCCTTATATCTTGAAAACTATTTGTTGGATAAATGTCACACCTGGGATATTAGTTCCTTGTGACCCGATTATTGACGTCAAAATATATCTCTGTTGGCGTGACCTATATTTCATGGTTCAGTGATTTTGCCTTATATCTTGAATATTTGTTGGATAAATGTCACACCTGGGATATTAGTTCATGTGACCCAATGAATGACCACTTACTATATCTAGGTCATTGTGACCTATATTTCATGCCTCAGTGATTTTGCCTTTTATTTTTATTACTATTTCATGGAGAATTGTCATACCTGCATTATTATATCTAAGTGACAAAATGATTTACATACAAATACATCTAGGTCAGTGTGACCTATATTATATGGCTTAATGATAAAAATGTTACAATATAAAATGTACCCAGCAGGCGAGCTCGCTGTCCTCCGACAGCTCTTGTTTAGTTTTTACTCTTTTGTTAGTTTAGTGTTTGATGGTCCAGTACCAGGCTGTTCCTATATTTAGTAGTTATACTATAGCTATGCCCATTCAAGATGGCTACACCCACCAAAAAACAAACAACAAAAATCAATAAAAATATTTCTAGATGATGGTGTATCACAAAATTGGTCCAGTGCTGCCTTAGATAAGCTTCTTTTTTGTTTTTATATTTACCCAGTTAACGTTTTTAAGAAAGCAGTTTGGAATTAATTTAATGGGTCAGTAATTATTGTCCCCATTAATAAAACTGGGAAATGATTTATTTGTTGAAAAGAAAAATCCTGATACCCATTTAAATGAGAAAAAATGATGAAATTAGCCAAAATTACCCAATTGCTAAAAAAATTAATTAAAGCACTGTAAAAATGGTCAGGGTCCAGTTGTTCAAAGCATTGTTAGCTTAACAAGCTTGTTAGTGGTCAAAATGTTAACTGTTCTAGTAAGTAATTCACAGGTATTTTTGCTGAAAAAGTGTGAGTAGCTTTTGCAAATGCATTTAAGCTACTCACATTTTTTCAGCAAAACATTTAGCCTATAATTCACATTTAATGATGGAAGATTTAACCATACATTAACTAACAACATTGTTAGTTTTGAACAACTGGGCCCAGGTTGGTATAAGTGAACATAACTGACTATTATGTATTTTTAGCTCGCCTGTACGAAGTACAAGGAGAGCTATTCATAATTGTAGTCACCCCGGTTGTCCACGTTTGCGTTCCCGTTCCCGTCACACTGTGTTAAAGTTTTTCAAATGCTTATATCTCAACAGTCACTCCTCACAGAGGCATCAGATTTGGAACTTAGGTACCTTGGAGGGTCTTCTGAGATTCCAAGAGAATAAACCCCTGGGTTCATGCCCCTGGGTGGGGCTAGGGGTCAGAATCTAGGACACCTTTGTAATACTGTGTTAAAGTTTTTCAAATTCTTATATCTTGACTTTCACTCCTCATAGAGCATTCATATTTAGAATTTGGGTACCTGGAGGAGTCTTCTGAGATTCCAAAAGAACATACACCTGGGTTCATACCTCAGGGTGGGCCTTGGAGTGGGGCTAGGGGTCAAAATCTAGGACACATTTGTAAAATCTTATATGCCTACAAGTTATAGACACAACTGGTTATACATCAGCTAACTATGTGACATCGGTTTAAGTGTAAGAGAGTGAAGGTCATGGTGACCTACATTTTACAGTCCAGGTCACCTAGATTTCATGGTCCAGTGATTTTGCCTTATATCTTGAATACTATTTGTTGGATAAACGTCACACCTGGGATATTACTTCCATGTGACCCAATGAATGACCACTTACTATATCTAGGTCATTGTGACCTATATTTCATGGTTCAGTGATTTTGCCTTATATCTTGAATACTATTTGTTGGATAAATGTCACACCTGGGATATTAGTTCCTTGTGACCCGATTATTGACGTCAAAATATATCTCTGTTGGTGTGACCTATATTTCATGGTTCAGTGATTTTGCCTTATATCTTGAATACTATTTGTTGGATAAATGTCACACCTGGGATATTAGTTCCTTGTGACCCAATTATTGACGTCAAAATATATCTCTGTTGGTGTGACCTTTATTTCATGGTTCAGTGATTTTGCCTTATATCTTGAATACTATTTGTTGGATAAATGTCACACCTGGGATATTAGTTCCATGTGACCCAATGAATGACCACTTACTATATCTAGGTCATTGTGACCTATATTTCATGGTTCAGTGATTTTGTCTTATATCTTGAATACTATTTGTTGGATAAATGTCACACCTGGGATATTAGTTCCTTGTGACCCGATTATTGACGTCAAAATATATCTCTGTTGGTGTGACTTATATTTCATGGTTCAGTGATTTTGCCTTATATCTTGAATACTATTTGTTGGATAAATGTCACACCTGGGATATTAGTTCCATGTGACCCAATGAATGACCACTTACTATATCTAGGTCATTGTGACCTATATTTCATGCTTCAGTGATTTTGCCTTTTATTTTTATTACTATTTCATGGAGAATTGTCATACCTGGATTATTATATCTATGTGACAAAATGATTTACATACAAATACATCTAGGTCAGTGTGACCTATATTATATGGCTTAATGATAAAAATGTTACAATATAAAATGTACCCAGCAGGCGAGCTTGCTGTCCTACGACAGCTCTTGTTTTTTTGTCATATTCTGTCAGATTTTTGACTAAAAGAAAGTTGACAGTGATATTAAACCTCAACGCAGACAAACAGAACTCTGTGTGAGTACTTGTATAACAGTTAATGGATGTCATTTATGAATATCTACATGCATAGCAATGCTTATTTATACATGTGTATAACTTTACTATGTCACCTTGACATTGTTGTCTTCTTTTATTCAACATTCTTAAATTACTTGTACAATGTATTTAGTTTGTAATACTGTATTCAACCTAATTACCACACTGTGCATTTTGCTTTTTCAAAATTATTGGAAAAAGAATGTTTTAAAATATCCACTTAATAAAGACAAACTTTTAAGAAAGATCAGCAGGGGAATTCATGAGGGGCATATTTAATGATCTTTTTGCAATATCTTTTCTTTCTGATTTTCTTAATAAAAGCTTATATTGTTGGTACTCATTCGAATTGCCTCAGCAACATGTAGCTTTTATAAAGAAGTAGAATGAAGTACACGGCTCCAATCTGAAGATGAAGAAATTTCTTGATTGTGTGCTATTGAAGGTATATGCAGAATTAGGTGGAATATGGTTAGTAGGCTGTTAATTGATTGTAGAAACCTCATCATGCAGTGTCAAGCTTAAGCATTCTATGAATAATGAGAAAAAAAAACAAAAAAAACCCAAAAACAATGCCCCACAGGAGGAGACTTTGGATCAGATTTTTTAACTTTCCCAAGAAGAATCTTTTTCTACTAAGTATTGATATTTTTCTTATTTCTCCACAGAAAAAAATATGTTGTGGTACTCATAAGAAGTGCCTCAGGGAGGCACCTCATGTATACCCACAACATATGTCGCGGGTTCAACCACTGCCGAGGTCGGCAACATTCATGGAGATTGGTCATGAAATATTTTCTACGGTCATTCTCTCCCTTCTGCTGATTCAAGAAGGGCAATTGTCAGTTTCTGGCGAAAGAATGTGCACAATACTGGTTAACCGCTTAGAGGACTAAGTCTGCCCAGTAAATGTGTGGTTAGATAAACTGACCGCGCTCGACATGACCCTATTGGGTTGACTGGGCCGTAAAACCTCAACACAAACAAAAACTGCCCAGTAAACATGTGGCTAGGTAAACTGACCATGCTCAACATGACCCCATTGGGTTGACGACCGTAAAACCTCAACACAAACAAAACAAAATAACTGGAAAAACTTGTGATAAAATATGTGTCTACCTAGTAAGGGTACACTTTTAAAAAAGATCAGCAAAGGACTTGTTTTGATGATGTTTTTGCGATTTTTTTTTAAAACGTTGTGGGTACTCATTTGAATCACATCGACAAAGTCCATTGCATTCAGATGGGTACCCACAACATATACCTGTATAAAGAATTAAACAAAAAGTACACTGTTAGTATTCTGAAGACTAAGCAATTGCTTGACTGTGCTTATATTGGTATGTGTGGTAATTAGGTTGAATGTTATGGTAGTAACCTCTTTTATCTAGAGATGTGCCACGTCATACACTCTTGGCTGTGTCCTGGTCTTGGCACTTATACATTGTCTTTGCTTGAGGTAAATTGATAAAAAATTTAACTTTTAATGTCATCTGCTATGGTTGTGATGAGCACTTCAAGGGATAATGCATCTTACAGAAAGGTATTATAAATTCAGTTGTTCCATATTTACCCTAAGTATTTGGACACCTCAACTTCTTACCATACTTATTCTAAAATGTGAAATAGTACAATTTATTCCTCGATGATATTTCTGAAAAATGTTAGATGAGTGGCAAACAGTGTAGACTCTGATAAGACACCGCATTGTGCGGCATCTCATCTGCCTTTAGCATCTGGGTCTACACAGTTTGCTCAGGCCGGTCTGTCTGAATACAAAGGGTAAATATGGTAATTAGGGCTGGCACGATTAATCGGATAATCGATTAATTGGTCGATAAATTCCACAAAAATGACTATCATTACAGATTTGCTAATAATCGATCATTTGATTTCTTGGTTTGCTACTTTACCGTATTTACCCTTAGTATTCAGACACCTCAACTCTTTATTATGCTTTATCTAAAATTTGAACAAGTCCAATAATACTATCCACTGTTATGTCTAAAATAGCTGTGATAGTGGCAAACAGTGTAGACCCTGATGAGACGCTACATTTGTGACATCTTATCTGGGTCTACACTGTTCGCTCAATATAACATATGAAAAGGGTCATACATGTAGGTAAAATTAAGATCAAATCTTCAGCGATTACTAATCCATTATCAATTACAATGGCAGGACTGATAATCGATTATCTTTTCAGCTCTGTTTAGCCAGCCCTAATGGTAATTATCTGAGTTTCTTCCTTTTGCAGGTTTTTGATGAATTGTAAGATTGTATTGACATATAACCATATATTTCAGCAATTGATCAAGTCATTTGAAGTTTGTGACCTGCCTGTGAGAAATGCCAAGTTTGTCGCCAGGAAGAACTGGGTCATCACCGGCTCGGTAAGAAATTGCTTTTATCATTTGGATGAGAAGCATATGTGCAACCAAGGTAAAGGGTTTGAATTTCACTGGAGGCAGAATTCAGCTCATGACTGTACGACACTTCATTATTATCATCCTTCCATCATCTCAAATATGACCAACCGCAATAACCCTTAGTATTAGGACAGGGACAGATAGGCTTTTGCAAACAGTGTAGACCTAGATCAGGTGCCGTAGAATGTGGTCTCTGATCAGGTCTACACTATTTGCCATGCATACAGCAATATTTAAGACATGTAAAATAAGAAAACATACCAAACTTCTGGATAAAACAATGAACAAAAACAACCCCTTATTTAGAGCTGTGTTAGTCATAACATAATTATTATGTTTATGTGTGAAAGAAATTTTCTTCTATGCTATTCATTGATACTGAGATTTCTCAGTGAAATCAAAATCAATAAACCCACTGGTGGTCACTAGAAATTATCAATTTTAGTTTCACTGTAAAAGCGGAGTTTTCATGAATTATTGGTAAAAAAACCTCACCAAAAGATTTAAGAGGTAGTATACTTTTCTGGAATTATGCAAAGAGTTTAACGTTCTGCGCCCAGTTGTTCAAAGCATCGTTAGCTTAACAAGTTAGTTAAGGGTCATTTCATTAACTGTTTTAGCGGATTCAATATACAATATTCTTATATTTTTTGTTGAAAAAATGTGAGTAGCTTTTTTCAGCAAAAAATTTCAGCATATTTGCGTATCACTCGATGTAAATTTTAATGAATCATTAACTAACGATGTCATTAGCTTTGAACAACTGGGCCCTGCACTCAAACTGCTGACATCACTTATTGTGCTGAGCTAACTCTTTCTGCACACAATATCATCAGGTGGACTATCTCCTATGGTGGAATTTTCTCTATGTTGGTATCTTGCATTGTATTGCTTTGAAATTTATTTGGTCTCATTTTCAAGGTAAGAATCTGCACTGTTAACCCAATATTATGCCCCTGAACACACTGAACAAGACCAAATTGACGCAAAATGGCTAGGAAAAAAGTTAATTTCCCAATGTGTCAAACAGAAAATTTGATTTTTATTTTTTTTTCAGTGTAAGATCAAATTTTGTTTCACTCATAAACACCAAAACTTATATTTGCACTTGTGGCTATCACCTCTGATGAAAATACTACATTTGGTGTTCATATGATGAAACAAGCAAATGTTCTCTATACCTTAGGGAAATAGACACACTTTCATGGGAGGCAACTGTCAAAATAGTTTTGCCTCCCTTTTTAAAAGGGGTCTACTGTATAAGGAAAACATTTGCTCCCCCTTGTCTCCCTTGATAAAAATGGCAGAAAATCTACAAAATGCATTCAGTCACCTTGACCCTTGTCATGCAGAATAAATTAAGATTCCACACCCACTTCTACTTGCCAGCCGATCAGATTACTTGATGCAAGTTGTTGATGCAAATTCGCATGCTGAATGACAAACAGTGCAGAACCAGATCAGTTGGAGGTACACTGTTTTCAAAGGCAGGGCATATCCAGGCTCAGCAGGACCAGGATTAAATTATCTCCAAAAGTATTGTCTCACCGAGATCTTTATTTAAAGTTTCATTTTAATCTTTGGATTTCCTTGAAGTATGCAGATGGTTGAATGGTTAATGCTACTGACTGTGAACTGTTGGGTCCTGGGTCTGTGTTCAAACCCGCTGTAGTCAGAATTCAGATAATGGCTGTACCATGCCCAATTGCACAGAGTGGTTTATTATCACTTTTATTATGTCCCCACACTTAAGGGGAGGAGGGAGGGGGTCATATTGTTTTTGGTGTGGATCCGATTAGCGTTGCTCTTGTCTTGTTCTTGTGAACCAGTGGTTGGATTCTTACCAAATTTTCGTGGATATGTAACTAGGACATAATATAGAACTGATTAGAGTTTCATGACCTTGATCTAATTTTCAAGGTCACAGCAGCAGGAAAAACTGAAATTCTGTGTAACTTTCAACAGCTTCGTTGGCTCAGTTGAATACTGTCCTACTGGTGATCAGGAGGTTGCAGGTTCAATCCCTGTGGAGTCCACAACAATCTTTCATGGCAATTGATCATGAAATATTTTCTACGGTCATTCTATCCTTCTGCTGATTCAAGAAGGGCAGTTGTCAGTGCACAATACCGGTTAACTCCTTACAGGACTAAACCAGCCCAGTAAAAGTTTGGTGAGGTAAAACTGACCACGCTCAACATGACTGGGCCATAAAAAATTGAGACAACAAATCTTCTAAGTCTTCTCAACCAGGGGTCTGATTCTTATTAAATTTACGTGGTTATATTATTCGGAGGGGGGGGGGTGGGGGGGGAGGGACATTTTTTTTTCTCTGAAAACATTGTTCTTGTGTCATCTTAATATGACTTCAGTATTGTTGAAAGGGACCTAATTATCATCATTTGATTTCCTTGCAGGATGACATGCATATTCGTGCATATAACTACAATACCCTAGAGAGAGTGCACCAATTTGAAGCCCACAGTGATTACATCAGGTCAATAGCTGTACATCCAACGCAGCCTTTCTTCCTTACAAGCAGTGGTATGTAATTTATAATAGTAAAAATCCTTGAGACATTTGTGAATAATAAAATAATCCAGACTGGCCTGTAATTGATAAATTGGCTTCATCAGTGTGTAAAGCATTTTGGTTTCCGTTTTTGCATCATTCAAATAAAATCTTCCACAGTTGTCTCATTCTGTTCAGAAATGAAAGAAATACCATCCTACATTGCCCTATTAGTTTTAGATGCTAATTGGAACATTTAATAATTTATCTGGGCCCAGTTTTTCAAAACTAACGATGTTGTTAGTTAATGTATTGTTAAAACTTTGATCATTAAATATGGCATATACATGTATGCTAATATTTTTGCTGAAAAACGGGAGTAGCTTTTGCATATGCAAAAGCTACTCACAGTTTTACAGCAAAAAATACCTTTGAATTAGACTGACTAGAACAGTTAACATTTTAACCACTAACAAGCTCATTAAGCTAAAGATGCTTTAAAAAAGTGGGTACGGAATGTTTAAATTTTATTGACCTTATTTTGTCTGTCAGTCTCTTCACACAGCCACAAGCCATCTTAAATATTCAAGATGATGACTGCATCATCTGCCAGCCTCAGTGACTCAGTTGGATGTGCATCCGACTGGTGATCAGGAGGTTGCAGGTTCGACCCCCACCGGTTGGCGACATTCTTTCATGGAGATTTGATCATGAAGTATGTTCAACAGTCATTCTCTCCCTTCTGCTGAGTCAAGAAGGGTAGTTGTCAGTTTCTCGTGAAAGTATGTGCACAATCCTTGTTAATGGCTTAGAGCACTAAGCCTGCCCAGTAAAAGTGTGGTTAGGTAAACTGACTGCCCTTGACATGACACCATCAGGTTGATTGGACTGTAAAACCTCAACACAAACAAACTGCATCATCAGAGTAAGGGTTAATGAAAAAAGTAATTAAGAAACAGGAACATTACCATTGTCATGCTGAATAAATTAAGATGCCACACCCACTTTTCAACCAATCAGATTACTTAATCCAGGTTGTAACATATTCACAGACTTGAAGACAAACAATGCAGATTCAGATTAGCTGGCTCCTTCAGAAGCCAACTGATCTGGACCTACACTGTTTGCAAAGGTAGGGCATATCTGGGTTCAGCAGGACATGGGTTAAAAATGCAAAATTTTGATATAGAAAGTCTTGGATTTCCACCATCAGGATCTAAGAGCTTAACCTTTAACAGTCAGGGGGTTGTGGGTTTGACTCCCGCCAGGTCCGCAACATTCTTTTGTAGAGTATTGATCATGAAATATTTTCTATGGTCATTCTCTCTTCAGCTGATTCAAGAAGGGCAGTTGTCAGTTTCTGGCGTAAAAAATGTGCGCAATACTGGTTAACTGCTTAAGAGGACTAAGCCTGTCCAGTAAAAGTGTGGTTAAGTAAACTGACAGCACTTGACATGACTATATTAGGTTGACTGGGCCGTAAAACCTCAACATAAACAAACTTAGCATCTGAACTCAGGTCTGGGTTTATATGTTTGTTCGGACCTGTGATTGTCTGGTTACTAAAGGTATCTAAATACAGTATCTAAAATTACATATTATTTTCAGATGACATGTTGATAAAATTATGGGATTGGGAGAAGAAATGGACATGTACCCAGGTGTTTGAAGGCCACACCCACTATGTGATGCAGATTGTCATCAACCCTAAAGATAACAATACATTTGCCAGTGCTTCCCTTGACAGAAGTGTTAAGGTAAGGTAATCTCACAGAAAATAACTGAGGAGCAACATGAAATGATGTACCTTCAGAGTGTACTCAGAGAATGCTCAGAACAGCCTACACATTTGGGAAATTTTTGCTAGGCGTCCTTTGGATAGCCACAGCCACACAATAAAGACTGGCCAGACTGTCATGGTTCTTGATAAGGTGCTTTTTTCAGTCCAGAAGTATTGATATTTTTCTTATTTGTCCATGAAAACATATGTTGTTGGTCCTCATTAGAAGCGCCTCAGTGAGGCGCTTCTGATGAATACCACAACATATGTTTTCGTGGAGAAATAAGAATGCTATTAATATTTTTAGAAAAAAGTACCTTATCAAGAGCTGTGTGACTTCAGTTTATAAGGATAGATAAGAGGGGTATTCAGAAAATTATCAGTACGTTTTAGAACAACAAACAAACATAAAAAAAAAAATCTTATCTACAGCCATGATAAGGTCCTTTCCTGCTTGGTCAGATGCAGTAGCTCGAAAATGCTCTGTGAGACAGGAACCAGTCGGATGTGGCAGTTTTGTGTACACTTAGAGCGATTTAACAATTGGAGTTCTCAACAGCTAGGATGGCCCAACAGAAATTCACTAGCCACAGGCAAAGATTTGATGTTGGTGGTTATTGAAACATTGAAAAATGGGGAACTTCACTTGATTTAGACTTTTATATCCAACTTTTATATGTTATCAACAAGGGAGATAAATGGCTAGACTTTCTGGATGTCAGCTTGTTTTTTATCTCTTTTATCATCTTTTTGTGTTTACTGGGACATGAGTGCAATTTTGAGATGGGTTCGCTTGGAGACGCTGGCTATAGCAACGCTCTCATTATTATAGATCATCATATTTTGGTTTTTTTGTAGTTTGCATGTATGTTACAGACGGTCAATGCCGGCCTCGGTGGCTCAGTTGGATGCGCCATCCGACTGGAGACCAGGAGGTCGCGGGTTCAACCACCGCCGAGGTCGGCAACATTCTTTCGTGGAGATTGATCATGAAATATTTTCTACGGTCATTCTCTGCCTTCTGCTGATTCAAGAAGGGCTGTTATCAGTTTCTGGCGAAAGAATGTGCACAATACTGGTGAACCGCTTTGAGGACTAAGCCTGCCCAGTAAACGTGTGGCTAGGTAAACAGATGGTCAAAAGCTCTTCAGAGCTGATGTTTTCTATTATATATTTTTATACTGTCTTTAAGTAAAATTTCTTACCTTATCTTTAATCCTGTAGAGCTTAGCTTCAGATGAGGCATTTTTTTTAACCAAAAAGTATGAATATTTTACTTATTTCTCACCACTGAAAACATGTTTTGGGTACTTATTAGATTTGCCTCACAAAGGCGCTTCCAATGAGTATCCAAAACATGTTTTCAAGTCAGTTTCTGGTGAAAGAATGTGCACAATACTGGTTAACCACTTAGAGGACTAAGCCTGCCCAGTAAACGTGTGGTTAGATAAATTGACCACGCTCAACATGACCCCACTGGGTTGGCTGGGCCGTAAGACCTCAACACAAACCAGTTTTCATTGAGAAATAAGCAAATATTATATGGATACCCCCTCCTATCTGGAGCTATGGTAAATCCAGTAAAAACCAATATTTCCTTAATACAAGTAATTAACCACAGGTATGGCAGCTCGGATCCTCTACTCCTAATTTCACCTTAGAAGGACACGAAAAGGGAGTTAACTGTGTTGATTACTACACTGGGGGAGATAAACCTTACTTGATCTCAGGAGCCGATGACAAATTGGTAAAAATTTGGGATTATCAGAATAAGACGTGTGTACAGACACTTGAAGGACATGCTCAGAATATTTCGTCTGTCTCGTTCCATCCAGAGTTGCCTATCATAATGACAGGTTCAGAAGATGGTAAGTGAATTGTTTCATGGCTAAACTATTGAAATGCATTGTCAGAGTAAATAAATAAATGAAATAAAAAAGTAACTTTTTTATAATAGTTATTTCCTGTTATTTATAAGCCAATTTCAGGACATTTTCAACAATGTTGAGATAATTTCACTTCATATAATAAATTCAGAAATTGAGAGCCTCCAATTAGAAATCACCCTCATGACATATATAACTAGTCGTGTGTACACCTTGATCAATACATCTGTGCAGTCTAATCAGGTTCTGCCCTGTTCAGTAAACTAATACAGTATTTTCACAGAGTAGACCCTGATCAGACTGGGATGTCAGGCTAATCTGATCTACACTGGTAATAATTGACTGGGCAATAAGACCTTAACACAAACAAACAAAACTTCTCCATAACAAGTCTTCCTGGAGTTATGGTGTCCCAAGATATGAAGTAAACACAGTTAATGGTCTTCTTTTGCAGGCACTGTTAGAATATGGCATGCCAACACATACCGCCTGGAGAGTACATTAAATTATGGTCTAGAGAGAGTATGGACGATAGCTTGTCAGAGGGGTTCCAATAATGTGGCTCTTGGCTATGATGAAGGAAGCATTATTATAAAGGTAATTTGATTGTTGTTTCAACAAGATCATAGTCAGTAGCTCAACTGACTGCAGATCCAGGAGTCTCAAATTCGAATACCAACCTGGTCACACAACTTACAAGGAGATAGGTTACTATTTACTGGCAAATGCATGCCTACAAAGTACTGTTTAACTATTTAGGGGACACAGCCTGCCCAGGAAAAAGTGAGTTGATTAACTGACTGGCTTGACATGACCTTTACTGGGCTGTAAAACTAAATCAAATCAAAATCTGGACCTAAAGTCCAAAAGAGACAGATTTGATGTCGGTTCCTATTCTTTGGAGACAGTTCCTGTTCTTTGGAGATAAATGGAACGAAAAGCAATCCCGATTTCCTATAAGAGTTTCGTCGGGGAAAAGAGGAGTTATAGAATATGCAAACAGCAAAGGTTCAGGCGAGCCTGTGCATCAATGCAATCTAGCCAGAACCTCAGGTAAGCTGTAGACAAAGGGGAAATTTCAGCCAAAGAACTAGGACATGTGGTATTGCTACAGGGCTGGGTATGTGCACTCAAAGATTAATTTGATGGAAGAGCCTTTTTCTCATGATGCAGCTCTTACATATAAACAGAAATAATATAGCTCACATATTGTCAGCTAATTTGAGGCAGACCCCACTTGACATGACCTCGTGGTTGACTTCACCGTAAAACCTCAACAGGAAACAAACAATTTGAGCCAATGTATGCTTGTGTTAATATTAAATTACCATGACCTTTTAAATATGATTATCTTCCAGCTTGGTCGAGAAGAGCCAGCAATGTCTATGGATTCCAGTGGTAAAATAATTTGGGCAAAACATTCCGAGATTCAACAGGCAAACATCAAGGCCATGGCTGACCAGGAGGTGAAGGATGGAGAGAGATTGTCCTTGGCTGTGAAAGATATGGGCAGTTGTGAGATATATCCACAGACCATACAGCATAACCCTAATGGAAGGTAAGTGATCTCCTTTACTTTGGGAATTATTTCTAAGTCTGTATGTTTATGTCACATCTTGAGAATACCTTATAGCTCCAGTTAAGGGGATAAACATATACACAGATAAATATACAGTCGACTCTCGTTATCTCGAATACCAAGGGACTCTCTGAAATACTTCGAGATAACCGTACCTCGACATATCAGATTTGCAGAATTTAGGAAAAACTAATTCGATTAATCACATTTAACAAATATATGTGTGACTGGACTCTTGAAGTTGGACATATCTGGAAAATATTGTGGAAAAGAGGAGAAATTGCTCCTTAGGAGCAATTTCTCCTCTTTTCCACAATATTT
Source organism: Anodontia alba (assembly GCA_964016985.1). Classification (NCBI taxonomy): domain Eukaryota; kingdom Metazoa; phylum Mollusca; class Bivalvia; order Lucinida; family Lucinidae; genus Anodontia; species Anodontia alba. Next base: position 49,941,875 of record OZ024836.1, read on the forward strand.
TTTACATGTTGTTAGATTTTCATGTTCAGGCAGGGACCAGATTTTCACTTCCAGATAAGCGGTTATTGGAGATAAGCGAGTTCGAGATAGCGAGAGTCAACTGTATATCTTATTTTAATATGAAAACATATGGTGTGGGTTATTATTTGAAGATATTATGGTGCTTCTAATGAGTACCACAACAAATGTTTTCATAGAGAAAATATCAAATATTTTGGTTGAAAATATACTTTGGGTGGGAAAAAAAAAAAAAACACATTCCTTATCTGAAGCTTTAAAACCTTGCCTTGAGGTTATAAAACTTTTTTCATGCTCAACTCAACTGAGCATGAAATTTTCTCTGCTAATAAATCTGAAAATGCCAGCAATAGTTGGCATTTTCTTATTTATAAGCAGAGAAAATTTATGTTCAGCTTTGTTTAGCAAGAAAGAATTTGCAATTGTTAATAAGGTGAGATTTATTAGCAGGACAAATTTCATGCTCAGCTGAGTAGAGCATGAAAAAAGTTTTATAACCTCAGGAGTTGTTTTGAGGCATATGCACTTTCTGTAACCCTATGCAAAGCTCTGCAAAAGCTTGATAATTTTTTTTTTTCTCTACAAAAACATACATTGTTGGTACTCATTAGAAGCACCTTTGATCACATGGTAAATTTTTTTATGCAAGAATGTCAGTTGGCTTAACTCTTTTGGTGCCAAATTTCAGAGAACATTTGTCGTCTGTTTTTTTTTTTTTATTTTAACAAACTATCATTTAGAAGGACATTTATATATAAAGTTGAAAGACTGAATGTCAAACAACGTAGATCCAGATGAGACGGCTCATGGACGGCTGTTTGCAAAAGCCCATATTATCACCTGTGGCAGTGAAAGAGTTAAACAGTACTTAAAAATTCTTTTAACATATGGGGCCTGGGTGGAAAGCCTTTTTCTGAGCATGCATATATATTTCCAAGCAATAACTTTTGGACTACACACATAACTCTTACAGGCTTCTCTGAAAAATGGAAAAAAAAAACAAAACACAACAACAACAAAAAAACATTAAACTCTTGTCTTCTGCAGTTGTGATATATATCCATTTTAAGGGTCAATATCCCAGTTTCAAGGTAACTACTTTTTCTCAAGTCTTAGAGTTCTTTTGGAAGGAGCTTAGGTACATAGAACTTATCGTTGTCTTGATACAAAAGTGACATTTGAGCCACAGCATGAGATTTCCAACAATTTTGGATTCTGACAAGTGCAGACAAAGATCAACCTGTGCAGCAGTCCTTTTAGCTTAGAGGCTTAGTTTCTTTTTCTAAGAGTAGCTTACAATAAAAAGTTCCAAGCTAACAGCAAATGCTCTGATCAGACTGCACATATGCGCATGCTGATCTGAGCCTTTGCTGGTCGCATGTCATTTTGTTGGAATTCTTCTGTGGTGGTATAGAAATTTGTTTAGCTTTGTTTTGTAGCTACAATTCTCCATTTTTTGTATTAGGTAATGCATATATGCAATTTGTTTTCCATTCCAGATTTGTGGTAGTTTGTGGAGATGGCGAATATATAATCTACACAGCTATGGCACTAAGGAACAAAAGCTTTGGATCAGCACAAGAGTTTGTCTGGAGTAATGATGCATCTGTCTATGCTATTAGAGAAGGCAGCAGTAGTGTCAAAATCTTCAAAAATTTCAAAGAACAGAAGTCATTTAAACCAGATTTTGGCTGTGAAGGTAATGTGGATTTGTTTCATAGATCATTATAGACAATGTGTCTGATGATTATGTATACTGTATCTGTTTATGATATCAGCTTTGTCACACTCTTAAAAAGATGTTGGGAGTGCCATAGAAAAGGCTTTAAGCAAGTGGGTAATTTTGGCTATTTTTACCTACTCATTTCTCATTGAATTGTGTATCTGAATTTTTCTTTCTGGTACCCTGTTTTGTTAATGGGGGCAAGAATTACTAATATAATATAACTTAGCCCATAAATTTAATTTTTTAAATTTTAGTTGGGTAAATACCCCAAAAAGCAACTTATCGAAGACAGTTTTCAGACAAATCTAGATGTACTGTAAAAATTCTAATAAATGCCCATCCCCCCAATCAGGCCCTGAAAATTGGTGATTTTTTTTTTTTTTTTTTTTTTTTTTTTTTTTTACGTTTTTCTTGGAAATACCAGCCTGTATGAAAGGCCCTTCAGTTGATTTAGAAAAAAAAATATTGCTGCTACCTCCTGCAGTTAATTAACCAAATCTACTGTTTAATAATCCAATAAACAAGTCCCTTTTTCTCTCTTGGTCCAAATAAAGGATTTGAACATGGGATTTCTACTCCTCCGCCAGGTACTATGATTCTCCTAGAGAAGCTAACATGCCTTTTGTAATGCTAGTCTATACTTAACGTGTCAGTTGTAACACTAGTCTATACCTCCGTTTATCAGTATATATGGCAGTCATCGGGAGGTAAACTTGGAATATTTCAAAGTTTTTCTTACAGTTTTCAAACACTGTAGCCTCAAATAAATGCCCAGCACCTACTGTAAGAAAGGTAATGGTTCTAATAAACCACAGGGAATAATTAGAATTTTTATGGTATTCAATTTAGGGCAGTTTTGGTAAGAAGTTGACATCTCCAAATGTGTAGTGAAAGTATGATAGAATATTATATGTATTTTCCAGGGATCTATGGTGGTCACCTTCTGGGTATTAGATCAGTGAGTGGTCTAGCCTTTTATGACTGGGATACTACAGATCTAATTAGAAGAATAGAAATAACACCTAAAAATGTAAGTTCCTATGATGAGTAAGGCATTAAGAAGCCTTGATAGACTTTCAACCATTTTTACAAGGAAGACAACTTTTACATTTACCAAGCTAAGGGCAAATTCAGCAGACAACAAACTGATGATATTCTTTCTTTTTTTTTTTTTTTTTTTTTTTTTCATAGAAAATAAGATCTGACACTTCATGCAAATTGTCTCCTATGGAGACAATTTGCATGAAATGTCAAATCTTATTTTCTAAGAAAAATATTTCAAAATGTTGTCTGCTAAAAATTTTACCCAGCATGCTATGTGTTAACTAATCGCGAAATCCCCATGCTTCGTGCTTATATTGCTTATAGTGTGAATGATGGACTGAGGGACTGGCTCCTGCACATCCTTAAGATGAGGGGGAAGTCATGTTGCAAATTTGTTTAAATTCGGCCTAGTGGTTTAGTGATAGTGTCCCCTTCCGCTGATTCAAGAAGGGCAGTTGTCAGTTTCTGGCGAAAGAATGTGCACAATACTGGTTAACCGCTTAGAGGACTAAGCCTGCCCAGTAAACGTGTGGTTAGGTAAACTGACCGCGCTCGACATGACCCCATTGGGTTGACTGGGCCGTAAAACCTCAACACAAACAAGTGATAGTGTCAATATCATCAATTTGTCAATTCATCGTCAGCTAAATTAGCTCAGAGAGTGTAAAGGTTAATGAAATGATTAAATTAAATGGTCATATCGAGGGTTGAGCGCAAGACTATGGTAACTCAATCGTATTTTTGAAACCCTTGTTTAGGGGCAACTTGGACCCCTTTGTAAACAATGCAAATTTAGGTGCCATTGCTCATACGAGCAATGGCACCTAAATTTTCATTGTTTACAGAAAGAAATGTTGTAATCTTCATAACGCCTTCATAGTGAGGAGATTAGGTTTGGGGAAAAACAATCATCTGACTTACGATAGTCTTGCGCTCAACCCTCGATATTTGAACATTTACAGATATATTGGAGCGAGACTGGAGAGCTGGTGTGTATTTCAACAGATGAATCTTTCTTCATTCTTAAATATAGCCAAGATGTAGTCGACCAAGCCAAGGACAACAAAGAATCAGTCACAGAAGATGGAATAGAAGATGCTTTTGATGTAGGCATTTTTTATAAACTTTTTTCCCCAAATATTCAGACTGACACTTAACTTCTTACTGTACTTATCCTAAATTTTGTGCCGGCCTCGGTGGCTCAGTTGGATGCGCCGTCCAACTGGAGACCAGGAGGTCGTGGGTTCAACCCCCGCCGAGGTCGACAACATTCTTTCGTGGAGATTGATCATGAAATATTTTCTACGGTCATTCTCTCCCTTCCGCTTTTTCAAGAAGGGCAGATGTCAGTTTCTGGCAAAAGAATGTGCACTATACTGGTTAACCGCTTAGAGGACTAAGCCTGCCCAGTAAACGTGTGGTTAGGTAAACTGACCGCGCTCGACATGACCCCATTGGGTTGACTGGGCCGTAAAACCTCAACACAAACAAACAAAATCCTAAATTTTGAACACATTCATAAGACTGCTTGGTGGTGTGTCTACGCTGTTGTGATTAAATGGCAAACAGTATAGACCCAGATCAAACTGCTCCTTTAGGAGCAGTTTGATCTGGGTCTACACAGTTTGCAAAGTCATGTTTGTCCAAATATTTAGGGCTAATAATGTAAATCATAGCACCAGGTTTTGGGAGTGGTTTGGTATGGCGAAGATGTCGTGTACCTTACATCAGTGGGGCATCAAACTCATACTGGCTTACAGTTGGGCAAGGCCTGCTATCCTTGTAGCAGGTAAGGGTTGAGGGGAATGTTTTTATTTCTTCTGTTTCTTCACTTTCATTCCAGTTCCTCTTTCTTCCCTGTCCCACCTTTCATCTCTTCTACTGTCTCTTCTATCTCTTTTCTCCCTTCCTCTGGGAGACAACACAAAATGACCCACAAGGGTTGATGTGTTGCTAAACCCTAACACAATCAATCAAAAGCACCAGGAGAGAGGAGTATCAGGATGAATATTTGCTTTTTTATCCATGAAAACATGTTTTGGGTACTCAATTAGAAATACTTCTGAGAGGCACTTCTGTTGAGTACCTAATGCGTATGATTCCGTTTAGAAATAAGAAAAATATCAGTACTTTTTGGCTGAAACTCCCCCATCCCCGCCTTATCTAGAAATACCTAAATAATTCAAAGGCCCCCTTAACTGTTTGTCATACTGCTCCTAAGTTTGGAACCAATACATTTGATTGCTTGTTAGTATGTTCCTTTAAACAGTTTGATCCTGCTGGGCCTGTTTGTGAAAACATATAGCTACGGTTGATAACAAAAAATGTCAAATTGCTCTCTTCCATCTTGAGATTTGTATTTAAGTTTTCTGTTTAGGTACCCATATGTTAATTTTAAATTGTAAGATTTTGGTCATATCTGTAACTTCCATATATTTTGTCAAGGAATTTGTTAACTGAATTGTTACTTCCAGGGACTCTTTGTTGCTTTTTTAAGCTAAATGGAAGAAAAAGCTTAGCTACCATACTTCTCCCTATCTGTTTGCAGGTGGTAGGTGAAACTGAAGAGATTGTAAAGACTGGCTGCTGGGTTGGTGACTGTTTCATCTATACTAATTCTGTTAACAGGTTAAACTACTATGTGGGAGGAGAAATTGTTACTATTGCTCATCTTGACAGGTATGTTTCGCTTTTTATTTCAGTTTTATAGTTTCATTCTGTAGGGTGCATGTCCAACTGGTGATCAGGAGGTCATGTGTTTGATCCCTGTCAGGTCTGGGAACATTCTTTAGTGGAGATTGATCGTGAAATATTTTTTGCGGTCATTCTATCCCTTCTACTGATTCACGAAGGACAGTTGTCAGTTTCTGGCAGCTTCTGGCGGAAGAATGTGCACAATACTGGTTAACCGCTTAGAGGACTAAGCCTGCCCAGTAAATGTGTGGTTAGTAAACTGACCACGCTCGACAGGACCCCATTGGGTTGACTGGGTCGTAAAACCTCAGCACAAACAAACAGTTTCTGGCAAAAGAACTCATCATCATCACATTTTGCTTTTATGGGGAATGGATACACTTTCAGGGGAAGAAACTCTGTCAAAATTGATTTTGCAGGTTGTATCCATTAACTTTAATACTATTACTCTCTCAGGCAGAACATTCTAGCAGAATGGAATTTGTTTTTTTGGTGAATGAATCCCTATTCAAAGTAGGTCTGCTCTTAAAGGAAAGAATTTGCATGAGCAAATCATGCAAATTCTTTCCTTTAAGAGTAGCCCTACTTTAAGAAGGGAGGCAGATGACTTCTCCCATGAGGTATATCCATTCATCTTAAAGGTATTGACATGCTTTTTTTGGGAGGTAACCCTGTCAGAACTGTTTTTTCCCCTCTGAAAGATGACTTAATTATATAGCTGTTTTAATACCAAACTAAGTTTATATACCATTTTGATGCAAAAGACCCTCATGGGTTGACACATTGTTAAACCCAAACTCATCATTATCATCATCATCATCCTTTCTGAAAGGGGTCTAATCTAAAAGGAAAGAATCTGCTCTCCTTTGGAAAAAATTCTTTCCATTTAGAATAGATCCCTTTTCAGAAGGGGGTTAATGCACAGGAAAGTAAATGGGGATCACAGAAGTTGTCTCTCTTATCAGAAAATTGTGAAAAAACTACCTATCCAGTTCTTTTAAATCCAGCATTCTAAAATTACTCAAAAAAAAATAAATATTTTCAGGGTGATGTATGTGCTTGGCTACATCCCAAAAGATAACAGACTGTATCTTGGTGACAAAGAACTTAATGTGATCAGTTACTCCCTTCTTCTGTCAGTATTAGAGTACCAGACTGCTGTGATGAGGCAGGATTTTGAGACTGCTGATAAAGTCCTACCTACAGTTCCGAGAGAGCACAGAACAAGAGTGGCACATTTCCTTGAAAAACAGGTACGAAGAGAAATTTCTACAGTTGCAGAGAGCTAGGAAGATGATAATTTTGGTGATAATATATAAGTCACACAAATCTCATCACTCCAGATGACAGGTGGTATCGTGTAATATAAGAATCTTAGATGTGTTCGAGGGGTAGATAGAAAAATTCACACCAAGGGTCACTGGCTTTAAGAGGCTTGCTGAGTGATGCCACACAGTAATCCCAAAGGATGGATTTTTTTTTTTTTTTATCTACTTCTCACACCCATCTAAGATACTTTTTTAGCTCGCCTGTACGAAGTACAAGGAGAGCTATTGTAGTCACCCCGGTCGTCCACGTTTGCGTTTGTGTTCCCGTTCCCGTCACACTGCGTTAAAGTTTTTCAAATGCTTATATCTCAACAGTCACTCCTCACAGAGGCATCAAATTTGGAACTTAGGTACCTTGGAGGGTCGTCTGAGATTCCAAGAGAATAAACCCCTGGGTTCATGCCCCTGGGTGGGGCTAGGGGTCAGAATCTAGGACACCTTTGTAATACTGTGTTAAAGTTTTTCAAATTCTTATATCTTGACTTTCACTCCTCATAGAGCATTCATATTTAGAATTTGGGTACCTGGAGGAGTCTTCTGAGATTCCAAAAGAGCATACCCCTGGGTTCATACCTCAGGGTGGGCCTTGGAGTGGGGCTAGGGGTCAAAATCTAGGACACATTTGTAAAATCTTATATGCCTACAGGTTATAGACACAACTGGTTATACATCAGCTAACTATGTGACATCGGTTTAAGTGTAAGAGAGTGAAGGTCATGGTGACCTACATTTTACGGTCCAGGTCACCTAGATTTCACAGTCCAGTGATTTTGCCTTATATCTTGAATACTATTTGTTGGATAAATGTCACACCTGGGATATTACTTCCATGTGACCCAATGAATGACCACTTACTATATCTAGGTCATTGTGACCTATATTTCATGGTTCAGTGATTTTGCCTTATATCTTGAATACTATTTGTTGGATAAATGTCACACCTGGGATATTACTTCCATGTGACCCAGTGAATGACCACTTACTATATCTAGTTCATTGTAACCTATATTTCATGGTTCAGTGATTTTGCCTTATATCTTGAATACTATTTGTTGGATAAATGTCACACCTGGGATATTAGTTCCTTGTGACCCGATTATTGACGTCAAAATATATCTCTGTTGGTGTGACCTATATTTCATGGTTCAGTGATTTTGCCTTATATCTTGAATACTATTTGTTGGATAACTGTCACACCTGGGATATTACTTCCATGTGACCCAATGAATGACCACTTACTATATCTAGTTCATTGTAACCTATATTTCATGGTTCAGTGATTTTGCCTTATATCTTGAATACTATTTGTTGGATGAATGTCACACCTGGGATATTAGTTCCTTGTGACCCGATTATTGACGTCAAAATATATCTCTGTTGGTGTGACCTATATTTCATGGTTCAGTGATTTTGCCTTATATCTTGAATACTATTTGTTGGATAAATGTCACACCTGGGATATTACTTCCATGTGACCCAATGAATGACCACTTACTATATCTAGGTCATTGTGACCTATATTTCATGCTTCAGTGATTTTGCCTTTTATTTTTATTACTATTTCATGGAGAATTGTCATACCTGGATTATTATATCTATGTGACAAAATGATTTACATACAAATACATCTAGGTCAGTGTGACCTATATTATATGGCTTAATGATAAAAATGTTACAATATAAAATGTACCCAGCAGGCGAGCTCGCTGTCCTACGACAGCTCTTGTCTTGCATACCTTTCATTTCCGAAGGTGGATTTTTAATAAGGCAGTCACTTAGATTACTGACATCCCCCATATTATGATGACATTACTGTGACGTTTAGTGATGTTATTACGTTTGTTGCTTTCAACCTTAACGATGGCCTGTGTGAATCCTATACAACCAGTGCGCATCAAATATGACAATTTTCAATTGTTATTCTACCCTGGGTAGGATAAGAATTTCTATTCCAGTGTAAAATCCATCTCCTTATCTCGTGTGCAAGAAATAGTTTTTTAATATTTCTCCATGAAAACGTAGTTACTCATTAGAAGCACCTCATCAAGGCACTTCTAATGTCTTACTCAAGCTGTAATATCTTCAGAGTATGTGCAAACAGAAAAGAATCAGATCAACCAACAAAGCTGCACAATCTACTAAGCTCTGCTAAGAGCTTTTGCTCTAAATTGATATATTTGGTAGTATCTAGTGATTCTGTCAGGGAAAAAGGCAGGTCCTGACTAGACTCTGAATGCTCAGGCTAACCTGGACCATTACTGTCCAGATATGCCCCAAAGGCACATTTTCTTATAGCATGGCTCATTTAGATTATGTGTAGAGCTGGCTAATTGGAGCGAAAATGATAATTGAATATTAGTCATGTCATTGTGATCGATAATTGATTAGTAATCACTGAAGATTTGGTCATTATTTTACCTTTCTGGCTTAATACTGTCTGGGCATTAATCTGATTATATTTTATGTTTAAACCATTATCGTAAGGCTCAAAATCATCATTTTTACAGCCTTTTATGTTTAGCATGATTTACTTTAATAAAACAACAAATAAAAATGCAGAAGACAGAAAGAATATGTCTCAGTGGACATGCAAATGATTCAATAAGAATAAAATCAAATATTCGATTATTAGGCAAGCAGGATGGATAATCTTTTTTCTGCTTCTAATGGATCCAGTAATTGATTATCCAATTAATTATGCCAGCCTAAATTATTTGCACTTATACATGTACAACACATTATTTTTGATACATTTGCGAATTGCAGAATTCTTTTTTCACAGCTTGTCATATTTCAATCACTGTATATACTGGAATCAAGGTACATGCCTTGATCTGTGCTTCTAAATCTGGGCCCAGTTGTTCAAAGCTAACGATGTCGTTAGTTAACGATTCGTTAAAATTCACATCGAGTGATACTCAAATATGCTGAAATTTTTTGCTGAAAAAATGTGAGTAGCTTTTGCACTGCAAAAGCTACTCACATTTTTTCAGCAAAAAATATCAGAATATTGTGTATTGAATCCACTAAAACAGTTAACGAATTGACCCTTAACAAGCTCGTTAAGCTAACGACGCTTTGAACAACTGGGCACTGTTAATTTCTGCAGTACTAGTGTTAACATGTCTGAAGAATGTATAATATTATTGTCCTTTGCAGGGTTTTAAGTCTCAAGCTTTGGCAGTTACCTGTGATTCAGAGCACAAATTTGAGTTGGCAGTACAGTTAGGGGACCTTAAAACAGCTTACACGATAGCCAAGGAACTGGAGGTAAGGCTGATTATACTTAAAAGTAAAAGGAAACACTTTTTAAGGAAGTAACTCTAAAATGAAAATAATTACTTTCTCATTGGTTAGAGGCGGGTGCTACTCCTAAAGGAAAGACAAATTCTTTCCTTTAGGAGTAGACACAATTTTTGAAAGGGTTCAGCTAGTGAAGAAGCAAAGTCATGTCTACCACTGTTGTCGCCTTTTACAAATTGGGAGATAAATTCGGGAAGTCGGCCTCTGTGGCTCAGTTGGATGTGCGCCCGACTGATGATCAAGCGGTTGAAGATTAGACCCCCGCCAGGTCAGCAACATTCTGTCGTAGATATTGATCATGAAATATTTTCTATGGTCATTCTCTCCCTTCTACTGATTGGAGAAGGGCAGTTGTCAGTTTCTGGCAAAAGAATGTGCACAAGTACTGGTTAACTGCTTCTAGGATTAAGTCTGTCTGGGAAAAGTGGTTAGGTAAACTGACAGTGTTTGACATGACCCTAAAGGGTTGACCGGGCCGTAAAACATCAACTCAGTCAATTAATTAATTACAAATTGCATGATGATAGGGTATTTCAAATGAGTACCCACAATACATATTTTATGCAGAAATAAGAAAACGAGAATTAGGCTGCAAATTGAGATATTTATGTTTCTATGATTATAGGCTGAGCAAAAGTGGAAGCAGCTTGCAGAGTTAGCCATACAGAAATGTGAGTTTGGTCTAGCACTGGAATGTTTACATAAAGCACAAGACTTTGGAGGTCTCCTATTATTAGCCAGTTCTGCGGGTAATGCTGAGATGTTGGCAAAACTTGGAGATTCTGCAGAAAAGTCAGGCCAGAACAATGTTGCTTTCTTGTCTTACTTTGTATTAGGAAGGTAAGTTACAAGCCAGTTTTATAGAAGAGCTGGGGCAATTCATTTCTTACGAGATTGCATGTGCTCACAGTAAAGACTTGGATCAAACTGCCATGTGTAACTAACTCCAGAGTGCCCTGCAAAGACTGATCAGACTGCTAGGATGCATATGCTGATCAGAGTCTTTGCTTGGTGCATGTGTAGTCCTATAGGAAATGCTGTGCTCTGGTTCAGAACAATCCTGTCTGGGGACATGTGTCCCATACTGTATAACCTGGGCTTACCACATTTGGTTTGTACATCTAATGAAGATAGTGTTTCAGTTATCATAAGTAAGTCACTGTGACCTGTATATGTACATCATTCTGACCTACATTCACATATTATGTGTGTTTTGTATTGTAGGGGAACGACAGAATCTAATGTTGGTATTGTGATCCAACCATATTTCCTTGTTTATTGGACATAAAATATGTTTAAACTAAACATTACAGAATTTTAGAAAGAAATATCTTACCTGAAGCTACCAGAAATATTTCTGGTACTGTTCCACTGACCAAATTTGATGTATGGTACAGCACCTGAAGATGATATATCATGGCCATATATACCATAAGTAAGTCAATGTAACTTTTATAATGACCTTTTACCAGTGTTACTGCAAAAAAAAAAAAAAAAAATATCAACAGCATATATTCTTAAATATGTGTCCTTTGCTGACAAAATTTTATATATTGGTACATCTTATGTATTAAGTCTTTCCCCACTAGTGGTGCCTTTTGTCATCTGCTGATAACCTTTGCAAACAGTTTGGACTCAGATCAGGCCCGACAAAACATCAGGCTTGATCTGGATCCAAATTGTTTGACACTCTGATGGTATTCCTGAAAGATTTTTTTGAAAAAGTTAATTAAAAAAAAAAAAAATCCACAGATGACAAAAAAGCATGCAAAATTACCCAGCATGCAAAGAGTTAATTTGGTAAGCTGCATACCATGTGTAGGTCAAATTGACCTATATATTGTAATTGAGTTGTGAACTATGTTTTAGAAAAAAAAAAATCAAGTACATATCTCCAAATACATATTGCCTGGTCTGAACAATCCTTTCAAGAAAGGGGCTACTCCCACTATCCCCCAACCCAGCCACCATGCCCCAAGGGAGAAGGGAGGTAAATATTTCATTTCAGTGTTAAGTCCTTTAATAATGTATCCATTCTTGCTTACATAGAATTTCATATCATTTGTGAAATTGTCATAAGGTGAAATAAAAGTAAAACCATTTTTTCGTTTGTTTTTGTTTCAGGGTGAAATAAAAGTAAAAGCGTACTTCCATTTGTTTTTGTTTCATTTCTCATATTCCCTGCATCCAAATGTAATTCTATCTTCCCTCATCCAGTTTGCCAAGATCAATTCAAACATGGCTGTGGCCATTCTATTATTCTTTTCCTTCCACTCTTATATAGTACAAGTAGGTAGTGTAACATACAGCTTATTGACAGTGATTAACAGTAACTGCTCACTATTTCAACAGTTGTCATAGTGTTGTACTGAGCTTTTAAACACACATCTTATACCTTTATCATTTGTTAACAAAATATTTACACAATAAATTCATAGGTCAAGATAAGAGTGGGTATCAGGTAAATAGTTTTCTTATTTCTTGATGAAAACATATGTTGTGGGTACTCAATAGAAGCCCCTTGCTGGGGTGCTTCTAATGAGTACCCACAACATATGTTTTTGTCGAGTAATAAGAAAAATATAGACACCTTTTGGTTGAAAAAAGCGCCTTATCAAGAGCTATGATATATTGCAGGCTGTTTGTGTTGTACCTTTATCATTTGTTAACAGTATGTTTGCACAATATATAGCAGGTATTTCTGTCATCTTATCATTTACCATTGTTTCAACGCATCATTGTTCTATTTTGTATTTGCATTTGTAGTTTGTCATTTTTGTCCCCCCGGCGGTCGGCAACACTCTTTAGTGGAGATTGATCACAAAATATTTTCTACGGTCATTCTCTCCCTTCCACTGATTCAAGAAGGGCAGTTGTCAGTTTCTGGCGAAAGAATGTGCATAATACTGGTTAACTGCTTAGAGGACTAAGCCTGCCCAGTAAATGTGTGGTTAGGTGAACTGACCGTGCTCGACATGACCCATTGGGTTGACTGGGCCATAAAACCTCAACAAAAACAAAATTGTCATTTTTGAGCATTTTGCGGTTGGAATATGTTTTCATGTTTCATGATGTCAGGAAAGTGGAATAGCTCATGCGGCATATTGTCATAATAAATGACAAAGGTGATCCATAGTAAATCTATCCGCTGATGCTACCTTATGATCGGGCCGGCCTCCGTGGCTCAGTTGGATGCGCTGTCCGACTGGAGACCAGGAGGTCGCGGGTTCAACCCCCGCTGAGGTCGGCAACATTCTTTCGTGGAGATTGATCATGAAATATTTTATGTGGTCAACCTCTCCCTTTCGCTGATTCAAGAAGGGCAGTTATCAGTTTCTGGCGAAAGAATGTGTACAATACTGGTTAACCGCTTAGAGGACTAAGCATGCCCAGTAAACGTGTGGTTAGGTAAACTGACCGCGCTCGACATGACCCCATTGGGTTGACTGGGCCGTAAAACCTCAACACAAACAAACAAAACCTTATGATCGTATTTCTATTCGATTGCATTCTTGTCATAGCAATACATTGAACTGTTATACGCATATCTTTAACCTTTATCATTTGTTTACAAAATATTTACACAATACATTGCAGGCTGTTTGTGTTGTAAACGGTAAAAAATGGAGCTTAAGATACCACAATAATGGACCCTGTAACAAAATGTTGAAAACCGATTTGGTTAGTTGTGTTATGTTTATCAAATATAACTTTCTTACTTTCAGAATAGAAGATGCTTTAGAAGTGCTCATTAATACAGGAAGATTACCTGAGGCTGCCTTCTTTGCAAGAACTTACTTACCTAGTCAAATCTCCAGGTACAGAATTCCTTTTTTTTGTAATTGCAACATGAAAAAACATGCCTTCTGACATGTGCAACCAACAAATACTCAGATCAGCCTGCACATCCATGCAGTCTGATCACAGTCCTCTTTGTCTGCATGAACAGACATTGCATCCTTGGCTATCCAAATTATGCCACAGTGCTCTACATAAGATTATGGTACAATGAGCTTTTTATCCCCTGCTTTAAGAGTCGGCCTTGGTGGCTCAGTTGGATGCACTTCAGACTGGTGATCAGGAGGTTGTGGGTTTGACCTCCGCCGGGTCGGCAACTTTCTTTCGTGGAGATTGATCATGAAGTGTATTTTCTACGGTCATTCCCTCCCTTCCGCTGATTCAAGAAGGGCAGGTGTCAGTTTCTGGCGCAAGAATGTGCACAATACTAGTTAACCTCTTAGAGGACTAAGCCTGCCCTGTAAGTGTGTGGTTAGGTAAACTGACCACGCTCGACATGATCCCATTGGGTTGACTGGGCAGTAAAACCACAACACAAATATAAAAAAATTTACCTCCCTGCTTTAAAGCTTAATACTTAAATGCACATTTGAAATGCTTAACTCTCAAAACACTAAGCATAAGTGTAACATACAAAATTCTATTTTTTTTTTTCAGGGAAAATAAAGCGTGGCATTTCATGTGAATTGTCTGCTAAGCAGACAATGCACATGAAATACCAATCTTTGAAAAACAACAACAACAAAAAAACAATCTAGAATCCATAAATTTGTCATCGGTTATTTAAGGGTTAAACCCTTTCTGATCTAGTATACTGCTACTGCTCACAAAAGAATAAAGTTGAAGGAAATTGCTTTATGTTAAAAGATGTGTTCACTGAAAATTTTTACCCACTAGATTTAATTGTAATGCTGAAATCCAAGATTTCATTGCGTAGCCCTCAACTTAAATTTCAATGCTGATTTTCAAAAACTCAGTGCTGAAATACCCTTTACTCCCCCTTATCTGGAGCTCTGTATGCCAGTTAAGATTCTAATCAGATTGCGTGAATGTGCAGTCTGATATGAATCTTCGCTGGGTATACATGTCTGATGGTACCTTTTCTGATGTTCATGTAATGTTTTAATAAAATATCAACAGCACTTTATTCATTTCAGCATGATAATGGGTAATAAATCAGTAAAGGCTCAGCGCACAGAAACTCCCCAACAAACATTGTACCTGTTGATAATATTTTATAACCCCTACACTTTACGGATGGGCTTATTGTAAATGCTTCTGTTCATCCATCTGTCAGTGCAAACAAAGGGGTAGTTTGGTGGCTAAAAATCACAGACAAAATCAATGTATTTCAATGGGTTTGAATATTTAAATCACATAGCCTGACATACCTCATCACGAAAACATGCCTATATAATTTTGACCCCCTTAAACCCCACTTTTATATAGAAAAACTGGGGTTTACAGGGGTATACATTATTTTTTTTATTTCTACTCAAAAACATAGATTGTGGATACTCGTTAGAACCACCTCGTCGAGGCGGTTCTAACGAGTACCCATAATCCATGTTTTGAGCAGAAATATGAAAAATATCAGAGTTGTTCATCGAAAAATTTTCATTTTTTGGTGGTGAAATTTTCTATATATTTGAATACGCGAGTTTTTGTAATGAAAACGGAAATTAGACTCTTCCAGTATATAGTGTGGGGAGAGTTTATTCAGTCTATAATGGATTAACCCATCCTTGCCGGAGCTATAAATCTATATGGCTTGATAATTTTGATGTTTCTCAGGGTTGTACAATTATGGAGAGAATCATTACCCAGCAAGAAAGCTGCATCATCACTGGCAGACCCAGCAGAGTATGAGAATTTATTCCCGGGTTTGAAGGATGCCATGAAAACAGAACAGTTCCTTAAACCACAGAGAACAAGACGGTTTCCTGCCCGAATGTACCCACAAGTTCCTGTAAGTAGACCATTTTTTCATCTGGCCTCTAGACCTGCATTATTTGGAGTTAAAATTGAATGTTATTCTTTATTCTTCCAATTAGATAACAAACTTTTATGTATACCTTTCCTGTTATTGTTATAGCCATTTAAGTACAAAGACAAATTAATATACTGTGTTTTGACACAAATGACCATCATGAGTTGACTTGTCATCATTAAATCTGAATTCATGATCATCATCCAGTTAAATATACTATAAAAATCTTTCACTGAAAATAGGACACCCCAAGATTTTACCTTACCTTATCCTGAAAATAGAATATCCTGATATTTTCCTTACCTTTTACTCGAAAATAGGATACCCAAGGATATTTTCTTGCTTTTCCGTGAAAATAGGGGATCTGTAATGATAACGATAGTTTCCTTCCCTTTCTTTGAAAAGAGGATTTCCTTTACATGTTCCTGATAAAACAGTTTCCTGAGATATTTGTCTTACTTTTCCTAGAAAAGATAGTTTTTTTTTCCTTTCCTGTCTTTGAAAGTAAGATGTTCAGGATCATTCAGAAATAAAAAAATGAACTAAAAAGCATTCTCCAGTAACAGTTTACTATATTTTCAGGCTAACTCAGACAGAACTCCTGTACAAGAAATGAAAGCAGCAGAAGAGAGGGGAGCATTCTCGTACAGACCGCCAAGAACAGACGATGACGAGGACCAATTCGAAGAAGCCAGAGAATCTCCATCCAGAACACAGGTGTGTATGACACAGTTTCCTTGCATTTCATAGTGCCAAATAAGAAGGTTATATAATACTAGAATATTTTTTTTTTTATTTCTCCATGAAAACACATGTTGTGGGTATTCATTAGAAGCGCCTCACCAAGGCGCTTCTAATGAATACCACGTGTTTTCATGGAGAAATAAGAAAAATATCGACATTTTTTGGTCGAAAAAAATGCCTTATTTGGAGCTATGAATATTCAGACATACCAACTCCTTACCATACCCTGAAGTTTGATGAAGTCTATATGCAGATCTTGCTAACACTTCCTTTTGATATAGTTCAGTTAGGGGTTGCACTGTTTGCTCATGGATGTCTGTTAGAATGTATATGATAAACAGTAAAAACTGAATAGGAGTTACATGTACATGGTGTCTTTTGGTTTAGGGCAGCAAATTAGCTTATCCTGTGGTGATTTGAGCAGTTCTTTGACTACCAATTATCACACTGTTGAAAGCAGAGTACCCTCAAAATTAAGTTTTAGCTCACCTGAACAACGTTCCCAGAGAGCTATTGTACCACCCTTGGTGGCGGCGGTGGCGGCAGCATCCACAAATGTTAAAGATTTTAAGACCTCATTATTTCCTAACCTTATCACTGATTTGATTCATGTTTGGTAAGATAATACATATTGGTCCAAAATTTTGCGCAGTACCATCCCCACCACCCTAGGTCATGTCAAGGTCAAGGGCACAGACTTAGAATTTTCATGTTAAAATTTTACATCAAAGTTTTTAGGACATCATTTTTTTTATTTGATTGACAAGCACGAGTTCAGGCAAGCTATCCTGTCTGGCGACAGGTCTTGTTGTTTCTTCACCCAATATTATGCTTTATTGTATACCTGTCAATGATACAATTTGCCAACAATAAAGTTTTGAAAAGCCAGATCAGTTGAGTCTGAACTTTTCCAGCTCCATATTAGACCCTCTCAAATGAGTTTATTTACACTGATATCATGACACTGAAGCAACATACATGTAGTTCCTCCATCTTCAGCTGCTCCAAGTAATCATACAAGCACCATTAAAACTTGTAGCAGACAATATAATTTTTTTTATTTTTTATTTTTTTTTTTTTGAGAAAACAGTGCTCAACAATTCATGTGAATTGTCTACTCAGCAAGCAGACACTTCCCCTGAAATGTTTAGCCTTATTTTCTACGAAAAAATAAAAAGAAGCATTCAGGGGCCAAGTGGTTAGCCCTTCTGACTTTGGATCAAGAGGTTCCGTGTTTGAATTCAGCTTGAAGCAGAATTCAACTCATGACTGTACGGATCACCAGGTCTTGGGGTTTGAATCCAGCTGGAGGCGGAATTCATCTTGTGATTATACAGCGCTCCATTGTCATCCTTCTGTCATCTTGATATGATTTAAATAATTTTGAAAGGAATGTAAGACACCAAATCACCATCATCATCAGTAAATAAAAAAAATAGCTATAACTTAGGAAGGTTAACTTTAAACCTGAATTTAAATACAGCATGTAATATTTTAAAATATTTTTTTATTATTTTTCCCCAGAAATGAGGGTTTGACATGGGAAGATGATTTGAATGAAATGTCAAATCCTACTGGTATTTTCTTGGAAGCATAACAGATGTTGTCTGTTGATTTTAATCATTTAGCTAAAGACTAGGAGATGATGGACAAGTGGTTCATTCTTCAGATTATGAGCTCCTGAGTTCAAATCCCTCTGGAGGCAAATTTCATCTCATGACTGAATCATTGCACAGATATGACTTCAATGAGCCTGCGCATGACAAAACCTTCAATAAGACCTGTGTAATCAGCAGAGTCTTGGATCAGCCTGTATGTCCACTCAGTATGGCAAGTATTCCTGTTTATCCCTCTTTGGATAGCCTTGAGGCTGTAGAAGGCATGTGCAACCAGCAAAGATGCTGATCAGACTGTGCACATGCACAGGCTGATCTGAGTCTTCGCTGGTTGCACAAGTCTTTTTGTAGGTTTTGTCATGCGCTGGCTCAAATACTGTTAAAAGACATGTAAAAGACAAAATCATAATCATCATGCTGCCATGGTTTTCATTCTATAAACATGTTCATAATTTTGCTTAAATATTACTACCATATAACCCCTAAGTATTTGGACACTATAACTCCTAACTGTACTTGTCCTAAAATTGGCTAAGTTCATTTCACGATCTGTTGATGTGTCTTGAATGAGAGCCAAACAGTGTAGACCCAGATCAGATGCCACGTTCTGTGGCATCTGATCTGGGTCTACAGTGTTTTGCTCAGGTAAAAATTTAGTTTTAATGTGGTATTTCTGTAAAATATTATCAGGATATAGACATAGAGGTGGAAACAGAATTATTCCAAACTGCGGCCACTGATCATGATAGTGACCATGATTCTCATGAGGTATATTTTTCGTTTGCTCATCTAGCATGGTGACCGGGTCATGCAATTGTTTTGCATGGAGAGTAGATTTTTTTTTTCTGTAGAACCCACTATTTCAGATTTCTGCATTCAACAGATTGTCCCAATATTCTGTAGATTTTGCATAATTATACAAAATTCATTTAGTAAGGGGAAACAGAAACACCTTTAGGGGAGGCGAAATTGTTTTAGTCGCTTCTTGAAAGGGGTCTAATCTTAAAGGAAAGAATTTGCTCCCATTGGGAGCAAATTTTTTCCTTTTAGAGCAGCTCCCTTTTGGGAGACCCTTAGCAAAGCAGAAGTCACAAAAGTTGTCTCTCTTGTAAAAAATGATGAAAAATCTACCAGGTGACATTGGAAATCACAAAACTTGTCTCCCTTGTAAAAAATGGTAGAAAATATATCAAGCATATTCAGTTCCCCTGAACACTGGATCACTCAGGGAAACCCGATATCGGGATATCGGAGGTTGCGAGATTTCGGAGGTAAACAAATGATGTCATCCAGCAACAGTGTATGTACTTATCCTCTTTTAATGATCAAAAAAGTGCTTCTGGCAGATAAGCAACGTAACCTATATTTTCTCAGTTGAATAGTTTAATATATGAAAATGGCATTTCAATATAAAGTATCCTCCTATTTATTCAAAATCACGTTTGAAAAGGAAATTTCGTTGTTTCTCACCCAAATTCCATTTTCAATTGTTTATAGCTTTTAATCTGTAAAGCTTTTTCATTGAGTATGTATGTCTGTATAATCTAGAACCTTTCTATAAATTATACAAGAAATAGCAGATGTGAAAAAATTACTAAAGCGGCAGAATTTTTAGATTTCTTTAGGGTTGTTGTCATATTTATTGGTAACAGGATGTCGGAGGTATGATGCAGGGATGTCGGAGGACAGATTTATATTGGTTAACGGGATATCGGAGGAAAGGAAATTTTGTGTTCCTCTTAAAACGGCTACATCTTTTCTGAAACGTGATCTTGCCTGGTTTAATATGTTGAAGACGATTACCTGAATCGTCAGGAGTGGCATGTAGCAAGCGAACAAAGCGTTTATGCAGACTGGCAAAGAATAAATGAAATAATGTGCCAAAGACTTATCAAGATAAAACATCAAGATAACCAGCCTTCGTGATGAAAACCCCGGCAACAAACACGACTTCACATAGAAAAAAGTGGGGATTGCAGGACTATAAATCTTGTTTTTTTTCCTTCTTTTTCTTGTTTCTGCTCTAAATTATGTATTGAGGTACTCTTAAGAACCACGTCGTTTCTGCTGTAAAACATAGGTTGCGGGTTATCGTTAGAACCGCCTTGATAAAAAAATAATAATAATACGAAAATTAACAGTTTTCTTTCTGAAAAGTTTGTATTTTTTAAGACATGAAAATTTCATTCTGCGTGTTTTCATATTTGTTCATCACAATGTTTTGTGCCTTTGGTGAGTTTCCAGGCCACTACACAGACTTTTGAAATGGAAGGGGCGGGTGTGTGAATTCTTGGCTATTCTTAAAGGGGACACAGATGCCAACAAAATGCCGATGGGGGGTGCAAAATTAAGGAATGTTAAGTGATTTTATGGCTAAACCTGCATGATTTTTAAAATAATTGGCCCGAAAGGGGTACAGGTCTCATTTCATCGTTTTCACTTACGTTTAATTTAGGCTTAAAAACTCAGGCCTGTGGGTTTTGAAATGGGGATGGTGTGACCATATGGAGGCGTGCAAATTCTCAGAAAATATCGATTTAGAGGCAAAAATTAGGGGTTAAATTATTTGTCCACAATGGGGGCAACGTTCGCCAACTCCACCCCCATCTGCTTGATTTTGAAATGAATTTGTCCATCCCCACACCCCCCCCCCCCCCACACACACACACACACGCACGCACAGCGTGTATGGAAGAACATGTTACAAAATCTGCAATGTTTTCTATTGATAGCAAATGAAAATGACAAAGGTCTCCTAGATACAACTCGATACAACTCATATAATTATCATATCACGCTAGCAAATTTGTGCGGTGAAGACCCCTTGTAAATCTCACTTATATTAGGAAAATGGGATTACAGGCGAATGTGTAATTTTTCCGGCTGCTGCTTAAAAACCTAGATAAGCGGACTGACCGTAAAGATTTGTAGACAACAATGTTAAGTGACACCACATGGAGAGTTCTTATAAGACAGTTTGCCAACAAGCATTTAAATCAGGAGCGTTACATAAGTAAAAACAAATACAATTAAGATTCTCTTATATGGACTTTCTGTTGTACGCGCAAGGTGAATACAAGCAAAGAACAGTATAGTTCTAAACTATACATTGTAACATTTTGATTTCGATGCACATTTGATGAAATTCTGTTAAAATGATGGAAGTTAAGGGCATTATAAGATTTCAAGATGATTGACATATAAGTTCTTAAACGTAACGACATTGGTTCTAGTAATATTATTACATTAAACTCTCCTTCAAAACAGTTAAACCCTGTTAAAATTGCTACAAAAAGAGACACTAGTATTTGCATACAGGCTTAGCACCATATTGTGCGAGCAGGTTTTAATTTATATTGCTTTTTTAGACAGAACACACTCCGTCAATTTTCAGTGCCTCCGAAATCCAGCAACAGTCCCTCCGAGATCTACAGCATCATGTGTCAATGTACCTCCGAATATTCCGTTATCCAAAATTTCGCTAGTACTTGCTTAAAATTTCATCCGGGGGCGTTATTTTTTGTTGATAAACTGAAACAACTATGAAGCCAATCAAAGAGAAGATAAGTCCATCCTTGGGCAATAATAAACCAACATGTCATTTACCATGATCGGGCTGGTAGCCGTCGAAAAGGCAAAAACTGAGATGAAAAAAGATAATCTTGGTTCAAATGCCGTTTTCACCTCCACAAAGTAGCTGAGAAAGGAAATATTTGCATTAACATATTCATTATTATGTCTCTAGAACGAGCAACTTAGCTTTTTTTATCAAATGAATAAGATATAAGCTATAAAAAATGGATAAATACATACCCTGTCTCTGGATGACGTCATTTGTTTACCTCCAAAATCTCGCAACCTCCGATATCCCGATATCGGGTTTCCCTGGGTGTGGATTGTATGCAGTGGCTGTTTTAATTTTTGTGCAGTTTTGGAAAATATTAGTATGTGGTGTATTGGGACACTTGCAGGTCATGAAGTGGAAATTTATCATATTGGGGTAGAACCTTATTTCCATCTTAATAAACTGACATGTGTCATGAAAAATCAGAGCTCTAGATAAGAGTGTCCAGGTAATGTTTCGTAGCTGTAATTTAATAGCTTTAATTACCAGTTGGCTGAAATCTTTGGGGAAACCTGATATTGATCAAATTTTTATGATTAATAACCAAAATATATAGCTCCAGATAAGGATGCTTAAAGGGGATAATTGAGGGATAATTATTGTTTCTCAATAAAAACATAATAATGTTGTGGATAACCATTGGAATTGCCTCGAGGAGGCGATATGGGTACCCACAATATATGGCTCTTCTGAGAAATGTGGAGAATCATCCTTCAATTATCCCTTTTACACACATTTATTTAGAGCTGTGAAATTATACATTTTAGTTTGACCGACACTTTGAATGAATGCCCTCAACATATATTGGCATGGAAAAATATAAAAATATCAATCCTTTTTTGGGTTAAAAACACCTTGGTTTAAGTAGAAGAAAAATACCTTACCTAGAGCTAGGATTTAAATCTAACCATTGTTTACAAAAAGAAAGACCAGCCTGTGAATGTGTGCGGTCTGGCCATAGGGCACTCTATATTTCTACATATAGCTCTAGTTAATTGAAATATCAGGTAAATATTTTTTATTATTTCTCCGAGGAAACATACATAGTGGGTACTCATTAATGATTAGAAGTGTCTCAGTGGGGCACTTCTAATTAGTACCCACAGCATATGTTTGTGTGGAGAAATGACAAAAAGTTTTGGTTGAAAAAAGAGTCTTATATAGGGCTATGCTACATAAGCCAAGATACTGTACAGATGTATGGGAAGCACCCTGAACAAACTGTATAGATGTCTGTAATGACTTTTGTTTATATAGAAATGATACAATTAGCCTAACTGTTCTCATCATCAGTAGCAAATGTTGATGTGTATCACTTGAATGATAAGATGCACTATGAAATTTGATGTTTTGTAATAATTTACTGGACATAGATATGGATTGGACATTCCTTTTTAATTTTTTGTTGAGATAACGGTGATAAGAGATAAAAGGAGATGGAATATAAGAACCATACGGTAAACTAAATTACAAATGCCCTTTGTTTAGTTTGATTGAAGAAATGGTTTGATATGGAGCTTTCTTGAGTGAAAAGTGTTGCAGATATTTTTTCTGATTTCTCCACAAAAAAAGTATATATTGTGGGTACTCATTAGATGTGCCTCAGTAAGGTGCTTCTAATGAGCACCCACAAGATATGTTTTTGTCAAGACATAAGAAAAATATACACCTGACAACTCTTATCTGAAACTATAAGTTAAAATTTATTAGCATTTTTTTGTTTTCAAAGAAAAGGGTAAAAGAGACAGATAATGTATGAGAAAATATACCATAGTACATGTGCACCCATCAAAGACCCGGATGAGTCTGCACATCCCCATAGTCAGAATCTTTGCTGGACTTTCTTGATAGCCAAAGAGCCAAGGCTTCTTCAAGAAGACCATGAAGACAGGTCAGACTGTTTGGTTGTACAAGTTCATCCGAGATGTTTTGAGCACATAGTCATATTGTACATTTTTTCATGTTAAGGCATGTATACTTTCTTATCAAAAATCCTGTATGTATTCATGTTTGCTGCTGATGTAATATGAATTAGCTGCCAATAGCAGCAGTTTTCTGCGAATTCCCCAGAACCTCTTATAACACTATTGGCCAGATTCCAAAGCAATTAACCCTCCGACTCTTGAATTTGTCATTGATTATTTTACAAAAGAATATATTGTTACAAATATTCACAAATAGCCATTTGCATTTGTTTGACTGGCCGATGTGAATTATGATTCAAATAAGGCATTTGGTCATTTTTTGGGGTCCAAAGTGAAAACTCTGTTTGCTAAACAACTGTTTCATATCCAAACAAGACTCTATAGATTATATAGAAAAATGACCATTTATGGCCATTTTCCTCTCTCATCTCCTCTACTGTCTCTTCTATCTCTACTCCTTTTTGTCTGGGAGACACCTCAAAATGATCCACAAGGGTTGACGTTTCGTTAAAGCCCAGCACAATTAAAAAAAAAAGCAAAAACAAAAAATTTTATTTGGATATAATAATCATTTATTTATATTTAATCTGTATAATTTGTTTTCATACAACATTTTTGGGAACCATCTTTAAATCATGTTATACCCCAAACCTTGGTATAATGAACTCTTTTAAAAAAGTTCATAGGTCTAGATAAGAGTGGGTATCAGGTAAATATGTTTTCTTATTTCTCCACAAAAATGAAGTGCCTCAGTGAGGTGCTTCTAATGAGTATCCACAGCATTTGTTTTTTGTTTTTTTTTTGTGGGGAAATAAGAAAAAACATCAGTACTTTTGGATTGAAAAAAGCATCTTGTCAAGAGCTATGGAAGTTTCTGTGTATTTGAGGTGTACAAAAAAGATACCTCAGTAGTGTGTAGGCAAAGAGTAAAAGTCCAGACCAGCCTTTGTCTCTGTACTGTCTAATGAGAGTATTTGCTGTTCCCTAGGAGGAAACCTGGACAGTGACATAGCTCTTAATAAGGTGCTTTTTTTTTTCAACCAAAAAGTATCTATATTTTTCTTACTTCTTGACAAAAACATATGTTGTGGGTACTCATTAGAAGCACCTCGCTGAGGCACTTCTAATGAGTACCCACAACATATGTTTTCGTTGAGAAATATGAAAGCTATTTGCCTGATACCCTCTCTTATCTAGACCTATGCAGTGATGAATCTTTTGATGGAAGGAGAAGGGTCTAATCTGACTGCACCAGATTAGAGAGGTACCATATAAATGTTTGACTTATTTCTCCACAAAAACATATTTGTTAGAGAAAAGTGTCTTATTTGGAGCTGTATATAGTGCAGAATGTGTTGGCTTATCTCAGTATTTGGCCGCTACACATTGTAACTCATTTTATAAGCTGTGCCTTGGTTGCTCATTTGAATGTATCTCAGACTAATGATCAGGAGGTTACGGGTTCAATCCATGCCTTGCTAGGCAACATTCTTTTGTGAAGATTGATTGTGAAATATTTCCTACTCTCACTCACCCCCCTTTGCAGATTCAAAAAGGGCAGTTGTCAGTTTCTGGTGAAAGAATGTGCACAAGTAATGGTTAGCTTAGAGGACTAATCCTGCCCAGTGTGGTTAGGTAAACTTGAGTGGCCTGAAATGACCATGTTAAGTGTTGACTGGCCGTAAAACTCCAACTCAACAAAATTCATTTTATTTTGGCGTGAAATTGATAAAGTATGTTTGTTTCACCACCACATTTCTGTACAACATTATTAGGACACAGAGATAGAACACAAAGATATAGAACAGGAAACTGAGATACCTGATACAGAAACTGCAGAGCTAGATTCAGAAGAGGTACAGTCAGATCCTACAGTGTGGTGACAGGGAACACTTAGTTGTCTTTTGATACTACACCACAACCTCTTTATAACACTATTGCTGGGACTCAAGGAAAGCAAAACCTGTGTTAGCTAAAGAGCTGTGTTGTATCCAAACAAAAATTGACTGACTATATAGAAAAATGACTTTTAAAAATGTATCTAGATTATATAGAAAAATGACCATAAATAATCTATACATTTTTGTTTGGATACAACAAAACAATTATGTATAGATGATGTAGAAAAGGGTCATTTTATCTATTTAATCTATACATTTTTGTTTGGAGACAACAAAATAAAAAATGTATAGATAATGTAGAAAATTGACCATAAATGGTCATTTTTCTATATAATCTAAACATTTTTGTTTAGATACAACTAAAACAAAAATTTACAGGTAATGTAGAAAAAAATGATTTTTTTTTTCTATACACTCTATACAGTTTTGTGTGGAAACAACAAAACAAAAACACACAGATTATGTAGAAAATTTACTGTTTTTTTCTATATAATCTATACATTTTTTGTTTGGTACAACACTTTTTGGGGACCACCTTTAGACCGTCTGATATGCAAAATGGTCTTGTCTTATAAAGAGGTGCCAGTGTGTATGAGCTGCATCATGTAAAAAAAATGTTCAGTCAGGGAATGTAGAATGTTTTAGATATTGTTTGGTTCTGGTAACCAGATCTTACCTGTCAAAAAGCTTTCAAACTGCACTTCGAGGGTTGAGCGCAAGACTATGGTAACTCAAACATATTTTTGAAACCCTTTTTTAGGGGCAACTTGGACCCCTTTGTAAACAATGCAAATTTAGGTGCCATTGCTCGTACGAGCAATGGCACCTAAATTTTCATTGTTTACAGAAAGAAATGTCGTAATCTTCATAATGCCTTCATGGTAAGGAGATTAGGTTTGGGGAAAAACAACCATCTGAGTTATGCTAGTCTTGCGCTCAACCCTCGAAAAGTGCAATTGCATAAAGTAGACTGCTGGGATGCAGGGTGTACCTACATGCCCAAAGACATGTTTTTGTCATGATACAGCTTAATTTTAATCATTTTAGTTGTAGTTAGTTCACCTCATTAACACAATAAAAGCTGCATCAAGGAATATAATATACCATATTTATATCACCCAGGGACACACTGTTTTAGAGCTGAGTCCCGTAAAATTAGCCTTGGCATTGTCATTTGCATGACAATTTCTTGTGTGCATGATATTTCTTGAACTAGATGACAGATTTTCATCAAACCTGCATTAATATATCATTGGGTCTGGATATTCTTAAGAGTTGATTAGAATTTGGTGACCTTGACCCCATTTTCAAGTCATACTGCTCCAAAAATTTACAAATTTAACCAAAAACAGCTTCAGTGCACCTTTTATCACCTGAACCAATGAATGGATTTAAGTCTAACGTGCATACTCACATTATGAAGAGTTTATTAGATTTCCTGGTGGTGATCTCATTTTCAAGGTCAGCACTAGACTTTGAATATTGGAGGTGGAAGGACATCAGTTTTCGCTGAAAACTAATTTCTAGTTTACCCTAAATTTTGAGACAGACAGGCCTGAGCAAACAGTGTAGACCCAGATCAGATGCTGCAAAATGAGACATCTGTTCAGGGTTGACGTTGCTTGCCATTTATCAAGCAGACTTAATTCTGATTAAAGAATTTGGCTTATTTTGAAAGCAGCATTTACATGTCGATTCTAACTCAATTTGCAGCCACTTAGAAACATTAAAAATTGGTTTCTATTTGATGCCCTAAACTAAGCTGCGAAAGGCTGACCCTGATGATTAATGCTTAGCATGCTGGGAAAAAATTTCAGCAGATGACATCGAGGATTGATCGCAAGACTGTTGCAAGTCAGATGGTTGTTTTTCCCAATACATAATCTCCTCACCATGAAGGTGTTATGAAGATTACAACATTTCTTTCTGTAAACAATGGAAATTTAGGTGCCATTGCTCATATGAGCAATGGCACCTAAATTTGCATTGTTTACAAAGGGGTCAAAGTTACCCCTAAACAAGGGTTTTAAAAATATGTTTGAGTTACTATAGTCTTGCGCTCAACCCTCGAAATATTGAAATGTTTTTCTTATTTTTTCCCAGGTTTTTTGTCTTGATGTTTCAAGCAAATTGTCTTGTTTTTTGTTTTGATGTTTCAAGCAAATTGTCTCCTTAGGATATGTCAAATTCTTTTTTCTGAGAAAAATAAGAAAAATATTGCCAACGGACTGTCAGACAGTACAGACCTTAATCAAACTGCTTCTTTGAGCAGTTTGATCTGGGTCTTTGCTGTTTACTCAGGCATTCCTGTCCTGTTATTGAGAGTTAATGTGGTCACCATTTTTACTCAATTTATTAAAACAAACAGACTGAGCAAACAGTGTAGACTCAGATAAGATGTCATATTCTGTAGCATCTGATCATGGTCTACACTGTTTGTTCCACTCATCCAGCAATTTGTAGACACTAGAGCAGGTAGTTAAATGAACTTGTTCAAATTTTAGTACCGGCACAGTGGCTCAGTTGGTAGAGCATCTGCTTTTGTGACCAGGAGGTTGTGGGTTTGATCCCCGGCCGAGTCATACCATAGACTTTAAAAATGGTACTAGCTGCTCTTTTGCTTGGTGCTCAGCATTAAGAAAGCAGAGCTAGGAATGGGAACTGGTCAGTCCAGGGTCTGTATAATGTGACTGGGTGGGATATCGTGACAAGTGTCTGGGGCATGATATTTCTGTGAGGCAGCACTCTAAAAGTGAGTATTGGGTTTCCTGCCACATCCAGACACCATCGCGATATGACTGAAAGATTGTTGAAAGTGATGTAAAGCCTGAATAAAACAAACAAATTTTAGGACAAGTATGGTAAGGCATAAAGATTTATGAATACTTGGGTTAAATATCGTATATTCAAATATATGTTTCCTTGATGCAGTTGTAGCATTTCATTTGGTTTTAATCTGTTCTACTAGTTAAGAGGGCTTTCTGGATATTATTTTCATATTTCTCCACAAAAAAAAATGTATGTTGTGGGCACTTGTTAGAAGAGTCTGACACATATTCTCAGAAAAACCCTTTTAGCATTTGTGAAGAAATCAGAAAAATAGCAATACATTTTTTATCGCACCTGCTTGTAGCAGGGTGCGATATAGGCGTCCGATTTTCTGTCCGTCCGTCCGTCCGTCAGTCCGTCCGTCCGTCCGTCTGTCAACATTTATGTCGACGTTCGACATTTATGTCAAAGTTAGTATTCTAATCAACTACAAGACTAAACAACCATCAAACCTTGCATGAAACATCTCCCTGACCTCCTGACTTTGCGATATAGGCGTCCGCTTTTCCATATGTCTGTCCATTTGTCCGTCTGTCTGTCAACATTTATGTCGAAGTTCGACATTTATGTCAAAGTTAGTATTTTAATCAACTACAAGACTAAACAACCATCAAACCTTGCATGAAACATCTCCCTGACCTCCCGACTTTACGACATAGGTGCCCACTTTTCCATTCGTCTGTCTGTTCGTCTGTCCGTCTGTTAACAGTTCTGTTATGTCAAAGTTCGACATTTATGTCAAAGTTAGTATTCTAATCAGCTACAAGACTAAACAACCATCAAACCTCATATGAAACATCTCCCTGACCTCATGACTTTGCGACATAGATGCCCGCTTTTCCATTCGTCTGTCCGTTCGTCCGTCCGTCTGTCTGTTAACAGTTCTGTTATGTCGAAGTTCGACATTTACATCAAAGTTAGTATTCTAATCAACTACAATTCTACAACAACCATCATACCTTGCATGACACATCTCCCTGACCTCCTGACTTGGCAGGTATGTTGACCCAGTGACCTTGACCTATATTTTGCGCTCCATTGACTTTGACACAATTTACGTTGACGTTCCAGATCTTCTCAACTATAAGGCGTACAACTACCAAACCTTGCATAGTGCTTCTCCTAGAGGTACAGACTTGGCAGGTACCTTGACCCGGTGACCTTGACCTATATTTTGCGCTCCAGTGACTTTGACATATTTTGCGTCGACGTTCGATATCTCCTCAACTGTAAGGCCTACAACCATCAAACCTTGCAAAGTGCTTCTTCTCAACGTACTGACTTGGCAGATACCTTGACCTGGTAACCTTGACCTATATTTTGGCTGCAGTGACTTTGACATAATTTACGTCAACATTCCAGATCTCCTCAAGTTTAAGACCTCTAGCCACCAAAACCTTGCATAGTGCTCCTCCTACATGTACTGACTCGGCAGGTATCTTGACCCGGTGACCTTGACCTATATTTTGCGCTCCAGTGCCTTTTACACATTTTACTTCAACATTCAATATCTCCTCAACTATAAGGCCTACAACCATCAAACCTTGCATAGTGCTTCTCCTCAATGTACGGACTCCGCAAGTACCTTGACTGTGTGACCTTGACCTATATTTCACGCTCCATTGACTTTTACACATTTTACGTCACCCTTCCATATGTCCTCAACTGTAAGGCCTTCAACCACCAAACCTTATATAGCACTTCTTCTCGATGTACTGACTCGGCAGGTACCTTGACCTGGTGACCTTGACCTAAATTGTGCACTCCAGTGACTTTTGACACATTGTATGTTGATGTTCGGTATCTCCTCAAATATAAGACCTACAACCACTAAACCTTGCATAGTGCTTCACCTTATTGCACTGGCTTGGCAGGTACCTTGACCCGGTGACCTTGACCTATATTTGACATATTTTACATTGATGTTTGATAACTCCTCAACTATAAGGCCTACAACCACCATACCTTGCATTGTGCTTCTCCTTGATGTACTGAATTAGCAGGTACCTTGACCCGTGACCTTGACCTATATTTCATGCTCCAGTGACTTGCACATTTTACGTCAATGTTCCATTATCATTGGGCTGTATGATACGAAAAGTCAGTGCTGAAGATATAGCCATTAGAGGGAATGGGACTGGCCTGGAATATATGTGCCCCGCTAGGCACTTTGTCTACATTTTTTTCAACCCAGTTTTCCGACTAAGCACTGCTAAGAATAAAATAAACTTATTTAATTATCACGTTCTGATTGTGGCTCCTGTGACTTTTGCCCGAGCAGGTGCGACGACGCCTTCCGCGGAATTCTTGTATTCAAAAAAGATGCTTTCTCTAGAATGATGTAACACTTAGTTTCTTGACTAAATATTAGCAGATGTACATCCTTACTGTTTTATATTTTTTATCCATAACTGACATGGTATTGTTAAATCTGCTTTGCTACTAAATAAAACAGTTGATTTTTTTTTCTTTTCTCCTTGAAAATACAGACACTCATTAGATGGGCCTTTCTGAGATGCTTCTTATTAGAACCTACTGCATAAATTTTATCTCTTTTCCCGCTAGTGGGGAGTGGTCGGGTGGTGCAAAGGTGTGGTGTATCTTACATCACTAGGGCATCCAACTGTTATTGGCTTACAGTTTGGCAAGGCCTACTATCCTTGTAGCAGATAAGGGTAGAGGGGAAATGTTTTTATTTCTTCTGTTTGTTCACTTTCATTCCTGTTCTTCTTTCTTCCCTGTTCCTCTCTTTCATCTCCTCTTCTATATTTTTTCTCTCTTTTTCTGGGAGATGACACAAGATGACCCAAATGGGTTGAGATGTTGTTAAACCCCAACACAATGAATCAGTCAGTTTCCTCACTAGTGGCAACTTTTGTCATCTGCTGATAACCTTTGCAAACAGTTTGGACCAGATCAGTGGTGCGAAGGTGTCGTGTATCTTATGTCACCGGGGCGTCCAACTGATATTGGCTTACAGTTGGGCAAGGCCTGCTATCCTTGTAGCAGGTAAGGGTAGAGGGGGAATGTTTTTATTTCTTCTGTTTCTTCACTTTCATTCCTGTTCCTCTATCTTCCCTGTTCCTCTCTTTCATCTCTTCGACTGTCTCTTCTATCACTCTTCTCCCTTTCTCTGGGAGACGACACAAAATGACCCACAAGGGTTGACGTGTCGTTAAACCCCAACACAATAATAACAATGGACCAGATCAGGCCTGACATTTTGTTTGACACTCTGATGATATTCCTGATTTTTTTTTTTTTTTGGAAAAAGTAAATTTTAAAAAACAAATCCACACACTACAAAAAAACATGCAAAATTACGCAGCATGCAAAGAGTTAATGGGAGAAAAGATAAAAAAATATTTGCATTTCCTGCTTTTTTAGAGTTCTGGCATACACATAATGTATGCTTTGGCACAAAAGTAAATACAAAATTGTCTTCTGTGAATACCCTATTAATCTTGTTATGGTATGGATATATTTTTAGCTCGCCTGTACGAAGTACAAGGAGAGCTATTGTAGTCACCCCGGTCGTCCGCGTTTGCGTTCCCGTTCCCGTCACACTGCGTTAAAGTTTTTCAAATGCTTATATCTCAACAGTCACTCCTCACAGACATCAAATTTGGAACTTAGGTACCTTGGAGGGTCTTCTGAGATTCCAAGAGAATAAACCCCTGGGTTCATGCCCCTGGTCGGGGCTAGGGGTCAGAATCTAGGACACCTTTGTAATACTGTGTTAAAGTTTTTCAAATTCTTATATCTTGACTTTCACTCCTCATAGAGCATTCATATTTAGAATTTGGGTACCTGGAGAGTCTTCTGAGATTCCAAAAGAACATACCCCTGGGTTCATACCTCAGGGTGGGCCTTAAAGTGGGGCTAGGGGTCAAAATCTAGGACACATTTGTAAAATCTTATATGCCTACAGGTTAAAGACACAACTGGTTATACATCAGCTAACTATGTGACATCAGTTTAAGTGTAAGAGAGTGAAGGTCATGGTGACCTACATTTTACGGTACAGGTCACCTAGATTTCACGGTCCAGTGATTTTGCCTTATATCTTGAATACTATTTGTTGGATAAATGTCACACCTGGGATATTACTTCCATGTGACCCAATGAATGACCACTTACTATATCTAGGTCATTGTGACCTATATTTCATGTTTCAGTGATTTTGCCTTATATCTTGAATACTATTTGTTGGATAAATGTCACACCTGGGATATTAGTTCCTTGTGACCTGATTATTGACGTCAAAACATATATCTGTTGGTGTGACCTATATTTCATGGTTCAGTGATTTTGCCTTATATCTTGAATACTATTTGTTGGATAAATGTCACACCTGGGATATTAGTTCCTTGTGACCCGATTATTGACGTCCAAATATATCTCTGTTGGTGTGACCTATATTTCATGGTTCAATTATTTTGCCTTATATCTTGAATACTATTTGTTGGATAAATGTCACACCTGGGATATTAGTTCCATGTGACCCAATGAATGACCACTTACTATATCTAGGTCATTGTGACCTTTATTTCATGGTTCAGTGATTTTGCCTTATATCTTGAATACTATTTGTTGGATAAATGTCACACCTGGGATATTAGTTCCTTGTGACCCGATTATTGAAGTCCAAATATATCTCTGTTGGTGTGACCTATATTTCATGGTTCAGTGATTTTGCCTTATATCTTGAATACTATTTGTTGGATAAATGTCACACCTGGGATATTAGTTCCATGTGACCCGATTATTGACGTCAAAATATAAATCAGACCACTTACTACATCTAGGTCATTGTGACCTATATTTCATGCTTCAGTGATTTTGCCTTATATCTTGAATACTATTTGTTGGATAAATGTCACACCTGGGATATTAGTTCCTTGTGACCTGATTATTGACGTCAAAATATATCTCTGTTGGTGTGACCAATATTTCATGGATCAGTGATTATGCCTTATATCTTGAATACTATTTGTTGGATAAATGTCACACCTGGGATATTAGTTCCATGTGACCCAATGAATGACCACTTACTATATCTAGGTCATTGTGACCTATATTTCATGGTTCAGTGATTTTGCCTTATATCTTGAATACTATTTGTTGGATAAATGTCACACCTGGGATATTAGTTCCTTGTGACCCGATTATTGACGTCAAAATATATCTCTGTTGGTGTGACCAATATTTCATGGTTCAATTATTTTGCCTTATATCTTGAATACTATTTGTTGGATAAATGTCACACCTGGGATATTAGTTCCATGTGACCCAATGAATGACCACTTACTATATCTAGGTCATTGTGACCTTTATTTCATGGTTCAGTGATTTTGCCTTATAATTTGAATACTATTTGTTGGATAAATGTCACACCTGGGATATTAGTTCCTTGTGACCCGATTATTGAAGTCCAAATATATCTCTGTTGTTGTGACCTATATTTCATGGTTCAGTGATTTTGCCTTATATCTTGAATACTATTTGTTGGATAAATGTCACACCTGGGATATTAGTTCCATGTGACCCGATTATTGACGTCAAAATATAAATCAGACCACTTACTATATCTAGGTCATTGTGACCTATATTTCATGCTTCAGTGATTTTGCCTTATATCTTAAATACTATTTGTTGGATAAATGTCACACCTGGGATATTAGTTCCTTGTGACCTGATTATTGACGTCAAAATATATCTCTGTTGGTGTGACCAATATTTCATGGATCAGTGATTATGCCTTATATCTTGAATACTATTTGTTGGATAAATGTCACACCTGGGATATTAGTTCCATGTGACCCAATGAATGACCACTTACTATATCTAGGTCATTGTGACCTATATTTCATGGTTCAGTGATTTTGCCTTATATCTTGAATACTATTTGTTGGATAAATGTCACACCTGGGATATTAGTTCCTTGTGACCCGATTATTGACGTCAAAATATATCTCTGTTGGTGTGACCAATATTTCATGGTTCAATTATTTTGCCTTATATCTTGAATACTATTTGTTGGATAAATGTCACACCTGGGATATTAGTTCCATGTGACCCAATGAATGACCACTTACTATATCTAGGTCATTGTGACCTATATTTCATGCTTCAGTGATTTTGCCTTTTATTTTTAATTACTATTTCATGGAGAATTGTCATACCTGGATTATTATATCTATGTGACAAAATGATTTACATACAAATACATCTAGGTCAGTGTGACCTATATTATATGGCTTAATAATAAAAATGTTACAATATAAAATGTACCCAGCAGGCGAGCTGCACTGTCCTACGACAGCTCTTGTTATGAAATATTGTTGTGGCATTTGGGAATATTAGATTAATTCAGACATTGCTCCAAATAAGAGAGGGTATCAGGTAAATATTTTTCTTATTTCTCCATGAAAACATACATTGTGGGAACTCATTTGAAGTGCCTAAATGAGGCACTTCAAATGAGTACCACAATATATGTTTTTGTGGAGAAATAAAAATAAAATATCAATGATTTTTTATTGCCAAAAAAAAAAACAACAAAAAAACAAACCCTTATCTAGAGCAATGTCAATTTCAGTTCAGCACCAACATGTACCTTGTACTCACTCACTAAAATGTTATAGTTTTCTTACACACTTTCTATTGTTTTCCTTCCTTTTCACATTTTAGTATGTCAGTGATTTATATTTCTTGATTTACACATGCTTTTAGTGGATCAGAGGACTTATTGACCCTTAACCCTTGACATGCTGAATAAATTAAGATGCCACGCCCACTTCTAATTTTCAGCCAATCAGATTACTTGATTCAAGTTGTTCATACAAATTCAAATACTTAATGACAAACAGTACAGATCCAGATCAACTGATCTGGATCTACACTGTTTGCAAAGACAGGGTATATCCGGGTTCAGCAGGACAAAGGTTAAAGTGCAAAGCAAATTTGTAGCTAAGAACATTCTATTTTTACTTATTTATTTATTTTTTTTTTTTTTTCAGATCAAATAAGATGATCCACATGAAATGTTTAGTCTTATTTTCTCTGAAAAAAATCATTAAAAGTGTCATCTGCTGTAGTTATAATCAGCACTTGGGTTAAGGAGGACTTTCCACAGAATTCTTATTATGTTTACTGAGTTTTGAAACCACTTTCCACAGAATTCTTTTTATATACAGGGTTTGAAACAGTTTATTTAAAAACAACAATCACAGATTACAACAACAAAGAAAAAAAAATGTATTCGCTAAGTATTGTGAAAGAAAAGAATATTTAGCATAGAAATTTGCCTATAATGTGATCCTTATTTCTTTGATATGTTTTCTAATTTTCATCTGTCAGATTAAGGTAAAAATTACAAGCTTTCAGTGACTAGTCTGTCAACCTAAAAAATACAACACCAATAATTTGCAGGCCATTTTACAAAGAGAGTACAAGTTGCCAATTTTTGTGAATTTATTATTAGCATGTTGAATGTTTGAGTACCCTATAAAGGAGAGACTTGCTAACAGTTTGATTTGAACATCATTCGGTGTTTTTTTTGTTTTGTTTTTTTTTCCATATCAGTGCATTGTGCATGACAAAAGGATTTTTTCAGCAGCAGGATTAGTTGAAAGTATTATGTTATTGATATGCTGTTAGTCTAGCCGACTATTTCATCTGTTCCTATGAAATGTTTTATAAAATGTAAAATATTTTACTATATGCAGTTGTAATAAAATTAGGGCTGTTCTATTTAAATTGGTAGAGAGGAAGGAAGGCAGCAGTAAATTTAACAGATCAGTTAGAGGTGTTATAGAGGCTTGAAAAGGTAAAATTGAGTATAAAATTCTGTGATGTCTTTGTAAAATATTCATGACAGAATGTAAAATCACTGGGTACCAGTCATAGAAATCACTAGAAACCAACCATAAAAGATTAACCCTTGCCATGCTGAATAAATTAAGATGCCACACCCACTTCTAATTTTCAGCCAATCAGATAAGTTGATCGCGGTTGTTGATACAACTTCACATACTTAATGGCAAACAGTGCAGATCCAGATCAGTTGGCTTCTGAAGAAGCCAACTGATCTGAATCTACACTGTTTGCAAAAGCAGGAACAAGGTTAAATTGGGAGGGGGTAGGGGCTGGGGAGTGTGGTCAGTCACCAGAAAATCTGCCTTCCTCCTTACTCACCTGTTGAAAATGGACCAGCCCTTAAACTGTTGTTGTGCATGTAACAGGAGTTTGGTGTTGAGTCAGACCCTGAACTGTCTGACGATGCTGACATTGATGACACTGGTTCAGAACAGGTATATTCGGAAGATAAAACAAGAAAACAGACCATTTTAGTGATTTACAAAATTGTACATTGATATAAATCAGAGCTCAGCCATATTACTTATTTATTTGGAGATTGATCAAAAAATAATTTCTATGGTCATTCTCCCCTTCCTCAGATTCAAAGACGGTTGTAGTTAAGGGCAAAAATAAATGCACAAAGTTAACCACAAAGATGACTAAGTCTACCGTGGAAGTGCGAGTAGTTTAAATGACCCACTCAACATGACCTAAACCATGTTGACTGGACCATTAAACTCAAATTCAATTCAAATTAACCTAAATTCAGAGGAAGTGCATTTGTAATGCATTCCCAGCTTTGAAAATTAGTATGGTAAATGTCTAAAATTTCATACACCAAGATTACTGACAAAATATTGTATGCAAACAGTGCAGACCTAGATCAGACTGCTCCTGAAGCAGTATGATCAGGGTCTATACTGTTTGCCTAGAAAGCATATACCATATTCCACCTAATTACCACTCTGTGCAGTGAGGTTTTTTCAAAATAACTAGAAAAAAAATTGTAATATATCCACCTAATAAGGACACTCTTTGGAAAAAGATCAGCAGTGGACTTTATAGAAGTATTATTTAATGATGCTTATGTGATTTTTTTTTTTTTTTTTTTTTTTTGGTTTTTCTGTATAAAAAGCATGTGTTGTGGGCACTTATTTGAATTGTCTGGATAAGTCTACAAGAGCATATGTTTTTGGTACTCATTTGAATTGCCTCAACTTGTTGAGGCAATTCAAATGAGTACGAACAACATATGCTTTTATAAAGAAGCAGATAAAAATGCATTGCTGTAATCTGAACACTTATGAAATGCTTGACTGTACGCCGATAGGGTCATGTGAGGTATTTAGATCTAATACAGTATTTTGAAATACATATTCTTTACTACAGTTTGTAAGAATCCAGGCAATCTATCATGAAATGATGATAATGATAATAGACACTCTTTGAGACTGAATCTTTAAATGGTTTGTAGTGGTTATTATATTTGAAATTGGTACTTCTAGTAGGCTACTGGTTTGGTATCCCTGTGGGAATAGTTGTGTTTTGTCTTAGACAAAGGGCACTTACATGCAAACAGTGAAGATGTGAATCGGCTTGTGCAGATCAGCCTGATTAGGACTTTTCTTTTTTGCCATTGATGTCTACAGAATCAGAATAGTGAAGGCAAGATAAGACTTTCAGGGGAGTTTGTAAGGAAGGAGTGTTTGAATAAAAATCTGGGATAATTTTCTCTACTGTTCCCTAGAAGTCTGCTGTGGATACTCAGTAGAAGTGCATTGGTGATATGCTGCTAAGGAGTACCCGTAATATACTCAACAAAATAAGGGTCACTTAGAGCAATTTCCATATATGCAAACTTTGACAGAGTATATGGGCAAAACCACAGAAGATATTGAAATATTGTTGATTGTTTCTTAAAGTGGAACCCGAAAAGGAGTGTTTCCAAAAACAAATTTTAAAAAGAAAAATTTCATTTTAAAATTTGTAAAAATGCTACTTTTTACCCAAAAATGGAAAGTTGAATATGATAAGTAATGTCGACTTCAAACTGTGAATAAATCATAGAGAAAGCTGTACTTTCAATCTAGAAACTTACATTTTCCTTCAGGTACCCTCTATAGATTATTCATGGTCTCTGGGGAATCATTGAGGCAATTTTAGCCTTTTACAGGATTGATCTCTTTTTCTGGCCATATCCATGTGTCTTTTACTCCTAAGAAAATGGAATTTGCAAGATTGTGTTTGGGGCAAGTCAGTGTTTTTACTAAAAATAGAAAATTTAAGATATTCAGAAAAAAACATCATTTTGGGGTAAAAAGTAATTTTTCAGAAATTCCCATTTTCTTAGAATCTTCTAGGCTGACAATGTTCACGCTATTGACACTTTGGTAGCTGAACATATTGTACCGGCATGGTGGCTCAGTGGTAGAGCATCCGCTTTGTGACCGGGAGGTTGAGGGTTCGATCCCCGGCTGGGTCATACCAAATACTTTAAAAATGGCACTAGCTGCTCTTTTGCTTGGCGCTCAGCATTAAGAAAGTAGAGCTAGAACTGGTCAGCTCAGTGTCAGTATAATGTGACTGGGGGGAATATCATGTCAAAGTGTCTGGGACGTGATATTTCAGTGAGGTAGCACTCTAAAAATGAGCATTGAGCTCCCTGCCACATCCAGACACCATAGTGATATGACTGAAAGATTGCTGAAAGCAATGTTATGCCCAAATAAAACAAACAAAAGCGGATCATATTGCTAATTTGTTGAGGTTTTTGAAATGGGCTTGCAAATAGTAGTATTGCCCACAGAATAATTTTAACAACTGACGGGTCGCATTTGAATGTTAATCAAAGGGAAACTGAAACTGGTGACCCTTTAATTATTTTGTTGAGTATATATACTACCATTGGCAGAGAAATTAAAGAAAAACTATTCCAGAATTCTTATCAAATATTCTTCCCTAAAAAATCTGCTGGACTGTGCAGCTGTGCAGGCTGATCTGGGCCTTTGCTTTTGATATTTCCTTTAACCCATTGAAGGCTGGTGACCCCTAAACCAGGGCTTCCGTTAAGCGGACGTACGACGTATATTACGCCCTGAGATTGCCACCGGACGTCCAAATTGAACTTCAAAGACGTACCGCGGACTTCCAAAATTTCTTTTGTCCGTCCGAAATTGATACCCGAGACGTCCAAAAATTGTCAAAAGGCGTGCCCACTTTTAACCAGTTAAGCTTGCCCCGCCTACTTACCGGAAATTCGCTACCTGTGTTGACTGAGCTTTAAGGACGTCCCACTTTCTGATTACGGGAGTTTTATTGACAGCCGTGTCAAGTGTCGCGGCACCCTTTTGATGGCTGCGTGATCATGGCGTGTATTTGTCACACGTGCTGAATTGATTAATTGATGTTTTTATGATTAAATGTTCTACTGAGACCCCGAAAATATTTGTTGAAATTATATGAAGTCATTATTATTTTTTAATATTCACGTCTTAAAACCTTAAATTATTATTTTGCTAAGAACGTGTGTCACCTGCAACACTTCCGGGAATTGCCGAGTGAAATTCTATAAATAAATAAATAACAATTATGCACAGAACGCAAATTGAAATCTATTCGAATTTAGAAGCTTACGTTTGTCATGACAACAAAAGCAATTTTTCAAATGAAAAGAAAACATATTTTTCGTCAAAATTTTCGGAAAACCTGTTTCTAAATGCGTAGCCTTGTTCAAGTTGCGCTGTTTACCAGCGTGGAAAAGACGCAAAGTAAGTCTAAGTATAGGCGATTTGCCATGGTTTTGCTTGCTTTTCTCAGCAAACAAACGTTTTGCTGTTGGTATTTCATTGAGAGCTGCCTTTAATTTGTTTGTTGTTGCACGAGGCGGCTCCGTTTTCCCGCAATTTTTGTGAAGTAAGCAACTCGTTCGCTCGTGTTGATCAGCTTCAATCCGAACAAATATTTCATTAAATACATTTCTGCAAAATAATTTCAGCATAGTTTATTTTTAAGAAAACATGTTTTGGGTGTTTTCTCTCATGTATTTTCTTTTCTTTTTTCTTTCTCTGGGCGTTGAAAACGAATGCGAAGTTGTACCAATGTTGATGCTTTCTCTAAGGTCCGACATACAAGTACAGGCTTTCCAAAAAGATGCGATCGAATTTTAATAAGCGATAAGGACATTTTTAAAACACATCTAAGAGAAGCGTATATCATGATGATACTGTGTGACACTGAAGTAAGAATCTGTGTTCTACTAAAGAAAGGGCAGACCGCCGCAGCACGGAAAAAAAGTGGGACTTCCTAGATTTTCCTGTGGGACTTCCAAATTTGAGGGGTAGGAAGTCTGGGACTTCCTGAGTCTGGAAGTTAATGGAAGCCCTGCTAAACAGGTTACTTGCAAACAGTGCGGACCCAGATCAGATGCTGCTTTATGCAGCATCTGATCAGAGTCTCCACTGTTTGCAAATAGTTCAACCATTTTTCTTTATGAATATCCTAAAATTGAAAATGGACTCTTCCAATATATAGCGTGGGAGAGTTTATTTAGCCTTTAATGGGTTAAAACCATGTTGGCATTATGTGGCAGTAGGTCTTCTCTCCTTACTTTTTCCCAGGGGTTTAGAATGGTAATTTTCTCTTTCCCATTCTTCTTATGGTTACTGTAGTCACCCTAAATGAAGCATGGCCAAGCAGTTAGTGTTCCTGACTTCAGATCATAAAGTTCAAGGTTCCTCATTGCATAACCGGCCTCGTTGTCTCTTTTGGATGCTCGTCCCGACTGGTGATCAGGAGGTTGCGGGTTCAACCCCTGCCTGGTCGGCAACAGTCATTCATGGAGATTTGATTATGAAATACTTTCTGTGGTCATTCTCTCCCTTCCGCTGATTCAAGAAGGGCAATTACCAGTTTCTGGCGAAAGAATGTGCACAATACTGGTTAACAACTTAGAGGACTATTTAGCCTGCCCAGTGAAAGTGTTGTTGGGTGAACTGACCGCGCTGGACATGACCCCTTTGGTTTGACTGGACTGTAAAACCTCAACACAAACACAAATAAAATCCTCATTGCATAAAGCCTTTCATTATCACCTTTATAGGAGACAATGGTTTAACCCTTTAAGTGCTAAGAAAATCTGCATCTGAAAATATCGTCTGTTTATGTCATCTGCTGAATAGTCTAGCAAACTTTTCAAACCTATTTTTGCATACAGGCAAACTGTGTGGACTCTGATCAGACTGCTCCTAAAGGAGCAGTCTGATCTGGGTTTGCACTGTTTGCAAAAATGACTTTTAAAATTACAAGCAGATGACAAAGCAGATGACATTGTTGTGATTAGCAGTTTAAGGGTTAAATAATACATGTATTGAAAGTGACATGAAATGCCAAAGTGTGATCATTTACCCTGGACATTTAGATGCCACAATGCCTTACCATACTTGTTGTAAAATTTGAACAGGCTGATTTCGATATGTCTAAAACCTGCTAGATGAGTGTTCACGATCAGATGCCATATTCTGCTGCATCAGATCTGGATCTACACTGTTTAAGCCTGTTTTTCTGAACACTTACCGTAAATATGGTAAGACAAATGGCATTTGGTGGTTCAATTTGAAATTTGAGAAGTAACTACTGTGAGAAATTGTACCTTATAATGTATACCCAGTGAAGACTCGGACTACTGTGCTTTCAAAATCTTTCAGAAAGTCACTTTACGCTTGGTGCTTTACACAGAGGAAGTAAATTTGCAAACTTTTGTAATGATTTAATGCAAAACCATTTGTCATAACTACCTTATGCACAAAAAACTTTATTCTAGTTATTGATTTTAAAAAATCAAATATTTTCACTTTTTTTTTCATAGTGCCCATAGTAAAAAAGAAATGAATGCAAATTATACAGAAATCTGTAGGGTAGGTAACTTGGAGGCAGATTTTTGACAAAATTCCCTTGGTCAATTTTTCTGAAATTTTCTTTATCCCCCTTCCATTGTCTAGATATGACTTGAATAATATTAAATGAGACATCTGCAAAGACTGATGGGTATTTGAATGAGTTTTGCTCTATGGATGAGTCTTCACTGGGCACACGTTATAAGGTACATTTTCACACGATGCTGTTCATTAACCCTTGTCATGCTGAATAAATTAAGATGCCACACCCACTTATAATTCTCAGCCAATCAGATTCCTTGATGAGATTGTTGATATAAATTCAGATACTAAATGGCAAACAGTGCAGATGCAGATCAGTTGGCTTCTTCAGAAGCCAACTGATCTGGATCTACACTGTTTGCAAAGGCAGGATATGTATAGTTCAGCAGGACACGGGTTATGTGGTTCTGAAATTTTGCAGTTTTATGGGAAGTTGGCTTTACTTATTTACCCACAATATTTCAACAGAACT
Source organism: Anodontia alba (assembly GCA_964016985.1). Taxonomy (NCBI): domain Eukaryota; kingdom Metazoa; phylum Mollusca; class Bivalvia; order Lucinida; family Lucinidae; genus Anodontia; species Anodontia alba. Next base: position 49,984,684 of record OZ024836.1, read on the forward strand.
TATTGCATGTGCTAGCTTTGCAGGCCCAGATCAGCCAGAGTTGATCAGGGACTTCATTTCCAGCTTACAGAATTGGTGGCTACTGTAGAATGTATTGACAGTCAGTTGGATGGGTTTTTAAAAAAAAATTGTCCCTTAAAATAGTGATGTCCACGTGGATGGGCATCGGTGGGTGCGGGCGTCCGGCATCATCTGAGATTTACCTTTTGGTTAACCTTTTGTCAGAGTTATATGTTATACCTTTATTCTTTGATGTATTGCTTTCATATTTGGTAGGGATGAAGAGGAGGACCAGTAGATGTTTCACGAGCCAAGAGAGACAATGCTTACTTTCTTTGTTATTTAAAAACCTGTCCATAATGCCATTAGGCGTTTTTCTTGTTCATGAACAGTTGACTGATCTATAGTCTAATTCACTGTTATTGTGGACATGCATTTCAGCTTTTTGTGCAAAAAGTGTCTGGACTTCAGTTACAAATATACCACTTATAAACAAAAGAAATAAGTAAAATTTTGAGTTTACACCTGTTTCTTCAAACTTTCCTTGTGACAGAAACTCGTCAGACTAATTTTGAATGACGTTTTCAATGTTTTACTTTTGCTGGATACCATTTTGAATGATGTCAGAAAAGCTTAATGCTGAGGATGTCATAAGTGAATAGTGATTTTAGTCAGTTACTTGGAAATAATTGATAAGTATAATAATACAGAAACAAATACATTATAAAAAACAATTATTGTTTTTTTTTATTATTATTATTATTTAAATGTAGCTATACAGCACCTTTGATTTGTGTGTGTAGTGGCTCAGAAAAGAACTACATAGGCCTTCAGTTTTTTAATAGCAGAAGAGCCACTTTCTCAAATATATATATTTTTTTTCCTAGAAATAGGATTTCACATTTTATTTCATTGTGGTTGTTGGACCACATCGTCTTTCATTTTGTAGAGGGCATTGACAAACCATATCAAACTTGAAATTACTATAAACTATAAGGAGGTTTGGCCTCCCTTCATAGATGCACACCTCAGTGGTATGAAATGTCAAGAATTCTTGTTTATTCTTGTTTAACAATTCTGTTCAACCTCTATAGAAATGTGTGTATCATCTAAAACCCATAAGTCAGTACCAGCACACTCTTCAGATCAGACGCCGCAGAAAAACGGCGTCTGATCGGGGTCTCCACTGTTTGCAAATAGTTTAGCCATTTTTCTCTAAGAATATGTAAATCTCACAGCCAGATATACCTAAAATTGAAATTGGACTCCTCAGTATATAGTGTGGATGAGTATTCAGTATACAATGGGCCAAATGTTATTCAGTGTAACTGAGACTGTTATTGCTGTACATGTGTTTCCAATACTATTTGAGGAGCAACATAAGAAAAAGTACCTTTAGACATGTGCAAATTTAAAGGTGTATGCTGATCAGATCTAGATCTTCCTTGAGCGCATTTGGATAGCTAAGGATAACAAAGACTGGTTAGACTGCATGGATGAGCAGGCTGATTTGTGTCTCAGTTGCGGGCACATGTCAGACGTTATGTTTTCTCATGTTGTGGCTCACTTTGCTGATCTGAGTCTTTATGGGGGCATAATGCAGTCTTGTAAGAATTACCGGTACTGTGCCCCAGCTCAGATATCAATACTTTTTGTTTGGCTGGAGGGTGGTCTGTTTTCATGAAAGTGCACTCTACAGATGAGAGAATGCAAACAAGGAAGAGCTTGGTCTGTAAGTGTATACATGTTTAGAGTGGATTTATGGGGTTATGTACAAAATAGGAGCCTCATGATAATGTCACACTTGTAACTCTTTGCATGCTGGGTGATTTTGCACGCACTTCTGACATCTCTGGATGTTTTTACAATTAACTTTTTTAAAAAAATCTTTCAGGAGTACCATCAGAGTATCAAACAGTTTGGCTCCAGATCAGGCCCGACATGTTGTCAGGCCTGATCTGGGTCCAAACTGTTTGCAAAGGTCATCAGCAGACAGCAAAAGTCGCCACTAGCGGGAAAAGAGTTAACCCTTAAAGCTGCACGTCTGTGTAGTCTGATGCATCATGAAAACATGCCTGTATAATATTGACCCCCTTAAACCCCACTTTTATATAGTAAAACTGGGGATTACAGGGTATACATTGTTTTTCTTATTTCTGCTCTAAACTGCCTCGTCGAGGCGGTTCTAATAAGTACGCACAATCTATGTTTTGAGCAGAAATATGAAAAAAATCAGAATTTTTTATCTAAAAATTTTCATTTTTTTGGGGGTGGTAAAATTTTCAGTATATTTGAATAGGCATGTTTTCATAATGCAGTCTTGGCAAGCCATTCTGTGGGTAGTCAAGGATCCAAAATGTCTAAGGCAGACGGCAAACACTCTGATATATACTGCTCATATGCACAGGCTGATCCGTGTCTGCTGGGAACTTATGCAGTCTTGTAGGCAATGCTGTGTCCTGGCTCATTTTTTTTGTTTTTTTTTTTCTTCATGCTGTAGGCACTCATTAGATGCATCTCAGCAAGATGCATCTAATGAGTTCCCACAAAACTTTAACTCTAGTCATGCTGAACCCAGATAGATCCTGCCTTTGCAAACATTGTAGATCTGAAGAAGCCAACTGATCTTGATCTGCACTGTTTGCCTTTAAGTATTTGAGTTTATATCAACAGTCAGGATTAAATAATCTGATTGGCTGAAAATTAAAAGTGGGCGTGGCATCTTAATTTATTCAGCATGACAAGGGTTAACATGTTTTGAATGATGTTAAGGAAAAAAATCTTACACAGATACCCCTTTTATCTGGAGTTATGTTGGCATAGTCTGATTAGGGTCTGTTCTGGTCACATATCATTCAGTTACTTTAAGTTAAGCAAAAAACTTATTTTTTGTTCACAGAGACTGGAGCCACCACGGGTACCCCAACAACCACAGAGAACGTCTCCACCAAAAGAACCACAAGAAGCAGAACAACCACAGTTAGGAGCAAAAGAAATTGCTGATCTAGAAAAAGAATTAGAACTCGATTTAGAAAACTTAGATGTTAATGATGCAGTTGTAAGTATAGATCTGTGTGTTTGATAAGAAACTCGGCCATAATTGATACAGGTTGATTTTGGGGTAAAATATGGTACCATAATTGATACAGGTTGATTTTGGGGTCAAATATGGCACCATAATTGATACAGGTTGATCTTGGGGTAAAATATGGTACCATAATTGATACAGGTTGATCTTTGGGTAAAATATGGTATCATAATTGATACAGGGTGTTCTTGACCATAATTGATACCGGTTCATCTTGGGGTTAAGTATGATACCATAATTGATACAGGTTGATTTTGGGGTAAAATATGGTACCATAATTGATACAGGTTGATCTTGGGGTAAAATATGGTACCATGATTGATACAGGTTGATCTTGTGGTAAAATATGGTACCATAATTGATACAGGTTGATCTTGGGGTAAAATATGGTATCATAATTGATACAGGTTGATCTTGGGGTAAAATATGACACCTTAATTGATACAGGTTGATCTTGGGGTAAAATATGGTACCATAATTGATACAGGTTGATCTTGGGGTAAAATATACAATGTAGTACCATAATTGATACAGGTTGATCTTCATCTGTGCATTTAGCTGATGCACAAAACAAGTAGACTTATTTGGTTGTATTGGCACTGGTGAACAAAGCTTACTTTCTTTGACTTTAATAATGCTTTATAAAACAGTCTAGAGCTGAGGTTTTGTCTAAGGAGACTTTGTAACAGTTTTCTGCTTATTTCTGTTTAACAATAATGCTTAGGTTAGGGGTTTTTAAGCTCAGTATGTGTATCTGTGCAGTAATGGTAGTTTGTGATAATGCACCAATATTGGTGAATAAATTATTGTTTTGAGATGTGATGCCAAAAGTTGCGAGGGTCCTTTGATATCTCTAACCTGTGGCAGTATTAACCTACGTCAGTACAGTAACCTTATACTGTATATATAGCTATAAATACTTCGAGTCATTTTTAGTTGTGTACCCTTAAAATAGGCATTTTTATTATCCACAGTTCAAAACTTGACAAATTTTTACATGACCTCATCGCCCTAAGGTATCATCAAAAGCAACAGCCCGTAACAGCAGCATTGGAAAACATCAGAATAAGTGTGCAGTATCAAGTAAGCATGCCGATACTGAGTGATATCTGCATGCTAGCTCGTCAGATTTGATTGCACATTTTTAATCATTCAAAGACTTTAAAAATGGTATTAGCTGCTCTTTCGCTTGGCACTCTGCATTAAGAAAGTAGAGCTAGAACTTGGGTCAGCTCATCAGTGTCAGTATAATGTGACTGGCTGGAATATCATGTCAGAGTGTCTGGGGCATGATATTTCAGTGAGGCAGCACTCTAAAAGTGAGCATTGAGCTCCCTGCCACATCCAGACATCGTCACAATATGACTGAAAGAGTGTTGAAAGTGACATTAAGCCCAAATCAAACAAACAAACTATCAGTAGTTACAGCTATAAATTTTATTCCTGCACAGGTGGACATATAGTAATTGCACCATCCATGATTTTGTGTCTTCTCTCAGAACAATGTTGTGTATGAAGAAATGCCAAAAAGAATTGACAAAAATGTGCCCCACAATAATGTCACATCTAGAAACCATCACAATATGACTAAATGATTGTTGAGAGTGTTGTAAAATCTGATTAAAACAAACACAAACATATTGCCTGTGTAACTATGGATTAGTTTGTGTCCAGCTTTTACCTTCATGATGCATTATGAAAGTGTTCCAAAATTATTTGACAACTGTACTTTGAAGGTCAGTGTCACACTTTACTGATTGTTTTAGCCCATATCTGGCTTATGTCTGGGATTGGCTGCAACTTGTGATTGGAGCACTCCTTGGACTTTTCTTTTTATACACCCCCCCGCACACACACACACACACACAATGGCGGGTTTATGGTTTCACGTTGGACATACATGTGTCTGTCTGTCTGTCTGTTCATCCATCAGCTGTACCTCCGTCTGTCTGTTTTGTTTCCGGATGATAACTTGGGTAAACATCAGTGGATTTTCATCAAACTTGGTATGTGCATTGATATTGTGAAGATCTGGTTTAGGATTGCTAATGGGAAAATTTTGTCAAATTTTTACGGAGTTACCTGCCCGCGACATGATAATGGTGGGGTATTATAGTTCAACATTTTTATTGTTTTAAAACCTTGTGATGCATAAATAGATTTTAAAATACTGTTGCCTCATTATCTCATTATCTTAAACACTGATTTTTAGAACTCATATTACTGAATTACTGCTTAAGTCAAACTGAATAAATGACAGTATTAGTTTATATTGTCTATAGGCCCTTAAATTTAAGTTCCTTTATTTGGTAGGGTATTAACTGTTTTCTCTAGCTTATATTTGTTTGCAATATACTATACTTTATTAGGACCCTGGTATTACAGAACAGGTAATGTAGAGAACATGTAGCATTAGTTATATTATCGTAGATTGGGTTTTATTTGCACAAATTTTATTTTCCATATTAACTCTCAATCTCCCAATTTAAAGGTGAATAGATTAGATACTCATTCAAGGGATAGCACTCTGAACTGCAGGTATTTGCCTCGTTGAAGCATTGGCGTGGCTGAGGGGTTAGTGCTCGTTACTTTGGTTCACGAGGACCTGAGACCCAATCCAGCTAGATTTTGAACGAGATGAAAAACATCGAATCATCATCATTGCCTCCCTACTCAAAGAGCCTACTCTTAAGGAAAGAATTTACTCCACATGGGAGCAAATTCTTTCCTTAAAGGTAGACCTATTTGTTAAGAGAATCATGTAGCAACAAAATAAATTCTCTTCTTCGTGTGGAGAGAAACAACAGCTTTCAACTTAACCCTTAAAGTGCTAAGCAAATTTTAGCAAACAGCATCTAATTTTTTTCTTTTTTTTTTCAGAGACAATAAGACTTGATTTACATGAAATGTCAAGCCATATTTTCTCTGAAAACAAAAAGAACATAAAAATCAAAATATTGTATGCTGCAGTTTTGATTAGCACTATAAGTATTAATCCATTGAAGACTGGAGACCCCTAAACAGTTAACAGTGCAGACCCAGATCAGACTCTGCAGAACGCGGTGTCTGATCAGGGTCTCCACTGTGTGCAGATAGTTCAACAATTTTTCTTTAGGAATATCTATACCATATAGCCTGACATACCTAAAAGGGAAAATGGACTCTTCCAATATATAGTGTGGGAGAGTTTATTTAGTCTTTAATGGGTTAAGAGAGTACTTTCTATTTAAGTATTCCATTCACCTTAAATATTAGTGGACAGCCTTTTGAATATTTATTATTTTTCCTGTATAAACATTACTACTGTACTAATAACAGGGTCTGACATTTACCTGCAAATTATCAGCCTGAGATTAAATTATAGGGATCACCTCATTCGGAGACCATTCATGTGCACTTGTTGCCTTAATTTTAGATAATTCACAAGAAAAAAGATAAAAAAAAAAAAGGGGGGGGGGGGGGGGGGGGACAGGGAGTGGGAGTGATGCCAGTGGGAAGGAAGTGGGGGGAAAGAGTCAGATATTATAAAATGTTTGACATTATTTTAATTTAGAAAGATTAATTGCTTGACTAAATTAATGCAGGGAAAGGGGAGTAAAATGGCAGGTTTGCAAAGGGAGGTACCAAGCTTTTGCAAAGATACTTTACAAAATTATCATGCAAAATTTAACTGTTTAACCCTTGTCATGCTGAATAAATTAACATGCCACACCCACTATTTTTCAGCCAATCAGATTACTAGATTCAAGTTGTTCATACAAATTCAAACACTAAATGACAAACAGTGCAGATCCAGATCAGTTGGCTTCTTCAGAAGCCAATGAAGAAGCCAACTGATCTGGATCTACACTGTTTACAAAGGCAGGGTATATCTGGGTTTAGCAGGACAAGGGATAAGTTGCATTGGTTCTCTCAAAAGATATAGCACCCAAAGTTGAACGTTTTTTTGGCCTCCCTTGTCAGAGGAAAACCATACTTATAGAAAAGAATTTTATCCCCTTGAGTATGAATCCCTTTATTGAGAAGGGAAACAAATGTAGAGTGATCATACTTGGAATGTAATCATTGGCCTTGCTGGGTATGTATAGGGACTAAATACACTTTCAAGGGAGGCAACTTTGTAAAATGTTTAATTTCGCATCCCCTTCTGAAAAGAGTTCTGTAAAAGGAAAGAATTTGCTCCCCCTGGATATTAACAACCTGGATCTTCCTGGGAGCAAATTCTTTCTTTTTAGAGTGGACTCCTTTTCAGAAACAGATTGATAAGCAATCAGAGCAAATAGGAAGTCAGAGGTTTGCTCCCTTACCAAGACTGCTGAAAATCTGCAAAGTGTATTAACCCTTGCCCTGCTGAATCTGGATATGTCCTGGTTTTGCAAACAGTACAGGTCCAGATCGGTTGGCTTCTTCAAAACAAACTGTTCTGGATCTGTACTGTTTGTCATCAAGTACATGTATGTGAATTTGTATGAACAACCTGGATCAAGTAATCTGATTGGCTGAAAATTAGAAGTGGGTGTGGTATCCTAATTTATTCAGCATGACAAGGGTTGAGTCCCCTTAACATGTTTAATAGGTAGGAGATAAGTAGCATGTTAGCACTTATATTACATATTATTTCATCATCCCTGTAACCTCCTGACTAATTTCAGGTTGTGTGCCCTTAACTGATCACCTGCTAAACATTGGCTTCATTATGGTTGGGCTTAGTTTCATTTAGCATTGTATTTGAATCCTGATGCAAATAATTTCTGTATTTTTAGCACAGAATAATATTTGAAATTCTGTGTGTGCTGATAGACCAGAAAAATGCATTCTGCGAAGTTGTTGGATTTTTTTTTGCACCTGCGTTAGCATGGGCGACGTAGGCTTGCAAATTTCCGTTTTGTACTTATGTCCATCCTGTGTCCACCCTAGTTTTCACCCTAAATGAGTCTACAATCTGTAAAATTACAGTTAGTTTCATTTCACTGATTGTTTTGTCTCGCAGAGCTAAACAAGGGTGACAACTCACTCTTCTGGTGCTTGTATTCACATTTTAGTACACAGGTGTGACATCAACTACAAGAAGTTCTATTTTTTGTCTAAAATATTTAAAAAGTGTTTGCCTGTTGTCTCTAGAATTTTAAAGGTTGATAACCTACTTTTGATATAATCATACTTTTTGTTATCAGAAAATACTATTTACAAATGAAATTCAGTTGCCCCTTCCCAGTAAGCATTCTACATAAATCTATAGTGGGCTGTTATCAGCCCGTTAGCTAATCTGACAGGCCGATACCGGCCCGCTTTAGATTTATGTAGAATGCTAGCTGTGTTGTTTGTCATAAAATACTGCTGAGGACTGGTAAAAAACAATATTGGAAAGTCAGTTTAAAACAAAAGTGGAAACTCCAGGTTTTTGCTGCATCTAAAGCAGCTCAGCTTTTTGGCAAAAGAATGTGCACAGATTCTGATTAACCACTTACAGGACTAAGCCTGCACAGGAAAAGTGTGGTTAGATGAACTGACAGGCTGGACATGACCTTAACACTGTTAACTGGGCAACTAAACTCCAAATCAACATACCAGAGCAGCTCAGGTGTCAGCCTTTAAAAAGATGACAATAAAACTAACAGCTTGTGGTGATGGATGGAGTAATACAAAATTAGGGTTAGCCATTTGCATGGGTGGTAGTTAATCAACTGCCAGCACTCACTGTTGTGGGTGGTAGTGTGGTACCCCTCCTTCTCAAACTTTCTTATAGTTAGCCCTGTCATCATTGGGGTTTTGCATGAAGGTTCACCTCACTTGAAGGAAGTTCAGGGGTTGGGGCCTATTCCTCATCTAAACCATCCTTGTTTTCTTTTTCAACTCACTGAGAGATTGTTCAACAGTATTGTTGACGGTGTCTGTTAAACCTCAAAACAACAATTAAGCACAGGCTGATGATGAATTAATGAGATAATTCTCAGGGTTGTGGAATTATTAGGTTTTATAACTTGTCCAGGAACAAGTAAATGGTCAAAATCCACTTTTCCAACCAAGATTTACTTGCCTGAAAATTGACATTTTTCTTATTTTTCAATGAAAAGGTATGTTGTGTTAAGAGGAATTGATTTCAATGGGCAATTCTGTCCCTTTGAGTTGTTTTTGTCCCTCTGAAAATGTGTCTATTCTATAAGTAAAGATATTCTTTCCTTATAGATTAGACCCCTTTATCAGAAGGGGCTGGGTGGGCAGTAAAATGAACAGGAAGTCACAAAAGTTGTCTCTTGCAGAAATGGCAAAACAAGCAACCAAGTGAATCCATTTGCCTTAAAGACTCCATATTCCTCAAAAATAGTCATTTTATTCTCCAAGAAGGGTTTAATAAATTGATGTGTGCTATTAGTACAATCATAAAATGTGGCAACTGACAGCCTATAAAATTTCAGTCAGTCTCTCATTCTTGAAATGAAATGATTTTTTATCGTATCTCTGAATTAATGTTGCCAACATTATTTCAGAGATAAGATAAAAAATCATTTCATTTTTCATCCATTTCAAAAATCTTATAATCGTATTAATATCACATATTAATTTACTAAATCATTCTTGGATAAAAAAATGTCTATTTTTGAGTAATAGGGAGCCTTTAATGATAAAAATGAGATAAGAGAATATGCTGACCTGTGTAGTCTGATGATGGTTTCACCATCTTCCCTAGTGTCTACATGAGCCTTGTCACAGAAAAATGTGGCCATAATTTGTGCAAATGGATTGCAAAATTTGTCAGTTTCTGGCGAAATAATGTGCACAAGTACTGTTTAACCAGTTAGAGGACTAAGCCTGCCAAGGAAAAGTGTGGTTAGGTAAACTCAGCATGAACTTAATAGTGTTGACTGGGCAGTTAAATTGATGATGGCAAATCAGACTGAGCATCCACAGAGTTGGATCAGTGTCTTTTTGCTTGTTTTTTTTTTTTCTTCTCTAGGCACTACAGCTCATATTTGTATGATGCTGGTAGTGTATATCGAGGGTTGAGTGCAAGACTGGCGTAAGTCAGTTGGTTGTTTTTCCCCAAACCTAATCTCCTCACCATGAAGGCGTTATGAAGATTACAACATTTCTTTCTGTAAACAATGAAAATTTAGGTGCCATTGCTCGTATGAGCAATGGCACCTAAATTTGCATTGTTTACAAAGGGGTCCAAGTTGCCCCTAAACAAGGGTTTCAAAAATATGTTACCATAGTCTTGCGCTCAACCCTCGATATTATGTACATGTATATATGCTCTGGTCAAAAATTAAAGAAAAAAATATACATGTTTGCTTTTCATTAAATATGGTGTATGTTATTATCCAGACGCTTTTTTTTGTTTCCAGATGATAACTTGAGTAAATGTTAAAGGATTTTAACCAAACTTGGAACATACATTGATTTTAATGAGATGTGTTTCGGAATTGCTAATGGGCAAATCTTGTCAATTTATGACAGTTATCTGCCCACAACCTGATAAAGGCCGGGTATTATCGTTTTATGTTTTCATTTACAAGGGAAATAACTTAGTGACTGTATTTGCTTCCTGTATATTAAGACCTTTCTGATGAGCTGGCCTTGGTGGCTCAGTTGGATGTGCCGTCCGACTGGAAACCAGGAGGTCACGGGTTCAACCCCCGCTGTGGTCGGCAGCATTCTTTTGTTGAGATTGATCGTGAAATATTTTCTGCAGTCATTCTCTCCCTTCCGCTGATTCAAGAAGGGCAGTTGTCAGTTTCTGGCGAAAGAATGTGCACAGTTCTGGTTAACCGCTTACAGGACTAAGCCTGCCCAGTAAACATGTGGTGTGGTTAGGTAAACTGACTGCGCTCCACATGACCCCATTGGGTTGACTGGGCTGTAAACCTCAACACAAACAAACCTTTCTGATAAATGGATTATTCTTAAAGAATTTGCTCCAAGGCAAAGTCTTTCCTTTTAGATTAGACTCTTTTTCAGAAGAGAGACAAAAAAATAATTTTGACAGTTACCTGCCCAGAAAGTAAGCATTTTCCTTAACCATTTGGCTGGGCCTCAAAGACCTCTTTTCATTGGATGAAAATCAAGTCATGTGATATTTTTGTCTCTTTTCAGGATGTGAATTTAGATGAAGATTTGTTAGAAGACTAACTGTTAAATTTTTAAAAAGATGATCTATAATTTAATTGGTTATAATAAACTGTTGTCATGGTCATGGTTACAAAAGTTGTGGTGACATTATTGTCATGGTAACAAAAACTGTGATGAGTGTATTGGCATGGTAACAAAAACTGTGGTGACTTTATTGTTATGGTAACAAAGACTGTGATGGCTTCATTGTCATGGTAACAAAAATAGTCCACGGAAGTGGGTGAAACTGCATTATATATTATTGAATGCTCTATGTTAGTGCATTTCGAGAGACCATGGCCGTGCATTTCGAGAGACCATGGCCGTAAATAAGTATCTAGAAAATTAGGACTCAAATTTATCAACAAGAAATATTTATATGCAAGCGTTGGAATTGCATGGACACATAAGATTTTGTTTTTATCTGGATACCCTTTTTATCCAGAACTATGTCCAGATGAGCATATTTTTAGATAAAAGCATCAGGTAAATGTTTTTCTTAATTCTTTACAAAAGCATGTGTTTTGGGTACTCATTAGATGTGCCTTGGTGCTGGGCTTGTAATGAGTACCAACAACATATCTTTTTATAGAGAAATAAAAAAAAACATCAGGGCCCAGTTGTTCAGAGCATAGTTAGCTTAACAAGCTCGTTAAGGGTCATTTCGTTGACTGTTTTAGTGGATTCAATACACAGTATTCTGATATTTTTGCTGAAAAAATGTGAGTAGCTTTTGCACTGCAAAAGCTACTCACATTTTTTCAGCAAAAAATTTAAGCATATTAGCGTATCACTCTATGTAAATTTTAACAAATGGTTAACTAACTACGTCATTAGCTTTGAACAACTGGACCCAGTACTTTTTGGTTAGAAAAAAAAAAGCCTTATGCAGATGAGTTGTTATTTTGGAGAGGGATTATCTATTAATGTTGATTATTTCACTTAAGGTGCATTATCTCCTTTCATGTGATGAAACTTGTTGTGGTGTAAATTGTGATTTTGGTCAGGTTAAAGGTATGGAAAATATTCCTGTGATGTCAGAAGCATACAGATGGCCAAGGAGTTAGTGCTCACAACCTTTGATCATGAGGTCCGGTGTTGGAATCCCACTGGAGGTAGAATTCAGCTTATGACTATAGGGGGCTTTGTTGCTCGGAGCCTTTCATTATCACCCTTCCGTCATCTCAATATGCTGGTCACGGTGGCTCAGTTGGATGCCCATCCGACTGGTGATCAGGAGGTTGCGGGTTTGATCCCCATCTGGTTGGCAACATTCTGTCATGGAGATTGATCATGAAATAATATCTACAGTCATTCTCTCCCTTCTGCTGATCCAAGAAGGGCAGTTGTCAGTTTCTGGCGAAAGAATGCGCACAATACTGGTTAACTACTTAGAGAACTAAGCCTGCCCAGTAAAAGTGTGATTAAGCAAATTGACTGTGCTTGACATGACCCCATTGGGTTGACTGGGCCGTAAAACCTCAACACAAACAAAGTCATCTCGATATGATTTAAAATAATGTTTAAAGAGACGTAAAACACCAAACCACCATCATCCTCAAATGTCATGAATTAAATCCTTAAAGCACCAATCACAGCTGCAGCAGACAACATTTTGAAATATTTTTTTGTGTAAATTTTCAGAGAAAGTAAGGCTTGGTATTTAATGTGAATTCTGCCAAGCAGACAAGTCACATGAAATATCAAGCCTTATCTTTTCTGAATAAAAAAAAAAAAACAACAGTTTAGACTGTTATCTGATACAGTTTTGCTTGGCACTTTAAATGTCAGCTCGGAAATAAGATATCATTAACAGTGTATGTACATAACAGTTTATTTCCAAACATCATTTATATGATCATTTGCATATGCAGTTTTTGTGTTAAATGATATATGTGGCATTAATATTCAGATAAGTGTAATAAAGTGGTCAAGGTCCAGTCATTCAAAGCACCATAAGTCAGTGAATAAAACTTTTTACAGTGAAAACGTTCCTTTTTCTTACCCTGGCCATTAGAAGAATAGTGGAAAAGGCACATAGTGTTACCACTGTCCGTCCGTCCGTCTGTCCTTCTCCGTCTGCATCCAGTGTAAGCAGTTTGCATTTAAGTTTTTAAGATGGGGGCATCCATGTTCTTTGGACACATTTCTAGTTTGAAAACGGTTGTCAGACCGTTTTTTTAACCTTTCGAGTCAATTGGGAATGCCCTTGTCAGCTTGCGTAGAAAATTGGGAACTTATCAATGATCAACAAACTTTAATAGTATCACCACCTGCACAACATATTTGTAAGTAGTCCATTTAAGAAATTTATAATAAATCTTATACAGACTAAGTCCATTTGCAACATCTCAACTTTGTAAGAGATCAGTAAAGTAGAATAATGTATTTCCTGTGATGAAATTGTTTATCAGTAAGTAAATTTGACAAGCATTTTGTAAAGATTACTTAACACCTGTAAAACAAGACGTTTGAAAATATAGTTTATCTTACTGTAAAACTGAAGAAGTTAAATATTGTTACATAAACACTTTACGTTTGATGAATAAAGATGAGCAGATTTTGCCGTGGAAAAGTAACTGGTACTCACTTTTTTGCAATGTATTTTTAAAGTTCTTGTTTGGATACATCAGGAAATTTTGCTGCCATTATTTCAAAGGGAAATCTTTGTTGTAAACAGAAAGTCAGTGTTCTTCCTGATATTTGAAACCTTCAAAAATGTCGCCTGCTATTAAAGGAATAAATTTGCTCTTACAGGAGATATTGCATTGATATTTTTATGTCTCCATCAAAACATATATTGTGGATACCCATGCGAAGTGTGTCACATTTTTCTCATTTCTCCATTAACTCTTTCCCCACTAATGGCGACTTTTGTACCTTTGCAAACAGTTTGGATACAGATCAGGCCCGACAAAATGTCGGGCCTGATCTGAATCCAAACTGTTTGACACTCAGATGGTATTCCTGAAAGATTATTTTTGAAAAAGTTAATTTTAAAAAAAAAAATCCACAGATGACAAAAAAGCATTAAGAAAACATGCCTATTCAAATATACTGAAATTTTTACCTACAAAAAAAAAGTTTTCATATAAAAAGATTCTGATATTTTTCATATTTCTGCTCAAAAACATAGATTGTGGGTACTCATTAGAACCGCCTTGACGAGGCAGTTCTAACAGGTACCCACAATCTATGTTTTTGAGCAGAAATAAAAAAAAATAATGTTTACCCCTGTAACCCCAGTTTTATTATATAAAAGTGGGGTTTAAGGGGGTCAAAATTAGATAGGCATGTTTTCCTGATGGCATGCAAAATTACCCAGCATGCAAAGAGTCAAAACAGGCTTAGGGTACTCATCAGAAGTGCCTCTGTGAGACACTGGGAGAAACTTCTGATGAGTACCTACAACAGTTATATTCATATGAGGCTATTCTAACAAGGACCAACATCTATTCAGTATTTGTTTTCACGGAGAAATAAGAAAAATATTTATATGGGTACCATAGCAATATAAAAATGTATAGAAATAATAGGGACAGGGTTGGGTGCTTCAATACCTCTATAATGAATAGCTTTATGTTGGCACAAGTGCGCTACAATGTGCATGTCAGTGTAGATCTTTCATTAACAAATAGAATAATACTTTCTATTAGGTCTTTGCTTTGTTTTATGTGATAATTTGTGTATTTAATATATTTATTGTCTCACATATTTGTTTACTACATGGCTTTGGGTTACCTTTAACCTTTACCACTCTCTGAGCTAATTCAGCAGATTACAAATTGGTGATATTTTTCTTATTTTACCCAGAAGGCCAGATTTGACATTTCAGCAAATTGTCTCCAATGAAGACAATTTGCATGAAATGCCAAATCCTGTTTTCTGGGAAAATTAAGAAAAATACTTCAAAATGTCAGCTGCTGAAAATTTTACCTATAGTGCTGAGCGTTAACAGGCTTTGTGAAATTGTAGCAGATAACTGTGAATTTTTTTTTTAAACTATTTTTCAGTGTAAAATAAGACTTGATATTTCATTGATTTGTCTCAAATCAAATGCCAAGACTTATTTTCTCTAAAAAATACAAGGAAAAAATAATTAAAATGTTGTCTACTGCAGTTGTGATTTGCACTTTAACCCTTCTCTTGCTGAACACAACATGCCCTTTCTTAGCAAACAGTGTAGATCCAGATCAGTTGGCTTCTTCAGAAGCCAACTGATCTGGATTTGCACTGTTTGTCATTAAATATGTGAATTTCTATCAAAAACCCGGATCATTTAATTTGATTGCCTGGAAATTAGAAGTGGGTGTGGCATCTTAATTTATTCAGCATGACAAGGGTTAAGGGTTAAGTGATTTTCGTGTTTGTACCAAAAATATCTTGTTGGTACTCATTGGAATTGCATCACTTAGGTGAATCTAATTGAGAGCATGCTCCAAAAACATTCTCAAGCAAAAGTAATAAGTATTACCATCTAAATATTCTCCTTATTTGGAGCTGTGAAATACAGATTTAAACCCTTGTCATGCTGAATAAATTAAGGTGCCATGCCCACTTCTATTTTTCAGCCAGTTAGTTTAAAATTATCCTGGTTGTTGATACAAATTCAAATACTGAAAGGCAAACAGTGCAAATCCAGATCAGTTGGCGTCTTCAGAAGCCAGCTGATCTGGATCTGCACTGTTTGCTAAGGCAGGGCATATCCGGATTCAGCAGAACAAGTGTTAAATTACAGAGGTAATGGAAGAAAAGATTGATTTGAAAATAGTTCACCAGTAGCAGAACTATTTAAAAGTGGCAGTTGACTGACCACCGAAATAACCCTATGAATTCAGAAAGAGCAAACAGTGTAACCCCAGATACTGTCAAAATGAAGTTTGATCAGAGTCCAGCTGTTTGCCACTCATCCAACATATTTTAGACAAGTCAGCAGGTAGTCTGGTGCACTTTTGCAAACTTTAGGATAGGTATGGAAAAACATTGATGTATCCAAGTATTTGGGGTAACAAAAAAAACAAAACAAGGCACTTGTATTGTCGGAAAGTGATGGAATCTTTCAGATACCAACTTCAGGCTTCGATGGCTCAGTTGGATGCAGATCAGACTGGTGATCATGAAATATTTTCTGCAGTCATTATCTCCCTTCCGCTGATTCAAGAAAGGCAGTTGTCAGTTTCTGGTGAAAGAATGTGCACAATACTGGTTGACCGCTTGGAGGACAAAGCCTTTCCAGTAAAAGTCTGGTAAGGTAAACTGATATTGCACGACATGACCCCATTGGGTTGACTGAGAGGTAAAACCTCAACACAAACAAAACCTGCAGTATTGGCACTTTGAACACCTTAACACCTTACCATTTGAATAAGACCATTCTACTATCTGCTGTTGTGATATAACACTGCTGGATGAGAGGCCAACAGTGCAGGCCCTAATTAGATTCTGCAGTCTGGTGGGACCAATTTGCCACACCTGAAAATATATCCATTTGCTTTATCTGCAGTATACAGTCTTACATTTGTTGATACTATATCCCTCCTTCTGTAATACTACTGTATTCAACCTACTGTATTCGACCTAATTACCGCACATACCCCTATAAGCGCACAGTCAAGAAATTCCGTAGTCTTCAGATTACAACCAGTGTACTTTTTTCTTTACTTCTTTACAAAGGCATATGTTGTGGGTACTCATTTGAATTGCATCGACTTGTCGATGCAATTCAAATTAGTACCCACAACATATGCCTTTAAAGGCATATGTTGTGGATACTCATTTGAATTGCATCGACTTGTCGATGCAATTCAAATTAGTACCCACAACATATGCCTTTGTAAAGTAAGTCAGAAAAAATCGCATAGTCATTAAATAAGTCCTTTTCTGATCTTTTTTATAGTGTATCCTTAGTAGATAGCTACATATTTGACCACAAATGAGTGTGTCCTGTAAGTTTGAAAAACCTAATCGCACAGTGCGGTAATTAGGTTGAATACGGTAATTACCGCACGGTGTGCATAGTTTTTTCAAAAATCATTAGAAAAACTTGTAGTAAAATATCCTCCTAAAAGTGTATACGGGTACACTTTAAAGAAAGACCAGCAGAGAACTTCATGAGGGGCATATTTAATGATACACAATATTTTTCTGACTTTCTTTATAAAAGCATATGTTGTTGGTACTCAGTTGAACTGCCTCGACTTGTCACGGCAATTCAAATCGGTAACAACAACATGTTTTATAAAGAAATAGATAAAAGTTCACTAACTGTAATCTAAAGACTACTAAAGTGATTGACTGTGCACTTATAGGAGCATGTGCGGTTATTAGGTCGAATATTGTATATTTTTTCAAGAATTTCTAGCAACTGCAGCAGCCAAAAATGTCAAATTTGGTATAAAAAGGAAAGGTGACGGCTGTACAATTTAACAGAAAAATCAACGTATAAATTGGTAATTATCTGATCCTCAAACTGTTCTATTATTTTCCAGCTTATTGTTTGTTGTTTTTGTGTACAAACTGCTAGAAAAGTGGTCAACAGTGAAGACCCTGAATCAGTGGCCTTTGATCTAGGTTTACACTGTTTGCTCAGGACTGTCTGTCCAAAGCTTAAGGTAAATGTGGTAATTAGTCTATGGGACCAGACATTTGTGAATGAGCTTGACTTTGGTACATTGTGAGAGGGTAGATATTTTTTCTTGAAGACAAAAAGTATTGATTTTTTTTTTTTTTTTTTGTCAGAGACTGTATGTTGGTACTCATTAAATTTGCCACCAAGAGCCAAATATAATTAGTACACAAAATACACAGCTATGTGTTTATAACACTTCCCCTGGGATCAAAAGCAAAAAGCCATGTTAGCGAAACAACCATGAATGTGGCGTCTGATAAGAGTCTGCTCTGTTTGCCATACATACAGCAATATTTTAGACACATCAGGAGGTAGTAGAATAGATTCAAGAGGGGCAGTTGTCATTTTCTGGCAAAAGAATGTGCACAATACTGATTAACCGCTTAGAGGACTAAGCCTGCCCAGTAAAAGAGTGGTAAGGTAAACTGACCGCGCTTGACATGACCCAACTGGGTTGACTGGGCCGTCAAACCTCAACACAAAGAATGGACTATTTCAGATTTTAGGACAAGTATTCCCCCTAAGTATTTAGAAACCATTTTTTACCATACTTGTCCTAAAATTTGAACAGATCCAGTTTTACAGCCCCTTATTTCATAAAAACTGCTGGATCAATAACAAACAGTGTAGACTCTGCAGCATCTGGCCCGAGGTTATAAAACTTTTTTTCATGCTTAGCCGAGCATGAAATTTGCCTTGGTAATTAATGTCAAACTCCTAGCAATTGCAAATTCTTTCTTGCTAAACAATTTAGCTGAGCATGAACTTTTCTCTGCTAATAAATACGAAAATGCCAACAATAGTTGGCATTTTCATATTTATTAGCAGAAAAAATTTCATGCTCAGCTGAGTTGAGCATGAAAAAAGTTTTATAACCTGGGGCTGTGATCTGGGCAGTCTCTGTGTATATATAACCTTCATGATACAGTGCAGTTACGTTCGATTGATCATATTCTGTATGTCGGTATAGTGCCCTGTCTGGTGATGTCGTTTGTCATCATTAAAAGAAAGCATCCGTAATATGTGAGAAGTGTTTGGTTTATTATTTCATTTTCCACACTATCTGTGAACAGTACATGTATTTGGTTCAAGAAAAGCAAAAATGTGTCATCAAGCATACGCAAAATGCACAGATTTGGATTCATCAGGCATATGTACAAAGTCTCATCAGGGCATTTGCTCTTCATCAATACCTTCTATAGTGTCTAATGATTCTTTTAGCAGACAGTGAAGGCCATGATAAGACTGAGCAGATTCGCAGGCTGATCTGGGCCTACGCTGTCCACATATGCCCGAAGATGTTTTTGCATGGTGTGGCCCATTTAACCGTTACCACCTCCTGGGTACTCTGTGGGTCAATTCAGCAGTTGAGAAATTAATATTCTCTTTATTCTCTGGAAAAAAAAATGAGACATTTTGCATGAATGCCAAAGCCTATTTTCTGGGAAGCTTAAGAAATATACATCAAATTGTCATCTGCTGAGTCAAGCATGCTTAGCTTAAAAGTACTACCATATTCGATCTAATTACCGCACTGTGCGCTTAGAGGTTTTAAAAATACTGGGAAAATTTGCGGTAAAATATGTACTAAGTACACTTTAAAAGAATGATCAGGGAAAGACCTATCAAATGATACTTATGCAATGTTTTTTTTTTTTTTCTTTTCTGATTTTCTTTATAAATGCATATGTTGTGGGTACTCATTGAATTGCATCAACAAGTCCATGCAATTCATATGCGTACATACAACATATGCCTTTAAAAAGAAGTAGGCATAAAGTACACTGGCTGTAATCTGAAGACTACGGACTTGCTTGACAGTACGCTTATAGAGGTATGTGCGGTTATATGAAATTAAATATTGTTTTGCAGATAAAATATAGCCTTGATGATTCTTAAAATCTACAGCCGCTGATTTGTGTAAAGGAGTACAAAACAGGGTATTCCAATTATTTATACTATCTGGTTGGTCAAGTGGTTAGCGCTCCTGACTTAGGATTGCAAGGTCACAGATTGGAATCCTGCTGGAGGAAGAATTCAGCGTGTGACTACAGCACTTGATTACACAGAACCTTTCATTATCACTCTTCCATTGTCTCACTATGACTTAAATAATGTTGAAAGGGATGTAAAACACTGAACCATCATCCTCATCATCCAACAGTTTATTACTAAACTATTATGTTTTTACCTTAAGTAGTTTGACAGATACAGGGCATGCTTGATTCTTCAGGAAAGCCCATGCCAGTATGCTAATTATACCCCCGGCATAGGAAGTATGCCAAATGCCCGGCATAGGAAGTATGCCAAATGGGGTATATAGTTTTCCATGGTTCCGTCCATCTGATCGTCTGTCAATCATTCTGTGATTCCATACGTTAACACTTACTATAACCAAGTTTTACTTCGAAAGTTTTTGATTACTTATATCTCTGCAGCCACTGATCGAATACTTTTTCGTATTTGGTATGGGGGTACCTGGGAGGGTTCTCTTCCATTCTACATCTATGAACCCCGGGGTCATGCCCCAGGGCGGGGCTAGAGGTCAAAATCTAGGATGCCTCAATAATTAAAGTAGTACATTGCAGTTTGTTTATACAAACAACTTCTTAAAGAAGGGTGGGCATCAGACCTCTTTATCACATCAACATTCCGTGTAAAAAGGGTAGGGTCATTGTGACATTTTCATGCTTCAGCGATTTTGCCTTATATTTTGAAGACTATTCTATGGATTAATATGATACTTGGGATTTTGGTTCTGTGTGACACTACGATTGACATCATAAATGTAGGTCACCTTGACCTGTATTTCATCTTCCAATGATTTTGCCTTATATCTTGAATGTTATTTGATGTATGAACATCTTTTATTTGGGATTGTGAGTCAGTATGATCTGACGGTTGACTTAAAAGTAAATGTAGGTCACTGTGACCTATATTTCATGGGCCAGTGGTTTAATGTTACATCTTGAAGACAACTTGTTTATGACTGATATAGCTATCAGCATAGAATCTGTTCGTCTGTCCATAGAAGCACTATTCGTTTGTACTTTATTTTTGTCTTAGGGTCAAAGTTTTTACATTAAAGTCTATAAGACCTTATATTATGAAGACCCTTAGATGGATTTCATTCATATTTGGCCTGATGGTAGATATAGGTCTAACGTTTTTATCAGCACTGACCCTACCCCGGGGATTACCTTGGCGTCAAGGTCACGGACTTAGAATTTTCACATAAAAAAGTCTAAGTTTTTGTGTTTAATTTTATATAGTTATACCATCAAGGCCCTTTGAGGAATTTCATTTATATTGTACATATTGGTAGATATAGATCTAGAGTTTTACTGAGCATGATCCCCATCCCTTGGTATGACCTTGAGGTCAAGGTCACAGACTTAGAATATTCATATAAAAGTAAAAAAAAATGCATCTAAGTTTATATGGCTATATCATCAAGACCTTTTATTGAATTTTGTTATCCTCCTACTGATAGGTTTAGGGGATATCTCCTACTGATAGGTTTAGGGGATATAGCTATCGGCATGGAATCCATCCATCCATCCATCTGTCTGTCCATGAATGCATTATTGTGCACCCCATAACTCCTAACTACCCTTTGAGCTATTTTCACGAAACTCTGTCAAGTTGTAGAGGGCATTTGGTAGGGGTGTCTGGTACAAGAACGACAACTCTCAACTCTCCTCTTATCTCCAAACGTCAAAAGTTTGTGCGAACTAAAACTTTAAGCTTCACCAGTATGTAGAGGACATTGAGTAGGCATGTCATATTCAAGAATGACAACTCTGACTCCATTCTGCAGTTTTCTCCCTTGGTTATTTAAATCTTGTGTGGGCAATAACTCTAAAAAAATCTATAAGATATTTTTATGATACTTTACCGATATGTAGAGGACATTGAGTAGGCAGGTCACGTTAAAAATTTCATCAAAATTTATATAGCTATATAATGAAGACCCTTTCGTTGGTTTCATTAATATTAAGCATGATGGTATATACAGGTCTGAAGTTTTTCTCGGCTCCCTCGCCAAGCTTGGCATGGCTTTTAAGTCAAGGCCACAGACTTTTCATACAAATGTCATTTTTGCTTATATTATAAAGACTGATCGATTTCACTGGTATATGGTGATAGTTATAGGGCTAAAGTTTTATTTAGCTCAATCCCTCATCTGTGCCTGACCTTTGAGGTCAAGGGCTTCACATTATGTGTTACTGAATTCTTTCAATGTTATAACATATAGCATACAACTGCCATCTCCAGAGTCAAAACTACATACTTCGTGTGCTCTTTAAAAAGTGGCCGTAGCTTTGGTCGGGGGTATACGTGCGCCACTGGGTACTTTGTCTAGTTTAAAAAAAAAAAAAAAAAAAAAACATTTCCTGAACCGGGGGTGGTTGGGTGTGGCAAAGGTGACGGGTATCTATGTCACTGGGGCGTCCAACTGATACTGGCTTCCGGGCAGTTGGGCAAGGCCTGTTATCCTTTTAGCAGGCAAGGGTAGAGGGGGATGTTTTTATTTCTTCTGTTTCTTCACTTTCATTCCTGTTCCTCTTTCTTCCCTGACCCTCTCTTTCATCTCCTTTACTATCTCTTCTATATCTTTTCTCCCTTTCTCTGGGAGACGACACAAAATGACCCACAAGGGTTGACGTGTCGTTAAACCCCAACACAATCAATTAAACCACTGAACCAATTTTAACCATGTTTCACAGGATTGATCCTAGGGTGATATTACTTGAAAATTGTTCAAAGATTTGGAATCCATACAAGATTCTAGTGCCCATGGCAAGTAAAAGAAAAAAAGAAAAAAAAAAACAATAACCTAAAAATCTTATCAGAAACCACTGGACTGATTTCAGTATGATTTAGCAAAAATGTTCCTTTGGTGACCCTCTACCAAGATTGTTCAAGCCAAACGAATTCATGAAAAAACATGGCTGCCAGAGGCTGGGGTGCTTATATTCCCAATATGAGTATGTAGAAAAACATTCTTGTCAGAAACCACAGAACCGCTTTCACTATAACTTGGCAGAAATGTTTCTTTGGTGACCCTCTAGTTGAGTGTTCAAGCCGTCATGATTCGTCAAAAACATGGCCGCCAAGTGGCGAGGCTACTTTTCCCTATACGTAAAGAAATATTTAAAAATCTTGTCAGAAACCAATTTCAGTATAGATTGGCAGAAATGTTCCTTTGGTGATCCTCTATCAAGATTGTTTATGCTGTCATGATTTGTCTAAAAGCACGGTCGCCAGTGGGTGGGGCTTATTTTCTGTACATATCTATATTCAAAACTTAAAAAAAAAAATCTTGTAAGAAACCACTCCACTGATTTCAGCATAATTTGGCAGACGTGTTTCTTTGGTAAGCCTCTACCAAAATTGTTCAAGCCATCATGAATCCTCAAAAAAAAAAAAAAAAAAAAAAAAATGGCTGCCAAGGGGCGGACTTATTTTCCATATAAATCTATCTGGAAAACATTTATAATTATCTTGAATGGTAACAAGCTGCGTTTAAGCTCACGTCTGAAGGGGAGCTGTTGTGATCAAATTTAACAGGATTGATCCGTGGGTGATACTGGTAACAAGCCGTTTCGCTCCCAAGACATTTCCCCCCTGTCGTTTCGCCCCTGGTCGTTTTGCGTCTATTTTTACCTTTAGTCGTTTCGCCCCGCAATTACCATTCCCATCCCACTAGTCGTTTCGCCCCAAACTCGTAACCCCTAGTTGTTTCGTCCACAACCCTGTTTAACCACATCTTGTGCGTGTGTGAATGAATATAATATCATAAAACTGGTTATGAACATTTGTATGGAGAAAGAATATAGTTTAAGTAAGAACACAAACATCATTTTGAAGAAGGACAGTTGTCAGGTACTGGCGAGCGATCAGGACACTTAGTACGTTTTAGTATGCAATTTAAATGTCTACATAAAATGCATATTATGCAATGGCGCGCACGCGCGCGCGCGTGTGTGTATGAGAGAGAGATTTAGCCAGTAATCAACAAATCATCAAAAGAGGAAAAATCATGAATAATAAAATACAATACGATTGAATAATAATAATTTCTGAATTATTTTAATATGTGGGAAAATGAAGACAGAAAGGAAAGAAAGAAAAAAACATGTTTTGTGAATCGATGTCGGCATTCGTAGTTTTTTTTTTTTTTTTTTTTGTTTTTTTGTTTTTTTTAATCAAAATTAATAAAGTTGTAACTGCTGTGGTCAATACCGTTAATCATCTTGTTTTACGCGATTAATAGTGAGATGTGAAAACACGTGCTCTTAGCAAACTAAATGTATTAAAACTGTCTGATCTGGGTCTATGCTGTTTGCCAATGCCCCTGTCATGGGACGCCATGCTTAGATCGCCGAGAAATTGGGAAAATCTGCCTTATAAATGTGCCCCATCCCCCTACTGTCTTTTAACCCTTAAAGCGCCAAGAAAATCTGCATCTGAAAATGTCGTCTGCTTATGTCGTCTGCTGCATCTTCTTGCAAACTTTTCAAACTTACATTTTGCATATAGGCAAACAGTGTGGAACCAGATCAGACTGCTCCTAAAGGAGCAGTCTGATCTGGGTCCACACTGTTTGCAACAATGACTTTTAAAGTAACCGGCAGAAGACAAAGCAGACGACAATTGTTGTGATTGGCGCTTTAAGGATTAAAAATGATCAAATAAAACTTTCGAGATGTTATACTTGTTATACTACCTAAATAGCTAGTAAACTTTATCTGTTCAAGCGAAACAACTAAGGGGGCGAAACGACAAGGGGTGAAACGTCTAAGTGAGGAAGTGGTTTTGGGGCGAAACGTTTCGGAACCATGATACTGACAAAAACTTTTTAAAGATTTGGAATCCATATAGAATTTTGGTTGCCATGGCATCCAAAAGAAAACAACTGGAAACGTTGTCAAATCACTGGACCGATTTCCGTATAATTTTGAAGAAGTGTTCCTTTGGTGATGCTCTACCAAGACTATTCAAGCCATCATGATTCATCAAAAAGTATGGCCGCCAGCTGGGGCAGGGTTTTGTCTGCTCCTGAACCATTGGATGATTTGAGTTGAAACTTACATTGTAGCTACAGAATGACTTGTAGATCAAAAGTATATAAAATTTTGCTGATCAGAAATCTAAGATGGCCACCACAGCTGCCCTCTTGGAAACCAATTTTGACTTAACGTTTAACCTCCAAACCACTTGGAGATTTGATTTGAAACCCCACTGTACCAACGGGATGACCTCTAGATCGAAAATAGCTAAGACTGTGCCGATCTGAGGTCTAAGATGACCACCACAGCCCCCATTGTTGAGTAGCCTGCATAGCAATACAGACATATAGGGATCGTGTTGTCCGTCTGCGTCGTCCTCGGCGTCGTCGTCGTCACACTTTCCGTTTCTGTTCAATAACTTTGAAGGGATGCGTTGATTTCATTCCAAGTCTGCAGAAGTTCATATCATTGTAAAATACATGTCAAGTTCAATAGTGGTAATTATCCCCCAAAAGTTTGGCTGAGTTATGGCCCTTTTTTACTTTTATTATTCGTTTCCGCTCAAGTAACTTTTGAAAGGATGCATTAATTTCATTCAAAGTCTGCAGAAGTTTATTTCATTGTAAAATACAGGTCAAGTTCGATATTGGTAATCATCCGCCAAATTTGGCTGAGTTATGGCCCTTTTTCGACTTAGTTTTTATTGTTCGGTTAAGATGTTGGTTTCCATTCAGTAAGGTCTGAAGGGATGCATATATTTTATCAGAAGTTTGAAGAAGGGTATATCATTGTAAAATTCAAGTCAAGTTCAATATTGGTAATCGTCCATAAAATTTTGGCCGAGTAATGCCCCTTTTTCGACTTAGTTTTTTGTTGTTGGGTTAAGTACATAGACGCAGCGAGCTCGAGGATATGCGATAATGCGAAATTGTTTAGGGGCGTATGGGCGCCAAACAGCTCTCTCTGGTATCACAATACTACTTAATCCTAGTCCTGCTGAACCCGGATATACCCTTTCTTTGCAAACAGTGTAGATCCAGATAAGTTGGCTAAAAGGCCAAATGATCTGGATCTGCACAGTTTGTCATTAAATTAGGAGTGGGTGTGGCATCTTAATTTATTCAGCAGGACAAGGGTTAAATAGAATGACGAAGGATACTCAGTCCTTTCTGTCTTCTCTCCACACGTTTGTGTGAAGTTCAGAAATGACGTCATACTCATATATGCGGGAACGTGCCTAATATCTGTTTATCCATATATAATGCTTGATTTCAAATGGTCTCTTGCCTGGAAAGAGGATAAACTATGGTATTTCAGTAAATAGTTCAACAGAGTCGCAGTCCGCAAATTACATCCAACAGGTGTAACTCTTTCAGGGTTTTCACTCTTATAGTTTAAATTTAAATGTGTTTTTATATCTTCTTGAACACAGTTAATGTCCGAAGAATAAAATTCTGAACAACAGAATTGCTACTTTACACATGTTTTATGAATGTTTTAGGGGGTGGTCGGGTGTGGCGAAGGTGTCATGTATCTGACGTCACCTGGGCGTCCAACTGATATTGGCTTACATTTGGGCAAGTCCTGCTGTCCTTGTAGCAGGTAAGGGTAGAGGGGGAATGTTTCTGTTCTGTTTCTTCACTTTAATTCCTGTTTCTCTTTCTTCCCTGTCCTCCTCGTTCATCTCCTCTACTATCTCTTTTCTCCCTTTCCCTGGGAGATGACTCAAAATGACTCACAGGGGTTGACGTGTCATTAAAGCCCAACACAATCAATTATGAATGTTTAATCTCCAGTTTTTCTAATACTGTTCATACCAAATAAATACTTTACTGCGACTAGTACATGATAAAAATATATAACAAGCCAGCAAGACCACTTAGTGCTGCAGCTTCCTGATTGCCGTGAATCAGTTACACACAAACAAACAGCCAATACCGCATGTGTCTGAACGTCCTCTGTACAACATCGCAAGTGATGTACAATCGCAACTGTCCTCATCACGAAAACATACCTATATAATTTTGACCCCCTTAAACCCCACTTTTATAAAGTAAAACTGGGGTTTACAGGGGTATACATTATTTTTCTTATTTCTGCTCAAAACATAGATTGTGGGTACTTGTTAGAACCGCCTCTCCGAGGCGGTTCTAACGAGTACCCACTATCTATATTTTGAGCAGAAACATGAAAAAATATCAGAATTTTTTATCTGAAAATTTTCATTTGTTGGTGGTAAAATTTTCAGTATATTTGAATAGGCATGTTTTCGTAATGTTTCACTTCCGCTTCCCGACTCTGATTAAGCAAGAAATAAAATTGTATGTGACAATCTACGGGGAAGGTGCTCGATTACGTTTGGTGCAATATGCTTCCATCCAGATCGAATTCATAACAAAGTAAAACACATCTGCTGCTATCCTAATCAATTGCAGTACAACACACACAAAAGCCAAAGCTAGTTACTTAATTTAACGTAAGAACGCATCTTAATTCATTCATTTAGGCATGTGTTTGCTTGATTTTTTTTCAGTTTCCGTAAACAGAGGCAAGTGTTAATATTTATTCATCCTTTAATATGACCTTTCACCCTATTGGTACAATTTCAGTCCCTCTATGAGAACAATTACTATGACACATCCGCACAATCAGATCAGCGTCTTAGCTATGCGCCTCAAAGAGCCTTGGGTCAATCATTGAGGTTAGGTTCTGATCAGACTGCGCGGATGTGCAGACTGATCCGAGTCTTCACAGGGCGAACGTAATATTGTATGTTGTGGCTCCTGTGTTCTTGACATAAATAGTTAAAAACATATTCTGTACTAAGGATTCATACGTATTTATTAACTAAGTGGAGGTAGCATATACTGATATTTGACCCGCATGGACCGCTACGTCTTCATATTTGATCTATCACATCATCTACAAGGACACCCGCTGCTATATAGCGTCACAGTTTTCTCAAGTTTTAACTCCAGAATTCAGATTGTGTGGGAATGGACCGTGCCTATTATAACTATAGTTTCTGTCCTAAGATTGACGTGTATAGTTTCTGTCCTAAGACTGGCGTATATGGATTCATTTTTCTAGGCTCCCGTGTTGGCATGGAGGTCACTACTGACACCCTTGTGCAACATTTTATACCAACAATAGATTTTCGTTAAATTCTGAACTTTGTTTTCCCATTTCATTGACAAAGTTTTAAAACAATAAAAAGCTGAGGTTACCACCTGGCATCACAGTTTTGGTCAAAGATGTACCCCCTTAGGTATTTTTCTTCAAAGTTGTTCTAGGCCCCAGTAATACTGAGGAAATCATTCAAATTAACCCAGCAACTAACACCTACGAGATAACTTCAGTTGCCAGTAATACTGAGGAAATCATTCAAATTAACCCAGCAACTAACACCTACGAGATAACTTCAGTTATTGCAACAGAATAGCATTAGAATATGCAAAGTGCAGGAAAGCCTTAAGGTAATAAAGCACACGATAATATACTTAAACATCAACATTTTTGTCGACCGAAATGGTGAAAATTAACATGTTAGCGCTGCTCTGGCGTCGACCCGGCGAACTTGTTGGCCGATTTTACAATGTAAATGTGTATAATATGTATATATTGTTAGAAGTTTTTAAGGAGGACCATATGTTAGATTAGTACACTGTTTGCTAAATATGTCATCCTCGTAAAATAAAGACATTATTATTATTATTATTATTATTATTATTATAACTATAGTTTGAACGGGAATTACTAAATATTCAAATATTAAAGACACTTCCCAACAATACATTCTCAAAGTTTCAAGTAATGATAATACCTTATTTTTGTGTAGTATTATTCCGAAATGAATTCTTATTCGTAATTAATACATTATATTGCAGGATTCGTCTAATAAATCGAAATTTATAATGAATTACATTTGGAAGTCTGGATGAGCTTAAAGAGCGTATTTTGGAAATTTTATCACCTAAAATTGCTAAATCATGGGCAAAATTCATGCCATACACGATGTTTTATGTAAACTGGTGTACTAGTTGAGAGGATTTATCGAATGGATACTTCCATGCAAATTTTATTATAACCTGATCTCCAGTACGAAATTTATTAAACTGAAACATGAATTTTACCCATTTTTCCACATAAATGCTATAATTCAGGGCGATAACTTCTGCAAGACAATATGTCTGAAGCATCTATGGTGTGCAGTCTGTCATAACAAGGTGTTATATTTAGTTTTGTTTTATCTCAGAAATAGATTGTGAAGATATTGCATAATTACTAAGTTAAGTACAGTTTTTTCCATAGAGCACAATAGTAAATAAAAAATAATCAGGGAGAATAATCCATGTTAGAACGAAAAACATTTTTTATCTTAGTAAGATTGCATTTCAAGTGTCAAGTCAAAGTATATATGCAAGTTTCAGATGAATAAGATAACAGATACTCAAGATATAAGGCAAAATGTGAGTTTGTCTTACAGAGTTATCGTTACTGGTACCAGTAGTGACCTTAAATGAGTCTATAATTTTGGCCTCCTTTCCCGCCAAAATGAGGCCATAACTTACAGCCTCATTTGCGCCCAAAAATAAGGCCATAGGAAAAGAAAACAAAATCATAGTGCCTGTCTATACTACTCATGCGTCATTATAATGTCTATAAAACTGAGAACAACGAAACCAATTTCGCTGTAGTTTGGATCCCAGACAACTACTATATGCTGATTAGTTGTTTATCACTCTGTGGGCATATTGTTTAAAATTTGAACTCTTTACCATATTGACCTAAAATGTAAACAATTCCAATTTACTGCCTAGTGATGTACTTAAAGACGCCATATTTCTAAAAAATAGACATTTCTTTTTTTATCCGAGACAGGTTCAGTAAATTGACACATGGTATTAATACGATCATCATTACGAAAACATGCCTATTCAAATATACAGAAAATTTCACCTCCAAAAATTGAAAAAATTCAGATAAAAAACTCTGATATTTTTCATACTTTTGCTCAAAACATAGATTGTGGGTACTCGTTAGAACCGCCTCGGCAAGGCGGTTCTAACGCGTACCCACAATCTATGTTTTGAGCAAAAATAAGAAAAATAATGTATACTCCTGTAAACCCCAGTTTTACTATATAAAAGTGGGGTTTATGGGGGTCAAAACTATATAGGCGTGTTTTCGTGATGAATGTGGCATCTGACAGCCTGTAAAATGTTAGTTCGTCTCTCGTTTTTGAACTGGATGAAAAATGAAAAGATTTTCATCGTATCTCTGAATTAATGTTGGCAACACTAATTCAGAGATACGATAAAAACTCATTTCATTTCAAGAACGAGAGACTAACTGAAATTTTACAGGCTGTCAGGTGCCATATTTTATGATTTATTAATACCATATATCAATTTATTAAACCTTTCTTGGATAATAAAATGTCTATTTTTGAGGAATATGGAGCCTTTAAGAATTGCTGGTTGAGTGGCTAACAGTGTAGGCTTTTTCCGGGCCTACATTGTTTGTTATGGCCTGCCCTAATTATGCCCCTACCAAACTTGTTTGGTGGGGGCTATACTGGATTCGCTTTGGTTGTCGCGTCCCGTCGCGTCCCGTCCCGTCGCATTTAAATATTGCTTATAACTTTGCTTATCTTTGGTGGATTGCTTTATAGTTTAGAAAGGATAAACATTGTAGCAAGATACAATGAGGGGATAACTTAGATGATACCAGCAGGCATTTTGCATGGATTATGGCCCCTCTCTGACATAAATTGTCCCATTCAGACGCATTTTGATTCATAACTCTTGTTATCTTTGGCCGATTGATTTGAAACTTGAAACACTAGCCTGTTATCTTACAGAAAATTTGTAGAAAACGTACCATTACTCTGTTATGCATTTTGCATGGATTATGGCCCTTTTCTGACTTAAAAATGTTCCATTTAGATACATTTTGAATCATAACTTTTGTTATCTTTGGGGGATTGATTTGAAACTTAAAATACTAGTTTGTTACCTTACAAAGAATATGTAGAATAAGTACCATCACTCTGTTATGCATTTTGCATGGACTATGTCCCTTTTCTGACTTAAAAAGTGTCTCATTTAGATGCATTTTGATAAATAACTTCTGGTTTCATTGAAGGATTGATTTGAAACTTAAAATACTAGCCTGTTACCTTGCAGAGATTTTGTAGAACAAGTGCCATTACTCTGTTATGCATTTTGCATGGATTATGGCCCCTTCTGACTAAGGAAATGTCTGATTAAGATGCATATTGATTCATAAGTCTTTTTATCTTTGAAGGGTTGATTTGGAACTTTAAATCTTTAAATACTAGCCATTTATCTTGCAGAAATTTGTAGAACAAGTAACATCATTCTGTTTTGACTTTTTCACGGATTATGGCCCCTTTATGGCTTAGATATTGTCCTATTCAGATGCATTTTGATTCATCGGTTTTGACATTATTGCGGGTTGACTTAAAATTTGAAATAGTAGTCCAGGATATTATTTATCTGAGAATTATAGAACAAGTATCATCACTCTGTTACACTTTTGCATGGATTGTGGCCCCTATCTGACTTTGATATTGTCCCATTTAAATGCATTTTGGTTTATGTCATCTTTGGGGGATTGATTTGAAACTTTAAATACTAGCCTATTATCTTACAAAGAAATTGTATACATGTAACACTACTCTGCTGTGCATTTTGCATGGATTATGACCCCTTGTTGAATTAGAAATTGTCCCATTGAGAGACATTTTGATTAAAAACTTCTGGTGTCATTGTAGGATTGATTTGAAACTTAAAACACTAGGCTCTTACATTATAGAGACCTCATAGAAAAAAGTTACATAACTATTTTATGACTTTTGCATGGGGTATGTCGCCTTTTTAATTGAAAAAAAGAAAGACGGCAAATTATTAACTTTGCCTTATATAGCTATTAAATGGTTGATTTGTGTTTGCTTTGGAACACATGCATACTATAAGATAATGGAGGCGGGGCAAAAGGTCAGTGTCTAAAACTTGGCACTGAACACGAGACTGCAAGAAGTATGGAGGTGTCATTAGACCAACTTAATGCTGTAGTGAGGTGATGCGCAGTGCAGTATTAGGAACCACTTCTTGTCATCATAAGCATGATATAGTAGGAATTTCTCCATCTAGTGAGAGGACCTGGCCTGTAAATGTCTATGAGTATCACTGGATTGAGGTATGCAAACGAGCACTGCATACTAGTAGAATGCCTACTTTTACTTTGCTTCTGATGTTATCTCAAACAGGGGATATCTACACTGACATTTTATGGAAAATCAGTGCTGTGATGTAGCCATTGCTTTCGATATGCTGCACATGATGCTTAGTAGGTCAGACCTGTTATTCTGCTGAATTCCAGTTCTTTTTGTGATGAACACGTTTCACGCAAATTCCCATTTTAAGCATATTGTGGAATTCATTAATCAAGCCTTTGTTAAAAATGATGCCTGGGGGAGGGGGTGGGGGAGGGGGGGGGGGGGGTGGGCATGAGTGTGTTTCGCACACAGGTCTAGTTTTGAGATTAAATACGATACAGCAATATTCTGTACGCAGACCGCGAAGTCCTGCTATGTGTAGAGCAGAAGTGAATAGACTGCCGTTGACAAAAATTCAGTTTTCTGCAATAAAATATTTTGAACATATTTTGTCTTCGCAAAATACCTCATCTTGCGGCCATGACTACTAATACCTGGGTCCAAAGAGTTTCCAAAATGTACTACTCTATCTCTGTTATTTCTTCTGTTTCTTCACTTTCATTCATTTCCTCTTTCTCCCCTGTCCCTCTCTTTCATCTCCTCTACTGTCTCTTCTAGCTCTCTTCTCAGTATCTCTGGGAGACGACACAAAATGACCCACAAGGGCTGACTTGTCGTTAAACCCCAACAACAACATAAACAAAAAATAAAAATAATAAAAATCAACCAATAAATAAAATATAATTAAAAATAAATAAATTATTGGACGCATCCGTTGTGGCAATTTGGGATTTCAATCAAATATCAATAATAGATTGGCAAACAGTGCAGATCCAAATGAGATGGCTCGTTACAAGCCGTCTCGTCTGGATCTGCACTCTTTGCAAAGGAATCTATGTTGGTACAGAGATGAATGGGTTAAAAGTAAAATTAAGACTCAGCTCTTCCCATGTCCTGTCAGATCCTGCTACACAAATATATTTCTACATCAAACATACAAAACTTCGAATTAATGATCAACTACTTTATTAGAAGTAGTCCAAAAGCATACTTTTAAAGGCTCCATATTCCTTATAAATAGATATTGTATTATCAAAAGAAAAAAAGGTTTAATGAATTGATATTTATTTGGTTTGTTTGTGTTGAGGTTTTACGGCCCAGTGAACCCAATGGGCAGACTTAGTCCTCTAAGCGGTTAACCAGTATTGTGCACATTCTTTCGCCAGAAACTGACAACTGTCCTTCTTGAATCAGCGGAAGGGAGAGAATAACCGTAGAAAATATTTCATGATCAATCTCCACGACAGAATGTTGCCGACCTCGGCGGGGGTTGAACCCGTGCTCCTGGCCTCTAGTCGGACGGCGCATCCAACTGAGCCACTGAGGCCGGTGAATTGATATTTGGTATAAGTAGTTGATTTTATAAATAAAATCATAAAATATGACACCTGACAGCCTGTAAAATTTCAGTTGGTCACTCGTTCTTGAAATGAAATGAATCATTTATCATATTTCTGAATTAATTTTGCCAACACTAATTCAGAGATGCGATAAAAATCACTTTAATTTTGATCCAGTTCAAGAAAGAGACTAACTGAAATTTTACAGGCTGTCAGATGCCACATTTTATGATCCCTCACGAAATCATACCTACAGAATTTTTACCCCCTTAAACCCCAATTTTATATAGTAAAACTGGGGTTTACAGGGGTATACATTATTTTTTCTTATTTCTGCTCAAAAACGTAGATTGTGGGTATTCGTTAGAGCCGCCTCGGTGAGGCGGTTCTAACGAGTACCGCCTCGGTAAGGCGGTTCTAACAAGTACCCACAATTTATGTTTAGAGCAGAAATATGAAAAAAAAAATTCAAAATATTTGAATAGGCGTGTTTTCATAATAGTATTGATACTATATATCAATTTATTAAACCTTTCTTGGATGAAAAAAGTCCATTTTTGAGGACTATGGAGCCATTAATGCAGAGCCAGGAGTTTCACGTTTGTAGAGATTGATCATAACAGCATTATGTCTCCTCCTTTAGGGTTTGGAAACACATTGTTTATTCTCCCGGCGTCTGCCTGTCTGTCGACTCGTGTCCGCTCTGTAACTTGAAAACCGTTCAAGCTATCTTCACGAATGCAGAGCGCAGCAACCATAACTCTTGCTTTTATACTTTTTGAGTTATTTCCCATGGAACTTTGTCCGTCACAAAATGTCCGCTCTGTAACTTGAAAATGGTTCAAGCTATCTTCACGAATCTTCATATAAATATCAATCAACATCAGGCGACATGCAGAGCACAAAAAAAACATAACTCTTGCGTTTATTCTTTTTGACTTATTTCCCTTGGAACTTTGTCAATCACAAAATCATGTCCGCTCTGTAACTTGAAAATCGTTCAAGCTATCTTCACGAAACTTTATATAAACATCAATCAACATCAGACGACATATAGAGAACAAAAAGCATAACTCTTGCTTTTATACTTTTTGAGTTATTTCCCTTGGAACTTTGTCCATCACAAAACCATGTCCACTCTATAACTTGAAAGCCGTTCAGGCTATTTTCACGAAACTTCATATAAATATCAATCAAGATTAGACGACATACAGAGCGTAAGAACCATAACTTTTGCATTTATACTTTTTGTGTTATTCCCCTTGGAACTTTGTCCATCACAAAATCGTGTCTGCTCTATAACTTGAAAGCCGTTCAAGCTATCTTCACGAAACTTCATATAAATATCAATCACCATTAGACGACGTGCAGAGCACAAGAACCATAATTCTTGCATTTATACTTTATAAAAAAAGTTATTTCCCTTGGACTCACGAAATCGTGTCTGCCTTATAACTTGAAAACTGTTCAAGCTTTCTTCACGAAACTTCACATAAATATCAATCAACATTAGACAACGTGCAAAGCGCAAGAATCATAACTCTTATGTTTACACTTTTTAAGTTATTTCCCTTGGACTCTGTCACAAAATTGTGTCCGCTCTTTAACTTAAAAACTGTTCAAGCTTACCTTCACGAAACTTCATATAAATATCAATCAACATTAGACGACGTGCAGAGTGCAAGAACCATAGCTCTTGCATTTATACTTTTTGAATGATTTCCTTTGGAACTTTGTCGATCACAAAATCGTGTCCGCTCTGTAACTTGAAACCTGTTCAAAATAACTTAAGAAACTTCATGTAAATATCAATCAATATTAGACAACGCGCAGAGCGCAAGAACCATAACTCTTGCATTTATACTTTTTGAGTTATTTCCCTTGGCAATTTGACCGTCATAAAACACGTGTCCACTCTAAAGCTTGAAAACCGTTCAAGATATCTTCATGAAACAGTTAACATTAGACGACGTGCTAAGCGCAAGAACCATAACTCTTGCATTTATTCTTTTTTAGTTATTTCCCTTGGAATCTCATTAGTTAAGATAAATGTTCGCTGAATACAATATGACACCAAAAAAGGGGAGACATCTATGTTTTTGTAGAAAAACAAAGTCTAGTTTGCACGGCTGTCCCCACTCCCCCCCCCCCCCCCTCGCCCCCTCCCCATTCATCTGATTCAAGAAGGGCAGTAGTCAGTTCCTGGTGAACATTTGTGTACAAGTACTGGTTAACCGCCCAAAGGACTAAGTCTGCCAAGGAAAGTTCATGTCGACTTACCGGCTCTACAGGACCTTGTTGACATGGCTATAAAACTCAAGGACAAAAACAACGTATAAGTAAACAGTGTGGACCTGCCCAGAGTTTTGACTTGGCTATAAAGCTCAAGCACAAAAACAACGTATAAGTAAACAGTGTGGACCTTCTCTGAATGTTCAGCTGACTGGTTTATCCTGGTCATAAATGATAGTGGGCTCTGTCATGATAAAAGAAAAACTTACTTTTCCCATATGTATTACATATCTGAAGCTATTTTTATACGCCCGTTTTGAAGAAAAAAATAAAAAATAAAAAAATAAAAAAACGGATGTATTATTTTATGGCGTTGTCCGACTGTCTGTCCGTCCGTCTGTCCGGCATAATCTTTTCTTGTGCGCGCCATAGCTAACTAACCGTACGTAATATTTTGACCAAACTTTAAAGTAATATGTATGAGGTCAAGACGGCGTGACGCGTACTAAAATGATTGTTCATTCTTAGTTTCTGAATTACTTCTCTTTGATTAGTTTGTTGTTGTTGTGTTTTTTTGTTTGTTTGTTTTTTGTTGTTTTTTTTTTTTTTTTTTTTTGTTTTGTTTTTTCAGACTGCCCTTGTGTGCCCCATAACTCGGTAACCGTATGGAATATCTGAATGAAACTTCATAGCAATGTCTATGAGGTAAAGATAGCGTGTCGCGTGAAAAAGGATTTCTCTTTCCTACTTGCTTAGTTACTTCCCTTTGATTGTCCGACGTAAACTTTTCTTGTGCGCGATATAACTAAGTAACCGTC
Organism: Anodontia alba; assembly: GCA_964016985.1. Taxonomy (NCBI): domain Eukaryota; kingdom Metazoa; phylum Mollusca; class Bivalvia; order Lucinida; family Lucinidae; genus Anodontia; species Anodontia alba. The sequence continues at coordinate 50,021,218 of OZ024836.1, forward strand.
CGGAATATTTTTACCAAATTTTAAAGTAATGTGTATGAGGTCAAGACGGCGTGTCGGGTACAAAACGATTGCTGCCCCTTTCTTAGTTTCTGTATTACTTCCCTTTGATTAGTTTTTACACTACCCTTTGGCGCGCCATAATTCGGTAACCATATGGAATATCTAAATGAAACTTCATAGCAATGTATATGAGGTGACGATGGCGTGCCATATGCAAAAATATTCTCTCCCTTTCATACTTTCTTAGTTGCTTCCCTTTGATCCTCTGGCGTAAACTTTTCTTGTGCGCGCCAGTAACCGTATACGGAATATTTTGACTAAACATTAAAGTAATGTGTATGAGATCAAGACGGCGTGTCGCGTAAAAAAATGATTGTTCTCCCTTTCTTAGTTTCTGAATTACTTCCCTTTGATTAATTTCTTTTGTTCAGACTACCCTTGTGTGCCCCATAACTTGGTAACCGTATGGAATATCTGAATGAAACTTCATAACAATGTCTATGAGGTAAAGATAGCGTGTCGCGTGCAAAATGATTTATCTCCCTTTCATACTTTCTTAGTTACTTCCCTTTGATTAGATTTTTTTCACACTTTCGGCCATAACTAGGTAACCGTACAGAATATTTTGTCGAAGTGATGTGTATGGGGTCAAGATGGCATGTTGTGCGGAAAAATGATTTCTCTCCCTTTCTTACTTTCTTAGTTACTTCCTCTTGATTTTTTTTTCACACTACCAGCCATAACTAGGTAACATTATAGGATATTTTGACAAAAAATTTAGTGATGTGTATGAGGTCAATGGCCGTTTTGAAAAAAAAAAAACAAACAAAAAAACAAAAAAAAAAACGGACGTATTATGTTATTGCGTTGTCCATCCGTCTGTCCGTCCGGCATAAACTTTTCTCGTGCGCACCATAACTAAGTAACCGTACGGAATATTTTTACCAAACTTTAAAGTGATGTGTATGAGGTCAAGACGGCGTGTTGCGTACAAAAATGATTGCTCTCCCTTTCTTAGACTTAAAAAAAACTTCGACACAGGTAAGCGAACGATAGTATATTGTCGTTGTACCTGTCATCGGCATACACTAGTTTTCGGTATTCGGAAAGCATGCCCCCCCCCCTCCCCCCGCCCCCCGCCCATCGGGGCCCGCGAAATAGATGGGCTGTCTGAAGCCTCCATGGCAGAGCTGCTAGTGATCGGGTCGGGTAAAAGTCCCACAAATTTGGAGGCAAAGTCTCTGAAGTACTGAAATTTTGTTGACTTGGACGTTATATCGCAATTCATGCAGTGGATTCAGAAGTCAAGCGTGGTTTGAAATAAAATTTGGTTAGATCTGGCCAACCCAACTATGAAGCATGTGATTACAATTTATACGCACGGATATAGGTAACTCCTATTAAATTCATATTATGCCAAATAGGATTGCTACTCCTAGGAAATTCCGTTTTTTGACTGGCGAATAAGTGATTTTTTTTTTTTTTTTTTTTTTTTTTTTTGTTCATTTTGCTGGTCGACGTGTTGGATCTTGGGATATTTCGGCAACTTCTTGGGCATGTTCGGTGTTTGTTTCCATGTAGAAATAAATTGTAATAATTTCCTGTTAACAAAGTATTCTTCACTTACGTCTAAGAGACTGCAATACGCAAACCATTGCCTCATAAAATTGACATTTGCTTCCTCTATTACTGTACGGCTAGCTCATAAAGGTCAAATGCTGACTGCACGCCTTACGACATATGTAAAATTACACAGAATGATATCTGATTTATTTTACAAGTCAAATCTATTTATTTATTTATTTATTTAGTTAGTTTTGTCTTGTTTTTTTTTTTTTTTTTTTTTTTTTTTTGTTTTTTTTTTTATAAAATTGAAAATAAAGTGTTAAATCGCCAAAACCGCATTTGAATCGATACTGTATTTTATGTTTGTCGCCAACGTGGGTTTTTAGCCCACTTCTAGACCGATAATTTTTTTCCGCAGAATTCACTCATATGCCAAGGGGTAGGGTCGTTCTTTTTGCTGATGTACTACTCTCGGCAGCCACTGCAGCTGTTTGCTGGAAGTGTTGAGGAGTCCCTGCCATGTCTTCGAATGTTAAGCATTTGGGTACCGCCTAAAATTGTGCATACATGCCTTGTTGTAATTATAAAAGCAACAACTATAAGTAGACTTGATCTCATCGACTGACTCGTCTATTTCAAACGATGGATCCATTCTTGAGCGAGCTAACGACAATACTTGGAATATAACTTTAACAAATATGAATTATACCATAACAGTTTTTTTTTTTCTACGAGTTGATTAAAAAAAAAAAAAAAATAACAATTATGCAAGACATCGCGACCCTTCTTCGGCAAAGACCATGCAATGAACAGCCCCTGGAAAACACGATTTTATGTTGAAAAAAGTGAGGTTTTTGCGTTTTTCAAGATAACACTTTATTTTCCTTTTTACTGACAAATTGTGGGTGCTTATCAGAACTGCCTTATGAGTACCCACCATCTATGTTAGAAGCAGCTATAAGAAAAAAGAACGCAAATTTAAGACTATATATATATATATATATATATATATATATATATATATATGTGTGTGTGTGTGTGTGTGTGTGTGTGTGTGTGTGTGTGTGCTTAGATGTCCTCTGTATATCATGATAAGAATACGTCTTGAAAGCCAGGCTTATGGCTTTCAAGAATATAACTTTTGGAATATAACTTTAACAAGTATGAATAATACCATTACAGTTTTTTTTCTACGAGTTGATTAAAAAAAAAAAAAAAAAAAAAAAAAAAAAAAGAAAAACAATTATGCAAGACATCGCGACCCTTCTTCGGCAAAGACCATGCAATGAACAGCCCCTGGAAAACACGATTTTATGTTGAAAAAAGTGAGGTTTTTGCGTTTTTCAAGATAACACTTAATTTTCCTTTTTACTGACAAATTGTGGGTGCTTATCAGAACTGCCTTATGAGTACCCACCATCTATGTTAGAAGCAGCTATAAGAAAAAAGAACGCAAATTTAAGACTATATATATATATATATATATATATATATATATATATATATGTGTGTGTGTGTGTGTGTGTGTGTGTGTGTGTGTGTGCTTAGATGTCCTCTGTATATCATGATAAGAATACGTCTTGAAAGCCAGGTTTATGGCTTTCAAGAATATAACTTTTGGAATATAACTTTAACAAGTATGAATTATACCATTACAGTTTTTTTTTCTACGAGTTGATTAAAAAAAAAAAAAAAAAAAAAAAAAAAAAAAAAAAAGTATGAATAATACCATTACAGTTTTTTTTCTACGAGTTGATTAAAAAAAAAAAAAAAAAAAGAAAAACAATTATGCAAGACATCGCGACCCTTCTTCGGCAAAGACCATGCAATGAACAGCCCCTGGAAAACACGATTTTATGTTGAAAAAAGTGAGGTTTTTGCGTTTTTCAAGATAACACTTTATTTTCCTTTTTACTGACAAATTGTGGGTGCTTATCAGAACTGCCTTATGAGTACCCACCATCTATGTTAGAAGCAGCTATAAGAAAAAAGAACGCAAATTTAAGACTATATATATATATATATATATATATATGTGTGTGTGTGTGTGTGTGCTTAGATGTCCTCTGTATATCATGATAAGAATACGTCTTGAAAGCCAGGTTTCGTCATTTTGTTTTCATTAACCCATATATCTCCAAGCAAGGTTTGTAGCAGACGATATTCTATTTTTTAGATACATATATTTTCAGAAAACAAAAAAATCTTGACATTAAATGTGAATGGTCTGCCAAGCAGACGATTCACACGAAATATTAATACATTAATACTTGTTTTCTTTGAATATTGAATATATATTCAGAGAAAACAAGTATAAGAATATATATATTCAAAGAAAGCAAGTACTCTAATACTACCCCTCTCCAAACTGGAGCAGAACATTTTGACGGTTGTCTGCCCTTCCTCACCCCCCCCCCTCCACTTCCCCGCACCCCACCCCCTCGAAACTGTATCGATTCCTTTTTGGTTTGATTACACCTTTATACCTGTGAATTTAAACGAGAAATACAATTACACATAAAGGCACATATGTTGTGGACTGCATCATGCAAAAAGGACACTTTGCACATAGCACAACTAGAGAAGAGCAAGATAATTCTTGCTATCTTTGCTATCCGAACTCTGATCAGAGCATACCGTGATGGCTAACAGAAACTTTGCTTATTGAAGACAATATTGACGTAAATATGTTCTGTTCAGGTTTGTCGCAGGTATATCTAGGTTTTCTTTGTCAGGCTTGTCGCAGGTATATCTAGGCTTTCCTTTGTTTTTGCACACATGTTACATTGCGTATGTTTGAACGGTCCGGGCAACTATATATTTGATATTCGCTGCTGTCAGAAAGAAATGTGGCTTGCTTATTGGTATTGGTATGTTTTATTTTTATTTAGATTTCTCAATAATGATAGAATATGTATCATTTATTGCTCGCGTGCGTGCTCTCTCTCTCTCTCTCTCTCTCTCTCTCTCTCTCTCTCTCTCTCTCTGTGTGTGTGTGTGTGTGTGTGTGTGGGATTCACATTCAGGGTAGGCATTTCGTTATACTTTTTTTCCTCCTCTTTTGCCTAAAAGAAAAGAATCTGTGCTCAAGGAAACTAAGTATTTCCTTTCAGAGTAGGTGCCTTTTTAGGAAATAATTGTGCTGCAGAAAAGCAAACCAGTAGTCACACAAAGTGTTTTCTTATTAACAAATGCGGAAAACCTGTCCCTAAATATAATAGAAATTCAATGGCTCGAACATCTTTGGGACCATGGACATTTGTTCTAGACAGGTGTAGTTTGAGCCAATAAGGGTTAATCATAGCGCCAGGTTTGGAAGCAAATGAGGATAATTTACGGATGTCTATTCGATTTTCTATAAAATGATGGTACATAACATACATTTTCATGATAAACTAAGACAATTTCCAAAACTTATTGCTAAACATCTGTTTTCTTGAGCTATCTGAAGAATTTCTTTGGGACAGCAAAACGAGTTCGAATCAGGCACGGAAAACAAGCTGTCGGTGTTCAAGTCGTTGGAGGTTTACTGTAGTTAGAAATAGACACTGCAACTACTATGCTTTCGACATCTTTCAGAAAGTCATTTTTTGTTTGACGCTTTACACAGAAGAAGTAGATTTGCAAATTTTTGTCATGATTTAATGCAAAACCATTTGTCGTAACTACCTATGTATAAAAATTTTTATTCTAGTCATTGATTTTTAAAAAATCAAATATTTTCACTTTTTCCCATAGTAAAAATGAAGCCAAATCATGCAGAAATCTATAGGGTGGGTAACTTGGAGCCAAATTTTCAACAAGTTCCACTTGTTCAATTTTTCTGAAATTTTCACAATATTGTTGTAAAACATCAATAATTCAAATTCAGCAAAGAACAGTAAAAAATATTTTCTAAGACAAAAATTAAAAAACAACAACACTTTACTATAGAAACCGCATAGGTCAGACCAACTCTTGACCGTAACTTTAATTTTTGTGTAAATATTTGAGAATAAATCACAGAAACATAAAAGACAAATGGTTTCTGATAAGATACGGTGAATAAGAACAAAGTATTTTCATTTAAAATAAAACGCCAGGCAAAAAACGTCTTTCCAAGAGGTGTCGAAAGGACTGTAGGAGAGTGGTTACACTTCGGGATAGATTATAAGAATCAATCATTAGTGGGAGGGGTAGATAGAAAAATCCATCCCGAGGATCACTGTCTGGCATCACGAGGCTATCCCTTACACCCATGATAGATTCTTTTTTTTGCACACCTTTCATTTCTGAACGTAGATTTTTTTTAATAATGCGGTCATTTCAATTGCTGCCATATTGTGATGACATTACTGTGGCGTATAATGACGTCATTACTTTAAGTGACGTAAACCTTAACGATTGCGTACGTGACGGTTCATTACAACCAGTACATTCGTGATATTCCAGAAGACCATAATACCTTGCGCGAACGTGACATCCGGTTTAACCGAAAGTAGAGAACTGCATTTGAAATCCAACACATTCGATTAAGATTCCACAAATTAATGATATAATCGACCATCTAACATGACTAGATTATAAACAAATATTTAAAAAAAATATCCAAAAACAAATCCCCTTTTCTTGACAGTAACTGAACGGATGAACTGGCACATTATTGATGGGTGGGGTAGTCAGTGCTGTTGTTCCTTTGTGCGTGGAAATTGTAAACAGCGGGTATTTTACTTATTTCAGGTGTAAAGCTTCCTATTCCTCTTGATCCATTTTTGAAATGAATAAAACTGTCTTCAACATTAAAATAATAAATTTTATTTGAACAAGAACTAGCTTTTCTCACGCCTACCAAACGAATGAATGCGTAACCACCGGTTAAGAACGTGAAACAATTAGATCGACATCCGGTTAGGGATAACTGATTGCTCAAAAAGGTAAACAAACTTTGCATTTTCTGTGTTTCATGAGCGATATAAATGTTTTGGGGAAATTATTGAAAAAACGGGGAATTACATTCAAGTGCCCGTTGATATTGGCGTCTGTGGCGTAAATCTCAGAGCACCTACTTCACGCATATTGGCTGAATTGTTTTTCGCGTGCTGAAGGTGTACCGAAAGGCAGAGAAAACACGTGGTAATTCGTGGTGTTTTTTGGCCTTTATTCAATTTTGCGCCTTGCTAGAAGTTCAACATATCATCACGCACACACGATAGACACATGTGGTTATCTGTGTTATAGATATTTTGGTTGTTAATGCAGCATTGTCGAAAAATCGGCACGGGAAGGGTCGAAAATGGCTGGTTACGCATAAGATCTATATAAATAATAAAAAAAAAAAACTTACAGCTGTAAAGCGGGTCTGATTTCACCTCCACGTTTCCAGAAACACACGAAGCTTGTTCTACGGAACCATTCCTAGCCAACCTGATAAGCAGTGCACTGTTGATTCGGAAATAACATAGTCCTGAATGCAAACATCTTCAATCTCCAGAATCATAGTGTATAATGACTTTGTTTGTGTTTTCACACCAATTTAATGGCCCTGCAATTGTCTGAAATTCAAATTTAACAGGCTTTGGAATTTTTTTCTGCGAAAAGTGCTGATCTGTCTATTTTTGCTGGTTATGCATTAGATTGTCTGGTTAAGAATTAGATGACCAAAGGAGAAAACACACCGTTTGTACCCTTTGTAAATGCCAGCGATTTACTACAATAACAGCTGGATTTGTAAGTTGTCGTGAAATCCTCAGATGCAGAAAGTCATGGTGTAAAAAGGTTTTCTGGATAAGGCCATTAAAATACTGGATTTCAAGCTTATTTGACCGAACGGAGCATCAATTCATATATCAGAGGTCATTGTTTGTTTCTGTAGAAAAAAAGGCCAGTTTGCGTTTCATAATGGCGCATAACCGTATATCATTTTCTATGGTTAATCATTGGAGAACCCGGTTAAGCATTAGAAACTCGATGAAGGTGTAGAAATGCGGCAAAATGAAGTACAAATGATAATATATTTGCAAGATCATAGCGTGCCTGTTTGACAAGTCTGGCTTATTCTGACATTTTGGCATGTGGTGAAGCTGCTAGATTTGAGGTCCAAGGGTTTCTGGTTGGATCGTCGGTCAGGGCAATCGACGAGTCTAAGTCACTCAATACTACACTTGAAAAACACAAACAAATTATTTGTATCGCTCTCTGTAAAAGTGACGGTTTATTTAGCCTCAGATGTTGAAATTTTCGTTTGATCTGTGCATATTATGATTACTTTGTACCGAGTTCAGGTTTACTGTTATTCGTTGCCTATTACAGTTAGTTGATGAGCTAGAAGACTTTCAAGCAACAACTAATTAAGAAACGTTTTATCCATTATGTCCACTGAGACTTTGCTTTGGGTTCCTGCAATTTTTTTTTGCAATTTTGTTGTTCACTGCTACATACATATGCTTTATTTTGATCTATATTCGTCTTTCCAGGTTACTGTTGGAGGGCAGAACAAAGATGGTATCTGCTGATTTTTTTTTTTCGAATCACATTTGAAGTTTTATTGACCTCATTATGTGGCCATCACCAATGTTTATCTAAAGCTTACCTCTAAGATATTACAAATGTTTATCTTCACTTCTGGTTTTAGTTTATTTCACCTTTTTAGTGATCTAGTGTTTATCCCATCTGAAATCAAAATTGCACCCCATAAATACCCGGTGTACTCGCAAAACCCAAACAAAAAAGGTGTACGCTTTAGCTTACCCCCAGATATTAACAATGTTTACCTTCTTTTCTGGTTTAAATTATTTCACCTATATACTGGTAGTATTTATAATAAATATGCTTTGAAACGTTTCTAACAGTAATTCTGTTTTACTATAATGGCACTATTCCGTTGCACAGCAAAATATCATCGTTAAACTGAGTGAAATAGCTTATGATATGAGGTCTTGTAGATTCTAACAACATTTCAAAACAAGATTTTATGGTAGTCCCTAAACTGATAGTCATTATTAGATGTGATCCAAAATATTTTTAAATGGCTATTACCACGTGTTTTCTCTGCCTTTCGGTACACCTTCAGCACGCGAAAAACAATTCAGCCAATATGCGTGAAGTAGGTGCTCTGAGATTTACGCCACAGACGCCAATATCAATAGGCACTTGAATGTAATTCCCCGTTTTTTAAATAATTTCCACAAAACATTTATATCGCTCATGAAACACAGAAAATGCAAAGTTTATTTACCTTTTTGAGCAATCTTTACCCCTAAACGGATGTCGATCTAATTGTTTCACGCTCTTAACCGGTGGTTACGCATTCATTCGTTTGGTAGGCGTGTTTTCTGGTGGGGTGGGATGTGCATTCCAGCTGTCAGATTCAATATTGACTGAGCTTTTAAGATGATCTCATTAAATCCAAGTACTCTTAACTAACACACAGATATATTTTTTAAACAGTCATCACTAAACATGACTTTCCACAAATAACAATAGTCATACTTATAAATATGTTGATACTCTAACAGAAACTCCAGACTTTCCATACCCTGCATCATTGACTGATACACTGAATGATATGCCGGGGTACACAATATCTGACATGTTTTCATATACTTTGTCGCTGACCGACATTCCAGAAACATTCCGGCTGACAGGCCGTTATATCCCAGGTTACTGACTGATACACCGGGGAACAGTGTAGCTGACAGGTCTTCGTATACTATGTCGCTGACCGATATTCCGGTAGATCTGTACACTGCAAGTGTATATCCCAGGTTACTGACAGATACATCGGGGTACAATGTAGCTGGCAGGTCTTCATGTACTCTGTCGCTGACTGATATTCGGGTGTACACTTCAAGTGACAGGCCGCTATACCTTGGGTTATTGACTGATATACCGGGTAACAGCGTAGCTGACACTGGTCTTCGTATACTTTGTCGCTGACGGATAATCCGGTATGCAATCCAGGTGACAGGCCGCTATTACCCACGCGTTACTGACTGACACAGGGGTACAGTGTAGCTGACAGGTCTTCATATACTTTATCGCTGACTGATATTCCGGTAAATCCAAGTGTCAGGGGGCTATACCCCGGGTTACTGACTGATATACAGAGTAGAAGTGTAGTTTACAGGTCTTAGTATACTCTGTTGCTGACTGATATTCTGGTATACACACCAAGTGACAGGCCGCTATACTCTGGGTTACAGACTTAAATACATTGGGGTACAGTTTATCTAATAAGTCTGAGTATACTTTGTCGCTGACCGATATTCACTGGTTTACACTTTAGGTGACAGGCCGCTATACACTGGGTTACTGACTATCCCCAGGTTACAGACTACTATACTTGGTAACAGTGTAGCTGACAGGTATTCGTAAACTTTGTCACTGATCAGTATTCGGATATGTACTCCAGGTGACAGGCGACTATACCTGGGTACAGTATAGCTTACAGATCTTATTATACTTTGTCGCTGACCGATATTCTGGTCCAGGTTAGAGGCTGCTATACCCAAAGTTACAGACTGATACATTGGGGTACAGTGTAGCTGATAGGCTTTGTATACTTTGTCTCGGACTGATATTCCGGTATACACTTTAGATGACAGGCCGCTATACCCTGGGTGACTGACTGATACACCGATTTTCAGTGTAGCTTACGGTCTCGGTTTACTCTGTCACTGACCAATATTCCGGTATACTCTTCATGTGACAGACCACTATACCCCAGGTTTAATACTGACTGATACACGGGGTAACAGTGTAGCTGACAGGTCTTTGTATACTATGTTGCTTATTCAGGTATATTTATAACTGTCAACTATCAACAAACCATCAATCTCGACCCTGTCACATTGAGTAGAGTATAATGTCCTTTTTATGCTGTGCACCATGTTCGCAAATCAATCTGACAGTCAATCAATCAGTGATATAAAATTCTCTAATACCACGTTAGATTGTGTTTATTTTTTTTTTAATTTTCAACTGCTGTTTTGTCAACACAGGCTTAAAGTGTAATTCACTGCTTAATATATAAACGTCTGTTTATAAAGGATAAAGTTTACTGAAACATATATAGGGGATTTAAATATTTAATCTGTTATCTCATAGAGTGAAAATAAAGACTTTCCAAACAATTCTAAACGGCGGGTATAAATTGAGTGATGTCGGGATTTAGTCATCAGTAGCAATAATCTTGCATTTGTTTCTCCCGGTGATTATTGCAAGGATAGAAGTAAGAAAATAAACCCACTGGTCGGTATTATTTTATTCCCATCTAAACTATTTGCTTAAAAGTATTCCATTGTTGATTTTAATGTTAAATCTTGGAAATAATTCATCTTAAGTCAAACAAAAAGCGGTCATCATAACACTATCAGTATTAGGTTTTCCACTTTCGTTTCAACCGGATGTCACGTTGCGCGCAAGGCAACATGGTCTTCTGGAATAAAGCAAATATCAAACACGTAAGAATTCTCAATTTTTATCGGTAGGATTACCTGGGTAGGATAAGAATTTCTATCCCAGGTTTCCATGATTTCCTTATCTGGTGTGCAAGAATTACAAATCAACGAATCAAATCATCCTAAGTTTCAGTTAAAAAAATCTAATACTAAGCTGAATTGAAACACTTTTATTGGAATGTAGCTATGTCCAAATGATTGTTGTCCCCCTCTAAAAAGTGGTCTAGTTTAAAAGGAAAGGATTTACTCCCCTTGATATTAGATTTGTTTGCTTTTAGAGTAGATCAAAGGGAGCATTTTCGTTTCGTTTAAAGTAGACCCCTTTTGATAAAGGATGGCAAACAGGAAGTCATAAAAATTTTGTAAAAGATGGCCGAATCTCTGCTAAGTGGATGAGTTCTGCTTAAGTAATGATTTTTTATTTATTTGATTGTTTGTCTACCAGTGCGTGGAAAATGTTTCAGTTTAAGTTCCGTAAAGACAAAAAAAAAAAAAAAAAAAAAAGTTAAATTGCACTATTAAGACCACTTTTGGGACTGTCTGAAAGTGGTCTTAGTAGTGGGGTGGTCTTAATATTCAATATAGAATACGGTTATTGTTTTAAAATTTCGAACACTATATTCCATACTTGTTTGATAAAAATCTTTGGCCAAAAAATGCTTTTATGCCATTGTTTTTCAAAATACTTAGTGAATAGCAAACAGTTTAGGCAGTCTGATCTTGGTCTACACTGTTTGCATATGTCATCTTGTCTGACATCTATAGGTACGAAATTTTAGGGCATACCGTAATAAGAAGGAAACCATATGAGCCCGACAAAAGCTGATGGTCTTAAGCCTTGCATTGCTGACTAAAGATGCCACGCCTACTTCTAATTTCCAGCCAATCAGATTACTTGATCCGGGTTTTTGATAGAAATTCACATATTTAATGACAAACAGTGCAGATTCAGATCAGTTGGCTTACTCAGAAGCCAACTGATCTGGATCTACACTGTTTGCTAAGACAGGGCACGTCGTGTTCAGCAAGAGAATGGTTAATAGCGGACCTACTGTATATTCGAACTCGAATGAACTTAGAGAAACTTGAAAAGATGGCAACAATTGTTTTTCTTATCGTGATAGTAAAGATGAGAAATAAGCGAGAACTGACGATTAATACACTAGGCATTTATCATGTTTATTTGAGGTAATGGTTGCAAAAATATGCCATACAAGTTTTAGTACGCATCATTTCAATACTTATTACATTTTTTCTGAAATGATTTTTTTGTACATTTTAGTACATATATCTATGTGTGTGTGTGTGTGTGTGTGTGTGTGTGTGTGTGTGTGTGTTTTAAGTAAGAATCTCATTACTAAGATCTGAATTTACTTCAGACCTCTTTCACAAGAATTAACTGTAATTTGGACATCTTAGTAAAAAGGTCCAAAAGTGTTCACTTTTAAATGGAGCTGTTTTGTTCCAGTGCACACTACTTCCTATAAGTTAGTAAATAGCATTCCAAATGGGCACGAGTGCCAGGTTTCATTGACCAAGGCTTTGCCGAGCATAAAAATGAAAAACATGTACGGAAATCTGCGGAAATACCAATGGACGTCTATGGCCAAAACTGCAAACTTCTAACGGACCATTATATTGTTCTTGAAACTAGGAGGAGAGATTTCGAGCACTTGTATTTTATCAATTTTATCAAAGCGAATGCTTCTTTCAATTCAGATTTTCATAGACATGCATTATCCCACAAATTATTTCTAGAAGACCGAATGCTAGACCCGTTAACGATACGAGAGTAACCACAAACTGAATCATACTATTACCTTAATATAAATACAAAGGTTAGTTGTGAATGCTAAAAACGGTAAATCGGCGGGTAGAGACAGTATTCCATATGATGTTCTGAAGTTTCCCTCTGTGATTCAAGTTTCAACTTATTTTTGATACTGGCACAATACCGGCGATATGGAGGAAAGCTATTTTTGTCGAATTCTTATAAACCCTGCGTCAGACCGTAAAATCCCTATCAATTATAGAGACATAAGCCTACTATCCTGCATATCTAAACTGTATAGTGCATTGTTAAATGACGGAACCTCAAAGTATTTAGAAAATAATGACCTGTTATCAGATGAACAAAACGGTTTCCGTGCAAATAGTTCCTGTGAATGAAGATCATGTATTCACATTAAAAAACATTATAAGAAACCACGTATGTATTTACAATGTATTTACCACGTTGATCTAAAGAAAGCATTTGACTTTACTGACCAAGACATGCTTCCTTATAAACTTTTGCTTAACAATATAGACGGAAAGGTATATAACTCTATTAAAAGTATCTACGCAGATTATTTCACAATCAAATCTACGCAGAGAGTCGGCTTGTATTCGTGTAAATGATTAATGGATAGACTGGTTCATATGTAAATCAGACGTGAAACAGGGAGATAACTGCTCTCCGACTTTATTTTCAGTATTCATCGATGATCTGGTAAAAGAGATAAATGACCTTCAACGGGATAAATATAAACAATACAAAAGTGTCTATTCTCCTCTACACAGATGATATTGTATTAATAAGCAAGTCTGAGCACGACATGCAACGTCTTTTTGATACACTGGTGTAAATGGTGGAGGGCACTAATCAATACTGATAAGTCGAAAGTTATATATATATATAAATAATACAAAAGTGTCTATTCTCCTCTACACAGATGATATTGTATTAATAAGCAAGTCTGAGCACGACATGCAACGTCTTTTTGATACACTGGTGTAAATGGTGGAGGCACTAATCAATACTGATAAGTCGAAAGTTATGCATTTTCGAAAGGGAAGACGCCGTAGAGCCGAATTTGAGTTTAAGATAGGAAATAACGTTTTAGAACTGACCGAGAAGTACAAATATTTAGGAGCAATCTTTACGGACAAAAAAAAAAAAAAAAAAAAAAATATGATTGCAATCTAAATGCAGTGAATCTCGCTAAAGGTTGAGGTAGGGCTCTTGGTTCGATTATCTCAAAACTACGGACTCTCAAAGAGTTTGGAATCAAAACCTATAAAACGTTATATAATTATTGTTTTGTCCCCATATTTGATTATCAATCGTCCTTCTGGTATTACAAAGAATACAGCAATATTGAATCTGTTCAGAACAGAAGTATAAGGTACTTTCCTTGTGTTCACCGACTTGCACCTAAACTTGCTATAAATGGTGATGTAGGATGGATGACAACAAGGGAACGCCGTTGGTATATTATGGTCCAGTATTGGAATAGACTGGTTAATATCATCACGAAAACATGCCTATGTAATGTTGACCCCCTTAAACCCCACTTTCATATAGTAAAACTGGGGTTTACAGGGGTATATATTATTTTATTTCTGCTCAAAAACATAGATTGTGGGTACTTATTAGAACCGCCTCGCCGAGGCGGTTCTAACGAGTACCCAAAATCTATGTTTTGAGCAGACATATGAAAAATATCAGATTTTTTGTATCTGAATTTTTTCAGTTTTTGGAGGTGAAAGTTTCTATATATTTGAATAGGCGTGTTTTCTTAATGTGGACGACAATCGCAATTGAAAAAAAGGTATTCTTGTGGGACTATATGATTTGACTTAACAATTGGAGTGCGGAGGTGAAAGACATTATGGCGAAAATTGGCCTAATAATAAGAAACTTTAAACCCCTGTAACCTAGCCGATATAAAACTATCCCTTCAAAATGCATATGCCAATGATTGGCTGGCCAAAACATTATCTGTGCACAAACTATGAACATATGTTACGTTTAAAATCTTACAGTCCTAACAAATATGTGTTGTTAAACCTGAAAATAAACGAACGATCAATGCTGGTTCAGTTTAGGTGCGGTGTTTTACCCTTAAGAATCAAAATTGGGCAATATGAAGGCGAAAAGCCTGAAGACAGACACTGTAAGATGTGTGAACGCCAGCAAAGTGAGGATGAATCGCAGTTTTTGTTACACTGTCTTTTTTATGACATTTACAGACAAAAAATTTTTCGGGAACTGGACAGTTATATTCTGATCAGTTAAGTGACACTGATAAAATTATTATTTTGATGAATGATATTCCAAGACTTACAGCAAAATATCTGTGAAATGCATTTGCTCAGCGTAAAACATTTCTTTATTCAGAGAATTAACTTACTTAGCTCTGTCCATGTTACGTATATAAATCGCACCAGAGACTGAATGGACTTGTAGGTCCATTGGGCCGGGTGCTTTTGATATTTAAATTTCTGTATCGTGTTTATATAGTGTAATGCACATGTCACAATAATAAACAATTATTTACTTACTTACTTTAAGGGTCTAGAATATGTTGATGATTTGTTTGCATACTTGTTGATACCATCTATATGTAAGCGAACTGACTTCCCAAATGCAATCGTTCATTGACCGAGGCTTTATCGAGCATGAAAAGTAAAAATGAGAAAAAGGCCATAATGCTTGAATGGTCTGGAATATTTTGATGATTTATACCATACAGATTGATCCACATCTAAGCCATTTGTTCTGCACACTTATTGATACCAACATGATCTAGCAAATAGTCTCGTACGCAGTATAGGTTAACTTATTGTATACTGAATAGACTCTCGCACACTATATATTGGAAGAGTCCAATTTCAATTTTAGGTACGTCCGGCTATGAGATTTACATATTCCTAGAGAAAAATGGCTAAACTATTTTCAAACAGTGGAGACCCTGATCAGACGCCGCGTTCTGCGGCGTCTGATCAGGGTCTGCATTGATTGCCAGTTACCCTTTTACGGGTCTCCCGACTACAATGGGTTAATTGCTTCGGACAGGTCATGGTACGGAAGCCCGTCGATAAGTTGTCTGGGCCTATTTGAGCTTCATAGTGTTGGAAGGGCATAAAACCAGATGGTCACATACATCATCGTATGAGGTATTGTTTGGTCTCAAAAGAAACAATACACAAAGAACCTTTTTTGCAGGCCCTGTATTCAGCCAAAGGTTAATTGATATAGCCAATAACTATCATAAATCTTGATCACATTCTATTATGCTTCCTATATATATGCATGCAGAGAGGTATGTGACAATCTGGTAACAGTTCCTTGGTGGGTTAGTACGTAACGGCTCACGGGTTTACTCCTAAGGTCCTGTTTGTGTGCGGAGTAAGTGCACCCCAATGATTGCTCCCTTGTTCGAAGGTGTAGTAAGTGTAACAATGACATGTATTTATAGGTTTTTTGGTAATACATGTTTGTATGTATATATGTATATATAAATATATATATATATATTAGAAGAATAACATGTTGTATGTTGTAGAATTTATTATACTGTATATCATTGTGTCTTTGCCATCATACATGCGTATATTGTAACATCATGGGCTTAGCCTTCTGGAATATTAAAATTAACTTATCTTATATTGGTATACCTACAGAAAGTGAAATGAAACGACTTGGGGTTTTCAGAATGCCATACGTAATCAAGCTATTTATGGTTGGATTAGTCCTTGGATCGTCTTTGTACCTCTTGAATAAATCAATATGTAAGTATAATTGTCTATTGTTTAGCTGTAGGCAGTCAAGTAGGAACGGACGTTGTTTACCAGGCATTCTTCGATTAAATTATTTTAGTCTGGAGGCCACCCCCCCCCCCCCACTCTCTCTCCCCCCCCCCCCCCCACACACACACTTATAGGGTATGTGGCAATCTGTACAGAATCAGGTCAAACGCCGCAGAACAAAAGCGGCGCCTGAGCAGGGTTTACACTGTTTGCATTAAATTCGTCCAACGGCTAAGAGTTTTAGGTTTGCAATTTAACACAGGTAAAACACTCCCTCTGACTCTTTTCCTACACATATTATCTTCCTTATCTGGCAGAAACTTATACCTGGACCCAGTTGTTCAAAACTAACGCTGTCGTTAGTTAATGATTCGTTAAAATTTACACTGAGTGATACGCAAATACGCTGACAATTTTGGCTGAAAAATGCTACTCACATTTTTTCAGCAAAAAATATCAGAATATTGTATATTGAATCCGCTAAAATAGTTAACGAAATGACCCTTAACAAGCTCGTAAAGCTAACGACACTTTGAACTACTGGGCCCTGATCTACCAAATCCTAGGGAAAAATATTGCAAACGATATGATTTTTGCAAAATATAAATTATTTTTTCATGCTGAACTAAATATCAATGAGACGGGAGCCGCCAGTCCGCTATGTTTGCATTAACTAAAGGAATTTCTATAAACACATGATAATGATAAAAACAAACCAGACCCTCCTTAACTGGAAATAGACCGGTCCAAGAGTCCACTCGACGTAAATGGTTAATGCGCGCATTTATGCAAACGCTGTTCTGCGCATGCGTTGTTCGCATATGACCAATTTTAATATGTCTTAGAGTATTCAATCGCTGAAGCTATTTTCTTGTATTTTTTTTTTTTTTTTTTTTTTTTTTTTGCAGGAAATATAATTTATCATTCCCAGGAAGAATATTTCTTTTATAACACATTCACGCCGCGCTACAAATGTAGATGAGATAACATCGCAAATTTATTGACGTCATTTGAAAGAGCTTTAAACATAATCCGAAAACAAAAATGATATGTAATATATGTTAATGCACACTGAGTTTAAAGTACAGGAAATATTTCCCTCGAGACTTACAAATTTAGTAACAAACTCGTGCTGTGCACTCGTTTGTGTTTTGACTTTGAAAATGTCTCGGGAAATAGCGCTTGTATTTTTTAGGGGTGCAGCAACTACTATTTATACGTGGTTAGTATTAACCCATTTCAGACAGTTAGGTCTCCCCACACTGTATATTGGAAAAGTAAAATTTATGTACTGTTTGCTAATTACTTTTCGAGGGTTCCAGACTGAAATGGGTTAAAAACGTTTCTTGGACATTGAATACATTAAATGGCTCCCGGCTGACAAAAGGGGCCTTGCAACATACTATAGTATTTTGAACAATGTCTATTTTAAAACTCTTTAAAATGTTGTTTTTTCATCGTTTTCAAATACATTTAGAATACGAGCAATGTATAATAGCACATCGTATCTTCTCACTTTGGTGACACTGTGTTCAAAACTAACGTGATTTTTGCATTGGCAACCATATTACTGATACATGTATAAACATATTCATAAATTGCTTATGTTGGCAAAGAAACAAGCTCAATGGCACCAAAATTCATTCAAATTGCAGAGATAGATAGCCATACTTATAAAAAACCATTAGCAATCTAGTCAATATAGTTATGACTTTGTTGAGTCACGTTGTTTCTATTGTCTTGAAACTAAAGTTGGGAATGAATTATGACGTCATAACGGTTGCTGACGTTTTTAAATAAGCTTCTCGGACTTGAAACCCTATAGCAACTTGAAAATACATAATTCTTTAATGTTTTATGATAGGTAACTGAACTTTCCAGAAAAGATTCTATAAGGATGGATTTGACAGAATATATAAAAGTTACAAATCATCAAAATTTGCCGTAAGGTCATTTTGTCAGACCGCAGTTTATTTCATAGAGACTTGATATGCAGCAGATAAATATTTCATTGTGATTTGCAGACGCATGGAATTGTCAAGCGCAGTACCTATCTGCATTTAAGGCTAATTTCCTGCGGATAAATGTTCCATTTGGACGTGCAGCTCATACAGTTGTCAACATGTAGTACTAATTGTACTGTGGGTTTAATTTGCAGCATACAAATATTTCAAGCCAATATGCAGACTATATAGTTATCAACCGCAGTACCTAGTTGCATGGATGTGATTTGCAGTAAATCAAAAAGTTCATTCGGATGTGTAATCCATATAGTCGTCAATTGCTGTACCTAATTGCATTGTGGTATAATTATCAGTGCACAATCCATATAGTCGTCAACTTGCATTATGGCATATTTATCAGCGCACAAATATTTCATTTGGATGTGTAGTCAATATAGTCGTCAGTTGCAATAACTAATTGCATTGTGACATAATTATCAGCGGACAAATATTTCATTTGGATGTGTAGTCCATATAGTCGTCAATTGCAGTAACTAATTGCATTGTGACATAATTATCAGCGGACAAATATTTCATTTGGATGTGTAGTCCATATAGTCGTCAATTGCAGTAACTAATTGCATTGTGACATAATTATCAGCGGACATATATTTCATTTGGATGTGTAGTCCATATAGCCGTCAATTGCAGTAACTAATTGCATTGTGACATAATTATCAGCGCACAAATATTTCATTTGGATGTGTAGTCCATATAGTCGTCAATTGCAGTAACTAATTGCATTGTGACATAATTATCAGCGGACATATATTTCATTTGGATGTGTAGTCCATATAGCCGTCAGTTGCAGTAACTAATTGCATTGTGACATAATTATCAGCGGACATATATTTCATTTGGATGTGTAGTCCATATAGTCGTCAATTGCAGTAACTAATTGCATTGTGACATAATTATCAGCGGACAAATATTTCATTTGGATGTGTAGTCCATAATGTCGTCAATTGCAGTACCTAACAGCATTATGGCATAATTATCAGCGCACAAATATTTCTAGTGGATATGTATTCCATAGATTCGTCAATTGCAGTACCTAATTACATTGTTGCATAATTATCAATGCACAAATATTTCAATTAGATGTGTAGTAGTCCATATAGTCATCAACTACAGAAACTAACTGCATTGTGGCATAATTATCAGCGCACAAATATTTCAAGCGGATATGTTGCCCATATAGTTGTCAATCGCGGTACATAATTGCATTGTAGCATAACTGTCAGCGCACAAGTATTTCAAGCGGATGTGCAGTCCATATAATCGTCATTTGCAGGACAAAATTGTATTGTGGCATATTTATAAGCGAACAAATATTCCAGTTGGATGTGTAGTCCATAATGTCGTCAATTGCAGTACTTAACTGAATTGTGGCATAATATTAGCGCACAAATATTTCAAGTGGATATGTAGTCCATAGAGTCGTCAATTGCAGTACTTAACTGCATTGTTGCATAATTATTAATGCAAAAATATTTCAAGTAGATCTGTAGTAGTCAAGTGCAGCGCACAAATATTTCAAGTGGATATGTAGTCCATAGAGTCGTCAGTTGCAGTACTTAACTGCATTGTGGCATAAATATCAGCGCACAAATATTTCAAGTGAATATGTAACCCAGTATAGTCGTCAATTGCGGTACCTTATTGCATTGTGGCATAATTGTCTGCGCACAAATATTTCAAGCGGATGTGCAGTCCATATAATCGTCATTTGCAGTACCTTATTGCATCGTAACATAATTATCAGCGCACATATGTTTCAAGTGGATGTGTAGTCCCTGAATCGGACAAAAATTTCATTCTGATTTGCAGTCTCAATGATTGCCAGCTGCAATAACTAATTGCATTGTGGCTTTGTTTGTAGCGGACAAAAAGTTAATGCGGATGTGCAGTCCATATAGTTGTTAGCTGCAGTACCTAATTGCATTATGGCATAATCATCCGCATACATATATATTTCAGGCGGATGTGTTATCAATATAGTTGTCATCTGCAGTACCCAATTGCAACATGACTGCGCTTACAGCATAGTACAGCCTATTTTGTTGTCAATTGCACTACTTAACTGCACTGTGCCTTTATTTGCAGAGGACGAATACTTCAGGCTGAGTTGCAGCATTTATGATTGTCATCTGCAATACCTAATTGCATAAATGTGATGCTAGCATTGTGGTCATCTTCTTAAATACTGCCCGCTTTTCTTTCTGTTTTCTTTCTGTGCGTATTTTTGTATCGTTTGGACCTGCATCAGGGTATAAGGGTGCGGTTTAGCGCGAGTAAAAAATGTTTAAGTCCACCCCGACCCTCCCCCCGCTCTTCCGCTCACTCCTATCTCCACAGTAGTTTTCCTTCTGCTGATCCAAGGCGTTTCCTATGTTGCAATTCTTCTTTGTTTATGCGTCTTTGTTTTTTTTTATGTGGCCTTTGTTTTGTTATTATTTGTTACTCATCCCTCCTTCACATCACGAAAACATACCTAATAGATTTTGACCCCCTAAATCCCATTTATATATAATAAAATTGGGGTTTACATGGGTATACATTATTTTTCTTATTTCTGTTCGAAAACATAGATTGTGGGTACTCGTTAGAACCGCCTCAACCGGTCGGTTCTAACGAGTACCCACAATCTATGTTTTGAGCCGAAATATGAAAACTATCAGAATTTTTTATCTGAAAATTTTCATTTTATTTAATTATTTATTTATTTTTGGTGGTAAGATTTTCAGTATATTTGAATAGGCGTGTTTTCGTAATGTTTTGGTGCTATGCTTCCTGATTGTGGCATTTCCTGGGTATCTTCATTTATATTTTTTATATGTAGCGGACAAAAAATTCATGCGAATGTGCAGTCCATATAGTTTTCAGCTGCAGAATCTTATTGCATCGGGGCATTATTATCAGCGTACAAATATTATAAGTGGATGTGCTGCGTTATCTTCGTATTCAGAAGATGGAAAGCATGATGTCGATTTCGCCATATAGCTGCCATGAAAGCTACTTATTTGAAATAATCATTGGTAAGCAACTTGTTCTAAAAAGAAATTATAAATTAGCCATTACGGATACAGTATGGGCTAAAAGTACTATTTTAAGCATTTTTTTACATTTCTATAGAATCGTGTTCCTTATTAAAATGTGTAATACAATTTTCTACCTTTGATAATGAATGTCTTATTTAAAAAAAAAATCCTTTTTAACGGTAATTGCTTGTTTTGTTTTCCTTACCAGCACTGCCATTAAATTGACAACTGCTATAAAATTGTCAACGGTGATAAAAACTTCTGCTTCCTCATATCAGCCGCTCTTGCTGCATAATGACCCTAATATTTTATAGCCTTTATGCTGCCGACTGAACAGCTTAATGGATTTGGACCAATGTGCAAATAGTTGTCTATTATTGTATCATAACATAGCGGTTCTCAGGTTAAGGCTTTCATTAGAAGTTGGTTATTTGTTTTCTTGATTATTCTAGGAAGCTTTTTCTGATCTGAGGTCGAATAGTCATGGAAATAGGGGGAGGCGGTCTTTGTTGATAAACACTGAATGTTCTCGCACAAGTGTGGCAACTACAGTTTTGCATATGAAGAGACTCGGTCAAACCGAATCTCCGATTTTCGTGATTTTGTGTGTTCTTCGTTTCCAAAGGCAATCCTTTTTGACTTATATATAACATGTTTATGTAACTGCTTGGGAAAAAAGGCTGAAAAGGGGGTATATACATGATTGGGGTCATATAGGTGAACTGTATCCTACCTAGGTCGGGCTAATACAGCCGACCTCGGACTTGTCACTCGGTCATTACGAAATTACTTGATTACTTTTACACACGTTTTGGACAATCGTTTCCGCTCATAGCATAGCTTGCCTTTCAGTTTATATTTTATTATATTTCTTTTCAGTATCGGTATTCCAGCTCGATTACAAAACGCTTCGGGAAAAAATATCTAAAATGGAGACTCTGGTACGTCCGTTACCTTATATTTATGTCATAACTCCGACTGTATCAAGATTGGAGCAAAAAGCAGATTTAACTCGTTTATCAAACACATTACGCCTTGTTCGTAACCTGCACTGGATACTGGTGGAAGATTCCAGAAGAAAAACACAGCTGGTGACAAACTTCCTTGCCGGCTGTTCATTATCTTATACACATCTGAATGCTTCTACACCACCTGCTAATACCATAAAAGGCGGCCATAAACGAGGTGTTCCTCAGAGAAATGCTGGAATAAACTGGTTACGTGAAAATGCTAAGAAAGATGGAGTTGTGTATTTCGCAGATGATGATAATACGTACGACCTCCGCATTTTCGAGGAGGTAAGACAGGGATCCTCCACACGGGCTACACCGTCTAATACGAGACGTCACATTTACGAGTCAAACCTCATACCGGTACTCGATACAATGAAACAATGCGTTATAATGATAATTTGACTGGCACGAAACCCTCACTCATGAGGTGTCAGTTAAGCAGAATGTATCAAAGAATATTTATTTAGTGCTTCAAGAATACTTCAAGAAACATATGTTTTGTATATATCAGTTAGAATTGCCTGAGTGAGACGATTCTAACAAATATCCAAAACATATTCTGTGAGGAAATAAGAATAAAAGACGTCCTTTCTTAATATCATTCTATTGCGTTTAGGGATTATTTACAATAACAAATTCATTTTAACGGCAATATCTTTAGAAACAAATACTGTAATTATAACCATGGTTCCCTTTAATGAATTTTAACACGTCTTCAACAGTATTTGACAAAATTTAATGGGAACAATATTTTTTTGTTCAAGTAACAAAGTCTATTTATCAGAAACTGAAGGATATTTAGTCAGTGACCCAGTAGGTAAATTTTGCTAACCCTCGGACCCGAATTACTGAAAAACAAATTGTTCAATGTTGCGTATGAAGTCACTCTATAAAAGATCTTCATGGATTGTAGTTGAGTTGAAACTTGTAAGTTTCTATTGAGAACAGGACGCTTATTGTCCTATTTAAAGTATACATAACTTTCTTCATGTCATTACCATTGTTAAGATGGGACACAATGCTACGACTGAAAATAAAATATAGACTGTCCACCGTGCATGCAATAAAATTAACACACGAGTGTATATAAAGCCATGTCTTGAATCCAAAAAAGGATACGCTTTGGTTTGTCCTGAGCCTAAAAATAAGTCTGTTTCGAAACGGTTTTTTTTTTTTTTTTTTTTTTTTTTTTTTTTTTTTGCGTACACTTTTTCCTAATATTTACTCAAACAAATGGGTTTTATTTTATGACTAAGACCTAGTTTTCACGGTCTGACGATTTGGACATTTTGCGTCAACCTTAGCGATAAACTACATTTCTGCTCGACTGTAACACGTACAATAATCTTACATGGCTTTCTCGGGTACGTGGACTCAAATACTGCAGTGTCATTTATGAGTATTTCAAGGTCGAATGAATTTGCCCTTTTTTCGTCACCCATAACATGTTTGATTAATTGTATGATACAATCATCAAGCCTGGCACATAATTCCTCCCTAATAGGGACGTTAAAACTGCGATATCATTTTATGACTGATCTATATTTCACGGCCTAATGACTGTCAATTTTTGCATCAGCCCAAGCCTTTAGCCAAGGATACGACCTGTAATAACCAACCAGGCATACACTTCCTCACTAACATGGACTGCTCACTAACATGGACTGTTACACAGTGATATCGTTTTGTGACTATGTCTTACATATTATGGTCCCATGACGTTATCATTTACTATCTGAATTCAACCTGTTTATCATACTAACAAGTGCTGGCATTGTGCGACACCACTTTAAGAGCACCTTTCTGTGATACAGCTTTCAAACAGAAAAATAAAAGTTTGCCTTGAAGCTTCGAACAGTCTGATTAAAAATCCTGATCAGCCCAGTCTTGTTTTAGATCCATATCAAACGAGGTTTAGGCATTTTCTGAGTATCTTCACTTATATTTCTGTTTGTCTCAGTTACTGTGTTTGTGTTGCGTAACGGCTGTAAAAAGTCTCTCCGCACATACATTCAATGTTGTTGTTTCATCCTCAGGGATTGCATTCCGTACATATATTCAATGCTGTTGTTATTTCATCCTCAGGGATTGCATACCGTACATACATTCAATGCTGTTGTTGTTTCATCCTTAGGGATGGCATTTGCAATCATTGGTCACATTCCTTTCTGAATGACATCATTTACAATCTCCTTCTCTTGCTGTCTCGGGAAGGCTATACTTCATGATTGTAGCATTTCTTTGGTGTCTTTTCATATTTTTGTTTACATTGACGTCATGAAATTGAAGAGACATGCAAGCACAGGCGCTTGAAGTTCCATCTCAACAATCCTGTTTAGAAATCTGAAACCCGTGGAGTTCAAAAGCAATGTTGTACATATTGTTCCTGAATACTTCTTGCATCATGTTAGTGTAAGGACTGATGGGCCAAAAATCAAACGCCTATGATGCGAGTAACTTATTGTAGCTTGTTTTCCTTGAAAGTAATACTTGCCATTTGTTGTGAATCGTTAGCTTCAATTCACATGTAATATAAAGCTTCATTTATTCTGAAAAATAAAACAAATCAACTGTTGTGAATGGCACTAATAATCTGTAAATTCAAATATATAGTAAATACATAATTACTACAGTATCATGACTTACTACAGTAACATGACTTACGACAGTAACATGACCTGATGCTCTGTGTCGCGTAGATATTCCTATATCTCTAGATTCTATTCAGCTATCTCGTGTGACCTTGTGATCTGGGAACGTCTATTGAAGCGATACAGAACGTAGGTGTTTATTTTTATTTATTTATTTATACAATCTTTTTAGAGGGTAACACTTTAAGCTCAAACAGCCATTCTACCAAGTGGCCCTCCATAAAAGGTGTATGGCAAACTAAACATAAAACAACGTAAAACACAAACATTGCATGCAACCATATACATACATATTTACATTTTATACAACAATAAGAACTGTTTTTCTTGTACAGGATGCAATAAGTCGGAAAGTATTTAAATAATGGATAATAGATTTGAGTTCCTAAAAGTTAAAATTGAGATAAGAATTAAATAGATTTTAAGAACGAGTTTGATAAAAGTTTTCATAGCTCACAAAGTGAAAAATATTACATTAACGCTACATCGAAATGAAAATTGCACACTCCGTATTTATGGTAAAAGTTATTATTGTATGCGTATATATCAAATTAAAACATTTAAAGATACTGTTTAAGAGATGTTTTGTTTGGATTTGTCGGTTTCCTCTTCCTCTTGGTGTCTGGGAAGGGCTGCGGTTTGTAATTGTAGCACTCCCTGGACTTTTCTCTTACCTTTTTTTGAATTCATTTAGTGAGTTTGTTGTCCTTAGAGATGTCGGCATTGAGTTCCATAACCGAGAGGCAGAATGTGAGAAAGAGCGGTCGTATAGTGCAGTTCTTGATCTTGGGACCGATAAGAGGCCGTTTGAAAATGATCTCAATGATCGTTCATGGGCGATTGACATTGGCTTTAGTAGATTTTTAATATATGTTGGTGTCATATTATTTAGTGCCTTATAAGTTAAAATAGCTTTATTATAAATTAATCTATTAATTAATATCTTAGGTATAGTTAGCCATCCGAGCTCTTGCAACATAGCAGCAGATGGCGTTCTGAATTCAGCTTGCAAAATAATGCGGGCAGCTCGTTTTTGCGGTTTTGAAAGTCTTTCGATATTTTGACTTGGTGTGGTGCCCCATGTGTTACATCCATAATCAAATAGGGGTAAAATATAACTTTGGTAAAATAGTTTCTGAATATTCTGTGGGACATATTCAGCCAGTTGTTTAAGAAGAGAGATGTTAGTTGATATCAATAAACAAAGATGGTCAATGTGCGGTGTCCATGACAAGTTTTCGTCTATAAATACGCCAAGAAGCTTCTGTTTGGTAACTTTCTCAATACAATTATCGTCAATATATAAGCTCAGTTCACTGTTGTCATCGAGTCTATATCTTGCTCCTAATAACATATATTTAGTTTTTATACAATGTGTCTCATTTTATTTTGTTTTCCCCATGTTTTTGTTCTACCTAAGTCGGTTTGTATCTCTGAATTTATAACACTAATATCTGGACTGCTTGTATGAATTGTCCAATCATCAGCTAATAGGTCGGAAAAGCAATATTTTAGCATGAGGGGCAAGTCATTTATAAATAAAAGGAATAAGGTAGTTCCAAGAATTGAGCCGTGTACAGATTTAAAAAAATTGTAGGTAAATCTAACTTTTCGGAGCAATTCAGAAAACTTATTAACCGTTATAAAAGAATTGGCTATAGCCTGGATATTATGCGGTAGACTGCATGCCTAAGTGCAAATCCAATCATTGTTGATGGCTATGCTTCACTCTTCAATTGCACGACGGCGGTTCGGGCCTCAGACTCAATGACGGCCTCTTCGTAAAACTTTAACCAGTGGGTTGGGGCTTGACGATATGTCTTTGGCTTGGCCCGCCGTGGTTCAACTATTGGTTTTCATTTACTCTGGCATACAGTAGAATTAACCATGAGTACTCATCTTTGTTTATTATAGTGATTAATATGATTTTTATGTTTTCGCTTTGATGCATTGACTGAGTTGGGAGCCTTTATGCGAACCGAATGTTTATGTATTTATGTATTAAGAGTAGCATCGGGACCCAGGGTGAAGTTAGCTAGCTGTAAAAGTGCTTTAAACCCCCCGGTGGTTTGCTCTACCGACCGTTCTAAGGCGGTGTTCCCGGTGTTAGTCTTACTCCTTGTTGCTTTGTGGTTTATTCTACGAGGCGATTTGTTGTATGTCTTTCCGTGTGTCATTTTCTTCTTGTGTTTTTCAGTCCTTTTAGTATTGCGATTACCTCGCTTGGGGAAGAGAGAGCTAATCTTAGTGCTTTTCGTACGTTTGTTCGGTTTGTGCTTGTTTAGATTTGTCGGTTTCCTCTTCCTCTTCGGGTCTGGGAAGGGCTGCGGTGTGTGATTTTGGCACTACCTGGACTTTTCTCTTACTTTTTTTGTTTATAGTTGAAAACGATGAAAACCCTAAGCCACTATCTATGGCTTGTTGACGAGATTCGAGATATGAGGTAAACCACTTAAGAGACATGTTATTGAATTTGTATGCGGAAAGTTTATTGATTAGAATGTTATGGTCGACCAAGTCGAAGGCCTTCCTAAAATCTATAAAAAGGGCCCCGACGGTATCTCCCTTGTCAATACTGGCCATCCACTGGTCTATGAGTTTCACGAGTGCTGTTTGGCAGCTATGCCGTTGACGAAAACCTGACTGACTTTCGTGGATAAGATTATACTTATTAAGGTATGCCATTAGATGTTTGTTAATATGCCTTTCAAAAAATTTTGAGATGGTGGGTAATATCGAAATAGGTCGGTAATTTCCAGGATCCGATTTGTTACCACTTTTGCATATGGGAAATACTTTTGCACATTTGAGTTGATCTGGAAATACTCCAGTTTGTTCACTTTTATAGATAAGTGCGGCAATACTAGGTGACAAAACTTGGCTGACTTTTTTAATTATTCTAGGCCCAAGGCCATCTAATCCTGTAGCCTGTACGCGTCAAGTGCTGCGATAAACGTAGAAACCTGTTCAGGGGTAATAAATGTAATTTTAAAGAATACATCGTCAGGTACTTTATGTTTATGGTTTATAAAGCTTTCAAGTTCTTTAAGGTCTGATGATAAAGCATCGGTTCCATGATCATTAAAATATCTGAAATTGAAGTAAAATACTCATTCAATTGTGTAGCAACATCTTTAGAGTATACTTATGGTTATCTATATTTATCTCATCAGGTAGGCGCTTATTAGATGCGTTAGCTTTATTAGTTGCTTTACGTAGATGTTGCCAAATTGTGCGCGTGTCTCTCGAATTTGTGACTGATTTAGAAAAATGTTCACGTTTTGCCTTTCGAATTAAAGACTTTGTTTTATTTCTGTGTCTTTTTTTTATTTTGTCCATTGGAGTCTACGTTTACAAGAATCTCGCTGTTTGCGTGATGTTTCAATATCTTGATTGTACCAATCGGATAGTCGTTGTGGTTTTACTCTTTTAACTTTGATAGGGGCATGGTTATCTAAATGTTTTAAGAAGATATTATACCATTCGGAGATGTCATCGTTTATATTCGAGGAGGTAGTTGTAAAGTTATCCAAGTCACTTGAAAGATCGTTTAAAAAGGCATTCTCGTTAAAACGTTTGAAGCAGCGATATGATGTCGTGATATGTTCAGACTTCACAATTTTAAAATTGATTTTCCTGGTAGTGCATACGGGAAAATGATTGCTTTTTGCGTAATTCAAAACTTTTAACGATAAAATCAGGGTTAGACGTATAAATGTGGTCAATAATGGTTGAAGAGGTCTCTGTCTCGGGTGGGTTGTGATATAAGTTGTGATAAATCAAATAGTTGTATTAAGGTTTGCCACTTTCTATTTGAATTTGTTTGCATGTGTAATGATAATGTGTATAGCTTACGTTTATATTATTTTAGATGAGGTTCACAAAGAACGTGTCTGTATGGCCTGTTGGTTTGGTCGCAGGCCTGAGATATGAAACACCAATTGTAAAACACGGGAAGGTAGGTGCATCGCGACACATACGCAGTACATGAACATACATGGTGCACATCGCAACACATACGTAATACATGCAGGATGAACGTCGCAATATATGCGCAATACATATACATATCGGGTACACATCGCAGCACATATGCACTACATGTACATACAGGGTGCACAGTGCACTACATATGAAACAAATGTTCGCACAATGTATAGATCCATTCAGTTCATGTATATACAGGCGGCATTTTGCAACACATGTACATACAGGATGCATGTCGTAACCTATACGCGATACATGTAATACAGAATGCACAAAGCAACACAAACGCAATATATGTAGATCTAGTGTGTACATCGCAACCCATTAGTAGCTCATGTACATACATGGTATACATCGCAACATATATGCACTGATGTACACATACAGGGTGCACATTGCAACACATACGCAATACATGTACATACAGGGTTCATATAGCAATATATATATGCGACAAACGTACATACAGGATGCATACCGTATCGTAACACATACATGTACATGTATATGTAGTTGTATATCGCAAAATATATGCAATACAAGCACATACAGGATTCATAACGTAACACATGCGTAATACATGTACATACATATATTTTCGATGTAACATATGACCTAGTTGAAATTATAAGAAATTAATTTTATCTTTTTGGATTTTATCGATGTATTTGATGGATCCCGTCGGATATTGTGATCAACTCAGTGGGGAAGAGGGAACTAGCTACTTGCTTTATTTGGTTTGTTGCATGTGTACTGTCTGTAATAGTTTTGATGTCATTGGCAGGCTATATTTTGCCGTAGTGTAGGACGTCATGTTACTCTGTTACTAAGCTGGCGTCATTGTGGCGAGACAAATGACGTCAACATTCAAGCCGGCGGACGTCAAAGAAGGGAGTGCTGCGGGGTATGATTAAAAACGGGTGAAGGTTTGCAGAATGGTGCATATATAGGGAATGAGCTTGCCATATTTTGTCTCAAAACAAACTAGAACCCCTTACCTATATTTAGAATAAAAGTAAAAAAAGAATTGCCTTTAGAAACAAAAAACACACAAAATAATGAAAATCGGAGACTCGGGTATATCGAATCTCCTTATGTGCAATACTAGAAGTCAAGTTTGTTGTTCTGCACCTTCTATGACGGCCTGTTTGAGTTTATACCTATTTAATACAGATATCTACATTTAAAAGGCAGATAACTGCATTTAAATAAAGATATCTGCATTTAAATACAGATATCTATATGAAAATGCAGATATCTGTACGTCATACAGATATTCGTATTTGAAATGCAGATATATTTTTGGTTATTAAATACAGATATCTAAATTTGAAAAAGGGATAGCTGCATTATAATGACAGATACCTGCATTTTAAATGCAGACATTTCTATTTAAAGTAGAGATATCTGCATTTTTAGAAACTCAGATCTATACCAGAGTTTGAAATAAAGGTATCTCATATTTAATTACAGATATCTATAATTACTATTGAAATAAAGATATCTGCAATGCAAATGCAGATATCTGTATTTATATATAATACAGATATCTCTAAGTTAAATATCGAAATGCAGACATCTCTGTTTATGGTCCTATTTATTTTCAAGAAATAATCAATACTCCGTTGCTCAAGGTTTTTGACATGCATGGTGTTTAGCAAACTTCAATTGCAAGGAGTTAATTTTGAAACAATGGAAGTTTGAAGGCAGTTAATTTGCCACACTTTGCATGCCAGGGTAACATGTTTATGCATTTTCGATTACTGACATTTATCTCAACGCGGAACTTTCGGGAGCTGATAGATGTGAGGCTCCAAGATCGGAACTGCTGAATTTTTGCCAGCCTCCCGAGCCGATCTCGAGTCACGACGGCACCGGATATCGGCATGTTAGAGGCACAGGCATCCGTGCCGTTTTCGGGAGCAGCATGGCGGCTCTTGAGACTGGATTCGGGGATCGGCTTGCCGGTTCTGTAAACCCGGAAAAACCGGCTGTTGGAGCCGTTTTGGGGAGCTGGGGAGTCGGTTTGACAGACGGTTTCAGCAACTATGAAAGGCACGCGGTTATGCCGTATTGGCATAACGATTCAAACGGAATCCATACCAGACAGGTATCCCCTGGTGAGTCCCCAGATTGGATGAAATATCGGTTGGGTGTTCATGCTTCGCCTGTAAAGGCGCAAGTTGCGCCGTTCGCCATATTTGTTTTTGTGACCGGTGAACTATGCGTATGTAAAAATTGGCGAGGGAGGTGTCGTTTTCCATAAGTGAAGTAAAAAGAGATAGCTCTTTTTCAACCACAAATACGATATCTCTTATTGAAATGCAAGTATCTGTATTTTATTAAGAAATTCAGATGTCTGCCATTCAAATACAGATATCTGCATTTGAATTAGAGATTTCTGTGTTTCAATCACAGATATCTGCATTTTAATAACGGATGTCAGTAATTGCAAAAATACAGATAACTGTATTTATTAATAGAGATATCTTGTATTTAAAATGCAGATATCTGCATTGTGTTGGTATAAACCCAAACGGGTTGTCATGTACTTCGACCTCATGTGCACACAATTAAAGTTAGAATGGCATAAAAGTCGCAGCGTTCAGCATTGTTATTGTTTCTGTGTATGCATTTGAAACTGAGGAATCGCGTTGATCAATCTGTTTACTTTTATTTTGCTGAGGCTACATATAGGGAAAAATAAAGCTTCGTTTTCTAGGCGCATTATATATGTGGTAAGAAACTGAACTTTGAAGAAACAAAAAAGAGAAGTATTCACATTTGAATATTTTTTGATACACACACTGTGTTACTGTACCACTTGAACTTCTCACTTTTATTTTTCGGTTGCTTGGCCAAGTTTTTTGTTGTTCATTTGAAATGTGGATACATCTCTTTATTAATATAGGAATGACTCCAAATTTCCAGGATTTCCAAATGAATGAACGTTGTTAATGAAAGATGTACTTGTATATAACGTTTATGGATTAAGGCCAGTTCTCGTCTTAAAAAATGCTACTTATTTCATTTTATCTCTCAATATTCATTACTGTTTATTTTCATAATCCCCATGACTTTGCACACGACATACAAAAAAAAAAAAAAAAAAAAAAAAAAAAAAAAAATTGCGCACAATATAGACGACATTAAGCTGTATTTCAGTCCCAGGTCACTTTGAAAGGCCACCAGAAATACATGTATTTCCAAACCAAACTACTTTAGCTCTGTCATATATTTGTCATATCCTAGTTTCATTCTGTGGCAGGTTTAGTTTGACAGTCTCTTAATATGCGTCAATCCACACACGGTCAACCGTTTTCTACATTTACCGTGTTGTGTTTAAAATCAATGAAAACTATCAACAACTACTGGAATGGAAAGGTGTGCAAGAAGCAGAATCTATAATGGGTGTTCGGGCGTATAGAAAAAGCCGTCCCTCGGAATCACTAGCTGGCATCATTCAGCAGAGCCTGGTAATGCTAGACAATAACGCTTAGGACATTTTTTCTATACTCATCGAACACCCATGAAATATTATTATCATACTGAATGGAGCACTGTTTTAAACAGTGTCTTAAACAGTAGATAGCTCGCCACAGACCCCCAGAGCGCATATGTTTCAACAAAACTATATTCGGATTACTCTGATACAATCATGCTTTCCACGAATGAAGTTATTGACCGGCGCGCGCCGGTCTCTTAATATAGCTTTGGATTTTTACATATGGTAGACTATTCGATCAGCTCACTAAGTACATTTTATATTTGCCGGGACGTTGGTTTGTGACGATTCCGACGAATATAAAAAATGTTAAAACAAACTGTATTATAAGCAGAATAATGTCTATTTTATTTTCATTTCAATCAAGAAATTTCATAAAGCTTAATAAAAGCAAACATTAATTCTTTCGGTGTCAAATTTCAGACGACATTTGTCGTCTGCTTTTCTTTTTAAACAAACTATCGCTTGAAAAAAAGTTTATACGTAAAGTTGAAAGACTAAATGTCAAACAGCGTCTCGTCTGGATCTATGCTGTTTGCAAAAGCCTTTTATTATTGCCTGTGGCAGTGAAAGTTAAAAATCAAATTTTTGTTCGATTTTACCTGTTACATGTACTTTGAAAATTCATTAAACTTTAGTATATCCTTGTTCCATATCTCTAAGTAATCAAGAACAAAATTTGCTCCGCTACTTAGACGTTTACGTCTAAATATGTTGTCTTGTGTTACACTGTATTCCAAGTAAAACTTTTCTTACTCAGTTCTAGCGAGAACAGGGCTGAGTTCAATAAAGGAAATATTTGCGAGCGTTTTTCCCAATCTATTTTGTATCTTTTTAACTTTTATTTGTAAACCCGTCTCAATTAACCGTTATTCTCGTTGACTAGACTTGCAAAAGCTACTCTCATTTTTTCAGCAAAAAATTTCAGCATATTTGCGTATCACTCGATGTAAATTTTAACGAATCGTTAACTAACAACGTCGTTAGCTTTGAACAACTGGGCCCTGGTAAATTTTAAGCCAGTTTTAGAAGGGAGACAACTTTTGTAACTTCATGTTAGCTTTCCTGCATATCAAGTCTCTTTTAAAAAGGGGCTGCTCAACAGGCATGCAATTATTTAGCGCAAGAATTTGAAACAAAAGGGAGCAAATTATTTCCTTTTAAAGTAGACCCCTTTTCAGTAGCGAAGCAAAAATGTTTTGACAAGAGTTGCCTAAAAGTGTATCAGCTCGACTTATGTCAATACAGGTTAAAGGCTGGTTCACGGGTTTCAAGCCGGATCGTAAATATGCGACAGACATGGCCGGATTTGCTATCAATCTTCGATTGTTCCTCGACAAACCTAACGTTTGGTTTGATATAAATGCACTCGAGGGTACCCAAGAGACATCTCTGTTAACGCAGATTGGAATTAAAGTTGGTGATCTTGAACCAAAGGCAGACAACTGTACAAAGGCAAGTAACATTCTTGGGGGGGGGGGGGGGGGGGGGGGAACTTCCTATATATGGCATAGTACGGATGTGCGTGCCGAATAGCCCCCTTTTTCAGCACTGCCAGGTATATGATTGGCCCCCTTTTTTCAACCAAAGGTATATGAATGGCCCGATTTTTCTGGATTCCTATGTGAAAGGCCCCATTTTTCTGACATCCTGGTATATGCACATATTTTTTGCTCGGAGATTTTTCGAGGCTGCTCATCCTCTTGGTATTACATGAATTGACTGTGATAATTGTGTAATAACCAGCAAAAATGGGTCCAAAAATCTAAGAGCAGTATATGAATAGGTCAACATTTTGGATGATCAAGTATATGAATGGGTCCGTTTTTTCGAAGGCCAGGTATATGAATGGGGTAGGTTTTGAAACACTGGCTCGCACACCCGTACCAAAATTACCCCTAAGTTACCCCCCCCCCCCCCACGAGGTAACATTGAGGACGCAATGTGAGCAAAACGTACCGTCGGACATGTGCGGCTAACAAAGACTCAAACCAGTCTGCGTATACGCGTAGTTTGATCAGACTTCGTTTTCCGCATGAAGAAGCTTTGCATCCTTGGTTATCCAAAATGCGCCCAGTGAAGATTCTGATCAGACTGCGCAAATGTACAGGCTGAGCGGAATCTTTGGTGGGCGCACATGTCAAAGGTATGTTTTTGACTGCGGCTCAAATATTAAATTTTAACGCTCAGCACTCTGGGTAAAATTTTCAGCAGACGACATTTTGAAATATTTTTCTTATTTTCCCCAGAAAACAGGATTTGACATTTCATGCAAATTGTCTCCTAAGGAGACAATTTGCATGAAATGTGAAATCCTGTTTTCTGGGAAAAATAAGAAAAATGTCATCAATTTGTCGTCTGCTGAAACTGTCCAGAGAGTGGTATATGTTAATCATACTCGTATTAAATTTAGTATACTAGATAAAGCAAAGGGGGCAGCCGGAGAGCGATTGACCACAATGCCAGGGGCGGATCCAGGATGATTTCAGAGGGGGTCGATTTGATAAAAAATTCCGTACTTTATCTATGTTTTCGGACAGACATACATTAGTAAACAGTGTAGACCCAGATCAGACGCCGCAGAACATGGCGTCTAATCAGGGTCTACATTATTTGCCATTCATTCAGCAATTTTACACACACTCGCAGGCAGTAAATTGGACTTGTTGGAGAGAAGTTTGAGGGAAAGAGCAAGGGTGTGAATATTTAGGGTCAATATGGTATTCCAAATTTATTAAATTTATACAAAATTTCCCATGAAAATGAAATTTTGAGTCAAAGGGGGTTCGACCGAACCCCTCGACCCTCCTCTAAATCCGCCCCTGAATGCTAAATGTATCGCAACTGGGACCGCTTTCAGATTATCCGCATATGAATGGATGTCAATATCAATCACTGTAGGGCAGAGAATGCGTGGTTTTAAACTAATTTAACTGGATCGAAACCTCGAATGACCAGTTTAGTTGCGCTGCCAATATGATGGCTCGATACGGGCTCTTATTAGTTAGGTGCAAGCATTACGAAAAGACGCCTAATCAAATATATAGAAAATTTCACCTCCAAAAACTGAAACTTTTCAGATAAAAACTCTGATATTTTACATATTTCTGCTCAAAATATAGATTGTGGGTACTCGTTAGAATCGCATCGACGAGGCGGTTCTAACGAGAACCCACAATTTATGGTTATGAGCAGAAATAAGTAAAATAATGTATACCCCTGTAAACCCAAGTTTTACTATATAAAAGTGGGGTTTAAGGGGGTCAGTATTATATAGGCGTGTTTTCGTGATGGGATCAGTTTTCACATAATGACAGAATCATTCACCCCACCCCCCTCCCCTCACGCCTCCGCCCCGATGGTTCGCATATGTCACGTCAAGTAAACTCATGAATTTTTTCTTCCGTTTTGTTGATAAAACCATTTTCTGAGCAGGGAAGGGGCCTAATTTTGCGCATCTCTTTTCTGAAGTTAAGAGTTAAAACTTTTACCCTGCCGACTATATATAAAACAGACTACATTTGAAATAACTATCATACTTTTTCACAGAGAATAAGGCTGGACATTTTATTAAACGCCTTGAATGAAAGTAATCCTA
Source organism: Anodontia alba (assembly GCA_964016985.1). NCBI lineage: Eukaryota > Metazoa > Mollusca > Bivalvia > Lucinida > Lucinidae > Anodontia > Anodontia alba. Next base: position 50,057,593 of record OZ024836.1, read on the forward strand.
CAATCGCTTCAAGATTAACCCTTAAAACGCTAAGCAAAATTGTAGCAGACGACATTCTATTTTTTTTAATTGTATTATTTATCAGAGAAAAGAAGACTTGGCATTTTATATGAATCGTCTGCTCGGCAGACTTTTCATATAAAATGTCAAGGCTGATTTTACTGAAAACAACAACAACAACAACAACAACGCAAAACAGCAGCAACAACAACAATAACACATACACACACATTATTTCTGCTCAAAACATAGATTGTGGGTACTCGTTAGAACCGCCTCGCCGTTTCTGAATAGAAATAAGAAAACTAATGTATACCCCTGTAAACCCCAGTTTTACTATATAAAAGTAGGGTTTAAGGGGGTCAAAATTATATAGGCATGTTTTCGTGATGAAAGGTCTTTGCGACTTTTACTTCAGGTATTGGTTTGGCACACAAGAACCAGACAATCGTCCCTGAGCAATGAAATTGCAACATTAAAGCGGTTTGGTTACAAGCGAGAAGACATGATGGAAGTCTGACGTACTTTATGATGGTTTCTAGTAATTCGTCCAAATGTCACGTATTAATCCTAAAGTGCTAAGCAAAATTGAAATAAATATCAACCCTTAAATTGCTAATCAGAACTGCAGCAGACATTCTATTTACTATTCAGGTGCGGATTCAGTATGTGTGTGTGTGTGTGTGTGTGTGTGTGTGTGTGTGCGTGGGGGGGGGGGGGGGGGGGGCGGTCGACTGAACTCCCCTTTGACTCAAAACTTCATTTTCATGGGAAACTTTGGATTAATTTGATAAATTTGAAATACCGTATATACCCTAAATGTTCATACCTCTTACTCTTTACCTTCTACAGTCGACTCTCTCTATCTCAACATCGCTTATCTCGAATAAACGCTTATCTCGAGGTGAAAATTTGGCCTTGCCTAAACATAAAAATCTAACAACATTGTAGAAAAGAGGAGAAAACGCTCCTCTTTTCCCAATATTTTCAGTATATTTTTAACTTCAAGAGTCCAATTATATGTAATATAAATGTTAAATGTGGTTATTCGAATTATTTTTTTCCTCAATTCTGCAAATCTGATATGTCGAGGTACGGATATCTCGAAGTATTTCAGAGAGTCCCTTGGAAATCGAGAAAACGAGAGTCGACTGTACTTTTCTTCAACAAGTCCATTTTACTATTGAATGTGTGTAAAATTGCTGGATGAGTGGTAAACAATGCAGACCCTAAGCAGACGATAAATAAGACGGCATTTCAGGTGAATCAGGCAGACAATTCCATAAAATGTCAAGCCTTTATTTTCTCAGAATTAGATACATCCCAATGTCGCCTACTGCAGTTGTTATTACACAATGTAGCATTTAAGGGGCTAGATAGTGCAGATGTGTGATAAATCAGCCTGGTAATATTTCATTACGAAAACACACCTATACAAATATATAGAAAATTTCACCTCCAAAAACTGAAAATTTTCACATAATAAAACTCTGATATTTTTCATATTTCTGCTCAAAACATAGATTGTGGGTACTCGTTAGAACCGCCTCGGCGAGGCGGTTCTAACGAGTACCCACAATCTATGTTTTTGAGCAGAAATAAGAAAAATAATGTATACCCCTGTAAACCCTAGTTTTACTATATAAAAGTGGGGTTTAAGGGGGTCAAAATTATATAGGCGTGTTTTCGTGATGCTTCATCATAATTTGACTAAAATGAGAAAAAATGACCAAACTGAGCATGAGTTGACCAAAATAAGTACGAATTGATCGAATGAACGAGAAATTAGCGCGAGTTGACCAAAATGAAAGCAAATTGACTTAAGTACGAATTGGATGAGTACTTCCGATTCCCGGCGCAGGCAAGTGACAGAGTATGATGTCAATTCGTACTTAAGTTAATTCGTACTTGAGTCAATTCGCTCTTATTTTGGTCATCTTGTACTTATTTAGGAAATCAAGAAACAAGAGGACCATGATAGTTTGTATTGCCTACCTGTGCTGAAAAATAGGTCAAGGTCACTCAATGTCTGCAGTGTTCATAAATCTGGAGAACAAAACTCTAAACATATACATGTCCCCACCTCACACGCAAGTTAAGGAAGATCCAATTAAAACCGATAGAGCTATGCATCAAACAAAGTTAATTACAGACATCTTTAGCAATCAAAGGACAAACAGCAACATATCGGAATGTGTAGGTTTTTCAAACTTTTTTTCGAAATCATTAAACGGTTAGAACGTTCTTAACGTTTGGTGTACTGTAACCTCAAAAGAAAACACGCTGCTCTACCTCATGGTCTCACTATCCTGTAACTTTTAGCTTGATAGATGAACACTGTAGAAGGAGTTGGCCGGAAATGAAGTCGTGGGTGAGCTATCTTTAACGATTAAAACCTCTATCAAAATTTGGTGTACTGTAACTTCGAAATAGTCCGATTAAAACTGTAGGAGGAGTTAGCCGGAACTGAAATCTTTATATAGTAATGACGCTATCAAACTTTGGTGTACTATAACCTCGAAACAATATGTGCTGTACCACCTCATAGTCTAAGTTCATCAAGTGTCCTTAACCTCATTCAACGAAAACCGTAGGAAGAGTTATCCGGAAACCAAGTCATGTCTGAAAAATCTTTAAAAATAGTGATTACTGTATCAAAATTTGGGGTACTGTAACCTCGAAACAACTGGAGCTGTACCGTCTCATAGTCTATCTATCCTCCAAGTTTTAACCTTCATTCGATGAAAACTGTAGTAATTGTTCGGAAACGAAGACATGTCCGAAAAATCTTTAAAACATAGTGATAACTATTAACCCTTCTCTTGCTGAACACGACATGGCCTGTCTTAGCAAACAGTGTAGATCCAGATCCTCCACTGATCTGGACCTGAACTGTTTGTCATTAAATATGTGAATTTCTATCAAAACCCCGGATCAAATAATCTGACTGGCTGGAAATTAGAAGTGGGCGTGGCATCTTAATTTATTCAACATGAGAAGGGTTAAGATTTAGTGTACTTTAATCTCACAATAATATGCGCTATATCACTTCACTGTATAACTGTCCTCTTATTTGTAAGGTTCATGAAAATTTGATGAAAAATGAAAGCATTATGCTAATGATAAGGTTGAAAATAGGCGCTGTCAGCAATCAAGAGAATGTAACTAAAATGCATTATCTGATCGGGACAGTTTTCGTATTCGTCAAAGACTTCTTCCATGTCCACCTTATTTGCAAGCTTTAGGATGGTCCGACCAAACCCTAACGTGTTCTGCAGATGATAAAGTCAAATATAGGCTTTTTCAACAATCAAGGGTGCGTAACCCTAAATTAAATGATCTGATCTGTGTCGATGTGTGTCGACCCCATCCGAAATTCTATCCATGTCCACCTTGTCTGCAAGTTTCATGAAGGTCTGATTAAAACTAGACGAGTTAAGCCGATGACAAAGTCAAACAGAGGCTTTTGTAGCAGTCAAGAGGACGTAACTTTAAGATTATTGATCCGCTCTGGCCAGTTTTCTAATCTGAGATTTTATCCATTTCCACCTTGTCTGTAAGTTTCAGGAAAATCCAGTCTAAACTGAACTAGTTATGCTGATGACAAAGTCAAACAGAGGCGTTTTCAGCAATCAAAGGGATGTAACCTTAAGAATAATGAATCGATCTGGCCAAGTTTTTAACTCATTTGAAATTTCACACAAGTCCACCATATCTGCAAGTGTCAGGGAGATCAGATCAAAACTGAATGAGTTATGCTGATCTCAAAGTCAAACAGAGGTGTTTCAGCAATCAGGGGGACGTAACTCTAATATTAAAAATCCCATCCGGCCAGTTTGCGATCTATGACTTCAGATCGCGAAATTTATATGATTGTAGGTAGGAAACATCTTATAAATTGCTTGAAATCAGAAGAAAATTTACAAACGCTCTGAATATTGCACTTTAATGGCCTTAAGTATATCTGCCTAAAGTTAAAAATCTCAACAAGTCATGGTTTTATCATATATACAGGGTGGTTTTCAAATGTATATCTATCTATCTATCAAAACTGCCACATACACGCGCGCGGACTTTCTACGCAGGTCTACGCATGGTAAGTTACTGAGTGGCAGTAAATGAGTAATTTTGTTTGCTTTTTTGTGTGTTCAATATACAATCGACTCTCGTTATCTCGAACTCCAAGGGACTCTATGAAACACTTCGAGATATCCGTACTTCGACATATCAGATTTGCGGAACTGAGGAAAACAATTAACACCTTAGACAGAATGAATATGTAATTTGATTCCTAAGTTAAGAGATATTGAAAGCATTGTGGAAATGTGGAGAAATTGCTCCTAAGGAGCAATTTCTCCTCTTTTCCACAATATTTTGTTGCCTTCTGGTAGCTCTCTGTGTTTAAACAGGGACCAGAGTTTCACTTCGAGATAAGTGGTTATTCGAAATAAGCGAGTTCGAGATAACGAGAGTCGACTGTATATAATTTCCAATACGGAGGTCCCAAAATGAGACTGAATTGATCAGAACCTTGAGTACGAGCTGACCAAATTGGTGAATGCGAATTTACTAAATGAAAACGAAGTGATTTACGTACGAGTTGATTTGAGTTGACGGGGACCCGTAGTCGCCCATCCATGGTCGGTGGTTCTTCCTGGGTACTCCAGTTACCGCCACCACGCATGACCACGAAACGCCAACAAACACGTCTATAACTTCACTGAGCTTTCTGTGCAATCGAAGTTAAGTAAACAAATTATTTTTATTTACAGTCGACTCTCGTTATCTCGAATTCCACGGGACTCTCTGAAATAGTTCGAGATATCCGTACTTCGACATATCAGATTTGCAGAATTGAGGAAAAACTAATTCGATTAACCACATTTAACAAATATATGTGTAATTGGACTCTTGAAGTTAGAGATATATTAAAAATATTGTGGAAAAGAGGAGAAATTGCTCCTTAGGAGCAATTTCTCCTCTTTTCCACAATATTTTTTACATGTTGTCAGATTTTCATGTTAGGGCAGGGACCAGATTTTCACTTCGAGATAAGCGGTTATTCGAGATAAGCGAGGTCGAGATAACGAGAGTCAACTGTATTTATTTTTGACACATTTGAGTCTGGAGACCCCCAGAACGCGGCATCTGATCAGTGTCGCCACTGTTGACAAATAGTTTAGCCAATTTTCTCTAGGAATGTCTAAATCACGTAGCCTGACACACCTAAAATTCAAATTGGTCTTCCAATATATAGTGTGGGGGAAGTTTGTTCAGTCTGAAATGAGTGAATGGAATGTTCTTAGCTCCTGATAAAGATGGGTTTCAGAAGATACAACACAAAATATCAAAGTTTAGACGCAAACGTCTAAGTACCGGCTCAAATGTTCATGTTTACATGGAGATATGGGACAAGGGTATACTAAAGTTTAATAAATTTTCAATGTAAATTCAGGTGAAAAAAAAAGAAAAAAAGAACAGCAATGTGATTCTTTAATGTTTGCTTTTATTAAGCTTTATTGAATTTCTTGATTGAAATTAAAATGAAATAGACATTAACCTGTTTATAACCCAGTTTGTTATAAGAATTTTTTTTTATATTTGCCGGGATCGTCAAACACCGACGATCCCGGCAAATATAAAAAGTCCTCAGTGAGCTAATCGAATAGTCTACCATATATAAAAGTCTAAAGCTATATTAAGAGCCCTGCGCGATTGCCGCGCCGGTCAAAAATAGTTGAGCCAGCGCACGACAAAACCTACAATAAGACTAATGCGACCAGCGAAGACTCAGATCAGCCTGCGCATCCGCGCAGTCTGATCAGAGTCATCGCTGACCGCATGTCCGTTCCACAGCCTCCAAGCTATTCAAAGAGGGATAAACGAGGACCCTTACCATACTGAATGGACGTACAGGATGATCTAAGTCTTTGCTGGACATACATGTTTTATTGTAGGTTTTGTCGTACGCTGGCTCAAATCTAATGGTATAATAGCCAATAACGCCAAGTATTCCAATTGCAAGGCGTTGAATCACGAGACTTATGACGTCAGCCTACAACGTTTGCGATCGCGGCCATTTTGAATTTGTCCCCACTTCGAATTTTATTTCTGCCCATTCTCCGTCTGTTTCCAAGCTAAGCATATTTCGTTTTGTACATAAGGTATACTTTGATGTAGATTTTTAAATAACACATAGACTTTCGGCTCTTTTCACGTGATAATCTGAAAAAAAAAACTTCGACACAATAATGTGTTATTTCTACCACTTTGTAAAATGTTGTTATTGTATGTTTTTTTCTTCTGCTTTTCATAATGTGTAGACTCGCAAAAAAAAAAAAAAAGCAAGGACAAAACGCACAAACGGTCAAAAATCTTTAGAAATACCCTGAAGCAGTAAAATGGATTTCAGGTAAGCGAACGATAGTGTACTGTCGCTGTACCTGTCACCAGCATACACTAGTTTTCGGCATGGCCCCCGCACATCGCGGCCCGCGAAACAGATGGGATGACTAAAGCCTCCATGACAGAGCTGCTAGTAACTAAGCAGGACCCGAATTCATGTGATCGGGTCGGGTAAAAGTCCCACAAATTTGGAGGCAATGTCTCTAAACTACTGAAATATTGTTGACTTAGACGTTATATCGCAATTCATGCAGTGGATTCAGAAGTTAAGCCTGGTCTGAAACCAAATTCAGTTACATATGGCCAACCCACCTATGAAGCAGGTGATGATAATTTGGACGCACGGATAGGTAGCACCTATGTAATTCATATTAGACATTTCTTGTTATACCATAGCAAAGACGGAGCTCAATTTCATTGCTTTTACCTTTCCCGGAAGGGTACTCATTTCCTGCTGGGAGGATAGAGCAAATGGAATGGATTCAGTACATTACGAAAATACGCCTATTGAAATTATTGAAAATTTCACCACCAAAACTGAAAGTTTTCAGATAAAAAGGGTCTGGTATTTTTTCATATTTCTGCTCAAAACTTAGATTGTGGGTACTCGTTATAACAGCCCTGCCAAGGCGTTTCTAACGAGTACCCACAAACTACTTTTTGAGCAGATATAAGAAAAATAATGTATACTCCAGTAAACCCCACTATATAAAAGTGAGGTTTAAGGGGGGTCAAAATTATATAGGTCTGTTTTCGTGATGAGGCGATCTGAGCCGGGCTCGAACCCGCAATCAAGCGCTACAGCGCCGAAACATACCAAAAAATAACAAAAATGTTCAGAATTATTACATCCGCGCAGTCTGATCAGTGGCTTCACCGTCTGCATAAAGGAATTTTGAAGTCTTGGCTATCAAGAATGCTTTCAGTGCGCAGGATGGTCTGAATCTTCGCTGCGCGCACATGTCAGAAGGTACGTCTTCTCACGTTACGGCTAAAATGATCCAAGATCCATAATGCTAAATTTAAAATTAGTTGGCGACTAACGGGGTGGTTGGGTGAGGCAAAGGTGTCGTGTATCTTACATCACCTTTGGGCAAGGCCTGCTATCCTTGCAGCAGGTAAGGGTAGAGGGGGAATGTTTTTATTTCTTCTGTTTCTTCACTGTCATACATTTTCCTTTCTCCCCTATATCCCTCTCTTTCATCTCCTCTACTATCTCTCTTCTCCCTTTCTCTGGGAGACGACACAAAATGACCCACAAGGGTTGACGTGTCGTTAAACCCCAACACAATCAGTAGGCGACTTTTAACCCATTGTAGACTGAATGAACTCGCCCACACTATATATTGGAAGAATCAAATTTCAGTTTTAGGTATGCCAGGCTATGTGATATAGCTATTCTGAGAGTAAAATGGTTGAACTATTTGCAAACAATTTCTCCTCTTTTCTACACTATTTTGTTACCTGTTGTTAGATTTCCATGTTGAAACAGGGACCAGATTTTTAGTTCGAGATAACCGGTTATTCGAGATAAGCGAGGTCGAGATAACGAGAGTCAGCTGTATTTCTTATTATTTTAGTGGGCCCAGTCTTCAAATGTGCAGTTAATCAAACAAATCACAAAATATGTCTCCCTTGTAAAATGGCGGAAAATTTAACAAGTGTATAAATGCCCTCAGTACAGAAATATTTATAGCATTATAATCTGCAGACTCAAAATGCAGTTAATTTATTTCATATTAAATTATACCATAACTGATATTATAGTAAGTAAGTAAGTAAATAAGTAAGTAAGTAAACTGTATTTCAAGAGGGTAACAGCATGTACGTAGCATACAAAGGCCCTCAGTTACAAAACATATATTTACATAAACTGTACAGACAAGTCAAATCGATGGTTTTAACCCGTAAAGCGCCAAGAAAAACTGCATCTGAAAATGTCGTCTGTTTATGTCGTCTGCTGAATATTCTTGCAACCTTTTCAAACTTATTTTTGCATACAGGCAAACAGTGTGGACCCAGATCAGACTGCTCCTAGAGGAGCAGTCTGATCTGGATCCACATTGTTTGTAAAAATGACTTTTAAAATCACAAGCAGATGACAAAGCAGACGATAATTGTTGTGATTGGCGCTTTAAGGTTTAAAACAGACACAAGTTCTCTGACCACTACACAGCACGAGACTGCCATATTCAGCATTCCCTGGTGCATCAGAAAGCAAGCATATACATTTACATATATACATACATATGAAGAGTCAGATTTAGCAGGTACTAAGGGAAAAAATCTGGCTCCCATTGACTGTTTACCTAACTCTCCACAGGAATGCAACAAACACTGTAGTGCCTATCTGACTAACCATGGTCAGGTGATACTGATAGACTTCCCATGGAGAAGTAAGAAAATGTATTTGTCCAGTGCCCCTTTTATACGATGCCATGAAGCATCATGCATGAGCTTAATGTCAAAATGCATTCTGAAGCATGTTTCAGAAGAAGAGTAACAACACATATTTATTTCAGCTATATAAAATACTGTTACATTTTCCTCTCTGAAACACTCAACTATGAAGGAAATCTCAATCCGATCATACAACCATCATCACGAAAACATACCTTTATAATTTTGACCGACTTAACCCCTACTTTTATATAGTAAAACTGGGGTTTACATGGTATACGTTATTTTTTCTTATTTCTGCTCAAAAACATAGATTGTGGTACTCGTTAGAACCGCCGTGCCGAGGCAGTTCTAACGAGTACCCATAATCTATATTTTGAGCAGAAATATGAAAAATATCAGATTTTTTTTATCTGAAAAGTTTTAGTTTTTTGGAGGTGAAATTTTCTATATATTCGGATAGACGTGTTTTCGTAATGTACACTAAACAAGCGAAGAAAAAAAAAATGGATACATAAAAAGTCATATATACAGACACCCATAAAACGTGAAGCAAAATTGACATAAACTACATTACAAAAAAAAATAATAATAAATAAATAATAATGATGACAAAATAAGATTTAAAACAAAAAATGCTTTGGGATTACTGAGTGACCATTTTCCCACGAAGAATAAAGTTATAAAGCTTGATAGTTCAGCCAGTTACCAGCCATTTCAAACACCTGTTATGGAATGCTTCTTGGTTTTTGGCACCTTTAAAGCCATCTGGCAGACTGTTCCATATCAAACACCCTGAATATTCCATACTATGCTTAAAGTATTCTGCTGTGGGCTTGAGTGGGACAAAACAAACTGAAGTTGTAGACTATAGAACAACAAAGTCTTTAACATTGTTACGTAAAGTGAAGTTTTCAGAAATATAAGCAGATGTTATCTCATTATGTACTTTATACATACATTTTGCTTTTCTCAGAAAGAGACGATCATAAATCGATAAATTTTTCAAAGAATTCATAGCTTCATAGGTATCACAATTTTCTGACTTGTATGGTATTTCTATTTGTTTTCTGGACGAATTTTCATATCACTATGGTTATCATACAAATAATTAACGCTCAGCCTGCTGGGAAAATTCAGCAGACCGTGTAGGATTTACTTACACCTATGTAGAAGATAGTAACTCCTACGTAGGATTTACTAACCCCTACGTAGGTGTTACAAACACCAACATAGGAGATAATAAGCCCTACGTAGGACTTAACAACACCTACGTAGGAGTTGATAAGTCCTATGTAGGAACTAATACCTAGTAGGAGATTATATGTCCTACGTTGGACTTACTAACTCCTGCGTTCGAGTTAATAAGTCCTACGTATGAGTTACTAACCCCTACGTAGGAGATAATAACTCCTACGTAGAAGTTACTAACACCTACGTAGGAGATAATAAGTCCTACGTAGGACTTAGCTATCTCCTACGTAGGTGTTAGTGAGTCCTATGTACATGTAGGGGTTATTATCTCTTACGTAGGTGTTAGTAACTCCTATGTAGTATATAATAAGTCCTATGTAGGAGTTACTATCTCCTACGTCGGACATTATCTCCTACGTAAGAGTTACTATCTCCTACTTAGGACTTATTATCTGCTACGTAGTACTACGTAGGACTTGTCTCCTACTTATTATCTTCTACGAAGGTATTAGTGTCCTACGTAGGACTTATTAGCACCTAACGCTAGTTTCAATGGACAGCTCAGTTATTAAAACCAAGCATTAGCTTTCATAAAAAAAAAAAATACAAAAACAAAAACAAAAACTTAGTCTACACTTACCACAAATTAATGTTAAAAGATGATTGGAGATCAAAAGCAAAATGTCAAATTTCATTTTAATCCATCACATTGTCTCAAAGTAAATAAATAAACTAATTAATTAATTAATAAATAATAAACGAATAAATAATAACCGTTGCCTGGACCATGACAAATAAGTAACACCGACCTCTTTAGTATAGGTTAATTTCACATTTGATATGTGCTAAACATAGACCAAGCTTTTTGTGAAAATTATTACTTGTGAAGCCGTTAGTTGGAGAAGAATATCTGTATGTACATAACATATAAAATGAATAGCGATGTTAAAAAATATGTGACTCAAAATCAACCAGCCAATTCACGTGATCTGTTCAAAGTCTATCTTGTCCGCATGAAGAAACATTGCTTCCTTGGCTATTCAAAATGCGCCCAGTGAGGATTTTGATCTAATTGCGCGAATGCGCAGGCTGATCTGAATCTTTGCTGGGCACACATGTCTGGGTTTCGTTTCTTGACATTGCGATTCAAATAGGCTACATTCAGGTAACAAATACACTGTATAACCGTACATAACTATATTGTAGGCGACATCCTCAGAAATTTAAGTACAATAAAATTCTGCTGTTAAGACCACCTTTGGTACTGCCTAAAAGTGGTCTTATTAGTGGGGTGGTCTGAATTTATTAATAGAATGTAGAGCATTAATGTAGAACATAGCTCCAGATAAGGAGCTTTTATTTTCAACCAAAACGTACTGATATTTTTCTTAATTATTTCTCCACACACACAAAAAATGTTGTGATACTCATAAGAAGCGCCTCAGCGAGGCGCTTCTAATGAGTACCCACAACATATTTTTGATGAGAAATAAGAAAAAAAAGTTAATCGGATGCCCCCTTTTTATCTGAAGCTATATATGTATTTAACTGACCCAATTACATCCTTGCGCTAGATGCTCTTCTTTGCTCTGCATTTATACTCGGGCCCTAATTAACTGCTTGTTTGTTTGTTTGTTTGTTTTATTCGGGCTTTACGTCGCTTTCAACAATCTTTCATTCATATCTGGTTAATGGATGTGGCAGGGAGCTCAATGCTCACTTGTAGAGTGCCACCTCGTTGAAATATCACGCCGCAGATACTTGACATGATATTCCACCCAATCACATTATTCTGACACTGAGCTGACCAGTTCTGATTCCAAGCTCTACTTCCTAAATGCTGATCACAAAACGAAAGATCACCTAGTACCATTTTAAAATACTTGACATGACTCAGCGGGGAATCGAAACCGCAACCTCCAGATCACAAAGCGGACGCTCTATCAACTCAGCCACTGTGTCGATTTTCCTTATCAACTGACGAGTTATTATGTAATAGGAATGTACCTTGAGAGCAATTGACACAATTAAAAAAAAAACTAAAAACAGCTGGTATGAAGTTTTCTGCGCCAGACTAACTACTTTCGGCCAATAAGGCCTCATTAGTGGCCCTAATAATTTTTGAAACTCTCGGAATGGGCTCGGTGATCACAAATGACCAGAAAGTATAATATGACGTATATAGTGAAGTGCCGGGTGGGGGGGGGGGGGGGGGGAGTTTTACGGTCGACACACGACATCAACACCGGTATATATTAAAGACAACTAGACTACCCTACGCGGACAAAATACAGTCGAATTTCAGTGGCTCGAACATCTTTGGGACCATAGAAATTTGTTCCTAGTATGGGTAGTTCGAGCCACTGAGGGTAAATCATAGCGCCAGGTCAAAATGCAAATGGGGATAATTTAAGGATGTCTTTTCAACATCTATGAAATGGTATGGTGAGTGTACTCTTTAGAATTGCCTCGCCTGATGAGGCGATTCTAATGAGTACAAACAATATACATTGCCATGATAAAATAAGAAAATGTTTCTAAAATATCCCAAAATATTTGTTTTCTTCAACTATCAGAAGAATTTCCTAGGGACTCAAAAACGAGTTCGAATCAGCCACAGTAAACAGGTCGTCTGTGGTCCGAGTCTTTGAAGATTTATTGTAGTTATGTACAGCTGAAACTGTATCCTGCTGAATAAAGATGCCACGCCCACTTCTAATTTCCAGCCAATCAGATTACTTGATCCGGGTTTTTAGATAGAAATTCACATATCTAATGACAAACAGTGCAGATCCAGATCAGTTGGCTTCTTCAGAAGCCAACTGATCTGGATTTGCATTGTTTGCTAAACAGGGCATGTCGTGTTCAGCCAGAGAAGGGTTAATGGCGAAGGCTATGCCATACTAAGCTGGTTAAGCCCATAATTGTTTTGCTCGTGACCTTTCAAGGCAGGTGGTGTTTGCACTGCGGTTTCTCTTAACCTTTTTTATTGTCTTTGCGATGAAGTGTTGTTTTTAGTTGTCACATTAAGACATTCAACCTTTATCCGGTGTTTTAGGAAGGCTGTGTATCCTGACTATGACCTTCCTTGACTATATCCATGTTTATCCATTTATTATATATTTATTTTATTGCCATGTAACATTGTAACCAAATCCTATCAGTTCAAGTAACCTGTTATAACATGCATTACAAACTGATACATTTACAAGGCGAGCCACGCTGTCATTTGCAATACTGGACCATACTTAGAATCACTAGACGCTCGCAATGGGAGACCAAGCGCTTGTATGAAAGCCGGAAATGCTAACAGTTTTAGGTTAATCGATTGATGAAACATGCTAAATAAGAGTAAATGATGTTTGGAATTAACTGTGGATATATTTTCATCTAATACAGATGTACCAATGGTACATTAGAATGTTTTGTGTACAGGAAATAAAACTAGCATACTGTAGGGTACAGAGAACTAATTACTTTTCCCATAGAGCTTCATAGTAAACCTACCCTTTTTGGTGGTTAAGAGTTCATTTCAGGGTAAGCCTGGGCTTCCAAATGTTCTTTTAATTCAAAGACCAGGCTAATCACAGCACACTAAAAAAAAAAAAAAAAAAGTAAACAAAAATCACCACTGTCACCAGCACTTTCTGGGGACTTTTTGGAGGCTGAATGGAGCAGTCCCTTAATTGGCAGGTATCAAAAATTGAAACGTTAAAATTTCACCACGTCTTCTTTTGGCTCCAGCAAACTCTAACAGAAACCATTTCTTTCTTTGAAAAAAATAAGGAAATTACACACAGACATATTTTCTTTAAATTAGTATAACAAGTTTTAATATATCTTTATTATTTTAGCCAATCACAGGTTGCCTTACATAAAATAACTATCCCAGGCTTCCCTGCACTTTTCTTAGCACCAAGCAGAAGTCCTGGCACTGTTTCCCTTTCCCTTAACTACACTACCATTCTCTTGAATCATAGGCAAAATACTGTACTCGGTTATTATTTTATTCGGAGACATAAGGGACAAAACGGAAGCGAACATTACGAAAACACGCCTATTCAAATATTCCTGAAAATTTTACCATCAAAAAATGAAAATTTTCAGATAAAAAATTCTGATATTTTTCATATTTCTGCTCAAAACATGGATTGTGGGTACTGCTATGTTTTTGAGCAGAAATAAGAAAAATATAATGTATACCCCTGTAAACCGCAGTTTTACTGTATAAAAATGGGGTTTAAGGGGGTCAAAATTATACAGGTATGTTTTCGTGATGAGTAGATTTGTCACAGATTTACCGTACTTACCTTTAGTAGTCGGACAAGTATGCCTGAGCAAACAGTATAGACCGAGATCCGTCGTCGCATTGAACAGGGTCTACACTAAATATTTGCCACTTTTCCTGCAACTTCAGGCATATTCACAAGTAGTAAAATGGACTTGTTGAACACTTAGAAGAAGTATGTGGTGTACCAATATTTCACGCTTAGCGCTCTGGGTCAAAATTTCAGCAGACGACATATTGAAATATTTTTCTTATTTTCCCCAGAAAACAGATTTAGACATTTCATGCAAATTTTCTCCAATGGAGACTGCATGCATGGTAGTTAACCCAATCACGGTTAATAACTTTGCTTCCCTCTTCAAGTCCTCATCGTTGTTTCATTTCTGTATTCGTTTGATTTGTATGTTCTCGGAAATGTTGCACTGATGAGTTAGAAATCCTTCACGCGGACTGAACAAATGTCGTGTGTATACCACGGCAGAACTGAGGGCAAGGTTTGTAGCCACGTAAAATCTATTAAAGCCGCCATCTCCCACCCCTCTCCCCAACCCAGTAAGGCTTTTACTGACCGTTCCAAAGTGGTGTTTCTGCTGTAGTTTACTACTTTTGTCATTGCATGTCCTGGTGAAATTTTCATTTTGGATAGCCGTTTGACCAATTTTTGGGAAGGAAACTGTCCTTTTGGCTTTCTGGTTGTAGCGTTTTGATTGTGGTGCCGTTACTTTTAGTGCGTCCTTCTTTCCCTTCGGTATCTTGGACGGAAGGTGTTAGGTAGTTGTATCGATTCCTGATCATTGCTTTGCTTTCCTTTCTGTTTGCATGAAATGTCGAATCCTGTTTTCTGGGGAAAAATAAGAAAAATATCATCAATTTATCATCTGCTGATTTAACCAAGAGGGTGGTAAAGTTAAGGTAAATATGATATCCAGTAGTTATCAAATTCCAAACTGTCCTACACGAATAAACTTTTGTTTAAGGGGTGAGGTGGGGGTGGGGATAGAGTCGACTGCATCACTAAAATATATCTATATAATTTTTACCCCCTTAAACCCCACTTTTATATAGAAAAAAACTGGGGTTAACATGGGAATACATAATTTTTTTTATTTCTGCTCAAGAACATAGATTGTGAGTACTCGTTAAAACCGCCTCGGCGAGACGGTTCTAACGAGTACCCACAATCTATGTTTTAAGCAGAAATAAGAAAAATATCAGAATTTTTATCTGAAAACTTTCAGTTTTTGTTGGTGGCATGTTCAATATATTTGGATAGGCATAATTTCGTAATGGAATCACCCGAAACTCCTCTGGATCCAGCTTTGTCTTCTGCTGCTTGTACTGGCGCAAACTCATGCTTTTTTTTTTTTTTTTTTTTTTTTTTTTTGTTGTTGTTTTTTTTTTTTTTTTTTTTTTGTTTTAGTTTTGCCTGTAGTTGCATATGTGGCTTTTATGTTGTCCTTATTTCATTCTTCTTCATCGTTCCTCCATTTAGTGCATCGGGAGGACTGTGCTTCTTGAATGTTGCCTTTTCTGGGTATCCACTTATATTGCTGAGATTAATTTTGTTCCATTGTTACCATTCTTCCAAGTTTGTACATCGTTGATCGTAAAGTTGTTTTGTTTTCTCGAAGTTTGTACAACGTCTCTTCTGTGTGTGTCTCTTGAAGACTGTGCTTCATGATTATCGTCTATCCTTGGTAACATTACGAAAACACGCCATTTCAAATATACTGAAATTTTACCACCAAAAAATGAAAATTTTCAGATAAAAAATTCTGATATTTTTCACATTTCTGCTCAAAACATAGATTGTGGGTACTCGTTAGAACCGCCTTGATGAGGCGGTTCTTACGAGTACCCACAATCTATGTTTTTGAACAGAAATAAGAAAAATAATGTATACCCCTGTAAACCCCAGTTTTACTATATTAAAGTGGGGTGTAAGGGGTTCAAAATTATATAGGCATGTTTTCGTGATGACTTCATGTATATGCATGTTGAGATAGCTTTTTCTTATATCTTTGTTTTGTCAATTCGATTAAAATCTCTTTGGAACCTTCAAACACACACACAGACACACACACACACTAATGAAAATGCGTTACCGGTGGCGGGCAGATAAATCTGATGAAAATGACAAAATTAGCCAAGTAGCAATCCCAAACCAGATTTCTACATTATCAATGCATATTACTTATATTATTTGATAATTACTAATATAATAAAATCTATCGTCCGGAAGCAATAATACGGACAGACGGTGCAGATAACTGTCAAAAATTGGCAAAATTTGCCCACTATCAATCCCAAACCAGATCTCCGCAATATCATTGCTTAGACTAAGCATTGTGAAAATCTATAGATATCACCCGGAAACGAATCTACGGAAGGACGGAACAGAAACCTTAGTTAAAAATGAACAAAATTTGCCCATTAGCAATCCTAAACAAGGTTTCCACAATATCAATGCATAGTCCAGGTTTGGTGAAAATCCATTCATATTTACTTAAATTATCGTCCGAATACGAGACTACGGACGGACGGACGTACGACAGACGGACGAACGTACGACCAACACATTAGGAAAACACCTATTTAAATATATAGAAAATATTACTTCCAAAAATTGAAAATTTTCAGATTAAAAACTCTGATACCTTTCATATTTCTGCTCATAACATAGATTGTGGGTACTCATTAGAACCGCCTTGCCTAGCCGGTTCTAACGAATACCCACAATCTGTTTTGAGCAAAAATAAGAAAAATAATTTATACCCCCTGTAAACCCAATTTTTACTATATAAAAGTGGGGTTTAAGGGGGTCAGAATTATATAGGCATGTTTTCGTGATGATGAAATTATTATACCACGGAAATATCGTGTGGCGGGTTACACAAAACGACAAACCGAAAAAGGTAAGAGAAACGTCCAGGGAGTGCCACAACCACAAGCCGCAGCCCATCCCAGACACGAAAAGGAAGAGGAAACAGACAAAACCAGACAAGCACAAATCGAACAAACGTATGAAAAACACTAAGATTAGTCCTCTCTTCCCCAAGCGAGGTAATCGCAATGCTAAAAGGACTGAAAATTACAAGAACAAAACTACTAGGCAAGATTTAAAACAAATCGCCTCGTAGAATAAACCACAAAGCAATAAAGAGTAACACTAATACTGGGACCACCACCTTAGAACGGTTAGTAGAATAATACCAGCAACAGTTTCCTGCTCGAATAGTATGTGTTTCTTATGCTGACAAATGAAAAAAAAAAGAGTCCCACGGGCCACTACCATCGCCAGAGCTCAATTAGGCGAGCAAGTCCACTTCTGCGACTTTCACCTTTTTTTCACTCAGAACCCTTGAAACACTTAGTATCTACAAAATTTTGTTATACAGCAGTGGCAGTTTGCTCATTTTAATATTTTGCCTACCATTTCATCTACCTGCAGACACTTCAGTAGTTTTGCGGTTAGGCGAGAATTTCCCTAAATGGCTCAGGTTTTGAAATCAATTTTCTGAAATTAAAATATTCAACATTTATTACATATTCCGGTAGCCCTATGTTTGCATCATAGCAGAAAAAAGTTATGCTTCTGGCTTATTATGAAGTGTATATAATTCCGTCCTGGCTACCCTAACCCAAAAGCTCCTAAATTAATACTATGTTCAGAACGATGGGAATTACATTTAGTTACCATTCCCTTTGGGGCGTATTTCCTGCATCAGAATGACGAGAACACAACACTGATTGGAAATTATGGTTTAATGAATACAGTCAGTGTGAGTGTCTGGTATATCTGACTTGAATTATCTTTCTTATTTCCAGTTAAAATGCAAAATTGATTGTGTTTCATAAAAGTTGTTTCCCCCTACACCAAAGATGCCCTTTGGTGGAGATATTTTCCTGACATACTGACGTAATATACAGTTGACTCTCGCTATCACGAACTCGCTTATCTCGAATAACCGCTTATCTCGAAGTGAAAATCTGGTCTCTGTCCAAACAGGGAAATCTAACAACATGTTGAAAAAAAATTGTGGAAAAGAGGAGAAATTGCTCCTCCTCTTTTCCAGAATATTTTCAATATATCTCTATCTTCAAGAGTCCAATTTCACATATATTTGTTAAAGTGGTTAATCGAATTAGTTTTTCCTCAATTCTGCAAATCTGATATGTCGAAGTACGGATATCTCGAAGTATCTGAGAGAGTCCCTTGGAATTCGAGATAACGAGAGTCGACTGTATATGAATGGGGACTTGGGTCTGATCGAGGCTATTACACGAATAGTTTCCTACAAGGTTACGGCCCTTACAGAAATCATCTCCTATACTATTGAATGTATAATCGACAAAAAATTTGAAGAATAAACCCTTTCTGTCCTGAAGACCAAACTGTGTGCATTCACAAACAGTGTAGATCCAGATGAGACGGTCCATTGTGAGCCGTCTCATCTGGATCTGCACTGATTGTCATTCACCGTTTGTGATATTAACCGATACATTATTTGTAACTACGGATATCTTGAAATTCAAAGACGGAACATATCAAACTGACGGTTGTAAACTGATTAAGACGCTAGCTGCCGACAAATAACTGGTATCTTATTTCTTCTTTTATCCCAGAAGAGAGATTCTGGCATATCATTCGACTCATCTCTTATGATGTAATTCTGAGATGACAAGAGAATCGCATTTGTCACCCAGCTCTGCTTCTGTGAAAACATAGAACACACGTACAGGTAATGCTTTACCCAAAGAGACTGTCAATATTACGGTACCCTTAAATTTAGCTATTTCTTAAGTAAATCAGACCTTTTACCATAAAAAAATGATACAGGCAGATATTGATAAAACAAATAAGGACTGTTCCAGAAAAATACAGGGTCTTTGATCGGGAATGGTGGTACTTCTTTTATCTTAGCCCCATCACCATTGAGATTTAATCTACTGTTTAGGACCACCGCCTATAAGATCATATTATCGGTCAACCCAACTGCCCCGACCCCCGAATAATTCACTTTTTGTTCTGGAGAGCCCATTAAAAATACTTAGAATAGTATTTCTTTTTATTCGTTGTATTTAAACTTCAGCAACTTACAAGAGTCCATTTGAACAAAAGATACTCAGAGTACAACACTTTTGAGACGGACCACCGCCGCAGAAAATTTACACTTTCACAAAAGACAATCAACCACCAGCCGAATTGAAAGATATTTAAACCACACAATCCCGAAAAAGAAATAGACCTCCGTACATTTTCATTTGGTACAGCATTGGGCTGGTGTGTTCTTGTGTGCAAAGGATAGTATATCATATACCGAAGTCTCTCTCTCTCTCTCTGGTATCTTCTCCGAAACCACTGACTGGGCCAATGAAAGCCAAATTTCATTAGGAGAATCTATGGGATTATATTTTATAAAGTTTATTCTAATAGTCCAGGGCCCAGTTGTTCAAAGCGTCGTTAGCTTAACGAGCTCGTTAAGGGTCATTTCGTTAACTATTTTAGCGGATTCAATATACAATATTCTGATATTTTTTGCTGAAAAAATGTGAGTAGCTTTTGCAGTGCAAAAGCTACTCACATTTTTTTAGCAAAAAATTTCTGCATATTTGCGTATCACTTGATGTAAATTTTAACGAATCGTTAACTAACGACATCGTTAGCTTTAAACAACTGGGCCCTGGTCATTTATTGTATATCGTGGTTATCCTGTAATGCTAGCTAAAGGCCCATATAATTATTACTGACCGTTCCAAGGCGGTACTTTTATTGCGGTACTTTTGTTCAATGATCTATATGATCTGTAGTTTTTCACTTACATTTTGTTTTCTTTTAACAATGATGTTAGCTAAAGCTATATTTAGTTAAGGTTGGGTAACTGAGGTGCCACCTTTAGGGAAAAAGATTGCCAACTCTGCTTACCGTCTGTTCTTTTTGTTGCTGTTTAATCGTATTTGTCCTTTGATGTTTAGAACTTGATAGTGATCTGATTGTATCTGATTGTTCCCGAGGTCTATTAATAACTTTTCATTATTGTCAACCCCATTCCCCCGTTGGTGCTTTTACCAGGGATTTTACCATAGTCACCGCAATGGTAGGGCCGTGACTACAAATGACTGGTGCATAATATTGCCTGCGGCCCTAGCGGATGGCTCTTAGAGCTCACCTGAGCGAAGCCTCCATGATAGTTTGTAGGATGGCAGCCTCCGCCGTTTATCGGCGTCCGTGAGTGCTTTCTGGTCCATAATATTGGGACACAGATGCAAGAGAAAGGAGTAAAGACCCAGATCAGACTGTTCAAAGGAGTAGTCTATTCAGGATGTACAATATTTGCCATTCTACAAAAGCCTTTTGAACATAATGAAGTAATTAAACCCAACCTGTTTAAAATAAACGTCAAAAAGATTGCCTTTGGAAACAAAGAACACACTACAGGTTAGAAAATGGGAGTCTCGGTTTTATTGAGACTCTTCATAAGCAGTAATGAAGTTTGCAACATTGCTGACGACCTCTAGCATATACATGAGCAGAACTCCATTTTCAAATATACCACAATGGGCCCAATGATCCCAAAGGAAATGAAATATAATCTGCACTATGATAAAGTATGGGGAGACATTCCACCGCCTCCACACGGCACTAATACCAGTTGCAGTGTAGTAAAATAAACGTCAAAAAGATTGCCTTTGGAAACAAAGAACACACTACAGATTAGAAAATGGTAGTCTCGGTTTTATTGAGACTCTTCATAAGTAGTAATGAAGTTTGCGACACTGCTTACGCCCTCTAGCGTATACATGAGCAGAACTCCATTTTCAAATATACCACAAAGGGCTCAATGATCCCAAAAGAAATGAAATATAATCTGCACTATGGTAAAGTACGGGGAGAAAACCCACATTCCCAACACACAAATGGAACAACTCGTGAGAGTGAAGTTTAACAAATATAAATTTGAAACCATCTTCTATGAGAAATGCTACGTTGACACGAAGCTAATCTGACTACGAGTGGTATATTTTCCGTTTGTGCAAAATTCAGTCATACCGATATTCCTACAGTGATTTTCCGTGTTTTGGCGTCAAGGATGCTGGTAGTGTAGTCAGCTGGAGCCAAGTAGCCATCATCCGGATGAAATATTTTAAACAAAGTACTACGTCTGGCGTACCTAGAGTTGTGTTGCCAAGAGAAATATGTACAGTAAAATTCTGCTAAATTGACTCCTGGAAAATAAAACCACTGCCCTGTTAAGGCCAACTTTTGCCTGTCCTGAACGTTTCGTTTTTCTTTTCTTTCTTTTTTTTTGTATTTTTATTTATTTATTTATTTATTTATTTTTTTGTGATTCTACATAGCTCTAGAAAAAAGGGGGATACCCGTATACCATTTTTTTTTATTTCTCAACAAAACTGTGTTGTGGGTACTCGTTAGAGGCGCTTCGGCGGGACCCTTCTAATGAGTCCACAACATTTTTTTTTTTTTTTTTGAGAAATAAGTAGAAATATCAGTTCGTTTTGGTTGACAATAAAAGCTCCTTATCTGGAGCTCTATGTTCTATATTCAGTATTATAACTTTTCCGCAGTTCAGTACCAAAGGTGGTCTTAACCCTTGCCTTGCAGATTTAATTAAGATGCCACGCCCGCTTCTAATTTTCAGCCAATCAGATTACTTGATCAGGGTTTTTGATAGAAATCCTTATATTAAATGACAAACAGTGCAGATCCAGATCAGTTGGCTTCTTCAGAAGCCAACTGATCTGGATCTACACTGTTGCTAAGACAGGGCATGTCGCGTTCAGCAAGAGAAGGGTTAGTAGCGGAATATTACTGTACTAAAAATTCCGGGAGGATGTCGCCTACAATATAGATCTCTACGGTTATACAGTGTTACCTAAATGAAGCCTATTTGAGCCGCAACGTAAAAAAAAAACAAACTCCGGACATGTGCGCCCAGCGAAGATTCAGATCAGCCTGTGCATTCGCGCAGTCAGATCAGAATCTTCACTGGGCGCATTTGGATTGTCAAGGATGCAAAGTTTCTTCATACGGGCAACGAAATCTGATCAGATTGCATGAATTGGCAGGCTGATTTTGAGATGCATATGTCAGACGGTACGTTTTCTCACATTGCGATTGATTTGTTTTATGTACACATTATATATTCCTTTCCGAAAAACGGTTTCACAAGTAATAGCTTTCACAAAAAGCGTAGTCTACGCTTAGCACATACTAAATGTCACATTGAGTCAGTGTGACTTATATTTCATGTCCAGGCAATGGTCATTATTTATTTATTTATTTATTTATTTATTGTGAAGCTTCATGATGAATTAATATGAAACCTGACATTTTGCTGACATTCTTCAATCAGCTTTAAACATTTATTGTGTGCTTCGCGTAGACTAAGCGTTTCTTGTGAAAGCTAATATTTGGTTTCAATAACTTTGAGCAGTCCATGGAAACTTATTGGACCAGTCTGAGACCTTTCATAAATTGCTTCCGGAACAATGGCTAAGTGTAAGATAGACCACTCCTGTGGGCGTAGACAATCAGTGACTATTGTGTGCTACTTGTTGAGCAGTTGATTCGCTGTTACGGCAAGACTTACACAGAGTAATAATCAAAAGTTTCATTTCTTGTCTCAGTGTAGAAACCGTTAATGCATAAACAAGCGGGTTCCCAATGTTATTCGCTAATCCAATAGTGTAAACTGGTGCTGGCACTATTATATACTGGACACAAAATGTTAGGGATCAAACTTTAGAAATGGAAAAAATTGATCTAGTAAGAACAAGTTGTGGTGATATTTTATCTTTGCTATATAACAAAATCAATTCTGTATAAGATTTCATGAAGGCCAAATCGAAATGATTAGTATTTACACAAGCAGCGAACCGTAAATCCCGGTACCCGTGAAACTAAAGTGGAATCAGACATTTCTTAGAAAACTGAAATTTGATTTGTGTGAATGGAAATGTCAATGCACATTTTCAGTAGTCAGTATGCCCTCTGCGTGCTTGAATAACAGCATTACAACGTCGATGCTTGCTGAGTATCAAACGTCTAATGTCCATCCGTGGAACTCTTTGTCATTCTTCTTGCAGGGCATTTACAAGTTCATCACGGTTTTCCGGGAGTCTTTGACGGGAAGATAACCTGCGCTGCAAGATGTCCAAAGCATGTTCAATAGGGTTTTAATCAGATGAACGACTGGGCCACTCCATACGAACAATTGTTTCTGCCTCCAGATAATCATTTACAACTAAAGCCCTGTGGAGTCGTTTATTAACGTCCATTAAAATGAAGTCATCGCCTACTGCTTCAGCAAAAGGTCTCACGATTGGGTGCAGAATTTCACCTTATACCAGTAAAAGTACCGCCATCGATCACATGCGAGGCAGTTCGACCCTCAATACTGATGCCTGACCATACCATGACAGACCCTCCCCCAAACCTGTCATAAAGACGCCACGCCAACTTCTAATTTTCAGCCAATCAGATTACTTGATCCGGGTTCTTGATAGAAATTAACATATCTAATGATAAACAGTGCAGATCCAGATCAGTTGGCTTCTTCAGAAGCAAACTGATCTGGATCCACACTGTTGCTAAGACAGGGCATGTTGTGTTTAGCAAGAGAAGTCAGCATAGCAACGCAACAGTCAGCATTGCGTTCTCCATTGCTTTGATCTGTTTTCAGGAGAGATTTTGGAGTTCAGAAAAGCAAACAGGAAGTCACAAATATAGACTCCCGCACCCCACCCACGGTACATCGGGGGAAATTCTACCAAGTGATTCCAGTCCCCCTTAGAAGTGAAGTATTATTATTAGTATATTCTTCATAAACTGTAACGTTTCAGAAAATACCAACGACAAAAATTAAACACCATTTATGTGAAGACTCAGTTAAAAATTTTACAGTTCTCCCAATGATCCACTTTCATAGCCGATATACCCTTAACAAAAGCGTACACCACAACCTCTTTATAACACTATTTTGGGGTCCATAGCATAGACCGTGTTAGTTAAACAAATGTGTTATATCCAAACAAAAATGTATAGATTATATTGAAAAATGACCATTTATGGTCATTTTTCAATATAATCTATACATTTTTGGGATCCATCTTTGAACCGTGTTATATCCAAAACCGTGTATATGTATATGTTAATCGTTCATTAACAAGATTACAGCCCTTTTAGTAATCAGCTCATATACTGATAAGAATATAATAAAGTTTGAAAACTTTACCCTTTCTGCCCTGCAGACTGTACTCATTACGAAAACACGCCTATTCAAATACGAGCGGATATTGAAAATTTTACAACCAAAAAGGTAAAATTTTCAAATAAAAAAAAATCTGATATTTCTCATATTTCTGCTCAAAACATAGATTGTGAGTACTCGTTAGAACCGCCTCGGCGAGGCGGTTCTAACGAGTGCCCAAAATCTATGTTTTTGAGCAGAAATAGGAAAAATAATGTATACCCCTGTAAACCCCAGTTTTACCATATAAAAGTGGGGTTTCAGGGGGTCAGCATTATATAGGTATGTTGTCATGCTATGTATGCATTTGCAAACGGTTTGGATCCTGATGAGACGACTCATTATGAGCCGTCTTATCTTGATCTGCACTGATTGCCATTCTCCGTTTGTGGCTTTGATCGTTACATTATTTGCAACTAAGGATATCTCCAATTTCAAAGTCTGAACCGACCAAACTGATTGTTGCAAGGATTATCTGTTCGCTGATTCCAGTCATCTCTTATGAAATCATTATAAGATGACAAGGGAATCGCATTTACCATCAAGCTCTGACCTCTGCAAAAACACAAAACAATGGTGTAAAGACTTAGCTAAAATGAGATCCAAAGAGGCACCAATCATTAATGCATTGATTGCCCCTTCCTAGGCATTATGCAAGAGAGTTCAAAGGCATGTCATATAGAATTGATTATGAGATTCAAGCATGGATGGTAAGGAGGCCTTCTGAGGGGTAACACATATTTTGGAGGCGATATTCCCATATTATCTATTGATCAAATGATATGCCAGTACTAAAACTACTTGTCTGTCGTTTATTGTCTGACGTTATCCTAGGTTTTGTTGCTTACATTTATTAGTGATAAGACTTAATGACTGAGATTTCACTTATTTTCATGTCTTTAAGCAACATGAATACATATTCGGGTGGTGGTGGGGGAGGGGGGTGCTTTTTCAGAATTTGTTTGTCCCCCTTCTGGAAAGGAGTCTACCCTGAAACGAAAGACTTGTACACGTGGGTGCAAATTCTTACCTTTTATAGTGATGCTCTCTTTAACCATTGTCCTGCTGAATAAATTAAGATGCCACACCTATTTCTTATTTTCAGCCAATCATATTACTTGATCCAGATTGTTGCTATAAATTCACATACTTGATGGCAAACAGTGCAGATCCAGATCAGTTGGCTTCTTCAGAAGCCAACTGATCTGGATCTATACTGTTATGGCAGGGTATATCCGGGTTCAGCAGAATAAGGGTTAAAAGATGTTTTTGTGCATAAGGGCAAACAGGAAGTCATAAACCTAGTCTCCCTAACAAAAGAACGGTAAACATACCCCCTTAAAAGTCGTTTACTAATTCTAAATTTAGCATCATTTAAGCCACAACGTGACGCGACGTACCTTCTAACATGTGCGCCTAGCGAAGATTCAGATCAGACTGCGCATTTCCTGTAGTCTGATCAGAATCTTTACTGAGCGCATTTTGGACAGCCAAGACTTTAAAGTTTCATCATGCGGGCAGTGAAGCCTCTAATCAGACTGCGCGGATGAGATAATTCTGGACCCAGTTGTTCAAAGCATCGTTAGCTTAACGTTAGCTCTAATTCACAGGTATTTTTGCTGCCAATATGCGAGTAACTTTTGCAATAAGCCATATTTTAATGATCAAAGTTTTAACGATACGTTAACTAACCACATCGTTTGTTTTGAACAACTGGACCCTGATTGTTTTGGTTATTTATTAAAAAAGTAACAAACATCATTTTGTGGCACTGCAGCACTTGACTGCGGTGCTGAAGCTTACGAGTTCGAGCCCGGCTCAGATCGTCTACTAAATCTATATGCTCTTTTGTCCCAGCAATATATAAGCAACCTGAAAGAAAAGGATTGAGCTCCGTCTTTGCTATGATGTGACAAGAAATAACTTTGAAAAGGACAGCTGCCGGTAGTACCAGACCATTCTATTCCTGAAAGAGATTTTTTTTTTTTTTTTGTGTGTTTTTTTTTGTTGTTGTTTTTTTGTAAGTAATAAAACACAATTCAGTCCAATTTATGACCGAAACACTGGAATAGAATTAACCCTTGTCCTGCTGAATAAATTAAGATGTCCCTCCTATTTCTAATTGTCAGCCAATGAGATTACTTGATCCAGGTTGTTGATACATATTCATATACTGAATGACAAACAGTGCAGATCCAGATCAGTTGGCTTCTGAAGAAGCCAACTGATCTGGATCTACACTGTTTGTAAAGACAGGATATATCCGGATTCAGCAGGACAAGGGTTAAAAATCTTAACTCTGATGTCAAGTACGGATTTGAATAGTAAAATAAAAAAAGGAAAGTTTTTCAAAGAAAGAAAGAAAGTGGGAAAAAGAAAGAAAAAGAGAGAAACAAAGCCAGATAGATAGATAGATAGATAGGTTCAAAGAAAATAGAAACATCCTGGTAGCCGAATGGTTAGCTCTACCTACTTCGATTCACGAGGTCCCTGTTCGAATCGCAGTGGAGGCAGAATTTACCTCATGACTGTATGGCACTACATTGCACAGAGCCTTTCATTATCATCCTTATCATTAGTTAATGGTAGTAAGTGGTGACCATTTACCTATTTTAGACTGAATAAACTTCCACCACACTGTATATTGGAAGTCCAATTTGAATTTAAGGTATGTCAGGCTATGTGGTTTAAACATTGGAATAATTAAAAAAAATGGCTAAGCTATTTGTCAACAGTGGAGACCCTTATTAGACACTGCGTTCTGCTTGTTAGCCTTTTCAGGGTCTCCAGCCTGACAAGCGAGAGACATACCTCTGCGCTATCCAATCTCCTTAAAGTGCTAATCACAACTGCAGCAGGCAACACCGGAGTGTAGTTTTCGGAGAAAATAAAGGCTTGATATAGCATGGGAATCGTCTGCAGGAAATGCCAAGTCTTATTTTCTTGTCTGATGAGGGTCTGATGATGGTCTACGCTTTTTGCCACTTATCCAGCAATTTTACATTCAAAGGTAGTAAATGGTCCTGTTGAAAAGAAGTCTATAAGGTAAATAGTAAGGGTGTGAATAGTCAGGGTAAGTACGGTATCCCACATATATCAAATTTATCCAAAATTTCCCATGAAAATGAAATTTTGAGTCAAGGAAAGGGGCTCAGTCGAACCCCCGAGCCCCATCTGAATCCGCATCTGAATAGTAAATAGAATGTCTGCTGCATTTTTGATTAACAATTCAAGAGTTGATAGTTATTACAGTTTTGCTTAGCACTTTAGGGTTAATACGTGACATTTTGATGAGTTACTAGAAACTATCATAAAGTACGTCAGATTTCCATCATGTCTTCTCGCTTGTAACCAAACCGCTTTAATGTTGCATTTTCACTGCTCAGGGACGATCGTCTGGTTCTTGTGTGCCAAACCAATATCTGAAGTAAAAGTCGCTTCATCACGAAAACATGCCTATATAGTTTTGACCCCCTTAAACCCCACTTTTATATAGTAAAGCTGGGGTTTACAGGGGTATACATTATTTTTCTTATTTCTGCTCAAAAGTATAGATTGTGGGTACTCGTTAGAACCGCCCCGACGAGGCGGTTCTAACGAATACCAACAATCTATGTTTTGAGCAGAAATATAAAAAATATTAGAATTTTTTATCTGTAAATTTTCATTTTTATGGGTAAAATTTTCAGTATATTTGAATAGGCATGTTTTCGTAATGTTTCACAGTGTAATAGTTGTGCCTGTTGTTGTTTACTACCCTGAAGTCCATTACACTGAAGATAAACTGAACAACAGCACCTTTTACACAGAAATTGTTCAGTTTGATGTACATTTTGATTTTGAAGTGCTAATCATAACTGCGGTAGATGACGTTTTGGACTTTATTGTGTGCGTGCGTGCGTGCGTGCGTGCGTGCGTGTGTGTGTGTGTGCGTGTCATTTCATATTAATCGCCTGTCTACAAGACGATTCATATAAAATGTCAAATCTTATTTTCTCTCTTGAATAATACAAAAGATAATAGAATGTCGTCTGCTATAATTTTGCTTAGCGTTTAAAGGGTTTAGCTTGAAGAGTTTGTAGGCTAACCCATTCGATGGAATTTATCTCAATGTTTTTAATTATTTTCATTTAACACAGAATGACAGCTTGTTATTTCATTAAAGTCGTTCAATAAAAATGTCCAGCCTTATTTTCTCTGAAAAATACGATATATAATTTTTAAATGTTGTCTGTTTTTATATAGAGTCGACAGGTTAAAAGTTTTAACTCTTTAACTTCAGAACAGAGGTGCAATATTAGGCCCCTTCCGTCCCTGCTCAGAAGTTGGTTTTATTATTAAAACGAAAGAAAAAAAACTATTTCTGAGGCTTTAAACATTTATTCAAAATTTATAACACTCACCCACAATTCATTGCTTTATATAGTAAAATGAGGGATAGGGTCTGGGTTCAGAAATTAATTGTTTACTTGACGGGACATATGTGAACAATTGGGAATGGGGCGTATACAAACTGACATTGATATTCTCATTCGTCCCTATGTTCTACAGAAACCAATGATTCTGTCAGTGGAAAATGAATGCCTTGATAAGCCTTCGTGAATGGATAATCTTGGTCCTTCTTACCTATATACTCAATGAGGGCCCTATTCTCAAGCTTACACGAGTTTTTATTTACGATCTCCGACATCAAAACAACAACTTTTCTGACATCGTGAATAACAACTGTCAGAGAGTCTCCGATCATTTGAATAACCATTTTACAGATACCTGCGTCACTAGTTTGTATAAATCAATGTATTTTTTAATATCTTTGAACCTGACACTTCTGACGTAAGAAACAGAATGATGTAAAATTGCAACGATACCAACCATTTGTGTCAAAGATAAATACAAATTCAAATACACAATGTACTAACAATCGAAAACGCGATCTTCGCTAAACATTACGAAGTCGACATTTCAAAACTGGCTTTGATTCCGGACATAATTCATAATTCAAATTAATTCGATGAATTTCATGTTTTCATCATTTTATGCAGACACTTTTTTTTTTCTGCAAACTGATATATAAGAAATAATCATGGATAAAGATAGACCCTGTCCCGTCATGTCTGTGTTAGTTTACATGCGAAATCTGATACCCTCCGACATCGAGTTTTCGCGTTTACCTGGGTGTTTCTAGTATGATTATATTAAAAAATTAATATTTAAACCGCAACGTCAAAAACATACCTTTGGACATGTGCAGCCAGCGAAAATTCAGCTCAGCCTGTACATTCGCACAGTCTGATCAGAATCTTCACTGAGCGCATTCTTGATACACAAGCATGCAAAATTTCTTCATGCGCAAAAGAAGACTGATCAGGCCCCGAGGTTATAAAACTTTTTTCATACTCAACTTAGCTGCGCATGAAATTTTCTCTGTTAATAAATATGAAAATGCCAACAATAGTTGGCATTTTCATATTTATTAGCAGAGGAAATTTCATGCTCAGCTAAGTTGTTTAGCAAGAAAGCATTGGCAATCGTTGGTAAATTAAGATTTATTAGCATGAAAAATTTCATGCTCTGGTGAGTTGAGCATGAAAATAGTTTTATAATCTCAGGGCCAGACTACGCGTATACGCAGACAGGTTCGTGTCTTTGTTGGCCGCACATGTTTGAGTCTTTGTTGGCTCACATTGCGTCCTCAATGTTACTTGCCTTTGTGCAGTTGTCTGCCTTGGGTTCAAGATCATCAACTTTAATTCCAATCTGCGTTAACAGAGATGTCTCTTGGGTACCCTCGGGTGCATTTATATTAAACCAAACGTTAGGATTGTCAAGGAACAATCGAAGATTGATAGCAAATCCGGCCATGTCTGTCGCATATTTACGATTCGGCCTGTAGCCCGTGAACCAGCCTACAACCTGTATTGACACAAAAGGAGCTATTACACTTTTATGTAATGAAACTTTTAAAACGTTTTTATACGCCCGTTTGAAAAACGGGACGTATTATGTTACGGGGTATGGCGTCCGTCCGTCCGTAAACCTTTTCGTTTCTGGCTAACTCCTGTGGAGCAGCGCATATTGTTTCAAGTTTACAGTCCACCAAATGTTTGCAGGGTTGTACCCCTTTGAAAATTTCTGTAAACTTTTCATTTCCGGCTAACTCCTCCTACAGTTTACATCCGATCAAGCTGAAACTTCCTTTATAGTTAGACCATGATGTGCAGCAGCGCATATTGTTTCAAGGTTACAGTCCACTAAATATTAGCAGAGTTATACCCCTTTGAAACGTTATATTACTTTTTTGTTTCTGGCTAAATCCTCCTACAGTTTACATCCGATCAAGCTGAAACTTTATAAATAGTTACACAATGATGTGGAGCAGCACATATTATTTCAAGGTTATAGTGCACCAAATATTGGCAGAGTTATGCCCCTTTGAAAATTTCTGTAAACTTTTCGTTTCCGGCTAACTCGTCCTACAGTTTACATCCGTCAAGCTTAAACTTGATTTTTAGTTAGACCACGATGTGGAGCAGCGCATATTGTTTCAAGTTTACAGTCCACCAAATATTAGCAGAGTTATACCCCTTTGAAAAATTATATTAATGTTTCATTTCTGGCTAAATCCTCCTACAGTTTACATCCGATCAAGCTGAAACTTCATAAATATTTACACGATGATGTGAAGCAGCGCATATTATTTCGAGGTTAGTGCACCAAATATTAGCAGAGTTTTTTTTTTATTTATTTTATTTTTTTTATTTATTTTTGTAACATCTTTTATTAGATTTGCAAGGAAATGTTGCCATTATTAAATCTTTATAAATACATTCATTAAATGATACTGAATTAAGAAGCTAGACTAATATTAAAACTTATAAACATAATTCTTTTTGGATTTTTTTAATACTCTTCTGAATTGGCTCTCTTGAAGAACAAAAATAAAATCAGTATAAAACAAGTTAAAGGTTTACAAAAAAAATTCTTGCAGCACTTTTTTTTTTTTTTTTTTTTTTTTGTTGCTTTTTTTTGTTTTGTTATTGTTTGGTCCTATATTGAAGTATAGGAAAAACAAATCAGCCAAAGGCTCATATGAGCTTATAATATAGCCATGCTTTTGTCGCGTGTCGTCTGTCCGATACCACTTCTCCCTAGACGCAGCAAACTTCTCCCTATTTTCCTAGGAGGGAGAAGAAACTTCTCCCTTAATGTCTGGGCAAGCTTGGACCCTTAGGTTACAGTTCACCAAATATCAGCAGAGTTATGACCCAATGATTTTTTTTTATTTTATTTATGTATTTATTTATTTATTTATTTTATTTTTTTTATTTTTTATTTATTTATTTATTTATTTTTTTTTATTTATTTATTTATTTTTTTTTTTTGTCATTCCACTTACAGTTTATATCCGGAGCACTAAAATTATACAGGAGCCATTTTGTGTGTTACATTTTATAACTTGCCACGGGCGTATAATGCCCCGCTTGGCGGAGCTCTTGTTGCTTCGCTACTTTAAAGGGGTCTGCTTTGAAAGGAAAACATTTGCTCCCTGGGAACAAATTCTTTCCTGTTAGAGAAGGCCCCTATTTATAAGGGACTGTATTCCACAAATGAGAAACTGATACCTCCCACGCCGATTTTTATGTACGCACCATTCACCGGTAACAAATACTAATATGGCGGACGGCGCAGTTCGCGCCCTTACAAGTGAAGCATGAAGACCCGACTTATATTTCATCCAATCTGCGAACTCATCAGGGGTTACCTGTCTGATATGGATTCAGTTTGAATCGTTGTGCAAATACGCCACAACCGCGCGCCTTATATAGTCGCTGAAACCGGCTGTCAAACTGCGCCCCACCTCACCCCCACCCCGCCCTTCCCCACCCCCACCACCGGCTCCCCAAAACGACACCAAGAGCCGATTTCCTCGAATTGATCCCCGAATCCAGTCCCGAGAGCCGCTATGCTGCTCCGGAAAACAGCCCCGGGTGCCTGTGCCCTTAACGTACCAATGACCGGGGCCTTTTGGGCTCGAGATCGCCTCAGCAGTTACGATCTTGGGGCATCGCATTGATCTGCTCCCGCAAGTCGCGAGTTGTGGTAAATGTCAGTGATAAAAAATGTAACACTGGCATGCAAAGTGTGCCCACTGGTCGCCTTCAAACTTCACTTGATTCAAAATTACCTCCCTTTCAATTATAAAGCGTTGAATACTCTTAAGCTTGCTAAACACCAAGCAAGTCAAAAATCTTAAGCAATGAAGTGTTGTTCATTTGTTGAAAATAGAAAATGAAAATAATCAATGAAAAATTACAGATATCTGTATTTTCTATATATACAGATATTCTGTATTTGAAATACAGATATCTGTGTTAAGAGATATCCGTATTTCAATAAAAATACGGAAGTGTTATGATATGAATTCCATAGGTAGATGCATTGCTTATGTGTTACGACCTATATTCTATAAGTACATATATTGCGTATGTGTTGTAATATGCTCCCTGCATGTACATGTATGTATCGCAATGTACATTCTATAGGCAAATGTATTGCGTATGTGATGCGATATGCATTATAAATGTACATGTATTGGGTATCTG
The DNA here is from genome assembly GCA_964016985.1 of Anodontia alba. Lineage (NCBI taxonomy): Eukaryota > Metazoa > Mollusca > Bivalvia > Lucinida > Lucinidae > Anodontia > Anodontia alba. The sequence goes on from OZ024836.1 coordinate 50,090,754, forward strand.
TTGTGAGGTGCATTCTACATTTTATATGTATATGCATTGTGTATGTGATGCGATATGCATGTTGTGTGTACATGTATTACATATGTGTTACAATGTGAATTCTATACATGCCATATGTTGCGACATGCATCCCGTATGTACATAATGTGCTTATGTATTACGATATGTATATTATATGTAGATGTATTGCGTTTTTGTTGCGATATGCATCCTGTAAGTCATACGTTGAGTATGTGTTGCGATGTGCATCCTGTACGTATATGTATTGCATATATGTTGCGATATAAACCATCATGCACATGTATGTGTTGCGATGTGATGAGCATCGTGTATGTATATTTATTGCGTATGTGTTGCGATGTGCACCTTGTATGTACATGTATTTTATATGTATTGCGATGTTCATCATTCATGTATATGTATTCAGTATGTGTTAATGATATGCATCATGTATGTACATTGCGTATGTGTTGCTACATACATCTCTTTATGTACATGCATTGCCTTTATGTTGCGATGTGCTACCTAACACAAGAGCAGGTATTCTGTATATGCAACGGTATACACTCTTTACGTGTCGGCCTCGGTGGCTCAGTTGGATGCGCGTCCGACTGGAGACCAGGAGGTCGCGGGTTCGACCCCCGCCGAGGTCGACAACATTCTTTCGCGGAGATTGATCATGAAATATTTTCTACGGTCATTCTCTCCCTTCCGCTGATTCAAGAAAGGCAGTTGTCAGAATGTGCAGAATGTGCACAATACTGGGTAACCGCCTAAAGAACTAAACCTGTCCAGTAAACGTGTGGTTAGGTAAGCTGACCGCGCTCGACATCACCCCATTGGTTGACTGGGCCGTAAAACCTCAACACAAACAAACAAACACCCTTTACGTGCAAGTTTTGCGTATGTATAACGATACGAATCATGTACGTACATGTATTGTAGCAATATGCATAGTGTATGTAACAGTATTGCTTATGTGTTACAATGCGTATCCTGTACGTACAAGTACTGCAAGTTTTCCGATGTGCATCCTGTTTGTGCATGTATTGCGTATGCGTTACTATCTACATTCCTTTATCTACATGCATCGCATATTTGTTGCGATATGCATCCAGTTAGAACATGTATTGCGTGTGTGTAGCGATATGCATCATGTACGCACATGTATTGCGTATGTGTACTAATAAGCATCATATACGTACAAATATTGCGTATGTGTACGATCTGAGTCTTGTATGTACATGTATTGCTTATGTGTTACGATATGTATTCTGTATGTACGTGTATTGCGTATGTGTTCGGATATGCATTTTTATGTACATATGGAGTATGTGTAATAATATACGTCCTGTACGTGTATGTATTGCGTATGTGTAGCGATAAGCATCCTTTAAGAAGATCTGTTGCGTATTTGTAGCGATATGCGTCGTATATTTTCATGTATAGCGTACGTGTAGCGATCTACACACTGTATGTACATGTATTGCGTATTTGCTACGATGTTTGAGCCAGCTGTATGCACATAATGTTTTACATATATTATGACGTCTTTTAAGTACTTGTATTACGTATGAGTAGCGATCTGCGTCCTGGGCATGCATGTATTTTTTATGCGTAGGGATGTGCATCCTGTGTGCTCATCTGTTGCATATGTGTAGCGATATGCACCTCGTATCTATATGTCTTGCATATGCGTTGCGCTGTACCTACCTTACCGTGTTTCACAATTGGTGTTTCATATCTCAGGCCTGCGACCAAACCAACCGGCCACACAGACACGTTCTTTGTGAACCTCATCTAAAACAATATAAAACGTGAAGTATACACATTATTACTACAGTTACGCTCTGTATGACGTCGAGTGGACGTTCCCAGATCAAAAGAGAGCTGAGTAGAAGCCAAAATTATGGGAACATGCACACCACAGAGACCATCAGGTCATATTACTGTAACAATAATGGATTTATTTACCCCGCCACACTATAGTGGCGAGGTATTATGGTTTCACGTTGGGTGTCCGTGTGTCTGTCCGTCCGTCAGTCGTTTTCGGATGATAACTTGAGTAAACATCGATGGATTTTCACCAAACTTGGTATGTGGATTGATATTGTAGAGATCTGGTTTGGGATTGCTAATGGGCAAACTTTGTTAAATTTTGACGGAGTTATCTGCCTGCGACACGATAATGGCGGGGTATTATAGTTTAACGCTTTTATTTTTATATATTTGAAACTGCAGTTTTATAGTACCATTTACAACAGTTTATTTGTTTTATTTTTTCGGAAAAAAATAAAGATTTTTATTGAGGGTGGTCGGGTGGCGCGAAGGTGCCGTGTATCTTACGTCACTGGGGCGTCCAACTGATATTGGCTCACAGTTGGGCACGGCCTGCTATCCCTTTAGCAGGTAGGAGTAGAGGCGGGGGCGGGGGTGTTTGTATTCTTTCTGTTTCTTCACTTTCATTCCTGTTCCTCTTTCTTCCTTGTCCCTCTCTTTCATCTCTTCTACTATCTCTTTTATTTTCTCCCTTTCTCTGGGAGACGACATAAAATCACCACACGGGTTGACGTGCCGTTAAACCCCAACACAACCAATCAAAGGCTTTTTATTACATGTGAATCGTAGCAGCGATTCACATGAAACATCAAGTATTACTTTCCAGGAAAAAAGACTACAAAAAAGTTACTAGATTCGCAGGCGCTTCAAATGCGGGTCCATCGGTCAGTCCTTACACCAGCTTGATACAAGAGGTATTCAGAACCACTATGTACGGCATTGCTTTTGAACCTCCCGGGTTTCAGATTTCTAGACAGAATTATTGAGACAGAACTTCAAGCGCCGACGCTATATAATATTATATGTAATATATTAAAAAAAGGAAGCTCTGAAAGTAGTGTCGTAATTGCCGACACTTACCTGTATTATAAACAAGCTATAATTCAGATAAAGAATGACAGGGCCACCTGACCATGATATGTAGGTTACACACTAAACGATACCACAGTGTAGGAGTCCATGTTAGAGAGGAAGTGTCTGCCAGGTTTAATGATAACAGGTCGTATCCATCGCTAAATGCTAGGGTTGATGAAAAAAAAATGACAAAACCATTAGGCCGTGAAATAAAGGTCAGCCAAAAAATGATACCGTTGTGTTAACGTCCCTGAAATTGTGGAAATATGTGCTAGAGGTTTGATGACTGTAGGTCATACAATTAATCAGACATGCTATGGCTGACGAAAACAATAATGTATAAATTCATTCGATCTTGAAATATACATTAGGGTCAGAAAAAAACATATTAGATCATTGTACGTGTTACAGTTAAGCAGAAATGTAGGTAAACGCTAGGATTGACGCAAAATAGCCAAATCGTCTGGCCGTAAAAAATAGGTTATGGTCATAAAATGATACCCCGTTAATTGAGTCCGTGTAAAGGAGAAAGTGTTTGCCAAATAAAAAAAATAATAAAACACACACACACACACACACACACACACACACACACACACACACACACAATTTGAAGACAGATTGTTTTTACGCTCAGGACGAAACGAAGCGCTTCCTCCTTTGGATTCAGGACATGGTTTTATGTACACTCATATGACAATTTTATTACATGCACTGCAGACAATCTTTATCAGTCTGAGCATTGTGTCCCATCTTAACAATGGTTATGACCTGAACTAAGAAAGTTTTGTATACTTTGAATTTCCTGGACAAGTAGCCCATTTATAACCATAACAGACGGGGCCCAGCCTTACCTCTTCGAAAATGCGTAGGTCGTACGTATTATCATCATCTGCAAAATACACAACTCCATCTTTCTTAGCATTTTCACGTAACCACTTTATTCCAGTATTTCTTTGAGGAACACCTCGTTTAATGCCGCCTTTTATGGTATTAGCAGGTGGTGTAGTAGCATTCAGATGTGTATAAGATAATGAACAGCCGGCAAGGAAGTTTGTCACCAGATGTGTTTTTCTTCTGGAATCTTCTACCAGTATCCAATGCAGGTTTCGAACAAGGCGAAGTGTTTGTGATAAACGCGTTAAGTCCGCTTTTTGCTCCAATCTTGATACAGTCGGAGTTATGACATAAATGTAAGGTAACGGACGTACCGGAGTCTCCATTTTGCTTACTTTCTTTTGAAGGTTTTTGTCGTCGAGTTGGAATACTGATACAGGAAAGAAATAAAATAAATATGGAGTGAAAGGCAAGCTAGGCTATGAGCAGAAACGATTGTCCGAAACATTTGTGTATAATTAATCAAGTAATTTCGTATTAGCCGAGTTACAGGTCCGAGGTTGACTGTATTGGCCAGATCTAAAACCTGTAACTCGGCAAATACGATATTTTATTAAGATTACTGTTCACCTGAATGATACCGACCTTGCTTATGCCCTTTTTTCAGCCTAATTCTAAGCAGTAACATAAATATGTTATATATCAACTTACAGCTGAGATACTATACTTTTGAAATACTTAATTGGTCTTTATCTGAATCTTGTAAGTCAAAGGTTCCATTACAGTCTTGTCAACAGTATTGTTGATTCAGTATCAAAGCTAAAAAAAAAAACACAAACAAACAAAATAGCAGAGCCAAAAAGTTTGGGATAAGCTGAAAATGTGTTAGTGAACAATATGGTACCAGGACATTTTGAAAAGTTTGGAAGTAAAACTACAAATCAGTTACTGCTAAATGACCCCACAAATTCTAAATGAATGCAGCTATAAAGAAACTGTACACCGCTGTTTGATAAAATATTGTCTAGAAACAAAAGTGGTGAATCCTTTTAAGTTTTCTATTATCCTTGGTGTGCTGTTTGCAGAAATAGGCCACACTTGTGCAATACCAATCGATCTTCATTTTCCAATAGCTGCAGGCACGAGTCTGGACTAAGATAAGACAGGCAAACAAAGACCGCCCCACCCCAAATCAAATCAGAAAAAAATCTTTTCTATAATAATGAAGAAAAGTAATCAGTTTCTCAGGAAATCCTGAACCTGAGAATCGCTATGTTATAATACAACGATAGACAGCTACCTACACCTTAGTCCAGACCTATGTTGCTACGCTCGTATTCAGTCGGCAGCATGAAGGCTATGGAATATTATAGTCATTCTGCGGTAATTATGGATGAAGAGCAACTGATATAAGAAAGCAGAAGTTTTTATCACCGTTGATAATTCCATAGCCATTGTCACTTTAATGGCAGTATTGATAAGGAAAACAAAATTAGTAACTACCGGTATAAAGGATATTTTTTAAATAACAGATGTGTTATTAAAGGTAGAGATATGTAATTTCTGTATGCATTTCACATTTTAGTGAGGAACACAATTCTATAGAAACAAACCCCTACTGTATCCTTAATGGCAATCTTATTAATTCATTTTTAAAACATCTTGCATGATGATCTCAAAACAATGTTTCATAGCAGCTACATGGCAAGTCCATATCATGCCTTCCGTCTTCTCAATATGAATGACATTAATTGAAAAGGACGCAACACATCCACTTGAAATATTTGTACGCTGATGATTATGCTAGAATGCAATTAGATGCAACTATATGGACTGCACATCCGCTCGTACTGTTTGCCCACTACAAATAAAATATATATGAATGATAATACCTTGAAAATGCCACAATCACGAAGCAGAGCGCCCCCAACCCGCGAGATACCAAAAGAAAGAGGGATGGGAACAATAAAAACAAAACAAACGCACCATATGAAACCACAGACGCACAAACAAAGAAGAAATGCCACAGAGGAACAGCTTTGGAACTGTCAGCGGGAATCCTACTGTGCTGGGCCAGGGTTGGGCTTAAAGCAGTTTTACTCGCGAGAAACCTCACCCTTGTCTCCTGATGCAGCTCAAATCAATGCAACAATACACATACAAAGAAACCAGAAAGCAAAGTGGGCAGTACTAAAGAAGATGGCTACAATGTTAGCATCAAACTATGCAGTAAGGCATTGCAGCTGACAATCATAAAGACTGCTAATCAGCATGTAATATTTGTCCGCTGCAAAAAAAGCCACAATGAAGTTAAGTACTGCAAATGACAACCACACAGACTGCACTCTACTGCGAATGAAGTCATACTGCAAGTTACTGCAGGTGACAACTATATGGACGAAAACATCCGCTTGAACTATTTGTCTGCTACAAACAAAGCCACACTGCAATAAGATATTGCAGCTGACAACCATGAATACTGCAAATCAGCACAAAATATTTGTCCGCTGCAAAGCAAGCCACAATGAAGTTAAATACTGCAACTGATAACCATATAGATTTCACTCTGCTGCAAATGAAGTCATGATGCAGTTAAGTTCTGCAACTGACGACTATAATGACTACACACCCACTGGATATTTGTGCCCTGATAATTATGTGACAATGCAGTTGGGTACAGCAGTTGAAGACTATATGGACTACACATCCACGTGAAATATTTGTGCGCTGTTAATTATGCGACAATGCAATTAGGTACCTCAGTTGTCGACAATACGGATTACATATCCGCTTGAAATATTTGTGCGCTGTTAATTATGCGACAATGCAATTAGGTACCTCAGTTGTCGACAATACGGATTACATATCCGCTTGAAATATTTGTGCGCTGTTAATTATGCGACAATGCAATTAGGTACCTCAGTTGTCGACAATACGGATTACATATCCGCTTGAAATATTTGTGCGCTGTTAATTATGCGACAATGCAATTAGGTACCTCAGTTGTCGACAATACGGATTACATATCCGCTTGAAATATTTGTGCGCTGTTAATTATGCGACAATGCAATTAGGTACCTCAGTTGTCGACAATACGGATTACATATCCGCTTGAAATATTTGTGCGCTGTTAATTATGCGACAATGCAATTAGGTACCTCAGTTGCCGACAATACGGATTACACATCCGCTTGAAATAGTTGTGCGCTGATAATTATGCAACAATGTAAATAGGTACTGCAATAGACGACTATATGGACAACACATTCGGATGAAAATTTTGTCCGATGATAATCACATTCATGCAATTAGGTACTGCGGTTGCTAATATTATAGACTGCATATCTTCTCGAAATAGTTGTATGCTGCAAATCAGACTATAGTTCAATAAGGTACAACTATACGGGCCACATAAAATCCACATAAAATATTTATCAGTAGCAAATTAAGCCTACAAATAGTTTATAGGTACTGCGTTTGACAATTTCGTCTGCAAATCAACATAAAATACTTGTCTGCTGCAAATCAAGTCCAGTTGTATTGGGCCGCGGTCTGACAAAAGTAACCTTACGGCAAATTTGATAATTTGTAATCATCACGAAAACATGCCTTTATAATTTTGACCCTCTTAAACCCCACTTTTATATAGAAAAACTGGGGTTTACAGGTGTATATATTATTTTTCTTATTTCTGCTCAAAACATAGCTTGTGGGTACTCGTTAGAACTGCCTCGTCGAAGCGGTTCTAACGAGTACCCACAATCTATGTTTTAAGCAGAAATATGAAAAATATCGGTTTTTTTATCTGAATTTTTTTAGTTTTTGAAGATGAAATGTTCTATATATTTGAATAGGCATGTTTTCGTAATGTATGTATTCTGACTTAAACCTTCCTTATAAAATCTTTTCTGAAACGTTCAGTGATCTATCGTAATAGAATTATGTGCTTTTAAATATTGCTATAGGCTGTCAAGTCTGAGAATCTTATTTAAAGCACGTCAGCAAACGTTATGATGTCAAAATAAATTCCCAAATTTACTTTCTAGACGATAAAATCAACATGACTCATAACTTTATTACATGGATCGCTATATGTTTCTTTTATATGTATGGCTAATTTCGAGCAATTTGAATGAATGTTGTTGCTATGACACTTTGTTTCTATGGCAACACAAGCATTTTATGAATATTGTTATAATGTAATATGGTTGCCATGGCAAACATCACGTGATTTTTTTAACAAAGTGTCCCAAACTGAGCATATATAAGATGTGTTACTACACATTGCTCATAAGCACAATGCAGCTGAAGACGATAAAAAACATTCATTGTTCAAACCACAACAGATCGAATGTTGTAAGGTCCCCATTGTCAGCCGGGACCTACTATATGTATTCAATATCCAAGAAACGTATTTAACCCATTTCTGTCTGGAATCCCTTAAAAAGGTAATTAACAAACAGTACAGATCCAGATCAGACGCCACAGAGTGCGGCGTCTGATCAGGGTCTCCACTGTTTGCAAATAGTGTAGCCATTTTCTCTATGAACATCAAAATCACATACCCTGACATACTTAAAATTCAAACTTGACTCTTCCTACATATAGTATGGGGAGAGTTTGTTGTCTGAAATGGGTTAATACCGGACCTGTATAATTAAAGATTAATGCACCCTGGGTTTGAAATGCAAGAAACATTTCCCAAGAGATTTGCAAATCCGATAAATAAACGAGTGCATAGCACGAGTTTGTGCATAAGATAATCAAATCTTGAGGGAAACATTTCCTACGTTTTTTTACATTAACCATTTGTGTCGAGTGGACTCTTCTGCTATAAGTTCAACTATAATTTTTTGGACCGTTCTGTTTCCAGTAACAGAGTGTCTGGTCAGTTTTTAGTCTGGAAACCCTCAAATAAGGTAATTAGCAAACAGTGCAGACCCCGATCAGAAGCCGCAGTATGCAGGGAGTCTGGTTAGTTTTTTTATTATCATGTTTTACAGAAATTCTTGTAGTTAATGCAAATATAATTTGACGGTCTACAGTTGAACAGAAGATAATTATACTTACATGTTGATGCATTCAAGAGGTACAAAACTCCCAAGACATGTCCAATCATCAACAGTCCGATTCCATATCGCTTTTTGAAAATCCCAAGTCGTTTCATTTCACTCTGCAAGTATACCAATATGATATAAGATAAGTTTATTTCAAAGTTTCAGAAGGCTAGAAAGCCCCTGAGGATACAATAAATTCATGCATGATGGCAAAGACAGTACAATTATATGTACAGTACAGGTCACATGAAGGTTTGATTGTCCTCGCACTCGCAAAATGCGCGGTGACGCGCGGAGGAATTAAGATTGTTTGCAAAACACATGCGAGACACTCGCGATACATTCGCAAGTCCATCGTGTCTGTCTCGAAATAATACGTGAGATAGCGCGACCACGCACGCGTGAGGCAGTAAAGTTTTGCGAGAGAGAGAAGTTAAATATCCATGCACAACTCACGAGTTATTTGTTTCGTTTACAATTATATTTTGTCATCATTTTACATGTACTACATTATTTTGATACATTTTCAAGTAGCACAAAAAGAGAAAGCATATAATTATCTAACAGATTAGACATAATATGAATACTTTAAATTTGTAAATAGCCCCCCTCAATTTATTGTTATGTTTGTTAACCTTTCGAACAAAGGTACAGTAAATTACATGTAACAATAGAATCTACGAACACACATGAAAATGATGATTAAAGGATCTTTGATTGAGGACAATTAACTAATTAAAGAACATTGAATGAAAAAATAATTGAAGGACGAACGACCTTTTTTTTTCATACCGGCATTTTTCTTAAAAAGAGTATTTTTGCTTATTGTCGCCGACCGTCCCACCTCTCTGTCCCATTTTTTTTCTGTAAACGGACTTTGGAAGAAGTGCCGACGGCTGTAAAAAGAAAATCCATTTATAACTAATTGCATCTTTCTTCGCGTTTTTTCACAATGTAAATACACAATTCCAGTATGTTTTCTCTGTTCATTTCTTTTGCATACATGCAGTTGTTGATCGCATTACAGGATCCGGGCAGGCGGGCTTACGAAAAACCAACAGTTAAAAATACCAATATGGCGGACGGACGACAATAATAATAATAATAATAATAATAATAATAATAATAATAATAAATAAACTAAATTTATTTAAGAAACTCAAGATTTCACATTACTCTATTTGCAGTCAAACCCGCCAGTCCTTTCAGAGGCGCACATAATAGTTTATCTTGTCTTTTGTGATGCCATTTCAGACTTTTGCCTTAGTATGCCTTGTTCGCAGGTGCCCGTTTTACTACAAAAGTCGGTCTTTCTTCGTCTTCAAAATTATTTTGATCATACGAGATTTTTTTTTTTTTAATTTTGAAAAGTAATATTGTTTGAATTGTATCGTTAGAAGATACGAAGTAATTGTCTTTGTCCATTACATGTAAGAACAAAGGATATTTTTCTGCAGCGTAAATTGACTTTTATATTTTTATTTTTGCAACGACTGCAGAGAAATTTTCAAACAATTTAAAACAACATAACAACATGCACTATGACAATTTACAAGGGAGACTACTTTATATTGACTATTTTGGCTTGCTTAACATTTTCAAACAAACTACGTATAATCAGCTATCTTCAACCGAACTAAAGGGACAGTTTACATATGGCGGATACTAATGTCTCAATATCATCACATCACGAAAACCTGCTTGTATAATTTGACCCCCTTTAATCCCACTTTTATATAGTAAAACTGGGATTTACAGGGGTATTCGTTATTTTTATTATTTCTGCTCACAAACATAGATTGTGGGTATTATGGCGGATGCCAGTGTCTCAATATCATCCCATCACGAAAACCTGCTTGTATAATTTTGACCCCCTTTAATCCCACTTTTATATAGTAAAACTGGGATTTACAGGGGTATTCGTTATTTTTATTATTTCTGCTCAAAAAACATAGATTGTGGGTACTCGTTAGAACCGCCTCGCCGAGGCGGTTCTAACGAGTACCAACAATCTATATTTTGATCAGGAATATGAAAAATATCAGTTTTATCTGAAAAAAAAATCAGTTTTGGAGGTGAAATTTTCTGTATATTTTAATAGGCGTGTTTTCGTAATGCACTGCAGTGCCGGATCCAGAATAATTAATAGGGATTGAAAATTTCTGAGGCGTGGGGATGGTGATTTGATCAAATTACCATACTTACGAACTTTATCTATTCGGACAGATAGGCCTGTGCAAAGAGTTTAGACCCAGATCAGACGCCGCGTTCTGCGGCGTCTAATCAGGATATCTGCTGTTTGCCTTTCACCTTGCAATTTAGACACGTTCACAGATAGTAAAACGAACATGAGGTATAAGGTAAAGAGTCACGTGAGCGAATATTTATTAGGGTATACTGTATGAAAATTATCAAATCCCCATTTTTTCCATGCAGATGAAATTTTGAGTCAAACAGACTCCTTTCCTCGAGCTCAGAGATTAATGATTACTACCCTGACCACCTCAAACTTTTGCGACAAAAAAAAAAAAAAAAAAAAAAAACTCTATAATTGGCACGTTTAAACGTATAAGTCGTAAAAACTTAAAGTTATTTAAAAGTTGCTATTTCATGTTAAATGTTGAAATGATATATCCTAATCCAGTCATAAAAGCACATCTTTAGGACCATCTTTATTTTCTGCGAAACCTTTACTGTCCATATATCGCAATATCGCAAGCGTAACCAAGGCAATAATCATGTCGTTATACCGTGATGGAAAAAAATATAAATGAAATTAGCCCAGGAAATGCCCCAATCACTGACCACAGCCTTCATGAGGCACCAAAAAAGAGAGATAAACAGACAATGACAAGACGTAATGACGCACTTGAAGAATAAAAAAAAAAAAAAAAAAGAATGTCAACATTGTTGGGTCGAGTGTCCGTAAGTGTATTCTGCACGATTTTCCAATGTCCCAGTGCAGGTTTTACAGATAACCCTCTTTACTTGGCATTCTGACGTCACAGCGACTATAAATGACCGTTACCTGGGTGTCGTACAAACGCATTATGAAAACATGCCTATTCAAATATATTGAAAATTTCGCCACCAAAACTGAAAGATTTCAGATAAAAATTCAGATACTTTTTTATATTTCGGCTCAAAGAATAGATTGTGGGTAGTCGTTAGAACCGCTTCGCCATGGCGGTTCTAACGAATACCCACAATCTATGTTTTTGAGCGGAAATAAGAAAAATAATGTCTCCCCCTGTAAACCCCAGTTTTACTTGATAAAAGTGGGTGTAAGGGGCTCAAACTTATATTGGTATGTTTCGTGATGAACGGTCAATGATAATCACGTGGGCAATAGTTTGGTGTATGTTTTCTTTGGATCGACCCAATCCTGAACGGGGACGAGACTGTTTCAATCAACCCTTTACTTTCTTTAATTTAAGCAAATAGTGCAAGCTCTAATCAAGAACGCGGTGTCTGATCTGAGTCTGCAATGTTTGCCAATTTCCCAGTCCAGGTTTTACAGATAAACCTCTCTACACGGCACTCTGACGTCAATTTTATTTGTCTGAAGATCAGCATAAATTTTGCTGTTAAAGCGTTTGAAAAATGTTTGTCTGAAGATCAACATTAACCGCGAAAGCGCTTACAAAAAAACCCATTAAACAACAAAAGTTAGACTGCTTCAGTTCATTACCCCTTATTTGACTTTATAGGATTATACAGTCGACTCTCGTTATCTCGAATTCCAAGGGACTCTCTGAAATACTTTGAGATATCCGTACCTCGACATATTAAATTTGCAGAGCTGATGAAAAAACAAGTCAAACAAACGCATTTCACAAGTGAATACGCAGTTTAACTCCTGAAGCTAGAGAGATATTGAAAATATTGTGGAAAAGAGGAGAAATTGCTCCTCAGGAGCAATTTCTCCTCTATCTCACAATATTTTGTTACGTATTGTAGGATTCCTATATTAATATAGGGACCAGAATTTTCACTTCGAGATGAGCGTTTATTCGAGATAAGCGAAATCTAGATAACGAGAGTCGGCTGTATTCAGAAACAGGCATCCATAAATCGTGAATTAAAATGGACATAAACTACTACAACAAAAATAATAATACATAAATAAGATTTTAATAATAATAATATTAATAATAATAATATGAATAATAATATGAATAATACTGATAAAATTAGATTTAATACAAAACAAAATGCTTTGGGACTGCTGAGTGACCATTTCCCTATGAAGAATAAAGTTATAGACGAGCTTTATAGTTCAGCCAGTTACCAACCATTTCAAACACTTGTTACGTATGATATCTTTCCTAGGTTTTGGCACCTTTAACTTCATCTGGCAGACTGTTCCATATCAACGACCTTTACTTTGCTTTGTTCTAGGCTTGGTGGGACAAAATAACCAGAGGTTGTAGACTATAGAACACCACAGTCATTAACATTGTTACGTAAAGTGAAATTTTCGGAAATATAAGCAGGTATTATCTCATTATAAATTCATTAAAACACAGATTTTGCTTTTCTCAGGAAGAGACGATCATAAATCGAAAATTATTTTTTTTAAAATCATATTTAAATCATATTAGTTATTATTATTTTTTTAAATCATAGCTTCATAGGTATCACGATTAACTGACTTGTAAAACATGTGGGTACTATGGTAGATACCATATATAGTTGTATAGTATTTCTATTTTTCTTTCTGGACGAATGTTCATGTCTCTATGGTTACCATTCAAATAATTAACGCTCAGCATGCTGGGTAAAATTCAGCAGACCATGTTTTGAAAAACAAAAATCTTATTTTTTTTCAGAAAGAAGATTTGACTTTTTAAGCGTATTGTCTGCTTAGGGCACAATTTGCATGAAATGTCAAATCCTTATTTATGAGAAAAATAAGAAAAAATATAACGAAACTGTCGTCTGCTGAAATTACCCATGGAGTAGTAAAGCTTAAATGCATATAATCATGTGTCGATGGCGCCTTTCAGCCAGTTTGTTTTGCTAGTCAGTCAGTTTGAATGTATGTCCAATACATACAAAAAGGCAACTTCAAAAAACTTTCTTTCTTGGACAAGGATTTATGAAAATAGGAACACAAAGCACGTTGTAAAGGTATTATTTCTTGATGTTTACATACGATACAAATAAATCTAATTACTCAAGGTGACTGCCTAAACTTAGTAGATTTTCAGCTATTTTTACAAGGGAGCAACTTTTGTGACTTCCTTTTTGCTTTCCTGTATACCAGTTCCCTTCTGAAAAGGGGTCTACTCAAAGCGAAACTAGTTTGCTTCTTTTAAAGCAGACCACTAAGACGAAATAATTTCGACAGGGTTGCCTCCATTGAAAGTGTATCCATTTCCCTTTACTGACAGGCTAAAAGGAACATTATTATAGGAATTAATTTTTGTGTGGATTTTATCGATGTATAATTGCCGACGAATCGCTAGCAAAGTGAATAAACATTACGATAACATGCCTATTCAAATACACAGAAAATTTTACCACCAAAAAATGAAAATTTTCAGGTAAAAAATTCTGATATTTTTTCATATTTCTGCTCAAAGCATAGGTTGTGGGTACTCGTTAGAACCGCCTCAACGAGGCGGTTCTAACGAGTACCCACAATCTATGTTTTTGAGCAGAAATAAGAAAAAGAATGTGTACCCCTTTAAACCCTAGTTTTACTATATAAAAGTGGGGTTTAAGGGGGTCAAAATTATTTAGGTGTGTTTTCGTGATGGTATGTTAAATCTCTGAGTGATTCGCCGGAGTTAACACATCGATAAAATCCATAAAAATAATAATTCATTCCTTAGAATTCAAACTTTGTCATCAAAATGTTATAAATGTTGCCAAAATGCCAATCTCTTGACTCGGCGGAAAGAAAATAGATCCGACGGATTTAATGAAGTGTAGAACATTCTGTAAGTAATCAATCTGCGTGAAATGTGTGTAAAGATAAGGAGTCCATTACGCAAACACGCCTATTCAAATGTATAGAAAATTTCACTAAAAACTGAAAATTTTCAGATAAAAAAAAATGATATTTTTCGTATTTCTGCTCAAAACATGGATTGTGGGTACGCGTTAGAACCGCCTCGCCGAGGCGGTTCTAACGAGTACCCACAATCTATGTTTTGAGCAAAAATAAGAAAAATAATGTGTACCCTTGTAAACCCCAGTTTTACTATATAAAAGTGGGGTTTAAGGGGGTCAATATTATATGGGCATTGTTTTCGTGATGCGGAATTATTAGCCAATAAACACGCAAACAAAAATCAAGTAAAGTGCTAGAGATAAGAAACGTGTAACAATTTAAGTTAAATGTGACAGTTATCCTCTATGAGGCAAGAGACGATGAACAACAAACCGGATTTTGAAAGCGACACGTCATTTTCGGGGGCCATAGCATTCCTGACCATAGGCTGTGTCTTTACTACATTATTCAGTATATACTTAATAATATGTATTTTGAGAATTAGACCGCGGCCAATAGCGGGTCCAATCAAACAGATACTGTATTTAACATTGATTGATAGTGTCTTTGGAATTTTACTCATAGCTCGCACGTTATTTGCAGTTTATACGCCAGCTGAACAAACGTATGAAATATGTGCAGCTTGGAGCTACATCTTCGTGTCCACCCAGTCTGTTTCTTACGCCCATGTTTTGACAATATGCATTCATCGGTATCGCATGGTCAGAAACTTAAATTTGCCATCATTAACAACGGGACGATATAGACACGATATTGAGAGCGCTGTGATCTGGATGACAATTTTTCTAGTATTTTTGGTACCGTTTATAGTTTGGGGACGTCCGGGAGAGATTCTAACTTCGTGCCGTATTGATTATATGTTCGCCACCCATGAGAAAGACCCTGTAGTGTATTTATTGTTTCTGTTTTGTACACCGTGGATTTCAACAAACACCCTGTACATTATAATTACAAAGAAACTATGCTCTCGGTCTCCCATCAGTTCTCTCAACAAAGTACATCCCAGCACCAGCACAGCTACTGATACAGGAGTTAGCGGTACACAGCTGCAGCAAAAAGAAACCCTGGCAGTAAGGAGTGCAAGAGATGTCACCATAAATCGGAACAAACAAATCATGCGTACGATTAGCATTCTGCTTGTTTTGTTTAACATAAGTATACTATCGTATATTATCATTCTGTCTTTGACACTGATATCAAAAGACATAATAGTTCCAGCACCAGTTTACGTTCTTGGATTAGTGAATAATATTGGGAACCCATTTGTTTATGCTTCAACAGTTTCTACCCTAAGACAAGAAATGAAACGATTGATGATTACTCTATATAAGTCTTGCCGTAATAGTCAATCGGCTTCTCAACAAGCAGCACAAAATGGACACTGATTGTCTACGCCCACGGGATTAGGCTCTTAGAGTTAGCCATTGCTCCAGAAGCACTTTATGAAAGGTCACAGACAGTTCCAATGCAAGTTTCCATGACCTGCTGAGAGCTACTAAACCAAGTATTAGCTTTCACAAAAAAAAGCTTGATCTACTCTTAGCATACAATAAATGTTAAAAACTGATTGAAGTTTCACAGCAAATGTCAGATTGCATGCTAATTCATCACAACCACATAAAAAACTAAAATAAATGAATAAATAAATAAAGACCATTGCCTAGACCGTGAAATATAAGTCACACATACCTCTTAAGTATAGGTCAATGTAACATTTAATATGTGCTAAGCGTAGACCAAGTTTTTTTTTTTTTTTTTTTTTTTTTTTTTTTTTTGAAAGCTAACACTTGTGAAGCGGTTGGTTGGAGAAGAATATACTGTAGTCGACCTTATTACCGCACATACCCCTATAAGCCCACAGTCATGCAAGCTCTTAGTATTCAGATTAAAGCATGTGTACTTTTATTTATTTCATAAAAGCATATGTCGTTGGTACCCGTTTGAATTGCCTCGACATGTCGAGGTAATTCATGTAAGTACCAAACAACACATGCTTTTATAAAAAAAAAATAAGAAACAAAATCGCATAAACATTATTAAATACGCTCCTCTTAAAGTCCTCCTCACAAGTCCTCCTCATAAGGGTACAGTGAACTAATTGTTTTTGCCCTAGAGCTCCATAGTAATTCCACCCTTTTGGTGGTTAAGGGTTCATTTCAGGGTATGGCTGGGCTTCTAAATTTTGTTTTAATTCAAAGACCAGGCTTATCACAGCAATATAAACAAGGAAAAATACCACCATCACCAGCACTTTCTGGGACTTTTTTGGAGGCTGAATGTAGCAACCCCTCAGTTGGCAGGTATCAAAAATTGAAATTTTGCAATTTCACCACTTCTTCTTTGGGCTCCAGCAAACACACACAGAAACATTTATTTCTTTGAAACAATCAGAAAATTACAAACAGACATTTTTTTTTTCTTCAAATTAGAATGATGAGTTTTAATTTATCTTTATTATTAACCAATCACAGGCCGCCTTACACAAAATAACTACCCCGGGCTTCCCTACACTTTTTTGCACCAATCAGCAGTCCTGTCACAATTGGTTCACTGTGCCCATAAAGTCCTTTCTTCAATGTGTACCCTTAAAACAGGTGGATGCATATCTTACCAAACGTTTTCCCAGTAATTTTGAAAAACCTATGTGCACGGTGCGGTAATTAGGTCAAATACGGTATGTACATAAAAAATAATCACAACGTGAGCAAACGTACCAACCGACATATACGATTCAAAATCAGCCTACCGATTCACGTAGTTTGATCAGAGTCTTCATTGTCTGCATGAAGAAACTTTGTAGCTTTGAAAATCTAAATTGCACCCAATGGAGATTCTGATTTTACTGCGCGAATGCGCAGGCTGATCTAAATCTCGCTGGGCGCGCATGGCCGAGGTTCGTTACCTGACGCTGCGGCTTAAATAAATATGCTACATTTAGGTAATACACTGTATAACCGTACATTGAACTATATTGTAAGCCGAATCCTCTCAGAAATTTAAGCACTGTAAACTTCCGCTGTCAGGACCACTGAAAAATAAGACAACCCTGCTATTTAGACAAGACTTTGCCAGTCTATTTTTCTTTTTTTTTCTTTGACATAGCCCCGGATAAAAGGGGGTATCCGCATATTATTTTTCCTTATTTCTCAAAAAAAAAAAAAAAAAAAAAAAAAAAAAAAAAAAAACGTTGTAGGTACTCATTAGAAGCGCCTCGGCGAGGTACTTCTAATGAGTACCACAACATATTTTTTGTGAAGACAGAAGAAAAATATCAGTACATTTTTAGTGAGAAAAGCACCTTTATCCGGAACTATTTTCTACGTTCAATATTAAGGCCGCCCCGCTCAAAAGACCACTTTTAGGCGGTACCAAAGGTGGTCTTAAAATAGTGGAATTTTACTATGCATTATTTTGCTTGACAACGCAACTGTAGGTACGCCAAGCGTAATATTTTGTTTTAGAAATTTTATCCGGAAGATGGTTACTCGGCCTTGGCTGACTACACGTACAGCATCATTGGCGCCAGTACACAGAAAGTCAACTGTACGAATAGCGGTATGACTGAATTTCGCACGCAGCAAATATGCTACTAGTATTCAGATTAGCTTCGTGTCAACGTAGCATTTTGGGTATAAGATGGTGATCGATGGTTTCAAATTTTCTTACCATAAACATAATATCACACTCTGATAAGTTGCTCCATTTGTACGTTGGGAAAGAGGGTTTTAAACATATTGAGTTTACTTACTTCATTATGTTCAAAAGGCTTTTGTAGAACGGCAAATATTGTACATCCTGAATAGACGGCTCCTTTAAACAGTCTGATCTGGGTCTACGCTGCTTTCTCTTCGCCTCTATCCTAATATTATGGGCAAGGAAGCATATGCATCACGAAAACATGCCTATATAATTTTTACCCCTTTAAACCCCACTTTTATATAGTAAAATTGGGGTTTACAGGGGTATACATTATTTTCCTTATTTCTGCTCAAAAACATAGATTGTGGGTACTCGTTAGAACCGCCTCGACGAGGCGGTTCAAATGAGTACCCACAATCAATGTTTTGAGCAGAAATATGAAAAATATCGGACTTTTTTGTCTGAAAATTTTCATTTTTTGGTGGTAAAACTTTCAGTATATTTGAATAGGCATGTTTTCGTAATGTATAATACTATGTATGTAGACAGCGTACAATATAGAAGCTGATGAGACGGTGCAGTCTAATTTACCCAATAAACAGGTTTTCTCATGACCTGGCTCATATTACAATGTATATATCTGCAAAGCGTTTTGACAAGGAAACACCCGCTATTTCTCCCGGCTATTTTTGCGAGAAATTGAACCCCCGGCACATCCACGGCACTGCCGGAATGCATCAGAGGTTAAATTACGGCACTTAAGCCCCGTTATATCCCAGTTATACCCGACCCCGTAGGGACCAGGGTTTCAATGACTGGTGCATTATTCACACAAATAGAGATGATTCTTTCATGTCTTATGTAAGGGGCCGCTCAATTTTCCAAATGGACGATGAAGTCACAAAAGGACTCCTAATAATATGTTTCTATAAATAAAGAATGACCTCTGACTGGTCAATGGCAAGCGTATTTCATTTCTAACCACATGGCAGAGCCCAGTAAGCATTCTACATCAATCTATAGCGGGGCGTTATTGGCCCGTCAGGGTAGCTGACGGGCCGATAACGGCCCACTGTAGATTTATGTAGAATGCTAGCACGGAGGTATGTTTTATATGGCGTGTTTGAGAGGAAACGGCATAGCCAAGCATACAATAATCTTTTATGATATTTCAAGGCTAGAGCTACATATAGAAATTCCGCTCGGAGGGTCATTGTGGGCATCACGAGGGCACGAGGGCTTGGTGTCGAACAATGATAGCAAGAAACAGATTTCTTCAGTGCGCATCGAAAAACACATGATACATATACTTTTCTATTTTTTTATTTTTATTTTTTTTTTTTTTTTTTTTTTTTTTTCATACCCATTCGCCGACATCATTATCCGTAAATGTAAAATTTGTTGTGATTCGTGTTTACTATTTGAAACATCTCTAATTCATGTCTTGAAAGTAATGTCCGTTGATCTTCGGAGATGGATAAAATTTCGTTTTCTAAACCTATTTTATGCCTGGTAGCCCATAAAAGGGACATTGGAAAACAGTGTAGACCTAGATCAATCTCCGAAGAACGCAGCGTCTGCTCAGGGTCTACACCGTTTACATTAATTACAAGAATTTCTATAAAACATGGTAATAATATAAACTAACCAGACATCCCCTGTATTGGAATC
This sequence comes from Anodontia alba, assembly GCA_964016985.1. Taxonomy (NCBI): domain Eukaryota; kingdom Metazoa; phylum Mollusca; class Bivalvia; order Lucinida; family Lucinidae; genus Anodontia; species Anodontia alba. The sequence continues at coordinate 50,110,893 of OZ024836.1, forward strand.
GGCCCTGCCCAAAGCCTTGAGATAGAGGAGTCTACTAGGCATAAATGGGTTAAAGTGGCATTAACGTAAATACCATAAAGGCTGCTCTTAAAGGAAAGAATTTGCTCCCAAAGGGAGCAAATTCTTTCCTTTAAGAGTAGCCCCTATTCTGGAAACAATTCTGGGCATAGTTTTCAAGGTTTTTCCTAGGTGTGCGTAAAATAAAATCCGTTCAGGCTACGCCACTGGAGCATCCTGGGGATGTTTGTACGCATGGGAAGCAACCAATAGAAATGGTTGTTACATACGAAAACTTTGGGTTGTAGGTTCCTTTGAATTATTGTGTCTAAGAAACTTTAAGAGTGGGTGCTTTTTCGTGACCATACCATTAAACTAAAATTTACTTATCGGAGTGAAATCAGGAGATCATGTACAAGAAAATCGTAATTCTACTCGGTCAATTTATACTTTTTATAAATAATTTACATGCAGAAAAATAACATTTAAAATTGTGTTAGCATATCCTCGGAGTTCATTCAAAAGCTTCTAATATGGTAATACTTGGTGAATTGGGTCGGGTTCCCGTGTATATTTTGTGAAAAAAAAAAATTAAATTTTATTTGCACGTGAAACAAAACAGCTCTGATTCATTACTGGGGCAAACATTATAGGTTAGTAAGCTATTTCAAACGAAACAAAGATTGATGAGAAAATTATGACACTAGTCAAAATCAATCTACGAAGTCTATACAAAAATATTTGGTCGACTAAATTTAATCGGGAAGCTATTCATAAACAGGGTAAATTTTGAACATTTGCATTATTTAAATTGATTTTCGAGATATAATTATACTTTGAAACTAATTACGAAACAAGCCTATTCAAATATACTGAAAATGTTACTACCAAAAATGAAAATTTTCAGATAAAATTCCAATATTTTTCAAATTTCTGCTCAAAAAACAGATTGTTGGTACTCGTTAGAACCGCCTCGGCGAGACGGTTCTAACGAGTATCACAATCTATAGTTTCGGGCAGAAATAAGAAAAATAATGAATACCCCTGTAAACCCCAGTTTTACTATGTGAAAGTGGGATTTAAGGGGTCAACATTATATAGGCATGTTTTCGTGGTGTGTCGATGATATAAATAAAAGAACATTAATGACAATGGTCAGAATAAGTGCACACAGACAAGACGTAGAACGATCTTGACCGCATGGAGAGGCTTTGCGTCCGTGGCTGTCTAAAGTGTGCCAGGTAAGGACTGAGCGAATTGCGCGAGTGCGCAGTGATCTTGGTCTTAGCTGGGCGCACATGTCGAAGGGACTTTTTCTGACGTTATTGCTCAAGAGTATGTTGTGTTTGTATCGAAATAATGAAATCGTAATGATACTTATTATGTGCTCTAATTATGGTGATTGTACACCATGTATAATAGTCCATGATTGTTGAATAAGTGTCTTATCTTACTGTTGACATACATCGTCGTAGTGGACGACATAAAATATATGTGTTGTCATATAACGTTGTAGTGTGCTCTCAACGAGGACTCGGATCGGTCTGTTCATTCGTGCGGTCTGGTCAGAGTTTTCGATGTCGGCATGTGGAGGTTTTATGTCCTTGGCTGTTTTAAATGCGCTCCATGCAGATTCTGATCAGACTGTGCGAATGCGCAGACTCAAATGTATGTTGTTTTGATTATGTTTTGTCTTTTGTTTGAATCATAAAATCTAAAGGATAACATATGTACTATGTGATTGTATACCATGTATAATGGTCCATGATTGGTGAATACATATTTTGTCTTATTGTCTAATCTGCCATTCACATATAATAAACGTCATATAAAATGAAAAATGTTTGTCTGGACAGGGATAATATACACATTCGCGGCATGATAGTAAAAGCATTCTCATTCGCAGAGTCTGAACAGAATCGTCACTGAGAGCATTTTGCAGAGCCTAGGATGCAAAAGTGGCCAACGAAGACTTATCAGACTGCAAGGATACACAGGCTTTATTCGACTCTTCGTCGGGCGCACATGTCAGAAGACATTCCTCACGTTGTAGCTCTTATTGGTATTCCTTCCCCGCCCCGTCTCTGATAATAAGGCCTCAACATTCCCTGGGATGCTATGCCCGATTGTACATGGCAAATTTGTCTATCAGAATTCAAATGAGCCGGAGAACACCATTTCCTACAAGACTGCATGTACGCTCTGCGAAGGCTCAGATCAGTCTGCGATCTTCGCAGGGTAATCCGGGGTAGCCAAGGGCCAAATTGATGGCTAAGATAACACAGGGCCCAGTTGTTCAAAGCTAACGACATCGTTAGTTAACGATTCGTTAAAATTTACATCGAGTGATACGCAAATATGCTGAAATTTTTTGCTGAAAAAATGTGAGTAGCTTTTGCAGTGCAAAAGCTACTCACATTTTTTCAGCAAAAAAATATAAGAATATTTGTATATTAAATCCGCTAAAACAGTTAACGAAATGACCCTTAACGAGCTCGTTAAGCTAACGACGCTTTGAACAACTGGGCCCAGATCTTTAAACATATTACCATGTAGAAAATGAGAGAAGCGATGTTTCTAAAAAAAAAGAAAAGATCATAAAGAAATAGCTTCCTTTTCAACACGATTCTTAACCCACAGCGTTTAACAAGTCGCGTGCCCTCGCTGCCAAACATACGGTATGCTTAACTGTAGTTGAGGTTAACATTAGACGTAATCCAAATAGTTCTAGTTCTGAGCTCGTCTGTGTGGAAGAGTTGGGGGAGAGGAGGCGAGGGACCTTGTGGCCATTAAATGAGCAGGTTTCCTTCTGAATAGATACGGAGTTCGCCATAATGGAAACAAAAGTTATTGACCAACACCTTTCGACACAGTTATTGAAAGTTACTTGTAAAACTTTCGGGCGGCAACAACTTTCTCACTAAATAAAAAAAAAAAAATCTGCCAAATAGATTTTAGTGTTGATTCATTAATGAGCCAGAGTGCAAAAGTTCCTGCGACTGTATGTCTATCCAACGAGGACCAGCCTGCGCTTTCGCACAGACTGACCATAGTCTACACTGTCTACCTGACGACACTTTGGATCCTTGGCTACCCACAGAGTACCCTGTCGATCTGAGTCTTCGCTGGGTGCACATGCACTGTAAAACAATCCATGTTTTACAGTAAAAGAACTGGCAACCATCTACATTGTACCAGGGCATGCACCGTTAGTTTGTACGGGCACTCGTAAATTATCTCAGAGAATCGTCCCTCAGTATAGGATAGAGTGGGGCAAGGTTGAGTAACGACTGGTTAGGTAATGGTATTGGCAAGCGCGTCGTAACGTAACCCTGCCAACCGCTACCATAGTCCGAGAGATAATGCCTGCTAAAGTTCTATGGTCGCCCGCGAAAACATCACGAAAACACGCCTGTATAATTTTGACCCCCTTAAACCCCACTTTTATATATAAAATTGGGGTTTACAGAGGTATACATTATTTTTCTTTTCTTTCTGTTTAAAAACATAGATTGTGGGTACTCGCTAGAACCACCTCGCGGAGGCGGTTCAAACGAGTACCCACAATCTTTGTTTTGAGCAGAGATGTGAATATATTAGTTTTTATGTGAAACTTCAGTTTTTGGAGGTAAAATTTTCAACATATTTGAATAGGCGTGTTTTCGTAATGGTAACAGTAAAAGTATAAGCTAGTTGCCAGTAAAATCTACGGATTGCCGTAAAACCTAAGGATTGCCGTAATATCTACGATTGTCGTAAAATTGCCGTAAAATCTATGGATTTTTACAGTGTGCAATCTTGTAGGAAGGCTCAAACCATGAAGAAGATCATAATCGCTGTTTACCTATTACATAAACATAGAAATTGTGATAAATCTGAAAACAATAAATCAGATTTCGTAAACAATGCTACATAAAATATAAAGTTGGAATTTCTCCCGCGTTTTTATACTTAATACAGTAAACCCCCGGGTGCCATCCTCGTGTGGGGGGGGGGGGGGGGGGTAACTTCCTATATATGGCATAGTTCAGATGTGCGTGCCGAATAGCCCCCTTTTTCAGCGCTGCCAGGTATATGATTGCCCCCCCTTTTTTCAACAAAAAGTATATGAATGGCCCCATTTTTCTGGATTCCTATGTGAAAGGCCCTATTTTTCTGACATCCTGGTATATGCACATATTTTTCGCTCAGAGATTTTTCGAGGCTGCTTATCCTCTTGGTATTACATGTATTGACTATCATATTTATGTAATAACCAGCAAAAAATGGGTACAAAAAATCAAAGGGCAGTACATGAATAGGTCAACATTTTGGATGATCAAGTATATGAATGGGTCCGTTTTTTCGAAGGCCAGGTATATGAATCGGGTAGGTTTTGAAAAAATGGCTCGCACACCCGTACCAAAATTACCTCTATGTTACCTCACCCCCCTCCCCCCCCCCCCCCCCCCACGAGGTGCCATCTGCGCGAGTGTGAGATCGTCCCGGCAGGTGCCGTAAATGTGACTGCCAATTGGTATGTCGAGGCTGTTGAAGGAGTGGCAAACGGCGTAAACCCACTCTGTGGTGGCTGATCTGGGTCTGTGCGCTTTGATTAGGGCTGTCTGTCTAATTACATAATGGAACGGAGAGATTTCCGTTTTGAGAAATATTTTGTATGATGCAGATGCCGACGTATTGATATTATCTCCCTCTAATTGTCATGTCAGCCAATCAGATTTCTTGATCAAGATTTTTTGAACAAGTTCACATACTGAATGACAAACAGTGCAGACCCCAGATCAACTAGTCTGAATTTACACTGTTTATGAATTGTAATGACTGGGTATATCCGGGTTCAGCAGGACCTGGGTTAAAGATAACTAGACTACCCGATGATTTGTTTGTTTGAGTTGAGGTTTTACGGCCCAGTCAACCCAATGGGGCCATGTCGAGCGTGATTAGTTTACATAAGTACCTAACCACACGTTTACTGGACATGCTTAGTCTTCTAAGCGGTTAACTAGTATTGTGTACATTCTTTCGCAATAAACTGAAGACTGCCCTTCTTGAATCAGCGGAAGGGAGAGAATGACCGTAGAAAATATTCCATGATCAATCTCCACGAAAGAATGTTGCCGACCTCGGCGGGGGTCAAACCCGCTACCCCCTGGTCTCCAGTCGGACACGCATCCAACTGAGCCACCGAGGCCGGCAACTAGATTACCCTACGCGGACCAAATATAGCCGAACTTCAATTGCTCGAACATCTTTGGAACCATTGACTTTTGTTCTTAACATGGGTAATGCGAGCCACTGAGGATTAATCATAGCGCCAGGTCAAAACGCAAAAAAAGATTACAACACGAAAATTTGCCTATATAATTCTGACCCCCTTAAACCCCACTTTTATGTAGCAAAACTGGGGTTTACATGGGTAGACATTATTTTTCTTATGTCTGCTTAAACATAGATTGTGGGTACTCGCTAGAACCGCCTTGCCGGGGCGGTTCTAACGAGTACCCACAATCTATGTTTTGAGCAGAGATATGAAAAAAATCAGAGTCTTTTACCTGAAAATTTTCGGTTTTTGGAGGTGAAATTTTCTATATATTTGAATAAGCGTGTTTTCGTGATGTTTAGGGATGTCTTTTCAAACATCTATAAAATGGTATGGTGAGTGTACTCATTAGAATCGCCTCGCCTGATGAGACGACTCTAATGAATACACACAACACACATTGTCATGATAAATAAGAAAAAGCTCCTAAAATATCCCAAAATATTTGTTTTCTTCAGCTATCGGAAGAATTTCCTAGGGACTAAGAAACGAGTTCGAATCTTTGAATATTTATGTCTCAGAGATTTATGTACAGCTGAAACTGTATTATGAATCAGGATTAATGGCGAAGACTAGGCCATATAAAAGCAGGTTTACCCGTAACAGTTTTGCTTTTGACCTTTCAAGGCAGGTGGTGTTTCCATTGCGGTTTCTCTTTACTTTTTTTTCTTTTTTTGTCTTTACGATGAAATGTTGTTTTTAGTTGTCTTTTTACGACATTCAACCTTCATCCGGTGTTTTAGGAAGGCTGTGTACCCTGCCTGTGACCTTCATTGACTTTATCCATATTTATTTCTTTGCCATGTAACATTAATCGTAACCAAATTCCATCAGTTCAACTTACCTGTTATAGCATGTATTAAAAATTAATACAATATTTCAAGGGGAGACATGCGTGTCATACAAAACAGTGAAAACAAGTACAGACTTTTGCAAAAAGGTCCCTTTTAAACCCTCAGTCGTATTTTATTATTAATGTTGGTTTTTTGATGAAAAACAGAATAAGACCAGCGTATGAGGATGAATGTGCTTCTGTTTTGCAAATTTTAGGATTTGAGGTACTACCGACTTGTCATGGTTCAGAAAACTCGGGCATAATGCTTTGCATTACAAAAACATACCTATTCAAATATACTGAAAATTTTACCACCAAAAAATGAAAATTTTCAGATGAAAAATTCTGATATTTTTCATATTTCTGCTCAAAACATCAATTGTGGGTACTCGTTAGAACCGCCTCGACGAGGCGGTTCTAACGAGTACCCACAATCTATGTTTTGAACAGAAATAAGAAAAATAATGTATACCCCTGTAAACCCTAGTTTTACTGTATAACAGTGGGGTTTAAGGGGGTCAAAATTATATAGGCATGTTTCTGTGATGGATAACCTTATTAAGTAATTGTGCGCGTGTGTTCTCAACAATAACAAAACGGTTGTGCATCATGTTTGCCAATATAAATGTTTGTTTTTTGCTCCATACGCTGAGCATATCCTGTTTGTGTTAGTACAACGAAATGGAAAACGACAGCAACTTGCCGATTTGAACAGGCCCTTTTCGCAACAATGTATATTTTTTTCGTTGTCTCGTTTGACGTAGGTTTCCCCCTTTGTTAAAGGCTACTTAAGGCAAACATAATTATTTTACTTTGATATTTCAAAAGATGGCCTCTATAACCTCTTAAAATGTACAACGCTCAAAATATAATGAACTCCACGGGAAGGAATCCTGTATAATTAAGCTCCATTAATTCGCATTCACGCCTAGTAGCTATCAGTTTTCAACATCACTAAAAGCAAAACAAACTACAGAATACTGTCTCAGGTGTAAATTCTTACATGCCACAGCTACAGGGGTAGACTGGTATCAGTCTGTTAAATTTAGCAGTTTCATAAAACAAATTCATAATAAACTGCAAAACATATACACTAATATAATGCTCTCAAGTAATGTCTGACTTGTTTTTTAGATAAGGGGCAAATAATAATACATATTTCTATAGGTTTACTGTAGTTGTGTACCTTGTTAATTAGAATGACTCAAATGCAGGGCCTGATTTGCCAGGCTACTACAAGGGCGAATCCAGTTCAATTTAATAGGAGAATCACATTTTCTGAGGGGATGCGATTTGACCAAATCACCATGCTTACCCTAAGTAGTCGGACAAGTATGTCTGAGCAAACAGTGTAGACACAGATCTGACGTAGCATTAATTAGGGTCTACATTAATCCTGCTGTTTCACAGGTATTAAAATAGACTTGTTGAATACTTAAGAGAAGTATAAGGTAACGTGTAAGCTGTGTTAATATTTAAGGTAAATGTAATATCCAATATCCAAAATTTCCTACGAAAATGAAATTTTGAGCAAATGGTGAAGTGGGGTAGTGTGGGTGGTAAGGCCGGCACAATTAATCGGATAATCGAAAAATGATTATCGTTACAGATTTGCTAGTAATCGATCATTTGATTTCTGTGCCTTTTACTTTACCGTATTTACCCTTAGAATTCAGACACCTGAACTACTTATCATACTTCATCAATGATTTGAACAAGTACAATTTACTACCCAATGTTGTGTCTAAAATAGCTGGATGAGTGGCAAACAGTGTAGACCCTGATGAGACGCCGCGTTTTGCGGCGTCTCATCTGGATCTATACTGTTTGCTCCGGCCTGTCTGACCAATATACAGTCAAGTATAGCATATGGTAAAAGTCATGCTCAGACAGACAGGTAAAATTATTACCAAATCTTCAATAATTACTAATCGATTATCGATCACAATGGCAGGGCTGATAATCGATTATCTTTTCAGCTCTGATTAGCCAGCGTGGGGGTGGGGAGGTCGGTTGAATCTCGCGAAACTCCTCTGGATCCTATATTTTCCTCTGCGCGAAAACGCAAGTTTTTTTGTTTTTTTTTTGCAGTTTCTTTTTGTTTGTGTGTCTGTAGTTTCATATGTGGCGTTTGTGTTCCTTATCGCTACTTCTTTTAGTGCATCAGGAGGGCTGTGATTCGTGATTGTGGCATTTGCTGGGTATCTTCATTTATAATTTTGAGATAAAGTTTGTTCCACTGTTGCCATTCTTCCAAGTTCGAACATCGTTGATTGTAAAAGTGTTTTGTTTTCTCGATGTTTGTTAGTGTTGGGAATCGGTCAGAATTTCATTGTCGATTATCGGTTTTGTAAAACCGACTGATAATCGATGAATAATCGACTTGTAGAAAATATATTCACTTTTAATTTAGCACTCTTCCAGGTACTTAGTCAGTCATTGTTCCAGATCAATAAGAGGGGTATTTTTTTCTTATTTCTCCATGCAAGCATATATTGCGGGTATTCATTGTAAGCGCATCCGCGAGGCGCTTCTGTTAAGTACCCAGAACATATGTTTTCACGGAGAAACAAGAAAAATATCAGTACTCTTGGGTTGACTTATTTATGGCTATTTAATCATATTTTTTTTTTCACTTTTATTGACCACAAATCTAGAATGACCCAAATAGGCAATTTGAATTCATTTCTTTATAACTTGCCTTTAAAAATAAAACGTGAGAAAAATATGTTTCTAAAAATAGAATTTTCCGATTAGTCGACTATAAAAAATCTTTCCGATCATCAGTCACAAGAGGCAAAAATGACTGATGGTCGATTATAATCGATATATAATTAGTGGCAAATTATTGTTTGTATAGCGCCACTTCTTCTTTCCATATATCTGGCAGACTGTGCTTCGTGATCCCTGGGAAATACGGAAACGACAAGTATATGTTTGTTGAGACAACTTTTCCTTACTCCTTTTTCAAATTAGTTTAAATATCTTTGGAACCTTAACACACACACGCGCGCGCGCACGTACGCACTCACGAACACACACAATAATAAAAACGCGAAACATAATACTTCTCCATTACGGGCAGATAAATCTGAAAAAATGACCATTTAAGATTCCTCCATGCAACTTCCTACAAATATAAAGCATGATCGGCGACATGCAAACAACCGTAACCCTACGTTCAGTTCTGACATAATTTTGCCCCTTTGTTTATTTCATATAATGCGGCTGTGTCCTCGTGGCCACTCTATAATTTTAAAACAGTTCAAGGTTTCTTCATGAAACGTTGTACAAATACATAAGACGATGTGCAGAGAAAAAGGACTAGTAATCTGTCTTACAGTTTTTGACGTACGTAATTATGCCCCTTTCTATATTTCATATCTCCTTCACAAAGATTACCCTTGACGATTGTCCAAAGTCATGGAAAGCTATTGGTATTCTTCCTGGACTTTTTGTGAATATTTACTTACTAACAAGCACAAAACCAAGTTAGCCGACTAAATTTTCAGAGGCAACAGTTTTTTTTTTTTTTTTTAGTTTTTTTTTTTTTTTTATTGCTTCTCACGGAGTCCATACTCTTGTTTGCTAATATGATGCAAATATTCCTGTACTGACAAACCCTTATATAATCTACTACTATAATCCCCTACGGGCGTATATGCTCCACTCAGAGGAGCTCTATCATATATAGGCATGATGGCCGTCTTGATCATGTAATCAAGATCTCGTGAACAAACTTTGATTTCCCAATCCAATTAAGACTCTATATGCAATTTGGTTCCAATTATCCCAGCAGATTTAGAGACGAGTTTTATACTACGGGCTCTAAAGGACCTATGATTAAGGCCAGTAGATGACCTTGACCTTTGATATTCATAAAAGTTTCTTTAGCTGATTGCATAAATCAATTTTGATGTCATAAGCTACAATAGTTTCAGAAAATCCAACGTTTTTCCCTTTTTCCGTTACAAATGACATAATTTGACATTGACGTAAAATAGGCAAAGGTCAACTAAGGTCATCACTGGACAAACTTGGCAGGATCTGAGTCCCCAATGCTACATATCAAGTTTCAAGTTCATAGGCTTGTCAGTCCTGAGATGATTTTCAAAGGCAAGGCGGCCATCTTTGCAATCTGCCCCAGATCCTACGTACAAACTTTATTCCACAATTCCATAGAGGCTCCACATATAATTTGTTTTCAATCAGCCCAGCAGATTCAGAGTAGAAGAAGTTGAAAATACTTATTCTGAGACATCCAAGACAAGTCAGTTAATGACCTTGACCTCTGGTATTTATAAAAGTTCGTTTAGTCACCTGACTGCATAAATCAATTTTGATGTCACAGGCTACTGTGAAAAACAACCCACTGTTTCGCCTTTCCTATACAAACCCCTAAGTTTCAGATGTTGTTTGAAAATGTGGATGGACTACTGTCTACCCTATAAGCTCCAACGGAGCCTTTGGTCCTAGAGAGTTTAAACACTGAGGAACAACGTCAGAAAACGTACCTTCAGACATGTGCGCCCAGCGAAAATATACAGTTGACTCTCGTTATCTCGACCTCGCTTATCTCGAATAACCGCTTATCTCGAAGTGAAAATCTGGTCCCTGCCTAAAAATGCAAATCTAACAACAGGTAAAAAAAATATTGTAGAAAACAGGAGAAATTGCTCCTAACGACAAAATGACCCACAAGGGTTGACGTGTCGTTAAACCCCAACACAATCAAAAGCACGCAACAGACGGTACGTGCGTGGGTGAATGAATTAACTAGTAAAGATTACTGCACTAAAAGAAAGCATGGCCTGTTTTTTTTTAAATATATTGTATATGGTATCATACTGGTTCCATGAAAACTCAGAACATACATTTGATAATCTCTGTAACTTCATGTCTATGGAAGCTGATTATGGAGAGCAAGCTTGATTAATCCTGTAAAACAGATTTGACATGGATGTACTATCATGTAAAAACAAGAGGACCATGATGGTCCTATATCGCTCACCTGAGCAAACAGATTTGCATACTTAATGTTGAAGTTTCAGCCAAGTTCACTGCTCTAAAATTTTATGTATAAATTTTATAACCATGACAAATCATGACAGCTTGAACAAACTTGGTTGAGGGTAACCAAAGGAACATTCCTGCCAAGTTGAACTGAAATCGGTTGTGTGGTTTCTGACAAGAAGATTTTTAAAGTTTTCTAGTTAGATATAGAGGGAAAATAAGCCCCACCCACTAGCAGGCATGTTTTTTGACAAATCAGGATTGCTTGAACATTCTTGGTAGAGGGTCACCAAAACATTATTGAAATTGGTCAGGGGATATTTGACAAGAAGCATCTTAAAGTTTTCTATACAGATATATACCGAAAATAAGCCCCGCCCACTGGAGGCCATGTTTTTTGACATATCATAAAGGCTTGAACCATCCTGGTAGAGGGTCACAAAAGCAACATTCTTGCCAAGCTACATTGAGCTTGGTCCAACGGTTTCTTATGAGAAGATTTTTAAAGTTTTTTATATAGACATATAGAAAAAATAAGCCCTGCCTCGTAGTGGCCATGTTTTTTGACGATCATGACAGCTTGAACAACCTTGGTTCCTGCCAAGTTATATTGAAATCGGTCCATTGATTTCTGACAAGAAGATTTTTTAGTTTTCTATATAGATATATAGGGAAAATAAGCCCCTCCCACTAGCAGCCATGTTTTTTGACAAATCATGATTACTTGAACAATCTTGGTAGAGGGTCACCAAGGAAACATTTTTGCCAAGTTGTAATGAAATTGGACCTGTGGTTTCTGAAAAGAAGGCTTTTAAAGTTTTTCTATATAGATATATAGGGAAAATAAACCCCGCCCCCTGGCGGCCCTGTTTCTTGATGAATCATGACGGCTTGCATAATCTTGATAGAGGGTCACATAAGAAACATTTCTGCAATGTTTAATTAAAATCAGTCCAGTGGTTTCTGACAAGAAGATCATTAAAGTTTTCTATGTAGATATACGGGGAAAATAAGCCCCGCCCCCTACCAGCCATGTTTTTTGACAAATCATAATAGCTTGAACAATCTTGGTAAAGGGTCACCAAGGAAACATATCTGCCAAGTTACATTGAAATCGATCCAGTAGTTTCTGACAAGAAGTTTTTTCAAGTTTTCTATATAGATATATATAGGGAAAATAAGCCCCGCCCCCTGGCGGCCATGTTTTTTGACAAATCATGACGGCTTGAACAATCTTGGTAAAGGGTCACCAAAGAAACATTTCTGCCAAGGTATATTAAAATCGGTCCAGTGGTTTCTGACAAGAAGAAGATGTTTTCAAGTTTTCTATATAGATATATAGGGAAAATAAGCTCCACCCCCTAGCGGCCATGTTTTTTGACGATTACTTGAACAATCTTGGTAGAAGGTCACCAAGGAAACATTTTTGCCAAGTTATAATGAAATCGGTCCAGTGGTTTCTGACAAGAAAATTTTTCAATTTTTTCTATATAGATATATAGGGCAAAATAAGCCCCGCCCCCTGGCGGCCATGTTTTTTGTCGAATCCAAATGGCTTGAGCAATCTTGGTACAGGATCACCAATGGAACATTTCTGCCACATTATATTGCAATCGTTCCAGTGGTTTCTGATAAGAAGATTTTTTAAATTTTCTATATAGATATATAGGGAAAATAAGCCCCGCCGCCCCTGGCAGCCATGTTTTTTGACGAATCCAAATGGCTTGAACAATCTTGGTAGAGGATCACCAAAGGAACATTTCTGCAAAATTATACTGAAATCGGTTCAGTGGTTTCTAACAAGAAGATTTTTTAAGTTTTCTATATAGATATATAGGGAAAATAAGCCCCGCCCCCTGGCGGCCATGTTTTTTGACGAATCCAAATGGCTTGGACAATCTTGCAAGAGGATCACCAAAGGAGCATTTCTGCAAAATTATATGGAAATCGGTCCAGTGGTTTCTGACAAGAAGATTTTTAAAGTTTTCTATACAGATATATAGGGAAAATAAGCCACGCCCCCTGGCGGCCATGTTTTTTGACGAATCCAAATGGCTTGAACAATCTTGCAAGAGGATCACCAGAGAAACATTTCTGCAAAATTATATGGAAATCGGTCCAGTGGTTTCTGACAACAAGATTTTTAAAGTTTTCTATACAGATATATAGTGAAAATAAGCCCCGCCCCCTGGCGGCCATGTTTTTTGACGAATCCAAATGGCTTGAACAATCTTGGTAGAGGATCACCAAAGAAACATTTCTGCAAAATTATATGGAAATTGGTCCAATGATTTCTGACAAGAAGATTTTTAAAGTTTTCTATATTGATATACAGGGAAATATAGGGAAAATAAGCCCCGCCCCCTGGTGACCATGTTTTTTGACGAATCCAAATGGCTTGAACAATCTTGGTGGAGGATCACCAAAGGAACATTTTTGCAAATTATATTGAAATCGGTCCAGTGGTTTCGGACAAGAAGATGTTTTAAGTTTTTAATTAAAAATCTATTTTTAGCTCCTGTGACCTAGATATGCAATGAACCGGAACCATTTGAACAACTTTGAAAGAGGACCAACCAAGGATCATTCCTGTGAAGTTTGGTCAAATTCCCACCAGTGGTTTAGGAAGAAATGTTGTTTAAAGATTGTGGACAGACGGACATCCGGACGACGACGACGACAACGACGCCGACGACGACGACGACGACGGACGATGAGTGATCACAATAGCTCACCATGAGCCTTCGGCTCAGGTGAGCTAACAAGTAAAGAAACATACGAGACTTATTACGGAAAACATCACTGCGCCTTTCTTCCCGTATGTTACCATCAACAATCAAGGCCACCAAACTACATCTATACAATCAGGTCCACATCTCTGTCATTCACCATGTACATTTGAACCGTGTAAGGCGAAAAGACGTCTTTGATGCATATTTGAAAAGTAATATATATATATATATATATATATATATATATAAATATATATATATATATATATATATATATATATATATATATATATATATATATATATATATATATATATATATATATATATATATATAGTTGACTCTCGTTATCTCGACCTCGCTTATCTCGAATAACCGCTTATCTCGAAGTGAAAATCTCATTCCTGCCTAAACATGCAAATCTAATAAGAGGTAAAAAATATTGTGGAAAAGAGGAGAAATTGCTCCTAAGGAGCAATTTCTCCTCTTTTCCACAATATTTTTCAATATATCTCTAACTTCAATAGTCCATTTACATACATATTTGTTAAATGTGGTTAATCGAATTATTTTTTTCCTCAATTCTGCAACTCTCATATGTCGAGGTACGGATATCTCGAAGTATTTCAGATATATATATAGGAATTTTGGGATTTCGGGAACTAATTCTTTCCGGTATAACACAGCTGATATAGCGGAGAACAAAACGGATTTAAAGACTCAGACTCGCGCTATCAGGCATTATATCTGCTAAAGACGACAGTCAGACAACATTACAACAACACGCTAACAAGGCAACTACCTTACTATATGCAGACCGAACATATAACTGTAATTGGCGCTGCATCAAAATTAAGAGTGGGGTTTCGCGCGATGAAAACTGGTTTAAGCTCTCCAGAAGTTTTCTTATTGACCATTTCATTGCGCGGTTCCTCTGTCGCAGTTCTTTTTTCTTTGTGTCTCTGTAGTTTCATATGTGGCGTTTACTTTATCTTTATGTGTTCCTCGTCTCTCCTCCTTTTAGAGCCTCCGAAGGGTTGTGCTTCTCGATTGTGATATTTCCTGAGTATAGTCACTTATATTTGTGCTTACCAAGCAGCTTTATAGTCTAACTCTGTCAATACAACATGCCTGCTACAGTATAATGTCACAAACCATATAAGTCATACGCTAGCAAGACAAGAAAACGAACGTGCTGTAAAGAGACTCTGAGGGCGATGTTTCGAGCGAGTAAAACTGGCCCAATTATTTTTTTCTACTGACCTTTGCTCCATTGCAATTCTTGATAGTTCATGCGTAGGTGTATCGTTTGCTTTGTCATTGTTTCTTCGTCATATCTCCTTCTTTTGGTGCATTTGGAAGGCTGTGTATTGTGAGTGTACTATTTTCTAATTATATTTACTTATATTTTCTCTTGCGGTATTATCAGAGGAAATACGGACAGCATCCCTCCAAGACTGTCATGCAATATTACAGTCAAACACTATCAGGACACTGTACCTGCTAAAGCAGACTGCCACGCTGCATTATAGTCACACGCCACCTCATTCTTTACATAGTCCATTCTGTCATCTTTGTAGGAATCGTCACTGCCTGGGCCGCCAACAAGAGCACCGTACAATGTATGGGGATTAGGACCAGGATTCTTTTGTTCATCCCATCCGCATGGCGCAGGCATACTTGGACATGAGCTAAAATATAGTTTAACTTCATTATTGCATAAAAAGCAGTGTCGCACGTTATTGTGCATTAACCGGCCGGCGAAAAGCCGTGTATTAACAAGGCAATTCACGCGCTGTTAATGCACGGCTACGCAACTTTCAATATGATCGTACCGGGGCCACAGATTTGCTGCCGTTACGAGATGTGTACTGCGCGGCCCTAGATCGAGAATAGTCCGTGGAAATTACGTTCGCGAGACATCGGTGAAAAGGCGAAACAAAATAGTGCAAGAAATAACGCGAAATGTAGCAAATGTTTTCAGTTTTTATGCAATAATAGCGATCGAACAAAAATTTTCATAGGAAGTATGTTTTGGCTAAAACATACGAACGGATTTCTACTGACGAGAGGTTTGTTGTTGATAGCCATTGTATTACTATTACTGCTACATTTGCAGTGGGTATGTAAGAAAACCAAGAGAAACTTGCTACGTTATAGTGGTTACCTAAACTTCATAAGCGACCTTATGAAGCATGTTTCATTGCATATTTCCAGTTCATGCACGACCGCTGTATTGTTCAAACTGTTCACTTCATGCCTTCATCACGGAAACATACCTATATAATTTTGACCCCCTTAAACCCCACTTTTATACAGTAAAACTGGGGTTTAGAGGGGTATACATTATTTTTCTTATTCCTGCTAAAAAACATAGATTGTGGGTACTCGTTAGAAACGCCTCGGCGAGGCGGTTCTAACGAGTACCCACATTCTATGTTTTGAGCAGAAATATGAAAAATATCAGAGTTTTTTTTAACTGAAAAGTTTCAGTTTTTGGAGGTGAAATTTTCTATATATTTGAATAGGCGTGTTTTCGTAATGATTGCTGTCAAAAAACATTGGATTAGATACTGTGAATCTATTTACGAAAGGGACGGATAAACCATTTTTGGTCAATTAAAAATTCCAGTGAAATTCTTAATAGATTTAAATCTAAATTTTTAAGGCTTCTGAATTATCTACGTATGATTTCTCCACACTGTATACGACGTTATCAAATCATATAATTAAAAATGAACTCATTGATTTAATAAACCGAACTTTTATTTATTTTGTGTGTGTGTGTGTGTGTGTGTGTGTGTGTGTGTGTGTTTGGGAGACCAAGAATGTGCTTTTTTCACTTCTGATGTATACAAGAATTATAATTTATGGTCTTGTCAAAACGTCTGTGATGGCTTTGTTTAGCTTTTGGATAACATCTTTATTTGATTTGGAAATAAACTATAGGCAAACTGTTGGTATTCCGATTGGAATTCTCCTCTTGTTGCAGATTTGTTTCTATTTTATTATGAAAGGGAATTCATGAAGCCTTTGAAACGGGAAAATTAGGCTGATATTATTGAGGCTTTCAATTCCACTTCACGATACATTGATGATTTATAAATATTGATAATATTTACTTTGATTAAATGGCGAACCGCATATACCCTGTTGAACTTAAATTAAATGAATCCAATTTTTTCGATACCGAGGTACCTTTTTTTGGATTTGAATCTATCTATATCTAATGGCACAGTTCCACTAAAATTTATGGTAAACGGGACGATTTTGACTTTGATATAGTCAATCTCCCTTGTCTGGATGGTGATGTTCCTCGGCGTACCTCTTATGGGGTATTCATATCTCAGCCATTACGAAAACACGCCTACGGTATTCAAATACATAGAAAATTTCACCTCCAAAAACAGAAAATTTTCAGAAAAAAAAATCTGATATTTTTCATATTTCTGCTCAAAAAATAGATTGTGGGTACTCGTTAGAACCGCCTCCCTCGGCGAGGCGGTTCTAACGAGTACCAACAATCTATTTTTTTGAGCAGAAATAAGAGAAATAATGTATACCCTGCAAACCCCAGATTTACTATATAAAAGTGGGGTTAAAGGGGGTCAAAATTATATAGGCATGCTTTCGTGATGTTATTACATTCGCAAGAGCTTCTTCAAACCTTAGTAACTTTAACTGTCGTAACATAGCCCTTACTGGCAAACTTCTTAGGCAGGGCTATCATTATCATAAACTTCGTAAGGCGTTTTCGAAATTTTTTTCGCAGACACAGTGCGTTGGTAGGAAAATATAGTGTCAGCCTAAAGTAGCTACGAAGCGATTTATTTTAAATAAGTCTATCCTTGCGTTTTGTCCTTGAGTTTTCTGTCCTTTTAGCATTGCAATTACATTTTGTACTTCACTTGGGGAAGAGAAAGTCGGTCTGTGGGCTATTCTGGCGTTTGTTTGTTTTGCGCATGTTGCTCTGTCTCATTCCTCTTCCTCTTGGTGTCAGGGATTGGCAGCGACTTGTGATTGTGGCACTCCCTTGACTTTTCGTTTTACCTTTTTCTTAAAAAATGTATTAAAAGCAAAACTACCAACTCCAAGAAATGATAATAATGCGCACTTTCGAGGAAGCCAGATGTACTAAAATAAAAACTCAATAGAACAACATCGTGGAAAACAGTGTTAGAGAAGAACGCACTTTTTGTCTCATTGTATTAATAAAGTACATTTGTATGTTACCGTATTCGACCTAATTACCGCACTGTGCGCTTAGGTTTTTCAGAATTACTGGGAACACTCAGTTGTGCTAAAATATGAATCTACCTACTAAGGATACAGTATAAAAAATCAGAATAGGATTTATTTGATGATTATATTGCGATTTTTTCTGATTTTCTTTATAAAGGCATATGTTGTGGGTACTCATTTGAATTGCATCGACAAGTCGATGCAATTCAAATGAGTACCCACAACATATGCCTTTATAAAGAAGTAAAGAAAAAGTACATTGGCTGTAATCTGAAGACTATGGAATTTTTTGACTGTGCGCTTATAGGGGTATGTGCGGTAATTAGATCGAATACGGTATGTCTAAATTAATGTGGCTGGATACACCTGGTAAATTTTCCACCAGTTATCCAGGGAACAATGTTTGCGACCTCTTGTCAGAAATTATACTATGTGTGGTTTAGGCGCTAGGGAAGATCTGTAAGGTTTCAGAAAAAGTGTTAATAGAGTTTCGAGATATCACGAGACATATATAAAAACGTGCTGAAATCTACAGAGGCCCGTGTGGACTTGGTTCCCTGCCCGAACCGCGAATTCCGGGAGTTTACCCAAAACCGTATCACGCGTTTAATGAGCGCAGATATTTATCTTATATATATATAAGTCTTAAGGGTTACAAGGAAATTTGTCGCCCGAGTTTGATATAAGGAGTCGAATGTAGAAACACTACAACCTATAGGGAAGGGGTGACGGCGAAGATGCCAGAATTCGACATAGCGCGATTCAAATATAAGAAACGCACTATCTTTAATCTTTAAAGTGCAACAAGGACAGTTCTGTCCCTGGACTCCAATGCCCGGGAGTTTTTCCCGAAACCATATAAAGTGTTTATTGAGCGCTGATAATCTATAAGTGCTGAAGCTTTGAAGAAAATTTATCATCCGAGTTTTGAGCTATTAGGCGCCAAATATAAAAAACACTATAATCTATAGGGGACGCCGGAGACGCAGAGTTTTGCAAGAAACAATATTATGTATGTTTTGAGTGATGGTAACGGTCTGTAAGTTCAAAAGATTTAAAAAAAAAATCGTAACCAGAATTCGAGATATAGCGATGCAAATTTAAAAACATCTATACCGCACATGTGGACTCAGCTCCCTGAAATACTGCGCAATCCGTACGTTCTATCCGAAACCATATTAAGGGTTTAATGAGCACTAATATAAATCTGTAAGACTTAATGGTTTCAAGGAAATTCATCAGCCGAGATTTGAGATATCAGGAATTACATATAAAAGCTTTAAAACCTATGGCAAACGACGGAGACTTTTGTTCCATCTCCGGACTCCGGTCAGCGAGTTTTGCCAATAACCTTAATACAGTCGAACTTCGATGGCTCGAACCCCTTTGGGACCGTGAAAATTTGTTCGAGACAGCGGTAGTTTGAGCCTCGGAAGGTTACTATTAGTGCCACACCAGGAGGCACAATGGAGATAATTGTGGGGTATCTTTTCGGTGTTCTATATTTTAAATGTATGTTGTGTGTACACATTAGAATCGCCTCATAGAGGCGATTCTAATGAGTACACACAACATACATTTACAAGATAAAAGAAGAAAATCACCCTAAATTATCCGTATATCGTATTTGGAGGAAACCCCTGCGGACTCAAGAACCTGTTCGACTCATCCATGGTAAACGAGCCATCGGGGTTCGAGCCACTGAAGTTCGACTGTATGTGTGTTTTGAGTAGTGTAGTATGACTGTCAGTTCTAAAGGCTTCAAGAACATTCGTCGACAGAATTTCGCGATATCGCGAACTAAATATAAAAATGCATTCTAATCTTTACATGGTCATCAAGAATTCCATCCCCTGATTGCAAAGTCCGGGAGTTTAACTCGAAATTATATTAAGAGTTTGATGGGCGCTGGTATAGGTGTGTAGGTGCTAAAGGTTTGAAGAAAATTAGTAAACCAGCTACGTTTTCTCCGGGCGAGATTAAAACCACCTGCATATTAAAATCATCGCAATAGTTAAATTGAGAGAACGATAAATTACTCTGCTAGAACAGCCTGCTTGTGATTGTTTCGGAGGCATACTTTCTGTGCTTATTTTCTAGAGCAAAAACACTATGCTATTAGTTTGTGTACTGAAAACTATAGGACCAGATAGATAAAGATGATAGGTCACTAATAAACACGTGCGACATGACAAATGAGACTTGAAATCGCCATGATTTGTATGCTCCACGAACTTCTTCTGAAAACCATTTCAATAAGTAAAATGGTCCTAGTCGCTTTAAGAGAAGACGTAATATTGCTTCCAGTATATGCTTACAACAGTTAACGACCTTCGCGCAAGTATGATCAGGTCACCTCTGTTGGGCTACAGAATCATGATGCACTTTTGAGTGTACGGGCAAACAATAAAGTCTCTCGTCAGGCTGCTCAAATTCACTTACTGATTCTAAGTTCAGCTGTCTGCATATATTATTGGGTACGATATCTCGCAATAGCAGTCATCTTAACATCCATATAGTTTATGTACAGAAAACTATATGGCCAGACAGGAAAAGATCATAGGTCACTAATAAACACGTGCGACATGACAAATGAGACTTGAAATCGCCATGATTTGTACGCTCCACGATCTTCTACTGAAAACTATTGCAATAAATAAAACTTTCTTAGTCGCGTTAAGAGAAGTTGTACATATAACTACCACCATACAACAGTTAACGACTTTTGCGTAAAATAAAAGTAAAAAAAAAAAGATTGCCTTTGGGAAACCAAGAACACAAACAAATCACGAAAATCGGAGACCCGATTTGATTGAGTCTCTTCGTATGCAACACCGTAGTTTGCAAGGCTGCATACGCCCCCCTCCCCCCCACACACACCCACAGCGCCGGCTTAAGTGGTATTCGATTTTCAAAATAACTAGGGTGGGCTCAATGATCCCAAAAAGAAATAAAATATAACCTGTACTATGATGATGTACGGGGAGACTTTTCAAGTCTGATCAGGTCTCCTCTGTTGGGCTATAGAATCATGGTGCTCTTTTGAATGTACGAACAAACAATGACGTCCCTTATAAGACTGCTCAAATTCACTTACTCATTCTGAGTTCAGCTGTTAACACATATCATAGTGTGCAATTTCTCGGGATAGCATTTATCTTAACATCCATATACAGTCGAACCTCGTTATCTCGAACTCGAAGTGAAAATCTGGTCCCTGTTTTAACATGAAACTTTGACAACAGGTAACAAAATAATGTGGAAAAGAGGAGAAATTGCTCCTAAGGAGCAATTTCTCCTCTTTTCCACATTATTTTATATATATATATATATATTTCTAACTTCAGGAGTCAAATTACATATTCATTTGTTAAACGTGGTTGTTCAATTTATTGTTTTCCTCACTCTCTCAACTCTGATATGTCGAGGTACGGATACCTCGAAGTGTTTCAGTGAGTCCCTTGGAATTCGAGATAACGAGAGTCGACTGTAGTTCATAAGAAAACGGCGGTACATTCAACAAAAGTTCGATCATATCGGTCTGTACATGCATGCACCAGGACTTGGTACCTTTGCAAAGCTGGAGTCAGTGCATATTTTTCACCAGATAGTGATTCTTTATGAGCATACTAAGCTGGCTCCATCACGAAACATACCTATATAATTTTGACCCCCTCGAACACAATCTATGTTTTGAGCAGAAATATGAAAAATATCAGAGATTTTATCTGATTTTTTTTTTTTCAGTTTTTTTGGAGGTGAAATTTTCCGTACATTTGAATAGGCGTGTTTGCGTAATGCGTCGCACCATATGAGACAACCGAAGGTAACATGTGCATTCACACTGCCCGACCAGAATATCTACAGTCGACTCTCGTTATCTCGAATTCCAAGGGACTCACTGAAACACTTCGAGATATCCGTACTTTGGCATATCAGAGTTGAGAGAGTGAGGAAAACAATAAATGGAACAACCACATTTAACAAATGAATATGTAATTTGACTCCTGAAGTTAGAAATATATATATAAAATAATGTGGAAAAGAGGAGAAATTGCTCCTTAGGAGCAGTTTCTCCTCTTTTCCACATTATTTTGTCACCTGCTGTCATAGTTTCATGTTAAAACAGGGACCAGATTTTCACTTCGAGATAAGCAGTAACTCGAAATCAGCGAGTTTGAGATAATGATGTTCGACTGTATGTACACTCTGTTACCTAGATTACCGGGTTTACCCTAAGTAATCGGACAGGCAGGCATGAGCTATCAGTGTATACCCCGATCAGATACCATATTTTGATTATGGTTTGCATTGTTTGCTATTCCACCACAAGTTTTAAATACATCACCGGGTAGCCAAACCGACTTATTCAAATCTTGGGAGAAGAACTATATAAGATTAAGATCTCGTTCTGATCCTGTGTGTTTGTCACGATTGCATTTCTCGAAACATAACATGTTTAAACCACATCTTGGGAGATATGATTAGGAGTTTTCGTCTCCGAATAGTTATTGTAGATTCGGTAGTTTAGTGCAAAAAAGTGGAGCACCAGATCAGCCTGTGCATCTTTCACAAGGCTTGACATGTGCGAAGAGCAATGGGCCGGACCCGCCTAAGCCCTTGCATTATTTTGTTTGCACATTGCAAAGTTACGTGTATACGAACATCACAATCGAGTAAAGTATAAAATATACAAAGATAACTCCCGTGCCAGTTTGAAATTGGGCGAGAGATTCACGCGGCAACTTTTGCATATTGCTCGAGCATTTCAGAATACTATTTCCAATAGAGTTATATTTATTTAAATCTGTCTGTAACGGATTTTAAGTATAATGGAACAGCGAGACAGACAAAAAGTCTTTATGTCATGTACAAACAGCGAAGTGTCAGAGCAATTACTCATTTAGCCCTCCATTCCGCATGTTTACTCTTCATGCTCTGGGCCCAGTTGTTCAAAGCGTCGTTAGCTTAACGAGCACGTTAGGGATCATTTCGTTAACTGTTTTAGCGGATTCAATATACAATATTCTGATATTTTTTTGCTGAAAAAATGTGAGTAGCTTTTGCAAAAAAATTCAGCATATTTGCGTATCACTCGATGTAAATTTTAACTCGTTAACTAACGACGTCGTTAGCTTTGAACAACTGGGCCCTGGAGTAAACTGGCGAACGCTGTTGAGCCCAGTTTCGTGTGCGTAGGATTGCGCTGATGCGCAAATTGACCCACATCTCAGATGTATCAAAGGAAGATCTGACGTGACACGGCCTTTTCCGACTCCACATGCCGTAATATAGAAAACTGAATTTGTCAGTGAAAGTCAAGACTAAACTGCAACATCAGTATTTGGTATATAAAATAGTGAATACATATACAAGACTGCGGATCCGTGCAGTCTAATCAGGGCCTTCCCCTAAAGATTAATTGATGTGCGAAAAGCGAACATCCAGAGTAGTGTGCATACCTGTCATTGGAATCCGTATGTGTGGATATCCCAGCTAGCATTATTTATAAATCTACAGCGGGCCGCTATAGATTTATGTAGAATGCTTACTGGGATCGAAGAACTAGAAGGGTCTGCTTGTCGTATTTGAACGTATTGATCAGGGAATGCGTAAACAAACTGTGTCTTTTGCATTCTGGGCGTGAACAGTTACGGCCCAGATCAGGTACGTGCCCGATGCAGTCTTTTCAGGTCCGGTATTTCCTGCTTCATGTACAATCGAACCTTATCATCTTTGGTACCATGAAAATTTGTTCGAGACAGCGGTAGTTCGAGCCACGGAGGGTTACTATTAGTGCCAAACCAGGAGGCATAATGGAGATAATTGTTGGATATCTTTTCGGTGTTCTATATTATAAACGTATGTTGTGTGTACTCATAAGAATCGCCTAATCGAGGCGATTCTAATGAGTACACACAGCATACATTTGCAAGGTAAAAGAAGAAAATCTCCCTAAATTATCCGTATATCGTATTTTGAGAAAATCCCTGCGGACTCAAGAACTTCGACTCACCCATGGTAAACAAGCCATCGAGATTCGAGCCATTGAAGTTCTAATGTATTATCGTGCATCGGGGCTTAAAAGAATATCATGCCACCCCAAATGAACACTATATCAGAGCACCCTCTTCACCAAACAAGTGACTGCTTATGCACCATTACGAAAACGCCTATACATATATATATATATATAATTTCACCTCCAAAAACTGAAAAGTTTCAGATAAACAACTCTAATATTTTTCTCAAAACATTGACTGTGGGTACTCGTTAGAACCGCCTCGGCGAGGCGGTTCTAACGAGTACCCACAATCTGTTTTTTTTTTTTTTTGAGCAAAATAAGAAAAATTAATGTATACCCCTGTAAATCTGTTACTATATAAAAGTGGGGTTTAAGGGGGTCAAAATTATTATAATTAGGCATTTTTCCTAATGATACTGACCCAGCTATTCTTACTACATGCGAATAATAAGGGTCCAGACAATATACCCATATACCCCACATTTTTACCAGGCGTTTGAGACCCCTCTTCAGATAATTAGTTCTTGTGCTAATAGCCAAGCTCCTGAACAACCTGCATACCCCTCATAAGAGTCGACGTGTGCGAATAGCGAGGATCCGGACCAATACATTGTGAAGGCAGTGCACTCAAATGATCAAGATAGGACGGCGAGGGTAGTTTGCACCTGAGCACCCTGTGATATTCTTCTAATTGTTTTCATAAAAACATCAATGTGGTACTTCTCAAGAGTACCAACAATGTATGTTTGTGTGAATGCAATTAAAATATTTCTCTTGATTACTCTTTTATCAAGAGCAATGCGAACAATGCTATTCTCACTGTCTAATATGGCGAATGACGATTGTGGCTATAAAGCATATTATGTTATATTTATGCTGCATAACATAACGACAACAGGCCTATTCAAATATACTGAAAAATTTATCACCAAAAAATGAAAATTTTCAGATAAAAATTCGGATGTTTTTTCATTTTTCTGCTCAAAACATAGATTTTGGGTACTCGTTAGAACTGCCTCGGCAAGGCGGTCTATACAAGTACCCATAATCTATGTTTGAGCAGAAATAAGAACAATAACGTATACCCCTGTAAACCCCAGTTTAACTATATAAAAGTGTGTTTTAAGGGGATCAACATTATATAGGTATGTTTACGTGATGGAAGATGTTAGAAGTACTAAACAAATAAACATTTTTAAAACCTTCGAAATTCTGAAAATCCCTTAATAATATAGACCATTACATAGCCATGTTTTCTCTACATATTATGGGAGAAGATGGGAGTACAACTTGCATTAAAAGTGGGTAGTGAAGACCCAGCTACCCTGTATATTTCTCAGATTTCATTAGACTACTTCTTAGTAAAAATACCAAAATCTTAGTTGTTTTCTTGGCTTGAAGTTGTTTATCTATGACAGAAAGAACAGCACCGTACTGCCGGCAGTATGAGTGGTACACCGGTGTACTGCTGCTACTGCTAACTTCACAATGAAATCCTCACCTTGATCTGTGGTGTGGTCGGGTTGGGGCATTGTTACCGAATCCCACGACAAAACTATGGTGAGATGGGTTATCTCCAAGCGCGTAATGAATCTGACTTTTAGCCCAGGTACGGTATACGGTGGGATGAAGTCCGGTATCAGCCGCCATTAGTGCTACCAATGCCATATTTACTGTAAATGGTATATTTACTCTAAATAGTGGGATACCATAACTCCTTACCATACTTGTCCTTAACCCTTGTCCTGCTGAACCCTGATATACCCTGGATTTGCAAACAGTGTAGATCCAGATCAGTTGGCTTCTGAAGAAGCCAACTGATCTGGATCTGGCACTGTTTGTCATTCAGTATGTGAATTTATCTAAAAAATGTGGATAAGGTAATCTGATTGGCTGATAATTAGAAATGGATGGGGCATCTTAATTTATTCAGCAGGACAAGGATTAATGTTCATTTTAGCCAGCTGATGTCTTAAAAGTGGATAAGTTATAAACATTGTAGACCCAGATCAGACGCCACGTTGTGTGACGTCTGATCTGGGTCTACACGTTTTTCTCAGGACTGCCTGTCCGGATCATATAGTATATTTAGAACATAGATTAAAAAAGTAATTGTGTAGGAGTAATTTTTTTTTTTCTTATGGTTCTGTTTCTACAAAAAACAACAACAAAAAAAAACACCTGTAGTGGGATCATGCTTATAATACTACGAAATATGTTTTGGGTTAAAAACACGAAAAACATATAAAAACATATAAGAATTATAGTTCATTTTGTTTATTCAGTTTTTACGTCACTAACTACCATCTTTCATTCATACTGCGCCGGTGTCTTGAGGTGACAGGGAGCTCAATGCTCACTTTTGGATGGTGTCTTACTCATATATAACACCCCAGACGCATGACATGATATTCTACCGAGTCACACTTTACTGACACCGAGCCAACTAGTTCTAATTTCTATACAATCAACCCTCTTTATACCGACACTCGATACAATGACATAATTCGTTACAATAGTAATTTGACTGGAACAAAACTTTCGCTCAATAGGTGACAGTTAATCAGACATTATGCAAGAAAATTGCATTTAATATTTCAAGAAACATATATTTTGATCATTTGTTAGAATTGCTTGAGGCGATTCTAACAAATGTCCAAAATATATGTTTTATGTGAAACCAAGAATAAAAGAATGTCTTTCTTACATATCATTATGCTCATTAAAATCCTTTACAACGCCGAAATCATTTTAATGGTAACAACTTTGGGTTGTAACGAGGGTTCACTATATCTACTTTCTTCCTGCTGAACACCACGCAAAAGATCAGCTGAAGTAAATCAGTTGTACTCAGGAACTTATACAATCAAATCCAAATCAAGTTATCAAGTTCAAAAGGAAAGACATACAAAAGTGCAAATAAAAAGCCATTTCCCATAAAGATGGCAGTTCTGTAACCCAAACTTAACTGAATATTTATTTAACTTACATTTGTAGGTGAAACACTGCAAAATATTTTAAAAAATGCACCACAATGAAAGTACCGTCTTAAAAGGATCAATAATGAACTTCTGGGTGGTGTTGGTTGTGGGGTACGGTGGAGAGGGAGGGGATGGGGGCTTAAGCTAACTTTACCGAATCCCAACTTTAGCCTCAGCTTCCATAGTGATAAGGAGCATATATATTTGTTCGGTCCGCGTGGAGGTCTTCTAAAGAGGTTAGCAGGTTAACCGTGACTGACCAGACCACTAAGCAAGCAGACTTTTAATGACATCAATATTATACTCCTTTTATCTATAACATATGACAATTTTACTAACTGATCAGAAAACTTCGGAATCATATCGTAGGGCCGACGATAAAACTTAGAAAAGGCTTTCCGAAAGTTATGATACCGATACCCATGTTTGAGAAGTTTGTTTGTCAAAGTTTTGTTACGAGCATTAAAATCAGCCAAATGAATAGACAAGACACTCTTGCAAACCGAATAAGTTGAGAAATGTAAACACCATAAGAAGGAACGTCGCCATCCAAAAACGGGAAACTAACAGTGTCAAAATCATAATCATTGCCTTTGTCATATAGTTTGGATGAAATAAAATCGTTTGAAATTGATAAATGTAAATTTAAAAATGGGGATTCGGTATCAGTAGAATTAGCTTTGTTCAATTACAGTTCAGTTAGATAAATTTAAATGACTATTCCTTCAAAGTAAGAATTGTCGATATTCTAAAGGTCATCCAAGTTTGTCGCAATAAGCTATTAAATGAAACGTGATATCCTTGATTAAATACATGATCGGTGTACACTATGGTCAGTCTCATTATGGCAGCTGTGAGATAAGGTCCTAAAGGGTTATTGCGACAAATTGGTTATTGCATGTTTTAAATTTCTCGCCTGATAGCTCGAAATTTAAAACTATGCAATAACCTACACATGTGGAAATAATATCAGCTTGTGTATCATCAGAAAGAGACATAATAAAAGCTCCTTCCTAGAAAATGTGCTACAAGAGGTGCATCGGAATTCCTACAATTTGTCTGTGTAATTTAGTGCCAAACCTAATGTAAATGTTATCTAAAAGGTATGATAATGCGTCACATACGTTTTGACAGGACTGTTTAGCCTTTGGTATGACCCGTCGGAGAATCTAACCCACAATCTTTCGGTCACAAAGCGAATACTCTATCAAATGACCCTCTGTGCCGGTGTATTGTTATTAAAGCTCAAAAATATAAATTAAGTTACCTAGGAAAGGCCACGAAATACTCTTTTGTCTCAAACCATTCTTTGTGCCAAACCCATGAGAGAGTATTTATCAAAATTTCCGATTGTTTGTTTGTTTTAATTTTTTGGTGGCATTTGTGATAATCTGAGACAATTGTAAACAACGTAGACCCAGATGAGAAGGCTCATACTGATCCAATGCTGTTTGACATTAAAGCTCTAAACTTTAGATATATATTTTTTTCTTGCAGACAGTTTGTAAAACAAATAAAGATAAGAATCGTCGCTTGAAATTTGGGGCAGAAAGAGTAAAGTTTATCTGGAGACGAGCAGCTTTCTACCGAAGTGTCAATGGGAATTCTTACATGACAAACTGTCTGACGCTTTTTTTTTGGTCAGTGTATATAACCGAAATTTCCTTAAGGTTGTTGTCCACTTGACAGTACGAAATCCAGATAACGGTTATTTATAGCCGCGCTATTCTTGACTATGTGACATAAGAGTGCCGTATATAGGGAAATATCAAACCTTGAAAACAATATGCTTGAAAAGAAATACTTTCAATCTGTTCTCTAAAGAATCAGTGCACTTTTCCTTTCATCCAAGTAATATACCCCATTATCACTGATCAGATCTGGACATTGATAGAATAAAAGTTGAAGCACTGATTGCTGAAAGAACTCATTAGAACCACGAAGCGCCTGTGCAACATGCATTTTGAAATCAGAAACGTATTTATCTTGAAATCCACTTATCTGAAGGTACGGAAGCCATGGATATTTTACCTTATAATCATATTTTATGGAAAATGAAGACGAGATTTGTAATTAAGCACATTAATTAATCTAGTCAAACAAAACTAGATAAAACAACAAATTGAAAAGCTGGGCCCAGTTGTTCAAACTAACGATGTCGTTAGTTAACGTATCGTTAAAACTTTGATCACTAAATATGGCATATATGCTAATAATTTTGCTGAAAAAATGTGAATAGCTTTTTTGCTGAAAATGTGAGTAGCTTTTGCATTTGCAAAAGCTACTCACATTTTTTCAGCAAAATACCTTTGAATTAGGTATTGTACTTACTAGAACAGTTGACATTTTGACCACTAACAAGCTCGTTCAGCCAACAATACTTAGAACAACAGGGCCCTGGTTTAAACAGTAGAAAAAAAATCTGAAAATCCGCCTATTAATGTAGAATCCGATATATGTCTATGTTCACTATGTAATGAGGGGAAACATGGGGTACACATACATGGTGTTTCATACGGGGACACATGAGACACACATTACATAGTCTCTTCATATTGGGGAGTATAGAGCATACCTTTCAAGGTATTTCATATCGGGGATTTTTTTATTTGGGTTTTACTGCCCTTTCAAGAATATTTCACTTATATCGGGCCGATCGTTCATCAAAGGTGGGCAAAAACCGGAAAACCCAGGAAAAAAACCACCTGACCATCGTAATCATTCATATCAGAGAACATGGGGCACACATTACATAGTCATATCGGGGAACATGCGACGCACATTACATAGTCTTTAATATGGGGGAACATAGAGCACACATTACATAGTCTTTAATATGGGGGAACATAGAGCACACATTACATAGTCTTTAATATGGGGGAACATAGAGCACACATTACATAGTCTTTCATATGGGGGAACATAGAGCACATATTACATAGTCTTAAATATGGGGGAACATAGAGCACACATTACATAGTCTTTCATATGGGGGAACATAGAGCACATATTACATAGTCATAGCGGGGAACATGCGGCACACATTACATTGTCTTTAATATGGGGGAACATAAAGCACACATTACATAGTCATAGCGGGGAACATTCGGCACACATTACATAGTCTTTAATATGGGGGAATATAGAACACACATTACATAGTCATAGCGGGGAACATGCGGCACACATTACATAGTCTTTAATATCGGGAAACATGGTACATACATTACGTAGTCTTTCATATGGGGAAACATAGAACTTGCATTACAGAGTATTCCATATGGGAGAACATAGGGCACACATAACTTAGTCTTTCATATAGGGAAAAAGGGGTACACATTCATTAGTCGATCATGGCACAAGCATTACATCGTCTTTCAGAGGGAGGAATAAAGAGCTCACATTACTTAGTCTTTCACATGGGGGAACATGTGGCACACATTACATAGTCTGTCATTTGATGCAACATGGGGCACATATTACATAGTCTTTCATTTCGGGAAACATGGGGCACACATTTCATTGTCCTTCATGTAATGAAACATGGGGCACATATTACATAGTCTTTCATTTCGGGAAACATGGGGCACACATTTCATTGTCCTTTATATAATGAAACATGGGACACATATTACATAGTCTTTCATACTGGGAAACTTGGAACTAGCACAACATACGGCACTCACTACATTGTCTTTCATATTGGGGAACATGTGGCTCACATTGCAGAATGTTCCATACGAGGAAACACGGGACACACAATACATAGTGTTTCATACAGGAAAACATGATGCACACATAACATAGTCTTTCACAGTTGTTTGCCCTTCCTCGTGGTGTCATTGGTAGACTATGACCTGCAATTATGTCTATTCCTGGACATATTTTATACTATTTTTGACGCAATGTGAACTTCATAATACGTACCTGAGTACCGTAAAGCGCCCCACTGTAACCTAAAGGCCAATCCTCCCGGTGTGTACGGAACGGTACCGCCCGGCATCCAGTCTTTGAATGTTTGTTCTATATCAGTTTTATACGCATCTTTTCCAGTAAATTTGTATAAAAGCACCTACATAACAAATTACACAAACAAATTACACAAACCTTCATAATTTGAAGATGCAAGATTGCATATGCGCCCAGCGAAGACTCAGATCAGCCTGCGCATTCGCGCAGTCTGATCAGAGACTTCGCTGTCCGCTTGAAGACGCTTTGGATCCTTGGCTACCTTCAGAGTGTCATATGAAGACTCTGATCAAATTGCGCGGATGTGCTCTGAGTCTTCGCGGGGCACATGTGCAGTCTTGTAGAAAATACTATTCCCCGGCTCATATTATAGTGCAATTATAGCGAAAATCGGTACCGAAATCCAAGGTTCCAAAATCATTAGTCAACAATAAATGGTAAATCGAAATGGGTAAAATCATATATGGAAAATGTATACTTTCTTTATCTGAAAGTTTGATCAGATGTCCGCGAAAAGTAAGCATTTCTTGCCGACTGGTTGCACCCATAATGTTTCAGTACATCACATCGGCGCGAGGTCGAGTGGAATCATCAGTTAGAACGTAACAAATAAGCAGATAGTAAACGTGGTAGTTACAAGTTCTGACAAATTTGTAGTAATGTATAGGCATTTACCAGTATTAATCTTTATTAATAAACTGTACAAAGGTTGTAAGGTTGTTCTTGGAAACAAAAAAAAAAAACAAAAAAAAAAAAAAAAAACATATGAAAGAACAAAAATCAAAATTTCGGTTTCAATAAGACTTTTCATATCACAGCATTGTACTTGCAGGGCTGCATACGTCCCTTAGCACCAGCTTAAGTGAAACTGGATTTTCCAAGATACCAGAAGAGGCAGAATGATTCCACGGAAAAGAAAGATAAAAACTGCAGTATGGTGAAGTACGGGTCGGGGGGACTTTCCATCCCTGAGGTTCTAAAGTGAACCATTCTACCTTTGAAATTGGAGTGAACCGTTGTTAGAAATAGGGAATTTGATGAAATATCAAACACGGAATGACAAACAGTGCAGATCCAGATGAGATGGCTCATTATGAGCCATCTCATCTGGATCTACAATGTTTGCAAAAATGTCTGTTTTGGTCTGTAGGGCTGAAAAGGTGAACACCAGCTGAGGTAAAGCTAAATAAAAATCTATAAAGGGTGTGCCTGGAAGCACAGAACACATAAAAGAACAAAAATAGGAATCTCGGTTTCAATGAGACTTTTCATATTACAGCATTGTAGTTTGCAGGACTGCGTACGTCCCCTAACACAGGCTTAAAGCGGAATTAGATTTTCCAAGATACCAGAGTAGGCTTAATAATCCCAAGGAAAATAATATAAGGATCTATCATGGGTGTGAAAAATCCGTTCCTAGGATCGCTGTCTGGCATCACGAGGCTTACCGAGTGATGCCAGACAATGATCTCGAGGGACGGATTTTTCTATCTACCCCTCACAGCCATGATAGATTCGTTTTCTTGCACACCTTTCATTTCTTAACGAAGAGTTTGTTTGTTTGTTTTTTTTTTTTTTTTGTTATTTTTTTAAATGCAGTCACTTAAATTGCTGACATCTGCCATATTGTGATGACATTACTGTGGCGGTTAACGACGTCATTACGTTCAGTGACGTAAACCTTAATGATGGCGTACGTAACGTCCATTACAACCAGCGCACATCAGACACGTGAGGATTTTTAACTTAACCTGGGTAGGATAATAATTTCTATCCCAGGGTTAGATCCAAGATTTCCTTATCTGGTGTGCAAGAAAAATAAAAACTGTACTATGATTAAGTACGGGAGACTTTTTACGGCCACTACATGGCCCTAACACCAGCTGCAATGAAGTCACATAAAGTCACATTAAATCTATAAAGGATGTCCTTTGAAACAAAGAGCACATAAAAGAACGAGTATCGGAATCTCGGTGCGCGCGCATTCTAGCGCCGGCTCAAGTGAAATTCGATACTTTTTCAAGATACAAAATCCATTAGGCCTAAACAATGCTTTTTTGTTGAGGGTAACGTCGCAAAAATGATAGATAGGGTAGGTGCATAATTTTTGTTATTGAAAATCGCAAATACTACCATAAAAAGGAGATTTTTCCTAAATTTTCTAGGAATACCGTATTTGACTTAATTGCCGCACTGTCTGTTTAGGCTTTTCAAAACTGCTGGGAAAACTTGTGGTAAAACATGTATCTACTACTAAGGGTCTCTACCTACTAAAGGTACACTTAAAAAAAAAAGATCAGAAAAGGACTTGTTTGATGATGTTATGTGATTTTTATGCCCCCACATCGGATGATGCTGGGGGCATATATATTTTTTCGGTTTTCCGTATATGCGTACGTGGGTACGTGCGTACGAATGTACGGTCTTCTGTACGAATGTGTATACGTACGTACGCACGTACGTACATACGTACGTGATCCTGTTAGACTCAGGTTAAGGCATTTGTACCAGGTAGAATTTTACAGTTTTATAGTCAGGTACCTCACAGTACCGTGTACTGTGGACACATTTCTAGTTTTTTTTTTCTGATTTTCTATATAAAAGCATATGTTGTGGATGCTCATTTGAATTGCATCCACAAGTCGATGCAATTCAAATGGGTATCCACAACTCATTTGAATTGAATTGACAAGTCGATGCAATTCAAATGGGTACCCATAACATATGCCTTTATAAATAAGTAGACAAAAAGTATACTGGCTGTAATCTGACGGCTACGAAATCACTTGACTATGCGCTTATGTATGTGCGGTAATTAAGTCGAAAAAAAAAAGTTGTTGAAAAAAAAAGTTTCACAAAAAATCTAGGTAGGGTCGCGTTACCCTAAACAAACTGGTTTTTTAGGCTTAACTTTTACATTTCCTTATTGTGCGTGCGATCCATGTCAAACACGTCTAGATACACGTTGATTAATTTTTTAGCAATTTTAACCAGGGAAATAACCTTTGTGATTTCCTGTTTGCTCTCTTGCACACTGTATCTCGTCTGAAAAGGAGATTACTCTAAAAGTGAAACAATCGCTCCGGTTTTGGTGTGGGTCGGTGGACCAAAATACATTATATGTAGTTTCTTTTAGAGACGACGCGTTTTTAGAAGGAAAGTTATGCAACTCGGACAGAGTTACCTCCTGTGAAAGTGTAATCCCTTTAAGTGAATATTTAAAGATTATCTAGCTACAGTCGAATTTCAATATCTCGATACCTTTGGCATCGTAGAAATTTGATCTAGACGCAGGTAGTTAGAACACTGAGGGTAAATCACAGCGACACGTCAGGTGACAAATTGAGACAATTTAGGGATTTTTTTTTTCGATCTTCTATAAAATAGTGGTATGTTGAATGTACTCATTAGACTCGCCTCGGAGTCTCGGTTTCAGTGAGACTTTTCATATGACAGCAACATAGTTTGCAGAGCTGCATAAGCTCCCTAACACGAATTCAGAACGGGCACAGACAGCTTTTTAAAATATTTTCACTTTGTTCATCCAAGTAAGGACGGCATTAGCATTTGCCAAGCAGACGATTGACAAGAAATACCTATCCTTTCTAGAAGGGGCTTGATTTACAGGAAAGTAAACAGGAAGTCACAAAAGCTGTCTCCATTATCAAAAATGGCGGAAGCTCTATTAAGTATATCAAATCTCCTGCATAGTTTGGATCCTTTTTGCCTATTGAGGGTCATGTATATTTTCGAAACTATATGAGTCGCAACTGGAGAAAACGTACCTTATTCCATGTGCGACCAAAGGAGACTCAAATCCGCGCAGTCTGATTGGAGTCTTCACTGTCCGCAAGAAGAAATTTTGCGTCATTGGCTAGCCAAAATTCGCCTAGTGAAGATTCTGATCAGACTGCGCGAATGCGCAGGCTGATCTGAATCTTCGCTTGGCGCACGTCCGAATGTGCATTTCTGACGTCGCAACTAATATATGTACCATACATACATTTGTGCTGGCTGTTTTATCATCCCAGGAATCTCCCCACGCGGACCCAGGGACTCTGTTGGTCTCGGCGTCAGTTAGGTATTTACTGTCTCCGGTCGCTTGATACAACCAGATAGCTGACCAACCCAGCTCGTCCTGGTAATTATCAGATCTGAAGATACATGCATGGCTTCAAATTAGGAGATTTTTTCAATTATCATTTGGGTCACTCCAAGCGAAAATGTGTCTTCGAGCATGCGCAAAATGCACAGATTCCGATTTATACCACGCATGCGCAAAGTCTCATCCGGGCATTTGCTTGGTATTGAAACATTTGCTATGACTCTGTCTGTCGACAGCGAAGGTCCTGATCAGACTGCGCGGATGCACATGCTGATCTGGGTCTTCGATGTTCGCATTTGCCCGAAGACACATTTTTGCATGTTGCGGCCCATTTGGCCCAGCCCACAGCAATACCAACAAGATTGCACGTGCGCCCAGCGACGGCTCAGATCACTGCGCATCCGCACAGTCTGATCAGTGTCTTTACAGGGCACTCAATGGGGAGCCAAGGCTCCAAAGCGTCTTCAGACGGACAGCGAAGACTATGCTAAGCCTGTGTGGATGCGCAGGCTGATCCGAGTCTTCGCTGAGCGCACGTGTAATCTTGTCCCCGATTCATTTTTTCTTATTTCTCTGGCATAACATATGCTACATGGATTAATTAGACGCGATTTATGGCCCCTGATAAAAGTTCCAGATTCCTTCACTCACTTGTACCAGACAACTTTCCAGCGGCTGATATCAGGCTGTGTGATTTTTTTTCTCAAATGTCATGTAAAAATTAAGAATGGTGGTGGGATTTAATCCATTATTTGGAATAACCATAACTGAGCTTATGTTTTGTGTTGTATGTGTCTTAGGACAGAGAGCATAAAAAACAACAACTAAAAAAAAAAAAAAACAACTAAAAATAACAAAATTATAAAGCTTTCAAGTTTCACTCCTTCATAAAATAGTTCATTTTCTGATGTATTTTTACTTATCCATCAAAACCAATAAAAGTACTACGACTTTGAGTGCGTGCAATTTTTGAACAAGCGGGAATTTTTATATGCGGTTTTCTACCTTTATGTGCCAACACAAGCATCCCCGGCACACTTAAATTTGGACATATCCATTGTTGCAAACAGAGGTGTCAGCCAGTATGTAGTACATCATAATGAAACATCTCACCATATTGTGAGCAGTCTCAACAGGACATGCGCTGATTGCAAAGGAATTCCTTTTGGTCTCTATGGTTGACAAGGTTAAAATAAATGGATATATTTGGATATGACCGGTCATCTGCGTCTTACAGGAGCTTATTTTTGTATTGCATAAACATGGTATTGTCGCCGACTTAAAGTAGCCACGACGTGATGAGAAAACGCACCCTACGACACGAGCGAACAAGAAAGACTCAGATCAGATTGCGCATCCGTGCTGTCTGGTCAGTCTTTGTTGTCCATATGAAAAAATATTCTATCCTTGGCTATCCAAACTGTGCCCAATGAAGATTCTGATCAGACTGCGCGA
This sequence comes from Anodontia alba, assembly GCA_964016985.1. Taxonomy (NCBI): domain Eukaryota; kingdom Metazoa; phylum Mollusca; class Bivalvia; order Lucinida; family Lucinidae; genus Anodontia; species Anodontia alba. The sequence continues at coordinate 50,147,567 of OZ024836.1, forward strand.
ATGCGCAGGCTGATCTGAATTTTCGCTGGGCGAATACATATTAATATATATTAACAATGATACGTTTGGACTTTGCGGCTCAAATGTCCTTTGATTAGGGTCATAGCATCACAATTAAAGGTATTATCTTTGCTCATTAAAGGGTAGTATAATGGTAAGATATTTATTTATAGAGATATTTCAAAGATCTTGACTTTTCTACAACCTCTCAACACGTCACCGCTCAAATCATGCCTATTTTAGAACGGGAATCACAGGTAATTAGTGCCAATTCAGTAGCATTTATTTTCTCTAATGTGGGTGTTTGCCCGCTTGCTGTCAGTTTTAGCTTAATCCTTTCAAGTCTGTAGGCCAGTAAGGATACATATGCAAACAATGTACATCCAGATGAGACGGCTCATAATGAGCCGTCTCATCAGGATCCACACTGTTTGCAGTTTTATTTTGGTTTTTAACTTAGACTCCTATTTGGATCAATGGTTTTGACCAGGTTCAAAAATGGAAGGGTCCACTTCAGAAACTCAGGGATGAAAGGGTTAATTAAACTGCGGACAAAAGCAAAGAAATAACTAGATTAAGATCTAGTTTCACACATACTAATTATACAGTACTCCTCTGCTTCTACAAAGACAAAGTGAAACTTGTTAAAAATAAATTTTCTTGAAGAACGATTATTTTGACGTGCAGCAGTCAGCAGGTTGCTTCTATCATGTATCTTATTTTGAGTCGCCCTAAAATTCGGGTTCGGACAGACCTTCATGCAGAAGTCTTTTCAAACCAACGTTATACTTGGACATTACTTCAGAATAACGGCCATAAAACTTAGAAAATGTTTTACGTAGTTTATGATATCAGAACCATTGCTGACGAAGTTTAGAAGGTAAAATTGTACTTCATCACAAAAGCATGCCTATATAATTTTGACCTCCTTCAACCCCACTTTTATATAGTACAACTTGGGTTTACAGGGGTATACATTATTTTTCTTATTTCTGCTCGAAAACATAAATTAGAACCGCCTCGCCGAGGCGGTTAGAACCGCCTATGATAAGGCCTTAAAGTATAATGTTTATGGTCTTCAGAAGTGAAAAAAACATCATTTCTCATTACAAGCGCGGTATAGAGAGTTTTCTCTTAAGAAGGTTCTTATAATTAAATCAAGAATTAATCGTTATTCAGCTTGTGCGGTAGTGTTGTATGTGAGTACACACAACATACAATTTCATGACAAAATCTGAACATTTCTCATTAACATCCCGAAATATTTGCTTTCTTGAGCTATCGGAAGAATTTCCTAGGAACTAAAAAACGAGTTCGAATCAGCCACGGTAAACGGGCCATCGGTATTAGAGTCAATGAAGTTCAACTGTATAAACCTGTAATATGCTGCCGCTGCATTAACGCTGTCACTGTATTTTCCTTTGTACTGTGAAGCAAACTCATATAACTGCTTGGCGTGTACCAGAAGTTCGTTGGCATAAGTTTGATCTGGCAAAATAAATAAATAAATAAATAATACATTAAAAACGGTCATGTCTTTGAGAGAATGCACAGAATTCAAACAGAAAAGCAACGAAATTTCATCATGATCAAGTAGCATTACCCTTTATTATGTTATGTGACAAATTTGTATAACATGCATAAGATAATATGTAGACAGGGTATCCGTAGAACCAGGTTTAACTCTTTTAATCCTGTAGACCAAAACGTAGATCTTTGAAAACAGTGTAGATCCAGATGAGATCTATTGTAGTCTAGAGACCCCTTAAAGGGTAATTGGCGAACAGTGTAGACCCAGATCAGACGCCACAGAACGCGGTATATTAATTTGTATCAACCACCTGGATCCAAATCACATAGTCTGGTATACCTGAAATTGAAATTAGAATTTTCCAACATATAGAGTGGGGAAGTTCATTCCGTCTATAATTGGTTAATCCTGATACGATTCCAATAATACATAACTACATGTATTCGGTCTGCGTATGGGTGCCTTAGCTCGATCGTGGATCAACATATTTACTACGTATATTCAAACATCGTCTAGTCAAACTTACTCATTTATTTTGCCAAGATTTACTACAAACATCCCAGAAATAAGCAGCTATAACATAATCAATTATTAAGATCAGTTATTTTTAAACCAAATACGTACATGTTTTGATATCTTTGGGTGTTATTTTTTTTTAATATTCAAACAGTTAATTGACGACTTCATAATTCGGTCAAGAAACGCGACACCTGCCAATGGTGTCAAAGAAGAATTTACATAATATCAGCAGGGATTTGAGAGAACACGGTATATTATGCATTATTCTTGGAATTCTATAATTGTACATAGATTGTACATGTAGTAGCGCTTAGCAACTATCGCATCAGTAATGTGTGGGTATATAGGCTGGCTTGTATCATTACGAAAACACGCCTATTCAAATAAATTGAAAATTTCACCACCAAAAACTGAAAGCTTTCAGATAAAAAATCTGATATTTTTTTCTTATTTCTGCTCAAAACATAGATTGTGGGTGCTCGTTTGAACCGCCTCGGCGAGGCGGTTCTAACGAGTACCCACAATCTATGTTTTTGAGCAGAAATAAGAAAAATAATGTTTACCCCTGTAAACCCCGGTTTTACTATGTAAAAGTGGGGTTTAATGGGGTCAAAATTATATAGGTATGTTTTCGTGATGTTTTCGTGGTTCATACATGTACGAACATACGTATTAGAGATAACTGATACACTGTGTAGGGAGACAACTATATGGAAATTGTTTTGCTTCCTTCTGAAAAGGGGTCTACTCTAAAAGAAAAGAATTTGCTCCCTTGGGCAGACCGACTTTCAGAAGGAGACTGGCATACAGGAAAGCAATCAGTAAATCACAAAAATTGTCTCCCTTATCAAAAATGGCGGATAATTTACCAAAGTGTACAATCACCTGAAGGTGTTCATGAATACATGTCAGAAGGTAAACAAGTCTCCGAAATAGCTTACTAATAGATTTAAAGACAAGGTATCCGGCAGCCATTGCTGCTGCAGTCTCTCCTGCTACGTCACTTCCTGGCCTACTTTCTGTGATCTTATATGCTGGACGAGCCATTGTCATATCTTCAGGTCTACCCCAAAAGCCATGATCCGGACCACCATCACCAACCTGAGCCATAAAGCATTATTTTTTTAAAGCAAGACAAGGAAACGTCTTCAAGTTTAATTCTGGTCCTGCTGAACCCGGATAAACCCTGCCTTTGCAAACAGTGTAGACCCAGATCCAGATTTGTGAGAGGCCAACATCTGGATCTACCCTGTTTGTCGTTAAGTATGTTAATTTGTACCAACCACCTAAATCAAGCAAACTGATTGGCTGACAATTAGCTGTGGACTTGCCATATTAACTTATTCAGCATGACAAGGGTTACCTTATAGTTCAAGATAACTCTACTTGGGAACATATTTTTTGGTATGTATAACAGTCATCAAATCAAGTGTTCTCCGGTTTGTTTGTTTTTTTTTTTTTTTTTTTTTTTTTTTTTTTGTTTTGTTTTTTTGTTTGTTTGTGTGTTGTTGTTTTTTTTTTTTTTTTTTTTTTTTTTTTTTTTTTTTTTTTTTGGTTTTTGTGTTGTTGTTTTTTTTGGGGTTTTTTTGATTTTTTTGTTTTTTGTTTTTTTTTTTTTTGTTTTGTTTTGTTTTGTTTACTTTTATATTACCAAATAAACTCTCCTAAGTAAAATCTATAAAGATTGCCCATGGAAACAAACAACACATAAAAACGACAATCAGTCTTGGTTTTTTTGTGACTCTTCGTATGAAAGCAATATAGTTTGCATCGCCCCCTAGCACCATGTCTACCAAGTGAACCAAGTCCTCTTAGCCTTTGCCAAGCTGATTAAATTAAGATGTCACGCCCACCTAATTTTCAGCCAGTCAGATTACTTGATCCAGGCTGTTGATACAAATTCGCTTACTTAATTGCAAACAGTGCAGATCCAAATCAACTGATCTGGATCTACACTGTTTGCAAAGGTAAAGGATATCCGGGTCCAGCAGGAACAGAGTTTAAATATTTGTATGGTCATTTTCATGTAACTGAACTCTTATCCGGCGTCCTATCCAGAAGCCAACTGTTCTGGTTCTATACTGTTTGCAAATGCAGGGCATATCCGGGTTCAGCAGGAACAGGGTTTAAATATTTGTATAGTGAGTTCATGTAACTGAACTCTTATCTAGTGTACTGGGAGGGCTATGTTCCGTAATACTGTCTTTGCTGGGTATTCCTTACTTAAATTTTCACTCACGTGATCTAATAACGTCGAACTATGGACTAAATTGATCTGCGTCAAGTTGATCCGGAACAAATTTGTGTTCACGCTGTTATTGCGTTCACATTGCAGCAACGTAAATTTGATCCGCATCAACTTGAACCGGATCAACTTGATCTGGATCAAGTTGGCCTATAGTGTGAACGCAATTTGATGCGGATCATCTTAATCCGCATCAAATTAGTACTAATGTGAACGCAATTTGATCCGTATCAAGTTGATCCGGATTAAGTATGTAGTGTGAATAATTAAAAAACAAAATTTAAACGTGTATGTAATGCATAAGATAATAATATACAATGGGTTAAAATACAAGAAATACTGTCCTCGAAACTTGAAAATCTTGTGTACAAGCTCGTGCTATTGCACTCATTTGATTCTTGGATTTGCAACTCTCTCAAGACATATTTCTTGTCTTTTAAACTCTTTGTGATTAAACTCTATGTTCGTTTAGGTAATCCTCCACTGGTGCACACAAAAGCACACATTTTAATTTTATGTCAGTTTCATATATTTTAAAATAGCGACAGGAAACAGTCATCAAGAATGAATGACTTTATAGGAATAAATTTAATTTTTGTGAATTTCATCTATCTGCGAACGCTTGTCAAATGCGTGTAGTGCTATTAATTGTGTTTGATGAGACCAATCTTAGCTCTAAACTGCCTGTTGCAGATAGAACAAGAGAGGTCTGAGGAAGAAAGCTCTGTTGGTGATGCCTTAGCTCTTGCTTTCCGCTGAGCACGTTTCTGCTCGGCTTTGCTGATTCTGGCACACACACAAACTAAATAAGCCATAAGGTATATTCTCCGGTGTTTACACATCCATAAAATTCATATACATTTCCTGTGATTCCAGCTTGAGGTCATGTTTACTTCGGAACGTTTTAGAAATGTTCGCATAGACAATCGTTCCGATATTCCTTCTCGGAACATTTATCGGAGCGTAAGTACCGTTCTGAATCTGCCTTCGAACACTCAAATCGCGTTAAATTAGTGAAAGCCTGTTGAGTTGAAATTATTGCAAAATACAGTGGAACCTCAATAGCTCGAACACCGATGGCTCGTTTACCATGACTAATTCGAACTCGGTTTTGAGTCCCTACGAAATTCTTCCGATATCTCAAGAAAACAAATATTTAGGGAAATTTTCTTATTTTATCATGAAATTGTATGTTGTTTGTACTCATTAAAATCGCCTCATTGAGGCGATTTAATGAGTACACATAACATACCATTATTGTACAGAAGATAAAAAAGACTTTCCAAAATTATCACCAATTGCTTCCTGACATTGCGCCATGATTAACCCTCAGTGGCTCGAACTACCTATTTCTCGAATAAAGTTTCATAGTCCCAAAGATGTTCGAGCCATTGAGGTTTTACTTATTAATAGTAATAAAGAATGGTTACAATATTAAGCAATCTATCATATACTGGAACGTTTTAGATACAAGAAAATTCTAGATATAAAACTACATGTAAAACGTCTCACTAACCTGAACATATAACTCGTGTGGAGCAACATGGCATTTAATGAAATAATCAAGGGGCCATTTTATAGAATCTAGGAGTGCTTGTTCTTGACCTGCGCGAGAATAAGCCTCTTTCCATTCTAGAAAACCCCAGGCTAGCATTGTTGTTGTGAATGCCATCGGGAATCCAAACTTTACATGGTCTCCAGCTGTTGGAAAAAAACAAACAATATGTACATGTATTACACTAGCGTAAATCTCTCTCTCTCACACACTTACACACACACACACACACACACACACACATTTCCCGAATTCAGGGCTGTCTACTTTCGAGCATATAGTAAATGAATCACTATAATTTTGTGACAAGAAACAATCTTTATGCATAGACAGTATGTCCATCATAATCAGGAAGTGCTTCTGATAAAACATTTAAAACATTTCATTCCGTTGTTCAATCCGTTTCATTTTCAATAAAAGGTCGAGGTGCATTTATAAACAGCCTGTATTTTACCTTGTTTGAAGTTATATTTATAAAAACATCACTGATGAGGCCCGAATGACCGATAACAGCATGTATGATACAGGAACCACAATTCCAATAAGCCCACGTAATTACATATCTCGCATGTGGCTGCCCTCGAAGACTATACTGTCTAGAGCTACGTAAATGAAACTTTGTTTACGTTTGTCTCAAGGAAATGAGTTGAATGCAGTTTGCCAGTGGTACTGACACTACCTGTATTGCACACTAGCGGGCAAAGCATATAGCACCTTGGGATCGCACGACCCGCAGCAAAGGAGGGCTTACGAGGAGTACCCTATAATCACCATAACCGTCCGTTCGTCCGCTGTCAGTTTGTGAAAACCGCTATAACTTTCAAACTGCTTAGAATAGTTGAATACTTTATAGCAGGCAAATACATATGGATAAGACCTAACCAATAAAATTGTCAAATGCCAGATTGCTTTATAAATAGCCTCGCCGAGGCATGTTCGTCCGTCCGTAATAAGTTTGCAAAAAAATCGCTTTGACTTTTAAATGACTTGGAAAAGTTTGATAGTTTTTGGCATGCAGATACATGCTGACAAGGTATAACCAATGAAATTGTCAAATGCCAGATTTCTTTATAATTAGCCTTGCCGAAGCGTGTACGTCCGTCCTAGATCAGTTTGTGAAATTCGCTATAACTTTTAAATCGCTTTGAATATTTTGATAAGTTTTGGCATGCATATATACTCGACAAGACCTAACCAATGGGATTATCAAATGCCAAATTTCTTTATAAATAGTTATAAATAGCCTCTTCGGGGCAAATAAATGTGAAAATATGATACTCGTCATAACGCCCAAATCGTGGGAATATTTTAATAGTATTTGACATATTGAAAGACACTGAGAAGACCTAACCAATAAAATTGTCATATGCCAGATCTCTTTTCTAAATAGCCTCGCCGAGGCAAAAATGTGAACTTTTGAAACTGCTCGGAATAAATTGATACGTTTGGCTTACTAACAGATATCAACAAGATCTAATCAATAAACCTGCTAGATATCGACAAGATCTAATCAATAAACTCGCCAAATGCCAGACTTTCTCGACATAAGTCTCGCCCAGGCATCAAGCAAAGCTTGTGAAAATGGTCCTACCACTTTAATCCCTGGGAATATTTTGATAAGTTTTTTTTTTCCTACTGATGGACACCTACAAGATGTAAACCAAAGGAACCGCAGGTCAAAAATCGTATAACAGGTACCTCACCAACTGATGCTTATAAATGTTTTTCGTTTTTCAAAAAGTGAAAAGAAAAGTGTTAATTAGCTATGTATACAATAACCTTCAAACGAGGTTAAATAATCAAAAAACAAACATACAAATTTTAGGATTTTTATTAGAAAATAACAACTGAATTATGGTTAGAGTTGGTAAGATCATGCAATGCGGTTTTGCGGGTCTTACCCTTCGCTTAAGTTGATTTCTTGGTTTTATTTGGGTTATGTTTATACCCATTAACAGTCTTTTAATAAATTTCTGTTTAGATTCTGGAATTTAATTGTTTCCCCTTTACATTAATAATATATTCTAGCGTGTTTGTTCTTTTGTTGGTGTTTTCCAGAAATACTCATCGATATGTAACAACTGCATTGTCTTTGTTTGGATTAGATAAAAAATTCTTTCAGTAGTTTAATTAATAATGATAATAATACGCAGCAAGACAATGTAAATGATAAAGTAAAGCAGACAGTTTTGCTTGGATTTAAAATTCAAAATCTGGAAAGCTTATAAGCTTTCCACAGAATTTTCTACAAGAATCGCGCAGGCTAAGCAGAGTTCGCTTTCCGCCTAAAAATGCTTTGAAGCCTTGGCTACCCACAGAGTGCTTGCGTAAACCCCTTCCGACTGCACTGATGCGCAGGATGATCTTAATCACTGAAAGCACATGCAACCTTGTAGGAAATGCTATGACCAGGTTCAGTTGTAATACTTCAGATATTCGGACAGACAGACCTGAGCAAAACAGTGCAGGTTCAAGTCAGATGCCCAAAACACGGCATTCGATTAAGCTTTCGAGATCAGTACAGTACCTACACTACTTGCCACTCACACAGCAGTATTTTAGACAAATCAACAATTAGCCAAATGAACCACCTCATGACAAAACCAACAAAATGGATGTACGCCCAGCAAAGACTCAGATCAGCCTGGGTATCCGCCCAGTCGCATCAGTCTCTTTGCTGTGCGCTCAATGAGTAGCTAAGGACCCAAGCTTTCTTCATGCGGTCAGCGAAGACTGATCAGACTGGGCGGATGCCCAGGCTGATCTGAGTCTTCGCTGGGCGCACATGCCGTTTTATTGGTATTGTTCTGAGGTGGCCTAAATGGACTTGGATATTTGTATAGGCCGTACTGAGGCGGCCTCTGTTGCAGTTCTTTGTTTGCAGGTCGGTTATTGCAGAAGTACCGCTGTGTCTTGTCATTGTTTTTTTTTCTTCTTCCTCTCTTCTTTTACGGTGAATCTAGAAGGCTGTGCTTCCGTCGTTATTGTGGCCTTTCCTGGGTAATGTAATTTACATTTGAGCCAAGGCACAACATTTCTTACAAGATTGCATGTGCATCTAATGAAGACTCAGATTAGCCTGCGCATCTGTGCAGTGATCAGACTCTTCGTTGTCCGCCCGAAGATGCTATGATTCCTTGGCTACCCACAGAGTGCCCTGCGAAGAATCCGATCAGACTTCACGGATGCGCAATTCGATTTAAGTCTTTGCTAGGCACACATGCAATCTTGTAGGGAACACTTACCCCGGCTCTTTTTAAATTTGCTCTAATTTTAATTGTAAATAATATACCCTATACGTACCGTCATACCATCCCCCAGTCAAATCTTCGCCATTGTTGCCAGCATCATTCAGTGCGGAGTCACCACGCCACGGTATTCTGTTGTTCGCCGGAAGTTTACCAGATCTTTGCGCCTCGTAAAACAATATGGATTTCATAAGGACCTCTTCGTAATTGTAATCCGTGTGTTGTTGACCTGAACATTGCATAGAATAGCAGTATATTATTTCAGAATGCAGGTTTGTCCTGTTTGGAACAGCAGTTCCTCTGCTGGGTAAATCTTACACCGAATGATGCAATGTCGTAAGTCTTGGGACAGTCAGGTCTGCGCAAACAATGTTGACCCAGATGAGTCGTGCTTCTAATGTGTAACAAGAATATACGACTTTGTGGCGAAACCAGATATTTTCCGAGTAACCTTTTCATCTAAAGCTACATAAACCATGACATTTTCACAATAATATATGGGAAATTAGGAAAATTTGGTTGACAGATTTATGCAGTAAAAAATGTTGCTTCTACTTGCTTCAGGTAAAACCAAAATAAAAAGCTGAATTAAAAACTGAAACTTCTCGAATCCTGCAAAATAATATTTACTCCTGTACGCTGCTGTTTTCGATATACAGTGAACCCTCGTTACAACGACAGCATTTGTTCCCAAAGACGTTACCATTAAAATTAATTTGCTGGTGAGCAGATAGATATGTAAGAAAGGTCTTGTTTTATTCTTATTTCTTAATAGAACATATGGTTTTGGATATTTTGTTAGAATCGCCTCAATATCCAAAACATATGTTTCTTTAAAGTAATAAATAAAATATTCTTGCATAATTTGTGACTAACTGTTACCTCTTAAGCGAAGGTTTCCTAACAGTCAAATTGTCATTATAATGAATTTTGTCGTTATATCGAGTATCGGTATAAAGTGGGCTGTCTGTATATTATTGGAAACATGGGGGTTCACATAAAATAAAACTTGTTAACGTGATGAGAGTGTTCCTCATCTCATCAACATTTCATAAATCCTACTGTGCTTTCGACATCTTTCAGAAAGTCGATTTTTGCTTGGCACTTTACACAGAAGAAGAAAATTTGCAAACTTTAGTCATGATTTAACTGTTTGTCGTAACTACATATGCACGAAAAAGTTTATTTTAGTCATTACTTTTTAAAAAATCAAATATTTTCACTTTTTCTCATAGTGAAAATGAATGCAAATTATGCAGAAATTTGTAGGGTAGGTAACTTGGAGGCAAATTTTCAACAAGTTCCGCTTGTTCATTTTTTTTTTTTTTCTGAAATTTTCGCAATATTGTTCTGAAACATCAATAATTCTAATTCAACAAAGTAAAAGAAAAAAATATTTTCTTAGAGAAAAATTCTAAAACATCGCTTTACTATAGAAATTGCACAGGTCAGACCAATTTTTGGCCGTAAAATTAATTTCAGGGTACATATTTGAGAACAAAACACAGAAACAGAAAAGACAAATGGATTCTGATAAGATATGGTCAATCAGAACAAAATATTTTCATTTAAAGTAAAACGCCAAGCAAAAAACGTCTTTCCGAGTGATGTTGAAGGGTCAGTAACTAAATTCATCACAACGTGAGAAAACATACCTTCTGACATGTGCGCCCAACGAAGATTCAAATCAATCAACGCATCTGCGCAGTCTGATCAGCGTCTTCATTGTCAGCATGAATAAACATGATTTTAAGTGGCGTCAAAATAAACATTTTCTCTCCAATTTGATTGGACGATGGCGACGTTATGACATCAACGACGCTATTCCACTGTTAATAGGAAAACTGCATGCAATTATTTTCTTGTTTCAATTTTAGCCCTCCAACCAGAATTTTCATCAAATAATGGATGGAAAATAATATAAATATAAGCAATGGAGGCAATTTATTTAACGTTCATTGAAATATGAACACCATTGGGTCGCGAGCAAAGCTTACATGAACACTTTCGAGGTTCACTTACTTTGCTCGTGACCCGATGTTGTTCATACTTCAATGAACGTAAAAAAAAAGTACTTTCATTTCTCAAATAATAAAACATCAGTGGTCAGATAGTACCTGGGGGTTCCGTTACAGCTGGTACGGTCTGATTGTCACCTGTCAGGTCAATAAATGTTCCAATGGCAGTGGGAGGAGACGCTCCGGAAAATTTTCCCATCATGCGCACTTGCAGGTTGGTTCCCGCTGCATGGTACCCCTTATCCACTTTGTTGATCAAAATAAAGTTCTGGCCGGAGTCACCGCCTTGTTGCAGCCACGTACCGTCCCATTGCTAAGGGAATTACCCAGCAGGCACATGACGTAAATATAACGTCGCCTCAACGTTGATGCAACGTCATAAATATAACGTCGCCTCAACGTCGATGCAACGTTGCATCGACGTTGAGGCGACGTTATATTTACGTCATGTGCCTGCCGGGTACAAATAACATGCCTGTCTTTTACTGTATGAGCCGCCTCAAACGAAAATGTGCCTTCGAGCATGCGCAAAATGCGCAGATTCATATCATCCAGCGCATGCGCAAAGAATCTCCCTGATTTTTGTTCTCCATTCATACATTCTCTAGTATCCAATTATTCTGTTAGCGGAGAGTAAAGGCCCTGATCTAACTGCAAGGATGTGCATGCTGATCTGGGCCATCGCTGTCCACATATGCCCGAAAACACACTTTCACATGACGGGCCCAGTAATGTAAAGCTAACTAGTAAAGCAAAGCGTTCGCGGATATTCGCGAGTGTTTGCAAAATTTCCGTACAGGTGTTAAAGTTTTCGGGGAAAGGGAGCGAGTGACCGAAAACTGTGCCTTGAGCTATCTTTCACAAAATTCGTATAGACCTCTAGTTGGGTTCTGCCAAAAGACAGCTCAATGTATAATTCGCGAATACTCGCTGCCGTCACAACTCAACGGAAAGTTTGCAGTAGTTCGCAAGTGTCCACGAACGTTTTACTTTATTGAATACAGCACTGTACTATCCATTCACCTTAATGTTAAACCTATTGTCGTAGCTACCCATGTACCATCCGTAATGTTTACGACCTTTAAATGCACGTATTTTGATTTTATCATGGTAAACATATCTACAAAAAGTGTAGGCAATTTTCCGGTAGGCTCTCCGCAAGTTCCACTAGTTATGATTTTTTAAAGTCATTGTGAAATCTCAATTACTCGTAAAATCAACAGAAAAAAATAACCACTTTTTCAAATAATATTCTCGAAAATTTAAATTATAGAAACTTGAATGTAAAGCACAGCTGGAACAGAAAGGATAAATGATTTCTAATAAGATATTGTCAAACTGACATGTTTTAGTCTAGAGGAAAAAAGAACACAAACATCTTTCCCAGTGACATCAAAAGGATAGCTCTGTCTGTAAGCAAATGGCGACAGGCATGACACTATTTCTCGTAACCCCTTCCTTCCCCATTTTACTTAACGTAGCTCGTACAGAAAGTCTTTTATGGGAAAAGTTTCCTGGTCTGTTGCATGTGAAGGCCTATAGTTATTTGTCAAAGCAGTGAAAAGCACAAGGCATATATCAAAGGTAGCAAACCCTGGTTAGGCTTACGCAAACTGTGGCTCTCAGACTACGTTCCTTGCTGTTCGACAATATCTTTCGAAACCCCTAAAGCTGCAAACAGAAAAGACACGGTGTATAAAAGCTAATTTCACGAGTTTCCAAGTGCTTCTGTTTTTTTTTTGTTTTTTTGTTTTTTTTTTTTTTTTGTTTTTTTTTTCATTAATACTGTACACCTGTGCAACCGTAATATTCATTGCCTAAATAAAACAGGTAAAGCACTGACTCATGATTGTGGATCTACGATATGTTGAAATATTATGGGTGTTGAATTAATATAAGCCGAATGGCTTTTTTCTCAAATCCCTTTTGTATAGAATACTTAAACCAGTATGTTATGTAATTTCTTGTCATTTGTACATGTTATATAAATAAACCACAATTTAAATAAAAAAGAGGCAACCATGACCAGTTTCAGTTCTAACCGTTCATCATGGAAACACGCCTATATTGTTTTAACCCCCTTAAACCCCACTTTTATATAGTAAAACCGGGGTTTACAGGATTATACATTATGTTTCATATTTCAGCTCAAAAACATAGATTGTGGGTACTCGTTTTTAGCAGAAATAAGAAAAATAATGTATACGCCTGTAAAACCCAGTTTTACTATATAAAAGTGGGTTTAAGGGGGCAAAATTATATAGGCATGTTTTCGTGATGGTGTAAATATAACTATGCATAATTTAGTGTGCTGAACATTTCTGTCTTCCCTCTGAAAAAAAGACCTGTTCTAAAAGAAAAGAATATGTTCCCTTTAAGAGCGAAGTCTTTGCTTGCACAGTGGATCCCTTTTTCAGATGGGGCTTCGTGAACTGGAAAGCTAACATTAAGTTATAAAAGTTGTTTGCCTCGTAACAAATGGCCCCTTTAATTGTATATCATTACCAAAGTACTGAAACGAGGCTATTGAATGCATCACGATAACATGCCTATATAATTTTGACCCCCTTAAACCCCACTTTTATATAGTAAAACTGGGGTTTACAGGGGTATACATTATTTTTCTTGTTTCTGCTCAAAATATAGAGTAAGTGTACTCGTTAGAACCGCCTCGACGGGGCGGTTCTAACGAGTACCCACAATCTATGTTTTGAGCAGAAATATGAAAAATATCAGAATTTTTTTATCTGAAAAATTGTCATTTTCGGTGGTAAAATGTTCAGTGTATTTGAATAGGCGTGTTTTCGTAATGGTAAACAACTTATAGTTTGGAAAATAAAGTTATAAAAAAAAAGTACTCAAACGAGGAGTAAAGTATAGATAGGGCACCACAGCACTGGTATCAGCACTGAAGTACCTTTTGGGATAATAAAAAAGTCTAACACATTACGAAAACACGCCTGTTGAAATATATGGAAAATTTCACCTCCAAAAAACTGATTTTTTTTTCAGATAAAAAACTCTGATATTTTTCATATTTCTGCTCAAAACATAGATTGTGGGTACTCGTTAGAACCGCCTCGGCGAGGCGGTTCTAACGAGTACCCACAATCTATGTTTTATGCAGCAATAAGAAAAATAATGTATACCCCTGTAAACCCCGGTTTTACTATATAAAAGTGGGGTTTAAGGGGTCAAAATTATATAGGCATGTTTTCGTGATGAGCAAACATAGCATTCTGGACAAACGCGCGGTTTCCTTTATCTTGGATAACCGAGTTCCGCTTAAACCTATACTAGGGAGCACATGCTGTGCTATAAATAACATTGCTTCCATATGAATAGTCTTCATAAAACAAAAACTTCGATTTTCGTTCTTTTATATGTAATTTGTTTCCAAAGACGACCTATATATATAGATTTCATTTTAACTTTATCAGCATTTTAAGTCCCAAAAATGTTTGATACAAGCCAAACGTTCGTACTGCTTGTTTAAATACTGACCTGTATATTAGTAACTGGTGTGCTGAAGTGTATCTTAATCATCCAGCCGAGTACGTCAGTCTGTAGTGGATAACTGAACACACCCTCCCAGTTCGTATCCCAGTGTTGGAGCAACTTCATGTTTACAGTCTGGTCACCATGGCAATGCCACGAGACAGCAAAAAGTAGTAGGATCTGTGCCAACTGAACGTCGTACAGACATTATTGTTTTGTTATATTATCGTCAGGAGCCAAGGTTTTTTCATAGAAGCAATTTAAAGGGTAGAGCAAGGTTAGTTATGAACGAAACGAAGATGGAAGATATTGACAAAACATGCATTTGACCAAAATCGGACAAAGTTAAGAAAGTTAACGACGTTTAAAGATTTAAAAATTATTGTCAATGACGCCGCCATTTTGAATATTTGATGAGTTTCTACCTATTTTGAATTATTTAAATAACATCATCTTTCTGATAGAAACGATGTGGTTTGCAAGTAGAATTATTATATATTTAAAGAAGAAGCTAAATACGTATTATTATATACAGAGCAAACCTGTTGGTGCGATATTTTTACTTTGGTTTTGCACATCTCATTAAAG
The DNA here is from genome assembly GCA_964016985.1 of Anodontia alba. Classification (NCBI taxonomy): domain Eukaryota; kingdom Metazoa; phylum Mollusca; class Bivalvia; order Lucinida; family Lucinidae; genus Anodontia; species Anodontia alba. The sequence continues at coordinate 50,162,769 of OZ024836.1, forward strand.
CTCTGTGATGTCATAAAGCCTCCTTAAATATTCAAGATGGCGGCAGCTATAAAAGCAATTTCGAAATATTCAAACCTCGATAACTTTCTTACTTTTCATTGGATTTAGATCAACTTTGTATCAAAATGCATGATTTGTCAAGATCTTTTATTTTAGGTACATTCTTCACAAACGTTGCGCTTCCCTTTAAATGGAAAAAGAAAAGATCTTTTAAAACATAAAAATAAGCTGAGTTGTCATTAGTTTCATCACTGATAAGAGACTGGGTGCAATAAAACCTGGTATCATCACGAAAACACGCCTATATAATTTTGACCCCCGCAAACCCCATTATTATATAGTAAAACTGGGGTTTACAGGGGTATGCATTTTTTTCTTATTTCTACTCAAAACATAGAGTGTGTGTACTCGTTAGGACCGCCTCGCCGAGGCGGTTCTAACGAGTACCACAATCTATGTTTTAGCCGGCGAGGCGGTTCTAACGAGTACCCACAATCTATATTTTGAGTAGAAATATAAGAAATATCAGAATTTTTAGCTGAAAACTTTCATTTTTTGGTGGTAAAATTTTCGGTATATTTGTATAGGCGTGTTTTCGTAATGACTGTTAATGAGAGACAGACAGATAAAGGGTTTAATATTGGGGAATTTAGTTTTGGCTTATTTATCCATTCCGGAAGGTAATATCGTATGATCCGGCGAACAGCAATTGTCCTACAATATTACCTGTGGGCTAGGCAGATAGTCACACTAGCCTGCACATCTGATCAGAAGGCCGAGCAGACTACAGATGTGCAGATTCATTGAGTCGTCACTAGGCACACTGTTTTTTTTATTTTGCAGGATGTGCTCTGCATTATTATCCTTATTATTAAACCAGAAACATGAACTGTCCAGCGGACATTTTTGAACTGTGGAATAAAACCAAACTCGAATTATGCACAATTCCAAGTATTGATACATTTTTGCACTAATGAGCAACATAAAAACTGAAGCAAAGCAATTTCTACAATGTGGCATGTACGCCCAGTGAAGACTCCGATCAGTCTGAAGAACATGCATAGGGTGATCTTAGTATTCACTGAGCACGCATGTAAATTGTATGAACTGCTGTGTCCTGGCTCCAAATGAATGAAGACTAAATTCGTTCTTGTACTCTAAGCAAAAAAAAAAAAAAAAAAAAAGCATTTTTTCTATACACGTTTATTTCTACCTTTTCATTCTTACATGTCTAAATAATATAATGAGGAGCGCAAGAAAAACGCCCTTATGACAGGTGGTCAACGAAGGCCCAGGTCAGACTGCCCATTTCTAGACTTTGAAGAAAGAAGAAACAAATTAATATGTAAACAAACAATTTCAATCTACCATCCAAATAAATCAGTTTCTTTTGCAAAATATTTGTTATCCCCAAAGATATTTATAACGCTATAGAAGGCAATTTAAATACGTAAAAAAAAAATAGTTTAACAATGAAAGAAACAAATAAAAAAAAACAGTTTTTGAGACGTTTTATTGTCCCCTAAAACTGAATTTTATAAGAAAAAATAAATATGATAAAAATGAAAGAAATTAATTTATAAATAAAAAAAAACAAAACAAAAAAAAAACAAACAAAAAAACATTCCAGTCAACCCTCAAAATTTATCAGTTTTCCAAACTATGTTTTATTCCTTCAAAATATATATTACCCTTCAAATCCCTCTGAAACAAATGCATAAAAAACAAAGAAAACAAATTAAATTAAATTAAATAAATATTTCAAGAATGAAAGAAACAAATTAATAAATAAACAAACAAACCATACAATCAAATTTCCAAACAATCAGCTATCCCCTCAAAATATCGATTACCCTTCAGAAGGCCTCTTTACTACCCCCTGCTGGTAATTCATAATCAACCCTTTAGGACAATGTCTTTGATTTACCTTGCATAGCGCCTAAGTAGGGGCAATTAAATAATTAGTGAGTGGTACCACTTATAGTCTTATTTTACCTATGTCTTTATTATTTTTTTTTTCTCTTTGAGGAAAATTGAAAACCGTTTATTAGCATACATGATGCTAAAGATTATTCAAGAGTTTAAAACTGATCAGATATTTATTAGCGATAGATAGCATTATGCAACTTGTATATCTTAGTCACCTAATTTTATTTTATTTCCCACTTGAAAGGAATTAACCCAATTTAGTCCGTAAATTTTCAGAAGGATAATTGGCAAACAGTGCAGAATGTGGCGTCTGATCAGGGTCTTCATTGTTTGTAAACAATTTAGGCGTTTTTCCGTCTAGGAGTACCTAAATCACACAGCCAGACATACATAAAACTGAAATCTGACTCTTTCAATATATATTATGGGTTTTTTTTTTGTCCGTCAAAAATGGGTTTAATGTGTATAGACATTAGCAGACAATAACAATAGTTACATCACTCCAGATAGAAATCGGATTTATGACATACGCGAGCAGCGTAGACCTAAATCAGCCTGCCATCAGCGCAGTCTGATCAGGGTCTACACTATTCGCTGATAGAACTTTTAGAACTGCCTTTTGACATGTTTATACATAATATACGTTTATACATTTTATTACTGACACATATAAGGGAAATAGCTCTGATATGGGCTATTTACAACCCTTCTCATAGTGGGGGCTTAATTAAAAAAAAAAAATCCATCATGAGCCAGTCCATGCAGGATAGGGAAATCTTACCCTCGGGGTAGGAATTTCAACCAGGGACTCAGCAAGCCTCGTTCCTAATTGAAATTCCTACCCTCGGGTGAGATGTCCCTATCCTTCATGGATGCTCATGGTGGATTCTTATATTCTCTCTGTGTGAGCAAATTGTTTTCTTTAAGAGTAGCCATCATGTTTGAAAGGAGTAACATATAAACACTTTGGAAACAAGTTCCGGTCAGCAAAATTTATCACCCATCAAAAAAAAAAAAAAAAAAAAAAAAAAAAAACACTTTGAAATCTCCACTTGTATTCATTTACCTAGTGTTCGATTTTATGCTGGCGTACAGCAAAGATCTTGATCATAAGCTTTATTTGCGCAAGCTGCTCAGAGAATTAACTTTTGCAAAGTGAATGTGGCTATAGTTTTCCATAGTTTCTGTCAAATAATTATAATAACGTTACCATGACGCCAACGTTGTCCCGTCTGCAAGCACCACTAGCTCAAAGTTCAAGTTGTCTTTGGCTCAGTTGTTTTAGGCATAGATTGCCTAACGATGTCGTTAAAGACATCAAATAAGATGTGTTTTGGTCATTAGTCTTATGACCATTAAGAGGCTTGGAACATAAATCTAGTATACTGTCAGGAAATGATAGACAGGAAAAGGCCCAATGTAGGAAATTAGTACTGGCTAATTCATTTGATCCATAGGTAACTTTGTCTGTTAACACCTCAAATATATTTATTACCCCTCAGAAGGCCTCTTTACCACCTCCTGCTGGGATCTCATAATCACTTTATGACATGCCTTTGATCTCTCCTGCATGGCGTCTGGGTAGGGGCAATACAATCATTAGTGAGTGGTACCACTTTTGGTCTCTTTTTAACCATGTCTTTCAGTTAACGTGACAGTGAATAAATCCAAAGAAAAAAACAAAAACAACAACAGACTGGTACTTTTTATTTGTTTAATGTGAATGGTTTATGCATAACAACTGTTACGTATATTTTTGTTTTTTTCTAATACGAACTGTCAGTGTACTTTACTTGTGTGTAAAAATTAAACGTCAAAGAAGGTTTAACTTTCGGGCTGTTTGTTTTATTCGGGCTTTACGTCGCTTTCAACAATCTTTCAGTCATATCGTGACGGCGTCTGGATGTGGAACGCTGCCTCACTGAAATATCACGTTCCAGACATTTGACAATATATTCCACCCAGTCATATGTACTGACACTGAGCTGACCAGTTCTGATTCCTAGCTCTACTTTCTTAATGCTGAGCGCTAAACGAAAGATCAAGTAGTACCATTTTTAAAGTCTTTGGTATGACTTGGCCGGGGAGCGAATCCACAACCTCCCGGTCACAAAGCGTACGCTCTACCAACTGAACCACTGTGTCGGGGCTTCACCTCTGCCAAAATTGTATTCTTTTAGAGTGCACCTCTTTTTCGAAAGGTTTAGTGGTCACGCGAACAAACAATGTGATGTATGCTATCATATTCCCAAATAATATATGAGCCGCGACGTGAGAAAACCTACCTTCTGATATTTGCACGCAAGGAACACTCAAATCAACCTGCACATTCGCGTAGTCTGCTCAGAGATTTCGTCGTCTGAATGAAGCATTACGAAAACATGCCTATTTAATTAAAAACTGAAAAATTTTACAACCAAAAAATAAAAAAAAATCAGATAAAAAATTCTGATATTCTTCATATTTCTGCTCAAAAACATAGATTGTGGGTACGCGTTAGAACCACATAGATTGTGGGTACGCGTTAGAACCGCCTCGCCGAGGCGGTTCTAAGGCGTACCCACAATCTATGTTTTGAGCAGAAATAAGAAAAATAATGTATACCCCTGTAAACCCGTTTTACTATATAAAAGTGGGGTTTAAGCTGGTCAAAATTATATAGATATGCTTTCGTGATGTAACTTTGCATCCTTGACTAATCAGAATGCGCCCGGTGAAAATGCTGATCAGACTGCGCAAATGCACAGGCTGATCAGAATCTCCGTTGAGCGCACATGTCTGAAGATACGTTTTCTGACTTTGCGACTCATATAGGAAAACCGGGGGACATCACGAAAACACGCCTATACAGATTTGACCCCCTTAAACCCCAGTTTTATATGGTAAAACTGGTATTTACAGGGGTATACATTACAGAGGCGGTTCTAATGAATACCCACAATCTATGTTTTGAGCAGAAATCAGAAAACTACCAGAATCTTTCATCTGAAAGTTTTCATTTTTTTGGTGGTAAAATTCTCAATATATTTGAATAGGCGTGTTTTTGCAATAATATGTGGATGTCTACAGCTTCATACAATATTTTACGATTTAGACATTTTTTTTTTTCTGTTGATCGGGGTTTTGGTTTAACAAATCAATTTTGTCGTGTTGAAATCCACAAATTCTTCAATTTGTCTATATTTATACAGACGGAATGCTACGGATTAGAGTACACTGGATAGTAAAATTGACTTAGGATAAGTATGGTAAGAAGTTACGGTGTGGTGAAATTATGGTGAATACTGTAGACTGGTTCGGGTATTATCTCGTAATTTCACGTAAAATCGTGAAAACATAATATTAAGGAAGCAAATAGGAAGTCATAAAAAGTGTCGCCTTTGTAAACAAATAGCGAAAAATCTGCCGAATGTATCCGATTACCCTAAATGCCTTCGTTAAGCTAACGATATTTGGAACAACTGGGCCTAGGCATTTTCGACTATCTCTTGTCAGTCTTATCATAATTGTCATATACTTGCATAAAGACCAGGTCAAAAACAAGTGAATATCATATAGAAGTTGCGGATTTCATTTGATAAGAAGTGTTTCTGTACAAAGGTGTTGATGACTGGAACCAACAAAAAGTAAATGGGAGCCAAGGGCTAGATTTTCATGAAAAGGTCAAATTTTATTGGACGATAACATAATGAGACAATTTGAATTTTGCCACCTTTACACAAAATAGTTTGTTTAAGTGTAGACCAGATTTAAATTTGTTAACCCATATAAGCCTAGCGTCCCATAAAATGGTGACTGGCAAACAGTGTAGACCCAGATCAGACGCCGCAGAACGCGGCGTCTGATCGGGGTCTACACTGTTTGCATTAAGTTCAGATATTTCTACAAAACATGATAATGATAAAAACTAACCAGACACCCCTTTATAGGAAATGAACCTATCCAAAGTGTTAAAGTAGAAGAATCCACCGGCATAAATGGGTTAATGTCATTTTAGATTCCAAAATGTCGTGGAAGCCAATGAATATTGTAATGGTAACAACTCGGCCAACTTTGAATGCTATAATGGAAGGATATGGAAAAAGTCGCTTCTCACAGTGTCTTCTTCCGAATATTAACTCATTTATGCCGAGTGGATTCTTCTGCCTCAAGTCTTTTGACCGGTCCATTTCCAATAAAAGTGGTGTCCTGTATTCAATGCAAACAGTGTAGACCCAGGTCAGATGCCACATTCTGTGGCGTCTGACCCGGGTCTACACTGTCTGCCAATATCCTTTTATGGGTCGCTAGGGGTAAATGGGTTAAAATTTTGAGCCTTCAGAAAAATTATCTTCAGGGCATAAAGCGGACAGCGAAAGTCGCGCAGTCGGATTAGGGCCTTCGTTGCCTACTTACAGAGTTGTCTGATGGTCCCTTTGTCTCAGCTCCCTCTCGTAGCCGCTTAAGCTCGAGTGTCCCTGCTACCGCCTTGTAAGTTCGGCTCCAGGATCTTACCAAGGACTTTCACCAGGGGCTCTAGTGCACCACTCCCGCTAGCTACGTCATTTAAGTTCCAGCGTCTCACAGAGGAACCGCTTGAGCCAAGCGCCCCTCCTAACCCTAGGACACCGCCTCTCATTGTCCTTCCTCCCACACTGAGCCCCCTTAAACCAACCCCCAAAACCAACCCGACACTTCACATTGTGCCCGATTCTCCCAGTTTAATCTTGCCATGGGTCCGAGTGCACCCATCTTGCGTGATATATAGGAGCTGAACTAATAATGTAAACACGGCCCATAACACAAGAGTTTTTTGGTGTGTGTGTGGTGGGGGGTGATTTCGGAGCAAAACTGCCAAAGTAGGGTGGGGGAAGGAGGAACTCGGCGTCCGTGAAGCAAAGAATCACAGAAGAGATGCTGGAATTGTGAGCTGAACTGACAGAATCGCCAATGTAAGATATTTCCATTTATTTAAGGATATATGCGAGCCCTCTCATCTGGACCTACACTGTTTGCCATTCTGTTTAAGAGTTTTTACTGACACTCCTATTTGCAGCAATGGATGTGTCCACTTTCAAAACAGGAAGAGACCACTTCACAAACTTAGGGTTGAAAGGTTTAACGCATAAATGCCTCATAAGGAGACCTTAGGAAGCAGTGACGCTGCAGAATGGTTCGCCATGCAATTTCTGAATACCTTCCCTTTGAATAAATAATGGACCCTTAATACATCCTCCCCATCCCCCCCCCCCCCCGCCCCTCCCCCACGACCCACCCACCCCCGCAAAACACACACACACACACAAGCGCGCGCGAGGAAAACATGCATCTGATTTTTTTTGTTTACTTCTGTGTTTTTATCAGTGTGTGTATGTGTGTGTGTGTGTGTGTGTGTGTGTGTGTGTGTGTGTTCTTTTTACTTCTATTCTTTGGTTTTTTTTCGTTGCTAATTTGTGATATTTATCAACATTTTTGGCATAAAGTATTTAGAATAAAGACATAGTTAGAAATCAAGAAACTGGTATGAAAGTATATGTAAGCAGCTGAAATTGCTGAAAATCATTTCCGATGGTCGGGTTTGCCCTACTCGTCCCTGCAGCCCCACCAGGGCTTTGCCCTTGAACCACTAGGGGCCTGAAAGTGATCAATTTCTAGACTAAGGACTTTGCAGAATATGAAGGAAATATATATGCATATTTAGTAATATAAACCAAATTTCAATTCGGTTTTTACATATGTGTACAATCTGAATTCAAAGTTACTGGATTTTTAGTTCATTGTAGATAAAATTCAGCAACAATATAACTTCAGAAGACTTCTTAAGGTGACCCGCAGTATATATATTTCAATTTTTCATAACAAGATGTTTTGGGTACTCATTAGAGTCGCTACAGCGATAGGCTTCTGATGAATACCCACAATGTATGTTTTTTTAAGGAAACCAAGAAAAATATCTCAGAAATATCATCAAATACCCTTCCCTGACTTCCTCAACAAAGCATTTAACCCATTTAAGCCTAGCGTCCCATAAAAGGGACATCAGCAAGCAGTGTAGATCCAGATCAGACGCCACAGAATACGGCGTCAGATCAGGGTCTACCCTGTTTGCATTAAATTCAAAAATTTCTGCAAAAACATGATAATGATAAAACCAACCAGACACCCCTTATATTGGAAATAGGCCTGTACAAAGATTTGATGTAGAAGGGTCCATTCGGCATGAATAGGTAAAATGGGTACTCAGCAAACATAAAACGTCGCCGCAATGTTGTGTGACTTCGAAACGACATTGTTATAATGCTATGTATTTGAACCAGCGCATGACAAAACCTACAATAAGACCTGTGTGACCAGCAAAGTCTCAGATCAGCCTGTACATTCACCTGGGATGGCAAGGGTATCATTTATCCTTCTTTGGATAGCCTGGAGGCTGTAGGAGGCATATGCGATCAGCAAAGACTCTGATCAGACTGCGCGAATGCGCAGTATGATCTGAGTCTTCGCTGGTCGCACAGGTCTTATTGTAAGTTTGGCCGTGCGCTGGCTCAATTTCTAGATGTGTTAGTACACAAATCATAAATAATAAAATGCAAACGAATTGGCCCTTGTTCTGGAGATCCATGCTGTCATAGTCATTCTGGATGTAGTTCTGACCTTTCAATAGTTGCATTTGTTGTAAATTTTGGTGAATACGTCTGAATGTTAAAAATTTCAACCTGCATCTTCTTAACCTTAGGTTCGATGCCGGGAAAACACGACTGAGCTACTTTTAACAACTGGAGCCTTGTTTCTCGATACCAGATGATATAAACTAAAGGGTCCACAAAACACCTAACCAGGCTGATAAAATCAGTAATCATTCCAAGCCTTCCGTGATGATACGTGTTGATTCCTGATATTACGATATGCACACCAGAAACTAAATAGACCAGCGAACAAATGAATGTATTTATCATATAAACAAACGACACCCATGTTCCTCGAAACTCAGAAATGCGTTTTCTGTGATGCGACATGTGCTGAAAACTTTGCTTAAAAATTCTGTAAAGCTTACAATAGGAGACAAATGATATGGCCGGCATTAACACGAGCAGCAACAACAAGTAAACCCTGAAAGCTCCTGTGCATTCGACAGCGCCTTTCTGTGAGACGTAGCATGCCAGTCCTCGTATTATTGCATACTGTAGAAAACCAATGGTATACGTTCCTATACAAACGGCTCTACACCTTCGTTTCGTTGCCATTCTGATGTACAAGTAAGGCCAATTGATGGCATAAAGCCTTTCCAGGCTCATAACAACCACCGCTATCCATGACGTGACGTGCAGTCCTCTGGCCACATGCTGCAACAAGAAAACGTGCTGGTACGGAAAGAACTTGGAAATGCTTGAAATTATAAGGAAAACTATATCCACTAACAGAAGTCCCGCGGAAAACATTTTGATAACGTAAACAGTCCTCTTGGTTTTAACTATTCCAAGTAATGACACGCAGCACAAGAAAACTGCTACTGTTGCTATTGTTACATATGGAACTATAAGAAACAGTTGTAATGTCATTTCTTCAGTCAATCTTAGGAAAGAAAGTATATGACAGATGCTAAAATGCGCATGTACCGTCCCGTATCACGCATTTTGAGTTTGTCAGAGTGTGTATATAATTTAATCCATAGCTACAAGTATATATTTGTCGAAATTTAAAAAAAAAATCATTAGAACAAACTAGACATTCTCATTACGAAAACACGCCTATTCAAATGTTTTGAAAATTTTACAACCAAAAAAGGAATATTTTCAGATAAAAAATTCTGATATTTTTCATACATCTTCTCTAAACACAGATTGTGGGTACTCGTTAGAACCGCCCCGGCAAGGCGGTTCTAACAAATACCCACAATCTATATGTGTTTAAGCAAAACTGGAAAAAAATAATGTATACCCCTGTAAACCCCAGTTTTACTATATAAAAGTGGGGTTTACGGGGGTCATAATTATATAAGCACGTTTTCGTGATGTAAAGCAGCGATCGAACATGAATGTGTGAAATGTTCGTTTCGCCACTCTTTCCATTCACACGAAAATCTTCGCGAGGTAACTACAGTGTTAAATCTACATTACATGAGTACAAAAACCACACACATAAAAAATGCCGTCATTTAGCGATGTGAGACAATTTCTACAGACACGAACTTGCCTCTAGCACTTAAAATCATTCCAAATAAGGTGCTATTCTTAAATCAAAAAAAAAAAAAAAAAAAAAAAAAAAAAAATGTTTCCAAAGAATACAAATTCTGTCCTTTCAGAGTAACCTGTAATGAGTATGGAAGTAATTATTTTCTCGTCAGTTAGTTCCCGTAGTACGAATTATATGTCACTAGAATGAAAATAATTTTGTTGAAACCATTACGAAAACATGCCTATATAATTCTGACCCCCTTAAACCCCACTTTTGTATAGTAAAACTGGGGTTTACAGGGGTATACATTAATTTTCTTATTTCTGCTCAAAACATAGATTGTGGGTACTTGTTAGAACCGCCTCGGCGAGGCGGTTCTAACGAGTACCCACAATCTATGTTTTTGAGTAGAAATATAAAAAATATCAGAGGTTTTTACCTGAATTTTTCAGTTTTTGAAAGTGAAATTTTCTACATATTTGCATAGGCATGTTTTTGTAATGAAAAGCGCATTCAAATAATAAGAAATGCCACTGACTGTTCATTCGGCATAGAAACTACAAACTTTGTTAATGAACTTTCAAACAAAGTATATGTTTTTGCGCACGTCAATGAACAATGAAACCTGTCTATAATACATATAGATGCAAAATCGGATTACCATATTTGGCCTAAGTTTTGGGCCACTTTAATTCCTTACCATACTTGTCCTAATATAATGTACATGTATTTGAAAACGTCAATGTCAGTACCCTTCGGTGTGTTTAAAATTGCTGAATGAGTGGCAAACAGTGTAGACCTTTTGTATCGTCTGATCTGGATTCACGCTGATTGTTCATGATTGTCTGTCCTAATACTTAACTCTTTCACTGATACAGGTGATAATAATAGGTTTTTGCAAACAGCATAGATCTAGATGAAACGGCTCAATGAGCCGTTTCATCTGGATCTACGCGGTTTGACATTCAGTCTTTCAACTTTACATATAAACGGCTTTCCAAACGATAGTTTGTTAAAATAAAAAAAAAAAAAAAAAAACAAAAAAAAAACAGACGACAAATCTCGTCTGAAATTTGGCGCCGAAAGAGTTAAGGTATATACGGTAGATGTACGCCCTGTTAGATACTGATAACATCATATTGCGAAATAAAAGCTAATGAGATTGAGCATATTCACAAAAAGATAACAAATTAAAACCGTTGTCAATATCTTCATCGGATCTGAACGGGTTGTGAGAAATAAAGCTAATGAGATTTTTTTATAAACTGGATGAAAACTGGATTGCACGCAGCACATATTAAACCTTTCAGCATAAACATGCAAAGAACGATATTACGTAAACAAGTCTATGTAATGTGTGTCCCAAATATTATTGTTGCATAAAAAGCAGTGTCGCACTTTAGTAACAGCCGTGCATTAACCGGCGATTCACGCGCTGTTAATGCACGACTATGCAACGTTCAATATGATCGTACCCGGGCCACAGATTTGCTGCCGTTACGAGATTGTACTGCCCTGCCCTAGAACGAGCATAGTCAGTGGAAATTGCGTTCGCGAGACATCGTTGAAAAGGCGAAACAAAATAGTGCAAGAAATAACGCGAAATGTAGCAAATGTTTTTAGTTTTTATGCAATAATAGCGATCGAACATGGTTTTTCAATGCATTAACATTCGCCAGGTTCCTTGGGAGGTGTTGAAAACCGCGGCCTTCGGCCTCGGTTTTCAACATCTCCCACGGGACCTGGCGAATGTTAATGCATGAAAAACCATGTTTGATACCTATAATTAAAACGGGGCATTGAAGGGGTCTACATTATCAAACGGATTTTAAGATTTTTTGCAGGTTAAACCACAGACGCTTGACGGTCTGCCCATCAATTAAAGTAACTTGATGTACAGGAGGTATTCTGAAGCAATATGTTGTATTTGAACCTTCCGCATTTTATTCAGAGCTGTGTAAGCCATTTTCACTATCTAACCTGAGAAATTAGGACTATTTTAGTTATTAAGAAAATTAAAACAATTTATATGCCGTAGAAAGGTTACTAAAAGTAAATAAAACATCGAAAAGCTGGTTTACTTACGGGTCCTTGAAATTCTATCTCAACAGTCGTCTTTAGACATTGAAACCCGGCTCCGAGATTATATAACTTTTTTTCATGCTCAATTCAGCTGAGCATGAAATTTGTCTTGCTAATAAATCTCAAAATGCTAACAATTGCAAATTCTTCCTCGCTAAACATAGCTGAGCATACAACTTTTTCTCCTAATAAATATGAAAATGCAAACTATTGTTGGCATTTGCATATTTATTACCAGAGAAAAATTCATGCTGAGCTGAGCATGAAAAATATTTTATAACCTCTGGGCCAGGTATCAAGATAATTTATAATTTCTCCAAGCACACGCACACACACACACACACACACACACACACACAAGCACGCGCACGCACGTGTGCGTGCGTTATGCGTACTCATTAGCTCACCTAAGCACTAGGTGAGCTATTGACATCGGCCTATGTCCGTCGTGAGTCGTGCGTCGTGCGGCATCAACAGTTTGGTTTGAAAGATAACTGCTCCTATACCGCTGGGCCAGTTGACTCGAAACTTGGCAGAAAGTATCGGGTTGACTTCTAAATTAGTTCACAATCATGAAAGCAGAAACGACGTTAGCAAACTAGGGAATCAGAAACGACGTCAGAACACAACCATGAAAGCACAAACAAATCAGTATACAACCAGGAAAACACAAACGATGTCAACACACTACCAGATAAGCACCATTATGTCAGCCCACAACCAGGAAAGCATAAAAGACGTCAGTACATACCCAGGAAAGCATGAACGACATAAATACACAACCAGGAAAGCACAAACGACGTCAGCACACTACCAGATAGCACAAATGTCAACGAACAGCCAGGAAAGCACAAGTGACGTCAGTACACAACCAGGAAAGCATAAACGACATCACCCCACAACCAAGAAAGCCGAAAACGACGTCAGTACACAAATAGGGGAGCACAAAAAATGTCAACACACAACCAGGAAAGTACAAATGACGTCAGTACACAACCAGGGAGGCACAAATAACATCAGCACAAAACCAGGAAAATACGAACGACATCAGTATACATCCAGGGAGGCACAAACGACGTCAGCATACAACCAGGAGGCACACACAACGTCGGAACACAACCAGGAAAATACATACGATGTCTGCATAAATCAGAATGCAATCAGGACATTAAACCAGAGAGGCACAAACGACCAAGTAAATACAGATGATGTCAGCGCACAGCAAGAATAATACCGTATTCGACCTAATTACCGCACTGTGCGCTTAGGTGTTTTTTTTTTTTGTTTTTTTTTTTTTTTTTTTTTCAAAATTACTTGGAACACTCAGTTGTGGTAAAATATGTATCTACTTACTAAGGATTACACCATAAAAAAGATCAGACAAGGACTGATTTAATGATGATTATGCGATGTTTTCTGATTTTCTTTATAAATGCATATGTTGTGGGTACTCATGAATTGCATCGACAAGTCGGTGCAATTCAAATGAGTACCTACAACATGTGCCTTTGTAAATAAGTAAAGAAAAAAGTACATTGGCTGTAATCTGAAGACTACGGAATTTTTTGACTGTACGCTTATAAGGGTATGTGCGGTAATTAGATCAAATACAGTATGTCGCAACGTCAGAACGTTCCTTCGGACATGTGCGCCTGGTAAAGATTCAGAAAATACTCTGGGCGTATTTTGGATACCCAAGACTGCAAATTTTCTGGTTTTTTTTTTTTTTTTTTTTTTTTTTTTTTTTTTTGTTGTTGTTGTTTGTTTGTTTTTTGTTTGTTTTTTTTTTGTTTTTTTTTTTTGTTTTTTTTTGTTTGTTTTTTTTTTACATGCGGAAAACGAAGATTCATCATTCTGCAATGCCGGTAACCACGGTAATTATCAAACTAGCCTGAATTATTTTTGCAGCTTAGAAATTGCCTGCATAAAGCGGAATGTTTTATTTGTTTGTTTTGGAGTTTTACGGCCCAGTCAACACTATTTAGGTTATTTTTGAGCCAGTCAATTTACATAACCGCACTTCCTGGGTAGGCTTATACATAAGTAGTTAACCAGTACAGTGCACATTCTTTCGCCAGAAACTGACATCTGTCCTTCTTGAATCAGTGGAAGGGAGAGAATAACCCCACAAAAGAATATTGCTCCAGCAGTTTTTCAGCAGTTTTCGAACCCGCGACCTCCTGAAATTGACAGAAAAAAAAAATTCAGCCTGCATAATTAATGAAAATGGCTTGAAAATAGCATGGAAATGCACTCTTAGGCAATCCAATTTTAAAAAGGGGGGACACCCCCTCTCATACACTCCCACTCTCGCGGCTTACGCCACTCGATTTATGCCTTCAACAGTCAATGCCGCCCCCCCCCACCCCCACCCCCCGCGCTCTTCAGACCATCTGGGTCCAGCCCTGAGACTGCGTATGCGTATGCGCAGGCTGGTTTGAATCTTCGCTGGGTGCACATGTCCAAAGATACGTTTTCTGCTGTGTCTCATCTATTGTTCGTTATATGAGCCTCTACAAGAGTAACATGGTCAAAGTATCAAGTGCGAAATAGTTTTCACCCATGATACACATGATTGATCAAGCGATCCAGAGCCAATCATAACGCTGTATAGGTGAGCGCAATTTTATCTTGGCACGTGCTGTGCCACACTGCAAATACCGCTACGACGCCATTTCTAACAATTATGTGGTGGTGTTTTGAAAATGATTTTATTAAGCAGGTATGTAATTTTACATTTATTTATTTCATTATTATATACATATATTTAAATAGTAGAAAAAAATAGTATGGTCTTAGTGCAAAGTGGGGGAAAAGAAATGTTCTGGAGTGAATGCATGTGATGGGGTCGGAAGATTCAGCCAGCCCAGTTACAACTGCACTAGACATATTTCTTTTTTATTTTCTCTGAGTCCTGTCAGGACAATTTGGACTCGACCGTCGTATATAAATGCAAACTGCGAATGCACATTATAGCCTGTCCGGAAGCCACAAGGTGGATGGGGTGCGGGATGTGGGAGTACTACATGTAGGCAGGATATATGTCCCAAGAGCCCCTCCCCGATTGTTCGGTCAGATCCTAAACTAAGGTTGTAAAAAAGGTCATGCAAGACACAGCTTACCATGTTGGTCGAGGACCTTGCAAGGTATGCGAGTGCGTGCAAGCAAACGGATCTGATACTGCTAGATGTTTCAAAGGCCTGTGATAAAGTAAATCACTCCAAACTCCTTTGAAAGCTACATCAATATAGAATCAGAGGAACCGCTCTATCCTGGATCCGTGCCTTCCTTCGGAACCGGTCACTGGGGTGGTTCTTGATGGCGAGGAATTCGGATTGGTCCCCGTAACCTCAGGGGTACCCCAGGTTTCGGTAATAGAACCGATCCTGTTCCTTGTTTACATTAATGAACTGCCATTTGAGCTGTCATCACAGGCACGTCTCCGTGCAGATGACACGGCCGTGTACCTGTCAGATGGAGGTACTGAACATAGAAAATGGCTTCAAACAGACCTGGACAGACTATCTATGTGGGAGAAGTGGTGGGACATGGAGTTCAAACCCTCTAAGTGTCATGTGGTACGGGTGACAATAGCTAGGGACATAATTAACACACTGTACATCTTCCATGGTCAGGTCATCGGCGTTGCCACCAGTGCAAAGTATTTGGGGTTGACATGACAAGTTTTGTTGTTGTTGATGTTGTTGTTTTTTTCGTAGAAAAATACCCCCCCCCCCCCACCCCACCCCACCCCACCCCAACCTCAAAAAAAAAAAAAAAAAAAAAAAAAAAATCATGCTCAACTGATAATTCAAGCAGATGTTTTATGGCTACTGTCCTCAACTCTCTAATGAGTCTGTTCACAATAGTTGGTATTACCAGGGTCGAGTTGCATAAGGCGAGCGTTACAGAGCGCTTCGTAGCCGGCCTCGGTGGCTCAGTTGGATGCGCCGTCCGACTGGAGACCAGGAGGTCGCGGGTTCAACCCCCGCCGAGGTCGGCAACATTCTTTCGTGGAGATTGATCATGAAATATTTTCTACGGTCATTCTCTCCCTTCCGCTGATTCAAGAAGGGCAGTTGTCAGTTTCTGGCGAAAGAATGTGCACAGTACTGGTTAACCGCTTAGAGGACTAAGCCTGCCCAGTAAACGTGTGGTTAGGTAAACTGACCGCGCTCGACATGACCCCATTGGGTTGACTGGGCCGTAAAACCTCAACACAAACAAACAAACAGAGCGCTTCGTAGCGCTTTGCTATGCAACGGTACGTTACCAAAAAGCGCTTTGTGGCGCTTCGTAACTGTGTTTGGAGCTGACTCGCTGTCTGAAACAGAACGTTGCATAGCAACTAGACAAAACAAAATGGCGGCGCCCGACGTAGTCAGTGCCCGTTTTAAGAAATTAAATGTTTTTGTTGTTGTTGTTGTTCTTGGACGAAGTGCATTGTGCATGAATGACTATAGAACACAAAACCAATCTCTGAAGCAAGCACCGATAGCTTTTTACGAGAAATTCCCAGTGTGAAAATCGTGTCATTTTGGCAGACATTTTAAAAAGCGCTCCTATCAAACGGACCGTTGCATAGCAATAACAAATCGCTACAGAGCGCTATATGAAAGCGCTTTCCTTATGCAACTCACCCCAGATTTACCTAGGAGACTTCTTTTCTCTGATAACACTGGTTCCCTACACAATAGTCAAATAGTCTATAACCATAAAATCATTTTTTTTTAAATATAGGAAACCATTTAAAACGTGTAATTTGATTAACTTTTCTGCAACGCCACAAAAAGTGGCGAGGGTATTATGTTATACCGTCGAAATTTTGTGTATCCGCCCGGCTGTCTGTCCGTCCGTCAGCGCTTCCATCATTTGTGTCCGCTCCATAACTCTGATACCGTCGGAAATATTTTCACGAAATCTCACACAAATGTAAAGCACTATGAGACGACGTGCAGAGCACACGAGTCGTAACTCTGGTTTGCATACTTTTGGAATTATTACCATATACTTGTGTCCGCTCTGTAAGCTGAAAACCGTTCGAGATTTTATTATAAAATTTCTCACAAAAGTAAAATACCACAACACAAAAGCTAACTCTAACCTATTTTTGGAGTTACGGCCCTTTGAACTTAGTAGATATTGAAAATAGCCAGTTCAGTTGATATTGAAAATAGCCATTTCAGTAGATATTGAAAATCGCCATTTATTTATTTAAGTTATGCCTACTTATTATGCTTTTTATCACGAAAACGTGCCTATATAATTTTGATCCCCTTTAACCCCACTTTTATATAGTAAAATTTACAGGGTTTACAGGGGTATATATTATTTTTCTTGTTTCTGCTCAAAAACATGGATTGTGGGTACTCGTTAGCACCGTCCCACCGAGGCGGTTCTAACGAGTACCCACAATCTATGTTTTGAGCAGAAATATGAAAAATATGATTTTTTTTTTTTTTATCTGAATTTTTTTCAGTTTTTGGAAGTGAAATTTTCTATATATTGGAATAGGCATGTTTTCGTAATGGCCTACCGTGTACCTACCTTGTGCTACCTTGTACTACCTTACGGTACTTTGCGGTATTTAGTAGATCCGATTGAAAATAGCCATTTCTACTGTGTACTCGTGTTTGCTCTGTATCTTGAAAACCGTTTCAGATATTTTACTGACTTAACATAAATGCAAAGCACTCCGGTAAAGCATAATGGGATCACGAGAAAAGATGCAGAGCACAAGAACCGTAACTCTGATTAACCTACCTTTAGAGTTATGGTCCTTTGAACTTTGAAAATAGTGATTTCTGTAATATATTTGTGTCCACTCTGTAACTTGAAAACTGTACGAGGTAATTTTATGGTAAGCTGTTGTATAGGGTGTACTCGGGTTAAACACGACACTGCGCCATATATGGTAAGCGTCAGTTTGTCACTCGCCGGAAATGGTCATAATACCAAATCTGGTAGGTGGGTATGCAGGGGAATAGTCTGGGATATGGCATTATATGTGGTCGGTGGGTCCAAACTGATAATTCACGGTACCAAAGTTGATCAGCTAATAACATACAGACGGAAATGCAGACGTGATGGACACACGGGCATAATAACGAAACCATCTGGAGTAATGCCTTGTACAAACAGGGCACTCCTGTAGATCGTATAGAAAGCTTCGATCGCTTAAGTTTTACTGCTGC
Source organism: Anodontia alba (assembly GCA_964016985.1). NCBI lineage: Eukaryota > Metazoa > Mollusca > Bivalvia > Lucinida > Lucinidae > Anodontia > Anodontia alba. The sequence continues at coordinate 50,181,128 of OZ024836.1, forward strand.
CACATAAAGAAACAAGCCAATTATGAATTAAATATATTTCTTTTTACGTCTCCAACTTTGAAAAAAGTTGGGAGGAGGGGATATCATTTCTGGCTTGTCCGTTCGTTCGTTTGTAATTACGTTCGTCACGCTTTCTGGTGCATAACATAACTTTAGAAACATGTAAGCTAATGGTTTGAAATTTCATGTATGGATTCCTCGAGAAAAAAAAGTGACCCGTATTTTTTTCTTATATGAATTATCTTCCATTTTAGAGTTATTCCCTTAAAATAAAATAACACTGAATTAACTCTCGTTAGCAAGATATCTTAACAAGTATTTGAGCTAGAGCCTTGATATTTGGTATACTGATTGGGACTTAGAAGATCACCTGATTAAACTTTCAGTCAGTTTAATGAAATTTTGTTGGAGTTATGGCCCTTTGCAATTTCTGGCTATTTAATCTTGTTGCTTTCATGTGCATAGCATAACTTTAGAACCATGTATGCTAATGTTTTGAAAATTCACATATGGATTCCTCATGAAAATATAAGTGACCTGTATTTCTTTTCTCATCCGAATTATCTCCCATTTTAGAGAAATTGTCCTTTTAATAAAATAACACTGAATTCTCGTTAGCAAGATATCTCAAAAAGTTTTTAAGCTAGAGTCTTGATATTTGGTATGCTGATTGGGACTGAAAAGGAGATTACCTGATTAAATTTTCAACCAATTTAATGACATTTTCTTGGAGTTATGGCCCAATTTTTTGGCTCTCTGTTGCTTTCATGTGCATACAATAAGTTTAGAAGCGTGTACTATGCTAATGTTTTTGAAATTTCATATATGGATTCCTCATGAAAAAAATAGGTGACCCGTATTTTTTTTCTTACCTGAATATTCTCCCATTTCAGAGTTATTTCCCTTGTAACAAAATAACATTGAAATCTCGTTAGCAAGATATCTAAAAAAGTATTTGAGCTAGAGCCTTGGTATTTAATATACTGATTGGGACTGAGGAGTAGATCACCTGATTAAATTTTCAGCCAGTTTTTTTTTTTTTTTTTTTTTTTGTGTGTGTTGAGGTTTTACGGCCCAGTCAACCCAGTGAGGTCATGTCGAGCGCGGTCAGTTTACCTAACGACACATTTACTGGGCAGGCTTAGTCCTCTAAGCGGTTAACCAGTATTGTGCACATTCTTTCGCCAGAAACTGACAACTGCCCTTCTTGAATCAGCAGAAGGGTTCAGCCAGTTTAATGTAAGTTTGTTGGAGTTCTGGCCCTTTGCAATTTTCGGCCATTTGTTGGTTTATTGTGCATAGCAGGAGTTTAGAACCATGTATGCTAATGTTTTGAAATTTCATATATGGATTCCTCATGAAAATATAGGTGACCCCTATTTTTTTTTCTTATCCGAATCATCACCAATTTTAGAGTGATTTCCCTTTTAATAAAAAAACGTTGAAATCTCGTATGTTTGTACTGTTATTACAAATGGGCAAGCAGTATATAGCCGGCCTCGGTGGCTCAGTTGGATGCGCCGTCCGATTAGAGACCAGGAGGTCGCGGGTTCGACCCCGCCGAGGTCGGCAACATTCTTTCGTGGAGATTGATCATGAAATATTTTCTACAGTCATTCTCTCCCTTCCGCTGATTCAAGAAGGGCAGTTGTCAGATTCTGGCGAAAGAATGTGCATAATACTGGTTAACCGCTTAGAGGACTAAGCCTGCCCAGTAAACATGTGGTTATGTAAACTGACCGCGCTCGACATGACCCCATTGGGTTGACTGGGCCGTAAAACCTCAACACAAACAAAGCAGCAGGTTGAGAACAAAGCCTTGGTGAACACGTACCTTCACTTCAAACTCTTTACTGTACCCATCTCTAACATGGACACAAACCATGGTATATAAATGCAAACTGTGAATGCACACCACAGCCTGTCTGGGTCCCGCACGGTGGAGGGGTGCGGCATGTGAAGTACATGTAGGCAGGACATATATACCCCCATCCCCCCCTCCCCTACGTAGACGGGCTGTAGCCCCCTCCACCATTGTTCATTCAGATCCTAAACTAAGATTGAAAAAAAGGTCATGCAAGACACAGCTTACCATGTTGGTCGAGGACCTTGCAAGGAATTTGAGTGCAGGCAAGCAAACTGATCTGATACTGTTAGATTTTTCAAAGTAAATCACACCAAACTCCTTTGGAAGTTCCTACAGTATGGAATCAGGGGAACCGCTCTATCCTGGATCCGTGTCTTCCTTGGGAACCAGTCACAGACGGTGGTTCTTGGTGGCGAGCAATTTGAATCGGTCCCCCAGGGTTCAGTGTTAGGACCGATCCAGTTTCTTGTTTAAATCAGTGGCTGCCGTTTGAGCTGTTATCACAGGTACGTCTCTGTGCAGATGACAAGGCTATAGCTTGTCACTTGGAGGTACGGAAGATGGAAAAGTGCTACAAACAGACCTATGTGGGAGCAGCGGTAGGACATATTCAAACCCTCAAAGTACCAGGTAGTATGGTTGACAACAGCCAAGGGCAAAATTAACGCATTGTATACCTTACATACCGCGCTCAACATGACCCCATTGGGTTGACTAGGTCGTAAAACCACAGCAGAAACAAAACATCTCACATGGTCAGGTCCTGGAGGTTGTCACAAATGCAAAGTACTGGAGAGTTGACATGAAGAAGGCAACTTGCAGAACACGTGAAGTGTAACTCTGGTTTGCCTACTTAAGGAGTAATTGCCATTTGAACAGTTGACATAGCCATTTCTACCATGTACTCGTGTCCGCTCTAGCTGTAATTGGAAAACCATTCGAGATAGTATTATGACATTTCTCACAAATGTAAAGCACCGTGAGACAACAAGCGCAGAACACACAAAACAACAAAAAATCGTAACTCTGACTAACCTCTGTACACTTTACCACAAGCTCAACAAACTCCCTTAAGCCAAGGTTAATAGAAATAGCTCAGTGGCATTTTCAGAATTAGAGATGACTCATTCTGCTGGCCAGTGTAGTTTGTGTTATATAGTATATGGGTTGGTTGGGTGTGAGAAAGGTGTCAGGTGTCTAATGTCACCTGGGCTTCCAAATGATTTTGGTTTCCAGTTGGACTAGGCCTCTGTCGTTTTAGCAGGCAAGGGTAGAGGGGAGATGTTTTTATTTCTTCTGTTTCTTCACTTTTATTCCTGTTCCTCATTCTTCCCTGTCCCTTTCTATCATTACCTCTACTATCTCTTCTATCTGTTTTCTCCCTTTCTCTGGGGGACGACACAAAATGAACCACAAGGGTTGACATGCCGTTAAACACCAACACAATCTGACTAACCTACTAACCCCACCCCCGCCCCCTCCGCTCACAGTTTCAATTATGAATGTTCTCTTGCAGCTTTAGGTCCACATCACCTATTGTTTTTATTTTGTTTTTTTAGTGAACTTGTTGTTGTTGTCGTTGTTGTTTGTTGTTGTTTTTTTTTTTTTGTTTTTTTTTTTTCAGTGAGCTAACTTGGTTTCTCTGTAGACGCCAAAGAAAGGTTCCAGTTGAGAAAACCGAAGGTCTGAGACATGTTAACCCCAATCCAAGAAGAAAAGGTGAGGCTGAGATCATGACAAATCTTAATTGATAATGAAGTTAAGCCCAGAAACATTCTTCCAACAATGAATGCAAACAAGCATACATGCCATAAGCTGTGGACTTGAACCTGTGAGATAAGGCAACATTTTAAGGGAGATTTGACAAAATTCTGTGAGATTTTCTTAAACATCACTTTGGGAGCTCCCTCCAATATTGTCTAAAGTCTTTTTTTCATGTAAGAAGCATGTGATTAATGTTTATTTCTTCACAAAATCTGTTGTAAAATGGTCCAAAAATTCTGAGATTTGAATTTTTATGGGAATTGCCTTCCCGATTGGGCAAATTCTGTCTCACAGTGTGAGATATGGCATGTATATATGAACAAAGGGCTCTAAAACGTGTGTATAACTATAGAATCTGTCCGCACCTAAAGTTAGGTTAGGGTTTAGGATTTACCCTAACTTTCAATGCATACACCAGTGACTTGTAAGATTTTGTCACTATACACTTGGAAAAGCAAAATGTGACCATTTTAGGCGGCAGACAGATTCTCTAGCCATTCCAGTCTTGGACCCAATATAAACAGTATTATTAGGTCCGATTTCCAATCTATGTTTAAAATCCTGTACATTTGTAGAAGTTCAGTTAGTAGAGACTGCACATTTGGTTTTAGAGGTTTATTCACACATATGACGTTCCCAACATCAGTGCATGGCGGGATATACAAATGACAAAACAAAACAAAACAAAAAAAAAAAAAAAAAAAAAAAAAAAACTGACAAATTTATTCCATGCCAAATCAATTTACATTTAGGAAATTAAGAGGAATTGATCCACTTTCTGTAAAGGGGTCTACTCATATCTTGGAAAGTTTCTTTTTAGAGAAGAGCCCTTTTCAGAAGGGACTTGATGTGTAGAAAAGCACACAGAAAGTCACGTCTCAAAAATGGCAGAGAATCTACTGTAATACATTTTGCCACATGGCTTTGGTTAATGCATTGTAAACTAGAAATTGTCAGAGTTACATTTAAGTAATAAACAGTATTGCCAAGGCCAAAGAAAGGTTACTAGATTCTCAGACACTTTTTCCATAAAATAGATACGTGCAGGTGGCTTATTAGCTCACCTGAGCTCTGCTACGTCCTTGGCTCCATTGACTGTCAGGCCCATATATTCTTCTTCAAAATTAAGAACTGCGCAAATGATATTTCATTAGTTGCGATGATAGGATTGGTAAAATGTTGCATAACATCTGCATGTCTGCAGTGGCTATGTCACTCAGGTGAGCGAACCGTGGTTCGTGGGCCTCTTGTTATTTTTACTTTTATTTTCCGGTTGGGTACATTCTTGGACATTTGAGGATTTGTTTGGCTGAGCAAAATGGCGACCGGAAGTATCTAAAATCTATCTATCCATCTGCGAGTTTAAAGATTCAAACAACATAAACAGATCGTAATTTACCGATTTTCTTTGCAAGTAAGTAAGAATACCATAGGTTTGTTGTCTAGATTGCAATTTGATTAGAAATGATTCCCAGATAAGCGAGTAAAATCTAGTGTCATGTATTTTCGTGGTTCGGAAAAAACTCCATTGAAAAAATTATATATGCGGGACGTTTTGGACAGACGCGGCGGTGCCTGAGAATTTTATACTTTTTATCAACCGAGGTATAGGTTCGGGGATATAGTGATCAGCGTGCCGTCTATCTGTCCGTCCGTTCATGGACGCATCATTGTGCGCTCCATTACTTTGATAGACATATTTTGATAATGTTTGGTAGGACTGTAGAGAAGGATCAGTAGGGTTGTCATGCGCAAGAGAGACAACTCTCACTATCTTTTGATACCCGGCCACATAATAGTGTTGGTGGTCCGTGAGTCCGCCCATATGTCCATCCGTCCGTCCGTTTTTTCGTTTTCCGGATTATGAGTAAACATGAATGGATTTTCACCAAACTTGGTATATGCATTGATATTGTGGAGATCTGGTTTGGAATTGCTAATGGGCAAATTTCATCAATTTTTGACAGTTATCTTCCAAGACACGCCCATATTTTTGTTTCCGGATGATAACTTGAGTAAACATCAATGGATTTTCACCAAACTTGGTACGTGCATTGATATTGTGGAGATCTGGTTTGGGATTGCTAATGGGCAAATTTAGTCAATTTTTGATGGAGTTATCTGCCCGAGACACGCAAAGATTTTTCGTTTCTGGACTATAACTTGAGTAAATAACAAGGGATTTTCACCAAACTTGCTATATGCATTGACATTAAGAAGATCTGGTTTGGGATTGCTAATGGGCAAATTTTGTCACATTTTTACCGAGTTATCTGCCCGAGACAAGCCCATATTTTTGTTTCTGGATCATAACTTGAGTGAATAACAAGGGATTTTCATCAAACTTGCTATATGCATTGACATTAAGGAGATCTGGTTTGGGATTGCCAATGGGCAAATTTCGTAAAATGTTTACAGAGTTATCTGCCCTAGACACGTCCATATTTTCGTTTCCAGATGATAACTTCAGTGTATAACAAGGGATTTTAACCAAACTTGCTATATGTATTGACAGTAAGGAGATCAGGTTTGGAATTGCTAATGGGCAAATTTTGTCAAATTTTTACCGAGCTGTCTGCCCGAGACATGTCCATATTTTCATTTCTGCATGATAACGAGTAAATAACAAGGCCTTTTAACCAAACTTGCTATATGCATTGATATTATCAAGATCTGCTTTAGGATTGTTATCTGTCCGTTGATATTATCAAGATCTGGTTTAGGATTGTTATCTGTCCCTCCATCATTTTCTTTCCTGACATTTTTGCAACGATAACTTTAATACATAAACAAATAATTGCTATGGCGGGGTATTATGCTTGCGGTGCTTTTATTTATGTACGCATCTCCCCTTAAAAACACATATTCTCTGCCTCTTGGGTGGGGTGGTCTATCGTGATTGCATGCAATATACAGCCCTGATAGTGATGGCTCACATCAAAGGCCGGTCTTATGTAAGTGATTATGAGGGGATTATCACCGTCTAAAGTCAGTTTAGGTGGGGCCAGAAAAGGGAGAAATGATAATCTAATAAAGTGTTCATTGTTTATATCAGTTATATGAATATTTTGATTAGATTATAAATTTTATTTATTTTTTTAAAGAAATATCTAAATTCAATTATGCATTTTGTTTTTACTTTTATGTATTCTTATTGAATTATAAAGTGTTGTCAAAAAAAGAAAAATAATTATAAGACAGATTTGTTAAAAATATATTTCTTTATTTTCTTTTATTCAAAAGGTCAAAATTGTTATCAGAATTGTCAAAAAACAAAACATTTTGAGCTTAAATTAATGATTGAACAACAAAGAAATGCCAGGCATTGTTGTATTTACCAATCTACGAGGGTGAGTCAATAAGTAACCAGCCTATCCCATTTCCGATGGACCGAGATGGTCACGATTTTCATGCTTTGTTTCAATATATGATTTATACATCGGTACAAAATTACACATGTATCGAGTCATTCTTTAATAAGATATTGAATTCAAACATGGCTTAGTGATGCAAAGGCATGCTTTTCATCTAAAGTTGAGTACCATGCTGTAATTCGGTACTTGTATTTAAAAGGTAAAACAGGCAAGGAAGTACACGGCGAGTTAGCCGATGTTTATGGGTCTTCTGCGCCATCTTGTGCTCAGATTAAATTCTGGTAGGAGAATTCAAACACGGTAGAACATCTTTAGAAGATGAAGCCAGGTCTGGATGCCACCGACGAAGAAATGTGTAAGAAAGTTTGGGATCTGGTATACTCCGATAGGCGAATTCAGGTGGAAGAAATATCACAGGCGTTAGGCATTTCACATGGTAGCGTTTCAACAAATACATGATCGTTTAGGTATGCGCAAGCTAACAGCCCGTTGGGTCCCCAAATCCCTTAGTGATGAGCAAATGGCAACCAGAGCATTAGTATGTAGCGCCTTGTTGAAGCGTTTTAAGTCAAAAGATGATTATGTCCCCCCACCATGGGCTCCTTATGAATAGACATATTTTAGCCAAACTTACACAAATATATCATTGGGAGGGGGAAAAATGCTGATTAGATTTTGGTGACCTTGACCTCATTTTCAAGGTCACAGGAGGGCTTATATTGTTGGAAAATGGCTTGTCTTCACCATATCTCTTGAAGGAATAGATAGATTTTAACCAAACTTGCATATCTATATTGCTGGGACATGTAAAAGAACTGATTAGATTTTGGTGACCTTGACCCCATTTTCAAGTCTACTGGAGGGCTTATATTGTTGGAAAATGGCTTGTCTGCACCCTATCTCTTGTAGGAATGAACAGATTTTGACCAAACTTGCACATCTACAATGCTGGGACATGTAAAAGAACTGATTAGATTTTGGTGACCTTGACCCCATTTTCAAGGTCACAGGAGGGCTTAGATTGTTGGAAAATGGCTTGTTCGCACCCTATCTCTTGTAGGAATAAATAGATTTTGACCAAACTTGCACATCTACAATGCTGGGACATGTAAAAGAACTGATTAGATTTTGGTGACCTTGATCCCATTTTCAAGGTAACAGGAGGGCTTAGATTTGTTGGAAAATGGCTTGTCCGCACCCTTTCTCTTGTTGGAATGAACAGATTTTGACCAAACTTGCACTTCTACAATGCTGGGACCTGTAAAACAACTGATTAGATTTTGGTGAACTTGACCCCATTTTCAAGGTCATGGGAGGGCTTAGATTGTTGGAAAATCGCTTGTCTGCACCCTATCTCCTAAAAGAATGAATGGATTTTGACCAAACTTCTACATCTTAATTGTTGAGACATGGAAAAGAACTGGTCAGATTTTGATGACCTTGACCCCATTTTCAAGTCACACTAAGGCTTAGATTGGTGGAAAATGGCTTGTCTGCACCTTGTCTCCTGAAGGAGTGCACAGATTTCGATCAGACTTGCACAGCTATATTTTTGGGACACAAAAAAAGAACTGATTAGATTTTGGTGACCTTGACTCCATTTTCAAGGTCACACTAGGGCTTAGATTGTTGGAAAATGGCTTGTCTGCACTGTATCTCTTGAAGGAATGGATGGATTTTAACTATTGCACAGCCAAATTGTTGTGGAATGGAAAATAACTAATTTTATTTTGGTGACCTTGACCCCATTTTCAAGGTCGCAGGAGGGCTCAGATTGTTGGATAATGGCTTGTCTGCACGCTATCTCGTTTCCGGACTATAACTTGAGTAAAATAACAAGGGATTTTCACCAAACTTGCTATATGCATTGACATTAAGGAGATCTGGTTTGGGATTGCTAATGGGCAAATTTCGTCATATTTTTATGGAGTTATCTGCCCGTGACACGCCCATATTTTCGTTTCTGGATCATAACTTGAGTAAATAAGAAGGGATTTTCATAGAACTTGCTATATGCATTGACATTAAGGAGATCTGGTTTGGGATTGCTAATGGGCAAATTTCATCAAATTCTTATTGAGTTATCTACCCGAGACATGCCCATATTTTCGTTTCCGGATGATAACTTTAATAAATAACAAGGGATTTTAACCAAACTTGCTATATGTATTGACAGTAAGGAGATCAGGTTTGGAATTGCTAATGGGCAAATTTTGTCAAATTTTTAGGGTTATCTGCCCAAGACACGTCCATATTTTCATTTCTGCATGATAACTTGAGTAAATAACAAGGCCTTTTAACCAAACTTGCTATATGCATTGATATTATCAAGATCTGCTTTAGGATTGTTATCTTTTATTGCATGAAAATATGAATTGGCATTTCATGTATACAGTAGAATTCTCTTATTAAGATCACCCTTGGTACTGCCTAAGAGTGGTCTTCTTAATGAGGTGGTCTTAACCCTTGTCATGCTGAATAAATTAAGATGCCGCTGTAACACAGTGCTCAGTGGTTCTTGTTTGTATTTTGTAAATGTATGCTAATTGTTGTATGCAGATGAGACAACAGTCCAGTATATTTCTTAAAGATAGAGCGTAAAAGTGTGCAGATAAAACAATTAGGACGTGTATGTAACTGGCCTCTTGAGTCGCACAGTTAATAATATTGGTGACCGGCCCAGAGTGGTATGATGTCAAGTTGAAAGGATGAAACTTGGCTTAATTACCAATTAATGAGTTTACAAGTGCATCAACAAGTATTGGCGATGTCAGGAGGACGGTTCATGACATGTACTGTGCATTTTCCGAATGTTGAAGGCATTTATATACTGAGCATGTTTTCTCGTTCCTCAGTCAGTGTTCAATCAGTGTTTCAGCAAGCAACTAGTCTGCTACTAGACGCATTATACATAGTCTTTCTGATTTGGGTCGGTGTTATTTTGCCGAGGACTGTGCGACAAAAGTTGGACTGGTAGCAGTGCAGGATCTGAAGAACAGGAGAAGAACTAAGGTAAGTGTCTTTTTTATTATTAGCACACCAGAGCGGAAGGCTCCGAGGGAGCTTATAAGATAGGCAGTTGTCCGTCATCGTCTGACGTCCTATGTTTGGCATCAAAATTTTCAAACAATGTCTCCTCTGAAGCCACTGGGCCAATTGAGCCCGAATTTCATCTGTAGCATCCTTGGGCTGGGGGATTGAAAGTTTGTTTTTTATGAAAATCAGCCATCAAGTTTTGGTTGCTATGGCATCTTATAGTTGCCGTAGACTTATAATGGGAAAATAGTAAAAAAAAAAAAAAAGCATTTGTTATTAAAGACACATTTTTTTCCTTCTTTGGCTAGATCCCCCGCTCATGATCAGCCCTAATATACAGTTCTGATAACAGAGCGCACATCAAAGGCTTATCTTATCAAAGTAATAATTATGGGGTCATTTTAAGGATGTTAAGTCTCTTTAGGTAGGGGTGGTCGGGTGGTGCGAAGGTGCTGTGTATCTTATATCACCGGGGTGTCCAGCTGATATTGGCTTACAGTTGGGCAAGGCCTGCTATCCTTGTAGTGGGTAAGGGTAGAGGGGGAATGTTTTTATTTCTTCTGTTTCTTCACTGTCATTCCTGTTCCTCTTTCTTCCCTGTCCCTCTCTTTTATCTCTTCTACTGTCTCTTCTATCTCTTTTCTCCCTTTCTCTGGGAGACGACACAAAATGACCCTCAAGGGTTGACGTGTCGTTAAACCCCAACACAATCAAAAAAGTCTCTTTAGGTGGGGCTTTATAAGGGGTAATTCATATAATTGAGAAGTATTTAATATGTTGCTTTAGAACCAAATAAATTCATTTACTTTTGCATTTAATTTGTTGATATGTGTTGTATCTATTTATTTATTTATTTATTGATAGTTTTTCAAAAACTATGAAAGTGTTGTTTTTTCTTGCATTTTGAAAAAAATACAAATAAACTAAACTAGAAATATAAAATTGAACGGGTTTTTTTTTGTAATTTATTTATTTATTTATTTATTTATTTGTTGTTTTTTTTTTAAGTAAATAAGAACACTTCAAAAACTGAATCCTTATCCAACTGATGGAGCACTATATAATAAATCTGGTAGGAAATTTGAAAAATAATTGTATCCAAAAATGTGAATATTTATTTTCTGCTATCACACAAACTGAATTTTCTGAAACAGTTATTTCTACAAACTAGTCTGTATGTTTAGTGAAGATTCAGATCAGCCTGCACATCTGCACAGTCTGATCAGTCTTTACCACACACTCTTTAAGATATACTGCTTCTTCATCCAAATAGCAGACTGATCAGGCTGCAGAGATGTGCAGACTGGTCCGAGTCTTCACTGTAGAAATTGTGATTTGTTTCTTTAGTACCTGTCAAAAACTGAAATTCTTTTTCAGTTGTATATTGCATTTTTAAGACACAACATGTCTTCCAGTACTTTCAATAATCTGTCATTATTTACTAAAAGCAGAAGGGCATTATTATTACACATTGAACTGCTGGGAAAGAAAGAAGAAAGAAAAATATAGAAATATTTTTTCTTATTTTTTTTCGAAAAATAGGATTTGACATTTCATGCAAATTGTATCCCTCAGAGACCATTCGCATGAAATGTAAAATCCTATTTTACGGGAAAAATAAGAAAAAATCAATTTGTCTTCTGCTGAATCTGCCCATAGAGTGGTGAATAATAGTTCTCAATGTCTGTGTGGTAAAAAAAAGTGCTACAAAATTATGCTTTTCCTGAACAATGGATTTATTTATTTCACCCTTTCCAGTGATTATCTTTTGACGAAGCTACTGAAATAGTGTTACTGGAAATTTATGCAAATAAGAAACAGATAAGAGGGCATTTGACAACATAGAGGCATAAGTATCAATATTTCTCAATAAAACATGATGTGGGTATTCATTAGAGCTGCCTTGGAGTGGCAATTCTGGGCCCACTTGTTCAAAGCGTCGTTAGCTTAACGAGCTAGTTAAGGGTCATTTCGTTAACTGTTTTAGCAGATTCAATATACAATATTCTGATATTTTTTGCTGAAAAAATGTGAGTAGCTTTTGCACTGCAAAAGCTACTCACATTTTTTCAGAAAAAAATTTCAGCATATTTGCGTATCACTCGATGTAAATTTTAACGAATCGTTAACTAACGACGTCGTTAGCTTTGAACAACTGGGCCCTGATGAATAACAACCAGCTATATTTTATTGAATAAAAAGAAAAAAACAACATCATATTAGCACCTAGTCTGGTCCCAGACCCTTTCTTTATTTTTCTTTTCTTTCTTTTTCTTTTTTTTTTTTTGAGGGGACACAACACTTGTATAGCTTGTAGAATTTTTGTTTACTTCAGTCCCTTGGCTAGTTTTTATGAATCAGGCGGATTAAAGATGATTTCTAAAGGGGTTCAGTTTGATCAAATTTCCATTCTTACTCTATGTATTCGGACAGACAGACCTGAGCAAACAGTGTAGACCCAGATCAGACGCCGCAGAACACATTCAAACATTCACAGAATAGGTTATGTATTTAACTCCTCAAGAATTGGAGTTTACATGCCTGTCATCACGATCGGCAAAATCTGACCGACTTGCACGTCTTATTGACTTAAAAGTGTTTTCCAAATTTCCATGTTCCCTGTTCCCCCTAACTAGTTTCATTCCTTCTTTCTCTGCTGCATCTGATCTGAGTCTAAGTTTGCATAGGCCTATCTGCCCCAATACTTAGGTTCTGTTTTTAATACATGCCAGTTTCATATGAATTTCTGATGAAAAAAAAATGCTTTATAGTTTAACGAACATAAGTGTGTTTTTCTCTCTAAGCGCTTTCCGCCACAATTTCTTGTGATGTTACTGTTACGAGCATGCAGTTTCTTCATGCAGGACAAGAGAATATGACTGCTGCATTTTCTGGGTATTCTCATATATATTTTTATGCCCCCACATCGGATGATGCCGGGGGCATATAGTTTTTAGGTTTTCCATATGTACGTACGTACGTGGTCCTGCTAGACTCGAGGCATTTGTACCGGGTAGAATTTTGCAGTTTTATAGTCAGGTACCCAACAGCTGAGGCATCCGTGTACTGTGGACACATTTCTAGTTTGTAATCTATACTGGAAATGAGACTGTCCCAGAATTGCATGTCGTCGCCCGGTGGCGTATCTGAGCAGACCCATGGGAATCTACATGTACGTAGGGATTACTAAATACATGTAGGTTCTGCAGAAACATGAATAGCCGTTTTGATGTGCAAACTGCTATCTCGCAAAGGTACTGTTTTGCTCTTTTCCCAGAAAAATGATAATTTGCATACGGCACTCGAGTTAATTGTCTCCTCTAATGGAGATAATGACCATCTATCAGATCGCAAATCTGTTGGGGAAAAAAAAAACAAACAAAAAAAAAAACAACAAGTTAGTTAATTTTCATAGAAGGTGAAAAAAATCAACAGCAAGTGAGGCAAATATAAGAACGTGCACGAGTTGCATAGAACAAAAAACAAAAAAAAAAAAAAAGGAAAAGAAACAAGGGACAACCAAGATACATCCAAATTTGTCCTATATACAGACCTGAGCAAACCATGTGGACATGTTTTCAAAGGCAACACTTCAAAAACAATTTGCAGGGCCCAATTGTTCAAAGCTAACGACGTCGTTAACGATTCGTTAAAATTTAGATCGAGTGATACGCAAATAATGCTGAAATTTTTTGATGAAAAAATATCAGAATATTGTATATTGAATTCGTTAAAACAGTTAACGAAATGACCCTTAACAAGCTTGTTAAGCTAACAACACTTTGAACAACTGGGCCCAGATTATTTGCTGTTATAAGTTAAAAGACTTTCCCTTTTCCTATCTGTTGACATATCTTAATTAATTAAGCCACAATTAATGTCATCAGTAGGTGTCTTTCACAGGTATTCCTTTATTTTTCATGGGTATTCCGGTATTGCGGTAAGTCGTGTGACCCGCCTCGGCGCGTCGGACTAGAGACCAGGAGGTCATTTTTCAGTATATAGACAGTGGTTACTGTAATGTTACTGCTATTACTATTTATTAGTAATAGATGGCTTCAGTAATACGGAACTATAGTTTGTGATATATGTTTTATTTACAAGTTAAACATGTATACGGCAAAGCGTCCGGAACATAAGGAAGTTCTAAAAGTATCTCAGAGGCATGGTCAGCCGGCCTTCTTGGTGGTCTCAGTTATATACCTGGGAAAAGATAAAACTAAATGTTTCTCAAGATGCCAGAGCCAGTGGCTGTCAGTGTCAATAACACATCATCTCCCTTTCCAGCTGAGCAGACTTGATAAATGCTCGTGATGTTTATGTTGGGTTTCAAGTGGCATATAAGAAGATGGCTATGAAGTAAAGTCTTAGAAGGTTAGTGATGCCCCTGTTCTGATTGGTTAAAATTTTGTCTGCCAGCAAGCAGCAATCTAGTCTTGAATAAACAGTTAATGTCATTCTGTTATGCCCATGATTATTGCCAGATGCACAAAGGTGATGCTAGTGAAAAAGTGTTAGTTTTGCGTGAAAAGGCATTTTTCTGCCATGTATGACCAAACTGTGATCGTCAAAAGAACTTTGATTCGTTCAAGGTGTTATTACTGTCTCCAAGCAGAGACATAAAATTTATCAAACTGGATTACATGTATAAATCTGAATAAACAGGCTGATCAGAGCATGACATGTATTGAAAAGGGGAATAGTTACCTTTAGTGCATGTATGCTAACTGATAGGGGCCCAAAATATATAATAGCCATGAATGACAGATTAATGTTTCTTCTGAAAACAAATCATTGCAGATAGCTACTTTCACTGCATTTTACTGTTAGTTTCAAAGCCAATGAACAGGCTTCAGAAGATATTCTCTCACTAACCAGCTGGTCTCTTTGGTTATTGAGAGACTTGGTAGCCCTCTTCTTATATGCCACTTGTGGGTTTTTATTAGCCATATCCTATTAAGTTCCAAGGCGTGTACTATAAACATATTCAAGCAAGTTCACCTGCTGATAAACCAATTAATCAATAGGTCAGTCTCTCTGGAGGCTTTACGCATCTTCCAGATTTGGTAACATAGTAATTTTGACCTCCAGTGTCCTGAGAATTCTCATGGTTTTCAGCGTTTTTCTCTGAATTATCCCACAATTTATCAGGTGATTTGGGGGCTGTCTCAAAGCATCCTTGGTTTTGGCCATTGGTATCAGATTTATTTTCTTCGGGCAGTGCCGATAGAAACCACCTGTTGCGTCTTATAATACCTTGGTCAGTCTGTACATGATAGCTATCGCGGAAATTTGCTTTTAGATTGTACAATACCTGTCTTCCTTTGATCTTTCACCTACACATTCTGATTTGTGCGGAGAGGCAGCAATGACAGCGCACGATGCCATCTGTTGTAATATTGTTTTTGTTTGTGTTTGATATTTTTCTCGCGCAATGCGACTTTCCTCAGGTCAGGCCACTTAGGGTCAAGCAGTTTCGACTGAACTGGTAACGCTGTTCTTAACTTAATGCCCATTAGTAGCTCTGCCGGACTAAATCCATTATGGAGCGGCGTTGTCCTGTATGCTAGCAAAGCAAGATACGGATTGTCAGCTTTCTTAAGCATGTCCTTTATTGTACCTAAATGGCGTTCAATAATCCCGTTACTTTGAGCCATTTTCGGACTACTTATAACAATGTCGAATTCTTTAAAGGCACTAGATGTGAAATATGCACCACCATCTGAATGGAAGTACTCGCAAATACCGTGACGCGCCGTAATTGATTTTAGATGGTTATAACTGAACCTGACGTTTGGCTGTACAGTTTAGCTATTTCTACGTATCTGGAAAAGTAGTCCATGACTAGCAGATAATTAGTGCCATTAAGCTGAAATAAGTTTGCTCCTATTCTCTGCCACGGGCGTGTGGGGAACTCTATTGGTTTTAACGGCTCAGCATGATCTTTTAATTGTTCTATGCATTTTTGACTTGGTTTTACCATGTTTTCAAGCTGTGTGCTTAAGCCCAGCCACCAAACTGACGACTTCGCACGCTCCCTACATTTTACAATTCCGTGGTGCCCTTCATGAATTTTCTCTAAAATTTCCCCATGTAAAATCTCAGGGATAACTAATCTAATTCCCTTGAGTAAGAGACCCTCCTGTACCGTAAACTCACCCCTAAATGCCCAGTGAGGCTGCAAAGTTTCATTTAATGCTGATTTTTCAGGCCAGCCTTTCCTGCAATATTCAAAATACTAGAGCATATTGGATCTGAGTCATAGTGATACTTGACCTGGTCTTACCTTGAGTGGGAAGCCGGTAGACCGCTTATCACCGTATGAACAAATGCCTGAGTTTGTAATTGCAGATCTGAATAAGATTCTTCTGTATGGCTCAAAGGGGCCCGACTAAGGGTATCGGCTGAATAAAGGTTTTTCCCAGACGTATGCGATATGGTGTAATGAAAAAAAGGTAAGAGAAAAGTCCAGGGAGTGCCACAATCACAAACCGCAGCCCTTCCCAGACCCCAAGAGGAACGACAAATCTAAACAAGCACAAACCGAACAAACGTACGAAAAACACTAAGATTAGCTCTCTCTTCCCCAAGCGAGGTAATCGCAATACTAAAAGGACTGAAAAACACAAGAACAAAATGACACACTGAAAGACATACAACAAATCGCCTCTTAGAATAAACCACAAAGCAACAAAGAGTAAGACTAACACCGGGACCACCGCTTTAGAACTGAAATCTCATCAAGCGCATTCTGAAACGCTGTACTCTAGGCGGAATATCGGACAAATCTTTGGTACTAAGAAGGGGAACTAGGGGCTTATGGTCTGTTTCAATGGAAATGACGTGCCTGTCAAATAGTTTGCAAATTTTTCGCATGCCCAGGTCACGGCCAGTGCTTCTTTCTCTATCTGAGCATACCTACATTCAGTGTCACTAAGAGAACGAGGCAAACGCTACAGGCTTCCAAGTTTCGCTGTGCTTCTGTCGAAGCAGGCTGCCAAGACCAAAGGAAGAGCTATCGGCTGAAATTAAGCTTTCCTTATTGGGATCATAGTGGGCCAGCACCGTTTCTGAGCTGATTTCCTGCTTAATTGCATTAAAAGCAGATTCTTGCATCGGTCCCCATGACCATGCATTTTGCTTTTTAAGCAATTCACGTAAAGGTTTGCTTTTCTCTGCAATGACCTTTGAGAATTTGGCTAGTTGATTAACCATACCCAAGAATCTTCTTATGTCAGAAGTATTTTGCGGGGTTGCCATTTCTGTGATAGCACGGCATTTTTCAGGACTCGGCCTTAAACCTTCTTCATCTATCCGGTGACCTAGAAAGGTCAAAGATTGCTGCGCAAACACACACTTACTTTCATTCAGCATGATACCAGCTGATTCCAGCCTTCCTAACACCTACGTCAAACGCTCGTCGTGCTGTTCAAGTGTTTCCCAAGATATCAGACTATCATCAGTTTGGCAGACTACCCCCGGGATGTTTTCTAGCAAAAGTGACATTTTTTTTTTAAAGTACTCACTTGCAGAGGAAATACCCATAGGCAGTCGGTTAAAACAAAACCTACCAAATGGCGTGATAAACGTGGTAAGAAGTCTTGATTCTGGAGCCAGATTGATTTGCCAAAACCAGCAATTTGCATCCAATTTGCTAAAATAACGCCCACCCGCTAGCTTCGACAGAGACTCCTCTTCAGTAGGAAGTGGGTGTTTTTCCCTCATGACACTCTCATTTAATTTGGTGAGATCCACGCAAATTCAGATCTGATCACTGTTAGCTTTGGGGACAGCGACCATACCAGAGCACCACTCTGTAGGCTGGTCTACTTTTGAAATTACCCCTATATCTTGCATTCTCTGTAATTCTGTTTTAACCTTATTCATTAATGGGAAAGAGAGACTGCGGGGCACCGAAAGGGAATGGGGCTGTTCACTGCCGTCAAGTTTGATTTTGTATTCCCAGTTAGTCTTACCTAAACCCTTAAATAGCTTCGGATGTTTCGCTTTATATGTATTTGAGGCGTGTGCAGACGAAAGATTTACCTGGCCAATTATCCGTAAAGACTCTATGGCAGGCCGCCCAAGAAGTGCTAGAGACAATCCCCTAACCACATATACATCCTGAACACTATAACACTTTTTTGTTTCCATCGTACACCGAAATTTTCCAAGTACATCCAGTTTGGATTTTCCCGGACCACACAGAACTTTCTTAGCATTCACTAGTTTAACTCCTGTGAAACGTTCAAAATCCTTATCTGAGATCACAGTCATGTCAGCACCGCTGTCCACCTTGAACTTGATGTTGACCCCATCGATCAGAATGTTGGTGATCTACGGCTTCGCCGCCACTGAGTCGATACTGTCCTCCGACTCGACCAAACCAAGAAATCCCTGATTGCCCTCGTCGTCGCTGTCAAAGTAAACTTAGTTTACCTTGGGCTTTGACAAGCAGACTCTAGCCCAATGACCTTTGACTGAGCATTTGTGACAAATTGCGTCTCTTGCAGGACAATTGTCCCTTGGGTGATTGTCTCTGCCACACCGTTTGCATTATGTTGCTGCTGACTTGTGGTTTTAGTCACAGACTTTTTGTCCCTTTTATTTGACCATTGTGGTTTGGTTTTTACAGCATCCACCGATTCTGACTTATGTCCTCGCAGAACTGCTGCTGTGCCTTGACAGCCTCATGCTGCCTGGCATGTGCTAGGGCTTTCTCCAGCGTCGGTTCCGCGTCGAGCTGAAGCTTCTCTGAAAGTTTATGACATCGGTTATTTCACTGAATAACTTGACAGTCATGTGATAAATTTATTTATTTATTTATTTTTTTAATTCTGAGCATTTAAGGTGAATGGATACACATTCTTGCATTTATGTTTTTTTTTTTTTCTCCCATCTCTGAAGGTGTCTACTATTAAAGAAAAGAATTTGCTAGTAGACCTTGTTTTTGAAGGGGTTCTGTTTGTAGGAAGGCAAACAGGAAGTCACAAAAGTTGTTTTTCTTGTAAAAATGGTGGAAAAATCTTCCAGATGTAACCGTTCCCCTTAAAGGAGCTAAAAGTGCCTTAGATAGTATCTACTTATATAATTCATGCTAATCTCTGCTTAAATACTGTTGGAAAAAGTACCAGAATCTGGTAAAATGATTATCCAGAAAATGAACCCGTGTCCTGCTGAACCCGGATATACCCTGCCTTTGCAGACAGTGTAGAGCCAGATCAGTTGGCTTCTGAAAAAGCCAACTGATCTGGATCTGCACTGTTTGACATTAAGTATGTGAATTTATAGTAACAATCCGGATCAAGTAATCTGATTGGCTGTAAATTGGAAGTGGGTGTGGCATCCTTATTCAGCAGGACAAGGGTTAAATTTTTTTTTCTTTGAAAAAAGGTTTAAAAAAAAAAATAGGATTACAGCAAATTTCTGAGCTGGGGTAATCCTAAACAAACTTTTTTTTTCTTTTTTTTTAGGCCTATGTAGGATACTGTGTTGGAATTGAGGGCAAGGGTATCCAGGAGTTGATGGGCTCCCCCACCAACATGTAGTCTTGCTAAAGGACTTTCATTAAGGCTATTGTTTTGTTGCAGTTTCGTATATGTTTGTTTTGTGCTGTTGGTGCACACGCTGCTTCAGTGTATGTGCCTTCGTTCGTTTTGTAATTGTACCCATCACAGAGCCCCACCCTACAGCTTTAAACTTGGCTTTGGGTATGTTTAGTAAAAATTAAAGCACATGGTAGCTTAGCATAAAATGCCCTTTCCTCTGAAGTTTAATCTTTTTTGCTGTGTTTTATCGCGATAACCTTTTTGATTATCAAAATATGTCAAGCAAGAAAGTTTTAGCTGAGAACCAGTCTGCCAAGTTCTCAGAAAGGTTCCAAACCTGTACCATTACTGTGAAGCACTCCAATTAGGTGAGGATTTTGACAATTTCCTCTTTGCACAACATTTTCTGTTTCCTCAAATCCTGCCTTGATATGCGGTCCTGACATTTGGTCATCTGCTCAGTTTATAAAAGAAGTCTGACCTTTATTATGGGTTGATTTAATAGTTCTAAGTGTGCAAATTGGCAGCAGCTGACTGACTGCATAAAACTGCATAACAATAGACACTGCATTTTTTATTGTACTTACTTTGAATGCACAAAAAGCAGCAGCGGGTTCAAGATCTACAATCTTCACACAGATGAACCGCCAGCATTTATAAATGTTTAACTTGATAATTGTCCTTTCAGTGGAGCACTTTAATAGTAAAGTGCACAAGATTTATCCGTATATGGATATAACTTCAAATCATTAAAGGCAGTTCGGTATTTACATTTCAGTAGTATGAGTGACAGATTCAAACTTAATTTTTGTCGGAAAATTAGCATTTTGGAAAAAAGTTCGTCAGATCAGAGCAAAAGGCAACAAAGTTTGAAACTTGATTCCTTTTGGAAAAAGTTGGCAAAGGCTGACCTCCATAATTTGCTCGCTGAGCATATTTGCTTAAATCAAAATAAAAGAAGTTATCGCAAAAAAATGCGACAAATAAAGATGAAAATTGGAGTTTAGTGGTTTGTCTGCTTGATTTTTTTGCAGGAGCACTTCAGTTGTTGTTGGTGAATCCTTGCAAGTGGCAAATGAAAGTCTTCAAGATGCGAGTTTTCAAGATCTGCTCGGAGATGTGCCTGAGGACCACCCTCACTGTCATGACCTATTTGGGCAGATTACATGTTTAGAAAACCATGTGCAGTGGTTAACATCAAATATTCAACAGGTTTGAAATCTCCAATTAGTATTTGAGAATTGGGCCATTTAGACTGAATATTTTCTGCATTCATCTTAGGATATCTGATTAATTCAATTTTTAATTTACAGTTTTACCTTCACTTCAATTTAGTTTAAATATTTTGTTTTCATTTGAGTTTCACTGAGCTTATTCGGAAATCCAAATGTGTTCCATTGCCCATCTATCAAATCAGGAATGATGGTCTGACTTATCCAAATTTATTAATTTTTTGGACTTAAGGACTCTAGTCCTCATTTTTGGACTCTAGTCCTCATGATTGTGCATTTTGAAATTTACTATCAAGATTCAATCTCTTGTTGTTTAACTGACATTCAACATCAAATTTTCTTTAAGGACCACTATGAGGCTTTGATAGCCGTAACTAGCAATAGCTGATATACATTTCCAGTTTACCTGTACTTCTAGGGCACTGATGAGGCCTTGATGGCTGAAACTAGCTAGTCTGGCCCGAACACCAAATGAATGGCACGATATTGTTTCTGAATACATTCATGGTTCTTAAAGGGCATCCTTTTAAGCCTTATTTGCCTAGAAATAGCTTGACCTTATTAAAAAAAAAAAAAAAAGTATTCAAAAATATCCCCACTGTCAGTGCCTTACATGACCCCATTGGGTTGACTGGGCCATAAAACCTCAACACAAACAAAACAACCAGCAACTTTCATCATAATCCCACCTTAACAATATATGGGACTCAACTATCAGTAGTAGATAAAGCTAAATTTCTAGGCATTATATTTGATAAAAAGCTAAATTTCCTGTCACACATTAAAGTTCTCTGGCACTGTGTACATCTGTAATCAGGGTCCTTTGTCAAGCTCTTGAAACCACTGCATTTCTTGTGCACCCATTGCATATGTCGCCATATGTCGCACTTGAGTGGGCAGCTGTTGCTGCCCACGCAAGTGTGACATATGGCGCATGGCAACTTGTCTGAACTCTGCTGGAGGTCCGTACCACAGATCATGACCTTTATCTTTCCTGCATTTACTCTCAGCCCCTTATCCTCAGTTGCTTCTTTCCAAGTCAAGAACCTCCTGACACATTCCTCGAGTGATTTAGTGTGATAGCATAGAAGTCCTCCCAGGGGACCCAAGAGCTCGTCGGACAAGGCTTCAAGCACAGTGATGAAGAGCAGCAGGCAGACACAATACTGGTTAACCGCTTGGAGGACTAAGCCTGCCCAGTAAACGTGTGGTTAGGTAAACTGACCACGCTCAACATGACCCCATTGGGTTGACTGGGCCGTAAAACCTCAACACAAACAAAGCAGCAGGTTGAGAACAAAGCCTTGGTGAACACGTACCTTCACTTCAAACTCTTTACTGTACCCATCTCCAACATGGACACAGCTCGGCCCATTGGCATACAACCCCTGGACCAGTCCAAATGGATGTTCCAAATTGAAGTATTGAAAACCTGACTTTGATTTTATCGAGATTGAATGAAACATCCATCAGCTGATTATTTTGAATAACTTGCACTTTTACAAGCATTATTGATTTTTATATAGCCGCTGGGTTACTATAATACTTTTATTAGTAGACTTTGTATTGACTGCTTTGCCCCAAAAATTAGTTTGTGTCACTATATTTCAGATATTACATGACCAGGGAAGTTCAGTGCCAAACAAAGGGCTGGTTGGGTGGTGCGAATATGTCGTGTATCTTACGTCACTGGGTGTCCAACTGATATTGGCTGACTGATGGGCAAGGCCTGCTATCCTTTAGCAGGTAAGGGTAGAGGGGGGAATGTTCTTATTTCTTCTGTTTCTTCACTTTCATTCCTTTTCCTTTTTATTCCCTGTCCCTCTCTTTCATCTCTTCTACTATCTCTTCTATCTCTTTTCTGCTTTTTTCTGGGAGACAACACAAAATGACCCACAAGGGTTGACGTGTAGTTGAGCACCAACACAAATCAAAATCAATGCAAAACAATTTTCCTTTCGTGGAGATAGATCATGAAATATTTTCTACGGTCATTCTCTCCCTTCAGCTGATTCAAGAAGGGCAGTTGTCAGTTTCTGGCAAAAGCATGTGCACAATACTGGTTAACCGCTTGGAGGACTAAGCCTGCCCAGTAAACATGTGGTTAGGTAAACTGACCACACTCGACATGATCCCATTGGGTTGACTGGGTCGTAAAACCTCAACACAAACAAACAAACAAATGCAAAACAATTTGTCAAATACAATTAACCCTTAAACTGCCAATCACAACAATTGTTGTCTGCTTTGTCATCTGCTTGTGATTTTAAAAGCTGTTTCTGCAAACAGTTTGGACCCAGATCAGACTGCTCCTAGTCTGATCTGTAAAGGAGCAGTCTGATCTGGGTCCACACTGTTTGCCTGTATGCAAAAATAGGTTAGAAAACTTTGGAAGAATATTCAGCAGACAACATAAACAGACAACATTTTCAGATGCTGGTTTTCTTAAGGGTTAAGATTTCAATGAACTGTTTATTTTCTTTATATGTCCTTCAGGCTCACTTTTAAGTCTTCTTTTAAGTTGGAAACTAATTGTGACCGCAATACAAACCTTATTAAATATAGGTTTTAGTGTCTGTCTGTTATGAGGCAAGGTGTAAAAGCCTAGATGAGCAAGTCCCAACAAATCTAGCTTTCATCTGTCCCAGACATATATTGTCAACAAGCTTGAATCTTAATGCATGCTAGTTCTCTGATAAGGGTTCATTGCCCACTAGGCATCTTGGTTTTCAAATGAGCTTCAATAAAAACTAACCAGACACCCCTTATATAGGAAATGGACCTGTGTAAAGGGTTATGATAGAAGAGTCCACTTGGTATGAATTAGTTAAGAATAATAGCCATACTTTTTCATGGAAAAAAAAAGGCTTATGTGGTGGCTCAGGGTGCTGGTTTGAGGGCAAACAGTCTGGATCATATCAACCTGCTCCTTGAGCACAGTTTAAAGAAGCAGTTTGTCTTGGTCTACTCTGTTTGCTGAGTCATGACTTTTCAAATATTTAGAGTAAAGAAAGTAAGCTGTAGGTCTATGCTGTTCTAATCTGCCGCCTAATTTATCCTGCTCCACAGAGCAATATCAAAATATTCCTTTTATGCTTAGCATGCTGGGTTAGAATTTCAGCAGACAACATTTTGTAAGATTTCTTATTTTTACCTGTAAAAAGGATCTGACATAAAAAAGATTTGATATGTAAAAACATGTCAAATCCTGTTTTCTGGGAAAAAAGAATATCGTATTGTTTTTGGGTTGTTTGTTCATATATCTCCTCATCACACTTTTCATTTTTGTGAGCAAAATATCTTGACAAGTATTTTAGGTTGGACCCCGAAACTAGATTGGCTTACTGGGCTCAGAAGCAGATCTGGTTAACTTATAAAAAAAAAAACTAGATGATCCTTTGGGCCGGTCTCGGTGGCTCAATTGGATGTGCATCTGACCGGTGATCAGGAGGTTGCAGGTTTGACCCCAGCTAGATCTGCAACATTCTTTCCCGGAGATTGATCATTAAATATTTTCTACGGTGTTTCTCTCCTTTCTGCTGATTCAAGAAGGGTAGTTTGTCAGATTGATCATGATATATTTTCCGTGGTCATTCTCTCCCTTCCACTGATTGAAGATGAGTAGTTGTCAGGAGATTGATCATGAAATATTTTCTATGGTCATTCTCTCCCTTCTGCTGATTCAGGATGGGTAGTTGTCAGGAGATTGATCATGAAATATTTTCTGCGGTCATTCTCTCCCTTCCTCTGATTCAAGAAAGGCATTTGTCAGGTTGATCATGAAATATTTTTCTATATGGTCATTCTCTCCCTTCCACTGATTCAAGATGGGTAGTTGTCAGATTGATCATGAAATAGTTTTTATGGTCATTCTCTCCCTTCTGCTGATACAAGAAGGGTAGCTGTCAGGAGATTGATCATGAAATATTTTCTATGGTCATTCTCTCTCTTCCACTGATTCAAGAAGGGTAGTTGTCAGGAGATTGATCATGAAATATTTTCCATGGTCATTCTCTCTCTTCCAATGATTCAAGAAGGTTAGTTGTCAGGAGATTGATCATGAAATATTTTCTATGATCATTCTCTCCCTTTGCCGGCCTCGGTGGCTCAGTTGGATGCACATCCGACTGGAGACCAGGAGGTCCCGGGTTCAACCCCTGTCAAGGTCGGCAACAAATTTTTGCTGGAGATTGATCATGAAATATTTTCTACAGTTATTCTCTCCCTTCCACTGATTCAAGAAGGGCAGTTATGTCAGTTTCTGGGGAAAGAATGTGCACAATACTGGTTAACCTCTTAAAGGACTAAGCCTGCCCAGTAAACATGTGGTTAAGTAAACTGACTGCACTGGACATGACCCTATTGGGTTGACTGGGCCGTAAAACCTCAACACAACACAACAACATTCTCTCCCTTCTGCTGATTCAAGAAGGGTAGTTGTCAGGAGATTGATCGTGAAATATTTTCTATGGTCATTCTCTCCCTTTGTCGGCCTCGGTGGCTCAGTTGGATGCGCCATCCGACTGGAGACCAGGAGGTCTCGGGTTCAACCCCCGCCGAGGTCGGCAACATTCTTTCGTGGAGATTGATCATGAAATATTTTCTACGGTCATTCTCTCCCTTCCGCTGATTCAAGAAGGGCAGTTGTCAGTTTCTGGCGAAAGAATGTGCACAATACTGGTTAACCGCTTAGAGGACTAAGCCTGCCCAGTAAACGTGTGGCTAGGTAAACTGACCGCGCTCGACATGACCCCATTGGGTTGAATGGGCCGTAAAACCTCAACACAAACAAACATTCTCTCCCTTCTGCTGATTCAAGAAGGGTAGTTGTCAGGAGATTGATCATGAAATATTTTCTATGGTCATTATCACCCTTCTGCCGATTCAAGAAGGGCAGTTGTCAGGAGATTGATCGTGAAATATTTTCTACAGTCATTCTCTCCCTACTGCTGATTCAAGATGGGTAGTTGTCAGGAGATTGATCATGAAATATTTTCTATGGTCATTGTCACCCTTCTGCCGATTCAAGAAGGGCAGTTGTCAGGAGATTGATCGTGAAATATTTTCTACAGTCATTCTCTCCCTACTGCTGATTCAAGATGGGTAGTTGTCAGGAGATTGATCATGAATTATTTTCTATGGTCATTCTCTCCCTTCCTCTGATTCAAGAAGGGTAGTTGTCAGGAGATTGATTATGAAGTATTTTCTATGGTCATTCTCTCCCTTCCACTGATTCAAGAAAGGTAGTTGTCAGGAGATTGATCATGAGGTATTTTCTATAGTCATTCTCTCCCTTCTGCTGATTCAAGAAGGGTAGTTGTCAGGAGATTGATCATGAAATATTTTCTGTGGTCATTCTCTCCCTTCCCCTGATTCAAGAAGGGCAGTTGTCAGTTTCTGGCGAAAGAATGTGCACAATACTGGTTAACCACATAGAGGAATAAGCCAGCCCAGTGAACCTGTGGTTAGACAAAACTGACCATTGGGTTTACTGGGCTGTAAAGCCTCTACACAAACAAACCGTTTTACTTTTTTATAGCAAAATTTCAAAGTAAATCAGTGGTATGTAACTGTAGCAATAAAAATTTGATCAAGAGTTTTGACCTATATGCATATGCCCAGCCTATATTCTTTCTTTGCTGCAAGGTGTAAATCATGATCTTGAAAACTGTAGAAGTTTAGAAACCAAACCGACTACACCATTTGTATAAAGCCATATTTCTAAGTAAATCTAGCAACCCTAGCCATAAAAATTTGATCAGTTATGTGACCTTTATGCAAATGCCCAGCCAGAAGTTGTGAAGACATGAACCCCACTATGCCATATGTATAGGGCAAAAGTTTGAAGTAAATCCAGGGTAAATAAATCTAGCAAATTAAAATTTGATCAGAGCTATGTGACCTTTGTGCACTGCCCAGCCTATATTCTTACTTTGCTGCAGGTGTAAATCATTATCTTGAAAACTGTAAAAGTTCTGGAGACATGAACCCTACAAGGCCATGTGTATAAAAGATATTTTGTAAGTCAAGGGTATGTAACTCTACCAATAATAATTTGATCAGAGTCCTGTGACCTTTATGCACATGCTCAGTCTATATCCTTACCATGATGCAAGTTTCAAACCATTACTTTGACAACTGTAGGAATTGTGGAGACATGAAGAACGATACAGACAGACGTACTTATGACAGTGTAAAACTATATGCCTTTCTTCACATTATGGTGGGGTGGTCTGGTGTGTCGAAGGTGTCTTGTACCTTAAGTCACGGGCATCCAACTGATACTGGCTTTCAGTTGGCCAAGGCCTGCTTTCCTTGTAGCAGGTAAGGGTATTGGGGGAATGTTTTTATTTCTTCTGTTTCTTTACTTTCATTCCTGTTCCTCCTTCCTCCCTGTCCCATTCTCAAGGATGAGAATTTTCCTCTTTTTACAAGATTTGCTCTTTTTTCACTGAAATTTGCTGAAATAAGAATGGTCAGATTTGCTCCAATTTATCAAAACCTAATGTCTTTTGAATGGGGATATGAGGGTTTCCTCTTTTTTGTATGGATTTCCTCTTTTTATCGCACCTGCTTGTAGCAGGGTGCGATATAGGCGTCCGATTTTCTGTCCGTCCGTCAGTCCGTCCGTCAGTCCGTCCGTCCGTCTGTCAACATTTATGTCGACGTTCAACATTTATGTCAAAGTTAGTATTCTAATCAACTACATGACTAAACAACCATCAAACCTTGCATGAAACATCTCCCTGACCTCCTGACTTTGCAACATAGGTGTCCGCTTTTCTGTATGTCTGTCCATTCGTCCGTCCGTTTGTCAACATTTATGTCAAAGTTCGACATTTATGTCAAAGTTAGTATTTTAATCAACTACAAGACTAAACAACCATCAAACCTTGCATGAAACATCTCCCTGACCTCCTGACTTTGCGACATAGGTGCCCACTTTTCCATTCGTCTGTCTGTTCGTCTGTCTGTCAGTCCGCCTGTCCGTCTCTTAACAGTTCTGTTATGTTGAAGTTCGACATTTATGTCAAAGTTAGTATTCTAATCAACTACAAGACTAAACAACCATCAAACCTTGTATGAAATATCTCCCTAACCTCCTGACTTTGCGACATAGGTGCCCGCTTTTCCATTCGTCTGTCCGTTCGTCCATCCGTCTGTCTCTTAACAGTTCTGTTATGTCGAAGTTCGACATTTACGTCAAAGTTAGTATTCTAATCAACTACAATTCTACAACAACCATCATTCCTTGCATGACACATCTCCCTGACCTCCTGACTTGGCAGATATGTTGACCCAGTGACCTTGACCTATATTTTGCGCTCCATTGACTTTGACACAATTTACGTAGACGTTCCAGATCTTCTCAACTGTAAGGCGTACAACTACCAAACCTTGCATAGTGCTTCTTCTAGATTTACAGAGTTGGCAGGTACTTTGACCCGGTGACCTTGACCTATGTTTTGCGCTCCAGTGACTTTGACATATTTTGCGTCGACGTTCGATATCTCCTCAACTATAAGGCCTACAACCAACAAACCTTGCAAAGTGCTTCTCCTCAATGTACTGACTTAGCAGATACCTTGACCTGGTGACCTTGACCTATATTTTGGCTGCAGTGACTTTGACATAATTTACATCAACGTTCCAGATCTCCTCAAGTGTAAGACCTCTAGCCACCAAACCTTGCATAGTGCTTCTCCTATATGTACTGACTTGGCAGGTATCTTGACCCGGTGACCTTGACCTATATTTTGCGCTCCAGTGCCTTTTACACATTTTACGTCAGCGTTCAATATCTCCTCAACTATAAGGCCTACAACCATCAAACCTTGCATAGTGCTTCTCCTCAATGTACGGACTCTGCAGGTACCTTGACTGGGTGACCTTGACCTATATTTCACGCTCCATTGACTTTTACACCTTTTACATCACCCTTCCATATGTCCTCAACTGTAAGGCCTTCAACCACCAAACCTTATATAGCACTTCTCGATGTACTGACTCGACAGGTACCTTGACCTGGTGACCTTGACCTATATTGTGCACTCCAATGACTTTGACACATTTTATATTGATGTTTGGTATCTCCTCAAATATAAGACCTACAACCACTAAACCTTGCATAGTGCTTCACCTCATTGCCCTGGCTTGGCAGGTACCTTGACCCAGTGACCTTGACCTATATTTGACACATTTTACGTTGATGTTTGATAACTCCTCAACTATAAGGCCTACAACCACCATACCTTGCATTGTGCTTCTCCTTGATTTACTGAATTAGCAGGTACCTTGACCCGTGACCTTGACCTATATTTCATGCTCCAGTGACTTTTACACATTTTACGTCAACGTTCCATTATCATTGGGCTGTATAATACGAAAAGTCAGTGCTGTAGATATAGCCATTACAGGGAATTGCACTGGCCAAGAATATATGTGCCCCATTTGGCACTTTGTCTACATTTTTTTCAACCCAGTTTTCCAAGTAAGCACTGCTAAGAATGAAATAAACTTATTTAATAACCACATTCTGATTGTGGCTCCTGTGACTTTTGCGCCAGCAGGTGCGATGACGCCTTCCGCGGAATTCTTGTTTATTGAATTCCTGTTCTCATCCCTGCATTCTTTCATTTCCTCTACTGTCTCTTTTCTCCCTTGCTCTAGGAGATGACACAAAATGACCCACAAGGATTGATGTGTTGTTAAACCCAAACACAGTAAAAAAAATCCATATTGTATGCACAAGCATATAATTGGGGGTATAGGGTTTTACAAACACATTTCTGGTTTATCTTATAATCTGCCTTTCAGACTTAATAAAACAGTCTTTTAGTTTGTTCTTTCTATTTTGTTTAGGTTTGAGAGTTAGAGAACCAAGAATAAGTGAAAGACTCACCAGTTTGATGAAAGAATTACAGCAACTCCAGTTTAACAGGATAGAAGTCAGTGACAGTATAGTGACAATTTCATCCAGTGTCGAGGGCATATAAAACGACAATAAACTCAAGCTGTGTCTGGTAAAAATGTGCTTTATGTCATTAATGATCAGTGTGGTCAGAGCAACTTATACATTTGTTATACTGAAATCAACAAATCAGTCTTAGCTTAAGTTTTAGAATGAAAATAACTAATTTCCATATGAAAACTTTTCATAGCCAATCAGAATGCTTATCCCTCAATATATCTTTTTTGACTACATTCAAAAGAACAAGACATTTGTGACCTAACAGTCAATGGTGATCACATTAGCCAATGAAAATGATTGTCTCTTATTACAGTCATTTTGATTTTTCATGAGTTCAAAATGAATCATTTAGTCAACAAGAACCTTGGTTTTTATGTCAGTTGTGACTGGATAAGTAATCAGACATATTTCTAATTTAGAGCAGCATCAGAATTAGGGTTAGGTTTTGCATGAGTAAAACTTGGTTTAAATCCCCAACCTGTTTTCCAGCTGACAGTTTCAAGGTAGTTCCTCTTGTAGTTCTTCTTTATGTGTCAGTGGTTTTATATGTGGCATTTGTTTATATGATTGCTCTCCATCTATCCTTGTTTTGATGCATCAGGAAGGCTATGCTTTGTGATTATGAAATATTCTGGTTCTCTTCACCTATATCTTTTCAGTGAGGAATTCATTGACCTGTCTGAATACTTTTTTATAATCATTTTGATTGTTTGATTTGCATTCAAAAGATATCTGTACTGGCCAATCAGAAAGCTTTTCTCTTGTAAATGTTTTGGAAAATCAGTTTTGATTGGCTGTATTTTTCCAGGAAGAACAAAATTGGTGAAAAAAAAGCTACATTGTACATATATTTTGCTAACTTCAGTAGAACAATACAAAGTATTCCAAATGAAAGTGACCAGACCATTGATGGACTGGTTGCCACAGTTGTATACTGGGCTGCATTCTTAAGTGGAAAATCACAGCAAACATTTTGCCCTGGACCCCTAATGATGAGGCCAACAGGAGCAGAGATCAATGGCAGAATGCTTGCAAGTAACTTGTACTTTTGAATGCAGCCCTGGTCTCTTCCACATAAAGCACAATTTTTCTTGATCTTGCTAAGAGTTAAAATGAATGTGCATTAATGTGTATGTCTGGTGATAGGATAACTTTTGTTAATTATGCACCCAAACATAATTTGTAGGTACTCATTGGTGATTCCATTGAGCACTCACAAGATATGGTTAGGTGCAAAATAATAAAAAGAAATTCTTAACGAGCCCATTAACATTTAGCACACTTTGGGCAAATTCAGCAGATGTCAAACTGATGAAATGTTTTTCCAAAAAAAAACAAAAAACTATGTGACATTTCATGCAAATGGTCTCTGGGACAATTTGCATGAAATGTCAAACCTTATTTTCTAGAAAAAAACTGTCAAAAACCTATTTCATCTTGTTGGCTGATATTTTTACCTAGCATGCTAAATGTTAACTTGACCTATAAGTAATTCAGCCAAAAAATGGAATGAATACTTTTTGGATAAAGAACCCTGCTTTTGACTGTAAATGAAATAATGATTGGAGGTTTTCAGCTTAAGTATTTAAAAAGAACAATAACAAACCAGATCTAGTGTAAATTAGTGAGTTCATTAATATCTGACAGCATTTATTCATTTGTTTTTTGAAATGCAGGCATCTGCAAAAGTTCTGGATGCAGTTAATGAATTTCCTAAAAATACATAAATTATATTTAGACGTAACATTAAAAAACAAGTTTTAGATTACAGAAAAAGCTTGAGCCAGACTTTAAAATAAAGAATTTGGTTATTTTTTATTCAAAATATTTTATATTTAGTAATTAGTATTGGAAAGCAATCCCAATGTGGAAGGTGTTTAAATTCAATGTATAGGAATTGTGTTTCATTCCAAATGCTGAATGTTATAGGATAGAAAATTTTATTTCTGGTGGAATTGTTAACATATTTGTACATTGCTTTGTATGACATGTACTACTGATGGAGAAAATAAATAAACAACAACAAAAACATTGAGGTGAATGGATATACCGCAAGGGAGATTACTCTGATCTGGAAGCAGTTGCCTACCTTCTGAAAGTGGGATACTCTGAAAGGAAAGAATTTGTTCCCCATAGACCACTGAAAATTGGCATTTTTATCGCACCTGCTTGTAGCAGGGTGCGATATAGGCGTCCGATTTTCCGTCCGTCCGTCCGTCCGTCCGTCCGTCCGTCTGTCAACATTTATGTCGACGTTCGACATTTATGTCAAAGTTAGTATTCTAATCAACTACAAGACTAAACAACCATCAAACCTTGCATGAAACATCTCCCTGACCTCCTGACTTTGCAACATAGGCGTCCGCTTTTCCGTTTGTCTGTCCATTCGTCCGTCCGTCTGTCAACATTTATGTCGAAGTTCGACATTTATGTCAAAGTTAGTATTTTAATCAACTACAAGACTAAACAACCATCAAACCTTGCATGAAACATCTCCCTGACCTCCTGACTTTGCGACATAGGTGCCCACTTTTCCATTCGTCTGTCTGTTCGTCTGTCTGTCCGTCCGTCCGTCTCTTAACAGTTCTGTTATGTCGAAGTTTGACATTTATGTCAAAGTTAGTATTCTAATCAACTACAAGACTAAACAGCCATCAAACCTTGTATGAAATATCTCCCTGACCTCCTGTCTTTGCAACATAGGTGCCCGCTTTTCCATTCGTCTGTCCGTTCGTCCGTCCGTCTGTCTCTTAACAGTTCTGTTATGTCGAAGTTCGACATTTACGTCAAAGTTAGTATTCTAATCAACTACAATTCTACAACAACCATCATACCTTGCATGACACATCTCCCTGACCTCCTGACTTGGCAGATATGTTGACCCAGTGACCTTGACCTATATTTTGCGCTCCATTGACTTTGACACAATTTACGTTGACGTTCCAGATCTTCTCAACTATAAGGCGTACAACTACCAAACCTTGCATAGTGCTTCTCCTAGAGGTACAGACTTGGCAGGTACCTTGACCCGGTGACCTTGACCTATATTTTGCGCTCCAGTGACTTCGACATATTTTGCGTCGACATTCAATATCTCCTCAACTATAAGGCCTACAACCATCAAACCTTGCAAAGTGCTTCTCCTCAATGTACTGACTTAGCAGATACCTTGACCTAGTGAACTTGACCTATATTTTGGCTGCAGTGACTTTAACATAATTTACGTCAACGTTCCAGATCTCCTCAAGTGTAAGACCTCTAGCTGCCAAACCTTGCATAGTGCTTCTCCAATATGTACTGACTTGGCAAGTATCTTGACCCGGTGACCTTGACCTATATTTTGCGCTCCAGTGCCTTTTACACATTTTACGTCAACATTCAATATCTCCTCAACTATAAGGCCTACAACCATCAAACCTTGCATAGTGCTTCTCCTCAATGTACAGACTCTGCAGGTACCTTGACTGGGTGACCTTGACCTATATTTCACGCTCCATTGACTTTTACACCGTGTACGTCACCCTTCCATATGTCCTCAACTGTAAGGCCTTCAACCACCAAATCTTATATAGCACTTCTTCTCGATGTACTGCATCGACAGATACCTTGACCTGGTGACCTTGACCTATATTGTGCACTCCAGTGACTTTGACACATTTTATATTGATGTTCGGTATCTCCTCAAATATAAGACCTACAACCACTAAACCTTGCATAGTGCTTCACCTCATTGCACTGGCTTGGCAGGTACCTTGACCCAGTGACCTTGACCTATATTTGACAAATTTTACGTTGATGTTTGATAACTCCTCAACTATAAGGCCTACAACCACCATACCTTGCATTGTGCTTCTCCTTGATGTACTGAATTAGCAGGTACCTTGACCCGTGACCTTGACCTAAATTTCATGCTCCAGTGACTTTTACACATTTTACGTCAATGTTCCTTTATCATTGGGCTGTATGATACGAAAAGTCAGTGCTGAAGATATAGCCATTAGAGGGAATGGGACTGGCCTGGAATATATGTGCCCCACTTGGCACTTTGTCTACATTTTTTTCCAAGTAAGCACTGCTAAGAATGAAATAAACTTATTTAATAACCACATTCTGATTGTGGCTCCTGTGACTTTTGCGCCAGCAGGTGCGATGACGCCTTCCGCGGAATTCTTGTTATAGCTAGGAAGCCAAGTTTCAGTCCTACTGAAGTGGTCTCCCTTTATAAAGGGAGACACGCTTTCAACTTAGTGATCTCTCTTGGAGTTGTCCATTCATCTCAGTCTAGAGTCTTACAATTTATTCTATAGCTCTAGATAGGAGTGGGTATTAGGTAAATGTTTTTCTTATTTCTCTTTGAAAATATGTTATTGGTGCTCATTAAATGCTCCAATGGGAGATGTGCTAATGAGTACCATAAGATATTTTCATAGAAAAACATATGTGGTAGAAAAAGAAAACACTTTATCTAGAGTTGTCTGTGCACACTCGACTAGGATCTACATGCATTAATTTTATTTCATTCTCTGACCCGACATTAGAAAATACGTTTTGTGCCATATACAGTGAAGGCTGTGACCATAATGAAAATACCAGTGGAGTCTGGTTAGAGAATGTACAGACTGTGCATGTAATATTTTAGATGTACAGAAAAGTAAACTTGCACATCATTTCTTATAGTATGTTTAGTAAATGTCCTACAATTTCAAACACTTTGTTCCATATATAGGTTTTAGCTTAAAGTTTGCTTTTTATGCAGTTGTTTCCTAAAATACTTACTGAAATGGCAAACAGTGTAGACCCTGCTCAGACTGCTCCTGTAGGAGCTGTCTGATCTGGGTCTGCACTTCAATATGCCATTTCATGAGAAAGTTTTGCTTAAGA
This sequence comes from Anodontia alba, assembly GCA_964016985.1. NCBI lineage: Eukaryota > Metazoa > Mollusca > Bivalvia > Lucinida > Lucinidae > Anodontia > Anodontia alba. Next base: position 50,215,801 of record OZ024836.1, read on the forward strand.
AATTTTAGGACATTTACCCTAGTGTCACACCTGCTTAACACTTCACGTACTTGGTTCAGTGTTAAGTAGACAACATAATGAATATTTTTCCCAGAAAACAGATTTGACATTTCATCCAATGGAAGTCGTATGAAATGTCATCCTGATTTCTGGTAACATTAGAAAATACGATCAGTTTGTTGTCTACTGATGAATTGGCCCAGTCTGGTAAAGATTAAGCAAGCAGATGCAATATAGGAATCAAGTTTTCTCTCCGCCCATCAACATTTGCTAACCCCTCAGCAGTCCAGTCCATTCATGCCTGCAATCATCTTAACTGGTATACACTTTCTCCCTAAGGATTTGAACAATACAGTATCATTTTATAACCTTTTTTAGCTCATCTGAGCCGAAGGCCCAGGATGAGCTATTTCATCACTTCCCGTCTGTCGTCCATCCACACTTTTGATTGACTTCTCCTCAGAAATCACTGGGCCAATTTTCTTCAAACTTCATGTGGAACCTTCTGTTAAAGGGGGATTGAAAATTTATACAAATTGTCACAGTCTGTTTATCAAGATGGCCGCCATGTCCATAAATGTTAAAAACACTTAAAATCTTCTCCAGAACCAAGAAAGCTTCAAGGCTGAATCTTGATATAAAAAATTATGGATTCAAGGTCTACAAATAATGACCCAAGGTTGATTTTTATAGGGCAAGGTCAAATTTGCATTCTCCTGTATTTATATGAGGAAAATGTTGAAAAGTCATTTTCTCAAAAAGTATTAAAAACTTACGGCTGAAATTTATAATGTGTGATATAAAGTGGTAAAACATTTCTTATAATAGAATTTTTATCCCCTGAGGGTTATCTCCCCTTGACCCTGGGCTATATATGTGTATAAAATCATGAAATCTTTAAATGTTCTCTTCTCTGAAACTGTTTTGAGCAATTTTCACCAGATTTCACATGGGGCCTTCTGTAGAAAGGGTACTGACAAACTGTTCAAATGGTTTTGCACCACTGAACAAGATGGCTGCCATGCCCATATATGGTAAAAACACTTAAAAATTGTCTTCTCCAGTACTAAGAAAGTTCTGAGTCTGAATCTTGTTATGTAGCAAGTTCTACCTAGTTTGTTAAAATGATGAGATTAGGATGACCATTGACATTTTTATGGTATTATCCCAGTTGCTGTGGCAATACTGGAAGAATGTTGCATGACATTTGCAAATATACAAAAGCTGATTTTATCAGTTGAGCGAATTGTGGCCCATGGGGCTCCTGTTCATGGTCTAATGACATCACACACACTCGCCGAGGTCGGCAACATTCTTTAGTGGAGATTGATCATGAAATATTTTCTATGGTCATTCTCTCCCTTCCGCTGATTCAAGAAGGACAGTTGTCAGTTTCTGGCAAAAGAATGTGCACAATACTGGTTAACCGCTTAAGAGGACTAAGCCTGCCCAGTAAACGTGTGGTTAGGTAAACTGACCACGCTCAACATGACCCCATTGGGTTGCCTGGGCCGTAAAACCTCAAACAAACAAACAAATAATGACATCACAATTTTTTAGGTCAGTCCTTGGATTCAGGTTCATTTCTGATTAACTAATACTTCCAGTCATCTAACATGGTATGTGCTTTTTCCATTGCATAAAGCTGCAACGTTATTTTATGGCTCTTGCCTACATTTTGCAGAGAAATGTCATTTTTTAGCTCACCTGTATAAAAATACAGGAAGAATCATTTCACTACCCCTGGTGTTCCCTGTGGTGGCTTTAACATAAATGTTAAAGTTTTACATCAAAGTTTTTATATTTTCAAAATCCTCAGATAGATTTTGTTTATATTTGGTAGGTAGGTCCAAGATTTATCCACAATACTGCACACGACATAGATAGAGGTCAGGGTCACATACTTAAAAAATTTATGTGAAAGTTTTTGTATTTAAGTTTTTATGATCTCTTATTTTCAAAATCTTTGCATGTATTTACTTTATATTCACAAAGATTATAGATAATGGTCAAAATATTATTCAGCACTATCCCCTTGTCTGCTTATGACCTAGAGGTCAAGGTCATGGACTTAAGAATTTACATTAAAGTTTTGCCTCAAAGTGTTTAAGATCTTTAAATTTTTAAGTCCTTGCATGGATTTACTTTATATTTGGCATTATAGATATTGGTCCAAAATTGTTTAATCATAGTCTTATTTTCTTATTTGACTGACAAGCATGAGTTCAGGCGAGCTATCCTGTCTGGTGGCCGGTTCTGTAGCTGAGTTCCTGATTAAGACTTGGCATACACTTCCTTAAAGAATGCAGTATTGTTTTGACTGTGACCATTTATTCCGTGATTAAATGACTATCACTTTTTGCATCAAACCTAACATTTGGCTCCTAACATGGGTTCAGACTTGTATTTTGTGACCATGACCTACATATCGCAGTCCAATGACCTTGTCATTATCTCCCCACTTTATGAAGAAAAGGCCATGATATTGTGATATTCATCTCCCCCCCCCCCCCCCACCCATATGTAGGTATGTACGAACATCTGTCTGTAATGTCACACCATTGCTCCTAGACCATTAACCTAGAATCTTGAAAATTTCACAGGGGATAGCCCTGTAGATGAGGACTGGAGGAACCTATTTGGAATTTTTTATGTAACCCCTGGGGGCAGGGTCAGGGCCAGGGAGTGTGGCCCCGAAGGGTCCAAAATCCACTTTGTACAAATATAGTCAGCTTGCAACTATCAAAGATAATGAAGTAGAATACAGTGGTGCAAAAATTTTGCCCTGGGGACATGTGGCATGTGGGGGTGGGGGGGAGGAAGTTCACCAGTGGTCAAAAGTAGGATTTTGGGTACTTTTTTTTTTTTCCTCCTAAGCTTTTTGAGCTAGAACCTTGAAGCTGTCACAGGTAATAGCCCTATGGATGATGACTGAAGGAATGCATTTGGAATTTTGATGTGCGCTGAGATATGCCATGGCGTTGGCGTAGGGATATGCAATGGCACGCCATCGACTTGCTCTAGATAGTTATTTATTTGAATTTTAAATTGACAGATTCCAGCAGATGTGACACTACCTTCCCAGAATTTTTTTCCTAAATCTTCACTAGTCCATTACAACTAAAGTCATCTGTTTCTGGCAAAAGAATGTGTACAATACTGGTTAATTGCTTGGAGGATTAAGCCTGCCCAGTAAATGTGTGGTTAGGCAAACCTAATTGACCATGCTATACATGACCTCATTGGGTTGACTGGGCCGTAAAACCTGAACACAAACAAACTTAAAGTCATCTAAATGACAAACAGTGCAGGTCCTGAAAAGAAGTTTGATCTGGGTTGGGAATGCCTTTCCGACATCAGAAGCATCTTGGCGAGAAAATTTTCATATTTCCCCACGAAAACATGCTGGTATTTAATAGAAGCACCTCAACAAGATGTTTCCATTACCACAACATTTTCCATAAAAACATGTTGGCGAGGACACCACATGGAGAAATTAAAAAAAGTCATTATCAGAATCACCCATAGTATTGGGACAGATACATCTTTTCAAACAGTGTAGACTGGGATCAGATGCTGTAGAATGTGTTGCCTGATCATGGTCTACACTGTTTACCATACATACAGCAATATTTTACACTGATCAACAGGTAGTAGAAAGGACTATTTCAAATTTAATGGCAAATATGGTAAGTAGTTAAGGTGTCCCAATACTTAGGGTTATTACGGTACATAATGTCCGGTTGAAAAAAAAAGTGCCTTATCTGGTGCTGTGTATGATTGATTGTGTTGGGGTTTAACGACACGTCAACCCTTGTGGGTCATTTTGTGTCGTCTCCCAGAGAAAGGGAGAAAAGAGACAGAAGAGATAGCAGAAGAGATGAAAGAGAGGGACAGGGAAGAAAGAGGAACAGGAATGAAAGTGAAGAAACAGAAGAAATAGAAACATCACCTCCCTACCCTTACCTGCTACAAGGATAGCAGGCCTTGCCCAACTGTAAGCCAATATCAGCTGGACGCCCCGGTGACATAAGATACATGACACCTTCGCACCACCCGACCACCCCCAGGTGCTGTGTATGCAAATGTAGCATAAGGGAGGTATTTTCATAACATCACTGTGGTATACACTGATCAGAATTATCAAATGTAGCATAAGAGAGGTATTTTCATAACATCACTGTGATATACACTAATCAGAATGATCAAATGTAGCATAAGGGAGGTATTTTCATAACGTCACTATGGTATACACTGATCAGAATGATCAAATGTAGCATAAGGGAGGTATTTTCATAACATCACTGTGGTATACACTGATCAGAACGATCAAATGTAGCATAAGGAAGTATTTTCATAACATCACTGGTATACACTGATCAGAACGATCAAATGTAGCATAAGGAAGTATTTTCGTAACATCACTGTGGTATACACTGATCAGAACGATCAAATGTAGCATAAGGATGTATTTTCATAACGTCACTGGTATACCCTGATCAGAACAATCAAATGTAGCATAAGGGAGGTATTTTCATAACATCACTGGAATACACTGATAAGAACGATCAAATGTAGCATAAGGGAGGTATTTTCATAACATCACTAGTATACACCGATCAGAATGATCAAATGTAGCATAAGAGAGGTATTTTCATAACATCACTCTGGTATACACTGATCAGAATGATCAAATGTAGCATAAGGGAGGTATTTTCATAACATCACTGGTATACACCGATCAGAACGATCAAATGTATCATAAGGAAGGTATTTTCATAACATCACTGGTATACACCAATCAGAATGATCAAATGTAGCGTAAGGATGTATTTTCATAACATCACTGGTATACACTGATCAGAACGATCAAATGTAGCATAAGGATGTATTTTCATAACATCACTGTGGTATACACTGATCAGAACGATCAAATGTAGCATAAGGGAGGTATTTTCATAACATCACTGGTATACACCTATCAGAACCATCAAATGTAGCATTAGGAAGTATTTTCATAACATCACTGTGGTATACACTGATCAGAACGATCAAATGTAGCATAAGTATTTTCATAACATCACTGTGGTATACACTGATCAGAACAATCAAATATAACATGAGGTATTTTCATAACATCACTCTGGTATACACTGATCAGAACGATCAAATGTAACATAAGTATTTTCATAACATCACTGTGGTATACACTGATCAGAATTATCAAATATAGCATAAGGGAGGTATTTTCATAACATCACTCTGGTATACACTGATCAGAATGATCAAATGTAGCGTAAGGAAGTATTTTCATAACATCACTGTGGTATACACTGATCAGAATGATCAAATGTAGCATAAGGGAGGTATTTTCATAACATCACTGTGGTGTACACTGATCAGAATGTTTAATTCCCAAATTCTCATTTCTTTTCCAATGAAGTAACCAAATTGTTTGTAAAAAAAATCATAACATCACTGTGGTATACACTGATCAGAACGATCAAATGTAACATGAGGAGGTATTTTCATAACATCACTGCGGTATACACTGATCAGAACGATCAAATGTAGTGTAAGGGAGGTATTTTCATAACATCACTGGTATACAATGATCAGAACAGTCAAATGTAGCATAAGGAGGTATTTTCATAACATCACTGTGGTATACACTGATCAGAATGATCGAATGTAGCATAAGGGAAGTATTTTCATAACATCACTGTGGTATACACTGATCAGAACGATCAAATGTAGCATAAGAAGGTATTTTCATAACATCACTGGTATACACTGATCAGTATGATCAAATGTAGCACAAGGGAGATATTTTCATAACATCACTGTGGTATACACTTATCAGAACGATCAAATGTAGCAAAGGGAGGTATTTTCATAACATCACTGATATACACTGATCAGATACTTTTGACATGCCTAAATGTTCATGGATTATAGTGTAAACACTTCCATTAGAAATACCACATTCTGAAGCAAGTTTGGCAACTTTGATTCGGTGATTGTTTAGCACAAGTCTCTCAACATGGTCGATCATCTCCTGGCTAATGACATCAGCAGGGCGACCTGGCCTTGGGTCATCTTCAAAGGAGTCTCGCCCACGTTTAAATTCTGCTGACCACTTTGCCACTGTGGAATACTTTGGGCTACTATCACCATACACATCAGCCATGCGCCGATGGATTTCTTTGGCCTTTGCACCCTCCTTAGTGAGGAACTTTATGATTACTCTGAACTCAATATTCTGACTTTCCATTTTTGCCTATGGGTATAGGTTTTCAAACAAAAAAGAGCAAAACATGTGCGTGTTAACTGAACTGCTGTTATCATTCAACTGACAAAGGTTTACACTGCACAAAAATGAAAAAAGAAATCTTGAATTGTATAAAAAAAAATACTACAAACTTATTGAACTCCCCTCATAGCACTGTGGTGTACACTGATCAGAACAATCAAATGTAGCATAAGGGAGGTATTTCATAGCACCACTGTGGTATACACTGATCAGAACGATCAAATGTAGCATAAGGGAGGTATTTTCATAACATCACTGTGGTATACACTAATCAGAATGATCAAATGAACCATAAGGGAGGTATTTTCATAACATCACTGTGGTATACACTGATCAGAATGATCAAATGTAGCAAAAGGGAGGTATTTTCATAACATCACTGTGGTGTACACTGATCAGAATGTTAATTCCCAAATTCCAGTCAACCCAATGGGGTCATGTTGAGCGCAGTCAGTTTACCTAACCACACGTTTACTGGGCAGGTTTAGTCCTCTATGGGGTCAATCAGTATTGTGCACATTCTTTTTTGCCAGAAACTGACAACTGCCCTTCTTGAATCAGCAGAACCTATGGTCACTTACTGACCATGATGTATCATCACAGCTGCTTATCTTCACATGCACAACACCCTGTTGAGAAAAGAAAATGATAAGATCTTCCTAAGGTGGTTATGGAGAGCCTGTTTAGATAGCACTGAAGGTGGGTGTCAGTTGAAATAAGGCTGAAATTTTGTCACGATCACCTGTATCAAAATTCAGGCAATGTAATTCAACCTTTTATTTAGTCTTCCATATAATCAGACAAGGATTCTAGTCCTTTAAGTGAAAACAGAACAAAAAATCTTTTCTCCCGATGCAGGAGTGGTCTGATTTTGCCGTTTTGGTGACAGACAGGCATGTAAACTTCCTGGTCTTGGAGAGATTACAAATCTCTTGTTTTTCAGCGTTGTGTTTAATTTATACTACTAGTTGCAGTTTATATATGATTTCTGATCCAGTTACAGCACATGTAAGCCTATTTTTCAATCCTCGTGCCATTATTACCCTTTTATGTTTGAAAAACCATGTTCTTAATCACCACCTATCCATTTACTGGCCACCACTCTCCTTACACACCAGCCATCAATCAAATGCCTAGTTTCTGTGCAATGGCAAAGAATGCAGTATATTTTCTTTTGAACAACAGTTACGTGTTCAACCCCAGCTGAAATTGTGATGCATTTAACTAGATGTAAGCTCTCCAAGAACTGGAGCTTTACATGCCTGTCACCAAAAGGGCTAAATCTGACTACCCTTGCATTGGGAGAAAAAGGATTTTTGTTCAATATTTGCTTAAAGCACTACAATTTTGGTCTGATTACAGGAGTTTAAATAAGAGGTTGAATTACATCGCAAAATTTCAGCCTTATTTGAACTGACACCCACCTTTAACTCTACCTAAACTGACTCTCTGCAACCACCTCTGGAAGATATTATGGTTGTCATTTCACAACATGGCATTGCATGTGTGGAGAAAGCAGCTGTGGCATGGGATTACTATTTTTCACATTGAAATTTCAGTATCCCCCAAGTAACATTCATCTGTTTATATAGTGAATGGACAAGAAATAGTAACAGTCAGTCACCAATCTGTCTACTACTGTCTGAGAAATTACTTGGACATATATTAATTCCTGAAATCTAGATTCTGACTGCAACAGTGGATGGAACTCAAGTTTTTAGCCTTTTCAACTTAAATTTTCACAATAGTTTTTTTACATATGTTTGAAGAAACTTTCTTGGATAACAGTTGTAGAGAGGGAGACAGGCACCAATCGCTCAGAGGTTTCAAGTTTGAGATATTCATAGGTTCCACAGTAATCAGATGAAGATTACATTTTTCTGAAGTTCTGTAGAATTTTAAATTTGAAATTTGAAGAGCACACCTCCTCTACACCTCTCTGTTAGAAACTAAGATCAAATCTATGATTAAAAAGGAAATATTCACAAAAGCAAAACTTGAATATCATTCAGATTGTCAGTGATGATGCTAAAATGATCTTAATAAAAAAAAAACAAAAAAAAAACAGCTATGTTTGCTCTTTATGAAAAGTGAAGTAATATTTTAATATCTCGTATAAACAGTCCTAATGATGTTCAGAAAGGTGTGTGAAGAAACCATTTTACTATTTCATCTTTAAATCATAAATTTCATCTTGGGCTCTGACAATCACCGAGTCTAGAGGACAGTGCTTTTTGTCTTTTAAAATTCTACAGAACTTAACCCATTTATGCCCATAAGCGAGACATTTGCAAATCTTGTAGACCCAGAGCAGATTCTGCAGAATGGTCTCAGATCAGGGTCTACACTATTTGCATTTATTTGCATTAAGTACAGGAATTTCTGTTCAAGATGGTATTTGTAAAACTAATCAGACATCCCTTCACTTGGAAATGGGGCCTCGGTGGCTCAGTTGGATATGTGCCGATTGGAGACCAGGTTGCGGGTTCGACCCCCACCGAGGTCGGCAACATTCTTATGTGGAGATTGATCATGAAATATTTTCTACGGTCATTCTCTCCCTTCCGCTGAGTCAAGAAGGGCATTGTCAGTTTCTGCCGAAAGAATGTGTAATCTGACTGCAGTAAAGGCTGTCATAGTGGCCACCTATTAAGCAAGCAATCGCACTTAAACAAGCATTCTCTTAACAAAGACCTGTATTAAGGAAGCACCTATCTTAGGCAAGCACATTTTGATTATCCCACAAGTGCTTGCTTAATACAGGTTGGATTGTACAATGGAAACTTAAAACCTCCCTGAGACATTGATGCCTGTTTTCGCCTACAATATTTATCCAAGACGGTTTAGTTGTCGTGAAATTCAGATGCCACACCCATTTCTAATTTTTAACAAACAGATTACTGGATCCAGATAGTTGATATAATTCACGTATCTATTTTAATTGCAAACAGTGCTGAGCCAGAAGCCAACTGTTCTGAATCTGGCTTCTGGATCTACACTGTTTGCAAAACAGGACATATCCTGGTTAACATACAAGGTTTCCAAAATTTTCATTATAATTTAGGATTTTTAGAAGCTCCATAGAATGTTTGCAATACACACTTGCTTAAAAATCTGGAAGTGTTTTATACATATTGATTTTTTTTTTTTTTTCCACTTTAGAACTTTCATTTTGTTTGTAATTTTTCAAAAAAAAACAAAACAAAACATTTCATGTTAATCATTTGCCAACAGACTATTCACCTGGACTTTCAGCTTATTTTTTTTTGACAAAACAAAGAAATTTGAATATTTTCTGGCACAAATAATGCTTGGCCTTTTCAGGGTTAACCTTGACTCTGCTGAAACCAGATATACCCTGCCTTTGCAAACAGTCTTGCTCCAGATCAGTCCATTTCCGGATCTCCACTGTTTGTCATTAATTAAGTGAATTTGTATTAACGTGGATCTAGCAATCCGCTTGGTTGACCATTAGAAGTGGGCATAGCATGCATATTGATTTAGTCAGCAAGGGTTAAGATCTGGTCAGTTTGATTTGCTGTTGCAGCGGAAATCTAATCATATCCAAGTGATTTTCAAAATCTCATAAAAATCCAGTGTTATGAACATATTGAACTAATCAAAACTAACAATTTAAAGGCTCCTCAAATATAGACATTTTTTTTTTTATCCAAGAAAAGTTTAATATGATATAGTATTAACAGGATAATAAACTGTGACATCTGATTGCCTGTACAATTTCAGCTAGTCTTTCATTTTTGAAATGGATCAAAAATGAAATGTTTTTAATCTTATCAACAACGAGAGGTCAAATGAAATTTTACAGGCTGTCAGGTGCCACATTATATGATTGTGTTAATAGAAGATAATAAAATGTCTGTTTTTGAGGAATATGTCGCTTTAAGCCTTTTCATGCAGAATAAATTAAGATGGCACACCCACTTCTAATTTTCAGCCAGTCAGATTACTTTTTTGACTTTGATAGAAATTCAAATAGTTAATGACAATTATTGCAGATCCATATTATTTGGCCTCTTCAGATCGGGCATGTCATGTTCAGCAAGATAAGGGTTGTAGAAACTTGTTTACATCTTTGCCATGTTTGTACAATATTGAGTCCGAAATAAAAATGTATCTCCTAGCAAATTTCTTACCTTCTTATCTGTAATGCCTGTGATATATATATATCACAAATAGCATTCAAGGGAGACAAGATTAGATTCAAATGATTCGGTTGAAAACTTATTATGGAAATTTAAGTTTTATTCCTTTTTGAAATTTCAAAAGTATAAGTCAAGTAAATTCAGCGGGTGGGTGGGTACGGGGGAGGTTTGGGATAGTTACTATATATAGTAGTAACTTATATGATTGTCTCCCTTGAACTGCATTCATTGCTGCATAAAACACACATACGTATTTGATGCACAAATAGAGATTCCTAAAGTATTATACAGGAATCCTAATTGTATCGTCATAACGTAGTGGAACATTCTGAAGCTGCTGTCTGGAATATCTGAAAGAAATAAATGAAGTAGTAAAGAAAAAAAAATTATTTAGTCTACATTTTTGAAAAAAAAAAAGCTTTCCGAAGACTGAAGTCTTTTTTTTTTTCTCTGAAAAATTTGATAAGTATAAAATACTAGCATATTGCACATTTTTGAAAAAAAAAAAAAAAAAAAAACTTCGTGAAGACGGAAGCCTTTTTTTTTTTTTTTGTAGGAAAAATTTGCTAAGTATAAAATACTTTTTGATAAACAAAAAGAGGATATTGCAGAGTATACTGCATTGCACATTTTTGAAAAAAAAAAAAAAAAGCTTCCCTAAAATGGAAGCCTTTTTTTCTATGAAAAATTCGCTAAGTATAAAATACTTTGCAGTTTGATCAAAAAGAGTATATCGCAGCATAATTAAAAAAAAAAAAAAAAAAAAAAAAAAAAAAAAAGCTTCCCAAAGATGGAAGCCCTTTTTTTTTTTTTTTTCCGAAAAATTCACCACATATAAAAAAATACTTTGCTCTAAATTTTCAAAAAGAAAAAAAAAGTTTCCTGAAGACGGAAGCATTTTTTTTTTTTTTTTACTAAAAATTTGATAAGTCGCACCTGGTAATCTCATAAGGGGTAGCCTCTGATTATGCACTCAAAATCTTTACGCAAACTTCCGGCCATGACTTTCGAGGCATCCAAATGTCAACAAACAGGTAAGTTCTGATTTATTGATTTTTCGTCAATTTCATAGACAAACTTTGAAAAATCGGACAATGCTTTTCCTAGCAACTTTCATTTCTGCGTCGGAAAATATAGGTGTCGGCTTAGAAAAACAAGTAGCTATTTTGTATTTCAATTTCACCCAGAAATGGGTAATCAGGTATTACTGTTTTGTTTGACTTCTTTTCCAGTGCAATATGAAGGTATTTTCAGCTATCTGGACTATAAAATAATATCAAATAAAATGCACTGCAACCTACATCTACGTAGAAATACTTAAGATGCTAAATTTCCCAAGCATTTGTTCCAGGGACTGAAATATTTATGCTGAATATGACTTACGAGGCTGACTACTCCTTACGGGGGCATTAACTGTTACGGGGACAAAAAAGCCAAGGTGTCTGATTACAAGGCTTGATTATCCCTTATGGGAATATAAGTCATTATCAGAATGCCCCGCATTTAAAAACATGCAGACTTTAGACCAAACCAGTTTCAAAATATTCTATTTACAAGTAAACACCATGAAAGGTTTTACAAATGAGACCGCGTGTGTCAACAGGGTTTTGATATGCTACATTTGCAAATATTTGAAGCTCTCAATTGAGCAAAATCATATAAAAGTTTCAAAATATTGCCATAAAATTGCTTTGTGATGTATAGGCTTTCTTGTCCCCGTAAGGGTTAATGCTCCCGTAAGGGGTAGTCGATCTTGTAAGTCATATTCGGTACAAATATATCAGTCCCTGGAACAAATGCTTCGGAAATTTAGCATCTTATGTATTTCGAAGTTGACGTGGGATGCAGTACGTCTTATTTGATATATTAAGTATTTCATAGCCAAGATAGCTGAAAATATCTTCATTTTGCACTGGTTAAAAAAGTCAAAAAATGAATATTGGACTACCCTTCTCCGGATGAAATTGAAATAAAAAACTAGCCGCTTGTTTTTTCAAGCCCACACCTATTTTTTCCTGCGCAAAAGTGAAAGTTGTCCGGAATAACATTGTCCGATTTTTTAAAATATGTCTATGAAATTTACTAAAATTCAATAAATCAGGAGAATTTATCTGTTTCTTGACATTTGGATGTCTCGTAAGTCATGGCGTAAAGATTTCGAGTGCATAACCAGCGGCTACCCCTTACGAGATTACAAGGTGTGTATAAGTATAAATAAATATACTTTGCTCCAAATTTTCGAAAAAAAAAAACAAAAAAAAAACAAAGCTTCCCGAAAACAGAACCCTTTTTTTTTTCTTTTTTTTTTTTCACAAAAAATTCCAAGTATAAAAATACTTTCCTCCACTTTTTTGAAAAAAAAAAAGAAAAAAAAAAAAAGAAAAAAAAAAAAAAGCTTCCGGAAGACAGAAGCTTTTTTTTTTTTTTTTTTTTTTTTTCTTTTTTATGAAAACTTCGCTAAGTATAAAAATACTTTGCAGTTTATATATTCCACATTTTCAAAAAAAAAAAAAAATAAAGCTTCCCAAAGATGGAAGCCTTTTTTTTTTTTTTTTATGAAAAATTTGCAAAGTATAAATACTTTGCAGTTGGATCAAAAAGAATGAAATGAAATTTTTAAAGTAAAATTAATTTCAATTAAAGCATACTCACCTCAAGATATTATAAGCCTTATTTGAGCGGTTCACCGCGAGATCGACCTTCAAAAGAAAGACAACTAGGAAAAAAAAATTGTTTGAAACAGACTATAGCTCGTCCTAGTTGTCCCCCCCACCAAGCGTCCTGTCTCTAGGTGACCAACATCGGGTACCAGTCACGCACTGGTTCCCTTCCGTCCACTCCACCGTAAGCAACCAATCAGGATGCGCCAGGTATATTCCCGCCAAAGCACGCACCAAGCGTGCGGCACGCCTAACGCATGCGGTAGACATTGTTACTATAAAGGGTAGACGCCAGGTAGAAAACATCCCTATTTTTTGGGAGCAATAAAATTTAACAATGAAAGCGGGGTGGGAGGAGGGACATTTGATAATATCTTGAGGTGAGTATGCTTTAATTGAAATTAATTTTACTTTAAAAATTCCATTTCAATGTCAGCATACATCACCTCAAGATATTATAAGCCTGAATAATAAGCATAGGTGGGAAGGTAATAATAAAAATAATATAAATCTCTACTCACCCATGCTGGAATCCGGTGAAGTTCAGCAATCCCCTGGTAATTCATAGTATTTTTAGGGGAATATTTTTACATTGTAGGTATGCTTGCGGGTCGAATGCCAATATCCGTTGATGGAGAAGAATAAGACAGACCCTTTGAAGAAAAGTTTCACACTGGATTCAAGCAGGCTTAAAATACTGTGAAGAGACTTAAGATACAGAACGATGGCAGCCAGTAATAGACTGCGCCGCCACGTGAGGTCCCAATGACGATGTATCCTGCCTAATTGGGGCCAAATCTCTAAGGTAAAATGAAGAAAAGGTACTATTTGTACGCCAATATGCAGCCCTTACCACAACCTCAAGGACGACAGAATTCCAATAAGCCCAAGACGAAGACAAAGCTCTAACTTCATGAGCTGAGATTTTCATGAATGACAGATCCGAAGATGATAAATCTGCATAAGCTAGTTTGATAACGTCACAGATCCAACGAGAAATTGTGTAAGGTGAAATATCTTTAGAGCCCTTCAGTGGTGAAAACAGTCTCTTCCTTCCCGATCTCTTAGCTTTCACTCTGGACAAAAAAGCTCTAACAGCTCTGACCGGACAAAAGTCTATCATCCGTATCAGAACCACAAAACTGAGAAAGACCTGGAATAACAATAGGTTCTGGTAATGACTCTGGAAGTTGGCTTTTTGCTAAAAACCCAGGTTGTGTGAGGAGGGTAATGGAATCCGAGTTGCGGTCATACCTAAAACAGCCTTCCTCAATTGACAGAGCATGAATCTCACTTCTTCTAGCAGCCGCAAATGTAAGAAGAAACACTGCTTTAAGCGTGATGTATTTGATGTCAGCAGTCTTTAGTGGTTCATAAGGAGCTTTAATAAGAGACCAAAGAACACAAGTCAAATTCCATTTGGGCGTAAGAGATATGGAAACCGGTTTTCTCAGGGCAAAACCTTTAATAAGATCTGAAATGATTGGGTCCGCCGTACAGTTTGCTGATTTGGAAAAATTTCAGTGTATTTGAGATGGCGGAGCGGTAGCCTTTAATAGAAGCTACCGATAATTTCAGGGTGTTAAAAAGGTAGCAATAAAAAATCTACCAAATCATTTAAAGCGGGATCGACAGGATTAACTTCCCTTTGCAAACACCAATCCGAGAACATCTTCCACCTCACAGAGTAGACCTTGAGCGTAGACTCTCTGCGGGATTGAGAGATACACTGGGTAGCGAATTCAGAAATGTGTCTACCTCTGATTTGACTCCTGACAACTTCCAAGCGTGAAGATGCAACATAGCTGGATTCTGATGGAGTACTTTTCCCTGATGTTGTGATACCAAACCCCGATGAACCGGAAGTTCCCTGGGAAAGTCTATTATGAGACTCAAAATGACTGAAAACCAGCTCCTCTGAGGCCAACACGGGGCTATGAGAATGAACCGACTGTTGGAATCCCTTATCTTGTTTAGAACCAGGGGAACAAGTTTGAATGGAGGAAATGCGTATGCGAATAGGTTTTTCCATTCTAGTGACATAACATCCACTGCACAAGCCCTGTGGTCCGGTACTGGAGAAACAAACAGGGGCAGAAGATGGTTTAATCTGGTGGCGAAAAGATCTATCTGAAGAGTACCCCAAAGACTGAAAATTTGGTGAGCTATCTCCCGATCTAGAGACCATTCGGTGGGGAGAATTCGATCTGGGCGAGACAGGCTGTCTGCCAAAACATTCAATTTCCCTGGAATATGCCTGACTTGAATGTGAATATTCCGATGGTGACACCAGTAAAGAAGCTCCCATACTAGCATGCACAGAGATGGAGAGTGGGCCCCCCCTTGTTTCTTGAGGTAAGCCACTACTGATGAATTGTCTTACGCTACCATCACGCAAGAATTGTAAATGTGACTCTGAAAATGTTGGAGTGCTAGGAAAACTGCTCGTAACTCCAAATTGTTGATGTGAAGGTCTTGGGAAGCAACATCCCACAGTCCCTGAACCTCTAGACCTAGGGGTTCTAAATGTGCGCCCCAGCCCGAATGGCTGGCATCAGATGGAAATCTGGGGCTGGTATAACAAGGGGAATTCCAGCCACATAAATGGAAGGATTCATCCACCATTTGATTGCTACACGACATGAATGGGATATTGGAATAGGTTGGACCAAACTGTCGCGGTGAGGTTTCCAGTTGACCAGAAGATGGAACTGAAGAGGTCTCACATGAAGGCGACCCAACTGAACTAAATCTGCTGCAGCATTGAGTGATCCCAACATGGACAAAAATTCTCGGGCGGTAATGAATTGAACCTGTAGAACCCGAAATAGAAGGACAAGAATTTTTTTGACTCTCTCTTCTGGAACTCTGACAATGCCAATGTGAGTCAGGAACCTCATTCCTGCATACACGAAGTCCTGAGATGGAACTAGGTCTGATTTCAGAGGATTTGGTATTAGACCCAGACTTGTAATGATTTCCCAAGCTAGTGAAAGGTCGGACAGTAGGGACTCCTGCGAAAGACGATGGACAAGCCAATCGTCGAAATATTGGTGAATGTTTGGTCCTAGAGATCGAATATGTCCCGCCACAATCTCCATCAAGTTTGTAAAAACGAAAAGCGCTGTTGAGATTCCGAATGGAAGCGCCCGAAATTGGTATATAGTGCCTTCTAGGGAAAATCTCAGGTACTTGCGAGACGCTGGATGAATAGGAATATGGAGGTATGCGTCCATAAAGTCTATAGAAACCGCACAAGCCCCTGGAGGAATAGCTCTCCAAATGGAGGCCGCAGTTTCCATTTGGAAGTGATCTACCTTCATCATTTTGTTGAGCGATGATAGGTCTATAATGAGATGAAAAAACGGCCGGTTTTCTTCTTCACTAAGAAAATCCGGCTGTAGAAACCCGGAGAGGTGGTATCTCTCACAATCTCTACAGCCTTCTTTTCCAGTAGAATCTGCACCTCCTCCCTCAAGTGATTTAAATGTTGTTGAGCTACAGGGAACAGAATTGGAGACAATGATAATGGAGGTTCCCTTGCAAAAGGAATCCTGTAGCCCTTCCGGAGAATAGAAAGGGCCCAGGAATCCCGAGTTATGGCTGACCAAGCCTCCACAAAAATTTAACAAACGAGCTCCCACCGGAAGAGAAGGATGAGGTGCAGATGGAAGGGCCCTGATGATGTCATTTACTCCTCCTAGCGGGCGCCCCCCTGAAAGAAGATGATCCACCACGGCCCCCCTTGGTGGATCGAAACCGTTTGAAAGAGACAGCAGACGAAGAAGTGGAAGTGGGAACCCGGCTAGCTTTTGGTTCCCACCTAGACTTCTTCGCTGGATTTGAATTAAAAGTAGAGGAGGAAGGTCTCTTTCTGTTGGCCGATACTCCTGAATAATTTGCTCTCAGGAGGGAATGATGTCTATCGTCTAAATTTGCTCTGAAAACTTCCTCTATTTTACCCCCAAAAAGAGAGGAAGAATTCAGAGGAGCTGCTCTAAGACTGTCCTTGTTATGAGATAAAAGTAAATTTGAGGTATTTAGAGCAGCGTTACGGCGCTGATGCAACAGCACAGCAGACATAGATAGGCCTAGGGCCATGATGTGCTTAGCAGAGCGGTTCACTGCTAGAAGTAGACTACGCAGAACATCCGGGTCAACATGCTCTGCGCAGAGGGCCTGAAATGCAGCCGAACCAAAAAAAATCCACAATGTGAACTGATGGCCACCGCTCTTCTTGCTAACCGCTCCAGGTACTCTAAATGAGCCACTGGTAAAGAGGCGAATCTGCCCACTGAGATGCCTAGCCTGCCAGCGTCAGCATCAAGGGTGGGTATCTTACTCGGCCAAAATTCCGTATGACAAGCGTAAGAATGTGGTCGAGCAAGGTAATCGATTGTTTTCTTTGGTACATACCAATTTGGATTATTTCTAGCCTCTGCGGTGTTGTCAAACAGCTTCCCCATCAACTGATTCACTGTTGAGGATTGTGGAAGTGTTGACCTGGAGGAAGTAGGCTGGTCCAAAATAGACTCACGCAGGGATTGGACTCGCGCGCTGTCTTGAGTTTGGTCAGCCTTGGGGCAAAGGTCTCCCAAAAGGGAGTAAACTTCCTCCAGTGTCTCATGGTAGTTTGTGGCAGGCTCATGAGACTGGCTCTTTTGAGAAGGACTTAATGAACTCTCTGACAGAGCCTGGTCCGGGACATAATCACATTCATGATATGGAGCCCGGGGGTCTTGGCTAATGGTCCGAACATGATCGCGACCATTGCCAGTGGATCCAGACTGACCCGTGAAAGTTTGCCCCTCCCCTTCTTCAGCAACAGAAGGGAGATCCACTGACGAAGCCAAAATGCCCAACCCTAATAGAGTCCTCAATACTGCCTGGGATATGGCTGAGGCAATGTCAGGGGTGCTACATGAGGGGTTGGTTACCCTCAATGGCGTAGCTGTAAGACCTAAAGAACTATCCCTGCTCAAAGCAGGAATAGCCACAGAAGGTCTGACTGCAGAAACACTAGGAACTATAGGGACATCGTCCTCTACAGATCCCAGTGCGCTTACAGATGAATAGTCAGCCAATGGAATCCTGCTGCTTTTCTGTACCTCCGTATACAAATGCCCAAAGGCTTCATTAACATTCTGACTTACCCTGACTGAAGGAAGAGCAGATGATGTGGAAGAGGTACCCAGTCTATTCTTACTATTTCTACTTCTACCCAACTTGGTAGTACCAATAACTGGTTCCGCTATCAAAGAATCTGAAAATGAACCTTCCTGAAACATAATACCTGAGCAAGTCGGAATGGCTATAGTATTATTATGTTGAGAAGCCTTACTAATAGTAGGAACAGTGGAAAGAAATACTTTGGCCTTACCACTTTGAATAGGTTTTGGATTCCTAAATGAATTCACCGCAGGAGAAGTATGAGAAACAGATCCTGTTACCTGGATATTTGGTGTGGTACGAATGCCAGCAACTAAAGGGAGAGAACCATTCTCCTGGGAAACAGCCTTAGTAATTGAACTGGACGAGCAAGGAATGGCTTCGGGACAGGGCAAATATAAGTTGGGGTAATAACCATACCCACTAAAGCCATCCCATGAACCCCAGGGATAAAAATAAGGCCAATAAAAGGCCCCCTGATCTGCGCCTTCCTGCCAAGAAAATTGAGAGGAAGGCACAGTTACATTACTTGGGAATCAACCCGCCGTATTAAAGGCCGCCGAGTTAACATACCTATAAGGTGTACGATAACCCGGCAGGTACCTAGGTTCGGAATTTCCGCCGGAACAGGGGTTCGCCAGCGCCCCCTGTGTTGCCTTCCGTCGGGAAGCATCGCTGGGGGTGGGGCGAGGTCCCCTAGTCAAGCATTCATTACCAGTGACAGTAACGGCGACCTGGGGTCCCCTACGTCTGTTTTCCAAATCTGGAGCAGGCTCAGAGTCCAACTGAAAATTATTCACCAGAGTGCTAGAAGGGAATCCCTGAGCCTGCCCCCCCCGACCAGAAGATACATAAGAGGGGAAGTGGGATAATTCTTCCCAGATCTCTGAAGCCCAATTGGCAGACCTGGCACAAGGAGATAGTTGCGAACACCCGCAACATCTAACACATAAAACATGGCTGTCTGCCGGAAGTTTAGTTTGCTTGCAATTAATGCACAACATCTTACTACTGATATGGGCTACAAAGAAAAGCTTTAGTGAAAATAAAGATACAGACTTATCTGTTCTAGCGAAAAATACTTCTTTCCAAATCCAAACGTCGTAATCTATACAGAAGGTGCTGACCTTGCAAGCGACCAAAAAATAGTGATGTTTTCTACCTTGCGTCTACCCTTTATAGTAACAATGTCTACCGCATGAGTTAGGCGTGCCGCACGCTTGGTGCGTGCTTTGGCGGGAATATACCTGGCGCGTCCTGATTGGTTGCTTACGGTGGCGTGGACGGAAGGGAATCAGTGCCTGACTGGTACCCGATCTTGGTCACCTAGAAACAGGACGCTTGGTAGGGGGGACAACTAGGACGAGCTATAGTCTGTTTCAAACAATTTTTTTTTCCTAGTTGTCTTTCTTTTGAAGGTCGATCTCGCGGTGAACCGCTCAAATAAGGCTTATAATATCTTGAGGTGATGTATGCTGACATTGAAATAGTAATATGATTTAATTTCACTACTGCATAAGCCTTTGTGAGGTGGTCGAAAAAAGATATCCTGAAATTTGCACCAAAATCTGTTTTCTGCTGGTGTCCTACTTCCCAGGAAGAAAATCTGGTATTTTCTTACATAAAATAAATTTGCGATCATTCCACGGCAGTTCTTCAAAATTTGGTGTTGCAGCTCCATTTAATAAAGGAGTTATACACTTCCAAATGAAAAACCACTGCCTTTACCTATCAATTTTTATATGGCTAACAAGTATGGCAGAGGAGAGAATTTGAACGCTAAAATGGACAGTAGATCAGAATGGCAGTTATTTGTTCCAGAAAAAACTATTCTGACTGAGTTTGCACTAATGCTCTGGTATGAAATTGATACAAGCTTAGTTAGAACACTCTTGCCAGTAATTTCAATTCATACAAAGTCAAAATATCAATTCTAGGAAAATCAAATAGTAGAATGTAAGAGTTATTCTGGCGATTCGGAACTGAAGGTTTAATGGAGGACTCAAACCGATTTAGTACTGAAGGCTTATGGGAGAGGGGGCTGGAGTTTCATTTGGACTCAATACCTAAGCAGAGCTCATGGTCTACTGTGGGCTCAAGATCTATTGCAGATCAAGACTTATTGGGGGTTTGTGTTTGTGTTGAGGTTTTACGGCCCAGTCAACCCAATGGGGTCATGTCGAGCGCGGTCAGTTTACCTAACCACACGTTTACTGGGCAGGCTTAGTCCTCTAACCACCGAGGCCAACTTATTAGGGGCCTAATGTCTATGGGAAAGACCTAATGTTCAGCCTGAAGGACTATATTAGGCTAGAACTAATTAAAAGCTGAAGACGCTGAAGTCTTATTAACGGCTTAAGGCCTTTACGAAATTCAAAAAAGATTTATATCCTAGATTCATCACATTAACAAGTCTATGCAATGACCTCTTAACCCCACCTTATATAGGGAAATTTACAGGAGTATACATTATTTTTCTTACTTCTGCTCTAAAACAGACCTGTCAGTATGATATATTCCAACCTTGTTGTCAACTGTGACAACAATGTCACCGTCTGCTGGGATTATGTCCACATAGGCATCAATTAGTGCTGTATGCTACCGAACCAGTTCTAATTCACGATATTTCAGTGATGAAATCAAGTGTTCGATTATGCACTGAAAATGTCTTTTTCAGTCACATTCCCCCGTAAGCCTTCAGTACTAAATCGGTTCCCTCATAAAACATCGAGTTCCAAATCACCAGATGATGATCTACTGAATTGTTTGTTTGTGGAGAGAAGGGACAGAATGTTGTTGTTGTGTTGTGTTGAGGTTTTACGGTCCAGTCAACCCTATGGGATCATGTCAAGCCCAATCAGTTTACCTAATCACACTTTTACTGGGCAGGCTTAGTCCTCTAAGCGGTTAACCAGTATTGTGCACATTCTTTTGTCAGAAACTGACAATTGCCCTTCTTGAATCAGCAGAAGGGAGAGAATGACCATAGAAAATATTTCATGATCAATCTCCATGAAAGAATGTTGCCGACCCGGTGGGGGTCGGACCCTCAACCTCCTGATCACCAGTCGGGCATGCATCCAACTGAGCCACTGAGGCAGGCCTCTACTGAAATGATATTTTGATTATGTATGAATTGGAAATACTGGCAATAGTGTTTTTTTTTTTTAAAGCTCATTATTGATTTCATACCAGAGCATTAGTGCAAACAGCTGGAACACTTTTCTCAGGAAGAAACAACTGTCATTCCGATCTGCTATCCATGTTAGCCTTCAAATTCTCTCCTCTGCCACGCATGTTAGCCAAATAAAAATTGATCTGTAGACAAAGGCAGTTGTTTTTTGCTCCATTTGGAAGCGTATAACTTCATTATTAAACCAAGTTGTGAAGCCAAGTTTTGCAGAATTGCTGTTGAATGATTGCCAATTTACTTTAAGCATGAGGAAATACCAGATTTTGTTCCTAGGAAGAGTGAGGGAGCCTAGCAGAAAACAGATTCATATAAAAATGAAGTTTTTAAAAGTAAAACATATTTTAACTATCAATACTTAACCTATAGATAATGTGCTATTCAATTCTGTTTTCACACCTTCCACAGAAAAACGACCTTTCAGTCGTCATAATCCAGAAGGTCCCTTAGGCAGTTACCTGTGTGACACAACTCTTCCCGCTTAATTGATCATCTGTCAGTTTCTTTGATGTGTAGAACAATAGACACAATTAGGAGAGAGAAGCGCCCGAGAGAGGAGGGATCATTTTCAATTTTAACTGCACAATACATTAAGCTATGGATAATGTGCTAGAATTTGTAGAATTGGAGGGAGGTGCTCTCCTAATTCTAATACAAACCAAATTGTATCCCACAACTTCTGGTTTAAGACTCGGGGAAACTCTAAGGAATCAGATACATTCTAACTCTATATGTAATAGTAAGAATGGTCTAGATTCACGTATATAACATATCTTTAAGGTGTTAGGGTCTTACTACCTTGTATGTTAATAGTAGACTCTAGAGGATACCAGATCTTAAACCTCAGAGAATGAGGAGTCATTGAGACATAACCTCAATATTCCATTTCAAATGCAAGCTCGAGAGTATTGTTTGATAGTATGTCCAAAACAGAACTTGTCAAAAGAAGTCTAGACAATAAGCTGTCTATATTAGAGGCACAAAATTAAAATAGGAAATGTCTTCTCGGTCGAGTTTCCTATAGATAACCTACATATCTTGAGATTTTCGGATACATTCTAGACAAAGATTTTGTAATTGTAATAGTCTAAGAATTATGATCTAATTAGAGTGTTTAATGGAAGCGATAGGACCATTTTCGATAAACAGACCATGAACTTGAGATAACCATAATGTTGTATAATTATTACCTTTTTAATTCGAAATAAGGGGGCGATAATAAATTGTGTAGATGGAGAAGTCTTAACCGAATTTCAGTTATCCATCAGGAAATCAAATGAATATACATACTAAAATTATGGTTTAAACTATTGTTAGGCTAATAGCATTAACAAAAAATTTTTTTTTTTTTTTGTCTAGGCAAAGAGAAAATACGAAGGTTGCCTAAATGTGCGGAGAGGAAAGACAACCTAAGTCATTTAATAAACACTTTGTCATAGGACATATCTTGTCCTGGACAAATTAAGAAAGGAAGAGACTGCTAACAAATCTGATTCATACGTAGAGTTTGGCAGACTTATATGAGAAGAATAAAGGCTGATAACAATTAACTGTAAGACAGCCTTCATATCTGGCTTAAAATCTTGCCATACTGTTGAGATTAAGCAATAGGAAGTTACTAGATAGAATCTTTTCTATTGCCAGAAATAGAATGCCATAAAACTACTCCAAAGTACATAATCATGGTATGCAAGCAATATTTTAATATCCACTTTGTAATGACAAAATCAGAATGTTCCGACAAAGAGAAAGGACTCTAGAAAAGAATGTAATCGGGCGACAGACATTCTCTAGAAATATTATTGAATAATACTGATTTATTATCTCTGATAACACTAAACTTATAGGTTCAGAGATAGTGTTACTATTCTGTATGAATATTTAAGAAAAGTGAGAATAGATATTAAAACACCAAATTAAAATTATACTACAGGGCAAATTCTTGCTATGAATAAATCGTTAAGCATAACTATTTTATTCAGGCAAGGAATAATTCTACATTTAACATTTTATAAAGTGTATAATGGATAAGTCCTTCATCATAACTGAAAGATTGTCCAAGAAAAATAGAGATAAAATGACTGCCCAGAATTTTTTCGATAAATATTCAATAAAACTTTAGAATTGAATATGTACAGTGTAAAAACCCATTTCAAAATAACTGATAATTCCTGAAATACCCAATTTTGTGCTCCTATCGAAATTAGGAAGAAATATATATATACTCACCAGATCTATGCGTGAACCATACAGAGTGATAATTTATAGTTGTGTTACCAACGATCCCTAATGCGAGGGTTAAACATGTATTAATTTGAAATAATATCGGTAATTATTATTAATTTGAAGTCATATAGGTTTAAGATATAATTCGTTCCATCTTTAACCAAATATGCAAGAACAACCACTCATTATTTTTGTATTTGAAGATAGAAAATGAGATCTTAGTCATCGAAAATTGTATGGTTGAATTAAAAAGTAATGGGAGCTGAATGGATGTGTCTCCTTGAACTGAATCGTAGGATAGTATCCATTCTAAAAACTAAAGCTTGTCTTTAGTTTAGCTTAACTAGCGCAGTGTTGAAAATACTACTGAGTAGTCATATTATAGTCGTTACACACTGAATACTGAGAAATTGCTGTTTAAATTGTTTAGGAAAGATTTATACCTGCAACGTAACGTGAAAGATCCATAGTGTTAGTTTGTTTGTGTTGAGGTTTTACGGCCCAGTCAACCCAATGGGGTCATGTCGAGCGCGGTCAGTTTACCTAACCACACGTTTACTGGGCAGGCTTAGTCCTCTAAGCAGTTAACCAGTATTGTGCACATTCTTTCGCCAGAAACTGACAACTGCCCTTCTTGAATCAGCGGAAGGGAGAGAATGACCGTAGAAAATATTTCATGATCAATCTCCACGAAAGAATGTTGCCGACCTCGGCGGGGGTTGAACCCGCGACCTCCTGGTCTCCAGTCGGACGGCGCATCCAACTGAGCCACCGAGGCCGGCCCATAGTATTAGTAAGATTTAGACCTGGGACGTAGCGAGAAAGGTCAATCTGAACATAAAAAGCAAGTTTAGCAAGATAATTAATGAAGACAGATATATATAATTGATTATTATATAATATTATTATCTCCAAATATTGTCAAATAATCTTAGTGGCTTAAAGCGTAAATGCTAAGCGAAAGTTCATTTACCGAATGTATAATCGGACGACTTTTGGTATGTTCGAAATCGTACCACAAAATAGTCAGATCTGACCTGAAACATGGGTGCGAAACTTACTACGTTGTGAAGTTTATATAAACAAACTCTATATTATGAATTGAGACAGTGCATTTCATGACCCATTGAAACGTCTTGAAATGACTATTGTTTCTAAAGTATGATTATCCAGCTTCAGAAATTGCGATTTATTTATATAGGACCTTTAGTTGAAGAGAACGGGATATCAAGATAGTATTCTTTCCAATACTCGCAAACAGAACTTGAATTCTTATAGCGAGAAGAACTGTTGATCCCTTTAACGAATCTAACCATAAAAGGGGGGCAAGTAAATAAATCTATAGTCCTAATATTATAGAGATAATGAAATGTTTCTTATTTCGTCACCTATTCGTAATTAAATATCTTTTCCCCATTGTCTTAACGTTCAATGTACAGAGTATTACAAAGGGATGATTAATTTGAATATAATTGTATCTGCTATTCTGAGGTAAACTATTCGTTACGTTAATTACCCTCTAAGCATTTTATATATATAAGATATTTTCCCCATTGTTTTAACCTTCAATGTACAGAGTAGGACAAAGGGATGATTAATTTGAATATAATTGTATCTGCTATTTTGAGGTAAACTATTCGTTACTTTAATTACCCTCTAAGCATTTTATATGTAAGATCTTAGTCTGCCTTCGAACTGTTTAGATCTAAGAAATAATTGACTGTGACAGTTTCTATAGCCAATTAAATAATTAAGTAGACAAACTGTATATAATATGTAATTAAGGCAATAATAATCAATCATGTACTGGATAAATTAATGCCTTTACTGAATATCTATCCATTTGTCTATTCCAAGGGTCTGAGCAAACTTTGATTGACATGGACCCCTTTATAAGTATAAATAATAGAGGCATTAGAGCTAGTCGAAGCAAACTATTCCTCAATATAATAGATTGTGTAGACCTATACTATATGTAGATTTGGTCTAGCTGTTTATAAGTTTCACACCTTCCTTATATAATTTCCAATCATAACCATAGCAAAATTATTATTCCCTGATGAAGAATCTTCAGCGTAATAAATTCTATAACTGAGACATAAATTATCTGGAACATTACTATAGTAGTCTTGATGATCCAGAAAAAAAAAAGAAAGGCAAGGTAAAGAACATATCGAATTATATATTCCTTAATTTGAATTATTTTATTGCAGAGTTCAGACAGGGCACGACTAACGTAGACTATTTTCATAAGTAATCAATAGATAGAAAAATATATGGAATAACAGCACAACTGACCGGCTATTTTCCATATACATAAACAAAAGGAAATATGTGCCTCAACTAGACTTCTATACTAATCGTTGTAATCTAGAGAGGTTGTAGATTAATAAACCCTTAATTATTTCAATTATATATATATATATATATATATATATATATATATATATATAGAAAACATTTATTAGAGTATCAAAGTAATTCTAATAAATTAATTCCTAATTAGTAAGGATCAGTTATCTAATTCGTCTAGATTTCTAATACTTTATGAATGTAATATTAATAGAAAGCAGAGGATCGACTGCTGCTTTCTACATGTATATCTAACTTATTCCATAGACTGCATGCTGATACGTATCAGAGCATGTAGAAACTTAGGATGAAAAGAAGAAATAATTAGATTCCATGTATATTTTTCTTCTTCGAGAATAACAATAAATTTATGGAATTCACCTTTGTCTTGGAGCCGAATAAGGTGAATACCCTAAAGAAGTTAATCTCTTTTCAGCAAATAAAGAGAGAAACATAAGTTATTTTAAATATAGATAGAGCTAACTCCTATACTTGGTCAATAAATTCCGAATTTTATCATAACCGATAATTCTAATTCATTTACCCAAGATAATAATATATATATATCTAGAATTCTAAGTCTAATTCAGAAATGACTTGACAGAATTCTATAATATAAATGGCTACTAGGTATTCGAACCGATCGCTGTCATTCTATAATCTGTAACCCAAGTTTTGACTTGTCTATGATGCTCTACGAGCATTAGTAAGTTGTTCGGGAACTAGTGACTACTACTCGGTCACTAGTAATCCAACATAATGACTGGACACTAGTCTACGTAACTACTGCCTGGTAAAAATCGCTAAAAATCCGACATGGGTGGTTACTAAGTATTTGAACTCATTGCTCTCATTCTATAACCTGTAACCAAAGATTTGACTTGTCCATGAAGCTCTATGAGCAATAATAGGCTGTTCGGGGACTAGTGACTATTACTCAGACACTAGTAAACCAACATAATGACAGGACACTAGTATTCGTAACTCTTGCCCGGTGCAAGTCACTAGTAATGCGATATAATGACTGGACACTAGTACTCGTAACTTTTTGCCCGGTGAAAATATACTGATAATTGGACAAAATGACTGGACACTAGTATTTGTAATTCCTGCCCAGTGAAAGTCACTAATAATGTAATATAATGGCTCGACATTAGTACTCTAACTATTTGCCCAGTAAAATTTACTAGTAAATGGACATAATGACCGGAAACTAGTACTTGTGACTATTTGCCCGGGAGATTATATAAGGAACTAAATTTATCCAGTGAATAATCGACTAGTGACTTATTGACTGGTGCCTGGTTGACTGGCACCTGGTTGACTGGTGACTGGTGCCTGGTTGACCGGTGACTGGTTGACCGGTGCCTGGTAGCCCAGTGCCTGGTTGACTGGCGACTGATTGACCAGTGACTGGTTGACCGGTGAATGGTGACTGGTGGACTTTGACATTATTGGATGCTAAGTACCCAAAGATGCCACCTTGATGGGTCTTACCTTGGGCAGTATAGCCATGTGGGCTGGTGTCCTATCAGTAAAGAATTGTCATATAACCCACAAGGGTTGACAAGTTCTTTACTAATCAGCTTCTCCTCCATAGAAATATTCAGCCAACTCATAGTTTTCTGCAAGATATCCAGTAATAGTCCAGTTATAGCAGGTCCATCACTAAATAACCTGAAACAAAAAGAACAAGTAATATTTTGGATATAAAAAAACACGACTTCCGAACCAACTGCACACAAGCGTTGTGCCGATTATAGTGAGAGTCTTGAAAATGCATGTCGCGAAAAGCCAGTCAATAATTACAAGAAATCGACAATCAAAATTTTCAATAAATAACATGGATAGTGAAAGGAGTGATAAAGAAAGAAAAGAAACACAAAGATACAGAATTTTAACCGTGAAGAAAATTGTGTTGGGGTTTAACGACACATCAACCCTTGTGGGTCATTTTGTGTCGTCTCCCAGAGAAAGGGACAGAAGAGATAGCAGAAGAGATGAAAGAGAGGGACAGGGAAGAAAGAGGAACAGGAATGAAAGTGAAGAAACAGAAGAAATAAAAACATCACCTCCCTACCCTTACCTGCTGCAAGGATAGCAGGCCTTGCCCAACTGTGAGCCAATATCAGCTGGACGCCCCGATGACATAAGATACATGACACCTTGGCACCACCCGACCACCCCTAACCGTGAAGAAAAGAAATAATCCGAATTTCTTTCACTGGTAAAAAATCCTTGCTGATTTTCTTTGTCCGCAGAAAAGAAACTGACACATGATCAATTAAGTGGGAAGAGTTACGTCACACAGGTAACTGCCTAAGGGACCTTCTGGATTAAGACTACGACTGAAAGGTTATTTTTCTGTAGAAGGTGTGAAAACAGAATAGAATAGCACATTATCTATTGATTAATGTATTGTGCAGTTATTACAAAGTCTGTTTCACTACCGTTTGATATGTCTAAAGTACTGATAGAATGGCAAACAGTGCAGACCCTGTAGGAGCAGTTTGATCTGGGTCTACACTGTTTGCTCAGACCTACTTGTTTGAATATTTTGCTTAAATAATTTATCCAGTAAAAAAAAAAAGAAAAAAAAAAAAGGAAAAAAGAAAACGGATTTCGGTGCAAATTTCAGGAAACATTTTTTTCGACCACCCCACACAGGCTTAAGTGGCAGAGGAAATTAAATCCGATTACTTCTGCTGGGTTTCTAGAAACATTAAATAACATACCCATAATGCATAAAAGTGAAATGCTTTCTTTCTGGATATTTAAAATACAGGCACTATTTCTTCGCATACCCTTTTTATGTCAACAATGTTTACATCCATCATCGCATTAGCCGTCTGTTATCAAAGTTGTACCGAGTGCTCATGACAGTCCCAAAATAACTTTTTACATTGCACATTTCCCATTCATTCAGTTTTTTTTTTTAACTATTCAGTTTTTTAACTTAGACAGTCACTTTGATTTTGCTTTGTTGAGTGATGATTTTCTTATTATGGATGTATTTAATGACCTAGAAAAAAATCTCATTTTCCATAAAAACAGTGCAGTAACTTACTAATTAGAACTGCCTTATTGCAGCAATTCAAATAAATATCCAAAATGTGCTTTAAAAGAACTGTGGGTGCACACCCAATTTGGGTCGAAAAATTTCTAATAAGTATCTTTAAAAAATAATTCTGTTAAAAAATAATTTGGATACTCAAAGAACAGCCTCATTGTGGTGGTTCTAATGTGTAGCCATAAAGTACTTTTTAAGGAAAATACTGCAAAAACTCCCTGAATATGTTCCTCTGCAATTTACTGTATGTCTGCAATAGAGAAAAATGATGCTCATTTGAGAATTCCACTTTAACATGAAAAAAACTTGATACAGAAGTAATGTAATTTTTAAATGTGATAACTGTATATTTCTGATCACATTTAAATATAGCTTTAACATGACAAGAAAAATTGATTTAGAATTGATGTAGAGTTCTAAAATGAGTATTATTTCTCGCTATTAAATTGCAGATGAACTGACAAAGCGAGAATTAAGCAGTATTTTCCATGAAAGTATTTATGGTTACTCGTTAGACTTACCATCTCCATGAGTACACAAACTTATCACTTAATGGTTACAAAAAGCTAAACTTGATCAGGACTAGTTTTTACCAGTAAATATCTGTTTTGTTTAAGTAGTAGAAATAATCCTCATTTAACAGAGTGAAATCAAAGTGATCCTCCATGTTTGAGCTCCAAAAACATTGATTGTGTTGGGGTTTTAGATTGTGTTGGAGTTTAACTACAAGTCAACCCTTGTGGGTCATTTTGTGTCATCTCCCACAGAAAGAGGGAAAAGAAATAGAAGAGATAGTAGAGGAGATGAAAGAGAGGGATGGAAGAAAGCAGAACAGGAATAAAAGTGAAGAAACAGAAAAAATAAAAACATTCTTCCTCTACCCTTACCTGCTACAAGGATAGCAGGTCTTGCCCAACTGTAAAGCCAATATCAGTTGGACGCCCCAATGATGTAAGATACACGACAACTTTGCCACACCTGACCACCCCATATAAACTTTTTAAAAAATCAAAAAATAAAAACATGAAATGATAATCCCCCTGCCCCCCTACCCCACCTCCCCCCGCTATCATTTTGCAGGCAGATAACTCAAAAATTGACAAAATATGCCCATTAGCAATCCCAAAATTGTGGTGAGACCTACACAATATCAATGCACATATATATCATGTTTGGAGAAAATCCAATAACATCTACTAAAGTGATCATCAGGAAATGAAAATAGGGACGGACCGAAACACAGACAGCCAAGATGAAACCATAAAACCTCTCCACTAATGTGTAGCAGAGTAAATCTTTAACATAAGTTTTTTCAAAGTCTGTGGCCTTGACCTCAAGGTACAGTATAAAACCAGATCATTATCTAACTTCAGGGAGGTCTGTTCTATGATTTAGTGTTTTACATCAATTTCAACATTATTTAAGTCATTTCAAGATGATGTAAGGGTGGTTAATGAAAGGCTCTGTGCCGTGAAGCACCATACAGTCGTGAGTGGAATTCTGCCTCCAGTCAAAAGTGCTTACCACAAGGCCAACCATATACTTCTATTTGCAGAGTTTCAGGAAACAGCCATTGAAAAAATTTGTACAGATGAGCTAAAAAGGGCTTAACACGGTTCATACTAATACAGTTCATGCCATAAGAAATGTGACCAACTTAATCAGAAAAACAAATTATTTATGATTTTTTCTTTCAAATATGTTTCTTTTAGATTCTTCTTTTGTATAAACAGTGCAGAATCAGAATGGTAATTATCTGTACAAACAGTGCAGAACCAGAATTGTAATTGAACCAGAATGGTAATTATCTGTACAAACAGTGCAGAACCAGAATGTTGTTATCCATAATTGTCTATATCTGCAGGGCACTGTCTATTTGTCTGTCTGGCTGTTAATGTCTGTCTGCCTTGTCTGTGGCCCATCCCAACTGTATCAAATGATTTGAACATGGAAAGTTTGGGTGAACCACAAATGTCTGCGCATCACTAGCTGAGATTGTTGAAATACCAGACCACTAGAGTTATAAACTTCCAGAGAACTGTGACAACACAAAATGTAAACATTGGTTACATGAATATGTCAACATCTTATTCTATATTGATGTTTCATAATCATATAATCGCTGTTGAAATAATGCTGCAACTAAGGAAGGAAGCAGTTCTTTCAACTACACTAAGTTTTCACAGAAGTTGTGTACTGAAGAAAAGGTAGGTGAAATTTCATCCATTGTTTGCATTACATGTTTCTCTCATATATTTAAAGTGAAGTGATACATTTTCAATGCAGACAACTCTATCAGAATTAAAGTAAATATCTGGTGGATATCTTAACCTAGTCCTGCTTAACTTGTACATTTCCTGCCTTTGCAAACAGTGTAAATCCAGATAAGTTGGCTTCTTCACTGTTTGTCATTAAGTATGTGAATTTGTATCCACAACCTGATTTGATTGTGTTGGGTTTATCGAAATGTCAACCCTTGCGAGTCATTTTGTATCGTCTCCCAGAGAAAGGGAGAAAAGAGATAGAAGAGAAGATGAAAGCGAAGGACTGGTAAAAGAGGAACAGGAATGAAAGTGAAGAAACAGAAGAATTAGAAACATTCCCCCTCTACCGTTACCTGCTACAAGGATAGGCCTTGCCCAACTTTAAGCCAAGCCAATATCAGTTGGACCCCACAGTGACATAAGATACCGCACACCTTTGCCACACCCAACCACCACGATCCACAACCTGGATCAAGTAACCTTATTGGCTGCAAATTAGAAGTGGGTGTGGCATCTTAATTTATTCAACATGAAAAGGGTTAATTAACTACTTAACCTACTTAACTCATTACATGGTATTTGTTTGATTTTTTTTTTTTAAATCTTAAAATAACCCATTTTCCAACATTTATCTTTGTTAGTATTCCACATTATCCTACTGACATTTTAGCATGGGACTAACAGAAAAACACTAGGAAAAGCACCCTTTTTTTTTTTTTACCAAATTCTGTTGAAATAAATTAATTGGTCCTGTCACCTATACAGGAACAACGAAACTGAAACAGTGTGGAATACTAACATTGGAAAAATTCCATAAAAATCATTAAAAAATCTTCAAATAACCCATTTTCTAACCTTTATCTTCATTTGTATTCAACACTATCCTACTGACATTATAGCATGGGGCTATAAAATGACGATTCACATGAAATAACAAGACTAGTTTAACTCCTTGAAAAATTAAAAAAAAAAAAAAAAAAAAAAAAAAAAATTAAAAATGTTGTCTGCTGCAGTTGTGATTGGCTCTTTAAGGGTTAAGACACATCAGCAGGTAGTAAAATTGACTTGTTCAAATGTCAGGACAAGGAATGATTGGGAGCTGAGGTGTCCCAATACTTAGATCAGATTTCAAGTCATACATTCCTCTTAATGATTCCTATTGACATGATGCTTCAGCGAATACTGGCTGGCAAATTCATCACCACTAATGTCCCATTAACATTATACAGTTCACCTAAATGACCCCAACCATGTTTATACCTTTTTTTGCTGCTTTTTCCCAAGCAGTAACAATCATGTGATATGTCATTTTAAATCTTAGATTTTATACTTTAAAATGTTTTAATTGTTTTTATCTGACCCTAGTCAGTAAAAGGCAGTAAGCAAAATATGCCCTTACACCCCTGCAACAATATTCCTGATTCAATTTCAAAGCAAAGGCACCTACATAGTCCCAAGTTTTTGGATAGACTGAAGAGATGTAATGAAAGAAACTGATTTGGTATTTGAGACAATATATCAAACTTTAAATATGCCAAATTTCATTTAGTTTTGCCCAGAAATAAAAGATTTCTTGAACTGTATTGTTGCTATAAATTCACATACTTAATGGCAAACAGTGCGGATCCAGATCAGTTGGCTTCTTCAGAAGCCAACGAATCAGGATCTACACTGTTTGCAAAGGCAGGGTATATCCGGGCTCAGCAGGACAAGGGTTAAGACCAATTAGTCTTCATTTTCTTATGACTACAGACAGAAATCTGGTCTAAAGTAAGGCCAGCCTAACAAGACCATCCCCACTTTTGTTGCTTCATCTGTCATTACTGACACTGACCAATCCTAATCCAATGCATGAAGTTTTATAATTTGCGTGTTCTAAGATGGCTGATGAGACCAATCTTAGCTCTAAACTGCCTGTTGCAAATAGAACAAGAGAGGTCTGAGGAAGAAAGCTCTGTTGGTAATGCATTAGCTCTGGCTTTCCGCTAAGCATGTTTCTGGTCAGCTTCGCTGGTTCTTTTTTGCTTCGTACTCACCAGCACCCCTTCTTAAGAGGCCTTGCCACTTTTGTCTATCTTGTGCAATTTGTTCCCATGACTGTTGGTATGTTGAAGTCTTTAAGGAGGCTTCATGGTTTCTTCTGACCACCAGGGGAGCGTTTTCCCAGTTGGATTTTCTTGTATTCTGGTAACATAGCCTGTCCATCTTAATTGTGCCAATTTCAAAAGAGTATGTACACTCTGCATCTCTGCCCTTTTCAGGACTTCTGTGTCTTGAATCCTGTCTTACCACTTGATCTTTAGAAGTTTTCTGAGACAGCTTGTTGGTAAACCATTCAAGATTCGCATGTGTATAACAGTGTTTGCAGCACCACAGATCTGCAGACTTTCAGCTTTGTGTCCAGCCTGATTCCATTACAGTCCTAAATACTTCCACATAGTGGGCCAAATGCTGCACTAGCTTTGGCAATCCTGGTATTGACTTCATCATCAATGTGCACAACTCTAGACAATGTGTTCCCAAGGTAGGTGAACTTGTCTACCACTTGCAATTGTTGACCTTTCACTGTGATGGTAGGAATTTGTAAGGCTTTTCAGGTGCTGGCTGATATACCATCTCAGTCTTTTTTATGCTGATTGTGAGGTCATAGCTGTCACATGAATCAGATACTTGATCCACACCTTTTTGCATCTTCTCTCCTGTTGGGAGCACTCTCAGCCATGTTATCAGCAAAAAGGAACTAACTCATCTAGCACCTCTGTGTGCACCTTGGATTTAGCTTGCAACCTTTTTAGGTTTAAAAGCTTTCCTATACACTTCTGTAGTATTAGAACTAAAAAAACACTTCTGTAGTATTAGAACTAAAAAAAATGTCTAAATTAAAAATGCAGAAAAAGTGATAAAAAATTATTTCAGGATTCTGAAATAAACACATGCATATCTTCAGGCCATCTTAAAAGCCCATGTAAAGTTTCAAAAGGATCGGCCAAAAACTGTGGGAGGAGTTAAGGGGACAAGGTACCTACTCCCTATAGACTTCTGTAATATTAGAACTCAAAAAATGTCTTCAGTTCAAAATGTGTAAAAAGTAATAAAAATAATTTCATGATTCTGAAAAAAAACCACATGTATATCTTCAGACCATCCTTAAAACACCTGTAAAGTTTCAAAAGGATCGGACAAAAACTGAAAAACTGTGGGAGGAGTTAAGGGGACAAAGTACCTACTAAAAATTCGGAACCACGCCCCACGGAAAACCAAAAACAGTGTCCCTCCACTTTTCTTCGAAAAGGCAGGGGACAATAAAAACATTCCCCCTCTACCCTTATCTGCTACAAGGATAGGAGGCCTTGCCCAACTGTAAGCCAATATCAGTTGGACGCCCTGGTGATCTAAGATACACAACACCTTTGCACCACCCAACCACCCCTGAATGGCCAATTAAGGACACTAAAGTATTCAGCCCATCTTTTCGAGATAGCTTCTTTGTCAATCAGAAGATTAGTTCCATCTGCACTAAGGAGTGGGGTGGTCCCTGATATCTGGGGACCATATATTGCCTAAAGTGCATCAAAGAACTTTTCATATCCTTTCTGTCTGCAAAGGACTGGATTTCATCAGCCTTTTTGCTCAGCCAGGAGTCTTGCTAGTCTGGACTGTCTTACATATGTTGAATAGGCAGTCTTACTAGATACTGAGCTGGTATCATTGAGATATGCCTTGTGTTTTTAGTGTTTCTCTTCAAGGAGTCCCAGGATTTCTTTGTCATTCCCATCAAACCAGTTTTGGTGTTTGCGAGATACTGGCCTAAGGGAATCCATTGCTGAAGAGTGAATGGTGTCTCTGAAGACTGTCCAGTTGGTTTGTGTTGAGGTTTTACAGCAAAGTGAACCCGACGGTCATGTTGAGCGTGGTCAGTTTACCTAATCACACTTATACTTAGGGCAGGCTTAGTCCTCTAACAGGTCAACCAGTATTGTGCACATTCTTTCACCAGAAATTGACAACAGCCCTTCTTGAATCAGCAGAAGGGAGAGAATAACCAAAGAAAATATTTCATGATCAAATCTCTACAAAAGAATGTTGTCGACCTGGCGGGGGTTCAACCCGCAACCTCCTATCACCAGTGGGAGGCGCATCCAACTGAGCCACCATGGCCAGTGTGTTTAGTTGGTACCTGGATCACGTGTCAGTTTCTCTGATGTGAAGCCCTATAGGGTAGAGCTAAGCAGGGACAGGGAGGTGGGATTATCTAATCTATAGGTTAAGTATTGCTTGTTAAAATATATTTTACTTTTAAAAACTTCATTTTAACTGCACAATACATTAACCTATAGATAATGTGCTAAAATTTGCCAATTAGGTGGGAAGGAGCTCCCAATTCTAACACAAAACAAGTAGATCCCTCCACTTCTGGATTAAGGCTCAGGAAACTCTTAGAATAAGCTCATTCTTGATATAATTCCTGAGAGTAAGCTCATTCTGACATATATATAAGATATTAATAACCTTAATATATGTATTATAGGGTTTGGAGCCTGTTAATCTTCTTAAGGCATCCAAGGCCCTGTTAACTTGCCCCTCCCCCCCCCCCCCCCTCACCACTTTTTGGGACACAACAATTGGCCCAAATAAAGCAGGTTTGAAGTTGCAAAGATATATCCCTTAGATAGAGCTTAGCAAATATAGAAGATTGATTCCATATTGCTGTTAGAATCTCCTTGAGCGAAATTTATTGAAAAAGGCCCAAGAGGAAGATAAAGTCCTAACTTCATGGACTTAATCTTAAAGAAGTGAAAATCTTTATGGTTGAGTTTCCTACAGGCAAGTTCAATATTATAAGAAATCCATCTCGAGACAGAGGATTCAGAAATACCTTATTTGCCTCTAATTGGTTGAAATAGTCTACTTCTATTTTGACAGTAAGGTCTAGTCATTTTAAGATAGAATTTTAAGGCTCCTGTAGGGCATAAAAGTCTATCCGAATGTTCCCTTTGCAAATAGGGGCTAAATAGGGATAAGACTATGATCTGGACAAATGAACAGAAGCTGATTCTTAGCCATAAACCCAGTTTGAACCATCAGATACTGATCTATCAGATCGATTGAATCTTAATTGATTTGAATCCATTGCCAAGGTCTGAATCTTGTTTATCTTAGGCAATGGCAAAAGTTTAAAGAAAGGCTGTCTTTACATGGAGTTAGAAGCCTTATATAAGGTTCATATGGGGCTTTGTGAAGACAGACTAAGACCCAAAATAAATCCTATTGAGGAGTACTAGATCTTTGAGTAATGTAATTCAAAAGATCTTATTAATTCTGAGAAGACAGGGTTAAATCCGATTTATAGCCAGTCTTAATTTAAAAGTACTAGATATCATATGTCATTAGCCTTACTAGTACTCATCTGAAACTTTTACTCATATAAAAAGGTAGAAGAGGAAATCAGCTATAACAGAAAAAGGGGCTGATACCAGACTGACTTTCTTTCTATGACACAAACGGTACATGATACATTTTGCGTCATAGACTTTCTGAATTAATGTTCGCTTTGATTTGGAGATAAAAACTGCAACTTTTGCGAACTTTCTCTCTCTGACTGATTTCTTGATATACTCCCAGGCGTGACGGACAAGTACTGGGAGATTTGATGCTGAACTTTCCTTGCTTGTGTTAATAGCTTGGAAAGAGTGGAAGACGAACTGTAGCTGAGACAAGTAATTATAGAACCTCTGAGAACCATATTTGTTACGGTCAAAGAGGAGCTATAAGAATCATTCTGCACTGAGACTGGTGTAATTTGTTCAGGACAGAATGATATAGTATTGTTGTAAAAAATGCATAAGCATGAATACTGATACAGCTCATTGAAAAATGCATCTATCGCAAAGACTTAATTGTCCAGAACTAGAAACGCATAAAGTGGAAAATTGTGACTGAAACCCATCACAAATAGATCCAGAATGAAATGGATGAAGATTTGGAATTGAATTATATCAGTTTATCCAATACCCACTCTGCTCTGACTATTTGTCCATAGACATATCTGCCAAAACATTAATTTTGTCTGGTATATGACGAAACCTGAGGACAATATGATGTTTTAGGCAGCATTGGAGGATATTCCATACCTCTACGCATAGGTTGGTAGAATGTGTTCCTCCTAGCTTATTGATATACGAGACCACTTTTGTGTTGTCGGTAGAAAAAACATAACATAAGAACGGTGAATACACTTATCAGTGCAAAATGAATGACCATTACTTCTAACATGTTGATATGGAATTGGAATTGGTCTTCCGATCAGTATTTTGTTTGTATGGAAGTTTTATGGCCCAGTCAACCCAATGGGGTCATGTCGAGCGCGGTCAGTTTACCTAACCACACGTTTACTGGGCAGGCTTAGTCCTCTAAGGGGTTAACCAGCATTGTGCACATTCTTTCGCCAGAAACTGACAACTGCCCTTCTTGAACCAGCAGAAGGGTGAGAATGACCATAGAAAATATTTCATGATCAATCTCCACGAAAGAAAGTTGCCGACCTCGGCGGGGGTTGAACCCACGACCTCCTGGTCTCCAGTCGGACGGTGCATCCAACTGAGCCACCGAGGCCCTTCCGATCAGTAACCATGAAAGGAAAAACTCACTGTTCCAGGTGAGTTCCCATATTGACTAGTATCTGAATAAGGAAATATTTTGGGGTCTGGAGGGTGAATGGACATTCCTTGAACAAATCGATTAGTGTTCATCCACCATTTCAATTGGAATTTTGATCATACTGTTAATCGTTACCTGATGATCTAAGGAAGAATTTATCCAGGCCAAAAATAGGCAGATTGCAGATGTTGTAAATGCAGTCTGCCTATAGATTTAAGTCTACTGGTGCATTGAGTTTGCCCAAAAAATAAAGAAAGTTCGTGCAGAAACAAGAGTTTAAGAAAGAATTACTTTGATGGTCAGAATAAGAGCTTAACTTGGTTCGCTGATACTCTGACTAATAATTATGTTAAGTTAGAAATTTCACACTTAACTATGAATTTATGTTAGTATCAAATCTGACTTCTTAAAATTTGATATGAATTTCAGATTTGTACCTTAAATAGTTAATTTGTGTGCTAGATAAGTGGAATGCGAAAGACATCTCTTATTAGCCACTTGTCTAGATATGGGAAGAAAGATACGGCACGTAGTGGTTTTGTTTGTGTTTGTTTGTGTTGAGGTTTTACGGCCCAGTCAACCCAATGGGGTCATGTCGAGCGCGGTCAGTTTACCTAACCACACGTTTACTGGGCAGGCTTAGTCCTCTAAGCGGTTAACCAGTATTGTGCACATTCTTTCGCCAGAAACTGACAACTGCCCTTCTTGAATCAGCGGAAGGGAGAGAATGACCGTAGAAAATATTTCATGATCAATCTCCACGAAAGAATGTTGCCGACCTCGGCGGGGGTTGAACCCGCGACCTCCTGGTCTCCAGTCGGACGGCGCATCCAATTGAACCACCGAGGCCGGCGGCACGTAGTGGTAATTGTGCTGCTATCACACTGATTAATTTGTGAAAATTCATGGCTTAAGAAGATTTCCAACGGTTAAAGGCCATGAACAAAAAGACCTGATATTCGTCGATGAACAGGAAGTATTTTCTGGATTATGGATGTATCGGAACATGAAGATAATTATGCATCCGTCAGATCTCTGGAGGCAGGCCAGCCATTGGACTTATAGATTATCCTACTTACTTGACTGTCTCCATCTTAAAATGCTTTGTTTATATGCATATTTCATAGGAAATATCTATTACTAAGCGTGACTTCCATTTACTGCTAAAAGTCGGTACTAGAATATCCGAGACAAAAAAACGGGAGTTCCCGGATTCAATACCCTTTCCACTGCCCATTTCTTGAGAAGTCTGCGAACTCTTCTCGTAATAACGGGAGGAATTGAATCAGATTTATCAAAACATCCGATAGGAGAAGAAATGACTTGAATAGGATCTTGAATCCCTTTCGAACGATAGAGAGAATCCATTTGTTGTCTGTCAATTCCTCCAATTGTTCCACAAATGGGCCATTATAATCTTCCTCCCACTGGAATGTCTAGACGTGGTAGGATTAGCATTGTGAAGAGGTGGACTTATAATTTTGTGGAAGAGAAGTCTTGCTTAGAGGGAGGGGCTGTTTTTGATTTCCACTTCTCTTAGCATCATTACTTTCTACTTGATAAGTATTACTGTGTCTAACTTTAGGCCTGTACAGATGCATCTGCTGAGGCCTAACAGTTTATATGACTGCTTCGGTTTTCTTAAAGATCGTAGAAGCCTGTGCCAAGTAAGATACTAATTTTTTTTTTTTTGAATCATATCATCTTTGCCAATTTCTCCGTGTCAATTTGCTTTGGAGACATTTGGCAGTATATTTAACTAACTTAGATTGGTGCACTTCTAATAATAAGAGTCGAACACGACTCCTCAAGGAGTACAATGCCAGATAAAGGCTTCAACGGAGCCTGCTCATCGTTTGGCCTATAACTGGGGAGGCAAAGCCTGAAAATTTATTGATTGCCCTATCAGAGGACTGAACCTGTGTCCTTATAGAGCTTGTAAGTACATATTGTATTATGTGGACATGTGTTATTTCCATAGGCTGTAGTATACTCGGATTCTGTGCAGCCAGTGGACTATGTCTATTTCTTATTCTCTGCCATAATCATGGGACAGATTATCACATAATTAAGGAGAAGACAATGAAAATGAATATATTCTTCTTCTTTTCTTGTGAGATTTTCTGGATCTTTAGATTACCCCTTCTTAGCGATAGTCTAAAGAGTGAAGAAGGGTGTAGAAAATGATCTACGTCTCCTCCTCTCCTTGGATTTTATTTACTTCTAGACTAATCCCTTCTGGAAATACGTTCCGAGAGGGGAGTCTGCAAGTTCTGTTGTCCTATCTCCAGTTGTTGTAAGATGATTCAATTACAACACTGATAGACATATTACTAAAGATCTACTCCAGAGGTAAGAGGAGGATGTAGAGAACGATCTATATCTCCTCCTCTTCTTGGATTTATGTTTTACTTCTAGATGGATCTCTCCTGGAAATATGACCAGTGAGGGAAATCTAAAAGTCTGTTGTCCTATCTCCCATTGTTGTCAGTGACGGATCAATTACAATGTTGGGAAGAGGTAATAAAACTCTTTTTTTGAGTTAATATTAGTGAACTCTATGCCAGGGCATAAGTTTCATTAATGCAGGTTGATATAAAGTCATATGACTGGTGACCGGTGGCCGGTTGACAGGTGAACGGTGAATATTGACTTCCCCTGTGTCAGGGATTATTCTGGAAATTTCCAGGGGCCATAAATTGGCCGGGGGTGTGGGGGCCTGAGGGGAGAAGCCGAAAACGAATTTAAGCATTTCTGAGCTCAAAAAATGACCTCTCCTGGAAGCTGTTGCTGCTATCTGAGACTGCAGTTTTGAGGAAGAATATCAATAAATTGTGCAGCTCAACTTGTTAACACCTCATTTCTTCCTATTTTTCAACTGGCTGCTATTGTGACATAGTCTGAATCAAGTCTAGGACACCTCCCTGCTGTCTGTAAAACATTTCAAAAGCTTTACAATCAATAGCTGTGACCTAGTAGATTTGTATTGTAATCACTGAACAGATACAAACTACTTAAAAGTCTCTGTTTATCTTTCTTTTTTTTTTTTTCATTTGGGTTTTACGGCCCTTTCAAGAATATTTCACTTATATCGAGCCGATCGTTCATCGAAGGTGGGCGAAAACCGGAGTACCCGGAGAAAAACCACCTGACCATCCGTAAGCAGAACTTGGCTTTCCCACATATGACCCAAGCTAGGCTCGAACCACAGCGGTGAGAAACCTAATGGATTAAGAGTCAACTCTCTTATCCACCAGGCTACGGGGGCCCGCCTGTTTATCTTTTGTTTCAGAAAGATAATTATTGCTGAAGCAAAAGGTTAACAAGACTTTTAGTGAACAGCATGTTGCTTTGTTGTTTCATCCCATACAGCAAGGACTCTTAGTGCCACACTGCTAAGCTTGCCCAATGGCACTGGGCAAGCTTAGCAGCGAACAATACTCCATGCCAATAACTGACAACAGTAGATAGAGGTAGTCCTGAATGTCATGCTACCTTGATGTGGTGTTTGGCTGGGCCGATTTGGGTTTGCCGAATGCAAAATCAGTTATTTTCCGCTGACTGTCAACTGTTTTTAACTGTTTAGTAGCCATATTGCCGTTTCGCCAATCTGTGTCATAGAAGCGGTCTCCAGTAAAAATACCAATAATTACGGCAGAAATAAAGCGTCTGACCAATACAGATATATCATCCAATTAGATTGCACATCCGGTGGTGCTCGTTTGTGAACTACCGCTTTTATTCTTTTAATTCAGTTTACCTCCTTTTGCGGTGCACCCAGGTAGAAATACCGCGCCATACAGAAAGACTATGGGGCAAAACGGCGCGGGGGCTTATTTTAAAAGAGCCATACATAAATTGCTTGCGACTATGGCACAATGGCATGGCCGAAAATGATCTCTGTGTGTTGATATTTTCTAAGTCCAATGACCAGTGGCTGGACAGCCGGTGACTGATGATTGACTGACTTGAAAATTCCTGTATAATGCCCATTTGACCAGTGGTCAATGACCCATAACCAGTGACTGGTAACCCGTCACCGGCTGTTGTGACCGGTGGGTCTAATAATCTTCTTGTCGACTGGGCTAATGGCTGGTGACCAGTGGCCGGATGACTAACACTCCTCTGGGTACAAGTACCCTGGAGTTGCCACCTAGATGGGTCTTCCCCCCGGCAGCAGGGCCATCTGGTGTAAGTATTCCCATCAATTTTCTTCGTCTGAAGAATCAGACACGGCTTGCGATTTTTTCTTCTTAGCCATGAAACACTTTCTAGAAGTGTAATTTCTTCTTTCTTTCTTTAGAAAATTTCCAGGTTAATCTGATCAGTAGCTACATGTAGGACAGGTCGATTACGTGGAACAAAAAGAGTATTTAATTCATTTGTAATAACTATCCGAATGCGATTTTATGACCATATTTACCACGAAGAATTGTCATGAAAGTCATGAAAACTCATTACGTCGAACTAGCAAAGGATAATTTCAAGAAATCAAAAAATGTTTTTTAACAAAAAACAGTATGAAAAGTGAAAGCATGGTTAAAGGAACCAAAGAAAGAACAAAGAATAAATTTCAACCGAAGAAAAAGGAAGAAAAATATAATTTTTTCACCCGGAGAAAAAATCCCTGTTCACTTTCTTTGTCCACAGAAAAGAAACCGACATGTGATCAAAATAGCGGAAATACATCACACAGGTGACTGCCTAAGGGACTTTTGGACTGACACTGTATGGAACAACATTTCTGTCGTTTTTTCTGTGGAAGGTATGGGAAGAATAAAATGTAGCACATTATCTTTAGGTTAATGTATTGTGCAGTTAAAACTGTTTTCTGGGAAATATAAAAGAAAATATTTCAATATGTTGTCTGCTGAAAATTTTACCCAAAGTGCTAAATGTTAAACAACTTAACCCATTGAAGACTAGAGACCCCTTAACAGGTAAGTGGCAAACAGTGCAGACCCAGATCAGATGCCACAGAATGCAGCGTCTGATGCCAGCCTCGAATCAATCTCCACGAAAGAATGTTGCCGACCTCGGCGGGGGTTGAACCCGCGACCTCCTGGTCTCCAGTCGGACGGCGCATCCAACTGAGCCACCGAGGCCGGCCATTTTTGGAAATTGATCTTCTCAGTAGATCCAGTCAAAACATCAAGATCTGTGGATAAGCTATAAACATAATGATAAAAAGAAATTTGTGAACTAAAATGTCTGTCAACTTTTAAACTTAGTTTTTAGCATTTTTAATGATGTTTCTGACCCATTTTCAGCTCGTAAATGGTTCATTTATGAAAAAACTGACACCCACAAAAACTAATGACAATGACGAAAACAATCTTTTGGTCACTTAGTAGGCAAACATTTTTCCTCCAAAACTTGTTAAACCACATCAGACTTTTATTCTGTGGCATTTCTGATACATCTAACAGCTTTTTTCAAAAGAATTTTACCTTTGTATATTTGCTCAATTTTTACTGGATTTCTCCTAACAAAAAGTTCGTTTTGCACAAGTACTAGCTTTTTCAAAAGTTGCAAAAATCGAGGGCGAAGTTTTTGTTGCCCTCAGGGTTTCCTAGGGCGACTTAGAGCCCTCAGGGGTGATTGATTGTGTTGGGGTTTAACGACACGTCAACCCTTGAGGGTCATTTTGTGTCGTCTCCCAGAGAAAGGGAGAAAAGAGATAGAAGAGAGAGTAGAGGAGATGAAAGAGAGGGACAGGGAAGAAAGAGGAACAGGAATGAAAGTGAAGAAACAGAAGAAATAAAAACATTCCCCCTCTACCCTTACCCACTACAAGGATAGCAGGCCTTGCCCAACTGTAAGTCAATATCAGTTGGACGCCCCAGTGATGTAAGATACACAGCACCTTCGCACCACCCCTCAGGGGTGACTATTTCGCCCCAGTCGCCCTGTAGCCTGACCCCTGCATTACTCTCATAATAATTGGCTGATTTTACCCTAAATCGAACTACCTATATTTTATGATTATATACCTGTGTATAAAATATGAATCCAATACACCAATCTTTTTTAAAAAAAATACTGAAAGGAAAACATTTTTTGAAGGTGAAACAAGGCCACAACTCCCATAACAAGAATATCGGTGAAACCGATGGATGCTCCCCGAACATGCAATAGTCGGAACAGGAAACATTATCCTAGATAAAGAGCGGTATACTGTGTATACTCACTGTACTTCAAAATGGAGTATCACAAAACCTGTTGGTGGACAGATAAGCTTGCCTGAAGGCACTGTCATACAAACATCAGCAACATAAAAGTTGGAATAAATGAAAGGAATAAATCTAGGCACTAGAGCAAAAACAAAGTTTTTCTAAAAATAGCCACAGTGACCTTGACCTTGAGCCCAGGACCCTGAATGTCAAACATGCTCAAGATATTATCATACCCAACATTTGTTTGAAGTTATATCAAAATCCATCAATAAATGTAGGCACTAGAGTGTTGACAAATTCTTTTCTAAAAATAGCCAGTGACCTTACACTGCAGCTTTAAACAAAGTAGCATGACTCTGTGACAAATCATCT
Organism: Anodontia alba; assembly: GCA_964016985.1. NCBI lineage: Eukaryota > Metazoa > Mollusca > Bivalvia > Lucinida > Lucinidae > Anodontia > Anodontia alba. Next base: position 50,260,413 of record OZ024836.1, read on the forward strand.
AACCAGAAAGATTGAACAATATGCGCATCCCCTATTGCTGCTTAAGATTCCATTAAAATTTCGTTGAATTTCTGCCAGTATTTGCTAAGAATTTGCGTGGACACGAACAGTACCCTATATATTCATGCAGAACTCATCAAAGGGCAATAACTCTTGGAAAAATCATCGAACCAGAACACGCAGGTGATATGCACATCCACCTTCCATACTTAATATTCCCATGAAGTTTCAATGAAATCCGACTAGTAGTTTCCGAGAATTCGCGTGGACACGAACAGTACCCTATATATTCATGCAGAACTCATCAAAGGGCAATAACTCTTGGAAAAATCATCGAACCAGAACACGCAGGTGATATGCACATCCACCTTCCATACTTAATATTCCCATGAAGTTTCAATGAAATCCGACTAGTAGTTTCCGAGAATTCGCGTGGACATGAACAGTACCCTATATATTCATGCAGAACTCATCAAAGGGCAATAACTCTTGGAAAAATCATCGAACCAGAACACGCAGGTGATATGCGCATCCACCTTTGATACTTAATATTCCCATGAAGTTTCATTGAAATCCGACAAGCAGTTTCCGAGAATTTGCGTGGACAAGAGCGGGACGGACGCACGGACGCACGGACGCACGGACGAAGCGGCGACTATATGCTCCCCCGAAATTCTTCGGGGAGCATAATAATGGGTGGATTTTACCCTAAATCAAACTTGACCTCTATTTTATGATTATATACCTTTGTATCAAATATGAATCCAATACACTAATGTTTTCAATTGATTGTGTTGGGGTTTAACGACACGTCAACCCTTGAGGGTCATTTTGTGTCGTCTCCCAGAGAAAGGGAGAAAAGAGATAGAAGAGAGAGTAGAGGAGATGAAAGAGAGGGACAGGGAAGAAAGAGGAACAGGAATGAAAGTGAAGAAACAGAAGAAATAAAAACATTCCCCCTCTACCCTTACCCACTACAAGGATAGCAGGCCTTGCCCAACTGTAAGCCAATATCAGTTGGACGCCCCAGTGATGTAAGATACACAGCACCTTCGCACCACCCGACCACCCCACTAATGTTTTCAAAGATGTCAAACAGAAACTATTTTTGAACATTGAAAAAGGGCCGCAACTCCAAATATAATTGGTGGATTTTAACCTAAATCGAACCCTACCTATATTTTATAATTATATGCTCGTGTATAAAATATCAATCCAATACACTAATCTTTTCAAAAGTTATGGAATGGAAACCGTTTTTCAAAGTTGAAAAAGGGCCATAACTCCCAAAATAATTGGTGATTTTACCCTAAATCAAACCTGACCTACAGTTTATGATTATATACCTGTGTATAAAATTTGAATCCAATACACTAATCTTTTCAAAAGATATCGAACAGAAACCATTTTTCAACTAATTTTCAACATTGAAAAAGGGCCGTAACTCCAAAAATAATTGGTGGATTTTACCCTAAATTGAATTTGACCTATATTTTATAATTATATGCTTGTGTATAAAATATGAATCTAATACATTAATCCTGTCAAAAGTTATGGAACACTAATCTTTGCAATTTAAGATAACGAACGGAAACCATATTTCACTGAAAGTTGAAAATTTTTCAAAGGCTCATGAAACTCTAAAGAATAAGTTCAATCTTGATATAAATCCAAGAGAAACTCATTCCAACACATATATAAGATATTAATTACCTTAATATATGTCCTTTCATGTTTGGAGGCTGTTAGTCTTCTTAGGCATCCAAGGTACTGCTGACTTGTCCCCCCCCCCCCCCCCCCCCCCCCCGCACCCCCCCCCCAACACTTTTTGTGCCACAACAACTGGGCCCAAATGATGTAAATTTTGTAGTTGCTGAGACATATCCCTTAGATAGAACTTAGCAAATGTAGAAGATTGATTCCATACTGCTGCTTTAAGAATCTCATTGAGCGGAACTTTATTGAAAATGGCCCAAGAGGTAGAGCCCTAACCATGGGCTTTAATCTTTAAGAAGGGAACAGGGTTCTCACTAGGATTTTAAAAGTATGAGTCTGGGACTCCCCTTTTATAAGAAGAAGGAGTCCCAGCCAAAAAGTAGTCCTACTCCCCAAAAACAGGAGTCCCATTTTTTTTTTCATGACTCTCCTTTATTGTGAGCATGTTCCCGGTAACTTCATTCTATAAATACCCGATGGAGAATCAGTTTCCTTATTTTAACACACTTTTTGTGTGTGTGTGTGTGTGTGTGTGTATGTGTCTTGTTTTTTTTCCTACTAATTTTGGTTTCTGCTTTATGTATTATTTAGAGCAATGCTGTAACCAGCTGGTAGTCAATATCACACATCCTGATATTGTAAATTAATTCAATGGAGCTGGCCTAGAAATTAGGATGATGTCGTGTCTATCTCATGGGAAAATAAAGACATCTTTGCAGATCAGGGAGACATGACAGTCCTAACCTTTTTCACTTGCATGGTAAAAGATCGTTGCACTTTTAATATTTAATAAAGTAATGCAGTCAATGTTTTTCGCATTATATTTCATAGGTAACAATACTTGAACTCTTCCATCATGTGCTGCAAGTAAAGCAGATATTATTATTTTATGGTTTATGTAGCAAAAGATTCGAGGACATTTCTCAAGAAACATGAACTAACCCTCCCAATGGCACCCTTCTTTCATTGTTTTTCAGTTAAATTCAAAACCCCATCCCAACGAAAAAAAAGATTTGGTTTGTTGCTGTCTGTATTAAGTGACCCTGAGTGTTATGGATATTAAGTGAAACAGATTTTAATCTAAACCAATTAAAACTCCGTTATCTGCTATCGCAAACTTATATATGAAATATATCCCCACGTTCTGATCATGGACACCTCCGTTGAGCTTCCCACAAAACGTCATTTCAATGTTTACATTTGTACCATGCTGCCATCAATACACGCTATGAAAAAATGTCCGGGACTTCTTTACTTGCTGAAATTTTGATCTACTAAGTCTTGATAATGTAGTTCTATTTTAATAAGTTTGTTTGTGTTGAGGTTTTACAGCCCAATGGGTCATGTCAGCGCGGTCAGTTTACCTAGCCACATGTTTACTGGTAGGGATCAAACCAGCATCACCTTCTGATATATATAAAAATAACTTTAACCCTTGTCATGCAGAATAAATTAAGATGCCACGCCCACTTCTAATTTTCAGCAAATCAGGTTGCTTGATCTGGATTGTTGCTATAAACTCATATCCTTAATGGCGAACAATGCAGATCCTGATCAGCCAACTGATCTGGATCTACCATATTTACCATATATTTTCGGACACCCTTACAGTCTTTGCGAAAACTGCAGGACTGTCTGACAAAACCGGCAAATTTTCATTCTGTCTTGCAGAAAAGTTCAGTTTGTCTGACAAATGTACTGTGATTTCTGGCAAAACGAGATAGTAATTTGATAACAGACAAGCCTCCTGTCCTGCAGAATTTTATTTTGTCCTGCCAAAAATTTCAGTTTGTCTGACAGCTGTCCTGCATCTGTTGGAAAGATTTCGCGAAGACTGCCATTAATGTTCGGACACCACCTATTTTCTGCAAAATATGATAATTTAATGCACCATAACAGTTCGGACACCCCCTGAATTTGAAAAAGACAATTTCCTAATTTCAGACACAAAAATGCCTCTGGACTAAGCCGAATTTTCAATGAAATCCAACACCAAACCCGCAGCATCGCTATCACATACATGCCAAGTCTCATGCCGTGAGGAAAAACCTCACGTAATTCTGACGTTTCTGACGGGCTCACGCCGTGAGCGGTAAAACTCACGGAATCAAAAAACCCCATCGAAAAAAAATCTTAAGGCACCTTTTTTGTAGACAGTCACTGTAGTATTGGTTTCCGGATCAATAGAAGTGTATTCCATTACGTTGAATCGAAAGCCGATAACAAGTGTCAAAATAAGTGCAAAGGTATCCGCATGACCTGTGATGGTGGACGGTGTTGATTCCGCAATAATTGGCGTATTGTGTCTGGTCTTAGGGTAAGTATTTGTGATAATTAGCGGCCCCTTTTATGTTGTATATTTTTTTGTTTTGTTTGCAGTAATTGTCACATAAAGAATAGAATTAGGGTTGCTCAAGCAGATGTTGATATCTTTATATAAAATGCAGATAATTTTAGTCATAAATCATTCTTAAATTTGAAGTACTGCCAGTATCATGCCCAAGCGCCCTGCTTCTCCTGATGCAAAAGCATCTCCAGCATCCAAGAAAAAGGCCTATATATCTTTTTGGAAATTAAAGATATTTATTTTGATTTTAAAGACATGAATGCTGCAAGAGGGATAAAGTTTGCTGGCCCTCATTATTTAAACACTTTAAAGACTCCTGCAGAAGTCATGCCTTTCAAATAAATAAGCTTTAAATTTTGAAAATTACTTCGTATGACAAAATACAGCGCCGAGAAAAAATCTCACAGAATTTTTTGAAATCTCACTTAAATTTTTCTCAGATCTCACAGATTGACCAACTGAGGTTATGGCATGTATGTATCATTTTCAAGGATGTTTTGATAGACAAAGCCATTTTCAAACAGGTAAGAAGGAAGAAGTAGAGTCTAAAAAATTAACTCAGTTAAAAATTATTTTCCGTCAGGGCTGTTTTCATTCAGGGAGAAACTACTTTTATTTTTTTATTCAAATCGCCGAGCTTATAAACTGCACATGCCACTTACTATACATTCGAAGACGATGAAATCGCCCCTCGTCCAAATGGACTGATCTACCAATACACAGCTAAAAATAGGCAAGAAGGAAAAAAAAAAATAATAATGTAGGCCGTGGAACATGCCAAAATCTCATTACCGTTCAATGTTTCAATGAAGAGATATTATAGCACCTGTCTATTTCTCGGTAACACTATTTATTGTTATCTTTTAAAAACCGTCATATTACCACGTGGTTCTATACCACGTGTTAGTCACATGCAAACTTTACGACACCCGAGGTTACGTTTCCTCTACATGGTGTGTTGGCGTGTCAAGTAAAAAGACGTCATTATATAATTTTCATTATCGGCATTCCCTCATACCCAAGATAAAAACAATCATAGTGACGATCAAAGCAGTGAAGCTTGTAAAATTAATTTCCATTAATACTTATTAAAACAAGCACTCCTATTAAATAGGCAATCAGCGACCTTTTGTCAGTGCATTAATATTACGCAATTTTATGATCGTCTGCTCAGGGCGATTGGGCATCCTCGTGGAAAAACCTGCTCAGCCTTTGCATAGCTGCAAATAATGTCGAGCCGGTATGGTAACTTCATTTTCATATGAAATACATTACTATCTTTCATGGCTTTAGGAACGAAAAAAAAAAAAAAATGTAACGTGAAACCAGGTCTTCTACGAAGTCAAGTACCGCGGTCACCCATCCAGGTACTAACCGCGATCTCCGTTGCTTTACTTCGTAAAAAAAGGTAATCATTCTATTAGTGCCGCCATAAAAGCCAGCTTCCACAGCGATGCTGTAAAAGTGATTATATACCTAATCTGTAACAAAAAAAACAACAAGAGGACCATGATGGTCCTATATCGCTCACCTGACCAAACAGATTTGCATATTTACTGTTGAAGTTTCAGCCAAATTCACTGCTCTAGGATTTTTGTATAAACTTTATAGCACTAACCACCCCCACCCCCCTCCACCACACCCCCGGCCATGTTTTTTACAAATCTTGATGACTTGAACTGAATCTTAAAAGAGGGTCACCAAAGGAATATTTCTGCCAAGTTATATTGAAACTGGTCCAGTGGTTTAAAAAGTTTTATATAGCTATAAAGCCCTACGCCCTAACGGCCATGTTTTTTGACGAATCATGAAAGCTTGAACAGACCTGGTAGAGGGTCACCAAAGGAACATTCCTGCCAAGTTATACTGAAATCTGTTCAGTGGTTTCTGACAAGAAGATTTTTAAAGTTTTCTATTTAGATATATAGGGAAAATAAGCCCCACCCCATGGCAGCCACGTTTTTTGACAAATCATGACTGCTTGTACAATCTTGATAGAGGTTCACCAAAGCAACATTCCAGCCAAGTAATATTGAAATCGGTCATGGGGTATGTGACACTAAGAATTTTAAAATTTTCTATGCAGATATAGACGAAAAATAAGCCCCGCCCCTCTGGGGGCCATGGTTTTTGACATATCATGAAGGCTTGAACAATCTTGGTAGAAGGTCACCAAAGCAACATTCCTGCCAAGTTACATTGAACTCGGTCCAACTGTTTCTTACGAGAAGATTTTTAAAGTTTTCTATATAGATATATAGGGAAAATAAGCCCCGCCCCCTAGCGGCCATGTTTTTTGATGAATCATGACGGCTTGAACAATCTTTGTAGAGGGTCACCAAAGAAACATTCCTGCCAATTTGTATTGAAATTGGTCCATTGGTTTCTGAAAAAAAGATTTTTAAAGTTTTATATATAGATATATAGGGAAAATAAGCCCTGCCCCCGGCAGCCATGTTTTTTGACCAATCATGATTACTTGAACAATCTAAGTAGAGGGTCACCAAGGAAACATTTCTGCAAAGTTATAATGAAATCAGTTCAGTGGTTTCTGACAAGAAGAGTTCTAAAGTTTTCTATAGCTATATAAGGAAAATAAGCCCCGACTCCTGGCGGCCATCTTTTTTGACGAATCATAACGGCTTGAAAAATCTTGATAGAGGGTTACATAAGAAACATTCCTGCAATGTTACATTGAAATCGGTCAAGTGGTTTCTGAAAAGACGATTAAAATTTTCTATATAGATATATAGGAAAATAAGCCCCGCCCCCAAGCGGCCATGTTTTTCATAACGGTTTGAACAATATTGGTAAAGGGTCACCAAGGAAACATTTCTGTGAAGTTATATTGAAATCAGTCCTGTGGTTTCTGACGACAAGATTTTTTCAAGTTTCTATATAGATATATATTGAAAATAAGCCCCGCACCCTCTAGCGGCCATGTTTTTTGACAACTCATGACGGCTTGAACAAGGGAAACATTTCTGCCAAGTTAAATTGAAATCGGTCCAGTCGTTTATGACATGAAGATTTTTAAAGTTTTCTATACAGATATATATGAAAAATTAACCCCGCCCCCTAGCGGCCAAGTTTTTTAACGAATCGGCTTGAACAATCTTGGTAGAGGATCATCGAAGAAACATTACTGCAAAATTATATTGAAATCCGTCCAGTGCTTTATGACAAGATTTTTAAAGTTTTCTATATAGATATATAAGGAAAATAAGCCCCGCCCCCCTGGCGGCCATGTTTTTTGACAAATCCAAATGGCTTGAACAATCTTGCAACAGGATCACCAAAGGAACATTTCTGCAAAATCATATCGAAATCGGTCCAGTGGTTTCAGACAAGAAGATTTTTAAAGTTTTCTATACAGATATATAGTAAAAATAAGCCCCGCCCCCTGGCGGCCATGTTTTTTGACAAATCCAAATGGCTTGAACAATCTTGGTACAGGATCACCAAGGGAACATTTCTGCAAAATTATATGGAAATCTGTCCAGTGGTTTCGGACAAGAAGATTTTTAAACTTTTCTATATAGATATATAGGGAAAATAAGCCCCACCCCCTGGTGGCCATGTTTTTTGACGAATCCAAATGGCTTGAACAATCTTGGTAGAGGATCACCAAAGGAACATTTCTGCAAAATTATATTGAAATCAGTCCAGTGGTTTGGACAAGAAGATTTTTAAATTTTTTCTACACAGATATATAGGGATATATAAGTTTTCTATATAGATTGTATAGGGAAAATAAGCCCCGCCCCCTGGTGGCCATATTTTTTGATGAATCCAAATGGCTTGAACAATCTTGCAACAGGATCATCAAAGGAACATTTTGGCAAAATTATATGGAAATCGGTCCAGTGGTTTCAGACAAGAAGATTTTTAAAGTTTTCAATATATATATATAGGGAAAATAAGCCCAGCCCCCTGGTGGCCATGTTTTTTGACGAATCCAAATGGCTTGAACAATCTTGGTAGAGGATCACCAAAGGATCATTTCTGCAAAATTATATTGAAATCAGTCCAGTGGTTTCAGACAAGAAGATTTTTAAATTTTTTCTACACAGATATATAGGGAAAATAAGCCCGCCCCCTGGCGGCCATGTTTTTTGACGAATCCAAAGGGCTTGAACAATCTTGGTAGAGGATCACCAAAGGAACATTTTTGCAAAATTATATTGAAATCGGTCCAGTGGTTTCGGACAAGAAGATTTTAAACTTTTCTATATAGATATATAGGGAAAATAAGCCCCGCCCCCTGGCGGCCATGTTTTTTGACGAATCCAAATGTCTTGAACAATCTTCCTAGAGGATCACCAAAGGAACATTTTCGCAAAATTATATTGAGATCGGTCCAGTGGTTTCGGACAAGAAGATTTTTAAACTTTTCTATATAGATATATAGGGAAAATAAGCCCCGCCCCCTGGCGGCCATGTTTTTTGACAAATCCAAATGGCTTGAACAATCTTGGTAGAGGATAACCAAAGGAACATTTCTGCAAAATTATATTGAAATCGGTCCTGTGGTTTCTGACAAGAAGATTTTTTAAAGTTTTTTATATACAGTACGGCTCAGGTAAAAGAACCAATTTTTTTTTTCATTTCGCGGACCAATTTTACAATCCGCGATTTTCCGCCGAGTGGTTTGGAGTAAACCATTCCGAGTGAAAAAAATTTACTCGAAGTTATGCGCTCGATATTCCGAGGACATAAGCGGACCTCAGTGTACCCATGATATTCGGAGTGTTTGCGAGTATATGCGAGTGGCGACAGATTATTCTGTACAGGTAAGTTTGACCACTCAGATCATTCCCTCACACGACGATAATCAAACAAAAATTGTTACAACTGCGATTATAATACTTACCCTCGTTTACTAGTGCTGGCGGCAGCAGGATCAGACTGCAATATCCACTTACATAAAATGCTTCCGACAACCAACTCTGCGACTGATTTTTTTATATTTCAGCTGCGGAATGTCAAAGGGTATGGCCGAACAACAGCTGGTAGCCCCAATACGCAAGGCCGGCGACGTATTTGGCCCAAAGCCTCGGATGATTTCTAATCGCCCAGTTTTAGTTTTGGATTAAGGGTGGTGGTCGCCTGAATCTTCCTACATTCATTTTCATGTGACAAGCACTTTTATCCAGGCTGGCCCATTTTTCCCGTGTCATTTTGCACATGCTGTGGCTGCCAAGAAAATAGTTTGAACCCCTGAAGCACTGCTGAAAATTCTAGAGGAGACGTCGATCTAACTGTTTTAGTATTTTACAGTGAAAATAAGGCTGAACATTTCATGTGAATCGTCTGTCTAGCAGACGATTCACATGTTACGCCACGCTTAATTTACACAGGAAAATAAGAAGAAAAAGAAAATGAAAATGCCGTCTGCTGAATATGCTAAGTGCTTCGAGGGTTAAAGTAGGGATACATTTCATTTGACAAGGGAGACAGAAACGAAGACGCTGGAATGTATCTACACTGCTCGGATCGAGGCCTGGACGGTTGATGACTGGGCCAGGATTAGGACTGTCCATTCAAATCACCACTTAATGATGACGGTGACTTGATGTCTTATGTCTCTTTCAACAATAACAAAAAATAAAATAAAAGAAATTCTTTGTCATATTGAGATGGTAGAACGCGGCGTCTGGTCAGGGTATTCACTGTTTGCAAAAACAGTTTAGCCGTTTTTCTCTAGGAATATCTAAATCTTATAGCCGGATGTACCTAAAATGGACGAGCCAGAATCTTACAAGTTTTGCGAACTCTCTCTCTCTCTCTCTCTCTCTCTCTGGAAAGCTCTTTCTTTTGCTTTCTTTTACCCTCTTGCAAATATGACATGTCTCCTTTCGAGGTAGAAGTTGTTTGCACTGACTTTATTGGAAAAATGATATCGCACCGGCGGGAATCGAACGCGATTCGATCCCCACTTATCATGAAACACATGTATTTGCTACGGTCATTCGCTCCTTCCACTGCTTCAAGATTGGCAGTTTCAAGTTTCTGGCGGAATGGGGTTCAGTGTACTGGTTAACCGCTTATTGTATAAGCATGTCCCCCTCTTTACTGGCGCGATTCATAGAAATATGCTGTTCCCAATCCCATTTCGCATGGTCCATACTAGTAAAGCAATTGCAGTTAACTCCCTTCTGATAGTCAGTTGCAGCAGTTAGCTCCCTTAAAAGAGTAAAAACCTGCGATGTGAAGACATTACCCCGCATTTATCAGAGTACAAATGATTATTATGTTATGTTATTCTCTTACGAGTATATACATTAATAACATTATCTTTATTGGTTTATAGAGCAATCTTCAAAACTTTTGTTTCCATTTAAAGTGTTCTGTTTTTGTGTCTTCAACATGGGATATGCAAAGCCAAGGCCGTAATTTATTAAACGACTAAAAGAGACGCATGTATAAACCTAGCATTGGCGGGAAATAATCTTCAAAATGACATTTGTCCATAATATTTTCATTATGCCTCGCGGACATTCTAGGCAGAGTCTTCCTGGTTATAAACCAATCTTAAGTTATAACAGTTGGTGCTCGCGGGTATCGAATTACCACTATCTGGGCTATTTCAGCAGACGACAAAAAACAAAAAAAACAAAAAAAAAAACAAAAAAAATCTTTTTTTTTTTTTTTTATTATTACCAAGAAAACAGGGTTTGACAGTCATGCAATGGAGACAATTTGCATGAAATGCAAATCCTGTTTTCTTGGAAGAATGAGAAAAATGTTTCAAAATGTCGTCAGTTGAAAATTTTACCCAGAGTGTTAGGCGTTATGGTCGCGCATTGATCTGTACATGGCAAAACCTACAATAAAACTTGTACGAAGAGACGGATCAGCCCACACACTCTGAGCCTGCACATCAGTAGTCTGATCTGAGCCTTCGCTAATCGTATGTACCTCCTACAATCTCTAGGTTTAACAAAACGTCTTGTGCGACGAGCGAAGACTCGTGTCAACCTGCCAACCGCACATTCTGATAAAAGCATTCACTGGTTGTATTTACCTCCGATAGCCGGGCTATCCAAAGCGGGATAAACAGTGCGACTAAAACAGCACATTCTGATCAGACCCTTCGTTGATCGTACAGTATGCACCTTCTTTGGACTCCGAGCTATCCAAGAAGCTTGTTTTATCTAGTGGGTCGATGCAGAGACCGATCCGAGTCTTTGCTGGTCGCACGTACATTGTAGTATTGTACGTTTTGTCCGATTCAGTGAAAGTACATTGTAAATCATACTTCAGACATGAGAACTTAGTACCGACGTAATTTTGGTTTGAACTGCAGTTAAACGGCCCAGTCTACACTATTTCGGTCTTGTCGAGCACGCACACTTTTCCAGGGTTGGCTTATTCATAAGCTGTTAATCATTTCAGCAGAAACTGATAACGGCCCTTCTTTTCTTTCATTTTGACGATAGAGCTTATTTTGGAGTTATGGCCCTTTGAAAAGGGAAACTATTTTAGTGGTTTCTGTAATATTTCTTTTCTTTCTTTCTTTTTTCTTTTTTCTTTTTTTTTTTTTTTTTTTTTTTTTTTTTGTTGTCTGCTCTGTAACTTGAAAACTATTTGAGATATTTTCTTGAAACGTTATTAGTTTATTAACAGAGTCATGGCACTTGCTTGATTTAAGTGCAGTGGCGGGGCATGGTGAAATGTCTGCAGCCCTTTTATTAGATATTTATCAGTATGAAATATTGGGAAATTGTGCCTCGGTGGTGTAGTGTGAAGCTTCTCGTCTTGTCACCCAGGGGTCATGAGTTCGATCCCAGGCTTCTCAAGCCTTTCATATTGGACTTTAAATCAAGATCCACATCTCCGTATGACCTAGCTGTTAGTAGGACGTAATAAACTCACTCACTCGTTTGAATTGTCATTAGCCTCGTGTGCGTAAAGTGTGTTTTTGTGTGACAGACACTCTTTTCACATGTGCTGTCTTGTTGATTCAATGCCTCTTTAATAGCAGAAGCGCCCCTTTAAGTAAATTCATATTGACACGTGCGGTTGCTGTACGCGAGTGAGAATTTCCCGGTCTTTTTCCACAGTACGTCATTTATATTGAGCGCGTGCGGTTGTTGTATGGGAAAAGGTCGTTACAGGAATACCAAATATAAATACGTAATTCGTCGATTGGGGGAAGATGTTTGATTCTCTTTGTGATTTTTGTGTGTTTGTTTTGTTTTCTACGGCACATTAAATAAAAATGACCATGCCGGACCCACTTGTGTGGCCGGACTAGACTAAGCCAAAGAATCCGGTACATTTTCATATGGAGCTTTGTTGAGGCCCATGTTACGTGCTCGAACAATGAAGGGGGCTACCGGGGTTATCTTTGGGCCTAGGGAGCACCCAAATATATTAGGGAACAAGGCAGCATTGGTTGATATTTTAAGAAAACAAGGGAATGGACCTAATTTTGGGGGATCGGAATGCGGAAATTTGGAAAACACTTTTGGGACAATAAGACCTTTGTGATCAGTGCACACTCAGATCAACCTGCGCATCCGCTTGAGCGCGGACAATATAACCTTCACGCAGACTGTACTATATGATGGAAAAATAAAGATAAAAATAAATAAAAAATATTTTTATTAAAGAAATATCTAAATAACTTTATTAAATAAATAAATAAATATATAAAAATCGGACAGGTATTTAGTCAAATTACTCCGAGGAATTTCGCATCGCTTCGCGAGAAATATTGCCTCCGGGGTATAATATTTCCATTCCGAGTAACTTCGCATAACTTCGCATAACGCATACATTTGGCGGACTTGCGAGTGGTGTCCGCCGAATATAACGTTTACTCGGTTTGATTCCGAGTGTTTTTGGCAAGTTCGCGAAACGCCGATATTCGGAATAAAGAGTTTTTTGGTTCTTTTACCTGAGCTGTACTGTAGATATATAGGGAAAATAAGCCCCGCCCCCTGGCGGCCATGTTTTTTGATGAATCCAAATGGCTTGAACAATCTTGCAACAGGATCATCAAAGGAACATTTCTGCAAAATTATATTGAAATCGGTCTAGTGGTATCTGACAAGAAGATTTTTAAATATTTCTATATAGATATATAGGGAAAATAAGCCCCGCCCCCTGGCGGCCATGTTTTTTGATGAATCCAAATGGCTTGAACAATCTTGGTAGAGGATTACCAAAGGAACATTTCTGCAAAATTATATTGAAATCGGTCTAGTGGTTTCTGACAAGAAGATTTTTAAAGTTTTCTATACAGATATATAGGGAAAATAAGCCCCGCCCCCTGGCGGCCATGTTTTTTGACAAATCCAAAAGGCTTGAACAATCTTGGTAGAGGATCACCAAAGGAACATTTCTGCAAATTTATATTGAAACTGGTCCAGTGGTTTCTGACGAGAAGATTTTTAAAGTTTTCTATATAGATATATAGGGAAAATAAGCCCGCCCCCTGGCGGCCATGTTTTTTAACGAATCCAAATGTCTTGAACAATCTTGGTAGAGGATCACTAAAAAACATTTCTGCAAAATTATATTGAAATCGGTCTAGTGGTTTCTGACAAGAAGATTTTTAAAGTTTTCTATACAGATATATAGGGAAAATAAGCCCCGCCCCCTGGCGGCAATGTTTTTTGACGAATCCAAAAGGCTTGAACAATCTTGGTAGAGGATCACCAAAGGAACATTTCTGCAAAATTATACTGAAATTCGTTCAGTGGTTTCTGACAAGAAGATTTTTAAAGTTTTCTATATAGATATATAGGGCAAATAAGCCCCGCCCCCTAGCGGCCATGTTTTTTGACGAATCCAAATGGCTTGAACAATCTTGGTAGAGGATCACCAAAGAAACATTTATGCAAAATTTTATTGAAATCGGTCCAGTGGTTTCTGACGAGAAGATTTTTTGAGTTTTTAGTTAAAAAATCTATTTTTAGCTCCTGTGACCTAGATATGCAATGGACCGGAACCATTTGAACAACTTTGAAAGAGGATCAACCAAGGATCATTCCTGTGAAATTTGGTCAAAATCCAATCAGTGGTTTAGGAGGAGATGTTGTTTAAAGATTGTGAACGGACAGACGGACGGACAGACGGACGGACAGACGGACGACGACTACGACGACGATGACGGACGGTGAGTGATCACAATACCTCACCTTGAGCCTTCGGCTCAGGTGAGCTAAAAAAAACTAAAAGTAACCGTTTCATCCACTTACAGAAACGATCTTTGTCAAACAGAATTGATCCTAATCAGATATCTGCCATCTGCTACGATTCTACGCAACGAACTTAGCCCTTTACACCTAGTCCATCTTTGAGGTGTGCCAATACCGGCAGGATTTTTCTCAACAACAGGAGGGGTCATGTGACTCAGTTTATTTACAAATGGCGCCCTGCCCGACCGACGATGCGATGATCAGTTAAAAAGTAACAGTGGTTTAATTTTTCGTATTTTTCAAGCAAAAAACGGTCCATAATAGTCAGTATTAAAAACTCGGGTACTAAAAACTGCCGATCTACCTGCGTGACAGACCTTAAAATCTTCATTTTTATCGGAATTTTTCGAGTATTTTCTTTAATTTTCGGACACAGCGTTTTTTTGAAAATTATATTTTCCTAAATATTCGGACAAAAAATAAAATAATTATTTTAACGTGTCCGAAAATATATGGTAAATACGGTACACTGTTTGCAAAGGCAGGGTATATCTGGGTTCAACGTGACAATGGTTAGTCGAATTATATTATTGGTTGAACAGCAGCAATGGATAAAATCCATTCACATATTATACCTTATGATGTAGCTATATAGTATAATCTGACACACTAAGTTCATCAGTGATTGCATATTGTCACTTATCTCATCTACAGCAGACCGGACACTAAAATGCTGATCAAGTATAGGTCAGTGAAAGAATGGATGTTTCCATTGCACTTGTATTAAAACATAGGTCTTCTGAAATATTTTTAGGGGTCTCGGGACTGAAATGGGTTAACATAATTACAGCATAAATTTTGTCACAGCTGCTTTTGTAGCAGGTAGGACATACTAGGCTCTTAATTTTTCTTGAAAACCCAGAACTAGCAAAATAAGTGTACATGTCTTAGACCTTTGATGCAAAACTTTAACCAAAATATATAGACAGACCGACAAACAAACAGATGGACTATAAGGGCAAAGGGGCTGACACCACTGAATCACCCTCTTGTGAGGATCATGTGCAGCTGTGCTCACCAAAAGAAAGAGTGACAGAAGAAAATTGATTTTGCTTGTGTCGAGGTATTACGGCCCAGTCAAACCAGTCGGGTCCTGTCAAACGCGGTCCAGTTACCTAACCACACGTTTACTGGTCCTCTAAGCAGTTAACCAGTGTTTAGCACATTCTTTTGTCAGAAACTGACAACTGTCTTCTTGAACCAGTGGAAGAGAGAGAATGACCGTACAAAACTTTCATGTTCAATCTCCATGAAAGAATGTTTATGACCCGGCAGGGATCAAACCCATGCCCTTCTGATCAGCAGTCCCATTCGCATCCAACCGAGCCAATGAGGTCGACAGGAGAAAGTTGAGGTTTATAAATTTGATGAACGCATGTCGGACAATGATGACAATTTGGTGTTTTTAACCCTTGTCCTGCTGAATCCGGATATACCCTGCCTTCCCGTACCTGAAATGTCCGCAACAGGTCTGGCATATGCTGCGGACATATGCGGACTTCCGAGTAAATCATTGCGGAAGTTGGCGTATGTCCGCAGATGTCCGCTACAAATCCGCAGATGTCCGTGCCTCTGTCAAAGCCTGCGGACTTTTGCGGACATTTTTCCGTATCAGCTGGGGCTATCTTTTTGCGGACGTCCGCAGCTCTATGCAAGTTAGCCTGCGGACGTCCGCAAAAGCTTGTGTAAAATTCTGACTTTGTATTTTTTTGTTGCGGACTTGTGCGGACATTTTGGACTTAGAAAAGATTAGGCATTGAAGAAAACTGCATATGTCCGCAAAAATTCTTGCGGACATCTGCAGACTTCTGAAATATTGTCATACACATTTTGAACAATAAATGGGTAAGAATGTCAGGCAATGTACACACAGTAACCTTACACACACACAAAATAGTACCATTTTAAATTGTAAAAAATTAACCAACAGTAATGAAATTTAGGCCTGCACTTTTATTTGGTTCAAATTAATTTACCAGAAAAGTGTTATGGTACACAAATGTAACATTGTTTTGACTCAGTTTCATAAATTGCAAAAAATGTATCAATACGCTATAAAATTTGAAATTAGGATTCCAAACACTGTGACAGTCAGGATGTATTTTGAAAGCAAAGTAAGTTGGTTTTGTTTTTTTCTTAATTGTAAAAATAAACTCACTACTTGTAAAAGACATTGATTGATAAAATGGTACATTATTAAAAAAGAAGAATAATGGTAGAATATCCTGCTTTATTATTCTTACAGTTTCAATGAATTCATTCAGCTATTTTGACTTATATGCAAGTGGCTATAGTACACACACTGGCTATAATACACCAAATCTGTCTTATCCAACCAAACTTTAACTGCACCAAATCTTAATTGTACTGCATCATTATTCAAATTTTGGGACCCTTCCTAGTAACTTGAACCACATACAAAATGATCAGTTGTATTTGCTTGGAAATCTGTTAAGTTTATAAACAACTAACTATTACATGAAGTCAGAGATGTCTTCAGCAGTAAATCTTAATTGCATGTTCTAATTTTGTGAACAGCTATAGTTTTTGCATAATGAATAATTATGTAGAGCAAACATTAAAAACTAAGTCACACGGCATATGATCATGTAATACCACATATGATCAACAGGTTATTACACAGCAGGGGGAGCAACTCTAACAGATCCTCTGGCCCTGCGGATGTCCGCACCCATCCATGCGTACGTCCACAGACATCCGCACCCATCCATGCGGACGTCCGCACCAATCCATGCAGACGTCCGCACCAATCCATGCGGACGTCCGCATAGACGTCCGCAAAGATGTCCGCAAAGATGTCCGCAGATGTCCGCACTGATGTCCGCAGACTTCCGCGGACCTCTCTGCGGACAACTGCGGACCTGCATATGGAAATATTGCGGACGTCCGCACAGAAAAAATTTCCAGCTTGCGTAGACTTGCGGACAAAGCGTCCCAATACTCCGCAGACCTCCGCAGGTAAATGTCCGCAATTTTCCATGCGGAATATAACCTTCTTTGCGGACATTTCAGGTACGGGTTTGCTAACAGTGTAGATCCAGATCAGTTGGCTTCTGAAGAAGCCAACTGATCTGAATCTGCACTGTTTGCCATTTAGTATGTGAATTTATAGCAACAATCCGGATCAAGTAATCTGATTGGCTGAAAATTAGAAGTGGGCGTGACATCTTTATTCAGCAGGACTAGGGTTAAATCTCTTTCAGCATTATTCAAGTCATATCAAGATGATGAAATGGTGATAACAAAAGGCCCAATACAATGCTGTGCCATACAGTCATGTGCTGAATTCCACCCATCATGAAAACATGCCTATATAATGTTAACCCCCTTATACCCCACTTTTATTTAGTAAAACTGGGGTTTACAGGGGTATACATTATTTTTCTTATTTCTGCTCAAAAACATAGATTGTGGGTACTCATTAGAACTGCCTCATCGAGGCGGTTCTAACGAGTACCACAATCTATGTTTTATGCAGAAATATGAAAAATATCAAGAGTTTTTTAAATCTGAAAATTTTCATTTTTTGGTGGTAAATTTTTCAGTATATTTGAATAGGTGTGTTTTCGTAATGTTTAGCGGGATACTAATCCGAGACCACATGAACTTATATGTCAGGACTCGGCCGCACTCGCTCGGTAGTGCAGACGCTTCTTCATGATGGACAACATCCGGGCCAGATCCAAAATTGTTTCTGAGGGGTTCCATTTGATCAAATTACCAAACTTACTCTACATATTGGGAAAGACAGACCTGAGCAAACTTTCTGGCGAAAGAATGTGCACAATACTGGTTAACCGCTTAGAGGACTAGGCCTGCCCAGTAAACGTGTGGTTAGGTAAACTGACCGCGCTCGACATGACCCCATTGGGTTGACTGGGCCGTAAAACCGCAACACAAACAAACCTGAGCAAACTGTAGACCCAGATCAGATGCCACAGTGGAATCTGATCTGGGTCTGCACTGTTTGCCACTCATACACCAATTTTTAATACACTGATTTAAATGTTGTAAAATGCACTTGTTGAAGAGAAGTATACGTAAAAAGTGACGTGGATATTTAGGGTAGATACGGGATCCCAAATTTCCTGTGAAAATGAAACTTTTACCCAAAGGATTGAACCCCATACCTCCAAACCCCTTCTATCCGCCCCTGAAAATGAACAAATGGCAGGATGAAAACTGTAGCCTCAGCATACTTTATATGGTGTGGTACAATTAGGCCTGTGTGGATCAGAATAAGAATCAGAATTTTTTATACTGGCGATATGTCTATTATGACATTCATTCACCAGGACCTGTGATATGGGAACTTTAAGTCCCTAGCTCTCACAAGATAGGTTAACCTAGCCACACCTTCAGCAGGTAATAATTAATAATTGAATCTGCAGGGGCATTCCATTCTCTGATTGTCTGAGGGAAGAATGAGCCCTTGGGGGGGGGGGGTGGGGGGGGGGAGTGGATAAGATCATCTTTTGGAATGCTGGCAGCACCCTTTAGACCTCTGTACAAAAGAATCAGTCTACTGCCTCTCCTTTTCTTGAGAGACTCCCATTTTAGTTTTTCCTGTATCCCAGTCATACACCCAGTTTCAAAGCAGTAATTGCTAGCAGCCCTATTCTGAGTGGAGTTGGAAGAACCACGCCCTGAGACCACGCCTTGGGGATCACAAACACAACTGCCATATTCCAAAACAGGGCGAACAAGTCCTCAAGAGGGAATTCGCTATGTAATAAAATGCTCTAACGAACCTGGGGACCGCAAGGTCTAAAGTCGAGAATGTCACATGAATTACCCGGCACGTGCACCGATACCCCATGTTAGCTCGATATCTGATCAACCCTGAACATCCCATTTCTCATCGCGAGGATATACATATATTTCGTTAATTAACTCAAATAAATAGAAGGTACGTCATTAATAAAACAAATCAATTTACAAAGAAATACCTGTTGTAGCCCTATTTTCACAAGATCAAAACGAAACTTCAGAACGACAAAAATGGCGCTTCCTTGTGCAAATCATGCATGGTTTCCGTCATTTTCATTGGTTATTGAGCTGTCAATCAAAGGTTTCCACTCATGACAAACAAAAATGAGTATGAATGAGCAGTTATGGGATTCGGTCCTTATAAGATGCATATGCGGATAGCTGAGGAGACCCTGCTCAGCCAACGCAACCGCACATGTTAATCTAGCTAAGCCTCCGCTGTCCGCTTACACATTCACTGGGTTCTATGGAATTATATGGTCATTAATTACTATATACACAAGAAAAGGACCCGTGCAAGCGCGGGTATGACATTAAATTGTAGTAGGACAGATTCATGAGATTTCAACCTTAAAAAGAAAGTTCCAAAGTTTATTTTTTAGTGTATTCAGACTTTCAATCTTTCAGTCATATCGCGACGGTGTCTGGATGTGTCAGGGAGCCCAATGCTCCGCGGGGGGTGGAGGGGGGGGGGGGTAACTTAGGGGTAATTTTGGTACGGCTGTGCGAGCCAGTATTTCAAAACCTACCCCATTCATATACTTGGCCTTCGAAAAAACGGACCCATTCATATACTTGATCATCCAAAATGTTGACCTATTCATATATTGCCCTTTGATTTTTTTAACCCATTTTTTGCTGGTTATTACACAAATATCACAGTCAATTCATGTAATACCAAGAGGATAAGCAGCCTCAAAAAATCTCTGAGCGAAAAATATGTGCATATAACAGGATGTCAGAAAAATGGGGCCTTTCACATAGGAATCCAGAAAAATCTGGCCATTCATATATTTTTTGTTGAAAAAAAGGGGGCCAGTCATATACCTGACAGCGCTGAAAAAGGTGGCTATTCGGCACGCACATCCCTACTATGCCATATAAGGAAGTTACCCTCCCCCCACCCCCGAGCAATGCTCACTTCAAGAGTGCTGCTTCACTGACATATCACACCTCAGACACATGGCGTGACATTCCACCCAGTCACATTAAACTGTCATCGGACCGACCAGTTCCGCTTTCTCAATGCTGAGCGCAAATGAAAGAGCAGCTAATACCATTTTGAAAGTCTTTGGTATGACTCGGCCGAGGATCGAACCCGAAAACCGGACGCTCTAGTAACTGAGCCACTGCGCCAGTATGTTCGAGTAATCGGCCTGCTGATTTGAACGGTTTTTACCATAATTAAGCCAGCGCATGACAAAACCAGCAAAATGACTGGGCTCCCAGGGAAGAATCAGATCAACATGGGTATCCGCCCAGTCTGATCAGTCTTCGCGGTGCACACAATGGGTTGCTAAGGAGCTAAGGTTTCTACGTGTAGCGAACACTGATCAGATTGGGCAGATGCCCAGACTAATCTGAGTCTGCGCTGGGTGCACATGTCATTTTGTTGATTTTTTACATGTGGCGGCTCATATATACAGTGTTGCCTCTAGGGCCAAAGTGAAGGGGCCATTTTTGTTCCCATAACCATACGCAGATAAAGATAAGAAATCCTTGGTGACTTTGGCCACACATGAAGACAGAGAAACAGGTAAGGTGGGTTATTTGGTGATAATTTGATGTGTTTTTTTTTTGTGTTTTTTTTTTTTTTTTTTTGTCATTTTTTTTCTTTTTATTCAATAAAATATAGCTGGTTGTTATTCATCAGAATTGCCACTCCAAGGCAGCTCTAATGAATACCCTCAACATGTTTTATTGAGAAATATTGATACTTATGCCTCTATGTCGTCAAATGCCCTCTTTATCTGTTTCTTATTTGCATGAATTTCCAGTAAATAGCTTTGTCAAAAGATTATCACTGAAAAGGGTGAAAAAAATAATAAATCCATTGTTCAGGAAAAGCATAATTTTGTAGCACTTTTTTTTTCGCATAGACATTTGAGAATTATTACTCACACACTTTGGGCGGATTTTAGCAATCGACAAATAATTAAGATTTTTCTTATTTTTCCCGTAAAATAGGATTTGACATTTTATGCGAACGGTCTCAAGAGATACAATTTGCATGAAATGTCTAATCCTATTTTCCGGGAAAAATAAGATTTTTTCTTTATTCTTCTTTCTTTCCCAGCAATTCAACGTGTAATAATAATGTTCTTCTGCTTTTAGTAAATAATTATTGATTATTGAAAGTACTGGAAAAACATGTTGTGTCTTAAAATGCAATAGACAACGGAAAAAGAATTTCACAGTTTTTAACAGGTACTAAAGAAACAAATCACATTAATTTCTGCAAAACAACATGTTCGCTCGTTGAAGACTTGGATCAGCCTGTGCATCTCCGCAGCCTGATCAGTCTGTGCTATATCGATGAAGAAGCAGTATATCTTATAGAGTGTGTGGTGAAGACTGATCAGACTGTGCAGGCTGATCTGAATCTTCTCTAAACATACAGACTAGTTTGTAGAAATAACTGTGTTTCAGAAAATTCAGTTTGTATGATTGCAGAAACTAAATATTCACGTTTTTGGATACAATTATTTTTCAAATTTCCTACCAGATTTATTATATAGTGCTCCATCAGGAGGATAAGGATTCAGTTTGTGAAGTATTCTTATTTACTTGAGAAAATAAATAAATTAATAATAAATAAATAACTTACAAAAAGACTTTCAATAAATAAATAAATAAATAAATTACAAAAAAAAAATCTTTCAATTTTATATTTCTATTTCAGTTTATTTGATTTTTTTTTTCACAATGCAAGAAAAAACAACACTTTTATATTTTAGAAAAAAAAATTACAAAAAGTAAATAAATAAATAAAGTGACACAACACAATTCAACAAATTAAATGCAAAAATTGCAAATGAATTTATCTGGTCCTAAAGTCACATACTGAATACTTCTCAATTATATGAATTACCCCTCATAGGGCCCCACCTAAGGAGACATAACATCCTTATAATGACCACATAATCACTTAAATAAGATAAGCCTTTGATGTGCACTCCATTATCAGGACTGTAAATTAGGGCTGATCATGAGAGGGGGGTCTAGCCAAGGACGTAACTAATACTTAAGTAGTAATTTTATACGTCTTTGGTCTAGCCAAAGAAGGAAAAGAAAATGTGTCTTTAAATATTAGCAACACGACTTAATGTTGAGGGTCATCAAGGCCCCTCGTCCCATTCATGCTTTAAGGTTGAAAAATAGCCCCATGTCCCCCTGTAGTTACAACAATGTATATGGGCAAGGCCGGGTATTGGATCATTTTAACAAATGTTTGTTCCCCAAATGCATTTGAGGCTTTTTATGAAATAAGGGTTTGGATTGACCCAGCGGTTTCTGAGATGTTCGAAGAGTGTGGATGATGGAGCCTGCCTATATACTGTAAGTTCAGTCAACATGGGACATCTTCAAAAACTAACAAAAATAAGTTTGAGGGACCAACTGTAATGATTGCTATGGCAATAACAATACATTACATGTTGTATTGTAAAATTGTTTATTTTAAATCGATTTTATGGCAGCAATCTGAGAACAATATAATTAAAAGCATATCCACTTGACAGTTTCAAAGTTGTCAAATATTGAAACACAAATTTATGCACAAAATCAACATGACACAGAAAGTTATGTTGCCATGGCAACAAATATGTCGAATTTATCCCATAAAAGCACAGTTTTATTTAATATATTCTATTTACAATGCAATTCTATTTTTTTTTTTTTTTTTTTTTTTTTTTTTTTCATCATTTTGATTGTCAAGTACTGGATGACAATTTAGAAAGAACAAAAAAAAAAAAAAAAAAAAAAAAGGTTATCACTTAAGAGAAAATGCGTTGCCATGGAAACAAAACTGTTTCCTTTATTGATATTATATATGTGGCTTTGACTGATTTTAACTTTGAAGGGTGAAGTGTTTATTATTTGATTGGTTTTAATGTGTTACTTATCAAGTATCTGACTGTGCGTGAAAAGCAACATTCACATCACTTAGCTTTGTTGATAACATTCCAATCAGGTTATTCAGACACAAAAACATTTCACCATACTTACCCCAAAGTTGGAACAGGTATATTTGACTATCTGTTCAAAATGCACGCGTCTTTACTGAATGAGTGGCAATGGGAGTAGACCCTGGTCAGACATCTCTTTCTTTGGCGTCTGATCTGGGTCTACACTATTTGGTGAGACCTGTTTGTCCGAACCCTTAGGATAAATACGGTACTCATCCACGCAAATTTGGCCTTGGCTGCCAACATTCATACTCAATTGGCCATGTAGATCATATCAACAAGTGGAGACATTAGTTATTCTGAGCGGATGTGCTGGTTGATCTAAACAGTTGCTGTTCGCACGTTTACACATACCACTGCATATCGTTCTTATCGTCATTTGTCGCATTTAGGATGTTACGCATCTGTTTAGGGCAGCTGACGTTACGTCATAATCATTCTGGGAATCATTCACAGTTTATCACCCGGGCCTAATCAATAATTAAGGTCTACATTTTTGTCTTGAGAGTCAATTCTGCATGCGTGAGATAACCCTTTCATCCCTGAGCTTCTGAAGTAGACTCTTCCATTTTTAAATTTGGATATGTCCACTTGTACAAAAGGGGGTTCGGTCTAAAAAAAAAAACAAAAAAAAAACAGACTGACAAACAAAGTCATCTGGATCTACACTGTTTGCACAGGCACTGGTACCACAGACCTGCAAAGGTTACGGTCGAAGCAGTGAACAAGCCCGTGTCGCTGTCTGCGATTGTCAAATTTGCACCCCTCAGGATGCCCTTCAAAATTGCTTAATAATTTATCAACGGTAACATAAATAACAACTCAATGTCTTTATTTTAAGGGATCTTTCTCTCTGTAAAAGTCTTTACCTATACTTTTATCTCTTGAATTAATACTCGGTTTTAAAATAAGATTTTTCAGAATAACAAGGATAAAAATGATACTTTCACCTTATTTATTCTGTTACATTATCAGGTGTGCTACGTAGATAACTTATTTATCTGCAGGCTAGCAAACCAATGCATATTAATTAAAAAATTTTATGGATATATTAAGAATAGCCAAATTATAGCTTCTTACACTAAATTTTGTTTATGATTTTTATATATGACCTTCAAATCTATTTAAAAACATAGCACATTATGCAGTTGACCACAAAATCTTTCTGTCACACGTTTAATCTATATAACATAAAATATTATTTCTGATTAAACAATATTGGTACAAGCATTGTCTCATGCCAAGAGGTGCATGTATGTCATACCAGAGTAGCATTTACATGTAGTCATGATCAAAACAAAATGTTTATCACTATCATAAGCAGCCGCAGGACATAAAGGGCCTGTGAATACAGCGATGACTGGTCAATGTCTTCCCTGTGTGCTCAGTGAATAGCAAATGACCTCATCTTTCTTCATGCAGACTGCAAAGACTTATCCGTATCAGACTGAACGGACAACCAGGCTGATCTAAGTCTTCACCAGGAGTACAAGTCAATTGTTAGTTTTGTCATACTGCGGCTTAAACACATTTAGATAATAAAGTTAATCATATAACACTTTGCCTTACGGTAATATGATTTCTCCCAAACAGTGTTGCTGTATCTCTTAAATATACAGAATACAATAATCATTAAAGATAAGTGTGTAACATTACGCAAATTTAGAAACATACATATCACAATGAAATTAAGTATACATTAAAGCAATTCAGTGACTTTAATACTTTTAAGAGATTGATTCCACTCTTGTGTTGAAGGCAAAAAAAGTATGTTACTTGATTTTCATCTGTTTCATGCATATATTTGTACATTCTCCTATTATAACATAAACTACCGGGGCCTAGCTAAAACCCATGAACAAATAATCAGATCAATATTGTTGGATATAATTAGCTATAGTCAGCATTACATATGTCTGAAATTAACTCTATGAAAGGACCTAGAAAAGCTATTCTTAGTGTCAGAATATGCATTCTGAGCAGCAGAAGTTGTATTCTAAGCACCAGTGTATGTCTTAAATATGTAAATTTGAAGACTGATCAATCTCTGGGCAGAAGGAATACGGCCTTAAAGAACATGGGACTTTAATAATAGTTATGAAAAATCGTTTTGTCTTATTTTGGTAGGGTCTGTCTTTAGAAGTTCAATAAAAGTTGCAAAAGTCTAAATGGAGATATGCAAAGAGTCTGATTATGAATAGCAGTTACAATTGTGTTACATACGTTACCGTATTAGGTAACATATTAGGTAAATGATAATGTCTGTTAATGGCATTTTATATTGGTAATAAACTATTCAACTTTACAGAATCATTAACCATCAGCAGGTACTAGGTCATTGTCATTTCTGAAATTGCAGTTAAAATGAAAGGTGACAATAAAATACCATATCGTATCTTGGCATCAAAATAATCAAGAAATAAATGGTATATAAGGGGAAGGTATAGAATTTTTTTTATATCTCATTATAGTTTCTTGGCAGCTAAATCTAATTAGTACCCTGGCGTAAGCAATAAAAGGCTCAGAGACACAACCAACCCTATCAGTTATTTTATACTATCACCATTCTGACAATCAAGTGCATGTTTTTTAAGGTCCATTATAAAGTAACAAAGAGAATGAAAATCGTTAAGTTTAATGTTGTTGTGTGTTATTCTTATTACTTATATCACTAATAAGTTATAACAAGACTTTTGTACAATTTTATATCTAAAATGTTTTTTTTTTTTTTTTTTTTTTTTTTATCATCACTATATAGATGACAAACAATATTAATCGTTTATTTAATGTGTTTATCATCAAATTTTATTATGTATGACTGACCTATATGTGTTGTTTTACATGGTATTTCACAATAAGCAGCTTTTATTGAAGCAAACTGTCTTCCAGCCAACATAAAATGTTTTATTTTACACACTGTGGCAACAGAGAAGTGCCAGAGTGTGCATGCTGTGTATTTGGCTGCATCTTAGAGATGACTTAAAATTGCAGTGTAGTGTTGATATATGTGTGATGTTATTATCAGCGTGATTATCGCTGCAATTTTATGTAAACTCAAATAATGAAATAGTTCTCTTTGAATAATTTGTGCCCTCAGAATGTTTGTTTTCACTTTATTCATGCTTTTGAGTTGATATTAGGAAAGCATACATGGAGCTTTACTGAAGAGATTTCTCCTGCAAACACTGTCTTTTGGAAATAGTGTTCTGATATCACAGCACTTAAACTGACATATAACGTGTGTAACGGTATTAAGTGTGCAATATTTCTGGAAGTCTAGATGGATTTGAGCTTTAGAGAATCAACTTTAGACATAGAACATAAGCAATAAAGAGTTCATATCATGCAAGTATTATGAACAAGGGGATATTTCTGTATTTGTCATAGGGTGCATTTTACTATTTCAAAATAAAATTATCAATCGGATACACTTGTTGTTCGTCTGTCATTACTGACAATGACCAATCCTAATCAACTGTGTGAAAACTCTCGCCAATCTTCTGCTAGTGTAATCGGATATACTAGCAGAAGATTAGCGAGAATTTTCTTTCACTTAATTCTTAATTCTTAAATTATAAAGGTGTCTGAGAAATAATTTACTATGTTTGTTATTAAAAGAATTATAGAGCTGATTTCCCTTTACCTTTATGTACAAAGTATCAACAGCCATTTTAAACAATGTAGACAAAATATAACTAAAAAAGTAACGTATATAACATTAAGAATATTATAAAGCATTTATTCAAAGTATATAATGCATTTAACCAATCATAATGGTTAAATATATTGTACTAAATGCAACCACAGCAAATAAGATGTTAAGAAGTTTGAAACAAAGATACTTTTTTTTCAGAAAAAAAGGTTAGGCTGTTTAAATTAACTATCATTCCTTTTGTCATTCGCTTAGTCAAGCTGGTTTGTATGTATGTCTTGATGTACAAACGAGGACAAATAGTGTTTATCTATTGTAAAACAGCATTAGATTAATTTTCTAGTCACTGACTGGTCATAATCGTCCAAGACGTTGTATCAGGAAACATATATATAAGGTTTATGACTTTTAGTAACGTATGTAACAGTTATAAAACAAATCATTGACAGCTCAGCATATTGAGATACCTGATTCTATAAAACCACATGCATTTTGTGGCAAATAACATGCTAATAAGCAAGAATCTGGATACTTTAGTATTTACACCAAATTATCTTCATTGTTTTGAGGGTAAAGCTGGTAACATGGCTGTTACACATAAACACCCCTTCGCCAGAGGGCTAACGTGTGTCATTTTGTTTTTTATATAATGTAGTTTCAGAAAATCATTGTGTACAAAATCCCCCTGGGGTTGGGGTTAGGGTTGGGGGGTGGGGGAGGGGCGAGGGGAAGGGAGTTCTATAGCCGGCCCAAGGTCTAACTTATTGAGGCTGAGTAGATTACCCAATTAACTTTTGAAGAAAAAAAATCTATTAATAGTATACCTTTTTCAAGTTTAGTATTTTGTAGGGACAAGCATACAGTTTTGGACATAGTGTTTTACAAACACTCGTTTCTATTTATTTTTATTATTATTATTATTATTATTATTATTATTATTACAGTCGATTCTCGTTATCTCGAAGTCCAAGGGACTGTCTGAAATATTTCGAGATATCCGTAGCTCGACATACCAGATTTGCAAAATTAAGGAAAAAAAATGTGTCAAGATACACGGATGTCCCCACCCATGCAGGGCCATCCTCATCTACACGCAGGCATTTTGAAAAAAATAGCCATCAGAAGAGATGGCAAATCCCCCGACCGCACCGCAAATGGCCGTTTTTTTTTTTGTTTTTTTTTTTTTTTTTTTCAATCTAGGGCATCAGAGATGTAATTTTATCCTGGGATACACTTGTT
The DNA here is from genome assembly GCA_964016985.1 of Anodontia alba. NCBI lineage: Eukaryota > Metazoa > Mollusca > Bivalvia > Lucinida > Lucinidae > Anodontia > Anodontia alba. Next base: position 50,288,556 of record OZ024836.1, read on the forward strand.
TAACCCTGCAGTGGGTGATAACTCCACAACTGTGAATCAAACATAGAATTCTAAAACCATAAGTTGTGGTAACAGGATTTTGTGTTTTTCAACAAAGAAACTGAAAATAATGAGAAAAATAAGGCCCGTTGCCTGCAATGAACATAACTCTCAAACTGTAAGTCATGGAAACTGGATTTTTTGTTTGCTAGTAAGTGATTTTCAACAAAGAACCCGAAAATAATGAGAAAAATAAGGCCTGTTGCCTGCAAAGATTATAACTCTCAAACTGTAAGTCGTAGAAACTTGATTTTGCGTTCGCTAGTAAGTGATTTCAACAAAGAATCCAAAAATAATGAGAAATATAAGGCCCTTTGCCTGCAAGGCCTGTAACTCTTCAACCGTTAGTCTGAGAAACTCAGTTTTGTGTTCGCTAGTAAGTGATTTTCAACAAAGAATCCAAAAATAATGAGAAAAATAAAGCCAGCTGCATGCATTGCTGTTAAATCTGCATCCGCAGTATAAGTAAGGGAGATAACTCCAACACTCCGTAGGTCAGAGTTGTCCTTACATATTGTGACACACGTACATGTAGTTTATGTTCTCAGCATCTCTACTAACTATCATTAAAATGTCTCCAATGGTTAAAGAGTTATGGCCTGCACAAGATTTCACCACCAGGGGAGATAACTGAAAATAAATGGAGTAACGAGTAATCAATAGTTACAATTTTTTAATGAAATTCACCTTCTAAATGTTCTAAGCATCCCTATTAATTATCACCAAAAAAATCTCAACTGATAGAATAGTTATGACTGTCAGCAAATTTAACAACTATGGGACATAACTAAAAAATAGAGTCAGACTTGTCCTTTGTGTACATGACATGCCTACTCAATTCCTCTACAAATTGATGAAGTATCATAAAAATATCTGAAAGGGTGTAAGAGTTATGGCCTGCACAAGATTTAACAACTATGGGAGATAACTCCAGAACTGAGTCAGTTAAGAGTTGTTGTTCTTGTATGTGACACACCTACTCAATGTCCTCTACAACTTGATCAAGTAACATGATAATATCTCAAAGGGTTATTGAGTTATGGCCTGCACAAGATTTCATAACTATGGAAGATAACTCAAGAACGCAGTCAGTCAGATTTGTCTTTCTTGTACGCGACACGCCTACTCAATGTCCTCTACCTAATGGTGAAGTATCATGAAAATAACCTATAGTGTTTTAGAGTTATGGGCCGCACAAGATTTAACAACTATGCGAGATAACTCCCAAAACGGAGTCAGCTAGAGTTGTTGTTCTTGTATGTGACACACCTACTCTACAACTTGATCAAGTATCATGAAAATATCTCAAAGGGTTATTGAGTTATGGGCTGCACAAGATTTTATAACTATGGGAGATAACTCAAGAACGCAGTCAATCAGAGTTGTCGTTCTTGTACGCGACACGCCTACTCAATGTCCTCTACCTAATGGTGAAGTATCATGAAAATATCTTAAAGTGTTTTAGAGTTATGGGCCGTACAAGATTTAACAACTATGGGAGGTAACTCCAAAATGGAGTCAGCTAGAGTAGTCTATCTTGTACCCGACACACCTACTCAATGTCCTCTACATATTGGTGAAGTATCATGAAAATATCTTAAAGGGTTTCAGAGTTATGGTCCGCACAAAATTTTACAATTTTGGGAGACTATGGGAGATAACTCCTGAACAAATTCGATTAGAGTTGTTATTCTTGCACGTGACACTCCTACCCAATGTCCTCTACAACCTGACAAAATTTCATGAAAATAGCTCAAAGGGTATAGGAGTTATAGGCCGCACAAGGTTTCGACGGACAGACAGACAGACGGACGACAGGGCGATCGCTATATCCCCCGAAGCTATCGGTTGGGGGATAAAAATTAAATTAAAACAATGTGATCCCTGAGGGACACAAGGTATGTGTCATTGAATACATATTATCATAATGAAAAAATAATATATATGGTTTAGGGGTGGGGATTTGAATAGTTTCTGAGATATTTGGCTTTTGATGAAATGAAAGGGGCAGGGCAGGCTGGGGCATGATCCCAGGGATCGCAAGGTATGTGACATTGAATGCATCTCATCATAAGGAACAATAATACATATGTTTAGGGGTTGGGATCTGAACAGTTTCCGAGATATTACATATTTAATACTTTTACATTTTCTTTGGCCCTAGTCCCACCCCGATCCAGAATCAGTGGCCTAAAATTTGCCCTTTCATCAACAACTAAACAGCTTTCCTCTGTGTAATTATTGTGCTAAATTTTAACTCTTCAGCCTCACCAATGATACCATAGTGATATTTTTAGTCTCATTTTTGTATGTTTTCTTGATGACCTGTTATATATTTTGACCCCTAGCCCCGCCCAGGGGCATGACCCTGGGGCAAAGGTACCATGCATTGAAAGGTCTTGCTCTAGGTAAGTATCATACCAAGTTTCAACTTTCTAGCCCAAAAGGTATGAAAGTTATAAGCTGCAAGAGAAACGCGGAAGTAAAATTGCACCTAAACTTGCACGTAGACTTGCCCAGTTAGGAACGTGACATACACACATACGCACGTACGCACGTACACACGTACGGACGTAACATCACGGCGAAACGCTATATGCCCCACTCCTGCCTTCGGCAGGTGGGGGCATGATAAATCAAACAACCACATTTAACAAATGAATATGTGATTTGACTCCTGAAAGTAGAGATACACTGAAAATAATGTGGAGCAATTTCTCGTCATTTTCACAATATTTTGTTACCTGTTGTTAGATTTCCATGTTAAAACAGGGACCCGATTATCACTTCGAGATAAGCGGTTATTCGAGGTAAGCGAAGTCGAGATAATGAGAGTTAACTGTATTATTATTATTATTATTATTATTACTATTATTATTTGTGCATGAAGCTAATACCGTAACGCTGTTCCATCTCAAGTGTGGTTTTGTTTTGTAGTTTGTAAAGTTTTTTATTATTATTATTTATTTTATTTTAGATTGTAGCACAAATACGTTAACACATTTATGTAATGTAGACCCCTTTTTTCCTATATACGAAATAGATATGGCTGGAAAACAGTTATGCCATGGTAATATGTGAATGAACCATGACAGTTGGCTCTCAGTATCTCAAACTCTAAAGGACTAGAATTTTCACCTTGACATAACAGTTTGATATAATATTAGTTCAAATGTTATTGGGTTATCAGGGTTTGAGATAATGAGTATCGACTGTATTTGCATGATGAGAGGACGAAATGGTAAACTTAATGTATTGTTAGACAGGTAATCCTCCATAAAGCGTGATTTTTGGTCGATTATTTACAAGCGAGCCAAGTAAACATATGTTTGTACACCCAAATTTCCTTATGGATGTCAAAGTGCCGTGTAAAGAGGTCATCTGTAAAATCTGGACTGGGACATTGTCTAACAGTGCATACTCAGATCAGAGAACGCGTCTGATCAGCGTCTGCACTGTTTGCTTACTAAAATACAGGAAGTTGAGAGTTTAAGTCTCTGCGTGTATGCTGGGAAAATGGTCCTGAACGGGGACTTAAGAAACTAGGCATTTTATTGACGGGCGGTGTGCAAGGAGAGCGGTGGCGAGTAAAAGGATAGGTGGTGATTGAGAAGACCATGGTTTATCAATATCGTATTTCATACTACCGGTCGCGTTTTACGTATGTTTCTGATCCAATTACGGCAAATGGTGTTCCTGAATCCTATTTTTCAGTCCTAGTGACATTATTACCATTTCTCTTTCCTTCTTGTTGAAAACTCATGGTCTTCTCATAGCCTTCTAACACCCTTGCATCGGGAGAAAAATTATTTTTGTTCGGTTTCGCTTAAAGGACTACAATTCCGGTATGGGAGACTAAATAATAGGTTGAACTAGATTTTGGATATCGGCGATCGTTCCAAAATGTCAGCCTTATTTCAGCTGACACCCACCTCAACGCTACTTAAACTGACTTTCCGGAACTACATCCGGAACATCTCCTTATGAGTAACTTTTCACAATACAGTGTTGCGCGTGTGGAGATAGCAGCCTTGATTTAATATTTGCTTTGAATGACATTACGAAAACACGCCTATTCAAATATAGTCAAAATCTTACCACTAAACAATGAATTTTTTCCGATAAAAATTCTGGTATGTTTCATATTTCTGCTCAAAACATAGATTGTGGGTACTCGTTAGAACCGCCTCGGCGAGGCGGTTCTAACGAGTACCCACAATCTATGTTTTTGAGCGGAAATAAGAAAAATAATGTATACCCCGGTAAACCCCAGTTTTACTATATAAAAGTGCATGGGGTTTAAAAGGATCAAAAGTATATAGGTATGTTTTCTTGATGAATGTCAGTTTCTGGTCTCAAATAAAAAAAAAAAAAAAAAAAAAAAAAAGTTAAGAACGGACAAAAAAAAAAAAAGAGTCAATAAGTAAAATTGTTAACTATATCGTCACCCATTGTTTACCATGAGGAAAACATGCCTATATAATTTTGACCCCCCCCCCCCCCGCCCATAAACCCCACTTTTATATAGTAAAACTGGGGTTTACAGGGGTATACATTATTTTTTCTTATTTCTGCTCAAATCATAGATTGTGGGTACTCGTTAGAACCGCCTCGGCTCAAATCATAGATTGTGTACTCGTTAGAACCGCCTCGCCGAGGCGGTTCTAACGAGTACCCACAATCTATGATTTGAGCAGAAATATGAAAATATCCGAATTTTTATCTAAACATTTTCATTTTTTGATGTAAAATTTTTTAGTATATTAAAATATGCTTGTTTTCGTAATGCATTTTCAACTTAGTATAAAGCTATTAGCAGCCAGCATTTGAGCCCTAATTTGACGTGAGAAAACGTACCTTCTCAAATATGCACCCAAAGAAAATTCAAATCAGCCTGTGCATCCTCGCAGTCTGATCAGAGTTTTCTGTGTCCGCATGAAGAAAGTTTGCATCTTTAGCAATCCAAAATGCATCCAGGGAAGATTCTGATCAGGCTGCGCGAATGTGCAGGTTGATCTGAATCTTCGCTGGGTGCGCATGTCTAAAGGTACGTTTTCTAACGTTAGTACTCATTTTAGTTCATCCCTTTTCCTTTCTTTTCTTTTTTTTTTTTTTTTTTTTTTTTTTTTTGAAAGCAGGGCGTAAAATTTCATGTACATTAACCCTAGGTTTCCAGGAAACATATTTAAAGATCAATGTGGGAAATGTCAGGTCTTCGTTCATAGAAAGCAGGATGCGAAATCTCATGTGAATCAAGCTTCGTTTCTAGGAAACATTAGCAAATTCTTCAGAAATGGGTCACTATGCATGGGAAAGATTAGGCATTCGTAACAACAGTGTCATGGGTTAATATCTCCATTAGACTGGCGACCAAGAAAAGTGATACGTGTTTTGCCTAGATATTGGGACACCGTAACTCCTTACCATACTTGTCCTAAAATTTGAAAAAAAAAAAAAGCTTATTTCAATGTAGTTACCTGTCGATGTTATAAACCCATTTATTCCTAGCGCCCCTTAAAAAGAGATATTGGCAAAAAAAGTAGATCCAGATCAGTAGATTTTTAAGATGGCGGCCATCTTGGATTTCCAATCGCAACGATTTCTATACTTCCAATGAAGTTCCGAGTCAAATGGCCTTTTGGTTCAGGTTAAAAAAGAAAATCAAAATAGAATTTCAACATTGCTGCTAGGGCGACCATCTTGGATTTCAGATCAGAATGATTTTAGCTATTTTTCATCTACATGTCGTCATGATACTTATTATCAAGTTTCGAGTCACTTGGCCTTTCTGTTCAGAAGAAGTTCAAAATCGATTTTCAACATGGCGACTGTGGCGGCCATATTGGATTTCCGATCAGCACAAATTTAGCCATTTTGATCTACAATTAAGTCACCCAGATAACCGGATACTTCCTACCAAGTTTTGAATAAATTGGCCTTTTTGTTCAGGATAAAAAAGAAAACAAAAATAGATTTTCAACATTGCTGCTGAATGATTTTAGCTATTTTTGATCCCTAATGCTTACTACCAAGTTTCGAGTCAACTGGCCTTTCGATTCAGGAGGAGAAGTGCAAAATAGATTCCCATGATAGCGGCCTTCTTGGATTTCCGATCGGAACGATGTTAGCTATTTTTACCTACGTCATCCGGATGCTTCCTACCAAGTTTCAAGTGAATTGGCCTATTGGTTCAGAAGACGAAGCGATAAAATGATTTTCAAGATGGCAACCACCTTGGATTTCCGATCTGAACAATTTTAGCTAGTTTTGATCTGCAAGTCACCCCAATGCGCCCTACCAAGTTTCAAGTAAATTGGCCTTTCGATTCAAACACACACACAAAAAAAAAGAAAGAAAGAAAAAAGATATTCAAGATAGCAGACATGGCGGCCATCTTGGATTTCCGACCGGAACGATTTTAGCTGTTTTTGATGTACAAGTTACACCAATGCTTCCTACGGAGTTTCAAGTCAATTAGCCTTTCGGTTCAGGAAAAGAAGCGAAAAATAGACTTTCAAGATGGCGGCCATGGCGGCCATCTTGGATTTACGATCGAAATGCTTTTAGCTATTTTTGATTTACAAGTCACCCCGATGCTTCCTATCAAGTTTCAAGTCAATTGGCCTTTGGGTTCAAGAGAAGACGCGAAAAATAGATTTTCGAGATGGCTGCATCTTAGATTTCCTATCGGAACTATTTTACCTAATTTTGAGCTACAAGTCACCCCAATGCTTCCTACTAAGTTTTGAGTCAACTGGCTAAGGAGTGCAGGAGGAGTAGTCTCTTTTTTTTTTTTTTTTTTTTTTTTTGTTAGGCAAATTGCTGACGCTGCACGACGCACGACGGATATTGGTCACAAAAACTCACCGAGCACTTCGTGCCAAGGTGATACACTATGAGCACTCAATATTACAGCTACATGACTTGTATGTTTGAGACCAAATCATTCAGCTAGTTTTATTGAGTCTGCTAGCGACAGCTAGCAGGCTCTATGCAATCGCATGGGGTTTTTTACTACGTCACAAGCGGATTTTCATCACCGCTATATTCATACGCGCACTACTTCTTAATCAGACGCAATGCGGCACTATTACGGCGAACTGAATGTGAAGCAGGGGAATTTTTTATAGCTTTTCTATTTCGCTAACATAACTGTCACTGAAATCGATTTAGATAGTGCAATTTGAAACATAGACTTCAAAATTCGGTGTAGTAATACACGCGCTACTTTTGTCAATCACCCCACGCCATCTTTGATGTTGTGCTTAGCAACGGAAGCTGAACGAAAAGAAAGTATCAGAATCTACTTATTCGATATTGAATATAGCAAGACATCAGGCATTTAATTCATTCCTCCTACATGAAATTACTTTATTCACACCTCAGTGACACGGAGTTGTCTGACGACTGCTGGCCCATTTATACGTTATGACCCTTCTTTTGTGGACATCGGAAAATCTCTTGAAAACAGAAAAGGGTAGGCATAGCTGGTCGGGCTAATCTGTTGATGCTTAGGTGAAGCACTATCAAATGACAATCAGTTATTAAAGCTAATCTGGATTGAACATAGCCATTTCAAATTTATTTAATCTGCTCGTCTTCATAATAAGTTGATAAAGATAAATTTATAAAATTGCACCAGAATAATCGTGGAGCTACATCAGGTGTTGAATATGTATGAACTGGAGCATATCTAGACTTGAACTTTGATAATTCTAGAAATTGGAAATTGCTGCTGGAGATACACTCATTTGGAATAATCAGGTGGTAAACTTCATTGGAAAATAAAGAGGTTCACTACTCCAATCACTGCATTGGCTTATATATGCAGATAATAAAATGGATTTTTTTTGTGAAGAAAGAAACAAAACAGAAGAGAAATAATTGTATTTAGTTTTTCAGTACATGGTTAGATTATTTATGTATATCTGTTTTTCACAGATGCCTCAGTAAAGACCCATTCTTATTTATACATTAAAAGAAGTAGAATGCATTTCCGACTGATTTTGAGAAATTAAATTGATAGTGAAAGCATGTAGTACAAAGTGTTCATGTTGGTTGTTTTTCAAGGAATAGTAAATTTAAGAAATAGATCAGCTCTAGCAGTGATTTATTGAGTAATAAATCACTGTTTGGAGGTCAGTTGTAAAGTAGATCAAATCACGAGCGCGGAGCGCGAGTGATTTATCTTCTTACAACTGACCGACAAACTGTGATTTATTACTCAACAAATCACGCACAAGAGCTGATCTATTTCGATTCTAACACATAGAAAACGACGAAAAGGTAATTGTATCCTTTAGATTTTTCAAACTTTCCGCCATCGAATAAAGAAATCCCGCCAAAAGTTTTGACTGTAACGCTGACGTTTACATGCATTTCTTACGTTGCTGAAGTGAGAAAGACGACGTTACACAGTCTAGCGTCATAGAAACTACGACTGACGTCAGCAGTGTATCGAAATGACGTCAGAAAGGCGCCAGATACCGTCACGCGTTTCCGCCCAGTGATTTATTGCATAATATATCACTGAGTTTAACCATTGGCTATATAGGCAAGGAGTGTTAGAATTTCTCACAAAGCCTTGTCTCTGAATGTAAATTTAATATTGGATGAAGCCACTGGTTGTAAGAAAGTGTGAAAATATGGATATAGAGCAAAATCCAGGTCCATCAAATCATATAAATCTAATTATGTAATTAAGTTAATGCCTTTTTTCGCGACACCGCCTTCTGAACAATTCAGAGTAACTACAGTTGCTATACTGGATGTACATTACTCTGTGGTGGTTCTGAATCTCTTTTAACTACACTTTTATTTAACTTTAACATGCTTAAAGTAACGTTATTATTTACCTGTATTATCAGTTAGATAACACACTTTTTGAATAAAAATTACTGGCATATTTCTTATTTTTCTTAAGGAATATATGTTGTGGATATTCATTAAAAGAGCCCTACCAATGAATGACCTTCTAATAAGTTCCAACATGTTTTTGTGTTGAAATTATAATGAACTAGAACATGTGTTTGAACAACACTATGACCCCAACTATATGGTTTCCCTTAAACATGCATTGTCCATAATACTGAAACACTAAAAATGGCTAACTTCAAAAGTAAGAATAGGATGGCCGAAACATTCCCATACAGAACTAGTATTTTTACCGCTGGGCGGCGAATAAATTCCAACCACAGTTTCGTCTGCCATCATAATGAGAGTAAAGCAAAATGCAATTGGCTATCAGTCAAGCGTCATCCAATCAAAATCGCGCTCTGAAAATGTCACTTTGTAGACCGGATTAAAGAATGTAACGAACACAAATAAGCGAATCTGAATAGAAGCGTTCATCATATCGATACTCCATCATGTGTATCGATACATGAAGCGTATCGGAATGCACCAATGCATCGATGAATCGTCCCACCACTAGGCGTAACTCAGCTAATATTTGGTGGACTATAACCTCAAAACAATACGCCCTTCTCTACATCTTGGTCTAACTATAGCATAAATGAAGTTTCAGCTTGATCGGATATAAATTGAAGGAGGAGTTAACCAGAAACTAGAAGTTTAAAGAAATTTTCAATGGGGCTTAACTCTGCTAATATTTAGTGGACTGTAACCTTGAAACAATATGTGCTGCTCCACATCATGGTCTAGCTATAAATGAAGTTTCAGCTTGATCGGATGTAAATTGTAGGAGGAGTTAGCCGGAAACGAAAAGTTTAATGAAATTTTAAAAGGGACATAACTCTGCTAATATTTGGTGGACTGTGACCTAGAAACAATATGCACTGCCCCCACATCTTGGTCTAACTATAAATGAAGTTTCTGCTTGATCAGGTGTAAATTGTAGGAGCAGTTATCCGGAAACGAAAAGTTTAAAGGAATTTTCAAAGGGCTATAACTCTGCTGATATTAAGTGGACTGTAACCTCAAAACAATATGCACTGTTCCACATCATGGTCTAACTATAAATGAAGTTTCAGCTTGATCAGATGTAAAGTGTAGGCGTTAACCAGAAACGAAATGTTTTCTGAAATTTTCGAAGGGGCATAGCTCTGCTAATAATTGGTGGTCTGTAGCCCAAAAACAATATATGCTGCTTCACATCATGGTCTAGCTATATACCAAGTTTCATTTTAATCGGATGTAAACTGTAGGAGGCGTTAGCCGGAAACGAAAAAGTTTTCTGACGGACGTCATACCCCGTAAAATAATATGTCCCGTTTTTCAAACAGGTGTATAATAATTCAAAAAAGTATAAATGCAAGAGTTATGGTTCTTGCGCGCTGCATGTTGTCTAATGCTGATCGATATTTACATGACCTTTCTTGAAGAGATCTTGAACAGGTTTCAAGTTACAGAGCGGACACGATTTTGTGACGCATAAAGTTCCAAGTGAAATAACTCAAAAAGTATAAATGCAAGACGTATGGTTCTTATGCTCTGCATGTAAGATAATGTTGATTGATATTTATATGAAGTTATGTGGAGACAGCTTGAACCATTTTCAAGTTACAGAGTGAACAAGATTTTGTGACAGACGCCCGAGGGAAAAAACAATACACATCTCCCTACCCTAAAGGGAGGAGACATAAGTATCAGAATCCTAGCTCAAGCGGGAGGGGGTATATTGCTTTTGGTGCAGATCTTATCAGCACTGGCGTCCCCATCCAAGGGTGTGTGTGTGGGGAGGGGGGGGGGAATATTTAGAACAGAATAGATTCAAAAACAGGCATAACTGGCATGCTAGGTCCAATGGGGGGAAAAAAAAAAAAGCAAGAGGACCATGATGGTCCTATATCGCTCACCTGAGCAAACAGCTTTGCATACTTACTGTTGAAGTTTCAGCCAAGTTTACTGCTCTAAAATTTTTGTATAAATTTTATAACCCTGCACCCCAGTGGCCATGTTTTTTTTCATCCATCATGATGGCTTGAACTGAATAGTGAAAGAGGATCACCAAAGGAACAATTCTGCTGTTATATTGAAATTGGTCCAGTGGTTTCTGACAAATAGATTTTTAAAATGTCTTATATAGATATATAGGGAAATTAAGCCCCACCCCCTAACGGCCATGTTTTTTGACAAATCATGACAGCTTGAACAAACTTGGTAGAGGGTCACCAAAGGAAAAATCCTGCCAAGTTATATTGAAATCGGTTCAGTGGTTTCTGACGAGAAGATTTTTAAAGTTTTCTATTTAGATATATAGGGAAAATAAGCCCCACCCCTAGTAACCATGTTTTTTGACGAATCATGATTGCTTGAACAATCTTGATAGGGGGTCACCAAAGCAACATTCCTGGCAAGTAATATTAAAATCAATCAGGTGGTTTCTGACAAGATGAATTTTAAAGTTTTCTATACAGATATATACGGAAAATAAGCCCCGCCCCATGAAGGCCATGTTTTTTGACGTATCATGAGGGCACAATCTTAGTAGAAGGTCACCAAAGCACATTCCTGTCAAGTTACATTGAACTCAATCCAACGGTTTCTTACGAGAAGATTTTTAAAGTTTTCTATATAGGGAAAATATGCTCCGCCCCCTAGCCGCCATGTTTTTTGATGAATCATAATGGCTTGAACAATCTTGGTAGAGGGTCACCAAAGAAACATTCCTGCCAAGTTATATTGAAATCTGTCCATTGGTTTCTGAGAAGAAGATTTTTAAACTTTTCTATATAGATATATTTGGAAAATAAGCCCCTCCCAGTGGCGGCCATTGTTTTTTGACGAATCATGATAACTTGAACAATCTTGGTAGAGGGTCAACAAGGAAAGATTTCTACCAAGTTATAATGAAATCGGTCCAGTGGTTTCTGACAAGAGGATTTTTAAAGTTTTCTATAGAGATATATAGGGAAAATAAGCCCCACCCCCTGGCAGAATTTTTTTTAGACGAATCATGACTGCTTGAACAATCTTGGTAGCAGGTCACCAAAGCAACATTCCTGCCAAGCTATATTGAAATTGGTCCATTGGTTTCTGACAAGAAGATTTTTAAACTTTTCTATATAGATATATAGGGAAATTAAGCCTCCCTCCCCACCCACCACCCGGTGGCAATGTTTTTTTGACAAATCATGATAACTTGAACAATCTTGGTTAAGGGTCAAAAGGAAAGATTTCTGCCAAGTATTAATGAAATCGGTCCAGTGGTTTCTGACAAGAAGATTTTTAAAGTTTTCTATATATATATAGGGAAAATAAGCCCCGCCCCCTAGCTGCTATGTTTTTTGACAAATCATGACGGCTTGGACAATCTTGGTAGAGGATCACCAAGGAAACATTTTTGCCTAGTTATATAGAAATCGGTCCAGTGCTTTCTAACATGAAGATTTTTAAAGTTTTCTATATAGATATATAGGGAAACAAGAGGCCCACGGGCCACGGCTCGCTCACCTGAGTCACTGCAGACATGCAGATGTTATGCAACATTTTTCCAATCCTATCATCACAACTAATGAAAAGATCATCTGAGCAGTTCTTCGTTTTGAAGAAGAATATATGGGCCTGACAGTCAATGGAGCATGATCATTTGAATAAACCATCAATCACATTTCAACAGTAGGATCAATGTGAAATTTGGTGGAAATTGGCTAAGTGGATTCTGAAGAATCATGATTTTATACATGTAAACAGCACAGTGGCAGAGAAATATAATAAATATAAACAAGATGATGGCCATCTAAGATTTCCAATCAGAACAATTTTAACTACTGTTGATCTACAATTCACTTGAATACTTTCAATATAAATGTATATGGCCCATACAAATGCATGGGGAAGCAAATTTGACCTTGGAGGTAAAAAGGTCAAACGTCAACATAGAACCATCATTTTAGCAATTTTGGTAGCTCTCCTGTCCCTCATAATTTGTGCAAAGATAAGGGCCCAGGGCTTATTTGGTTATGGAGAAGAAGATTTGTAAATTTTTTTTTACCATTATATGGGCATGGCAGCCATTTTGATCAATGGACCATGCCCATTTTAGCAATCTTTCATTCTCCTGCCCAAGGAGGCTCTGCATGAAATTTGAGCAACACTGGCCCGGAGGCTTCAGAGGAAAAGTCATTTGAAATTATCAACATTTTTTCCATACAAATGTATGGGGCCCATACAAATGCATACAGAAGCAAACTTGACCTCGCCGTAAAAAGGTTAAATGTCAATGTATGACAATTATTTTAGCAACCTTGGTAGACCGCCCATTCCCGATGATATATGCAAACATTCAGCCACATGCCATCCTCGATTTTGGAGAATAACATTTTTAAATGTTTTTTTCCCATATAAATGCATAGGGAAGCAAACGACCTTGCCGTAAAAAGGTCAAATTTTAGCAACTTTGGTAGACCCTCCGTCCCCGATGAATTATGCAAAGATTCAGCCCAAAAGCATCCTCGGTTCTGGAGAAGAAGATTTTTAAATGTTTTTACCATATATGGGCATGGCGGCCATCTTGGTTAATGAACTGCGACCATTTTAGCAATCTTTTGTTCCCCCCAACCTAAGGAGGCTCAATATGAAATTTGAGCAAATTTGGCCCAGAGGCTCCAGAGGAGATGTTATTTGAAATTCTGAACATTTTTCCCATATAAATGCATAAGGAAGCAATATTGACCTTACCGCAAAAAGGTCAAATGTCAATGTACAACCATTATTTTAGCAACTTTGGTAGCCCTCCCATTCCCGATGATATGTGCAAAGATTCAGCCACAAGGCATGCTCGGTTTTGGAGAAGAAGATTTTTAAAGGTTTTTCCCATACAAAAGCATAGGGAAGCAAACTTGACCTTGCCGTAAAAAGGTCAAATGCCAACGTACGACAAATCTTATAACAACTTTGGTAGACCTCTTGTCCCTGATGATTCTTGCAAAGATTCAGCCCCAAGGCATCCTCGGTTATGGAGAAGATTTTTAAAGGTTTTTACCATATATGTGCATGGTGGCCATCTTGGGTCAACGGACCATGACCATTTTAGCAATCTTTCGTTCCCCCACCCTAAGGAGGCTCCACATGAAATCTGAGCAAAATTGGCTCAGCGGCTTCAGAGGAGAAGTCATTTGAAAATGTTAATGGACGGAGGAAAAGTGATCACTATAGCTCATCCTGAGCAGAGGTCAGGTGGGTTAAAAAAAAAAAGTCCCACCCCCCTGGCGGCCATGGTTTTTGACCTATCATGATGGCTTGAACAATCTTGGTAGAAAGTTACAAAAGAAACATTCCTGCCGTGTTATATTGAAATCGGTCCAGTGGTTTCTGACAAGAAGATTTTTAAACTTTTCTGTATAGATATATAGGGAAAATAAGCCCCACCCTCTGGTGGCCATGTTTTTTGAGGAATCCAAATGGCTTGAACAATCTTGGTAGAGGATTACTAAAGGAACCTTTCTGTAAAATTATATTGAAATTGGCCCAGTGTTTCTGACAAGAAGCTTTTAAAAGTTTTCCATATAGATATATACATGTAGGAAAAATAAGCTCCGTCCCCTGGCAGCCATGTTTTTTGACGAATCCAGATGGCTTGAACAATCTTGGTACAGGATCACCAAACAAACATTCCTGCAAAATTATATTGAAATCAATCCAGTGGTTTCTGACAAGAAGATTTTTAAAGTTTTCTATATAGATATAAAGGGAAAATAAGCCCCGCCCCCTGGCGGCCATGTTTTTTGACGAATCCAAATGGCTTGAACAATCTTGGTAGAGGATCATCAAAGTAACACTCCTGCAAATTTATATTGAAATTGGTCATACTTTACTGGATGTATTTGGCCAGACAGTCCCGAGCAAACATTGTAAACCCCCATGAGATGCTACAAAATGCGGTGTCACATCAGGGGCTTAACTGTTTGCCACCCATTGAGCTATTTTTAGACAAAACATTCGGTAGTAAATTGTACTTGTTAGCTCACCTGAGCGCAAAGTGCTCATGGTGAACTATTGTGGTCAGTCAATGTCCGTCGTCCGTCATGCGACGTCAACAATTGATTTAAAAGCCTACTCCTACACCCCTGGGCAAATTGACTCGATACTTGGTAGGAAGCATCGGGGTGACTTGTACATCAAAAATAGCTAAAATCATGCCGATCGGAAATCCAAGATGGCCGCCATGGCCGCCATCTTGAAAATCTATTTTTCGCTTCTTCTCCTGAACCGAAAGGCCAATTGACTCCAAACTTTCTAGGAAGCACTGGGGTGACTTGTAGATCAAAAATAGTTAAAATCTTGCCAATCGAAAATCCAAGATGGCCGCCATGGCAGCCATCTTAAATCTATTTTTAGCTTCTTCTCCTGAACCGAAAGGCCAATTGACTCCAAACTTGCTAGGAAGCATCGGGGTGACTTGTAGATCAAAACCAGCTAAAATCGTGTTGATCAGAAATCCAAGATGGCCACCATCTTGAAAATCTATTTTTCGCTTCTCCTGAACGGAAAGGCCAATTGACTCCAAACTTGCTAAGAAGCATCGGGGTGACTTGTAGATCAAAAATAGCTAAAATCAGGCTGATCGGAAATCCAAGATGGCCGCCATGGCAGCCATCTTGAAAATCTATTTTTCGCTTCTTCTCCTGAACCGAAAGGCCAATTGACTTCAAACTTGCTAGGAAGCATAGGGGTGACTCAAGATCAAAAGACGCTAAAATCATTCCAAACGGAAATCCAAGATGGCCACCATGGTGGCCATTTTGAAAATCTATTTTTCGCTTCTTCTCCTGAGCCGAAAGGCCAACTGACTCCAAACTTGGTAGGAAGCATCAGGGTGACTTGTAGATCAAAAATAGCTAAAACCATGCTGATTGGAAGTCCAAGAGGGCCACCCTGGTGGCCATCTTGAAAATCTTTTTTTCGCTTCTTCTCCTAAACCCAAAAGCTAGTTGACTTGAAACTTGGTAGGAAGCATCGGGGTGACTTATAGATTAAAAATGGCTAAAATCGTTCTGATTGGAAATCCAAGATGGCTGCCATGGTGGCCATTTTGAAAATGTAGATTTTTCACTTCTTCTCCTGAATCAAAAGGCTTATTGGCTTTAAACTAGGTAGGAAGCATCAGGGTGACCTGTAGATCAAAAATAGATAAAATCATCCCTATCAGAAATCCAAGATGGCCGCTATGACAGCCATTTTTAAAATCTATTTTTCGCTTCTTCTCCTGAATTGAAAGGCCATTTGACTCAAAACTTGGTAGGAAGCATTTAGGTGACTTGTAGATCTAAAATAGCTTAAATTGTTTGGATAGGAAATCCAAGATGGCTGTCATGGCGGCCATCTTGAAACTCTTTTCCTTTCACTTATTTTCCTGAACCAAAGGGCCAGTTAATTTGAAAATTGGTAGGAAGCATCAGGATGACATGTTGATATAAAAATAGCTAAAATCCTTCCGATTGGAAATCCAAGATGGCGGCCATCTTGAAAATCTATTTTTCTTTACTTCTTCTGAACTGAAAGACCATTTATTGACTCGAAACTTGGTAGGAAGCATCAGGGTGACTTGTAGATCAAAAAACGCTCAAATGGTTGCGATAAGAAATCTCAAATTGCAGCTATGGTGGCCAGCTTGAAAATCTGTTTTGAACTTTTTCCCCTGAACCGAAAGGGCAATTGACTTAAAGTTCATTGGAAGTATCGAAGTGACTTGTAGATCAACAGTGGCTAAAAGTCATTCTGATTGGAAATCCAAGATGGCTACCATCTTGTTTATGTTTATTATATTTCCCTGCCACTGTGCTGTTTACATGTATAAAATCATGATTCTTCAGAAACCACTTAGGCAATAGCAACCAAATTTCACATTGATCCTACTGTTGAAATGTGATTGAGAGTTTGTTCAAATGATCACGCTCCATTGACTGTCTTGCCATATATAATATTCATCTTAAAAATTAAGAACTGCTTAAAGGATGATCTTTTCATTAGTTGCGATGACAGGATTGGAAAAATGTTACATAACATCTGCATATCTGCACTCACAATGCTACTCAGGTGAGTGGCCCGTGGGCCTCTTGTTTAATTTTAAATAAAGTATGGTAAGGAGTTGAGGTGAGTAACCGACCCAGAAATCAAATTTCGGGTAAGGTGTTCACATGCTGTGTTTAAAGGAGTGTAGATATTGATGTAGTGTATGTACAAGAATCTCAGACATGTGACAGACTATTGAAGCGATATAATTATGAGCCTCTTCATGGGATAAAAATCTTATGCCATATGCGAACAACAAAGACACGTGGTTTTTGCTATGCGCAGTCTGATCAGCACCGTTGTTGTTCGCTGTCTAGACAGTAAACAACCTATCAAAACTTTCAAGACTAGCTAATCTGGCACAATGGCCGAGTTAGCCAGTCTACGGCTGAGTAAGCAGGTCTGAGTCTTATTTGGTCGAAAACCTCGAAGACAGGTTTTTCATGTAGTTGCTTATATATTATCTGTACTTTGACAAAGTGCAGGGAGACTTTGTAGCGGCATCACACAGTGCTAAACACAAGCTACAATTGGATTAATTAACGCATAATTTTACTGCAAGCATATTTTATTTTCGGGCTTCAGAAGGGGGAAAATAGGACCTTATGCACATACTCCTTTCAACTTCTTAAACCTCATTGAAATATATTTATATCGGAAAGATTATTAAATCCAGAAAATAGGAGCTAAATTTTGCAGTAAGGAGGGTGTACATGCCGAAAAATTGTTATGCCATGAATTATACGATTTTTGCTTAAAGGATCTGTTTTAAGGTCTTTGTGAACATGTCGCTTTGCGACAAATGTCTTATATTGAATTAATTTTCTCCGTAACACATTATCCAAGTTGATAAAATAATATATAGAGGCTGTTGCATTATGTGAGGGATTTTTACAGATCCCTCATTTATTATTCGGAACTAGCTAAACTATTTGGAACTAGCCAAATCAGTGGAGAACTTCACATTCATCACAAGGGCAGATAACCTAAGGCGAAGGACAAAGTCTTTGGTGTGATATTTCAAGGAAGGCTAGTACTCTGTATCAGCCAATAAAGTCCAAATTTTGATCAGCCACTTATTTGGAAATTATTATGAAGCATAACTTTACCTGGTTCTAGCCAAATGACTGTATCTGATCAATTGTGCCAGCTTTAGTGTTCAGACAACAAAATTCACTTGCCTACACCTATATACTTATGTGTGTGCAGAGTTGGAGCATGGGCATGTCACTATGACTTTGGGGATTCAAAATGTTCTTGGTATTTTTGCAGCTAATAAAAATTGTCCAGATAATTGAGGAGTGTGGGTAAAAAATATTTCAGTCATTATAAATAAAGATAAAGAGCCTTAAATAAAAGGTTGCATATAAGAATTTAAGAAATAGACAACATAAGCTGTGTAGAGCTTTTAATGCTTATAAGTTCTTTCAACAGCTAGCCCTACTGGGATGTCCAACAGAACCATGATCAAAATCAAGATTTGTGATCTAGTTTGCTAAGTTTTTACTAAACATATGTGTACAGTATAATAATTACTGTATTTTTTAAGTCTAGTCCCATATAATTCACATCTTAGAATTTTTTGCTGTTATTATTTAGCCCGGTTTCATGTATTTTCACGTTACTAATGGTAAAACGTTTCATCATAACTACTTACAGAGACAAATGCTGAAAATAATTCTGAAGTCATCTAAATTATTATCTGAGCATTTATTTTATGTACAAATAATGCAGTTCTTTGGATTTGATTTGTGAAAGCATTTGTGTAAACAAGCCAACCATGTTGCCGCCATTTTGAACCAAAAGCCATGTAACTTCGCGTTAATTAAATTTTTGGCAGAAAATCATCATGTAATTGTAATGTGATTTTTGCAAATTTTGGCCATTTTCAAAATAAAGTACGGATACCGTATTAATCCGCCTATAAGACGATTTGTTTATAAGACGGGGGCTGTTTTTGGGCCCTTCCCAGGCAGGATTTTGCTTTTAATTAATTATAAGATGGGTTAAAAAAGTCGCCTGTCGGGAGACATTCCCTGCCACTCAGAAATTCCTAAAGTACATGAAGACATCGGCGATGATTGGTCAGATTTGTAAGTGAATTTATCACAGAGCAGGAATTAAAAAAAACTCCCAACACCACTTACAAGCATGCATACCGTATTTAACTGTGTATAACATGCACCTTATTTACCCAGAAAACGTTTATAAAAATCCGATGTGTATTATTTATAGGAACACCAAAATCGGGACAGAAATCACCAAGATAATCGGTCGCGAAAACTCATGACATTCACGATCGCCCGTTAAAAATGCGAAATAGAATGATTGCTATAAGATATTCATGATTTTTTATACCTATCTCGCCCATACCAGGGTTCTGGCAGCTCAAAACAAGCAACTCGATCTGATTTGTAGTAATTTGATATCCTTTTCATGTCCATGCTTTTTTTGTTTACGCTTTTTTATTTTGCTGATCATGTGATCTCTTCAAAGGGAAACTACTCAAACAGGCATATGCATATGAATCTGTATTGATTACCGGACTTTGACAAGACTCAACCGTAACTTGAATAAATCAGCCTGCACAACTGATTTATTGTAGTTCAAAATAGGAAATAAATTTGATAGAACATAAATATTGGCACGAACGATCATACATTGAAAAAATAAAAAAGTATTTAAGTTTATGCAATTATTAAAATTATTGATAATAAACAAAACCAACTGGGCTTTTGAGGTAGGTAGATCGGTCATTTGCATTTTATCTTTTATTTTCTTACCACCCAGCTAGCATTCTACGTAAATCTACATCGGGCCGTCATCGGCCCGTCAGCTACCCTGACGGGCCGATGACGGCCCGATATAGATTTACGTAGAATGCTGACTGGGCATATGTTTATCTTTTTTTTTTTTTTTTTTTTTTATTTAAACTTTTCTTCCAACTTACCAAAAAAATGTTTAAATAAACAATGTTTATGATAAAGAAAATCAAACTACCAGCATACATCTGTGCACTTAATTGGTTAATTGGCAGTCAGAATGACAACTAGTCGACTTTAGTTGTTGTTTGCATTGCCCTGAGGCACTGAGTTGATAATTTCACGTCTCAGTTAAGAAAGTGACACAAAGAATGTGTTAATTATGAGAACACAAAAGAAATAACTACATTTTTATTATCATAGCGTCTGCAGTGGGGAAGCAAAGAACTGCCTACACTACATCAAGTTGCCTGAGGCCCATGGTAACAGAGCTGCACAACGAAAATTCAGTTAGCATTATCGTAAATTCGATCTGTTTCTACTCTAAACCTTCCGAGTTCGGCCATTTTCAACTCAATCTTAGTGAAATTTGACACTTAGTATCTGGTGACTTAGTAAATAACGCACAGATAAATTCTTCGTGTTTTACATAGAACATCTCTTTTTTTTATTTCAAAACTATTTAGCAAATATTCAGTGCGTGTTATACACGGGTGCGAGTAATACACAGAAAAATTCGGTACTTCACCTACAAAATTACCTTGCTGCTATTTCTGTCAAGGGACGAAGGTAAACATTATATCCTTCTACCGGTTTCGAAGATCGGCATTTTCCGTGACCACGTGGCACCACCGGACTTTGCCGAAAATACCGATATGGCCAAAGATCTTGATTATAAGATGGGTCTGGATTTTTGGGGGCTTTTTTTTTTTTTTTTTGGAAAAATCCCCGTCTTATAGGCGGATTAATACGGTACCTTAGATTTGATATTTTCATAGAAAAAATAAGTTAGTCTTAGCTGTAAAAATTGATTTAATAGATATAGGTGTAAATGTCATTAAGGACTGTTATCACCACGGTCAATATATTTCTTTTCTAAGCGGAAATCACAAAACAACAGTGTATTTCTGAAAACAAACCTTGCCCACTAAAGCGTGACTTTGTATTTAAAACATCCAGCAGGTAGGTGGCGCTGCCGTTTATTTTCATTGAGAAATCAGTTTAACGCAATATTGAATTTAACGCGAAAATACATGGAGTATATTACTTTTATTCACACAGACTATTTAGGCTGACAAAATTAATCAGATAATTGATTAACTGATCTATAAATTCCACAAAAATGATTATCATTACAGATGTCTTATAATCAATGAGACGCCACATTTTGCGGCATCCCATCTGGGTCTACACTGTTTCCTCAGGCCTATTTGACCAAATACATACAGTAAAGTATAACATGGGAAGAGTCCTGCTCAGACAGACAAGTAAATTGACCAAATCTTTTGTGATAAATAATCGATCACAATGACAGGAGTGATAATCGACCAGATTAGCCAGCCTTAGAGTCTATTTATACATTGTATTTGCTGTATGATGATTCTAGCGAATAAAAAGAAAAGAAAAAAAAAATGCAACAATGTATCCATTTAAAGATACTGCCTCCAGATTTGTGGGACTTTTACCCAACCCGATCACATGATGAACAGGCCCTGCCTAAGGCAACTCTGCCCTGGAGACTATAGGCAGCCCAACTACTTCGCTGGCCCCGATGGGCGGGGGCCGTGGTCTGTGGGTCGTGATTTCTGAATACCCGATAATCAGTGCACGCCGGTAATAGGTACCAAGTTACGCTACACTACCGGTCACAGGAGCTTGACATTGGATAATTTCTACTTATAGGGCCTGTCCTTCGAACCTTCGATTATTTCATAATCGTAGGGAAAGGCCCTATAAGTAAAAATAAGCAAACGTCAAGCTCCTGTGCTACCGGTTGCCTACATGAAATGCACTTTACGGCATCAGGAATTTTGCTGAAGAACTGAACAAGTATCTGTTGTTGTTTTTCGCGTGCGACACACCATGAATTTCAAAAATGCAGGTAAAAGAAGCTTTCATGTCTGTAGCCTCGCGAAAAATAAACTGTTCGACAGCCGGTAGATTCTAGTAAACAAGCTGGTTGTCATACGACAACACACACAGTTGTCGCAACACCCAGAAGGTCGGAAACCAGACACGATACGTATCGCTGAGCACTTTCATTGGCTGACTGACATCACATGTCTCAGTCGAAACACTCGGTGTTATTCGCTTTAATCATTGCGACTTTTCAGGCCACGGCAAGGGTCCGTACACACAATTCTGTTCTATTCCATACGTGTTATCATTTGATGCCACCGTCATGGCTGCTTCTTCGCGGCTGCTTCTTCGCAGCCACGAGGCGGTGTCGCTACAAGAAAATGCATCTGTATTATTGCAAGGAAGTATCCATCAAAGAGATGGGATATTTAGTCCTGATTCAAGAGGGCGTCAATGCCTACCATGTTGTTTAGTATTATTGGTGAAAGCTGTACAGAAAAGGATCTGTACCAACAAGTTGAATGTCAACAACATGAATGAAATTCTGTTTGCAGGAGATAAATTATACAAGTATGCAAAAAAGAATGCCAAGACATATCATGACTATTTAGAGCCATGTGATTTGCCATCTTATTTTTCACTTGACAACCAGCATTATCCCTGGAAAGTGAAAAAAAAAAAAAAAAAAAAAAAAAAAAACATTTTCAGGAAATTTAAATATCTTATCCTTAGTGGAGTATCCTTTCCTTGATTTAGAGACAGGACTCGCTATGACTTTCTCATTCAACCCATATGCAGTCTTCATTTGCAACGGCTTTTCTATTGCATTATTGGAACAAAGTGACTGTTTCTACCTTTTTGAGTCACATGCAAGAGCTTCAGATGGAATGCCAAATGTTAATGGCAAAAAACATTTTGTTAAAGAAAACAAATATAACTGGCATTTTCCTTACATTTGCGTAGATTGTTTAGTTTTGATAATTCCTTTTACTACAACAGCGGTGAGTCAGTTTGATTTGCATTCGCTCTGTATATCTCATGTTTGCAGGGAGACCATAAAATGATATCAATGAGCTGGGTTTCAAATTTGTGACATAACTACCTATCCTCCTTTACAAGAATGTATTTCATTTGAGTTGTGTCCATCACAGCCTTATGCTTCCTCCCAGCTTGCTGACAGCTTAAATGAACACGGTTCCGCATTACTTGATTCACCCCTTATATGTGAAGAATTGCAAACCTCCCTGAATGAGAAACTTAAGTTAAGTGACACATCAAAAGATGGTTTGAGCAGTAAGAAATTTAAAAACAAAGAAAGTGCTATAGTCACACAGTTTCACAAGTTGGTGTCTTGTGGTCCCCAGTACATATGTACAAGTTGTTGTCAAACATTTTTCAGACATTCTGATGTTAAGTTTGATATTCAGGGTCTAAAGCCCGAGATGAAAAGACTCTGTACATTAGGACATAAAAGTGTGGAGGATAAGGAATGGATCTGTCAACAATGTGCTAATAGTTTGAAGAAAAATAACTTGAACAAATATCTTCCTTTTTGTCAAGCCCGCTTGTGCTGAGCAAGACATAGTCACCATAGCTGCATAGTGTATATTAGTGAGTCCATCCGTATTTGTCCGTCCTAGCTAGAAATTTTGCATGCAGAATCATCTTTCAGTGTAGTTTGAAATTTCTCCAAGACTTGGCCTTGAGGTCAGATTTGTCAAGGACATGCACTTACCAGCAGAATTTAAGAGTTTTTAAAGAAAGTCTTCTATTCAGGAAGTGCAATGCCCAGATGCTTGATATATTCCATAGAGCTCCATCTTATCGTATAGAATTGGTAGCATTGGAATGTCGTCTATCTTCTTTGCATGTATTGTGTAAAATTGCATAGAAGATACACAGCACTCCATTAGTACTTTACAAGCTAGCAGACTCTTAGGACTATCAGTCCTTTGATTTAATATTTTGTTACGGCCTATCACTCCTACCTTCGATAATCTGCCTTGGCAGATTTCGCATAGCTTGTAAGTATATATTCAATCTCCGACAACTGTGTCAGTGTATCAATTCTTTGGCTCACTAGTTAGAGCATTGGATTTTTATCCGTGCAGACCGGGTTCGAATCCCGCGATATGCAGGAAATTTATTCAGCTATACTTTGTTCCTATGTTGCGACCTCTATGTCGTAAGATGGAGGAGGCTTGTCCGGGATTGGACTTTACTTCCCCGGCCATGGCTTCGCGTCATCATAAATGATGGCTTCCTTTTAGAGGGGAGTGTTACGGCCTATCACTCTTACCTTAAATAATCTGCCTTGGCAGATTTCGCATAGCTTGTATAGGTACATATTCATTCTCTGACAACTGTTTCAAGGACTAGAATGTTTGGCTAAGTGGTTAGGGCATTGGAGTTTTATACGGGCAGACCGGGTTCGAATCCCACAATAGGCGGGAAATTTATTCAGCTACGCTTCGTTCCTTTGTTGCGACCTTCATTTCGTATGAATTGCTAAGCTCGGTTTTCATTACGAGTGATCGCCAAGTTATAAACGAGTCAAAACATAACATCTGCTTTGGCAAAGCTCTGAAACCTGCGTAATATGAATGTTTGACACATGTAGGCCAGTAGAGATGTCAGTGCAAGATGTCTGCTATTTTGCCAACATTGTTTTTTCACCCCAAACGACAGGAAGATGGCATCTTGCAAAAACTTAGTTTGGCTACCGGCGGCATCCCGCACAGCGACAGGCTATCGGCGATAATGAGCGTGCTGATATATGCATTCTTAATCCTAATTTTATCGCACATTCTTAATCGCCACACAAGTACATGTATGTGATAAATATTCATTTCATCGTATTGAACGCTTAAATTCTCGTATTTAACACAACTTCCGCATGTGCACAGTTCTATCAGAGCATTTTAACTTGGTTCTACATTCTTAAGAACAGTATGCGAAGGCCTCGATCAGGCTGTGTGTATGCTGTAGACACTGGTAGAATGTATCAACACAATCAAAGGGACATTCTGTGTCCACACATATACGGTCTTAGAGCATAAACGTTGTCTAAATACTGTGGACACTGGTAGAATGTATCAACACAATCAAAGGGACATTCTGTGTCCACACATATATGTAGAAGACATTAGGCCACGCCAAGCGAAAATCTGACTTCGGGAATATGCGGAGAGCGAAGGCCTAGATCAGCCTGCGCATCCACGCAGTCGATCAGGATCTTCACTGTCCGCTAACAGAATAATTGGATGCGCAGAAAGTATAAATGGGGAGCAAAGGGCCGGACGATATTTTGCGCATGTGCAAAATGACCTGAATCTGTGCACTTTGCGCATGCTCGAAGACACTTGTTTCGCTTGATGCAGCCCAAATGGAAAGGACATTCTCTCTGTCCACACACACATGCCGTGGACATTTTTCATTTGTAGCGCTGATTCATTTATGACTAATTTAACCCTTCCATCCCCGTATTTCTGGAGTCGACTTTTCCGTTCTTGAATATGGACAGTACCATTGTTCCAAACAAGGGTTGAAGAAAAAACAAACTATCTATTGAGACGGCTTTTGACACGCCGCCTCATCTGGATCTATACAATTTGCTCACGCATGTCCAAAATGTACGAGTAGCATTACAAAAACACGCCTATTCAAATATATTGAAAATTTTACACACACACAAAAAAAAAGAAAAAAATTCAGATAAAAAAATCTGATATTTTTCTTATTTCTACTGAAAATATAGATTATGGCTACTCGTTAAAACCGCCCCAGCGAGGCGAGGCGGTTCTAACGAGTAGCCACAATCGATGTTTTTGAGCAGAAATAAGAAAAATAATGTATACCCCTGTAAACCCCAGTTTTACTATGTAAAAGTGAGGTTAAGGGTTCAAAATTATATAGACATGTTTACGTGACGTTTGACTAGGGCTGCAAGGGTTAACTAATACCAGAGACAAGAATAAAAACAACTAATTTAATTTATAATAATTATTTATTGACATTCAACAGGAGCGGATTCAGAGGGTGTTCGGGAGGTTCGTTTGAACCGCGCTTTGATTCAAAATTTCATTTTTCATGGGAAATTTCGGATAAATTTAATTTGGAATACCATATTTACCCTTAATATTCTCACCCTTGCTCTTACCTTATACTTCTCTTCAACAAGTCCATTTTACTGTCTGTGAGTGTGTGTAAAATTGCTGAATGACTGGCAATCAGTGTAGACCCTGATCAGACGCTGCGTTCTGCGGCGTCTGATCTGGATTTACACTTTTTGCTAAAGTCTGTCTGTCCGAATACATAGAGGAAGTACGGTAACTACATGTATATCAAATCGACCCCACTTCAGAAATCATCCTGGATCCGCCCCTGCTCTACCTGTCATGACAGGAGTCACCAAGACATGAAACATGTTTTACACGATAAAATTACCATATTTACCCTAAATATTGGGACAGCTTAATTCCTTACCATCTGTTCTCCTACAATTTGAACAAGTCTGCAGTTTCTGCCAGCTGACGACCGGATGAGTGGCAACTAGCGTAGACCCTGATCAGATGCCGCGTACTGCGGTGTTTGACCTAGGTCTTCACTATTTGCTCTGGCCTGCAAGTCCCAACATTCAGGGTTATTACTGTGAGTAATTATTTACAAGATACTGGCTTAAACACGTAGAGCAGTTCAAATCATCCACAGAATATACACTGGCATCCTTCTAACCGCTTCTGAAACATTTACGGTTCCAGTTTAAACTTTTCTGTTCTTGATCCCAGAAATCAGAGACTATAAACTGTTCTGAAAAAAAATTACTATTTCAGTTTAAAATTTCAAGTTCTTAATTTCAATAGTCGGGAAACCAATCCCGGCAGGCACATGACGTAAATACAACGTCGCCTCAACGTCGATGCAACGTCATGACGTTGCATCGACGTTGAGGCGACGTTGTATTTACGTCATGTGCCCGCTGGGATATGTGCACTTATTATTTATTACTCCAACAGAAGGTCAAAACCAAGCATTAAAGTAGCAATCATCAAAATTTCAGATAAGGTTCTGGTACAAATTTATAGTATTATAAACATGTATGTCACACAGGCGAATGGATCATTGGTGCTTGATTCTAATCTTACGTTTGTCAGTTTACCACATATACTTGTGTAACAAATATTCTGTCTGTACATGTATTTGAAATTGTCAGTTGAATAAAAAAAAAAATGGTTCTGGTACAATGAGTATTTTAACACCCCCCCCCCCCACACACACACACACACACACAGCTTAATGCTGAAATGCACATCTGTAATGTTTAACATTTGAAGCACCAAGCAAAAAAGTAGCATACTAATTCTAATTAGCTATTTTTTTCAGAGAAAATTAGGCTTGGCATTTTATGTCAGTTGTCTGCCAGGCGACAATTCACATAAAATGTTAAGCCTTATTTTCTATGAAAAAAAAATCGGATGTCATCTGCTGCATTTATCTTGGTCCTTTAAGGGTTAAAACATTTCTAAGGTGCATGTACCAATATTCATCACAAAATAAGCAATGTGTGGAAATTACTTTATAAAATGATACTGTCTGTGCTGGCCATCTAAAACTTCGGTATAATTTAACGAATCATGAAAATAGCAACCTAAGTTACTTTGATTTTGATCACTTTCCTATTAAATGTAAAGTTCACTGAAAATTTTTCCCCCTAAATTTGATTTTGATCCTGAAATCCATAGTTTCATTGAGTATTTATAACCTTCAACTTCAATTTCAATGCTTATTTTCAAAAACTCAGTGCTGTTATATCCTTTACGCACTGATATCTGAAGCTGACATTTTCTCTTGTAAACCCTCCCCCTCCCTAATTAATGTTGTAAGCTTAAACACACATGAATGATTCAGTCTTTAATGATTCTCAGCACCTCTATCAACGACGACTTCTTTTCTGCGCCTGATCACCTAATGCCAGTATCGATCCCCCAGCTATGCCCCCAACTGCTGCTCCTACCGGTCCTGCAGCCACAGGGACAGACATAATTGTCGACCCAAGCATGTCGTAGCCACTACGGGCGGCCTCCTCTCGGTTGCGTTTACCGGCGTAAACGGCGGCTCGAACGCCATTGTACGCAATATTAACGCCAGGAATACAGTTCATTACATTGCGAGCGATACGCTCGTTGGCATCGGATTGTGAATTACCCATGTCTGAAATTATAGAAAAACAAGATTATAAATATGCACTTTTTATTCTGAACATTTAGATATCTGTACCAGCTTTTGGCCCGAAACATGTCAAAAGGAGCCTTTTTTTCATATGCGGACTAGTGGCGTAGCCAGACGGGATTATTCTTACACACACCCAGGAAAAAATCTTGAAAACTATGCCTTGAATCGCTTCCAGAAAAAGAGGCTTCTCTCTTACTCTTAAAGGAAAGAATTTGCTCCTCTTACGTATGTTACACACACATCACGAAAACAAGCCTATATAATTTTGACCCCCTGAAACCCCACTTTTATATAGTAAAACTGGGGTTTACAGGGGTATACATTATTTTTCTTATTTCTGCTCAAAAACATAGATTGTGGATACTCGTTAGAACCGCCTCGACGAGGCGGTTCTAACGAGTACCCACAATCTATGTTTTGAGCAGAAATGTGAAAAATATTAGAATTTTTTGTCTGGAAATTTTCCCGTTTTTGGTTGTAAAATTTTCAATATATTTGAATAGGCGTGTTTTCGTAATGCATGCGTAATGTGCATAATGTGAGTTATGCCAATGCGAACAGCCGGAAACCAAAGTCCCGGATCAGCCTGCAGCCCTGCTCATCTACGCAGTCTAATGAGGGCTTTTAGTTGCTTGCTTACAAAATCGCTGGATGCTGTCATGATGTGCATAACATTTCCAATAAGACTGTTGGTGCGCCCAGCAACGACTCACATCAGCTTGCACGTCCGCGCAGTCTGATCAGAGTCTTCATTGTGCGTTCTATGGATAGCCGTGTCTTTAAATCATTTTCATGCAGCCAACGAAACCTCTGATCAGACTGTGCGGAAGCGCAGGCTGATCTGAGTCTTCGCTGGGCGCACATGTAAAACTGTAGGAAATGTTGTGCCCTAGCGCATGTTACAAGTAATGTGTGTATAGGTATCTTTCCAGCAAATATCTTTTTTTTTTCCAAAGAAAAAAACAAAACAAACAAAAACAAAAAGCAAAACCTAAGAGGATAAAAAATGCAAGAGATCGAATTCGGACGATTATTATGCGCTCTATTGACCGAAAGTGTCTGTGACTATATATCTGTTTCAATTACACTGACCGTCAGAGGCACAACAACATACACTTCTTAGTACAGACGCCATAATCATATTCTGGTAACATTTTCGGCATGAAATTGTTTATTTGTAAAGATCTTTGATCAGAGATTAAAACTGTTACTGAGATATGTCCTGTTCTACTGTATTGTATTAGTCAAACCATTAAAGTTACTTTTGCTCTTTAATCGCTAAATTAGAAATTATATTGTAAATATTTATGTTACTTTTCAAATAATAAAAAAAAAAAACTTGACAATTTAAGCAAACAGGAGACGATTCGCATGAACTGACAAGTCCTTTTTTATTTGAAAAATAACAAATATTTACAATACAATTTCTAAGGAGACGATTCGCATTAATGTCAAGTCCTAACGTCGTGGAGAAATAACAAAACTCGTCACGAAAACATGCATATATAATTTTGACTCCCTTCAACCCCAATTTTATATAGTAAAACTGGGGTTTACAGGGGCATACATTATTTTTCTTATTTTTACTCAAAAACATAGATTGCGGGTACTCGTTAGAGCTGCCTCGCCGAGGTGGTTCTAGCGAGTACCCATGATCTATGTTTTAAGCAGAAATATGAAAAATAGCAGAGTGTTTTATCTGAAAATTTTCAGTTTTTGGAAGTGAAATTTTCTATATATTTGAATAGTCCTTTCGTGATGAACAAATTATTTGTTGTCCGCTAATACTGTTATTTTTAAATTACTAACGAAGCTTATTTAAGAAACAGGAAGCATCTTCAAAAATTAAGATAAGAGACGAAGAATAGCAGATAATTTTTGGCATATTTTTTTTCCAGTATTATAGTAGAGGTTCTTAAAACGAAGCCCAATTTTTACACCCGAAACTTTGACAGTTTCCTTATCAAAGTCACACCCAACTCTATGTAACGCTGGATACCAACTCTATGTAACGCTGGATACGAAGTTGATATCTATTTTCACAGGCGTACGCGCCTCTCGTTGCACGACAGCTTCTCATATTCATTTTTACATACCGCAATTTAAATCTATGGAATGACTGTCGCAATCCTAAAATTCCTAAGACGCCTGATTGCACCCTTTATTTTGGGGTCCGTGTCTGTTCACCCTGAACATTATGACTTGTCACTGGTTCAACAATTTATGAATGTTCTACGGGATGGGTACGTAGACAACATTTTTCCCTGTGTCTACAAAAAGGCCTTGTCACTTTGTACATTTGCAAGTTTCAAAAATTCCTTTTCTCTGAATTAGGGCCCGAAACATGCTTAAACAAAGCGAACGAAATTTATTTTATCTTCTATCGTTGAGGACTTTAACTAAAAGTCCTTCATAATTTTGTCTCTGATTTCCCGCTAGGTTCCGCAAATAGGCATATGATTTATCCTTTCTGGGTCCGTTGAAACACTAAAACCACCCAAACTATACCCCAAAACACAGTGTAAACGTCTTGAATAAAAAAATCAAACAACTGAAAATCAAATATGGTTTAATATTATATGATTAATCATCTACGTACATTACAGAAAAAAAAATAACAAAGTATTTCTATATAGCTTCTGATGATTAAAGACACCTTACCTAATGATTGTCTTGTTTGTTCAGTAGCATGTATGATATGAATTTCTATAATGGGTCGGCTTCTTTGAATGTGATATAACAGGGCAAAATGTTTATTCATCCTTTATTACATTTATTTGTGTGTTTCTTTGTTCGCTCATGCCATCGTTAGTGCATACCGAGTGCATGTGTTTTAGAAAAAAAAATCGTCACATACAGGTCCAGTGGAAGACAAAACAGCCTTACGTGCTTTATTATTATTATTATTAATATTATTATTATTATGTTGCAAAGATTCTGCTCAAACTGTCCGGATGCACATGTACATGCTGATCTGGAAATTTGGTGGTCGTACTTTTTTTTGGACGCCGTCTCTTATTTCATGAAAGTCTTTTTTTCTACTGTAAAGACTAAAAGGCCTTGATCAGACTGCACAGATGCATATGTATGCACATGCTGATCTAGAACTGATCTGATAGTTAGGCTTGCATTAAAACCTCCCCACCCTCCCCCCTCCCCCGCCACACAAACAAACACACACACACACACACACACACACACACACACACACACACACACACACACACACACTCACACACATATCGCTCTGTTAATCGAGCGGTAACGTGACAAATGAGTTCAACGAGGACTCAAATCAGCCTCAAATCGGCGCAGTCTGATAGGAGTCGTCGATGTCCTCATGAAGAAACTTAGCATTATTGGCTATCCAAAATGCGCTCAGTGAAGATTTTGATCAGACTGTGCGAATGCGTAAGCTGATCTTAATCTCCGCTGGGCGCACACGTCCGTGAAATGTAGGATCTCGGACGTTGAGGTTCATTTTATTCTGAAACAACTTGTCCAGTATAGCATGGAAGTAAAAATGCACGTTTTGCTTTTTTACGTCTTTCAGTGTTTGTACAATGTTACACTGGCTCCAGTCTCCAGTGATAAAACATTTATTCTTATAATCCTGTTTGATACATCCACTAAAAGAAAACCAAAATAATATCATGTCTGGTTTTATTTTAGTGGATTATAAAACAGAATTTTAAGAATAAATATTTAGTTACTGGAGACTGGAGCCTGTCTAGTAATGTTTGTAATAAAATTAAAAAAAAAAAAAAAAAAACAGTGTAGAACTTGCCCAAGTCTGTTCACTGTTATCTTTTATCTATAAGAAAAAAATTGCATTCTTATATCTAAAATTACTGAAATGAACATACAGAGACAAAAACTAAAGGGTCTGTTACAACATCACGACAACATGCCTATTTAATGTTGATCCCTTAACTGGGGTTTACAGGGGTATACATTATTTTTTTTATTCCTGCTCAAAACATAGATTGTAGGTATTCGTTAGAACCGCCTCGCCGAGGCTGTTCTAACGAGTACTACAATCTATGTTTTGAGCAGAAATATGAAAAATATAAAAAAAAAATTATCTGAAAATTTTCAGTTTTTGGGGGTGGTAAAATTTTCAGTATATTGAACAATGATATTTTGCTTTTCCAATATTCTGCCGTTCCAATAACAAGGGGGCAAATATAAATGTAAGGACTTGGGCATGTCTAGCAAAAGGTAACTATACAATACATACAAAAATGACCTACCTTATTTTGTATCTAAAAAAAAACTATTGTCGAATTATCACCTTTTACTTCTGGTCTTGGTACTTATAAATACAACGGACTCCATGGTTTTATATACTTTATTCAAGGAATTTCCTATAACTGTGAAAATCCTCATTTCCAGCGACTCAGCCATCGGAAAAACACAAACTGTTACTATTATTATGACCCTGATACAAGCTGCCAACATTCTGTCATATATTATGGCAATTAAGCCTGTTAAGTTAAAAGGACTCTTGTCGGGAGATACAAAATCACATACTTGGCTCAAACATACACTCAAACACAGTGATGGAAAGGCTAAATTTAAGCGGCGTTCATTGTTTGCGAAATGACATCAGTTGTGTTTATTTAGTTTTTTTTTGTGTGTGTGTGTGTGTGTGTTTTCATTGTACCAGAGTACTACCACGACCACTCTGCGCGGCGCGGATACAGTATATCAAAGTAGGCGTACAGAGGCTGCACACTGCCAATACTTTCAGTTCATTCGCCGGAGTACCCAGCAAACACACAACCACGTTGCAGCGACGTTGTAAAGACGTTGTTGCGACGTTGTGTGTTTGCTGGGTACCCAGCTAGCATTCTACTTAAATCTTTATCGAACCGATATCGGTCCGAAAGGGATTCCTGTCGGGCCGATAATGGTCTGGTATAGATTTAAATAGAAAGCTAGCTTGTGTATACAAGCTTGGGCTGAAAGGGAGAGAGAGAGAGCTCTAAGTAGCGTTTACCTTTGAATAATTATCTTAATGACAAGCACCATCAAGTAATATGTTTTGACGCGGACAACATATTGTTGAAATGCTATATAGCGATGAAAACCCTGTAATTTAACAATATACAATTATTGCCCTTTTGCGAGTGTAATATGACAATCTGTTCACCCGAGGCAGGTAATGTTACCCGAGGACTTGCCCTCGTACAAGGGCAACAATAACTTATATACCAAATTCTTACAAATGTTACTCCACTGACAGCAATGGCGTCATGAGAGGGTAATATTGCATGCGAGGGTAATATTGCAGACAAACCCGATAGAATATTTCCCTACACGTGAAATACGCTTACCAATGTGACATCAGAGGGTAATAGTATAGGGAAACGTGACAGAATACTACCCTGCACGTGATATGCTCTCGACCAATTAGATTTCTAATATAGATTATGAATATTAATAAGGTATAATAATGTCAAATGTTACTTCTTCCATAACTGTAAGTCAAGCAAGCTTTTCAACCAACCGTACTGACATTTTCTCAAAGGAAACATATGTTTCTGGTACTCATTACAAGCGCCTCGGATTAATCTAGAGCTTAGTACGACATGAATAGTTCACTATATAATCGTGAAAATAAAGCGATTGAGCTATTAAGCACATAGGAACAGCTTTATGAGTGACAATGAGTTGAAAAAAAAAATACATGAAAACCCCGATCGTTCGAACACCGATGGCTCGTTGACAGTGGCAGATTCGAACTCGTATTTGAGTCCCTATGGAATTCATTACGAAAAGAAGCCTATTCAAATATACTGAAAATTTCACCAGCAAAAAATGAAAAATTTCAGATAAAAAATCTGATATTGTTCATATTTCTGCTCAAAACATAGATTGTGGGTACTCGTTAGAACCGCCTTAGCAAGGCGGTTCTAACGAGTACCCACAATTTATGTTTTTGAGCAAAAATAAGAAAAATAATGTATACCCCAGTAAACCCCAGTTTTACTATATAAAAGTGAGGTTTAAGGGGGTCAACATTATATAGGCGTGGTTTCGTGATGTCTTCCGATAGCTCAGAAAAAAATGTTAAGTGATATTTTAGGATTTGTTTTTCTTATTTTATCTGGACACTTTGTGTTGTGTGTACTCATCGAGGTGGTTCTAACGAATACACACAACATATCATTTCACAGAAAATCGAAAAGACATCCTAAATTATCCCCATTTGCCTCCTGATCTGGTGCTATGATTAACAACCCTCATTTCTTCGAACTACCCATGTCTAGAACAAATTTCTTTGGTCCGAAAGAAATTCGAGCCATTGATGTCTCGATTGAAGTACGACTTATAACAAAAAAAAAAAAAAAAAAAAAAAAAACAACAAAAAAACAGTAATTGTGTTTGCAAAATTATAAAACAGAATAATCGCCTAATAGTATACACCTATAACATTGTCTGCCATTTTAATTCAGTTTTGTGGGTGCTGGAAAGTCTGTCCAGTAACACACTTAATAAAGATGTTTAAAACTTAACTATTTTCCTGTTGCATTTACTCGTTTTACCAATCATTTAGCTATATATGAACTCAAGACCCAGCGATTGATGAAATATGAAATTTAATGTATATGAATTTCATCACGAAAACATGCCTTTATAAATTTGACCCCCTTTAACCCCACTTTTATATAATAAAACTGGGGTTCACGGGGTATACATTATTTTTCTAAATTCTGCTAAAACATAGCGAGGCGGTTCTAACGAGTACCCACAATCTATGTTTTGAACAGAAATATGAAAAAAAAAAAATCAGAATTTTTATTTGAAAACTTTCAATTTGTTTGGTGGTGAAATTTTCAATTTATTTGAATAGGTGTGTTTTCGTAATGTTTAGAGGGGTTTTGACCACTAGACAAGCCATGAATTCATGATACAGCTAATTTCGGAGATTGTGTTTTTGAGACGTTCATAGTTTACTATGTACTAGACATATAGAGGTGTGCAACCGACATGAAAAAAGTTTAACTCGAAAAGAAAAGACAACGGATGAGTCCTAGTGAATTCTTTTGGAAACTTTTTATAATATTTTTGTTTTGTTTTTCTTTGTTTTTCATGTGTCATTATAAATAAACACTATCGTGTAGTATTTCAACAGCTTACGCAATTTACGAATCATTCCGGGAATCATTCACAGTATATGACCCATAATAAGGTCTACATTTTTGTCTTGATAGTCAATTCTACATCTAAGCTCTACATGCGTGGGTTGACCCTTTCATCCCTGAGCGTTTAAGGTGGACTTTTCCACACTTAAATTTGGATATGTCCACTGTACAAAAAGGGTTTCAGTCTAAAATGAAAACAGACAAACAGAGTAATCTGGATCTACACTGTTTGCACAGGTACTGGTACCGCAGAACCGCAAAGGTTACGATCGAAGCAGTGTTTTCACGATCGTTGGCTTGAACAAGTCCGTGTCGCTGTCTGCGATTGTCAAATATGCACTGGCGATGTGAATAGAAAACATTTCATCTGGGTCTGCATTTTTGCTTATCTATGTTCGAATATTTGTTTTGGTCATTGCTGTATGCCATGAGGAAATTCCACTGTTAATGTGACCAAGGGCATGTTTCCTTGTGTAGCAGTCCTCGTGAATCAACACTCCAGCTTGTGGAATTATTACAAGACGTAAGTAATCTCAGACCAACGCATGTTCCAGTAATGGGTGATTTCAATTATAAAGAAATAGATTGGGAAATATATGATCCATGGAAAATGAAAGCCACATTTCAAGTCTTTTTATGGAAGGTGTAAAGGACTCCTTTCTATTTCAACAAGTAAAAGAACCGACAGGATACAGACAAGGCCAGGAACAATCTATCCTAGATCTAATCTTTAAGAATGAAGAAAACATGATGGAAACGATTGAATACCTTCCAACCCTGAGGAGAAGCGATCACCTAGTTTTAAGTTTTAATTTTAACTGTAGAACAAGTGGCAGTCTTAGAACATTTGACAGGTACAATTTCAATAAAGGCAAATATCCAGCATGTAGAGAACTCTTGGAAAATATAGATTGGGAGCAAGTCATGCAGGGATTGGGCGTGTCTGAATCATGGAAAAGCTTTGCAGAAAAAATTGTCGATGTTATTAGAAATTACATACCAGTGAGCAAAACTAGAAATAATGTAGGCAGGTGCTGTCCAGCTGTGGCCACTCAATGTATGGATTCCATCATGATGAAACATAGAAAATGGAAAAAATATAAATACTGCAAAAACAAGAAAATTTTGACGCATATAAAGTTGCCAGAAACCTAGTAGTTACAGAGATAAGCAAATTATCGCTATGTAAAGGACTTGGCTACGAGAATTAAGACTGAAGGTAAGCTCTTTTGGAGCCATGTCCGAGTCAAGACAAAACCAAAGTCTACGGTGGGTGCTCTTAAAAAAGAAGACGGAAGTTTTACGTCCAGTGACCAAGAAACAGCCAGTATCTTGAACTAGTACTTCGTTTGCCGCAGTTTGCAGATCGCAACAACAGTCAGCCACTTCTGGATGTGGAAATTACAATTGAGAAGGTAGTAAAATCCATCAATGCCCTGAAACCATCGAAATCTCAAGGTCCAGATATGATACACCCACGCTTGTTAAAAGAAACTTGTAGTTCTATTACTTAACCTCTAAAGCATCTCTTTAGAAAACCACCTGATGAAGGAATACTACCAGCAGACTGGAAGAAAGCTAATGTAACAGCACCATTCAAAAATGGAGATAAAAAGTGTCCTGAAAATTATAGACCCATAAGCTTAACTTCAGTTGTATGTAAACTAATGGAAAAATTATTTAGAGATGAAATTGTAAATCATGTGGAATCTAATAACCTCTTCACAGAAGAACAAGATGGATTTTTCATGTACACAGCTTTTAGAATTTATGGAAGAGCCCAGATAGCATTCTTTATAAATCTATAGCGGGGCGTTATCGGCCCGTCAGCTACCCTGACGGGCCGATAACGGCCCGCTATAGATTTATGTAGAATGCTTACTGGGAGATTACAGAGGCTATTGATAGAGGTGATAGTGTGGCTGTAATATACCTCGACTTCAAAAAGGTGTTCGACAAAGTGCCTCACCAAAGAGTACTGATTAAACTACAGGGATATGGAATTAAGGGTAAAACATTACGGTGGATACAGGAATTTCTCTCAAACCGCAGGCAAAGAGTTGTTATAAATGGATCCAGTTTGGACTGGAAACCTGTCACTAGTGGAATACCACGGGGCAGTGTTCTCGGTCCAGTTCTGTTCCTTGTTTATATAAATGACTTACCTGATGTAATGAACTGTTTAAAACTCTTTGCTGACGATGGCAAGATTTATTCGTTCATAAAAGCGATACAGGATGAAAAAAGATTGCAAGCAAATGTCAGGAAATCTGAAGATTGGGCTGAGTTATGGGACATGTTCTATAACAACAAGAAATGTAAACACATGAGAATCGGAAAAGGACAGCCAGCAGAGCCTTATACCATGAGATCGGGTCAAGAGTTAACTGAAATTGAGCAAGTCAAATCCGAAAAAGATCTTTGAGTGACCTTTGATGACAGATTGTTATTTCGGGAACATGTATCCAAAACATCTGTATCTTGCAAATAGGAATTTAGACCTAATATTTAGGAGCTTCGCATACAAAGACAAAGAAATGTTTTTAGCCCTATACAAACCTTAAGTCTGGCCCCACTTAGAATATTTAACAACTGTGTGGTCACCGATGTATAAAAAGGATGCTATGATCCTAGAAAATACCCAAAGAAGGGCCATAAAACGGTTAATTCTCTATCTAACCTTACATATGAGGAAAGACCAAGAAAATTGGGGCTCCCAACTTTGGAATATCGTAGAATGAGAGCAGACGTCATCGATGTGTATAAGACAATAAATCAATATGATTGGGTTAATGTAGACAAATTCTTTATAATCATGGAAAATTTGACAACCAGAGAAAATAGCAGGAAACTTTATAAAAGACGTTCCAGACTAAACATAAGGCCAAATGTATTCGCTAATTGATATGACAAATATGATAAACAAAGTGCGTGTTTGAGACTCACGCCTCGGTTGGTATCAACTGATGATTTTGGAATGGATTTGTATGCTAAAATCTGAAAACCCATTCCATTCATATACTTGGACTTTGAAAAAAAAAAAAAAAAAAAAAAAAAAAACAACAACAACAAAAAAAAAACAAAAAAAACAAAACAAAAAAAAACAAAAAAAACAAAAAAAAACAACAAAAAACAACACATTCATATACTTAAAAAGTTCAAACATATTCATATCTGACGCATGCTAAAATAAGCTTCTAGATAAGATCTGGTAACTGATTTAAGTTCTGGCATGTTTTTTTTTTTTTTTTTTTTTAAATTCGCATATTGCTTGATCAAGAAATTTTATAAAGCTTAATAAAAGCATACATTAAAGAATCACATTTGATTTTCGTTTTTACCTGTTACATTGAAAATGTATTAAACTTTAGTATACCCTTGTCCCATATCTCTAAGTAAACATGAACAAAATTTATGCCGGTACTTAGATATAAATAGTAAATATTTTGTCTTGTTCAGTGCGTAACTGACTTAGTTGCGCTTCCAAATATGGTGTTATGAGTACATCTATTGGAAAATTGCTGTGTCGAACACCTAAAGTACGCACGGAAAACTAGGTCCTAGGTCATTGTGATTCTTATGTCTGGTGCATTTCTCCTATAGTCTCCTAAAGTTGTTGTATGATTACATATAACTCATTTTCTCTGAGCATACGCTATGATTAAAGGTGGCCAATTTTAGTGTATGACCACATCTATTATGTCCTTTATGTGCTACAGCCTAAGTACTCGTAGGTCACTCTGTGGAATAACAGACTTTCCTACATTAAAGCAAAACACTCGTATGGCTTATAGTTCTATCAATTCTGATATATGAGCACAGCCATTAAAATAGCATATAGGTCTCCGTGACCTATATGTTGACATAACCTGCTTCTCCGGCGCACATCTCCTGTACTTTCTCCTCTACGATGACAAAATGACGAACCTTAACGTGAGAAAACGTACCTTCAGAAAGATGCGCCTAACGAATACTCAAATTAGCCTGCGGGTCGGTGCAGTCTGACCAGAGTCTTCGTTGTCCACACGAAGAAATTGTAAATCATTGTCTATCCAAAACGTACTCAGTGAAAATTCTGATCAGACTTTGCTTATGCGCAGACTGATCTAAATCATCGCTGGCGCATATACCCGGACCCAGCTAGCATTCTACGTAAATCTACGTAAATCTACATCTACCCGTCAGGGTAGTTGACGGGCCGATGACGGCCCGATATAGATTTACGTAGAATGCTGACTGGGGAGGTACGGTTTGTGCCGTTGCGGCTCAAATTTGATTTATGGGTACAAATAGTTGAGTTTGTAGGTCTCATATCATACCAGAACAAATTGGCACCTTTAAAAAGAATCCAAATGAAAGGTCTGCTGCTTTCTGTTGAACAGTTTTTAAAAAGTGAAAGTGAATTGCTCTGTTCATTGTATCGTTCCTGCAATACAATATGAAATAATATTAAATGTGGCATGCAGCTACAAAATAACTTACATTATATGACAGCAAGAATTAATTTTAGCACTCTCTGCACAAATACAACAAACGAAAAATTGATATTTTTTTTTTTTTTTTTTTTTTTTTTATTTTTTTTTTTTATTTTATTTTTGTTTTTACCAGAAAACAGGTTATGACGATTTGCATGAAAAGTCAAAGCCTAAGGGGAAAAGAAGAATCAATGTAACAAAATGCCAAGCAGACGATTCACATGAAATATCAAGACTTGTTTTCTTTGAAAAAAAAAATAAAACTCAAAATGTCGTCTGCTGCAGTTGTGATTGGCGCTTTAAGGGTTAATAAACAAGCACACTGGAACGTCTTATAATACTGTTCGTTATAGCACCGCTGTGGATATAAGACATCACAGATGACTCTAAAATGTTGTGTCCAAACAAAATGTATAAATCATATAAAATCAAAGCACTGACAGCACTGGTGGATGGATTGTCTCCGAGTGTAGGCTGGGAAAATGGTCCTGGACGGGGACTGAAGACTGTTTCATTTAACCATTAACTTCCTGTAATTAAAGCAAGCAGTGGAGTCCCTGATCAGACGCAGCGTTCTGCGGCATACTCGTACGATTATTTACGGTGATAAGTGATTTTTATGCAACTAGTACGACATTGTTATCACCGTTGAAAAAGAAATCTGGGTCTACACTATAATTGCGGTTTATACGTAGACGACACCGTTTCGCTTTGCACGTTTTATTTATGTAAACAACCAAAAACAAAAGGTAAGTGAAAAGTCCAGGGAGTGCCACAATCACAAACCGCAGCCCTTTCCAGACACCTGACACTAAGAGAAAGAGGAATCCGACGAAACCAAATAAGCACAAATCGAACAAACGTACGAAAAGCAGTATGACTAGCTCTCCCTTCCCCAAGCGAGATAATCGCAATGCTAAAAGGACTAAAAAATACAAGAACAAATAAAACAAATTGCTTCGTAGAATAAACTATAAAGCAACAAAAAGTAATGACTCAAATAAGCACTTGTGCTTACCGTCAAATCCTGTGACATATATGTGAAAGGTTATGACGAGTTGCATGAAAAGTCAAAGCCTTAGGGGAAAATGTATGTGATATATGTCTAATGCATGTATTGTATATGTCTACTGTAAAGTCAAATAAATACAGTTTAAACCAACAAAAAGTAAGACTACGGGGAGACGTTTTACGGCCGCCACACAGCACTAACACCAGCTGCAGTGTAGTAAAATAAAAATAAAAAATATTTCCTTTGGAAACAAAGAACACACTACAGATAGAGAATTGGAGCCTCGGTTTTATTGAGACTCTTCATAAGCAGTAATGAAGGTTGCAACATTTCTTACGCCCTCTTGAGCCTTTCTAATAAGCAATTACTGATGTGCCATAAATGCACACCGCTGCTAGGGAAAGTTAAATGAGGGATTTGAACGGTTGTCAGAGTGTTTGCAACCTTACAGTTTTTGCACCTTGCCGGAAGAGATTTCGCTACTCAGTAGTTTTTGCATCTTTTTTTCGTGCCGGAACTGGCTAGATGGTCATTTTTCGGCTTTGTTTATTATAGTGATTAATTTGATTTTTGTGTTTTCGCTTTGATGCATTGACTGAGTTGGGAGCCTTTATGTGTTGCAACCGAGGCTGCCTTCTATCTGTAATGTGTTCTTTATTTCCAAAGGAAATATTGTTTACTTTTATTTTGAAAAAAACTTGCGTGCTGAACGTTACCCAAACTATTTTGAGAGCTAATAGTTACTGGATAGTAAACTTGTTTTACGGTTCATTTTAGCTAATTTTGGCTAACTTATACACACCGAAGCGAAAGTCGGAGAATAATGGAACATCCCCTGCCAATCTTGGACTGGTTCAAGTT
This sequence comes from Anodontia alba, assembly GCA_964016985.1. Taxonomy (NCBI): domain Eukaryota; kingdom Metazoa; phylum Mollusca; class Bivalvia; order Lucinida; family Lucinidae; genus Anodontia; species Anodontia alba. The sequence continues at coordinate 50,330,140 of OZ024836.1, forward strand.
ATCCTAAAGTTAAGAACGAACTCTATTAATAAATTGTATGAAGTAGTCTGCATTGGAGCGAAAATTCTCTATTTTAAAGTGAACACTATGAAAGGGTCCTGAGGGATTTTTCCAATAAGGTCACTCTGACCCTATAGATGAAAACTAGAAATGCGTTTGTAAAACACTATGCCCCAACTATACGCTTGTCGATACAAAGTGTCACAGTTGAAAAGGGCCATATCTCTGACAAAAGAAATTCAAAGTTCACCAAAATTTGATCAGGCCATCTACACATTAGTTACAAACTGTTTGCAAATTTCATGAGCCTAACTCAAGTGGTTCCTTAGATATTACACTCACAAGAAAAGCGTGACGTAACGACGAACTGACGGGCGGACACGCCCAAAACAATATGCCCTACCAACTTCTATAATAAAGGGACGAACAAGAGGCAGCTGTCCAGCTCAGTCCCTCGATACAGTAGCTCGTCAGTAGCCAGTACATGCCGGTGTATTAATTTCCCGCCAAAATGCTTTGCACACATAAATTAAATCCACATCAACCTCACACTTTAGATTTGTAATAACCCTCGCTCATACCGTCACTGATACTTTACCTTTGAATTTATCTTCTCCGAGTAAACCAGACCATTTGCCATGAAAAAAGTTACAGGTTGAATTTGTAACAGAGAGCAGACTGTTCCCGGAACCATAAATTTCTCCCCGCAGTGCAGGACTTCTAGCAGGGTTTTAGAAACTAAAAGGGTAAAACCCCCGTTATTCCCTGGCCCAGTAGGGACGGCCGGGGACTACAAATGACTGATGCATAAGTCACAAGGCCTTTTATAAATCCCATTTGAATATTGATGTGTACTATATTATGTCACTATTCATGTATGTAACTGAAAATATACAAGTAAAGTATGTTTAACCCTTCCTTGCTGAATAAATTAAGATGCCACGCCCACTTCTAATGTCCAGCCAGTCAGATTACTTGATCCGGGGTTTTCATAGAAATTCACATGACAAACAGTGCAGATCAAGATTAGTTGGCGGAAGCCAACTGATCTGGATCTACACTGTTTGCCAAGACAGGGCATGTTGTGTTCAGCAAGAGAAGGGTTAATCTAAATTATTCAACAATGAATCATGAGTTCAGGGGTCATATTTCGTCTTTCCTTTATCGCATTTTCTTCTGTCTTTCACTCAATGCTATGGACCCACTTTCTTCTTTCGCTCTTTTGAATGAGTGAGGGGCAAGTTTAGAATCTACTAATGCTATAATTAGAATATATTTGGAATACCATCTCTTTGACTATGTTACCCCCAGCTTTTAAGAGATCAGCCTGCGCGTCCGCGCAGTCTGATCAGGGCCTTCACTGTCCACAAACAGAATCAGTGGCTACAACAGAATGTATGTATGGAGAGCAAAGGCCGAATGATACTTTGTGTATGCGCAGGGTGATCTGAATCTGGTCTTTTTTGCGCATATACGAAGACACTTTTTCGCTTGACGAGGCCCACGTGTACCATTACAGCTCCTTTTCTTGGAATGAGAAGAATTTCTGTGGCTATGATCATGGACAATAAAGATGGGTTCTGCAAGTGGCCGGTGAACGCCATGATCAGACTCTTGTGAATGAGCAGGTGGATTTAGCTATTATTGCCGCATATCCGATAAGAACCTCTTTTCTACGTCAAGTTCCACGTTAGGTCTATAGATATTTGGGCTGCGTCAAGCGAAAAAGTGCCTTCGAACGTGCAGAATGCATAGATTCAGATCATCCTGCGCATGCGCAAAGTATCATCCCGGCCCTTGCTCTCCATTCACACATTCTGTAGTATCCAATGATTAGAGGATAGTGAAGGCCCTGATCAGACTGAACGGCTGTGCAGTCTGATCTGGGCCTTCGCTGTCATCATATACCCAAAGACACGTTTTCGCATGGCGCGGCCCATTGTACACTCAGCCGAAAACAGAGACATCCCAAGTTTGTTATTTTGGATTCAAACTTGTTCTCGTGACCCTAGGGAATTTTGCATAGCCCAAGATAAGAAATTTTTACGGATAGCTTAGGGAGAATTTCTTATTTTATCATGGAAATATATGTTGGGTGTACTCGTTAGAATCGCCTCGATTATGTTATACAGTCAGCTCTCGTTATCTTGAATTCCAAGGGACTCTATTAAATACTTCAACTATAACTAGAGTGCCACACACATGTCTCCGATTTCCAGAAGTACAGAATAGCATATATATCAGGGTACGGGGAACTAATTTTCCCTTAGAGCTTCATAGAAAGTCCACTCTTTGGTGGTGAGATATCCATACCTCGACATATAAGATTTGCAGAATTAAGGCAAAAAATAATTATTCGAGCAACCATATTTAACAAATATATATGTAATTGGACTTGAAGTTAAGAGATATATTGAAAATATTGTGGAAAAGAGGAGAAATTGCTCCTTAGGAGCAATTTCTCCTCTTTTCCACAATATTTTTTTACCTGTTGTTAGATGTTCATGTTTAGGTAGGGACCAGATTTCACTTCGAGATAAGCGGTTATTCGAGATAAGCGAGGTCGTGATAACGAGAGTCAACTGTATGTGGCTCATTAGAATCACCTCGTCGAGACGATTCTAATGTTCACACTCAACATACCATGATTTTAGAGAAAATCGAAAGGACATCTCTACATTTGCATCCTAATCTTGCGCTATGGCTAACCCTCAGTGGCTCGAATTACCCATAACTGGAACAAATTTCCATGGTCCCAAAGATAAGTTCAACTGTATTGGGTTCACATTACTGAGAATAGAAGCTAACATCGATGAGCTAGGTAAGATTGCGCGGATGCGTGAGTGGCAAACCATGGCATCAAGCCCCTTTTCTGCTTGACGGGGATCATTCTAGATATAATGCGGAACTCAATAAAATCACAATTATGGGAACAGCGATTCGCATCTGCACATTCTTATCAGGACCTTTTCTGTTCTTCCATAAATTCCACAGTATTCTTTGAGTCAGTAAGCGGGCGACGCATTCCCTGATCAGACTGTGCGAATGCGTGATCTATACCTCGGGTGTGTATGGGGGGGGGGGGGGGGGGGGGGCGAGGTAACTTCCTATATATGGCATAGTATGGATGTGCGTGCCGAATAGCCCCCTTTTTCAACGCTGCCAAGTATATGATTGGCCCCTTTTTTCAGCAAAAAGTATATGATTGGCCCCATTTTTCTGGATTAGTATATGAAAGGCCCCACTTTTCTGATGTATCCCGGTACATGCACATAGTTTTCTTTCAGAGGTTTTTCGAGGCTACATTTTCTTGGTATTCAATGAATTTGACTGCTATATTTGTCTAACTACCAGCAATAAATTGGTACAAAAAATCAAAGAGCAGTATATGAATGGGTCAACATTTCAGATGATCTAGTATATGAATGGGTCCGTTTTTTCAAAGGCCAGGTATATGATTGGGGTAGGTTTCGAAATACTGGCTCGAACACCCGTACCACAATTACCCCCAAATTACCCCCCACCCCCAACGAGATCTATACAGTGAACCCTCGTTACAACGACAGCATTTGTTCCCAAAGACATTAGTATTAAATGAATTTGCTATTGTACAGAATACTTAATGAGCAGATTGATATCAAAGAAAGGTCTTGTTTTGTTCTTATTTCCTCATAGAACATATGTTTTGGATATTTGTTAGAATTGCCTCACTTGTTGCTTTTAAGTATTTAATACAATATTCTGGCATAATTTGTGACTAATTGTTACCGCTTAAGCGAAGGTCTCGTGACAGTCAAATTGTCATTATAATGCATTTTGCCGTTGTATCAAGTGTCGGTATAAAGATAATTGTCTGTAGTATATAATTAGTTTAGTTTAATCATATTTTATTGCCAAATAATCATAAAGCAAGTGGGTTAGACCACAGGTTCTCACAACAGTAGATAAGGTCCTCCCCAATTCAGAGCTGTTTATAATATGTACACAATCTAACGGTGCTGTACTAGCATTAAATTAATTATTTTTAAGAAATTGAATAAAGACACTTCACTGCTGACGTCTTTAGCTTCAGTTTTACTTGCCATCATTCAACATGTCATCATACAATAGTGCAACGTTGAAAACGCCATTCAAAATTAGTTTGGCGATTAACTGACTCCCACAAGAAAAGTTTGAAGAAACAGAGGTAAAATAAACGTCAAAAAGACTGTCTTTGGAAATAAAGAGCACACTACGGATAAGAAAATAGGAGTCTCGGTATTATTGAGACTCTTCATAAGCAGTAATGAAGTTTGCAACACTGCTTACGCCCTCTAGCGTATACATATGCAGAATTCCATTTTCAAATATACCACAATGGGCCCAAATTCATTTTTTTCAGTTAATAAGTGGTAAATTTGTTATTGAGAATCGCATAATTTTCGCGCTTGAACTGTATGTCCACAAAAAGGTTAATTGGACAATATGCCTTTCTTGTCTGCATAAATATACAGGGGTCCTTTTCGTGTGTTGCGTCATATATGGATCAAATTACCCATGTTTGCAGCAGTTTTGTCTAACATTCTTGTGTTTCATAAGACATCTATTTCTGGAATACATTAACCCTTAAAGCTCAAGTCACAACTGCAGCAGACGACGATCTTAAATATTTATTATTTTTTTTATATTTTTATTTTTCATACAAAATAAGTCTTGACAAGCAGACGATTCACATGAAATGTCAACTCATTTTCTATGAGAAAAAATAATAGAATGTTATCTGCCACAGTTTTTGCTTGGCGCTTTAAGAGTTAAAGCGATAACTAGAGTGCAATGAAACGGTAGTGTATTTAACCAGGGAATTTGTAATCTCTCCAAGACCTGGAGTTTTACATGCCTGTCTGTCACCAAATCGGCAAAATCTAACCACCCTTGTATAGGGAGAAAATGATATTTGTTCTGTATTCGCTTGAAGGACTATAATTCCGGTCTGATTATATGGGATACTAAATAAGAGGTTGAATTACATCGCCCGATTTTGGATATCGGCGATAGTGCCAAAATACCAGTCTTATTTCAACTGACACCAACCTTCAATGCTACCTAAACGGGTTCTCCGCAACCACCTCCGGAAGAGCTCCTTATGACTTTCTTTTCACAACACTGTGTTGCGGAGACATGCAGTCGTTCTCCAGCATTTTCTAGGAATTTTTGGAGACTGAATAACCCCTCATTTGGCAGATATCAATAATGGACTTTTGAAATTTCACCACGTTTTCGTTTGGCTCCAACAAGCACAGACAGAAACATTTATTTCTTTGAAATAATATTGCAATTACACACAAATATTTTGCTTCAAATCAGAATAATAAGTTTTAACTAACCTTTATTATTGACCAATGACAGGCCGATTTACATAAAATAAATACCCCTGCCCTCTTTGCACCACTAAGCAGGCCTGTCACAACTGGTTCCCTGTGCCCATCGACGAAGAAAACCGGTCATGGAAAAAAGGTAGATTACATTGTTGCGTGGAAATAAAACATGGTGCATTAGAATGCTATAAGGTGAACCATCACATGATGCACTTAAAACGGAAAACGTGTACTTTTCATTTCCCACTAATTGTTTCTTCAATCAAGTCTTTTAAATACGTAGGCCGATCAGTATGTATTGTCACTCGTGTTATAAATCGAGTCGCATTGTGAGAAAAAGCTCTTCGGACTTTCCGTCGGATCAATCTTTCAGTGCGCATGCCTGGCCCCTCAGCAAGGTCACATGCTAGTTCTTTAGCTGAGGTTTCTCCTCGTCCTACCCCTAACGTGAGCGAACAGCACAGGTTCTGGCGACTATTCTTATGCACCCAAAAAGATTTCTAATAGTATGTACGTACCTCTTGCAGCGTACGCTACAACAAAGATAGGGTCACACAATTTCGATATTATTATGTGTTAAGAATATCCATGAAATAGTAAACCAAGCTTGTTGTCATATGGACTAAAAACTGTTAATTAGCTTCTAAAGTGCACGTGTTCTATATTCAGATCTTTCGACAATCTATGTGTTCACATCATAACAGCTATATTTCGTTTCATAGTTGGTGTAAGAACTGCACATGTCTAATGTCTACAACTTTTATGTTCATCAGCGCTCTATAAACGAACAGTGAACTCCCTGTTATCGAGGCGATTTAAATGAATCCACTCAATATACCATTAGGTTATAGAAGATCGAAAAGACAACACTAAATTATCCCCCTTTGCCTCCTGGCCTAGCGCTATGGCCATCCCTTAATTATCACCATTTGCATCCGAGCCTAGCGCTATGAGTGACCTTTAGTGGCTTGAACTACTCATGTCTAGAACAAGCTTCCATGGTCCAAACTATGTTTGAGCCATTGAAACACGACTGTACACTCGTAGAAATCTCAAAACAATACAGGAATAAAATGAGACAATTTTAAAACCAGTCCCTTATAATGTAGACAACAGCATACTCCATTGTCGTTATATACCATCGACTCTCATTATCTCGAAGCCCAAGGGACTCTCTGAAATACTTTTGAGATATCCGAACCTTGACATATCATATTTGCAGAGTCGAGGAATCATTAGTCAAACAACCACATTTCACAAATAAATATGTAAATTGACTCCTGAAGTTAGAGATATATTGAGACTTGCAATCTCGCCTCTCTTCCACAATATCTTGTTACCTTTGATAGATATCCATGTTAAAAAATCAAAGGACTGATAGTCCTAAGAGTCTGCTAGCTTGTTAAGTACTGATGGGCTGCTGTGTATCTTCTATGCAAACACAATACATGCAAAGAAGATAGGTGGCATTCCAATGCTACCAATACTACACCATAAGATGGAGCTCCATGAAATATATCAAGCATCTGGGCATTGAACTTCTGAAAAGAAGACTTTCTTTAAAAACTCTATTAAATGTATGTCAAGCGAAGACTGCATATGGGTTGAATGAGAAAGCCATAGCGAGTGCTGTCTCTAAATCAAGGAAAGAATACACCACTGAGATTATGATATTTATTTTTTCCTTGTCTAGTGATACTGCTGGTTGTCAAGTGAAAAATAAGATGGCAAATCACATGGCTCTAAATAGTCATGATATGTCTTGGAATTCTTTTTTGCATACTTGTATAATTTATCTCCTGCAAACAGAATTTCATTCATGTTGTTAACATTCCACATGTTGGTACAGATGTACAGCTTTCACCAAAAATACTAAACAACATGGTAGGCATTGACGCCCTCTTGAATTAGGACTAAATATCTCATCTCTTTGATGGATACTTCCTTGCAATAATACAGATGCATTTTCTTGTAGATTTACACGATTTGATGGACCTGGATTTCGCTCTATATCCATATTTTCACACTTGTTTACAACCAGTGGCTTCATCCAATGTTAAATTTACATTCAGAGACAAGGCTTTGTGAGAAAATTTACTATTCCTTGAAAAACAACCAACATGAACACTCTGTACTATATGCTTTCACTATCAATTTCTCAAAATCAGTCAGATGGAAATGCATTCTACTTGTTTTAATGTATAAATAAGAATGGGTCTTTACTGAGGCATCTGTGTGAAACAGATATACATAAATAATCTAACCATGTACTGAAAAACTAAATACAATTATTTCTCTTCTGTTTTGTTTCTTTCATTTTATTATCTGCATATATAGGCCAATGCAGTGATTGGAGTAATGAACCTCTTTATTTTCCAATGAAGTTTATCACCTGATTATTCCAAATGAGTGTATCTCCAGCAGCAATTTCCAATTTCTAGAATTATTAGAGTTCAACTCTAGATATGCTCCAGTTCATACAAATTCAACACCTGATGTAGCTCCACGATTATTCTAGTGCGATTTTATAAATTTACTCTATCTTTATCAACTTATTATTAAAACAAAAGCAGATTAAATAAATTTGAAATGGCTATGTTCAGTCCAGATTAGCTGTAAGAACTGATTGTCATTTGTTAGTGCTTCACCTAAGCATCAACAGATTAGCCCGACCAGCTATGCCTACCCTTTTCAAGAGATTTTAAGATGTCCGAAAAAGAAGGGTCATAAACCTATAAATGGGCCAGCAGTCGTAAAACAACTCCGTGTCACTGAGGTGTGAATAAAGTTATTTCATGTAGAAGGAATGAATTAAGTGCCTGATTTCTTGCTATATTCAATATCGAATAAGTAGATTCTGATTATGTAAATACTGATACCTTTCTTTTCTTCTTCAGCTTCCGTTGCTAAGCACAACATCAAAGATGGCGAGCGGTCCTACTAATCACCCCATGGCACCCCACGGTACCCCATGGCAGCCCACGGCATCAAACTATATGGATATTTATCATAAAATATGTTACAGATGGAATAGTATACTTTTGCAATACTCGTCTTCATCTTAATAAACAGACATATATATTGATGATGATGAATTGTGTTTGATTTAAAATATGTCTAAAACTCTCGTAATTTTTTGCTTCCCTTGGCATCAAAATATATGTATATTTACCATAAAATATGTGTTTCAGACGGCCAGTAAAAGTTTTATAATACTTGTCTCTATCTAAATAAACAGAATATTTATACTGATGACTTGTGCTTGAACTTGAATATAAAATGTAATTTTAAGTTAAAACTTATTTTTGATAGACTATCAACTTACACCATTGGTCTCTTTGCTATATTTTAGCGTCAGTTTGAATCTTGGTGTTTAGGCGCCTCGAGATAATCGCTTGAAGTAAGGTTAAACTCTTAAACTATCACAAAAACAAATTTGGATACATAACACTACTACCCTGGTGTAATTTCAGCATTCAGTTAATAAATACAATGAAATAATTTAGTGCCGTGGGGTGCATTGGGATGCCGTGGGGTACCATGGGGTGATTAGTAGGACCCCGTGCCGAGTTAACGCCTTGACGGAGTAGCGCTTGTATTACTCCACCGAATTTTGAAGTCTATGTTCCAAATTGCATTATCTAAATCGATTTCAGTTACAGTTATGTTAGCGAAATAAAAAAGCCAAACAAAATTCCGCTGCTTCACATTGAGTTCACCGTAATAGTGCCGCATTGCGTCTGATTAAGAAGTAGTGCGCGTATAAATATACGCATAAATAGCTGTGATGAGAATCCGCTCGTAAAACCCCATGCGATTGCAAAGAGTCTGCTAGCTGTCGCTAGCAGACACAAAAAGGTAAGAGAAAAGTCCAAGGAGTGCCACAATCACAAACCGCAGCCCTTTCCAGACACCAAGAAGAAGACGAAACTGATAAAACCAAACAAGCACAAATCGAACAAACGTACGAAAAAGACTAAGATTAGCTCTTTCTTCCCCAAGCGACGTAATCGCAACACCAAAAGGACAGAAAAACATAAGAACAAAATGACACATAGTAAGACACAGGCATAAGGTTTTCACTTCAAGTTAAGCTGGTTTAGAGATAGCGAGAATCTACTGTATTATATTTGAACATGAGGTGGCGTCTGCATTGTTTGGGTGGTATAGCGAATATTGCAAATGTGTTGTTATGTCTTGTCATTGTTTGCTCCTCATTCATCTTTCGATGCCTCGAGACGGCTTTGCTCCATGACTGTAGCCTTTCCTGGATTTTATTACAGCAATGCCACTATCAGAGTTGGAAGGCTTTTATTCAGAGTAGCTAGTGGAAAAAGCGTAGCATGATATTATAGGGATCAAACATGATTTTTCGTGCATTAACATTCGCCAGGTCCTGAGGGAGGTGTTGAAAACCGAGGCCGGAGGCTGCGGTTTTCAACACCTCCTTAGGGACCTGGCGAATGTTAATGCATTGAAAAACCATGTTCGATCGCTAATATTGCATAAAAACTGAAAACAGTTGCTACATTTCGCGTTATTTCTTGCACTATTTTGTTTCGCATTTTCACCGATGTCGCGCGAACGCTACTTCCACGTACTATGCTTGTTCTAGGGCAGGGCAGTACACATCTCGTGACGGCAGCAATTCTGTGGCCCCAATACGAGCATATTGAAAGTTGCGTAGCCGTGCAGTAACAGCGCGTGAATTGCCTTGTTAATACACGGCTTTTCGTCGGTTAATGCACGGTTGTTAATAACGTGCGACACTGCTTTTTATGCAATGACGAACGTTATAGGTACGCAATTATAACAAGCTGATGTAATTTTGGTTTTGCTGGTACTAGTTTTGTTGTGATGGGTAATATCTTTCTGCGAGACAAACCAGGTAAAACTTGATGAAGAAATTCATAAAAGATGGAATCCTGATTTGCGGAAATGGTCTTGTAGTTTACTTTTATGTAATGTGACATGCATATAAGGTTAATCAATAAATATAAGTACCAAATCATTAAAAATGATTATATATCCAGTAATCCCCAATAGTCCTGATATATACATAGTGAAGTAGTCATAGCTGAAAATAGGCAGTGGTTGCATATAAGATATCGCACTAACACACTCGTTGAAGTAACATTTTTAAATACATGTTGTCGCACTAACACATTTGTGGATGTAAAACTTTGAAATACATGATATCGTACTGATACACTTGTGACTGTAAAACTTTGAAGTACATGGTATCGAACTGACATACTTGTAAGACTTTCAAAAACATAATATCGTAGTAAACACTTGTGGGTGTAAAACTGTCAAATGCATGATATCACACAAACGTATTTGTTGGTGCAAGACTTTCCAATACACAATATCGTACTATGACATTTGTAGATGTAACACTTTGAAACGCATGCTGAAGATGTAAAACTAAAAAAAAAACAACATGATATCATTTAACACATTTGTTGATGCAAAACTTTCCAATATACGCTGTCATATTAAGACACTTGTGGATGTAACATTTTTAAATTCATGTTGTAGCACTAAGACATTTGTGGATGATAAACTCTCAAATACATGCCATCGTACTAACACACTTATAGTTTTAAAACTTTCCAATACACGATATCGAACTAAGAAACTTGTGGATGGAACCCTTGAAAATGAATGTTGTCGCACTTGCACATTTATGGTTGTAAAACTTTCAAATACACGATATCGAACTAACACATTTGTGGATTTAAACTGTCAAATACATGATATCGCACTGACACATTTGTGGATGCAAAAGCTTTCAATACAAAATATCGTACTAAGACATTTATGGCTGTAACACTTTCAACTGCATGTTGTCGCACTAACACATTTGTGGTAGTAAAACATTCAAATACATGATGCCGTACTGACACGCTTGTTGATGTGGTATCGTATTAACACAATGGTAGATGTAAGATTTTCAAATGCACGATGTTGTACTAACACACTGGTGGATTTAAAACTTTCAAATACATTATGTCACACTACCACACAAATACATGATATTGCAATGACACATTTTGGATGTAAAACTTTCAAACACATGATGGCGTACATATAGACATGTGGTTGTTAAACATTCAAATACATGCTGTCGTACTAACAAACACCTGGTTGTAAAACTGTCAAATACATGATATCGCATTAACACACATGGTTGTAAAATCCGTCAACTAACAAACTTGTGGATGTACCGACAAAATTGTGGATGTAAAACTTTCAGTTATCTGATGTCGTATCGACAAATTTGTAATTATAAAACTTTCAAATATATGATCGTACGGACATATCTGTGAATGCAAAACTTTCAAATTATACTGAAAAAAAAAGTGACAGTAAAACTTTCAAATATATGATGTTGTAGGGACAAATTTGTAAATGTAAATCTTTCAAATACATGATATCGCTCTAACAAATTTGTGCTTGCGAAACTTCCAGTTTGTGAATATAAACTTTCAAATACAAGACGTCGTACGGAAAATTTGTAACTTTAAAACTTTCAAATTGTAGCGACAAAATTGTGAAAGTAAAACTTTCAAATACATGATGTTGGAGGAATGTTTGTGAATGTAAAACTTTCAAATACATGATATCGCATTGATAAACTAGTGATTGTAAAGCTTTCGAACAGAAGATATTGCACTTGATCAGTTGCTAAAAAGCGGGAAACGAAAAACAAATTCATTCTGTAATAAATAAACGGAATTTTAATGACTTCATATAACGCAAAGTACGAATAAAATAATTATAAAGGGTCAGTTTGGGAAGATAACGTCAATGCAACAACGGTAAAGGTCAAGATCAGCATGCGCACCAGCCATTCTCATTTCTTCTAGACCATAGACAGGATACCGTATTTACCTAAAATGTTACTGGGGCGCATTCAGGGTTTTTGGACAGGGGTTTCAAATTTGCTGAGGGGTCCATTTACCATTTTACCTACATTTTCTAAGAATTCCCCATGAAAATGAAATAATATGGGCTCTAAGGGTTCGACTGAACCCATCAAACCCCCTCTAAATCCGCCACCGTTTTAGAATACCGTATCTTCTTACATACTCTCTTGCACAGAGATTTGCTACCACAATTCTTTCGTAGACAAAATAGAAAGGAAGGCAATGATCAGGAATCAATACAACACCTCCCATCAGAGACATCAAAGAGAAAGAAACACAAACACGAAATAACTGGACCCTAATGGAAACATCACTAGCAGAAAGCCAAACGGACAGTTACTTTCTCACAAAGTGGCCAAATGGCTATCCAAAACAAAAAAAGATGTAAGCGACACACACATTCAAAGACGAACTATAACAAAAGTAAACCATGACAGAAGAAACGCCTTGGAAGGCTCAGTGAAAAGTATTTATTTCACTGGGGGTGGGGGGTGGGGGGGGGCGGGTTAAATCATTTTTACGTGGCCACAATCCTTACTTCTGCCGCGGTTTAGACACATAATTTGTTCACACCGCATGAGTTCCTAACTCATCAGTGCTACATCTCCTAGAACACAAAAAATCAACAAATTACAGAGATGAAACAACGATGAGGACTCGACAGCACGAAACAACTGAAATGCTAGAGCAAAAGAAAACCAACAGTAAGACTCTAGTGGGCCCGACCAAAGATAAAGCATCAAGTACCAACCAACATTACCCAAAACCTTTGTTTTATCTTCCACCATTTCATCGATAATTGCTTACTACGACTATTTATAATCAGGAGAAGCCTCTTCAGCTGAACAGCCAATCAGAGCACCTGTTACAACTAAACGACTTAGCTGCCATGTGATACAAACACACATCATAATCAGTTGTTGTCAGTTTATTTATCTTATGCAGAGCAACAGATCAGGTATAGGTATTTGGTGATGATTTAGGGATACTTTTTGTAAGTTCTGTATGTGGGTATTCATTAGAAACGAGGCAATTCTTATGAATGGCGAAACAGATAAACTTATGGCGAAACAGGTAGAATTATCCCTAAATTATCACCAAAAAAAAAAAAAAAACAAAAAAACTCGCCTTATCTGTTTCTATGGTACCGTGTTGGTACTATGCTCTTACATTACTGCAAACTGTGTATTTAATAGGCTTTCTGGTCAAATAACTGATAACAAAGCTGCAAATCGTTTAGATGGTTTGGATGCAGCAGTGATAAACACGTGCTGCATCTAGGCTATTATAAATTATTTTTATCCCGTTTTCGAAAAAAGAGATCGAACCAACAATTGCAGATGACAATTTGATAAATATGTTGATGATAGACACATGTGAATCTGAATAGGCTAGCTATTGTTAAATTTCGCAGAGCAAAATGTAAATATCAGATTTGAAAACAGACACACAAAAAAGCCCACGGTTAAATTTAGCAACAGCGTTTGTTTGGGAGAAAACAAGCAAATTCCATAGGGAATTTATGTCCCCCGCCTTATTTTTATTTGAGCTGTTAAAAATGGGTAAGTTAACCAGAGGACCATTAATTGGTCCTGTATCACTTACCTAAGTATTAAAAACAGGAAACCAGTGATAAAAAATAATTTCAGGATTCTGAAAAAAGCCACTTGCATATCTTCAGGCCATCCTTAAAGCACATGTAAAGTTTCAAAAGGATCGGCTTAAAACTGTGGTAGGAGTTACGGGGACAAGGTACCCACACCCTATACGTTTCTGTAGTATAAGAACTCATAAATGTCTAAGTTAAAAATGCGGAAAAGGTAATAAAAAATTATTTCAGGATTCTGAAAAAAACACATGCATATTTTCAGGCCATCCTAAAAGCCCATGTAAAGTTTCAAAAGGATCGGCCAAACACTGTTGAAGGAGTTAAGGGGACAAGGTACCTTCTCCCTTTACACTTCTGTAATATAGAACTCAAAAAATGTCTAAGTTAAAAATGCGGAAAAAGGGGATAAAAATTATTTCGGGATACCGAAACTAAAAAATCCACATGCATATCTTCAGACCATCCAAAAAGCCCATGTAAAGTTTCAAAAGGATCGGACAAAAGCTGTGGGAGGAGTTAAGGGGACAAGGTACCTACTCCCTATAGACTTCTGTAATATTAGAACTCAACAAGCAAATTCCATAAGGAATTTATGTCCCCTGCCTTATTTTTATTTGAGCTGTTAAAAATGGGTAAGTTAACCAGAGGACCATTGGTCCTGTATCACTTACCTAAGAATTGAAGCAGGAAACCAGTAATAAAAAATAATTTCAGGATTCTGAAAAAAACACATGCATATCTTCAGACCATCCTTAAAGCACCTGTAAAGTTTCAAAAGGATCGGCTTAAAACTGTGGTAGGAGTTAGGGGGACAATATAACTACTCCCTATACGCTTCTGTAGTATTAGAACTCATAAAATGTCTTTAGTAAGTTAAAAATGCGGATAAAGTGATAAAAAATTATATCAGGATTCTGAAAAAACCACATGCATATCTTCAGGCCATCTTAAAAGCACATGTAAAGTTTCAAAAGGATCGGTCAAAAACTGTGGGAGGAGTTAAGGGGATAAGGTATCTACTCCCTATACACTTCTGTAATATTAGAACTCAAAAAATGTCTAAGTTCAAAATGTGTACAAAAAGTAATAAAAAATAATTTCAGGTTTCTAAAAAAAACATATGCATATCTTCTGACTATCCTAAAAACACCTGTTAAGTTTCAAAAGGATCGGCCAAAAACTGTGGGAGGACTTAAGGGGACAAGGTACCTACTCCCTATAGACTTCTGTATTATTTGAACTAAAAAAATGTCTAAGTTAAAATGCAGAATAAAAAATATAAAATTATTTTAGGACTCTGTAAAATCCACATGCATATCTTAAGGCCATCCTTAAAAGCCCATGTAAAGTTTCAAAAGGATCGGACAAACCTGTGGGAGGAGTTAAGGGGACAAGGTACCTACTTCCTATAGACTTCTGTAATATTAGAACTCAAAAAAATGTCTAAGTCCAAAATGTGTAAAAAGTGATAAAAAATAATTTCAGGATTGTGAAAAAACAAAACACATGAATATATCTTCAGACCATCTTAAAAGCCCCTGTTAAGTTTCAAAAGGATCGGACAAAAACTGTGGGAGGAGTTAAGGGGACAAGGTACCTACTAAAAATTCGGAACCACGCACCACACGCCACGCACCACGCACCACGCACCACGGAAAGCCGGAAACAGTATCCCTCCGCTTTTCTTCGAAAAGGCGGGGGACAATAAGCCCATACCTAGTCGCGTTACGGACTATTGGTAAAATACTGAACACAGAGGTCATGACCCAGGTCATTAGAGAGTTCAAATATCTTAATGAATGGGGTGAAAATTCAGCGCGTAATTGTAACGGAGTGAAAATTGTAAGCGCTGATAGTTGAGTGTACTTCTTATCTCACTTGTTCTAAACACTGAATACGTCCATTTTACCACCTGTTCATGCGCCTAACTCATTAAAGAATAAATAAAGTCTCCCACACCATATATTGGAAGAGTCCATTTTCGATTTCTGGGTCTGCACTGTTTGACAGTTACCCGTTTAGGATCTCCAGTCTTCAATGGGTTAAAACCTGCACGAGCGGAATCTGATATGGACGTTTGTCCTAATGCTTACTACAGTAAAACCTCAATGACCCGAACACCGATGACTCGCTTACCGTGGCTGATACGAGCTCGTTATTGAGTCCCTAGGAAATTCTTCCGATAGCTCAAAAACAAAACAAAAAAAAAAAAAAAATATACAAGGATATTTTAGCGAAAGTTTCTCATGTACGCGTATGTTGTATGTATTCGTTAGGATAGCCTCATCGAGGTAATAATAATGAATACACTCAACATACCATTATTCTATAGAAGATCGAAAAGACATCCCTAAATTATCCCCATTTGTTTCATGATCTGGCGCTATGATTAACCCTCACTGGCTCGAAATACCCATGTCTCGAACAGATTTCCATGGTCAAGCCATTAAAATTCGATTGTACTTGGAGAAATACGGCAAGCAGAAAGTCGGACTACATAGTCAGATGATTGTTCCGGTCCTTCGTTGTTTCATACATGTAGTACTCATTACGAAAACATGCTTATATAATTTTGACCCCTCCCCCTTAAACCCCCTTAAACCCCACTTTTATATAGTAAAACTGGAGTTTACAGGGATAAACATTATATTTTTTATTTCTGTTCAAAAACATAGATTGTGGGTACTCGTCGAGGCGGTTCTAACGAGTGCCCACAATCTATATTTTGAGCAGAAATATGAAAGATATCAGAGTTCTTTGTTGTTGTTTTTTTTCTGAAAACTCTCAGATTTTGGTGGTGAAATTTTCAATATATTTGAATAGGCGTGTTTTTGTAATGTGTGCCATTTATTATTTCTGCCGCAATGTCAGAAAACATACCTTCGGACATGTGCGCCCAGCAATGATTCAGATCAACCTGCGCAGTTACATTTTTGGCTAGCCAATAAAAAGGAAGACAATGATCAGGCATCTATACAATTACCTTACACCATCCATCCAATACACCAAAGGGAAAGAAGGACGCACTTAAAGCAACGGCATCACAATCAAAACACTACAAGCACAAAGCCAAAAGTACAGTTTCTTTCCCAAAAATTGATTGGCCAAACGGCTATCCAAAATAAAAATTTCACTAGGACATACAAACAAAGACACACGATGACAGAACTAGTAAACCACAACAGAAGCACTGCCTTAGAAAGGTCAGTAAATATTTTACTGAGAGGAGGTGGGGTGTGGGTGGTGGTGCTTATAAAGAGTCTCAATAAAACCGAGACTCCCATTTTCTTATCTGTAGTGTGTTCTTTGTTTCCAAAGGCAATCTTTTTGACGTTTATTAAACCGATTTTACGTGGCCACAACCCTCGCCCTTAGATTTGCCGTGGTATACACAAGACATTTGTTCATTCCACATGAAGGGATGCAAAGGTCATTCATGCAGACAATGAAGACTGATCAGAATACACGAATGCGCACGCTGATTTAAGTCTTATATATCTCAAAATATACGTTTTCTCACTTTGTGGCTCATTAAGACTTAGATTTGTTTTGAACCATCATCCGTTAAACCCTTTCAGCGCTTCAGACCCAAATGGCTATATAGTTGACTCTCGTTATCTCAATCTCGCTTATCTCGAATAACTGCTTATCTCGAAGCAAAAATCTGGTCCCTTCTTAAACATGAAAATCTAATAACAGGCAACAAAATATTGTGGAAAAGAGGAGAAACTGCTCCTAAAGAGCAATTTCTTCTCTTTTCCTCAATATTTTCAATATATATCTAACTTCAGGAGCCAAATTACATATACATTTGTTAAATATGGTTGGTCGATTGACTGTTTCCTCAATTCTGCAAATATGATAAGTCGAGGTACGGATATCTCGAAGTATTTCACAGAGTCCCTTGGAATTCGAGATAACGAGAGTCGACTGTATTTGCAAACAGTGTAGATCCGGACGTGACGGCTTATCAGGATCCACACTATTTACCAATCTATTATTGATTTTTGACTGAAACCCTACTTGCAACAATGGATGCGTCCAAATTCATAGATGGAAGAGTCCATTTCAGAAACTCAGGGTGAAAGGGTTCAATCATTTATTCATATTGCATACTGTGGTGGTATATGAACACTTTTCAAGGTCAGATTCGTTTGCTCCTCATGGCTAGTAAATGTTTTGTATCCTAAAGATTTATAGACATCTTTACATATCTCATCTATCTTTTGTGTAAGCTGCCAATTCAGGGTTTTTCTCCACCAAAATGCCGTGTTTTTCTCTCTCTCTGTTTTTATGACATCTTTCCTGCTATTGAACACTTTAATACTTTTTACGACAGAATATTTAGACTCATCTAATGACATGCCTAAGTATTGATATATTGATTTTACCTTATCCAGAGGATCGTCATTTAAATCTTCATAATACAAAAACCTAAATCTATCAGGATACAAAGCATATAACTTTTGTCCTTCTTCAAAATCATAAAGCATCTTACGACACAAACATTTCGCATTAGAAAGTAACATGGTTGTGTTTTTGCTAGGATACCACATGGTCTCTATCCTGGAATTAATTATTGCACGTGGATCTCGGAAGAGGTGAATAATTTTCAAGTTTTTTCTGGTCTTTAACAAGTATTCCAGATTGTCCAGCGTCATCCGTAAAACTTTGGTGACGCGATGTGAAGCAGTCCTGCAAACACCTGGCATATGTTTGTTTACACAAGCTGCTTGCTGTTTATTCTTCTTGATACATGATGATGTGGCATTCCAGCCTGGACCTACAAAATAAAACAAAGACAGTACCGCATTTACCCAAAAGTGCTTTCGACGTCCTTTGGAAAGCTATAGTTTATTCGGCGTTTTATTCCAAAAGAAACAAAACAAATATGGCTAACAATATCTTATCAGGCACCATTTGTCTTTTCTATTTCTGTGCTAAATATTTACCTCACAATTAATTTTATGGCCAAACATGGTACAGACATATATCATTTGTATAAGAAACTAGATTTTCAGAACTTTTATTAGAAAATATTTTTTGCCTTTCACTGATGTTAAATTATTGATGTCCCATAATAATACTTTGAAAATTTTAGAAGTTTGGAACAAGTTTATCTTGTTGAAAACCTGCATCCAAAATACCTATCTTGTTAATTTTTGCATAATTTGCAGCCTTTTTTTCTATTGGGAAAAAATATAAATTTTCGGTTGACTTTTTAAAATCACTGAATAGAATAAACATTTAGGTGTATAGTTAGTAACGACAAAGCAATTTGCAATAAATCATGACGAAGCATTGCAAATTTACTTCTTCGTAGTAAAGCGCTATGCAGAAAACGACTATCTGAAAGATGTCGAAAGTAGAGTTAGTGTTAAGACATAAAATCTAAAGCAAACAGAGTAGCGGCATCTGATCATTGTCTACACTGTTTGTTACTCATCCCACATTTCCACAACCATCAATGGGTATTATTGCATAAAAAGCAGTGTCGCACGTTTTTAACAGCCGTGCATTAACCGGAGAAAAGCCGTGTATTAACAAGGCAATTCACGCGCTGTTAATGCATGGATACGCAACTTTCAATATGATCTTACCGGGGCCGCAGAATTGCTGCCGTTAAAAGATGATGTGTACTACCCGGCCCTAGAACGAGCATAGTCCGTGGAAATTGCGTTCGCGAGACATCGGTGAAAAGTCGAAACAAAATAGTGCAAGAAATAACGCGAAATGTAGCAAATGTTTTCAGTGTTTCAGTTTTTATGCAATAATAGCGATCGAACATGGTTTTTCAATGCATAGACATTCGCCAGGTCCCTTGGGAGGTATTGAAATCCGCGGCCTCCAGCCTCGGTTTTCAACATCTCCCTCGGGACCTGGCGAATGTTAATGCATGAAAAACCATGTTTGATCCCTATAGTAAAATCGGCTTGATTATTTTAGGACAAGTAGGGTTCAGATTTAAGGTGTCCAGATACTTTGGATAAACACGGTATATACAACTATTGTAAAATACCCGGTGATTTGTTGACCCATTTTAGTCTAGAGACCCAATCAAAAGGGCAACTGGCAAATAGTACAGACCGTGGCCTAGATCAGACGTCTGATCAGAATGCGGCGTCTGATCAGGGTCTCCACTGTTTACAAATACTTTAACCATTGGCATATTCGTGTTTTATGTTTCATTTCCCAATGTTGTTTCTTTCCGTCTCTTTAAGAATATGGGAATGTTCCTTCGTGAATTCTCGCCATGTTTCCGTAGTCTTCAACAAAATGCGAAAAGTAAATAATAAAACACAGCAACTAATACAATAAGATCCATATTAAAGCCCCAAACACGAAAAGGGAAAGACAGACAAATACAATTAAACAGCCACAAAATGAACGGGTGGCAAGCAGAGTTGGCAACTCTTTCCCAAAGAGGTAGCGATCCCATTACCAAAACATAAGTGAATGGCCCCAGCACCAAAGGGAAATAAGTATACCTAAGACCTGTACGGAGATGGGTACCACTGTCCGTATCTTGGATGCATTCAGTTAAGGCAGACGTCCGGGGTTACTCGCAAACTATAGTAAACGTTCCGTTCAGTTATGACTGTTTTCGGTGGACGGTAGCGAATATCCGCGAACTACATGTATTCTCAAGCTGTCTTTTGGCACAACTAAAAAGCCGGCCAATGTGAATAAATTGTTTGTATACGTGTTCATAACAAACAAATACGAAAATGGTAATTTGGTTGATATAATATATTCGACCCTTATAAAATAAATAATTATTGGTATAATTAATTCGGTTAGATATCAAGTCTCGTCAACGAAAATATTGGCTACTCTTTAATATGATGGAAGCCGCTTAAGACGGCTTCAGACTACCCGTTCAAATGATGCAAAATACATGTAGTTTAGGTAAAACACTCGCGAATGATTTGCTTTACTGAACGCATCCCTTGGCTGCGCTCAGTAAAGCAAATCACTCGTGAGATTTTTTCCGGTACCTTCCGCCGAAAATTGTCACAACTGAACGAAAAATTTGCTTTGTGTGCGAGTGACCGCGAACGTCTAGGTTAACCCTTCTCTTGCTGAATACGACATGCCCTGTCTTAGCAAACAGTGTAGATCCAGATCAGTTGGCTTCTGAAGAAGACAACTGATCTGGATCTGCACTGTTTTCCCTTAAGTATGTAAAGTTGTATCAACAACCTGGATCAAGTAATCTGATTGGCTGAAAACTGGAAGTGGGCGTGGCATCTTAATTTATTCAGCATGACAAGAGTTAACTTAACGCAGTCGTGGTAAACTTACCTCCTAGTCTGACGGTTAGAGCCGCTTCGACGACAAGCCTGTCAAAGTTATTGAACTGACAATCATAGATCTTGTACAGAATATTCTGAGCCAATCGCAAAGATCCCGTCATACTGCAAACAGAAAACAAAAAAATGATTCATAGCATATCAAATGACCCTTATAGCGTATGGGAATAACGAAAACCCAGATCAGCCTCAGCATCCGCTCAGTTTGATCATGGCATTTGGTATCCTCTTACAGAAGAATTGCGTGTTGTAAAATAAACCGATAGAAAGCGGAAATCCGGATTAATTTGTGTTGAGGCACAAGCTGATTTGAGATTTCGTTGCCTTTTCACATTGTTTCATTATGGTAAGTACATGTACACTGGCGCATAAAATACAGAACGCGGTAATACCATACGGCCCCTAACGTCAGATACGAGGGTGAGTCAATAAGTAACCAGCCTATCCCATTTCCGATGGACCGAGACGGTCACGATTTTCATGCTTTGTTTCAATATATGTTTTATATATGGATACAAAATTGCACACGTATCGAGTTATTCTTTAATTCGTTAATAAGATATTGAATGTCAAACATGGCTAGTGATGCAAAGGCATGCTTTTCATCTAAAGTTGAATACCGTCCTGTAATTCGGTACTTGTATTTAAAAAATAAAACAGGCAAGGAAATACACGGCAAGTTAGCCGATGTTTATGGGTCTTCTGCACCATCTTATGCTCAGGTTAAATTCTGGGTAGGGGAATTCAAACGCGGTAGAACGTCTTTAGAAGATGAAGCCAGGTCTGGACTCCCACTGGATGCCACCGACGAAGAAATGTGTAAGAAAGTTCAGGATCTGGTATACTCTGATACGCGAACTCAAATGGAAGAAATAGCGCAGGCATTAGGCATTTCACATGGTAGCGTTTCAACTATCTTACATGATCGTTTAGGTATGCGTAAGCTAACAGCCCGTTGGGTCCCCAAATCCCTTATCGATGAGCAAATGGCAACCAGAGCATCAGTATGCAGCGCCTTGTTGAAGCGTTTTAGGTCAAAGGATGATTTTCTTTTGCGTCTGGTGACTGTAGATGAGACTTGGGTTCATTATTATGAGCCAGAGAATAAAGCTCAGTCGTCAGTGGGTAGGGCCTGGGTCCCCGAGGCCAAAGAAGTTCAAGACGCAACTATCTGCTGGCAAGGTGATGGCCACAGTATTTTGGGACGCAAAAGGCGTTATTATGTTGGACTTTTTACCCAAGAGAAGTACAATAACTGGAGTGTACTATGCAAACTTGTTAGACCAGCTGAGAACCGCCATCCGTATAAAACGCCGAGGTAAACTCTCTAAAGGTGTTTAGTTGCAACAGGACAACACGGGAGTCCACACTTGCAAAGTTGCAATGGATGCTGTAGAGCGAAACGGGTATGAATTAATACTACATCCTGCCTATTCGCCTGACCTAGCTCCTAGCGACTTCTTCCTATTCCCAAACTTGAAAAAGGATATCCGTGGTCTTCATTTCCAGTCTGATGAAGAAGTCGTGACAGCAGTTTAGGAGTGGGTCAATGGAAAGGACCCTGACTTTTTCAGTTCTGGGCTGATGGCACTTGAATACCGTTGGCCTAAATGCATCACATTAGAGGGAAATTACATGGAAAAAGAAGAGGTGGATCTCAACCGGAAATAAGTTTGGCTGGTTACTTATTGACTCACCCTCGTAAGGTACCATAGGACATGTGTGAAACCAGAGAAAATCAAATGCTCGATTGGTTTGATGATGCCCATTGACCATTAACTGGCAGCCATGTTTCCGTTTTGTTAAGGATAATTCGAAGAACTCTGACAGAGTCACCCAAAGGGCATCCCTGTAAAGTTTCATTAAATCTATCAGGCACCGTCTACGAAGAAAGTTTTTGGAGTTTGCACTAAAGATATGTAAGGCAAAATCAGCCCCGCCCACTGACGGCCATGCTTTTCAACGATCAAATGACTTGATGGATTCTGTTAGAAAGCCACTCAAAGAACATCGGTGTTAAACACATTGAAATCAATAAAGAAGATTCTAAGAAGAGGCTTGGGATGAATGCAATCATCCAAAAAACATGACGAACCTACTGTGAAATTCACCTACGGATATACCACGAAAACATACCTATATATTTTTTACCCCCTTAACCCCAACTTTTTTATAGCAAAACTGGGGTTTATAGGGATATACATTATTTATTTTATTTCTGCTCAAAAACATAGATTGAGGGTACTCGTTAGAACCGCCTCAGTGAGGCGGTTCTAACGAGTATCAACAATCTATGTTTTGAGCAGAAATATGAAAAATATCGTTGTTTTTATCTAAAAACTTTCAGTTTTCGGCGGTGAAATTTTCAACATATTTGAATAGGCGTGTTTTCGTAATGATATCTTAATAGCAATACCTTTGTACTTGGTTTTGCATGAACTTTGGATCCACAGTGTCTTCCGCTGATATGTTCCTGTGAAACACAAAAAGGAAGTCACGAATGAATCGATTGGACAATTCTGATTAAATGAGGACCTGGAAGTGGTGCCACATCTCCATGAAAATTTGCGTACACTTGTCTCTAAGGAAAATTCCTGGTTCTTATTTTCTCTGTACATTATTTTTTTTATATACTTTATCAAATTATATTCCGATTTTCTTTAAGGTCTGACATATATACCAGGAGCATGGCATAAACTTTCAAAATAAGGCAATTGGCTTACTAACAATGTCCGAACCTGCTGCTTTAGAGACAAAACCGAGTAATGTGGCTTATTTTGTGAGCGGGCGTATGCGTGCGTGCGTGTGTGTGTCAAAAATTTGATAAGAGTCAATGAATCGAAAATACTGTTATTTCTTTTGTTGTTTTCTCTGTTTCCGCTCTCAAACTTTACACTGGTCTTAACATTTTGAAATACAACATGAACTGATAATGTTAAAGCGTAACGTAGAAACGAGAAATGTGGGTTCCTACATTACGCTTAACGTAATCAGTTCTTATTGTTTTTCAAAATGTCTGAAGATCAGTGTTAACTCTGACATAAGATCGCATCTTGCAGATACTGCGGTTAGATTCTGGACAAAATCTGCATAATCATTTGCATGCATTGCGCCAAACGGTTACATCTTAAATTTGGGATCTAAACGTGGCTGTTTTATTATAATTCCGAAAACAACATTGCTGCATATGCTGGTATCCAGTAGTGTGGCAGATATAGGATCATGTTACTATCTAATGTGATTCCTGTGCAGCATCTGTTTATTTATGTTTTGAGGAATAGTTAGCTGAAGGTATGAATATAATTTGAAACGCCAAACGACCATCACATATGTTTTTGGCATAGATCTCATCCTATGCATACATAGTAAACACGTCCTTTGTTTGAAGTTTTTTTGTTTTTTTTTGTTGTTTTTTTTCCAAATGTCCCTTATTAATTGGGAATATATGTGGTCTAAGACACATGAGGAGAGTAAGTTTGGCCATGGAAACCAGAGGCCAAAAATCAAACTTGTCCGAGCTTTTTGCCTGTCCTGATTACCAGCAACTGGTGAGGATTCGATCAAAAATGAACGCGCTAGCATGGAAGCACCTTTTTCCCCATTAATATGAAATCGATATCATCAGCACAACATTTTCCAAGTCAATGGGACTTTCAAGGGTGGGTAACTATCATGCCAATAGTCCACCGCGGTAGAAGTAAACTTGTCCAAGAGTTTATGTCTGTTCCAATTATCTGCAAGTTTGATGAAAATCCGATCAAAAATGAAGTCACTGTCATTCGGACAACATTTTCTCTATTATACATGTATGTCTAACAGAGACTAAATGATAAGTAACTCTCATGTGTGTCCTTCCAATCTGCATGCCTCATGAAGATTCGATCAAAATGAAACCGCTGTCATCCGGAAAACATTTGTCCTAAGTCTATGAGACCTCCAAGGGAGGTAACTTTCATACCAATACTTGAAACTGCACCAAAATCAAACTTATCCAAGATTTTATCCCTACACTAATTATCTGCAGTTTGTTGAAGATCCGATCAAAAATAACGTCCCTATCCTCCGGACAACAGTTTCCCCAATATATGTCTATGGAAGACAAAAGGGCAAGTAACTCTTATATGAATAGTCCGATCTGTCCCAAATCAAAATCGTCCAAGATTTTATAGCTGTCCTCATTACCTGCGAGTCTGATTAAGATTCGATCAAAAATGAATTCGCTATCGTTCGAGCAAAATTTTCCGAAGTCTATGGGGCCCTCAAGGGTAGCTTACTCTAATGCTAATAGTCGGAAATTTGCCAAAATCGAAGTTCTCCGAGACTTTATGCCTGTCCTCATTATATTATAGGGGAATATTTTTCCGGAGAATACCGACTTTAGTTTTGATTCAATCAAAACTAAAGTCGGTATTCTCCGGAAAAATATTCCCCTATTATTTGTCTATGGGAGACTAAAGGGCAAGTAACTCTCATGTGAATCATCCGATTTGCCCAAAAATCGAACTCGTATAAGATTCAATGACTGTCCTCATTAATTGCAAGTCTGACGAAGATGAGATTAAAAATAGAATTGCTATAGTCCAGACAATATTTTCCAAATTTTATGAGGCCCGGAAGGGCGGGTTACTTTTATATAAATAACCGAAAGTGGAACATATTCAATACTGTCCGAGGTTTTATGCCTGTCTTTGTTATCTGAAAATTTGATGAAGATTCGCTCAAAAATAAAGTTGCTATCGTCCGAACACACTTTTCCCATTGTATGTCTATGGGAGACTAAAGGGCAAGTAATTCTCATGTGAACAGTTCGATCTGCCCCGAAATCAAACTCTTCATTACCTGCAAGTCTAATGAAGAGCCAATAAGAATGAAATCATTATCATCTGGACAACGTTTTCCTAAGTCTAAGAAGCTCTCAAGGGTTTGTGACTCTCATGCTTATTGTCGAAATAGGGCCAAAATTGAAGTCCGAGCTTTTATGCATGTCCTTGTTATCAGCAAGTTTCATGAAGATCTGATCAAAACTGAAATCGCTGTCGTCTGAAAAACGTTTGCCCTATTGTATGTCTATGGGATACTAAAGGGCAAGTAACTATCATATGAATGGTCCGATTTGCCTCAAAACATAAAGAAAACATGCCTATACAATTATGACCCACTTAAATCCCACTTTTATATAGTAAAACTGGGGTTTATAGGGGTATACATTATTTTTCTTATTTCTGCTCAAAGACATAGATTGTGGGTAACCGTTAGAACCGCCTCATCGAGGCGGTTCTAAGGGTTACCCACAATCTATGTTTTGAGCAGAAATATGAACAAGAGGACCATGATGGTCCTATATCGCTCACCTGACCAAACAGATTTGCATATTTACTGTTGAAGTTTCAGCCAAGTTCACTGCTCTAGGATTTTTGTATAAACTTTATAGCACTAACCACCCCACCCCCCTCCACCACACCCCCGGCCATGTTTTTTTACAAATCTTGACAACTTGAACTGAATCTTAAAAGAGTGTCACCAAAGGAACATTTCTGCCAAATTATACTGAAATTGGTCCAGTGGTTTAAAAAAGTTTTATATAGCTATAAAGCCCTACGCCCTAACGGCCATGTTTTTTGACGAATCATGACAGCTTGAACAAACTTGGTAGAGGGTCACCAAAGGAACATTCCTGCCAAGTTATATTGAAACCTGTTCAGTGGTTTCTGACAAGAAGATTTTTAAAGTTTTCTATTTAGATATATAGGGAAAACAAGAAGATTTTTTTTTTAAGTTTTCTATATAGATATATAGGGAAAATAAGCCCCACCCCCTTGCAGCCATATTTTTTGACGAATCATGATGGCTTGAACAACCTTGGAAGAGGGTGACCAAAGACACATTCCTTCCAAGTTATATTGAAATCGGTCCATTGGTTTCTGCCAAGAAGATTTTTAAAATTTTCTATATAGATACATATATAGGGAAAATAAGCCCTGCCCCCTGGCGGCCATGCTTTTTGACAAATCCAAACGGCTTGAACAATCTTGGTAGAGGATCACCAAAAGAACATTTCTGCAAAATTATATGGAATCGGTCCAGTGGTTTGGGACAAGATGATTTTTACATTTTTCTATATATAGGGAAAATTAGCCCCGCCCCCTGGCAGCCATGTTTTTTGACAAATCCAAATGACTCGAACAATCTTGGTAGAGGATCACTAAAGGAACATTTCTACAAAATTATATGGAAATCGGTCCAGTGGTTCTGACAAGAAGATTTTTAAAGTTTTCTATATAGATATATAGGAAAAATAAGCCCCACCCTCTGGCAGCCATGTTTTTTACGAATCCAAATGGCTTGAACAATCTTGGTAGAAGATCACCAAAGGAACATTTTTGCAAAATTATATTGAAGTCGGTCCAGTGGTTTCGGACAAGAAGATTTTTAAAGTTTTCTATATAGATATATAGGGAAAATAAGCCCTGCCCTCTGGTGGCCATGTTTTTTGACAAATCCAAATGGCTTGAACAATCTTGGTGGAGGATCACCAAAGGAACATTTCTGCAAAATTATTTGGAAATCGGTCCAGTGGTTTCGGACAAGAAGATTTTTACATTTTTCAATATAGATATATAGGGAAAATAAGCCCCGTCCCCTTGCGGCCATGTTTTCTGACTAATCGAAATGGCTCGAACAATCTTGGTAGAGGATCACCAAAGGAACATTTCTGCAAAAATATATGGAAATCGGTCCAGTGGTTTCTGACAAGAAGATTTTTAAAGTTTTCTATATAGATATATAGGGAAATTAAGCCCCGCCCCCTGGCGGCCATGTTTTTTGTCGAATCCAAATGACTTGACCAATCTTGGTAGAGGATCACTAAAGGAACATTTTTGCAAAATTATTTTGAAATCGGTCCAGTGGTTTCGGACAAGAAGATTTTTAAAGTTTTCTATATAGATATATAGGGAAAATAAGCCCCGCCCCCCTGGCGGCCATGTTTTTGACGAATCCAAATGGCCTGAACAATCTTGGTAGAGGATCACCAAAGGAACATTTCTGCAAAATTATATGGAAATCAGTCCTGCGGTTTCTGACAAGAAGATTTTTAAAGTTTTCTATATAGATATATAGGGAAAATAAGCCCCGCCCCCTAGCGGCCATGTTTTTTGACGAATCCAAATGGCTTGAACAATCTTGGTAGAGGATCACTAAAGGAACATTTCTGCAAAATTACATTGAAATCGGTGGTTTCTGACAAGAAGGTTTTTAAAGTTTTCTATATAGATACATAGGGAAAATAAGCCCCGCCCCCTGGCGGCCATGTTTTTTGACGAATCCGAATGGCTTGAACAATCTTGGTAGAGGATCACCAAAGGAACATTTCTGCAAAATTATATTGAAATCGGTCCAGTGGTTTCTGACAAGAAGATTTTTTAAGTATTTAGTTAAAAAATCTATTTTTAGCTCCTGTGACCTAGATATGAAATGGACCGGAACCATTTGAACAACTTTGAAAGAGGACCAACCAAGGATCATTCCTGTGAAGTTTGGTCAAAATCCAATCAGTGGTTTAGGAGGAGATGTTGTTTAAAGATTGTGGACGGACGGACGGACATACGGACGACGACGACGACGACGACAGACGGTGAGTGATCACAAAAGCTCACCTTGAACTTTCAGCTCAGGTGAGCTAAAAATATCAGATTTTTTTTGTCTGAAAATTTTCATTTTTTTGCGGTATTTTCAGTATATTTGAATAGGCATGTTTTCGTAATGATCAAACACGTCCAAGACTCTATGGTTGTCCTCATTACTTGCCATTCTTTCATGGAGATTTGATCATGAAATATTTTCTTCGGTCATTCTCTCCCTTCCGCTGATTCAAGAAGGACAGTTGTCAGTTTTTGGCGAAAGAATGAGCACAATACTGGTTAACGGCGTAGAGGACTTAGTCTGCCCAGTAGAAGTGTGTTTTGGTAAACTGACCGCGCTCGACATTACCCCATTGAGTTGACTGGGCCGTAAAACCTCAACACTAACAAACAAACATTACACGCAGGTCTGATGAAGATTCGATCAAAAATGAAATCGCTATCGTCCGGACAACATATGCCAAAGTAAGAGGACCTCATGGGCGGGTAACTCTCTCGCCAATAGCCGAAACTGAGCCAAAATCGAACTTTTCCGAGATATTATGCCTGTTCTTGTTATCTGCAAGTTTGGTGAAGATTCAATTAAAAATGAAGTCGTCATCGTCCGGACAACATTTGTCCAATTAAATGTCTATGGGAGATTAAAGGACAAATAACTCAAATGTGAATAGTCCGATCAGTCCTAAAATCGAACTCGTCAAAGGTTTTGTGGTTATCCTCATTACCTGCAACTCTAATAAAGAGCCAATAAAAATTAATTCACTATCATCCGAATAAGATTTTTCTTCGTCTATGAGGCTCTCAAGGCCGGTAACTCATGACAGTAGTCGATAGAGGGGTCAAAATAAAACTTGTGTGATATATTATGTCTGTCCTCGTTATCTACAAGTTTGATGAAGATCTGATCAAAAATGAAGTCGCTATCGTCCGGACAACGTTTTCCCAATTATATGTCTATGGGAGACTAAACGGCAAGTATCTCTCATGTGAATAGTCGGATCTGCCCCAAAATCGAACTCATCTAAGATTTTCTTTTATAATTGTACTCATTACCTGCAAGTCTGATGAAGAAAAAAATGATCAAAAATGAAACCGCTATCGTCCGGACAACATTACGAGCTGTCTCATCTAGATTTAAACTGTTTACTATTTGGTTCTAGATTTTCGAATGATATCCCTGTTTGCAACAAGGGACGTATCCAAATTCAAAGACGATCAGGGATAAAAAGGTTTAAATACTCAGCTATCAATGAAAATGCTTAACTGACGGAAGACATTAATATGATTAACTTACCTACAGTCGGCACGGTCCGAGCGGCACACAAAATGATCTCCATGCCAGTATACCCATCTAGCGATCTTCCATAAGGGTTCATAGACGTAGAAGGAATCGCTCCGGAATCCTAACACGACTCCTGTTAGGGTGCTGCCACCTCTCATGTAGGAATTTAATACAACATCATAGAGTTTAGGTTCTGTAATGGAAGAAAGTGTCTGAGACTCGCAGCTAGGTTTGTCTTGAGAGAGATTTTTTTTTTCTTTTCGTAGTCACACTGCTGCACAATCTCAAGCATACTACTATATCGGGTAGTTTATTTACATGTTTATGATATACAATGCAGGGAATAGGTCCTTATAACGTACGTAGAAAATGCCATTCGAAACATTATGCAGTACTTGTGTTTGAATGGTAATATATTCTCTATCTCTATGTAGCTGTTTGGTAGTAATTACCAACAATACATACGAATTAAAGCACAGAACAGAACAGAACAGAACTTTTAAATCAACCTGGAATATTCTACTGATCAGCTCATTATAAACTGCGACTGAGTTCAAATCCCTTTTTTTTTTTTCTTTTTTCTTTTTTTTTTTTTTTTTTTTTTTTTTTTTTTTTGACACATTACATCATTGGTATTTGTGCTACATTTTAAATCAAATTTTTGTATTTCTTACAAGAAATAATGTCTTGTTAATGTTCCAAAATACTTGTATTAATTGTAGTCAGAATAGGATTTTAAAACTGGTCCTTGCTTTTCCTATATAAAAAACCAGAGTAAGAATAGACATTCGACTGAAGCAAACTTAGAAACATTTTTTATAAAAGCAGGAAGACTAGTAATGTGCTATATACTCCTATCCCACTCCCAGTCTGACAACAATTCCTTTCTTTTGTCTTAAAACTGCAAACGGGAACATTTCGAGCAGAAGCAGCGGGAGTAGGAGAAATGGAAGTAGGCAAAACGTGAAGAAGAGAAATTCAGCGTCCCATTTTTTAAGTCACTTTAAGACTTTTGGTACCAGTAATATTCATTTACACACCGCGGTAGGCTTACTACTGACCGTTCTAAGACGGTGGATCTGGTATCTTTTATTCTATGTTTGGCTTTGTGGGTGCTCGCTTTGTCGCTTTTTACATGTTGTGTCCTGTTCATTGTGTTATTGTTGTTTTTAAAGGATTCTGTCTGGCACTGCGATGAACTCGTTTAGGAGGAGGGAGCTGAATACTTTGTTTTGCTGGTCACTTTGCTGCCTGTCATGCTTTGTTTGTTTTTCCTCTTGATGTCATTGGTAGGCTATGTTTTGTGATTGCGGCATTTCCTCTTGGTGTCATTGTTAGGAAATGTTATGTGGTTGTGGTTTCCATTTGGTGTCATTGGTAGGCTATGTTCTGTGTTTGTAGCTCTTCCTCTGGTGTCATTGGTCACAGTTGGACACCCTGATATTGGCTTACAGTTGGGCAAGGCCTGCTATCCTTTCAGCAGATAAGGGTAGAGGGGTAGATTTTATTTATTCTGTTTCTTCACTTTCATTCATTTTTTCTCTTTCTCTCCTTTCCCTCTCTTTCATCCTCTACTATCTCTTCTATCTCTCTTCTCTCTGGGAGACGACATAAAATGAACCACAAAGGTTGGCGTGTCGTTAACCCCCAAAATAATCAATCAAAAGCCACTGCCACCAGAGGAAGAGCCACAATCACAGAACATTCCTACCAACGACACCAAGAGAAAGAGCCGAAACCAGAGAACTCAGCTTTCCAATGCACCCAAGAGGAAGAGCTCCAACCAGAGAGTTTATCATTCCAATGTCACCAAGAGGAAGAGCTCCAACCAGAGTTTAGCATTCCAATGTCACCAAGAGGAAGAGCTCCAACCAGAGAGTTTAGCATTCCAATGTCACCAAGAGGAAGAGCTCCAACCAGAGAGTTTAGCATTCCAATGACACCAACCAGAGAGTTTAGCATTCCAATGACACCAAGAGGAAGAGCTCCAACCAGAGAGTTTAGCATTACAATGTCACCAAGAGGTGCTAGGCTATGTTCTGTGATTGTGGCTCTTCCTGAACATCTATATATGGTTTTGAATTTTAAACTTACATTTAGAATGTGGCGAAAGTTTACCAGTTAAATATGTGCAGGTCCTTTACTGCCCGCTAACAGAATCTACAGACCAGATACTGCAGAAACATGACTGTAGAGCAAAGGCTCGAATGACACTTTGCGCATGTGCAGGATGATCTGAATATGCGCATTTTGCGCATGTGCGAAGACACTTTTTCGCTTACCGCGGTGACAAATATACTGACCTTCTGTAAGTAGCGTTAAATTGCTCTTTATTGTTTGCTGAAGTGCTGAAAAGAAACAACGGACATTTAAAACAATGCAGCTCAGTCCTCGAAACATGATGACCGCCCCTTTTACGGGTCGCTCCATTACAGTAAACACATTTATGTACACATATGCCTGATAATACATTTGAAATTCAATGGCTCGAACATCTTTGGGACCCAAGAAATGTATTCGAGTTATGGGTAGTTCGAGCTATTGATGGTTAATTATGGCGCCAAGTCAGGAAGCAAATAGCGCTAATTTAGGGAAACATTTTCGATTTTTAACACATTAATTGTAAGTTGAGTGTTCTCATTAGAATCGCCTCGATGAGGCAATTCTAATGAGAACACACAACATACAATTTCATGATAAAATTTACTTAATATATGTTTTCTTGAGCTATCGGAAGAATTTCGTAGGGACTCAAAAAAGAGTTCGAATTAGCCATGATAAACCCGATTGTATATACGAGTATCTTATCTAGCAAACTATTCTGATGCCTTAACTGCTCATCATAAATGTCCTAAAACTTCAGTTAGTCCAGTTTCCTACATATATTTACAAAATCGCTGGATGAGGGAAAACAGTGTAAAGACTGGCCTGATTCCACTTTCGCGGCTTCTGTCTGTGTCTACAATTGTTATATACAGGCATTTCCATTTTAACCCATAAATTACCAAATTTACCACGAATGTTCCGACACCTAAACACCTTGAACAAGTCCTTTCAACTACTTACAGTAGAAACTCGATAGCTCGAACACCGATGGCTCGTTTACCATGGCTAATTCAAACTCGTTTTTGAGACCCTACGAAGTTCTTCCGATAGCTCAAGAAAACAAATATTTAGGGAAATTTTCTTATTTTATCGTGAAATTGTATGTTGTGTGTCCTCATTAGAATTGCCTCATCGAGGCGATTCTTAAGAGTACACTCAACATACAATTATTGTGTAGAAAATCGAAAACAAATCCCTAAACTATCGCCATTTGCTTCCTGACATGGCACCATAATTAACCCTCAGTGGCTCGAACCACCCATGTCTCGAACAAATTTTCATGCATTACGAAAACATGCCTATTCAAATATACTGAAAATTTTACCACCATAAAATGAAAATTTTCAGATAACAAATTATAATATTTTTCATAGTTCTGCTCAAAACATAGGTTGTGGGTACTCGTTAGAACCGCCCCGACGAGAAGGTTCTAACGAGTACCCACAATCTATGTTTTTGAGCAGAATTAAGAAAAATAATGTCTACCCCTGTAAACCCCAGTTTTACTATATAAAAGTGGGGTTTAAGGGGGGGGAAATTATATAGGCATGTTTTCGTGATGTGGTCCCAAAGAGGTTGGAGCCATCGAGGTTTGACTGTATGTTGATGTGTCTAAATGTTGCTTGATGAGTGGCAAACAGTGAAGACACCGTTGAGAAGCCGCAAAATGCCGCGTCTGATCTGGATTTACACTGTTTGTTCAGGCCTATCTGTCATTAGGGTATATGTAGTGCTTATCAAATTAAGCTGCCTTTAAAAGTATATTTTATTCTGGTTAGTAATTAAAAAACATCTAAAAAATTCATAACCATAAAAAAAAATCCACAAAAAATGTCAGATTAAAGAAATGAAATAAAACTTCTCACGGAGTACAGGAATATACGTCAAAAACATTACATGAAAAGCTGCAAGTCATTTGTCTATACACTAAACTCTCTCTCTCTCTCTCTCTCTCTCTCTCTCTCTCTCTCTCTCTCTCTCTCTCTCTCTCTCTCTCTCTGTGTTTGTGTGTGTGTGTGTGTGTGTGTGTGTGTGTGTGTGTGTGTGTGTGTGATTTGTCTATCAACTAAACAGTCTGCGTGCGTGCGTGGTGCGTGCGTGTGTGTTTGTATGTGCTTAATATCAAAAGCCTTAATTTAAAGTCTTACAGAATATAAATTTACTTGACTGATAAATTAGAAAAACAAATATTACTGAAGGAAACTGTTTCTTAGTCACATAAAACAGAAAACGTTAGGACTAGAGAAGAAAAGTTAGGCTACCTGTTTCTGTATTTCTCTGTATTATCTGTGATATGGCTGAAAATGAAAGAAAATGACAATGAGTAAACGTAGGTTACAAGCGACAGTGATATAAGGATCGGTTGATAATTGGTTTAACCTATATACACATAGCGTCCCACAATAGGGTTATTGGCAAACAGTATAGACCTAGATCAGACGCCGCAGAACGCGGTGTCTGATCTAGGTCTACACTGTTTTCAGTAAGTTAATACATTTCTACAATGAATGGTATTACTATTGATTTTGATTTGGGTTTTACGGCCCTTTCAAGAATATTTCACTTATATCGAGCCGATCGTTCATCGAAGGTGGGCGAAAACCGGAGAACCCGGAGAAAAACCACCTGACCATCCGTAAGCAGAACTTGGCTTTCCCACATATGACCCGAGCGAGGCTCGAACCACAGCGATGAGAAACCTAATGGATTAAGAGTCAACTCTCTTATCCACTAGGCTACGGGGGCCCGGGAATGGTATTACTATAAACCAAACCAAACACACTTTAAATTACAAATGGATCTGTCCAAAGAGAGGGTAGAGGAGTTTACTAGGCATAAATTGGTTAACTTGTAAAATTTTAGACTGAATAAGCTACCCTGCACTGAACACTTGAAGAGTCGACTTTCAATTGTACGTTAAGTCAGGCTATGTGACTGACATATTCCTAGAGAAAAATGGCTAATCTATTTGCAAACAATAGTACGGCAAGTGCGGCGTCTGATCTGGGTCTGCACTGTTTGCCAATAAACACTGGGAGCGGTTGGGGTGGGGTGGTTGGGTGGGGTGGGGTGGGCGGGGTCTGGATAAAATGGATTAAGGACTACCCATGCATTAATTAATGAATAGAATAGATATAGACTATATTGAGCCTAAAAGTAAGAAAAATGTTCTTTCTGATACGTGCGCCCAACGGAGACTCACTTCAGCATCCGCCACGCATGAAGAAACTTTGCAGTCTTGGCTATCTTAAATGCTCCAGTGAATATTCTGCCCAGACTGTGCGAATTCGCAGGCTGATCTGAATCTTCGTTTGGGCTTTAATGTTCGAAGGTACGTTTGCTGATGTTGCGGCTTTTTCACACTGTTTGCCACTTATTAATTTGGAGGAATCCAGACTAAAATGGGTTAAATCTGCTTTTAATTTTGGTCGATTTCTTGTTATTGTGGTAAAAAAGAAAAACGTATAAATAATATATCACTAATGCGATTCAGGCAAATCTTATTCCTTATAATACTGACAATCTATAAGTAGAAACATGAGAAAGGAAGGCAATGATCAAGAATTGATACAATTACCTACCACATTCCCTCCAAGACACCAAAGCGGGCGCTGTGAAGAACAAACCTACTGGGTAACCGCTTAGAGGACTAAGCCTGCCCAGTAAAAAAAAAACAACAAAAAAAAACAAAAAAACGCTGGTTAACCGCTAAGAGGACTAAGCCTGCCTAGTGAAAAAAAAAAAAAAAAAAAAAAAAAAAAAAAAAAAGAAAAAAAAAAAAAAAAAAGAAAAGAAAGAAAGACGGACGCACTTAAAGCAACGTCACCACAATCAAAACACTGCAAGCTGAAAGCCAAAAGGACAGTTTCTGTCCCCAAAATTGGCCAAACGGTTATCCAAAATAAAACAAAAAATCACCAGGACATACATGCAAAGACATACAATGACAGAAATAGTAAACCACAGCAGAAGCATGTCAGTAAAAATTAAAAAAAAAAAAATTATAAAAACACTCATTTTAGTTATAAGTTCAGTTTATATTTTCTGGTCCTTCGTGAAACCTTTTCCGGAAATTTTGCAAATTTAGACAAGGTCACTAATGAGACATGTGTTCGCCGAAACTGCCTTGCTTGACCGAAATATTGCGATATTTCACTTTTTTTTTTTTTTTTTTTTTTTTTTTTTAGATTTGTGTGTGCGTTTATTGCTCTCATGGGTATTTTGTTTTAGAATCTATTAATATTCGAACCTAAAAAAATCTATTTTACAAATATTTACACTTAGATTAGCATGAAAGGCTTCATATTTTTATCTGACTATTTCGGACATTATATGGGCTGCGTTATGCGAAAACGTGTCTTCGGGCGTATGCGAACAGCGAAGGCCCATATCAGCCTGCGCATCCGCGCAGTCTGATCAGGGTATTCACTGTCCGCTAACAGATTCATTCGATACCGCAGTGTATGAATTGAGAGCAAAGACCCGGATGTTAGCGCCTGCGCAGGATTATTTGAATCCTTTCGAAGGCACTTTTTTTCTTGGTGAGACCATATGATTAATTGTGTTGGGGTTTAACGACATGTCAACCCTTGAGGGTCATTTTGTGTCGTCTCCCAGAGAAAGGGAAAAAGGAGACAGAAGAGACAGTAGATGAGATAAAAGAGAGGGACAGTGAAGAAAGAGGAACAGGAATGAAAGTGATGAAACAGAAGAAATAAAAACATCTCCCTCTACCCTTACCTGCTACAAGGATGGCAAGCCTTGCCCAACTGTAAGCTAATATTAGTTGGACGTCCCAGTGACGTAAGATAAACGACACCTTCGCCACACCCGACCACTCCCAAGGCCCATATCACAAATATTTACCAGACTTACTGGGAGCGTGAAATAACTGGACAACATTTCAATCGTATGCAAACAGTGTAGATCCAGATGAGATGGCTCACTGCTTGCCATTTTGTTAATGACCATTGACTAAATCCCCTATTTACAAAGAATGGGCGTGCCCAAATATAACCATGGAAGAGTCCATTTCAGAAGCTCAGGGATAAAAAGGCTAAAAGGAAACAATTTGCTCCCAACTTTGTACCATTTTAGAGTAAAGCTGTTTCAGAAAGAGGGTTGGTATCTAAGAAAACACAGGAAATATTCCAAAGTAGAAAGTCACTAACTTTATCTCCAGTTAAAATGGTTATCCAAGCCTCTTAAACAATTCAAATCGTATTTCAAGCCGTATAATAGTACAGTGGACCCTCGTTACAAAGACAACATTGTTCCCAATTTCCCAAATATGTTGCCATTAAACTGAATGTGCTGCTGTCGAGAATCCATAAACGCAGCAGAATGATTTGTAAAAATGCCTGATTTATTCGTGTTTCCGCATAGAACATATGTTTTGGATATTTGTTAGAATCGCCTCAGTGACAAATATCCAAAACATATGTTTCTTGAAGAAGTATTAAATACAATGTTCCTGCATAATTTTTGATTCACTGTCACCTCTTGACTGAAGGTTTCATACCGGTGAAATCGTCATTTATAATGAATTTTTCGTTGTATCGAGTGTCGGTATAAAGAAGGTTGACTGTACATTATACTTTACGCTAAAGATATTTATCGAAACTACTTTTTAAGAATTTAGTGGGTTTTTTTTTGTTTGTTTTTTTAGATTTAAAACAACAAAATACCGCTGGAGATCATACATAAGAATGTCCAAACTGCAATTTCGATCTGTAACCATGTTTTCAGAAATTTCACTGAGACTTAAATAAACTTCTTGGGCTTCCCTGATTTGCACGGCGCATTGGTCACTGCGCTATGCATCGGCATTGACTACCCCGTCTCAAGAAAAAAACTTCTGAAGCTAAAATAAAGGGTTCATTTTCGGCTTTTAAAAAAAAACGAATTCTGAGAAACAGTTCACTGGACGACCATGTTCTTTTTGATGTCGTTATGACGCGATGATATCAGAAACCTTGTATTTTTTTTATGTGACTTCTAAAATACTACGACTGCGCTAGTATTACAGACAGTTGCATTACCTTAGATAAATATGTAATAAATAATAGCAAAATAGCATGACTTTCTGCGATTGTGGTATCAGTTTAATACCCTTTTAGTGTCTTTGATAATAAAATGTAATTGGTTCGCCACGACAATTTTATTGTAACTGTCCTAGACTTACTGATTATATTTCATTCTTACGAGTAAAGACACTAACCATATATTTACTAAGTTTGACGTTACCGTTGGCACCATTCAAATTCGTATGACACTTAATGTACTTTTGATCATCCCTCGTATATAACCGTCCAAAGCTTTTTAACAAAATCTTTTGAGTATTTGCATGTATGCAATTGAAGAGCAATATTATTTGTACGGTAGACAAAGTGTATACATACACGCACTTGAGATATTTCTAATGATCCATTTTCATTCTGTCAAAATTACACATTACATTTTAACACAGTGTATACGACCTGATATATACATCTCGAAATTTGTTAACCCATTTTAGTCTGGAGACCCCGCAGAAAGGTAATTGGCAAACAGTGTAGACCCAGATACACCGCGTCCAACCGTAACGCCGGATAATTTGTCTGATTTCTGTTTTTATTTCTTTGAAATATTAATAAACTACAAAAATAATAATAATAAAAATAATAATAATGATGAAATGATGAAAAAACTAAACCCCACAAATGATATTGTGTAAAGTCACAGCTGCAGATAAGTGGGGTATCCATATGATAGTTTTCCTATATCTCCATTGAAACATATGTTGTGGCTTCTCATTAGAAGTGCCTCAACGAGACATTTCTAATGAATAGCCACAACATATGGATTCGTGGAGAAATAAGAAACATGCGTGTTAAAAAAAATCAGTAGCCAACATTTAAAACATTCTTATTGTTGTCCAGAAAACGACAATTCATTCAAATTTGTCTTTCTTGTTTATTTATTTATTTTTTTTTTTTTTTATTTATTTCTTTATTTATTTATTTTTTTTTCAAAATAGGTTTTGACATTTCCCGCCAGTTGACTAGGAGATAATTTGCATGTCAAACCCAATTTTTTTTAGCAAGATAAGAAAGTTAATTTCAAACTATCGTCTGCTGCAATTTCAAAATGTCGTCTGCTGAAATTTTACTCAGCATGCTAAGCGTCAAAAGACTTAAATTTTAGAATAAGGTTAACCATTAAAGCGCAAAACATTCTAAATTTTATATCGTTACTTTTCAGTGAAAAAAAAAAAAAAAAAAAGAACTTGTCATTTCATGTGATTCAGCTGCTAGGTAGATGTTTCACATGAAATGTTATGATTTTTTCTTTGAAATAATGTTCTTTGAAAACAAAAACAAAAAATACAATGTCTTATTTTCTCTGAAAATTACAAAAAAAATGTCGTCTACTGCAATTTAACGTTTAAAGTTTCGCATCTTGCGTTGGATAATATGACTAAGCATTGTGCGTTGGATAATATGAATCTTATCTCCGTGAATGGACGACGATAAAAAATAAATAAATTTAACGCATTTTAGACTGAATAAACTTCCCCACACTATGTACTAGTAGAATCCAGTTTCTGCTTGCGGTATGTCCTTCCTGTCTTCCCTCCTTCTTCCTTTCTGTTAACTTTCTTTCCTTCTTTCCTTCTTTCTTTCTCTGTTTAACCAAGGCGTTCCATTACGTTTACAAGTCCATTCATTGAAGACCCGGCAAACCCAACGTCATGTAGAGAAAAAAATGGATTTACAGGGGTAAACATACTTAGCTCACCTGAGCTTTGCTCAAGATGAGCTATAGTGATCACTTTTCGTCCGTCGTCCGTCCGTCCGTCCGTGTGTCCGTCTGTTAACATTTTCAAACGACTTCTCCTCTGAAGCCCCTGAACCAATTTTGCTCAAATTTCATATGGAGCCTTCTTAGGTTGGGGGAACGAAAGATTGCTAAAATGGTTACGGTCCGTTGACCAAGATGGCCGTCATGCCCATATATAATAAAAACCTTTAAAAATCTTCTTCTCCAGAACCGAGAATGCCTTGGGGCTGAATCTTTGCATAAATCATCGGGGACGTAGGGTCTATCAAAATTGCTAAAATAATGGTCGTACATTGACATTTGACTTTTTTACGGCAAGGTCAAGTTTGCTTCCCTATGCATTTGTATGGGAAAAAACATTTAAAAATCTTCTTCTCCAAAACCGAGGATTCCTTGTGGCTGAATCTTTGCATATATCATTGGGAACAGGAGGTCTACCAAAATTGCTAAAATAATGGTCGTACATTGACATTTGACCTTTTTA
Source organism: Anodontia alba (assembly GCA_964016985.1). NCBI lineage: Eukaryota > Metazoa > Mollusca > Bivalvia > Lucinida > Lucinidae > Anodontia > Anodontia alba. The sequence continues at coordinate 50,370,681 of OZ024836.1, forward strand.
CGGTAAGGTCAAGTTTGCTTCCTTATGCATTTGTATGGGAAAAATGTTGAGAATTTCAAATGACTTCTCCACTGGGGCCTCTAGGCCAATGTTGTTCAAATTTCATATGAAGCCTCCCTGGGGCAGGGAAATGAAAGATTGCAAAAATGGTTGCCGTCCATTGACCAAGATGGCCGCCATGCCCATATATGGTAAAAACCTTTAAAAATCTTCTTCAGCTGAACCGAGGATGCCTTGTGGCTGAATCTTTGCATAAATCATTGGGGACGGGCGATCTACCAAAATTGCTAAAATAATGGTCATACATTGACATTTGACCTTTTTACAGCGAGGTCAAGTTTGCTTCTGTATGCATTTGTATGGGCCCCATGCGTTTATATGGAAAAAATGTTGATAATTTTAAATGACTTCTCCTGTGAAGCCTCTGGGCCAGTTTTGCTCAAATCCTTGGGCAGGAGAATGAAAGATTGCTAAAATGGGCATGGTCCATTGATCAAAATGGCTGCCTTGCCCATATATGGTAATAACCTTGAAAAATCTTCCTTCTCCAGAACCAAATAAGCCCTGGGCCCTAATCTTTGCACAAATTATGGGGACAGGAGATCTACCAAAATTGCTAAAATGATGGTTCTATGTTGACATTGACGTTTTTACTTCCAAAGTGAAATTTGCTTCCCCATGCATTTGTATGGGCCATATTCTTTTATATTGGAAGTATCGAAGTGACTTGTAGATCAACAGTAGCTAAAATCGTTCTGAGATTGAAACTTTAAGATGGCCGTCATCTTGTTTGTGTTTATTATATTTCCCTACCACTGTGCTGTTTACATGTATAAAATCATGATTCTTCGGAAACCACTTAGCGAATTTCCACCAAATTTCACATTGATCCTACTGTTGAAATGTGATTGATAGTTTATTCAAATGATCACGGTCCATTGACTGTCAGGCCCATATATTCTTCTTCATTACTAAGAACTGCTCAAATGATGATCTTTTCATTACTTGAGATAATAGGATTGGAAAAATGTTGCATAACATCTGCATATCTGCAGTAGCTATGTCACTCCGGTGAGCGAGTCGTGACCCGTGGGCCTCTTGTTTTATTTATTTTCTCCTCTAAAACATAGTTTGTGGGCACTCGTAATAAACCGCCTCCTTGAGTACCCGCAATCTATGTTTGTTATAAATTTGGGATAATAAATTGGGGTAATCTTAGAAACGCTTTGACAATGAGGCAGTTCTAAAGGTTAACCGTAATTACGTTTTGAGCAGACATAATATTTTGCATCGGCATGTTAACGTTATGCTGACTGCATGATATTGAATGCGTACATACGTTTTGATTGGATATCACACAAAGATGATGCACAGGAAGAGCCACAATCATAAACTGGGCCATAACCTTCTAATGGCACTAAGCGGAAAAGTAAGCTACGAAGATGTCCAAACACCCTGATTGGAAAACATGGTTGAAAACGACAGAATACACTGATTTGTCTTCCATTTCACAAATGTGGACAGGTCGGCAACTCTATCTCAGTCGTTTTTAACAAAACAAAAAATGCAGGAGAATGGATATATGTCCAAAGGAAACATCTAATCTAATCCTTTTATTGTATTTTCAAATGCGAAAGAGGTTAACAAAAGTATGATTTACTGCTATAAGAAAAACTAATTACAAGTACATGTCACAATGGTAAATATTCTCACTGTCCCGATTCCTACTTTGCGCAGGAGTAATTCCGAAATCGTCTTGCGCAAAGTAAGAATTCCTACTACGGCCGACAAAGTGAGAATTCTTACTTTGCGCAAGACAATTCCGGAATTGTACCGATTCTTACTTTGCGCAGAACATATATATATTTCAATGCCATCTGCTGAAAATTTTACCCTGAGTGCTAAGCGTTAGCAATTGATCTACTCTCCTTACTATGTCTTTTTAATTTGGGTTTTACGGCCCTTTCAAGAATATTTCACTTATATCGCGACGATCGTTCATCAAAGGTGGGCGAAAACCGGAGAGCCTGAGGAAAAACCACCTGACCATCCGTAAGCAGAACTTGGCTTTCCCACATGTGACCCGAGCGAGGCTCGAGCCACAGCGGTGAGAAACCTAATGGATTAAGAGTCAGCTCTCTTATCCACTAGGCCACGGGGGTCCACCATACATCTTTCGAAAACGAGGTTTTATATGCATTACCATGCTATGAATCATCCTCCTGCAAATACTTTTTAAGTCCTAATAAGTAGTACTTTAGTCAAAAATTTGCTGAATCATCCTCCTGCAAATACTTTTTAAGTCCTGCAAAGATTTTGACAAATAAATTTTTGTTTAGATTTTAGATTACCTCACTTGTCTACTAGAACTTACTTTTGTACATTATTTGTCATCAGCAAAGCCTGCCGTCCATAAACAAACACACGTTCTGCGTGCACATCGCCGACACAAAAACTGTGCAATAGCGCTTCGAAACCTCATGCCTTATTCATGCCTTTCCATACAATGATAACCATATCTAAATGAGGCTTCTTAAAATGAAAGGGAAAATGTAATAGAATCACATTCAGGGCGGGATAATAAAAAAAAAATAGGTAAACGATATGATTACCCCATTTTCTAAAGGAATCAAGAGGAAGTCTGAAAACTACTTGAACAAGTTATTCAATTTTAACAATTACTTTCAACTCTTCTTTGCACACTCTAATTGTTACAGCTTTTTGAATAGATGCTCTCAAGTGTGTTTGTGTGCGAGAATACTGGATAAAAGCTATAGATGAAAGTACGTAAATCTAAATACTTTTTGAAGTATATTGAGGTGCTTGATCTTGTATGTGATTAATACATTCAGATACTTCATATACCAAAACTAAGACAACTTATAGTGTTGATTAATTGGTATTGGACTGTGTAGCTAAAGTTTTACCATCAGAAGTGTGTTTGTCTGCGAGAATACTGGCCCACTGCAGATCAAGAAGACACCGTTTTAATCCGGCGTTACCTTAATTTTTGTCGATTGTGCCTCAGTCTTTGTTTCGTCGGTAAAAAAATCTTAGCAATGGCCAGATTATGATACAAGGTCAATTTCAAATGCATTTTCATCCACCAGCTGGTCATGAAATTTAAGAAAATGAAAAAAGTACGAACTCTTCCGGTAAGAATGCTTTTGTATCTATGGCCGAACCTGCACAACCATTTTCTCTTTGAGTGTTTGACAACTTCGGCAAAGTATATGTATCAATTGAAGATTTGGCAGTTAGAAGAATGTATGTAGATCCGGATAGGCTACTTTTCATGTTAGATGAAACTATCCTAATATTTTAGATAAATGTTTTTGTCTACCCACCGTCAAACACGGTTCTTAAAATGGCGGCGAATCCTACGAAAAATACCGTAATCCGGCGTTATTTATCTGAAAACCTTCAGTTTTTGTTGGTGAATTTTTTTCCAATATATTTGAATAGGCGTGTTTTCGTAATGAAGTCAATTTTCAGCAGAAACTTAGAACTGTACGCAGAAACTCCTCAGTTTATGATGTCAAATACCAGAAAAAAAATGCACATTTGAGCCATCCAGAATAGTTAGCAACAATGAACATAACTTTTGAACCGGTAGAAAAACTTTGATAACTTTTCGCTCAAAGACTGACACCACATTACGAAAACATGCCTATCGAAATATACTGAAAATTTTAACCAAAATGTGAAAATTTTCAGATTTTTTGTCTGATATATTTCGTATTTCTGCTCAAAATATAGATTGTGGGTACTCGTTAGAACCCGAGGCGGTTCTAACGAGTACCCACAATCTATGTTTTGTGCAGAAATAAGAAAAATAATATATACGCCTATAAACCACAGTTTTACTATATACAAGTGGGGTTTGTGGTCAAAATTATATAGGCATGTTTTCGTAATGAAAAAGACCCAAATGCAAAACTCTGTATGCTAACTCCTACCTTCGGCAGGCGGGCGCATAAAAACTCTAAACTTAAAAGTTGAACTTACCTCCTAACCAGATGACACCGATAATTATAATCCATAGGCGTCTTTTACAGAATATGATCATATTAGTTAAAGTCCGTTTGCTTAGATGCATTTCTAACTGATTCACTACCCGAATGGTAGCAAGCTGGTCTTCAGTCAGTTATTTTCACTTTTGTCAACAGACCCTAAGATTACAATGAAAACCAAGTAACGTGAAGTTACGCCTCAGTATGTTGCATGCAAAGTAAAATCTGACATCATTGCTTATATGCAGTGAGATTTTCGATCATGCTCTTCATGTTGTACCCATAAATTCCATGTATATATGATGCGACCTTATACCTTATGCGAGGAATAAAGATCTAGATCAGCCGGTGTATTCGCGCAGTCTGATCAGAGTTTTTGTTACCTGTTTTACAGAATGAATAATACTGTTAGTTGATTTGGTGATAAATGACCACATCAACACAATTCAGGTCATGCCGAGCCGGTCAGTTTACCTAAGCGCACTTTTCCTGGCTGGGCAGGCTTAGTCCTCTAAGCGGTCCTCTAAGCAGTTAACCAGTATTTGTGCACGTTCTCTGACCAGTAACTGACAACTGCCCTTTTCGAATCACCGGAAGGGAGAGAATGGCTGAGGATAATATTACATGATCAATTTCCACGGAAGAATGTTGCCGGAACCGGTGGGGATCGAACCTTGATCTCCTGATCACCTGTCCGAAGCGCATGCGACTGAGCCATCGAGGCCCAGTGCATACTGAGGCTGCAGAATATATCGACGTACAGAGAGGGTCCTGCTAAGACAGCAGTGATGCGCATGCTGCTTTGGGTCTTCGTTGTTCCCATATAAGCCTCGCCAAGCGAAAATGTGCCTTCGAGCCATGCGCGGACAACGAATGCCCGGATGAGACTGTGCGCATGCGCGGGATAATGTAAATCCGCACATTTCGCGCATGCTTGAAGGCGTAAGTGTGGCGTAAGCGTGGCGTATAGTGCGCTGCTGCGTTTCATTCTTACCTGCGACGTTGCTGTTGCGTACAAGCGGCGTTTATAGTTGAAGAATATAAAACGCGTGTGTATATGACGATTCTGCCATTCATTCCAGAGCTTTCATAGAGACAACATGCCAGGGAAGAGGAAGAGAGGGAAGAATGTTGGCGGGAATGCCAAAGCACAGCCTGATCCCAAAGTCCAGCCTACACGGGATTCTCTCGCAACATCTGAGAGCTCCAAGGTCCACCCTACGCGGGAATCTCCAGCTCCATCTGAGAGATCCTCTTCCCCGTCCCCAGAACGCGAAGACGGGGACAAAACGTCCGCGAAACAAGGACGCGAGGCATAGGAGCATGCCAATCTCACGGACGCACAGGAAGAAGAGATGTTCGTGTTCGCATGGCGTAGAAAGCGTTCGAGCTACGGCACCGCTGCGTTCCTTTCGTTTGTACAGCGTACACGTGACGTATTTGTGACGTTCCAAACCTGTCACGTATGTGCTACGTTTTTAATTTGCATGCCAATTAAAATCGTCGCAGCCTCGCGTACAAGTTCGTGCTACGTATCAAGGAGTATTAGCTACGTAAGCTGGCGTTGCCGTGGCGTACCTTTCGTATGGCCACGTATGTTGATACGCCGTGCATACGCAAGCCTCTTACGCCAATGTGTGACAGTGGTACTAAATACGAACAAATCCATTTGGGTACCCGGTGTGGTGTCTAAAAAGCGATGGTTGAATGACGAATTGCGAAGAGCCTGGATCCACACTGTTTCGGCTTGTCTGTCCGAATTCTAAGGGTAAATATGGTATAAATATTTAAATTCCTTCATACAGTGTTCCTTTTTTGTTATACTATATCCTGTTTGTATTATTGTTACTTAGTTCTGTTTGCACTATTGTATTTAACACGGTATTCCAAACCAAAAACTGACACCCGTAATATAACTATTCCTTCAACACACCTTGAGTTTCAAAATGACTTGTTCATAATTGCTTTCACTAATTTAAATTAGATTGTCCAATTGTTGCCAAAGGCATTCATTATAAATAAAGAGAAATTAGCGTTTATGAATAACTTGTATATCGAACCTTTTTTAAATGTGTTCCCATTAAAAGTCCGATATATTAATCTCTAAAATTAACAAAACACAATAGTTGCTTTTTTCGCGTGTTACTTGTTATATTCACAATACTTTTTATAAAGAATATAATCATACTGTTCCAACAAATTGCATTATGTACTATAGAATTCGTCCCCTTATTTTCAACAATATCACATTTTTGATGAATTATTTTCTTTATCAGTTATCGACATCTTAATTGTGGCCAAGGGGACCTCCGGCGGGGCGCTTCTAAATTGGCCGTGTCATGCGAAAAGTGTCTTCGGGCATATGGCGGACAACGAAGGCCCAGATCAGCCTGCGCATCCGTGAAGTCCGACCAAGGCCTGCGCGGTCCGCTAAAAGACTCATTCGATAGTACAATATGTATTAATGGAGAGCAAAGACCCGGATGATACTTTGCGCTGGATGATTTGAATCTGCGCGTTTTGCGTATGTTCGAGAACATTTTTTCACTTGACGCGGCCAAAATAGACTGTAAGACATGGTACCATCTTTTATAAACGGAATATACGCAGCGATATTAAACCACGTCCGGAGTTGTGCAATTTGCGCACATGCATGTTTGAACAGCGTAGATCCCGATGAATCTGCACTTTTACAGTTCACATGTATGATAAGATAGCGGTTAACTGGACTCGTAAAATGGTGTCATACCGTGTGAAAATCAACCACCGACCATAAATAAGAAAATCACTTATCACACAAGTTTGCGCATCCTGCCTTTTCATTTTCATAAATCATATAAAACACCGTATTAATCCTAAGTATTGTGCTACCTGACCTTCTTACCATACTGATCCTAAAATTTTGATGAAGTCAATTTCATTACCCGTTCATGTGTCTCAAAAACAGCTTTTTTGAGTGGCAAACATTGTAGACCCTGATCACACGCCGCGTTATGCGGCGTCTGATCAGGGTCTACAATGTTTGCCTAGGTCTACCTGTCCTAATACGTTACGGTAAATATAGCGAAACGCAAATATCCTGGAATGACAGCGTGGGCCCACGGGCGGTCGGGTTTTCGCATTGGTTCTGATCAGACTTTTTTCACTCGCGCGGAAAAATTCTCAAAGTCAATATTTCAAAAACAGATTAATAATGGTTTCAAACTGAAGCACCCGAACGCTTAGCACGCTGGGTCAAATTTTCAGCAGACGACATATTTAGATATATTTTTCTTATTTTACCCAGAAAACAGTCTCCATTGGAGACAATTTGCATGAAATATCAAATCCTGTTTGCCGAGAAAAATAAGAAAAATACCATTGATTTATCGTCTGCTGAATTATCCCAGAGAATGGTAAAGCTGAACCAGTCATGGGAAAATCGACATTATCTTAGGAGACAAAAGCGTAGACCCTGACCGACTGCATATCCATGTAATTGTGTCATCCTCTTTAAACATTGTTTAAATAAATAAATAAATAAATAAAATAAAATCTGCTCATGGTCTTCACTGCTTGTGATGTTTGGCCCTGCATTCTGCAAAGTCAATGTACTGTCTCCATAACTATCGATACTCTCTAGACTGAATGGGATCACAGGCTGGCCCGGGTCTAACATCAGTGGGGGGTGGGGGTGATTTCTTAGGGGTTCGATATTATCAAATACCGTACTTACTGTAATTATTCAGAAAGACAGCGCCGAGCAAGCCGTGCAGACCCAGATCAGACGCACAGAACGCGGCGTCTGATCAGGGTCTACACTGTTTGCCAATCAACACATTCACAGGTAGTAGAATTGACTTGTTGAAGAGAGGTGCATAATCGGACTAAGTAACGAGAAAGGGGTGCGAACAATTAGGGTATATATAGGTATTCCAAATTCGTCAAATTTATCCAAAATTCCACATGAAAATGAAAGTTTGAGTCAAAGGGAGGTTCGACTTAGTCCCCCTTCCCACTCCCCTCTGAATCCGCCCCGATTGTTTGCAGGTCTTGCTGTACCCCGGCATAGTTTGGTTTTACCTTGATTTTACCATCTTTTTTCGATATTTTCAAGATTTGAAGACAGTTGGCTTAGTACTTATATCCTTTCAATAGAATATTTGGGAGCTGCTCTTAAAAGAAAGAACTGACTTCCGAATGGAGCAAATTCTTGCCCCAAGAGTAGTCTCTGGCGAGAAAGGATGTGAATCTGTTCATGTGACGATGTATTCGTTCCATTTTGATAGTTACTGACGACATTTTATAACGCTTTTTTTTTTTTTTACTTTTCACAGAAAATCAATAAGACCGTCTCCTATTGTATTATGTTGATTTAGCCAATAGAGAGCTAAAGGTCTTGTATGTTATTATAACCAATTATATTTACCTATGCCATCAGGATAAATACGTATATTCTTATTTTCCTGTGTACAAAAGAAACACGTGTTAAATTTTAAATTGGACTATTATTGTCAAAAGTAAAACTGTTATACTAGTCAAAGAAATGAAGGAATACCCATAAATTAATAGAATAGGATAGATTGTATTTGAGTCGCAGATTAAGAAAACGAACCTTCTGACATGTGCGCCCAACGAAGACTCACTGAATCAGCGATTTCTAGTAATTTCCAGAAATTTTAAAAGTCTTAGGCACACAGTTCGGTAATTAGGTCGAATACAGGAATTTCTGTAACATACGGTTCTGAATCAGACTAAACACGACTGCATATCTCCACACGCGCGACACCATGTTGTGAAAAGAAAATCGTAAGGAGATATATTCTGGTGGTGGTAGCGGAGAGTCAGTTTAGTATCTCGAAAACACGCCTATATAATTTTGACCCCCTTAAACCCCACTTTTATAAAGTAAAACTGGGGTTTACAAGGGTATACATTATTTTTCATATTTTGCTAAAAACAAAGATTGTGGGTATTCGTTAGAACCGCCTCGCCGAGGCGGTTCTAACGAGTACCCAAATCTATGGTTTGAGCAGAAATATGAAAAATATCAGATTTTTTTATCTGTTTTTTTTTTTTTTTTTTTTTTTTCTTTTTTGAACCTAAATTTTCTATATATTTGAATAGGTGTGTTTTCGTATTGGATAGCGTTGAAGGTGTGTGTCAGTTGTAATAAGGCTGACATTTTGGCACGATCGCCGATATTCAAAATTGGACGATGTAATTCAACTTTTTATTTAGCCATGCATATGTCGGAATTGTAGTCCTTTAAGCGAATACGGAACAAAAATCGTTTTTCTCCCGATGCAAGGGTGGTCCGATTTTGCTGTTTTGGTGACAGACAGGCATGTACACATGCAGTTCTTGGAGAGAGAACAAATCCTTGGTTAAATACATCACGGTTTCAGTGAAGGTTTAACATATTACTGTGTAGTTCAAAAGAAAATATATCCCATTCTTTTGCCATTGCAAGTATCTAGGCATTTTACTGACGGCTGTTACGTAAGGAGAACAACGGCGATTAAAGGAATATGTAGTGATTGAGAAGACCATGATTTTTCAATATCGTTTTTCATACTACCGGTTGCGTTTTATGTCTGATTTTTGATTCAGGTGCGGAAAATGTGTTCCAGAAGCCTATTTTTTTTTCAATCTTAGTGTGATAATTACCCTTTTTCTTTCTTTTTTGTTGAAAAACCACGGTCTTCTCAATCACCACATATCATTTTACTCGCCACCGCTCTCCTTATGACTCAGTCGTCAATAAAATACCTAGTTTCTGTGCAATGGTAGTCTGGCCCCGGACCCTTTCTTTATTTTACTTTTCTTTCTTTTTCTTCTTCTTCTATTTTTTTTTTTTTTTTTTTTTTTTTTTTGAGGGGACACAACACTTATATAGCTTGTAGAATTTTTGTTTACTTCAGTCCCTTGGCTAGTTTTTGTTCAGTCATAGGTAACTTGAAGTTGGATAAAAGAGGATCATGATAAAAAAAAATAATGTAGAGAAAGAGAAAAATAGATATAAAACAAAAACGACTGAAGCCGGTCTAGTGCAATGGCATAAGAAGCAATATATTTTCGTTTGAACAACACAGTAACACATGTTAAACCTTCACTGAAACGGTGATGATTTTGGCCAGAGATTTGTAATCTCTCCAAGAACTGGAGTTTTACATGCCTGTCTGTCACCAAAATGGCAAAATCGTACCACTTTTGCACTGGGAGAAAAAAATATTTTTGTTCCGCATATTCGCTCAAAGTACTACAACGCCGGTTTCATTATATGGAAGACTAAACAAGCGGTTGAATTACATCGCCCGACTTTGGATATCGTCGATTGTGCCAAAATATCAGCCTTTTTTCAACTGACACCCACCTTCAACGCTACCTTAACTGACTCTCCACCACAACCTCCGGAAGACCGCCTTACGATTTTCTTTTCCCAACACGGTGTTGCGCGTGTGGAGATAAGCAGCCGTGTACTTAGCGGCCCAAAATTGGTCCGACATCTCAATGATTTCTCAAAACTTCGAAAAGGTCGTTTCTGTGTTAATGTTCAGGAAATCATTGTGCTCTCGTTTTATGTTCTAACATGCACTTTTCGCCAACCCTTGATGGGGATCTGTAGAGATCCTGGAGCGACCTTGGCGCTAATTTAGCGCTCATTGAAAGAACAGAGAAAAATCAATGGATACTAAGTCCTCCTGCAGCGACAACTGAGTGTTTGCTGAGGGCGCGTTTTGCGACACCGAGAGATCTCTTGGAGAGGGGGTCTAAGGAGATCTCTGAGGTATTAAGTGGGACCAGTAGAGATCACTGAGAGACTGGGACAGATCGCTGAGGGATCATTGAGAGTTTCTTGTGCGACAATGGCGATTGCTAGGATTTTAGGAGTCTGGGAGCCTCTGTGTGTATATTTATGAGGTTTATGATAATCTCATATCATCCTCTGACAAGCTGTTGAAAGGAATCAAAGATAAACAATCAAGCACTGATGCATGGTCACCTACCTTTACAGAATCAGATGGTCACTGCTCGCGTCCAGAGGAGACTAAGATGTAGACCTGATGGGTCCGCTCCTAGCTGAGAGATGACAGAAGACTACAGTTTGGTGACAACAGCCAACTGATTCAAAAACTGAGGTTGTAAGACTTAAGTTAATTGCGCATAGATATGGCATGTCAAACGTTGCATGATTCGATATTTTTATATTTCTATTCGATCTTCTTACATTTGTATTGTATATTTGTGTATTTGTATTCAATCTCTTATCATTTCTATTGTATATTTTTTGTTTTAATTCTATAATCTATCATTTGTATTCAATATCTGTTTATTTCTATTGTATATTTTTGCTTTAATGCTATAATCTATCTTTGGTATTCAATACCTATTCATTTCTATTGTATAATTTTGTTTTCATTATATATTTAATCATTTCTATTTAATAATTAACCCTTGTCCTGCTGAATTAATTAAGATGCCACGTCCACTTCTAATTTTCAGCCAGTCAGATTACTTGATCCAGGTTGTTGATACAAATTCAAACACTGAATGGCAAACAGTGCAGCTCCAGATCAGTTGGCTTCTTCAGAAGCCAACTGATCTGGATCTACACTGTTTGCAAAGGCAGGGCATATCCGGGTTCAGCAGGACAAAGGTTAATGGTTTGTATGCTGTTATGTTTCATTACTATTTATTGACTTCCATGTATATTGCATATTTTTTTCTTTTATATTCTGCATTGCTATCTAGAATGATCCTTGGTAGGTACTAACTGAGTTGTTCAAAGATTTGGAATCCAAGCAGAAATCCTGTTGATGTGGAAACAAACAGGTGAAAATTAGCAAAAACTAGCAAAAACCTTTAAAACTCTTCTTGTCTGATACCAGAAGGCCCAGGTCTTTGATATTTGGTGTGTAGCTTCATCTAATGGACCATTACCAAAGTTGTTCAAATTATAGCCCTGGGGTCAAAATTGGCCCCGCCCTAGGGGTCACATGTTTTACATTGACCTTTATAAGAAAAAACCTTCGAAAATCTTCTTATCTGAAACCAGAAGGCCCAGGTCTTTGATATTTGGTGTGTAGCTTCACCTAATGGACCATTACCAAAGTTGTTCAAATTCTAGCCATTGGGTCAAAATTGGCCCCGCCCTAAGGGTCAAATATTTTACATTGACCTTTATAGTAAAAATAAAAAACCTACAAAAATCTTCTTGTCTGAAACCAGAAGGCCCAGGTCTTTGATATTTGGTATGTAGCTTCACCTAATAGACCATTACCAAAATTGTTCAAATAATAGGCCTTGGGTCAAAATTGGCCCCGCCCTAGGGGTCAAATGTTTTACATAGACCCTTATAGGGAAAAACCTTTAAAAAGCTTCTTGTCTGAAACCAGAATGCCCAGGTCTTTGATAATTGATATGTAGCTTCATCTAGTAGACCTCTACCAGGATTGTTCAACTTGTAGCCCGTGAGCTAAAAATGGCCCCGCCCAGGGGCCAACATGTTTTACACAGACTAACATAGGGAAAACCTTTAAAAAGCTTCTTGTCTGAAACAGAAAGCCAAGGTCTTTGATATTTGATATGTAGCTTCATCTAGTGGACTTCTACCAAGATTGTTTAGATTATAGCTCTGGGGCAAAAATGGCCCCGTCCCGGGGTCCACTTGTTTTACATAGCTTTATATAGGGAAACCCTTTAAAATCTTCTTGTTTGAAACCATAAGGCCCAAGCCTTTGATATTTGGTACACAGCTTTGTCTAGTGGATTTCTGCCAAGATTGTTTAAATTTTTAGCCCTGGGACCAAAAATGGTCCCACTTAGGGTCCCATAGCTTGCTTCTGTCAAGCACCAGCTCCCCCACCCCATCCCAATTCCCTAGGCCTATAATACTGTACAAGCCAAGATGCTTTTATCTGTGCCAAGCACAATCATATTCCTTCCAAGGCCTGTATAACACAGTTCTTAAACCTCCAGCCTGTCATCTGAAAACATCCATTTTCAACAAATTTTAAACATACATAGTCCTGTAAAGAGAAACCATGGTCTTTTAGAATATACTAGAGACAGTTACACTCAGGAGAGCGAATAAGGGCCCTGTGATCCCTCTTGTTATAATTTTTTAACCGTCTGGTGTGTAGGTAGTGGTATACAGGTTCCGGTAAATATACATACCCGATTTTTCTCATCCAATGAAATACCATGCAACAATGTAAATAAACATATCCCAGAGTGCAATTATACAATACAAACGTAAGAATTTTATTGAATTCCAACGAATGCTAATGCGACAATATATACAATAGAATTCAATGAGTTTAGGATATAAATGAAGTTATTTACAAATATAAACGGAAAACATCAAATAGAAAACAATAGTTATTAAATACAAATCTAGAAATAAAGAATAGAAATGAGAAATATGTAATAGAAATGAAACAATGTATAACAGAAATCCAATAAGATTGCAAGAAAATACGAAAATATCAAATATAAATCACTAAGTATAGAATGTAAATATCGAAGTATAGAATACAAACGAAGGCATATGCAACAGAAAAGAAATAATATAGAATAGAAATGAACAAAAATTTAATACAAATATGAAAATATTGAATGCAAATCACTATTATACAATAAAAATATAGCAAAATAGAGTATAAATGAAAAATATGCAATATAAATGGGAGCCATTGAATAGTAATGAAACATAACAGCATACAAACCATTAATGATTAAATAGAAATGATTAAATATAGAATAAAAACAAACTTTTGCAATATAAATGAATAGATATTGAAAACAAAAGATAGGTTATAGAATTAAAACAAAAAAATAAACAAGAGAAATAAACATATATTGAATACAAATGATAAATTATAGAATTTAAATTTTAAAATTAAAACAAAAAATATACAACATGAATGATCAGAGATTGAATACAAATTCACAAAATACAATATAAATGAAAGAAGATCGAACAAAAATATAAAATTTGACATGACATATTCTGCGATCTCCACCGCATTATTTCAATGAACTTTGTTGGTCTTTCATCGGACGCTCAAATATCTCTCAACAAGGGTGTATTAATGATTACCACAACATGTTTTATATATGAAATGCATTGTGAGAAAATGTACCGTCCAATATGTGTGCTAGCAAATCAGCGCTGTGTGATCAAAGTCTCTGCTATCTTTCTGAAGGTGAATCGTATCTTTTGCTGTCCATAGAGCACTGTTGAACCGTAAATTTCTCATTTCGTAAATTTCACACCCAAAAGAAGAATTGGTACCAATATGTCACATTTGCCAAATGTGAAATTTACGTATGGTCAATTTCGATAAATTTTGGGGTATAAAATTTGTGCTCAAATTTATCATGTTGATAATTTCCGACGTGTGAAGAATTGGTAAGTATTCGTCACACCTGTGAAGAACTGGTGCGACTTTTTCTCGGATGTGAAGAATTGGTACCAATTCCTCACACGTGAAGAATTCGTTGATAATTTCTGACGTGTAAAGAATTGGTAAGTATTCGTGACAACTGTGACCTAGAAGGTCCCTAAGCATCACAAAAAATATTAAATTTTCAATAAATCAAGCATCTAGAAGTATTTTTATGAAGTTTCATGAATGTTCCTTCATAAGTTTTAGTGCTTTTCTTCATATTTTTGGTGTGACAGAGCGGATACGATTTTGTGACACTGAGAAGACCCAGGTAAAAATGACATGGTTCCCAGGGACATGGTTCATATATACAACAAAGGGAGACCCCTCAAAAGGTTTATCAAACTTTGAAAAAAAAAGCCGGTCGCGGTAGCGAGGCCGTCTACAATTACATGTACTTGTTACCGGGAGTCCCTAGATCGACCCGTCCGGCACATTCTTTCGTGAAAATTTGGTCATGAAAATATTGCTACGACCAATCATCCTCTTCCGCTGATTCCAGTAGAGCAGTTGTCAGCTGATGGAGAAAGAATTTTCACTAAATACTGGTTAACTGCCTCCGGAAGGCTTGTCCAGGAACAGTGTGGTTAGGTCAACTGACCGTCAATAACCTTAGCTGTTGATCGTAGACGTCAAACACTAAATCAAACAAACAAACAAAGCCAAAAAAAAAAAATAAATAAATAAATAAATAAAAATAAAAAAAATAAAAAATAAAAAAATAATAAATGCGCAGAATACCTCCGTAACCACTCAGGAGAATCAGCGCATTTGTTTTCGTTGCTCTGATTGAAGAATATACCAAGTTTCTAAATCAGAAGTTAAAAATAATTATATGGAAGGCCCAGGGAGTGTCACAATAAAACAACGCAGCCTATCCAAAGCACCAAGAGGAAGAGGAAACCCCTCCGAATAGAACATAATTACAAATAAACATTAGCAGAAAAATTAGCTCTTGCTAAGACTTGCTTTTATAGTTACACAGACTGGTGGGCCTAGTCGGAAACACCGTGGAAAGGTTTTCTCGCGACGGCTCATCTTAAGCATGCTACCTCTTGTCCCAGAAGTTCCAACAGTAAAACATTGGAATTTCCTTCCACGTTTATAAAATTATGGTATGCGTGTGAAGAATTGGAATCGAATGCAAAATGCAGCAGCTTTGGGGAGGGTATTTTATCGATGTGAGGAATATGCATGATTGCTACATGAAATTTGACTACGTGCGTATTTCTCTCACACGTGAGAAATATTGGTATGAACTTTGTGACGTATTGGTACCAATTCTTCACGGCGTGAAATTTACGAAGTGTGAAATTTACGGTTCAACAGAGCACTTAGCAAAGAGTCTGATCAGATGACCGTATTGTTGCAGGCTGGCCTGGGTCTTCTCAGAAAATTCCTACCACCGGGATGGATAAAGTTGGCGTTCACTAAGAGATCTTTGAGAGCTCGACGAGATCGCTGAGCGCTCCTTGAGAATTCGCTGTCATCATGAATACATTTCAATATAATTTTGACCCCCTTAAACCCCACTTTTATATAGTAAAACTTGGGTTTACAGGAGTATGCATTATTTTCCTTATTTTGGCTCGAAAACATAGATTGTGTGTACTCGTTAGAACCGGTGTAAAGTGGGTTTAGCCCATTTAAATTCATTTCAGACTGACTATATACTCCGCCAGACTTTATAATGGAAGAGTCGAATCTCAATTTTACGTTTGTCAGGCTCTCTCTCTCTCTCTCTCTCTCTCTCTCTCTCTCTCTCTCTCTCTCTCTCTATATATATATATATATATATATATATATAGAGACAATTGGCTAAACTATTTACAAACAGTGGAGATCGTGATCAGACGGCGTCTGATCTGGGGGCTGCACTGTTTGCCAATTACCCTTTTAGGGGTCTCCAGACTAATATGGGTTAATGTTTCCGGTACGGTTTGATAGATCTTCTATATTAAGATGCAAGTAGGGAGAATTTTCGATTATTGCACACTGTCCAGAATGTGGATGGCGACTAGATCTTAAATATGAAGATTCCAGTTTATTACAAACAAAAACAGTATAGCCGATTTCACTCTGACTTTTAACGGAGACTCCCGAAAATGTACGATCGCTTTCCGAACAGAAAGTTCACCGACTAATCAAAGTCGGAATAAAAGCAAAATGGCCGCGCCCTGTATTTGAGAGTACTCTTGCGGAAGTGATGTGTGTTTTCAGCGATAATGCCTACCTCCTGCCGTGTAAAGGTTTGTAAAAGCTCTCAAATTAAAGGATTAACATATGTTTTATATGCCTTGGAAAGATGTTGACAGTAGCTCAGTTTTGCTGTTTCTTATTCCTTGATCGATTGGCCGATTTAGTCATATGACATAGCACCACGTGACTTGGATTACGTGTTAATGTCGGAAAAGTACGGAAACTGTTTGATAGCAGCTCTGCTTTATGGTATTATACTGTTAACGCCATAATCTAGAGTATCAAGAGCATATTTCCATCAGCAACTGGAGCCCGATCTTGTGTGCTCTTAATTGTTTCCACAGGCAACCTTTTACATTTTCATGTGTCTTATCTTTTCAGATACGATGTTTTGTTTGCCTGTAACAACAATGAGTCCATCAGCAGGATTGAGCACGAGTTGGAGAGAGAGAGAGAGAGAGAGAGAGAGAGAGAGAGAGAGAGAGAGAGAGAGTAATCTTTAAAACTTACCGTAACTTGCCATGACAAAGCTAACCAAGAGAGCTATCTTAGTTCTTGGTATTCTCATTTTCCCGCTTGTGAATGGCATATCTCCGACTGCCTAAATTAAAATACCCCTACTTGTACCCAGCGTAAAGAAATGGCCCCGCCGTCTTAGGGCAATGAAGACCCACGTACAGATCAGCCTGTGCGGTCCCTCTAGGGCCTTCCATCGTTACCCGCTTGAAGAATCAATGATTACTGTAAATAGAAAGTCCTAAAGTGCATGAGCAGATCGATCTGGGACTTCGCCTAAAGGTATCATTTGCGTTTAGAATAGACAACCCTCTTTATACCGACACTCGATACAACGACATAATTCGTTATAATGGCAATTTGACTGTCACAAAACCTTCGCTTAAGAGGTAACAATTAGTCACAAAAATTATTCAAGAATATTTACTTAATAATTTAAAGAAACTTATGTCTTGAATATTTGTTAGAATCGCCTAAGTAAGGCGATTCTAACAAATATCCAAAACATTTGTTCTATGGGGAAATAAGAACAAAACAAGACCTTTTTTACATGTCAATCTGCTCATTAAGTATTCTGTACAACAGCAAATTTATTTTGATGGCAACGATTTTGGGAACAAATACTGTCGTTGTAACGAGGGGTGTGGGGTGGGGAGGAATCAAATGCTGTTGTTGTAACGAGGGTTCACTGTACCTTATGATATATGCACCTTACACGGATGTGCTGTGAGTGTTCATATGTCACACATATACATAACAGACATAGTCAGACGTAACAGATTGTTACAGATGCGTACAAATGTACGCATACGTAAGTTGTACGCATACGTAACTCATGTCAGTGCTGACGTGTAACGTTTGCATACAGCTGTACGTTTATTAACGAGGACAATTTATTGTGAAGCTTTCGTATAACATGTACGAACCAGACATGCATGTTTTTATTTTTTATTTTTACACACGGTCCTTTTTTGGCATCTAAAATTGAAGCAGAAAATTTTAGTTTCATGTAATAGGTAACTTGTATTATTATAAAACTTATAGATGTTTGAGTTTGTTAGATGGATACCAAGCATTGTTAAATATGTATTAGGCACGTAAGCAAAGATATTGCAACCATTTCATATGCATGGTTTCACAGGTAGATTACGTCTATGTTGCAAATACCCTATAATTAAACTTCCATAGTTGCAAAAAAATCATCTTTGATGTGTGGTGTTATTCCTTTTGTCTGTATGTAAGGATACAGTCGGGCCTTCGTGTGAATCGCATTTGAAATATCTAAGCATCACGAAACATACCTATATAGTTTTGACCCCCTTTAACCACACTTTTATATAGTAAAACTGGGGTTTACAGGGGTATACATTATTTTTCTTATTTCTGCTCAAAAACATAGATTGTGGGTACTCGTTAGAACCGCCTCGGCGAGGCGGTTCTAACGAGTACCCACAATCTATGTTTTGAGCAGAAATATGAAAAATATCAGAATTTTTATCTGAAAATTTTCAGTTTTTTGAAAGTAAAATTTTCTGTATATTTGAACAGGCGTGTTTTTGTAATGGGATCAATGTCCGAGTGCCACTGTTCGTGTGACATGGCTCATATATAATGTTCGAAAACGCTTTTCGGAAATCCGAGATTTTAACCTGGGATAGAAATTCTTATCCTACCCAGGGTAAGATAAAAATCTAGAATTCTCGCATGTTTGATATGCACTGGTTGTAATGGGCTTCACGTATGTCCTCGTTTAGATTTACATAATTACACGCCACAGTAATGCCAATCACAATATGGCAGACGTCAGCAGTCGAAGTGACTGCATTTGTAAAAAAAAAAAAAGAAAAAAAAATAGTCTACGTTCAGGAATAAAAGGTGTGCAAGAAAAAAAAACTTTATCATGGGTGAGAGGGGAAGATAGAAGAATCCGTCCCTCGCGATCACTGGCATCACCCGGCAAGCCTCATGATGCCAGACAGTGATCCTCGAGACGGATTTTTTTTTCTATCTAACACTCGTACCAATGATAGATATTTATATTCTCTGGCTCGGCAACTTAAAGATAGTGGCCCATTACATATCCCTGCAGTCGCAAACTTAGACCCGAACGGCCCCTAATTTGACTCTGCGTAAACAATTTGACTGTTTCCATTTAGCACCATTTGTCATTGAAAGAATGACTCTTGATTAGACAATATGAACTAAGTCACTTTCTAAAATTATTGAGTGGCAACATTGTGCCGCCAATCTCTCTAATAGAGAGGACTTAAGATCAGATGCAGTTTCATTAGCGGTTGGGCAGAGGCTCGACAGCTAAAATTGCTTCAAGCAAAAAGCGGTGGGGCTGAAAAGCTGGCAAGTTTCTCTCTCTCTCTCTCTCTCTCTCTCTCTCTCTCTCTCTGAAAAGCTTAAATTTGTTGTAAAATGTTAGAGACCATTCTAGCCTATTTGAGATCACGGTTGCTTATAACATATTCTAAATATCAATTTTTGATACCTAGTTGTGCCTCAGATCTTAGACTCCGACTTTGATTGTATTTAAATGTAAATGGGATTTTAAATTATATACAGAAATGACGATTGCTTGAGATTTGCACATGTTTATCTATCCGAGTGACAAGCAGTCTGGAGCCTGAAGCTGTCTCCAATCAATTTGCCCAAGGTCATAGTATATAAATATTGCATTCCTGAGAGGACGATAGTAAAATGTCATCCTAAGGAATATGATTATCGACCGAGGCGAAGCCGACGTCGATAATCATATTCCGAAGGGAGACATTTTATCATACCAAACTTTTAGTGGGGAATTGAAAACAAACCATACGCGCACCATCTGCTGTGCATGTTATATTCTTATTTTTCACCTTCAGGCCTGTGGGGATTATGTATGGGAATTTCAAGTGAAGTCTAATAATGTAAAATGACTAACACATTAACAGGGAAAGTATAGCGTTCCTACCAGTTTACATGTATAATTTCTGTTCTGTATCAAAACACACAATCCAACGGCTCGTGTGTGTGTGGGGGAGGGAGGGGGGGGGGAGGGGGGAAGCGGGGCGTAACTTGGGGATAATTTTGTTACTGGTGTGCTAGTCAGTATTTCGAAACCTACCCCATTCATAGACCTGGCCTTTGAAAAAACTGACCCATTTATATACTAGATCATCTGAAATGTTGATCCATTCATATACTGCCTTTTGATTTTTTAAACCCATTTATTGCTGGTAGGGAGACAAATATTGCAGCCAATTCATAAAATACCAAGAAAACAAACAGCCTCAAAAATCTCTGCGTGAAAAATATGTGCATATACTGGGATGTCAGAAAAAGGTGGGCCTTTCATATACCAGTCAAGAAAACTCGGGTAAGTCATACACTTTTTTGTTGAAATAAAGGGGGCCAATCAGATCAGAGTCTTCGCTGTCCGCATGAAAAAAGCTTGGGTCCTTGGCTTTGAGCACACAGAGAACCCTTACCAGACTGGGTGGAGGCCCAGCCTGATCTGAGTCTTCGCTAGGCGCACATGCCATTTTGTTGTTTTATTTTTCATGCGCTATCTTAAATGATAATTAATGATAAAACAAAAAGAACGTCAATAAGCAGTACTTATTAGGTACCACGTGCAAGGTAAGGATTGAAACGCAACATAATAAAATTTAATTTTTTCTTCAGGTTGTACGATCATTTGTCAAGAATTACT
This sequence comes from Anodontia alba, assembly GCA_964016985.1. NCBI lineage: Eukaryota > Metazoa > Mollusca > Bivalvia > Lucinida > Lucinidae > Anodontia > Anodontia alba. The sequence continues at coordinate 50,391,542 of OZ024836.1, forward strand.
AAAACAATGGCCCAGTTAAAGAAGCTGTCATTTCGTCAACAATATTTTTTTTTCAGCATCATACTTCTCCATGGACACGTTGAATGTCTGTAATGAGACTGCACAGTGTCAGACTATGTCATCAAATACTTTGAGACAAGCTGATTTCACTATGCATGCACTGTATCAGATGTACTATCCCAGACAAAACCAAGTTCTCAAGAGTTACCAAAACGGCTTTCTCAAGAGATTCCATATATATATATATATATATATATATATATATATATATATATATATATATATATATATATATATATATATATATATATATATATATATATAAAGCTGTCGTCGTTTTGACGAAGTATCAAAGTATCAGATTGTTTGGACAAATCTGATTATCTGATTTCACCATGTCTGCATTATCTTACCACACAAACCCAGATGTCAAGAATTACCAAAAAAACAGGTTAAGTTAAAAACTGTCGTTTCGACAAATGATCTTTTCAGCATTATACTTCTTTGTATCAACAAATACTTTGCATCACGGAAACATGCCTATATAATTTGACCCCCTCAAACCCTACTTTTTATATAGTTAAACTTACAGGGGTATACATTATTTTCTTACTTCTGCTCTAAAACATAGATTGTGGGTACTCGTTAGAACCGCCTCGTCGAGGCGGTTCTAACGAGTACCCACAATCTATGTTTTGAGCAGAAATATGAAAAACATCAGCAGTTCTCATCTGAAAATTTTCAGTTTTTGGTGGTTAAATTTTCAGTATATTTGAATAGGCGTGTTTTCGTAATGGAGACAATTTGATTTCGCCATGTATGCATTATATCTTACCCTACAAAACCCAGATGTCAAGAATTACCAAAACAGGCTAAATTCAAAAAATATTGTCGTTTTGACGAAATGATTTTTCAGCATCATACTTCTTCATTCACGTGTACAATATGTCTGTAATGAGTCTGCAAAATATCAGACTGATCAACGAATATTTTGAGATAATTTGATTTAACCATGTATTCTCTATCTCTTACCATACAAAACCCAGTTGTCAAGAATTAAAAAAAAAAATGGCTAAGTTAAAAAATAAGTTGCTTTTTTGAGGAATTTTTTTTTTTTTTTTTTTTTTTGTTTTGTTTTTGTTTTCAGCGTCATACTTCTTCGTGCACATGTTCAATATGTCAGTAACGAGTCTCAAAGTACCAGATTTTGTTAACATATACTTTGAGAGCTGCTTTCACCATGCATGCACTATCTCTTACTATACAAAACCCAGTTCTCAAGAATTACCAAGAAATGGCTAAGTTAAAAAAAAAAAAAAAGCTGTCGTTTTGACGAAAACGATTTTTAGCATCATACTTTTTCATGCACATGTTCAATATATCTGTAAAGAGTATGCAAAGAAGCAAATTTCGTCAACAAATGAGACTACTAGTAGTTGATTCACCGCGCATGCACTATATAGATTCATGCCAAAGCATATTGTCAAGAATAATAAAGGGATATAACTCTATAGCAATTAAACCCTAGACCCTTATTTTTTTCTAACAGCAACATCTTATCAATATCGACCTTTAATAAAAAATATGACAAGATAACACATATTATTCAGCAAGTTAAGAAGCAGAAACTTAAACGTAACGGACGTAGACGGACTGACGGACAGTGGATATAATTCTGAAGGAATTAATCCGTAGGCTTTTATTTTTCACAAACATCAACATCTCATCAGCATCAATATTTATGCAAAATATGAAAAATGTTTCCTTAAATTATTTAGCAAGCTAGTCAGCAGAAAACAAAACAGACGGACGGAAGGACAACGTGAAAACAGTATACTCGCTGTGATAATTTTTTTTCTTCTGTTTAAAGGTGCAATTACATAAACCAATATCTAGAGCATTGAAAAATACTATGTAACGACAAAAAGAGTATAAAAAAATGCTCCAGTACCCACCTTTTATGAACACACATGTAAAAGAAAGATTATTTGGTTTCCTTTTAATAATTCCCACAAAGAATGTGCCTAGCTAGCGAAGCTACCACACTAAAAATAATCACTACTCCCATATTCTAAGTTACCCGATATCTATCAAATGGATCGCGTCATGCGAAAACGTGTCTTTTGGAATATGCGGACAGCGAAGGCCCAGATCAGACTGCGCATTTGCGCAGTCTGATCAGGACCTTCACTGTCCGCTTACAGAATCATTGGGTACTGTAAAATATAACGAAGTATAACAAAGTTCCTGATCAGACTGCATGAATATATCTCCGTGACTAATCTGTATCTTTACTGTTTGTATTTAGCTCGAAAATACCTTTTCTCAAGTCGCGGCTAAAGTAAAATCCGATATCTATCAAATATTCATGACTGAGTCACACCTTGATAAAATATGCCTTAACGACATTGTCGGAGAGCATAGGCCCTGTTAAAACAGTGTGATTGGGTTTGGAGTTTACCACGTTTAACGGCCCATTCAACACTATTTAGGTCATGTTGAGTCGGTCAGTTTACCTACATGTAACCACACTTCCTTGGTGGGCCGTAGCGGTTAGTCAGTAATTGTGCACATTACTTCATTATACTGTAGATTATATTTTCGGATCTTTTGGAACCATTCAGTCCATTTAGTTGTTCTGAAAAGAGTTCTGCTCATTCCAGAGCTAGAGGGTGTGTGCAGCGTCGCATTAACCTGCACTATTATTTCATTAAAAATGAAATTTTAAAGACTTTAGATGACCCAATGCAGCCATGCACTATGAAATTAATTTCCAAATTATAATCACAATAGAACAAAAGAGTATCTATGGTTTCTTTATGTAACATGCTGAATGGGCGCAGGATATACATTTACTGAATGACTTTTGATCCATGTCATGGGCGTCCGAGAACTGCGCACACCCAACCAGACTAGAACTAGTAATCTAGTCAGAGAATGCATAATTAGTTTTCGTAAAAGGACCTATTGCAACTTTCTATTGTGATGTGCCCGCGGAAAAGGCAATTTTCGAAGGTGAACAAACGCTCGTACGAATATGATCAAACAGTTCCTCAGTACCTCTATTTCATTACGAAAACACGCCTATTCAAATATATAGAAAACTGAAAACTTTCAGATAAAAACTGAAATTTTTCAAATTTCTGCCTCGTCGAGGCGGTTCTAACGAGTACCCCAATATATGTTTTTGAGCAAAAATAAGAAAAATAATGTATACCCCTGTAAACCCCAGTTTTACTATATAAAAGTGGGGTTTAAGGGGGTCAAAATTATATAGGCGTGTTTTCCTGATGTGTCTATGCGGATTTCGTTTTTCCACTTATAAGTGTTTTGAGGTAGAAACTTGTAGTTCATACATGTACTGACTGCCACGTTTAACATTGAATCTATGGGAAAATCCATGTACTTCGTGATTTGATTTCGTACATTTCTACATAATTAACAGACATTAACATGTATTATCCGGCACTTTCTACAGGCCACCCAGCTCGGACTCGCTTTACTATTTCACAATAAAAGATTCTTTGCATTTAGCTGTAGATATATGCATAAATGACATAATAGCAAATGGCGACTTTAACATGCTTAATTCACAACCAACAACTGAAAGACAAAAAAATTGAATAGTTCTGTAGACAATTTGCCCTATTCCAGACAATAAACCAGCCCCTTCTTGATTTTGTTCTTGTTAGTAACAAGGGCCATTTGGTAACAAATGGAGTAGAAGACCCCTTTCTCTGACAGGATATGCGTTATCACTGTCCAATATATGGCGTATTCAAATTTTCTAAATGAAAAATGCAATGTTATAAGCGACATATTTGGATTAACAATCAAGGTGATTGTAATCTTTTAAGAGCCCAAGTATCAGCTAAAGATTGGGTAACCTTAAAAATACAAATATAAATGACTATGCTCAAAACATAACTGAACACATAATTTCAGTCTAGTAAGACTGAAAAGCAAACAAAATTGAAGTTATAAATTCTTCAGACTCAACCTGGATCTCCATGACTATCAAACGCTATATCCGAAAACGCAAATGAGCTTATCGTAAAGTAAAATTACTCAATACTCTTACAGTTTGGGTCAAATTTAATGCCTAGTTATCAACCCAGTCATGTTCATGGCTATGCTTCACTCTTTAATTGCACGACGGCGGTTCGGGCCCTAGACTCAATGCCGGACTCTTCGTAAAACTTTAACCAGTAGGTTTGGGGCTTGACGATATGTCTTTGGCTTAGATCGCCGTGGTTCAACTACTGGTTTTCGTTTACTCTGGCATACAGTAGAATTGCCATGAGTAGTCGTCTTTGTTTATCATAGTGATTAATTTGATTGAAGTTTAAGTAATACACTGTCCCATAAGCAATGCATTGAAATGAAAGATTTAAATAAATGGATAAATGAAATGCTATAACTCTTATATTCTACAGGTGCCCGTAAGAGAAAGCAGACTGGTCGTAATGAGGATGAGAACTCGAATTCTGATGATGGAAATGATAAGCTACGAGTTGCTGAGCAAGATGAATGCCATTTGTTGCCCGAAAAAGAAAGCAGACTGGTCGTAATGAGGATGAGAACTCGAATTCTGATCATGGAAATGATAAGCTACGAGTTGCTGAGCAAGATGAATGCCATTTGTTTTCCTCAGTCCATGCGTTGCCCAAAGAACAATGTACTGGCTAGGAGGAGGACAATCCACTACAAGGATAATACTTCTATTTGGAAGACAAAGCATTCGAGTTACTGGAAAGTATTAGAACCTTTGGGTACATGGTCTGATCCAAGGTACTTAGAACTAAACGTTCAGCGAGAAAATGGTGGTGAATGAAGCCGCGAAACATGCGCGGTAAATTTGCCAATTTGTTTCTTACAAAAAGTTCGGACTTTGTACCCAAATCCTAAAGGCGAGCCATAAATGGACCTTAAATGGAAATGATACTGTAAGGAATATTATGTAACAGATTTTCAAACATGAAATGTATCTTGCATACGTTGACCATAAATGTAACTGATACTGTAAGGAAAACTATGTAACAGATGTTCAAGCATGAAATGTATCTCGTTTAGGGATAGCTGAAACGGCACGATTTTTGCAATACTACATGAACCTCGTCAGGAGAAAACCTGTCTTTAGGGTTTCCGACCAGGAAAGACTTAAACTGGCCTGCAGAGCAGCAGAAACTACATAGAGTCTACTCTCTTGCAGGTCTGCTACATGTAACTCAATTATTTCGTTGACAAACTCTGTTTTATCTTCCACCATTTCAATGACAATTGCTTACTGTGGCTTTTAATAATCAGAGGAATCCTCTTTAGCTAAACAGCCAATCATGGCACATGTTACAACCAAACCACTTAGCTACCATGTGATACAGTAAACCCTCGTTACAACGACAACATTTGTTCCCAAAGATGCCGTTAAAATGAATTTGCTGTTGTAAAGAATTTTTAAACGTAGCAGAATGACATATAAGAAAGTGTTTGTTTTATTCGCATTTCTTTACATAACATATGAATTGGATATTTGTCCGAATCGCCTCACTGAGGCGATTCTAACAAATATCCAAATCATATGTTTCTTGAATTATTAAATACATTATTCTTACATAAAATCTGATTAATGGTCACATTTTGAGCGAAGGTTTCGTGTCCGTCTAATTATCATTATAATGAACTTTGTCGTTGTATCGAGTGTCGGTATAGAGTGGGTTGACTGTACAAACACAAATCAGCTGTAGTCAGTCTATTATATTATCGCAGAGCAACAGATAAGGTAGGTATTTGGTGACAATTTAGGGATAATTTTTGTACGTTCTCTATAAAAACATATAATCTGGGTGTTCATTAGAAACGAGGCAATTCTAATGAATGGCGAAACAGGTAGTCTTATGGTGAAACATGCGGAATTATTCCTACATTATCACATAAAACCACGCTTTGTCTGTTTCTCTGGTACCATGATGATAATATACTCTTACGCTAATGGAAGCTGTTTATTTAATAGACTTTCTGGTCAAATAATGATAGCAAAAAGGTGGGAACTCTGTAACCCAAATTAATTGAATATATACTGAAAGGAAAAAGAAATGCAGGGTAAATTTTATTTCTAAATTTCATTCAAGTTTGAAAAAGTTTGTTAAATATTTTACTATCATTACAAAACGGTACATGTATGGAACAAAAGTTCCAAATTTCATTGGTTTGTGATCAACAAGTCTCGAGTTATTGAAGTTCATTGGTAGCTACCCCCCAAATCCCGAAATCAAAATCAAACTGAAAATCAATATCGGGTGTGCCCCCCTCTTGCTGCCGTTGCTGCCCTAATTCTCCTTTGGATAGAGTTAACCAAAGCATTGACAGTTCGCATCGGGATATTATTCCATTCATCGATCAACGCATTCTTTAGTTGTGCGAGAGTTGCGGGGGGATTTCGGCGCTTCCTAACCCTTCTGTCCAGCTCATCCCACATGTGCTCTATTGGGGTCAAATCTGGACTGTACGGTGGCCATGCTAGTGGTGCGATGTTATTGTTTGCCAGGAAATCCTGACAAACTCGGGCAACATGTGGTCGGGCATTGTCCTGCTGCAGAATCAGATTACGTTGTTGCACAAGCGGGACTGCAACAGGACGCAAGATCTCATCCCTATACCTTACTGCGGTCATATTGCCCGCAACAATAATCAACTGTGATTTTATCCCGTGAGCAATGTCTCCCCAGACCATAACGGAGCCACCCCCAAACCGATCCCGTTCGACAACACAGGCGTCGGCAAAGCGTTCTCCGCGACGTCGGTACACACGACGTCGACCATCTGCGCGACAGAGTGTGAACCTAGACTCGTCCGTAAAAAGAACTCGTCTCCACTGCTTCATCGGAAATAGCCTGGGCGCATGCGCCGTCAACCACGCCATACGACGCAACCTACGTGCCTGGGTCAGAGGCATACCAACGTATGGACGACGAGCTCGAAGACCTATCTCACGCAATCGACTTCCAACAGTCTTCGGAGAAATTAGTCGATTATGCGTACCTACTGTATTAAGGGCAGTTTCGGTAGCAGTGAGATGACGATTCCGCAAATGTGCCAGAGGGATTGTCCTGTCTTGACGTCGCGACGTCACGCGTGGACGCCCAGACCGCGGTCGGTCTGCTAAATGCCCTGTCTCCCTTAAACGTCTAACAAGACGTTCAATTGTTGAGACGTTAACCCCAAAATGATTGGCAACTTGCTGTTGCCTCTGACCCTGCATCAGCAACGCAATTGCCCTACCCCACTGAACATCAGTCAATCGTACCATGATTGAAAACAAAGTTCAAAGTAGCGTAAAAATGAAAAGAAAAATCGGTAAAAGAATCGAAGAGCGTTGTGTATCGTTGAAGTGTCCCAAATGGTGGGAGGAAATCTTGTGCTGAAGGTTTAAACAGGCTTGTTTTGCACGAAATTTTGGCTTTCCGTATTGTCCGTGCAATGCACTGTGTAGTGCACGGTTGAATGATTTCACACACTGGGTAGATAGCACATCGACCAAAGACTCGTATACCCGCGATTGACATTCACAGGACAATCTGTAAAAGTGTATGGCTTAAAATAAGAAGGAAAAAACTACCCTGCGTTTCTTTTTCCTTTCAGTATATATTCAACTGACATAATTATTAAAATGTTCTGGTTCAGAGAATCTAATGAATAGGTTTTAAGTCGGGGCAATCACATAGTCTAAACCCCCACCAACCAGCATGCAATTAAAGAGGTAACATTGTCTGAATGGCTTCTAAATTATGCATATTCTGGCAACCATGTTTGTTAATCAAACTGACCCTACTTGGGCCAAATCAGTGACCTATAAATATCCTGTAGGTCACTGGCCAATTTAATGGACATCCTCTGAGTATGCTACCTTATTAAAGCATATTAGTTATATTGCCTTAATATGGGCATGAATGAATTAACCAGCGGTCTTTAACATCAGTCAATCGTACCATGATTGAAAACAAAGTTCAAAGTAGCGTAAAAATGAAAAGAAAAATCGGTAAAAGAATCGAAGAGCGTTGTGTATCGTTGAAGTGTACCAAATGGCGTGAGGAAATCTTGTGCTGAAGGTTTAAACAGGCTTGTTTTGCACGAAATTTTGGCTTTCCGTATTGTCCGTGCAATGCACTGTGTAGTGCACGGTTGAATGATTTCACACACTGGGTAGATAGCACATCGACCAAAGACTCGTATACCCGCGATTGACATTCACAGGACAATCTGTAAAAGTGTATGGCTTAAAATAAGAAGGAAAAAACTACCCTGCGTTTCTTTTTCCTTTCAGTATATATTCAACTGACATAATTATTAAAATGTTCTGGTTCAGAGAATCTAATGAATAGGTTTTAAGTCGGGGCAATCACATAGTCTAAACCCCCACCAACCAGCATGCAATTAAAGAGGTAACATTGTCTGAATGGCTTCTAAATTATGCATATTCTGGCAACCATGTTTGTTAATCAAACTGACCCTACTTGGGCCAAATCAGTGACCTATAAATATCCTGTAGGTCACTGGCCAATTTAATGGACATCCTCTGAGTATGCTACCTTATTAAAGCCTATTAGTTATAGTGCCTTAATATGGGCATGAATGAATTAACCAGCGGTCTTTAAATAAATCTACACCTGTTAAAGAATCAAGCTACAACTTGTTAACTTTTCTGGCGAAAGAATGTGCACAATACTGGTTAACCGCTTAGAGGACTAAGCCTGCCCAGTAAACGTGTGGCTAGGTAAACTGACCGCGCTCGACATGACCCCATTGAGTTGACTGGGCCGTAAAACCTCAACACAAACAAACAAACAAAACAACTTGTTAACTAATTATTTGATTCCTTATCGTGTTGAATTAAAGACCCTGGTTAATTCGAATACCTGTACTGAGGACTTCAGCAAGCGTTAAGAATTTCCATCCTTTCCGAACTGAAACCAGGGAAAGAGTTGAATTTTCAAGATTCTGCAGCAAACATCGGTCTTTCAGATATTTATGTGCTCAATTCATTAGTACAAGTTGAAAAGTAAATATGCCAGTTATAAGTTATTTATAATTTTTCAAATCGTACAATAAAGCGAACAAACATCCAGGGCCCAGTTGTTCAAAACTAACGATGTCGTTAGTTAACGAATCGTTAAAATTTACGTCAAGTGATATGCAAATATGCTGAAATTTTTTGCTGAAAAAATGTGAGTAGCTTTTGCAAAAGCTACTCACATTTTTTCAGCAAAAAATTTCAGAATATTGTATATTGAAGCCGCTAAAACATTTAACGAAATGACCCTTAACGAGCTCGTTAAGCTAACGACGCTTTGAACAACTGGGCCCAGGTGTTGAACAAAAAAATGCAGTTTTTCTTTTTCATCCATTCGGTCAGGTGGCTCCCGTTTCTGCCCAATCTGTAAGACCCCAATATAACGCAAAGAGACACTGATAGATTATATAAATGCATGATGCCTGTTAAATTAACTATTTAAATGGCTTTTTTATATTGTCCCGTTTCCTCTTGTTCCATCTGAAGCAAGCTTTTGTATGTAAACAACAGTGATGTCGAGACCACCAAACCCGTAAACAGTGATGTCGCGACCGCAAAAACCGTGTCTTTAAGTATCTATTCCGTACGTTAGCAGTCTCATTTGGGACCCAATTTCTACCAGAAGTTTGAGTTTCTTGGAAAGTAAAAATATTCTGAGCAAATGAAATGGTTGTTTAACCGTCGATATTTATAATAATTTTAAAATTTGCACTATCCTCAAAATAAAGTTTTGTATTCTGGGCTTTAACAATCGCAAAAAAGGTAAGAGAAAAGTCCAGGGAGTGCCATAATCACAACCCGCAGCCCATTCCAGACACCAAGAGGAGGAGGAAACAGACAAAACCAAACAAGTGCAAATCGAACAAACGGACGAAAAGCACCAAGACTAGCTCTCTCTTCACAAAGCGAGGTAATCGCAATGCTAAAAGGACTGAAAAACACAAGAACAAAATAACACAAGGCAAGCCATAAAACAAATCGCCTCGTAGAATAAACCACAAAGCAACAAAGCAAGCCTTCATGCAAGAGAGAAACTACATTGTTCTTAACGCTGACTGAACGCGATGAAATTAATCGTATTTTTAACATGATTTATATTTACATGTACATTTACATCCAATATCTTTAAGACAATTTATATCGATCATCAAAGCTTACAATTTAAGCAAATATCATGCAAAAAGAAAAAGAGCAAGTTCTATACTATGGTTTTAGCATCGGCTGCTGGTGGATCAAAACTCCAAGTTGAGAGAGGGGGTTTAGTATTGACATCTGTTGCAAGTATATACAAGACGGATCTGTAAAAACAAATGTTCGAAGAAGAAACACACCATGGGCGAAAAAAAAAGAAAATAATGTTGAAATTGTATTTATAAAAAAAAAACTACAAAAAGGAAACAGAAGCAAAACGAAATGGTAGACGCCTGTATGATTCTAACCCTACGCCAAATAAATCACGACCTTCCAAACTGTTGAAGTAACGAGCGTTCAGCGTTTTAGACGTCTCGGAAACGGGGCCAAGTGGAGTTTTGGTTATTATGTGCAATATAATACTCAAACTAATATATTACAATCTAAAAATAGCAGTTATTTGCAGTATATATAATGTAAAACAGCTGAGATTATGTTGAGTAAAAGTCAAACTTCGTAGTCCGCGACGGAGTTGGTTTGATCAAAAAGGCTTATTTGTCCCATTTCCGTGAGGACAAGTAAGCAATTTCAATTTACTATTCCTCGGACAAGGACTTCAATAGTTCTAGCTAAGAATAATATAATCCATTTTATGCTATAAAACACCTGTTGTGAGTACTCACCGAGGCGCATCCAGTGAGTGCCTACAACATATGTTTTCTTTGAGAAATAAGTAAACTATCAATTTTCCAGCAAGTGGATCTTGGATGGACATGTGGAACTGACGAAATTGGCCGGATTTCGATTTTCTTTTTCTTTTTTTTTTCAGAAAAACAATCTATGAGGCATAAAAAAACTATCCTCAGAACAAACTCGGATAAAAAGTAATTGAATTATTGCAGATCACATTAATCACAATGGCTGCCATTTTGTCAAAAATATTTTTTGCAGCAGCAAACGTCTTTATGTACATGTTTAATACATTTTTAATTCATCTGCAAAGTATCAGAATATGTCAAAACATACTTTGAGACAAGATGATTTCCTCATGCATGCACTATCTCAGATGCACTATTTGAGTCCATACAAAACTCAGTTGTCAAGACTTATCCAAAAAATGGCTAAGTTAAAAAAGCTGTCGTTTTGACAAAAATGATTTTTTTTTCAGCACCATACTTCTTCACGCACATGTTCAATATGTCTGTAATGGGTCTGCAAAGTGTCAGATTGTGCCAACTAACAATTTGAGACAAATTGCTTTCATCATGCATGCACTATCTTACACCATACAAAACCCATGTGTCAAGAATTACCAAAATTGGCTAAGTTAAAGAAAGCTGTCGTTTTAATGAAAAATATTGTTTTCAGCATCATACTCCTTCATGCACGTATTCAATATATCTGTAATGAGTCTGCAAAGTATCAGATGGTGTCAACAAATGAGACGAGTTGATTTTACCGTGCATGCACTATATAGATTCATACCAAACCAAATTTTCAGAAATAAGAAAGGGAAATAACTCTAAAAGAATTAAAATCCTGTACCTTTTTTCTATAACACATCTTGTCAATATCAACATTTATGCAAAACATGAAAAAGATTTCTAAAAATGTTAGTTAGGAAGTACCCAGCTAGCATTCTACGTAAATCTACATCGGGCCGTCATCGGCCCGTCAGCTACCCTGACGGGCCGATGACGGCCCGATATAGATTTACGTGGAATGCTGACTGGGTAAGTAAATACTTTATTTACCGAGAGTAATAACCCAATTGGTTTTCAGCATGATAGGACAATCAAAACGTAAGGCAGGGACGGACATACAGACGGACGGACAGCGGCAGTATCTCCAAAGGAATTAATCCCTAAGCCCTTGTCAATATCAAAATTTATGCACAATAAGAAAAGATCCCTTAGATTAAGCAGCAACCAAAACGTACGGACATACGGTCGGACAACATGAAGATAGCGTACTCATCCGCGCTCCTCCTCTCCCTCTCCCCCTGCCCCCCCCCCCCCTACACACACACACACACACACACACACCCCGCACACACACACATATACAGCGGGTGTGGAGGTGTAGATATTTTTCTTCTATTTAAAGGTGCAATAACACCCAATGCTGAAGTAGATCACATAGATCATGATAGAAACGGTTTATATCATAAAAAAATGCAACAACACCCACCTTTTGTGAAGCAAACATGTATAAGAAAAAACGTCTGATTTCCTTCATCTTTTCGCGCAAAGTATGTATCTAACCAGTAAAGCTAACACACACAAATAATCACTGCTCCCAGGTTCTAAGTATTCGATATCTATCAAATATTCATGAATTGAGTCTCACCTTGAGAAATTGTATCTTCAGGACCGTGGCGGAGAGCGGGCAGGGACGGGTCTAGAGGGGGTTCGAGGGGGGCGGAGGGTTTCATTCGAACCCCCGTTTGACTCACAATTTCATTTTCAAAAATTTTAAATATGATATTTTCACACCATATTTACCCTAATAAATATTCATTCACTCACCTTACTATTTACCTTATACTTCTAAAATTTCAACAGGTCAATTTTACTATCTGTGAACGTGTCTAAATTGAAGGATGAATGGCAAACAGTGTAGACCATCTGGGTCTAAACTGTTTGCTAAGGCCTTCACTGTCTCCTTATAGAACTATTTGGTACTGTAGAATATAACAAAGTTTACATTACGAAAACACGCCTATTCAAATATATTGAAAATTTTACAACCTAAAACTGAAATTTTTCAAATAAAAATTCTGATATTTTTAATATTTCTGCTCAAAATATAGATTGTGGGTACTCGTTAGAACCACCTCGGCAAGGCGGTTCCAACGAGTACCCACAATCCATGCTTTTGAGAAGAAATAAGAAAAATAATGTATACCCCTGTAAACCCCAGTTTTACTTTATAAAAATGGGGATTAAGGGGGTCACAATCATATAGGTATGTTTTCGTAATGACAAACTTCCTGATCAAACTATATGCATCTATCTCCGCCGGCTGATCTGGATTTTTACTGTTTCATCACAAAAACATACCTATGTGATTTTGCCCCGCCCTCCCCCCTCCCCTCCGCCCCTTAAACCCCACTTTTATACAGAAAAAAACTGGAGTTTACAGGGGTATGCATTATTTTTCTTATTTCTGCACTCGTTAGAACCGCCTCGGCGAGGCGGTTCTAACGAGTACCCACAATCTATGTTCTGAGCAGAAGTATGAAAAATATCAGAATTTTTATCTGAAAACTTTCAGTTTTTTGGTGGTGAAATTTTCAATAAATATTTGAATAGGCGTGTTTTCGTTATGTTTATTTACACCTTTTCTCATGTCGCGGCTCAAGCAAAATCCGATATCTATCAAACATTCATGACTGAGTCGCTCCTTGAGAAAATATGCCTTCACGATACTGTCGGAGAGCGAAGGCCCTGGTAAAACAGTGTCTTCTCTATACTAGTCACGTAGAAAACTGAGCCACGTTAACAATTTCAAACCACAAGAAATCCGTGCACTCGACTTGGAATTCTTAGAGTCACATTCGACTACTAATCAAGGTCATTTGTTACAAATAAACCGACTAGATATCAGAATTTTAATTTAAGTCTACCCTAACGATCGGAATATTAAGTATACTCTATACTAGTAACAAATAAAAAAAAAGGTTCAGATCTGGAGCTACAAATTTCAGGGTTTTTTTTCAACACACATTCTCCGGTACGGGTATAACTCAAACCGTTCTCTTTTTAATAGGTTTGCGTATGCCTTTAGACTTAGACATTGGTTCAAACAGAAACTCATTTGAGCTTATATTAATGCCTGCTGAATGTATGTAACGATTTAACATTGAATATGCGCATGCTGAAGTCTGATCTTTGAACTGATCGGTCTTGCTAGCCCAGCAGGCACATAACATCAAAATGACGTCGTATCAACGTCGACGCGACGTGATCACGTCGCATCGACGTTGATACGACGTCATTTTAACGTTGTGTGCCTACTCGGGCTACTTCTTATTGGTAATATGTAATGATCGTCATAAAAGACAGTATGGTTACACCTTGATTTACTAACTTCGTCAAATACCAGAAAACCCGTGTAACAAGTCATTGCTAAATCTCAAAAATCCGTTGCACAGTTACTAAGACAATGAAACTAACATATGTTAAATTATCACGGCTTTACGTTTCATTGGTAGTGGTCTTAATCGCTTAGCATCGCTCAAAAGGTTTTTCACAAAACTATTTTCTGTTGGATCTGAGAAATTATTAACAATATGAGCCCATTTTATAGCGTAAACACGGATGAAATTATGCTGTAGGAACAGTTCTCATTACCTATAGCGTTCCATTTACTAAAACAGTATTGATTTTGCAACGTAAGCCCTAGGTTTGGAGTAACATGATCATGAAAATGGGTGGAGTAATTCAGCATGAACCTGAGGTACCATGTTTTAAACACCTTTTCTTTTTTTAAAATATATCACACCCAGTTATACCTTTAAAGAGAACTATTACATCTGCAGCATCTCTTTTATGAAAATCTTCATTTTTTGTTAATTTTGCATCTTGGAATTCAATAAAACGTAGCCTTTTTCTCCGGAATTGAATGATGAATTATTTTGAAACTTACCTGAATACAATATTGGGATTGTGCAAAGAGATGATTAAATTTTGGTGACCTTGACCTTATTTTCAAGGTCATGTGGTCTGTAGGATTGTCAAAAGAGCAGGTGCCCACTAGTCTATTTTTGTTAAGTCTTCATTTTCTTCTAATTATTGCCTATATCGTCATTTCAGCTCTCCTGAGCATTAAATGCTCATGGTGAGCTGCTGTGATAGGTCAATGTCTGTTGTGCTGCATCAACAATTTGTCATAAATGATAACTACCCCTACACCCCTGCGCCAATTTCAGTCAAGCTTCACAGGAATACTGCTTAAATGACTCTCTACCAAAAATAAATAAATAAATAAAAAAAAAATAAATAAACTGTTCCGCACCAATGAACATAATGGCCGCCAGAGCTAAAAATAGAGAAAAATCTTTAAATGACAACTCCTCCTAAACTACTGAGCCAATTTCAATCCAACTTTACAGGAATGTTGCCACAATAGGTGACTCACTACTACAATAGCTGAAATGGTTTTGCTTCAATGAACAAAATGGTTGCCAGAGCTAAAACAGATAAAATCTTTAAAAGGCATCTCTTCCTGTATCATTGAGTCAATTTCAATCAAACTTCACAGACATGTTGCTTAGGTGTCTCTCTACCAATATATTTGAAACGGTTTTGCTCCAATCCACACGATGGCTGCCAGAGCTGAAAATAGACAAACTTTTTAAATGACAACTGCTCCTTTATCATTGTGCCAATTTAATCAAACTGTACAAGAATGTTGCCATGGTATCGCTCTTCTAAAAATATAGCTAAAGAGTTTCGCTCCTATGAACAAGATGGCCATCAAAGCTAAAAAAAAAAAAGACAAAAAAAGTCTTTATATTACAACTTCTCCTAAACACTTTGACCAATTTCAATCAAACTTTACAAGAATATTGCTAACTCAAACTGCACAAGTATTTGGCAAGGTGACTCTCTACCTAAATAGCCAAAATAGTTCTGCTCCACTGAACAAAATGGCCCCCAGAGCTAAAATAGGAAAAAAAAAGTCTTTATATAAACCCCTCCTAAATCCTTTGACCAACTTCAATCAAACATTTTCAGACAGTTAAATCTGATGATATCTTGATGCAGTTTTAAAAAGGGTCATGTGGAGCCTCCCAACTTTATATTCATGTAAGTTTTAAAGAATTCAGCTTTTGGTTCCACAGAAAGGCGTTGGGCCGGCGGTGCTGCTTTGGTGTTGTGTTCCAGCCGGGCGGCTCATGGGACAAAAGCACACAGTGTTTCAATTTTGAGTTTACTATCCTCATGTGTTTTTGATGACTTGCCGTTACAATCGAATTTGTTTGTAATTGTATCTATGATCAACATGTTGTTACTTCGCTAAACTTGTGAGAACAAAGATCATTATTATAAAGAATGACAGATGGTCTTTTGTTCAGTTGTGATTATAATTTCGAATTAAATTTCATAATGCATAGCTCCAGATAAGAGGGGGTATCCACATATCATTTTAGCACACCTGAGCACGAAGTGCTCATGGTGAGCTATTGTGGTCAGTCAATGTCCGTCGTCCGTCGTGCGACGTCAACAATTGTTTTAAAAGCCTACTCCTCCTACACCCCTGGGCCAATTGACTCGATACTTGGTAGACTTGTAGGTAAAAAATAGCTAAAATCGTTTCGATCGAACATCCAAGATGGCCGCCATCTTGAAAATCTATTTTTCACTTCTCCTGAACCGAAAGACCAATTGACTCCAAACTTGCTAGAAAGCATCGGGGTGACTTGTAGATCAAAAATAGCTAAAATCGTGCCGATTGGAAATCCAAGACGGCCGCCATAGCCGCCATCTTGAAAATCTATTTTTCGCTTCTTTTCCTGAACCGAAAGGCTAATTGATTCCAAACTAGCTAGGAAGCATCGGTGTGACTTGTAGATCAAAAATAGCTTAAATCGTGGCGATCAGAAATTCAAGATGGCCGCCATGGCAGCTATCTTGAAAATCTATTTTTTGTTTCTTCTCCTGAACCGAAAGGCCAATCGACTTCAAACTTGGTAGGAAGTATCAAGGTGACTTGTAGATCAAAAGTAGCTAAAATCGTGCCGATCGTAAATCCAAGATGGCCTCCATAGCGACCAACTTGAAAATCTGTATTTCGCTTCTTCTCCTGAACCCAAAAGCCAATTGACTCCAAACATGGTAGGAAGCATTGAGGTGACTTACAGATCAAAAATAGCTAAAATCGTTCCGATCGGAAATCCAAGATGGCCGCCATGGCGGCCAACTTGATAATCTATTTTTCGCTTCTTCTTCTAAACCCAAATCGACTCGAAACTTGGTAGGAAGTATCGGGCTGACTTGTAGATCAAAAATAGCTAAAATCGTGCCGATCGTAAATCCAAGATGGCCTCCATAGCGACCAACTTGAAAATCTGTATTTCGCTTCTTCTCCTGAACCCAAAAGCCAATTGACTCCAAACATGGTAGGAAGCATTGAGGTGACTTACAGATCAAAAATAGCTAAAATCGTTCCGATCGGAAATCCAAGATGGCCGCCATGGCGGCCAACTTGAAAATCTATTTTTCGCTTCTTCTCCTAAACCCAAATCGATTCGAAACTTGGTAGGAAGTATCGGGCTGACTTGTAGATCAAAAATAGCTAAAATCGTGCCGATCGTAAATCCAAGATGGCCGCCATGGCGGCCATCTTGAAAATCTATTTTTCGCTTCTTGTCCTAACCCCAAAAGCCAATTGACTCCAAACTTGGTAGGAAGCATCGGGGTGACTTGTAGATCAAAAGTAGCTAAACTCGTTCCAATCGGAAATCTGAGATGGCCGCCATCTTGAAAATCTATTTTTCGCTTCTTCTCCTGAGCCGAAAGGCCAGTTGACTCCAAACTTGCTAGGAAGCATCGGGGTGACTTGTAGATCAAAAGTAGCTATAATCATGCCGATCGGAAATCCAAGTTGGCCGCCATGGTGGCCATCTTGAAATTTTTTCGCTTCTTTCCTAAACCCAAAAGCCAATTGACTTGAAACTTGGTAGGAAGCATCGGGGTGGCTTATAGATTGAAATTGGCTAAAATCGTTCCGATTGGAAATCCAAGATGGCCGCCGCCATGGCGGCCATCTTGAAAATCTGTTTTTCACTTCTTCTCCTGAACCGAAAGGCTTATTGACTTTAAACTATGTAGGAAGCACCAGGGTGACATGTAGATTAAAAATAGCTAAAATCATACCTATCAGAAATCCAAGATAGCTGCCATGACAGCCATCTTGAAAATCTATTTTTCGCTTCTTCTCCTCAACTGAAAGGCCATTTGACTCGAAACTTGGTAGGAAGCATTCGGTGACTTGTAGATCTAAAATAGCTTAAATTGTTTGGATCGGAAATCCAAGATGGCCGTCATGGCGGCCATCTTGAAAATCGTTTTTTCGCTTATTTTCCTGAACCAAATGGCCAGTTGATTTGAAAATTGGTAGGAAGGATTTGGATGACTTGTAAATATTAAAATAGCTAAAATCGTTCCGATCGGAAATCCAAGATGGTGGCCATCTTGAAAATCTATTTTCCCCTTCTTCTTCTGAACTGAAAGGCCAGTTGACTCGACACTTGGTAGGAAGCATCGGGGTTACTTGTAGTAAAAAATAGCTCAAATCGCTTCGATAGGAAATCCCAAATTGCGGCTATGGTAGCTATCTTGAAAATCTTGTTTTGAACTTTTTCTCTTGAACCGAAAGGGCAATTGACTCAAAGTTCATTGGAAGTATCGAGATGACTTGTAGATCAAAAGTAGCTAAAATCATTCTGACTGGAAATCCAAGATGGCTGCCATCTTGTTTATGTTTATTATATTTCCCTGTCACTTTGCTGTTTACATGTATAAAATCATGATTCTTCAGAAACCACTTAGCCAACTGCCTCCAAATTTCACATTGATCCTACTGTTGAAATGTGATTGAGAGTTTGTTCAAATGATCATGCTCCATTGACTGTCATGTCATATATAATATTCTTCTTCAAAATTAATAACTGCTTAAAGGATGATCTTTTCAATAGTTGCGATGACAGGATTGGAAAAATGAGTACCCACAGCGTATGTTTTCGTGCAGATATTAGAACATCAGCTCCGCAAGTGGGGTACCATACGCCCGTGGCAAGTTATCAGATGTAGCACCTATACTGACATAGAGTAGGAGGGGTTAGCCCAAAAAGAAAAGTTCATACGGATTGACAGACAGACATCACTCATTTACCGGTAATATTTGGTGGACTGTAACCTCAAAACAAAATGGCCTGCTTCATATCCTGGTCTACTGCCCTTGCTTGGCGTTTCATTTTAAATGAAGATATTTTATTCTGATTGACCATACCTTATCAGACACCATTTGTCTTTTCTGTTTCTGTATTTTGTTTTCAAATATTTACCCTAAAATTAAATTTATGGCCAAAAATTTGTCTGACCTATTCAATTTCTGCAGTAAAAGTGACGTTTTGGGGATTTTTTGTCTAAGAAAGCATTTTTTGCTTTTCTTAGCTGAATTTGAATCATTGATGTTTCACACAAATATTGTGAAAATTACAGAAAAATTAAACAAACCCTACAGATTTCTGCATAATTTGCATTCATTTTTACTATGGGGAAAAGTGCAACTATTTGATCTCTTTAAAAACCAGTGACTAGAATAAAACTTTTTGCACATAGGTAGTTACGATAAATGGTTTTACATTAAATCATGATAAAAGTTTGCAAATTTACTGTGTAAAGCGCCAAGCAAAAAAAAAAAAGAAAAAAAAAAAAAAGACTTTCTTAAAGATGTCAAAAGCACGGGAACTATAAATATCCTTTCAGCTTGATGGGATGATGTAAACTACAGGAGGAAATATTTACTGTAATCTCGAAATGGTATGCGCTGCTCCATATCATGGTGTAACTTTTTGCAATGTTTCAGCTTGATCTAATGTAATCTGTAGAAGGAGTTGGCTTATGAAAATTTCAAAGGGGCATTACTGCTAATATTTCGTGGACTGTAACCTGAAAACAATATGTGCTGCTCCACATCATGGTCTAACTATAAATCAAGTTTTAGCTTGATCGAATGTAAACTGCAGGAGTTAGCCAGAAACAAAACATTTACAGAAATTTTCGAAGGGACATAACTCTGCTACTATCTGGTGGACTGTTAACTCGAAACTGATGCACTGCTCCACATCATGGTGCACTATTTACAAAGTTTCAGCTTAATATAATGTAATCCACAGGAGGAGTTAGCCGGAAACGAAATGTTTACAGGAATTTTCAAAAGGGCATAACTTTTAATATTTGGCGGACGGTGACCTTGAAACAATATGCGCTGCTCCACACCATGGTCTAACTATAAATCAAGTTTCAGGGTGATCAAAGTGTACAGAAATTTTCAAAGGGCCATACCTCTGTTAACATTTGGTGGACTGCAACCTCACAAAACAATATGGGCTGCTCCACATCATGGTCTATCTATAAATCAAGTTTCAGCTTGATCCAATGTAATCTATAATGCAAAAATATTTGGTGGATTGTAACCTCAAGACAATACGCAATTTCAAAGAGGCATAACTTTGTTAATATTTTATGGACTGTAACCTCAAGATAATATGCGCTGCTCAACATCATGATCTAACTATATATCAAGTTTCAGTTTGATTGGATGTAAACTGTAGGAGTTAACCGGAAACAAAATGTTTACCAAAAATTTCACTTGGGGAGTGGATGAAGGACGCTGTTAATATTTGGTGGACCGTAACCTAGAAACAATATGCGCTGCTCCACATCATCTAACTATTTATGAAGTTTCAGCTTGATTGGATGCCCTTATGAAAAAATGGGCCTGTGACAAGGTCTGCTGCAGAGCTATGAACAAGCTGTCGCAATGATGTAGCAACATTGCTGCAAGGTTGCTGCAGAGTGTTTTTATCATGCAAATGAAGTCTGTCATAAGGTTGCTGCAGACATATTGCAAAATTGCGGCAAACATTTGACTGTACTAGGGGAAAAGGGACTTTACAAAGCTAAAGATATGCATGTGCAGGCCCTCAGGGATGTTGTTGTTCTAAAATGCGGACACCCTGAACACTTAAGACACCTGAAAACATACTCTACATGTATGTAAGATTTCTGCTCAGATTTTTTTTTTTTTTATCTTGGACAGATATTTGAGCATTTGATACAAATGTTTTATGTATAATGTTAACGTTCTATGACACAGTCCCTTTTAATATGCATCTGCATAGGATATCCCTCCTTAGAGCCCCATCCTCCCTCCCTGGGCTTCATAACCTTTACTAGCAGATCCCCAGTTTAGAGGTTCTAACATTTCTTTTAAAGGAGTCCATAGGTGAAGAGATTTGACAAAAACAATTTCAGATATGAGTAAGCATGCTCATTTGGCTTGCTACATGTATTTAATTCAGCACATTTAGATAACTGGTTTCCATGCAGAATCTTATCAAGTCTCTATGCATCTTTAGTTCATCGAAAATGAAACTCAAGGTTTATGTTTCTAAATTTCTATGCAGGATTCTTTATGATCCTGAGTAAAATGTAAATGGAATTATAGTCTTTGAGAAAGTTTTGGGTTTTAATTGCAAAGGAAATAAACTTACCATTTTTATAACCTTTTAAATTAAATTTAAGAATCCATATAGATAACAGTATTCATATGAAAATTAATTCACACTGATACAGCGAAACACAAAATTACATATATTCCACAATAAAACAAGAAAATCACTATCAGATCCTTTACTTTCTAACTTGTTACTCATTCAGTGCTATCCTATAAATGACTGCACTTTTTGGTTAAAAAGCAAACTATCTGACCACTTTTATGATATCTTAATTAAAAGCACATTGGTGTCATGGCAACAGGGCCATAAATATTCCCAAAACCTGTTTTGCATAATTACAATTATTATTTTCTGGCAATGTTCTGGCAAAGTTGACCATAAGCTTGCCATAATGTTATAGAAATTCACTTCTGCACTGAACTTAACAGCTTAAAAATTTCAAAGTGTCTGACCTGAAAAAAGAGTTGATATGGATCATGTCAGCAGACTGTTGTTTTTTTCCCCCATTGAAGACCCAGTTTTGGTTGTTTTATATTATCACTGTCACAGTGATCTATGTTGTTAACATTCAGCTGTTATAAAAACTTGCAAATGTATGGTAAAAATTATTGATGTAGCAAATTTGCTTTAACCCCATTTCAGAATGGTTTTTATTTGAATATAATTATCAATATTGGGGTAATCTGCTGCTTATAGTATAATTATCTTTGTCTAATAAATTTTGAAATTCCAAATAAACAACTTAGTGGAATGATATAACCTCTAGTAATCATCAGATTCAGAGATAATGGCAAATCTCTGTCAAACTACCTCAAAAAAAAAAAAAAAAAAAAAAAAAAACTTTCTGGCAAACTTTTGGCAAGCTCCTTGATCCCCAATATCTTTTGGCAAAGTTCTGGCAAACTCCCCCCTGCTGGTAAGGTACTTTGCCAGAGCATTGCCGCTAGCGGCAATGATCGGCAAAGTTTAGCGGCACAGTTTTTCTTTGCTGCAACCATGCCGCTGCCTTCTAGCGACATGATGGCACAGAATCTTTTTCATAAGGGTGTAGATTGTATGAGGAGTTAGCCGGAAACAAAATGTTTACAAAAATAAAGTTTTTAAAAGTAAAACATAGTTTTACTTGCAATACTTAACCTATAGATAATGTGTTATTCTATTCTGTATTTCACCCCTTAAACAGAAAAAAACGACAGTTCAGCCGTCTTCAGAAGGTCCTTTAGACAGTTACCTGTGTGACGTAACTCTTCCCGCTCTTTTAATCACGTGTTAGTTTCTTTTTGTGGAACAAAGAAAATAAACAGGATTTTTTACCGGGTGATAAAAAATCTAAATTTCTTTCTTTTTTCGGCGTAGCTGTATAAGCTGGCTTTTGACATACTTATTGGTATTAGTCTCGAATGAATAAATAGTAATTTGCGATTGGTTAAAAATGTGTAAACTTCTGTAAATAAGTAGGGGTAAGTATAGAATTTACCGATGTTTGACGAATATATTCGTGACTGAACAATCACTTAATTATGACATTTAACTATTTAAAGTTGTACAGTATGGCAATGCAGATGTTAAACAATGGATAAAAATACCCATAACTTAAATAATACCAATAAAATAGTTGCAATGAAATAAATGATTATAGACGAGCTTTTAGTTCTGTACAGTGTAACTAAATTGTTTGATATAAGCGGCCCAAACACTTAGCGAACAAAGGACGTTCAAGTTTACTTCTCTCCACTGTGTCCATAATATACAGAATTATCATGTGCCTTGTATTGTGTGCAAAAGGGATGTAATATTGCATGGTTTAATTTTGTATAATAAATAAACAGGAACTATGCCTTAAGCTTGGTAGAAATATTGGCAACATAAATAATATTGTTCATTCTTAACTAGGTAATAGGTTTGTTAAACACACCTTTTATTGATTCACGGTGTAAGCGGCCTATTGCGTCGGAGCGTAAACGACATGAAGAAGAAATATTACTATTTTCAGCCTCCGGTAAACGACACGAAGAAGAAATATTACTATTTTTAGCCTCCGCTTCAGGTAGTATTTTTTGGAATATCTCTTCTCATACCGAATGGAATTTGTTCAAATAAAGCGCAGAATACGTGGAAAAGCAAGGTCTTTCTGGTGGTGTAAGCACTATTCTGCGATCTGGTCTAATTCTCGAGAACATTCGAAGAATGTTTTTTTGCTGTCAATCTGTGTCACCGGAACAACGTACATGAATTTTGACGAAAAACATTCTCCGAATGTTCTCGAGAATCAGACCAGATTGCAGAATAGCACTGACACCACGAGAAAGAGCTTGATTTCCCGCGTATCTGTGCTTTATTTGAAAACAATTCATCAGGCATAAATCGAGATATTCTAAGACATCCTACCTGAAGCGGAGCTAAAAATAGTAACAAACTCTGTGCACCTAGTCATTTGGTTACGTGTTTCCAACGTCTGAAAAGTCAATGTGTTGGAGGGCCGAATGATTGTTCAAAGTTTATGAATAGAGACCGTCATTTTTCGACTATTTGAAGTATGGTGCGTTCAGTCACCGTGAAATTAAGCTAGATCTCTATTGTTGTTTAACCAATTCATCTTTACAATTAGATAATCCATTCCAATTAATTATGCAATAATATTGCAAACAGTTAGTTAAACGATCAAAAGAGAGAGAGAGAGAGAGAGAGAGAGAGAGAGAGAGATGGCGATGTTGTCTGCTGAAGTTTTCTTGTCCTGAATTCACTTTCTCCGTTTTCTGACGGATGCAGACTTTTCCTAGTTATTCCCCTTGAATAGTAATACAGAGGCTCAACTATTATGAGATTTAATTCCAAGTTTAATACTAAGTCTTGAACATTAGAGAGAAATGATAATAATAAGCATTTAATAAATTACATAAAAAAAGGCAGAACTGTAATTTTTAATGTGACTATCTGTTTAGATTAGAGCACTTGGTAGGAAGAGGATCTACAACTCGATAAGAATTGAAATTTAATTGATACAATAATATATTGTGTAACTAAATGGCCAGATGTGGGCTGGGTGGCCTAGTGGTTAGCGCACTCGACTTTCAAGCGGGATATCGTGGGTTCGAATCCCGTTCGGGTCGAGATAATTTTCAGACCATTATTACGCCTAGCTCATACTCGACGTGCCCTGGGCTGAGTATAAAGTGGACAGGGCGGCGCTTGGTGACAGACAGCGGCACCAAGTGTGCATGGGTGATCCATGAAAGCAAGGCTGTACAAATACATGTACATCATAGCAATCGCCGCTGCCTCTATGTGCCTAGGGTGCCTGGTAGCGTTAAAAATCCACACAACAACAACAACAAATGGCCAGATTTATCTGGCGCTGCATCTATGTGACTCAGTTGCCTGGCAGCGTTAAAAATCTGTAAACTGTAACTGTAAACGGTCACTCTATGTGAACCAGTTGCTTGTAGCTTAAAATATCTGAACAGTCAGTCATCCAAATATTGACACACTCTAACTATTCTACGCAAAACTATTCATGTGAAATGTCGACATTTCACAAAGGAAAAAAAAATTAAGTGTGTCTGCTACTATTGTGATACACATGCAGAATTTTCTCTCATGGAAGAGAGGTAATCCCAAAGTTCAGTCCTAAATGAAAAATATAAATTGTAAGATCCCATTTAATTTATTTCTCTGTTACCCTTACTGTTTCTTAGATCAAAAATAAAGTAATAGATCTATGTTACATGAGGCTGAATTGCACAGTACACTATAGATCATAATGGTACTGATTATTGACCATTTCAAAGAAAAAAAACAAAAAAAAAAAAAAAGTGCCCTATTTTTTTGCCCGCACGCGCAAAAGTGCTCTACCCTGCACTCCTCTGCCCTAAAATCCTAGCTGGAGCACTGAGAGTTATCCCTGTTGTTGTTATAGCAACAAAACCTAGTACGGGCTGGTTGGATTTTTTTTTCACAGAAATATTTCTTCAGTAGAAGGTCTTTAAATCTTGTTAAAAGAATTCTGTTCTGTCTCAAAATATGCTTCCAGTTGGCGTGGTTACTTTTCATTATATATGGAATTATGTAAAGTAAACTTGACAGTTCTTCTTCTGCACAACCTATAGTCCAATTTCAAAAAAATTGTACAAATGTTCCATAGGTGAATGTCTATCAAATTTGTTCAAATTATTTTGGTTGGTGCCTCATATGTCTGTCGAGAACACTTCGAACATTTTGTAATCAGCAACTAATTAGATTTCAATAATACTCACAAATATTACTGGATTAACCATCCATCAAAATTTTTCAAATTAATTTGTGTCACCAAAAGAAAAAAAAAATCACCAACAAAGGGCAGGGTCTGATATATATATGCAGAAAACTTTGAAAATATCCTTCCGCCAGGCTATAAAAATCTGCTTCCCACGTGAGCAATCCAGGGCCATCATGACTCTTATTACAAATTAAATACATAATGTATGTTTTTTCCAGTTTTTGCCAATCTTCATGGTCAGTGTTACACTTTGCTTACTCTTTATCAAAAAGGTGCATGGTTGGCAAGGATATTTCTAATACTAGTAAAGTATACAAATTAACACACAAAATTATATACTTTACATTTATATGCTAAATTGCTTTTCATTATTTAGCACAGATGTTTGTGTTGAGGTTTTACGGCCCAGTCAACCCAATGGGGTCATATCGAGCACGGTCAGTTTACCTAACCACACGTTTACTGGGCAGGCTTAGTCCTCTAAGCGGTTAACCAGTATTGTGCACATTCTTCATCTGAGTACACTCTCTATCCTGCCAACCCTTGCAATATATACAATGTTATACAGTATTAAAACTTTCTTGCTTCTGTTTGAATTCGTAATAAAGTTTATATTTCAAAGCCCTTCTTCTTTTCATATTGAACCACAAAGTTGTTTCAATATTCATATTCCAGTACCTCTTACGCCGTTTATCTTTTTTAAAGATATTTCTTGTTCTAGTCTATTTCTTAGTTTCTGTTCATAGAATAGCACAGAGGGGAATAACTCTGTTAATATTTGGTGTACTGAAACTCGAAAAAATATGCGCTGCTCCACATCATGGTCTACCCAGCTAGCATTCTACGTAAATCTACATCGGGCCGTCATCGGCCCGTCAGCTACCCTGACGGGCCGATGACGGCCTGATATAGATTTACGTAGAATGCTGACTGGGTAACTATAAATCGAGTTTCACGTTGATCTGACGTAAACTGTAGAAGTTAGCAGAAAACGCAAAGTGTACAGAAATTTTCAAAGGGCCATAATTCTGTTAAAAATTGGGAGACTGCAACCTCACGAAATAATATGGGCTGCTCCACATCATGGTCTATCTATAAATCAAGTTTCAGCTTGATCCAATGTAATCTATAGAAGTGAGCCGGAAACTAAATGTTAACAAAAAAATTCAAAGGGGCAAAACTATGTTAATATTTGGTGGATTGTAACATCGATACAATACGCAATTTTAAACAGGCATAATTCTGTTAATATTTGGTTGACTGTAACTCCAAGACAATATGCTCTGCTCAACATCATGATCTAACTATATATCAAGTTTCAGTTTGATTGGATGTAAACTGTAGGAGTTAGCCGGAAACAACGAAATGTTTACCAAAACATTCGAGGGGCTGGGGGAGGGCGGGAGCGGGAGGGAAGGGAAGGGGAAGAACTCTGTTAATATATGGTGGACTGTAACCAAGAGACAATATGCGCTGCTCCACATCATCTTCTAACTATTAATGAAGTTTCAGCTTGATTGGATGTAGACTGTAGGAGGAGTTAGCCGGAAACAAAATGTTTACAAAAAAGAAGTTTTAAAAAGTAAAACATATTTTTACTAGCAATACTTGACCTATAGATAATGTGCTATTCTTTTCTGTATTTCACCCCTACCACAGAAAAAACGACAGTTCAATCGTCTTAAAGAGTCTTAATCCAGAAGGTCCTTTAGGCAGTTACCTGTGTGAAGTAACTCTTCCCGTTCTTTTAATCACAAGTCAGTTTCTTTTTGTGGAACAAAGAAAATAAACAGGATTTTTTACCGGTGACAAAGAGAATCTAAATTTCTTTCTTTTCTCTAGTCTATTTTCTTAGTTCCTGTTTATATAGAATAGCACATTGTGTATAGGTATTGCACAGTTAAAATTTTCAAAGGGGCATAACTCTGTTAATATTTGGTGGACTGTAAACCAGAAGCAATATGGGCTGCTCCACATCATGGTCTAACTATACATCAAGTTTTAGCTTAATCGGGTGTAAACTGTAGGAGGGTTTATCCGGAAACGGAAAATTGACAGATGGACGCCGATGGGCATAACATAATACATCCCGTTTTTCAAAAGGGCGTATAAAATTATCGGTATTTTTCGGATGCAGAAACCCAGCTAGCATTCTACGTAAATCTACATCGGGCCGTCATCGGCCCGTCAGCTACCCTGACGGGCCGATGACGGTCCGATATAGATTTACGTAGAATGCTGACTGGGAAGTGCCTTATCTGGATGATACCCTATTATGGTAGCTATGATAACATATTGCGAAAAACTATCTGTACTTTTCGGATGCCACAAGCGCCTTATCTGGAGATGATAACTTATTATTGACCGGCGCTCCCGCGCCGGTCTCTTAATATAGATTTCTTAATACAGAAACTGTGTTATAAACAAATTAATGTCTATTTTATTTTCATTTTAATCAAGAAATTTCATGAAGCTTAATAAAAGCAAACATGAAAGAATCGCATTACTGTTCTTTCTTACCCGTTACATTGAAAATTTATTAAACTTTAGCTACACCCTTGTCCCATATCTCTGTGTAAACATGAACAAAAATTGCACCGGTACTTAGACGTTTATGTCTAAATATTTTGTCTTTTGCTAGCTATGACAGCGTATTGCGCTACCCGCAGTAAAGTCATCCGAAAGGAGGAGTGCCCTATAATTATCATGTCTGTACGTAATCAATTTGTGTAAAGGGTATAACTTTAATATGCTTAGAATATTTTGATATTTCTTGGCAAACATACATTTTGACAAGATTTATAAATAGCCGAGGAGTGTCTGTCCGTACGTAATCAGTTTGTGAGAATCGCTTTTAAACTGCTTGGAATACGAGGGATGTTCGAAATGAATTGCTTATTGTCCTCTAGCTCGATATCCACGTGGGGCACGATAAAAACCAATACATACCTGTATAGGGCTATTCAATATCTACACAATGGTATATAAATGTACATGTTAGACTAAGTGTAAGACATAAAATTTGCCATTTGAATACACGCAGTCATTGACCACTGCAGTAAAAATGGTTGGTAGAAGCGTCGACAAAAAAAGATGAAATACGGGCTTACATCAAAGCTCGCTCAAAACTTGATTGTTCTTTGAAGCTGATGACTGAAATTTCTACTGCTTTTGGACCTTCTTGTGTGTCTTATGGCACAGTTCGGCGGTGGATTTGTTTGTGTTGAGGTTTTACGGCCCAGTCAACTCGATGGGGTCATGTCGAGCGCGGTCAGTTTACCTAACCACACATTTACTGGGCAGGCTTAGTCCTCTAAGCGGTTAACCAGTATTGTGCACATTCTTTCGCCAGAAACTGACAACTGCCCTTCTTGAATCAGCGGAAGGGAGAGAATGACCGTAGAAAACATTTCATGATCAATCTCCACGAAAGAATGTTGGAAAAAGAAATTTGAGTCTGGTGTAGAGTCCATCAAAAATACACCGAAATCAGGTAAGCCAAAATCTGCATCTCGTAAAGAAATCGTTTCCAAAATAAAGGAAATCATTGAAGGAGATGCCAGATTTACAATTCGTGATATTGCACGAAAGGTAGGCATATCACTATCAACGGGACACCTTATTTTGAAGAAGCATTTGAAAGTCAGAAAGATTTCTGCTAGATGGGTGCCACATCTGTTGACTGACGAGTAAAAGAGGCAACGGGTTAAAGTGGCCAAAAAGCTGTTTCAAATGTTTCCAAAATATGACAAAAAGCAGTTTGCCAATGTCGTCACAGGTGATGAAACCTGGGTCCATTATTTTGAGCCCGTCAGAAAGGTTAGCAATAAGATCTGGGCCACTAAACACAGCAAACGCCCAATAATTGCCAAACGTTCTTTGAATACAAAGAAGGTTTTGTATGCAATCTTCTTCGCTGGTGAAGGAGTCGCAATAAAAGTGCCAGTGAAAAAGGGCAAAAGCATCACCGGAAAGTACTACAAAGACGTAGTACTGAAGAAACTGAAAAAGTATTATCAGGAACGACGCCCTGCCACTGGTTTTAAACATGTCCGTCTTCTACATGACAATGCCCCAGCTCATACCTCCGCAACAGTTACGGCGTTTTTGAAGAAAGAAAAAGTAACTGTTTTGCCTCACCCCCGTATTCCCCAGACCTTGCCCCATGTGATTTCTTTTTGTTTCCGAAATTGAAAGCATTCCTTGCTGGGCGGAAATACCAGTCCCGACAGGCACTTGGATCTGCCATTCATCATTACCTTATTACTGTGCCTAAATCAGCGTACCGTGACGCCTTCAAGAAGTGGATACATCGGCTGAAACTTTGCATTTCTAGCCACGGGGAGTACTTCGAGGGCATGAAATGAGTACTTTTGGGCTAACTTGAAATTTGAAGTCTCCAGGTAGAAATAAGCAATTCATTTCGAACATCCCTCGTATATTGATAATTTCTGGCACGCAGATACATACTGAAAATGATTTGGAAATTAATTTCACAATGCATAGCTCCGGATAAGAAGGGGCAACAACTTATTGTCTTATTTCTGCACGAAAACATATTTTGTGGGTATTCATTAGAAGCGCCTCGTATGTTTCTGTGCAGAAATAAGACATATCGGTACTTTTCGGATGAAAAAATGCGCCTTATCTGGAGCTAGATGAAATAGATGCAACCTAATGAGCAACCAATCAATTTGTGACTGTCTAAAAATAAATAAATAAATAAAAAAAAAAAAAAAAAAAAAAAAAAAACAAGAAAAACGCCTAACAGCATTATGGACGGGTTTTTCAAAAAGGTTAAACCAAAAGGTAAACCTCAGACGTCAGGGGAGATAAGTACATAATAAAGAAAGTGAGAGTTGTCCCTCTTGCACATGACGCGCCTACTGGTCCTCCTCTTAAGCCCTACCAAATATGAAAGCAATCCACTGAAGAATAAAGGTAACATATAACTTTGAAAAAAAGGTTAAGCAAAAGGTAAACCTGGGACGACAACCGACCGCCTGCGCGGACATCGTTATTTTAAAGGACGGATTAAAAAAGAAAAAAAAAATGGCTAAAATGGACTTTTTAAGTTTTATCATATGTATCATTCTGAATGAAAGAGGAAAGGAGACAGGCTGCAATTATATATATCTGAAGCTTAATAATACTCGTATATACAAGATTTATTCTTTTTAATTTTTTAATTGATTTAAGAATGTGTTAAAAGATAAGCGATGGCATTTTTCATCCAAGTCATTGAATAAGTTCCCCCTGAATGAGTTCCCTATAACTTTAAGAGGTATCTACTATCTAGTGTACTTTCATTTCCAGAATAATTTCCCACAAAATTCAGTAATACTAACTGAGCCAAAGCATGACAAAACCAATAAAATGGCCTATAAAAATCCACCTGTCCTCGTGAATTTTCCCTCGGACCTAATAATGTATATTGGGTCCAAGATTTTCCATTTGTCTGAAATTATTTCAACATTTGCAAATCAATTTGCCATTTTGCTAAATTCGGTATTTCTAAAGTGATAGTATTATTCTGCATTGAAATAAAACTGAGCTGTAGATGAGGGCAGCAAGTACTGATAGTTCCTGGATTCACATGCTAGGTTACTGTATCTCATTTATAACATAATAAATTAACATTATAATAAATTTATTCTTTGTAAATGAGAATTTCAAGGGTTAAGAATCGCATAAACTCCAGAATTATTATCATAGAATGCTTATCTTTTCTACAGATCTGATAAGCAAGAGAAAGTGAACAAATATTTTCCTTTTTTTTTTTTTTTTTATTCAATATAAACTTATAGGTTGGGATACCCTAGTGCTTGCTTAAGCACCTCTACCCCACTCCACACCCCCATTCACTACTGACCGTTCCAAGGCGGTACTTTAATTGAGGCACTTTTTGTTAATTGTTATGTAGTATTTCACTTTCTAATGTTTTTCTTTTAACAATTATGTAAGTTTATTATGTACTCAGTTAAGTTTGGGTACTAGAGTTTCCACCTTTTTAGGAAGAGTTGCCAACTGTTCATTTTGTGGCTGCTTTATTGTATTTGTCTCCCCCCAGCTAGCATTCTACGTAAATCGACATCGGGCCGTCATCGGCCCGTCAGCTACCCTGACGGGCCGATGACGGCCCGATATAGATTTACGTAGAATGCTGACTGGGCCTATGGTGTTGGGTTTTCATGTGGATCTAATTGTATCAGTTCCTAAGTTCTCGTATTTACTTTTTATAGGTCTAGACTACTGGCAGTACTATGTTTATACAAGATAATAAGACATGAGACATGATTGTCCTGTCATATTAAAGAACTATTTATTTGAAGTGTCTTTTCATTGCAGTGAGTGCAGTCTACATGCACTTATAAAGCACATATTAACAATTCAGTGATGAAACATTTCAATTAGGTAGATCTGTTGAAGTAATAAAACATATAAATATAGAAATGAAACTGCTCAATGGTGAGTCTTTCAAGTATTATCAGAAGAACTTCCAATCACTGTCATTCTATGAAAAAAAACTGCAGTTTGATGACGTATAAAACATCACGAAAACATGCCTATATAATTTTGACCTCCTTAAACCCCACTTTTATATAGTAAAACTGGGGTTTACAGGGGTATTTATTATTTTTCTTATTTCTGCTTAAAAACATAGATTGTGGGTACTTGTTAGAACTGCCTCCCCAAGGCAGTTCTAATGAGTACCCACAATCTATGTTTTGAGCAGAAATATGAAAAATATCAGAGTTTTTTTATCTGAAAAATTTAAGTTTTGGGTGGTGAAATTTTCTATATATTTGAATAGGCATGTTTTCATAATGATTTTATCACTGAACTGTCTCATGTATGTGATTACATGTAAAAAACAATGTCACTCTCTGCCATTAAAAGATTTCATAAAAATAGTCATTGTTAGCATTCTCACTTTAATGAAAATAGTTTTTAATGGTATTTCATCTATGAAGTTTTTGCAGCCTGTCCATGAATATGTCTACCTCCTAGATAAGAGTTAAGCCAATGGCTTATCAAGCTATCTGGATTGAACTCATCCAGCTTTGGTCCAATAGTAACCAAGTTCATTAATATGTGCAAAGACTCCTGGTTCAGACATTTCTGCACATTGTTCATTTTACTTAAACCACATTCACACTCAGCAGTTGACAATCTTATCACAAGCATTATTTCCACAAGTTTCAACACCAGTTCAAATGAGTCCTGGTTACTTCTGAGGAATGACTGACACACTTCAGCAGGCCTATTACTAGAGTTCTCAAAAGGCTTCAATTGCACTTTAAGTTCCATGCACTTAGGTTCCAAGTACTGCTGCTGGATTAACCCTTAAAGCGCCAAGAAAACGTGCATCTGAAAATGTCGTCTGTTTATGTCGTCTGCTGAATATTCTTGCATACTTTTCAAACCTATTTTTGCATATAGACAAACAGTGTGGACCCTGATCAGACTGCTCCTAGAGGAGCAGTCTGATCTGGGTCCACAATGTTTGCAAAAATGACTTTTGTCCTCAGGGAAAATGTCTGTTGGTTGTTGGAGCAGAGTCATCAGATTGGATTTCCAATATCTGGAGGGGCTGGCTCTGTCACTGGGAAACAACAAGTTGGTACTGCAAAGCAGCAAAAACACCTCAGGGGCTTGGCATTAAATTTGACAAACCTGCAATTAAAATAATTTTATTTCTAATTAGACTGTTCATTTAAGGTGAGACCTTTTAAATAAGAGTAGTGTTAAATGCAAACATTTGCTTCAGTGGATACGAGCACTTTCTTTCCCTTAAGAGTAGCCCCCATTGAAAGGAAAGGAAACACTTCAATGGCAGGGTGATCTCTCTTGGATGTATCCATTCATTGAGCTAAAACAGTTTGGGATAATTTACATGGACAAAACAGCAAAGCTTCAAGTTTTTCACACATACATGCATCTAAATGTATATAATATATATATTCAATGAAGAAATCTACAAAGAACCTGTCATTTGTTTTTTCAAAGTCTGCATGTACATGTATAATTATCCGGTATTATATCTAGCAATTTCTGAGTCCTGACAAGACTGTGTGCAGGATTCACACAAGGTGATATACCGGTAAGCCCTTGAATTTCATACATGGCTGAAGACCTGTTTTCAATTCAGTGAGGAGGTGGGCGGGGTGGGATGGTGGGCTCATATATGTGTGAAGTTATAGAGATATGAATTACTGGCCATATAACTTCCTAAACTATGGATTACTGGTTATCCTACTTAAAAAATAGAATATTGTCCTATGTCAAGAACGAAAATTGTTTACAGTATTTTCCATTTAAAGAACAATGCAAATACACTTCAACCTCTTTATAACACATTTCATTATATCACGGTTTTGGATATAACACAATTCAAAGATGGATCCCAAAACTGTATAGCTATACATTTTTGTTTGGATATAACACGGTTGTTAACTAACACGGTTTATGCTATGGACCCCAACAATAGTGTTATAAAGAGGTTGTGGTGTACTGTCAAAACCACAACATTAATATAGTCATGTTAGAATAAACAAGCAGGATTTTTTTTTTTTTTGTAACATTTTTTATGTAGAATTACTATAACTACCAAACATATTTGGACTTAGCACCACATTTCACATAGAATTTTACCAAGTCTGTTTGACTACCCTTTAATGTATCTAAAAGTACTGATAGAATGGTAAACAGTGTAGACCCTGATCAAACTGCTTCTGTATGAGCCAGCTCATCAGGATCTACAATGTTTGCCATTCTGTTTTGCCTTTTGATTGAAATCCCTTTTGGCAACAATGGACACATCCAAACTCAAAGATGGAAAAATCCATTTCATAAGCTTAGGGTGGAAAGGGTTAAGAGGGTTCATAACCAGGGTCCAGTTGTTCAAAGCATCGTTAGCTTAACAAGTTCATAACTGAAAAACTTGTTAACTGTTGTAGCTAAGGTATATTCAAATACACTGATATTTTTGTTGCGAAAATGTGTGTAGCTTTTGCAATGCTACATATGCTATGAAAGCACACTTTCCGATAGAGTAGTTCAAAAGATATTTAAAAAATGTCAACTGCAGATATCTAAATTGAGTGTGTTGCAGATAAATATTGACTTTTTCTATGATGCATCAGTCATTAGTAAACGTATCGTTAAAACTTTGATCATTAAATATGGCATATAGGCTAATATTTTTGCTGAAAAAATGTGAGTAGCTTTTGCATTTGCAAAAGCTACTCACATTTTTTCAGCAAAAATACTTGTGAATTAGATATTGTACTTACTAGAACAGTTAACATTTTGACCACTAACCAGCTCGTTAAGCTAACCATGCTTTGAACAACTGGGCCCTGGGCTTTAACTATCCACATATGCTATGAAAGCACACTTTCCGATAGAGTAGTTCAAAAGATATTTAAAAAATGTCACCTGCAGATATCTAAATTGAGTGTGTTGCAGATAAATATTGACTTTTTCTATGATGCATCAGTCAGTTTATTCCTTCCCATGATGCACCAGTCAGTATTTGTTCCCATGATGCACCAGCCAGGTTATTTTGTTTCCTGTTACTCAACCTTCTTCACTGGCTTCCTGCTATTGTTTCCTATCTTGTCAACTGCTATCTGCTAAAGCAAAACCATATTCATCCTAAATCTTTGGACATCTTACGTCATTACCAAACTTATCCTACATTTTGAACGAGTCATTTTATTACTTGGTCATGTAATTAAAAACTGCTGGATGAGTCTAGAACCGTGTAGATCCAGATCAGATTCCACATTCACCAGCATCTGATTAGGGTCTACACTATTTGCTCAGTCTGTCTTAGTTGAGGTTTTACGGCCCAATCAACCCATTGGGATCATGTTGAGAGTGGTCAGTTTACACAACCACACTTTTACTGGGCAGATTTAGTCCTCTAGGCAGTTGACCAGTATTGTGCACATTCTTTGGCCAAAAACTGACAACTGCCCTTCTTGTATCAGCGGAAGGGAGAAAATGACTGCAGAAAATATTTCATAATCAACCTTCATGACTGAATTTTGCCAACCTGGCAGGGTTGAACCCACAACCTCCTGATCACCAGTTAGATGCGCATCCAACTAAGCTATCGAGGCCAGCTATTTGCTCAGGCTTGTCTGTCCCATACTTAGGGTAATTACAGTATACTGATATTTTCCAGTGACTTATTAACTGATGAACAAGTATATAACTGCTGAACATGTATATACCTGCTTAACATGTATATAACTGCTGAACATGTATATACCTGCTGAACATGTATATAATGTTGAACATGTATATAATTGCTGAACATGTATATAACTGCTGAACATGTATATACCTGCTGAACAAGTATATAATGTTGAACATGTATATAACTGCTGAACATGTATATACCTGCTGAACATGTATATAATGTTGAACATGTATATAACTGCTGAACAAGTATATACCTGCTGAACATGTATATACCTGCTTAACATGTATATAACTGCTGAACATGTATATACCTGCTGAACATGTATATACCTGCTTAACATGTATATAAATGCTGAACATGTATATAACTGCTGAACATGTATATAACTGATGAACAAGTATATACCTGCTGAACATGTATATACCTGCTTAACATGTATATAACTGCTGAACATGTATATACCTGCTTAACAAGTATATAACTGCTGAACATGTATATACCTGCTTAACATGTATATAACTGCTGAACATGTATATGTCTGCTGAACAAGTATATAATGTTGAACATGTATATAACTGCTGAACATGTATATAACTGCTGAACATGTATATACCTGCTGAACATGTATATACCTGCTTAACATGTATATAACTGCTGAACATGTATATACCTGCTGAACAAGTATATAATGTTGAACATGTATATAACTGCTGAACATGTATATAACTGCTGAACAAGTATATAATGCTGAACATGTATATAACTGCTGAACATGTATATAACTGCTGAACAAGTATATAATGCTGAACATGTGTATAACTGCTGAACCAGTATATAACTACTCTGCTGAAACAGTATATAACTGGGCTGTGTTCACTTAACAGTGACATTCACAGCTACTCCTAAACTATTGCAAACTTTCTGTTCTGCTTCAGTTGTGACAGTTTTTGGTGGAGGGTAGCAAATTTTTCTCAAGCTGTCTTTTGGCACAACCAAGATGGTGGTCTATGCGAATAAACTTTTTGTATGCTTGTTCATAACAAAAAATATTGAAATGTTTATTGGGTTGATATTATACATTGGACACTCTTATAAAATTGATAATTATTAAGAAAACTTATTCGGTCTAACATCAAATCTCGCCAATGAGAATAACAACTACTCTCTAATTTGAGGTCACATAACCATTCAGAAGATGCAAAATAGTTTCTGAAAAAACTCTCACAAGTGATTTGCTTTATTAAACATAGCCCTGCTAACTGCTGAACCAGTAACAAACTGCTAGCTGCTGAACCAATATATAAGAGGTGATTTTGTCTCTGTCAGCCGTTCTGTACCAGAATCTGGTCGTGTGGTCATCACTGCATGTCACAAAATATTGATTATTTTTCCAGTCACTTTTCAACTGGCTGCTGAACCAGTATATAACTGCTGAACATTGAACCGGTATCAAACTGTTAACTGCTGAACCAGTATACAAGTAGATTTAGTCACTGTCCGCCTTTCTGTACCAGAATCTGGCCCTGTGGTCATCACTGCATGTCACAAAAGCTGGTCCTACTGGAGAGTGGTTGATACACCTCACAGTTCCATTGTGGCCTGTAAAAAAAATTATGATCTTAATTTTAACCTTTCTCTTGCTGAACACGACATGCCCTGTTTTAGCAAACAGTGTAGATCCAGATCAGTTAGCTTCTTCAGAAGCCAACTGATCAGGATCTGTGCTGTTTGCCATTAAGCATGTGAATTTATAACAACACTCTGGATCAGGTAATATGATTGGCTGAAAATTAGAAGTGGGCATGGCATCTTAATTTATTCAGTATGACAAGGGTTAATTTGGAATGTGTTGGAGTTTAATGGTCCAGTCAATACTATAAAGACCATGTCTAGCTGGTCAGCTTACCTAACCACACTTTTCTCAGGCAGGTTTAGTTCTCTAAGCAATTAACTAGTCCTTGTGCACATTCTTTCACCAGAAACTAACTACTGTCCATCTTGAATCAGTTGAAGGGTGAGAATGACTGTAGAAATGATCAATCTCCATGAAAGAATGTTGCCAGATCTGGCTTTCAATGTTTAAGTCTTTCATCCATGAGTTTCTGAAGTGGACTCTTCCAGCATTGATTTGGATATATCCATTGCTGCCAATAGTACTTCAGTCAAAATTATTCACAGAATAACAAACAATGTATATATTGATGAGACAGCTCATTATTAGCCATCTCATCAGAATGTACACTGTTTGCATAGATATCTGTACCCGTCTACAGGGTTGAAGGGGTTATGTTTAATGGATTTAAGTAACAGTGACATTTTAAAATATTTTAATACAAAATAGATGTATTGCCTGACAATCTGAATAAAATACTAATAAAAATTTAAACTAGAAATGTGTTTTTAAAACACTATGCCCCTAAGTATTAGCTTGTCGATACAAAATGCCAGTTAAAGCTGTTAACCAGTATTGCGCATATTCTTTTGCCATAAACTGTCAACTGCCCTTCTTAAATAGATAGAAGAGAGAGAATGACTGTAGAAAATATTTCATGATCAATCCCCATGAAAGAATGTTGCTGACCTGGCGGGAGTTGAATCTGCAACCTCCTTATCACCAGTCCGACTCGCGTCCAACTGAGCCACCAAGGCCGGCTCTAAAGCCATTAAGATAATAACTGCATATATATACATCCTCCCCCCACCCCCCCCCCAACCCCACCCCCCCTCAACTCCAATTTTTCTGTCTTTTTTCACTACAGTAACTACTAAACTTCTGCTAAGGTTTCTCAGAAGCCCTTTAAAGAATTAAAAGGAAAAGGTACATTGCTGACAGACCATCCATTTTGATGGAAATTTGATCATAAGCATTAACTGGTTTGAATGATATATATGGATTACCTAATGAGAGCAGCCTTTGTCTCTCAGCATTCCTGGAGTCCCAACAACATAAACTGGTTGTCTTCTCATCAGGAAATAATACTGAAAATATGAAATAGGATGGTTAATCTAGAAAAAGAATGTAGTCTTAACACTTACCAAGCCAAATCGAATTCCGCAAACTGACAATATTTTTCTTATTGTTTCTGTGAAAGTAGGATCTGAAACTTCATGCAAATTGCCTCCTGAGGAAACAATTTGCATGAAAAGTCAAATCCCATTTTCTAGGAAAAATAAGAAATAAATTTCAAAATGTTGTCGCCTGAAATTTTTACCCAGCACGCAAAGTGTTAAGTCTACTCTCTGATAGTTATTTAAGAAATAAAGGTAATTGTTTTAACATTCATTGAAGTATGAACAATGTCAGGTCCAAGTGAAGTAAGTGAACCCCATAGCAGTTCATGAAAATTTAACCCATTGCAGACTGAATGAACTCCCCCACACTATATGTTGGAAGATTCTAATTTCGATTTTAGGTATGTCAGGCTTTGTGATTTAGATATTCCTCGAGAAAAATGGTTGAACTGCATTTGCAAGCAGTGGAGACCCTGATCAGATGCCATATTCTGCGGCATATGATCTGGGTCTGCACTGTTTGCCAATTACCCTTTTAGGGGTCTCTAGACTGCAATGGGTTAACACTTTTTCTTTATTAACCAAATTGTCTTCTATCTCAAGGCACATTTTCCCATGGCACAGCTCTGAGACAATTTGTACTTCTACTATAACTGCTGTGCTATTGTGGATACTCATTAGACTGACATAATCCTTTCATCCCTGCAGACCAGTACAGAAACCCTTGCAAACAGTGCAGTTCCAGATGAGATGGCTCACAATGAGCCATCTCATCTGGATCTGCACTGTTTGCCATTCTGTGATTGATTTGCGACATGGACCCTATTTGCAAGAATGGATGTGTCCAATTCAGAGATGGAAGAGTCCATTTTAGAAACTTGGGTGAAAGTGGTAAACCCCAACTCAATACACATCTTATCTATAATTACTGTCCTTTGTACACCACAACCTCTTTATAACACTATTGTAGGGGCCATAGCATAAACTGTGTTAGTTAAACAACCGTGTTATATCCAAAACAAAAATGTATAGATTATATTGAAAAATGACCATTTATGGTCATTTTTCAATGTAAATCTATACATTTTTGGGATCCATCTTTGAACCATGTTATATCCAAAACCATGTTATAATGAACTGTGTGTTATAAACAGGTTGAAGTGTATACATTTCAGAATAAAGTGCATAGTAGTGGTGTAATGATACACTGGTGTATTGATGCATCAGGATAGTGACTGCCATGGTAGTGCTATCATTACAGTGTTTTCAACTATCAATAACTATTGATGAGAGTCTCTTCAACTATCAATAGTTTTGATAATTTTTGTCCTTCTAGATTTTCTCCTTCTGTAACCAGATAATTCCATTCTGAAGCTTTTTTTTTTTTTCTAAATTAACAAAGTATGAACAAAAAGGACTTCTACTTTGCAAAAATGTTTGTTAAAATAGTGGCAAAGCTGATATTTGAGAGGGCAGTAATGTTAGGTATCTTAAAGGGTAGTCCAGTCTTTATGAAATCAACAAAATATATCAAAGTACTGTATGATTTGAAGATGGTGATAGTATCCTAATGCATGGTGATATTAGACCATTAATAGTGATAGTATCGTGATAGGGGTTTCTTGATAGTGATAGCAATAAGATTTGGCATGATAGTCAACCCAAATGCATGGGCAGATTAACCATTTCAGCCAGGCAAACCAACACAGATACGTGTGCAAACAGTGTAAATCCAGATGAAACGGCTTGTGATGAGCCAAACGGCTCGTGACGAGCCGTTTCATCTGGATATACACTGTTTGCCATTCTGATTTTTATTTTAGACTGAAATTTCTATTTGGGTCAGAGAACATGTCCATATTCAAGGATGGAAGAGTTCATTTCAGAAATTATGGGATGAAAGGGTTAAATGCAATTCAGCTGAAATGTGTCAGCAATTTACCGTAATCCTCAGTATGATTAAACGCAGCCATTGTTCTGTGTTCCTGTTTCCCCATAGTTCCTGCCCCAGTGTAAACTATAAGACAGCGATTGGTCGATAACTCCCATAGCTTTACTAGTGAATCTTTACCACTCGATAACACATACTAGAATAAAAACACGTGAACTCGGTTATTTCTACTTCTCTATCAATGTGCATCGTAAATCCATAAAAACACTAAATATTGGGACACCCCTAACTCCTTACCTTACTTAGTCTAAAGTTCTAAACAACTGTATTTGACTACCTATTGATGCGTATAAAAACTGCCAATGAGTTGCAAACAGTGTAGACACTGATCACATGCCACATTCTGCAGATTCTTATCAGCGTCTACAATCACCTGTCAATCCCAATACCTGGGTTATTACAGAAATCAACCACCTTAACTCCTTACCATACTTGTCCTAAAATTTGAATAACTCAATTTTACTATCCACTGATGTGTCTGAAACCTGCTAGATGTCAAGCAAACAGTGTAGACTTTGAGCAGACACAGCCTTCTATGGCATCTGAACTGGGTCTACACAGTTTGCCATAGCTTTCATTAACTTCTAGACTCAGGAAATTCCAGACTTCCTACCCCTCAAATTTGGAAGTCCCACAGGAAAATCTTGGAAGGCCCACTATTTTCCGTGCTGCCGTGGTCTGCCCTTTGTTTAGCAGAACACAGCGTCACAGAGAATCATCATGATCTATATGATGTGTTTTAAAAATGTCCTTATTGCTTATTAAAATTCTATCTCATCTTTCTGGAAAGCTCGTACTTGTATGTCGGACCTTAGAGAAAGCATCAACATTGGTACAACTTCGCATTCATTTCAAAGCCCAGAGAAAGAAAAAAAGAAAATAAAATACATGTGAGAAATGGCCCAAAACATAGTTTCTTAAAACTACTATGCTGAAATTACTTCGCAGATATGTATATAATAAAATATTTGCTTGGACTGAAGCTGATTAACACGACTGAGTCACGAGCGAATGAGCTGCATCCTTCACAAAATTGTGGGAAAATGGCGCCGACACGTGCAAAAACAAATAAAAGGCAGTTCTCGATGAAATACCAACAGCAATACGTTCGTTCACAGAGAAAAGCAAGCAAAACCATCGCAGATCGCCTAAATTTAGACTTACTTTGCATTTTTTCTACACTTGTAAACAGAGCAACCTGAACAAGGCTATGCATTCAGAAAGGGTTTTCCTAAAATTTTGACGAAAAATATGTTTTTCGTTTCATTTGAAAAATTGGTTTTGTTGTCATAGTATCGTGGGAAAGACAAACATAAGCTTCTAAATGCAAAAAGATTTCAATTTGCATTCTGTGCTTGATTGTTATTTGTTTATTGAATTTCCCTTGGTAACTCCTGGAAGTGTTTTTGTGTTGTCAAACGACTTACGTTCTTAGCAAAATAATAATTTAAGATTTTAAGAATATAAAAAAAATAATGACTTCATTTCATTTTCTTCCAAAGATCATTAGTGTCAACGCTTTTTTCATGCTTATTTCAGGTTCTGAATTTATCTATTTCTAGTGCAGGAAAATCCGCTCATCTAAATTCAGTTTATTAGTAAATATTGTCTTTGTTTAAAGCGTCTTATTACTAAAATGATGTGCTGGAAGTATTATTTATTTCGTTTCTCATGCATTCTTTGTGTAGTTGTTAGGTTTTGGAACTGATAAGGCTGCCAGGACGTTTTAGAAAACATAGCGCAACCTGTACAATTTCCCCAGACTGAGAATTTTCGGGTTCAGTAGTCAATGTTTTGAATGCATAGGACCGAATATTTTCGGGTGTCGCAGGAAAAATTTTATTTATACAAACACCAATTACTCAACGCGCTTGACAAATACACACAGTGATCATACAGCCATCAAAAGGTGCCGTGATGCATGACATGGCTGTCAATAAAACTCCCACAAGCTCAGTTAATACAGGTAGCGAATTTCCGGTAAGTAGGCGGCGCAAACATCATACAACTCGTTAAAAGTGGGTGGGCTATTTGACAGTTTTGGACATCTCGGGTATCGATTTCGGAGGACAAAAGAAACTACAGAAGTCTTTGGTACGACTCTGAAGTTCAATTCAGCTGTCAGGTGACCATCTCTGGGCGTAATTTACATCGTATGTCCACTTAACGGAGGCCCTGGTTTGCTCAACCCTGTCTGTCCAAATACTAAGTTTAAATATGGTACTTTGTTTTAATCTTAAGGATTCATGCTTCTTATTAATTATAAAACTGCAAACATTTTTTTTTATTTTTGGGTTTGCTTATTTCAGGTTTTGTTACATCATAGATTCTCCAGTAAAGACAATTTGCATGAAATGTGAAATCCTGTTTTCTGGGGAAACTATGAGAAATATTTCAAAATGTCATCTGCTGAAAATTTTATATAGATTGCTAAAAAGAAGATACATGTATTTGACTGGAGTGTGCACTGTTTGCTTGGGCATGTCTGTCTGAATAGCTTGTGTAAATATAGTATTAATAAAGTTATAAAAAACAAACCTCCACAAAGTGAATACCTTTGAGTTTCTTGTGAAAAGAACAGAACAGACTTCTTGTCCATCATGGGCATTCTTGAAGGTGTTGACACATAAACTTGATACACCATCCCAAATCTTTATATGACCGTCTTTAGAGCATGTAACATAGAGATTAGCATTTGGACTGTATTTTACCTGTTAATGAAAAGAGAACTGAGACTAAGGGAGATAACTCATGAATTAAGTCAGTTAGAGTTGTCATTCTTGTGTGCAACACTCCTACCAAATGCCCTCTACAACCTGATAAAGTTTCATAAAAATAGCTCTAAGGTATCAGAGCTACGGGCTGCACAATAATGTGTCTATAGAGAGACTAACTGACAGATGGCTGGATATATATTGCTATATCCCCCCGAGCCTATCGGTTGGGGAGTAAAGAAATTTTACAAAAGGTCTTGATGATATAGCTACATTAACCTAGTTGCTAAAATTTTGACTTTTATATTAAAATTCTAAGTTTGTGACCTTGACTTCAAGGTCACACCCAAGAGTTTGGATTGTGCTGAGTAAAACTCTAGACCTTTATCTACCATCATGTCAAATATAAATGAAATTCCTCAAACGGACTATCACAGACTAACCGACAGACGGATGGAAGCCATGCTGATTGCTATATCTCCCGAGCCTATTGGTTGGGGAGTAAAGAAATGCAACAAAAGGTCTTGATGATATAGCTATATGAACTTAAACACAAAAATTTTGACTTTTTTATGAAAATTCTAAGTCTGTGACTTTGATCCCAAGGTCACACCCCCACCCCCGAGTTTGGGATGGTGCTGATAAAAATGTTAGACCTATATCTATCATCAAGCCAAATATGAATGAAATCTATCAAGGAGTCTTCAAAATATGAGGTTTTATAAACTTTAACGCAAAAACTTTGACCCTATGAGCAAACTGAAGTACGAATGAATACACAAATGAATGAATGAATGAATGAATGAATGAATGAATGAACTAACTGATGAACAGATGAATGGAAAAGCTAAAACTATATATCCATACATACTTCCTATGTCGGGGGTATAAACATGGCTTCAGGCATATACAGACAGCATAGGCCTAGATCAGCCAACCCATTTACAGTCGGATCAGAGCCTTCACTTTCCGCTAACAGAATCATTGGATACTACAGAATGTATGAATTTTTGAAGGCACTTTTTCACTTGATATGGCCCAAATAGTCCTAAAAGTGAAAAGTTTCTGAAATCAACGAGATAAATTTTACAGTAATTTT
Source organism: Anodontia alba (assembly GCA_964016985.1). NCBI lineage: Eukaryota > Metazoa > Mollusca > Bivalvia > Lucinida > Lucinidae > Anodontia > Anodontia alba. The sequence goes on from OZ024836.1 coordinate 50,436,238, forward strand.
CAATTCTAGCAGAAATATACCTTTCATGGATATGTTTGTAACAGGTTCATGCCAGTGACAAACATAACATTGCAGGATAATACATATTATTAATACATTGCATGCCAAGAGAGAGAGAGAGATGTATCTGATCAGGACAGTTGCTGTCTACAGATGCCTGGAGGACATCTTGTTTTGTCTGACATGCCTCTCAAGCAGCCCTCAATACTTACACCAGTTATAGGCCCTGTGTGTTGGTCATTCGGATTTCTGCCCACAAAACATTGAAATGTGTTCACATCATACAGTCGTACTAGAAATAAAGAAAAAAGAACTTTGTTAGTTTAAACGTCAATTTCATGTATAATATTAACATATTTGAACATGTGTTTACTACATTACAATATTATACAATGGGATTCAGAAGAAAGTCAACTGACTTATGAAGTCCGTCTTCCATAAACGGGAAAAAAAAAGAACTTTGTTGAAGTTTATGTCACAACTGCATATTAAAATGTGAAAACAAGTACCAGAACAGTGAGACTTGTCACCCTTGTTTAGCTCAGCGAGATATAACAATCATTGAAGTGAAACTAACTGTAAACTTTAACAGTTTTCAGACTTTATTTAGGGTGGACACTACGGTGGACATAAGTACATGTACAAAACAATGGATGGACTGAAGGAGGAACGAAACCCTGTCAGTTAACCAACTCACTTTTTTTCTGGGCAGGCTCAGTCCTCAGTATATGTGATGTGCATATACATGTCTGCATGTGCCAGTAACTGACAACTGCCCTTCTTGAATCAGCGGAAGGGTGAAAATGACCTTAGAAATGGTTTCATGATCAATCTCCATGAAAGTTATGTGGCTGAGCCAGGATTCAAGCCTGCGACCCTTGAATTACTGTCAGACACCAACCTGCTGCATATTGGAACCCAGAAGTACTTCCTGTATTATTGTATAGGCAAATTAAATGTTTTATATATACACATAAGGAAAGACTCTAAAGAGCAGCAATGTATTTCTATCAGCAGAGCTCTGGAAATATCATGCCTGATTTGTCCAACCATTTCCCCGAGGACAAGTATTAAAGATTTTCAATTTACTTGTCCTTGGACAAGGACTTCACAGCTACAGCAAAGACGAGTATCCAGATTATGATGTATATGTTTTTCTTAATTTCTTGAAGAAAACATATGTTGTGGGTACTCATTAGAAGTGCCACCCCTAGGGGGGAGGCACTTCTAATTCTAATGAGTACCAACAACACGTTTTTTTCGAGAAATAAGAAAAAAAGTCAATTTTGGGGCAAGTAAATCTTGGTTTGAACAAGAGGATTTTGACCATTTACTTGTCAGTAGAGAAGTAATAAAATTTTATAATTCCACAATCCTGTCTATAAGTAAACCGCACTGAAGCTGAACACACAGCTCAGATGTGCGCCCTGATGTAGGGTATGCTGGTGCCAAAGGTTTCAGCTTATTTTGAATTTGGATGTAGCTATGAAATCAGCAAACAAATGAACAGCGGGAGATAGCACACCTCAACATAAGTATCTATTCGAGTAGTTTTCTCACTTCTCGCAAAAACTGTTGTATTTACTCACAAGAGTTGAGTTGAGTTGAAGTTTTACAGCCCAGTCAACACTGTTAAGGTCATGTTGAGTCAGTCAATTAACTTACTCACACTTTCCCTAAGCAGTTAACCAATACTTTGTGTACGTACTTTCCCCAATAAGTGACAAGTACCTTTACTGAATTAGCAGAAGGGAAGAATGACCACTGAAATTATTTCATGCTCAATCTCCATGAGAGTTATCTGGACAAGCTGGGATTCAAACTTGTGACTCCTGGATATGCAGTCAGATGTGATACAGACTGTGCTATGGACCCTGGCATTTACATTACAACTGTATAGGCAATATTAACTACAGTAAATGACTAAGGTACAGTCGACTCTCGTTATCCTGTCTTCGCTTATCTCGAATAACCTCTTATCTTGAAGTAAAAATCTGGTCCCTGTTTGGAAATCTAACAAATGGTAACAAAATATTGTGGAAAAAGAGGAGAAATTGCTCCTAAGGAGCAATTTCTCCTCTTTTCCACATTATTTTCAATACCCACATGTATTTCTAACTTAAGGAGTCAAATTACATATTCATTTGTGAAATGTGGCTGGTCAATTCATTTTTTCCTCAATTCTGCAAATCTGATATGTCTAGGTACGGATATCTCGAAATATTCCAGAGAGTCCCTTGGACTTCCAGATAACAAAAAGTCAACTTTATTACGGATATTAAACCCAGCCGGTTCCACAGCCAAAGCTAATGCAAAATGACCATGACAACATAACCTAAATATGCCCTTTATTTGGACCTTTGAATAGTTTACATTTTCATGTTATTCACTTTAATATAATGCTCTACCATTGCATGGCCCCTAACCATAGAATTTTAATTTGTTTGTGTTGAAGTTTTATGGCCCAGTCAACCCAATGGGGTCGTGTCAAAGATGGTCAGTTTACCCAACCACACATTTACTGGGCAGGATTAGTCCTCTAAGCGTTTAACCAGTACTGTACACATTCTTTCACCAGAAACAGACAACTGCCCTTCTTGAATCAGCTGCAGGGAGAGAATGACCTTAGAAAATTTTTCATGATCAATCTCCAGGAAAGAATGTTGCGGACCCAGTGGGGGTCGAACCCCCAACCTCCTGATCACCAGTTGAACCATAGAATTATAAAGGAGCTGCTATATACTTACTTGTAGGCTGTTGTGTGCCAACCAAGAGATAATCACCAGAAGGATGAAATGACATGGATCTCACTTCAGATGCTTCCTGTAAAATGTACAAATATATATTAGCCAACTGAAGAAAATATAAAGAATTTTATTAAAGTTTATGTCGCACCTGTGCACTAAAATGTGAAAACAAGCACCAGAAGAGTGAGAGGTGACCTCCTTATTCAGCTTAGTTAGATAAACCAATCAGTGAAGTGAAATTTACTGTAACTGGTACAGAGACGAGGGCAGGGTAGTGTGGGAGGCATTGTGTCATTGTGTAAAATTATTGGGTAAGCAGCCCATGATCAGACACTGCAATCTGTGGCATCTGATCTGAGTTTACTGAATAAATTAAGATGCCACGCCCACTTCTAATTGTCAAGCAATCAGATTGCTTGATCCAGGTTGTTAATGCAAATTCCCATACTAAATGAAAAATAGTGCAGATCCAGATCAGTTGGCTCCTTAGAAGCCAGCTGATCTGGATCTACACTGTTTACAAAGGTGCAGAAGGACCCAGGTTTATAATGTTATAAAACCAAACACATATACTTCTACAAAGTGAATACCTTTGCTCAGGCCTATCTGTCTGAATATTTAGAATAGTACTTTGATCAAATCAAACCCCCTAAGAAATCATCCTGGATCTACCATACTCTGGCAAATACTCTGGTCACCTTGGGAACTCAGAAATATCTGACTGATTCAAGTCAAATGAGAATCATAACATACATTTTTGTCAAAGAAAAACAGTCTAATATTACAGCACTAAGTAAGATGATAATTGTTTGAATGTGAAGGGGGAGGGGAGTGGGTGGGTGGGTGAGTGGGGTATAACAAGTTTTGCTTTTTTTTTTATTTTTTAGAAATATAACTTGTGTTCTGACTGGAACTGTATCACTGTCCGAGCTGACTTCTATGAGTTCTAATAACTATTTTAGATGCAAATTGGGCCACATCAAAGGAAAAGGTGCCTCAGCACATGTGCAAAATGCACATATTCAGATTCCTCCTATGCATGCGCAATGTCTTATCCAGGCATAATAAAGTTGACTTTTTGTTATCTGGAAGTCCAAGGGACTCTCTGAAATATTTGGAGATATCTGTAACTCGGCATATCAGATTTGCAGAATTGTGGGAAAAATAAATCTCTATTGATAATTCTATAGTGTCCATTGATTCTTTTACGCAGACTGTCTGACAGCGAAGACCCTGATCACACTGCACATCTTCACAGTCTGATCTGGGTCTTTCACAGCTCTTGATAAGGCATTTTTTCAACCAAAATGTATCTAAATTTTTCTTATTTCTTGATGAAAACATATGTTATAAGTACTCATTAGAAGCGCCTCACCGAGGTGCTTCTAATGAGTACCCACAACATATGTTTTGAATGAGAAATAAGAAAACTATTTACCTGATACCCACTCTTATCTAGACCTATGGTCTTTGCTATCTGCACATGCTCCGAAGGCATTTTTTCCATTGGTGCTGCTTAACTATTTTCTGACTAATATCTTTATTGGAAGCTATGTGGCAAGGAGTCAAATGAGCTCTACTGAAACTTCTCTGCTTTTTGCATTTTTCAGAGTCGTTTTCTGAATGGCGTTTTACTCAGAAGAAGTAAATTTATCAATTTTTGTCAGGATTCAATGTAAAACCTATTGTCGTAACTACCTATGCATCAAAAATTTTATTCATTTCAGTGGTTTTATAAATACTAAAAAAGTTTTAAAATTCTAAAAGAAAATCCATTTTTCGCATAGAAACATGGCTGCAAAAATCAATAGGGTAGGTAGTTTGGATGCAGGTTTTCAACATTTGATTGTGTTGGGGTTTAACAACACGTCAACCATTATGGATCATTTTGTGTCATCTCCCAGAGAAAGGGAGAAGAGAGACAGAAGAGATAGTAGAGGAGATGAAAGAGAGGGACAGGGGAAAAAAGAGGAAAATGAATGAAAATGAAGAAACAGAAGAAATAAAAACACCCCACCCCCTCCATCTCCTTTCTGAATTTTTCACAATGTTGCTATGGAACATCAGTTATTTAAATTCAGTGAAGAAAAATAAAATATATTTTTTAATATAGAAACTGCTCAGGTCGGACCCCTTTATTGTCCTAAAAATTATACAGTAAATATTTGAAAACAAAGAACAGAAACAGAAAAGACAAATGGTTTCTGAGGGAGAAATGTCTTTCCAAAGTATGTCGAAAGCACAGTCGTCTTTCTCACAAGTCTTACCTGTATACTTTTATATGCTTTCTTCACAGACGGTTTGGAAAATTCAAAGAATCTTATACTATGATCTTTACTTCCTGAAGCCAGAATCATGTGTTGTGGATGAAAATCTAAGGCTGTCACTTCCTGCAAACAAAACAAATGTTGTCAAAGCAAAATTAAAGAAAAGGTTCCAGTTGGAGAGGATTCAGAGTTAAATGGCATACTGGGTTGGTCTGGAGTTTAATGGCCCAGCCAGTCAACACTATTAAGGTCATGTCAAGCCAGTCAGTTTACCTAACTGCACTTTTTCCTAGACAGGCTTAGTCCTCTCAGCAGTTAACCAGTACTTGTGCACATTCTTTTGCCAGAAACTGACAACTGCATAGATAGGATAGATTTCATGATCAATTTCATGATCAATCTCAACAAAAGAATGTCGCTTGATTTGATTGATCCCATTACCTCCTATTATCAGATGGACACTCATTTGACTTGAGCCACCAAGGCTGGCTTCTAGATATATATGTGTTTGTTTGTGAACATTGAGGTTTTAAGGCCCAGTCAACCCAACTGCGTCATGTCAAGCATTGTCAGTTTACCTAACCATACGTTTACTGTCCAGGCGAAAGTCCTCTAAGCGGTTAACCAGTATTGTGCACATTCTTTTGCCAGAAATTGACAACTGCCCTTCTTGAATCAGCAGAAGGGAAAAAATGACCTCAGAAAATATTTCAATCTCCATGAAAGAATGTTGCCGACCCAGCGGGGGTTCAACCTCCTGATAACCAGTCAGACATACATCCAACTGAGTCACTGGATGGGCTTTACATACATGTACTTACTCCACTGTGATCATACAAAGTTCTGATGACTGGGTGATTCTCCATAGCCTGTTGTGGAGTTTCCATAGCAATGACCTCTGCTGGGGTTGCACTCTTGGCCAACATTCTTTCAACATCAAGTATCTGTAAAACACAAATCACAACACAAGAAGAGATATAAAATGGAGTCTTTTAAGGTGAAAGGTTACAGTTTGACATATAGCACTCTGGGTAAACTTTTCAACCAAAAACATTGAAATATTTTTCTTATTTTTCCCATAAAACAGGTTTTGATATTTAATGCAAATTATTTGCATGAAATGGCAAATCCTGTTTTCTGGGAAAAATAAGAAAAACATCACCAATCTGTCATCTGCTGAAATAGCCCACAGAGTGGTAAAGGTTATACAGCAATCATTCTAAATTGAAAATTGTAGCCTCCTGTCTCAATGCACACTCGTCTAGCCAAAAAGAATTGACTTCCAGATATAGCAATACCTACTGTTAACCTTTACCTCTCTGGGCTTATTCAGCAGATGACAAATTGGTGATATTTTCACCTTCTCCAGAAATGAAGTTTGACATTTCATGAGACAATTTCAGACAATTTGCATGAAACAGCTCATATGCTAATTGTCAAAACAGGAAGTCCTGGAATTTCCTTGCCTTATGAAGTGAAAGTTGAGCTGAACAAAAGCCTATTATATTGTACCAAATTCTCTCTTCTACTGTCAGTTATGGGTAACACATACCATTTTGGGGCTAAACAATATGGAAGTTGAATCTGGATTAATTTTGATGACTGGTTAGATGTGTCAAACTTTGGAAATCAGGACTTCCTGGCATCTACATTTGGAAGTCCACAAACAACTTTTGGGAGTCTCAGACCCCTAGAATTCATTTAAATGATTTTTTTTTTTTATCATATATCTGAATTAATGTTGCCAACATTAATTCAGAGATACGATAAAAAAATCATTTCATTTCAAGAAAGAGTCACTAACTGAAATTTTACAGGCTGTGAGGTGCCACATTTTATGATTGTATTTATACCATATATCAAACCTTTACTGGATAATAAAATGTCTACTTTTGAGGAATGTGGAGCCCTTAACACAAGCACTGATGAAATGTCAAATCTTGTTTTCTGGGAAAATAAGAAAAATATTTAATTATATCATCTGTTGAAAATTTTACACAAAGAGCTAAACATTAAAGAAAAAATGTGTCATTCACCATTAATACTACTTTTTTCCTATTTGTGCACCAAAACATACAAAAACATATTTTTCCTATTTGTGCACCAAACAATACGACTGCTGGTATTTTTTTACTAATTTTACAGTAAAACTTAAAACATGGCTCTTAAAATCTAAGCTCAAAGTAGCATAGAACATTATCCACTGCTTTAACACACTGAATGCCAAATAAAAATACAAACAGTGGACACTCTATAAATAATATATACTTTTTTAGATTTCATGGAAATTCAAGAAATAAGGAATTCTTGAACGTTTGAATGTCTCATAAGAAGATAATTCACATGAAATGTCATGCCCTATTTTCTGGAAAATATTGTTCAATTGTGATCTTCTTGTGCAGAGAGTTAATCCTTTCATCTGTATAGACCAGTACATGTACAGACACCAAAGCAAACAGTACAGATCCTGATGAGATGGCTCATGATGAGCCATCTCATCAGGATCTTCACTGTTTGCATTTCTTTTTTTTTTTGACCAACCCCTATTTGCAACAATGGATGTGTCCAAGTTCTCAGATGGAAGAGACCATGTCAGAAACTTGGGGTGAAAGTGTTAACCTGCAGGGTATGAACATAATCCCACACAGCTTAAACATGGCTCTGATGATGATGATGAGTTCAGGTTTAACGACGCATCAACCCATGAGGGTCATTTGCGTCAAAATGGTGAACTAACATGGTTCTGTAGTGAAACGATTATAATGATAAGTCATAAATGCATAAAAAGTAAAACTAGAACGAATAAACATGGCTCTTGATAAGGGGAATCCAAATGCATATTGTTTCTCATTTTGCAATATTTAATTGTTTAATGCTATTGCCTCAAATGAAGCATTACACTATTAGGTGTTTCATTTCTGGATGAAATACAACTTCAAACATTCTTTTCAAGGCAGGCGAAAGGTGGAGACAAAGAACATTGCTTATGAAATCTTTGTTTACTGACATTATAATGACTTTCCTTGCATATTGACTTGTTGTACAGTATTTACCGTATGTATTCGGACAGACAGGCCTGAGCAAACAGTGTAGACCCAGGTCAGACGCCGCAGAATGCAGGATTCGAGTCCGAGACCTTGTGATCCAAAGTTGGGACAGCTAACCACTTGGCCAACCGGGCATTTCTCTTGCTGAGATATTCTCTAATAGTATGTGCTGTAGTTCTTATCAGCCTTTGTATTTTTAAACTAGTCAGAGTTTTCAGAGAAAACAGATGTTCCCCCACACACACACACCCACACCGACACTAACCAAATTTTCAGTTTTTTTTTCTACTGCTGTGACAGAAAAAAGGCAAACTTGGTTTGTCTGCACAGCTCCAGATAAGGCACTTTTTCAACTGAAACGTAGTGCTATTATTGCTATTTTTCTGACTTCTCCACAAAATCATATGTTGTGGTTCTCATTAGAAGCACCTCACCAAGGCACTTCTAATGAGTATCCACAACATATGATTTTGTGGAGAAATATGAAAAAAACAATGTTATGTGGATACAGAGCACTAGATTAGAGGGAATAAAGAGTATTTCAGCACTGAAATTTTGAAAATCAGCACTGAAAATTAAAGTTGAGGGGGTAAAATTACTCAATGAAATTTTGGATTTCAGCACTGAAATCTAGTTTAGTGGGTAAAAGTTTTCAGTGAACTTTACATCTTTTAAATTTTATAAAAAAAAAAGCAGTTTCACTCACACTGATTCATTTGTGAGCAGTAGCAGTACACTAGATCAGAAACGGTTTAAACCTTAAAACACTAAAGACAAATACATTTCTAGGTGTTTTTCTTTTTTTTTTCAGAGAAAAAGCTTGGCATTTGATGTGAATTGTCTGCATAGCAGACAATTCACATCAAATGCCAAGCTTTATTTTCTCTGATAAAATTGTGAATTTTGTATGCTACACTTACACTTGGTACTTTAAGATTTAAGCATTGCAAATGGGCAATTAAGTATTAAAATTAAAAGCAGGGATAAAATACTCATTGTGCCAAAAGCTTATCTACAGTACTGTGGATATCTAACTGTCAGGAGCAATGGACTGACTCTGTTCACGGGGTATAATCGAAAACTGCTACATCCCTCATGTCACTAGCTTCAAGTGGAACTCTATTTTCACATATTATGTATAAGCCCAGTAGTCCCAAAGGACAAGAGAATTCAATTAACCTTGATGGAAGCATCCTCTGATCCTGTGGCTATTAGCTGACCATTGGGATGAAAAACACCTGCCCGACATGCAGCTTTGTGAGCTGTTACATAACAAGTCTCATAAAGGGCAGCTTCTGGAGAGATTGTCTGCACTGAAATGAACATAACAAAAACATGAGTGGGGACAAGCATACAATAGTGATATTGGTACTCAGTTTACAATTGTTTTATAGAAGATCGAAAAGGCATCCCTAAATTATCTCCATTTGCCTCCTGACTTGGCATATTGTCCAAAGTAACTGAATTATGAAGATGCAGCTCTAAGAATGGTGATCATGTAAAATCATAGCAGCTCAAATAGTGATCATGTAAAATCATAGCAGCTCAAATAGTGATCATGTAAAATCATAGCAGCTCAAATAGTGATCATGTAAAATCATAGCAGCTCAAATAGTGATCACATAAAATCATAGCAGCTCAAATAGTGATCATGTAAAATCATAGCAGCTCAAATAGTGATCACATAAAATCATTGCAGCTCAAATAGTGATCATGTAAAATCATTGCAGCTCAAATAGTGATCATGTAAAATCATAGCAGCTCAAATAGTGATCATGTAAAATCATAGCAGCTCAAATAGTGATCATGTAAAATCATTGCAGCTCAACTGGTGATCATGTAAAATCATTGCAGCTCAAATAGTGATCATGTAAAATCAAAGCTTCAGATAAGGCACTTTTCTTTTTCAACCAAAAAGTACTGGTATTTTTCTTATTTCTGTATGAAAACATACGTTGTGGGTACTTGATAGAAGTGCCTTGGTGAGGTGCTTCTAAAGAGTAACCAAAGTTACCAAAACATATGTTTTTTGTGCAACAATAAGAAAAATAATATGTGGATACCCCTTCTTATCTGGAGCTATGGATAAGATGAAAACATATGTTGTGGGTATTCAATAAAAAAGCCTCAGTGAGGCACTTCTAAAGAGTAGCCAAAACATACGTTTTTGTGTAACAATAAGAGAAATAAAATTCTCTAACAATACCCTGACATTTTTGCAAAATTTCATTTTTTCCTTGATAAAGCACAGAATTCTCTGAAAATTCCCTGAGCAAGAAAAATAAAAACTCCCAGACATTTCCCTGATGTGTATGAATCCTGGATAAGATGAAAATGTAGACATTTTCAGATGCAGGTTTTTCATTTTAAGGGTTAAATACGCCACTCAAGAAGTCTTCTGCTCATGTTCATTTTGAGAGTGCCTTTATTAGGAAGATATTTTACTACACTTTTTTTCAGTAATTTTGAAAACACTTTAGTGCACAGTGCAGTAATTAGGTTGAATATGGTCTCTTATGTACTGTGCTTTCAACATCTTTCAGAAAGTTGATTTTTGCCGAGCACTTTACATAGAAGTAAATTTGCAAACTTTGTTATGCTTTAATGCAAAACCATTTGTTGTAACTACCTATGCTTGAAAATCTTTATTCTATTCACTGGGTTTTTTTTTTAAAAAAAATCAAATATTTTCACTTTTTCCCATAGTAAAAATGGCTGCATATTATTCAGAAATCAGTTGGGTAGGTAAACTGGAGTAAGATTTTCAACAAGTTACTTCTGTTCAATTTTCTGAAATTTTCAAAATATTCTTGTGAAACGTCATTAATTAAAAATCAGCAAAGTGAAAAATATTTTCTCCAATAAAAATTCTGAAAAATAACATAACTAAAGAAACTGCATAGGTCAGACCAGTTTTTGGTCATAAATTTAATTTTAGGGTAAATATTCGAGAACAAAACACAGAAACAGAAAAGATAAATGGCTTTGGATAAGACATGGTGAATCAGAAAAAAATGTTTTCATTTAAAATAAAACACCACCCCAAAAAATAGTTCTTTCTGAGCATTGTAGAAAGTACAACAGAGTCATGCTGAATTACCATCAGTCTCAAACTCCAAGTCAACGCCTGCTCCTGGCTGTACAAACTCTCCAGGGATGGCCTTCTGTCCAGTAGTCTCTGAAAGATACATAAAACTTATTTCGGAATGTGTCTGATGTCAAAATACCAAAACAGGATTTTGGAAAATCTTTAAGTCGGTATACACAAAGACAAAATTAGGAATGTTCAGACAGACAGACAGACTTTTAAATGGGATGTAATCAGGGGTCCATGGAAAGTAAGCATTACTTGGTAGGCATGCTTCGCCTACCATAAATGTGCTTATCAGTCTGAATAGAAATTTAGGAAAATACTGGAATATTAATATGATTAATGTCTGGGGTTCAGAAAGACATTTATGGCTTGGCCATTACAAAAACATTGGACATAAGTCTGAATTAACCGCAAAAAGAATCAATGGATACTAAAAAAATGTTTCAATGGAGAGCAAATGTCTGGATGAGACTTTGCACATGATTAGGATGATGTGAATCCACACTGCATACTCGAAGACACTTTTTTAGCTCGACACAATCAGGATACTTTACTTTTGAAACAATAATCGGAAGAATTGTTAAGGAGATTTGATGATAATTATAGGATATTTTCTCCAGTTCTCCACAGAAACATATGTTGTGGGTACTCATTAGAAGCATCTCACTGAGGCACTTCTAATGAGTACCCACAACATATGTTTTTATGAAGAAGTAAGAAAAATTATCCCAGAATTATCATCAAATACTCCTCCTTAACAATTCCTCTGAATAACTGACTTTACACCTAGAAAATTCATTAATTTCTCATTTATCAAAATGCCCTTGATCTATGTTAAATTAACTGTGTTCCCTTGTACATGTAAGACAAGTCTAAAATAAATATCAAAGTTATATAGTATAAAGGAAATTTGTAGGCAAGGCCTTTAAAGGTAAGACCTATTGCATCAAAAAATGGGTTATATTTCTCAGGAATACAACCCGTTTTTTGATGCAATAGGTCTCACCTTTAAAGGCCTTGCCTACAAATTTTCCAATTGTGCATACAAAAGGTTATCAATCGGTCAAGTTCAATAATAAGTCAAGCACAAAAAAATTATTCCACAACTTAGAAAAATCTGGATTTGAGAAGTTAAAGTGGCCTTTGGTGTAAACTGATAAATCTGAAGACATAATTTAAATACATTTTAAGAGCATTTTTGTAAGCAGTATTAAAACAAATGATAGTCAAGTGGACATGTAACTTGAACCAGTTACTGTTTGTTTGAGCTGGGAGTTTTACAGCCCATTCAAGACTTTATATAGAGCCATTCAGTTAACCTATTTACACTTTTTCCAGGGTAGGCTTAGCTGGTAACTAGTACTTGCGTACATACCTTTGCCAGTAACTGATAATTGTCCTACTTGAATCATTGGAAGGGGGAGAATGGCTATAGAATTATTTCATGATCATCTCCATGAAAGCAATGTGGCAGAGCTGGGATTCGAACTTGCGACCCCTAAATCTGCCGTCAGAAGTATGGAGCCCAGGAGAAACAGTTACATCCCAGAATGTTCAGTACAGTACAGACTGTATTTAGCCTAAATATTAGGACACCTTATATGCTAATCATATTTGTCCTAAAATTTGAAATAATGCATTCTACTGACGTGTCTAAAACATTGCTGCATGTATGGTAAACAGTGTTGACCCTGACCAGATGCTGTGTTCTACACTGGCAAAAGCTATGTATAAAGTTTCTATATATGAAGATTTTCCTATACATATCATTTGTCCAACTACTTTGGGTTATTACGGGATGAAAAATTCTTACCTTCTTCCACTTTCAGTCCCATTTTAATCACTTTAAGAAGTCTGTCTGAAGGAGGGCAGGCAGGATGAGCCTTCACAGTAGTAGCAAGGTTCACTGCCAACTGCTGATGGCCATCATAGAAAAGCTGGCTAAAATTGGGATAAAAAATGATACACAAAATGAGGAAAGGACCCTTATTGCAAATGTACAAATGCAGACAAAAATGGTCCAAATTAGGGCCTTCAGTTTTCTATTACAGACAGATTGGATATGTTGGATACTGTAGAATTAACTGACGAATGGACTGTGACATGTGAAAACAGTCTCAGTAGTAGGGCTCGAAAAACTGACAATCACTAATCAGTCCGACGTTTTTTTAATTTCTAGATGCGTTAATGGATCTCGGGTTTCAGTAATTTCCATCACTGCCGGTAGTTTTCCAGGAGTGTCTTTAAGTAATTTCTGTGACTGTTGGTAGTTTCCAGAGAGTGCTTTATTATCAGTATTATTTCTTTCTTGTTTCTATATGCAGGAGACATTTTTTGGTAGTATTTCTTGGCGATGACTAATATGACGACTACGGCAAACACATGCTACACATGATATCGCATACTCCATGCTGACACACTTCAACAAGAAAACAAGGTAACTTATGGCAAAATCCGAACATCACAGAGCCTGATCAGTCCATATACCCACAAGTCTTACATGCTAAACAATTTGTGTATATTCGCAGCTGATCTGTGCATACGTAGTTCTAATGTGCAATAAAGTAATCAACTGGTATTCTTTGACCTCTAAGTTATTTCTGTCACCAAGATCATGAATGCGTGCACTGCTGTTCTTTTTATGACATGGTGGCAAGCAACACGGTACCTTATTACTTTTGTGCAACATCAACCTGCTTATCAAAAATGATTGTTGATCTGTCTGCCAGATACAATTTTAAGTTCTGAAGAATCTATCCAGCAAACCTTAAATTAATTAGCTTTTCATCAGAATGCACAGATGTGGTGGTACAGTTTTTTGGGGTTTTTTTTGACCGTTCGCATGTGTAATAGGTTATATTTTCGCTTGTTCCTGCATGAAGGAATCGTTTTTATACATCTTTGCATTGTCCATTCTTATTGAAAATAATTTAATATTTGACATGTTAATTAATGGGTCAGTGTGTATGTCACATTTCCCAGGTAATCCTGTCAGTCGTTTATCAATACTCAGTGTTGAATTGACTGGAAGCTTCATCATGTTCATTGTGAAAGGTGATTAATCCAAAACCTAAAAAAGGTATCACATTTTACTGAAAACTGGGCACTTTCTGTTTTGGAAACGAGGATTAGGGAACGAATTTTAAATGTCATATGAAGCCAAAATTGGTCAAGCTCATTAAAAATCATGCAGTTTAAGACTAAAACACCAGCAGTTTCTAGAGCCCTGCTCAGTAGGAATGGCTATAGATCTGGTGTGGACTGGACCTCTAGACTCACTGGCTAATGATCTGGCACAATCCTCTAGCCTTTTTCTAAATAAAAATGCGAGGGATCCAATTCATATATCCCTAGTGTCAGTGATGTGTATGAACACAATGCAAAAATGTAAATGGAAATGGCAGATGATCAGACTTTTTTCTGCTTATTTAATGTCCCCAGGCTGAAATGTAAAATGCTGTAACTGCTTGAAAATTAACTACTAACCATCAATGTCCGGGTGATTTAATCGAGGTATTATTTACATTTACACCGAAACAAAAAACCGGCAGTCTCTGCACAAATTTGAGAAAATTTTTTAAGTAATATACAAAACCCATTGTGCAAACCTTATCATCAACCTGTACAGAAGTTCTCTTTGCTTAACCTCCATCACGTTTCATTCACTTTTGTAATGAAAGACGACTTTTATCGTCAGTTTGATGCTTTCAACGTGCCGAACAAGCAATACAAAATTTCATTTGGAACGTCTCTAAACTCTTCCACTGTTTCTAATAAGCATTTCTGATGTTGGTCGACCTACTCAAAGAAACGCTTGTTTGTGTACATGTACAAATGTACATTACAACAGCATCCTGGATCTTGATAAACAGTGATAATCGACATATGGCATGTAGACAGTGGGTACATAAGCTCTAGTGTGTGTAATTTTCTCAAACTATCCAGAAGTATGTAAGACTGCTAGTAGTTGTTTTAATGTTTGGCCTTTATTTAGCTTGCTGTCATGTTTTTTTTCTCCACCTGACACAGCTTTCCCATCTTCCTTGTACTGGTTAACTGAAATTAAGGACTAAGCCTGTCAGGAAAAGTGGGAGTAGGTTAACTGACTAGTTTGACATGAACATTAAAGTGTTGACTGAGCCATAAAACTCCTTATCAAATCAAATGAAAGCTCAGTGGTGAGTGCACTGACCTCTATAGCTAGAGTTACAGCTTTGATCACAGATGTAGGCAAGGGAATTTCGGTTGCCATAGAAGCCTTCCTTCCTGTCATTTGAAGGGATGACATGAAGGACAGTTGTGAGTTTCTGGCGAAAGAATATGCACAAGTCCCAGTGGGGTGGGGTCCTCTGAATTTTGTCTGCTAGGCTGGGCCTCAGCATCTAGTGTTTATCAAAAAAAATTACACGGTATATCAGCCATACCCAAAAAATATTTGTAGACATTAGTATACCCAAAAAAATATTCCCCTTGCTTTCTTTTTATAAAAGTTTTCATTTATTGTTCCTGTATAATGATTGTATTAGTAATACTAGAGCAAGTGCCCAGAGGGTCACGAATACCCCTGGCCGGCATCAGTTTTTAATTATAAAATATTTTAAAGTCAATGACAATGATATAAATCAAAACCAATGGACCATAAAGTATAGGTCACTGACCCACATGTAGTTTACAAGGTGTCTCTGAGTGACACTGATCTAGCATCCCAAGTACACTTTTTCTGGAGTAAATAGTCAGGACATGAAGCTAATTCACTGGACCATAAAATATATGTCATTGACCTACATAAACTTGACAGGTCAATCTTATGGTCACATTGATCCATTATACCAACTTTGATGTTACATTATGAAAACATGCCTATTCAAATATACTGAAAATGTTACCACCAAATAATGAAAATTTTCAGATAAAAATGCTTATATTGTTCATAATTCTGCTCAAAACGTAGATTGTGGGTACTTGTTAGCACTGCCTCTGTGAGGCGGTTCTAAAAATACCCACAATCTTGTTTTTTAGCAGAAGTAAGAACAATAATGTATTCCCCTGTAAATCCCAGTTTTACCATATAAAAGTGGCGTTTAAGGGGGTCAACATTATATAGGCATGTTTTTGTGATGATCCGGCTATTAAATATAGGTCATGCTGAGTTATAACTTATATTTACTTTGAGGTCAAAGTTTGGGTTACACTATATGTAACTATGACACAGTCATCAAATAGTGGGAGACATAAGACAAAATCACAGGGCAATGAAATATAGGTCACATTAGCCTAAACTATGATAGTCATACATCAAATTGTCTTCAAGATGTAACATAAAATCACTGGACCCAGAAATATAGGTCTCAGTGACCTAAAATTACTTTTAGGTCCACTTTCAGATCATACTGATTCATAATCCCAAATAATGATGCTCATACATCAAATAACATTCAAGATATGAGGCAAAATCACTGGAACATGAAATGTAGATCAAGGTGACCTACATTTGTTGAGATGTCAATCCTTCAACCCTGGCTTGCCTTAAATCATCACGAGGGCATATGGCAGTATATGGACTAATTAAAAAAATATAGATAGATAGAATAGATTGATCATGAAATAATTGCTGCAGTCATTCTGTCCCTTCAACTGATTCATTCAGGGCAGTTATCAATTTCTGGTGAAAGAGTCTGCACAAAGTACTGGTTAACCGTATTGAAAGGACTAAGCCTGCCCAGTAAAAGTGAGTAGGTTAAGTGACTAGCTTGACATGATCTTAACAGTGTTGACTGGGCCATATAACTCCATAACAAATCAATTTTAAGGGGAATGGATATACCTAGAAGGGATACAACTGTCAAAATGAATTTTGCCCCCTTCTGAAAAGGGTCTAAAAGAAAATAAAAGGGGTCTGCTCTAAAAGGAAAGAATTTACTCTCTTTTTCAGGTGTTTGGGGTGCAGGAAGGAAAACAGTCATAAAAGTTGCCCCATCCTAAAACAAGGTACAGTTTGACCAGGGTCATCCCATTTATCATTCAGCAAGCACTTTTAGTTTGTTTGTGTTGAGGCTATACAGCCCAGTCAACCCAATGGGTCATGCCGAGCGTGGTCAGTTTACCTAACTACACTTTTACTGGGCAGGCTTAATCCTATAAGTGGTTTAACCAGTAGTGTGCACATTCTTTCGCCAGAAACTGACAACTGCCCCTCTTGAATCAGCAGAAGGGAAAGAATGACCGTAGAAAATATTTCATGATCAATCTCCACGAAAGAATGTTGCCAACCAGGCAGAGGTCGAACATGCAACCACCTGATCATCAGTCAAGACACGCATCCACGGTACATATGGTACAGTAATGAGCAGTACCTTAGATAAGCTGCTTTTTGGGCTATTTACCCAATTAAAATTCCTGAAAAAAGCAATTTAAATTTAATTCATGGGATAAATACCCAAATACCAGTATTTGTTGCACCCATTAACAAAACAGGGTACCCAAAAAGAAAAATCCTGATATCCAGTTCAATGAGAAATGGATGGGTAAAAACCGACCAAAATACCCAGTTGCTTAAAATCTTATCTAAGATACTGTAATGAGATATGGTGTCCAACTATTAAGGATACAGTATTCATCCAGTTATCTAGAACTCGATACAGTGTTGACATATCTTGATATCCTTGATTTTCTGATTTGATCACATGCATATGGTTATCAGGTGCATGATAATTTGATCAACTTTACTTTATTGATAAAAGAACCTGTTATATATTAAGCTTATGTATTATTTTAGCGGATTCTTCTATTTTGTATTCTGGAAGGTTTAAATAATTTTGTTTGGAATTAAAAAGCAAGACATTGATAAACATGTCTGTAAGTTGAAAGAACCGTATTTACCCTAAATATTTGGACAGACATGTCCGAGCAAGTAGTATAGCCCTAGATCAAACTGCTCCTAAGGGAGCAGTTTGATCAAGGGCTGCACTGTTTGCTAAACACCCAGCAATTTTTGATATGTCACAGAACACTAAAGCTGACTTGTTCAAAATTTAAGAGATTTATAGTAAGGAGTATCTGAATATTCAGGATAATTGAGGTTTAACATATTAACCCTTGTCATGCTGAATAAATTAAGATGACATGCCCACTTCTAATTTCCAGCCAATCAGATTACTTGATACAGGTTTTTGACTGAATGGCAAACAATGCAGATTCAGATTAGTCGGCTTCTTCAGAAGCCAACTGATCTGGATCTACACTGTTTGCAAAGGCAGGGCATATCTGGGATCCGCAGTACAAGGGTTAAAATAGAAGGGAAGGCAATGATCAGGAATCAATACAATTATCCCACACCTCCCATCAGACATCAAAGCATAAAGCCCTTTTCCATCATTACTGTGGTCAATATACGAACTTTACGAGCATACCTCGAACTATCCAACTGACAAGAGCTCTTTATTTTCAAAATATAAAGGTCTTGGCATTTTTCTTATTTCTTATATCTCCAAGCTAGATCTGATCAGATTGGAATATTTGCAGTGAGGTCTTACTGGCCCCAGTGATGCTTTTACAAATTTGCCTTTGAATCAGAGTACATTGTATAACTTATATATTCTGCAGCTATAGCCATCTTGTTTTAAGTAGATTTACATGTATCAATCTGCAAATGGGTACAAATACCAGAACAAGTTCTACAATCACATGAACTTCATAATGTCTGACCCTTCCTGATTCCTCTTTTTTACTATGTAACCTTTACCTCTCAGAGCTAATTAAGCAGACAACAAATTGACGATATTTTTCTTATTTTTCCCAGAAAGCAGGTTTTGACACTTCATGCAAATTGTCTCCAATAGAGACAATTTGCATGAAGTGTCAAATCCTGTTTTCTGGGAAAAATAAGGAAAATATTTCAATATATAGTCTGCTGAAAATTTTACCAGAGTTCTGGACAGGCATGCCTGAGCTTAGCAGAGTAAGTTTTTGGACATGCGCACCTGAGCACACAACTTTTTGGACAGGTCTGACAGAACACCCTAAGTTTGTTGACATCCATGCCTGAGGACCCAATTTTTGGGCATGCATGCATGAGCACCCTAAGTTGTTAGTGATGTTTTTTGTCTTGCAGATACAGGAAGAATTTCGTAACTTACAGCTATCAAAGGGGATGGGTTTCCTCCAGAAGTTAATGCGACGAAAATGGATTGACATGAAAAATGTGGGAGATACTGAGCTTGCCAGATGTTTGAACACACTGGATTTGACAGCACTTGGTGAGTACTCGCTGGGATATTCGCTCAGAGGAACAATCCACATTATGACAAAACCTACAGCTGTTGTACATGTATTTATCCAATATATTGGGACACCTTAACCCATTGTATATTGAATAGACTCTCCCACACAATCTATTGGAAGAGTCCAATTTAAATTGTAGGTATGTCCAGCTATGAGATTTACATATTCCTATAGAAAAATGGCTAAACTATTTGCAAACAGTGGAGACCCTGATCAGACGCCACGTTCTGCGGTGTCTGATCTAGGTCTGTACTGTTTGCGAATTACCCTTTTATTACAATGGGTTAATTCCACATCAGGGAATCCCTGGGACTCTCGCTTTCACTCTGCGTTTTGTTTCATTTTCATCAAGAACTGGAGAAAATTATCCCAGAATCGTCTTTAAATACTCCTGCTTGACAAGTCATCTGATTGCATTTAGATATTGCAGGCACTATTTTGAACTTTTATCACTCTCAGGGCCAATGCAGCAGACAACAAACTGATATTTTTCTTATTTTTCCTGGAAAACAGGACTTGGCAGGATCTGTTTGATTGAAACAATTTGCATGAAATGTCAAATCCTGTTTTCTGGGAAAAATAAGAAAACATTTCAGTACATTGTCTGCTGAAAATTTTACTCGGATTGCTAAGGATTAACTTGTAGCAGGTTGCGGGTTCAATCCCTGCAGGGACGGCAACTTTCTTTCATTGAGATTGATCATGAAATATTTTCTATGGTCATTCTCTCCCTTCTGCAGATTCAAAAAAGGCAGTTGTCAGTTTCTGGCAAAAGAATGTGCACAATACTGGTTAACCCCTTAGAGGACTAAGCCTGCCCAGTAAAAGTGTGGTTAGGTAAAACTGACTGCGCTCGACATGACCCCAATGGGTTGACTGGGTCCGTAAAATTTCAACACAAACAAACAGTTCACATAATCAGTGTTATCAGTGGGCCAATGTAATATCTATGATTATCATATACAGCATAAGAAAAGTGCTCTTATCACACATGTAGCACACAAATGGCCAGATCTTGTAGTCAGGTCAGGTCCTTTATTGCCCACTAATTGAATCATTCCATACTGTAGAATATATTGACAAATTGAGATGAACTTGATCAGACTGCATGGATTGGCATGCTGGTCTGGGCCTACTGTTCAAACATAGCATAAGGGAACTTTTAACATGATTAACATCATGTGTCTGTCACTTCATAGATTACATAACCATGGTTCCAGATAAGAGAGGGTTTTCACATATTATTTTTTTTATTTCTTTACAAAAACATATGGTTTGGGTACCCATTAGAAGTGCCTCACTGAGGCACTTCTAATGAGTATCACAGCATATGTTTTTATAAAGAAATAAGAAAAATATAAGTATTTTTCAGCTGAAAAAAGTACTTATCTGGAGCTATGATAATGTTTTGCGAGATAGTTGATTTACTAATACATCATTTTATCATACTTATATATGTCCTAAAGTATCTTTTATTGGTCAGGGTCCTGGATTTTGTCATGTCAGGTGAAGGTATAAACCTGAAATATTTTGCCACCATTTTGTAAAGGGAGACAGCTTTTTGCAGACAAAAACTTTGTTCCCTGTTACTTGAATCCTTTAGAAAATAGGACTGATCTATCTATCTATCTATCTATCTATCTATCTATCTATCTATCTATCTATCTATCTATCTATCTATCTATCTATCTATCTATCTATCTATCTACCTACCTACCTATCTATCTATCTATCTATCCCTCCCTCCCTCCCTCCCTCTCTCTCTCTCTCTCTCTCTCTCTCTCTCTCTCTCTCTCTGTCTATCTATCTATATTTTTAACACTTCCAGAAACTGAGTCACATAGAGGCAGTGCCAATAGGACTGATTTTGGGCAAATTAACTTTTAACCCTTCTCATGCTGAATAAATTAAGATGCCACACCCACTTCTAATTGTCAGCCAATCAGATTACTTGATCCAGATTGTTGATACAAATTCACATACTGAAAGACAAACAGTGCAGATCCAGATCAGTTGGCTTCTGAAGAAGCCAACTGATCTGGATCTACACTGTTTGCAAAGGCAGGGCATATCTGGGACCAGCAGGATCAGGGTTAAGAGTACCCACCCATGAAAAGGGGTGCAAATATTTCCATTTCAGAGTTATTTCCCTTGGAGATGTATCCTCTGTGCTTAAAAATATAGGACGATCTTTATCATCAACTTGCATAACTCCAGTTCAGAGGTTATACAGTTAACACTTAGCACTCTGGGTAAAATTTTCAGCTGATAACATATTGAGAAAAATAAGAAAAATATCACCAGTTGTCATCTGCTGAATTAGCCTGGAGGTTGGTAAAGGTTAAATAATTTCTCATTTAATCAGAAAACAGGTTATGAGTGCATGATAGCATTTGACAGACAGTACCCATAACAAATGCATTCAGAGAGGAACAAGAGAAGTATCAATGCATACAAGGGACGATAAAAAAGTTCTTGGCCCCTGTACTTTGGGAATGACCAAGAGCAGAAATTGTGCCATTATATCTCAATTATAATCTCTCTTCGCCTCAATGCACTTTCTCGAAAACTGAACTAGTTTGCTTATCCCTTCAAAATAGAAGCTTTCTTCCTCAGGTCCCCAATTACTCATCAGCAGCATCTATGATGCTTTCATTGCTTCTGAAATTTCTACCACGAAGGTTAGTTTTCAGATTTGGAAACAGATAGGTCCCATCAGGCTAAATCTGGAGAATACAGGGGATGAGGAGGACCTCAAAGCTGTATTTAATCACAGCGGTCATAGCAACTTGAGAGATGTTGGCTGATGCAGTATCTTGCAAGAGCGAACACCTAGAGTCACTCTTCTTTTCTTCACAATCTCCGGATGCAGCCATCATATTTCTTCTGCATATTTTGCACCATTTATCGTGCGACCTTCCTCAAGATAATCTACCATGATAACACCCTGACTATCCCAAAAGATAGAGGCCATTGCCTTCCCTGCTGAAGAAATGCTTAAATTTCTTAGGAGGGGTTGAGCTAGGGTGCTTCCATTACATACTCTGCTTTTTGGCCTCAGGATCAAAGTGATGGACCCAAGTCTCAACTTGGGTCACAACACTTAAATTCCTCAGGATCATCTTCTGAAAGAGACAGGAGATACTTAGACATGTCAAGTCTGCTCTTCTCCTGATCCTTCTACTGATATTACATTGTATTATTACATTGTACATGTATTATTATTATACCCCAAAATACTTTGTTTGTGATGAGGTATACCCCACCCCTCCTCCCAACACCCTCCTGCATACTTTGTTTGTGGTGGGGTATACTGTTTTCACATTGTCTGTCTGTCCATCCATCTGTCCCTCAGTTCGTTTATGACACTTTGGTTTTTATACCCCCGCCTGCCTTTGGCAGGAGTGGGGCATATAGCGTTTTGTTGTGATGTTACGTCCGTACGTACGTATGTGCGTATGTCACGTTTGTAACCAGGTTCAAGTTTACCTGCAAGTTTAGGTGCAAATTTATGTCCGCGTTTCTCTTGCAACTAATCACTTTTATACCTTCTGGGCTAGAAAGTTGAAACTTTGTATGACACTTACCTACATCAAGACCTTTTAATGTATGGTACTGTTGCCCCAGGGTCATGCTCCTGGGTGGGGCTAGGGGTCTGGGCAGGGGCATCCGTGTACTGTGGACACATTTCTAGTTTCCTAATATCTTGAAAGTGACGTGATAAGCTTACTAATACATCAAAATATCATTGGAACAAAATATTGTTATTTAACTACAGTTACTAGTCAGTGTATCTTAAAGGTCACTGTGTAGACCCAGATCAGATGCTGTAGAAGGCAGCATCTGATCAGAGTCTACATTGTCTGCCATACATGCAGCAATATTCATCTGATCAGGATCTACACTGTTTGCCATACATACAGCAATATTTTAGACACATCAACAGGTGGTAGAATGGTCTATTTAAAATTTTATGACAAGTTTGATAAGTAGATAAGGCATCTAGTTTTTACATACAATTCAAATTAACATAAAGCAATTTATAAGTTTGAAATTAAATAATAATTGATATTTTTGTTCTTTTCAAAGATGAATGAGTTGCATATGCATTGTGCCTGTTGTTGAATTATAGCACAGAGAGAAACTGAATTTTGAGAGGGATTTTGGACAGGGAGATTTTGTCCAAGGGGGATTTTGTCCAGACGAACATGCAAAAGGCAGGGTGGATTTTGCCCACCTTTACAAACAGGAGCTGATTTTGTCTGGGAGGGATTTTGTCCAGAGGGGATTATGTCTGTGATTCCTACTGCAATATTTACTATTTATTTCCATCAATACAGAACTTGCATAAATGGACATATCAGATGTTCTTACACCCTGAAATGCTTTGTGTGTGCAGAAAAACAATATCAAAGTCATCTGAGTCTTAGTCTTGAAATAATGTGTGCCTCCAGAATAAAAAAGCCTGTCATAAGCATTGATATTAAAATACTATGTGCTTGATCTTTTGCCACCACCAGTTACTAACCCTTGCCATGCTCAACCCAGATATGACCTATCTTTGATAATAGTGCAGATCCA
Organism: Anodontia alba; assembly: GCA_964016985.1. Lineage (NCBI taxonomy): Eukaryota > Metazoa > Mollusca > Bivalvia > Lucinida > Lucinidae > Anodontia > Anodontia alba. The sequence continues at coordinate 50,460,254 of OZ024836.1, forward strand.
GAAAAGTCATCTGATGAGAATGACTGACTGCTCAGATTTTTAACGCTACCAGGCATCTGAGTCACATAGAGGCATGAGAACATGCACTGTTTGTCATTAAGTATGTGACTTTGTATTAACAACCTGGATCAAGTAGTTTGATTGGCTGAAAATTAGAAGTGGTTATGGCATCTTAATTTATTCAGCATGGCAAGGGCATAACAGTAAATATCAATAGTCAGTAGGTGACATTCGTCGTGATGTTACGTCTGTACGTGCATATGTGCGTATGTGCATATGTCACGTTCGTAACCAGGTTCAAGTTTACCAGCAAGTTTAGGTGCAAATTAGGTAGTTACATGATTGATTTGTGAACAAACAATAAATGAGAGTAAACAGATCAGGGAGTTTGATAATCACTTTAAGATATACTGATGTTATTTGATCCTTGATTCATGAAGAAAAATGGATCTGATTGCTAATTCGAAGTACAGAGGCCCTGTTCAATGAGCAGGCTATTCAGAGTAAACTTGTTAATAATACATATAAAGATTGTCTGGCCTTGCAGTGCCTGTACAGTAATAACTGTAGACCCTGATCAGACCACACAAATGTGCAATCTGGATCTGCAATGTTGGCATTTGCCTTAAGTTACTTTTTTGACTTGTTAGAACAGTTACTTAAGGGTGTCAAGTGCAATGATTATATAACAGATGAACTCATGACCTGCAAAATAGTACCTATCTACTTGGGCTAGACATGATGACCTCCCTGTACATTAAAATGTTTGAATAAACAAACTATTTTTAGGCCCTGTCAACTCTACCAAGCATGCTACATAGTTTCTGATCAAAATAAAGGGATCGGATGACCAGTCCTGTTCTCATAATCAGTAAGGTACCTTTATTTTGGTTAAGAATTTAATGTCAACCAAGGCAAACAACATTGCAGACTGTCCACTCTAACAGACACTGGTAATCAGATGGACGAGTCTATGTTGGTACTTTGAAGTAAAATAAAGTATGTAGGTTATTCCTAGTTTCTAACTGACACCTGTTTGCTTAACATAAGCCCTGTATTGGACCAGGATCAATTTTACTTAGCACATTAACACTTACAATGCTATGCACAAATTCAGTAGATGACAAACTGATAATATTTTTCTTAATTTTCTTAGAAAGTAGGGTCTGACACTTTATGTGAATTCAGACAATTTGCATGAAATGGCAAATCCTATTTTGTATTTTCTAGGAAAAATAAGAAAAAATATCTTCCTGGAAAATCATGCAAATTGAGACAATTGGCATAAAATGTCAAATCCTTTATTCTAGGAGAAATAAGACAAACATTTCAAAATGTCTTCTGTTGAATGCAAAGTGTTAAAAAAGGCTTCTTCACAGTCAAACTTTCAAAATGATAATATAATGTCTCTTTCTCAGTCATCTTCAGCTTATTTTGAATAGAAATTGATATTATCATTATCTCTGTAAACTTTGGCAAAAGGTAGAATCATATCATCCAGCCTGCCTGTCTGTCAGTCCAACCTACCCCCACTGGAGACCTCCTTCTGGTAAATGCAAGAAAAAACACTTACAGAAGAAGAAGCCAACTGATCTGGATTGACTGACTGAATGTTCAGATTTTTAATGCTACCAGGCAACTGAGTCACATATATGGCCACTGATCTGGATCTGCTCTGTTTGCCATTAAGTATGTGAATTTATAGCAATGATCCGGATCAAATAATCTGATTGGCTGAAAATGAGAAGTGGGCGTGGCATCTTGATTTATTTAGCAGGACAAGGGTTAACAGATAATCATACCTAAAGAGTGGCTGAATGGCAAATAGTGTATATCCTGATCACACTTCCATAGACAATTCTATCTGTATGTACTCTGCTTTGAGTAAGTATTGGGACAGACAGATCTGAGCAAACATTGCAGACCGGACTAGATCAGTTGCTGCAGAATGCAGGTTTGATTAGGTATCCAGCTGGTTTAGGCCCATCAACAGGTAATAAAATAGATTTCTTCAAATTTTAGGGTAAGTATGGTAAGGAGTTAAAGTGTCTAAATACTTGGGGTAAAAATGTTAACCCTTGTCTTGCTGAATAAATTAAGATACCACACCCACTTCCAGTTTTCAACCAATCAGATTACTTTATCCAGGTTATTGATATAAATTTACATACTTTAATGGCAAACAGTGCAGATCCAGAGAAGCCAACTGATCTGGATCTACACTGTTTGCAAAGGCAGGACATATCCGGGTTCAGCAGAACTAGGGTTACCAGTAAGTCATTTAGGCAACATCAAGCGAAACAGTGCTTTTGAATATGTGGAAAATGGGTGGATTCACATAATCATGCACATGCATACGGTCTCGTCCGGGCCTTTGCTGTCCATTGATACTTTCTATAGTATACAATGATTCTGTTAGCGGACAGTGAAGGCTCTGATCAGACTGTGCAGAGATACAGGCCGATCTAGGCCTTGGCTGTCCTGCATATTCTGAAAGACATGTTTTCACATGGTGCGGCCAAGTTGGGTATAAAATAATTCCATCTCTTTATTATTTCAGGAATTGGGAGTACCTTAGGAGCTGGTATCTACGTAGTAGCTGGACAGGTTGCCAAGCAAACAGCTGGCCCATCTGTTGTCTTGTCATTCTTAATAGCAGCTCTAGCATCAATCCTTGCAGGTAGTTTTGAGCCATAGTGAGAGATAAACCTCTGGAACCCAAAGGATTATTTAAAATATGAATTTTAATAAGGAACTTAATGTGTGTTAGCATTTTTATAAGGAATTTAATATTGACATATCAAGGAACTTAATTATGTTAATATTTTTATAAGGAACAACGTTTCTTAACATTTATAAAAGTAACTTAAGATTTGATATTATTTTAATAAGGAACTTAATGTTTGTTAACATTAGCTGACAGTTTCAAGAACAATGTTATATGTATAATATTGACACCTTAATGTCGTGACTTACCATAATAACCCTAAGTATTGGGACAGATAGGCCTTTGCAAATAGTGTAGACCCAGATCAGATGCCACAGAATGCAGCATCTGATCAGGGTCTACATTGTTTTCCATACATACATGTACAGCAATATTTTAGACACAAAGAGGTAGTAATATGGACTATTTCAAATTTTAGGGCAAGTATTATGGTCAGTAGATAAGGTGTCCCAATACTCAGGGTAAATACGGTGCTTGTCCTAAATCAAGTACAAGTCCAGTTTGCTACCTTTGATAACCCTTGCCCTGCTGAATAAATTTGAGACAATTCGCATGAAATGTCAAATCTTGTTTTCTTGGAAAAACACACATAATATTGTACTCAAACTGGAGCTTTTTATCCCCTTGCACAACTAAGTTGTGGAGGGGGCCCGTACATAAGTACTTATTTATGTTTGTTTGTTCATACGTACAAATGTATGTTCACCTTTTGTCATTGCTCTAGCCCCTACATTTATTGATGGATTTTAATATAACTTCACACAAATGTTGGGTATGACAATATCTCGAGCAAGTTCAACTTTTAGTGTCCTGGGCTGAAGATTAAAGTCAATGTTGCAATTTTTACAAAAACTTTGTCATCACCCTAGCGCTTTCATTAATTGATGGATTTTAGTGTAACTTCACACAAATGTTGGGCATGATAATAATCTCGAGCAAGTACAACTTTCAGGGTCGTCCTGGGCTCAAGGTCAAGATCACTATAGCTATTTTTAGAAAAACTTTGCCATCACTCTAGTGCCTACATTTATTGATGGATTTTAATATAACAAATGTTAGGTATGATAAAATCTCGAGTAAGTTCGATTTTCAGCTTCTTAGGCTCAAGGTCAAGTCACTATGGCTATTTTTAGAAAAACTTTGTCATCACTCTAGCGCCTACATTTATTGATGGATTTTTGTGTAACTTCACACAAATGTTGGTTATGATAATATCTTGAGCAGATCTGACTTTCAGGGTCCTGTGCTTAATGTCAAGTTTGTTGTGGCTATTATAAGAAAAACTTTGTCATCGCTCTAGTGCCTTCATTTGTCAATGGATTTATGTATCTTCACACAATTGTTGGGTATTATAATATTCCGACCAAGTTCAACTTTCAGGTTGCTGGGCTCAAGGTCAAGGTAACTGTGGCTATTTTTAGAAAAAAAACTTTGTAATCGCTCTAGTGCCTACATTTATCAATGGGTTTTAATATGTCTTCACAGTTGTTGGGTATTGTAATATTTCGAGCAAGTTCATTTTTCAGGTTGCTGGGCTCAAGGTCAAGGTAACTGTAGCTGTTTTTAGAAAAACAACTTTGTCTTTGCTTTAGCCCCTGCATTTTTCAGATCAGCCTGTACATTTATCAATGGATTTTAATATATCTTCACACATTTGTGGGTATGATAATATCGTGAGCAAGTTAGACTTTCAGGGCCCTGGGCTCAAAGTCAAGGTTGACATGTCTGAAATATTTTCTATCATGTGAGACCGGATCCCTCCCAACCTGAAAATCTGAATGTTTACAATACTGTAGCTTAATGTCAAGGTCATATATGACCTTTACATTAAGGTCACAGGTTTTTTGTTTCTTCATTCATATAACTATTATATGTCATGAAATTCTCCTTTTCAGTGTTTGCCCACACCAAGTAGTCTTGTGTGAGGGGATTTGTATTGCCTGTGATGCCTTGTTACATTTTATTCCTGATAGGATCTGAAATGAGTAACTGTATTGCAGGTTTATGTTATGCTGAATTTGGTGCACGAGTACCTAAGACTGGGTCAGCCTATGTCTACAGCTATGTGACAGTGGGTGAACTCATGGCCTTTGTGATTGGCTGGAACCTCATACTTGAGTATGTTATTGGTGAGTAACAGCAGTTTTCCTTAGAATTATTGAACCCATTCTGTTGTCTTGGAAAATCAAGCTCTGCTTAACCCTTGTCATGTTGAATAATTTAAGATGCCACACCAATTTCTAATTGTCAACCAATCAGATTATTTGATCCAGTTTATTGATACAAATTCATATACTGAATGACAGACAGTGCAGATCTAGTCAGTTGGCTTCTTCGATCTGGATCTGCTTTGTTTTCAAAGGCTGGGTATATCTGGGTTCAGAAGGATTAGGGTTAAACTGGTAGTAGGGTTGAGGTATGTGTTAGGGGGGTATGTGGGGCATGTGCATCCTAAATACTACATTGCTGTCGTATGAAGAGTCTTGATATTAATCTAAGACCTGATTTTCATTCTTTTATGTATTCTTTGTTACCAAGGGCAACCTTCATAGATGAGAGGAGTATAAAAACATTTTAAATATTATTCTATTATAAAGGGCAGTTTTGACCCCTCATCCAAGCCCACTATCTTGTACCCTGGGATCAGACATGTATATATGTATCCTAAAGACATGTTTCAGGTGTAACCTAATGGTCTAGAAGGAGAGTGTTAATTGACTCCTGCGTCAAGTCACTTGACCATTTAACGGACAACCACAACTGACCATTCAAAATAGCTAATAAGGTATTTGTCAATGTTCTTAGTTAGACAAACAAATCAACACGTGCTTTTTACAGGTAAGCACAGGTATATCAATACAAAGTTTGTCTAAGGAAATGTTATAACTGCCTGACGGAGGAGTCAATTAACCCTTAAAATGCCAAGAAAATCTGCATCTGAAAATGTTGTCTGTTTATGTCGTCTGCTGAATACTTTTGCAAACTTTTTAAACGTATTTTTACATACATGTACAAGCAAACAGTGTGGACCCAGATCAGACTGCTAGCAGTTTGATCTGGGTCCACACTGTTTGCAGAAAATGACTGTTAAAATCACAAGCAGATGACAAAGCAGATGACAATTGTTGTGATTGGTGCTTTAAGGGTTACAAATACATGAATGTACATGCAGTTTATAGTCTGCCAATTTTTTCATAAAAAAAAAGTGCAGGGTTGAAAATATAGTGCTGGATATGTATGCAGATAGTTAGGCCTTGGATGTCTGATCAGGTCCCACACTTATTGCTTCCATATTATTTCCTAGCATATATTATATTGGCATTCAGTGACGACTCAAATAAGACTGCACTGGCAGATCAAGGCCTTTGTGGTTTTTACATGTGTTAACCCTTTCAACATTGAGTTTCTAAAGTGGTATCTTCCATCTTTGAATTTTGACAGTTTCATTGTTGAAAATAGGAGTTTCAGTCTGAAGTGAAAATCAGAATGAATGGCAAACAGTGTAGAGCCTGGTGAGATGGCTCGTTATGAGCCATCTCGTTAGGCTCTACACTTTTGCATAAGCACCTGCATTGGTCTACAGGGTTAAGCACCCTTTTCCTCATGACAAGTTTGTCTCAGAAAAAAATGGCAAAACAATTCATGCTCAACTGATAATTTAACCAGATGTTTTATGGCTACTGTCCTCAACTCTGGTACATTAATGAGTCTGTTCACAACAGGCAGTAATATCAGATTTACCTGGGGATTACTTTTCTCTGATAACAGTGATTCTCTGCACTGTAAAATGTAATCTTAAAATGTTTGTTTTTTTTAACATAGGAAACCATTTCAAACGTGTAATTTGATTAACTTTTTATGTGGATGTAGATTTTGGAATCAGTTTTGAGCTACTTCATTGTGTTTTATATTTAAGAATTATTTGTGTGGGTTTCTAGTTAAATGTCTTATCAGTATTACTTAACTAATTGCATAACAGAGCATCATTTTATTGGAATCTGGGCAGAGTTTTATGGTCTCAGTCATCAAAAACTTACAGATATGCAATAACCCACTAACCCTACTTTGATATAGTGTTAGCAGGGAAGCTGGCAGTCAAATTCTCTAAGAGAAAAACATGGGATTTGTGATGCAGCTGATGTTTTTTTTTTGTTTTTTGTTTTTTTTGTTTTTATGTTTTTCTTTCAATTTCAGGTACAGCAAGTGTGGCCAGGGCATGGAGTGCCTACTTTGACTCTTTGGTCAACTACACAATACAGAACGCATTCAAGGAGCACCTTCCAATGCACGTGTCTGGCCTTTCTCCTTACCCAGACTTTTTTGCTCTTGCTATTACATTGTTCCTCACAGGTAATATCTTAATCAACTATCACTAAGGTGCACGCCCTGCCTCTTGTCAGTATTAATGTGTATACTAAATCAAGATGCCCCATGTGGTTGAAGACGACAACAATTCAAGAGTTATGGCTATTTTCACTGTCACATACAGTCAAACTTCGATGGCTCAAACCCCTTTGGGACCATGAAATTTTTTCGATGACAGCAGTAGTTTGAGCCTCGGAAGGTTACTATTAGTGCCATACCAGGAGGCACAATGGAGATAATTGTGGGATATCTTTCGGTGTTCTATATTTTAAATGTATGTTGTATGTACTCATTAGAATTGCCTCATAGAGGCAATTCTATTGAGTACACACAGCATACAATTTACAGATAAAAGAAGAAAATCTCCCTAAATTATCCATATATCGTATTTGGAGGAAATCCCTGCCGACTCAAGAACATGTTAGTCATCCATGGTAAACGAGCCATCGGGGTTCAAGCCACTGAAGTTCTACAGTATTTTGGCATAGGCATTGCCCTAGTCAATGAAAAGTGGCATTTGACAATTCCCATGGCTAGATCTTGTCAATATTAATGTGCATGCAAACTTTTATAAAAATATTTCATATGGTTGAAGACCTGTGGCAATTTCAGTATTTTCACATTTTTGGCCTCTGCGTTACCTTGGTCAAAGAAAAGTGGCATTTTGCAAGTCTCTTGGCTAGATCTTGTTGGTATCTATCAGTATGACAAAAATTTTCAAAATAGGAGGGGTGATCAAAAAGAATTATTTATTTTGACCGGGAACATTCAAAATGTTAATAATCACAAATTTCTTCATTTCATGCACTCAAAGTAGTCCCCAGGGACAAGTTGTTCAAAGCTAATGATGTCGTTAGTTAACGATTCGTTAAAATTTACATCGAGTGATATGCAAATATGCTGAAATTTTTTGCTGAAAAAATGTGAGTAACTCACATTTTTTCAGCAAAAAATATCAGAATATTGTGTATTAAATCTGCTAAAACAGTTAACGAAATGATCCTTAACGAACTCGTTAAGCTAACGACACTTTGAACAACTGGGCCCAGGACTAGAAATGCATAGTTTCAGTCGATGAATCCACTTATGGAATGCGTCGCAGTATCCTTAGATATACTGGTATGGTACTGGTATACGGCAGATCCAAGAGGGTGTGGTAAAACTATCACCTTCTCTTTTTGCAAAAAAAAATTGTAACAGTGGCAGACGTATGGGCTGGGGCATTATCATGTAGAAGTTGGACATGTTTGAAACTTGTGACTGAGTGCCATTTCTGATAGTATTGTTTCAATTTCTTCAATACCAGATCTTTGTAATATTTTTTAGTAATGCTTTTGCCCTTTTTCACTGGTACCTGTATTGCAATGCCTTCATTACAGAAGAAGATTGCATACAAAACCTTCTCTGCACTAAACGTGCATTTAGCAGTTACTGGTCTTTTACTGTTTTTGGTGGCCCATATTTTATTGCTAACTTTCCTAACATGTTCGAAATGATGAATCCAAGTTTCATCGCCAGTGAATTCATTTGCAAATTTTTTTTTATCCTTTTTGAAATATTTTGAGCAACTGTTCGGCTATTTAACTCTCTGCTTCTTTTGACCATCAGTTAACAAATAAAATTAAACAATAAAACATAAAGAGAGGCTTAGGATATGTCAAGCCAGATATTCTGTAAAAAAAAAATGTCTATTGCTGTTATGATTGGCGTGTCTAGGATTTCAGTTTTTGTAAAGTCTTAAATGTACTGCAGTATGCAAAAACATGTCTTCAGGCATATATGGACAGTGAAGGCCCAGATCAGACTGCATATCAATGCAGTCTGATCAGGACCTTAAATGTCTGTTAATAGCATCATTGGACACCCTAGAATATTTCAGTGGAGAGCAAATGCCTGAAAGAGACTGCACATGGACGGAATGAATTTAAACTTATGCATTTTGCACATGTTTGAAGATGCATGATCACATAACAAGGCCCAAATATAACTTCACCTGGAAAATTTGTTCTTTTTCCTGTCTGTTATAAAGTCCCAAAAAATTTTTTCATCAATATTTTTTTTGTTGCAGTGATAACAGCTGTTAGTGTGTAGGAATCTTATCATCAATATTTTTTTTTGTTGCAGTGATATTAGCTGTTGGTGTGAAGGAATCATCCCGTTTCAACAACCTGTTCACTGGTGTCAATTTATTAGTCGTAACCTACATAGTAATCTGTGGAGCATTCAAGTCAAAACCACACAACTGGAGTATCAACCCAGATGAGGTAGGTTCAAATGAAGATTAGCCAACACATGACAAAACCTACAATAAGACCTCCCAGCAAGCAAACAACATCAAAATGACGTCGTATCAACGTCGATGCGACGTGATCACGTCGCATCGACGTTGATATGACGTCATTTTAACGTTGTTTGCCCACTGGGCTGTGTGACCAGCCAAGACAGATCAGCCTGTTCATGCATCCAGTATGGCAATGATTTTTGTTTATCCATCTTTAAATAGCCTGGAGGCTGTAAAAGACATATGTGATCAGCAAAGACTTTGATTAGATAGTGCGGATGCACAGGCTGATCTGAGTCTTTGCTGGTCGCACACATCTTATTGTAGGATTTATCTTGCGCTGGCTTAGATATTATGTAATGACAATTTCTTTCTAGATACTCATATACAATCTGCATCAACCTAGCATACTGATTGCTCCAACTCTAAAGTAAGTAAACAAAATCCGACAATGAAATATTACACATATGGCTGCCTGTTGCAATGGTCATGTGACACGTTCCTGAAACTGTTGCAACCTGTCCAGTGAGAGGCTAATTGCTGTTTGTTCCTAATGCCCAGACTCACTTGTGCATGTCTGGATTTCTGTTGGGGGATCATCTTATTTTTAATAAGTAGTAATTATACCATGTTTATGAAACTCAATCATATCACTAGGATAAAAATAAGCATTTTATAATTCATTATGATCTAAATGAAGGAACAAATCCAAAATTGTTAAAATCATGTTTGTCCTAAAAACTGTAATGAAGTCATCCACCTAGTTAAATTGCAAGATTCATTCAGAGTTATTCTCTGTCAATCAAGCTTCCTAGAAGTATGTTAGGAAAATACTAAATGCTCTCTATAAACACCTCTGACCTTGGTTTTAGTGTAAAAAGTGCACCTGTCTCACACAAATTACAGTCTAACCTCAATGGCTCGAACATCTTTGGGACCATGGAAATTCATTTGAGACATAGGTAGTTCGAGCCACTGAGGGTTAATCATGGCACCAGTTCAGGAAGCAAATAGCGATAATTTAGGGGAATCTTTTTGATTTTCTACACAGTGATTGTATGTTGAGTGTACTCATTAGAATCGCCTTGATGAGGCAATTCTAATGAGTACACACAACATACAATTTCACGATAAAATAAGAAAATTTCCTTAAATATTTGTTTTCTTGAGCTATTGGGTGAATTTGGTAGGGACTCAAAAACGAGTTCAAATTAGCCAAGGTAAACAAGCCATCGGTGTTTGAGCCATTGAGGTTTGACTATAGTTTGTCCTGACATGATAGAAATCGTCACAGTTTATTGAGCTAGATTGTTTGTTTATATGTACACAGAACACTAATTCTGCACTGTGATAGCTCGTGTTTGCCTCTAGAACAGATTTATGTAAAATGTTTTCATTTAAAAACAAACCAGTAGCAGTTGAGAAAAAAAAAAAAAAAAAGAAGAAAGAAACATGGGAATTATAATTTTTACATTTGATAAAGAAGGGAATTCCTCATCTTCCACTCGCTTGTATGAAAGTACAGTTTTTAACCTTAACTCTTGTCATGCTGAATACAATATGATGACACACCCACTGAGTGTCAGCCAGTTTGATTCCTTCATACAGATTGATGATATAAATTCACACACTGAATGACAAACAGTGCAGATCCAGATCAGTTGGCTTCTTCAGAGCTCCACTGTTAGCAAAGTCAGGGCATATCCGGGATCAGCAGGACCAGGGTTAAGTTTGTATGCAGATCTTTCTTAAAGGCTTATTGAAATCTGTAGTGTTATGAACTATTATCTTATGGTTCCAGGTGACTAATTTGAACTCTACCCTTGTTGGACATGGAGGTTTTATGCCATTTGGATTCTCAGGGATGTTTTCTGGGGCAGCCACATGCTTTTATGCTTTTGTCGGTTTTGATGCTATAGCCACTACAGGTAAAGTTATGGTTACTGTTTGATTCTTAACATGGCTAAAAGGCTCTTATATCATACCGGTTGTCCATGCAAAAATATGTTTTCAGGCCTATGCAGACAGCAAAAGCCCGGATCAAACTGTGCATCTGCACAGTCTGATCAGGGTCTTCACTGTCCACTTACAAAATTATGGAATACTACAGGATGTCTGAATGGGGCATGCACAGGATGATCTAAATCTGCTCTTATTGTGCAATCCCAAACATTACAAAAACACACCTATTCAAATATATAGAAAATTTCACCTCCAAAAACTGAAAATTTTCAAATAAAAAACTCTGATATTTTTCATATATCTGCTCAAAACATAGATTGTGGGTACTCGTTAGAACTGCCTCAATGAAGCGGTTCTAACGAGTACCCACAATCTGTTTTGGAGCAAAAAATAGAAAAAGTAATGTATACCCCTGTAAACCCCAGTTTTACTATATAAAAGTGGAGTTTAAGGGGGTCAGAATTATATGGGCATGCTTTTGTGATGGCACTTTTCCACTTGACGCAGCCCATGTATGAACAGCAAAGGCTAAGATAGGCCACTGTATCCATGCATTCTCATCAGAGCATTCTTAACTCCTTGGTATATTCCATGATGTACATTAATTCTGTAAGTGGGTTATGAAGGCCCTGACTGTGCAGATGGCAGGCTGATCTAGGCCTTCATTACCTGCCTGTGGCAAAGTGGCCTTTTTTCATTGCATTGTACAGTCGACTTACGTTATCTTGAATTCCAAGGGACTCTCTGAAACACTTCCAGATATCCGTACCTCGACATATCAGATTTTCAGAATTGAGGAAAAAATAATTAGAACAACCACATTTAACAAATTTATATGTAATTGGACTCTTGACATTAGAGATATATCGAAAATATTGTGGAAAAGAGGAGAAATTGCTCCTTAGGAGCAATTTCTCCTCTTTTCCACAAAATTTTTACTTGTTGTTAAATTTTCATGTTTAGGCAGGGACAAGATGTTCACTTTGAGATAAGCGGTTATTCGAGATAAGGGAGTTTGAGAGAATGAGAGTCAGCTGTATATGATATTGATGTCAAGTATAGGAAAGTCGTCTCTCAAGCTAATGGCATTGCTAAGAAATAACTGTCTGGCAGGATTTTTTACATTCTTTCACTAGAAACTGACAACTTGTATACATTCTTTCATCATTGTCAGTCTCTGGTGAAGGAATGTACACAAGTACTGGTTAACTGTTTAGAGGACTAAGCCTGCCCAGGAAATGCTTGGTTAGGTAAACTGACCAGCTCGACATGACCTTAATAGTGTTGACTGGGCCATTAAACTCCAACCCAAAGGATTTGTCGCCCAAAAGCTAGTGATGTTGTTACCTCAGTCACATCTTATCTGTAATCCAAACATCATGTTCTTTTTAGGTGAAGAAGTGAAGAATCCTCAAAAAGCCATACCTTTCAGTATTGTTGTATCACTTCTGATGTGCTTCCTTGCCTACTCCGGAATCTCCATAGTGATAACATTGATGTGTCCTTACTACCTGCTCGATTCACAGGCCCCACTGCCTGCCGTGTTTGACAGGGTTGGTTGGAGTGTGGCTAGATACATCATTGCTGTTGGTGCTGTGTGTGGATTATCCACTAGGTAAGATTTTTTATGGGCTGTACATATTTAGTACTCTGGGAAATAATTTCAGCAGAAACCATAGCAACAGATTAGGCGCTTTTTTCATCCGAAAAATACTGATATCTTTCTTATTTCTCCATGAAAACATATGTTGTGGGTACTCATTAGAAGCGCCTTGCCGAGGTGCTTCTAATGAGTATCCACAACATATGTTTTTGTGGAGAAATAAGAAAAATATTATGTGGATACCCCCTCTTATCTGTAGCTATGAGAAACATTTTGAAATATTTTTCTTATTTGCCTAGAAAACTGGCTTTGACATTTCATGTGTATTTCATACACCAAAGTTTCTGACAAAATTGCATATGCAAACAGTGCAGACCCAGATCAGACTGCTCCTAAAGGAGAAGCCTGATCATGTTCTACATTGTTTGTCATCAAGAAACAACTGCATAGAAAGCAAACTTTAGACCAAAAAAGTATGGAATAAAGTGTTCGAAATTTAAGGATCTTTACCATTTGACAGCGATAATTGAAACACATTCTTTGACCATAGCCCATTTAACAGAGATAATTGAAACACATTCTTTGACCATAGCCCATTTGACAGAGATAATTGAAACACATTCTTTGATGCTTTTGGTGCTCATTTACATAAATGACATTTTTCTTCTTCTTAATCCAAATACAGTCAAACTTCGATGACTCGAACATCTTTGGGACCATAGAAAATTGTTTGAGACATGGGTGGTTTGAGCCACTGAAGGTTAATTATGGTGCCAAGTCAGGAAGCAAATGGCGATAATTTAGGGATTTTTTTTTAGATTTTCTACACAATAATTGTATGTTGAGTGTACTCATTAGAATTGCCACATCGAGGCAATTCTAATGAGTACACAAAACAAACAATTTCATGATAAAATAAGAAAATTTCCCCAAATATTTGTTTTCTTGAGCTATTGGAAGAACTTCGTAGGGCCTCAAAAACGAGTTTGAATTAGCCATGGTAAACGAGCCATCGGTGTTCGAGCTGTCGAGGTTTGACTGTGATCACTGACACTTGAACACTGAACTACAGTTTATGCTTTTCCCCTATATGAGTCTGACATAAAGTGTTCGGGACTGGTTCTATGGTTTTCTTAGTACAGTGAGCCCTCGTTACAATGACAGCATTAGTTCCCAAAGACGTTGCCATTAAAGTGAATTTGCTGTTGTACAGAATACTTAATGAGCAGATAGATATATAAGAAAGGTGTTTTTTGTACTTAATTTCCCATAGAACATATGTTTTGGATATTTGTTAGAATTGCCTCACTGAGGCAATTCTAACAAATATCCAAAACATTTGTTTCTTTAAGTATTAAATACAATAATCTTGCATAATTTGTGACTAATTGTTACCTCCTAAGTGAAAGTTTTGTGATAATCAAATAGCCATAACGAATTGTGCCGTTGTATCGAGTGTCGGTATAAAGAGGGTTGTCTGTAAGTGTACATTTTATTTCAAAGTTCTGTTAAGTGGTTTTCTTTTGAACTGGTCCTTTTTTCATAGACTGTGGTTTAAAAGAGATGTTCTATATACCCCCTGAAAACTGTGTTTATGGATGGGTATACTGTTTTCAAATTGTCCATCTGTATGTATGGCAGGCCTTTACGCTTTTTTTTTAGGGGTGGGGGTGTGACGGAGTGGTCTGCTTATTGACAATTTTGTTTCCGTTGCTGCTTGTTTCTGTAGTTTTCATAACTGGATATTTGAAAAAATTTCCAGAAAGTAATGGAGGAATAAATTTTTTCTTTTGCTGAGGACTTGATAACACTTGTACCTTTCAGTTTGCTTGGAGCGATGTTCCCTCTACCTCGTGTGATATATGCTATATCAAGTGATGGCTTGTTATTCAAGTTCCTTGCCAAGGTTAATGAGAGGTTTAAAACCCCACTGCTGGCTACAGGAATATCAGGGATGTTTGCAGGTAGGTGTATATCATAGCTTCAGATAAGGAAGGGGTTGGGGTAGGATATCCCCATAATATTATTCTTGTTTCTCCAAAAAAAACATATCTTGTGGGTATTCATTAGAAGTGTCTCAGTGAGGTGTGAGGTGCTTCTAATGAGTACCCACAACATGTTTTTGTGGAGATATAAGAAAAAATATTAGCACTTTTAGGTTGAAAAAAAGCACATCTGGTGCTATATGGTCAATGTTTCTAAGGCCCCAGCATAAAATATTCATAGGTTAGAAAGACAGATAAGGTCATAAAGTACATACTGCAATACTGCATTAACCCTTCTCTTGCTAAACACAACATGCCCTGTCTTAGCAAACAGTGTAGATCCAGATCAGTTGGCTTCTGAAGAAGCCAACTGATCTGGATCTGCACTGTTTGTCATTAAGTGTGGATTTATATCAACAATCAGGGTCAAGTAATCTGATTGGTTGAAAATTAGAAGTTGAGCGATAATGCATTAATAATGGATGCCTCTGCATCACTGACTTAGGCTGCATTAATACTACACTGAAGAGCATTTAATGGATTGAGCTTATATACAAGGGGCATCTGAAAAGTAGTGGCATGTAAGGCTTACATGATCAGAAATGTCTACTTCAGTCTTTAAAACAGCTCTCTATGCAGTTATACACACTTCCTTTTCGAGTTCTTGTTTAGTTATATTGTTATTCATTGGAAAATGCACTACCCACTGCACGACAAAACTCGAAACAATGACAGCACATATATTCCTTGATATGATGATTTAAGGGAGAAAGATCAGGGCTATAGAGAGGATGTGTGAGAATTTTAACATAATGCTCCTCCAAATATTCAGTTACCATGGCTGAATGTTGAGCTGGTGCATTTTCATGTAATGGATGGATTTGGTGCTCTCTTGCCTATGGCTGCCTCATAATGAAAACATGCATATTTAATATTGACCCCCTTAAACCCCACTTTTATATAGTAAAACTGAGGATCACAACTCACAGAGAGGCTGCCTAACTCAATCAGTGACACATCACAGAACAAATGTGTAAATTAAATTAAATCACTATGATGAAACAAGGATGAAGCTCATGGAAGTTGGACACTGTCAGCTAAAGAGAAAAGCCAGTTGAACCAGAACAGAGACATAACATCAACCATCATTGCACTTTGCCAGCTTGATCACATATGCTCATAGGCCCATATTGGACTGTGTCATATTTCTACATGCAAGTCTGTTTGTGAAGTTATTAAAATTACCTCTTTCAGACAGTACTAACAAGTACCTTCAGTATATGCTCTTGTAAACAAAAAAATTGCCAATATACATTATATATATATATTTTTTCTTTTCCATTCAGGTGTGATGGCAATGTTATTTGATCTGAAAGAATTAGTAGACATGATGTCTATAGGAACCTTGTTAGCCTACACTCTAGTTGCTGTGTCTGTTTTATTGTTAAGGTAGTTTTATTATTTACTGCTTATATGGATTGTTAAACACTTATAGGAGCCAGCCTCGGTGGCTCGGTTGGATGTGCCGTCCGACTGGAGACCAGGAGGTCGCGGGTTCAACCTCCGCCAAGGTCGGCAACATTCTTTAGTGGAGATTGATCATGAAATACTTTATACGGTCATTCTCTCCCTTCCGCTGATTCAAGAAGGGCAGTTGTCAGTTTCTGGGGAAAGAATGTGCACAATACTGGTTAGCGGCTTAGAGGACTAAGCCTGCCCAGTAAATGTGTGGTTTGGTAAACTGACCGCGCTTGACATGATCCCATTGGGTTGACTGGGCCGTAAAACCTCAACACAAACAAACAAACAAACACTTATAGTGTTTTCATTTTCAACACAAAAAATATGAGTGAAGATACCCAGGAAATGCCACAATCAGAAAGCATAGCCCTCCCTAGGCACCAAAGGATGGAGAGATGAGGAACAAATAAGGACAAGGCACCAAAGGATTGGGAGATGAGGAACAAATAAGGACAAGGCACCAAAGGATGGAGAGATGAGGAACAAATAAGGACAAGGCACCAAAGGACAGAGAGATGAGGAACAAATAAGGACAAGGCACCAAAGGATGGATAGATGAGGAACAAATAAGGACAAGGCACCAAAGGATGGAGAGATGATGAACAAATAAGGACAAGGCACCAAAGGATGGAGAGATGAGGAACAAATAAGGACAAGGCACCAAAGGATGGGGAGATGAGGAACAAATAAGGCACCAAAGGATGGAGAGGTGAGGAACAAATAAGGACAAAGCACCAAAGGATGGAGAGATGAGGAACAAATAAGGTCAAGGCACCAAAGGACAGAGAGATGAGGAACAAATAAGGACAAGGCACCAAAGGATGGAGAGATGAGGAACAAATAAGGACACCACAAATGCCACGTAAGAAATTACAGACACACAAAGAAAAAAGAACTGTTGCATAGGAACCACCTTGGAACGGTAAATAGAAAAACTACTAGGAGGCTTAAACTAGTTTTACTTACATGAAACTGCCCTTAATTCTTATGCAGTTCCAAATGCAGCAAACCCTCGTTACAACGACAACATTTGTTCCCAAATTGGCTCAGTGAGGCAATTCTAACAAATATCCAAAACATATGTTGCTTGAAGTTTTATTGCAATATTCTTGTATGTTTTCCCATTAAATGTCACCTCTTGAGCAAAGGTTTCGTGACATTCAAATTGTCATTATAACGAATTTTGTCATTGTATTGCGTGTCCATATAAAGAGGGTTGACTGTAAACTGTATGTTCAGTTTTGTATACAAGATCCCCATTATCTGCTTGAAGGCTTTAGCCTATGTGCAGATAATAGTAGGTGGTTGATACAGAAAGTAACATAGCTCTAAATAAGAGGGGGTCCACCTGATATTTTTCATACTTCTCCACAAAAACATATATAGTCGGTACTCATTAGAAGCACCTCCGCATATGTTATTTTGGAGAATAAAAAAAACATAAGTAATTTACAGATGAAAAAAATGGCTGTATCTGGAGTTATGGGTGATAATAAAAAATACCATTAATTAAGTGTTTGCTCAAGCCAGTTTCTGTCCTATATGTAAGATAAATGTAGTAGTTATTTTTATTTTGCTTTGTTGCTTCCAGATTCAGAGTTAAAAGTATAGGAGAGACAGAAGAAGTCAATGAAACTTATAGTAAAGTGTGAGTACATTGTATTACAGTTTTGACTAGTTAACTTTTTCATTCCTGATGATTGCCGGCCTCGGTGGCTCAGTGGGATGCGCCGTCCGACTGGAGACCAGGAGGTCGTGGGTTCAACCCCTGCCGAGGTTGGCAACATTCTTTCGTGGAGATTGATCGTGAAATATTTTCTACGGTCATTCTCTCCCTTCCGCTGATCAAAGAAGGGCAGTTGTCAGTTTCTGGCGAAAGAATGTGCACAATACTGGTTAACCGCTTAGAGGACTAAGCCTGCTCAGTAAATGTGTGGTTAGGTAAACTGACCGCGCTCGACATGACCCCATTGGGTTGACTGGGCTGTAAAACCTCAACACAAACAAACATCCCTGATGATACTTTTGCAAACAGTGCAGATCCTGATGAGACTGCTGGTAACAAGCCACCCCATCAGGATCTGCACTGTTAGCCATTCTGTTAACTCTCAGTCTTGAATCTAGTGCTTTGCCACTGCACTACAGGCTGCAACAGAATCTACTGAAGTAGTTTTTTCTAGCCAAAGTTGTATTTAGAAATTAATTTATTATAAAATTTAGAAACATTTTAGGAAGTTTATGATACAGATAGCCCTGAGATGGAAGTTTAGCAGATAGAAGTTTATTACAGTCGTTTAAGTCACTAACATGACTAGATGCTCTGGCAAATCAAAAATAAGCTGAGATGTTTACATATTTATCCCATGTAACATAGCTTGCAGGGTATCACCATCTAAAAATGGGAAATTTACAATGACAACTATATCCTGAAATGGCAGTTTGGTATCAGTCTGATTTGACTTTAATATTAACTTGAAGTTCTCTAGGATAGATTTTATCAACTTTTCTTGAAAGTATACATTATCAGTCTTCAATAGATAGATGTTGAATTGAAATTAAAGACTAGATACCATCATTGAATTATACCATCATGCAAATGGAAGGTTCCATTATGTACCTAAAGGATGTTATATAGAACTTACCTTATAGAAACACTTGCATTACTGCATAAGCACTGAAACGCAAATTGTTTATGTAGCCGCCACATTTTGGTTACATCTATCATTGACTACACAATGAGTTTATTGATATGCATCTAGCATGCTGAACCACTGGAGAAAGTGGTTCAGGGAATTGATTCTTCTCAGTTCCAGTTGGATTCACAGGTGAAAATACAATATCTTAGTGAAGTGAGTTAAACTGAGACAGTCCCAATAAGTACCATTAATCCTTAAACAGCCTTTCACAACAATTGTCATCTGCTTTGTCATCTGCTTGTGATTTTAAAAGTCATTTTTGCAAACAGTGTGGACCCAGATCAGACTTCTCCTCTAGGAGCAGTCTGATCAGGGTCCACACTGTTTGCCTGTATGCAAAAACAGGTTTGAAAAGTCTGCAAGAATATTCAACAGACAACATAAACAGACGATATTTTCAGATGCAGGTTCTCTTGGCATTTTAAGGGTTAATGTGTTTTCAAGGAGAAATAAGAAAAATAATGTTCTGGATACCTCTGTCACCTTGAGGTATGCTGGGATTGCTGCATATGTACCAAGGCCTCACATATTCAGATAAATATTTGTAGGCATAGCTGCAGATAAGCAGGGTATCCACGAAGTATTTTTCTTATTTCTCCACGAAAACATATGTTGTGGGTACTCATTAAAAGCGCCTCAGCAAGGTACTTCTGATGAGTACCCACAACATAAATAAGAAAAATATCAGTACTTTCTGGCTTAAAAAAATGCCTTAGCTGGAGCTATATTTAGATATTCTTGTATGTTTTCTTGCAATGTTTTTCTTATTACTCTACAAAAACAAATGTTGTGATTCTCATTAGAAGTGCCTCACCAAGGTACTCAGAATGAGTACGAGTACCCACAACATATGGTTTTGTGGAGAAATAAGAAAAATATCAGTATTTTTCAGCTAAAATAAATACCTTATCTTGAGCTATGTATAGGTGTCCTTGAGTGTTTTGTTGTTTTTCAGACCTGAAGTAGACCCACTTACTATAAGTGTCTAGTCTAATGGTGATATAGTATACACATAGTCTTTTTCTTATTTCTCCACAAAAACATATGTCGTGGTACTCATTAGAAGCGCCTCGCCGAGGCGCTTCTAATGAGTGCCCACAACATATTGTTTTGTTGAGAAATCAGTACTTTTCAGCTGAAAAATTGCCTTATCTAGAGCCATGTGTTGTGTTGTTTTTCAGACCTGAGGAAGACCCAGATACTATAGGGACACAGTCTAATGGTGATATAGATGATGATACATACACATTACTTCAAAATCAAAAGAAAGAAAACCCATCTCTGACTGATTTTGTGTACAATATATTTTCATGGAAAAATAAAAATCCAAGTTACTTAACAGAGACTTTGTGCACCTATGAAATTCTGATTTTCTGTAAGTAATTTTTTTCAAATGAGCTGCAGTGTTTGTGATAATTTAGTACAATTTGATTAGTTGAGAGAAAATTCAAAATAGTATTAACCCTTAAGATGCCAAGAAAAACTACATCTGAAAATGTCATCTGTTTATGTCGTCTGCTGCATCTTCTTGCAAACTTTTCAAACATACTTTTTGCATATAGGCAAACAGTATGGACCTAGATCAGACTGCTCCTAGAGGAGCAGTCTGATCTGTGTCCACACTGTTTGCAACAATGACTTTAAAAGTAACCAGCAGAAGACGGAAGACAAAGCAGACGACAATTATTGTGTTTGGCATCTTAAGGGTTAATAAATCCACTGAGTAGGAATCTTCAGACTGGGTAGATTTTTTTTATATCCCACCACATGATAGTGTTAGGGTATAATGATTTCCCATTCAAGTGTCTGTCCTTCCAACCATCAGTGCTTGGTTGTCACTCTCTAACTTGAATAGTGTTTGATGAATTTTATTCAAATTTTGCATACACATTTATAGCGAGGTGAGTGGTTTGGGATTGTTAATGGACAAAATCCTTTAACTTTTGACAGTTATTGCATTTGCTTACTTGCTAAAGTTAGTTTTACTAGTATTGATAGCAGTGCTTGACATTAAATGTTTTCTTCAAGTAATTTTAGCAGGGTTATCTGTTGTTTTAAAGCATATACCAACCCCTGGATCCCCATCTGCTAATTTTAGCAGAGTTATCTGCTTTGTCACTTCTAAAGCATTATTATCCCCCCCCCCTCAAACCCAAACCCCCCCCTATACTCCTGCCCCCTGTGTTTGGGGTGGGATGGGTTCTGTTATTCTGTCCATCTGTAATTTGGTTATTGCTTCATAACAGCTTACACAGGAATTTCATCATACTTTGCATAAATGTTCATATTCCTGAGATGCACTTTACTTTTTGCTGCAACTCTCACCTAATATTTTAAGAAATGTCGTCATCTTTCACTTAAATATTGATACTGTTGGAGCATCACTTTAACAGAAAAATTAGGGTCCAGGTGTGAATACCTTAAATTATTTCCTTTTGTTATCCTTGAAAATTTGCTCTGGTATGAATCTAATTCAACTGGTCCAATAGTATCACTTAAAACAATGTGATACTGTACATAATTATTATAGACATGTTAAACATGTGCATGGACAATTTTGATGCTAAAAAAATGATTTCTAGCAAAAATACAGCTTTACAAACTAAAGCCATTTCCTTACCATTGTTTACTTTTAGTATTCAGACACTTTTCTCCTTTATATCTGCTTGTCTTAACTTTTGAACAAATAAATGTGACTACCTTTGAACATGTCCAAAATAGTTGGATGAGTGTCAAACAGTGTAGACCTTGGTCAGAGGCTGCTCTCTGCAGATCTGATCTGGGTTTAGACTGTTTACTTGTGTCAGTCTATCCAAATACTTAGGGTATTCTTTGTTGTAGATTTCCAAAATATTACCACACAGACTTTCCAGATTATTTCAGGTGACCTTCCAGATTATTTCAGGTGTGAACTATATCATAGCTCCAGATAAGTGTGGGTATCCACAAAATAATTTTTCTTATTTCTCCACAAAAACATATGTTGTGGGTACTCATTAGAAGCACCTCAGCAAGGCGCTTCTGATGAGTACCACAACATATATTTTCGTGGAGAAATAAGAAAGATGTCAGTATTTTTTGGTTAAGAAAGTGTATTTTCTTGAGTTATGATTATGAAAACACATGTGGGTACTCAAAGAAATGCCTCTGTGAGGTGCTTCTAATGAGTATCCATAAAATGTTTTTGTGGAGATATAAGAAAAATGTAGGTATTTTTAGGATAGAAAAAGTGCCTCATCTGAAACTATGACTGTTTTTGTGAACATATAAAAAAAGACATTTTTCCTTTTCAGGTTTAATAGCAGCAACTTTTAGTATTTTCCTAAGATTTGCAGAGAATGAACTAACTAAAGGGAAAGCTTGGGCTATTGTGATAACAACAATATTTACACTGGCTTTACTGATAATACTGGTGTCATTAACATTTCAACCACAGAATCAAAGTAAAGTGTCTTTCAAGGTAAGTTGAATAGAATATAGACAAAGTGTATTTCAAGTGGTGTTGAACAGAATACATGTACAACCAAAATGAAAGTCCATATATGTGTAATTAATTCAGAATGTGTTATGCTGCAAAGTTGTCATGAAGAGTTTTAGCAAATGATTTTAGCAATTGTTGATGGAAAACTAACATAAAAGAGCATTTAAATACAGTCGACTCCCGTTATCTCGAATTCCAAGGGACTCTCTGAAATATTTCGAGATATCCGTACTTCGACATATCAGATTTGCAGAAATGAGGAAAAAACTAATTCGATTAACCACATTTAACAAATATATGTGTAATTTGACTCTTGAAGTTAGATATATTGAAAATATTGTGGAAAAGAGAAGAAATTGCTCCTTAGGAGCAATTTCTCCTCTTTTCCAGAATATTTTGTTACCTGTTATTAGATTTTCATGTTTAAGCAGGGACCAGATTTTCACTTCGAGATAAGCAGATATTTGAGATAAGCGAGGTCGAGATAACGAGAATCAACTGTATGTGAAAAATGATGATGTAGCATTTGATTGGATTGCACTACAATAAAATAGATCCAGTGTACACAATGCTGCCTGCAAATGTGATCTAAAGTCACTTATTCAACAGGGCATGGAAGTATTGCATAAAAAGACAGATAATGCAAGAATCAGGTAACTTGAATGAAAATATTACAAAATAAAGGATTGTGTTTGTTCAGTAGTGTGATTAAACCTAAAATTGGTAGCCATCATTTGGTGAAGAACTATTTACAGACAACCCTCTTTATACCGACACTTGATACTTCTACAGATTTCGTTATAGTGACAATTTGATTGTCACAAAACCTTTTTTTAAGAGGTAGCAGTTAGTCACAAATTATGCAAGAATATTGTATATAATAATTTAAAGAAACAACTGTTTTTGAAATTTGTTAGAATTCCCTAAGTGAGATGATTCTAACACATGTCAAAAAAATGTTCTATGAGGAAATAAGAACAAAACGAGACCTTTCTTACATATCAGTCACCTTATTAAGTATTCTGTACAACAGCAAGCTCATTTTAATGGCAACGTCTTTGCATTTCAAACGCTGTCATTGTAACGAGGGTTGACTGTACATGTAGGATTTGTCTGCTGTTTATTATCAAGTCATACTTCTGGAAATTTCTTAGCAGTATAACAAACATACATATTTTGTGAATTTCAGGTTCCATTAGTACCTCTTTTACCAGGTATTAGTGTATTTGTGAATATATTTTTGATGTTACGTCTGTCAGAAGCTACGTGGATACGGTTTGCTGTGTGGATGATTATAGGTAAATATTTTGTTCGTTTTTTATGTACATGGGACAGACTTGGAGAAAAACGCCAAATATCATTTACCACAATAACCCTAAGTATTGGGATAGGTAGGCCTAAGCAAACAGTGTAGACCCAGATCAGATGCCACAAAATGTGGCATCTGATCAGGGCCTACACTGTTTGCCACTCATACAGCAGCGTTCAGACTCAGTAGAAGGTAGTAAAATGGACTTGTTCAAATTTTAGGAAATGCGTGGTAAGGAGTTTAGGTATCCCAATACTTAGAGTAAATAGAGTACACAAGCAAACAAGGTCAAGGTCAGACTGTGCAAATATGCATTCTGACCGATGCCTTTTCTGTTTGCGTATTTAATCTCGAGAGATTCTAGAAAATACTGAGACCTTGAGCAGACTGTGGCTGTGAAATCTGGTTCCGAGGTTATAAAACTTTTTTGATGCTCAATTCAGCTGAGCATGAAATTTTCTCGGCTGATAAATATGAAAATGCCAACTATTGTTGGCATTTTCGTATTTATTAACAGAGAAAATTTCTCTGTTAATAAATTAAAAAATGCCAACAATAGTTGGCATTTTCATATTTATTAGCTGAGAAAATTTCATGCTGAGCTATGTTTAGCAAGAATGGATTTTCAGTTGTTAGTAATAGGAGACTTATTAGCATTTCATGCTCAGATGATGTGTGTTTAACCATTTTCCATTTGGATTTATCATGCATTTTTATTTACTTGTAGTTATAAATGTATGTTCAGGTTGGCAAACGGGCACAGTACTGGACCAAAAGTGAAGTGTAAAACTGAAAATCACACATGCAGTTTGTTAGTGTGTAAGAAATTTATAACCTCAGGGCCTGGTCAGGGTCTTTCTTTTTGCAGGTGGAACAAGATTGAAGTTTTTCTCAATTTTTTTTTGTGGTTTTTCCAATGTCAATTCCCTTGTATCAATCATTTTGCACTCTTTCATTGCTTTCCTCGCTACTTAGATATCCTTGCTACTTTACTGAACTGCAGATGATTTGCTTTTCACTGAGATGTGATAAGTTTTTTAGTGAGATTCAATAAATTTAGGGACTACTATAAAATCTTTGAAACCATAAAAACACTGATGAACCATTTTTTTTTATCTTTTTTTTATCTTATATTTTTTTATTGCAAGAAACAAACATAATATGGGTCGTGCCGTGTTAAAACAGGTCTTCGGCATATGCAGACAGCAAAGGCCCAGATCAGCCTGCGCATCTGCGCAGTCTGATCAGGGCCTTTGCTGTCTGCTGCAAGAATCATTAGATTCTATGTATCAATCCAGATGAGAACTGGCCCATGTGCAGGATGATATGAATCTGCACATTTTGCACATTCTTGAAGACACTTTTTCGTTTGGCGTGCCCCATATGGTAACAGCCTCATTTATTAGGACTCTTATTTACAGGTCCCCATTGTACCATATATACCCTGAATATTGGGACACTTTAACTCCTTACCGTACTTGTCCTAAAATTTGATCAGCTCCATTTAAATACTTGTTGAAGTGTCTAGAAGCTGTCAGATCAGCAGTAAATGATGTAGACCCTCATAAATGCTACATTCTGCTGTGCCTAATGTGGGTCTACACTGTTTGCTGAGGTTTGTCTGTCTGAATACTCAGAGTTGATATGGTAATCACTGTCTCACTAAGCATCTGTCTGTCCTTTAATCCACAAATACTGCACAAGGAATATTTCATCGGCATATCGAAGGGTGTATGTCAAAATCTGCCCAAATTTGGCATATTGGTTTGTCTAAAGAAGATAGTGGGTCATAGCTCTATAATAAAATACTCTGTCCCTGACAGAGGACCTCTGATGGCAACAAATGCAATTTGCCTGTTTTCGTCGCTGATGTCTCTAATCACACCCTGTCTATTATGAAACCCTGTTTTGGATAATACATGTTGTAAAGCTCAATTCGATATCATTTCTCTTAAATTCAGCATGGATATTGCACACACCTATCTAATGCAGATCAGTTTACTAGTTCCAGAAGTATTCAAAATACAGTCAAATTTTTATGGCGCAAACATCTTTGGGACCATGGAAATTTGTTCAAGACATGGGTAGTTCAAGCCACTGAGGGTTAATCACAGGCCCAGTTCACGAGGCAGAAGGGGATATTTATGGGTGTCAATTCAGTCTTTTATTAAAAAGATAAATGTATGTTGTGTGTACTCATTAGAATTGCCACATTAGGGAAATTCTAATGAGTACACACAACCTAGAATTTCATGATAAAATAACAAAATTTCCCCAAAATATCCCTAAATATTTCGAGGGTTGAGCGCAAGACTAGCGTAAGTCAGATGGTTGTTTTTCCCCAAACCTAATCTCCTCCCCATGAAGGCGTTATGAAGATTACAACATTTCTTTCTGTAAACAATGAAAATTTAGGTGCCATTGCTCATATGAGCAATGGCACCTAAATTTGCATTGTTTACAAAGGAGTCCAAGTTGCCCCTAAACAAGGGTTTCTAAAATATGTTTGAGTTACCATAGTCTTGCGCTCAACCCTCGATTTGTTCTCTTGAACTGTTATAAGAATTTACTTGGGGCTTACAAACAAGTTCCAATCAGCCATTCAAAGTGAGCCATTGGTGTTCAAGCTATTGTGGTTTGACTGTGGACAGTTTTCATTACATAATACATATTTACATTAAATATTTGGACACCTTTAGTCCTTAACCCTTAAAATGCCAAGAAAATCTGCATCTGAAAATGTCGTCTGTTTATGTCGTCTGCTGAATATTCTTGCAAACTTTTCAAACCTATTTTTGCATACAAGCAAACAGTGTGGACCCAGATCAGACTGCTCTGAAAGTCCACACTGTTTGCAATAATGACTTTTAAAATCACAAGCAGATAACAATGCAGACGACAATTGTTGTGACTGGCAGTTTAAGGGTTAAAATACTTGCTCTAACATTTGAACAAATCCATTTTACTACTGTTTATTTGTCAAAAAACTGTCAGATAGTGGCAAACAGTGTAGATCCTGATCTGATCTGGGTATCCATTGCTTGTAAAGCCTACATATCCAAATGCTCAGGATACCATATTAACCCTAAGTATTGAGACAAACAGACCTGAGCAAACAATGTAGACCCAGATCAGATGTGGCAAATCCCGCATCTGATCAGGATCTACACTACTTGCCACTCATCCAGCAATATAAAAGAGACGTCAAGGTGTAGTTACATGGACTTGTTTAAATTTTAGGACCAGTACGGTAAGTTATTAAGGTATCCCTATACACATTAACCTCTTTATAACACGATTCATTATAACATGGTTTTGGATACAACACGGTTCAAAGATGGACCCAAAAAATGTATAGATTATATAGAAAAATGACCATAAATGGTCATTTTTCTATATAATCTATACATTTTTGTTTGGATATAACACGATTGTATAACTTACACGGTTTATGCTTTGGACCCCAACAGTAGTGTAATAAAGAGATTGTGGTGTAAATATTGTAAATATTTATGTGTATATGGTATGTATAGAAAATTGTATTCAAATGGATAGTTCTTTTGGCAGGAACATACCTCCACCAGGTTCCTTCCAAAAAATCGCCTTAATCAACCAACTTTCTAATGAGGCATGAAACGTTGGCATGTTGCTGAAGATTGAATAGATTTAGGTGATTTTATTTTCCTGACTTTCAAAATGTCACTGTATAATAAAAATCTTAGTCAGATAGATTTTTAAAAGTTTTTGATAAGAAATTTTGTAATTTTTGCCTTTCCTCACAAAAGCCCAATGTATGCAAAAGAAAGGTTGGTTTACAGTTAGCTGGAGAGATCATAACTTCAGATAAGAGGAAGTAATCAGAAACCATTATTCTTATTTCTGCACAAAAACATATGTTGTGGGTAATGCATAGCTCTTGATAAGGGGCTTTTTTCAACTAGAAGTAGCTATATTTTTCTTATTTCTCAACAAAAACATATGTTGTGGGTACTCATTAGAAGCGCCTTGACGAGGTGCTTCTAATGAGTACCCACAACATATGTTTTCGTCGAGAAATAAGAAAGCTATTTACCAGATACCCACTCTTATCTTATCTAGACCTATGGGTACTCATTCAGACACTTCTAATGAGTACCAACAACATTTGTTTTTTTGCAGAAATAAGCAAAATATTTATCCTTTACAGAAGAAAAAAGTGCCTTATCTGGAGCTATGAGAGATAGAATTTTCTTATCAAAAACCTAACTTTGCTTTTAACCCCTCCCATCTTTTCCATGTTCCTTCCTGTCACCATGCACTCATTTTCCTTGCAGGCTTCCTCATCTATTTCTCCTATGGCATATGGCACAGCTTTCAGCCCAGTTACCTTGACAAATTGTCTATATCTGAACTCCAGCCTAAAACCAACAAAGATAATGAATTATTTGATGACAGTGATCTTGAAGTTACAGTTCTGCTTGATGACACCGATGACGCTGGTGAAGCTGATGATGCGAGAGAAGCGGAAAATTAGCAGTGATACAGATCACCATAAACAGAAACCTTGCTTTCAAAGCCTTGCTATTAACCCTTGCTATGCTAAGTAAATCAAGTAATCTGACAGGCTGAAAATTAGAAGTAATCTGATTGGCTGGAAATTAGAAGTAGGTGTGGCTTAGCCATGCCTACTTCTAATTTTCAGCCAAACAGATTACTTGATCCAGGTTGTTGATACAAATATACATACTTAATGACAGTGCAGATACAGATCATTTGGCTTTTGAAGAAGAAAGCTGATTTGGATCTACACTGTTTGCAAAGGCAAGGCATATATGGGTTCAGCCAGAAAGGAGCAGGATTAAGTAGCAATAACCTGTGGCTAAATGACTAAAACCAGTTTTTAACAACTAAAACCTGTTGTTACACAGTGTACATACATGTAGCTCTAGATAAGAGAGAGTATCAGATCTTCATTTTTCTTATTTTTCCACAGAAACATATGTTGTGAGAACTCATTAGAAGTGCCACACCAAAGCGTTTCTAATAATTACCCATACCATATGTTTTTATCAAGAAATAAGAAAATATCAATAATATTTTGGTTGAAAAAAGTGCATTATCAAGTGCTATGAGTGTAACTCAAAATGTTGTAGATAGGTGATAATTGTCTACACCAGTGCACCCATGGGTGTAGACAATCTTAGAGTTTGCCATTGCTCCAGAAGCATTTTATGAAAGTTTATGGACTGGTCTAATGCTATTTTCCATTGACTGCTCTAACCAAGTATTAACTTTCACAAAAGCTTGTTCTACACAACGTAGACTAAGCTTTTTTGAAAGCTTATACTTGTCTAGACTTATGTTTCATTGTTTTGCACAAACCTATGTTGTGCATATTCAATAGAGCCTGCTCTAATGAGTATCGCAACCTATTTTATATATGAAATGCCAGAAGCATCTGGGAGACCTAGTGGTTAGTGCTCCCAACTTCAGATCAAGAGGTCCTGGGTTCAAATCCCACCAGAGGTGGACATCAGCTCATGAGTTCATTGCACAGAGCTTTTCATTATCACCCTTCCATCATCTTGATATGACTAAAATCATGTTGAAAGGGATGTAAAACACCAAACCATCATCATCATGTATGAAATGCCATGTGAGAAAATTTACTTTCCAATATGTATGCCAGCGAGTCAGCACTGTGTGATCAGTCTCCGCGATCTGCCTGAAGATACATTGTACTCTTTGCTGTGCACCTAGAGCACCTAGCAAAGATCAGATGATAGGGATATTGCAGGCTGACCTGGGTCTTCTGTTGGCACACATATCTTAAGGTACAGTTTCTCAGTCTGGGACTCATATAGGAGAATGGTACCCTCTAAATGCCACTTTTTTTTCTGAATCTCCCATAGCTCCAGACATTAAGACAGGATATCGGGAAAATTTTTTCTTATCTCTCCACAAAAAGATATTTGTGGGTACTCATTAGAAGTGCCTCAGTGAGGCACTTCTAATGAGTACCCACAACATAAGTTTTGGTGGAGAAATAAGAAAAATATCAATACTTTTTGGTAGAAAAAAAGCGTCTTTTCTGGAGCTATGATTTCCACAAACCAGAGGCTTTCTGTTTAATTATAGATTGCCTGTTCAAGGATCATTTGCTGTGTTTACTGCCTGTCTGTTGATCACTATTTTTATATAGAAAGCAACTCCAGCTTTATGCTTGCTTTCTGGGTAAAATTTTCAGCCTACAACATATTGAAATATTTTTATCAAAAATACCACTAATTTGTCATCTGCTGAATTAGCCAAGAGAATGGTAGAATGGTTAAAGTTGAATGACTCTGCGTTATTGCCTTCTTCAGTTACTAATTAACCGTTTCAGCCTTGCAGACTAAATTAGATAACTTTGCAAACAGTGTAGATCTAAATGAGATGACTGGTAACAAGCCATCTCATCAGAATCTACACTGTTTGCCATTCTGTTTTTTTTATTTTAGACTGAAAGCCCTGTCTTCATCAATGGACATATCCAAATTCAAGAATGGAATATTCCACTTCAGAAACTCAGGGGTGTAAGGGTTAACTTTTTCTCTCATTACCTGCACTTTGAAACATTGATGGCTGACTAAGGTGACAGTGAGATAAAATGTAGTTTCTACAAATTAATTAGTTTTTAAAATACCCTGGCCTTCCATACTGACAGATTAAATTTTCCACATATGGCCATATAATATTTTAACCCTTGTCCTGCTGAATAAATTAAGATGCCACACCCACTTCTAATTTTCAGCCAATCAGATTACTTGATCTGGATTTTTGATAGAAATTCACATATTTAATGACAAACAGTGCAGATCCAGATCAGTTGGCTTCTTCAGGCGCCAACTGATTTGGATCTACACTGTTTGCTAAGACAGGACATATCTGGGTTCAGCAGGACAAGGGTTAAAATACAATGTTGCCATCTCATCTGGATCTACACTGTTTGCATAGGTATCTGTACCAGTCTACAGGGTCAAAACAGCCAAGACACTAATCAGACAGAGCAGATCTGCAGGCAAATCTGAATCTTTGCTGCCCACTTGTCCAAAGACATTGTGGCTTATATGTTGTGTGCTATGTTGTCAGCTAATATGTTTTCTTTCATCCCCCAGTTTCTGAAGTGGACTCTTCCATTCTTGAATTTGGACATGGCCACTAATGCAAATAGGGGTTTCAGATTAAAATCAAAAATAGAATGGCAAACAGTGTAGATCAAGATGAGATGGCTCATTATGAGCCATCTCATCTGGATCTACACTGTTTGCATAGGCATCTGTTTCGGTCTACTAAGTTGAAAGGGCAAATACTCTGCATGCTGGGTAAAACATGTCAGCAGCCAACATTTTTTAATTATTTTTTTTATTTCTCCCAGAAAATAGGGTTTGATATTTCATGAGAATAGGTTGTATAAAATGCTTGAACCAATTTTCTGGGAAAAATTTTAAAAAATGTCACTAATTTTGCTATCTGCTGAATTTACTCAGTAGGTGCTCAAGGGTAAAATATTTGTTATGTGGCAACTGCTGATTTGCCTTTTAGTCATTATTTATGAAAATTACTGCACACACACACACACAGAAAACCTTTTCATTACCCTGTTTCATTTGTCATCTAGTAGCTTTTTGTACACGTCTATCAACTTTGTGCTAAACAACCTTAGGCTTTAGCCAATCACTTTACATCACCATGGCTGGCCTTCCCTTCTAGTCATTATTGATTACCGGTAATTCATAATGTAAATTGTTGTATATATATCTGGATAAAACAAGTATGTAGAACGGTAGTTGTGATGAGGTAAGGGCAGGTTGTGTTTGAATCTCTTTTTTCCCCATGTTTGTTACTGTTTTACAATATTCCATCACGAAAACATGCCTATATAACTTTGACCCCCTTAAACCCCACTTTTATGTAGTAAAACTGGGGTTTACAGGGGTAAACATTATTTTTCTTATTTCTGCTCAAAAGCATATATTGTAGCTACTTGTTAGAACCGCCTCGCCGAGGCGGTTCTAACGAGTACCCACAATCTATGTTTTGAGCAGAAATATGAAAACTATCAGAGTTTTTTATCTGAAAATTTTCAGTTTTTGGAGGTGAAATTTTCTGTATATTTGAATAGGCATGTTTTCGTAATGCTATTGACAGAGGGCTAACATGTTAAATAATGTTTGTCAGATTAAGGACTTTCAGAAAATACAGATCTAGATAATTCCCTCTGCTGTGTATGTGTGGAGGGAGGGGTGGAGGGAGGGGGCAGGGTTTGCAATAAATCTTTTTGACCTATGGTCTGTCTATCATTATGTTGTTTCCTTAGTTTGATGGCCTCCTGCCTTCAAAGGGAAAGGTGATATTGATAAAGTATTTGTCTGAAAAGTAATACATTGTTTCTAGTTATCATCCTGGGCAGAATTAACCACTTTCCATTCAAGATAAATTGTTTCACATTATTAGCCTAATTATTCATAGCCACCAATATTATAATCAAGGTATTTGGAACATATTATCACATATACAAAAGGTAGGTTAACATGACAAATATCAAATAAATCTGTGATATTGTTTTGTTTTTTTTTCTTATGTCTCCATGGAGATATTTCTGATAAAACAGTTCTAATGATTACTTCTATTGTATGTATGAAGAATAAAGAAAATATTTCTGGTTGTTCTGTTGTTGGGGACTGTCGTTTCAGAAACAGCGCCATGAGAATTTACAAGCAGAATATAATTTCCTCTTTCAGTATTCAATTATACAAAAAGTAGCCACATTTTATGGCTTTTCATTTAAAAATGGTTGACATAACAGCTTATGGTTACAGTCATATACTTGGAAACTCTGCAGTTTTACTCTATGAGACATGGGAACTAGGTTTAACCTTTGCCCTGCTGAACTTGGATATGCCCTGCCTTTGCAAACAGTGTAGATCCTGATCAGTTGGCTTCAGAAGAATCCAACTGATCTGTATCTGTGCTGTTTGTCATTAAGTATGTGAATTTCATCAGCAACCTGGATCAAGTAAAAGTGAAAACTAAAAGTGGGCATAGCATCTTAATTTATTCAGCATGGCAAGGGTTAACATACTCAAAAATGTGCTTCGTTAATATGGATTAGAATCATAAAGGCTATTATCTTTTTATGATGTCATTACTTTCGATCTTTCAGTCACTTTTTTATATTATTTATAAAGTGCTCTTGCAAGTAAGAGAAGTTACACTTCCCAGTATTAAACACTTCTTTAGGTAAAGCAAATTAGATGAATGAATAGATATACATACAGCTGTTGAACCAGTTTTTTGGGGGGTTTTTTGTTGTTGTTTTTTGCTATACATGTATTTTAAGACAAAATTGTATTCTTTCAGTGCTTCACATTTTCATTTGTCAAGAATGCTGATAGTTAATATGTATTTGATTATAGAGATTTGATTCTGTGGATCAGCTTAATCTTTTGAAAATACAAAGCCTGGTATTTAACTTTAGGAACATGTATATCAGAACCAGGAAAAAAGTTCCTATTTTCACACTGAAACATATTTTAATGATCCAAAAACATTTCTGGGAATTAAAGGCTCCATATTCCTCAAAAAATAGACCTTTTTATTATCCAAGAAAGGTTTAATAAATTGATATATGGTATTAATACATCCATGAAATGTGGCACCTGATAGCCTGTAAACTTTTAGATAGTCTCTGGTTCGTTCTTGAAATAAAATGATTTTTTTTTCGTATCTCTGAATTAATGTTGTCAACATTTATTCAGAGATACGATAAATCATCTCGTTTTTTATCCAGTTCAAAAACAAGAGACAAACTGAAATTTTACAGGCTGTCAGAGGTCACATTTTATGATCATATTGATACTTTATATCGATTTATTAAACCTTTCTTGAATAAAAAATGTCTAATTTCTTTGAGGAATATGGAGCCTTTAAAGTCTGGAAGCAGAATCATGTTTTTAAAACTCTTAAGACATACATGTAATGTTATTGAAAAAGTTAATAATGGCCTTTTTATATAGCTAAGCTTTTTATTGAAAGTTGTAAATTTATTTTGCAGTGATACTTAGGTTAGTGATTTTATATTACTGATAAACTATGAGAGTTTTTCAGAGCACTGATGAATGACAAAAACCATTGCTGGGAATTACTATATGGAAGCAGAATCATGTAATCCCCAATACATACATGTAATGTTATTGAAAAAGTTGATAATGACCTATTCATATAGTTAAAGCTTTTCATTGAAAGATTGTAAATTTATTTGACAGTGGCACTTAGGTTAGTAATTTTATTTTTCACTGATAGAATTCAACACTTTTTCAGAGCAGTGATAAATGACAATTCTCTTTCTGTTATTAAAGGTGATTGTTTTTTAAACAGTGTGTAAGTTAGGATGGAAATATTCAGTGGTTAAAATGAGGGGCTGCTTTAAGACTTCTGCACATTTTTTTCTTATTTTAACTAATGTCTTGAAGGAAATAATTATCTTCTATGTATATGCAGACAATAAAGACCAAGATCAACTTGTACATTAGTCTGGGCCTAGTTGTTCAAAGCATTGTTAGCTTAACAAGCTCATTAGTGGTCAATATGTTAATTGTTCTAGTAAGTACAATATCTAATTCACAGGTATTTTTGCTGAAAAAATGTGAGTAGCTTTTGCAAAAGCTACTCACATTTTTTTAGCAAAAATATAAGTGTATATGCCATATTTAATGATCAAAGTTTTAACGATACGTTAACTAACGACATCGTTAGTTTTCAAAGCATTGTTAGCTTAACGAGCTCGTTATGGGTCATTTCGTTAACTGTTTTAGCGGATTCAATAAACAATATTCTGATATTTTTTGCAGAAAAAATGTGAGTAGCTTTTGCATTGCAAAAGCTACTCACATTTTTTCAGCAAAAAATTTCAGCATATTTGCTTATCACTCGATGTTTGTTTGTGTTGAGGTTTTACAGCCCAGTAAACCCAATGGGGTCATGTCGAACACGGTCAGTTTACCTAACCACACGTTTACTGGGCAGGTTTAGTCCTCTAAGCGGTTAACCAGTATTGTGCACATTCCTTTGCCAGAAACTGACAACTGCCCTTCTTGAATCAGCGGAAGGGAGAGAATGACCGTAGAAAATATTTCATGATCAATCTCCACGAAAGAATGTTGCCGACCTCGGCGGGGGTTGAACCCGTGACCTCCAACTGAGCCACCGATGTACATTTTAATGAATCGTTAACTAACGATGTCGTTAGCTTTGAACAACTGGGCCCTGATCTTTGCCTTTGTTTTCTGCTTACAGATTTGTTGGATACTGTAGAATATATGAACATACAGAGGTCTGATCAAACTGCACAGTGGTAAAGGCTGATTTTTGTCTTCTTTGTTTACATATGTGATAGGGACATTTTCTGTTTGCAGAGATCAAATGAATTGAGCTGTGTCACGCAAAAAAAGTGCCTTCAAACATGCCCAAAATGTGCAGATTAAGATCATCCTGCACAAAGTATCATCTCAGCCTTTTTTCTCCATTCGTACATTTTGTAGTACCAAATGATTCTGTTAGCAGACAGTGAAGGCCCTGATCAGACTGCACAGATGCGCAGGCTGATCTGGGCCTTCACTGTTGGCATATGCCCGAGGACATATTTTCGCATGGTCCAGCTGTTAAAATGTGCCTTTGAGGCAAGTGTGGATAGTGAAGGCCCAGATCAGACTGCACATTTGCATAGTCTGATCAGGGCCTTCGGTCCCTGCCTATAGAATCATCCGATACTGTATAATATATTGATATATAGCAAATGCCCTTATCAGGATTTGCAGCTTGCAGGCAGAGCTTGAGCTTCACCCTTGAGGTATACCCCAAAGACAGCTTTTACCCCTTTGGTGATTCATCTGTCTGAAAGCATTGCTTATCTGTACCCATATCGGCCGCACCGTGCAAAAACGTGTCTTCGGGTATATGCAGACAGTGATGGCCCAGATCAGCCTGTGCATCTGCACAGTCTGATCAGGACCGTCACTGTCTGCTTATAGAATCATTTGGCACTGTAGAACATAACGAAATATAGCAAAATTCCTGATCAGATAGACTGGCTCCCGTTGATCTGATATAAGAATCAGCATAAAAACTATTTATATTTTACAAAAAATCCTATCTTTTGGAATGTCCTTCTCTCTGATTGGCTGATCAGTTAGTTTCTGACTGGTAAGGGAGATGGTGTGTAGAAAAATAGTCAAAGAGGAGTATTTTACCTTTGATTAGAAATGTAAAACTCGCAGTGTGGTGCCAGACTACTGATCAGACTGCATGTGTATATCTCCATTGGCTGACCTGGATCTTTACAGTTTGCATTCACCACGAAGACACTTTTTCTCATATCACAGCTCATACTGTATTATAGGGTTATTGCACTGATAATTGTGAATATTGTCCCGAGTTGGGATATCGAAGTACGTGTCCTTCGATTTCCCAATGAGGGACAATATTCACCAAGATCAGTATAATAACCCTTTTTTTTATATAGCTATAAATATTTATTTCGTTTTCCGGGGTTTCTAACCTTTAATTTCTGGCGAAAGAATGTGCACAATACTGGTTAACAGCTTAGAGGACTAAGCCTGCCTAGTTAACGTGTGGGTAGGTAAACTGACCGCACTCGACATGACCCCATTGGGTTGATTGGGCCGTTAAACCTCAACACAAGCAAATTCTAACCTTTAAAATGCTGTTTTGATAACTAAAATGTGAATTCTACCAATGCGCATGTCAAGGTTTGGCGCGACGTCACTGCATTACGACATCATCAGAAGCAACGTAATGTAACGGTAATATGAGAAGGCATCCGAGTAAGTGTGCAATATCAAGTAAGTTTGATATTGGCACCCTAGCTCTTCGGCTTTTATCGCACATTTTAATCATTTAATATTTATAGCTATATAATAAAGATGATTTCTTGCAGGTTTCTTAATTTATTTTGGATATGGTTTATGGCATAGTGTTGAAGGAGAGAAAAATCAGAAGAAAGGATTAACTGTTCCAACAGTCAACAGAGAAAGTGTCTCACAAGAAACAGCAAGAAATATAGCTGCTTATGATGAGAGATCAAGATTGCTGTAACCTTTAATTTAGCAGACTACAAATTGATGATATTTTTTGTATTTTTCCCAGAGAATAGGATTTGACATATCATGCAAATTGTCTCCATTGGAGACAATTTACATGAAATGTCTAATCCTGTTTCCTAGGAGAAATAAGACAAAAATTCAAAATATTGCCAAAAAAAAAAAAAAAAAAAAAAAAAAAAAAAAGATAGGGTGTGGCATTTCATGCCAATTGTTTCCGGGTTTGCATTTGTCTTCGGAGCCATTTTGCATGAAAAATCAAACCCTGTTTTCTGGGCAGAATAAGTTAAAGGGTTTAGTGTGTTGTTTGCTGGTACTGTTACCTAGCATGAAAATGGTTGTTTGCTGGTATTATTACCTAGCATTAAAACGTCATTCCAACATTTTAAATTCCCAAGAACTTAAGGTGAGAACAAGGTGGACCCTGATCAGAGTAGATGGCTATGCATGTTAATCTGGACCAAAAATGAGGAAAAATTCTGGTAGTTTTCATATTTCTGCTCAAAACGTAGATTGTGGGTACTTGTTAGAACCACCTCAGCAAGGCGGTTCTAATGAGTACCCACAATCTATGTTTTTGAGCAGAAATAAGAAAATTAATGTATACCCCGGTAAACCCCAGTTTTACTTATCAAAGTGGGGCTTAAGGGGGGCAAATCTATATAAGTGTGTTTTCGTGATGATTTGATGTGTTCCATACCATTCTCACATGATCTAACTCTTTTATAGTTGTGTTTTTATTTTTGTGCCTTTCTGTCTGTTGACTGTCTGTCTGTCAAAACTTAACCCTTTCATCATGTAGACCAAGATAGATACTTTTGTAACAAAACAATGCAGATCTGGATGAGGGCTCATAATGAGCCTTCTCATCAGGACTACACTGTTTGCTTTTCTGTTCTTGATTACCAATGGATGTGTCCAAATGCAGAAATTGAAGAGTCTGTTTCATAAACTCAGGGTGAAAGGGTTAAGGCAAATAGATAAACCTCAAAGAGAGCATTATAAACTGAAATTTCAAATGGACCAATCCGGTCAATGAGAATTTTTTTCTCTGCGTTATGGCTTGACATGACTAAAATACATATACATGTATTATTGATAGGGCTGTTGATCCTAAGCTTAAAGAAACTTTAACCCATTTATTATAAAAGGGACACTGGCAGATAGTGCAGACCCAAGTCAGATGCCACAGAGTGTGGTTTATGATCAGGGTCTACACTGCATAAATTACAGGAATTTCCATAAAACATTGTTATAATAATAACTAGCCAGACCCCTTTCTGTTGGAAATGGACCAGTCCAAAGAGGTAAGGTAGAAGAGTCCACTCGGCATAAATGGGTTAAAAGGGAAGAATTTACTCCCAGTTGAAGCAGATTCTTCCCTTTAAGTGTAGCTGCCTTTGAGAAGGGAGACAAGTACTGTCAGATCACAGTAATTTCCCTTGAAGTGTAGCTGTTCACCTTAAATCAAATGTAAAGCTCGTATCAAATGTTGGCTACACCATGCGAAAATGTGACTTTGGGGATATGCGGACAGCAAAGGCCCAGATCAGACTGCGCATCCGCGCAGTCTGATCAGGGCCTTTGCTGTCAGCTAACAGAATCGTTGGATGTTAATCAATGGAAAGCAAAGGCCCATGTGATATTTAGTGCAGGCGCAGGACATTATGAAAACAGGCCTATATAATTTTGACCCCTTAAACCCCACTTTTATATTGTAAAACTGGGGTTTACAGGGGTATACATTATTTTTCTTATTTTGCTAAAAAACATAGATTGTGGGTACTCGTTAGAACCGCCTCGCCGATGCAGTTCTAACCACCTCACCGAGGCAGTTCTAACGAGTACCAACAATCTATTTTTTGTGCAGAAATATGAAAAAAATATCAGAATTTTTTATCTGAAAATTTTCCTGTTTTGGTTGTAAAATTTTCATTATATTTGAATAGGCGTGTTCTCTTAATGATGATCTGATTCTGCGCATGTTTAAAGCACTTTTTCACTTGACGCGACCCAGATGTAGAGCTTCTATCAAATGTGTAATTGTTGCAATACTTTCTGAGCAATAAAGAAATCATTCATTGTGGCGTGATTATTAAATTTTTTGATATACATGTATATTTTTGTTAGTATATATTTAAGAGACTCTTGCCATGGCTAATTGTTAATAACTTATAATAATTGTTAAAATAAATTAGTCAAAGAATTTATTGATAGTCATTATTTCTGTTGTTGTGAAAAACTGGGAACTCCTGTGCTTTTACTACCATTTTTTACCCTAACCATTCGGACATGCAGGACTAAGTAAACAGTGTAGACCCAGATCAGATGCTGCAGAAAGTGGGCCAGGGTTGACACTGTCTCTCATCCAGCAGTTTTAAATACACCAGTAGGGAGTGAAATAGCAGTTCAAATGTGCTTGTTTGAATTTATGACAGTTCTGGCTAAAGTGGCCAAATAATCAGGGCAAATAATAATTTCACAAAGCCAGTCATACCAAGGTGTTGGCGTCGTTGCTGGCATCTGTCTACATATATTAAAAGTCTGTACCCTGAATCGTTCATGGACTTGTGTTAGATACAGGTCTGCAGTTTTATTCAGTGCAAGCCCCGCGCCCTTCAGTGGTGCAGAGGTCTAGGTCACAGAGTGTTTTACACACTATTTTTAAAGTGTTAGGTCGAAACTTTAAAAAATCTCTATCTCCAGAATATCATAATGGATTTAGTTGAAACTTAGACTAATGTTAGATACTGGTCCAAAGTATGCCAGTGGGAATGCAACGTTGAGACGTCAATGCCACATCATGATGTTGAATCAATGTTGTACAAACGTCATATGCTAGGTACTGGTCAGTACAAACACCATCTCCACATCACCATAAGTCAATATGCGCCATTGATGACTGATGTCAGCCAGGGCCTCAGTGTGTAACTTCAATGTAAGTGAAGATGGCCAGGGGAAATGTCACAATATGAAAATTATCAGAACTTTTTTATCTGAAAATTTTCAATATATTTGAATAGGCATGTTTGCGTAATGCTTTTCTCATGTGCTGGCTCAAATGTCGGGTTGGATAATAATGCACAGTCCGATTGTGGCTGAGGTAGTCCAGTGTAGTTAGTATTCCTACAGACTACATGCTGTGAATGTTATAGTGTCACAAACGCATGATTGTTATTATTATTATTATTATTTCTCACGTGCCACCTGTGCATAGCCTGAGATATATTTCTGAATAAAGTATTGTTCTGTTCTGTAAAAAAGATTACAATTTGTAGATGAGAATCAAAGCTGCACATGCCAAACAGGAGGCACTAGACTTGCTGCTAGACTGACAATAAAAGCCTGATCATTTTTATTTATTAAAACGTTAACTTGTTGACAATGGCAAGTCTGTTTGGTAGAGTCTCCAATACATATCTTGGCTAAGTATTATCAGGCGTTAACCCTATCCTGCTGAACCCGGATATACCCTGTCTTTGCAAACAGTGTAGATCCAGATCAGTTGAAGAAGCCAACTGATCAGGATCTGCACTGTTTGCCATGAAGTATGTGAATTTATAGCAATAATCCAGATCAAGTAATCTGATTGGCTGAAAATTAGAAGTAGGCGTGGCATCTTAATTTATTCAGCAGGACAAGGGTTAAAATCGAGAAAGGAGAGTAGACAGCTATAAAACTATTATACAGTTCATTTTAATGCAGAGATGATTTTGTATCCATATTATTCATTTTAACGCCTAGTAGCTAGGCTAAGGAGGCGCTTACATGAGAAAAAGAAAATAAAAGCAGGGTTGAGCTTATTTATTTATTTATCAAATGGATATAAGTAAACAATCTTCTGAGATATAATGAGCGGCACAAGCGTTATCATGGATCGTTAGCTCGACAATTAGAAGTAAGAGCTCAGACTCAACGGGTCATTAATTCGCTTGTTAGGATTACTCAGTCTCGTGACTTAATAATAATAATATCAACTAAAACGGAAGGAGATGAGGATTTTGTAGGTAGAAAGAGTTTAGACAAAATGGAGGAGAGAATTCTGAAATTGAAGCATTTGACAGTCAGCAATCTGGAGCTGAAACAAAAAATGTTAAAAAAAGGGTTGAGGTCAATTTAGCTCAGAAAATGGAAGCATTTATGGTAAGGGGACATGGTAACAAACACTATAGGTATGCCGTTATTTTGCACCTGAAAAGTGATCTGTTCTTCAATATGTTGGTTCGTAAAAAATCCAGTCTTGTGTTACTGCAAAATGCACGCATTCATTGACAATATGGTTCATCACGAAAACACGCCTATATACTTTTGATCCCCTTAAACCCCACTTTTATATACTAAAACTGGGGTTTATAGGGGTATACATTATTTTTCTTATTTTGCTAATAAGCATAGATTGTGTGTATTCGTTAGAACCGCCTCACTGAGGAGGCTCTAACGAGTACCCACAATCTATGTTTTGAGCAGGAATATGGAAAAAAAAATTATCTGAAAATTTTCCGCTTTTGCTTGTAAAATTTTCAATATATTTGAATAGGCGTGTTATCATAGTGTGTTGCAAAAAAAGCAATGTAAAAAATATGGTTTCACGGGATATGCTTAGGATTATAGATAAAACCTCTAAAGATGATCAGTAAATAAATCAAACAATATAAAACTTTTTTCATGCCCACCTCAGCTGAGCATGAACTTTTCTCTGCTAATAAATATGAAAATGTCAACAATATTTGGCATTTTCATGTTTATTAACAGAGAAATTTTCATGCTCAGCTATGTTTATAACCGCGAGGCCCAGTTTTCGTGTGTGTGTGTGTCTTATTTTGAGTTATGAACTATCATACCTGTATTTATAAAATGTTTTAGATTAAATTAAAAAATATGATCACTTCAGTTATATGTAAAAACACTGTAAGCATTATATGGGTTCGGATTCGAAAGTCATTCCTGTATTCCTTGCCAATTTAATTGGAGAATCTGTTGTGTATTGCTACCGAACACGTTTTAGTTCTAAGCATATCTTCAAATTTTAAGTATACCTAGATTTACCGAAACGAAACCGAAATACCGAAACAAAACCGAAATACCGAAACGGACCATTAAAAATATAGGGAAAATGCTGTTAGTAAATGCTGGAGCGAAATGGATAACGAAGTATTTTCCTAAATAAATGTAATATATAAACATACATACAGTATAGAAACTAGAAGTATATCGAACTAGAAGGTGCTGATCAGAGTGCACGGATGCGTAGGCTGATCTGTGCCTCTTTTGTTTGCTAGTTATTTACAAAGCAGGATTTCTCATATCATGGCTCGTATGCATGTACTTCACATTCACTTGATCCTTACCTGAAATTTTAGACAGAAATACTAGAGGTTTAGCGAACTGCAAGGTGCTGATCAGAGTGCGCGGATGCGTTGACTGATTTGCACTTATGTTGTCGCAGACAGTTTAGCGGGGCTTCTCATACCATGGCTCATATGAACTTCACATTCAATTAATTGAGAATTACATAAAAACTCTTATTGTCCTTCCACTTGTTAACGTAATTCACTGTGTCATTCTATCAAAATTAGTCCCATTGTTTGTGTCTCTTTATGCACATATGCGTTTCAATTACTAAGAATACCAAAACGAAACCAGAAACCAATGTCATAAAATTTATGTAAATTGGACTCTTTCCCTTAAGTTTTAAATAGTCCGTCTCGGTATTTCGGTTTCGTTTCGGTATTTCGGTTTCTTTTCAGTACGTTTAGTTACCCTTTCGTCCAGATAAGTTGGCTATTGTCCAATAGAACGCCCTACCTCAGACTGCTGTATGCTAATCTATGGTGGCATATAACTGACATCTAAATATTGAGATACTAAGTCGACTTCTGCTTTTATGTTGACTTACAATGTATGGCTTGATGCTATATCGACTTCCGTTGATAATGGTTATATGCCACCATACTAATCAGACCTAGAATCTTTCAAGGTCGCAGTCAGTACCTATCATCTTTCATTCCCTAACTGTAGGCTATGCGACTTTCTTTTCATTAACATTTCGGTTTGACAGCACACCTGCCTAGAATGTCCTCGTGGGTGTCGGTAGAATGTGAAGATAGATAGAAGAACATGCATGAGTGTTAAATTCTATTTCCCAAAATAGCCCTACCAGTAAGTGCTTTGAAGAAATAGTATTTTTAAGATGTTTGGCCTCGTCAGTGGCGTCGTCCCGGAACATTCAAATGTCTATAAAGACATCAATTTAGCAAACTATTTCAATTCTTTTGAGATATATCATTAGAATGTAGTCTTACCTATCAAAATATATCAAAGATGGTTGATTATATCTTTCAAAAACACATCTATATTGATAGAATTTGTGACCCATTCCCTCCATCCAGAATGCGAACACGGATGATCCCGGTAATTCTAAAGCCTAAAAACCGCATTGTATAATTCAACATTGCCAAATATTTCAATATCAATAAGGCTTCATCTTTCATATAGCACCAAAATTGTTGAGTTTTAATGTCTAGAAGTCGAATGTTTAACATGATGTCTTATCTTTTGATGTTTTTATCTTGCTTTTAAACTCTTCTTCCTAACACTAACTGTCATCTATGCTCACCATAATTTTACACTTTTATGCTGCAC
Source organism: Anodontia alba (assembly GCA_964016985.1). Taxonomy (NCBI): domain Eukaryota; kingdom Metazoa; phylum Mollusca; class Bivalvia; order Lucinida; family Lucinidae; genus Anodontia; species Anodontia alba. The sequence goes on from OZ024836.1 coordinate 50,503,966, forward strand.
TATCTCACTTTTTCTTCTCTTACTAACACACCATGCGCAGCACATTCAAATAAAACTCGTAAGAGGATTTTGAATTATGAGAAGATAAATAGATAGATGATGCATTACTACACCTTACACTCCGGATCGTCCCGCCGATTAGTATGCGATGGTTCTGTATGCACGGTTATTGTGCAGCTAGTTATTTTACCAACAATAACAAAAATTCCGGAAATAAAATTGTGTGACATGGTGAATCTCTTCCATCTGCTGAATATGTATTTATTATTTTCGTAGATGACGTGACATCTGTTCAGCTTTGAAATATTTTGTACAATTAATATGGCAGAGGGCGGCGTTCCGGAAAATACAAAAAACACTTTGCCACAGAGAGGAAAAGTACAGAAGGGTGAGTGTCATGTATGTCCAGAATCTTCTCCAAATAAGAATATAGTGTACTCCTCTAACATATGCGTACTTAAGTAATTTGATGGTGGTCTTTTCTCTGTATCTGTTCTTATGTCTCGGTGGCGGTAGGAAAGGTAAAGAGGGAACTGTAAGAAACGCAGAATAATAGGTGTCAGAAAGGCAGAAACAAAGTTGGAAGTTTGCAGTCTCGGAATCATCTCCTGGTAATCAGATCAATAAGTCTACAGTAACTGCCCCTGGTTATGGTTGCCCAACTGGCACAGTTCCAAAAACCCTACTTGCAGACTGCCCTCAACTACCCACTGGCTATTGATCAGCAGTGTTAAAAATATTTTTTTTTTTTTAAGAATGTCCCCCTTTACATTCTTAAAAAAATATTTTTAACACTGCTGATCAATAGCCAGTGCTACGTACCCTCCTTTCGACATCTTAAGAAAAGTTGTTTTTTGCCTGGCCCTCTAAACAGAAGAAGTAAATTTGCAAACTTTCAGCAGGATTTAATGCAAACCATTTATCATAACTACCAAAGCACAAAACAGTTTATTCTAGCCATTCCATGGTTTTAAAAAAATTGAATATTTTCATTTTTCCCATGGTATTAATAGCTGCAAATTATGCAAAACTTGATAAGGTAGATAGTTTGGATGCAGATTTTCAACAAGTTGCACTTCTTCAAAAATTCTGAAAATTTCACAATATTGTTGTGCACCAGTCATTTGAATCTCTGTAGAAGAGTCCACTTAGCATAAATTTTACTTGGCAAACAGTGCAGACCCAGATCAGATACTGCAGAATGGGGCATCTGATCAGGGCCCAAACAAAAATAATTCTGAGTCAATCATATATGCATCATCAAGCAGCATAAATACAACACAAAATAATTTGTTATGTACAGTGTATGAGGTCTTAGGGCTAAATGTGATATGGTAAATGTCCTAAAAATTCGAACACCAAAGTTTCCGATAAAATGACATATGCAAACCGTGCAGATCCAGGAGCAGTCTGATCAGGGTCTACACTGTTTGCCATTCCACTAAGTATTTTAAGAAAATAGTGCATAAGAAGCAAAATTTAGGCCAGAATTGTAGAGAATAAACTGTTCGAAATTTTAGGACATTTACCGTACTAATGCAACATTATAAGTACATCACAATGTAGCATTACTGTATCATTTCACTTGAACTTTTTGAAAGTATTGCATTAATGTTGAATTAATTTTTTTTTGTTTTGGAATCAATGCGTTATTTCAGATTCATTTAACTCGGAAGTTTATACAGTGTAGTAATTAATGTTTTGTTGGTCTTTAACTTTTTTCACTGTGTGGCATGACTGTTTTGTTGACTTAGCAAAATTTGTAGGATTTTTCAAATGTTGGACAACTTAAAATTAAACTGAAATTAAACTTTTTTCAGTTTCTTTTTAAAATCAGTCTTTTTTTGCAAACTTAGTTAACCCTTGATATCAGAAAGATCCAGATAAGAGGGGTTATCCAGGTAATATTTTTCTTATTTCTCCACAAAAACATGTTGTGGGTACTCATTAAAAGCGCCTCCATGAGACTTTTCTAATGAGCTCCACAACATATGCTTTGATGGAGAAATAGGGAAAATGTCAGTACTTTTCAGTTGAAAAAAATGCCTTATCAGGAGCTATCAGTACTATTGTTTTGGCTGTATTTTCAGTAAAGCAAGAGTTTATGGTCCATGAAGATGCAGGATTTGCCTATCAGTTACAGTCAGAAGAAAGTAAGTATTTGCTTTTTAAAACTAGAACATTTGCAAAAATGTGCCATAGAAGCATTTACAGATCAGCCTGCACATCCACAGTCTTAGCTGCTGCTTACAGAATGTGGGATGTTGAATATACATGTATCCATTTATAGCCAGGACCAATTTCATATTGTATGGGTTTGGAAGCTGATTTGGATTTTTACTGTATCCAAAAGTGTTCAATTTTCATTGTAACCAGAATGGGCTCTGCAATGATCCTAAAGCAAATAAAAATATAATCTGCACTATGGTGAAGTACAGCCATGTAGCCTAATGTGGCGCATCTGCCAATGCTGCTCACTCAAATATTTTCTCCCAAAAATCCCAAAGTATCATTTTTTTGGAGTATGTGATCAAACATATCAAAAGGTACATGACCATTACAATTTGCATGGGGAATCAGGAGTTTATTTCAAAATAATGAGGAAAATGTTGTTTTCACTAAAACCAAAGGACCCTTTTCCATGAATGTGAAATTTGAAAGGTGGGTTTGTCAGTGTGAACAATGAAAATGGCACAAATATATTCTGAATTGATTAGTTATCATAGAAATGCATCTTTAATATAAAAAAATTCTTTATGTCCAAGGCAAGAGGCAAAATTCTAACAGGTGTGCTACATTGGCAGACATTTTTTATGACACACAAACAAGGGGGTGATGAAGTTGAGGGATTATTATCTGCTAAATTTGAAGAAGAAATTAAATGAAAATAATCTTGTTTTATTTATAATAGATTATTCTAGGTTCTAGTACATTTAAAAATTAAAACTGGTCTAGCGAACATTTTTTAAATTCAGCTCAAATCCTTAGGTGTGCTGAATAGGCCGACAGCAGTGTTTGGGGAGACGTTTTACGCTGGCCACATGGAGCTTAACACTGGCTGCAGTGAAGTAAAATGAAGATCTAGCCTTATTTTCTCTGAAAAATATTAAAAAATTTAGACTGTCATTTGCTACAGGTTTGCTTTAGTAGCACTTTAAGTTTAATCTTACCAGTGTATATACAACCCTCCCGTAGGCTGTTCAGCTGAACATTACTGTGCATTAAGCATTTTTATAGAAATATTTAAAACATGTTATAAGCTTTATCCTTAAACTGATATTGTTTGAAATACAAAAAAATATAAGCTTTATCTTGAATGTGTTATTGTTTGAAATGCAAAAGTTCAGTCTGGAAAAAAGATGAGCAGGTTAAATAATTTTGAATTTATTTTGCAGTTGACAAGCACTATGGCTTGAACCGATATAACAGAAGAACTGTCCGAGAAGATATTCCCATTGCTAAAGTTGTGCAGAATGATGAAGAAGCTAAACAACAAGAGGAAAGGTTTCAACAGTTACAAGCCCTGAGAGCACAGTGAGTAGGAACTAGTGTTGGTGTTTGCTTGTCTGATGTCATCATACAGTGTAAATCATGAAAATTAATTCTTGGTTTATCATCATGAACAGAATTATAAAATGGGTTTTACAAAATAATTCTTATTTTGTACTATAACTGTAGTCATCCACCATTTCTTCATTTCCCTATAGCCTGGCTCACGACATGATCCTTTTCATAACTACCTGCTGACTGTAACATTCCAGTAAACACTACATCTGCTCTCTCTGACTTGACTGCTTTAAACAGACTTTAGCTCTCCGGTGTGACTGTAGTTATATAATATCACCCTGCCTTAAACAGACTTCCACAAGTTTAGCTGTCCAATGTGACTGTGTAGTTATCAGCATGTCATAATGCGTAGCACTTTGAGTAAAATTTTCAACAGACAGCATTTTTTAAATATTTTTCCTTTTTTCCCCAGGAAACGGGTTTTGACATTTCATGCAAATTGTCTCCAATGGAGACAATTTGCATGAAATGTCAAATCCTGTTTTCTAGGAAAAATAAGAAACATATTGTCAATTTGTCATCTGCCAAATTTGCCCAAAGAGTGGTAAGGTTAAACAGACTTCCCCAGCTTTAGCTCTCCAGTGTGACTGATTGACTCCACAGCTGAGAGCTATAAAATGTTGTTGTTTTTTGTGGAATCTTTCTTTTTTTTACTTTTATTTTGCAGTTGGTGTGAACCAACTGTATACTTGTCCAAATCAGTTCCAGCAATGTCCTTTATACCAGTCCACCTCACCACAGTTATATCAGGTTCTTTTATTTTTGCATACCAGATAAGGATTTCCTAAAATAACACCAGTGCTAGTAAATCTTATCTCGCACACCCTTATCTGTCTCGTAAGAAAGATAAAAATCAAGAATTTTCAAGTGTTTGATATACACTGGTTATATAGGATGTCACAATACGTACGCCATTGTTAAGGTTGACGTCACTGAACATAATGAAGTTACTAAACATAAAGGTACTGTCATCATAATATGGCAGACGTCTGCAATCAAAATGACTGCATTATCAAAAACCCACTTTCAGAAATGAAAGGTATGCAAGAAAAAGAATCTGTCATGGGTGTGAGGGACAGATAGAAAAATCCGTCCCTCAGGATCACAGTCACTCGGCAAGCCTTGTGATGCCAGACAGTAACCCTTGGGACAGATTTTTCTATCTACCTCTCACACCCATGATAGATTCTTCTATTACACCACTCCCAGCATGCTAAATCTCCTTAGGAACCACTCTTTTAGTTGAATTAGTCTTGTGTATACATTGATGCTATATTTCTATGAAATATATTTCAGAGCTGAAGAAGATGAACGTGTGGCAAAGGGTTTGATGCAGCAGGAGCTCATACAGAACCAGGCTCAGAAGATAGCACTTGAACTCACAGATGAGGTACGGTAAATGTAGCACTTGAACTCACAGATGAGGTACGTAAATGTCCTAAAATTTCGAACACATTCCATACTATTTTGGCCTACATTTTGCTTTTTATGCAGCCGTTTCCTAAAATATTTAATGAAATGGAAAACAATATAGACCCTGATCAGACTGCTCTGGGTCTGCACTGTTTGCATATGTCATTTTGTCAGAAACTTTTATGTTTGAAATTTTAGGACATTTACCGTATGTTTTCCAGAAGTTTCAAAACAACAAAAACACTCCTAGTAAATAAAACAAACAATAAAAATGACCTTATAGCTCCATAGAAGTTATGAAGCTAAAATCTTATTTTTTGATTGAAAGACAGGTGAAAATAATATATTCCCTTAAACTTTGTTTGTTTGGGGTGGTGGAGGGTTTAATAAAGTTGTGCAGTATACATAATTTACATAGACATTATCCCATTGGGAGACAACTCAAAATCTCCTCAGTTGTCTTGAGCAGGCCTGCCTTGATGTTGTTCCAGATATCCTCAGTGGCAGCATCATCTACACCTGCAGAAGCAGTCACATTGGAAATGATTGCTCATATCAGGGTCTTCAAGCTTCCAAACCTTAAATCAAGGGGTGAACTTGTGCTTGGATTTTGGTGGCACATCAGTCCGCATGTCGCATACAAGAAGCAAATGTTGCAGGGCTACTTCCTTGCCAGGGATCACTTTCACATCTGTGAGAAGTTTGCGCGTGGTCCTGCAGAAAAGGATGAAGCCTATCTGACACACAGAAAGGTAACCACACCCTGGCCAACTATAAGCTTCACTAAGATGATTCTGTCAGAGACTTTGCACCGCAAAATCTTCCTCTATCCACTCTTCCACCACAAACACTCCTACACCAGCAGTGCCTTTGTTGTTTCCAGACCAGTAGAGCTTGTACCTGGTGCCCATGCCCTTGATTGTGTGGCAGTTACCACCACGGTATCTGATGTCCTGAATACAGCAGACATCCACTTCCCTGCAGGACAGTGTTTGCACTACGTTGCAAAATCTTTCTCTCAGAGTGTTAACATTGAGTGTTCCCTCAGGTGCTTGCTTGATTTGCCACAACCCTGCCTCCGACACCTGACAGGAGGCCAAGCAGGAGATGTCACCAACAGAACTTTGATGTCTGTTTGCACCGTCTAACTCAGATTCTGTAGTTGAGAAAGTCATAAAAGAGTTTGGAACAGCTGTTTTTATGGGATTGGCTGTCCTAGCTGACACCCCAACTCAGTTCTTTAACAGCATATTAGCATGCATGCTGTTCTTGCACTTGGGCAGTGTGCTTTGCCGTTGTCCTTATAAAGAAAGGATTGTCCGTCAAAACACAATAGCTAGAACACTAAGCCATCGGTCTGTAAATGATCGCCACCTAGCTCTGCCACCCAGGTTGTGGCAGCCTCGTAACCCTGAAGCTGGGGAGGCAACTGTGCTAGAGGGCAGCCTCACATTCCCACACTCATATAGAGTGTCACAGCTGGATGCAGTTTTACGTCATACCCAGGACTAAATTCAGTTCAGTTTATGAATACTATTTCAGGAATATGCCAAAAGTGTCCAGGAGCAAGAGAAGAAAAAATATGAGAAACATATTGAGAGGAAAAAACAGAGAAAGTTGAAAAAGGAAAGAGAAGAAATAGAGAAAACACAGCAACAAAGATCGGCAGCAGCTGGACTGGCAGTACCAGTTTCTAGTGGAGGTAAATTCTAGAAAAAATAAGTTTTGACGTAGAATCATAGTTCCAGATAAGAGGTGGTAGCCATATAATATTTTTTCCTATTTCTCCTAAAAAACATATGTTGTGTGTACTCATTAGAACTGCCTCTCTGAGGCACTTCTAATGATTACCACAACATAAGTTTTTGTGGTGGAATAAGTAAAATATCAGTACTTTGCGGTGCAGGTGAAAACAATGCTTTATCTGGAGCTAGGTAGATTGTTTGTGAGCATTTCCTCTAAAGAAGGATAAATATTCATAACTAGCAGATAATTTTCATGAACAGTCTCTGGTTATCACTGCTCCTCTTAAAGTATTTTGCCATAAGGTCTAGTTACCTTTACTTGGCAGGTGTTATATAGGTTATAAGACATTAGAATTTCTGTTCAGTCAGTTGCAGTATTTGTGTATATGGGTAGTACATTTTGTTATTCTTTGACCCAAGGAGCAGTCTTAACCCTTAAAGCGCCAAGAAAAACTGCATCTGAAAATGTTGTCTGTTTATGTCGTCTGCTGAATATTCTTGCAAACTTTTCAAACCTATTTTTGCATACCGGCAAACAATGTGGACCAAGATCAGACTGCTCCTAGAGGAGCAGTCTGATCTGGGTCAACACTGTTTGCAAAAATGACTTCTAAAATCACAAGCAGATGTCAAAGCAGACGACAGTTGTTGTGATTGGCGCTTTAAGGGTTAACCTGATATTTATCACTTCATACATGTTGTTGTGCACCCTTTCACCCATCTTTCCACATAGTGCATCATAGTGCATTTAGCTCCATTTCTAAAATGATATCAACAGTGATCATCAAAACTTTCTTTACTTGTTATTAATCTCAAGAACTGGAGCAACATTTTTTGAACAGTTGCCTTTATTTCCCTATCTGCTGATTCAATCTGTTTGCTCTTACTTAATTGCATGAGCCCTCGGTTTCAGCTCTGTTTCTGAAAAAAGAAACCCCGTCCCAAAATAAGATAGAGAAACATTAAACTGTGCATACACTTCTTTCTTTAGATGGCTCTAACATTGCAGGATGATTTTATGGTCTTAACCTATATTTCATACAAGATGGCTGCTATGGCCAGTCTCGTGAGAGTTAAAAAGAAACTTTTTTCAGAACTTGGGGATTTTGCACCTTAGTTCAAGGCAAAATCCCATGTTATTGCTAAATGTGGACCAGGACTTGCAACCTTACATACACTGAGCAATTTCAGGCCCATATAGCCTCTTGATAACCCTCTCAAACCTGTAGACCAGTACAGATACATTTGTTACTATGCAAATGGTGTAGATCTGGATGAGATGTCTCAAAATAAGCCATCTCATCAGGATCTTAACTGTTTGCCATCCTGTTAATGATTTTGACTAAATCCCCTATTTAGAAAAATGGACATGCTCAATAGAATAGTCTATGGAATAGTCTACTTCAGAAACTCATGGGTGAAAGGGTTAGGGGGTAACTATGGAACATGTAGTTACTATCAGAGGGATTTTTATACATAAAGAGGTTTCTTTTTGTTTTTGTTCATTTTAGGAAGTTCAGAGGATCTTGACAATTCTATGAATGATCTTCAAGTAAACAGTAGTGGAGCTGCTATGAGGTACATGTACAGGTAGTGGGCACTTTTAGTTAGTTACTAACACATTAACTTGGCACACATGCCATCCAAAAAACTGGGACACTCATTCTTAGGGCACTTTAGTTAGTTATTAACACATTAACTTAGCACACATGCCATTCAAAAATTTGGACACTCATTCTTATTAAGCATGAGTGTAGTTTTGTTCATGTTGATAGCTTATTTTGGGCATATCAGCACTATTGCTTACGAATTTACTGATTTCACTTAGCTAAAATTTACTGGTTTTTCCTAGCTAACGTTTACTGACTTGACCTAGCTAACATTTACTGACTTGACCTAGCTAGCATTTATTAACTTTACATAACTAACATTTACTGACTTCACCTAGCTAACATTTACTGAATTGACCTAGCTAACATTGACTGACTTGACCTACCTTATATTAACTGACTTTATCTAGCTTGCACTTACTGACTTCACCCAGGTAACATTTACTGACTTCACCAAGGTAACATTTACTGACTTCACCTGGCTAACATTTACTGGCTTCACCTAGCTAATATTTACTGATTTCATGTAGCTAACATTTACTGACTTCACCTAGCTAATATTTACTGATTTCACCTAATTAACATTTACTGACTTCACTTAGTTAATATTTACTGACTTTTCTTAGCTAACATTTACTGACTTTACCTAGCTAAAGGTGGAGGAGCTTTGTCATCTGTGATCAGCTTTTATTCATACTAGGGGTAAAGGACTGTAGTGATGGTTTCACCAGAATTGACCCTTTTATCTTTTTTAATCATTGCATTTGACATAGTCATACCGGTAATAGGAAATTACACACCAAAAGTTGTTTTTGTCTGTTTGTCTGTCTGTTTGGAGCCATATCTCTGTTAGGCTGATAGGCATGGTGGGAGAAGCATGCTTACCAAGTATTGCTTACTTCCCATTGACACCTGATTACACCCCATTTATTTTGGGTCCATGTATGTCTTTCTAAACATTCCTAATTTGACTGTGTATATTCATATTTTTCCTAAATAGGATTTTGGTATGTTGACCTCGGACTAATTTGTAATCATTGCATAGGTCTAGATAAGGGAGGGTATCTGGTAAATATTTTTCTTATTTCTCCATGAAAGCATGTTGTGGGTATTCATTAGAAGCGCCTTGGCAAGGCACTTCTAATGAGTACCAACAACATATGTTTTTGTGGAGAAATAAGAAAAATATCAATACATTTGGATTGAAAAAATGCCTTAACTAGTGCTATGCATTGGTCAGAAGTGATTCATGTATAGGATAAATGACTATAGCCATGATTTCTACTTGACTATAGCCATGATTTCTCTATTTGCTTATAACAGGGCCTGTAGACCTATCACCTTAAAAATTATTGCCCTTGACATTGTCAAAATAATCAATTTTGTCAATTTGCAGCCATATCTCATACCGTTAATGAGATTCTTTTGCATTAGGTAGTTCTGATAGTGAGGTTGAGTCTCTCATGCTCAGCAAGCCCCAAAAGATAGACAAATCTATTATGGAGTGAGTTAACATATGATGTGATAATACATGCTTATGAATAAAATATATTGCAGCAGTGATTTACTGAGATTTGTCAGTGAATTATAATCCTGAGTGAATTATTTCATTTCAAATGTTTTGACATCATAATTGCTTGGCGACGTCGCTGACGTTGTTGGTAACAGCAATAACAATAGTTGATGTTTTGCGGAAAATTTGACATATTGAACATGTGCATGATGTTGAAAAAATCATTTTCATTAAAATCATTAAAATCAGCTTTTTTTAACTTAGCTATTTTTTGGTAATTCTCGACAATTGGTTTTGTATGGTCTGAGATAGTTAATGCATGGTGAAATCATTTTGTCTCAAGTAGTTGTTGACACATTCTGGTACTTTGCAGATTTATTAAAGACATATTGAACATGTGCATGAAACAGTTCGATACTGGGGAAAAAAATCATTTTTGACAAAATGATAGCCACTTTAATTAGTCGTTTATGTCCATCCATATGTCTACCTGTCTATCAGTATTGGTTTCTCCAACCACATACAGCCTGATTTAATTTGATCTAATACATTGCTTTTCAGTGCACAGAAGGTAGTCATTACCTTACAGGGGGTATCTAATAAGCACTGCTGAATTTTGACACTTCTTGTTATTCATCAGGGTAACGCCTGGAGGCCAAATTGAGGATGATGGTGACTTCTCAGACTTCTATGTTCTCCCTAACAACATTGACCCTATGCACAGACAGATGCTTCAGGAAGTTCAGGATGAGGTAGGTCTACAATATGGTAAATGTCCTAAAATTTCGAACTCCTTATTCTCTACTTTTTGTCCTAAATTTTGCTTTTTGTGCAGTTGTTTCTTAAAATACTTAGCGGAATTGCAGACAGTTTAGACCCTGTAGGAGCAGTCTGATCTGGGTCTCCCCTGTTTGCATATGCCATTTTGTCTGTAACTTTAGTGTTCGAAATTTTAGGACATTTACCAAAACCTTAAAGGTAATTGGCAGACATTGCAGACCCAGATCAGATGCCACAGAATGTGGTGTCTGATCAGGGTCTCCACTGTTTGCAAATAGTTTAGCCTTTTTTCTCTAGGAATATCTAACTCATATAGCCTGATATACCTAGAATTGAAATTGGACTCTTCCAATATATAGTGTGGGGGAATCAATGCAGTTTAAATGGGTGAATAAGGCCAGTAGCATGATAAGGTGTGTCATGAAGAACAGCTTTGTAGTTCTCGGCCCAGTTATTCAAAGCATCTTTAGTTTAATGTGCTCATTAGTGGTCAAAATGTTAACTGTTCTAGTAAGTACAATACCTAATTCACAGGTATTTTGCTGAATAAAATGTGAGTAGCTTTTCACATTTTTTTCAACAAAAATATTAGCATATGTGCCATATTTAATGATCATAGCTTTAATGGTACATTAACTAACAACTTTGCTAGTTTTGAACAACTGGGCTCTGATTTCCACATAGATAAGTTACACAGACATACATAACACTTTTATTTTTCTTTCATGTTGTTTAAAATCATATTTTTGTAGATACATGCATATACTCATGCTATTTTCTCCAGTCATAATCACCAAAAACGAACATTATGTATTTGGTGAGATTTGACCTAATTTCAGCTATTTTTTTATTAGAATACCAGAATCTGCTCTACATGCAAAAATATTGCATGCAAAGAACTTCGGTGAAGACAATGTACCATTATCCTGCATGTCATTTCAATACTTGAGTAAATTACAATCACACCCCCTGGAAGTCACTGAAAGAATTATTTTGAAAAAGAATGAATAATTTTAATCTTATGCCGATTGCCTTACTAAGACCCAGGTCCTGGTCCAAACATGGATACCTCTCCTAATTTCACTTATGAGATGAGCTAAATTAATACAGATGGAAAACGTGCATAAGTATGAAAATATTATTGTAGTGCATTTGGCAACAGGTCAAGATGGCTCTGTGCATCCAATCTGAATAGCCATGGTTTTCCCTGACTCTCATTTTAGCAGTTTTTACCCTCAAAACTTTGTTTTGGACTCTTAAAAGTTAGGGGCAAGGGTCCTTATTGATGCATATATGATTAGTCCAAAATGGATTTTATTTATCTATGGCTTTGTATTTTAATTTGTTTGTCATGTTAAGGGCAAGAATTATCAATATTTGGGCAACAGTTAACCCTTAAAGCACTAAAACAAATTGTAGGAGATGACATTCTAAAATTAATTTCATTTTTTTAGAGAAAATAAGACTTGACATGTCATGTGAATTGTCTGCTAAGCAGACAATTCACATGATATGTCAAGCATTATTGTGAATTGTCTGCTAAGCAGACAATTCACATGATATGTCAAGCCTTATTTTCTCTGCAAAGTAAAAGTACTTCAAAGTGTCATTGGCTGTAGCTGCAATTAGCGCTTTAAGGATTAACCTTTTTAAAAGAACAAACTGCTAAGTCTTATTAAAGGACCCCTTAAATCTTTAAAAGGGAGTCCCTGGGACTCTCATTTTAAAACCCCAAGGGAAACCCCTGATAGTTCTTTCATATTCGGTAGTATCCGAATATTTCTCCACCTGAACAGCAAAATCTGAGTTGTTGGGGTGTACGGTTTTTGATACTGGCATACGGGCAAGTGTTAATTTACCTTTTGTTTAATTTTGCGTAATGAATAAAGGTACGTAGCTCAGATATTATCATCTCCCACCAAAGATGGTGGGATATTGTTTTGGTGTTGTCTGTGTGTCCATCCATCTGACTGCGATCATATCTCTCTAACTGACTAGATTAGATTCATTCTTTAGGTAAATGATTATTGTGTTCCCCTACATATGGGGAGGGGGACATATTGATTTTGGTGTGTATCCTGTTAGCGTTGGCATCAGTGTAACACATTCTTGTCTGCACAATGTCATGAACCACTTGATGGATTCTTACCAAATTTGCATGGGTATATAATTGGGATGTCAGATGATAAAGGACTGATTAGATTTTGGTGACCTTCACCTAATTTTCAAGGTCACAGCAGTAGAAAAAGTGAAAATTCTTTGACATTGCCTCTTCTGTACAATATAACAATAACAGTATCTTTTGAACCAGTGGTTGAATTATTACCAAATTTTTGTAAATATATGATGAGACATAACAAAGAAATGGTGATTTTGACCTAATTTCGAGGTCACAGCAGTACAAAAACTAAAAATTCATGGTGGGGAGACATCTGTAGCCATTGTCATTCAACATCCTGACAGTTTCATCAGGATTGACCTATTTTCTTTGGAGTTTATTGCCCTTGACATAGTCAAAATAAGCAATTTTTGTCTGTCTAGAGCCATATTTCTGTAACCATAAATGATATACAAATGTAGATTCATATTTGTGTAAACAAATATGGGCATGATCTCTCTATTTGCTGATACACCATAACCTCTTTATAACACTATTGTTGGGGTCCATAGCATAAGCCATGTTAGTTAAACAACCGTGTTATATCCAAACAAAAATCTATAGATTATATTGAAAAATGCCCATCTATGGTCATTTTTCAATATAATCTATACATTTTTGGGATCCATCTTCGAACTGTGTTGTATCCAAAACCGTGTTATAACGAACCGTGTTATAAAGAGGTTGAAGTGTAATTATTGTTAGAATTGGTGTATTACTCTAGGAGTTATTCCCCTATCCATCTGTAGTCTGTATGTCTGTCCATCTGTCAGTCCATAGCCATTACTCTTTTCCGATGTATCATATGATTCTTACTACAGGGAAAGGGGCTATAGTGATGATATCCAGGTACTTTCATCAGAATTACATTGCATGAACAAACAAACATTATATGCAACCAAACTGCTCATATAAACTTTCCAAGGAAATTTACATAGTTTGCTAAGTTACATAGATGCATAAACATTGACACACATCCAGTGCTGCCCTGTGTATGATTAGTAGCAGTTAATTATATCTGCATAACAATAACACCAATGCATTGTTATCTTATTTTGCAGGAATTAGCCAAGCTTATTCAAGAACAAGAACACAAGGTAATTAATAAAATTTGACCCTAATCTCACTATACAGGATATGTGATAGTGGTTTTGGAAACATTCTCCTAGGTGATGGTATGAATTGATGGAATAATATATATGCTATAGCAGAATTCTGTAAAAAAAAAAAAAAAATAGAACTGATAGTTTAGTTGAATAAAACTGAAAATTGTTGGCATATTTATGTCAGTAGTATCTTTTTTTATCTATCAGTCATTGATTCCCATTCCAATGCAATAATTTTGAGGTACTTTCATCTGTTTAAATAAAAATCTAAAAGGATGTCTTTGGAAACAAAGAACACATAAAAAAGGGAAAATCAGAGACTTGATTTAATTAAGTCATTTCATATACAACATACAGTCGAACCTTGATAGCTCAAACACCGATGGCTTGTTTACCATGGCTAATTCGAACTCGTTTTTGAATCCCTACGAAGTTCTTCCGATAGCTCAAAAAAAACAAATAATTAGGGAAATTTTCTTACTTTATCGTGAAATTGTATGTTGTGTGTACTCATTAGCATTGCCTCATCGAGGCAATTCTAATGAGTACACTCAACATACATTTATTGTGTAGAAAGAAAAAAAAACCCTAAATTATCGCCATTTGCTTCCTGACTCGGCACCATAATTAACCCTCAGTGGCTCGAACCACCCATGTCTCGAACAATTTTCTATGGTCCCAAAGATGTTCGAGCCATGGAAGTTTGACTGTAGTTTACAAGGCTGTATACACCCCCTAACTCTGGCATAAACATTATTTGATTTTCAAAGTAACCAGAATGAGCTCAATGATCCCAAAGGAAAAAAAATATGATCTGCTCTGTGATTAAGTACAGGGAGAAAATTCATATGAGGCCTCATTTTGAAAACTTTTACATGAGTTAACATAAAATTTGTCATTATTTTGGGCCTCAGTAAAACTTAGACTTGGATATTTGTTCTTTTTATGCGTTCTTTGTTTCCATGGGCAGCCTTTACAGATTTTATTTGTGTGCATTCATAAAGTTATGGAATATGGGAAGTTTACATTTTATGTTGTTAGTTTATTACACCAATCTCTCACACATTTTGGTTTTGTGTGATAACTTGCATTTCTTTCATCCAGACTTTGATGTGAATAGAAGTTAGTTGAAATACATGATGATAGAAAACAACAGGGAAAATAGTTAAAACAATAATAATATGGTCTAATCAAATTTGCAGCCTCAAGCAAAAATGTGCCTTCAAACATGCACAAAATATGCAGAATCAGATCAGCCTGCGCAGGAGTAAAGTTTAATCTAAGCATTACTTTCCATTTATACATTCTGTAGTATCCAGTGATTCTGTTAGCAGACAGTGAAGGTCTTGCTCAGACTGCGCAGAAGCGCAGTCTGATCAAGACCTTTGCTGTCTGCATATGCCTCAAGACCATTTCAAGTGGCATGACCTAAATGGTAGGAACATGAAATGTTGTGAAGGCGCTCTTAGAAGAACTTGATTTTGGCATATAGTCATCTTAGGCTAAACTGTTAAAGATAGTTCACTGACACAGATTTTGAAGACAGTTCAATAGAAAAATTGGTTCCCCTACAAAAATATTTAGATGGTTAGATAAGAAAAGAAAAATAGAAATTTATACAAGAAAAAACTGCAATATATGCTTAAACCTCTTATCCCAGTAGATACCTTTGAAAACAATGCAGCTTCAGATACATGTAAGACAGCTGATAATGAGCCGTTCCATCAGGATCATAACTGTTTGCCATTCTGTTATTGATTTTGACTGAAACTCCTATTTGCAAAAATGGATGTGTCCAAATTCAGAGATCAGAAACATAGGGGTGAAAGGGTTAAAAATGATGTTTCTGTGATGCATTGCAGTGGGATGGAATGGTCAGCCAGGACCTGACTGATGAAGAAGACTGTCATATAAAAAGTGACATTTTGTTAGGATTGTTTGGACTTTTCTGATGGCTACATTCCATTAGCTTTGCACACTTGTTATCTGCATGCCTCTTCATGATTGCACCATGAAGAATGCTAGTGCATGTTTTCGTGTTTTTTGTTCAGGATTTTTCACTATTATTTGGAACTGCATATTGTTGCAGTCTGGTCAGCTCTGTCTGCGTGCAGTCGACTCTCATTATCTTGACTTCACTTATCTCGAATAACCGCTTATCTTGAAGTGAAAATCTGGTCCCTTTTTTAACACAGAAATCTAACAACAGGTAATAAAATATTGTGGAAAAGGGGAGAAATTGGTTTAAGGAGCAATTTCTCCGCTTTTTCAGAATATTTTCAATATATCTCTCACTTCAGGAATCAAATTATGTATGTGAAATATGGTTGTTCGATTTATTTTTTCCTCATTTCTGCAAGTCTGATATGTCGAGGTATGGATATCTCGAAGTATTCAAGAGAGTTCCATGGACTTCAAGATCAGGAGCGTGGACTGTACTTTGTAACCACAAAAATTTTGATAAATTTTGTAGGATTTAAAGTGATAAGCATAGAGCAGACAGCAGAATCTTAACTAGACTATCCTAAAGTTTGGTAATACCATGCATCTGACAGAAAAATATAGATTTCTTTATAATATAAAGAAAATAATGATAATTAGACTTTAGTATTAAAATAAAGTTAAAACAATTAGCATGAAATATTTTCTATGGTCATTTTCTCCCTTCCACTGATTCAAGAGGGGCAGTTGTCAGTTTCTGGCAAAAGAATGTGCACAATACTGGTTAACCGCTTAGAGGACTAAGCCTGCCCAATAAACATGTGGTTAGGTAAACTGACCACACTCGACATGACCCCATTGGGTTGACCGGGTCGTAAAACCTCAACACAAGCAAACAAAAAACAATTAGCTGCAATTGATGTACCATATTTTAGATAAATTAGCTTATATCGTTTTTAGCAGATATCTGCATGTACTGTATGGCCAAATATGTTCAAATTTGGTATATAGGTATCTCAGACGAATACAATATATACCATAAGTAGGTTTAACGTTTGTAATGCTGAATAAATTAAGATGCCACGGCCACTTCCTATTTTCAGCCAATCAGATTGCTTGATCCAGGTTGTTGATATAAATTCACATACTGAATGACAAAGAGTGCAGATCCAGATCAGTTGGCTTCTTCAGAAGCCAACTGATCTGCATCTACACTGTTTGCAAAGGCAGGATATATCCGGGATCAGCAGGACTAGGGTTAATGTGACCTATATTTTGACCTCTGAGGTACTGTAAAGAAAAAAAAAATTCTCAAGTGCTAATCTCCTGTACACTGAGTGAAGTTATTGTGTTGCATAACATAAGTAAGTCAGTTAACCTAGGCAATATAAATAAAGTGACTTCTGACATATTACAGACAAAATGACTTAGCACAGCCATGTCTCTTACTTACTTCATTTGATCGAAGTAGCACAAATCTTCAAATGAGATAAAACTTAAACACAGTCTGCCACTGCTACTAGGCCATGTACATGTATATGTATAAAGTCATGAAAGAATCTGCACAAAATCACATTTGAAAGTGTTTTTTTTTTTTTTTTTTTCTGGAACTTACATTCTGGTTGATAGAACAAAATATTGTTGTTGCTAACAAAATTATGTTTGTAAATGGGTATTGTTTATTCTTACCCTGGGGCTATATACATGTATAAAATCAGGAAAAAAATACACATAAAATCAGAGATGAAAATGATTCCTGAAACAATGACCGCAGAGACATGATATTTTAATATCACTATGTATAAAGTCTTTCTTATCAAATCTTTTAAATAAAAATATCTGCTTGTATGCTTGGTCTGTATACACACACAACACCATGACAAAATCCACATGAATTCAGTCATAAACAATTTTATTGAGTTATTCAAATGATTGAAGTGACAAAAGCTTTATGTATGAACAACTGATCTTTTGGCGATCTTTTACTAGATTTATGCCCATCAACAGTACTTGTTGGTTGCCACGGCAATGTCGCTTTTAACACTGAGCACTCTGGGTAAAATTTTCAGCAGACAACATATTGAAGCATTTTTCTTATTTTTCCCAGAAAACAGGTTTTGACAGCTCATGCAAATTGTCTCCAATGAAGACAATTTGCATGAAATATCAAAACATTGTCATCTGCTGAATTATCCCAGCAAGTGGTAAAGGCTTGGAGTAGGAAGTATTTAAATGAAATTGGTAATAATACATGCCTGGGTTATTTTGATGTTTGAGTTCTACAGCTCTTATGGTCTATTGTTCTCATAGACATAATTTGAAAATAGTTAAATGACGTCACAACTGAAATCAGTCGCATAGGTCTAGATAAGAGTGGGTATCGGGTAAATAGTTTTCTTATTTCTCGACAAAAACATATGTTGTGGGTACTCATTAGAAGTGCCTCACTGAGGCGCTTCTAATGAGTACCCATAACATATGTTTTTGTCGAGAAATAAGAAAAATTTAGCTACTTTTTGGTTAAAAAAAGCGCCTTATCAAGAGCTATGAGTCGGGTGTTTAAATCCAAGTTTATTGTTTGATTTATGTTTTAGTATACATCAGCTCTTGATCTGTTAAATGGCAAACTTGGCAGTAATGGAAAATTGCTGCACAACATCTCAGGAGCTGCTTAAGTGAACATGCTAACAATGTGTCATGGAACTGAGAGTTGTGGACCTTGGGACTTGTCATTGCTATAATCATTGCTTTATTATGATAGAGAACAAAAGCACAAGTTGATAAGCAGAAACTGAAAGAAATTGAAGATGAAGACCGAAGACTTGCCCAGATTATACAGGAGCAAGAAAAATTAAAACTGAGGAAAGCTAAACAGAAGAAAAAGCAACAGGAAGAGATGAGAAGGGCACAGGTGATATGGTTTTATTTTTGTGGATGCCTTAACTCCTTACCATACTTGTTCTAAAAATTGAACGAGTACAAAGTACAACCTGTTGTTGTGTCTATAAATTGCTTGATGACTGAAAAATAGTGTAGACCCTGATGAGATGCCCCATTCTGCGGCATCTCATCTGAGTCTACACTGTTTGCTCAGGAAATAAAAAAATATATATAAATATATGAAAAGTATTAAATATACTTTTACTCTAACCACAGACACTTGAAGTTTGGCCCATCATCCACAAAGATGTCTCAAATAAAGAGATTTAGAGGCAATAACTACAGTGTTTCTTTTGGTCAGTTATTCAACCAGGACTCAGAAAAAAGAGGATTTTGGGGTCACTTAAGAGAAAATAGGATTTTAAAAACTGACGCTATTGATAGAGCTGTTGATCTGTAACAGACACTGAACCACTTTCCAGTAGATCTAGTCCATTCTCCACCATGAAGGATACCACAGTGATCCCACCAGGGTCAGCAAATGGTTCGATAAACTAAATATTCATAAGGCATCTGTACCAGATGGTTTGAATGCCAGTATACTAAATGATCACTCATAAGATCTCCCCTGTACAAACTCTCATCTTAAATCAATATCTTGCTTTGGGTTCTGTACCATATGATTAACTACATGCGAATGTAGCCCAGGTCTTCCAAAAAAGGTATTTTACAAACACATTTTTAGTTTATTTTTCTAAATTTAGCAACTCACATGCGGTAAGGATAAAAAATTGAGAGAGACAGACTGACAGACAGACTGAGCAACAGACCGACCGAAGGACAGACAGACTGACAGACAGACAGATAAATAGAGATAGATAGATAGATAGATTGATAGATAGATAGATAGATTAGACCCTATTTTGGAATTGTACAGTGAGTTAAAACTTAAAGCCTCTGCATCAATATTAAAATCATAGTGAAATCAAGCTACTTTGGTAGAACATGAAGTATGACGGTATACTTTCAATATATATTCCATCCCCACCTCTCCACTAGCAACAGCCCATAGTAAAACACCTATAAACTTTTCATTTTCTGTTGTTGTTTTGGTTATGACATCGGCAGAAGTATATGCTTGTTGGGTCAAGAATTCTTTGGAAAACTTTGAAGGCAAGAAAATATCCCATGATGTCAAATCCTTAATAAATACTAGTTTTTACTTGTTTTTTTTTTTTTTTTTTTTTTTTTTTCTTTTTGTTTTGCATGTAAAGTTCTTAATGTGTAATAATTGCTTTTTCCTTGAAACAAGGCCTGCATGATTCTCACAATTACTTCTAACCATTTAATGTCTCTATGTTTCTCATGTCTAGGAAGCAATGCAGAAACCACCAGCTTTGCCACCTCGAAATAACGAACATAACCACAGAAAGTATAGACGTAATAGTTTTATAATGTCAATGGAAAATGGACAAAGTCAGGAAGACTCTAGTTATAGAGACAGTGACACAACAAATGGCGAATATTTAACTCCACTACAGGCTAGTGGTGACAATAGACACAAACAGGAATCGGAACAATTACGGTTAAAGCAAGACATGCAAAGAGTGAGGTCCAGTCACGACCCTGGAGGACCAAACTTAATAAATTCCGATATGGTTACAAGAGGAGGTGATCAATACTCAAGACAAAATAGGTCAGTTACAAATATCTCAGAAAGCACTAAAAAACAAAATATTAGACCAGAGGAGTTGCCAGTACAAAATGTGCCAGACGTTGAAAGGTGGCTTGCAGGTCAGAATCGGAGCTCGCGTGGACGTTTGAGGTCTGACAGATCTGACACCGAACATTACCCGGATTCCTCCTCTCCAGGCAGTTACCACAGTGAAGAATCCTTTCCTCATGGGTAAGTCATATGGACCACATCATGCAAAAAAAAAAGAATGCCTGTGAGAATGGGCAGAATGCACAGATTCGGATCATCCTACGCATGCGCAAAGTTTCATCCGGGCTGTTGCTCTCCAGTCATACCTTTTGTAGTATTCATTGATTCTGTTAGTGGACAGCAAAGGCCCTGATCAGACTATGCAGATGCACAGGCTGATCTGGGCTTTCTATGTCCGCATATGCACAAAGACATGTTTTCGCATGGCGCTGCCCATATCATAATAGATGTCTACCTAAAGTACTGTGAAATAACTGTTGGGCCTTCATATTTTCTGTCTACTCTATAATTCTGTAGATCAGGTGAAGACCTGTGCATGATAATCCTGTATATGTTATATAAATATGATGGTTTTTATGGATGGCAGAAACCCCTAAGTTCCTATTTCAAATAAAGCAAGGTAATCATGCATAGCTCCAGATAAGAGTGGGTAGCACAAAATATTTTTCTTATTTCTCCACGAAAACATACATTGAGTATTCATTAGAAGTGCCTCAGTGATGCGCTTCTAATGAGTACCCACAACAGATGCTTTTATAAAGAAAATCAGAAATAAAATTGAATAAGTATAATTAGACAAGTCTTTCGCTGATCTCTTTTTTAATGTACCCTTAATATAGATGGGTACATATTTTTAAAGTTTTTCCAGTAGTTTTGAAAAACCTAAGTGCACGGTGCGGTAATTAGGTCGAATACGGTAACTAGTGTTTACTAGGTTTACGGCCCTTACAACATAGAGTATCCATTCACAAAACTTGAGTCCACAACTCATTCTACATTGTTCATCAGATTCTTCGAAATTTTGCAGTTTTTCTTCCTATGATGTGTGTTTTTTTCTCTCAGGGGTCATTCAGAATCTATTTAGACTCATATCTCAAGTATTCATAGGTGCAAGGACTATCAGGTTCACAAAATTAGGTCACTGTGAACTAATTTTTGCAAAATTAACACCTAGACAAGTTTTTGTTTTTCCAAGGATGATTCCCATGGGATTTATTAGTTCCAAAATGACAATAGTTCTTGTCTATTGACCATTATGGCTGCCTCCAGCCATCTTTATTTTTTTCTTGTTGTGACATCTCTCAATGTTTTCTTGAAGAGAAATTATAAAACAGGTCTAACACATTCAGCCCAGGCACCATTTTCCTCAGCCTCACCCCAAGCATTGACCCCACCCCCAAAAAGAGTTCATTAGGAGCCAGCCTCCAAACATAGCCAGGTTTGGTGTCAAATTAAAGCTGTCCATAGCAACAGATAGGGCGCTTTTTTCATCCGAAAAATTCTGATATCTTTCTTATTTCTCCACGAAAACATATGTTGTGGGTACTCATTAGAAGCGCCTCAGCGAGGCGCTTCTAATTAGTACCCACAACATATGTTTTCATGGAGAAATAAGAAAAATATTATGTGGATACCCCCTCTTATCTGTAGCTATGGCTGTCAATGAGTAAACTAACAATAGCTCTCTCACACACACACATTCTTACCCCAACCCAGTTCAGGTAGAGCTATTCTACTACTTCTGGCATTGACATCAGCTTCGGGGTCCACACCAATGTTAAAGTTTTTGCATGTAAGCTTTTAAGACCTCATATCTTCCAAGCCTTATGAAAGATTTTAGTTTATATTTTGGTATGATGGTAGATATTGGTCCAAAGTTTGAATCACAACTATCTGGAGTTCTGGACCTTTACCCATGGTCTTGAGATCAAGGTCAAAGACTTAGAATTTCTATGTTAAAGTTTTTGCATTAAAGGTTTTAAGACCTCATATCTTCCAAGCCATATTATAGATTTAGTTTATATTTGGTTTGATGATATTGATCCAAAGAATTTATCAGCACCATCAGGATCATTGTCTGTGGCCTTGAGGTCAAGATCATGGACTAAGAATTTTCATGTTAAAGTTTTATATTTAAGTTCTTTAAGAGCTGCATCAGCAGCATCCTCACCCATGCCTGTGACCTATAGGTCAAGGTCACAGACCTAGAATTTTCATGTTAAAAATATTGCATTAAAAGGTTTTTTTAAAAATTAGCCTTTTTAAGTAGAGACAGTGGCATTGGCTGGGGGTAGATACTAACCATCAGTATCACAATACAGTATTGTCACAAGATATCACGATATATCAATGCATTGATGTTTCCCCCTAGCTCTATAATCAATACTTTCTGTTTTCCATATTATCAGGCGCACAACAGATCATGGCGAGGAAACTGGTTCTCACTATGCAGTCAGTGATCCTTTCAATTTCAACATTGCTGCAGCAATAGACCCAACATTTACACAGCGAAGGCCAGATGTAAGGGAAGGTACAGAAAGGAAACAGCCTGTGCAGCCATTGTCCAGGTCCCCAGTAGATGGTAAGGCATGTTTTGTCTTACTGGTATACTAGTTCTTAACCCTTGCCCTGCTGAATTGATGCCACACCCATTTCTAATTTTCAGCGAATCAGATTACTTGATTCAGTTTTGTGATATAAATTCACATACTTGATATCAAACAGTGCAGATCCAGATCAGTTGGCTTCTTCAGAAGCCAACTGATCTGGATATATACTGTTTGCAAAGGTAGGACATACCTGGATTCAGCCGGATTTGGGTAAACCCTTTCATCCCCGCGGACAAGTACAAATACCTCTGCAAACAGTGCAGATCCAGATGAAATGGCTCATAACCTGTCTCATCTGGATCTACATGGCTTGCCATTTTGTTATTGATTTTTGACTGTAACCCCCGTTTGCAACAATGGACATGTCCAAATTTAAAAGCAGGAAGAGACCACTTCAGAAAGTTAGGGGCAAACTGTGTATATTGTATTGCTTCATCAATATTGATTTTACAAAGCTCCAGGTAAGAGGGGATATCGAGATGATATATTTTCTTATTTCTGCATGAAATATATGTTGTGGGTACTCATTAGAAGCACCTCACAGAGGCACTTCTTATGAGTACCCCATCATATGTTTTCATGGACAAATTGGAAAAATATCAATATTTTTGGTTGGAAAAAGTGCCTTATCTGAAGCTATCCTTTTAGCATTTTTAACCAGAGTTCAGAGTTTTCTCTCATTAGCTCAACTGAGCTGTTGACACAGGATGAGCAATTGTTATCTCATCTAATTTTGTCTGTCATTTGTTGACCAGCATCATCAGGCATCCATTGCTAGTTGTCCGGCTCTTTATATGACTTCTTGTCCAATGTTACTGGGACACTTTTAACCCTTGCTCTGAATATATTAAGATGCCACACCCACTTCTAATTTTCAGCCAGTCAGATTGCTTGATCTAGATTGTTCGTACTAAATATCAACAGTGCAGATCCAGATTAGTTGGCTTCTGAAGCCAGCTGATCTGGATCTACAGTTTCCAAAGGTTGGACATATCCAGTTTCAGCAGGGTTAGGGTTGATCAGATTTCATGGAGACACCTTGAATTGAGGGAATAAAAGCTTGCTCAGAAAGTTATGGTCCTCCATAAGACTTTTTATCTCCAAAATCAAAATTATTTGAGGCTGAGTCCTGGTTTATAGCATCAAGATGGTGAGGCCTACCAGATCTGTGCAGTGATGAACTCAGGTTGACCTTTGACCTTTTTACAGCAAGGTCAGATTTGCTTCCCTCCACATTAGTACACTGTATAGTGAAATTATAAGTGAAATAGAATTCTGCTCAAAGCTGCAAGGGGCATGAGAACAATATACTGTATTTACCCATAGTACAGGAATAGATCGGCCAGAGCAAGCTGTGGACCCAGATCAGAGACCTCAGAATGTGATGTCTGATCAGGATCTACACTGTTTGCCTTTATTAAGCAGATTTTAGGACCATCAGCAAGTAGTAAAATGTACTTGTTTATAATTTAGAACAAGTGTGGTAATTAGTAACGGTATGCACATATTTAGTGTAAATACGGCAATAATTTGAATTGTTAACTTGTAGAACGTATCCTGAACACCGTATCCTCCAAAGATGACCTTGAAGACATGCCAGCAGTTGGGAGCCCCTTTGGGCCAGTGCAAGGACAGAGGCGTGCTGGAACTGAGAAGAGTAAAAAGTCTAGGAAACAAAATACTCCAGGGCCACAGTTATCTGGCCAAAAGCAGAAGGGCAGCTGTAAACAACAGTAGACAGATGATATTTGTGTGTGTGTTTGTGTGTGTGTGTGTATGTGTGTGCGGAAATGGGCATTTTCCTGTATGTAAAGATGAATGAGGAGATGTCTTCATACTGGCACATTCTACTAAGGGCTTTCTTGCTTGTCAAATACATTTTACATGATTACGTGATTCCTGTATTGTGTTGTTTAGGCAAACTGTGATGATCCTGATTTCCAAGGTGCATGTTGAAACACAAAATAACCTGGCTGGTTGTATACAGGAATTGGTGCCTTTCTCAACATTTACTACTCTCTGGGCTAATTCAGTTGATGACAAATTAACCCTTAAAGCGGCAAGAAAATCTGCATCTGAAAATGTCATCTGTTTATGTCGTCTGCTGAATATTCTTGCAAACTTTTCAAACCTATTTTTTGCATACCAGCAAACAGTGTGGACCCTGATCAGACTGCTCCTAAAGGAGCAGTCTGATCTGGGTCCACACTGTTTGCAAAAATGACTTTTAAAATTACAAGCAGATGACAAAGCAGACAACAATTGTTGTGACTGGCAGTTTAAGGGTTAATGATATTTTGCTTATTTTTCCCAGGACAAAGTGGTGATATTTTCTTCCAGAATTTTTTTCTAGAAAACAGGATTTGTCTCCATTGCATGAAATGTCATCCTGTTTTTGAGGAAAAACGAAAAATACTTTGTTTTGTCATCTGCTGAAAATTTTACTCAGAATGCTAAGCCTTAAAGCATTCTTCAGATACAAGAAATATTAGATACAACATTTACCCTAAATATCCTTGCCATTCTTGTTCATTTGGCCGCTTGATGATATGCCAAAAAACTGCAGGCTGAATGGCAAACTGTAGACCCTGATCAGAAACCACATTCATTAATGTCTGATCTAGGTATACACTGTTTGCTCATGTTTGTCTGTCCAGATACTTAGGGTAAATATGGTTTCCTAATGCACCAGTCATTTGTATCCACTGCACCTCCCCTCACCCCCATCCACAACGTTAAGGGTGGGGGATGGCTGGGCCAATGTGCGGGACTATGACCTTTTGAATGTCCCGCAGTGCTGGGAAAGAACCGGGGTTGTGATAAAAATCCTGCTAAGCTATTTAATAAGATTTTATATTTACGTAATTCTGATTTTTTAGCTCACCTGAGCAAAAGCTCAGGGTGAGCTATTGTCATCATCCTATGTCCGTCGTCGTCCGTCGTCCATCCTTCGTCGTCAACAATTAGTTTGTTAACACTCTAGAGGTCACAGTTTTGAACCAATCTTGATGAAACTTGCTCAGAATGTTTGCCTCTATGAAATCTAGGTCAAGTTTGATACTGGGTTACTTGGGGTCAAAAACTAGGTCACCAGGTCAAATCAAAGGAAAAACTTGTTAACACTCTACAGGTCATAGTTTTGACCCAATCTTGATGAAACTTGCTCAAAATGTTTGCCTCTATTAAATCTAGGACAAGTTTGAAACTGGGTCACCTGGGGTCAAAAACTAGGTCACCGGGCCAGATCAGCAGAAAACCTTGTTAACACTCTAGCGGTCACATTTTTGAAGCAATCATCATGAATCTTGCTCAATATATTTGTCTTAATGATTTCTAGGTCAAGTTCGAAACTGGGTCACATGGGGTCAAAAACTAGGTCACCTGGCCAGATCAGCAGAAAACCTTGTTAACACTCTAGCAGTCACGTTTTTGAAGCAATCATCATGAATCTTGCTCAATATATTTGTCTTGATGATTTCTAGGTCAAGTTCGAAACTGGGTCACTTGGGGTCAAAAACTAGGTCACCGGGCCAGATCAGCAGAAAATCGTGTTAACACTCTAGCGGTCACATTTTTGAAGCAATTATCATGAATCTTGCTCATTATGTTTGTCTTGATGAATTCTAGGTCAAGTTTGAAACTGGGTCACCTGGGGTCAAAAACTAGGTCACCTGGCCAGATCAGCAGAAAACCTTGTTAACACTCTAGCGGTCACATTTTTGAAGCAATCATCATGAATCTTGCTCAATATGTTTGTCTTGTTGATTTCTAGGTCAAGTTCGAAACTGGGTCACTTGGGGTCAAAAACTAGGTCACCTGGCCAGATCAGCAGAAAACCTTGTTAACACTCTAGCGGTCACATTTTTGAAGCAATCATCATGAATCTTGCTCAAAATGTTTGTCTTGATGATTTATAGGTTGAGTTCGAAACTGGGTCACTTGGAGTCAAAAACTAGGTCACCGGGCTAAATCAGCAGAAAACCTTGTTAACACTCTAGCGGTCACATTTTTGAAGCAATAATCATGAATCTTGCTCAAAATGTTTGTCTTGATAGTTTCTATGTCAGGTTCGAAACTGGGTCACGTGGTTTCAAAAACTAGGTCACCAGGCCAAACCGGCAGAAAACCTTGTTAACACTCTAGCGGTCACATTTTGAAGCAATTATCATGAATCTTGCTCAAAATGTTTGTCTTGGTGAGTTCTAGGATATGTTTGAAACTGGGTCACTTGGGGTCAAAAACTAGGTCACCGGGCCAAATCAGCAGAAAACCTTGTTAACACTCTAGCGGTCACATTTTTGAAACAATCATCATGAATCTGGCTCAAAATGTTTGTCTTGATGATTTCTAGGTCAAGTTCGAAACTGGAACACCTGGGGTCAAAAACTAGGTCACCTGGCCAAATCGGCGTAAAATCTTGTTATCACTCTAGCGGTCACATTTTTCAAGCAATTATCATGAATCTTGCACAAAATGTTTGTCTTGATGAGTTCTAGGTCAAGTTCGAAACTGGGTTCATTGGTATCAAAAACTAGGTCACCAGGCGAAATCAGCAGAAAACTTTGTTATAATCATTTTGAACTTTGATCAGAATGTTTGACTTGATCAGTTCTAGATCAGGCTCTCAAAGTGCTATGTTGCTCAGGTGAGCGTTACAGGGCCATCATGGCCCTCTTGTTATTTTACCCAGGGGGTTAGGGAAGAAGAGCTGGGCTTTTACTATCCAGTTGTTTCCACAGTGCGGTGTACTTAGCAGGGCTGTGACAGAGGGAAAGTTGTTGTCCCAGCTATTCCCAGTTGGTGGGTGGGCTGGTACCGGAGTTGTGATTAAAATTCTGCTAAGCTATTTAATAAGATTTTATATTTACCTAATTCTAATTTTTCATTGTACCCAGGGGGTGGGGGGGGGGGGGGGGGGGCGGGTGGGGAAAGAGCCGGGCTTTACTATCAGTTGTTTAGCAGGGCTGTGACAGAGGGGAAGTTGTTCCAGCTATTCCCAGTTGTTGGGTGGGCTGGTACCGGATTAAAAGAGGATGGGAGGAGGGAGGGAAGAGCTGGGCTTTTACTATCCAGTAGTTCTCACAGTGCGGTGTATTTTGCAGGGCTGTGATGCAGGAAAAGTCGTTCTCACCATTATTTCCTGTGGGTAGGTGGGGGCATGGATACAAATGACAAGTGCATAAGATACTTCTTATTATATTGGTTTTGGGATCAAAATAGCAATCAAATAGTGTGCAATAACTAATCTGTACTGACAGTTAGTGAAAACCACCACTAACAAAGTCTTCAGGTGTAATACTTAATTGGGCCAGCACATGAAAAAAGCGATTTGGGCCCATTTGTTCAAAGTGTCGTTAGCTTAGCGAGCTCGTTAAGGGTGATTTTGTTAACTGTTTTAGCAGATTCAATATATAATATTCTGATACTTTTTGCAGAAAAAATGTGAGTAGCTTTTGCACTGCAAAAGCTACTCACATTTTTCCAGCAAAAAATTTCAGCATATTTGCGTATCACTTGATGTAAATTTTAACGAATCGTTAACTAATGACACCCTTAGATTTGAACAACTTGGCCCTGATGGTTTCCCACTTGTGGTTTGTATTCAAATGCCCATGCGCAGTCCTGTATTTAGGCCACAGACATGGGTTGTTTGCTGTAAGCTTCCTCAAGGTTACAGCTACATGTTCGCAAACAACAAAGGCTCTGGCAAGACTGCACTTATGTGCAGGCTCGCCTGAGTCTTTACTGGTTGCCTGTGTGATAAGTACCCTTTTCTCATGTGCTGGCTCAAATTCAGTTGTAGTCCTCAATTGGGATAGCAACATTTTGAAAAGTAAACAGTACAGAACAAAGCCGTATTTACCCTAAATATTTGGACACCTTATTGTTTACTTATTTATCATAAAATTTGAACAAGTGCAGTTTACTACATGTACCTGATGAATGTATTTAAAAATTTCCTGGAATAAGTGGCAAAAAGTGTAGACCCTGATCAGGCACCGCTTTCTATGTCATCTGATCTGGGTCTACACTGTTTGCTAATGTCTGTCTGTCCAGATACTTAGGGTAAATATTGTTTCCTAATGCACTAGTCATTTGTATTCACTGCCCCCTCCTCAACCGCTCCCCATGGGTAAGGGTTGAGGATGGGGGAGGGGGGGGAGGGGGGGGGGGGGGGGCGGAGAGCTAACCGGAATGTGTGGGACTCTGACCTTTAGAATGTCCATGCAGTGTTGGGAAAGTACCAGGGTTGTGATTAAAATCCAGCGAAGCTATTTAATAAGATTTTATATTTACTTAATTCTAATTTTTTATTGTACCTTGGGGGTGGGGGAAAAGAGCAGGGCTTTTATTGTTGTTTCTGCAGTGCGGTATTTTTAGCAGGGCTGTGATGGAGTGAAAGTCAATTCCCTGCTATTCTCTGTGGATGGATTGGGGCAATGGATACAAATGACTGGTACCGGAGTTGTGATTTAACTCCTGCTAAGCTATAAATAAGATTTTATGTTTACCTTATTCTAATTTTTCAACAAAGAGCAAAGAACAAAGAGCTGGGCTTTTACCTATCCAGTAGTTCCCACAGTATTTAGCAGGGCTGTGATGGAGGGAAAGTAGTTGTCCCCGCTATTCCCCATTGGGGTGTTGGGGCGGGGTGGTGTGGGCAGTGGATACAAACAACTGATGCATAAGATACTCCTTACTATATTGGTTTTGGGACCACAGTAGCAAAAATTGTGCAATAACTAATCTGTACTGACAGTCAGTGAAAACCACCACTAACAAAATCTTCTGGTATAACACGTTATTGAGCAGGCACACAAAAAAGGGATCTTATGGTTTTCAGGTTTGTGGTTTTCCAAATTTGCATGCGCAGTCCCCTGTTTGGGCCGCAGACAAGCCATATTTACCCTAAAAATTGAGACACCTTAAATGCTTACCCTATTTATCATAAAATTTTAACAAGTGCCTGTTACTACCTGATGATACATTTAAAAATTTGCTGGATGAATGGCAAACAGTGTAGACCCTGATCAGACTCAGCTGACCCTGATCAGACCCCCTGACCCTGATCAGACCCTGCTGACCCTGATCAGACCCCGCTGACCCTGATCATATGCCTCATTCTGTGGCGTCTGATCTTGCTTGTACATCGTTTGCTCAGGTATGTCTGTCCAAATACTTAGATTTATTACGGTAACTGTAATCATAAAATGTCATTATCACAGCCTCATAATGAAGCCACGTCAAAAACTGAAACTCATTCATTAGTATATGGTGTCTCCAACAGACTACATCTACACCACATAGTATGCATAAGGTATTTAATTCTGAACTTTGGAATGTTGTCCCACTTCTCCTGCAATATCCATATCAGTTCCTGTCTTGACTGACAACCTACTGGGATAAAACTATCCCAAGCTGGCCCTAGAGGTGTTCCCTAGCACTGAAATCAGCTGACTATGCTGATCAAAGCAAAGCATCGTCTTGGCATTTACCATAATATGGGCAAATTCACCAGATGACAAATTGATGATATTTTTCTTATTTTTCCCAGAAAAGAAGCTCTGACATTTCATGCAAATTGTCTCCCTAGGAGACTGACTACTTGCATGGAATACCAAAGCTTATTTTTTTTGCAAACATAAGAAAAAATATTTCAAAATGTCATCTGCTGAAATTTTTACTCAAAATGCAAAATGTTAGTAATCTGCTGTTTGCCTGGCAGAGTGTGGACATGTATTATCCTCTTGGAGAGGTTGACATTTGTATAGTGACATAGAAAATATTGTATGTGAGTGTCCAGCACCTCACGCCATTTGCCGATATTCACGTAGATCTTATCAAGCCTGCTTATCCTCGGGGTGTGTCTACTAAAGATCTAGTGCTAAAGTGGGCCGGCCTTGGTGGCTCAGTCGGATGCTCATCTGACTGGTGATTAGGAGGTCTGGGGTTTGATCCCTGCCTGGTCCGGTTACATTCTTTTGTGGAGATTGATCATGAAAATTTTTCTATGGTCATTCTCTCCCTTCCCCTGATTCAAGAAGGTTAGTTGTCAGTTTCTGGTGAAATATGGTGCACAAGTACTGGCTAACCAGCCTAGGAAAAGTGTGGTTAGTGAACTGACTGGCTTGACATAAGCTTGATAGTGTTGACTGGACCGTTAAACTCCAACCTAACAAGTGCTGAAGTGGAGACATGCAGAAATCTGGGCCCGGTTGTTCAAAGCGTTATTAGCTTAACAAGCTCGTTAAGGGTCATTTCGTTAACTGTTTTAGCGGATTCAATATACAATATTCTGATATTTTTTGCTGAAAAAATGTGAGTAGCTTTTGCACTGCAAAAGCTACTCACATTTTTTCAGTAAAAAATTTCAGCATATTTGCGTATCACTCGATGTAAATTTTAACGAATCGTTAACTAACGACATCGTTAGCTTTGAACAACTGGGCCCTGTTATGTAGATGTAGCATGACAACATAGCAGTCTTGCTACTTTGAAGTTATACGCTGATGCCCTAGCTGATACTGGTCATCAACAGTGCCTTTAGCCTTTCGGTTTTGACTTGCCATGTTAGTGTTACATGAGCAGGGTTGAAACTCTTGTGTTATCTCCCAGTAGGATAAGCCTGCCTATGTCATGCCTATGCCGGGGGTGGTCGGGTGGTGCAAAGGTGTTGTGTACCTTACATCACTGGGGCGTCCAATTGATATTGGCTTACAGTTGGGCAAGGCCTGCTATCCTTGTAACAGGTAAGGGTAGAGGGGGAATGTTTTTATTTCTTCTATTTCTTCACTTTCACTCCTGTTCCGTTTTCTTCCCTGTCCCTCTCTTTCATCTCTTCTACTATCTCTTCTATCTCTTTTCTCCCTTTCTCTGGGAGACGACACAAAATGACCCTTAAGGGTTGACGTGTTGTTAAACCCCAACACAATCAATCAATCATGCCTATGCCTATGACTTGCTATGTGCATCAAGCATGAGTCAAGAAGCATCCAGATGGCCGAGTGGCTAGCCTTCAGGACTTTGGATCGAATGAAGGTGGCGTTCCTCTCATAACTGTATGGCACTTCATTGCAAAGAGCCTTTTAATATCATCCTTTCATTGTCCTGGTATGACTTAAATTATGTTGAAAGGGACATAAAACACCAAATCATCATTGTCTCGCATGAGTCAACTCATTGTTGCAGCATTTTGGGTTTTGGCTAAGCAATGCCACGGCTTCATTTTGCAAGGCTTTGATACACGTTACTGATTGCGCAACAGCCGTGATTATTTGTTTCATGTTTTGCATGTTGTCACAGGAAAGCTTCAAAATGCTTCGGTAATGCTTTAAGTAATGGTAATGTGCAAAATTTGATCAAAAGAATAACTGTGGTACGTATAGGCCAACCAAACTGACCTTTCACTTTGAACTTTTGGTTATAATATTAATACCGTATTTGACATAATTACTGCACATACTCCTATAAGGGCACAGTCGAGCAATTCCGTAGTCTTCAGATTACAACCAGTGTACTTTTTGTCTACTTCTTTATAAAGACATATGTTATGGGTACTCATTTGAATTGCATCAACTTGTCAATGCAATTCAAATGAGTACCCACAACATATGCTTTTATGAAGAAAGATCAGAAAAAAATCGCATAATCATTATCAAATAAGTCCTTTGAAATTCCTGATCTTTTTTACAGTGTACCCTTAGTAGGTAGATACATATTTTAACACAACTGAGTGTTCCCAGTAATTTTGAAAAACCTAAGTGCACAGTGCGGTAATTAGGTCGAATATGGTAAGTTTGTGTTTACTATAATGTAAATGGGTACTATCTGTACCGGTGAGTAAATACCTGTTTCACGTGGAATGCAGGATTTCTGACTGTCATACCTAAATTGAACAGTGGATGTGTCCTTTTGAACATCAAATGTAAAGGTCAAGGTGACTGGTCAATCTGGTCAATCTATATTTGTGTTGTGCCACAGTTGTGGTGTATTTTATTGACAGTCAGGCTGTATATAAAAATGTTTAAGTTTGATCATTTCTATCATGGTGTTTTGGGCTTATAAAACATCACTTGTATGAGCTTAAAGGATGCTTGATATTAAGAATTTGTAATAAATAAACAACAGGGCTCAGTTGTTCAAAGCGTCGTTAACTTAATGAGCTTGTTAGTGATCAAAATGCTAACTGTTCTAGTAAGTACAAGTCTAATTCACACATATTTTTGCTGAAAAAATGTGAGTATATTAGTGTATATGCAATATTTAATGATCAAAGTTTTAACAATACATTAACTAAAGATATTGTTAGTTTTTGAACAACTGGGCCCAGATATCCATGTATGTTTTGAAATGCTTTCATGTCTGTAATCACAAAATGAGGCGGCGCACAGCAATTCCTACAAAATTACATGTGCAGTCTGATCAAAGTTTTCTCTGGCCACATGAAGATGATTTGGGGACCTTAGCTGATCCACAGAACACACAATGAAGACTGATCAGACTGTGCAGAGGTACATGCTAATCTTTCTTTGTTGGGCGCACATGTAAATAGTAGTAATTGCTGTATCCAGGCTAAAATGTAATTGAATGTCTGATCACTATAATTATGTACAAATATTAGTTTTCACAAAAAGCTTGGTCTAACATAGACCAAGCTCTTTGTCAAAGCTAATACTTGATCATAATAACGTTGAGCAGTCCGTGGAAAGTAGCATAAGACCAGTCCATGACATTTCATAAAGTGCTTCAAGAGCAGTGGCAAACGCTATGATTGTCTACGCCCATGGGCATAGACAATAAAACTTGCTGAAGGTGAATACCAATGTTTTTACCATAATAATTATCTTGCTGAACTATTTATTTCCATAAATGTCACTCATTTCATCATCATTCAAAGAATTAACCCATTTTAGACTGAATAAACTTCCCCACACTACATGTATATATTGGAAGAGTACAATGTCCATTTTAGGTATCTCAGGCTATGTGATTCAGATATTCCTGGAGAAAAATGGCTAAACTGTTTGCAGACAGTGGAGATCCTGATCAAAGGCTGCATTCTGCAGCATCTGATCTGGATCCGTACTTTTTTGCCAATTACCCTTTTAGGGGTTTCCAGACTAAAATAAAGGTCTTCTTGCAGCCTTTGAATACAGGCTAACATAGAAGAATCAAATTGAATAATTTTCATGTTTTCTTCTTATTTCCATCCTCGCAGTAACACTTTATACAGTCGAACCTCAATGGCTCGAACATCTTTGGGACCATGGAAATTCGTTCCAGATATCGTTAGTTCGAGCCACTGAGGGTTAATCATGGCACCAGTTCAGGAAGCAAATAGCGATAAGTTAGGGGATTCTTTTCGAATTTCTACACAGTGATTGTATGTCGATGAGGCAATTCTAATGATTACACACAACATACAATTTCACATTAAATAAGAAAAATTCCTTAAATATTTGTTTTCTTGAGCTATCCGGTGAATTTCATAGGGACTCAAAAACGAGTTTGAATTAGCCATGGTAAACGAGCCATCGGTGTTTGAGCCATCGATGTTCGACTGTAAATTCATATCTCTTTTAACCCTTGTCATGCTGAAAAAGCCAACTGATATGGATCTGCACTGTTTGACATTAAGTATGTGAATTTATAGCAACAATCTGGATCAAGTTATCTGATCAGTTGAAAATTACAAGTGGGCATGGCAGTTTAATTTATTCAGCAGGACAAGGACCACTTTTGCCACTTATTTTTTAAAAGGGTTTCAGAAAAAAAAAAAAAAAAAAAAAAAAAAAAAACCAGAAAATGACCAGGAAGAGCCACAATCACAGAACATAGCCTTCCAATGACAAAGAGGAAAAGCAAAGAGATAGTAAACATGCCACAAAACAAAGACTAGCAAAGTAGCCCATCATATAATTTTGACCCCCTTAAACCCCACTTCTATATAGTAAAACTGGGGTTTACAGGGGTATACATTAGTTTTCTTATTTCTGCTCAAAAACATAGATTGTGGGTACTCGTTAGAACTACCTTGGTGAGGCGGCTCTAATGAGTACCCCAGTCTATGTTTTAAGCTCAAATATGAAAAATTTCAGAATTTTTAATTGAAAACATTCAGTTTTTGGTGGTGAAATTTTCAATATATTTGAATAGGCATATTTTCATAATGCATCACCCTTTTCCCCGACAAGGCGACCACAATGCCAGACAGGAGCCACAAAATACAACATAGGGCCCTTATGGAACCTTTAGAAACCTTTAATTTTGTTAAAATCCTTTAAACCTTTCATTTGGGTGAAAAACCTGTACATTGTATTTTGATGAGAAAACCTTTATATTTGGCAATTTGTAAATACAAGAGAAGGACGGAGTAAATATATAGCAGTTCATAACAGCTGATTATAGTTCTGTGACTTAGATTCATATGTTCCTAAACAGAAATGCAAGTTGATATTGTCATTACCATTTATAGATAAAAATATCAGATTTTCTCTAAAATTTTTGTCCCCCACCTTTTCGAAGAAAAGCGAGGGGACATGGTATTTGACTTTCCATGGTGCAGTATGCGTGGTTCCGAGTTTGTAGTAGGTACCTTGTGAGCGCAACTCCTCCTATAGTTTTATATTGATCCTTCTGAAACTTCACAGGTATCTTAATCATGGTCTGAAGATATGCATGTGCTTTTAACAGACTCTTGAAATATTTCTTTCAAATTTTTCACATTTTTAACTTAGACTTGTTTTCATGCTTCAATTATATGAAAGTGTATATGTAATTGGTACCTTGTGAGCGCAACTCATCTTACAGTTTTGGATCGATCCTTTTGAAACTTTACAGATGTTTTAATCATAGTCTGAAGATATGCATGTGCATTTTACAGATCCTTAAAGTATTTTTTTTTAGCTCGCCTGTACGAAGTACAAGGAGAGCTATTGTAGTCACCCCGGTCGTTTGCGTTTGCGTTCCCGTTCCCGTCACACTGCGTTAAAGTTTTTCAAATGCTTATATCTCAACAGTCACTCCTCACAGAGGCATCAAATTTTGAACTTCGGTACCTTGGAGGGTCTTCTGAGATTCCAAGAGAATAAACCCCTGGGTTCATGCCCCTGGGTGGGGCTAGGGGTCAGAATCTAGGACACCTTTGTAATACTGTGTTAAAGTTTTTCAAATTCTTATATCTTGACTTTCACTCCTCATAGAGCATTCATATTTAGAATTTGGGTACCTGGAGGAGTCTTCTGAGATTCCAAAAGAACATACCCCTGGGTTCATACCTCAAGGTGGGCCTTGGAGTGGGGCTAGGGGTCAAAATCTAGGACACATTTGTAAAATCTTATATGCCTACAGGTTATAGACACAACTGGTTATACATCAGCTAACTATGTGACATCGGTTTAAGTGTAAGAGAGTGAAGGTCATGGTGACCTACATTTTACGGTCCAGGTCACCTAGATTTCACGGTCCAGTGATTTTGCCTTATATCTTGAATACTATTTGTTGGATAAATGTCACACCTGGGATATTACTTCCATGTGACTCAATGAATGACCACTTACTATATCTAGGTCATTGTGACCTATATTTCATGGTTCAGTGATTTTGCCTTATATCTTGAATACTATTTGTTGGATAAATGTCACACCTGAGATATTAGTTCCTTGTGACCCGATTATTGACGTCAAAATATATCTCTGTTGGTGTGACCTATATTTCATGGTTCAGTGATTTTGCCTTATATCTTGAATACTATTTGTTGGATAAATGTCACACCTGGGATATTAGTTCCATGTGACCCAATGAATGACCACTTACTATATCTAGGTCATTGTGACCTATATTTCATGGTTAGTGATTTTGCCTTATATCTTGAATACTATTTGTTGGATAAATGTCACACCTGGGACATTAGTTCCTTGTGACCCGATTATTGACGTCAAAATATATCTCTGTTGGTGTGACCTATATTTCATGGTTCAGTGATTTTGCCTTATATCTTGAATACTATTTGTTGGATAAATGTCACACCTGGGATATTAGTTCCTTGTGACCCGATTATTGACGTCAAAATATATCTCTGTTGGTGTGACCTATATTTCATGGTTCAGTGATTTTGCCTTATATCTTGAATACTATTTGTTGGATAAATGTCACACCTGGGATATTACTTCCATGTGACCCAATGAATGACCACTTACTATATCTAGGTCATTGTGACCTATATTTCATGGTTCAGTGATTTTGCCTTATATCTTGAATACTATTTGTTGGATAAATGTCACACCTGGGATATTAGTTCCTTGTGACCCGATTATTGACGTCAAAATATATCTCTGTTGGTGTGACCTATATTTCATGGTTCAGTGATTTTGCCTTATATCTTGAATACTATTTGTTGGATAAGTGTCACACCTGGGATATTAGTTCCATGTGACCCAATGAATGACCGCTTACTATATCTAGGTCATTGTGACCTATATTTCATGGTTCAGTGATTTTGCCTTATATCTTGAATACTATTTGTTGGATAAATGTCACACCTGGGATATTAGTTCCTTGTGACCCGATTATTGACGTCAAAATATATCTCTGTTGGTGTGACCTATATTTCATGGTTCAGTGATTTTGCCTTATATCTTGAATACTATTTGTTGGGTAAATGTCACACCTGGGATATTAGTTCCTTGTGACCCGATTATTGACGTCAAAATATATCTCTGTTGGTGTGACCAATATGTCATGGTTCAGTGATTTTGCCTTATATCTTGAATACTATTTGTTGGATAAATGTCACACCTGGGATATTAGTTCCATGTGACCCAATGAATGACCACTTACTATATCTAGGTCATTGTGACCTATATTTCATGGTTCAGTGATTTTGCCTTATATCTTGAATACTATTTGTTGGATAAATGTCACACCTGGGATATTAGTTCCATGTGACCCAATGAATGACCACTTACTATATCTAGGTCATTGTGACCTATATTTCATGCTTCAGTGATTTTGCCTTTTATTTTTATTACTATTTCATGGAGAATTGTCATACCTGGATTATTATATCTATGTGACAAAACGATTTACATACAAATACATCTAGGTCAGTGTGACCTATATTATATGGCTTAATGATAAAAATGTTACAATATAAAATGTACCCAGCAGGCGAGCTCGCTGTCCTACGACAGCTCTTGTTTCACTTTTTTTTCACATTTTTAACTTACACTTTTTTGCATGGTTCCGAGTTTGTAATGGGAACCTTGTGAGCGCAACTCCTCCTACAGTTTTACACCCATCCTTCTGAAACTTCACTTGTATCTTAATCATGGTCTGAAGATATGCATGTGCTTTTTACAGAATCTTGAAATCATTTTTTTTTTTTTCAAATTTTTCACATTTTCAACTTAAGACTTTTTTTCATGCTTCAATACTATGAACGATAATGACTATGTCAAAACATGAAAAAAAGACCTCAGTGTGTAGCCACATAAAAAAAACAATATCAATACGGCTGCCTTAGAATGGTCAGTGGTAAAACTACCAAGGTTGATGATGTTTAGTCAATTTACTTGTATCAAATCTTCACCCTAGTCTAGTTTCAAATGTATAAATACTGTAATCGACCTAGTTTCTGCACATGCGCCTTTAAATGCAGTCAAGCAATTTTGTTCATTAGATTACAACCAGTGTACTTTTATCTACTTCTTTATAAAAACATAAATGCAATATTATTTTCCGATTTTCTTTATAAAACATGTTGTGGGTTCTCCTTTGAATTGCCTCGACAAATCGAGGCAATTCAAAGGAGTACCCACAACACGTTTTTATAAAGGAAACCGGAAAATAAGATAGCATAAGCATCATTAAATACGCTCCTCATGAAGTCCTTGACTGATCTTTCTTTAAAGTGTGCCCTTATTAGGTGGATATTTTACTACAAGTTTTTTCAGTAATTTCGAAAAACGTTAAGCGCACAGTGCAGTAATTAGGCTGAATACGGTAATAAAAATAATACAACGCTCGCTTCACTAAGAAGCAAACTAAGGACAAATCTATCAGACACAGAAAGAAACAGAGCGCAAAGCAGGCAGCTATTGAAATAAGGTGACTGCAATGCTAGCATCTGGACAAGAAAACGACGCACAAAAACAAAACAGCAAGCAAGCAATATGGGCAGCCATACAGTGGGTGACTGCAAAGCTTGGACACAAACGACGCTTACCGCTTAGCACTCTCGGTCAAAATTTCAGCAGAAGTTTTAAAATATTTTTCTTATTTTTCAAAGAAAACAGGTTTTAAGATTTCATGCAAATTGTCTCCAGTGGAGGCATTTGGATGAAATGTCAGATCCTGTTTTCTGGGAAAATGAGAAAAATAGATCTATCAGCTGTATATCGTCTGCTGAATTAGCCCAGAGCATGGTTAAGGTTAACATAAAACTAGGGATCACAAAAAAATAC
This sequence comes from Anodontia alba, assembly GCA_964016985.1. Taxonomy (NCBI): domain Eukaryota; kingdom Metazoa; phylum Mollusca; class Bivalvia; order Lucinida; family Lucinidae; genus Anodontia; species Anodontia alba. The sequence continues at coordinate 50,543,477 of OZ024836.1, forward strand.
ACAGAATGATGAACACAAGAATCACCGCCTTAGGATGGTCAGTTGTAAAATTGATTTTTGTTATTTTTCAGAAATGATTCACATGAATGCCAAGCCTTATTTTCTCTTACAGGTAAAACTGTTGCAAACTGTTGTCTGCTGTTGTTATGGTTAACACTTTTACCCATTGTAGTCTGGAGACCCCTAAAAGGGTATCGGCAAAAAATGCAGACCCAGATCAGACACTGCAGAATGTGGCGTCTGATTAGGGTCTTCACTCTTTGCAAATACTTCAGCCATTTTTCTTTGGGAATATCTAAATCTCATAGCCTCACCTACCTAAAATTGAAATTGGACTCTTTCAGTATATAGTATGGGGGAGTTCATTCAGTCTACAATGGGTTAAGGGTTAATTTATTCAGGGCATGACCAGACTGCACGGAATACACAGGATCCAAGTCTTTACTGAGCGCCCGTGTCCGAAAGTTTATGGTTACATTGTGGCTAAATAAGTCGCACTGTGTATAAAATACATATTTTACATTAATTTACCCTTGTCCTGCTGAATAAATTAAGATGCCACACCCCTTTCTAATTTTCAGCCAATCAGATTACTTGATCCGGATTGTTGCTATAAATTCAAATACGTAATGGCAAACAGTGCAGATCCAGATCAGTTGGCTTCTTCAGAAGCCAACTGATCTGGAGCTATACTGTTTGCAAAGGCAGAGTATATCTGGGTTCAGCAGGACAAGGGTTAAGAATACCAGGTCATTATTACAGAGCTGTTTAGTTAATATCAATGGTGAATTATAATTTTCTAATATCAAATATATCAAACATCATTACCATTTGTGTACAGCAAATTAACGGGAGGTGACAAAGGTTGTCCCCCGTGTAAAAATGGTGGGAAAAGTACCAAGTATATAAAGTCAAATTATTTGATGCTACGAGGAATAGAGATTTAGCTATTAGATTCATGTTTTGTTGCAAATGATTAAAATAGTCTCAGCATATATAAACTGGCCACATAAACCCCAAAAATATTGATTATACAAAGTAAGCAAGTATTTTAAGTGTGTTCGGGTGTTTCGGTTTTTCTATGTACTGGTACATTCACTAATTAATATACAGTTGACTATTGAGGTATTGGATATGACGTGATATCAACCAGAAAATACAAATATTGACCGAGGCGATAGTCGAGGTCAATATTGGTATTCAGTGGTGGATATCAACGTCATATCCAATACCTCAATAGTCAACAATTGTTTTATGATATAGTTTGTTTTTTCTCTTGATAACTGTGCCAATAACAGTCAACACCAGACCCCATTAATATAAAAAGCGCGCGTAGACGTCGGCGGCACTATTGGCGACATCACTAAAAGTTGATATCTAATTTTAGAAACTAATATACACACGAAGGCGCGTGCAAGTCAGTGTATATCACGATCTATGGACTGGGCTGAAGGCGGCTCTGAGCCAATGAAAATCAATCTATTTATAACTTATATAATAATCTTTAGTTTCCTCACTGCTCAGCACCGAAAGAATGATCTCTGTTGTAGTTGTACCAGATCAATCAATACACATGTATTTATGCTTTACGGCTCCTTAAGCTGTTTAAATGCCTTTTGCTTTTTGTGCTTATACCTGCGAATTTCCGATTCTAAAATACCGGCATTAAACACAGTGGCGCATAAGCTTAGCACGGCCGCCATTGCAAAGCTCCACGTGAAACACTTCAATCCATAGCAGTACTTCCGGTTTACAAAGCCTATACTGGCATCATAAATTTTCCCATAAACGGTTTGGATAAGAAGTCCTCCAAAAGCATTTCCGCATATAACGGTTCCCCAGTTTCGACCGAAATATTTTGTTCCATAAAACTCACTCAGCATGGTTGGAGTTAAACACCAAAGCGCACCGTTTGGCATTCCTATTCCTATCAAGGCTAACACAAGTACCCACAGCTGGTCCGACCAAAATATGCAAATTATCATAACGATCGTTTGAAAAATATTGAAGGCGAACAAAACAGCGATACGTGGAAGTTTGTGAAGAAGTACGTCGGATAAAAATCCAGCGATAAACTTGGAAACGACGCCAAAAATAGGATTTAAAGTGGTGAATAATGTAGTGTAGCCTTCCATTTTATAGGACTTCAGGTAAACGGCAATGTTGTTCTGGAACATTAGTTGTAGTCCTGCGCAAAAGATATAGGCCCAAAACAGAAAGTGAAAGTTAATTTTTTTCAGAAGAGCAAATCCAGTCACATTTCTTTCTTCGTCATTCTGCAGGTCGTCGTTGCTCTCGGTAGAAAATTCTGGAAACTTGTCATCAGAAATATCAGCAGATTCCACAGCGTATGAGTAGTTTGTCAGAAACACAACTCCCAATAAAGCTATGATTCCAAACAGACAAGCACTCACGAAATAGAATCCCTTTAAGTCTTGGTTTTGTTCGTCATGCACGTGACCTTTGGCAAAGACCGTTCCATAAACGAGGGCGATCAGTGCGGGACCCGCGCTGAACGAGGCGTCGAGGATGCCAACTACCTTGCCACGATGTTTGGCACTAAAATTGTCTATGTTGGTCGTAAGTGCCGCCATGTAGAGGAATATGGCTCCAAAACCTAGTAAGACAAGTGTACAAAATATGTTAACACACCTATGAAAAACAAAAGTATAATTATTCGCCATGATTTAGATAGGTAAGTCATAGCTCCAGATAAGAGCGGGTATCTCATTCAAATATACTGAAAATTTCACCACCAAAAAATGAAAATTTTCAGATAAAAAAAATTCTGATAATTTTCCTATTTCTGCTCAAAATATAGATTGCGGGTACTCGTTATAACTGCCTCGACGAGGCGGTTCTAAAGAGTACCCGCAATCTATGTTTTTGAGCAGAAATAAGAAAAATAATGGATACCCCTGTAGACCCCAGTTTTACTATATAAATGTGGGGTTTAAGTGGGTCAAAATTATATAGGCGTATTCTCGTGATATTATTTTATTTTTTCCACAGAAAAAAAAAAAAAAAAAAAAAAAAAAAAACATTGGTAATCGGAAGCGCCTCATGGGAGGCGCTTCTAATAAGTATCCACAAATGTTTTCGTGGTGAAAAAAGAAAATTATTAGTACTTTTTGGTTAGAAAAAATGTGCCTTATCTAGAGTTATAGAAGATTAAGTGCCTTCCCTTCCGCTGATTCAAGAAGGGCAGTTGTAAGTTTTCATTACGGAAACACGCCTATTCAAATATATAGAAAATTTCACCTCCAAAAACTGAAAATTTTCAGATAAAAACTCTGATATTTTTTATATTTATGCTCAAAACATCGGTGAGGCGGTTCTAACGAGTACCCACAATCTATGTTTTAAGCAGAAATAAGAAAAATAATGTATACCCCTGTAAACCCCAGTTTTACTATATAAAAGTGGGGTTTAAGGGGGTCAATATTATATATGCATGTTTTCGTAATTTTGGCGAAAGAATGTGCACAATACTGGTTAACCGCTTAGCCATCACGAAAACATACGGATTACCTATATAATTTTGACCCCCCTTAAACCCTACCTTTATACAGTTAAACTGGGGTTTACATGGGTAAACATTTTTTTTTCTTATTTCTGCTCAAAAACATAGATTGTGGGTACTCTTATGAACCGTTTAGAGCAGAAATATGAAAAATATGAGAATTTTTATCTGAAAACGTCCAGTTTTTGGTAGTGAAATGTTCAGTATATTTGAATAGGCGTGTTTTCGTAATGAGGACAAAGCCTTCCCAGAAAAAAAGTGTGGTGAGTTAAACTGACAGCGCTCGACATGACCCTAATGGGTTGACTGGACCATAAAACCTTAACTAAAAACATGTAAGTGCCACCATGTATAGTAATATCACCCCAAAACCTAATAACAGACAATATACATAATGTATTGACACACCTATGATAATGTATGATTTTTAGCCAGAATCTGGATACGACAATGTTTTTAACCAAACCAAACTGATGGACTGAGTGGCGAACAGTTTAGACCCTGCTCAGCGTCTGATCTGAGCCTACTCTGTTAGCCCAGTCTTGTCTGTCGCAATGCTTAGGATAATTACAGTTTTAATTGTTGTTGGTTTTTATCACGAAAACATGTCTATAAAATTTTGACCCCCTTAAACCCCACTTTTATACTGTAAAACTGGGGTTTACAGGGGTATGCATTATTTTTCTTATTTCTTCTCAAAACAGAGATTGTGGGTACTCGTTAGAACCGCCTCGACGAGGCGGTTCTAACGAGTACCCACAATCTATATTTTGAGCAGAAATATAAAAAATAACAGGATTTTTTATCTGAAAATTTTCATTTTTTGGTGGTAAAATTTTCAATATATTTGAATAGGCATATTTTCGTAATGTTCATTTGTTTTCGTTTTTTTGTTTCGAATGTACTTTTGCGATTTCGTCGTTTTACGACATGATAACGATATTTCAAAGTGGCACAATATACACATTTAGGAACATCCGTAAAGTGACGTCATCATTTGCGCTACATTCATTTTACAGCTTCATTGACTGATGGCCGGCCTTGGTGGCTCAGTTGGATGCGCATCCGACTTGTGATCAGAAAGGAGGTTGCAGGTTGGATCCCGCCGGGTCGGCAACATTCTTTCGTGGAGATTTGATCATGACATATTATCTACGGTCATTCTATCCCTTCCGCTGATTCAAGAAGGGCAGTTGTCAGTTTCGGGCGAAAGAATGTGCACAATACTGGTTAATCGCTTGCAGGACTAAGTCTGCTCAGTAAAAGTGTGGTTAGGTAAATTGACCGCGCTCGACATGACCCTATTGGGTTGACCAGGCCGTAAAACCTCAACATAAACAAACAAGACTATATGACCATTAATGTCAAGATACATTATGGCCAGAAGTTTCTAACCATAAAAATGGGATGATTCAACGTGAAAGCATTAAAATTTTCAGGCATAAAGACTGACAAAAGTATGGTATTATATCTATATAAACTCATGAAATCATTGTGGATTTAAAGTTTGGTTCCAAAGTTCCATCGACATAGAACAAAGCGTCATAACTGGACTAAATGCCTTCAGGGCAGATGCGGACAGCGAATGCCCAGGGCAGCCTGCGCATCCACACAGTCTGACCAGGGTCTTGTCAGTCCGTTTTCAGGATTATTGGTGCAGACTATAAAGTCGTATTGCAAAATAGTAAAGCCGTCCAGGAAGAGACAAAATAATAAAATACAGTGAACCCTCGTTACAACGACAGCATTTGTTCCAAAAGATATTGCCATTAACATGAATTTGGTGCTGTAAAGAATCATTAATGGACAGAATGATATGTAAGAAATACCTTGGTTTATTCTTATTTCCTCATAGCACATTATGTTTAGGATATCTGTTAGAATCGCCCCACTGAGGCGATTCTAACAAATATCCAAAACATATGTTGCCTGACGTTTTAGTGCAATATTTTTGGAGAATTTCTCATTAACTGTCACCTCTTGAGCGAAGGTTTCGTGGCATTCAAAATGTCATTATAACGAATTTCATCGTTGTATCGAGTGTCGGTATAAAGAGGGTTCACTGTATAGCATACCAATGACATCAAGAGGAATAGTAAAATAACTACGACGGACTGATGTCGTCCCGGATCAGCCTATGCGAATTAGCTTGCTCATAAGGATCTGTACTGTCTGTATATGTCCCCAAGACACATTTTCTTGTGCCACTCAATTTATTCCGCTCACCATCAAATACAGTGCAGACTGCCCAGTGGGCACATGACGTTTACACAATGTCGCCTCAACGTCGATGCAACGTCATGACGTCGCATCGACGTTGAGGCGACTTTGTGTAAATGTCATGTGCCCGCTGAGTGTCTACAGCAGTCACTTTTGTGAAAGCATAAAACTAGTCGTTGTAAGATGGTGGTGTTATATAGAGGTTTATTATATTGTAAACCGTCACTTAGGGACTTTACAAAAGTGGCTGTTACAGGGGAAGTGATTGTTGTTCAGAGGTGACCATTTGTGGAGGTTCCGCTGTAGTGCGATAGTTTGACTAACCTGCGATGAAATAATAGACATACTGAAGTATGACATGTTCCTCGTAATACTCTTTCATTAAAGTGGTGCTCCATAGTAGCAGAAAACCAGCTACGGAAATGAAGAATCCACAAAGGGCCGTAACTCTCGCCCCAAATCTCTCACATAACAGACCTCCTGGAAATCCTATTGATATTCCAAAGTTTCCTAGAGAAGCAATGACTTCAACTGAAACAGTAAGTGAAAGGAAATTGATTTTTAATCCTAAAGCGCTAAGCAAAACTGTAGCAGACGACATTCTATCTATTGTCTACGCTCATGAGCGTAGACAATTTTAGAATGTGTTACTACTTCGAAAGCATTTCCACAAACAAGCTTGGTCTACGCTCAGCACACAGTGTGTGCTAAGCGTAGACCAAGCTTTATATGAACGCTAATACTTGTTTTATTTTTCAGAGAAAATATGACTTGCAATTTCATATGATGTTCTATATCACATCATGGATAACTTCATATTCTACTGATTTATTAACACACACGCACGCGCGCGCGCGCGCGCGCGGAAATATAAGGCATTGAGTGGTAATTATTGAAGGAATGGGTGCCGTTGTTTATTGAATGTTCAACGGCAGATCGCTCGAAAGAAATAGTGTTAGACTTCTGCTAAGATTTCAACTTATTCAGAAACCTTGATTATTAGGCCAGAACAATCAAAGCTCATTCTATTAGCGAATAAAAGAAGTAAATCCTTATCATTTTACCTCTCTAAGGTCGTACCAGGGTCGCGGACATGGACGACCAGAATCAAGAAATGTCGCTTCGGGACGACCACATTCCGTTATGTTTATCAACCGTGTCTGTGCCGAAATAAAGTAACATGACACTATGTGAAACATTTGCATGGCAACTTTACAAGCAAATACGAATGTCTCTTTGAAACATACAATGAATGACTTTTTGTGTTTATATTTCAGTTTAGCGCTTTACAACAGTTCTTGTAATTGCTTAACGATAGGTTTTTATTTGTAGAATGTATTTTGTATCTTGGCCTGATATTTTCCTCTCATCCTCCGTACGACCGAGCGGTCAGCACTCCCGAGGCACCAGGATCGAATTCCGCTGGAAACAGAACTCAGTTCATGATTGTACGGTGTTTCGTTGCACAAAGTATATTAAATTCATCCTTCAATCGCCTCAGTTTATCAGAAGTACTTTTAAAAAAGACGTTAATTATCAAATCATCATCATCGTCCGTTTTTCCTTCGTATATCTATTAGTCGCACGCTAATATTTACAAAGAGGAATAGATGAACTTTCAAGGGAGACAAGTTTGTCCAACTGTTTCTGAAAAGGGGTCTACTCTAAGAGTGGAGGGACAAGGTATGCAGGAAGCAAACAGGAAGTCACAAAAGTCATCTCTCTTGTTATGCTCCGCCACAAAAAGTGGCGAGGGTATTATGCTTATGTTATACCGCCCGAAATTTTGAGTGTCCGTCCGTAGCATTTCCATCATTTGTGTCCGCTCCATAACTATGATACCGTTTGAAATATTTTCATGAAACTTCACACAAACATAAGCACTATGACACGACATGTATAACACATGAACCGTAACTCTGGTTGCCAAATTTTGGAGATATTGCCCTAGAAACATTGAAAACAGCCATTTCTGCCATGTACTCGTGTTCGCTCTGCAAGCTGAAAACCGTTCGAGATATTCTTATGATATTTCTCACAAATGTAAAGCACCATAAGACAAGGTGCAGAACACAAAAACCGTAACTCTGGTTAACATATCTTTGGAGTTGTGGCCCTTTGAACATAGTATATATTGAAAATAACCATTTGTACTATGTACTCATGTACACTTTATATTTTCCCGAAACTTCACACAAATGAAAAGCACTATCAGACAACTTGAACCGTAAGTCTGTTTTGCCTACTTTTGGAGTTACAAATTACCTTTGAACATTGAATATTGCCATTTCTACCATATTCTTGTGTCCGCTCTTGAAACCTTTCAAGATATTATTATGAAATTTCTCGCAATGTTAAAGCACTATCAGACAACGTGCAGAACATAAAAATCGTAACTATGGTTAACCTATTTTTGGAGTTGCGGCCGTTTGAACACAGTAAATATTGAAAATAGCCATTTCTACTATGAATTCGTGTTCTCTCTGTAAGTTGAAAAGCGTTCCAGATATTTTGATGAAACTTCATACAAATGTAAAGCACCATAAGACAAGGTGCAGAACACAATAACCGTAACTCTGGTTAACCTACTTTTGGAGTTACGGCCCTTTGAACATTGAAAATATTGATTTCTGTAATATATTAGTGTCCATTCTGTAACTTGAAAACTGTATGAGATATTTTCTTGAAACTTAATGCAAATGTATATCACCATAATACAATGTGCAAAACAGAAGAACCGTACTTCTGAATTACCTGCTTTTGGAGTTACCGCGCTTTAAACATTGTAAATCCAATGATCCAAGTCATATCCTTGTGCCCTTTCTATAACTTGAAAACGGTTTCAGAGATTTTTTCACGTTGAACAAATTAATCAAAATTAAAACATGTATATGCATCAATGTTGAAATATTTAGGGAAATACTAATGCACCTTCACTTTGATTTTATTTTTGACAAGAGTTATGGCACTTGCTTGAAGTAAGTGTGTTGGCGGGTCATGGTGCAGTGCTTACAGCGCTTTTATGCAAAATGTCGAAAATCTATCAACTGTCAACTGTATCCATTCCCCTGAAAATTTTCACTGCACTTATATGGTATTCTATGGTATATAACCCATACTCAAAATCACCTACTTGGGTGTAGTAAGCTCTTATATACTCACTTTCAGATTGTGTGTATTTAAACGTCGCCTTTACTGCATTTGAGTACGCTCCAAAAGCATAGATGGAGCCAGCTATCCCCATACAAAGACATCCGACAACAAGGCAAAAAATCTTTCCCACTAAAACATTCGCAATTCCACCATTAACCTTCCGAAAGCATGTCACTATGGTGTTCCCGCCCATGTTCCTGTTTTCTGTATACCCTTCAACAGCATCAGTATCGAATTCTTCAAGCTTCCTAACCCCCATTTCAGGTCATCTTTAGTGTTGATTGCTTGCGAATGTGACACTTCGTACACACTTGCCAAGGTGCAACGCGAAAAGTCATTCGCGTGCGCGACCCTCTATACAACTAGGGATGTCTTGCGAATCGATAAACTGGTTGTGCGTTTCAACAGTCAAATCACGCAAGTTACAGTTTAATCTTGTTACTGAAACCACAACATTCAGGCCGCTTAGCATTACGTTAACATAAGCCTCAACGTCAGAAAACGTACATTCAGGCATGACTCAGATCAGCCTGCGCATTCGCACAGTCTCCATCAGAATCTTCACTGGGTACATTTTAGATGACCAAGGATGCAAAGCTTCGTCCTGCGAACAACGAAGACTCTGATCAGACTGCGCGGATGCGCAGGCTGATCTGAGTTTTCGGTGTCCACAGGAGTCCGGAGGTACGTTTTCTGACGTTGCGGATTACATCCCCCCCACCCCCCCCAAAAAAAAATACTTTTATAGTATTTGCATAGGTCAAACCAATTTTAGGGCATACATTTTAGAACAAAGCATAAAAATACAAAAAACAAAATACAGTCGAACCTCAATAACTCGAACATCTTTGGGACCATTTGTAAATTTGTTCTAGACATGGGTAGTTCGAGCCGCTGAGGGATAATCATAACGCCTGTCCAGGAGGCAAATGGATATAAGTTATGGATTTTTTATCTTCTTTATAATAATGGTATGTTGTGTATACTCATTAGAATCGCCTCAACGAAGCGATTCTAATGAGTACACACAACATACATTTCATGATATAATAAGTCTGGGCTCTCAAGAGAATTTCCTAGGGACTCAAAAACGAGTTCGAATTAGCTATTGTAAACGAGCCATCGGTGTACGAATCATTGAGGTTTTACTATTCCTGATCAGATAGTAGTAATCACAATTTGTTTTGCATTTTGATTGAAACGCCAAGCGGAAACATCTTCCCAAGTGATGTTGAAAGCTCAGTAACGGACGAACGAACGAACAAACTAGATAAGTAAATAAATATGAGGGTTTGTGTATAATACATGTAGCTTGATTTTGATAACAGGATATTACTGTTACAACTTGAGAAACCATCACGAAAACATTATACCTATATAATATTGACCCCCCTTAAATCCCACTTTTATATAGTACAATCATTTGGCTAGTTCCGGGTTTTCGCTAGTTCCGAATAAGTGAAAAATCATCATCAAATGTACGACAGCGGTCAAATTTAGAAATGAAAATTGGTATAGTTCTGTCGTTTATTTATTCTTCTTCATATATCAGAAAATAAATATGGGAAATATTACCTTATTGATCGATACGATCTGATTTCCCCTAGCAACCCTACGTTTAACTTAAATTTTGTAAATGTGTAAATAACATTCGATATCCTTTAAGAAAACAGTTAAAACATTTTTTCAGCTGTTGGGTGTAACATACTTTTCAGCATCTGCTTAAATGCTCCTTGCAAGCATTTCAAACAAAGCGCTTGTTTTCAATCATTAATCGATCGCTAATTTCTGCATCCGATTTGGTTAGTTCCGGGTAAGATGTTTACACACTTTGTGTTTAAACGTGTGTAGATATCGATGCAGTGTAAGTAAAAGATTCTGATACACGTGACAGACGATTGAAGCGAAAATAGATGCCCTCCCAGAGGTTTTGGGGAACAGGGGAATAAGGCCATTTATTTCAGGGGAAAAGGGGAACAAAAGTCTAAAACTGAAGGGAACAGGGGAACAAAGGCAATTTTGGGGAACATGGGACATAGAAAATCAAGATTTTGATTTTGGGGAACAAGGACAAATGCCGACTTTTTCAGGGGAACAAAGGAACCGGTACCCCCCCCCCCCCGCCCGCCCACCCTTGAGAGGGCCTCAAGATATGAGCCTCGTCATGAGATAACCTGCTTTATGCCATATGCGAACAACAAAGACACATAGTTTGTGCATCTACGCAGTCTGATCAGCACCGTTGTTGTTCGCTGTCTAGACAGTACTACGTATCAAAATTTTCAAAGACTAGCTAATCCGGCGCTGTATCTGAGTTAGCCAGTCTACGGCTGAGAAGGCCGGTCTAACTTGCTAAAAAACCTCGAAGACAGGTTTTCTCGTGTCGTCGCTTATATTATCTGCACTTTGACGAAGTACGTGGGGTGGCGGGGGGTGGGGGGGGGGGGGACTTTTTAGTTGCATCACCCGGCGCTTAACACAAGCTACAATTGGATTAATTAACAATGGAAACACATAATTTCACTGCAAGCTTTTTTATTTGCGGGCTTCAGAAGGGGCTAAAAGGACCTTATGCGCATACTCCTTGCAACTTCTGAAACTTCACTGAAATATTTTTGCATTGGAAAGATTATTAAATCCAGAAATAAGAGCTAAATCTTGCAGTAAGGTGGGTGCACGTGCGGGAAAAAAGTCGTTATGGCATGAATTATGCGATTCTGACTCAAAGGGTTGGTTTTAAGGTCTTTGTTAACTTGTCCCTTTGTGACGAATGTCTTTATATAGAATTATTTTCTCTGTAACACATAATACACGTTAATAAAGTAATATAGAGGCTGTTGCATTATCTGAGGGAATTTTTACAGATTCCTCAGTCATATAGCAAAACTATTCGGAACCAGCTAATTCAGTGGCGTAATTCACAGTCATCGCAAGGGCAGATAACCAAAGGCGAATGACAAATTCTTTAGTGTGGTATTTCAAGGAAGAATAGTACTCTGTATCTGCCAAAAAAAAATGAAGTTTAGTCCAGTCTGTTATTTGGAAATTGTTATAGAGCAGAACCTTCCCGGAACTAGCCAAATAACTGTAAAACTGGGGTTTAGAGGGGTATACATTATTTTTCTTGTTTCTGCTCAAAAACATAGATTGTAGGTACCCGTTAGAACCGCCTCGCCGCGAGTACCACAATCTGTGTTTTGAGCAGAAATATGAAAAAATATCAGAATTTTTATCTAAAAAATTTCATTTTTTGGTGGTAAAATTTTCAGTATATTTGAATAGGCTTGTTTTTGTAATGCACTAGGCGGTTCTAACGAGTACAATGTACCACAATCTATGTTTTGAGCAGAAATATGAAAAAAAAAAAAAAAAAAAAAAAAAAAAATATCAGAATTTTTATCTAAAACATTTCATTTTTTGGTGGTAAAATTTTCATTATATTTGAATAGGCGTGTTTTTGTCATTATATTTGAATAGGCGTGTTTTTGTAATGCACTACTGTTTTTCAATTTATCCTTGCAACAAGCTCATACTATCTAGTATACAAATGCTACATTAGACAGTGTGATGAATGTCACATGAAAAATGATAATCTGTTACTCTTTATCAGCCAGTCTGATTAAGCTGGACAGTCTGTGTCAATTAGTCTTACCGTATCATACAATGTATACGAGTCATATTATGAGAAAACCTCCCTTCGTCAGTCTCCGAATCGCGCAAGAGTAGACCGGCGTGCGAACATGTAGTCTGATCACTCAATATAAATCCTGCTTTTAACATACTGGGCCATGTTGTTCAGAACTTAACAAAGTTGTTAGCTAACGTGACGTTAATTTTTATACATTGATATTTTTGCTGAAAAATATCAATGTATTTGAAAATACCTTAGCTATAACAGTTAACGAGTTTGTCATTATGAGCTCGTTAACCTAACGATGCTTTAAACAACTGGACCCAGTTATTCAAAATGTTGTCTTGATGAGATGTGTATGCTCTGATCAGTATGCGCAGTATTGTCCGAGTATGCGCATTTAGCATACATACACGCTTTGTCATGGCGCAACACATATTGCACTGTATTAAACCTTAAACATTCGGACAACTTATCACCAAATGGTATTTCTCCTAAAGCTTACACAAGTCTGGCGCTGTTTCTAACTAGACCATGAAGTGAGCATATGCTCACTAATACCCCCAGCCATGGCCATCAGTACAGCCAGAACAAAAATACAAAATTTAATAGCAAGAACAACAAAGGGAAATAATTCTAAGGGACCTGGCCCGATGGCCCTTATTTTCTTTCCCACAATACAACTAGTCATACTTGTCAAGGGTACAAAATTTCAAATTTCTAGGTAAAGTAGTTCCTGAGGTATCTTTGACACAAAATAAATGTTAACAGACAGACTGACTGACACACAGAAAAGACAAAAACTATATACCCCCATTGCATACTTCGTATGCCGGGGGTATAAAAAGTATTTATTGAATAGCAGACAGTGTATAGCTGATCGGACGCACGCTCTGCGCCTTGTGATCGGTACCTACACTGTTTGCTCAAGTAAAAGGGTAAATATGGTACTTACGTAATACCTACTAAATGGAAAAAAAATGTCATATTTTGTACATGCAAGATATCATACAGGGTACTGATAAAGCTTATCGCGGAAATTAACCCTTAAAGCGCCAAGAAAAACTGCATCTGAAAATGTCGTCTGTTTATGTCGTCTGCTGAATATTCTTGCAAACTTTTCAAACATATTTTTTGCATACCAGCAAACAGTATGAACCCTAATCAGACTGCTCCGAAAGGAGCAGTCTGATCTGGGTCCACACTGTTTGCAAAAATGACTTTTAAAATTACAAGCAGATGACAAAGCAGACGACAATTGTTGTGATTGGCAGTTTAAGGGTTAACAAAGATTTTTGACCGAGTTACGAAAAACGTGCTTTGCGATTTACCGTGCCAGGGGCGTATGTAGCTTCGCAAACTAGGCCTACATTGCTGCATGTGAAGAGACTTAATAAAACCGAGTCTCAGGGTTTCGTTCTTTTGTGTGTTCTTTGTTTCCAAAGACAACCCTTTAGATTTTTATAATACGAAAAAGGGAGGCCCAGACTGATCAAGGCCTTCCTTTTGCACCGGTTGCACTCAAAATATGAAGATTAAAACACTAATGATAAAATAACATTCAATGGTAGAAAGCCCTATCTAGACGGGTCATTTGAACAAGTTGGTCTGGACAGTCGCTCTTCGTACATGGTATATAAATATATAGATCAACCATAACACAGAAAGGTTTTCGGCAGCACTGGATCCAGGAAGGACACGGAAATGATTTGTATTATTGCATATAATCATTACAGTGCTCAAAACTGAGCGTTTTCAGCCTCTATCAGCCTTCTCTAGTTTTAATAAAATATATATTCACACTGGGGGATAAATTGAAAAAGGCAAACTGTAAGCAATAAAGATCCTGCCAATACGAAACAGTTCTTCAAACATAAAACAAAAAACTTTAGAAGTTCTAAATAATATCAGAATGTTTAAACATATTTACGTAGTGCATGGTATTAGAGGGACTTGAAATTAGCACTCACAATGTCCGTGTCACGTTACTAATTGTGTTATAGACTATAAACACAGCGTACAAAATGATATACAACCAAACAACACCGTTAACTGGGATGTGGTTATATCAAAAACACAACGCACCAATCTCAAATTGCGGTGAAATAAATGTCTAGAATGCAGCTTAAGATGTTTATTAAGTACAAACAAACAGCGGATATCATAATCTGTCAGAACATTATCCCTGGGCTTTGTGTCCACCTAGGACAAGTCAGTCTCCTTAAGGATACCGTACGGTCGCAAAGCATTCAGACATCTGATCCAGTAGTTTTCACGAGCTTTTCTCTTATTTGATCTGTATAGTTTGAGCTATATGGTCTGTACAACACAATGAGAAGTGACTCAAGATGTCTTGTTTTATCGAACAAAAATTTTCTTACGACAGAAACTTTTCACAGAACATTTCTCTAGATGTATGTTCTCTTCGATCTTTGACATTCTAATGATGATTTCACAATTTCTCCTTCTTACTTCTTTAGTGGATAGGAGTATACACTTCAGAGTCACAAAGAGTTTCCCAGACCGGTTAGAAACGTTGCGCAGTATGAATGATATGTCTCTGATATCTTCAACAATAACACACGTGTGTAACACATCGCAGAGGCGCTTTCAATAAGTACTCACAGCTTATAATTTCTGAAGAATTCGAAACAAAATTATCCGGATAGCCCTTTTATCTGTTATATAAGCTGTTGCGTTTCCACTATATAATATGGTAAATAAGAATACTTTTACTCTTAAGCAAATCAAGACAGAGTTGTGCATTAAACAAGTGTATTACTAGAAGAAGAAGTAGACACACATGAAAAGCTCGTTTAAAGACTGTAAAAATATGAAATATATTATTGTAAAGCCCGCCATATATTGTAAAACTCTGCATATCACTGTTTCCACTACAATATTTACACTGTTTTCACTATACAATATTTACATTCTCAGTGCATTTGCAGAAAAAAAACTGTAGTTAACTATTGGATCGTAAAATAACGTCAAAATAAACCATGGTTCTCTCCAATAAGATTGGGAAATTGCGACGTTATGACGTCAACGGCGCTGGTCCGCAGTTATTAGGAAAACTACCTGCTATTGTTTTCTTGTTTCAGTTTTAGCCTTCGAACCGGATTTTTTTCAAATAATGTAAATATAAGTGGAAAATGACATAAATATATATATAAAAAAATAAAGGCAATTTATTTACCGTTCATTCAGTATGAATAACATTGGGTCGCGAGCAACGTTTAAATGAACCCATTAGGGTTACACTTACTTTGCTCGTAACCCGATGCTGTTCATACCTCAACGAACATTAAAAATCACCTTCATTTCTTAATCATTGTGGAACACAGTGTACATACTATATAAACTTACAACGTAATGCTGACCGACATTTAGGGTATATACGACATGCTATATTTTAATATAGGTATTCGTGTACGTTATCTCTAAGTATAGGTAAACCGTATTTCAGCTATGTGTTGTTCAAATATGACTGTGATGCAGATATGTGTCAAATGCCTATTTCGGGAGGGAGCTTGGAATTTGGGTTAAGACATTTTCAGCGCACACGCTGGCTACACAGGTGGGATAGTTTGAACTACTGACCTTTTTAGCACGACGTCGGCACATTTTGTACGATGTTTAGCGCACCTCGCACCACAACGTTCAGCTAGCATTCTTTATAAATCTATAGCTGGCCGTTATCGGCCCGTCAGCTACCCTGACGGGCCGATAACGGCTCGCTATAGATTTATGTAGAATGCTTACTGGGCGGTGAGTTGATACCTACTGATGCTTGTGAAAACACTTAACCCTTTCACCTAGCAGACCAACACAGATACCTCTGTGAAAACAGTGCAGAACCTGGTGAGATGGCTTGTCAGGATCTATACTCTTTGTCATTTATCGATTTTTGACTGAAAGTCCTTTTTGCAACAATAGGTGTGACCAAATTTAGAGATGGATGAGTCCGTTTTAGAAATTCAGGGGTGAAAGGGTTCATTTCACGAACCACCGGTCTTACTCAGCGGCACATGCAGTAAACGTCACATTAACATGACGTTGCATGGACGTTAATGCGACGTTGAAAAAGCATCATGTTCCCACTGTGATAAATACCGGTTTAAAAGATGTTATTAGAGTACTAAACATTTCACCTAAAAGCCAATGGCTATGGAAATAAAAAGAAACAATTAGAAAGCATATACATATATTATAAAGGAGAACACAGCGTAAGTTATTAGTCTTTCCTGGGGTAATGTGCTAAACAAACCAATACTTTGATGCAAGTTTTATCAAACTTGGTCAAGAAATAAGGAAGTAATAGTGGTGTGAATATATTAAAAATGGTCTTTATGGATGCTGCCATATTTTAGGCTTTTATAAAAACCTAATTTCAGTGGATGAGAACCAGTCATTTCCCACAAAGTAAATCAAATTTGTAAGAATAACACCTTTTAAAATAGATCTTCAAAATTTTGTGAAACCTCATTAAATATTAAAAATGGCGGCGCCCATTCTATCAATGGTAAAATATTCACTTGTGCATAACTTCCTTTATTCTTGACCGTATTTTTTCAAATTTGCATCGAAATTCATTGCTTGTAAAGATCTTTACTTTAAAGCACAATATGCTTTTAGGTTTCGTTCCCCTTTTAAGTAAACTAATCTTGTATCCAAAGTACACAGATGCAACTATCTCACTCTTTTCAGAAGTTAAAGGTCAATAGACCGTAACCAATGTGACCTGAGTAATGGGATACTGTATAGACTAAAGGGCACAAGGTTTTAAACCGTTAAGCCAAACGTAAAATATAACGATGAAAACACCTGGAGAAAACAGCAAACGAATGTGCCTAGTGCCCAGGTCAAACATTCACGGATCACCCCGCCGGTTCAACTACGGATTAAATCTCACGGATGTCCCCGAAAATGTCAATTTCCGTCGTCCGAATCGGATCTGATACGGATGCACAACATAGTAGCTACGGGTTTTGACGTATCTACCAAGAATAATGTAGGAAAGGGTCCATTTGGTGACTGGGTGATACGGATTGTTACGGTTTAATACGGAAATCACACGGTTTAATACGGAAAGACACGTGTCAAGACGTGTGCACTGCGGATAAAAAACGGTTTACTGCGGTACAAGTACGGGTTAGTACGAATAAGAACGGTCTGATACGGATTAGTACGAACCGTACGGAGCGACACGGACCTGATACGATAAGCGATCCGTAAACACTCGCGTTTGCGTATTCAGCTCATAAATGGTCATCTCTGGTTTATTCAAAGCATTTATTTAATTATTATTATTATTATTATTATTATTATTATTATTATTATTATACTTTGAAAGCAGAAAAGTGTCGAAAATGAAGAAAAGGGCTTTGGAATGCTTTGAAAGCAGCATATAATATAAAATAAAAATCTAAAGGCATTGGAAAGGAGAAGGGCGTGATAAGTGAAGGACCAGACCAGACTATGCTTTGAAGGACAGTCTAGGACATTTGTGGGTCACAATTAACTATGTATGTGCTTTGCGGTGGCCCAGCACGAACATTAATTTAATGCATACAGGCTGCATGCGTTTGTCATACACAGTGAACTCTCGTTACAATGACAGTATTTGTTCCCAAAGATGTTGTCATTAAAATGAATTTTCTGGTGTAAAATATCCTTAATGAGCAGGACGATATGTTAAGAAGGCTTTGTTTATTCATATATCCTAAAAACACATATGATTTAGATATTTGTTACAATTGCCTCAAGGAGGCAAGTCTAACAAATATCCTAAATATATATTACTTGAAGTGTTAAATATAATGTTTTTGCATAGTTTCTGATTAATTGTCACCTCTTGAGAGAATGTTTCGTGCCTGCCAAATTATCATTATAACGAATTTTGACGTTGTATCGAGTGTCGGTATAAAGTGGGCTGACTGAATTTAATTTCTTATTGATTGTTTTGATTGTTCATGTTGGATAATGTTATTATGTATACCTCTTGGGCAAGACCCTGACTACGTTGGTCACTATAAGCAGGGAGTGTTTATACAGAGGCCTGAAAGTTCGTGGACCGTAATATTCCGTATTTAATCGTGAAGTAATGTAGTAAACTGTAACAGACATTGAGAAACCTTGCTAATCCCTACTCTTCCATAATGCAGTGTAATGAGATCGTACCGTACCGTGACAAATTCGTAACAAACCGTATTGTATCCTTAGCTAAAACGTGGTGTAACCGTAACTAACCGTAGAAATCCTTGGTTACTTTGGACCTACGAATAAGTACGGATTAATACGGTTTTAATACGGACTACAACGGATTAGTTCGTTCTAATACGGTTTAGTAAGGCTGTACTACGGTTGTTTGATCCGTGGTCAAATTTCGAACATTTGAAAAATTGTGATATACAAGTACTACTTCGTATGACTACGGATACAATACGGAAAGCTACGGACCAGTTCGAGTTACCACGAATGATGCCGGATCGTATCCGTGGCTAATCCGGCGCCCAATCCGTGAATCTGGGCATTAACAAAATCTTTCAGTATTGTTTTTACTCTCTTCTGAAAAGGGGTCTACCCTAAAAGGAAAATAAATGTCCCCTTTGAAAAACGAACAGAAAGTCACATTAGTTGTTTCCCATGTAACAAATGGCCAAACACCTACCAAGTGTATTAAGTACCCTAAACCTTTTCATCCCTGAGTTTCAGAAGTGGACTCTTCCATATTCGAATTTGGTCAAAACCATTTTTCCAAATAGGGCTTCCCATAAAAAATCAAAATAGAATTACAAACAGTGTGGATCCTGATGAGACGGCTCATTATGAGCCATCTCATCAGGATCTACACTGTTTGTAAAAGCATTGTTACGGTCTGCAGGGCTGAAAGGGTAAAATTTTAAGTCCAAAGGTGATAGTTTCTGCCGATCGTTCTTCTTTTGCGATTTGTCTTTGTGTGTATGTCGGTTGTAGCTACTGTGTTGTTGTGGCTTGCCTGTGTTTGTTTCTCTTCTTCTTTCAATGCCTCGTGATTGTGGCCTTTCCTAGATTCCTCATTTATTTTTTCAATTGGTGTTTTTAACATCTTCTGTCAGAAAAAGGTTCTAAAACTAGCGGGGTATTCAACTTCGAACCTCTTTTTAGCTCATGGATAAGCTGTTGTGACCACTTGGCGTCCGTCGTTTGTTCGTCCGTCTATACCTTTGAACAGCTTCTCTGAAAACCCTGGGCCAGTTTTATTTAAACTACATACAGTTAAAGGGGATTGAATACTGTACAAATTCTCACGGTCTGTTAATTAATACCTAAGAATCTTCTTATAAAAAACCAAGGGAGCTTTGCGACTGACTCTTAGTATGTAACCTCGAACACTCGAGATCTACCAAGTGTGTTCAAATGAAATCATGATCCTAGGTTGAACTTTGACCGCTCATCGCAAGGTCAAATTGTTTCTGAAATGTAGAAAAGTCACTTCTAAACATGCATTAATGACTTATAGTTGAATTTTACAATATATCTTCTTTTCCCATTGATATGCAAGGCCCTCTCTGGAGCATCGTCGTATATTAAACTATGTATAAGGTCGCTATGAGTCGAACCAGGTGCAGTTACAACAGCTAAAAACAGTCTCTGTACATAACTAGTGGAGACCTGTTAAGCCCACCTTGAAGGCTTCCAAGATCCGGGCTGCTGCAACATGCTCTGGCAGTTGATTCCAAAGACGGATTCCAGCTGGGAACAATGATTACACATCAATTCTACAGAATGGTAGCATGTAGCATTGGTTTTGACAGCGAGTGGTGATACTGTGGCAGTACGAAAATATTGTGCAGCTGGTATGTCTGCTGGGTCATGGGTGATGAGATAAATCATCACTAGCCTTGCGTCAGTTCTTCTCTGTTGTAGAGACTCCCAGCATAGGCTGGAAATCATCTTGCTGGTATGTGGTCTTGTAGTCACCATTGACAAATCTGACGACTCTAAGCTGGACAGCTTCGAGCTGTTGGATGTTTCTGGCAGTGTGCGGGTCACAGGCAGTCGCTGCATACTCCATCATAGGCCGCACGAGAGAGGTTAAGCATTGTGCTTTGCATTACGAAAACACGCCTATTCAAATATATAGAAAATTTTACTTCCAAACAACTGAAAATTTTCAGATAAAAATTCTGATATTTTTCATATTTCTGCTCAAAACATAGATTGTAGGTACTCGTACTCGGCGAGGCGGTTTTAACGAGTACCCACAATCTATGTTTTGAGCAGAAATAAGAAAAATAATGTATACCCCTGTAAACCCCAGTTTTACTATATAAAAGTGGGGTTAAAGGGGGTCAAAACCATATAGGTATGTTTTCGTGATGACTTCACTTGGGCATCTAGACAGATTCATCCGCAGGAAGGCATGGGTGTTGTTGGCCCTCTTAGTAACATCATTAGTGACCAAAGTAGCAAAATCTTGAAGTCACAATCAATTTTTTACAGGGGTTGCCTGTCATTGCCTCTGGGCTATATGCATATAAGTAGTATAGGGCGCCACTATGGACACGCCGATCGGCGTGTCCATAGTGCCGCCCTATACTACTCGTATATAATCTTTAAACGACTTTTACTCTAAAACTGCTTGAGCAACGTTTCCAAATTTTACGTGTCTGTCGAAGTAATATAATAAATCTTTTTAAATTGTTCCGCGTCGTTGAACAAGATGGCCGCCATACCCATATATGCTAGAACTCAGAAACATTCATCTCCAGAACTGTAACGGATTAGATATATATCACTTCTACAGCCTCGCTGTGGAAGCCGGCTTTTATGGCGACACTGGTAGAGTGATTGGCTTATTTACGAAGTTAAGCAACGTACATCTCGGTTAGTACTTGGATGGGTGACCGCGGTGCTTGACTTTGTAGGAGACCCGGTTTCACGCCACACTGATGGCAGGGTGGGATGGAAGACTGTTCTTAGTGTGTTGCATAGGCTCCTCCCTCGGATTTGCCTTGTGAGGCGTGTGTGACTTCGGGACGAAGTCAAGACAGAGGGGGAGAAATGTAACGGATTAGATATATATATATATATATATCACTTCTACAGCCTTGCTGTGGAAGCCGGCTTTTATGGCGACACTGGTAGAGTGATTGGCTTTTTTACGAAGTTAAGCAACGCACATCTCGGTGCCTTCACTCTTGTGAACAAGACGGCCGCCATTCCCAGATATGTTAAAAAACTTAAACTGAACCAAGAAAGATTTGGGGCTGAATCTTGATGTCTAGGAATGTTTGTCTGTCACAGTACCAGACAAAATTACTGTCAATTGTGAATTTTATTTCAACTGGTCTCAAATTCAGCAACAGCGGTCCGTTCGAGAAAAAGACCCCTACCTACTCGGGCCAGGTTATTTACATCAAGCATTACGAAAACACGCCTATTCAAATATATTGAAAATTTTACAACCAAAAAAGGGAAAATTTTCAAATAAAACATTCTGATATTTTTCATATTCCTGCTCAAAACATACATTGTGGGTACCCGTTAGAACCGCCTCATCGAGGCGGTTCTAACGAGTACCCACAATCTATGTTTTTCAACAAAATAAGAAGAATAATGTATACCCCTGTAAACCCCAGTTTTACTATATAAAAGTGGGGTTTAAGGGGGTCAAAATTATATAGGAGTGTTTTCGTCAAGCTGTTAGTCGGTGTATCGAGAGACTTACTGATACTCTCTATAGTCGAGACCCAGCAGTTTGTGACGTCTGCCTATTTCCCTAAGGCTATGTTATGTGGAAAAAAACATGAGTCAAGAGAGGAAATAGGGGTATCCATAATGAAGGCCCTGAAGATGTCATGTGACGGACTGGAGAAAGTGTAGGTCAATAGATGGCAGAAGTCTGTTCGTTCCATGGGAAGCTATTTTGAAAAGGAGCAGTCACTAAATGTAAACAGTTTAACTTGTTTTGAAGAAAATTAAAAAAAAAAAAAAAAAAAAAAAATGTTTAGATCACCGCTCGAACTATCAAAAATTGTCCCCCGGGATATCTGCATAAAATGTGCATGTCAAATTGTAACGGAATAGGTATCACTTCCACAGTCTTACTGTGAAGAATTCGCTAATGACGACGCGTGTAGTAAATGGTGTTTTCATGACGTTAAGCAAATTACGTTGGGGTTAGTACTTGGATAGGTGACCACGATGCTTGACTTCGTAAAATACCCGGTAAACGCAGCGTGGGAAGAGGGAGGGGGGGGGGGTGCGGGGATAAGAGATGACATCACCATCGTCTCCGGTTTCCGGTAGCAGAGACTGTCTTCATGGCAGCGTTGCAGTGTGGGCAGTGTTGGTGACTTCGGGTCGAAGTCAAGAAAATAGCTTGGGAGGGGGGGGGGGGGGGTGGGGAGGGGGGAAAGGATGTAATGGAATGGATGTATAGATCACTTCCACAGACTTGTTGTGGAAGCCGGCTTTTATGGCGACGCGTGTAGAGCGATTGGCATCTTCACGGAGGTAAGCAAAGTACATTGCGGTTAGTACCTGGATGGAAGACCGCGGCGCTTGATTTCGTAAAAGACTTAACAAACGCTACAAAGTCATAGAATTTTTAAAAGATTTCATCTTTGAAACCAATTTGTACCACAGTTTATTTGGCGCTTTCTGTCAATGGAGGATTGACGATTTGTGCAAATGGTCACATTTTGTTAAGCAAGTACGTGGCAGTTAACCAAAACGGCTGGCATGCCCACATGTTAAAAAACGCTTCAAATCATCTTGTCCAGAATTTAGAAAGTTATTAAACTGAGTATTGGTACATAACACTGAGATTTTGTGATCTACCAAATTTATTCAAACGATGATTCTAGGTTGACTTATGATCTTTTGACGACACGATCAAATTTGCTTCCCTGTACTTTTGTATGAGGAAAATAGTAAACAGTTGCTTTCTCAAAATGTATTAAGGATTTATGGTTGAACCTTACAATATATGATCAATGTACCAAAACCCTTCAATTACAACAACAAATAATTATCCCCGGGTGTTATCGACCCTTTCGCCTGGGTTGTATACGTGTAAAAGCATCCTGACATCTTCAAACATATTGTAACTTCTAGAGATAGTATTGTTGTTTTTACTTACTTGTTGCATGGTAAAGAGGTGCAGTTTAAATATGAAAATTTACGTTGAAATACAAAACGGTATGAAACTCATGCTCTGTTCATATAAATGCGAGATAGAAAATAAGGCAACGGTCCCCCAAAATTCATGGTATGTGCAGGTATGCAATGTTTCTTTTTTTTTTTTTTTCTTTTTTTTTTTGTTATTGTTGTTGTTATTTTTTTACTCAGGGAAGCGCGTCATGGGCCCGTGGGCATCTTGTTGGTATTCGCATTGAAAAAAGGCGAGCTGTTCATTAACAAAATCGGTAATATTACTGTAATACCCATGTCGTTCATACAGTAAGACAATGCATGTAGAACGAATCATTATATTTCACTGAGTTTTCTCCCTTGTTATATAACACGCGTCACGAGGAAACCAATTTATAGACAAAACATGTCATATGACCTAATCGAAACTCACGAGTACAATGAACCGTCTTAAGATTGTATCCGTATTTCTCTTCCTTGAGAATAGATAAACTATATCAATGCATTTGAAAGTTACACCATTAGTCATAAATTGTGTTAATTTTAATAAACAACTATGCAACTTTAAAAAAATAAACTGTATGTTACTCAGGTAATATAACATGATCTGCAACCTCTTTCCTGCAATTCCTGCATGGGTTTATTGTTGTTTGTGATTCCTTAAACGGAAAATAAATATTTTGTGAGGTTAGTATTACGTGTACTAAGTGAAATAACGGGTGCGTAAAATAAAAGTAGGAATATACAGTCGACTCTCGTTATCTCGAATTCCAAGGGACTCTCTGAAATACTTCGAGATGTCCGTACCTCGACATATCAGATTTGCAGAATTGAGGAAAAAAATAATTCGATAAACTACATTTAACAAATTTATATGTAATTGGACTCTTGAAGTTAAGATATATTGCAGAAATATTGCTTCCACAATACTTTTTACCTGTTGTTAGATTTTAATGTTTAGGCTTCAAGTTAAGATATATTGAAAAAAAAAAATTAATTTCCACAATATTTTTTACCTGTTGTTAGATTTTCATGTTTAGGCAGGGACCAGATTTTCACTTCGAGATAAGCGGTTATCCGAGATAAGCGAGGTCGAGATTGCGAGAGTCAACTATATTAGCTAAAAGTGCAGACCCAGTTCAGACGTCGCTAAATCAAGGTCTGCACTGTTTGTGTTTGTTTATCAGAATTCTAATTCTTAAACTACTGTATGTATGTATGTATGTATGTATGTATGTATGTATGCTCAGTCACTGAACAATTGTCCCCTGTGACAAAAATCAGTTAAGAAACTTTCATTATATTAGAGACCCTGAGGATAGTAATGGTAGTAACATGAAAAAAGCGACGATCTCCCTTTCGTTATCCTAAAGTTTTTGTAAACTACTCATTTTAAGATAGTTACACCAAAAGATTTCCAAGTCATGTTTTTAATATAATGTCCCCTAAGAAAACATATTTGTTAGCACTTCCAATATTGTGGATTAAAACATATACATATATTCAATTTACGCCTAACAATTATGCTTTCAGGCAATAATCATAAAATGTGTGATTTTTAAACAAACTGACAATGAAAATGTGTGATGTGTATTATGCTATTGTTTATGCATTATTTCTTATTGCTGCTTAGATTTTAAAGATTTGGGAGTATTACTGTTAAAGCGTATAAAGTGAAAGTGACAGTATATGTTTTTGATTTCCTCATGAACACCAAAACATATTTTTATACGTGACAATAGCCACTCGTGAAAATACTACATTTGGTGTTCATTCGGTGAAATAAAATTCGATTCCCAATGAAAAAAATCAAATGTCCTCTATCTTTTGTTTTAAGCTCGCCTGTACGGAGGTAGTTTTGAGCTATAGCAGTCTCCACGGCGTCGGTGTCGTCGCTGGCGTAGGCGTCGACGTTAGTTAAAGTTTTGGTTAAAGGTTTTAAAAAGCTATTTAATAGAAATAGTTCATACTCGCACTGATGTTAAATACTGGTCTGAAGAATGACGCTGTGTCATCCCGACTAGCATAAATGACACTGAAGTTAAGTTCACGGGCGCAGAAAAAATAGGTTAAAGTTTTTGGATAAAGTTTTATGGGCAAAACACAATTCAGGCGAGCTACGCTGTCCTTCGACAGCTCTAATATTTTCCAGTAACTGATGCTTACATGTCTTCAACACCCACTGCTATTTTAACCCATTATGCCTACACTGCCCATTAAGGTCTACACTGTTTGCATTAATCATCACGAAAACATGCCTATATAATATTGACCCCCTTATACCCCACTTTTATATAGTAAAACTGGGGTTTACAGGGGTATACATTATTTTTCTTATTTCTGCCCAGAAATATAGATTGTGGTACTCGTTAGAACCGCCTCGTCGAGGCGGTTCTAACGAGTGCCCACAATCTATGTTTCGACCAGAAGTGTGAGGAATATCCGAATTTTTACCTAAACTTTTTCATTTTTTGGTGGTTAAAATGTTCAGTATATTTGAATAGGCGTGTTTTCGTAATGTATGGATTTTCTACAAAAAATTGGTAATAATAAAAGCTTACATGTACCAGATACCCCTTCTCCTTTAAATAGATCTCTCCAAAATGTGGACACCGAAGGGTCCATTCGGCATAAATGGATTAATATATTTAAGAATAGTTTAATTTGTATCTTTTCTACATATTTTGTACAGAGATTGTAGCAGGTAACGCGTTGGAAGACTAAGCGACTTGGGGGTACAGCACATGCAGGCACAATGGAATTTTGACGCATCTTTAAAAGAGATGTGTGCTATATATTAATTTTGTCTTTGCTTGCTTAATTTGTAGGCCTGATCAGCAGAACTAAGCATGTCAACTGTGGGAAACAAAATTAGAAGAGCGGTTGATTGTATTGGGTCAAGACAAGCCCGAGTTATATACTCTCTTGTTATAGGATGTCTACTTATGGCTACAGCTGGCTCTGTCTATGCGTTCAATGCCTACGCCAATTCCCTGAAAGCGACGTTTAATTATGGACAATCAAGCAGTATGTATAATACAGCAAATGCTCCTTGAATATACCCAGCAGGTATAAAACGTCGCATTAACATGACGTTACAACGACGTTAATGCGACATTGTATCGAAGTCATGACGTTGCTTCGACGCTAATGCGTTGTATAAACGTCATGACGTATTGACGTTTATGCGACGTAGTATAAACTTCATGACGTTGCATCGACTTAATGCGACGTTGTAAAAACAGCATGACGTTGCATCGGCATTAATGCGACGTTGTATAAACACCATGACGTTACATCGACTTTAATGCGACGTTATATATGTCATGTGCCTGCTTGGTATATTTTGAACCACGCCAAAACAAAAACTGTCATCTGGGTATATGAGAACAATACAGATCTAGATGACCCAACGAAGTCATATAGTTAGATCAGGGACTTTGTTATACGACGTTACATTTCTTCTGTGTTCAGGAAGTATGTATATAGGTGGACCTTGAAGTCTCTGATCAGACTGAAATGATGCACAGGTTGAATTTTGCCCCGCGAATTTTTAATACTGGCCGTTCTAGGGCGATCGCTCTGGTGTTCTTTGTTCTTTTTGTGGCTCTTTGCGTGGTCTTGTGGTCTTGTGGCTGCTATTTGTTGAGTAAATTTTGTTTTGTCTTGTGTATTGTTTATTTGTTGTGTTTTTTTTTTCTTTTGTTTGAAGGACAGATTATTTAGGGATACATTAACCATTTCACTCTCGAGTTCCTGACATGGGGTCTTCCATCTCTGAATGTGGACACATCCATTGTTGCAAATATGTGTTTCAGTCAAAAGTCAATAACAAAATGGCAAACAGTATTGATCCTGCTGAGACGGCTCTTTACAAACCGTTTTCTCTGGATCTATACTGTTTGCTAAGTTCTGTAGGGCTGAAATGATTAAAACAAACCACTCACCCCTGATATAAATTTGTATGCAAAATTTGAATAAAATCCATCAGAAACTATTCAAGCTAGAGCTGAACCAAAAAGGCAAATCAAATATTTGATGCGTATTATATAGGCAGTCAAATTTATTAGCACCAGTATTGCAGACAAATCAATATTGTCATGATATTCATCAAACCCATCACAAAAAAACATACCTCCTCTTAAACCCCACTTTAATATAGTAAAACTGGCGTTTACAGGAGTATACATTATTTTTCTCATTTATGCTCAGAAAACATAGATTGTGGGTACTCGTTAGAACCGCCGAGGCGGTTCTAACCCCTATCTATGCTTTGAGCAGAAATATGAAAAATATCAGATTTTTTTCTGAAAATTTTCATTTAGTGGTGGTGAAATTTTCAGTATATTTGAATAGGCGTGTTTCCATAATGACAAGACAAGGGAATTGCTCTGCTTTCGACATCTTTCAGAAAACGTTTGTTTTTGCAAGCAGTTGATTTAGTAGACAGTAGCGCAATGAACACGCACACAAATCTAAAATACCATTAGGTTTCGAGTAAATTTGCAATGTTGTTGTGATACGACAAACTTGAAACCTATAGATTCGATCATCATGCACAGCTACACAATCTGATAAGGGATTTTGCGAAACGTTGATATATTCGACAGTAGCCAGCGATTCTGTAAGTGTAAAGCAAAGAGCTGAATCAGACTGCATAAATGCTTCACTTCGTCACGAAAACACGCCTATATAATTTTGATCCCCCTTAAACCCCATTTTTATATTTTCTTAATTATGCTCAAAAACATAGATTATGTGTACACGTTAGAACCACCTCGCCGAGGTGGTTCTAACGAGTACCCACAATCTATGTTTGAACAGAAATATGAAATTTATCAGAGTTTTTTATCTGAAAATTTTCAGTTTTTGGAGGTAAAATTTTCTATATTTTTGAATAGGCGTGTTTTCGTAATGATACTTCCAATTACTGTCTAATGAGGCGATCTGATATTCACAAAGGTTTCTGTAATTGCTATATATATATATGTGTGTGTGTGTGTGTTTTTTTTTTTTTTTTTTTTTTTTTTTTTTGCAGTTGAGATGATGTCTGCTTTAGCTAACTGTGGCATTGGTTTGGCTACTGTATATGGATTCATGAACGAACGCCTAGGACCAAGATGGACTGTAATCACTGCGACAGTATTGTTTACATCCGGATACGTACTGATGTGGTCGAGCGTGTTATCACGCGATTTCTATCACCAAAGACCCTATTTACATTATATATACTTTTTCTGGGCAGGTAATCTATATCTAGCTTTATTTATCATTTATGCGCAGTAGTCTACTATATTTGAAGCTGATCTAATCTGTTTAGTAGTTAAAGTAATGTTTTGAAGGCCGTTTGCTTGCTATAAATGAAATCGGATGAAAACACGAAAAGTAAAAATAGCAGATTCGGTTTTAAGAAGTATTTTTAATGAGCAGCAACGTAATTTGCATCGATGCTCACGCCATCAGTCGCCGGCTTAAGTGATATTCTATGTCTATATTCTTTCGTAAGGGCTCATTGATCCTAAATATTTTTAAATTAAACTGTAAAAGCTGACGCTCTCCACATCACGAAAACATATAATTTTGACCCCTTAAATAGTATTACTGGGGTTTACGTAAGGGTGTATACATTATTTTTCGTATTTCTGCTAAAACATAGATTGTGCGTACTCGTTAGAACCGCCTTGGCGAGGCGATTCTAACGAGTACCCACTATCTATGTTTTAATCATAAATATGAAAAAAAAATATCAGAACTTTCAGCTTTTGGTGGTGAAATTTTCAGTATATTTGCATAGGTGTGTTTTCGTAATGAGATTATCTCAAAACTTAAAGCAGTGAGCACTGTGCTGTTTTAGGGTTTACTTACAGTAAAGCTCCGAACCAGCCAATGAAATCGCACAATTTTTATGTACTATACACAGATATATTGTACAGTATCCAATTACGAGTATTCTATGTGGATAACGAATACCAAGACCACACTTTGCATTCATCACGAAATTTTGATTGTATTGGGGTTTAACGACACATCAACCCTTGTGGGTCATTTGTGTCGTCTCCCAGAGAAAGGGAGATAAGAGACAGAAGAGATAGTAGATGAAAGAGAGGGACAGGGAAGAAAGAGGAACAGGAGTGAAAGTGAAGAAACAGAAGAAATAAAAACATGCCCCCTCTACCTTTACCTGCTACAAGGATAGCAGGCCTTGCCCAACTGTAACCCAATATCAGTTGGACGCCCCGGCGACGTGAGATACACGACACCTTCGCACCACCCGACCACCCCCTTCATCACGAAAACGTGCCTATATAATTTTGACCCCATTAACACCCACTTTTATATAGTAAAACGGAGGTTTACAGGGGTATAAATTATTTTTCTTATTTCTGCTCAAAAACATAGATTGTGGGTTTTCTAATGAGTACCCACAATCTATATTTTGAGCAGAAATATGAAAAATAGCAGAATTTTCTTCTCTCAAAATTTTCATTTTTGGTGGTAAAATTTTCAGTATAATTATTAGGCATGTTTTCGTAATGAGAGCTATAGTGAAGAAACAATCTGAATAAATAAATAACATATATGGTAATTTAAAGACAACGATATCACGCAAATATTTTACTACTGTTTATACATGAGTAATTAGTATGTGCTTTTTCTGCTCTTCTGTTGTTGTATGTGGCGGGTTGAATTCCTTATACGTGTATTCCTGGTTTCAGGCACTGGTAGTATAGCATTCTACATGGTGGCTTTGGCAACTAACATACCAAATTTTAACCCAAAACATCGCGGTAAGTTTGTCGGAACAATGGACGGATCATTTAGCGCAGGACCCGCCATTTTGGCTTTCGTATACGGTTCTTTCTTTGTGAATGGTCATGTGACTGACGAAGAAAATCAAAATTTAAAAGGATACTTTCTTCTTCTTGTGATTCTTTCTGCAGTTGTAGGGGTACTTGGCTGGTTGTTCCTGAAACAAATTCCTTTCGACACCGGTAGACAGCATGACCTACAACAGGCAACGGAAGACACGCCTCTGATGACCTCTTCGCAAACAGTACTCGATATTACCGGAATGGCGTTATTGAAGCGATTCGATTTTCATTTTCTATTTTGGACTAGTGCCATGTGCGGTGGTCTTCAGTTAATGTATCAAAACAATATTACGGCATATCTAAAATCATTTGGTCAAGAAGGGTATAGTACACTATTTACGACATTGAACCCGATTGCGGCAGTTGCGTCAAAATTTTTAGCGGGATTTTTATCGGACGCATTGCTTAAAAAAATACCCCGCACAGCCATATTGTTTATCTACAATTTAATACAAACACTAGTTTTGACATGTTGCATATTCTTTGGAAATAAACTAGCAGTGACCACAACAACTGTAATCATTGTAGGAATGGCGAATGGTGCTATGTGGTGTCTTACTCCCGTTATTCTTAGCGAGTATTTCGGATTGAAGTACTTTGGACGAAACTGGGGATTGTTCATGTTGGGAAACGCGGTGAGTGGTCTCGTTCTCCAAGAAGTTTATGGTCGGCTCTATGATAGTAGTATAGAATTCAGCGGAAGAACACAATGTTATGGTCTGAAATGTTTCCGTTGGAGTTTTACGACAGTTGCAGTTTTGAGTCTTTGCTCATGTATATTCAACATCGGTCTCGTAGAAAAAGATTCACAGAAGTATAGGAAACAAACTCACAGTATTCAAGCCTCGAAGTAAACGTAACTCTTTCAGTGCCAAATTTCAGACAATATCCTAGCGGACACACAACGTCGACACGACGTCGATCCAACGTTCCACGTTGAATCAACCTCGTTTCAACGTCGTGTTCTTGCTGGGATTTGTTGTCGGCTTTGATGTTTTAACAAACTATCGATTGGAAAGAAGTTTATATGTAAAGCTGAAAGACTGAATGTCAAACAGCGTAGATTCTGATGAGACATGAGCCGTCTCATCTGTATCGTTGCTGTTTGCCAAACTCTATTGTTATCACCTATGGCAGTGAAAGACTTAATCTTTACCATTCTCTTAACAGATTCAGCAGGCGACACTCATCCAGAAAAAAAATAAGAACATATTTCAAAATGTCGCCTGGTGACAATTCTATCCAGCATACAAAGCATTAAAATCCTGTAGGTCAGATATTCAGCTCAACCACGCGCTAGTACCGTATTTAACCAAAGTATTGTAATCGAAATGCCTAAGCAAATAGTTTAGACCCAGATCAGACGCCACTTAATGTGAGTTCGATCAGTGTCTGCATTGTTTGCTACTCATCGAACCGTTTTGGACAGCTTGTGGACTTTCTCTATAAAATAGCCATTCTAGTTACTTTGAAAATAGAATTCCACGTAAGTCGGTGTGAGGGGGTTTATGCAGAATCGCAAACTACATTGCTGTATATGAAGGGACTTAATAAAATCGAGTCTCCGGTTTTTGTTCTTTTTGTGTGTTCCGTGTCTCCAAAGGCAACGTTATAGATTTCTATTTTGCTTCATTGCAGCTGGTGTTAAGTACCGTGTGGCGGCTGTAAAACGTCTCCCGGTTGCGCAAATTATATTTAATTTCCTTGGGGATCATTGAGTCTATTCTACTTACTGCGAAAATCAAATTCCGCATATGCCCGTGCTAGGGTGGCATTTGCAGCCTCACAAACGACATTACTGTAAAGAGACTTAATAAAATCGAGTCTCCGGGTTTTCGCTCTGTAATATCTTATACAACATATATTTAGTATGAACACATGTATCGAGATGTGTCTGTTATTCTGTCCCACATAACAGATGGACAGTCGAACTTCATCAGTGTACTTCTAAGTGCAGACCAAAATCACTTTCTTGTAAGGTTTTATGGCAAGAATTTGTTTATTTTGTTATATATTAAGATCTTTGATAAGAAATTAATCCTCTTAGATAAGTAGTATTCTGTTGAATTGCAATGGTCAACCCTTTGCAGCTAGAGATCCTCATTTTAACTCTTTATATGTTAAATTTAAATATTTGCAAAAAAAGGTAAGAGAAAAGTCCAGGGAGTGCCACAATCACAAACCGCAGCCCTTCCCAGACACCGAGAGGAAGAGGAAACCGATAAATCCAAACAAGCACAAATCGAACAAACGTACGAAAAGCACTAAGATTAGCTCTCTCTTCCCCAAGCGAGGTAATCGCAATACTAAAAGGACTGAAAAACATAAGAACAAAATGACACATGGTAAGACATACAACAAATCGCCTCGTAGAATAAACCACAAAGCAACAAAGAGTAAGACTAACACCGGGACCACCGTCTTAGAACGGTCAGTAGAGTAAACCACCGGGGAAGTTGGGGTGGGGGGGGGGGGGAGGGGGCGGGTTAAAGCACTTTTACAGCTAGCTAACTTCACCCTGGGTCCCGATGCTACTCTTAATACAAAAATACATAAAAATTTGATTCGCATAAAGGCTCCCAACTCAGTGAATGCATCAAAGCGAAAACATAAAAATCAAATCAATCACTATAATAAGCAAAAACGAGTATTCATGACTAATTCTACTGTATGCCAGAGTAAATGAAAACCAATAGTTGAACCACGGCGGGCCAAGCCAAAGACATATCGTCAAGCCCCAACCCACTGGTTAAAGTTTTACGAAGAGGCCTTCATTGAGTCTGAGGTCCGAACCGTCGTCGTGCAATTAAAGCGTGAAGCATAGCCATCAACAATGATTGGGTTTACAACTAGGCATGCAGTCTGCCGCATAATATCCAGGCTATAGCCAATTCTTTTATAACGGTTAATAAGTTTTCTGAATTGCTCCGAAAAGTTAGATTTACCTACAATTTTTCTAAATCTGTACACTAAGTCACCGTAAAATTCTGGTTCCGATATACCTTGTTGCAGAAGTGTTTTTATATTATGAATTGTGTCCCCCCACCATGGTTGGTGGGGGGTGGTGGGGGGGACATATTGTTTTTAGTGCGGATCCCGTCGGCGTCGGCGTAGCCACTTGTCTGCACTCTATCTCCTTATTGAATGGACAGATTTTGGCAAAACTTACACAAATATATCATTGGGAGAAGGAAAAATGCTGATTAGATTTTGGTGACCTTGACCCGTTGGAAAATGGGACGTAGCCTCTTGTCCGCACTCTGTCTCCTTATTGGTTGGACAGATTCTAGCCAAACTTACACAAATATATCAGTGGGAGGGGGGAAATACTGATTAAATTTTGGTGACCCCATTTTCAAGGTCACAGGAGGGCTTAGATTGTTGAAAAATGGCTTGTCCGCATCCTATCTCTTGAAGGAATGAATAGATTTTAACCAAACTTGAACATCTATATTGCTGGGACATGTTAAAGAACTGATTAGATTTTGGTGACCTTGACCCCATTTTCAAGGTCACAGGAGGGCTTAAATAATTGGAAAATGGGGCGTAGCCTCTTTTCCGCACTCTATCTCCTTATTGAATGGACATATATTAGCCAAACTTACACAAATATTTCCTTGGGAGAGGGACAATGCTGGTTAGATTTTGGTGACCTTGACCCCATTTTCAAGGTCACAGGAGGGCTTAGATTGTTGGAAAATGGCTTGTCCGCATCCTATCTCTTGAAGAAATGAATAGATTTTAACCAAACGTGCACATCTGTATTGCTTGGACATGTTATAGAACTGGTTACATTTTAGTGACCTTGACCCCATTTTCAAGGTCACAGGAGGGCTTAGATTGTTGGAAAATGGCTTGTCCGCATCCTATCTCTTGTAAGCATTAATAGATTTTGACCAAACTTGCACATCTACAATGCTGGGACATGTAAAAAAACTGATTATATTTTGGTGACCTTGACCCCATTTTCAAGGTCACGGGAGGGCTTAGATTTGTTGAAAAATGGTTTGTATGCACCCTATTTCCTGAATGAATAAATGGATTTGACCAAACTTGTACAGCTATATTGTTGAAACATGGAAAATAACTAGTGAGATTTTGGTGACCTTGACCCCATTTTCAAGGTCACAGTAAGGCTTGAAATTGTTGAAAAATTGCTTGTCTGCACCCTATCTACTAAATGAATGAATGGATTTTGACCGAACTTCTACATCTTAATTGTTGAGACATGGAAAAGAACTGATTAGATTTTGATGACCTTGACCCTATTTCAAGGTAACACTAAGGCTTAGATTGGTCGAAAATGGCTTGTCTGCACCTTGTCTCCTGAAGAAATGAGTAGATTTAACCAGACTTGTACAACTATATTTTTGGGACATGCAACGGAACTGATTATACTTTGGTGACCTTCAGCCCATTTTCAAGGTCAGACTTGGGCTTTGATTGTTTGTAAATGGCTTGTCTGCACCCTATCTCCTAAAGGAATAGATTGATTTTGACCTAACTTGTACATCTATATTGTTGGGACATGGAAAAGAACTGATTAGATTTTGGTGACCTTGACCCCATTTTCAAGGTCACACTAGGGCTTAGATTGTTGGAAATGGCTTGTCTGCACTTACCTCTTGAAGGAATGGATTAATTTTAACTTAACTTGCACAGCCAAAGTGTTGTGGCATGGAAAATAACTAATTTTATTTTGGTGATCTTGACCCCATTTTCAAGGTCGCAGGAACGCTCCGATTGTTGGATAATGGCTTGTCTGCATGCTATCCGCTGAATGAATGGATGGATATAGACCAAACTTGCACAGCTATATTGTTGAGACAGAGACTAGAACTGATTAGACTTTCTGTGACCCCATTTTCAAGGTAACACAAGGGCTATGATTTTAGAAAATGGCTTTTCAGCGCCCTATCTCATTGAGAAATGGATGAATTTTGACCAAACTTACATATAGGTATATTGTGACCTTGAGTTTATTATAGATACAATCTATTTTAACAATATGTCTGTTCAAACTGGTGGGGAGACATACGTTTTCCTCCGAAAACACTGTTCTAGTATTTGTGTTGTTTTTCCAAGAATAAAAGTATTTTACATATTACACGATTTAGAGACGATGCGCAAATATCTAGTCTTATGTGCTTGGAAAAGTAACGTATTCTGCAAATTTTGTCATAAGCGTGCTAAGGGCACAGAATTTTTTTCTGCCTTTTTGTATCTGGAGATTATTTTAAGAAATAACTATAATAAATATCAGATCGTTGAGCCACGGGAGTTTTGTGGGACTAAATTATAGTAGGTAATTAATTCAAAGAATTCTTTTGATCATATCCAAAGAAGAATTTTCTCTTAATGTGATAGGTTCGGCTCTTATCGAGAACCATCATCAGATTGTGACCTTGACTTCATGATGCCACGGAACTTGGACTGCTAACCACTAGACCGGCTACTTGTGGTAAACAAAGGCGTGTAGATGTTGCTCAGGTTGCACCCCCGCCACCCACCCCTGGTCAAATGAATTCTTTCGATTAATGTGATATTCAGTGAATATAGTGTGTCACTTGTCGCGTTTTATGTTTGTATTATCTTCTTCAAGGACTGCATACCGCTTTGTCTGATCTAACTTCTTTGCTCGCAATAGCGTAATACAACATAATGGACAGACTTGTCCTGGCATAAACCAGGTACAAATGACAGACAGTCGCTTAATTAACATCCGTATGCTGTTATTATCATATATCGTTCTTTAATTTTGACCATATTCATATCATGGAAGATGTATCTATCGAGACGTTTCCGGTCAGCTTATTCAACCCTTAAAGCGCAATCACAACTACAGCAGACGACATTTTGAAATATTTCTTTTTAAATTTTTCAAAGAAAACAAGTCTTGATATTTCATGTGAATCGATTCACATAAAATATCAAGATTTGTTTTCTTTGAAAAAATGAAAAAAAAAAAAATAAAAATAAATGTCGTCTGCTACAAATTTTGCTTGGCGCTTTAAGGGTTTAAGGGTTAATGTCATTGCGGAAACGAAATATACTGCCCAACAGACCTATGTCCACATCATTACCCTCTACCACTGTCCGGGTTAATTCAGCAGACGACACATTGCCGATGTTTTTTTTTTTATCAATTTTTACCAGAAGATGTGCCATCTTCTGAAGTTTTTACCCAGCATATATCTAAAGCGTTAAATTGTCAAATTTGTCGCAGACAAAAGGCACTTTTAATAAGTACCCACAACATATTTTTTATGTACAAAATAAGATTAAATACTCGTCCTTAACCCATTTATGCCAAGTGGACTCTTCTATCTCAGCTCTTTCGACAGGTCCATTACCTATATAAGGGGTGTCTGGTTAGGTTTTATTATTGCCACGTTTTAAGATTTTTGAATTTAATGTAATTCGTGTAGACCCTGATCAGACGCAGCGTTCTGTGGCGTGTGATCTGGATCTATACTGTTTGAAAAATCCTCTGGTTAGAGAATGTATTCAATATTGAAATCATTGATCACTGTATAGTCATTTATTTAAACATAATTTCCCAAAACAGAGCACTTCAATTTGAACATACTAGATATTCAATTCATAAGTACGTACTCTCACTGAGCGATGCAAAAAAATTATAAGCAAGGGGCAAGTATTCTGCTGTGTATTGTCAATGAATGACTGAAGGTATGTAAGTTAAGTAGCTGTATTCGGGGAAGAAATATATATTCTTTCCCTTCCATACACTTATCAAACATGAGATCATGAAACATTAATCAGTTACATTGTTCATTATTGCCAAGTTCAGTCAGTGTACAAACCATTGATATTAGTTGCTGTTTCATTTCCTTTGTAAAACACCAATGAATATCAAAGGAAACAAAATTACTGGCTCCAGTGTTCTGCTTTCATTCAAGGAAAACTTGAAATCAGCTAACCACAGTTTGACCATCTTATAAAACTGACTATAACCAATGGTTTGCACAATCGAAGTAGGCCTATATCTGAAATATTGGCATTTTAGCAGAAACAAGACAAAATATTTAGACGTAAACGTCTAAGTACCGGTGCAAATTTTGTTCATGTTTACAGAGAGATATGGGACAAAGGTCACAGTATACTAAAGTTTATAAATTTTCAAAGTAACAGTTAAAAACACAACGATGTGATTCTTTAATGTTTGCTTTGATTAAGCTTTATGAAATTTCTTGATTGAAATGAAAATAAAATAGACCTTAATCTGTTTATAACAGTTGTTATAAGATTTTTTATATG
The DNA here is from genome assembly GCA_964016985.1 of Anodontia alba. Taxonomy (NCBI): domain Eukaryota; kingdom Metazoa; phylum Mollusca; class Bivalvia; order Lucinida; family Lucinidae; genus Anodontia; species Anodontia alba. The sequence goes on from OZ024836.1 coordinate 50,581,296, forward strand.
GTAGACTATTCGATTAGCTCATTAAGGACTTTTCCCAGCTAGCATTCTACGTAAATCTATATCAGGCCGTCATCGGCCCGTCGGCTACCCTGACGGGCCGATGACGGCCCGATATAGATTTACGTAGAATGCTGACTGGGTTTATGTTTGCCGGGACCGGCAAATATAAAAAGGTCCGTAATGAGCTAATCGAATAGTCTACCATATGTAAAAATCCAACGCTATATTAAGAGACCGGCGCGGTCACTAAAATATACTGTCAAACAGAGAAATGTCCACATCCTCGGAGGGTTGAGGTTTAGAATTATTTATTGCTTTTAGTCGTCCGCAGTATTTATTTTGATTCTTATTCTTATTCTATCGTCTTTCTTTATCATTGTTCCATTCCTGATGTTCGTTTAGCTCTCCATGTATTTACACATGTATGTAAATGAATGATTGATGTACATGACTAATTGGTTGTCCTCTTTTTATTGGAAATACCTCTTTAATAGCAAAATATTGTAGCTGCCGCTTTCGTTTTTGTCTCTGAATGTAGTGTTCTTTTCGGTACCATCAGATATAGGACTTGATTTGTTTTTTTTTTATTTTTTTTTTCTATCTATTAAAAGGAAATCAATGAACAGACTTGGGCAAGTCTACAATTATCATTACGAAGACACGCCTATTCAAATATATTGAACATTTCACCACTAAAACTGAAAGGTTTCAGATAAAAATTCTGATATTTTTCATAATTCTGCTCAAAACATAGATTGTGGGTACTCGTTAGAACCGCCTCGCGGTTCTAATGAGTACCCACAATCAACGTTTTTGAGTAGAAATAAGAAAAATAATGCATACCCATGTAAACCCCAGTTTTACTGCATAAAAGTGGGATTTAAGGGGGTCAAATTATATAGGCATGTTTTCGTGATGAATATGAATCGTCTGGCACGCTTCACATGACAAGTCAATAAAAATCTAGAAGGTTGCTTATTTTCACTGAAAAAAAAAAAAAAAAAAAAAACAATTTTAGAATTGTAGTGCTTGAAGTGTTAACAAAACAACAGTAACATTATTTTGTTGGGGTCACTCATGGGCAATACATGCAAAGATTTTCAAAAGTCCAAAGTCTGTTTTTTGTCAAGAAGAGTTACTGGTTTTCTATATAGACATAATCGGAATAATTTCGCTCCATTGCGTCCAAGTCTCCTAAAGAAAGCGAATTATTGTTATTATTTTTACTATGGTTATTATTTCGTACAGAGTGGCCCGTCGACATTACGAAAACACGCCTATTCAAATATATAGAAAATGTCACCACCAGAGTGAAAGTTTTCAGACAAAAATTCTGCTACTGTCACATTTCTGCTCAAAACATAGATTGTGGGTACTCGTTAGAACCGCCTCGTCGAGGCGGTTCAAACGAATACCCACATTCTATGTTTTTGAGCAGAAATAAGAAAAATAATGTATACCCCTGTAAACCCCAGTTTTACTATATAAAAGTGGGGTTTAAGGGAGTCAAAGCAGAGACTGTGTGAAGTGCTCTGACAGCTGAAATTTATTTCAGCAAATCCGCCATTCAGTTAGATTCGAATTGTTTGGGCATAAAAGGGCACTTCTTCCAGTATGCGCTTACTTCGCAAAAGGTAGATATTATATCACTCTTCAGAGTGTTCAGGAAGTTCTCCAACACAGACTAGTTTATTTATCATAAAAGATATTTTTGGACACTTTAACCCTTGTCTTGCTGAACCCTGGTATATCCTGCCTTTGCAAACAGTGTAGCTCCAGATCAATTGGCTTCTTAGAAGCCGACTGATGTGAATCTACACTGTTTACATTCAGTATGTGAATTTATATCAACAATCTGGATCAAGTAATCTAATTGCGTCAAACTTTGAAAAGGGCGTGGCGTCTTAATTTATTCAGCAGGACAAGGGTTAAGTACTTATAATGATTGTCAGAAGTTTTGAACAAGTCCAGGTTAAATACATATAATGATTGTTAGAAGTTTTGAACAAGTACATCACGCTACCTGTTGATGTGTCAACAAACTGTTGGATGAGTTGCAAACATTGTAGATTCCGATCGGACGTCGTGTCAAGTGGTGTTTGGTCTGGTCTAACAAGTCATTCAATAAATATCATATTTACTCTAAGTGTTTGGACAGACAGGTCAATGTTTGCTCAGACCTCTCTGTCCGAATACTGAAGATAAATCCTGTACTTATTATGAGAGCCAGCGTACGACAAAACCTACAATAAGACTTGTGTGACCAGCAAAGACTCAGATCATCCTGTACATCCACCAAGTATGGCAAGTCTTCTTGTTTATCCCTCTTTGGATAATCCGGAGGCTCTAGAAGGCGCATGCGATTAGCTACGACTCTGATCAGACTGCGCGAATTCGCAGGCTGATCTGAGTCTTCGCTGGTCGCACAAGTCTTACTGTAGGTTTTGTCGTGCGCTGTTGATATGTTTTGTTTGCTTGCGATAGTAGCAATCGATGTATTAATCGCAATTGCACAAATAGTAATATCATATTAAGGCAATCTTCACGCCAAAAATATGAACTATCATATTTCCAGATAAGAATGGGTTGCTACCAAGTAAATATGTTTTTCTTATTTTTCTACAAAAACATATGTTGTGTGTACTCATTAGAAGCGCCTCTCCGAGGCGCTTCAAATGAGTATCAACAACGTATGGTAATACACAGAGACAAATTATGGATGATAATAACTGTGATATTGTACCTATTGGTACTGTAGACGTTAATCAAAAGGACGCTTATGATCCCTCCCTGAAGACAGTAAAATATATCTTTAGTTGCTTGTTCTTCTTTTGTTATTAAATCCTAGCAAAGCCCAACAGACCGTCGTGTGAAATCGGGGATGAATGTATGCGACAACAGATAATTGAGTTACGTTGTGTTAAAGCGTGCCTCAACCAACACGGTCTAGATGGTACAAGGGCCGGTTTCTTGCGCTGTGCAACGTGTGATAATTGATCCAGCTCAATTTGGTTTCGTTGCTGTCTGGTTTTGACAGTCTATCAGAACAGGACTGTATAAGAGTCCTAAATCCTTATCTTTAGAGGAAATAAATACTTTTTGGTCTTTAATGGAAACAGAAACTTTAACTCTGTCAACGCTTTTAAGGGGTTTAGACTAAAAGCTAATTCTTTACGTGTGTTCTTTGATCTTTGATTAGACCAGTCCTAACTCTGAACTGTCTGTTGCATATTGTGCAAGAAAGCTCTGACAAAGATTCGTCGAAGGGTGTTGGAGTGGCGCTGCATTTTCCGCTATTGGCGCTTTCTCTAGGACTTCGCAAATTCTGTTTGCTAATTTTTCATCAGCTCCTTTTTTCGTTGAGGCAGCGCCACTTTGTTCGGTCAAGTGACGTCTTTTCCCACTAGGACTCTAGGGCTACGTCGAATACATCAAGTGAGGTTTTAAGTAGTATCCTTGTCTGGCCATCCTGAAGTTCTTCACAGAAGATTTTCTTTGATAATAGTTCATCAGGCATTCTGATTACATGGCCAGCCCATCTTTCTTGTATCCGCTTTAGAAGTGTATTTTGCTATGCATCTCGACCCTCTGAAAGACTACTCTGTCAAGGATTCTGTCTTACCATCTGATCTTTAGGATTTTTCTCAGACAGCTCGAATGGAAGGGGTTCAGGCTTTTAGTATGACGCTCGTAACCTGTCCAGGTCTCGCATGCAAACAAGAGTGTAGTAAAGACTCAACTTTGTATGCAGCCTGATTCCACTTCAGTCCCAAACATTTCCTCGCAGCCTGTCATATACTGCATTGACTTTAGCACTGGCTTTAGCAATTCTATTGCTCACTTCGTCACCAATGTGTACAACCTTTGATAGAGTGCTTACTAAATATGTGACTTTTTCAACAATTTGCCTATTTTATCCTTTCACTGTGATATACGGCTTTCCAGGTGCAAGTTGATGCACAACCTCAGTCTTCTTAGCGTTGATTGTGAGATCGTAGTTGTCACAAGCTTGTGAAGCTCGATTCATACCTTTGTGATTTTTTTCTCTCTGTTGAGGCATTTTACCATGTCATCTGCACAAAGCTCATTTAACATTTCTCGCTGTCCCTTGGTTTTCTTGCATTGAATAGCTTGCCATCAAAGTAGTTTGTGATTGTAATTCCATCAACACGATACTGAGAAGCATCTGTAAGCATTGCTGAACAGGGTTGTAGCCACCACACAGCATTGTTTTACTCCATTCATCACAGGAGCCGGTCTAGAAAACTTTCCATCATTTTTTACCCTTGCAAGCATGTCATCACAGATTGCACGTACCATTGCTATGATCTCCTGCAGACAGCCAAACTTTGCCATGATTTTCCGCAATTTTCCACGACTGACTGGGTCGAAAGCTTTGGTGAACTCGACAAAGGTCATATGGAGGTCCACATTTTGTTCTTCGCATTTCTCTTAAAATTGTCTAGCTGTAAAGAGCATCTTTCTTGTTCCTCTACCCTAACTGAATCCACATTGACTTTCTGGAAAAAAGTCCATTCTGGTCAAGATTACATTCCGCCGATTCACCAGGGGTTTTTGCAAGTATATTTCCAACAACTGACAACAAAGAGATGCCCCTATGTTTATTAGATACTCAAAGGTTTCCGTTCTGTTTGTAAAGTTGGGTTATGCCTGCCTCCTTTTAATCCTTTTGAAAGGGTGTATTTACCTTCAATAAAAGACATAACAAATGCTTCCGTCGAGCAGAGACTGTGTGGGGTCTCAGAAGACGGGACATTTATTTGAACAAATGCGTCGTTCAGTTAGTTTCTAAATATTTGACTAGTAAATGGCATTGCCTTTAACAAATTGGACAGATTCTAACTTCTTCAAATCTATCATCTTTCAAGATGTCAGAAAAGTTCTGCAGCAAAACGTAACGTGTATTCCGTAAGTCTTGGGGTAACTTACTACGTACCATGCTTGTCCTATATTTCGAGCAAAAGTCCATTTTACTGCCGGTTGATGCGTCAACAAACTACTAGATGAGTTGCGAACTATTGTGGATAGTCTAGAAGATGTCCAGGGATAGCCACAATCACATATTATAGCCTGCCAATGACACCTTGAGGAAAAACAAACAAAGCAAGCCAGACAGTACACATGTCACAGACAAGAACAGTAAAGCAATCAGTCTCCTCTTCCACAACAAAGTAATCGCAGTGCTAGACATACCGTATTCGACCTAATTACCGCACATACTCCTATTAGCTCACAGTCAGGCAATTTCCTAGTCTTCAGATTACAGACAGTGTAGTTTTTGTCTATTTCTTTATAAAGGCATATCTTGTGGGTACTCATTTGAATTGTCGATGCAATTCGATGCAATTCAAATGAGTACCCACAACATATGCCTTTATGAAGAAAACCAGGAAAGAAAATCGCATAATCATCATCAAATAAGTCCTTTTCTGATCTTTTTTATTATGTGCCCTAAGAAGGTTGATACCTATTTTAACAAAACTAAGCGTTCCAAGTAATTTTGAAAAAAAAAAAAAACCTAAGCGCACAGTGCGTTAATTAGGTCGAATACGGTAATCCACTAAGAACAACAATCAGACAACGTAAGGACAAAACATGAAAAACGCACCGCAGCGAGCAGCCACAAGGGCACACAATGAAGAAATTACACCAGACCAGGCCCCGTTTCCTGGTATCTGATCTGTATCTTGTTTTTTGCTCTAAGCCTGTCTCTCCGAATACTTGGGATAAATACGGTATTATATTGTACGAGTTATTTGCTGGCTTCGGTCATAATCGATGCCTTATCTCAGTGACCGAAATAGCAATATCATAATTACAATCTTGACGCCAGATAAATGAATACACACAGAAACAAATATGGATGACAATAGCTGTAATAATGTGACTGTTCGTACAACTGACGTTAATTAACCTTTAACACACCAGTCACAACTGCAGCAGACGCCATTTTGATTTGATTTTTTTGTAATTTTCAGAGAAAATAAGTCTCGACGTTCCATGTAAATCATCTGCATGGCAGACTTTTACACGAAATGCCAAGACTTATTAGCTCACCTGAGCACGAAGTGCTCAAGGTGAACTATTGTAATCAAGTCAATGTCCGTTGTCCGTCGTGCGTCGTGCAGCGTCAACAATTGCTTCAAAAGCCTACTCCTCCTTCATTCCTGGGCCAATTAACTCAAAACTTAGTAGGAAGCATCGGGGTGACTTGTAGATTAAAAAGAGCTGAAATAGTTTTGATCGGAAATCCAAGATGGGCGTCACGGCCGCCATATTGAAAATCTATTTTCGCTTCTTCTCCTGAACCGAAAGGTCAATTGTCTTGAAACATGGTAGGAAGCATCTGTGTGACGTAGGTCAAAGATAGCTAAAATCGTTCCGATCGGAAATCCAAGATGGCCGCCATCTTGAAAATCAATTTTTCGCTTCTTCTCCGAAATCAAAATGCCAATTGGCTTGAAACTTGGTAGGAAACATCTGTGTGACTTGTAGATCAAAAATAGCTAAAATTGTTCTGAACGGAATCCAAGAAGATGGCCGCCTGCCATCTTGAAAATCTATTTTTCGCTTCTTCTCCTGAATCAAAAGGCTAGTTGACTTGAAACTTGGTAGGAAACATCGGGGAGACTTGTAGATCAAAAACTAGCTAAAATCATTCTGATCGGAAATCCAAGATGGTTGCCATGAGATATATCAATATATCTATACATGTAGCAAAGATCTTGTTTTGCTCTCTGATCTTGGTATTTCTTGTTTGCATATTCCTGAAAGGGATGGTATTTAAATGGCGCGAACAATGTGTCCTCAAATATAAATGCGTGTATTTTTTATTATTTATTTACAACTTACTTCATCATCTGTACTCGTTAAAGCATGTTCACATTCACACTAAGAACGACGCATATAATCCCTAAAGGTATTTTGTATACTGAGGGCAGTTCTGTACAAAAATAAAATAAAATAAATAAACAGTATGTTTAAAGGGCAAATATAAAGAAATTTAAAATATTCCTGGTTTTCAGGGTGTTGATAGAATGCTTTAAGAGAATTATTTTGTTGAAAACCCCATCAAAAAATTCCAATCCAATCAAAAGTTATGGTGATTAATTTACGATACCTACCTTTTTTCCTGTTAGAGTAACCTCCCTTGGATTGTGTATTGATTAAGGCCCACAATGCAATATTTTGTGATGTCATAGTGGAACTTAAATTTTAAATTGAAATTTTAAACAGGAATATTCTGCATTTCCTTATATGCTACACAGTTTTTCTCCTTAACCATTATTGATATTGGTCTCTGTCCACAAATAAGCCCATGAATAGAGAATTTAACTCAAAATTTAATCTGTTATTTAAATTTAAAGCTAAATTTTAAAATGTTTAAAACTTGACTAAGTTTTTTTTAATAATAGTGAATTTTGGGTGTATATCATATAAATGAATACCAAAAAAGTCAATTTTGGCTAATTATTAAGCATTGTAACTGGATTTTAAATTATTTAAATGAAATTTTTAAATTTGAAATGTAACACTTTAAACGGAAAATAAGAGCTAAATTCCTATGTATATTAGTTTAAAGGAGCTGAATAAATTAAACAATATGAAAACTGAATTGATGCAGATTAAAGAGCAAAAAATATTGGCAATTTAAAAAAGTTTAAAATTTTACTGTTCCCTTATGATGTCATAAAAAGGCTCATGAATATTAATGAGGCAGCCTGAATTCAATCCTCTTAGATGTTAAATATCAAATTTCAAATCGCAATATTTCAGAAACCGTTTAAGATAATTTGATGCGGTTTTCGGCAGTCACCTCCTTACTGAAGTGCCCTTAAATATTTGGTAGAATTAAAACCTTTATATTTGCCCTTTAAAAGATCCGAACTCATTTTTATCGACGCTCAATACTACTTGACTGAACAGCAATGCTTTCCCTCCAATATTGAGGCGAAACCGGTAAAGGCGGGGCTTATGAAGATAGTCTTTTGCATCTAATCCAGAAAAATCGAAAATAATCATCTAATTGGAGGAAAACGTATAAATGGTAGGAAGCTGGAACCTTTTGAAGAATTTGCGCAGGCCCTCCTGGACAACTCTAGCTGAACATGTCTTTTCGAAAATAACAAATGAAAAGTTATCGCCGAAAATCATGCACAAAATGTATATATAAAAATAGAGTTTAGCATCCTGCAGACCATTATGTGAAATAGGGAATGAATGTACGCGACAACAGATAATTGAGTAGAGTCATGTAAAAGTGTGCCTCAACACAAGCGTTTTGTTTCTGTTGAAGTATTTTCCTCCACTTGAGAGTACCACTCGTCGAGCGTTGATAAGACTTTGGTAGATTAGTTTGTTTTACGCTATACGATTGCTATAACTTATATACAAATACAGTCGAACCTCAATAGCTCTAACACCGATGGCTCGTTTACCATGGCTAATTCGAACTCATTTTTTTTACAACCTGCGAAATTCTTCCGATAGCTCAAGAAAAAGAAAAATTATTAAGCAAATTTTCTTGTCTTGTCATGAAATTGTCTTCGTGGCGATTTTAATGAATACACTCAACATACTATTATTGTCTAGAAGATCGAAACAAAAATCCATCCCTGAATTATCATTATTTGCCTCCTGACCTAGAGTCATAAATAACCCTAAGTGGCTCGTACTACCCATATCTCAAACAAATTTCCATGATCCCAAAGAGGTTCGAGTTATTGAGGTTCGACTGTAGCCGGATGGTGTGGATAGCCATTATGTGTGCCTCAGCAAACAATGTCAAGAGTGAAGATCGGGATGATGCGAGGGCTGTTTTCTTGCGTTGAATTTGTTTTCTGATTTTCTTTCCTGTTTGGCTTTGACAGTCAATCACAGTACGGCTGTTTAAGAATCCTAAATGTTATCTTTAGAAGTTAAATAGAGTTAAATATATCTTGTGCCTTGAGGGAAACGGATGCACTTTCAGGGGAGGTCACTCTGTCCAGATTACTTTGCATCCCTTCCGAAAAAGAGTCTACATGAAAAGGAAAGACTTTGCTCCCCTTTGCTCCCCATGCATGGGCAGCAAATTCTTTTCTTTTAGAGTAGACCCTTTTTTAGAGGATGGTTGGGGGAGGGGTGTAGGGGGGTAGGGGTGGGTTTAGCAGGCAGGAAAGCAAACAGGTAACCAAAAAAGTCGTCTCCTTTGTAACAAATGGCGAAAACTCTACTAAGTGCACACATTTTGAAGTACAAACTTCAATGGCTCAAACATCTTTGGAACCATGGATTTTTTTTATTTTTATTTTTTTTTTTTGATTCTCGATCTATCGGACGAATTTTCCAGGGACTTAAAAACAAATTTGAATCAGCCACGTTAAACGAGTTATCGGTGTTCGAGTCACTGAAGTTTTACTATAATTATATAAGTATGTCATGATCTATGAATGGTATTAGGGCAGGGTGTGGATAAAGTTTTCAGCCTCTGTAGACGCCTTGCTACATCTTCGAATCCTGCTTCTGAGATCAGCGATGCCCGGAGACTGTGCGTGTCCAGTAGGTGTTTAAACTCATTGAATGATTTTATTTTTCCAGGCAGAAGGATTCGAGAGTACAGTAAATGTTAGTTGTCCGCAGCTGCTGCACATATTCTCCTTATCTTGCACCTAGCCACCTCGAAAACCTCATCACGAAAACATGCCTATATAACATTGACCCCCTTCAACCCCACTTTTATATAGTAGAACTGGGGTTTACAGGGGTATACATTATTTTTCTTAATTTTGCTCTAAACCATAGATTGTGGGTACTCGTTAGAACTGCCTCGCTGAGGCAGTTCTAACGAGTACCCACAATCTATGCTTTGAGCAGAAATATAAAAAAAATATCAGAGTTTTATATCTAAAAATTTTCAGTTTTTGGAGGTGAAATTTTCTATATATTTAAATAGGTGTGTTTTCGTAATCGAAAAGAATAAATATACTTGAGCTCCAACAGGAGAAAACGTACTTCCTGCATCAATTGCGCAGTCTGATCAGAGTCTTCGTCGTCCGCATGAAGAAACTTTGCTTCCATGGCTGTCCAGAACGCGCCCAGTAAAGATTCTGATCAAATTGCACGAAAGCGCAGGCTGATCTTAATCTTCGCTGGGCGCCAATGTCCGAAGGTACGCTTTCTAACTTTGCGGCTGACTTATTTTACAAAGTCTAACGTAACTGTCCGCAAAATATGGAATATATTGCACCCCATGGAAATAAGACGTACAACTGTAAATGAATTGTGACTTTTTGTATAAAAGCGTTTACAAATAATATGTTAACAATGCGTTTCCCAGCAATCAAGTATAAGTCTACCAGTGCAATGTCGTTTTCTTGATTAGTTTCAGTTATGCCAGGCACGCATTATGCAGCCTTTGGATTGACAGGTAATCCGTAAGACTTATAAGGGTTTAGCTTTTCAAGCGCTTAGCAAACTTGTAGCGACATTTCATTTTTTTTATTATTTACAATAAAAATCTAAAAGTTGCCTTTGGAAACAAAGTCTGGTTTTCCCTGAAAAATAAAAAAAGTATCGTCTGGTGTTGTTACTGCTTGAATGAATTATCTTATAGCTTTGTGCTCTCATTCTCAATAAAGCGATGTACGCTTGTTTTCAAAACAAAAATAAATAAATAAACAAATAAATAAATAACTTTTATTCCAAAGGTATATGTTTCAAAGCTATGTTTGAACATTGCAGAAATTACCGTAATAACCCTAAGTATTGGGACAGATAGGTCTTTGGAAACATTGAAGACCCAGATCAGACGACGCACAATGCGGCGTCTGATTAGGGTCTACACTGTTTGCCATACCTACAGCAATATTTTAGACCGATCAAGAGGCAGTGGAATGGACTATTTCAAATTTTAGGACAAGTATGGTAAGCAGATAGGGTATCCCAATACTTAGGGTTATTACGGCATATTTCAAATATTTCCAACATCAATAGTTTGATTTTTGTGCAGGGTTCCATAAACTTTATTTTACTCGGAAAGGCTTGTTACTTAGCAGCGTTTGGTTTGCTGCATATTAAGATCATTTATGGTCTTTTCAAAACAGCTGAGTTTAAGTAGGTAACTATGAACTGATACCTACAGCATGTTCGATCGGCTCCCTTCTCAGTCTGGTTTAGATGGTCAGCACCTGACCATCCATATCTGTGGTTGGGCTAACTGTGGTGCTGTTTGTAATTTTCTTGTGTTCTGCCTACAGATGAGGTGGAGGACTTCTATGCGGACCAAAGATATACATATATTTGTAATTTGGAGCTGCTGCAGAACTAAGGGTGAGGATTCGCGCGGTTAAAATTTGGTTAAGCCCCCAGGCCCTACTGACTGTTCCAAGGCGGTACCTCCGCTGAATTTAGTCTTTGGTTTCACATCACGAAAAAACGCCTTTATAATTTTCACTCCCTTAAACCCCACTTTTATATAGTAAAACTTTGGTTTACAGTGGTATACATTATTTTTCTTATTTTGCTAAGAGAATATAGATTGTGAGTACTCGTTAGAACCGCCTCGCCGAGGCGGTTCTAACGAGTACCCACAATCTATGTTTTGAGTAGGAATTTGAAAAATACCAGAATTTTTTCATCTGATTTTTTTTCTTTTTTTGGTTAATATATTTGAATAGGCGTGTTTTCGTAATGCTATGGGACGCTTGTTGTCCTTATCTGTTCCTTATTTCTCCTTCGTTTCGTGCGCGGGAAGGCTGTGCTGCGTGATTATGGCATTACCTGGGTATCTGCCCTTATAGTTTTGTACATGTTTTCTGTATCAGTAAAACATTTGTTTCATTTTATCAAATGCGTTTTGTACAGGTTCCTTGTGCTGTAGTTTACTCATAATTTGTAGTTTAATTAGAAACATGTATTCATTGTTCTCTCAGTAAACTGCACATTTAATTGATATGAGATATACATTTTTGGGGGTGAATAAAATGTAAAAGACCGTTCGGTAAAAATACCAGATATAGTAAACCAGAAGACCAATGGTCCTTAACCGCTCACCTGAGTGTTGAGTGTTTCTTGAAATGAATTTGAAGGTCATAATAGATGGACCGTTAATAAGCTTATTGGAAGCCAGGCTCATGTTATTCGCCCCCCCCCCCCACCACTTAGGATCATGAACCCAGGGGTACCATGAGTATTTGCTGATTCTGTGCTAAGGTCGAAGGTCAAGGAGTGACCTTGACCTCTGATACTCATGTAGCTTCATTTATTCATTTAGTTGATTGCAAATACAAAATAAAGCAAGAATAGATTCAAAAAAAAAAAAAAAAAAAAAAAAAAAAAAAAATCCACTTTTTTCCCATACAAAAGCAAATGCGACCAAATTGATGTAAACTGGGTCAAGGTAAAGCCAGGCATCATTTGAATAAACTCCAATGGGCCCTGAGACCCCAATACTATATACCAAGTTTCATGGCAATCAGTCCATTGGTTCCGGAGAAGAAGGTTCGGGCCTCAGACTCAATGACGGCCTCTTCGTAAAACTTAAACCAATGGGTTGGGGCTTGACGATATGTCTTTGGCTTGGCCGGCCGTGGTTCAACTATGGGTTTTCATTTACTCTGGCATACAGTAGAATTAGCCATGAGTACTCGTCTTTATTTATTATAGTGATTAATTTGATTTCTGTGTTTTCGCTTTGATGCATTGACTGAGTTGGGGGCCTTTATTCGAACCCAACTTTTATGTGTTTCTGTATTAAGAGTAGCCAGGTTGAAGTTGGCTAGCTGTAAAAGTGCTTTAACCCCCGCACACCCCCCCCCCCCCCCCCGGTAGTTTACTCTACTGATCGTTCCAAGGCGGTGGTAATGGTGTTGTTCTTACTCTTTGTAGCTGTTTGTAGCTTTGTGGTTCCCACATTGCTGTCTGTTTTTCTAGATGTGTTGTGATGCTAGCATTGTGATCACCGTCTTCAATAGCTGCTCACTTTGCTTTCTGTTTTACTAGTTGTGTTGTAATGCTAGCATTTTGCTAGCATTTTGGTCACTTTCAACAGCTGCCCATTTGCTTTCTGTTTTTCTGTTGTATTAGGAGTGGCATCAGGATCCAGGATAAAGTTGGCTGGCCGTAAAAGTGCTTTAACCCCCCACCGCCCCGGTGGTTTACACTGCTGACCGTTCTAAGGCGGTGGTCCCGGTGTTAGTCTTACTCTTTGTTGCTTTGTGGTGTAGTCTACGAGGCGATTTGTTTTATGTCTTAACCTTGTGTTATTTTGTTCTTGTGTTTTTCACTCCTTTTAGCATTGCAATTACCTCTCTTGGGGAAAAGAGAGCTAATCTTACTGCTTTTCGTACGTTTTTCGATTTGTGCTTGTTTGGTTTTATCGGCTTCCTCTTTCGGTGTCTGGAAAAGGCTGCGGTTTGTGATTGTGGCACTCACTGGACTTTTCTCTTACCTTTTTTTTTGTAAATGATTTTACCATATACTAGCATGGCAGCCATATTTGTCATGTGACCAAACTCATATTTATTGATTTTCATTTCCTTATTCCTAAACGCTTTCTTATGAAATTTGGTTACAAATGGCACAGTGGCATATCTAAATGACTTTGGGCCAAGGTCAAGGAATGACTTTGACCTTGAATACTCATGCAGTTTCATTTACTTATTTAGCTACCTGCATCTACAAACAGGCTGCAAAAATTTCTGAAAAATACAGTTTTGACTTTTTCCCATACAAAGCCTATGGGGCCAAAGTTGACCTTGGCCTAAAATAGGTCAAGGCCATCCAGGGGTCATTATTTGAATAAACTATAATTGGCTTGAGTCTTCAATGCTACATACCAAGTTTCATGATAATCAACACACTGGTTCCCGAGAAGAAGATTTTTAAAGGGTTTTGACTTTACATGAGTATGGCGGCCATATTGGTCACGTGATCAAAATTTTGTTAAATATGTTTTTTTTGTTCCTGAAAAGAAAATCATATAAAATTTGATTACAAATGGCCCAGTAATTCCTGAGAAAGTCGTTTTAATTTTCATGTCTGAATGTCCTCGGGCCAAGGTCAAGGAATGACCTTGACTTTGAATACGCATGTAGTTTCATTTACTCATTTAGCTCACTGCATCTACCAATTTTCAGACCACAGGTTGCAATAGTTTCTGAAAAATACAAGGTTTTGACTTTTTCCAATACAAAAGTCTATGCGAACACATTTGACCTTGGCCTAAAATAGGTCGAGGTAAACCAAGTGTCATCATTTGAACAAACTGTCATTGGCTTGAGTCCCCAATGCTGCATACCAAGTTTCATGATAATTAGCCTACTGGTTCAGGAGGAGAAGATTTTAAAAGGGTTTTTGCCTTATATGGCACGGCGGCCATATTGGTCCTATGACCAAACTTACATTAATTAATTTTCATTTTATTGTTGTTTAAACGTTTTTATATGAAATTTGGTTACAAATAGCCCAGTAGCTTTTGAGCAAAACAAGTTTTAATTTTCATAACGAATGACTTTGGGCCACGGTCAAGGAATAACCTTGACATTGAATACTCATATAGTTTTATTTACTCATTTAGCTCACTGCATCTACCAATTTTCAGACCACTGGCTGCAATAGTTTCTGAAAAAAATATAAGGTTTTGACTTTTTCCCATACAAAAGTCTATGCGAACAAATTTGATCTTGGCCTAAAATAGGTCAAGATCATCCAAATGTCATCATTTGAACAAACTATGATTGACTCGAGTCCCCAATGCTATATACCAGTCTCATGACAATCAGCCAACTGGTTCTGGAGAAGAAGATTTTTCAAGTGTTTTTATATTTTATGGGCATGGCGGCCTTCTTGGTCATGTGATCTGGAACCCGCGAACAAACGTTCGTTCCCATATCTCAAGAATGCTCCACATGAAATTTGACTTCAATCGGCCGAGTGGTTTCAGAGGAGAAGATGTTTAAAAATGTTGACAGACTACAGACGACAGACAACGACAACAGAAGCTAGTCCTACTATGAGCTCACCAGTAAGCCTTCGGCTCAGGTGAGCTAAAAACTAGAACAGTGTTTTCAGAGGAAAACGTATCCCCCGCCAGTTTGAACAGACACATTATTGAAATAGGTTGTATCTATAATTTCTCGCCCGCGCGCGCGCGCGCGTGCGTGTGTGTGTGTACACCCCGCTTCAGTTTTCTTGTCATATATGAATATTTTCTATCTGAAAAGAAATATTCTCCTCATAAAAATATGAATTTATCTCTGAAAGTAAATTAACTGGAGAGGAAAGAGACACCCCCACTTCAGTTTTCTTCTCATATAAAACTATATCTGAAAAGAAATTTCTCACAGAAATGAATTGCTCTCTGAAAATGAATAAGCTGGAGTGGCAAGAGACACCACACTCTTCAGTTGTCTGCTCATATACACCCTAACTTCTACCTGAAAAGAAATTAGCTGGAGAGGCAAGGGACGCTACACCCTTCAGTTTCCTTCTCAAAGAAAAAAATAATTTTTAGACATAACCACAGGTGGTAGTTCCAAAAAACATAATTCTTAATATTCACATTTCCAGTACATAAAAGTATGATTTTCTTTTATTTATATAGGAAGAAGTCTCTCTAATAAGGAATTCAGTATTAATATTGAAAACTTTCACCCAAGCATAACATAATAAATACAGCCAAATATGAAGAAAACTGCTTTAGCCTTTCGTTAAATGCTTCTTTTTAGAGGAAATAAAAATATCTGTGACAGACCCTAAACACACATGGCAATATGGTGCAGACAAGCCATTTATCAACATTCTAAGATCTTGTATGACCTTGAAAAGGGGGTCATGGTCACCCAAATCAAATCAGTTCATGTCCTGAGAATACATCTGTGCTTAGACATTGTATCACCTTGTGTGACCTTGAAAATAAGGTCAAGATCACAACAATATAGCTGTGTAAGTTCGATCAAAATTTATCCTTTCCTTCATGAGACAGGGTGCAGACAAGCCATTTTCCAAAATCTAAGCACTCGTGTAACCATGAACATGGGGTCGTCACCCAAATTTAATCAGTTCTTGTCCCTGTCTCAACAATATAGCTGTGGAAGTTTGGTCAAAATCCATCCATTTATTTAGGAGATAGGGTGCAGACAAGCCATTTTCTAACAATCTGAGCCCTCCTGTGAGGGGTCAAGGTCACCAAAATCTATTCAGTTCTTTTGCATGTCCCACAATAAAGCTGTGCAAATTAAATCAAAATTCTCCCAATCTTTCAGGAGACAGGCTGCAGACAAGCCATTGTCGAACAATCTAAGCCTTAGTGTGGCCTTGTAAAATGGAGTCAAGGTCACCAAAATCTATTCAGTTCTTTTCCATGTCTCAACAATATAGATGTACAAGTTTGGTCAAAATCAATCGATTCCTTCAGAAGATAGGGTGCAGACAAGCCTTTTTCCAACAATCTAAGCCTTCATGTGACCTTGAAAATGTAGTCAAGGTCACCAAAATCTAATCAGGTCTTTTACATGTCAGAGCAATATAGATGTGCAAGTTGGGTTAAAATCCATTTATTCCTTTAGGAGATAGGGTGCAGACAAGCCATTTTGATGCCATTTTCCAACTATCTAAGCTCTCGTGTGATATTGAAAATGGGGCCACCAAGGTCACCAACATCTAATTAGCATTTTCCCACACCCAATAATTAATTTATGTAAATTCGGCCTAAATCCATCCATTCATTAAGGAGATAGAGTGCAGGCAAGAGGCTACGCCAACGCCAACAAGGACGCCGACGCTGACAGGATCCGCACTAAACAATATGTCCCCGCTATGGTGAGGGACATAACTAAATAAAGGATTATTCTTATATTTTACCTCACTGCAGCTGGTGTCAGTGCTGTGTGGGGGCCTTAGAACGTCTCCCCGTACTTCATCATAGTGCAGATTATATTTTCATTTCCTTTCGGATCATTGGGCCCATTGTGATATCTTTGAAAATGGAGTTCTGCTCATGTATACGCGTAAATAGTACTGCAAACTTCATAACTGCTTATGAAGAGTCTCATTAAAACCGAGACTCCCATTTTTATCTGTAATGTGTTCTTTGTTTCCAAAGGCAATCTTTTAGACTTATACTAGACACACCAAATATATACAAACACAAGTATTTGAAACAATAAAACATTACTAACCTAAAACAAAACACATGTAATAAAGATATGACAAGGAAAGGTTCTTAACACCACATTTGCTGCCTGTCAACACTATAATAGATTTAGCATCAGATAATATATGCTGATTGCGTTTTGTAGTTTAAAACATCAGGAAAACATACCTATATATTGTTGACCCCCGTAAACCCCACTTTTATATAGTAAAACTGGGGTTTACAGGGGTATACATTATTTTTCTTATTTCTGCTCAAAAATATAGATTGTGGGTACTCGTTAGAACCGCCTCGCCGAGGGTTTACAGCGGTATACATTATTTTTCTTATTTCTGCTCAAAAATATAGATTGTGGGTAGTCGTTAGAACTGCGGTTCTAACGAGTACCCACAATCTATGTTTTGAGCAGAAATATAAAAATTATCAGTTTTTTATCTAAAAAAAATCAGTTTTTGGAGGTGAAAATTTCTATATATTTGAATAGGCATGTTTTAGTAATGGCAATGGTGCTTTTTACCAGGTTGTCGTTATTATTTTTAACTGATATAAGGTAAGTTTATCTTTAACTACTGTAATAACACAGAGTTCAAAAAAGTTCGAAACCAAACTTACTAAACACATTTTGCCTGTACCCATAACGTAAACTAGCTTGTTTCATTTTGTTTTTCATTTCATAGATTATCTTGATCAGTTTAGGTCTTTTTCATTGATTTTGGCTCTTCTTATTACTTACCGGTAGGTAAATGTTAAAATTATTTTTGTCAGAGTAACTTTAGATTATTATCATTAATCTTTTAATTTATCATTTTGTATAAGATCAATTAGATTATCATTTTGTATAAGATAGATCAGAAGTCGAAATACAGCTCATGTTTCAATGGCGTGTTCCATGGCGACCACTTTCCAAATGAAAAGGCAGCCGGCAGGATTGATATTTCTATCCTGAGCAGTACTGGTATAAATACAAAGTACAACAATTGCTAATAAAATATAAATCGATTATCACTAAAGTTTGACACTATCTTCCTATCTTTGTATTTTGATTTCTATGCGTTATTTGTGGAGTTGATTTGTAATTTAGTGTTCAGTATTTCAGCTTCTTTCAGTCACGCAACTGAGACGTTCTGCCAGTAGACCGTCTTTTTCGGAAGGGTATAAATCGCACTGACCAAGTGTAAAGCAATTACCAGATTTAACATACCACATTTTTACAATCCGTTTCCTATCACTACCAACCTAATAAATACCTATCTGATAGTTCCTGTTAGCGCTGATAACGCTTAATTCTGCATCATATTGGGAGGGGGGTGGGGGGTGGAGGGGGAGGAATGTGTAACCCGAGCGCGGAGCTATCAAACTCCGAAAAGGAGCTTTTCCACCGAAAATGACCGAAAAAGGCTATTGGGTATCGAAAAATACTTTATAAATATGATATTACAATTTACATATGGCTTTACACTGAAAAGAGTATTTTAACACCGAAAAGGGACTATTCAGTACCGAAAACGGTTGCATCAATATGAATTGATAAGAAGTATTAAACAAATGCGAGGGCTATAGAATTTCAGGCAACCGCATCGTCATCGTTCTCGGTGCTGTATTTTTTAATTAAAGCTAAAGCAATGTGAATATTCTTTGAGCAGAAGTCAAGATCTGGTCTGAGCATGCGCAATGAATAGAAGTCTAAGTGCCATTTTGTCATAGCACGCACAGCTTTTGTTTACTAACAACGGATTTACAGAGCCTGAATAATCACTATTGACAAATTAAGAGACAAACAACTGTATTAATCAATATTGTGAGATACTAGAAAAAGATACATTTTAACTCTTAAAGCGCTAATCACAATTGCAGCAGACGACACTTTAATTTCTTTTATTCTTCCGAGAAAGTAAGGCTTACATTTCATGTGAATTGTCTAGCAGACGATTCACATGAAATGCCAAGTATTTTTTTGTCTAAATTTTTGTCTGTTTCCTCTTCCTCTTGGTGTCTAGGAAGGGCTACGGCTTGTGATTGTGGCACTCCCTGGACTTTTCTCTTACATTTTTTTAATAAAAACAAATGCCGACTGCTACAAGATTGCTTAGCGCATTAAGAGTTAAAACACGATAGGAAACTCGCACGAGAAAATTACAAGATTTCATACGCGCAATACAAACCAGTATCTTTGGAATATTCAGCCATCGACGGCCAGATGAGGCTGCGGTTTCGCGCAATCGTACATGGACCGTCCCTGAATCAATGGAGGGCATTTTGCGCACGCACAAGATTATCGCAATCTGTGCATTTTGAGCTTGCTCGAAGATACTCTTTTTACTTGCACAGCCCATGAATATTCGAAATGCACACAAGATGCCTAAGATCCGCGAAGTATGTTGCTGAGTACCGTTATGACCCTGGGCACTGGGACAAGTTGACCCAAGCAAACAATGTAGACCTAGATCAGACGCCGCAGAGAGGACCACTCATCCAGAATCATTTAGATACATCGATCATCGGCTAGTTAAATGGTTAAGTATGGTAAGGATTTAAGATATCTCAATATGAGGTTAAATACAGTATTAGACACACCTTTAAACATAGTTGAAATGCGCAGCCTCTAAATGGATTGCACTGGTCCATTCTAGATATGATCTTGCTGCCTTATTATTTTCAATGCGATAAGGCGCGTCTTCCTCCTGAGAGCCATAAATATTAGATTTCATATTGACAGTCATCAAACTACGTGTACAGAACAGAATTTACGACATCGTGTTTCACTCATCTGTTCTGTACGGAAGCCTGGAAGGGGCATGTGCAACTTTTAATACACTATTATTATTATGTCTTAACACGCAAAAGTAAGATCTTGCAGCCCAGTATATTAATTTGAAAAATAAGACATTATCTTAATATCTTGAGATAACAAGTATATTTGTTTGAAAAAACACGATATTATCTTAACATCTTGAGACAACAAGCTATTATGAGGGAATTACAACAATAAGAAATGTCACCATGTCCACATTGGGGAAAACAGTGAAGCAAGTAATTGCGAAATGGGGTCAGGAGACAATAAAACCACAATTGAATGAAAGAGTCAAATCAGAAAAAGATCTGGGAGTTGTCATTGACGAGTACTAAATTTGCGTGAACATATAACAGAAAATAAATACAGCCAAAAAAAAAAATTAGGAATTATATTCAGGACATTCACATATATGGAGATAAGGAAATGTTTCTCAACCTTTATAAATCTATGGTACGTCCTTAAGTTGAATATGCAACTCAGATTTGGTCACCTAAGTACAAGAAAGACAAAATATTACTTGAGAACGTTCAACGCAGGGCAACACGTTTATTGAAATGTGTTCAACACTTGTCATGTTCAGAAAGATTGAATTTACTAGGGTTACCTACACTGGAATATCGCATGGAACGGGCCGATATGGTTCAAGTTTATAAAATTCTGCACAACATTAATAAAGCGTCTTAACGTGAGGAGTAACTACTTTTCACAACGCGTCATCGATTAGTGGAATACATTGTCAACAAATGTCGTCACAACACCCGCCCTAAACGCCTTCAAAAGCCGCCTCAACAAGTTCTGGAAAGATCATCCCTTCAAGTTCCAAACTGCATGCTACCTTGCTGGCGACCAAGCAAGATCGAAAAAAAATTAGAAAACATCTATAGACGCTATAACAGCCTAGATGATGTCAACGTCACGTAAGTTACTTAAGTCTTATCATAATATATTATCTGAAAGTTTCAGGATATGAGCTTCCTGTCACAATATATTATCTCCCGGGAACCAGGTGGTGTCTTAAAGGAATAAGATAATGCTTTGAGGCAAAAAGCTATTACAAAGGGAACAATGTATTATCTGGAGTCCTCAAGGTATTAACTATTAACGGGGCCCAAGATATTATCTTTAGGGAACTAGATGATACCTTACAGGTAGAACATAATGCTTCGAGGGAAATGCTATTACTTAAGATACCTACATTTTGTCTGGAGGCCTCAAGGTTTTGACTGGAGGTCCAAGCCTCGTGAAGCCAGACAGTGATCATCAGGACGGGTTTTTCTATCTATCCATCACACCAATGTTAGAACCTTACCTTATATTCCCCTTTTTATAGTAGACCCTTATTCAGAAGGGAGGCAAACAATTTGATAAGCTACCTCCTTAAGACACTTGTTCAATTCTCTTAAGGTAACATCTTGAATAGAAAGGAAGGCAATCATCAGGAATCAATACCATTAACTAACACCTTCCGTCCAAGACACCAAAGGGAAAGAAGGATGCACTTGAAGGAACGGCACCACAATCAAAACACTACAAGCAGAAAGCCGAAAGGATAGTTTTTCCGAAATAATTATACATGCAAAGACATACAATGACAGAAATAGTAAATCATAGCAGAAGCACCGCCTTGGTACAGTCAGTAACAACCTATCGGGAGGGGGGTGGGGGGGGGGGCTTAAGTCAATTTTACGTGGTCACAATCCTCGCCCTTAGTTCTGCCATGGTATATACAAGACATTTGTTCAGCCCGCGTGAAGGGTTTCTAAATCATCAGTGCAACATCTCCGAGAACATAAAAAATCAAACGAATACAGAGATGAAACAACGATGAGAACAGCAAAAGAAAACCAACAGTTGGACTCCGGTGGGCCCGACCAGAGCCAGAGCATCAGTCAACAACCGACTTACTTAAACGTCTCTAGGCCGGAGCAGTCACAGTGTCTGAGGGCCCGAACCGCCGGCGTGCAACCCAAAGAGGGAAGCAACGTTATCAACCGTGATTGGGTTAACTACTCGTACCATGTATGCTGTCTATCGTATTACAATTTTGTTGTACCCAATTTTTATATATCGAAGAATGATTTTACTTTTTTTTTTTCTTTTTTTTTTTTTTTTTTTTTTTTTAATTCATATACTAAGTCACCATAAAATTCAGGTTCCGATAGGCCTTGTTGCAGAAGAGATTTAAGTCCAGCATTGAATTTTGAAACTAAATCGAGATGACGTCTATAAAATTTAGAGAAAATGCTTTGCCTAGTTTATGGTACCGATAACCCTGATTTAGAAGTTAAACAGTCAATAATTTATTTCGAGTGTTGAAGTCAGTAACATGACTAGACACTCTGGCCAACCAAATTTGTTGCGATATATAAACACCGTAGTATGCTCGACGAGGAACATCCCCATCCCAAAAAGGAAAGTTAACAATATCAAAATCAAAACCATCGCGTTTATCATAAATTTTGCATGAAATAAAGTAGTTCCGGTCATGGTATCAAAGCCGTAATCCAAACTCATAAATCCATAAACGAATGACGAATCAGAATGTTCAGACCAACAGACATGGACCCCAGAACAAAGGGTGTAATCAGGCGTCCGCGGATAGTAAGCATTACTTGGTAAGCAAGCTTCGCCCACCATGCCCATAGGCCTGAACGAAGGAAATATCAGTAGAAGCGTATGTCCGGAATTTGGGAAGTCTACTTATGGCGCGTCACTGGCAAAAACATCAGAAACAATTCTGGAAACTGCCACATTGTAGAGATTGACTAGATCATGATGTCTCCCATAGAACATCTTAAGTGTTGCTACCAGTTTTTTTTTTTTTTTTTTTTTTTTTTTTTTGATACCCCTGGCTCAACAACTTTGTAGTGATAAACCCATCTAATATAAACAAATGCAAATCCAAAAACGGGGTTTGAGTTTTAGAAGAATTTGCTTTATTTAATTGAAGCTCTGAAGGATAAATTTTGATTGATCAAACCATCGAAGTAGTCATTGTCAATATTAAATAAATCGTCCAAATATCTAGACGCCGAGCTGAAAGTTTCAATAACTTCAGATTACTTTTCTTCAGAAAGAAACATCATGAAGTTTCTTTCATAACAGAACAAGAACAAATCAGCCACGAGCGGGGCGCAAATCGTACCCATCCAAATACCCAAAATTCGTCTGATTAGCTTAGTCCCAAATCTTATATAAAAATTGTCAAGTAGAAAGGTAAGAGCTTCACACACTTTCTGACATGATAATAAAGTATAACTTCTGTGCTTTTCGGAAGTGTAAAAGATTACTTCCATTACATGCAAGATAGAGGGAACCTTCCTGAGGATAACAGCTCCCGGCCATACGATAAATCTTTAAATCCTGTTCCCGCAAGTTAACGTTTGCCTGAACATCTTATCTGGACTTGACAGACACGATAGCCCATTCGAAACTCCGTAAGCTCTGATGCTGTTGTGCGTATCTATAAACGTAAACTGAGTCTCCGCGCTCATGTTTTACAGTATGCCAGCACTTTACACTCTAAAGCATTCACATTGGATCTGCGAAGCCCATTAAATTTATTCGCTCACTGAGAAATCAATTCGGTTTGGAACTGAAATGATAGCTTCACAGTGCGAATAATCAGGAAGAACGCTAAACTGTTTACAAGGATAAAAGCTATGGAATTATCGACATTTATGACTAGGTATTTCTTCTCTTTTTTATTTTCTATTTCCGGATTGATTGATGTAGTTAGCTGCATTCTGCAGACAGTGCGTCTCGGCAAAAATGATCCTTGGATATATGTGAACTACGGTATGCTTATACCAGGCTGTGCACATGCGCAGTCTGGTCTGAACATAGTCAGTTTCCTTTGACAATCTTTACAAGTTGCAGGTTGAAAAAGCGAATTGTTATTACCTTGACACACTTTTGTAACACTTCTTACTCTGATGTTCTAGATAAGACATATTCACCAGCATAAAGACAGTTTACTGCTTTCTGAACGAACACATATGTTGTGGGGACTGATAGGAAGCTCCTTGATTTCTGCACGAAAACATATGTTGTGGGGACTCAAAAGACTCAAAAGAAGCGCCTTGATTTCTGCTCCAAAATATATGCTGCAGGTACTCATGAAAAGGACCTCTGCAAGGTGCTTACCCAGTAAGCATTTTTTATAAATTTATAGTGGGCCGCTATCGGCCCGTCAGGGTAGCTGACGGTCCGTTAATTACCCACTATAGATTTGTAAATAATGCTAACTGGTTATATTATGCGTACCCACAAGATATGCTTTTATACAGGAGTCATAAAGAGTCATAAAGGATTTATCTTGATACCCCTCGTATCTAGACATATATAGGCCAAGACATTTTCACTATATAATACAGGAAATGAGATGTTCATGTTTTTGTTTATTTAAGAAGCAAATTAAAACAGATATATATATAGTAAAATGATTGTCCAAAGTAAAAAAAAAGTACCAAAAAAAAAAAAAAAAAAAAAAAAGTCTACGAAGGGTCACAATCACAGGGCATAGCCTACCAATGACACCAAGCCTAAAAGAGCAAAGAAACCAAAACAGACAGGACACAAGCCACAGTCCAAAGAAAAGCAAAGCAACTAGCTTCCTCTTCCCCAACAAGATGATCACAATGCTAGACAGGATCAACTTAACACAACAATAAGATAACGTATAGGACTAAACACGACACAAACCCCTAAGCGAGTAGCAAGAAGGTCACACAAAGAACGAAAAACACCACAATCGCCGCCTTAGAATGGTCAATAGTAGTAGTAAAAGTTACCGATTAAATCAATTTTACAACTCTAGGCTCAAATGTCGTATGAATAACAATAATTATAATAATAATAAAATACAATTAACCCTCGTTACAATGACAGCATTTGTTCCCAAAGACGTTGCCATTAAAATGAATTTGCTGTTGTAAAGAATCCTTAATGAGCGGATTGATATGTAAGACAGGTCTTGTTTAGTTCTGATTTCCTCATAGAACATATGTTTTGGATATTTGTTAGAATTGCCTCACTGAGGCAATTCTAACAAATAGCCAAATCATATGTTTCTTTAAAGTATTAAATACAAATTTTACATATTTTTTGACTAATTGTTACCTCTTAAGCGAAGGTTTCGTTAAAGTCTGATTGTGATTACAACGAATTTGTCGTTGTATTGAGTGTCGGTATAAAGAGGGTTGTCTATACTCCGCTCACACACAGGCAAACAAAGCACAAAGAAAGCACACACAGAGACAAACAGAAAGCAATGTTGGCAGCTTGTGAAGTGAGTGACACTATTAGCATCCGGACAAGAAAATATGTCGCATGAAAATCAAATTCTGTTTTCTGGGGAAAAAGTAAGAATATGATCTGCTTAACATTTTACAGCACGTTAAGCGTTAAGAGCCATATGCACACACTGAGATCCGCACGAGATTCGTAATTTACAGGTATTTAGGATTGCAGAGACAAACCACTCGTAGCCCAGTAAGCATTCTTTATAAATCAATAGCGGGCCGATATCGGCCCGTCAGCTACCCTGACGGGCCGATAACGGCCCGCTATTGATTTATAAAGAATGCTAGCTGGGAGGTGCCGTGCAAACAATGTAACTTATCTACGCTGTTTATAACCTGTTAAAGGAGAACGCAGCCTTAAACCATATTGTACTGCAAAGTAAAAAAAAAAAGCTTCACAAACCATGAATTTCGATACAAAATCAAAATCGGTCAACAATTAAGGAAGCTATGGACAATTGCATATTTAACACTGGTGGTATGGGCGCCGTCATTTTGAATATTGAATGAGGTTTCACAAAAAGTTAAAAAAAAAAATAAATAAATGAAAGTTGTTCTTCATAGGTACATGAGTCTCTGCCTCCCAAAGTCTCTGCAAATTGTAAATACAATGTATGGTACACACGAAACAACATATGCGGATGACTTCATGTACCTATGGTGCTTACTTGTATTGTAAGACACCTTCCCTGCCACTTTATCTAAATTTGACCATCACAATTCATATTTCACTCGAATGGTTAATGGCACCATGTACAGCGCTTCACTGCTTGTAGTGTTAAATATAGCTTGTTTACATTGCTTTATCTCATGCGTTTAAAGAAGAACGTAACATAAGGGTTCCTTGGAGAAAAGTGCTAAGCAAATCATTTACTTTGATGCAAGTTTTATCAAAATCTGTGGAGAAATCAGGAAATTACAGTGGTTTGAATATATTCAAAGTGATTGGTACAGATGCCGCCATAGATTAAGCTTTATGACATCATACAGCCAAATGAAATATACTAAAACCTAATTATAAAGAGTCTTCAAGAATATTTTGCTACAGTGTTTAACATATGCTTAATTATAGTAGTAATATGCAATCATTTGCCCAAAAGTAATCCAAAGTTGTTGGAAGAACAACTTTTATTTATTTATTTTGCTTCCCTTCTGTAAAGCGGTCTACCCTAAAAGAAATTGTAGGCTAACTAAATCAGCTATTTCAACTGGCTCAATAGGTGGAGTAGCAAGCATTAAAACTCTGCTTTAAACTAATTAGTACAAAAAGGACATTACGAAACCATGCCTATATAATTTGACCCCCTTAAACCCCAGTTTTATATAGTAAAACTGGGGTTAATAGGGGTATACATTATTTTTATTATTTCTGCTCAAAACATAGATTGTGGTACTCGTTAGAACCGCCTCGCCGAGGCGGTTCTAACGAGTACCCACAATCTATGTTTTTGAGCAGAAATATGAAAAACATCAGAGTTCTTCATCTGAAAATCTATAGTTTTTGGATGTAAAATTTTCTATATATTTGAATAGGCGTGTTTTCGTAATGGAGGTGATACTTTTATAATAACATTGGTTAGAAAAAGCAAATTGTTAAAACATCTTCAAACCTAAAAGTTAATTGAAAATTAATAAGCTAGAAAACTGCTGGACTAGACAGACATGGGCATATTTTTTTATGAATTGACGGATTGTCCTCAAATGTTCCTCAGGTAATCTACAATTCAGGCTCAAACAGTACATGGACGAAAACGCCTTAGTGAAATACTTTTTTTCCGAAGTAGCAAAACAAAGGTGTCTGTATTTCTGTACTCAATAGTAAACCAGTAAATTAACACTTAATTTTTCAGAATTATATTACAAATGTATCTCAAAGAAGAAATACGTAAATTCGTACAAGAAAAACACAATGCCTGTATCTAAAATTCTCCGATGATGGGCAGGCTATTAACTGTTCATAACAAAGCCCTTGTGACCACTCAGTGGAAATTCTCTTGATAACTGATACGTAAAATTGTAAACCAGCAGAGAAAAAAAGATGCAAACCGTTCATAATACAGGGATATAAACAACTCAAGACGTCAGTTTCATTGAAATTATTCTCCGCGGCAATTGTATAAGAACTGGAGTGGCTTGAATAACAAGCGTATAATGGTTTGAATAATACGAGTTTAATGTTACATTATTTTGTCGCGTGAAAGCTCTGTTTGTATCAGTTTTTATTTCCTTTGTCGCGTGAAAGCTCTGTTTGTATCAGTTTTTATTTCCTTTGTGTTTGTAGAACCAATAATCTAAGAAAAACAAATACGATATTATAAACACTAGTTCAATCTGATAAAGACAGCTGAATATATGTATCTTAATGTCATCTATAACTATAAATTTCAATCAAAATGTTTCCAAGGAAACGACAGCAAGTTTAAAGACTTCTACACAAAAGATATCAGAATAAGAGTTGTACGCAAAAATAGTTGATAAATTTAGCAAAAGTGTTGGAAAGCCAAGAACCATTCATTCAAAACAATTAGTACCCGTTACAAAAGGATAAGATACTTCCATAGATTTTATGTAATGGAGTGAATGTTTTATTTTTAGTCCAGTTATAGTTGATAGCTATGTTTTCTTCTTTTATGCAAACATAGCGATTGAACATGGTTTTTCAATGCATTAACATTCGGCAGGTCCCTTGTTTCCCGCGGTTTTCAACACCTCCCTCGAAACCTGGTGAATGTTAATGCATGAAAAACCATGTTTGATCCCTATATTGAGATCACTTTCTTGGCGAAGATGGAAACGGTTGCTTTGCTTTTCTTGGTTGTAAGATAGTTGTGCTGCCCGCCGTGGTT
This sequence comes from Anodontia alba, assembly GCA_964016985.1. NCBI lineage: Eukaryota > Metazoa > Mollusca > Bivalvia > Lucinida > Lucinidae > Anodontia > Anodontia alba. Next base: position 50,609,394 of record OZ024836.1, read on the forward strand.
AGTTTACTTTTGCTCTTCGTGCCATTGATATGGCTATTTTCTGTGTCAGTGGCTCTTTCTGGACATCGTCTTTACTATTTTACACTGAGGTCTGAGGAACCAATGCCAACAGGAAACAGTAAACATACATCTAGTGCACAATAAAACTCGTGCAAGCTTGAGGCTAACTTACTCAATCAGTGAAATGACACAGAAAATATGTAAATCAAATTAACCTTTTTACTCGTGAGTTAATGAAATGGACTACCATCTCCGAATTCGGTCACATATATCGTTGCAAATTGGGGTTTTAGGCAAAAATCAATAACCGAAAAGTAAACAGGATAGCTCCAAATGAGACGTCTCGTTACTGTTTTCATTGGTATCTGTGTTATTCTGCAGAGCTGAAAGGGTTAAATCACTTTAATGAAATAAAGACGAGGAGCAAAACAAAGATATAACACTAGGCATCAGCCCTTGAATAAAAAGGTTTAGGTCATAAGGCACCGTCATAGAGGCTGAGACCCAATCCACGACCGTGAGCTTTCATAAACAATTTCATAGTAACCAATTGCATGTTTTAATTGAAGTAGTCAAGAAGTTATTTATAATTTAGAATAATTTAAATACTCTTTTCTGTGAAAATTAATAGATGAGATGATAGATGAGTGCTAGAATTTAAAATTGAACTTAATAAAAAGTATGAAAGTTGTCAACAAAATAGACACAGAGGAACAGAAAACAGAAAACGGTAGAACGGCCTTGGAATAGTGCATGCATTGTGCTCCAGTAAGAGTTGCCAACCCTTCAGGTTGTTTCGTGTAACTTTGGCTTCATATTCTCATTGGATCGTCAACGTTGTTTCATCCCATCGGGTTTCAGTAAAATTCACATGTTTTACTCTGCTGACTGATGTGTTAGTATGTCCCTACATGGATCCATGTTTCTAGAACACATTTAGCTTCGCTACAGCTGGTGCGGCTCACTATATGTAATCACGAACGAGTTTAATTCAACAGGTGGCAGGAGGTCGTGAGCAGTGTTGTATTTAACACTGTTATATATAAACAGACTCAGCAAAATTGATTACGTTCATGTTTTTCGTTCAGTTTTTTTTTTTTTTTTTTTTTTTTTTTTTTTTGCGCTTGCTTGTCACACATCCCTCACTTCTAATTTCTTTGCCTTGTGAAAGCTGTGCTTTGTGATTGTGGTATTTCCAAGGTAACTTCATTTGTATTTTGCTTAAAACAGAATTTTTCATCCTTCTGAAATTTTATCAGTGCATTTGTCTGTTACCTACAATTTCAGTGAACAAAACGTCTACAAAACATTCCCAGAGCTTTGTAAATAGATCAACGAGAAAATCTATTGCCGGCCAACCAAAGTATAAATATATGGAAATCAGGGCCCAGTTGTTCAAAACTAACGACATCGTTAGTTAACGATTCGTTAAAATTTACATCGAGTGATACGCAAATATGCTGAAATTTTTTGCTGAAAAAATGTGAGTAGCTTTTGCAGTGCAAAAGCTACTCACATTTTTTCAGCAAAAAATATCAGAATATTGTATATTGAATCCACTAAAACAGTTAACGAAATGACCCTTAACGAGCTCGTTAAGCTAACGACGCTTTGAACAACTGGGCCCGGGAATACAGCCTATTGTAAAAATAGATATTTTAGTGTCCCAGATAAGAAAAAAAAAAAAACGAGCTACGTGTGTACCTGCGTTGTTTGTGCCAGCACGCAAACATGCTTTTTGGAATTTCATTTATCTCCCTTCAGGCAAAGCAGTAAAAACATGTCTGCCTTCGCGCCAAAATAAGAACACACTTAGTATTTTCCCGAAAAACATTTGCTTGAAGCCCTGAATAGAGACGCAAGCGAAAATCAAAGGCACATTAGACAAAACAAATTATCAACGAAACAAATTCAGGCAATCAGGCAAATGGTATGAACAGAGCCAGCGGAAATAATGAATTTTCAGTTATTCACAGATTGTGTTTGTGGCAAATATTGGCGAATTCTCGTATTCAGTTATTTAAGAGAAGCTTTTAACAGTAAATAGCACCATTAGCTGATTTCGTGTTATTCAGAAAGTTAGCATTTAGTTTCACAGTACGAAGATGGGGAAAAACGGCACACAATATTCTAATTCGTTCCTATTCATACAACACTAATTGAAGCTTATTGTCCACTGAGTCGAATTATAAGAATTTGCTCTTCGGTAATTTGGCTAGATATATTTGTAACCGAACTACACAGATCGTCAATAGTTTAAGCACTATTGTCCTTCTAAATAACGTGTGTTTTAGAAAATTTACATCTACAGACATCTCATAATCAATAGAATTCACAATTGTTAATAACAGGTGTGAGATGCTGCCGAAATAGGCTTCTTAGACAGTGTTTCGCCATGGAGCCCTTTGCTTTGTTTTTGATTATATGTGTTTCATTGAGATGTTTCACAAATGAGATAGAGCCGCCCCCCCCCCCCCCACCCTCTATGCGGAAAAATTGTGAGAGGTGTGTGTATGTGTGTGTTGGAAATGGGGAGGGGTGGAGAGGAGGATGCATTTTTCTATGTTGAAAAATAGTGAATGGGTGAAGGAAAACTTGTTAAATTTTAAAAATTTGAACAAGTAAAATTTACTACCCAATGTTGTGTCTAAAAATAGCTGGATGGGTGGCAAACATCGTAGACCCTGATGAGACGCCGCATTTGTGTCGTCTCATCTAGGTCTACACTGTTTGCTCACGCAAAATGCATACAGTAAAGTATAACATACGGTAAGAGTCATGCTCATTCAGATAGATAAAATAATTACCAAAATTTTAGTGATTACTAATCGATTATTGGTCACAATGGCAGGACTGATAATCGATTATCTTTTCAGGTCCGATTGGCCAGCATTAGTTGTGGGTACTCATTACAAGCGATTCTGTCAGGCCCTTCTAAAAAGTACCCGCAACATATGTTTTGTTGAGAAAAAAGATAAAATATTTAAAAAAAATATTGTTTATCTAAATCTATGGCTAAGAAGTACAGACGTCACATAGGTGTGTTAACAAAAACAACACTTATTTGTCGTTTTGATCACTGGCCGATGTATGACTTTAATGTGAATGGATATCCCTGGAGATTTAGCTGTCATTTTTCACAAGGGAAAAAACTTTTGTGACTCCCGATTTGCTTAAACCAATCCCCTTCTGAAAAGGGGCTACTCTATAAGACAGAATTCTTTCCTTATAGACCCGTTTCTGAAAGGGGGAACAATCTAATTTGACAAAGGTAACTCCCCTCAAAGTGTATATAATTTCCTTAAATTCAAAATTAAGTTAGTTACATGTTATCACCTGCAAAATGGTGGCCGCGTTACTTAGATATTACTAAAACTTATCACTGTTCACTGTTCAGTGAGTGCTACATTGCTGCAGGTTTTGTAAATCATTTACACGAGATTTTTCCATCGATTCATGGAAATTAAGTTCATTCGATAAAAACATGGTTCCAAAGAGGTTTATAGCAAACGTGACTGTGATCGGTCCTGTGAGGATCATAAAGCGTTTCTGTACTTCTGTAGCCACTATTCGAAATGCGTAGGACACAGAAGCAATCTGTTAACGCCTTTCCTACGTGAAAGCGGCTTGTGTTGGGATGTAAATCAGTGTCATGTGAATTCATTACGAAAACATGCCTATTCAAACATACTGAAAATTTTATCACCAAAAAATGATTATTTTCAGATAAAAAATTCTGATATTTTTTTTCTTATTTCTGCTCAAAACATAGTTTGTGGGTACTCGTTAGAACCGCCTCGCAGAGGCGGTTCTAACGAGTACCCACAATCTATGTTTTGAGCAGAAATAAGAAAAATAATGTATACCCCTGTAAACCCCAGTTTTACTATATAAAAGTGGGGTTTAAGGGGGTCAAAATAATATAGGCATGTTTTCGTGATGTGAAACTAATACAGAGGATGTGCACGGCGAGCTACAATCACAAAACATTGTCACTGAATACTTATCATATGACGTCGCTATTATTCAGTGGATAACTTCATTTCATAAAATGATATGACCACACATTACATAACACTTGGTTACTGGTGCGTAACGTTATCGCGCCGTCCGTGACAACGTTATGTTATCTGTTGAAAAAAAAAAAAAAAAAAAAAAAAAAAAAAAAACAGTTCAACTTCTACGGCCAATAAGTCATTTCGAAAACATGCCTATTCAAATATATTGAAAAATTCACCACCAAAAATTGAAAGATTTCAGATAAAAATTCTGATATTTTTCATATTTCTGCTCAAAACATATATTGTGTGTACTCGTTAGAACCGCCTCCAATCTATGTTTGTAAGCAGAAATAAGAAAAAATAATGTGTACCCGTGTAAACCCAAGTTTTACTATATAAAAGTGGGAGTTAAGAGGGTCAAAATTATAGAGGTATGTTTTCGTGATGTACAGTTTAAAAGTCATATGATAAACAAAATCTTACATTCGTGGTCATTTCACGTGAAATTTATGTGACGAGCCAAATAAATTTCATATGAAATGACAACGAATGTAAGATCCTCTATATCTGTCATGGTTTATTTGCTCTTCCTCTTGATTTCATTTGTAGGCTATATTCTGTGACTGTAGCTCTTTCTGGCCATCTTCTATACAATGTTTCTATTACCAGTTTTGCTACTTACATTACGAAAACACGCCTATTCAAATATATTGAAAATTTCACCACACACCACCAAACACTGAAAGTTTTCAGATAAAAATTCTGATATTTTTCATATTGCTGCTCAAAACACAGATTGTGGGTACTCTTCAGAACAGTCTCGCCGAGGCGGTTCTGACGAGTACCCACAATCTATGTTTTTGAGCAGAAATAAGAAAAATAATGTATATTGCTGTAAACCCCAGTTTTACTATATAAAAGTGGGGTTTAAGGGGATCAAAATTATATAGGTATGTGCTGGTGATGAAATAATATTTGCTTATGCATGGCTCTCTGATTAATTAAATAGAGGATCTTACACTGGTCATTTCACATGAAGTGAGCCTTTTAGCGTGTTTCATAAATGTCATATGAAATGACCACGAGTGTAAGATTCTGTTTAATATTTAAAAATTTTAAAATGGATCTTATCGCCTTTAAAGTTGACAATTGTTCAACAGAAAAATGCATGGTTGCCAGGGACGTCGTCATGACGTAGCTTGTTCCCACCAAAGTGTTATGCAACGTGTGATCATATTATTTTTTATGACATGACATTACGCAACTGAATAACAGTATCGTCATATGATAAAATAATTTGAATGCTTCATGCAACAGCGCCTGTAGTGTGTCTCTGGATAACTTCGGCGCCGCTTTGTCATTACGACACTTTTGTTTATCATTTATTTATTTGATAATTTATATGGTCTGTACTTATTACACTCACCGTCTATACATTCATTGCTACAGAATTTGCAACGTAAGTGTGTCCTGACTAATGATTTGAAATTTGTAATTGCCAACTCTTTCACTTCGTCGTCTTTATTATTTCAATGAACTCAATGACTTCAAAGCTTCAAATTCATATCAGTTTAATAAGCTCAGAGGCGGTCGATGAAACCGATCTATGAATGATAATATTGTTTTGGCTAATGGAGTAGTTTCTTTGAATACTTATATGTAAAACGTGAAATAGAATAAAGTGTCTTTTGCTACGCAACCACTATTGATGCGTGATCAGTTCCAATGCGGTGCTATTGATGCGGTTTTACTATGACAGTTAGGATTAGGTTCAAGTATGACTGTCCGTCGAATGTACCGCCTTGGAACGGCCAGTAAAAAAAATTGGGATAGGGTGAGGGTGTGTGTGTGGGGGGGGGGGGGGGGTGGGGGGAGCTTAAGCTAGCTGAACGGGATCCCAAACCTCGCCCTCGGCTTTCATAGCGGTAAATTCGGTCCGTGTAGAGTTCTTCTAACTCACTCATGAATCAACAACGGGCAACAAATATATCACAGATAAAGCTTATAATGAAGCAAAGATGAGGACTCAACAGAATCAACGTGATGAGACACTTAGAAAACCCTGTGGTATGAAACAACAGCACTGGAGCACAAAAAAAAACAAAAAAAAAAAAAAAAAACAAACAAAAAAAAACACCTTTGGAACTCCAATGGTCCGAGAAGCAGACATAAAAAGTTCCGGCCCAGACTATCTAAATGAATAGTTTTAAGTACTAGCATCGAAAAGGTATGAGCCTCAGATACATATTAATGACACGTGCGTTTTTTAAGCATTAGTGTGTCTATACAGACCTCTTGTAAATCAATACATGACTAGGTCACTAATACCACTTCTACAGAAATGTGGAATTTTAGCCTCACTCCAAGCCTGATTAGTAACCACAAGTTCATTATCATCGCTGTATCTTTTTTCCACGCAGGTGATTTTTTTTTCAGATTTGGGAACAGATATTTTTATTAGGGCCAATGTCAGGTGAATAAGGCGGGTATGGCAACATTTCCAATCCACACTCAGTTACACTGGAGCTTTGTCCTGTTGACACAAGAACATCACACTTGAGTTTGCCATGGTGTTTAACACTTGTCCTGATGAATAAATTAAGATGCCACGCCCACTTCTAATTTTCAGCCAATCACACTTGAGTTTGCCATGGTGTTTAACACTTGTCCTGATGAATAAATTAAGATGCCACGCCCACTTCTAATTTTCAGCCAATCACACTTGAGTTTGCCATGGTGTTTAACACTTGTCCTGATGAATAAATTAAGATGCCACGCCCACTTCTAATTTTTAGCCAGTCAGATTACTTGATCCAGATTGTTTCTATAAATTTACATACCTTATGGCAAACAGTGCAGATCCAGATCAGTTGGCTTCTTCAGAAGCCAACTGATCTGGATCTACACTGGTTGCAAAGGCAAGGTATATCCGGGTTCAGCAGGACAAGGGTTAACGTTGACCAGCTTCCACATCATTTTCAACAAGTCAGCATATTATTCGCCATTTATTGTCGTGCCATGTGGTTAATAATTTATACGAATTATACCATTCTCGTTCCAAAATACATTCATTTGGTAATAATCTTCTTGCAAGATCTACTAGTTTTGTACTTTTTTGCCCGCGGTGGGTGACCTCATGTGCTTTACTTCATTGACTTTTGTTTGCTTTCTAAATCATAGCGGTAAAGTCTAGTTTCATCACATGTTACTTATCTAAGTTGAAGTCCTCAGGAACACGATCATACCTAATTAACAGAGCAGAGCGTAGCTGCTGGTGATTCGACTTTCCTTCATTTCAAGTGGAGCATTTTGGGCACCCATCTCGCACAGACTTTTGAACTCACATTCAATTACACTGGGGCTTTGTCCTGTTGCACAAGAACATCGCGCTTAAGTTTGCCATGGTGTTTAACTCTTTCGTTGCCGCAGGCGATAATAATAGGCTTTTGCAAACAACATAGATCTAGATGAGACGGCTCATAATGAGCCGTCTCATCTGGATCTATGCTGTTTGACATTCAGTCTTTCAACTTTATATATAAACTTCTTTCCAAGCGATAGTTTGTTAAAAAATAAAATGCAGACAAAATGTCGTATGAAATTTGGCACCGGAAAAAATTAACGGTTACCAACTTCCGCACCCATCTCGCACAGACCTTTGACATATGGGCCACGCCATGCAAAAACGTGTCTACGGGCCCACGCACACTGATCAAGACCTTCACTGTCCTCTTATAGAATCATTGGGTACTGTATAACATGACGAAGTATAATAAAGTTCCTGATCAGACCATATATCTCCGCAGGCTGATCTGAATCTTTACCGTTTGCATTTACCACGGACTACTTTTCTTATGTCGTGGCTCATTTGTAAATGATCATGAAAAATAAATAAGTGAACTCACGTATTGATATATCAGATCCACATCAAGCCCCCAACACCAAAGGGAAAGACACACAAATACAATTAAGTAGCCACAACAATGAAGTGATGGCAAGCAGAGTCGGTAACTATTTCCCAAATAGGTGGGAGCTCTGTTACCAAACTTAACTGAATATATGATCAACTTACATAATTATTAAAAGAAAAACAATAGAAAATGAAACACTGCATAACAATTAAAGAAAAGTACCACAATTAAAGTACCGCTTATAATAAATTACTGGATATGTCTCTGTGTGTGTGTGTGTGTGTGGGGGGGGGGGGGGGGTATGGGGGAGGGTGGTTGGTAAGCTAGCTTTACGGGATCCAATACTCGCCCTCAGCTTCCATAGTGGTAAAAACACATATAAGTTCCGTCCATGGTGAGGTCTAAATCATCCTGTTTCTGAACTCCCTGAGTTATACCGGTCGAATGTCTTTCAAAATTTGTTAACCTTTGTCCTGCTGAACCCGGATATAACCTGCCTTTGCAAACAGTGTAGATCCAGATCAGTTGGTTTCTGAAGAAGCCAACTGATCTGGATCTGCACTGTTTGCCATTCAGTTTGTGAATCTATATCAACAACCTTCATTAAGTAATCTGATTGGCTGAAAATTAGAAATGGGTGTGGCTTCTTAATTCATTCAGCAGGACAAGGGTTAATCCGGAACTTTACTGTTTGCATGTGCTCTTAGGTCCTCTTTCTCATGACAAGGACCAAATACTATTATCATATAAATAAGCAGCTTTCAAAGACTTTTCCCAGGTATTCTGTCAAGAACAATGCATTTTAAGTGTTTACATCCTACTTTATACTTATCATACAAATAAACTTGACCGGGCAATACTACTGTTCCTTTCAAAAGAAAATGGCATAGCTCATGATAAGAGTGGGTATCCACAAAATATTTTTCTTATTTCTCCATGAAAAGAAAATATAATTTGCACTTTGGTGAAGTACGAGGAGACGTTGTACAGCCATCACACGTCACTAAGTACGTGGAGACGTTGTACGGCCACCACACGTCACTAAGTACGAGGAGACGTTGTACGGTCGCCACACGTCACTAAGTACGAGGAGACGTTGTACGGCCGCCACACATCACTAATACCAGCTGCAGTAAGGTAAAATAAAAGTCTAAAAGATTGCATATGGAAACAAAGAACAGAAGACAGATACGTTTGCAAACAGTGTAGATCCGGATCAGACGGTTTATAAGGAGCCGCCTCATCTTGATCCACATTGCTTGTCATTCTGTTGTTGATTTACAACTGTCACCCTTTAGGTAAAAATGGATGTGTCCAAATGCAGAAATGGAACAGTCTATTTCAGAATCTTAGGATCAAAAGGGTTAAGGATGGATTATGCTCGAGCTTTTGATGTTGTAGCTTCCATTATACCTGGTTCTTGTCTTGGTTTTGTTCTTTGTGGGACTCTGTGACTAGCCTTTGTGGGGCTTTCCTTTTTCACGTTTGGTCATGATTGGTGTTTAATTTTTGTGTTCGCGGTCACTAGGTAACTATAGTAAACTTTCCGTTCAGTTGTGACAGTTTTCGGTGGAAAATAATGAATATCCGCAAACTATTCTCAAGCTGTGTTTTGGCACAACCAAGATGGTGACCTATGCGAATAAATTTTTCGTATGCTTGTTCGTAACAAAACTATGGTAATGTTTACTGCCTTAATATTATACAAGCCCTTATAAAATTTATAATTATTGATATAATTTATTCGATCTAATATCAAGTCTCCTCATCAAGAATAACGGCTACTCTCTAATTCGAGGTCATATACGACAGGTTTTCAATCACCGTACAGAGAACGCAAAGTAGTTTGGGAAAATCTCGTGTGCATTTTGATTATTGAACGCAGCCCTAGAATGAGCTGTTTGTTTTGCTTTACGTTGTACAATCGACTCTCGTTTATCTCGAATAACCGCATATCTCGAAGCGTAATTCTGGTCTTTTTTAACATGGAAACTAAACAGGTAACAAAATATTTTGGAAAAGAAGAGAAATTGCTCTTTGACGCCATTGGGGTTTCCCGACTGAAATGGGTTAAATCTGTATCCCATTCTGCAAACATCATCTTAACTCTATTCTAACTGTGATTTGAAATAAACACTTTTTTTTAGAAAAATAAATTGTGAATACTACATCAAATAATATTATGGGAATAGTTCGAATAACGTGCACAGCAGCCCATTACTTTTTTATGTGGAGTGAAAAATGCAGAAGTAAAATTAATAATAATAATAAAAGTTAAAACCTTTGAATTTCATCCTCATCCTCCCTTAATACTTCCTTCACGCAGTATAGTTTGCCTTTGTTAGAAATATGTAAATTAAAAACTCAAAGACGAAATTATCAGCGTGAGATTTAGGATTTTAGTGATTATTGTGCTTTTTAAAACATCTCATTAACATGTTTAGGTAACATTTTTTTCTGCAATGTGAACACAACGTATCTGACGTTATACAAATTTTGATTATTTATACCTTTGAAGACCACAGACGTATATGTGTATTTATAGTTGGTTGGTTACGCGTTTAACGACCCAGTCAACACAATTAAGATCATGTCGAGCTCTTGAAGGAAAAATGCCCCAAAGTGAAGAAATTCCTTCCTTTGAAGTAAACGCCAAGACTTCGGATCATTATAATTCCCCAGATGTGGAATTCAGCTCGTGACTGTACGGCGCTTCATTGCGCTGTGCCTTTCATTATCATCCCTCAGTGTGATTTAGTGTTGAAAGGGACGTAGAACACCAAATCATCATCACCACCAACCGCAACGGGAGAAATTGTACCTTAAAGGCTCCATATTCCTCAAAAGTGGATGATATTTTATTATCTAAGAAATGTTTAATCAATTGCTATAAGGTATAAATACAATTATAAAATGTGGCACCTGACAGCCTGTAAAATTTCAGATAGTCTGTCGTTCTTGAAATGAAATGATTTTTATCGTATCTCTGATTTAATGTTGTCAATCATTTCATTTTTGATCCAATTCTAAACCGAGAGACTAACTGAACTTTTACAGATGCCACATTTTATGATCGTATTAATACTATATATCAATTTATTAAACCTTTCTCGGATAAAAAAAAATGTCTAGTTTTGAGGAATATGACGCTTTTAAGAAGTGCACCAAGCGAACGTTTTAGACCAGACTAACCGTTTGTGCACCTTGACTGGCCATTTTTGGACAGTTTTAGCGAAGTTTTAGATCAGTCTGGCCATTTGTGCAATGTGGCCAAAATCTTGACTAGCCACTCCGTGGGTGGCCATGGAGTCAAACCTCCTTCACGTGGACAGTGCAGTATCTGATACGACTGTGCAGATCTGTGTCTTCGCTGCTCGTACTTGTTGTGTGGTATATTTTCCTGTGTTGAGGCTCTAAGTATGTGCTAATGTAATTACAGTATATATCAGTTTTTACTCGCTACGCACGCTTCGTTATTCTGATTGGCACTGTGGTATATTTAATTTTCTGTCAGCTTCTCCGAGATTCACACTTTCTGTATAGTGGCGTAGCCTGAGCAAAAGTATTTTACGCACAACCTGAAACATCTATAAAAATATCTTCCTATATTATAGCTTCCAAAAATAGGGGCTACTCTTAAAGGTAAGAATTTGCTCCCAGAGGGCAAATATAACCTTATATGATTTAGTGTAATATAGTATAAACTTCCTTTAAGAGTAGTCCATATAATAAAGGAGGAACATATATTTTATGCTGGGTAATCTTTATTGCAAATATTTTCCTTTACACACGTACGTAATATGCGTAATTAGCGTTACCTCCCCCCCCTACCCCCCCCCCCCCCCGACTCCCCCCACCCCCACTTCTTCCACAAAATCCACACAGGCGATGTTGATCTAGAAAGATAAAAATCTTTGACCCGTTGCACGTGATTTAAGGAGATCTTGAGCATCACGTGACCCACAATATGCAATATATGTCATACATTGATGCCTTACTTAACCCAATAATGCCTAGGGACTCTTTCACTTATTTCTTTGGGCAGGGCCCTGTCCAACTGAAGGTGCGTCTGAGTTGTTTTATTATCATTATTAATTATAAAGATTCCTTTACTTATTGCAAACAGTGCAGATCCTGAGCAGACGCCGCGTTTTTGGCGTCTGATCTTGGTCTACACTGTTTGTCACTGTCACTTTTATGGGACACCAGGTATGAATGAGTTTAAGTATTCTGTTTTACAAAGACCATTCAGGTTTGGAATAGTTTGCCTCCCGCTGTGGTTCCTGACGAGACCACAGAGGAATCAAATCCCTCTTTTAGCTCCCCTCGTCAGAGATATGCATTTTGGCATAACTCTGATTGTTGTTTGTAAATAGTTTTACTTTTGCTGTTAAATTCTAAATTTAGCCGCGCAACCAGACATAACGATCAATTTTGATCAAGTCATTTATCACTTCCAGCCCTGAAAGCCAAACAGGTACGCTTGCAAAGAGTGTAGATCCAGATGAGATGGCTCATAATGAGCCATCTCATCTGGATCTATACTCTTTGCCTTCTGTTTTTGATTTTCGAAAGATCCTTCTATATGCATCAATGCATTTCAGAAACTCAGGGATGAAAGGGTTAGATTAATCTAATGTCATATGCATTTCTGTTAATAAAACTATAAATTAAGACTGTTTCATTTTCATTTTATTCTAGGAATAAAAACATTTTTTGTCTATTTACATCCTACATGAAACTGTTCTGTTTTCTACTGGAACCAATTCATTTCTCCAACTACATTGTTTAGCGACTGCTAAATGTGGCAAGTCTTAATGCTAGAGATGAATAATTCATGGATATCCGTTTTATTTGTGTTCCGTCTGCTCATATATCAAATATCAGAGACCAAATTGGTTCTTTTTCTGTTACTAGCATTGTTTATTGAGTTCCTTCATAAATAAATGCTGAAAACATATTGGTTACCGAACGCAGCACTAATGCTTTTTAGAAAGGATGGAACGACTTATGCTTATGATGGGCTCACTCGAGCCGAATTCTTGTAATTGTGATTATCTGTTTTATATCTCCTCCTAAACTGCAGTCATCACTGGGATTCGCAACAAAAATACCACCTTTTGACAACTTCTCATCACGAAAACACGCCTATATGATTTTGACACCCTTAAACCCCACTTTTATAAAGTCAAACTGGGGTTTACAGGGGTATAAATCAATTTTCTTATTTCTGGTCAAAAACATAGATTGTGGATACTCTTTAGAACCGCCTCATCGAGGCGGTTCTAACGAGTTCCCACAGTCTATGTTTTGAGCAGAAATGTGAAAAATATCAGAATTTTTTATCTGAAAATTTTCATTTGTTTGGTGTAGAGATTTTCAGTATATTTGAATAGGCATATTTTCGTTATGTAAGAGACCACTTTAACATTTGTAGCAATGTGGAAAGTATGACTGGAACAAGTTTCAAGCTGGCGAAAATTATTGGGAGTCATAACAGCTGCAAGAGAGCAATTTTGATTTGATACACTTGGTAGAATTTCCTTCATATTCTTGAAGGGAGACAGCTTTTGTGACTCCCAAGGGGGGGGGGGGGGGGGGGGGGAAATTCTTTCCTTTTAAAGTAGACCACTTTTCAGAAGGGTGAGGCAAAACAATTTGAAAGAGTTGTCTCTTCAGAAAGTTCATCCATTTCCCTTAAGAACAAAGTGTTTCAAATTAACAAGAAATGTTGAAATTGGCATCTGAGACCGCCGCGATAAATAAGCATATACCGGTAAAAATCTCTAAATGTCTGCTCCAGTTCTGTTTGGCAGGTTTAGCTTTAACTGTAAATAGTCCATCACTAGGTCGAGATACTCCCGATTTGGCAATGATATTGAAATCTTTATCCCATATTTTCCCTTTGGCCATATATGGTAAAACTTTCAAATGGCTTCTTCCCAAGACCTGCAGAGCAATTTATGTTTGGTCAACTTCAAACAGCTGATAAAACACAAGGCTATCGGTATCGTAATCATCAAAGGTAGCACATCATTGTTCAAATTGTATGTCAATACATTGAATAAATTTGTAAATATAACAGGGACTGGCGGAGCCAATTAACACATTTAAGCCTAGCGTCCCATTAGAGGGACATTGGCAAACAGTGTAGACCCAGATCAGACGCCGCAGAACGCGGCGTCTGATCAGGGTCTACACTGATTGCATTCAGTACAGGAATTTCTATAAAACATGATAATAATAAAAACCAATCAGAAACACTTTTATTGGAAAAGAACAAATGAGTTAAGGTGGCAGAATCCACCCGCCATAAATGGGTTAAAAACAAATTGCATCTTTCTGCGGTGTCTGTATGAAGATAGATGATAATCGCTTATCTAAAATCGGCGTTTTTTTCTCAAGTAATTCGGTTTCCACCCCTTCCTTTCCATCCCATTTCACATGACGCACAAAACGTCAAGGCCCATGTCTTTGGAGTTCGCTTTAGATATTATTCTATATAAATCGACGTAAAAAATAAATAAAATTAAACAATAATAACAATAAATGACGTTCCAATTTTTATTTTAAGTTTATAAAAAATAATTGTGGTAAATTTATCTCCACGGAGACATTTTAAACGAAAGTGGGCAGATAATGGACAAAACAGCCACACTTAAGAAAACGTTTCAAGAAAACAAACATCTGACTTCTATAAAACAATGGCATCAGTCTCGTTTTATATTGTCCGCATGCGTAACACTAAAATAAAATCGGTTAAAGTAATTGTTTGCTGGGTTTTTTTTGTTTTTTTTTCCAGACATATTGGCTGAATGTATTTAATAACTTCATTGACTCAAACACCGATGGCTCGTTTACCGTTGCGGATTCGAACTCGCTTTTGAGTCCCTCTGAAGTTCTCATGGTAGCTCAAGAAAACAAAAATTGATAAATAAATAAATAAATAAATAAATAAAATAAAAAATAGAGATATATGTATTTAGGGAAAGTTTCTTATCTTATCATAACAATGTATGCTACATACCATTGTTGTAAGGAGATCGAAAAGACATCACTGACCTGTGGTTCTAACTACTTGTATCTAGAACAAATTTCCATGGTCCAAAAGACGTTCGAGCCATTTAAGGTCGACTGTATTTTCGTCCTACAGCTCCATTGTCATTTTCCTCTAATGTAAATAACAATTTTATGATGTCTTATTTTCTTACATTAACCGTATATACCATAAGTATTCGGACACCTTCACGTTTTGATATACTTGACCTAAAATTGGAAGCAGGTCATTTGACTACCTTTTGAACCGTTTAAACATTTGCTGCATGCGTGACACAGTGTAGACCCTGATCAGACGCTGCATTCTGAGCATCTGACCTGAGTCTACACTGTTTGCCGAAGCCCCCGTCGTCATTTTGCTCTTATCTAGATAACAATTTTATGATGCCTTATTTTCTTGTTTTTACCGTATGTTTCCTAACTATTCAGACATCTTAACGTCTAACCATACTTGGCCTAAAATTGGAAGCAGGTCATTTGACTGTTTTTTGATCCGTCTAAAAATTGCTAGATGTGTGACACAGTGTAGACCTTGATCAGACGCCGCGTTCTGCGGCATCTGACCTGGGTCTACACTGTTTGCTCAAGCCCCTGTTGTCATTTTCCTCTAATCTAGATAACCATTTTATGATGTTGTATTTTCTTATATTTACCCAATTTACCTTAAGTATTCGGACAATTTAACTTTTTGCCATACTTGACCTAAAATTTGAAGAATCCCGTTTGACCACTTTTTGATGCGTCTAGATCTTGGCCGGATGAGTAGCAAAATTGTAGACCCTGATCAGATGCCGAGTTCTTCGGCGTCTGATCTGGATTTACACTGTTTGCTCAGGTCTGTCTGTCCGAATACTTAGAGTAAACACGGTTTGTCTGCGTGGGAGAGTTTAGAGGAACGTATAATATGCTGTTTTGCATATTACTGTAACAGAAAGGAAGCATGACATGAGAAAATAGTCTTACTGTGCATTCGACATCTTTCAGAAAGTCGTTTTTGTTAGGCGCTTTACACAGAAGAAAGTTTTGCAAACTTTTGTCATGATTTATTTTGCGAACTTTTGTCATGATTTAATGCATAACCAATTGTTGTAACTACATGTACATATGCACAAAAAGTTTTATTCTAGTTATTTGTTTTTAAAAAGATCAAATATTTTCACTTTTTCTCCATAGTAAAAAATCTATTGAATGCAAATTATGCAGAAATCTTTAGGGAAGGTAATTTTTAGGCGGCGTTTCAGCAAGTTCCTCTTGTTCAGTTTATTCTGAAGTTTTACAATATTGTTGTGAACATGAATAATTCAAATTCATGAAAGAAAAGTACAAAATATTTCCTCAGACAAAAATTTAAAAAAAATCACTATACTGTAGAAATTGCAGAGGTCAGACCAAATTTGGCCGTATATTTAATTTTAGGGTAAATATTTGAGAACAAAACTCAGAAACAGAAAAGATAAATGGTTTCTGATACGATATGGTCTATCAGAACAAAATAGTTTCATTTAAAATAAAACGCCAAGTAAAAAAAAAAAAAAAAAAAAAAAAAAAAATATATATATTTATATGAAAAAAAAAATATAAAAAAAGATAAATAAAAAATAAAAAGTCTTTTCGAGTAATATCGAAAGGACAGTAGGCCATTTCTGTTTGTAGTGTATCCCGTCATTCCTAACAGGCCTGTACGCGCGCACAATACCGACTTTAACCTAAGTATTGGGACAGACATTTCTGATCAAACACTGTAGATCCCGATCAGAAGTCAGGAAAACGCGGCGTTTGATCTGTCTCTGTACTGTTTAGCATTCACCCAGCAGTTTTTCGACACAGCAAAACAGTATACAGACAACCCTCTTTATACCGACACTCGATACAACGATAAAATCCGTTATAATGCATCACGAAAACTTGCCTATATAATTTTGACCCCCTTAAACCCCACTTTTATATAGCAAAACTGGGGTTTACAGGGGTATACATTATTTTTCTTATGTCTGCTTAAAACATAGATTGTGGGTACTCGTTAGAACCGCCTCGTCGAGGCGGTTCTAACGAGTACCCACAATCTATGTTTTGAGGAGAAATTTGAAAAATATCAGAATTTTTTATCTGAAAATTTTCATTTTTTGGTGGTAAAATTTTCAGTATATTTGAATAGGCGAGTTTTCGTAATGGACAATTTGACTTTCACGAAATATTCGCTTAAGAGGTAACAATTAGTCAAATTATGCAAGAATATTGTATTTAATACTTTGAAGGAACATGTGTTTTTGATATTTGTTAGAATCGCATCAGTGAGGCGACTCTAACAAATATCCAAAAACATGTGTTCTATGAGGAAATAAGAACAAAACAAGACATTTCTGTCATATCAACCTACTCATTAAGTATTCTGTACAATAGCAAATTCATTTTAATGGCAACGTCTTTGGGAACGGATGCTAAGTTCACTGTACTATAAATTTCCTCTCACATGCAGACATACCATGATTACTCTAGGTATTCGGACAGACGGACCTGAGCAAATGGACTGAGCAAATTTTAGGACAGTTATACAGTCGAACTTCAATGGCCCAAACATCTTTGGAGCCTAGATTGTCTCCAGTCGTTTCTGCATTTTTTGTGTTTTTTATGTCTTAAATTCCTGCAGCTGAATTTGTCTCTTTTATCCCCTTTGACTGTTTTTACTCTTTTCCTCTAAGGGACATAACTTATCAAATCATTTTAAGCTATACTAGATTGTATGCCTTTGGAAAGAAAAAAAAAATGATAGAAAAGATAGAGTCTGGAGACAGACTACTTTGGAACCGTGCAACTTTGTTCTAGAGCCATTGAGGATTAATCATAGCGCCAGGTCAGGAGGCTAATTGGGATAAGTGATGTTTTTCCATCTTCTATAAAATAATGGTATGCTGAGGGTTTTCTTGAGAATCGTCTCGGTGAGGAAATTCTAATTGGTACTCAAAACATACATTCTCTTGATAAAACCAAAACATTTCCCTAAACTATTCCTAAGTATTTGTAATCTAGAGCTATCCGAAGAAGTTTTGTTATCTTACTTTGTTTATCAATTATTATTTTTGTAGTTCTAAAGTATCCATCTTTACGTGTGTTCAAATATTAGAACGAATATAGTAAGACGTTAAGGTGTGCGAATATTTAGGATGCATTTGGTAAATGCCCCGTGCAAAGTAATAGTTTTGCCCTGGATCCCTGCACCTCATGATGAGCGCCAAAAGGAGCAGGGATCCAGGACAAAACAGTTGTGAGTAACTTGCATTTCTGGGCCCAGTTGTTCAAAGCTAATTTTTTAAAATTTACATTGAGTGATACGCAAATATGCTGAAAATTTTTGCTGAAAAAATGTGAGTAGCTTTTGCACTGCAAAAGCTACTCACATTTTTTTCAGCAAAAAATATCAGAATATTGTATATTAAATCCGCTAAAACAGTTTACGAAATGACCCTTAACGAGCTCGTTAAGCTAACGACGCTTTGAACAACTGGGCCCTGAACGCAGTCTTCTGTTTTGCATATGACTCCAAACCCCTTCTCCCATGGCACGATTCAAATAAAGCTTGGAGAAGATCGATGTTGTTGAAATGAAGGATGAGCTAAAACTGGTGCTTGGTGAATTCTAGGGATGAAATCATTATTCCACATGGCCATGAAAAAAGGGAAATTAATGAACACAATATGCCATATGGGGGCAATTAAGCCGCGGATCAATCTGCGCAACTGAGCAGACTGATCAGGGTTTCATTGTTACTCGGTAAACTATAGTCTAAGAGGTGTTAAGCAAGGACTTTTGGGAAAGGCAAAAAGTGGTTGCTTAAGACAGCTTTTGCTTAAGACAGGTGACTGCTTAATACTGGTAAATTTACACTTATTTTACTTTTATGAGAATTGACCTTTAAATACAGCTGATTGCTTAATACAGTCGACCTTTAAGACAGATTTGATTGTAACTGGACATTGCAGAATGAATAGAGAAGGATATGCTTACATTGTGCATTCAGCACAGGCTGATCTGAGTTTTAGTTGTTTGTAAACAACATACGTATTTACCCTAAATATTCCGACACCTCATTTCTGTACCATACTTATTCTAAAATTTACAAGTCCATTGCTACGTAAGTAAGTCTTCCCAGTTAGCATTTTGCTTAAATCTACATCGAACCGTTATCGGCCCGACAGGAAACCTGTCGGGCCGATAACAGTCCGATATAGATTTAAGCAGGATGCTAGCTGGGTTGTCTCTGAACTCTACTGGATGTGTGGCAAAGATTGTAAACCATGATCAGATGCACCGTAACATTTTGTGGCGTTTGCTCAAGCCTATATCTGTCTGAATATTTAGGGTAAAGACCTTTTATTGTTTTGCGCATCATATGCTGACAACAAAGGTTTGTGCATACAGAGCAAGGTTTTGTTTTTCTGCCAATGAATTCTATATATAGTATTAACCAACGATTTCCATTCTTTAAAGGAAATTCAAATAATTTCAAGGATTTAACTCCGTCAGATTTTTTAACCTTCTTTCTTAAAAGGCGTCTATTCTTACTCCTTCAATGCGACCAAATTCTTTCATTTAAAGTTTTTTTTTTGTTTTTTTTTTTTTTTTTTCAGAAAGGGTTTGGTACCAAGTGCAAGAAAACAATCAAAGAGGCATAATAGTTATGTCTCTTGTAAAATGGCGAAACAATCTACCAAGTGTACCCAATCCCCTTACACAATGCGTGAAAGCTTGGATACAATGCGCATGCGCGTGCGCATGCGGATTTCGCCCTTTATAACGGTCTTTACCGCAACGTCAGAAACGTATCTTTCAGATATATGCGCATTCGCGCAGTCTTATCAGAATCTTCACTGAGCGCATTTTGGACAACCAAGTTTGCATGTTTTCTTCATGTGGACAACGAAGACTCTGATCAGACTGCGCGGATGCCCAAGCTGATCTGAGTCTTTGTTGGATGCACATGCAAGAAGGTACGTTTTCTCACGTTAAGGTCCATTTGTGTCTTGAATTAGTAGTAATTTTATATTCGTTATATGACAAGTCCCCTGAGAGTTTGTGGAATTCTAGTATGTCAGAACATTATTACAACGTATGCCGCAATTCATGTGCAATAGAATAGAGTAAAAGCGAATGGAGGCGATGGAGTTTAGATCCGATGTCAAATGATCTTGTACGGAAATGACTTGCAAAATTCCGGACAGATTCTAAACAGCAATGAACGCGCACACGTATTCACGCACAGAACTGTTTTCTGGGCCAGTAGCTACTGTCCTTTCGACATCACTGAGACTTCAAATATGTACCCTACAATTAAATTTAAGGCCAAAAATTGGTCTGACCTATGCAATTTCTATAGTAAAGTGATTTTTTTTTACACAAGAAAATAATTTGTGTCTAAGAAAATAATTTTTACTTTTCTTTGCTGATGTTGAACCATTGATCTTTCACAATAATATTGTGAAAATATCAGAAAAATTGAAGAATTTGTTGAAAGTCTGCCTCCAAGTTACCTACCCTACAG
Organism: Anodontia alba; assembly: GCA_964016985.1. Lineage (NCBI taxonomy): Eukaryota > Metazoa > Mollusca > Bivalvia > Lucinida > Lucinidae > Anodontia > Anodontia alba. The sequence continues at coordinate 50,629,898 of OZ024836.1, forward strand.
ATTTCCGCATAATCTGCATTCATTTTTACTATGGGATTTTTTTTAAAAAAACAAAACAAAAAACATTGACTAGAACAAAACATTTTTTGTGCATATAGGTAGTTACGACAAATGATTATACATTTAAAGTTTGCAAATATTTTTCTTCTGTGTAAAGTACCAAGCAAAAATCGACTTTCTGGAAGATGTCGAAAGCACACATTACGAAAACACGCCTATTCAAATATGTTGAAAATTTCACCACCAAAAACTGAAAATTTTCAGATAAGAATTCTAATAGTTTTCATATTTCTGCTAAAACATAGATTGTGGATACTCATTTGAACCGCCTCGCTAACGAGTACCCACAATCTATGTTTTTAGCAGAAATACGAAAAATAATGTATACCCCTGTAAACCCCAGTTTTACTATATAAAAGTGGGGTTTAAGAGGGTCAAGATTATATAGGTATGTTTTCGTGATGGTAGTTTCGGCCGATTATGCCTCATCAGTAACCCTCATATAAAGTTTATAAAAATCCCGGAATGGGTTCAATTATAACAAAGGACCAGATAATATTAACAACACTATACAGATTTTACGGCCGCCACCCGGCACTAACAGCAACTGTTGTGAAGATAAGAAGATTGTATGACCATTTCCTGAAATGTATATGTTATCTGAACCAGATTAGCTAAATTCGGTCAATTAGTCCTCATCATTGGCTCTCATATATGTTTTTCTCAAGAAAGGTTTAAATGAATAAAAACTAGACCTGAAACATGTCGCTTTTTTCTAACCATACCAGTCAAAATGAGATCAAATGAGACCAAAAGCACTTGAGACAATGGGCCTACAAGTTAACGTCGATACAAAATAAATAGAATCCAAATTAAAGTCCTGTGTCATTCGTTTCAAAGACGATATGAGCCACAATATAAGAAAATGACACATGCGCACAACGAAAACTCAGATCAGCCTGCGCATACGCGCATTCTGATCAGAGTTTTCGTTGTCTGAATGAAGAAAATTGCAGCCTTGGTTATCCAACATGCGCCCAGTGAAGATTCTGATCAGCCTGCGCGAAAGCGCAGGCTGATTTGAATCTTCGCTGTGCGCACATGTCCAAAGGTACGTTTTCTGACGTTATGGTTCATATGATAAACACCGGTAATGCAGTGGAAATATGTGTAGCCGAACAAGCTTGAATACAGAGGCAATCAATTTGTCTGATATTTCATCATGCTCCACGAACATCAAATCCTTATTTTTAGACGAAATCCTATAAGATAAATTGTGACCTAATTCTGTTAGCCTCTGTATGGAAGAGTGTACGTGCCTTGAAGCGATGATAAATCTCATGAAACGGTTATTTTTATCAGATTATTTGATTCAACTTTCATTGTGTGTATTTTTAAAACATATTTGCAATATGGTCTTCATGTTCACGCCAAAATCAAATTTTGAAAATCAAAGGAAACCGCCTCTTTTTCGAATAACAATTTATTCGATAGACTTAATGGTGTACATTGCGCGAAGGTGCTTTCGTACGAAGGGATAAACCATATCCGAGTGGAAAATCAAATGAGACAAAAGTATGACGAACTTTTTTTGTTAAAAAAAAGAAAAGAAAAAAAAGAGTAAGTTCTCAACGTCAGAAGACAACAAATCATCTTCTATTCTTCGCCGCTTATCTCCTTATTTTTTTTATTTTTTTTTTTATTTTTTTTGAAGATTCTTCTTTTTATTTTTCTATTTTTCTAGTGTTCTATTAAATGCAGACGTTTCTAGAACTTAACGCTGATGTTTGAACTAACTTAACTGACTATGATGTCGGACACAATGTGGTTCAGCTAGTGGTTTTCGTTCGTTTCCCCACTTTAAACTGAATAAACACCAAACAACAATATATTGGAAGTGGCCAATTCTAATATTAGGTATGTCAGGCTATGTGATTTAGATAGTTTAGAAAAATGGCTAAACTATTTGCAAGCAGCGGAGACCCTGATCAGACGCCGCATTCTCAACATACATGCTGTTTGCCGTTCCAGTGTGGTACTTTGAGTTGCAATGGTTTTGTAGCACCTCCGTTAGCATGAGCAAATAAGACGTGCAAGTTTCCGTCCGTTCGTCCGTGTACTTATATCAGCCATAGCGTCCACCCTGGCGACCACCCTAAATGAAGTCTACAGATTGTAAAACAGTTAATTTCACTTCACTGATTGTTTTATCTCACTGAGCTAAACAAGTATGACAACTCTCACTCTTCTGGTGCCTGTTTTCACATTTTAGTACGCAGGTGTGACATAAACTTCAGGTGTTCGTTTGTTTGTTCTGTTTTCGAAGAAATATCGCTTTGTGTTCGTACTTTATGTCTCAAAACCTCTTTCTTCCTCTCGTCCGTCGAAAAGTTAAGAAGACTGATAAACTTGGTGCATTTTCCGCCATTTTGCCAAGGGAGACCACTTCTCGGACTTCCCGGTTTCTTTCTCGCATGCTAGGTCCCATCTAAAAAGAGGTCTACTCTAAAAGGAAAGAATTTCTCCTAACGGGAGCAAATTCTTTACTTTTAAGTAGATTTCTTTTCAGAATGGAGACAGTCGCCAATTCGTCAGTTACCTACCTTGAAAATGTATCTATTCAATATAAGAAATCTGCTCCTTAGTGGTGATTGGTCATGGTTACATCGGCTTTTCTTTTTATTTTCTTGGGAACAAGGTCTTTCCATTTTAATATAGTTCCCTTTTCAGAGGGGTGTTGGTGATCCGGAAAGCAAACAGGAAATCACCAAAGTTGTCTCTCTTGTCGAAAGTGGAAGAAAAATCTACTATACCAAGTGTATCCAATAATAGATTTGGTTTTTTCTTAGAGGCACATATTTCGCAGTTTTATTTCCAGTTATTCAGCAAATATTCAATAAAACACCTGCTTTTACGGCCAACAAACTGTCTATATGGACAGATGAAGTAGTTCGTTTGCTGTTTAGTTTTTCTTAAGCACGGGATTGGACTCCGAAGCCAACTCAGAATGTGTGGTATGATATTTTGTATGTCGGGGATATTACTTTTTAAGTAACTTTAATTTTATTTCTACACGTAATTTGTTTTCATATTTTACAAAATTTACTTAGGTAGGTGTCCACGTGATTATCATTGACCAATATAATCAAACCGCGCATTTGGCGAAATCCAGGTAACGGTTATTTATAGCTGCACAATAATGTCAAGAGTGCAGTGTTAAAGAGGGTTAACTGTAAAAACTAAACTGGGACATTGGCCAAAAGAGTGTACCCAGATCAGGCGTCTGATCAGGGTTTGCACTGTTTGTTTAAATTACAGGAAGTAGAGGATTTAATGAAACAGTTTAACGTCCACGTCCAGGACCATTCTCCCAGCCTACACTCAGAGACAATCGACCCACCAGTGCTGTCAGTGCTTTGATTACATATTTGTTAGCGACACAATTTTAATGACACAATAAACAGTTGAACTTCAGTGGCTCGAAAATCTTTCGGACCATGAACATTTGTTCTAGACATGGGTAGTTCGAGCCACTAAGAGTTAAGCATAGCTCTCGGTCATGCTGTAAATGAGGATAATTCAGGGATGTCTTTTTTTCTATAAAATGATGTTATGTTGTGTACTCGTTAGCATCGCTTCGATGGGTGATTCTAATGAGAACACATGATACACATTTTTGTAATAAAATAAGAAAACCTCTCTAAAATATCACTAAATATTTATTTTCTCGAGCTATAGGAAGACTTCACTAGGAACTCACAAACGAGTTCGAATCAATCACGATAAACGGGTCATCGGTCTTCGGGTCATTGAAATATTATTGTTATAAATACAAATGTGAGTTAACGTCCCCGTGGAGGACAACTGTAAAAGAAATCTGCCGGTTTTTAAGTGCTTTAATAGTGGTACATTTTGCATTGTTTCTATTGCATTACCAACATATTGATTGTATCTACGCAACAATCCTTGATAAAAATTAACCAATCAGTAAAACTCCTTTTTCATCTTATTTTTTTCCAAATGTTTGGTTGTCCGTAAATTTAAGAAGATAACACATCTTAAAGTTTCAGTATGGTCTCTGTTGGACTAAGTTACCCTGTTTCCTGTTTTTAGGTTTCATAGGTTGTTTACTCAGATTCCCTTAAGGGTAACAAAAGCAATAAAACTTTTATGTCTTCTGTCCGCCGTCTCCCCAGAGGCAAACGCAGCTCAATAACAGCACTCATGTTCACAAAGGAGGAAATAATTCACCATTACAGATCTTTTATACTTCTAAATTTAAAATGAAATGAGAAAACGTACCTTCAGGCATGTGCGAAAAACGAAGACTCAAATCATCCTGCGCATCCGTGCAGTCTGATCAGAGTCTTCGTTGTCCGCGTGAAAAACTGCATCCTTGGCTATCAAAATTGCGCCCAGTGAAGATTCTGATCAGACTGCGCGAATGCGCAAGCTGATCAGAATCTTCGCCAGGTGCGCTTTGCCCATGTCCAAAAGGTACGTTTGTTTGACGTTGAGGTATAAAATACTTCTCCATTTCAGATCTCTTCTATGGAAGTTGTAAGCGCAACAGTTGCAATGGAAACAACCATACTAGATTTCATACTGCTGTATACGTACATCTGTTTGGAAATATGTGAAGCCGTGGAACTGAACGGAAGTTACGCAAAAGATTACAAGGTCCATAACCTCCCGGAAACAAAATACACTTCAATAAATATGGTCCCTGTGCATAGGACACGACATGGTCATAAGGCCAGTAATACACAATTCGCGATTAGAGACAGCGTATCCAATATGCTAGAAATCCAGTGGATTAATAGCTCAACAGATTCAATTTCGATAGGCTGGAGCCCTTCCAAAAATTACAATTTAACAGGATATGTATTGCAATCCACTGTGGAATATTTCCCCACTGGAGGAAGGTTCACATCCCATCCACTTGCAGCAAATATCAGAGAGTATTCAATCACAAATTTAGATGCAAATACGCTATACACGATATGTGTACACATGATAGAGGTGTTTGGCCATCAAAACAGAAGCAGTATTACTCATTCAAACTGCGTGAAAATTAACACGATCAACTATATACGTAGAGAAAGTTTGGTTATTATGATTATAACCCTTGGGTATTACGTTTTTATGGGTTTGCTAGGGTATACACAATGGAAACGAAAAATATGGGACTTCCAGAGTAGGAAACGGCGCCGACAAAAGGAAGCCACGAATACTAGTGCCATGCGATGGAAGGAGCTTGTGGAAAAAGAGCGGCTTGTTCCAAAACCTGGTTGCTCTACAGAGTTTGAAAATACCTTGTAAACTATGCATATTTATACATATGTAATTAGTATTATTACATTTCATAAAAATAATGTGCTCAGTAATTAGTGAATTTCCGGTGAGGGTAAAGATGCTTCCTGCATTATTCACGTATTACGTTTCACAAAACGCTGGATCTACGCAAAGTGTAAACCAAGCTTTTTTGAGAAAGCTGCTACTTCGCTATAACGTTGACATCACGAAAACACGCCTATTCATATATATTGAAAATTTCACCACCAAAAAACTGAAAGTTTTCAGATAAAAAATCTGATATTTTTCATATTTCCACTCGAAATATAGATTGTGGGTACTCGTTAGAACCGCCTCGTCGAGGCGGTTCTAACGAGAACCCACAATCTATGTTTTTGAGCAGAAATAAAGAAAATAATGTATACCCCCGTAAACCCCAGTTTTTCTATATAAAAGTGGGGTTTAAGGGGGTCAAAATTATATAGCTATGTTTTCGTGATGAGCAGTCCATGGAAAATAGCATTAGGCCAGTCCATAACTTTTCATCAAGTGCTTCCGGAGCAATGGCAAAAGCTAATGAAACATCGAAGGTACAAATATACTGGCCAAAACTCGCAGGAATTGAATTCGACGTTTAGTTTTCAACACAAAAACTTTAAAAAGAAGAATGTTGGTTAAGAGTATATCAGAGATTAAACATGTGACAAACTAAGCATTCAGATTCAAATTTTATCAAAATCGGATGAAATATAAGGGTCAACAATGTTTGACGGTATCAAATTAAATTTGTTTTATTGCGCCGCCATTTTGAATATTTAATGAGGTTTTGGAGGTCACGAGGTCGCAATTATATATATATATATACGCTTTGTTCGTGTTTATAGCTTTTAATCTAGTTTTATTGATTTTTTATTAGAGTTTATTTTAAAATATTTTGTAGTATTTAGATCTTCATTACATATTCAATATGGCTGCACCCTTGATCATGTTTTTTTTTTTTTTTTTTTTTTTTTTTTTTTAATTTTTTAAACGTCATTTTAGAATTCTCTTACTTTTTATCCAATTTTCAGTTGATGTCTCTCTTCTTTGAAAATGCGAACAGAAAACCGTCATTTTTAGGCTTGTTCATGCAAATCAATTAGCAGTATCGTATTTACTTACTATATTTGCAGGGATGTGGAAATACATGCCCGAGTTGTCCCATTTCCCCTAGGGCAAGTAAGACATTTCAATTTACTTGTCCTGAGACAATGACTTCATAGCTCTAGCTTAGAAGAGTATCCAGATTATGAGACATATATTTTTCTTTATTTCTCGAAGAAAACATGTTATGGGTACTCATCAGAAACGCCTCACCGAGGCGCCTTTTATGAGTACCCACAACATACGTTTTCTTCGCAATGTAGGAAAAATGTCATGTTTTGGGAAAGAAAATCTTGGTTGGACAATTGGTTTTTGACCAATATCTTGTCCGTGGATAAGTAATAAAATTTGATAATTCCACAATCCTGACACTTGGACAAGATATTACATGAAATGTGCATTTTACTATTGTGTACAGGGAATGGATGCACTTGGTAGATTTTCTACCATTTTTTGACAAGGTGGCTTGTACTACAATCCCGTCCTAAAAATAGCGCTAATCCAAAAGGAACGAATATATTGTCTTTGTAAATATTCTCCTTTTAGAACAGACCCCTTTTCAGAAGGAGGCAAAGTTAAGGTAAAGTTGCCTCGCATGAAAGTGTATCCTTTCCCTTTCAGAGGAATGGAAATTTCCCTTTAAGAGGAATGGCTATTTCCCTTCAAGAGGAGTGAATATTTCCCTTTAACTGGAGTAGATATTTCCCTTTAAGAGGAATGGATGCTTCCCTTTAAAAGGAATGGATATTTCACTTTAAGAATGGATATTTCCCTTTAAGATTATGTTGGGGTTTAACGACACGTCAACCGTTGTGGGTCATTTTGTGTCGTCTGCCAGAGAGAGGGAGAAAAGAGATAGAAGAGATAGTAGATGAGATGAAGGGAGGGACAGGGAAGAAAGAGGATCAGGAATGAAAATGAAGAAACAGAAGAAATAAAACATTCCTCCTCTACCCTTACCCGCTACAAGGATAGCAGACCTTGCCCAACTGTAAGCCAGTCTCAGTTGGACGCCCCGGTGACGTAAGATACACGACACCTTCACCACACCCGACTACCCCCTTTCCATTTAAGAGCAATGGATATATCCCTTTAAGAGGAATAGATATTTCACTTTAAGAAGAATAGTTATTTCCCTTTAAAAGGTATGGATATTTCCCTTTAAGAGGACTGGATATTTCCCTTTAAGAAGAATGACTATTTCCCTTTAAGAAGAATGATTATTTCCCTTTAAGGAGAATGGCTGTTTCCTTTAAGAGGAATGAATATTTCTCTCTAAGAGGAATAGCTTTCCCTTTAAGAGAAATGTATATTTCCCTTTAATAGGACTGGATATTTCCTTTTAAGAAGAATTGATATCTCCCTTTAAGAGAAATGAATATTTCGCTTTAAGAGGAATTGGTATCTCTTTTTAAGAGGAATGAATATTTCCCTTTAAGAGGAATGGATATTTCCCTTTAATGGATATTTCCCTTTAAAGGGAATGGATATTTCCCTTTAAGACGAATGGATATACTTTCAGGGGAGACAATTCTGTCAAATTTGTTTTGCGACTCTTCTGACAAGGGTTCTACTAAAAAAGGAAAGAATTTACTCCCTGTGGGAGCAAATTCTTTCCTTTTAAAGTAGACCGCCAGGAGAAGACCAGTTTTCAGAAAAGGCATTGTTCACAGGAAAGTACACCGGAAGTCACAAAAAGTTGTCTCTCTTGTAGAAAGTAGAGGAAAGTCTACCAGATGTAGCTAGTTCCATTAATTCATTGGAATGAAAGCGGACACTAAATGCAAAACAAAATATTGATACCTTCCTATTTTCAAACGTGTTTTTAGACGGGGAAAATATGGTTTTAATTTGTGCTGTTCAATAATATAAAAATACAAAAATTTAGAGGATAAAATATGCAAGAAATCAGTTTTAGCCTATATACTGACCCCAAATATATCTGTGGGCACATGCACATATGCAATCTTATAGGAAATGCTGTCCCCCGCATCAAATGTGATGAAACATCTTGGAGAAGAGGACTGCGTTCAAATGTGCAAGTTACTCGCGAGTGTTTTGTCCTGTATCGCTGCTCCTGTTGGCCTCGTCATAAGGTACAGGGATCCAGGGCAAAACATTCGCTATCACTGCAATTTTGAACGCAGCCCAGGTATTGTGTTTTACGGCCCAGCTAACCCAATTTGGTCATGTTGAGCGCGGCCAGTTTACTAACCACACTTTTACTGGGCATGTATAGTCCTCTAAGCGGTTAACCAGTATTGTGCACATTCTCGCCCTTCTTGAATCAGCGGAAGGGAGAGAATAACCGTAGAAAATATTTCATGATCAATATCAACGAAAGAATGTTGCCGACCCGGCGTGGGTCGAACCTGCAACCTCCTGATCATCAGTCAGACGCGCATCATACTGAACCACCGAGGCCGGCCAGCCCAGGTGCTATAGTTTTTCACATATGCAGCCAACGATGAACGGGTTAGTATTCGTACAGTCTTCGCTATCCTTGTACAGAAGTATTAAATGATACTGCTTGTTTTATAAATAGACAGAGAAGGTCATAGTCAGCCTTTGCAGATCTGTGTGCATGTTTTTCTGTTTGCATTTGGCACATAGGTCTTTTCCTACCTTGTAGCATTCCAAATTATTTAACCCTAGTCCTGCTGAACCCGGATATACCTTTGCAAACAGTGTAGATCCAGATCAGTTGGCTTCTTCAGAAGCCAACTGATCGATCTGCACTGTTTGCCATGAAGTATATGAATCAACAATCTGAATCAAGTAATCTGATTGGCTGAAAATTGGAAGTGGGCGTGGCCTCTTAATTTATTCAGCAGGACAAGGGTTAACGGCATTTTGTCAGTGTTTAACTTCCTGCTGTGTCAGAATAAAGACTATTCAATGCATATGAATCGTGCGTTTTTGTTGCAAATGAGGACAGCGATCAGCCGGCGCATCCATTGTCTAAGATTACTATGGCAGCCTGACATCCAAACGTGTTTTGAATTTGTACATGTACTTGAGAGAAACAAATTGCAGTCGTATTTGCGTTTCATTTCTAAATGATTTCCCCTCGTGCAACATTTCTTAATGATTTCTCCTCGTGCTACGTTTCTTAATGATTCCCCTCGAGCTACGTTACTTGGTGACCCCCGCTCCCCCCACCTCCCCACCCCCCAACCACACACTCCCATATCTCCCCGTGCTACGTTTCTTAATGATCTCCCATCGTGCTACGTCGCTTTAAATCAATTTTACTTGGCACCAAATCTTTACCCTAGTCTTAAAACATTATGACCGAAAGGACAAAGCCACAGTCAGTTTCTATTAGTTATTTTTAATTTTGAATAAAATTCGTGTTACTACAGTTAGCAGTTTTGCATTTAATCCATACACGACACGTTCTAAGCCGGGCGAGTTCAGCGGTTCAAGTGAAAAAGTGCTTTCGAGCATGCGCATAATGCGCAGATATTTTGCGCAGATTCAGACCCTGTGCACGCACAAAGTATCATCCGAGCCTTTGCTCTCCATTCATACATTCTGTAGTATCCAATGATTCTGTTAGCGGACAGCGAAGGCCCTGATCAGACTGCGCGGATGCGCAGGCTGATCTGGGCCTTCGCTGTCCGCATATGCCCGAAGACGCGTTTTCGCATGGCGCGGCCCCAATGATAGTTTTCTTTTTAAAATAGAGTGAATTACAAAAGAAAAAAAGTCTCTGTAAACGCACTGCTTTATGATGGGCCAAGAAGATGAAGGTTTTTGAGATTCCATTCTATAATGCGATTTGCAGAAATCTTAATCAATTTTAGACTAACAGACTCACCCACACTATATATTACAAGCCGAATTTCAGTTTAAGGTATGTCAGGCTATATGATTTAGATGAGAAAAATAACATATCAATTTGCAAACAGTGGAGACCCTGATCAGACGCCGCATTTTGCGGCGTCTGATCTGGATCTGCACTGTCTGCCAATTATCCATTTTGGAGTCTCCAGACTAAAATGGTCTAAACCCATTCATGCCCTGTAGATTATTTTACTTCACCATTTGGACGAGTCCATTTCTAATTTAAGGGGTGTCTGATATAAGACTATATGATGGCTCGTTCCTCAGCAGGGGCGGATCCAGAGGGATTCAGTCGAACCCGAGTTTGACTAAAAATTTCATTTTCATAACTTTTAAATTTCATTATTTTTGATGCAGTTTTTATCCTAACAGAACAGATATTCGCTCACTTTATATATTCTTTACCTTATACTTCTAAAATTTCAGCAAGTCCATTTTTCCATCTGAGAACGTGTCTAAATTCGCAGGATAAGTGGCGAACTGTACAGACCCTGATCAGACGCCGCGTTTTGCGGCGTCTGATCTGGATCTAAACAGTTTACTCACACTGTCTGTCTGAATACATAGAATAAGTAAGTAATAGGTAATTTGATCAAATTCCACCCACCCCAACAGAAATTTTGACCCCCTTCCCCACCCACTATTAAATAATCCTGGATCCTGCCCTGCTTAGTCTGTTTCAGAAGGTTGGCATCTGATTATCAATGTCTGTGGTCGCGCCCATCGCGGTTCTGTTTGCGTTTTTTCTTGTGTTCTGGCTTCAGGTCTTTTGTGATTATGTTTTATCAATGATGTAGAACCACACATATATTTGTGGTTTGGAGCTGCATAAGAATTAAGGGCGAGGTTTGGCGCAATTAAACTGATTTCGGCACCCTCTCCCAGTACTTTTTCTACTGACCGTTCAAAGGCGGTTCCCCTGTCGCATTTCATCTTTGTTCGTGGGTTGGGTGATTTCATATGAGGCGTTCCATTATGTGTTGAGCTTTAACGGCCAAGTCAACCAATCCGGGTCATGTCGAGCGCGGTCAGTTTATCAAGCCACACCTTTTCTGGGCAGGCTAAGTCCTCCAAGCGGTTAACCAGTATTGTGCACATTCTTTCGCCAGAAACTGACAACTGCCCTTTTACAATCAGCGGAAGGGAAAGAATGACCGTAGAAAATATTTCAAAATCAATCTCCATGAAAGAATGTTGCCGACCCGGCGAAGTTCAAACCCGCAACCTTCTGACCACGTCGGACGCACATTAGACTGGCTCCAGTCTTCAGTGACTAAACATATTTTCTTATAATCCTGTTTCATAACCCACTAAAATACAACCAAAATAATATCATGATTATAAAGGCTGGTCACTATAGTGACCAGCCTCTTTAGCCATGATTATTTTGGTCTTATTTTAGTGGATTATCAAACAGGATTATAAGAAACGAATATTTAGTCACTGGAGACAGGAGCCAGTCTAGACACGCATATGTAGCGTTTGTTCAGTCATTGTTTGTTTTTCATCTGTTGGTGCCTCGGGAAAGCTGTATTTCATGACTATTGCATTTCCTGTGTATTTGCTTATATTTTAATGTCACTGGCGTATTCTCGTGAGGCTATACAATCGTGCAGGAAACACGGAATTTAAAATCTGCATAACGAACTGAATTACTTAATATTTCCTTTTTGCTAAATGAAATCTCTTCTGTCTTTTGAAATAAACTACGATTCCTATGAATTAAATCCAATCAGTCAGCGGATTTAAATGGTGCGGAAATATCCTATTGATATATATTTCGCTTTTATAGTTTAGAAAATACCTAGGGAGTAATTGCTTCCCATTAAATGAGCTGCGCAAGACGTAATTGTGTCTCAAAGGCACATGCAGACAGCGAAGGCTCAGATCAGACATTCAGCATTCGCGCAGTCTGATCGAGGCCTTCGCTGTCCGCTAACAGAATCACTTAATATTGAGGAATGTATCCACGGAGGGCAAAGCCCAGATGAGCCTGTCAGGTTGCGCAGGCTGATCTGGATAAACACATCTCGCATATGTTCGAAGGCGCCTATTCGCTTAGCTCGGTCCAATTTATTCCGTAACTTGGTTAATTTGAGCATATTCGCCTTTTCGTATGCAGATCAATAACGATTAGAAATTTAATTATTCTGCGTTTTGGGAATTGAGCTGATAGCTTTCAGTCTATTCCCAGCTATTATTCTTTATAAATCTACAACGGGCCGTTATCGGCCCGTCAACTATCCAGACGGGCCGATAACGACCCGTTATAGATTTATGTAGAATGCTTCCTAGGGTATGCGGATTTTCTGCTTTTTCTTTTAAGGGCTTCCCTTTTTTCTGCACACCGAGCACCTTTCTGTAAAGGGGATCTGCTCTAAAAGGAAAAAAAATGTCCTTCTCCTCCTGAAACGGGGTCTGCTTTAAAAGAAAAACAATCGTACCCTGGCAAGGGGTCTACTCTAAAAGGACAGAATTTGATCCTCTTCTTCAGAAAAGGGGTCGATTTTAAAAGGAAATAACTTGTACCCTGACAAGGGATTCTTCTTATAAAAGGAAAGAATTTGTTCTCACCAACCCCCTTTCAGAAAAGTGGTCTACTCTAAAAGCAAAGAATTTGCTCATCTTCTTAAAAGGGGCCTACTTTAAAACAAGAGGCCCATTCAAAGGTCATCCTAGTATTATCATATCAACAAACTTAGACGTCTTTGAGTCCCTCATGCTGTATACAAAGATTCAGCTTCAAAGCTTTCTTAGTTTTGGAGATGATTTTTAAGTGTTTTACCATATATGGCATGGCAGCCATTTTGTTCAATGGCGCAGAACCATTTGAACAATTTGTCAACATACTTTTGACAGAAGACTCTATTTAAAATCTAGTGAAAACTGATCAAGCTCTTTCAAAGAAGAACACACCTAACGGTTTCACAATTTGTTTTTTAACATTTCCTATATATATCGCTCAGGGGCAAGGGCAGAATTTTGATTGTAACGAACAACGAGAAAATGGCATTTCAACATGTTCCCCATACAAATGCATGGGGGCGCAAATTTGACCTTGCCATGAAAAGGTCAAAGGTCAACCTGCGACAATCATTTGAACAAACTTAATTGACCTTAAGTCTATATACCAAGATTCAGCCTCAAAGATTTCTTGGTTCTGGAGAAGATTTTAATGTCTTTTTACCATCATCAATGGGCAGAACCATTCGAACAAATTGTCAATACCCTTTCGACAGAAAACCTCATGTGAAATCTGGTGAAAATTGCTCAAGCGGTTTCAGAGAAGAAAGTTAAAAACAAGATGGCAGCTGTGGTGGCCATCTTGGATTTCCGATCGGCAAAATCTTAGCTATTTTTGGAAGCCATTCTGTTTCTACAGTGTAAGTTTCAACTCAAACTGCCCAATGGTTCGGGTGGATAAATCAAAATTGGTTTTCAAGTCGGCGGCTGTGGCGGCCATCTAGGATTTCTGATAGGCAAAATTTTAAATACTTTTGATCTACAAGTCATTCTGTTGCTACAATGAATGTTTCAACTCAGATCGCCCAATGGTTCAGCAAGAGACGTCAAAATCAATTTTCAAGATGGCGTTGTGTTGTGGCCATTGGATTTCTAACCAACACAATTTTAGTTATTTTTTTATCTACTGGTCGGCCTGTTGTTCCATCATAAGTTTCGACTTAATTCACAGATTGGTTTGCGAGGAAATGTCGAATATAGACTGTAGTGGCCATCTTGGATTTCCGATCGGCACAATTTTAGCTATTTTCGATCTAGAGGTCATCCTATTGCTACAGTGTAAGTCTCAGCTCAACTCGCCCAACGGTTTGGGAGTTGAAGTAAAAAAAAATGGGTTTCAAGATGGCGGTTATGGTGTCAATTTGGGATTTCTATTAGGCATAATTTTAGCTATTTTTCATCTAAAGGTCAACCTGTTGCTACATCCCAAGTTTCAACTTAATTTAGAATAACTGAGTGTCAAGATTTCCGATCGACATTGACTCGGTTTAAGCTCAATTTGATCCAGAAGTCGTTCTGTTGCTACAGTGTAAGGTTCGGCTCAAATGGATCAAAGGTGTGGGAAGAGATGTAGAAAATTGATTTTCAAGATGGCGGCTGTGGCGGCCATCCTAGATTTTTGATTAGGTCATTTTTTAGCCATTTTGTGTCTACTAGGCGCCCCGATGCTCCTAATTTCCAACTCATTTGGATCCTAGTCTTTAGAGATGATGTCTAAAATATGAATTTTCACCATTTTTCCCATATAAATGTGTAGGGCCTTTACAAATGGTTGGGGTAGCGAACTTGACTTTGCCGTAAAAAAAGTCAAACGTCAACATAGTACCATCATTTTTCGCAGACCTCCTGTCCCTGATGATTTGTGCAAAGACAAGGACACAAAGCTTACTTAGTTCTGAAGAAGATTGTTAATAGGTTTTTAACCATATATGGGCATGGCTGATATCTTGGTCAACGGACCGCGACCATTAAAGCAATCCTTCATTTCCCCTCCGCATGGAAGCTCCACACGAAATTAGAGAAAATGGCCCAGCGGCTTCAGAGAAGTCGTTTGAAATTCTCAACATTTTACCCATACAAATGTATGAGGCCCATACAAATGCATAGGGAAGCAAACTTGGCCTTGCCGTAAAAAGGTTAAATGTCAATGTACGATCATCATTTAAGCAACTCTGGTAGATCTACCCTCCCTGATGATTTGTGCGAAGATTCAGCCCTCGGTTTTGGAGAAGATTTTAAATGTTTTTACCATATATAGGCATGGCGGCCATCATGGTCAACGGACTGCGACCATTGTAGCAATCGTTCGTTCCCCAAACCTAAAGAGGCTCCAAATGAAATGAACAAAATTGGCTCAGCGGCTTCAGAGGAGAAGTTGTTTGAAAGTGTTAATAGACGGTTAACCGGACGTACGTATATCTTGACGGATGCATACTTGTGTGTCTACTTTCGTACAAAGTTACCTAGCTTGTGTGTCGAAAATTGGACACACAATGGAACTTTGTACGTAATTTTTGACACACAAATCAGTCGGCTTGTGTGTCTACGGATCACACAAGTATATATTCGTCCCTACGGATGAACAGACGGATGGACTGGCGGACAAAATGTAATCACATTAGCTCATCCTGAACCTACTTCATGTGAGCAAAAACAAGATAGCGGCTGTGGTGGCTTTCTTAGATTTCCGACCGGCACGATCTTAGCTATTTGCGATCTACAGGTCATCTGTTGCTACGGTCTAAGTTTCAATTCAAATCGCCCAATGGTTCAGGAGGATAAGGAAAAGATTGATTTTTAAGATGGCAGCTGTGGTGGCCGTTTTGGATTTCATATCAACACCATTTTAGCTTTTTTTTATATCTACTGGTTGGCCTGTTGCTCCATCATAAGTTTCGACTTAATTCGCAGAGTGATCAAGAATAGATTTTCAAGATTAACGATGTGGCGGCAATCTTGGACTTCATAGATATTTTCGATCCAGGGATCATCCTGCTGCTTAAGTGTAAGTTTCAACTCAAATCTCCCAACGGGTTTGGAGAAGTCAAACATAAGTTTTCAAAATGGCCGCTGCGGTCATTTTGGATTTCCAATTATTGCATAATTTTAGTTATTTTTCATCTATACATCAACCTGTTGCTCCATCGTAAATTTCAACTTAATTTGCCTTGTGGTTTGCATGAAGATGTCCAACAGATTTTTAAGATGACAGCTGTGGCGGCCATATTGGATTTCCGATCGACACGATTTTAACTCATTACGATCCAGAAGTCGTCCTGTTGCTACTCGTACAGAGCACGTTTCGGCTCAAATCTACCAAAGATTTGGGAAGAGCCTGTTGACAAGAGGCCCATGGGCCACGATTCAATCACCTGATAAAACAGCAATTGCACATCTGCGAATGCCATGCAACTTCTTCCAGTATTGCCACAGCAACTAGGATACAAATTTGATCATACAATAAAAAAGGTCAAAGGACATCCTATTACCATCATTTTAACAAACTTAGTAAACTCTGAATCCCTGATGCCGTATACCAAGATTCGGCCTCAGAGCTTTCTTAGTTCTAGAGAAGACTTTCAAGTGTTTTACCAGATATGGGCATGGCAGCCAACTTGTTGAATGGCGCAGAACCATTTCAACAAATTGTTAATATCTTTTCGACAGAAGACCCTATGTGAAATTTAGTGAAAACTGTTCAAGCTGTTTCAGAGAATTAGACATTTAAAGATTTCATAATTTTATACATGTAGATAGCCCAAGGGAAAGGGCAAACAGCCCCAAACATTTTTGACAGTAGCTAAACAATTTTACTATTTTAATCATGCGTTGTTAGTTACTGCCATAAGTCTTCATTATCCATTGAGAAAATGATTTTTCAACATTTTCCCCCATACAATTGTATGGGGTCGCAAATCTGACCTTGCCGTAAAAAGGTCAATCTACGACCATCATTCGAAAAACTAGGTAGACCTTGAGTCCCCGATGCTGTATACCAAAATTCAGTCTCAAAGCTTTCTTGGTTCAGGAAAAGAAGACTTAAATATTTTCGCCAAATATGGGCATGGCAGCCATCTTGTTCAATGGCGCGGAACTATTCGAACAAATTATCAATACCCTTTCGACAGCCCCATGTGAAATCTGGTGAAAACCGCTAAAGCGGTCTCAGAGAAGACGTATAAAAACAAGATGGTGGCTGTGGTGGCATTCCTGGATTTCCAATCGGCACAGTCTTAGCTATATTCGATCTAGAGATCATCCTGTTGCTACAATTTAAGTTACAACTTAATCTTCCAATGGTTTGGGAGGATAAGTCGAATATAGGTTTTTAAGATGGCAGCTGTGGCGCCATCTCAGATCTCTGATCAGCAAAATTTTATATACTTTTAATCTACAAATCATTCTGTTGCTACAATGAAAGTTTCCAAACATCTCCCAATAGTTTGGGAAGATAAGTCAAAAATTGGTTTTCAAGATGGCAGTTGTGTGCTACAATGCAAGATTCAACCCAATTTTTCAGCAGCAGAGGTCAAAAATCAATTTTTTAAGAAGGTGGCTACAGTGGCCATTTTGAATTTCTATTCCACTCGATTTTAGCTACGTTTATATCTACTGGTCGGACTATTGCTCCATCATATGTTACGACTCGATTCGCAGAGTGGTTTGTAAGGAGATGTTGAAAATCGATTTGCAGATCGGCAGAAGTTTAGCTATTTTCGATCTAGAGGACATCCTGTTGCTACACTGAGTGTGCTTCAACTCATATCGCCCAACCGTTTAGGTATGGAGGTCGAAAATCGGTTTTCAATTTGCAGCTATGGCAGCCATTTTGGATTTCCATTCGGCACAGTTTTAGCTACCTTTATCTACACGCCAACCTATTGCTTCGTCGTAAGTTCCAACTTAATTCGCCTTGTGGTTTGCGAGAAGATTTCCAAAACAGATTTTCTAAATGGCGGCTGTGCCGGCCAGCTTGGTATTTTGATCGGCTCAGTTTTTAGCTATTTTGTGTGCACTAGGCGCCCCGATGCTCCTCATCAAGTTTCAACTCAAATCAGTCTTTAGAGCAGATGTCCAAAATATGAATTCTCAACATTTTCCCCATATAAATATTAGGGCCCATAAAATACACGGGGAAGCAAATTTGACCTTGCCGTATAAAGGTCAAACGTTAACATAGGACCATTATTTTACCAATTCTGATAGACCTCCCGTCCCCAATGACTGGTGCAAAGATTCGGATGGACCGCGACCAGTTTTGCAATCATTCGTTCCTCCGCACCAAGGAGGCTCCACCTCAAATCTGAGTAATATTTGCCCGGTGGCTTCAGAGGAGAGGTCAAATTTTTTTTTTTTTTTTTTTTTTTTTTTTTTTTTTTTTTTTGTTTTGAAATTCTCAACATTTTTCCCATACAAATATATATGAGGCCCATACAAAAGCATATGGACATGGAGGCCATTTTGGTCAACTGACCGCGACCATTTTAGCAATCTTTCGTTCCCCAAATCTAAGGAGGGTCCTTTAAAATTTGAGAAAAATTGGCTCAGCGGCTTCAGAGGAGGAGTCGTTTGAAAATATTAACGAACGAACGGACGACGGTCAAAATGTGATCACTATAGCTCATCCTGAGTATTTTTCAGGTAAGCTAAAAAAAAAAAGAATTTATACCCTGAATGTCTCTACTTTAAATGGAAAGAATCTGTACCTAACAGACCCACTTTTAGAAAGGAGGCAAACAATTTGATAGAGGTGCCTTCCTCTGAAAGTGTATATAATTCCCCTTCAATGTATGCGGTTTCATGGCGAAGCCCTCTTACACGAACTGCACATGCGCTTAATAGACTGCGCACATGTGCAGTCTAGTCAATACATATGCACTTCGACCAGACAACTTTAAGGTAAATAAGATATACGTGGGCCGTGGAGATTTTATCACTATTTTGCAGAGACAAGTACGGTAAATGTCCTAAAATTCGAACACTTTATTCCATACTATTTTGGCTTTAATTTTGCCTTTTATGCCGCTGTTTCTTAAAACACCTGAATGGCAAACAGTGTAGACCTTGATAAGACTGATCTGGGTCTGCACTGTTTGCATATACCGTTTTGTCGGCAACTTTGGTGTACTAAATTTTCGGACATTTGCCGTATTTGAAAAGCCTTTCAAACATGGTGATTACATTATATATAGGGAAGATTTTGCTACCAGAGAGGAAGCAAATTATTTCCTTTAAGAGCAGCTTTCCCACCCCCACCAACATCCACACACACACCGCCACACGCCCAGCCCTCAGTTAGAAGCCCAGTACATATTTCCATATTAGGGTTATTTGCATTGAAGTTGTATCTATTCTTCCTATGATACAGTTTTATGAAGAAAATATCGGACACATATTGACTAAACTGGTGCGCATGCGCATTTCGCAGGAGCCCAAAGACCAAATTTGACATTAGAAAAAATCCGGATTTTCCATGGAAACTGAATGACGTCTCTCAAGCAATAACAACTGAAGTTATCGCATACTGAAGTTATCGCATATATTCAAATTTATCAGCCCAGCTGCACTTTAATGAGAAACTCCGTCGTCGTTCTATAATAGTTCATTTTAGGGGAATGGATACACGCTATCAGAGGAGACAACTATGTCAAAATTGTCTCCCTTCTTCAAAGGGATCTGTTCTAAAAGGAAAGAGTTTGCTCCCCATCTATTCTGAAAGAAACGATTTGCACCCTAAAGGAAAGAATTTACTCTATAAGAAAGAATTTGCTCCCCATATACTCTGAAAGAGTAAAATTTACTCCCAAAAGGAAAGAATTTGATCCACATGGGAGCAAAGTAATTACTTTCAGAGCAGATGGGGAGTACACACGTTTTTAGAGATTTAGTGGGCAGAAAACTAAACAGGAAGTCACAATTCTGTCTCCCTTGTAGAAAATGTTGGAATTTATCCCAGGTGTATCCATTTCCCTTAAAATCAAAAACAGTTCCCACTTTTTGACTAACTTCATCAGATAGTCGAAGAAATCATGCTGCTCAAGATAGAATCGCTCATTTGATGCCTTAACATTTAGCATGCTATGGGAAATTCAGCAGACGACAAATTTGTATATTAGTTATATTCTTTTATTCTTCCACAAGAGGATTTGACATTTCATGCAATTTGTCTCCTAAAATGGGATTTGACATTTCACGCAAATTGTCTCAGGAGACAATCTGCATGAAATGACAAATCCCAGCTAGCATTCTACGTAAATCTACATCGGGCCGTCATCGGCCCGTCAGCTACCCTGACGGACCGATGACGGCCCGATATAGATTTACGTAGAATGCTGACTGGGATCCTATTTTCTGGATAATAAAAATAAGAAAGCTCTTTCAACATGTCGTCTGCTGAATTTTTACCCAGCATGCAGTAGTTCATAAAATATTCATGGTTACTATTAGATTGGCGCTGTTAGAGAAATTCAGACCGCAATAAATCAAATAAATGTGCATTATCGTACATAAAAAAAGTTCCAGAGCCCGAGACTTACACCCCTGTTATATATCGGATTTAATTTTGGTTTGCTTTGAGTTTTATGGCCCAGTCTACACTGTCATGTCGAGCCGGTCAGTTAACCTGCTCACTTTTCCTGGACAGGCTTTAAACAGGCTGTCAACCAAGTTTTGATAAATTAATAAAAAAAAATAGGAATAAAATAGGAGGATCCCCCCCAAAATATATATATAAGGAGAGGGGGGGGGGGGTGTCGGGTGTGGCAAAGGTGTCGTGTATCTTACGTCACCGGGGCGTCCAACTGATATTGGCTTACAGCTGGGCAAGGCCTGCTATCCTTGTAGTAGGTAAGGGTAGAGGGGAATGTTTTATTTCTTCTGTTTCTTCACTTTCATTCCTGTTTCTCTTTCTTCCCTGTCCCTCTCTTTCATCTCCTCTTCTATCTCTTTTCTCCCTTTCTCTGGGAGACGACACAAAATGACCCACAAGGGTTGACGTGTTGACAAAATGACCCACAAGGGTTGACATGTCGTTAAACCCCAACACAATAAAAAAAACAAATAATATATATATATATATATATATATATATATATATATATATGTGTGTGTGTGTGTGTGTGTGTGTGTGTGTGTGTGTGTGTGTGTGTACTTTCGGGGACAAAATATAGGAATTTTACGGGGAAAAGTCTTCATTACAAAATACTCAAGAGACAAAGTTCTTACTTGTTAACTGAATAAAATCATTAAACTTACGTTTTACTTAACCAAACATTCGTACAGCATCTCCTCCAAGGCAAGTATCCTGCAGCAAGACTCCTTGGTCATCAATATGGACACCTTTTATGACTTGAAGTTTGGCACATTCATTATCAAGGTATCCACATGGATGAGCTATAGTGTATAGCAGCACTTCTGCAAGGTGGGGAGATGACAAAAAACCAGCTGCGAATGAAAATATCTTGAAAATAGCTGGAGGAAGTAAAAAACATTGATGCTCTACATATCAATGCAGCGGCATTTTTGGAGAAAAAAAAAATAGGAAAAATGTCCAAATTACATACAGGAGAATAGAGGAAATATAGGAAAATTCTGAAAAATATAAGAAAATATAGAAATAAAGGAAGCAGTTGACAGCCTATGCAACTTACTAATCTAAGTGGTTAACTGTGCACTCACTTTTGCCAGTAACTAACAAATGCTCTTGTTGAAACACTCAAAGGGGAGAACAGCTAGAAATTATTTTATTGTCAATCTTCATGGAAATTATAAGACCGAGCTCGGATTCGAACTTGCGCCCACTGTATCAGCAGTCAGACGCGTTATATAATAGAAGCTCCGCTAATACTCGCCAAGTAGAAATCGACACGTCATATGCGACCAGCGTAGACCCAGAACAGCCTGTGCACCTTCGCATTTAAACAGTGACTCGGCGTTTTGCTAATGTTTAAAATTGATCCACATATTACACTGTATGTTCGTGAGTAGTACTCGTGTAGATGCAGATCAAACTGCGTTGATACACAGACTGCTCTGACTCTACCTGGTCATAGATCTTTTTTGTTTCTATATAGAGAGGCTCATATATGTGCGTAGTTCCAAAAGTTAAGAAATCTTCGTTCCCTGTCTGAAATTAATGTTTAGTTTTTTTTTTTGTTTTTTTTTTTCGTTTTTTGTTGTTTTTTTTTTTTTTCTCCTGACAAAACTACCTTTCTGCAAAAAAAGAATTCCCTTTTCGCAAAAGGAATACTTATTTCACAGACTAGAAAAGGAGAATAATAATAAATATTGAAGCTATTTCTTAACCCTTCAAACGCAGATCAGGGGCAGATCCAGGATGATTTCTGAAGGGGGTCGATTTGAAAAAATTACCGTACTTACTCTTTGTATTCGGACAGATCTTAGCAAACAGTGTAAACCTAGATCAGACGCCGCAGAACGCGGCGTCTGATCAGGGTCTACACTGTTTGCCACTCCTTCAGCAATTGTATACATACTCACAGGCAGTAAATTGTTGAAGAGAAGTAAAAGATAGAGAGCAAAGGTGTGAATATTTAGGGTATATACGATATTCCAAATTTATCCAAAAGTTCCCATAAAAACGAAAGTTTGAGTCAGAGGGGTTCGAACGAACCACCTCTGAATCCGCCCTTGCAATTACCCGTGCAAAGTGTAGATCCTGATGAGACAACTCGTAACGAGCCGTCTCATCAGGATCTACACTGTTTGCAATTCTGTTTTAGAATTTAGATCGAAATCCCTATGTGAATCAGATGTTCAGTTCAAGGACGGACGTCCACTTCAGAAACTCGGGAGTGAATGGACCTATATTGTGTTATATTTATCAACTTTGATTTTGAGCCGAAATTAAAAGAAAGAAATGAAATAATTAATGATTACTTAAATTCTTTGATAATTGGAAATTTAAGTCCACTTCATACACAAGTTAAATTAAACGAAAGGAAGAAAATAATATGATGAATAAATACATTCTTTGATACAAGAAATGTATGTATGTATAATACTAAGTCCCCAACTATATGTTTGTCCCTTTAAATTCTAAATTTAAAACGAGGCCCAGGGACCACTACGGTCATCAGAGCTTAAGTGGGCGGGCAAGTCCGCTTCCACAACATTAACCCTCAGAACTTGCACATTGTACTTCCAAAGTTCCGTTTTAAGTATTCAAATTTTGATATAAGTTGCTTACTTTTTATATTTAAAATAGGTCATGGTCAATATTTGAATAAACCTGGTAGGGCCAGAGTCCCAAATGCTGCATACCAAGTTGCAAGGTCTTTCCTTTCAAGTCCTGAGAAGATAAATTTCAAAGGGTTTTTACCATATATGGGCATTGCGAATATCTTAATCAGTTTACCCATATCTCATGAACAAACTTTCATTCCCCTTCCCACAGGGGCTCCACATGTGATTTTGTTTCAATCAGCCCAGCAATTTTAAAGAAGATAAAAATACTGAATCTGAGGCATCCAGGATAAAGGTCAGTAAATGACCTTCACCTTTGTAGTTATAAAACCTTATTTAGGTGATTGCATGTATCATATCTGAATGTCATAGGCTACAATAATTACATAAATCTAGTTTGCCTTTTCCCCTACAAAAGCCCAAGTGACCGAATTCGACCTTACCCTAAAACAGGTCAATGTCAACCAAGGGTCAGCATTTGAAAAAAAAAAAAAAAAAAAAACTTGGTAGAGTCCGGGTACCTAGTTGCTGCACACCAAGTTTCAAGGTCATCGGCCATTCGGTTCCTGAGAAGATTTTAAGACTTTTTCCATACATAGGCATGGCGGTCATCTTGATCCCATGAAAAGTCCTTCATTTCCCCAGCCAACAGAGGCTCCACTTGTTATATGGTTTCAATCAGCCCAGCAGTTTTGGACAAAAATACTGAAACTGAGGCATCCCGGACAAGGGTCAGTAATGACCTTGACCTTTGGTATTTATAAAAGAACATTTAGCCGACTGCAAATATGAGCTTTGATGCCATACAATAGCTTCAGAAAAAATCTGCTGTTTGCCTTTCCCCCATACAAAAGCCCAAGGGACCGAATTTTACCTTGGTCAACCAAGGGTCATCATTTGAATAAACGTGGTAGAGCCCGAGTCCCAAATGCTGCATATCAAGTTTCACGGTCATCGGCCATTCGGTTCCTAAGAAATAGGGTGTCAAAGGTTTTTACCATATAATGGGCATGGCAGCCATCTAGATATTATGAACAAACGTTTGTTTCCCTGTTTCCATGGAGGCTACACGTGTAATTTAGTTTCAGTTGGCCAGCGGTTTGGGAGATGTTTGAAAAAAGGTTGACGACGCCAACGACGGACTACACCAATGCGTGTTTGTGTTGAGGTTTTATGAGCGCAGTCAGGTCAGATTGCCTAACCACACTTTTACTGGATAGGCTTAATCCTCCAAGCACTTTACCAGCATTGTGCACATTCTTCCGCTAGAAAATGACAACTGCCCTTCTTGAATCAGCGGAAGGGAAAGAATGACCGTAGAAAATAGTCAATGATCAATCTCCACGAAAGAATTATGCTCAAGTTTCATGAACTTTTATTTTATTTTTATTTTTGGTTACCTTTCTTGCTTTTGAACTTCCAGTAAGGTTGGTGATACGTTTTGCCACATAATGCATTTTATTAAGGGTATCAGCTGCGCTCGAATTGGTAACTTAGGGGTAATTTTGGTACTGGTGTGCGAGCCAGTATTTCAAAACCTACCCCTTTCATATACCTGGCCTTCGAAAAAACGGACCCATTCATATACTTGATCATCCAAAATGTTGACCTATTCATATACTGCCCTTTGATTTTTGTACCCATATTTTTGCTGATAATTACACAAATATCAGTCAATCCATGTAATACCAAGAGGATAAGCAGCCTCGAAAAATCTCTGAGCGAAAAATATGTGCATATACCAGAAAAACGGGGCCTTTCAGATAGGAATCCAGAAAAATCGGGCCATTCATATACCTTTTGTTGAAAAAATGGGGCCAATCATATACCTGGCAGCGCTGAAAAAGGGGGCTATTCGGCACGCACATCCGTACTATGCCATATATAGGAAGTTACGCCCCCCTCCTACCCCTGTCATCAGATACACTATTAACCATTTAACCCTTAAAACGCCAAGAAAACCTGCATCTGAAAATGTCTGTTTATGTCGTCTGCTGAATATTCTTGCAAACTTTTCAAACCTATTTTTTGCATACAGGCAAACAGTGTGGACCCAGATCAGATTGCTCCTAAAGGAGCAGTCTGATCTGGATCCACACTGTTTACAGAAATGACTTTTAAATTCACAAGCAGATGACCCAACCAGATGACAATTGTTGTGATTGGCAGTTTAAGGGTTAACACTTTTAAATTAGTAGCCATACCAGAAGAAGTACTTTACGAGTCCGTCATGCAGGTAACCAGTGTCTGTAATGTAATTTTTGTTTGTGTTGAGGTTTTATGACCCAGTCAACCCAATGGGGTCATATCGAGCGCAATGGAATACAGTGCTATTTTACAAAAAAAAAAAAAAAAAAAAAAAACGTTAGCATTCTTCTGTAGCAACTCAACAATTTCAAAACAGAAAGTCTCGCTGGTTGAGGCATAGCTCATGAAAAGTGTTTATTAAAAAAGAACTATAACAAAAAGTATTGATTCTTGTGAGGTGTGGAAACTGGTACAGTGGTACAAGTGATAATGTAAGTGAAATAACAACTCGGAACTTTTTGTGTGTCCTGTCTGTTATATCATAAAATTATAGCTCTGTTACTAAATAGCTATATTCCTTCAAGTTTGTTACAAGGAAAATACTAGTACTGGGATGATGTTTTTTTTTCACTATTAATGGTGTTATCTGCAGATCAATGGCCATGATATGGTGGAAAATAATGATGTTTGTTTAGTCTTTAACTCCACACTCTTAAAGCAAAATGTCTTTCTCAATAAAACAGGTAACCACGAAAAGTAATACTATTATGCTGTTTTATGAAATAAAAGCGTTGCAAGCACTGCACCATGCCCCAACACTGCACTTACATCCAGTAAGTGCCACAACTGTCAAAAAATAATCAAAGGAACGTGCATTATAGTCTTTCCCTAAATAGTTTCAACATTGACACATGTACATGTGGTAACTTTGATTAAAATAGTCAACGTGGAAAATCTCTGAAACTGTTTTTGTTATAGAAAGGATACAAATATATGACTTGGATCGCTGTCAATAATGTTCAAAGGGTGATAACTCCAAAAGCAGGTAATTTAAAGTTACTGTTCTTGTGTTTTAGACATTTGAATAAAGTTTCAAGAAAATATCTCACACAGTTTTCAAGTTACAGAGTGGACAAAAATATATTACTGAAGTCACTATTTTCAAAGTTCAAAGGATCATTGATTGACTGAGTTGGGGTTAAACGACATGTCAACCCTTACTGGTCATTTTGTGTCGTCTCCCAGAGAAAGGGAGAAAATAGATAGGAGAGACATTAGAGGAGATGAAAGAGAGGGACAGAGGAGAAAGGAAATGAAAGTGAAGAAACAGAAGAAATAAAAACATTCTCCCCTCTACCCTTATCCGCTGCAAGGATAGCAGGCCTTGCCCAACTGTAAGCCAATATAAGTTGAACGTAAGATATATGACACATTTGCCTCACCAACCCTACCACCCCTTCAAAGGGCTATAACTCAAATATAGATTAACTTGTGTTATGCACGTCGTCTCATTATGTTTTACGTTTGTGTGCAAATTCTATGAAATATCTGGAACAGTTTTTAACTCACAGAGCGGACACAAGTACACAGTAGAAATGGCTATTTTCAATATCTACTATGTTCAAAAGGCCGAAACTCCAAAAACAGGTTGACCGGAGTTACGCTTTATGTGTTCTGCACGTGGTCTTTAAATTAATTAATTCTTAATTAAATAGTGCTTTAAATTTGTATGGTTTCGTGAAAATATAGAGCCACCATGAGTACATAGTAGAATTGACTATTTTCAATATGTACTATGTTCAAAGGGCCGCAACTCCTAGTTTTCTAACCACGATTACGTTTTTTGAGTTCTGCACGTTGTCTCATGGTCCTTCACATTTGTTAGAAATTTCATAATACTACCTCAAACGGTTTTTAACTTAGAGCGGACACGAGTACATGGCAAAAATGGTTATGTTCAATGTTCGAAGGCATTAACTCCAAGAGTAAGCAAAGCAGAGTTACGGTTCATGTGTTCTGCAATTCGTCTCATTGTGCTTTACATTCGTGTGCAGTTGCATGAACATATCTCAGACAGTATCAGAGTTATGGTTGGAAGCGCAGATGGACGGACACTCAAAATTTTGGAGGGTAGAACATAATACCATCGCCACTTTTTGTGGTGGAGTGCATAAAAATGTGGATGTGTTCATCAATTAACAATCAGTTCTCCATAATTTTGATGCAGCTTTGAACTGCAAAACATGTGTTCATTCCACATAGATTAGTCTGTTTCATCTCAGTAACATCACACAAAACATATTATCACAATTAAAATAGAACTGTGTTTATAAAGCTATATTGCCGAACTTGAAAAGGGGCATAACTCTTATAAAATTAATCTGAGTCATCTACCAAATATCAAAGCCCTAGCTCAAGTACTTTCTGAAATATCCTTTCTAAGATATCTTCTACACAAGATAAAGTGTGACCAAAAGAACAACAAACACAACAATAGGGCTATCATGCAAAATTATGGCTATCACAATACTATCAGAAATATCCCTACCATGATACTATCCAGGGAGTTGGGGAGTTGGGGATGGGGGCGGCGGGGGAAGGGTGCGGGGTGGCAAGGCCTGCTATCCTTGTAGTAGGTAAGGGTAGAGGGAGAATTTTTTTATTTCTTGTTTCTTCACTTTCATTCCTGTTCCTCTTTCTTTCCTGTCCTTCTCTTTCAACTCCTCCACTATCTCTTTTCTCCCTTTCTCTGGGAGATGACACAAAATGACCCACATTGGTTGACGTGTCGTTCAACCCCAACACAATCAATCAACAATCATGATACTATCACTGAGGGTCTAATATCACATATAACCCCCACAGGGGTGTGGCCAGTTTGGACCCCAAGGGCGTCATTGGCAGGATTTATGTAGGGGACTACTAAACATTGATACATAGTAAATATATGAGCTGTGGGCCTCACGGTTTCAGAAGAGGATTTTTAAGGCTTTTTTTCCAATTATAAGTCTATGGGAGCTAATGACCCCTGGGGCTTAGCCAATTTGGACCCCAGGGGCTTGATAGGCAGGATTTAAGTAGGAGACCACTAAACATTGCTACATACTAAATATTTTAGCTCTCGGCCTCATAACTTGGAAGAAGATATTTGAAGGTTCTTTAGCTTTATGATTCTATATAAAAAAATGACCCCATGGGGCATAGCCCAGAGTCTTAACTGGCAGGATTTATGTTGGGGACCACAAAGCACTGCTACATACTGAACATATAACCTGTGGACCTCATGAGTTCAGAGAAGGTTTTTTTTGCTTTTTTTTAAGTTTTTCCAGTATGTCTATGGGAGCTTTTGGACCCTGAGGCATGGCCAATTTAGACCCCAGGGAGGCTTGATTGGCAGGATTTATGTAGACCACTAAACATTGTTATATACTAAATATATAAGCTGTTGGCCTCATTGTTTCAGAGATTTTTTTTTCACTTTTTTCCCATTATAAGTCTATGGGAGCTAAAGATGGGCATGGCTGCCATCTTGATTTACGGACCATGTCCAATCATATATATATATATATATATTAAATCTCCCTCCAACACAAGGCTCCTCATGAAGCTTGAAAAAATTCGGACCAGGGGTTTCAGAAAAGATGTTCAAAGGTGTGAACAGATGGACGGACAACGGATGGGCAGTGATCACAATAGCTCATCCTGAGCCTTTGGCTCAGTTGAGCTAAAAAAACAAGTCCAAGTATATCACACTGTTGTATATTTCATCATATGTGTATTTCGGCTAAGTGTGCAAAACACTCCTAAACTTCTTGTTTCTGTTGTTATGGCGTTTCCATGATTTCCCACTCAGAAGTGCCTGGCAACTGTGTGGCCCACCCTGGCTACCTGATGATGCAGAACCTAAAAAGCTGCCTCTAGCAGTGCGGGTATAGATGGTGGACCTCTAGCATAGCAGTGCGGTGATGGATGGTGGAATCAACCTGTAAGAAGAGGTGCAGTCTACTATAGTATAAAAACATCTGGTCAGTCTGGATATACAAGAGTGCAATCAGCATCTAAGCTACTGTCCTTTCGACATCACTCAGAAAGATGCTTTTTGCTAAGCGTTTTATTTAAATGATAATACTTTAGTCTGACTGACCAGATCTTATCAGAAACCATTTTTTGTTTCTGCTGTTTGTTCTCAAAAATTTGTCATAAAATTAAATTTACAGCCAAAAATTGATCTGACCAATGCAACTTCTTTCCTAAACTGATTTTTGGAATTTGTTTCTGAGACTTTATTATTTACTTTTCTTTGCTCGTCTTATTCTACAATATCATGACAATATCAGCTAAAATTGGTCTGACCAATGCAATTTCTATAGTAAACTGATGTTTTGGAATTATTATCTAAGAATATATTCTTAACTTTTTTTTTTTTTTTTTTTTTTTTTTTTTTGCTTATCTTCATTTAATAATTTTGACAATGTCATGTAAATTTCAGAAAGAAATGACCATGTGAAACCTGTTGAAAACCAGCCTCCACTTTACCATTTTCTGAATAATTTGCAGCCATTTTACTACAAGACAAAATAAAAATATTGGTTTTAAAACCAAAGTACAGAAAAGAACTTTATGCGCGTACATAGTTATGTCAAACAAGTTTGCTAATTTTCTTCTTCTGTGTAAAGTAACTGGCAAAAGATTAATTTCCAAAGGATGATGTAAGCTGAGTAGACAATACTAACTCTTAAAGCGCTAAGCAAAATTGTAGCACATGATATTCTAACTTCTTTTTATATACAGTCGACTCTCGTTATCTCGAATTCCAAGGACTCTCTGAAATACTTCGAGATATCCGTACCTCGACATACCAGATTTGCGGAATTGAGGAAAAAAAAAATCGAACAACCACTTTTAACAAATATATGTGTAATTGGACTCTTATAATTTGGAGACATATTGAAAATATTGTGGAAAAGAGGAGAAATTGCTTCTTAGGAGCAATTTCTCCTCTTTTCCACAATATTTTTTTACCTGTTGTTAAATTTTCATGTTTAGGCAGGGACCAAATTTTTACTTCGAGATAAGCGGTTATTTGAGATAAGTGAGGTCGAGATAACGAGAGTCAACTGTAATCGTTTCAGAGAAAATAAGAGTTGGCATTTCATGTGTATCATCTGCAGCAATTCACCTGAATAAAGCCTTATTTTCACTGAAAAATATATAACTATTTCAAACTGTTATCTCAAAATACACTTGTACTTGGCGCTTTAAAGCTTAGCATTCGGATAAAATTTTCAGCAGATGACATTTTGAAATATTTTTTCTTATTTTTCCCAGGAAACAGAATTTGACATTTCATGCAAATTGTCTCCAAAGGAGACAATTTGCATGAATATCAAATCCTGTTTTCTGGGAAAAATAATTAAAATATCACCAATATGTCATCTGCTGAATTTGCCAAAAGAATGGCAAATGTAAAGTTAGAGCAATATGAACATTAACCATAAACGTGTAACCTTAAACACAAGTTTATCTTCTTTATATATACTTAAAAATGCATTTAATAACAGTTTCCTTTCTAACGCTGATTGAAAAACATTTTTTTTTTTTTTTTTTTGATTTGGATTTTACTGTCCTTTCAAGAATATTTCACTTATATCGAGCTGATCGTTCATCAAAGGTAGGCCAAAACCGGAGAACCTGGGGAAAAACCACCTGACCATCCGTAAGCAGAACTTGGCTTTCCCACATGTGACCCAAGCAAGGCTTGAACCACATAGTTGAGAAACCTAATGGATTAAGAGTCAACTCTTATCCACTAGCCTACTGGGGCCCTGATTGAAGAAACAACTCTTTTATTTGTGAAAAGGATGACAGGAAAGACACAGCTGTGCCAGGTTGGTTATAAAACAGGTTTGTGTAAAGTTCTTCCCGACTATGACATAAAGGTATTTCCAAACTAAATAATACAGACTGTCCTTTCCAACATACCTTTATTCTTAGTTACCAGGTATTGCATAGTGCTTGAACTTAGCCTTTACCAGCAGATAACACCAGATGACAAACTGATGAAGTTTTAAGTTTCAAGAAGATACTCTACAATTCATGTAAAGCAGATTATTTGCATGAAATGTCACAGCCTATTTTCTGAGAAAAATACAAAATGTATTTCAAAATGTCATCTGCTGCAAATTTTACCCAGCATGCTAAGGATCAGGTTAGTTTAATATAAAACAGAACAAGCAAACATATATTATTATTTTATTATTATTTAACAACATTATTCCACGATAATGGGTTTTATTTCCACACTATGTAAAAGGCTTGAATACAGTATAGCATTTCATCCACCACGTAAAACGGGGCATACCTCTTATAAAAATCAATCTGATATTTTTCAAAAGTTAATCTAGTGATCTACATCTCGGCCCCAATCATCCAGGGATCAATTTTAGCTCTTGCTACACTGCTAAATGCTGGTTAATTTCTTCCCAATGCAAGCTGTAATTTCCATCACTTGCTACCGCTAGCAAGTAGGAAAAATTGTCTTTAATTTGCTGAACCTGGGGCATTGTTGTTAAAGTTTATTACTGTCTTTTCCAAAAGTACTGCTCAAGAGCAAGAATTTTGAAATTATCAAAATTAATCAAATGTCGAGAGTAATTTTATAAATCAGTCTTTCTTAACCCTTGTCCTGCTGAACCCGGATATACCCTGCCTTTGCAAACAGTGTAGATCCAGATCAGTTGGCTTCTGAAGAAGCCAAATGATCTGGATCTACACTGTTTGATATTAATTATGTGAATTTATAACAACAATCCTGATCAAGTAATCTAATTGGCTGTAAATTGGAAGTGCACGTGGCATCTTAATTTATTCAGCAGGACAAGGGTTAACTACTTTTAATCTTCATCACTCTCTGGGATAATTCAGCAGACAACAAATT
This sequence comes from Anodontia alba, assembly GCA_964016985.1. Classification (NCBI taxonomy): domain Eukaryota; kingdom Metazoa; phylum Mollusca; class Bivalvia; order Lucinida; family Lucinidae; genus Anodontia; species Anodontia alba. The sequence goes on from OZ024836.1 coordinate 50,661,876, forward strand.
GATATTTTTCTTACTTTTTCCATGAAAAAGGTTTGAGATTTCATGCAAGGAGGGAGTTTGTATGAAATGTCAAACCTGTTTTCTGGGAAAAACAAGAAAAATGTTTTAAAATGCTGTCTGCTGAGATTTTACTCAGAGTGCCAAGAGTTTCACCAACATTTAACAATGATTATAAGTGTGAAAAAGCAAGTTTGCTGAAAAGTTTACCAAGTAAACTAGGAATGTGTCAAAACGACATGGCTTCCCCTGATTGTAAAACTTAAACACAAATTTCTAATGACAGACACTGATGGGGACGGTCGTACAGACAGGGGTAATACAATACATTATACCATTCTTCGAATGGTGGGAGGGGGTGGGGGAGGGGAGGCATAAAAATAATGTCACTTGCTAATTTTAGGAAGCCGTCAAAAAAACTTCACTTCTACCATTCACCAAATATCAGAGCCCTAGTTCAATTATTTTTTGAGAGATCTTGTACACAAGATAAAGAGTGATGAACAGAACAACAAACAGACAACAAAGCAATAGCAATAAGCCCAGCCCCATCCCTCAACCCCAACTTCTCTCAATTATTTTTGAAGATGGGACCATAACAAAGCCCTTGGCTTTATGATGATCAAGTCAGAGGAAAAGAAAAAGACAAGTCCAAATCTATCACACTGTTGTATATTTCATCATATGTGTATTTCAATTGTCTAAGTGCCCATAAACCCTCCTCAACTTCTCCTTCTTGTTTCTGTTGTTATGGCGTTTCCATGATTTGCCACTCAGAGATGCCTGGCTACTGTGTGGACTACCCTGGCTACCAGATGATGCAGAACCAACAACGCCTCCTCTAGCAGTGCGAGAATGGATGGTGGAATCAACCTGTAAGAAAAGATGCAGTCTACTGTTGAATTAAAATGTGAAACAATTATACCCAGCCAATATCTTGTGTCAGACATAACTCTTATTATACCCAGCCAATATCTTGTGTCAGACATAACTCTGTCAAACATCAACAAAATTTCCCCAACCAGATCCCCACAATATCAGTGCACAAACCAAGTTAAGTAAATATCAATTGACTTGAATCTTTATCATCGAAATGAAAATATGGATAGACAGACAGAAGAATGATTTTGTTTAAATTGAGATTTTACAGCCCAGTCAACCCAATGTGGTCATGTTGAGCACAGTCAGTTTACCTAACAACACTTTTACTGGGCAGGCTTAGTCCTGTAAGCAGTCAACCAGTATTGTGCACATTCTTTCACTAGAAACTAATAACTGCTCTTCTTTTAACAATGGAAGGGAGAGAATGACAGAGTAAAATATTCCATGATCAATCTCTACCAAAGAATGTTGCCAACCTCGCGGGGATCGAAACTGCAACCTCTTAATCACCAGTCGGACATGCAGCCAAACGAGCCATCAAGACTGGCTCACAGACATATGATAAACCACGTACACATAGACGACCAGAGTGAGACATTAATACCCCACCACTATCGTGTGATGGGGTATAAAATGCTTATCAGGACATGAGCAGACAACAAATTAATGTTTTTTTCTTCTTCTTTTTGGATTTTTTGATAAATCCTATTTTCTCTCCGGCACAAAAAATAATTAAATAAACAAAAAATAAATACATAAATACAATTAATTTACAAAAATCATCTGCTAACATTAATTCTGGACATTTCAGGGTAAAACTAATCTCCTCTACTATATTACAATGGAAAAAAAATGAATATTAATCTGGGCAACAAAAGCTACAAACACGTAGTTATATCTACATCAGACTCAATTTATTGGTTTGAGGTCAAGTAATTCTGCTATTTAAAATCAACTGCATGGCATGTTTCTAAACATTTCTCCAGCAAAGAGATCAATATACAAATTAATAAATGCACACATACCTTCCTGAAAAAATCTTTATCAACCTGGCTTGGTACTGGAACGTCAGAATCCTGCCAATATGACAAATAAAAGAAACTTTTGAACTTTATGTGTAAAGTTTGTAGTTTGAAAACCAAAGAACTTTGTTGAAGTCTATGTCATATCTGCACACTAAAATGTGAAAACAGGCACAAGTGAAGTGAGAGTTGTCATCCTTGTTCAGCTCAATGAGATAAAACAATCAGTGAAATAAAACTAACTGCAAATTTTTTAGTTTGTAGACTTAATTGAGGTTGTGCACTTGCCTGGACCTAAGTACATAAATGAACTAATGGAAGGATTCTTGCAGGCCTAAGTTGCCCATCCTAACACGGTGTGATAAAAATGACAAAAATCACACTTAGTAAAGTTGATCATGGCCTAACAATAAATATACACATATAATCTGTATAAAATAGACCACGTCTGGTCAGTCTGGACATACAAGATGCAATCAGCATCTAAGCTATTGTACTTTTGACATCACTCAGAATTTGAGAAAGATGCTTTTTGCTAAGTGTTTTATTTTAAATGATAATACTTTAGTCTGACTGACTAGACATTATCAGAAACCATTTTTTGTTTCTTTTTCTGTGTTTTTTTTATCAAATATTTACAGTAAAAATAAATTTACTGCCTTAATTTGGTCTGACCAATGCAATTTCTATAGTAAACTGGGCCCGGTTGTTCAAAGCGTCGTTAGCTTAACGAGCTCGTTAAGGGCCATTTCGTTAACTATTTTATCAGATTCAATATACAATTTTCTGAAATTTTTTGCTGAAAAAATGTGAGTAGCTTTTGCACTGCAAAAGCTACTCACATTTTTTCAGCAAAAAATTTCAGCATATTTGCGTATCACTCGATTTAAATTTTAACGAATCGTTAACTAACGATGTCGTTAGCTTTGAACAACTGGGCCCTGATGTTTTGGAATTTTTATCAATAGAATATATTCTTTACTTTTTGCTTATCTTCATTTACATTTTTATGACAATACTGTGTAAATTTCAGAAATATTGACCATGTGAAACTTGTTGAAAAACTACCTCCAATTTACCAATTTCTGAATAATTTGCAGCCATTTTACTATGAGACAAAATAAAAATATTGGTTTTAAAACCAACGAACAGAAAAGAACTTTTTGTGCAAACATAGTTATGGCAAATGGTTTTTTGCACTGATTCATGACACAAGTTTGCAAATTTATTTCTTCTGTGTAAAGCACCTGGCAAAAAAAAAACACTTTCCCAAAGATGTTGTAAGCCAAGTAGACAATATTAACTCTTAAAGCACTAAGCAAAATTGTAGCAGATGACATTCTAACTTTTTTATATTATTTTTCAGAGTAATAAGATTGGGTATTTCATGTGAATCCATTGCAGCCATCCAAATGAAATGTTAAGCCTTATTTTCTATAAAATTATTTCAAAACGACATCTCATAATGCTGTTGTGAATAGCACTTTAAAGCTTTTAGCACTCTGGGTAAAACTTTCAGCAGATGACATTTTGAAATAATTTTCTTATTTCTCCCAGGAAACAGGATTTGACATTTCATGCAAATTGTCTCCACTGGAGATAATTTGCATGAAATATGAAATCCTGCTTCCTGCTTCATGGAAAACCAAAAATATCATCATTTCTTGTCTGCTGAATTTACCTAGACAGAGTTAAAGCAATATGAACATAAACCATGTCATTCAAAATGGTGCTAATTTTCTAAAATATATTACATTCTCCAAGAAAATAAGGCTAAATATTTAATGTGAATTATCAGATGAATCACATAAAACATCAAGCCTTATTTTCCCCAAAAAAGAAAATATATATATATATATATATTTTGCATATATAATGTATGTGTTGAAACTGGTTCTTTAAGACTGAACGTGTATGTCTAAAATATCTAGAGGGAGACAGTTATGACTGTTTACAATATTATGGCAAACAGACATTACAATTATGCAGAAACAAAGTGCTAAAGGCACAAGATAAGAACAGCACCTGAATTGTTTTTGTTTTTTTCTTTTTGTTGTTGTCTTTTCATTCCCCATGATAATTTATGTTCTCAGACTTAAATTAATCTCAAGAAGGCAAACTGCTTTTTTTTTTTTTATTGTTGTTAGTTTCGAGTGGACACACAGGCTGATTTGAAACTGCTAGGCTGATCTGAAACTCATGGTGTACATCATATTGTACATTTTCCCATACTGCAGGGCTGTGGAAGTACCATGCTCAACTTAAACTATGTGTCCCATTTCCCTGAGCAAGGACTCCATAGCTCTGAGAGGAGTATATAGATTATGATATATATTTTTCTTGTTTCTTAGAAGAGTATCCAGATTATGAGATATATATTTTTTCTTATTTATTAAAGAAAACATATGTTGTAGGTACTCATTAGAAAGGCTTTGGTGAGCCACTTCTAATGAGTACCGACAAATATATTTAAAGGAATAAGAAAAATGTCAATTTTTGTGCAATTTCCTTGGACAAGTAGATTTTGACGATTTCCTTGTCAGTGGACTTCAACTGATTAGCTGGAGTTCTGATTCACAGTACTCACCACATCCATGACTTGTTTCAGCACATCACCTGCACCAAATCCATCATCTGTCTGTATGTAGTTGAAGGTTAGAGGATCACAGTCTGGGGGTGGGTGGCAGTACAACAATTTACCCTGTGCAGAAAGAGTGAATAAATTGTACTTTTATGTGGATTATGGCTCCAGATTGGATGCTTTTTTTCAACCAAAAAGTATTGATATTTTTCTTATTTTTCAACGAGGCGTTTCTAATGTTTTCCAACAACATATCTTTCCAAGAAGAAATAATAATAAAAAATATCTCAGCAAGGTACATCTAATGAGTACCTTAAAGCTATCATTAAGCTCCAGATAAGAGCGGCTTCTAATGAGTACTCACACACAGGTCTGGATAAGTGTGGATATCAGGTATATATTTTTCTTATTTTTCCACCAAAACATATGCTGTAGTTATTCATTAGAAGCGCCTTACCAAAGCACTTCTAATGAGTACCTACAACATATATTTTCATGGGGAATAAGAAAAAGGCCAATACTTTTTGACTGAATAAATGCATCTTATCAAAAGCTATGATACAACATATGTTTCCCTAGAGAAATAAGAATATAGGATAACCCTCAAATCAGGAGCTATCAGATATTACTATGGCAACTCAAAACTATGAACTGTGCCCTTGTTCAAGGTAACCGGGTATCTATATACCCAAAATTTCACAATATAGCCTCACAAACTCCTCACTGTTCTTGTCCTAAAGTTTGATCATGTCCATTTAATCTTTTCCACTCTCTGGGCTAATTCAGCAGACAACAAATTAGTGATATTTTTCTTATTTTTCCAAAAAACAGGATCTGACTCTTCATGCAAATTGTCTCCAATTTGCATGATTTTCTATGTAATCTGCAGAAAATTTTACCCAGAGTGCTAAGTGTTAATTACTTGGGAATACAAATCTCTGTCTAAAAGAGCTGTCTGTACAGCAACAACCATGTTGCCTTACTCATTGTAGACTGAACAGACTCCCCCAAACTATATATTGGAAGAGTCCAATTCAAATTTTAGGTATGTCTGGCTTTGAGATTTAGATATTCCTAAAGAAAAATGGCTAAACTATTTGCAAACAGTGGAAGCCCTGATCAGATGCGCCATTCTGTGGCGTGTGTTCTGGGTCTGCACTGTTTGCTAATTACTCTTTTAGGGGTCTCCAGACGACAATGGGCTAAACAACCATGTTGTATCTAAACATAAATGTACTGTTTTCCTTTTAAAATTCATGCCATCTAAATACACTGTTTTACCTTAAGTATCGGGACACCTTAATTTCTTACCATACTTGTCCTAAACATTGAACAAGTCGATTTAACTACCAGTTGATATTGTCTGAAAAGCTCTGGATGAGTTCAATACAGTGTTATGGTCTGCTGCATCTGATCCCAGTGATCTGTGCCCTAAATAGATATTTTGCTTTATAAATTTAGCACTCTGGGTAAATTTTCAGCAGATGACATATTGAAATATTTTTTGTATTTTTACTAATTTGTCAAATGCTGAACTAGCCCAGTGAGTTGAAAGGTTAAACCTTCTATAACTGCCACCTCTATCCAATGCCAGTTCTGTAGTTTGCAGAGGATGGCTGTAATACAGAGATTGCACTGTATATCTTTCTAAATATCACCTAACAATAAAGACATACCTTAAATGAGGCCAAAAGTGGTACCATTCACTAATAATTTACTGCCCCTACCTAGGCGCTATGCAAGAAAGATCAAACGTGTCATAAAGTGATTTATATGAGATCCTAGCAGGAGTTTGTAAAAAGGCCTTCTAATGGGTATTAAATATTTTGGAGGGGTATTTCCTATGGCTCAGATAAATAAGTCAGTACTAAATGCCCCTAATGGGCCTTACACTGATCATCCTTTATTGGCAGTATACTAGGTTTTATTGTGCCGAGTCTTTTAACAGTGATAAGACTAATGACCAAGATACCTCTTATTCTTTAAACTTACATTGACATAGTCCTTGAGAATATAGCGGGAAGATCTAGGACAATCTGGAACACCTCGAGCTGTCATAAAGCCTCTCATAGCTGAAATAGACATGACATCTTTACAAAATTTTATCTGAGCCATAATGTAAGAAAACATACCTTCTAACACATGCACTTAACAAAGACTCTAATCAGCCTGGGAATTTGCACCGGCTGATCAGTCTTAATTGTCCCCATGAAAAAACTTGGCTATTCAAACTGTGCCCAGTTAGTCGAACTTCAATGGCCTGAACATCTTTGGGACCATAGAAAATTGTTCGAGACATGGGTAGTTCGAGCCACTGAGGGTTAATTATGGTGCCAGGTCAGGAAGCAAATAGCGATAATTTAGGGATTTTTTTTTATTTCCTTCACAACAATTGTATGTTGAATGTACTCATTACAATCGCCTCGATGATGCGATTCTAATGAGTACACACAACATACAATTTCACGATAAAATAAGAAACTTTCCCTAAATATTTGTTTTCTTGAGCTAGCAGAAGAATTTCGTAGGGACTCAAAAATGAGTTCGAATTAGCCATTAGCCATCGGTGTTCGAGCCATCGAGGTTCAACTGTATATTAATTTCTTTTAATATTGAAATGGCAATAATTACAAGTCAGGTATGCATGGAAGTACATGCATAAAACTGGAAGGAACCTACCTCCATAGGAGTTAAGAAGTTCATAAGCAGTTGGTGGTCTAGATGGGTCCTCAGCCTCACCAGGAGGAGGGATAATAATACCATAAGTCCTCTCCAAGATCGGTCTGGAAATCAACTGGCATACCTTAGTCTCGTCAAGGAATAGTGTCAGGTGTGTAACATGAATGGATAATGATGACTTCATTATTATTTCCATCTCAACATTATTTAACCCTCTCATCCCTATGTTTCTAAAATGGACTCTTCCAATTCAGAATTTGAACACACCCATTGTTGTGAATAGATTTTGAGGGAAAAATCAATAATAGAATGGCAAACAGTGTAGATCCAATGAGACCGCTCGTTTCGAGCCGTTTCATCTGGATCTGCACTGTTTGCAAAGGTATCTGTATTGGTCTGCAGGGATGAAGAGGTTATATCATATCAAGACAATTTGAAAGGGTGATAATGAAAGGTTCAGTGCAATAATGCTCTGTACATTAATAAACTGAATTCTGCATGTAACGGGATTCGAACCCAGTACAAAGTGACCCAATTGGTAGCACTTAGCACTTGGACAGATAGGCCTGAGCAAACAGGTAGACTGTGATCAGATGCAGCAGAATGCAGCCTTTGATCAGGGTCTACAATTTTTGTTTGTGACCCAGTAGGGTTTAGTAACATCAACAGGTAAAAAATGCACTTGTTCAAATTTAGAACCAGTATGGTAGGGAGTTTAAGGCTCCATATTCCTCAAAAATAGACATTTTCTATCCAAGAAAGATTTAATTGATATGTATAGTATTAATACAATCATAAAATGTGGCATCTGATAGCCTGTAGAACTTCAGTCTCTGGTTTTTGAACTGGATAAAAAATGAAATGATTTTTTATGGTATCTCTGAATTAATGTTGGCAACATTAATTCAGAGATACGATAAGAAAAAAAAAAAAATCATTTATGTCAAGAACGAGAGACTAACTGAAATTTTACACACTGCAAGGTGCCACATTTTATGACCTCATTAATACCATATATCAATTTATTAACCTTTCTAGGATGACAAAATGTTTATTTTTGAGGAATATGGAGCCTTTAAGGTGTCCAAATGTTTAGAGTATATTAAGTAATCCATTCTTTAAAGTTTGGCACTCTGGGGTAAAAATTTCAGCAGAGGACATTTTGAAATATTTTCTTATTTTTTCCAGATAACAGGTTTTGACATTTCATGCAAATTGACTCCAATGGAGGATTTGCATGAAATGAAAACTCCTTATTTTTCCCAGATAACTGATTTGACATTTCGTGCAAATTGACTCCAATGGAGGATTTGCATAAAATGAAAACTCCTTATTTTTCCCAGATAACTGATTTGACATTTCATGCAAATTGTCTCCAATCCCATTTTCTGCGAAAAAAAAAGAAGAAAAATATCATAAATTTTTCCTCTGCTGAATTAGCCCAGAGAGTTATAAAGGTTATCAGTTTGTCAGAGATGATACTACAGCAAAGGTTACAAGGATACAAGCGATGTAGGGGGAACATGATCTCTCATCTGATCAACTGGCAAAATCCCACTGACGACCAGATCGGCCTTGGTCGTGACAAATGATGGAAACACCAGGCCTGGGCAATCACACAGCATGAGTTCCGGATCAACAAACAGTGTCTGGAAATGTTTGGTTCTCCCTGGCGTAGCAGATACTGGTACTTTCTTCATTCTCAGAATGGCGTTGATTGTGGAACTCTTGCCCACATTGGGGTATCCTACCTGGAAATAAAGACAAAGCATAGTTAATTAATCTAAGTATTGGGATAGACAGGCCTGAGCAAACAGTGTAGACACAGATTAGGTGCAAAGAATGTGACATCTTATCAAAGCCTAAACAGTTTGTCACTCATCCTGCCGTTTTAAGACAAGTCAACAGGTTGTCTATGTTGTGGTCATTCCTCAGAAGAAGCATCTGGCCCCAGTTGTTCAAAGCTTCGTTAGCTTAACGAGCTCGTTAAGGGTCATTTCGTTAACTGTTTTAGTGGATTCAATATACAATATTCTGATATTTTTTTGCTGAAAAAATGTGAGTAGCTTTTGCACTGCATCACTGTATCACTCGATGTAAATTTTAACGAATCGTTAACTAACGATGATGTTAGCTTTGAACAACTGGGCTTGGCCACTATGCCTCCACTGAGTATCCACAACACAAGTTTGTAGAGCAATAAGAAAACTTTTTATTTGGACATTATCTGAAAAAAGTGTTTCCTTCATCCCAATGGAAGGAAAACAACAGAAATCAGATAGGATCAGTGGGGCTCCAGTTGTTTCCCTTTCTCAATACATTGTCAAGTTTGAGCCATGATTTGTATACTTTTTTTCTTCTTTAGTGGCTCTGACAAATCTGTATAAAATAAAATGGACATTCATGTACCTTCAAAGGAAATAACTCTGACAATTCATAGCAACAGATAAGGCACTTTTTTCATCAAAAAAAATGCCGATATCTTTCTTATTTCTCGACGAAAACATATGTTGTGGGTACTCATTAGAAGCGCCTCGACGAGGCGCTTCTAATAAGTACCCACAAAATATGTTTTTGTCGAGAAATAAGAAAAAAATATTATGTGGATACCCCCTCTTATCTGTAGCTATGTGACATGAAAATAATTGCCCCTCTTTTCATTGAGGGTCTATTAAAGGAAAACAATGGCTCTGGGAGCAAGTCTTTCCTTCATGAACAACCTCCGTTTTCTAAAGTTTTCAACTATTTGAGAGGCAACTATCTGTCTTTTCATTACTTTCTGGACTATCTGCCAATCAGCCAGCACTTCATACACCCAACACCTGTTAAAATTTTAACCCTTGCCATGCTAAATAAATTTAACATGCCACGCCCATTTCTAAATTCAGCCAATCAGATTACTTACTCCAAGTTGTTGATACAAATTCACAGAGTGAATTGCAAACAATGCAATTTCAGATCAGTTAGCTTCTTCAGTAGCCAACTGACCTGGATCTACACTGTTTGCAAAGGCAGGGCATATCCAGGTTCAGCAGGACTAGGGTTTAGGTAAGAACTGTCTGTATTTACACTGTTAGGGTTAAGGTAAGTATGGTAAGAAATGTCTGTACTTACATTAATGGATGCCTCAACTCCTTACCATATTTGTCCTGAGATTTGAACAAGTCAGTCTTGTTACTGCTACTGTGTCTAGAAACTGAGTGGCAAACAGTGCAGATCATGGCAAGACACCACATTTCTGCAGCATCTGATAGGATCTAATTGTTTGTTAGACTGTCTGTCCACTTACTTAGGGTAACAATTTGGGGAGGGATGGGGGGTGGGGGGGGGGCAATGTATCTCCAGTCAGACGCACATCCAACTGAGTCACCGAGGTGCACAAGTCTTCTGTTATGGTCAAAATATTCTTACCATCCCAACTGTAGTAATATCCTTCTGCACCTTCCTCTCAGTATGTAAGCTTCTGAATAATTCCAGCAACTCTGGCCCAAGGTATATATGCCCACTGTTCTGAATGTCACAACTATGTCTGTCAGAAGTGTCATGGACACATTCAGTCTTTGAATTTTGACATGTTTTACTTTCTGAAGTTAGTTCTGTTTCACAATTAGAGCACATCTTACTATCTTCTTGAAAAGAAGCTCCAGCAACCTGTATCTGAGTGTCATTAAATTCTGCTAGAGTTTCACTGTCTTTAGTATCTACATTATAACAGATGTCTGTGTCCATTCTATTCATATTAACATCATCATCACCTGACCCATGTTCAAATACTGTTAATATTTGATCAGTATTGCCTACAACATTTTCTGTCTCTTGGACAGTATTACCTGACTTTGGTGCTGAAATCTTATTGCCATATTTATCAACAAGCCCATCATCAATATCATCATCTGTCTTATAATCACCACTAGCCAGTCTCTCATTTACTGTTTCTCTGTCATTAGCATTATAATCACAGGCTGCCTTAACTATATCATCTTTTTTATTATCATCACCATCACCATCATCATCATCATCTTCATCACTACTATCATTATCATCACTTTTTTCAACATCTTGATCCATTTCTGTATCTTTACTGTCTATGCCATCCTGTTTCTCTTGCCTGTTAACCTCCTCCAATGCAGACCAGAATGCTATTCGTACACCTTTCTTTGCAAAATGTTGTGCCCAAAGATCTCTGAAAATATACAGTGTGAGGGAGATATTTTGTTATAGATGCCTTACCTGATTAAGGTCATAAAGCACGTAAAAAGTTATATTAAAACAATTCCAACTTAACAGGCTTACAATTATTTAGTGTAATTTGACTGGCCAAGAGCAATATGAAAACAGGATTTATACTTTTATAAGTACAATAGGCAGGAATCTTGAAACTATTTTCTTCGTACAAATGTCTAAAATCATGAATTTCACTGCTTTATTTACATTAACATAACCCAGTGATTCTGTAAGATTTGAGGAAAGGCCCTGTGTAGACTTGGCAGGCATGCAGGCTTGTTCCTTCATACTTGGCATATGCCTCTACAAATTTCACACAGCACTACTCATTTACTGACTGCTTCTTTGAACAACTGACCTGCAATAAGACAAAATAAACCTTTGAACATTTGTGCCTAGTGAAGACTCAAAAAGCCTGTGAATCTGCATAGCCTGATCAGAGGCTGCCTGAAGAAGATTTGGATCCTTGGCTATCCCCATAGCACTCAGTAGACTGATCAGGCCCCGAGGTTATAAAACTTGTTTCATGCTCAACTCAGCTGAGCATGAAATTTTCTCTGCTAATGAATATGAAAATGCCAACAATAGTTGGCATTTTCATATTCATTAACAGAGAAATTTTCATGGTCAGCTATGTTTAGCAAGAAAGAATTCGCAATTGTTGGCAATTTGAGATATACATGTATAAACAGGACAAATTTCATGCTCAGCTGAGTTGAGCATGAAGAATAATTTATAACCTCAGGGCCTGACTGCCTGTCTTTCCAATCTCAGTCAAGCCTTTACTTCGTGCACATGTCACAAGTTACGGTAAATGTCCTTACATTTCAAACACTTTATTTTATACTTTTTTGGCCAAAACTTTGCTGGTTATGCAGTTCTCTTCTAAAATACATTGTGGAATGGAAAACAGTGTAGACCCTAATCAGACTTCTCCTTCAGCAAGTTACGGTAAATGTCCTAAAATACTTGATTGGATACCTTTTTTGGCCAAAATTTTGCTTTTTATTAAATTCTTTCCTAAAATACCTGGTGGAATGGCAAACAGTGTAGACCCTGGGTCTACACTGTTTGCATATTGTTACGAGCCAGGCGTAACGAGAAAGAAATTAAAGTGAAACCAGCAACAAGTTTTAAATTATTAACAATATTTATTCCACAAAAAATAAGACAAGATTCAAAACAAAAGAATGTAAGTAGACAGTACCTTTCAAGTTTATGTCACAAAGTCCCTCTGAAATAATCCATGAGAATTTATAAAACAAATCCTTTGAATATCAGTTTCTGATCCCACAATTCAATGTTCCTGAATTCAGAATTTAAGTCCAGAATGAATAAAATAGTAAAGTAATCCAGTATAGAATAATTTCCAGTGAAAGTGTACAAAGATGCCAAGATGAAAATCTGTTCTCCTTATATAATATCAAAGAAGGTTCTAGAAAAAGAATTTACTACAAACATCTCTTACTTTCCAGTTCCAATCAAGAAACTTCTAAATCTTCCATGACATGCCAAAAATAACTCAGTCCAGAATCAAGGACGTAAACATCATGTTATTGTAAACATGTTGTTCTAGAAAGTTATTTTTGGAAACATAGTAAATAAAGCTATTTATGGAAACATAGTAAACATGTTGTTTAAAACAATTGAACACCCTGTTATATAACAATATGCCATCTTCTCAGACACTTTTGTGTACACATTTTTAGGACATTTACCATACATTTTCTTATGTTGTGCCTTAACTTACCTTTGAGTTTGGTTTAGGAAATCAGCTTTGTTGATCAGCAGTAAACAGACTTTCTTCTTGTCAATTTCTTGCACATATTGTTCAAGATCTGGACAGTAAAATAACAGTGGATTCCTAGCATCAACTATCTGAACCACAATGTCACTGAAATACAATGTATGTGACTAACAACATAGTGTATCTGAAAACTCCTGTATATAGAGGTAAAACTCTTTTGAGTTATACTTTGTCATGACAAGTTTTTCTCTTTAAAAAAAAATGGCAAAAAATTCATGCTCAACTGATAATTTAACCAGATGTTTTATGGCTACTGTATCAACTTTCGGACACTAATGAGTCTGTTCACAACAGGTGGTACTACCAGATTTAACTGGGGACTACTTTTCTCTAATAACAGTGGTTCCCTGCACTGTAATATATAATATTAAAATCTTTATTTTAAAATGGGTTTGAGCTACTTCATTGGGTTTTATATTTAAGATTTTTTTTGTGTAGGTTTCTAGTTTACTGTCTTATCAGTACTGCATAACAGCGCATCACTTTATTGGCATCTGGGCACAGTTTTATGGTCTCAGTCATCAGAAACACATGAAAATGCAAAACCCCACTAACCCGACTTTGATATACATGTATATTAGTCGGGAAGGTGGGGGTGAAATTATTTTAAGAGGAAAACATGGCATGTATACTGTAATTGACCAGAAGTATTTGTATGCATATTTTGATTTTTGTGCATTCATACTTCCAGATGTAATACATTTGTTGAAAATTAAATATTGGCAGAATTTATTTTGGAGGTTTTTGCCTAGATCATCAATAGTACCAAAATAAAGTGACCCCAATATAAGTGAAGTGTTTTGCAGTACCATAAATGACATTTGTTGTTCAAACAGAAAGTGCTTATAAAAGTCATTTCCATTATTCAAATTTCACAACTTTTCACCAAAGTTCACTGTTGTTTCTTCTAAAAACAACTTTTTTTTCAAGGGTGTGAAATAATTTATTTCTGCCCATATACTAGGCAGTTATATTACCGTAATAATCCTAAGTATTAGGACAGACAGGCTAGGTAGCAATTGGTGCAGGACCAAGCTCAGACGCCACATAACACATCAGATTTTCTGGCATCTGCTCAGTATCTACACTGTTTGCCACTCATCCAGCCTTGCTTTAGTCACATCAACATGTAGTAAAATGGACTTGTTCAAATTCTAGTATAAGTATGGAAAGGAGTTACTGTGCCATGACAACCCGGGCCCAGTTGTACAAAACTAACGATGTCGTTAGTTAATGTATCGTTAAAACTTTGCTCATTAAATATGGCTTATATACTAATATTTTTGAAGAAAAAATGTGAGTAGCTTTTGCATTTGCAAAAGCTACTCACATTTTTTCAGCAAAAATACTTGTGAATTAGATACTGTACTTACTAGAACAGTTAACATTTTGGCCACTAACAAGCTTGTTAAGCTAATGATGCTTGAACAATTTGGCCCTGATCATTTCACAAATTTCTTTCTCTAAAAGCTTGTCTCAAGGATGCAGAAAATCCAATTTTTTTTTTTGCTCATATCTATCAAATGGGTCACACCATGCAAAAACAAATCTCCGAACACATTCGATCTTGAATGCCAATTCCCAATGTTTTTTTTTTGCAAACTTGAAAGATACTCTATTTGCTCTCTGAGCTCAATATGCACTGCAATATCTGAGAGGCCTTTCTTGTATGTGTTGAGGTTTTACAGCCCAGTCAAACCAAAGGGGTCATGTTGAGCGCAGTCAGTTTAACTAACCAGACTTTATTGGGCAGGCTTAGTCCTCTAAGCGGTTAACCAATATTATGCCATAAACTGACAACTGCCCTTCTTGACACAGCGGAAGATAGAGAATGGCCGAAGAAAATATTTCCTGATTAATCTCCACAAAAGAATGTTGCTGACCCTGCAGGGGTCGAACCCACAACCTCCTGATCACCAGTCGGCGCGCATCCAACAGAGCCACTGAGGCCGGCCTGGGAGGCCTTTGAAGGTGTTTACTATATATATAGTCAGGCAGCCAACTTGGTCCCAGTTCCCTAAATTTTTTTTGCAACTTGAAAGATGATAGTTTGGTGTTTTACGTCCCTTTCAACATTTATTTAGGTCATATCAAGAAGATGGAAGGATGATAACGAAAGGCTCTGAATTCAATGAAATGCCGTAGAATAATAAGCTGAGTTTGACCTCTAGCTAGATTCTAACCCGGGACCTCCTGATCCGAAGTCGGGAGGCAATTAGAAAGACATTGTCCCAAGGATGTCATTGTACCCATATTAACCTAACCCTGAAGTTGTATTACATGTACCTTCTTTCTATGACTCTCCACAACTGTCTCCAGAAGTCCAAATTTTTCTCATAGGGTGTCATCACTAGACTGTCAACATCCTGCAAACTGGTATTAAAGAAACACAGGCATAACACTCATTATGCACATAAGCATGTGTTTAACCCCTGCCACACTAAATAAATTAAGATGCCATGCCCACTTCTAATTTGCAGCCAATCAGATTACTTGATCCAGATTGATATAAAGTCACATACTAAATGACAAATGGTGTAAATCTGAAGAAGCTAACTGATCTGGATCTACAGTTTGCAAAGGCAGGACATATCCTGGTTCAGCAGGACTAGGGTTAACTTGCGTAACGTATGTAAGAAAAATAATATTATTTGCAGTAAAGAGACATCTGAACTAATTTCAGATAGTTTGCTTTTTTACCACAGGGGCTGCCCTTAAAGGAAAATTTATTGCTTCCAAACAAGGGGTTAATCTTTATCCTTTTCCTGCTGAACCCGGATATATCCTGCCTTTGCAAACAGTGTAGATCCATATCAGTTGGCTTCTGAAGAAGCCAACTGATCTGGATCTGCACTGTTTGTCATTCAGTGTATGAATTTATAGCCACAACCTGGATTAAGTAATCTGATTGGCTAACAATTAGAAATGGGTGTGACATATCAATTTATTCAGCATAACAAGGTTTAAAGTATGGTATTTGCTCCCTCTGGGAACACATTCTTTCATTACTATGCAGTACTTTGGGAGCATCGTTTGAGAAAATTAATCAAGATTTGCCCTCGGTAAACCAAACTGACCAATTCCCTGCTTTGTATAATGTCAGTTCCAGACACTTTTATCAAAAAACAGTTCTGATATTTTTACTCAGTCCTGCTTGCTTTCAAAGCTCATAAACACGTAAAAGAAGGTATCCACATGATTTTTTTTTTTTTTGTTCACACAAACACATGTGGTGGGTACTTATTAGATGCTCCTCACTGAGGTGCTTCTAATGAGTATTCACAATGTATGTTTTCATAAAGAAATGCTAAATATCAACATTTTTTTGTTGAAAATAGTGCTTTTTGTGGAGCTATAAGCCCATTACAAAAACACACCTTTATACACACATATAGAAAATTTCACCTGCAAAAACTGAAAATTTTCTGATAAAAATATCTGATATTTTTCATATTTCTGCTCAAAATATAGATTGTGGATACTAGTTAGAGCTGCCTCAGTGAAGGAATTCTAACTAGTACTCACAATGTATGTTTCTGAGCATAAATAAGAAAAATAATGTATACCTCTGTAAACTCCAGTTTTACTATGTAAAAGTGGGGTTTAAGGGGGTCAAAATTGGGGTGTGTTTTTGTGATGATTATTTTGCAACTGCAAACTGAGTGACTACATGGGCAAGGGGTCATTTCTTCATATGCAAACCAGGCAAAAGTCTCCCTATCTTTTAAGTGAGACTCACTATTTATTGGCTCCAAAATCACAGATTCCCTAAAATATTAGAAATGTCCTTCTTTACATAATTTTAAAATAACGACCTCAGTGTTTTGTTTCTTTTTCCATACCTCACTAACTTTTATTTTGACAATTTAAGTTGTCTGCAAACAATAAGACTCAGATCAGCCTGCAACTCCATTAAATCTGATTTCTCTGGGAATATATTCATCAGTAGTCACAGATTCCATGTGTGAATGGCAAAAGCCTTGGCTTGAGAGTGCAGAGTTATCAGGGCCATTAGTGTTTGCAAAAGGAATGAAAGTATAGCAAAGCACATTGTTATACCCTGTTAATTATATGTGATTCTAGATCCAAATAAGAGGGGATATTTCTTATTTCACTACGAATATGTATGTTGAGTACCCAGACCATACCTTTACATGGAGAAATAAGATAATAACACTTAGGTCTAGATAAGGGTGGGTATCAGGTAAATAGTTGTCTTATTTCTCGACAAAAACATATGTTGTGGGTACACATTAGAAGCACCTCGCCGAGGCGCTTCTAATGAGTACCCACAACATATGTTTTCGTCGAGAAATAAGAAAAATATAGATACTTTTTGGTTGAAAAAAGCGTCCTATCAAGAGCTATGTAACAGTACTTTTTTTATAAAGAAGTAACTTATCTGGAGATAGAAGAAAGCAATATTTACTGGATACTTTATTTGTGTTGAGGTTTTAGGGCCCAGTCAACCCAATGGGGTCATGTCGAGCGCGGTCAGTTTACCTAACCACATGTTTACTGGGCAGGCTTAGTCCTCTAAGCTGTTAACCAGTATTGTGCACATTCTTTCGCCAAAAACTGACAACTGCCCTTTTTGAATCAGCGGAAGGGAGAGAATGACCGTAGAAAATATTTCATGATCAATCTCTACGAAAGAATGTTGCCGACCTCGGCGGGGGTTGAACCCGCGACCTCCTGGTCTCCAGTCGGACGGCGCATCCAAATGAGCCACCGAGGCCGGCTCTTTACTGGATACTCTCTACAAATAATATACTTCAAGCAAGCAAGTGCAGTTTGCATTTGATCTGGGGAAAAAGAAAGATATCCTATACTACAGAAACTCATTTTAACCCATAAAGTACTACAACTACAGCAGAAACAATTTCTTTTTTAATTTTCAGAGAAAATATGGCTTGGCATTTCATGTGAAACCTCTGTCTACTATAGCAGACAATTCACTTGGAATTGCAACTCTTGTTTTCCTGAATGCAACATATCAATATTAGAATGTTGCCAGTTACAAATTCAATTAGAGCTTTAAAGGTGAACAATGATCAGGTGTCATAACTATGTCAGAATTGGCAACAACATGTCATTTCAAATTAATTATTTGGAAAAAAAAAAAATGTGTTCATTTATGATTAAGCCACACAAGAGTTTTGCTTGAAGTAGTGGGATGAAAGATATTGGTAATCATGGCATGGAAGGGGGTGGTTGGGTGGGGCAAAGGTGCCCTGTTGCTGTTATCACAAAGGAGACAATTTGCATGAAATGTCAAATCCTGTTTTCTGAGAAAAATAAGAAAAAATATGATCACTTTGTCATCTGCGGAATTACTCCATAGAGTGGAAATGGCTAGGGATTTACCTTGCAAGAGATCTCCTCCACTCAAGAAAGGCTTCACGTTCTAGCTGATCAAGCCGACTCGCTGACATTTCTTTATGCCAAGGAGGCCTGGAAATATAAATCCTCTAAATAATACACAATCTTATCAATCCCAGTAGGCACACAACATTAAAATGATGTCGTATCAACGTCGATGCGACGTGATCACGTCGCATCGACGTTGATACGACGTCATTTTGATGTTGTGTGCCTGCTGGGATATAGAAAAACATGAAATAATGATACTCTGTGATAATATCATGTGGCAGGCAGATAAATTTGGCCATTAGCAATCCCAAACCAAACAAAGTTTGGTGAAAATCGAAATTGATATTTAGTAAGTTATCATATGGAAACGAAAATACAGATGAACGACAGCCAGACAGAAGGATACATGGATGTCCAACATGAAACCATAGTACTCTACCACTATCATGTTTACCACAACATGAGAAATTCACCGTCTGAGAGAAAATCACCATTATCAGACATACAGGCACAGAAGGCCTGAATCAGTTAAAACATTAAGGGGTATTCATGGGATCTACTCTCCCAAGGGAAGGCCTTTTAGGGAAGGCCCCTTTTCAGAACCCACTTGGTGTGCAGGACAGCAAACAGGAGGTCACAAAAGTTATCTACTTTGTAGAAAATGTCAGAAAGAAGTATTAAAGCATATCAATACACTTGTAGTATGATCAGGGTATTTGTTGCTCTCTCTTAGGGTCTGACATCTGATCTGGATCTACACTGTTTTCAAAAGGAGGACCTATCAAGGTTCAGCAGCACAAGGGTTAACTTATTGTTGGGACAGACAGGCCTGTCAGAGCAAACAGTGTAGACATGAACTATGCAGAATGTGGCATCTGAACAGGATCAACAAGCAGATTTTAAACAAATCATTAGGAAAGAAATTGTTTATATTCAAGGACCAGTGTGTTAAGGCCAAAATAAACAAATGCAATGTATGTGAGTTAAGGGTAACATGTTAGAAAAAAATTGGGTAGTGTAGGTAGGAACTCTTATTTTTCTCTTTTTTTTTTTTTTTTTTTTTTTTTTTTACTTTTTCTTTATGTAGATTATACCATAATTACCAGATATATTGGACTTAAGACCATTATTCAAATAAAATTTCATCAAGTCTGTTTGATTGTCCTTTGATGTATCTAAAAGTACTGACTGAATGGCGAACAGTGTTGACCCTGATCAGATGGCTCCTACATGAGCAGTTTAATCTGGGTCTACACTGTTTGCTCATACCTACTTGTCCAAACATTTAGCATAAATATTTTAACCCAGTAACACCTTTTTTTTTTTTTTGAGAAAACATGAAAAAATTGTTAGGTTTCACCCTGAAAATATGGTAGGGTAGGTTACCCTAAACACACATATTTTTTTATTAGGTCTAAGACTTTAAGGTGTCTCAATATTTTGGGTATCTACAGTCTATCAGTTAACTGAGAAAGAACCAATCAGAAAACACAGCTGCATTTGCTGTTCATGTAAGAGCCCTTTTTTCATGTTCTGTCTCACTCCTTAGTTCATATTTTAAGGGGAAGGGATACATTTTCAAGAGAAGAAACTCTGTCATTTAATTACTGCCTCCCTTCTGAAAAGGCATCCACTCAAAAAGGTAAGAATTTGCTCCCTTTGGGAGCAAATTCTTTCCTTTTTGAGTGGACTCCTTTTGGGAGCAAATTCTTTCCTTTTCGAGTGGACTCATTTTCAGAAGGGACTTTACGTGCATGAAAACAAACAGGAAGTCATGAAAATTGTATTCCTTTTTTAAAAAAAATGTTGGCCAATCTAACCAGTGTATCATGTCCCCTTAGAGGCATGATAAACTAATGACAAGACAAAGAAATGAGAAGTGCCTATATGTCTGCAGCCTGATTTAAGGCTGTTAATTAATGATAGGAAATAGCTAGAATTATACAAATCATTAGAGGTAGGCTGAAACTGATAGGCTATCAATTATTCAATTATAATCAGTTTTTGAAACTTCAGAATTTATTTATAGGCTATCAGTTATTATTATAGTCAGTTCTGGAACCTGCAGACTTCATATATATATATATTTTTTTTCTAAGCAGCTAACCAGTAGTTGTGCACATTCTTTCACCAGAAACTGACAACTTCCCTTCTTGAATCAGTGGAAGGGAAAGAATGACCATAGAAATGTATGTGTTTGATGATCAATCTCCATGAAAGAATATTGCCTGGAATTGAACCCTCGACGTCCTATTCACTAGTCAGATGCACATCCAACTGAGCCATCGACGCCAGTGTTAAGTACTGTAAATCACCTTCTTGGTATCCTGAGCAACTTCTGATGTTCCCGATGCAATCCATGGATTTTTTTCAAATCTTCACCCTGTGGAATCCCTCCATAAGCATCAGATGTCACAAACTTCACATTTAGTTTTTCTGAAAGACATTAAGATGAAACCTGTAAAAGAATGGAGATGCAATAGAGGACATAATCATTTTTTATACTTGTTTTACAGTGAATGGAGACACTTGGTTGTTGTTCTTTTTTAATGCCATTTTCACAAAGGAGGCAGATATTGTGACTCCCTGATTGCTTTCCTAAACACAGAGCCCCGTCTGAAAAGAGGTCTATTTTAGAAGAAAAGAATATGTTCCCAATTCTTTCCTTTTAGAGTTTTTTTTTTTTTGGTGATTAGTAGGACTGGACGGACCATAGCTACTGATAAATTTTTTTCCCCCTCTCACAAGCATTGATATTTTGCTAATTTTTTTTATCATGTTCATGAAAACATGTTGTGGCTTTCATTTGAAGTGCCTAACTTCAGCCAATCAAATTGCAAGCTTACATCTGCATCATTCATAGGTCTATAAAAGAGTGGGTATCAGGTAAATAATTTTTTTCTCAACGAAAACATATGTTGTGGATACTCATTAGAAGCGCCTCGGCAAGATGCTTCTAATGAGTACCCACAACATATGTTTTCATCAAGAAATAAGAAAAAATATAGATAATTCTTGGTTAAAAAAGCGCCTTATCAAGATTTGATATGCAAAACAGACTCTGACCTTCTGAATTAGAAGCATATGTTGTGCGTAACAGAAAGAGAGGGTATGTGGCAGAGCGTAAAAAAATGCATCATTCATAGGTCTAGATAAGAGTGGGTATCAGGTAAATAGTTTTCTTATTTCTTGAGGAAAACATATGCTGTGGGTACTCATTAGAGATGCTTCTAATGAGTACCCACAACATGTTTTCATCCAGAAATTAGAAAAACATAGATACTTTTTGGTTGAAAAAAAGCGCCTAATCAAGATTTGATATGGGAAACAGACTTTGACCTTCCACATTAGAAGCATAATTATGTTGTGCGTAACAGCAGGGGTCATCCTAGAGGGCGATTTGGGAGAAAAAGTCTCCCTGACATCTCCCTATCTTGAGCTGAAGGAGAAGTGAATATGTATAGAATGTATAGGGAAATCCAAAATTTGGACCAAAACTTCTCCCTGAAATCCTGAAATTGTTGCAAAACTTCTCCCTCTCTGAAAGCTCTAGGATGACCCCCTGAACAGTAAGAGAGGGTATGTGGCAGAGCGTAAAAAATGCAAACACCAGGATAAGGGTTAAACCTATCTAATTCAAAACCTTTGTATGTGGGTACAGTGTAACAATTAAGTGATCAGTTTAATCAGTTTATCAAACTGAATGACTCAAAGAGTGGAACAAGTATTAGCTTTTAAAAACTTTGCTCTTGGGCAGATGGGGCAGTGCTTGGGAAATTAGGAGGAGAGGGGTAGGGAGGTTAGAAAATTACATATATTTTTAGAATATTGTCACACATCGTATCAAATTTAATGGCGTAAAGGGTAAAAGTTTTGCTCTGGGAGACTGAAATAAGGCTTGAGGATATGCAGGGGATTCAGCCCTGTGATTTGGGTAATTTTTTTTTTTTCTTTTTCAGAGCCTGACAATATAACATAACTAGGTGCACAGAAAAGTAAAATGGAAATGACAAGGAGTGACTTGTAAATAAAAACGTGAAATGATCAGTCAGGAGCAAAACTTCTACAAGTTAATTTTGTTGCAACTCAAAAGAGTTCATAATTTTGGTACAGTTTGTGGATTTAACTTGTTTCAGTTATTTTTTAATTTGTGCCATTTTTTCACCTTCTGACAAGATATTTCATAAGGTTACCCAGTTATGGTGTGCACACAGACAGTCTGAAAAAACTAATCAAAGGGAAGTAACTCAGAAACTAAGAAAGGGAGAGTGATCATTTTTGTACACAACACACGGTCTTAACCTCATACACATTGCTATAAATTTTCATCAAGATACATGTATTCCATACGGTTACCTAGTTATGATGCGCACAAGGATAGTATGGGAAACAATTTAATCAAAGGGAAGTAACTCAGAGAGTAAGAAAGGTAGAGCAATCATTTTTGCATGGGACATGTCGTCTTGACATCATACACATTGATATGAAATTTCATTCAATTATACCATATGGTTACCGAGTTACAATGTGCACAAGGATAGTCTGTAAAAAACTAATCAAAGGGCAGTAACTCAGAAACTAAGAAAGGGAGAGCAACCATTTTTGTACACTACACACCGTCTTGACCTCATACACATTGCTATGAAGTTTCACCAAGTTATTCCATATGGTCACCTACATGTAGTTATGGCACGCACAAGAATTGTCTGTAAAAAAAATAATCAAAGAGCAGTAAATCAGAAATAAAGAAAGGGAGAGCAACCGTTTTTGTATGTGACAGGCCGTCTTAATCTCATACATATTGCTATGAAGTTTCATCAAAATATTCCTTATGGTGACCTAGTCATCGTGCACACAAAAATTGTTTACGCAGGATGGACGAACAGGGCCATAACATAATATGTCTGTTTTCTTTCAAAATGGGCGTATAAAAATGGCAGAGAATCTACCCTGTATGTCCAGTCCCCTTGACACTTGTCCTGCTGAACCCGAATATACCCTGCCTTTGCAAACAGTGTAGATCCAGATCAGTTGGCTTCTGAGGAGAAAGCCAACTGATCTGGATCTGCACTGTTTGCAATTCAGTATGTGAATTTATATTAACAATCTGGATCAAGGAATCTGGTTGGCTGACAATTAGAAGTGGGCACAGCATCTTAATTTATTCAGCATGACAAGGGTTAATTCTTACCTCACAGCTCAAGATTACAAGAATCTTATCATGGATGTTAGGGATATATAGAAAAATCCGTCCTGAGGGTCACTGTCTGGCTTTACGGGGCTTGCCGAGTGATGCCAGACTGTTTCTCGAGGGACAGATTTTTCTATCTACCCCTCACACCCATGAAGGATTTTTTTCTTACCTTTCATTTCTGAACATGGATTTTTACTATTGCAGTCACTTTGAATGCAGACATCCGCTATATTGTGATGACATTACCGTGACATTAAGTGAAGTCACTACGTTCACTGACGTCAACCTTAACTATGGCATACGTGACGTCCTATACAATAAGTGTATATCAAACACTTGAGAGTTCTCCTGGGTACGATAATCTGGGTGGCATAAGAAGTAATTATTTCTGTCCCTGGGTAAAACCCAGGATTTCCTAATCTGGTGTGCAAAAAAAGGGTATAAAGAAACTACTCAGCAAGCTTAAGGCTCTTCTAATGTGTACCATAACAGATGTATAAATGTTTTCGAGAAGAAATAAGGAAACATCCTTACTTTTTGGCTAGGTGCCCTAGCCTGGGTATGGCTGTGGAAATGCCATGCCCAACCTCCAACTTGCTCCCTGAGGACAAGTAAGAAATTCCAAATTACCTATACAGGGACAAGGCTCTAGCTAAGAGGAGAATCCCGATTATAAGATATATACTTTTCTTATTTTTTCAAACAAAGCTTATGTTGGGGTACTCATTAGAAGTCCCCCACTGAAGCCCTTCTAAAGAGTACCCACAAAATACCTTTTCTTTGAGAAATAAGAAAATGTCAATATTTGGGCAAGTAAATTTAGATTTACTTGTGGACAAATAATAAAATTTGATAACTCCATACTCCTGACTTACTTACCTGCAGTGAATTCTGTCCCTGCAAGCTCTGCTGTGGATAAGAATTCTTCTAAGTTGTTCTGTTCTGTAACTGACTGTAAATTAAGTCTTCCCCATTCATAGCCATCCTTTAAATCACTTGTATGAAGCTGT
This sequence comes from Anodontia alba, assembly GCA_964016985.1. Taxonomy (NCBI): domain Eukaryota; kingdom Metazoa; phylum Mollusca; class Bivalvia; order Lucinida; family Lucinidae; genus Anodontia; species Anodontia alba. Next base: position 50,686,645 of record OZ024836.1, read on the forward strand.
TAAAACAGAATGAAGAATATAGTCAGAAGTCTCACACAGCTAAAGATAATCTGGGATATCCACCATGTCCACATATATTTTATTTCTCTATGAAAACATGGGTCGTCCTTAGAGCTTTCAGAGAGGGAGAAGTTTTGCGACAATTTCAAGATTTCAGGGAGAAGTTTTGGTCTAAATTTTGGATTTCCCTATGTATTCTATACATTTTCACTTCTCCCTCAGCTCAAGATAGGGAGAAGTCTGCCAGATTAGGGAGACTTTTTCTCCCAAATCGTCCTCTAGGATGACCCATCCTAGAGCTTTCAGAGAGGGAGAAGTTCAACGACAATTTCAGGATTTCAGGGAGAAGTTTTAGTCCAAATTTTAGATTCCTGTATATTCTATGCATTTTCATTCTCCCTCAGCTGAAGATAGGGAGAAGTCAGCCAGATTAGGGAGACTATTTCTCCCAAATCGCCCTCTAGGATGACCCTCTATGGACTTCTAGTGAGTATCTACAACATGTGTTTTTTTTTGTTTGTTTTTTTGTTTTGATTTTTTTTTTTATGGAGAAATTGTCACCAGACAGGATAGCTAGCCTGATATTGAACATTTTGTTTCTGGAAAATTCTGAGTCCATGATCTTGATTTTGAAATGACCTGGGTGTGTGTGTATGTGTATTCTGTGACCTCGATCTCAAAGTCAAGGTCAAGAATGCTGATGGCTATGATAAAAACTTTGGACTAGTATATATCATGATACCAAATACATGTGTATATAAATTAAATCCATAGTTTGGTTTAGAAGTATTGAGGTCCTAAAAACTTTGACATAAAATTTTAACATGACTGTGACATCATTATATCATATCATAATCAGATTTTTGATTAACGTGCAGGTACAGGGGCAACATCCACATCAGTGGGCCCCCTTCCAGATAGCTGGCTTGCTGCACACATGGCAGATCTCACACCAGATCTCCAGGTATGTCTATCATGAGGGTTGATAGCCGAGAGCTTCCACTCTCTGCAATCCCTCTCTGTCAGCTGCTTCCATGTCATCTTGGGTCTCCCAGACCCAAGCTTTCCCTCAACCTGTATGTTGTCTTGACTGTACCACTGGAGCATTCCACCTGTCATTACCAGCAGAAAGAGGTTCAGATCCTCAATGCCTAGCAGCCCAAGTAGCTCATTGGACCTGGTGGTAACAATGTCTTGCGGCCTGACATTGCAGATCTGTCTGATCATTGCCCTGTCATTTCGATGCAGATGTTGGAGACTTGGTTTTGTTAAGGGCCATTCTCACTGGCATGGAGCATTGCCCGCCACACATAAGAGCTGTACACACAGCCAGGTGTCTTGAAAGAGGGTGGCCTGATGAGAGAACTGGTAGCAGATCCTTGAACTTCTTCCAGGCAGTTTTCACATGTGTTGTGGTTGAAAGTTAACAGCCACCTGCTGCTGAGAGCATGTATCCTGTCTCCTAGGTAGCAAAAGACAGCTACCACCTCCAGCTTGTCTGGTCTGACCTGGACTTCCTACTGTGGCCTGTCGACAACAGGCATGCAGTTTCCTGGCACCGTGTACATCTGTAGTCAGGGTCCTTGAAAGCTTTCTGCTTGGTGGCAATGGCCTTTTCTGCATGTTCATTCCCCCACCAGGTTTCACAACACCAACAGTGGAGCTGAGTTGTGCCACACAGCTCCTTAGTTTCTTGAGAAGTCCAGTCTTAATGTTGTTCCAGATATCTTCAGTGACCCCAACAGCTACACCTGCAGACGTGCTCACATGCAAGTTGAAGACCTCCTGGAAATGACTGCTCATTTGAAGGTCTTTAAGCTTCCAAGCTTTGAGGTGAGGGGCTTGAATTTTGGTGGCACATCAATCCTCATACAAGGCATACAAGAAGCTGATGTTGCAGGGCTACTTCCTCGCCAGGGATCATTTTTACATTTGTGACAAGCTTGCGCATGGTCCTACGGAAAAGGATGAAGTCTATCTGCATGGCTATGTTTCCTGACTTGTAGGTGATGAGATGGCTGTCACGTTCTTGAAACACATGTTCCCAAGAAGCAGGTCGAATGCTAGGACGTATTCTAGGGTTCTCTAACCTCAACATCTGGTTCTGGCCTGCCATACCCCATCCCATTATGCACTTCCCTGTATCCAGTGCCTGCATGGCCTACATGGCCATTCCAATCTCCACATGGGATCACAAAGTCTTATGCTAGGAGCCTGGTAGTTACAGCATCCATTTGATCAAAGAATAGGTCCTTAACCTCATCACTTAGACCACTCTTTGGGGCATACACAGTCAGAAAGGTTAACCACACCCTGGCCAACTATAAGCTTCACTAAGATGATTCTGTCAGGGACTCTCTGCACCTCAAAAACTTTCTCTATCCACTCTTCCGCCACAAACACTCCTCCTCCAGCAGTGCCTTTGTCGTTTCCGGACCAGTAAAGCTAGTACCTGGTGTTCTCGGCACACCTCGCCCTTGACTGTGCGGCAATTGCCACCATGGTATCTGGTCTCCTGAATGCAGCAGACATCCACTTCCCTGTGGGATGGTGTTACCTCGCAAACTCTTCCTCTCAGTGTTCACATTGAGTGTTCCCACCCTAAATTTCCTCAAATGCTTGCTTGATTCACCACAATGGCCCAACCCTGCCTCCCACACCTGACAGGAGGCCAAGTCGTAGACGTTACCAACAGAACTGATGTTTGTTGGCACTGCCTAACTCTGATTCTATTGTGACTGCCATGAAAGAGTTTGGACCAACTGTTTTTATGTGATCGCCTGTCCTAGCTGACACCCCAACTAAGTTCTTTAACGGCATCTGAGCATGCACACTGTTCCCGCACTCGGGCAGTGTGCTTTGCTGTTGTCCTTATAAGAATATAGCTAGAACAATAGCCAGATCATCAAGCCATCAGTCTGTAGATGACTGCCACCTACATGTAGCTCTGCCACCCAGGTTGTGGCAGCCTCATAACCCTGAAGGTGGGGAGGCAACTGTGATAGAGGGCAGCCTCACATTCCCACACTCATGTTGAGTGTCACAGCTGGATGCAGTTTTATGTCATACCCAGGACCTTGACCGCTCAGGAAATGAAGATCCTGTGAGAAGCAGTTAATCAATAATGGTCCAGGACCTTTCAAATGACTTGAACAACCATCAACAGATCAATGTCATTAAGGGCTGGCTAATCAGGGCTGAAAAAGTAATCAATTATCAATCCTGCATTGTGACCGATAATCAATTAGTAATCACTGAAGATTTGGTCATAATTTTACATGTCTGTCTGAGCATGATTCTGTTTGGTACATGTATACACCTACTATGTCTAACATTGACAGACTGGAAGCTTAATGTCCTGTAGCAAGATATTGCGACAGCAACTTCCAGGGATAAAGACTAACAATTCTGATTTTTGGGCCCAGACTGCCAAATAAGAATATTTAATATTAGGGGTATTGGATTTCCTCAATAAAGTCAGGGGCCCAGCCAAAAATTTAGGAGCCATGTGCAACTGTGCTTCTGTTAGTCTTTTTCCCTGACTACAGATGTAACAAGCAGTGTTACAGCTCTGATGGAAGACCCAGGCTGGAAACGACTACTAGCCCACGGCCAACAAACCAAGGCCGCCATTTAGTACAGGATAGTAAACCAGCTTGTGGCTATCCAGGCAGCATCATTGCTGATCTGTCTAGTATTTGTCTCTGGAACAATCTGCTAGCTAGACTCGTCACAGGGCTTTACCTAGATGTCTTCAAGGATAGGTGCTGCTGTTCTCTAGAACAGAGGAACCCATTACATTATTGGAAGAAGAAGACTGGTGAGTGGCAATTATTTGTTAATTATTTTTTCTTCAAACTGGAAGTTTGCTACACAAACAAGCATGATCAACTAATCATGACCTCTTAACCCTAGTCCTGCTGAACCTGGATATGCCCTGCCTTAGCAAACAATGTAAATTTATATGTCCTGCCTTCGCAAACAGTGTAAATCCAGATCCTTCTGAAGAAGCCAACTGATCTGGATCTGCATTGTTTGCCATTAAGTATGTGAACTTATATATTGTATCAACAATCTGGAGCAAGTAATTTTATTGGCTGAAAACTAGAAATGGACATGGCATCTTAATTTATTCAGCAGGACAAAGGTTAATATGAAGAAGTCTGATAATAATTATTTGTTATTTAACCAAGTCAGGAGAAAATCATGTCCTGCAAAAATCATGCAAGATAAAACTTTAAGGCTGGGGTCAAAAATACAACTACGCCCCCTACGACATCTTTTAGAAAGTCTTTTTTTTTTTTTTTTTTTTTTTGCACGGCACTTCACACAAAAATATATTCTTTTTAAGTTGACAAATTCATTTGTTGTAACTACTTATGCAGAAAAAGTTTTGTTCTAGTCATTTCTTTAAAAAAAAAAAAAATTGAATATTTTCATTTTTCCCATAGTAAAAATGGCTGCAAAATAAGCAAAAATCAATCAGTCAGGAGCATAACTTCTTTCAGTTATTTTTGTAACTCAATAGAGTTAAACAAGTTTGCTACAGTTTGAGGATTTAACTTCTTTCAGTTATTTTTAAAGTTATGCCATTTTTTTACCTTCTGATTGTAGCCTCACAGCAATTTGCACGGGCAAGTGGTGAATTTGTATGAAAGATCTGTCCAGTAACTTTATGATCAATTCAAGCAATAAAATTGTGTATGTGTTATCTACATGTAGAAATGTGTACACAGGGCCTTTGAATTTAATGAAAAAATATACTTTTAACTTAAGTTATTTTCAACATATTTACAAATTTGAGAAATAACCTAAATAAGATAAAACCTTCAGCCAAATGAAAGTTATCTCTTACACTTTGGAAGGGAAGTTAGTTTATAGTTGAATTTCAACTTTACCTAGTTATAAATCTTTTAAAAATTTTAACCTTTAGAGGTTATGCTCCTGACTGCTGACAGGGTAGATAGTTTGTATGCAGGTTTCCACAATATTGTTATGGAAAATCAATAATTTAAAATAAGTGCAGAAAAGCAAAACATATTTAAATAAGAAAAAAAAAAAATCCAAAAATTTAGTTCACCATAGAAATTGCATCTAGGTAAGACCTATTTTGGGCATAAAACTGATTTTGTAGTAAATATTTGAAAACTAAGCATTGGAACAGAAACGACAATTGGTTTCTGATAAGATACATGTATTGTCAACACAAATAAATTTTTTTCCATTTAGAATAAAATGCCAAACACAAAACATGTCTTTTCAAAGAGGTCAAAAACACAATAATTATTTAATTTATTGGCACAAGAAAAAATGATTACTGATTAATTAGCACTTCTGTATCTAATAGCAATAAAACAGTAGTAAAAAGATTAAACTTTGTATCAAATTAAAAAAAAAAAAAAAAAAAAAGATGACAGCTACCTGGAAATATCCAATATACATGTACATTGTACTAATCTTTTCAAAAGTTATGAAACGGAAACCATTTTTCAAAGTTGAAAAAGGGCCATAACTCCCAAAATAATCAGTGGATTTTACTCTAAATCGAACTTGACCTATATTTTATGATTATATACCTGTGTATAATATTTCAATCCAATACACCAATCCTTTCAAAAGATATTGCACGGAAACCATTTTTCAAAGCTGAAAATTTTTCGAAGTTGAAAAAGGGCCATAACTCCCAAAATAATTGGTTGATTTTACCCTAAATTGAACTTGACCTACATTTTATGATTATATACATTGTACCTGTGTATAAAATTTCAATCCAATACACCAATCCTTTCAAAAGATATCGCATGGAAACCAATTGGGTTACGTACGGGACGGAGGGATGTACGGACAGCCGTGAAACTATATGCCCCCTCCCCCACTGAATATGGCGGGAGGGCATAAAAATAGAGCATTGTAGCGCAAGCAAAGGAAAAATACCACCGTTAGCATAGGCCACTATGGAAAACTCCAAGGTATTCCAAAGTAATTTTAGAGTTTTTTTCTGATACACTGATATGGGTTTTTCAGAATCGATATTTTGGCAGCGAGGATTGTGAAAGGTAATTATGTGTAACATAGCATAAATTTTATATTTGGACCAATTTTAATAATTCAAACATCACTGTTTTTTTATAAAGAATTCAACATTATGGAAGTAGCAAAATAAATTAAAAATATGTATATTTTAAAAATCTTCTGAACTACCTTACTTAATAGTATATCTCACTTGTGTCAAAACCTTGATGTAAAGTCTTGAAATTGGTGACCATTTTAGCAGTGAAAATTTCTTCAGTTGAACTATTTCACTGATCTACCACTCTCTAACAAAACTATTTTTTGTTTTAAAGATATGTCAGTGTTCTGTGTTTCACCAACATTTTTTATTGTTAATTATTACAATACAATCGGCCAATCCTGCACAATCCTTCTGTGCATGTCATAATTTCAACACATTTAAATAAAATGCATTTTAGTGGCCCTTCAGAGCACTGCCAATGTAGACTAAGAGCCACTTGGACTTCATTTTTTCAGTTCCAGTTTTAATTTGTTGTCAGTGTAGGCTACCCAACATTGCTACTGTTGTGTGTTTGAGACATTTAACCCTTCTTTATTTAATAATAGCGAGCACAGCTTGCGATGCGCTTCACATGTCGCGAATGAAGTGAGCTCTACGACAGAGAATATGATCAAGGAAAAGTAACATACAACTATATATACTTTCAGCAGTAATAGCTTTGACCAATTTTCTTCCGTTTTTTTCTTCCCGTAAGTCGTCACCAGAAGTTGGCGGACTTGATTATGGGTCTCACTAATAAGCGTCACGAAGTGACCAGAAACGAGTGTCAATAAGCGTCACAAACATATTTTACTGATTATTTTTATTATTTGTCACTGATTTACATAACATTTTTTATATACTGATATTCATTCTTTAATGATGACTTTGGAAGAGTGCAGATACATGTATAGGTCTGTGCTATGCTCACATTTAGGCTAAGCCTATTTTCATATTAGCAAGCTTAGCTCGCAGCACGCTTTGCGAACAAAGTGAGCTCCATGGTAGAGAATATGATCAAGTAAAAGTAACATACAATGATATATACTTTCAGCAGAAATTGCTCTAGCCAATTGTCTTTCTTTTTCTTCCCGGAAGCTGTCAGAACTGACTGGGGCAGACTTGATTATTCCTTATTCACAAAATTTGTGTCTCACTATAAATAAGCATCATAAAGTGACAAGAAATAAGTTTCATGAACATATTTTACTGATTATTTTTATTATTATATTACTGATTTACATATATTTTTATATACTGATATTCTTTCTTTAATGATGCTGTGAAGGACTTTCGAAGACTAAAGATAGGTCTATGTTGTGCTTGCATGTAGGCTAAGCCTATTTTCATATTAAAACTATGAGGGTCTTCAAATAGAATTACAGTCAAAACGGCCCCAAGTCAGAACGGCCCCCATTTGGTCAAAACGGCCCCATAAATTGGTCAAAGCGGCCCCACATCCCAAAAATGAAGGTCAAAACGGCCCCAAGTCAAAACGGTCCCATTTTTTTTTGTAAATGCATAGACAAACAGACGGACAACTTAGTATTTAGGAGTAGGAAATACTTGTAATGGCAAAATTATGTATATACTTGTAAACAACAATGAAACAGGTGAGTATTATGTTATTTAAGCAATGAAATGTAATAAAATAATTGATTGTGTTGGGGTTTAACGACACGTCAACCCTTGAGGGTCATTTTGTGTCGTCTCCCAGAGAAAGGGAGAAAAGAGATAGAAGAGAGAGAGTAGAGGAGATGAAAGAGAGGGACAGGGAACAAAGAGGAACAGGAATGAAAGTGAAGAAACAGAAGAAATAAAAACATTCCCCCTCTACCCTTACCCACTACAAGGATAGCAGGCCTTGCCCAACTGTAAGCCAATATTAGTTGGACGCCCCAGTGATGTAAGATACACAGCACCTTCGCACCACCCGACCACCCCCTGTAATAAAATAAATGATACTGAAAACAGAGTTTGTGTTTTGTTTTCTTTTGTTATAAACAAAAAGTTAATTGCAGATAAATACCATTTGATTATTATTATATACTCATATCATATCATATCATAATCGGATTTTTGATTAACATGCAAATGCAACATCCACATCAGTGGGCCCCCCTTCCAGATAGTTGGCTTGCTGCACGCATGGCAGATCTCACACCAGATCTCCAGGTACGTCTATCATGAGGTTTGATATCCGAGAGCTTCCACTCTCTGCAATCCCTCCCTGTCAGCTGCTTCCATGTCATCTTGGGCCTCCCAGGCCCACGCTTTCCATCAACCTGTATGTCAAAGGCTGTCTTGACTGCACCACTGGAGCGTTCCACATGTCCATACCATCGTTTTCTCCTTCAGAATGCGGTCCTGATCCTCAATGCCAAGTCGCACAAGTAGCTCATTGGATCTGGTGGTGACAATTTCTTGGGGCCTGACATTGCAGTTCTGTCTGATCATTGCCCTGTCATTTCGCTGCAGACACTGGAGGTTTGGCTTTGTCAATGTCTAAGTCTCACTGGCATGGAGCATAGCGCTTCGCACGCAAGAGCTGTACATAAGGCCACGTGTTTTCAAAGAGAGGTGGTGTTAAGAGAGAACTGGTAGCAGATCCTTGAACTTCTTCCAGGCAGATTTCACACGTGTTCTGGTTGAAAGTTCACAGCCACCTGCTGCTGAGAGCATGTCTCCTAGGTAGCAAAAAGAAGCTACCACCTCAAGCTTGTCATGTCCGATCTGGACCTCCTGTGGTCTGCCATCCAAGGGGCATGCAATTCCCTGGCACCGTGTACATCTGTAGTCAGGATCTTTTTCAAGCGCTTGAGCCCACTGCATTTCTTGTGCACCCAGTGCTTGCAGCCATTGCAGAAGATGCTGTTGCTGCCCACTCCAGTGCAACAGACAGCCCAAGGAAACTCGCCTGAACTCTGTGGGGCATACACAGACAAAAAGGGGTAACCACACTTTGGCCGTCTATGAGCTTCACTAAAATGATTCTGCCGGAGACTCTCTGAACCTCAAAAATTTTCTCTATCCACTCTTCTGTGACAAACACTCCTACACCAGCAGTGCCATTGTCATTTCCTGACCAGTAGAGCTTGTACCTGGTGTCCTTGCCCTTGATTGTGCGACAGTTGCCACCACGGTATCTGGTTTCCTGAATGCAGCAGACCCACTTTCCTGCGGGATGGTGTTTCCATTACCTCGCAAACTCTTCTTCTCAGGGTGTTCACATTGAGTGTTCCCACCCTGAATTTCCTCAGGTGCTTGCTTGATTCGCCACAATGGCCCGACCCTGCCTCCCACACCTGACAGGAGGCCAAGCCGGAGACGTTACCAACAGAACGTTGCTGTCTGTTGGCACCGCCTAACTGTGTACCTTTTCTTCTGCTTGCCATGTAAGATTTTGGAACAACTGTTTTTTACGGGACCCCTAGCTGACATCCCAACTCAGTTCTTTTACGGCATCTGAGCATGCATGCCCTTCCCACACTCGCCGTTGTCCTTATAAAGAAAGGATCGTCCGCCAAATCACAATAGCTAGAACACCAAGCCATCGGTCTGTAAATGATTGCTGCCTAACTCTGCCACCCAGGTTGTGGCAGCCTCGTAACCCTGAAGGTGGGGAGGCAACTGTGATAGAGGGCAGCCTCACATTCCCACACTCATATTGAGTGTCACAGATGGATACAGTTTTATGTCATACCCAGGACTGTACTAGTCTATAACAATAATCACAGAAGTGTGAAACGGGATCAAACTGAAGATATTTTCAAACTTTAGGGGTCATCCTAGAGGGCGATTTGGGAGAAAAAGTCTCCTTAAGCTGGCTGACTTCTCCCTATCTTGAGCTGAGGGAGAAGTGAAAATGTACATAATGTATAGGGAAATCCAAAATTTGGACCAAAACTTCTCCCTGAAATCCTGAATATGTCACAAAACTTCTCCCTCCCTGAAAGCTCTAGGAAGACCCCTGAACTTCCTTGTTATTACCAAGCTTTCTTTGCTTTTTAACGCGAAATAACCAATATCTATATTTTTAATTAGTGACATTTGCTTAGTCATATATCATAATCAAGTCTGGATACTGGAATACTCGCATACTGCAACTCTATAGTGTTAAACAAAACCGGAATCTTGTTATTTATATTACTTATGTTATTTTTGTTACTGCAATTTGAATAGTGAATAATAAAATGTGAATTGTGCATTTTTTATTTGCCTTAACAGCTATTATGAATCAGTCCGCGTCATAAAGGATCAGCGTCCAAAAATGACCCCGTTTTCGACTATTTTCCCTACAAAAAAAGTTAATATAGACAAGATTTATTCAGTTGAAATTGATTAGCGCTGAAAAATGCATTTACATACATTACTTTTTACTTAAATCCTAAGTCGAATTTGAGGGCATTTTTGGGGCCGTTTTTTGGGGGGCCGTTTTGACCAATTTTTTAACTGCAGTTGGGACCGTTTTGACCAATTTGGGGCCGTTTCGACTTGGGGCCGTTTTGACTTGGGGCCGTTTTGACCTGATACCTTCAAATATTATCTGGGAACAATGGTCCCTGGGAACATTGGTAAATATTTTAAGAAGACCACATAGTTGAAGAAATGTGAACACATAAGTTCATATTTTTGTTTATTTAATTTTTTTTTTTCATTTTTTTTTTGTTGAAAATGCAGCCTTGTGTTATTTTTTCAGTTTTTTTCGTAAACATGTTACAAATATCTTGAATTTGCCCTTCGTAAATTTTCATAATTATTTTCCATCAGTATATCAAAATGAGGTACCAAAATGAAAGTTTTGATATCTGTTCAAAAATATCTGGATGAGCATGATGAGCAGCCGATGCGCAGAATTGGCCCAGTCAACCCGCCATATTTCACTTACAAATGAATCCACATCTGATTTGTTTTTCTTTCCGAATCGGTCCTTTATTATTTGTTTCCCAAGAGCCGCACTTGCTTGTTTCTTCTTCCCCATTTTAGAGTAAATGATAACTGTGGTGCAAACAAATAATTACACAACATAGGGAGCGGCCATGTTATTACAACACACGTGCATTCTAAAACTATTGGTACAAAGAACGTGTCAATGATATTGACATAAAGAACGTGCATACAGGAATGGGCATAAACACTTATTCCCAACGCCTCCACACCACCACCCCACCCCCACCCCAATCCCCGCCCCCACCACCACCACACACACACCCTCCCACACACACATCCTACCAACAACCAAACTCCTTTCAGCCATTTGTGGATATAATTTTGTAAAGTAATGTTATTGTTTTTTTATCGGCAGATTTTTTTATTGGTGGCACGTCTATAATGACAATTCATTCAATATCCTCTGCTCCTTTAGCGGAGGAATAATCGAATCTGGAAGGATATTCCAATCTCAAATAGTTTGAGGGGAGAATGAGCCCCTGTACTGAATGTCAGTTCTTGCAGTGGGGGTCTGAAAAGTTATTGAGTGTTGCTTCAGTTTACTCTGCATAATTGTGGGGAGTGCAAAAGTGTGTAGTGAGCCTTAACTTTTTGAAAGGAAGATTTCTTGAGTAGGTAATCTACATTTGTCAAAAGGAATTCATTAAGCCAGTACGAATGTTTTTATCCGTCCGCCCTCCCTTCCGCCCGGCCATCCACCCACTCAATCACCCATCTATCTATCTATCTATCTATCTATCTATCTATCTATCTATCTATCTATCTATCTATCTATCTATCTATCTATCTATCTATCTATCTATCTACCTATCTGACAAACGTCTCTCTCTCTCTCTCTCTCTCTCTCTCTCTCTCTCTCTCTCTCTCTCTCTCTCTCTCTCTTAGTTTGCAGGTATTTGTATATGAAAAATAGCCTGCTGATGTTTATTCATTTTTAATGATTAATGAGAAAAGATAATTTAAAGAAATTCATGCTATCTACTTTAGGTTTAATTTGATCTGACATCCAGCCTAACAAATACTTCTTTAGCAGTAGGTGTGAAAAAAAAAAAAAAAAAAAAAAAAAAAAAAAAAAAAAACATCAAGAACTCAGTTCAAAAGCAGATTTGTTGTCATATAAACAAGTTTCACTCTGTTTTTTTTTTTTTTTTTTTTTTTTTTTTTTAGTTATGCATGCTATAATTTTATTAGACCATGTAATAAACGGACAGGACTAGATTGTGTAACTGATACAAATAATAGGTAAAAATGTCCTATAGGTTGGAGTTAGTCCATCGTGTTCTGGGCTACAGCATAAGGCGGGGCACAATCTACTCCTTCCGCTGCCTATAATTAACCTACATTAAAGGATATCCATCACTGCTGGGTGAACAGAGACATTACGAAAACACGCCTATTCAAATATATAGAAAATTTTACCTCCAAAACTGAAAAAAATTCAGATAAAAAACTCAGATATTTTGCATTTTTCTGCTCAAGACATAGATTGTGGGTACTCGTTAGAACCGCCTCGGCGAGGCGGTTCTAACGAATACCAACAATCTATGTTTTTGAGCAGAAATAAGAAAAATAATGTATACCCCCTGTAAACCCCAGTTTTACTATATAAAAGTGGGGTTTAAGAGGGTCAAAATTATATAGGTATGTTTTCGTGATGGTTTCCCAGTTGTAGTCTGAGCTGGATCGAACCTACACCCTTCAGCAATGCAGTCATACACTTTAACCACTCCACTACGACACAGCTGTGGTAATAGGTAAAAATTCTGGAAACTCTTACATAATGAGTCGGGGCACAGCACAGCATGCCCTACATGACTCATTACGAAAACACGCCTATTCAAATATATAGAAAATTTTACCTCCAAAAACTGAAAATTTTCAGAAAAATAACTTTGATATTTGTTTTCATATTTCTGTTCAAAACATAGATTGCGGGTACACGTTAGAACCGCATCGGTTCTAATTAGTACCCACAATGTATGTTTTTGAGCAAAAATAAGAAAAAATAATGTGTACCCCTGTAAACCCCAGTTTTACTATATAAAAGTGGGGTTTACGTGAATATACCTATATAATTTTGATCCCCTTAAAGCCCATTTTTATATAGTAAAACTGGTGTTAACAGGGGTATACATTAGTTTTCTTATTTCTGCTCAAAATCATAGATTGTGGTACTCGTTCGAACCGCACCGCCTCGTCGAGGCGGTTCTAACGAGTACCACAATCTATGTTTTGAGCAGAAATATGAAAAATATCATATTTTTTATCTGAAAATTTTCAGCTTTTGGTGGTGAAATTTTCAACATATTTGAATAGGCATATTTTCGTAATAAAAATGTTTTCGTGATATGCCGCGATGATTTGCGTTCAGCATCCGTGCAGGCAGATCAGAGTGTTCGCTGTCCGTATGAAGACGACTGGGATCCTTGGCTACCAATTAAGAGAGTGCTCTTTGAAGAATCGGATCAGGCTACGAATGCTGGACGAACATGCAATCTAGTAGATAATGATGTGCCTGGCACGTGGTGTCTTCCATCCTTAAAATTTGACATAGCCATTGTTACAAACAAGGATATCAATCAAAATCAATAGCAGAATTACAAACAATGTAGATTCCGACTAGACTGATACATATCATCTTGATATTGATAAAAATGTTCCGCATTGTTGAAGACCTACGGCGACTTCCCTATTTTCACATTTTGGGCTTCCGCGTTGCCACTGTCATAGAAAAGTATCATTTGCCAAGCCTATTGGCTAGATATTCTTGGTATCGACCTGCGTACGAAAAATGATCAAAGTAAACCCAACGGTTCAAGAGTTATGCCCATTTCGCTAATTGTCCTCAGACAAGTTCACAAACTGTCCACGGACGGCTCACAAACTGCCCACGCATGGACGGGCAATTCGATTATAGGACAGTCTTTGAAAGTCGACCTTAAGCTTACACTGTCGACTTTTCTGCGGGCCGTGCAATCTGAAAAAGTGACAGGCAGATTCCCCAACAATTACTTTTGCCATTCGCACATTATTTCCAATATCTTGTCTATGGAAGATTCTCTTTGCTTCCTATAAACATGCTAATTAACAGGTGTCGTATAGTACTGGCCTCCGATAACCATATTTGCCCTAAATGTCCGAACCATACGCCTTACCATACTTTTTTGAAATTTGAAAAAAAAAATCCTGCTGATATGTATAAAAATTGCTGAATGAGAGGCAAACAGTGTTGATACTGGTCAGCCGCCGCATTCTGCGGCGTCTCACCTGGGTTTACACTGTTTGCTCAGGCCTGTCTGTAAAATACTTCGGGTAATTAAGGTATAGCAATGGTCGGTGAGGACTGCTTATGCATTTACGTACCATTATAGTAATTCCGAGAATAGCCAGAGTTCAACAAACGGTTAGAAAAAAAAAAACACAACAGCGAATTACAGATTAACAGGTACATGTACGTTGCTCAGTTTGATTAAAACATGTCTTTAACATTAAGCGATACTATGCCCCTGAGCGTCGCATACATCCATAAAAAAAAAAAAAAAAACATCACGAAAACATGCCTATATAATTTTGACCCCCTTACACCCCACTTTTATATAATAAAAAGGGGGTTTAGAGTGGTATATATTATTTTTCTTATTTCTGCTCAAAAACATAGATTGTGGGTACTCGTTAGAATCGCCTCGTTAAGGCGGTTCTAACGAGTACCAACAATCTATGTTTTGAGCAGAAATATGAAAAATATCGGAATTTTTTATCTGAAAATTTTCATTATTTGGTGGTAAAATTTTTTTCAGTACACTTGAATAGGCATGTTTTCGTAATGAAAAAGAAAACACAACTCTTATCACGTTTTTCTTAACGTACCTTGAACGCCTGGCACCAGGATTACAATCATTCCTTTACTTTAACCAATACCGCTCTCTGGGCTTATTCAGCAGACGACAAATTGATGATATTTTTCTTATTTCAGTATGTCATTTGCTGAAACTTTTACCCAGAGTGCTTAGAGTAACGGACAAAGATTTGCAAAGTACATGTTGCCATAAATATACTTCTAAAGGGAATGACCCTTGAAAGCATCGAACACACTCACAAAACTGTAACAGCTGTTCAAAGTGTCATCACGAAAACACTCTTATATAATTTTGATCCCCTGAAACCCCACTTTTATATAGTAAAACTGGGGTTTACAGGTGTATACATTATTTTTTCTTGTTTTTTGCTGGAAAACATAGATTGTGGTACCCGTTTGAACCGCCTCGCCGAGGCGGTTCTAACGAGTACCCACAATCTATGTTTTGAGCAGAAATAGGAAAAATATCAGGGTTTTATCTGAAAATGTTTAGTTTTTGGAGGTGAAATTTTTATTATATTTGAATAGGCGTGTTTTCGTAATGTCAAGTTTTCTTGGCAAGATTAATTAGTTTCGGCCGACCAGGTATAATCAGTAACCGTAATATAAATTTTCAAAAAATATCGGAATGGGCTCAATGACCAAAAAGGCCCAGAAAATATAAACGCCACTAGAAAAGCTGATTTTCAATGGAAAAAAAAACAAAACAAAAAAACAAAACAAAACAAAACAAAAAAAAAAAAAAAAAAAAAAAACACTAAAATATATATTTCGATATCGACTACCGAAAAACACATCCCCCTTCTCACACACACACACACAAACAATGCGTCTACAAGGACCATAATTGGCATTAACTGACAGGTGCTTGGTTTGACAGCTGATAGCAGGAAAAGGAGCTGGTCAACCCGTTGTTGGAATACGTAGGATAAATTGAAAGGTAAGACATGTCTAAAGAAGCTAATGAAAGTGTGTATTGGTAGTAATGTTGTGTGCAGTTATTCCAAGAGATGTTTGCATCACGTAAAACATGCCTATATAATTTTAACCCCCTTAAACCCCACTTTTATATAGTAAAACTGGGGTTTACAGGGGTATACATTATTTTTCTTATTTCTGCTAAAACATAGATTATTGGTACTCGTTAGAACCGCCTCGGCGAGGCGGTTCTAACGAGTCCCCACAATCTATGTTTAGAGCAGAAATATGAAAAATATCAGAAATTTTCATCTGAAAAATATCAGAATTTTTCATTTGAAAATTTTCATTTTTTGGTGTAAAATTTTCAGTATATTTGAATAGGCATGTTTTCGTAATGGTATGGAAAACTACGATAAATTGATTGTAGTGCAGGGCCTGATGAGCATATCTTACCGAGTCAGCCAAGGGACATCCCAAGAAACCTTCATGGAAGTGTATCATATACATTCTAAGGAGAAGTTGTTTTAAGTTTGAACTACAGTCGAACCTCGTTATCTCGAACTCGCTTATTTCGAATTACCGCTTATCTCGAAGTGAAAATCTGGTCCCTGTTTTAACATGAAACTATGACAACAGGTAACAAAATAATGTGGAAAAGAGGAGAAATTGCTCCTCAGGAGCAATTTCTCCTCTTTTCTACATTATTTTATATACATATTTCTAACTTCAGGAGTCAAATTACATATTCATTTGTTAAATGTGGTTGTTCAATTTATTGTTTTCCTCACTCTCTCAACTCTGATGTGTCGAAGTACGGATATCTCGAAGTGTTTCAGTGAGTCCCTTGGAATTCGAGATAACGGGAGTCGACTGTATTACTTTCTGTAAGGCAAAAAAAAACAACAAAAAAAAACAAAAGAAAACAACAAAAAAAAAAAAAAAAACAACAACAACAAAGTCCTGCTTACCGGCGGCCATGTTTTTCAACTAATCAACATGAGTGGATGGAATCTATCAAACAGTCACTCAAAACATCCCAGTAAAATGCATTGAAATCTATACGGCAGATTCTAAGAAGAATTTTGAAATTTGTACTATAACTGCAAAAATGCCCCACCCACTGGCGACCATGCTTTTCGATCGATCAAAGCCATTCATGCTAACTGGAGTCATTTTGCATGAAATTGCAAATCCTGTTTCCTTGGGAAAGAGAAAAATATAAGCATTTTTTCCTGTGCTGAATTAGCCTAGAGAGTGGTAAAGATTAAAGGGACAAGATACACTTCGTCCTAGAAATATAAATATTACATGCATAAGCAAGAAATACCATGATTTCTACCAGACATAAAACTGGTATTTTCCTTGTTTTCTAAGAAGAAACATTTCCTCTTAGCCGGGGAAATATATCTCTTTAACCGGAACTACTTTTTTTTTTTTTTTTTTTTTTGTAACATATGAACAGCCTAGATTTTGACCCTGCTGTCAATATCATTTAGGGTAAAAACAAAAGCTATCCTAAATATTTATTACTACGCCGACCCAAAATAGAAATGACAGCGTAAACAAACTGGCAGACTAGACTTGCCACAAAAGCCTCTTAAATGGTGTACTCTATTGCGGCGAAATGCATGTAATATACAGTTTATTCATTTCTCCCATTTTAGATATGGGATTTATAAACCTCGGGAGGTAAACAAAATCCGATAAAGAAACTCGTGCTTCGCACTCGTTTATCGGATTTTTTACGTCCCTCGGTTTATAAATCCCATATTTAAAATAGGAGAATGAATAAACTCTAAATATTTGTCTGCTGAAAACTTTACCTAGAATGCTAAGCGTTTGTAGTATTGTTACTCGGAACAACGCTTATCCAGGCAACAGCAGCGATTAACCCAGATCAAATACAGCGGTAATCCCGAAAAAAAAAAAATACGTTTTCTTTTGGAAGCTTTACGACAGTCTGTGCGGCTAAACGTTTCCTTGTGTGTACTTATCCGTACTGTATACTCTCAAATAATACGACACAGCATATTATTATTATTATTATTATTTCATAAATACTAATAATAAACATTTTGGCAAATAATACGAAAACAAAACTTCATGTATAAAAATTCCCCGAGTTCTCTTAAAGCAGCCTCCGTCTGTGCATGTTATAAATCACTTGTTTTCACTTTTCTGTTTAGAACTCATAGTTTTAACCCACAGCAGTAGCATCGATATGTTTCACCTAGAGCTGCATAGATAGCTGGATCCAAAGTAAGACAAAGAAATCGCCCCAAAGAGCAGTGCATAGGATTTGCTTTTATGTGTGCGCATGTGTGCATTTCTACGGAACCTCGGAAGGGACACTTCCTTTCCGATATTTAGTAGAAAAGAAATCAGCAAAACAGTAAAAACAGAACGGAAATTAAAACAAAAATTAGACATTTCCTTTCCGTTATTTAGCAGAAAAGAAATCAACACAATAAAAACAGAACAGAAATTAAAACCAAAACATTTCTTTTCCGATATTTTCTGAAAAGAAATTGAAACAATAAAACCAGAACGGAAATTAAAAAAAAAAAAAAAATAGAATGGGAATAAAACATAACAGTATCTCATTTTAACGACTTATTATATCGTTTGTTCAACTAAAGATCTAGTTTAAACAATACAATATGTCAACAGTGGGAGCCCCAAATTGTGTTGAAACAACAACAACAACAACAACAACAACAAAAACGAATTAATGAGTCGTTTAAACGATATATTATGTCGTTAAAATGAGGCAATTAAGTTGAAAAAAAACTTTCTTTGCCAGACCAATAGCACAGTTGAATAGTGTATTCCTTGTGTAATCCCAGTTGAGACTACAGAGAAGCGAAAGATCCTCAACGGAACTCTTTAACCGAGCAATTGCATTAACACATCTCTGTTTGTAAACAGATTTAACTTTTTCACCCCTGAGTTTCTGATCTGTGCTATTTTAGCTCTGAATTTAGATACATTCATTGTTGCAAATAGGAGTTTTCAGTCAGAAATTAATAACAGAATTGCAAACAGTTTAGATCCTGATGAAACGTCTCATCTGGATCTGTACATCTGTACCGTTTGCAAAGGTATCTGCCCAGTCAGCATTCTGCATAAATCTACAGCGGGCGGTTATCGGCCCGTCAGGGTAGCTGACGGGCCGATAACTGCTCGTTGTAGATTTATAAAGAATGCTAGCTGGGTGTATTGGTTTGTAGTGCTAAATGAGTTAAATGGCCTACCCAAACTATTATTTTATCTTTTTATATTGTCCATTTAGCCACACATCCATCTGAAGTAATGATCTGAAATTGATCGACTCAGTGTCGATCGATCGATAGATGAAAATACAGACAGACCATCGGACGGTTGGAATGATGGATGGATTGATGGATAAACAGGCAGATAAATGGATTCATCGACTCCGTATCGGTCGATCGATACAGACGGTCGGACGATTGGGTTGATTGATGGAAGGATAAAGGAACAGATAGACGGATAGCTTTCCTAGGAAAGATTCATTGACGCAAAGAAGTCACACGTGACTTTTACATGTAGCCCTTTTATAAAGCGGCAGTCAAATTTGTAACAGACGATAATCTATATTTTTCTCGGGAAAATAAGCACTCATATTTCTGGCGACTCGTCTGCCTAGGAGACTATTCACATAAAATGTCAAAACTTTTGTTCTCGGAACTATGTTTCATAATTTCGTCTACTGCAATTGTGATGGGCGCTTTAAAGATTTAGAATAGAACCTGAAATATTAGTAGCAATGGTGTGAAAAGCTGGTGTGATATTGTTATTTGCTTTAACTTGTATTTCGAGATTCTGTGATTGGTGTTTGCCAGAAGTAATTATAACAATGCCACGTGTGACAATATGGAGTCGCGTCAGGCGTTGTTTCCTAATATGCCTTTACAACTATCGTATTACCTTAAGCTTTACCACTCTCTGAGCATATGCAGCAGGCGACAAATTGATCATTACAAAAACACGCCTATTTAAATGTATTGAAAATTTTGCTACCAAAAAATGAAAGTTTACAGATAAAAATTCTGATATTTTTCATATTTCTGCTCAAAAACATAGATTGTGGGTACTCGTTAGAACCGCCTCGACGAGGCGGTTCTAACGAGTATCCACAATCTTTGTTTTGAGCAGAAATAAGAAAAATAATTTATACCCCTGTAAATCCCAGTTTTACTATATAAAAGTGGGGTTTAAGGGGGTCAAAATTACATAGGCGTGTTTTCGTGATATGATTCTTTTCTTATTTTTCTCAGAAAACAGGATTTAACATTTCATGCAAATTGTGTCCATTGGTGACAATGCGCATGAAATGTCAAATTCTGTTTCATGGGAAAATAAGAAAAAGTCTTTCAAAGTGTCGTATACTGAAATTTACCCAGAGGGCTAAGCGTTTAATATTCGAACATATGATACCTTTACTGTGCATGTCCTAAAATTGCTCATTGCAAAATATTTTGTCGTAAGTTCATATGCACAAAATGTTTTATTCTATTTATTGGATTTTTAAGTATTTTTTCAAGTATGAAAAATAAAAAAACACAACAAAAAAATAATAATAAAAAAATAAACAAACAAACAATAATAAAAGTTCGGAGCATTTTTTTAACAAACTCTATCCAAAGTTTCTGAAATTTTCCCAGCATTGTGATGAAACACATATGAATAAATAAATACATTAAAAACAACAACAATAACAACAACAACAACGTACTAATGAAACAGCACAGAGCAATTTTGTTTGTTAATTTTCATTTTGTTTTAAAGTTCGTATCTAAGAAGAAAGCACAGAAAGAGGCAATTTCTATAACATATGGTCAATCAAAACAAACACATTTTTTTTTTCATTTTCAGTAAAACGCAAAATGAAAAAAAAAAACAACAACAAAAAACACACACACACAAAACACACACACACACACACACACACACACACACACACACACACACACACACACACACACCTTTCTAAATGATGTCGAAAGGACTGTAGTCTATTTTACTACTTGGTTATATGTTAACATAATAGAAAATAGTGCAGACCCTAATTAGACGTCGCGTTCTGTGGCGTTGACCTGAGTCTGCACTCTTTCCTCATGGACAACTGGCCCAAATATTTTGCGTAAAACAGGTTCTTAACAAAGTGAATTCTCATAGGCGTAGCGCTCATTAAGCATATTCCGAACTTCCGCGGTTGTCTGGTTAACTGATCAGCTCGAAATGACCTTAATAGTGTTGACTAAGCCGTTCAACTCCAAACCAACCAATGTTTCGTCGCCTTACGTTCATCTTCCTTATGTCATGCTAAATGGGACGCGTAAAGCAAAAACGTGCCTACGAACATGCGCAAAAAGCGAAGATTTAAATCATCCGTCGCATGTGAAAATATCACCCGGGCCTTAGCCCTCCATTCTTACATTCTGTAGTATCCAATGATTCTGTTAGCGGACAGTGAAGGCCCTGATCAGACTGCGCGGATGCGCAGGCTGATCTGGGCCTTCGCTGTCCGTATAGCCCAAAGACACATTTTTATGGCACGGCTAAAATATCAAGGGGCATTATGGTATATGTATTGTATGTAAACAATGCCATGTTTGATGGTCAAAATGGCTTTAGAAAAGGCAGGAGTTGTCTTGATCACATTTATACACTATATACTAAAATACGAGAAAGTAACAGAAAATCAGAAAACAAAGACACAGTCGTGTGTTTTATGGACGCCAAAAAGGCGTTCGATACGGTTGACAGAGATTGTCTTTGGTATAAACTAATGGGTATAGGTATAAAAGGTAATTTCTAAATGCGGTACGGACTTTATATAAGAAAGTCTGTTTTGCACTATCAGAGTTAAAAATCTAGAAACGGTCTGGTTCAGAGTAACACAGGGTGTAAAACAGGGTTGTGTAATTTCACCGACTTTTATTTTCTATCTACCATTACGAAAGCACGCCTATTTAAATATATTGAAATTTAACAACCAAAACCGGAAAATTTTCAGATAAAAAAATCTGATATTTTTCACATTTCTGCTCAAAATATAGATTGTGGGTACTCGTTAGAACCGCCTAGGCGAGGCGGTTTTAACGTGTACCCACAATCTATGTTTTTTTAGCAAAATAAGAAAAATAATGTATACCCCTGTAAACCACAGTTTTACTATATAAAGGTGGGGTTTAATTGGGTCAAAATTATATAGACGTGTTTTGTGATGTTGAACGATTTGGCTAAAGACATAGAGGATATGCAGAGTGGTGTAACACTTGAAGAATCACTACATATGTCTGTGTTGTTTCATGCAGACGATATTACTATTTTATCAGAGTCTAAGGATTATCAGAGCCTTAGGAAGGTATTCAATGAATGTTGGATGAATTAAATTACTGGTGCAACAAGTAGCGTATTATTATCAATGAAAGTAAAACTAAAATCTTGCATTTCAGACCAAAAGCTAAGAATGTGGCTGAATGCAATTTTAAGTGTGGTAATAAAAATTGAACAGGACAGTAATTATAAGTATCTTGGCTTTTGGATGAATGAGTTCTTAGACTTGAAGTTTTCCATACAAGAAAGCAAAATCGGCTACTATAGCGCTAAGTGCTATATACTAAAAGTTTTTAGCGCTGGAGGTATGACTATCAGTGTTTATAACAAACTAGTAGAGACCATAGTGGAGCCAGTATTATACTTCTGCTCAGGTATATAGGGCCAAACAAAGTTACTCAACAAAGCACACAGGTATTTTATCGGTGTAACTAAACATTGCTCTGGAACCGGGACCTGACAGTGGTCGTATATTAATGGATCCCGAGAGATAACAAGAAGCCATGAAGACAAAAGTTAATAAGCATTTTGCCTACATATAATGTGTATATCTAATGATATCAAAATAAACGATGACAAACAATTCTGTTGGCTATAACAGTCATTGACGTTCCTGACCCGGAAATGGTGATGCGACAGTACCTGAGCGTGATCGTGATCGAAATCTTGACAAGTCTATTTATATACATGATCGTGGCTGCTTGCAGCAGACAAAACACCAATGTTAGCTCTTTCACTGCCATAAGCGATAATAATAGGTTTTCGCAAACAGCGTAGATCCAGATTAGACGGTTCATAATGAGCCGTCTCATCAGGATATACGTTGTTTGGCTTTCAGTCTTTCAGCTTTACATATAAACTTCTTCCCAGTCGATAGTTTGTTAAACAACACCGCCCCCCCCCCACCCCCCCACCCAAAAAAAAAAAAAAAAAACAAAAAAAAACGACAAATGTAGTCTGAAATTTGTCGCCGAAAGAGTTGATAAATAGCCCGATCAGAGTCTTCGTTGCCCGCATGAAGATTCTTTGCATCTTTGGCTATCCTAAGACCGTGCTAGGGAAGCGAATGCGCAGGCCGATTTGAATCTTCTCTGGGCGCACATGTTCGAAGATACGTTTTCGGACATAGCGGCTTATATTGTGAACAAATGTACTTCACTTGTTTCAGAACTGTTATAATGTTTCAGAACGGAGATTATGTTCCTTTCAACATTATTTCGGTTGTTTCAGAACTGTGATTATATGCTAAGCATGATACTTCTGAGTAATAAAGTACTATTCAGGCTTCAGTACTACGAGTAGTAATTGCTTCATGCAGAAAAAATAACATTTTTTCATATATATATATGTTTGTTTATGCAATGTTTTTATTTTCATTCTAAATTATAATAAACTTAACAGGTTTGACAGTTTAACAATAGTTAACTTTGACGCTAATAATGATATTGCTATTTATCTGAACAAACGTTTTTGCCACAATTACTACACATAACACATCTATCAGGGACAAATGTAGGTTCACCATGATCAAAGAACTAATTTTATGGTTGCTTTTTACGTGGCACATATTTCATATTAGTTGTATTTGACATGTAAGGTTCTTTGGATGAGGCCTAGGCGAATGTACACATGTACTATAACTCGCTTCATATAAGAAAATGACATTTTGCTGTTCTCAGATGTCTTGCACGAATGTCTGTAAGTAAAACCACTTCATTATTTAATTAGAAATTCCCAACAAACGCCATCAAGCCCAATTAGATTTTATCAGGGTATCCAATAATGGATGTCTATTACGAGTATGACCGTGGAATGATGTACACCCAAGAATATTTAAGAGACTTCCAAAACGGAATGTCTTTATTCAAGGTTATCCTCTTGCAGTTTTCACAGTAGTAAAAGCTTTGCAAACACTGTGTGATACTCTTACTATGGGCAACAAAACCAAATGCTTCATGTATCTGAAGGGACAACTCTCAAATATTAGGACAGTCACAGTCTGCTTTGCTCCACTAGCACAGTATTTAACCTTTATTCTACTATATATCAACATGCATAAAGTTTCAGCTAGGTTTTGTACATAGTTATGGTACAACATGTAAAAGACAATACATTTACACATCACGAAAACACCCCTATACAAGTTTGACCCCGTTAAACCCCTCTTTTATATACTACAACTGGGGTTTACATGGGTATAAATTATTTTTCTTATTTCTGCTCAAAAAAAACATAGATTGTGGGTACTTGTTAGAACCGCCTCGCATGTACAATCTATGTTTTGAGCAGAAATACGAAAAATGTCAGAGTTTTTTTTTCTGAAACTTTTCAGTTTTTGGTAGTGATTTTTTTTTTATTTTTGAATAGGCGTGTTTTCGTAATGTCAAGGGCTGACAACTCATGAATCTTAAAAGCCATGATAGTAGTCCTTGATCACAATACGGTAGCCTTAATTCCTCTATAATACAGAGATGAAATCATTTCATCCAAATACAGGTTCAAGAAGGCTTATCAGATATATCAAGGGCAGATAACTAAAATGCTTTCATTGGTACTTAACCAGATCGCCATAATTATAAATCATAAATAGATTAATTCCCATTTGTAATTTTCTTTCAGTTCATCTATATAATTAAATGCTTATCCCTCCCCCTCCCCCCTAGTTGTTGGTTTGCGATGTAATTAGAATGATCTAAAGCCCTCTTTGTCATAAGAATCCGGATTAGAATATTATGGGCCACAAACTTGAAGTACTGATGCCGGGCAAATCTGCCATCCTTCTACCAAAATGAATGTTCAGCACAGTCGAAGAATGATGTGCAAGTGCGTTTTCTGTTTATATAATAATCTCCTGTACCGTATGGAAAAAGACATGGCAAAGCAAGGGTGAATAAGTATTGTGTAGTGAACTCAAATAATGATATGTCATCTCATGTTGGCAATGGTGTTGATATTTGGTTGGTATCATAATGAGTGTGTTAGACTGAGAGAAGATACTATTCCATCAGGAAAAAAGTACCATAAAGGGCGACACAGCAGTCTTTGTCACCGAGAACAGCCAGAACTTGCTTTTTGGCCATTGATGTCCAAAACCCCAATTATGTTGACAAGATGTCAAGAAGTCGGACATTTTTAGTTTATCTTTTGTTCTTCTTTTCTTCTGACACTTTTAACTTAACATCACTCATTCAGCTGCTTTATTGTCTACGCCAATAAAGAGAGAAGGTGAGACACGGAAGTGTATCCATTATTGATCTACAATGCACCATTGTCCTAATGTTTGTTGTCTACGAATAAAACCCGGGACAAGTTGAAACACTAAATAGAATAGAATATTATCTTTTGGATATCTTTTGGAACACCTACATATACAGAGGGTGTTCTTCATTCACATGCACTGTTTTGGCACACCACATTAATGTAGATACAGTCGACTCTCGTTATCTCAACCTCGCTTATCTCGAATAACTGCTTATCTCGAAGTGAAAATCTGGTCCCTGTTTTAACATGGAAATCCACCAACAGGCAACAAAATATTATGGGAAAGAGGAGAAATTGCTCCTCTTTTCCACAATATTTTCAATATATCTCTTAGGAGTCAAATTACATATTCATTCTGTTAAAGGTGGTTGTTCGATTAATGGTTTTCCTCAGTTCCGCGCAAATCTGATATGTCGAAGTTCGGATATCTCGAAATGTTTCATAGAGTACCTTGAATTTCGAGATAACGAGAGTCGACTGTATTCTAAAAGATTACCATTGCAGCACTTTATCAACGATTAGTGGATATGCACTAATTCTGACAATTTTAAAACGTTTAAAGTGGGTGAATGCGATAGGTGCTGCTTAGGGCAATTTATAGCATTCCCGGGACAGGGTGATATTCTTAAGTACTTATTTTAGTTTTGATTAGATAAGCTTAAAAAGCGAAGTGGAATTAGTTGTAAGCGCCTTAATGTGAGGGTCATTCTTGTAGCAGCCAACGGGACGAGATCTCATTTAGACCTCTTGAATCCTCCTTTTGCATGATGAAATTTAGCCGAATTGGCGAAGATTTGATTATAAAGAACCCAAGAACCTTTTTGTGAAAAGGACGGTTCGTTTGGTGCAGTCTTGTGTTGATGTTAGAGGCCATGTTTATTTTATGACCTAAAACAGCAACCACGGTCCTTGTGAAAGATGAAATATAAGCATGCCTCATGATCTTGGCAAAGCTTATATAATATTGAGAGTTTTCGCTTTCAATTCTTGTGTTTGCATGTATTATAATACAAGAAATACAAAATGTCTACTCTTCGTCTTGTTAGAGACTACTGTTTGAGAATTTCCATCTGCAGAAGTCAAAATGTTACCTTTCACCATTTTTGTCTCATTCAGCAGACGACAAATTGATATTTTTCTTATTTTTCCCCAGAAAATAGGCTTTGATATTTCATGCAAATTGTCTCCTTAGGAATGAAAAAGCCTATTTCCTAGAGAAAATTATTAATTATTTTAAAATGTCGTCTGCTGAAATTTTTACCCACCATGCTAAGCGTTAATTAACCTGATAATATATTTTTGCAGCTCTAGTCATATTTCATGTGCAAAAAAGAAAAAAAATGCACTAACTAAATATGCCATTACACAGTTGCATTACAAACTAGCAGACGGCAATCCAACGCTGAGCACTCAGGGTAAATTTTTCAGCCGACGACAAACTTAAAATATTTTTCAATTTTTCCCAGAAAACAGGATTTGAAATTTCATGCAAATTGTCTCCACTAGAGACAATTTGCATGAAATTTCAAATCCTGTTTTCTGGGAAAATTAAGAAAATATCACCAATTTTGCGTCTGCTGAATAAGCCCAGAGAGTGGTAAAGGTTCGGTGGATTTGATACACTTTCAGGGCAGGCAGGGAACTGTCAAAGTTCGTTTTGTCTCTGTTCCGAAAAAAAGGGTTTACTCCAAAAGAAAAGAATTTGCACCCAAAGGAAAGCAATCAGGAAGTAAAAAAAAATGTCACGTGTATTTAGTCCCCTTAACCCTTATATCATTTTTTTCTGAAAAATAACACTAACTCAACGTAAGAGGGACAAACCCTACTTTTAAGGAAAAGAAAATTTCTTAACTTGTTTGGCGTCTGCTAACAATTTTACATGTGTTAAAGTTTAATATTAATACGATTTAACGCCAGAAAACGTACCTTTGAACATGTGCGCCCAGCAAAAATTCAAATCAGCCTATGCATTCGTGCAGTCGGATCAGAATTTTCACTGGGTGCATGTTGAATAGTCAAAGAATACAGTAGTTCTTCGTGCGGACAACGTGCACATACTGATTTGAGGTTTTGTTGGGCGAGAATGTCAGAAAGTACTTCTCCTCACCTTCCGGCTTACATTTTTGCTTTCTTTTGTATGTGGTATTCTATTACAAATGTATGCAGCTTTTGGTGTTGTTTTTGCACGTGGCATTAGCAACGAAGCGGATTCTGGCAGCGACAGCGATAATAATCAATATTTTGACGACTGTTTCTGATAAAACTTCTTACTTGCATACATTAATCCACAGAAGCGGCCTCAGACACTCGAGTCCATCGTAGAGCTATTTTTATTTCTTGTATGTTGGTATTCTAATCTTATTTTATGTATCAAATATATTTCTGAAGATCATTCGATAACCGGAGCTCTCTTTATTTATTTTGTTGTGGAAATTCTGCTTGGCATGGCATTCTTTTTGAAGAAATATCGCTTGGCATAGCACGTTAATCATATGCGATTCACATGACATGTCCAGCCTCATTTCCTCAGAAAAGTTATACATTTTAGAAAGTCATATACTGATATTGCGTATATTCTGATTGGTACTTGAAAGGTTAATGATTTTGTTGGATATTTTACTAATAATTTATGGACTTTGTGATAGTAATAGAAATTTAAATGAAAACAACCATGAGCATTGAATTGTGCAGACAGATAGGGACGAGATGTATAAACGAGTTAAAATAAAAGTGAATTATACTTTTTTCTTTGTGTGTGTGTGTCTTTTGTGTGTTTTTATAGTCAATTTAAACCATTCACTTTTTTACTTTGCAGTAACAATGACGGTAGCAACACAAGACAACGGTGAAAAACAGAACGGCTTGGTAAGTGGACATAATTGAATTATTTCTTCAGTTCGCTGTTTTCCTTCCTATTTCCTTCTGTTTTTCAATTGCAAATTACTAACAACAACAACAACGACAATAATAATAATAATAATAATGACTTTATTTTACGTCGAAGCCCAGTTGGAGATAACGAGAGTCGACTGTATTTAGCTACAGATGCGCAAACAACTTTATTTCATTCACTGTTTTATACAAATAAAAACATAACATATTTTACTTTTGCCATAGTAAATAAAGATTTAAATGTAAATGCAAATGGAAAAAAAAAACAAGCTCCACTTCTTCAAATTTATTTTTAGGCTTAATATTTGAGAACAAAGCGAAGAAATAAAAAGATATCCATAAATCAGATTCAAGACAAACTTTTAGATTTTATTGATTAATGAAAACGTTATAAGAATGTCCATTTTGCAACGTTTTGGATGCAATCTTGTGATGTCTCTAAAACCATAAATGAGGACCTCGGAGGCCCAGTTTGATGCGCGCCCGACTGATGATCAGGAGGTTGAGGGTTTAATCCCCGCCGGCCGCCGGGTCGGCAATATTCTTTCGTGGAGATTGATCTTGAAATATTATTTACGGTCATGCTGTTCTTCCGCTGAGTCAAGAAGGGCAGTTGTCAGTTTCTGGCGAAAGAATTGCACAATACTGGTTAACCGCTTAGAGGACTAAGCCTGCCCATTAAAAGTGTGGTTAGGTAAATTGATGGCGATCGACATGACCCCATTGGGTTGACTGGACCGTAAAACCTCAGTACAAACAAAAACAATAAATATTATAGTGGAAAGTAAAAAAAACATGGTAATACTGACATCCAAAATCGATTTTACTGATAACCGTATATCGACTATAGGTTATCTATAATTTATCGATACCAAAAAAAAAAAAAAAAAAAAAAAAAAAAAAGTATGCAATTAATAGTAAATTGGCCATTAAGCCTTGTACTCAAAACGTAATAGGGATCCAGAATCTTAAAAACAGGCACCGGCACCGGAGACCCTCGAATTTGATACTATTAAAATCTCTAATTGGGTCCTACGGTACATGCGGTAGAAAAGCTATCGACCAATCAGAACCATATATAGTAAAACCTCAATAGATCGAACACCGATGACTAGTTTACCTTGGTTAATTCGAACTTGTTTTTGAGTCCCTAGGAAATTTCTTGATAGTCCAAGAAAGCAAATCTTTATGGATACCTCGGGGAAATTTTCTTATTTTATCATGAAATGTATGTTGTATGTGCTCAATAGAATCGCCTCATCGAGGCGACTCTAATAAACACACTCAACATACCATTATTATGAAGAACATCGAAAAGACATACTTAAATTATATCTAGTTGCCTTGTGGGCTGGCGCTATGATTAACCCTTAGTGGTTCGAACTAACCATATCTCGAACAAATTTACATGGTCCCAAAGATGTTCGAGTTATTGGTGTTCGACTGTTGACCTTTTTCGCCCATATTACCACACATACCCCTATAAACGCACAGTCAAGCAATTCCGTAGTCTTCAGATTTACAGCCAGTGTACTTCATTACGAAGACACGCCTATTCAAATACACAGAAAATTTTATTACAAAAAAAATGAAAATTTTCAGATAAAAAAATCTGATATTTTTTATAATTCTGCTGAAAAACATAGATTGTGGGTACTCGTTAGAACCGCCTCGGCGAGGCGGTTCTAACGAGTACCCACAATCTATGTTTTTCAGCAGAAATAAGAAAAATAGTGTATACCCCTGTAAACCCCAGTTTTACTATATAAAAGTGGGGTTTAAGGGGGGTCAAATTTATATAGGCATGTTTTCGTGATGTTTGTCTACTTCTCTCTAAAGGCATATGTTGCTGATGCAATTTAAATGAATACCCACAACATATGCTTTTGTAAAGAAAATCAGAAAAACATCGCATAAACATCATCAAATACGTCCTTTGCTCATCTTTGGTAAAGTGTACTCTTAGTAGATATATCTTTTACAACAAGTTTTCCCAGTTATTTTGGAAAACCTAAGCGCACAGTGCGGTAATAAGGTCGAATACGGTATATGCAGTCAAGGAAGATAGATATCGAGATTTCTTTGTTATAAGTATAATTGCCAAGACTCCCAGACAAGAACATATCACATTTCAATTATTACCCAAGAAAAATAAAATATGTACATCCACAACAGATAAACACAAGATATCGATGTCGGAGGTTATAAGATTTCGGAGGTAAATAAACACAGGGATGACGGCAAGGGTCTGCATTTATCCGCGTTTATTTCTTATAGATTAGGTGTACGGAACGAAAAAACAAACAAACAAACAAACAAAAAACAAACAAACAAAGAAAAAACAAAACAACAACATAGAGATCTTTTCTAGATAGAATGATGAAAATAGGGAATACTTTTGAGTATTTTGAGCGAAGATCGCGTTTTTTGATTGTTAATATTTAAATTTGTATTTATCTCTGACACTAATAGTTGGTATGGTTGCAATTTTACATCATTCTGTTTCTTACGTCAGAAGAGGCGGATTCAAAATGCACGGCTACGCAACTTTCAATATGCTCGTACCGGAGCCACATAATTGCTGCCGTCACGACATGTGTACTGCCTGCCCTTGAACGAGCATAGTCCGTGGAAATTACGTTCGCGAGACATCAGTGAAAAGGCGAAACAAAATAGTGCAAGAAATAACGCGAAATGTAGCAAATGTTTTCCGTTTTTATGCAATAATAGCGAACATGGTTTTTCAATGCATTAACATTCGCCAGGTCCCTTGGGAGGTGTTGAAAACCGTTGCCTTCGGCCTCGGTTTTTAACACCTCCCTCGGAACCTGGCGCATGTTAATGTTGATTGCTGAGAAAATATATGAAAACAACGTTTCATTTTCACGAAAAAATGCTTGGATTATCAGGGACGAGTTAATACCACATTTGTAAAGTAGATGAAAAAGCAATGATAAGGACTCAATACAATCGAAGTTCGTATCCTACATCAGAGGAACACACAGAAGTTGAATGGCATAAGCTCAACTGTTCAGGCGAAAAGTCAAGATGGTAGTCAGTTCTGTTTCAGAAGCTGCCACAAGTTTATCATAAATAAAGCGAACAAAATGTCAAGACCAACAGAGAGTAGGTATACACTGACAAATAGAAGACACTATAACTGAAGTACCGCCTTGGCAAGGTCAATTACAAATTACTGGTGCTGTGTGGTTCAGACCGGTCTATCTATGCACTTCCTTCGTCCTAGTGTAGGCTGTGTCGGGTTTTATTTTCACCATTTGTATTTGGTATACGCGTGAAGAATTCTCACGAATACACATAATTGTGCGAGGACAGGGAGATATTTTAGGGCCGCCAGACGACAAAAATACTGTACCACGGCACAACGAAGCTTTTGTGATTCGTTCATCGTTACGAGTCAACAGTCGCAACATAAAATACTACTGAAAATTTGAAAAATGGTTTGTGGCCACTTGGCTTATTCCCACATTTCATATCTCACTTGTCGATTTATCTGAGGTGTATTAAAGATTATAATTCTGTTCTGAGAGAGAGAGAGAGAGAGAGAGAGAGAGAGACAGAGACAGACAGACAGACAGACAGAGAGAGACAGAGAGAGAGAGAGACAGAGAGAGAGAATTTAATTATTCTTGTTTCTTGCTTTGTTTCTTGTTGATTCAGGACAGGCAGACAGGCAAAGAGAGAGAGAGAGAGAGAGAGAGAGAGAGAGAGAGAGTAGTATTGTTTCTTATGCTGTTACAAGCAAAAGGGCAATGGAACTTGATAGTTTTTCCACCATCTTACAAGGTAGACAACCTCCACTTGACTTCCCGTGTGCTCTTAAGGGAGCAACTCCTTTTAGAATGTGTGTAGTATTATTTCTTATGTTGTTACAAGCACAAGGAATTTGGTAGTTTTTTCACCATCTTACAAGGTAGACAACCTCCACTTTTGTGACTTCCCGTGTGCTCTTAAGGGAGCAACTCCTTTTAGAACACATTCCCTTTAACCTTTGCCTTGCTGAATAAATTAAGGTGCCACGCCCACTTCTAATTTTCAGATTACTTTATCCGGGCTTTTGATAGAAATTCACATATTTAATGACAAACAGTGCAGATCGAGATCAGTTCTGGATCTACACTGTTTGTTAAAACAGGGCATGTTGTGTTCAGCAAGAGAAAAGTTAAGAAGTGATCTGAGCTGCGTTCAAAAGTGCAGGTTACTCCCGATTGTTTTGCACGGACCCTTGCTCCTGTTGGCGCTAAGGTACAAGATTCAGGGCAAAACAATTGCTATCAACGCAGCCGTTCTGTTTTGTTTTTTCTTTCAGACAAAACATTGAGTCATTAGCTACCCAATGAGGGCACAGCGAAGTCTCTGATCAGACTGAACAGCTGCTCAGTTTGATCTGAGATTTCGCTGGGCACACTGGTCTAATTGTTGACTTTGTCATGCGTAGACACAAGTTATATTTTCTGTCATGCAAACATATACAGGACCGTTTACTCAGCAGGACTCCTCGTGAATTCAATGCCAATTCATTACGTGGAATTTTGCCACCTAATGGAAATTAACACTGACGATGCGAGACTACTCGAAGGCCTAGCTCTCAGTCGGATAAATTCTTGCATGGAATGTCCTGTTACAAGGTTATTGTCTTATCGGCGGATTTTGCTGCCTTTCACATTCAGCAACAGTAAAATATGCAGACCTAGTCACATCGCTTATCATCAACTTGGAAAAAAAAGTTTACCAATGCAATATGAAGTTATTTTCGCTTTAAATATTTTGCCGTTTTCCGACATCAAGAATAACGTAAAAACGTCTGCCGTCCAACATCACTGCAACCGACCTTCGATTATTTAAATAACCATAAAAATAACACCAATGTAATTGATTTGCCAAATTGGAAGAGTCTTGTGTGTCTTTCGACTTTTAGACGTCTGGTCTGATCAAGAGAGAGGTGTAAGATTGCAGCAATGCTTATACTTTAAGATTATGGTAAATATAAATACAAACAATAAGCAAATGAAATGGAAGACTTGGTTGAAAAGATTGCATTTCTCATTTCAGAAATGATTTTCAATCCAATGGACAAACAAAAAAAAAAAAAAAAAAAAAAAAAAAAAAACGCATTCTGTGTTAACATCATTCATCATTCTACTTAGAAACTATCGGTTTGGTATGTTCCTCCTATAAAGTTTATATATTAGGGAAAATAGATAAATACAGACACTGTTATTCAGTTTCTGCTATTGTTAACCTCCAAAATCAGATAGCGTCAGACATCGAGATCTCGGGTTTACCTGGGTGATCCATGCATGTATGCTCCAGTGACCGAGAAAGAGGTGAAGGAAAGAATTTGGATCCCTGGCGAGAAAAATATTTTCTTTCAAAGTTGCCCATTAAGAAATGATGCATATATCAGAGAAGGAAACTATTTTCTGATGGCGTGCCCCCAAACGCCTTTGTAAAGGAAGACAAAGCATTTCACTCAGATTGGTCTATCTTTTAGGCATATACGCTCATCTTTCACTGCCTGTCACGAATTTAAAGAAGTTTATTTAATATTTACTTTCAACTGTGTGTCAGAATTTAATTGGAAATGAAGCAAATAAGGGGATAATCAAATACCGGAAAATTCGACCATAGACAAGTTAGTAATCGACCATATTGGTCAAATAAAACAATTTTTGGGAAAGCACTTAGGATTTGTTACCACAGGGAGCAAATTCTTCTGGAGCATTTTAGGCTGATTGCTTACAATCGAGTTAAAGTATGCATACACCAAGATTTCAAAGTTGTTGTTCACGTGATTATCATTGACAGCGCGTTTGTTCGCAATCCTTGTAACGGAGACATTATTTATAACCACGCTATTCTTGTCGCTGTGATGCCAGAGAGCAGTGTAAAGACGGTATCTGTGAAACCTGGACTGGGACATTGGCAAAAAGTGCAGACCCAAATCAGACGCCACAGAACGCGGCATCTGATCAGGGCCTGCACTTTTTGCTTAAATTAACTGTTAGACATCTTAAGAAAGGATACCGTTATCATAAACAACGTAAAATATTTTCAAAGTTTGTCGCCATCATTCTTCATTCATGACCAAATATAACATTAATTTGAAAGCACTTCTGCAAGAAGGTCTGTCTGAATCTGAATTTCATAGAGACTTAGTCTACAAATCCAGAAAGATTGTTGGCAAAACCGATTTTCGGCACAGTTTAAAACGATTAACACTCGCTTCAAGAAGGTTACAACATTGATATTCTGGATAAACTGCATGCATGGTGGTTAATCCAATTATGGTTGATAACTCTGTTTCCCTCTATAATTTTACAATGGTTGGTCGGTCCTCCGACGAAATGACAACTCCTTTCCCGATTTGTTTTGAGATGTCTTTCGCCTGAACATAAATGTTTGTGGTCGGGTTGTCGTGATTCTGTTTATGGTTTTCTGGAGTGCTGGCTTCAGATCGCCATTGAGCACTTTGATTATTTTCGTCACAGTCTTTTTGATTATACGTGTTACACAGCCTGATGTTTCACAGATGAGGTAGAGGGCCCCTTTGCAGACTGAACATGTATTTGTTATTGGAGCTGCATCAAAATTAATTGTGAGGTTTGGCGCAAGTAAAACTTGTTTAAGACCCCCGACCCCAGTGGGTTTCCTACTGACCCCTCCAAGCGGTTCCTCCGTTG
Source organism: Anodontia alba (assembly GCA_964016985.1). Classification (NCBI taxonomy): domain Eukaryota; kingdom Metazoa; phylum Mollusca; class Bivalvia; order Lucinida; family Lucinidae; genus Anodontia; species Anodontia alba. Next base: position 50,721,644 of record OZ024836.1, read on the forward strand.
TGGTTCTTTTTTGTTTGTGCGTCTGGAGATTCATATATGGCGGTTGTTTTGTCTTTATTGGTTCCTTGTCTCTCCTTCTTTCGATGTCTCGGGAAGGCTCTGCTTCGTGATTGGTTGTGGCAGTTTTTTTTATACATGCATGAGTTCTTGTTGTTAAGTAAATATTGCGGCTGTACTATGGGAAATGTATTAAGGAGGGCCAGTGAGCGGTCAGTTATAACAAACCAGTCTCAAGTTTATGGCATGTGCAGGGAGCTTTAGTAATAGTGGAAAAGTCCATTGAGTCTTAAGAACAGTCTTTCAAACACGAGAAAGACCTATAGTACATTGTACTCCGAACCGGGGATGTCATTATCTTGTTTTATGTACGTCATTTTGATTTACATTTTATCCCAGTAAACCTCTCATGTGGATTTTGATGAGTGCATATCAGTGTTCTTTGCTTCGTTTTTTGCCTAGAGAAAGGTAAATGTGAACCGTGCCATAATAAACCATATTTAGAATCGGATTAATTCTGATGATTATATGAAGCAAAATATCAAGTCGCGTCATGGAGAAATGGAGGAAAATGTAAAGATAGTGTCTACGGAGTTTCACCTGTTGTCGCTGAAAAGCGAATTTGAGACAAGCCAGCGGAGGCAAACTATGGTTATTATCGTGTTGAATTTAGCCCTTTCATCCCTGATTTTCTGAAATGGACTCTTCTATCACTGAATGTGAACATACTTATTGTTACAAATAGGGTGTTAGTCAAAAATAAAAAAATGGATGACAAACATGGTAGATGCAGATGAGATGGCTCGTTAAGAGCCATGTCGTCTGCATCTACCTTGTTTGCAAAAGTATCTGATCTGGTCCGTGGGAATGAATGGGTTCAACAACAGCAACACAACAACAAAACACACACAAAAAACAAACAAAAATAAACAAAACAACAACAACAACATAAACAAAGAACTAGAAATCCCAGCAGGCACATGACGTTAATACAACGTCGCCTCAACGTCGATGCAACGTCATGACGTTGCATCGACGTTGAGCCGACGTTGTATAAACGTCGTGCCCGCTGGGATGTGTACAAAGGACACGAATGCACCTGCCTGAAACACTTAAACGCAAATTGCTAACGCCGGACGCAGACGGAGACGGGCGGACTGTAAGGGGTAACACTGTATGCCCTTTCCACCGTTCGAAGAAAAAAAAGTAGAAACATGAAGAAGTATTCTTTTCTTTTAGAATAGACACCTTTTCAGAAGGTGTTGGTGTGCACGATATCAAACAGGAATGATACATTACGGAAACGTGCCTATTCAGATATATTGAAAATTTTACCACCAAAAAATGAAAATTTTCAGATAAAAATCGGATATTCATATTTCTGGGGAGAGTTTATTCAGTCTATAATGTGTTAATAGATGCTCTGGTAATATCTTACAGATTTTAAGTCATTGTATGTCATATTCACTCTCAAACAAGTTTGGATGACAGACAAACTTTTCAATAATAATACTACTACTACTACTAATAATAATAATAATCATGGGTACATTTATTTACGGGGATTGAATATACTTGGTTAATGTTTCACTGTTTTACAAATTTACAAATTTTTGCGAAGTTTTATAAAAATGAATCTAATGTTAAGAAAAAAAAGCAATGCCCAAAGAGAATAAATTTCTTTCCATTAATAGCAGACCGCCAAGATCAATATTATATGTATTCGTTTATTTAAGGGGTAGGGATGAACTATCAAGGGATTCAGTCCTGAGCAAATTGGTTTTGCCTGAAACAACATAATTTTGTTTTCACTGAAATGGCCTTTTCTTATATAGAAAAAAGTTAAATATTTATGATCGTCAAAAATCACTCTAGGTATTTTCTTCTACTTAAAGAGGAGGAGTCATTCCTCGTGAATATTTAGCGGAATGCCACCTAGTGTTGCCACTGATGATCGATTAAAATCGATCATCAGTCAATTTTGCATCTTGTGACTGATGATCGGAAATATTCTTTATAGTCGACTAATCGGAAAATTCTATTTTTAGAAACATATTTTTCTCACATTTTATTTTTATAGGCAAGCTATATAAAGAAATGAAATTCAAAGCTGTCTATTTGGGTCATTCTAGATTTGTGTCAATAAAAGTTATAACAAAAATGATAAAATAGCCTTTAAAAAGTCAGCCAAAAAGTACTGATATTTTTTTTTATTTTTCCATGAAACATATGTTGTGTGTACATGTACTCATTAGAAGCGCCTCGCGGAGGCGCTTCTAATGAGTACCCACAACATATTTTTTTCATGGAGAAATAAGAAAAATATTATCTAGATACCCCTCTTATTGATCTGGAGTAATGAATAAATACCTGGAAATGGGCTAAATTAAGAATGAATATATTTTCAACAAATCGATTATTAGTCGATGATCAGTCGGTTTTACAAAACCGATGATCGACCGTGAAATTTCAGACCGACTCCCAACACTAATGCTACCATATCTAGTTCCCTTAAGAGAAGTTGATATACTACGTAGTCCCCATCTCACCACAAATCATTTACAAAGGAGATAACTTATCGACACCCAACATCTTCTGGAAGGGCGTTTACACTACAAGAAGATAATCGGCTCTGAATTCTTTCCTTTGAGAGCAGACCCTTTATATAACAAAGACAAGAAACGACATTGATAGCTATATCTCATGTAAACGTATCCACTTCACTGAAGGAGAATGAATACGTTTTCAAATGAGGAAATTTGTCAAACATTTGTATCTACTCTAAAAGAAGATAACTTGCTATGAATTCTTTCCTTTTAGAGTAGAGCCTTTTCAAACCAAAGACAAGAAAACAATATTGACAGAGATGTCCCTAATAAAAATGGATCCACTTCCCTCAAGGAGAATTAATATGTTTTCAAATGAGGCAACTCTGTCAAAATTTGTCTCCCTTCTGAAAAAGTCTGCTTTAGAAGAAATGAATTTGCTCTCCTGGGAGCAAATTCTTTCCTTTTAGAATCGACCACTTTCCAGAAGGGTTTTTGAGGACTGTGCTTTGTGATTACAGCATTTCCTGTGTATCTTCACTAACATGTTTGGTGTCCAGGAAGGCAAACAGGAAGTTATAAAAATTGTCTCCCTTTTGAAAAATGGCAGGAAAGCTACTAAGTGTATCCAGTCCCCTTACGTCTGTAGAATCTAAAGCAGGGAAACAGGCAATGTTTTCTTTCATTTTTTATTCAGGCAAACGACTATGACGCTGCGTCTAAAAAGGAAGCGGAAGCAAATGGAGGTATGTACATGTATACTTGACTCTTATTATCTAAAACTTCAGGGGACCATAATATTTAGTTTGAGATAACAGTAGAATTGCCCTTGATTTAGTTTGACTAAAGTAGTAGTTTTGAGTTGTCAGTGTTTGGAATTACAAGAGGCAACTGCATAAGTATACTTTTGTTATTGTATTGTGTTACTGGCACAGAGCGGCACTTTGATCTATTTTTGGTTTGGTTTGAACTGTTTATTTCTTTTTATGACAACATCTCAGTAAGCATTCTTTATAAATCTATAGCGGGGCGTTATCGGCCCGTTAGGGTAGCTGACGGACCGATAACGGCCCGCTATAGATTTATAAAGAATGCTAGCTGGGATGTATCTAGACCAGCAAACAATTACCGAGTTACAAAAAAGATGATCTGGAGGAACTCGTTAAGCTTACAGAGTCCGTTTCCACATACGTGGACACACAGAAGTACTACATGGCATAAAAAGACGATGTCGTGTAAACATGTATGGTTAGTGATAACGTATAGGTAAATATGAATGTGAAGTGAATGACTGCATAAAATAAATAAACATAGGAAGTGAATATGAGATTTCATAGGAAGTGAATATGAGATTTAACGTCATTTTTACTATGCCATAGGCATATACATTTAAACTTAATGAGCTACATATATTGACATAATTCAAGCCTGCTAATTCAATTTCTATAGGTGAAATGGAATGAATGATAATGATACTAATAACCGTTATAAGAAAATATAAGCTAAACAAGGACTGCCCTGTTATGAGTCATCGGCTACTGAAGAAGAATACAAACAAGTGTAATTTGTTACTATATCGGTATGAGTCATCGGCTACTGAAGAAGAATACAAACAAGTGTAATTTGTTACTATATCGGTATGAAGAGTGAGGTAATATACCTATGTAAACCAGTATTGCTCCTCTAAAAGTCTTAAATCTGATTGTTCCAAAGCGATTCTTCAATGTTTTACCGGCCGGCAACTGTCCTTACATTGTATGGATGAGGAACTAAGGAGGTTTCTTTCAGTTTTCAGAAAAAGAAGGGCTGTCTTGTAACACCATCACGAAAACAAGCCTATATAATTTTTACCCCCTTAAACCCCACTTTTATATAGTAAAACTGGGGTTTACAGGGGTATAGATTATTTTTCTTATTTCTGCTCAAAACATAGATTGTGGGTACTCGTTAGAACCGCCTCGCCCAAAACATAGATTGTGTACTCGTTAGAACCGCCTCGCCGAGGCGGTTCTAACGAGTACCCACAATCTATGTTTTGAGCAGAAATAAGAAAAATATCAAAATGTTTTATCTGAAAATTTTCATTTTTTTGGTGGTAAAATTTTCAGTATATTTGAATAGGCATGTTTTCGTTATGCATATTTTACATTAAGTTGTCTTCATACAAAGCAGGTAATACCCACTAGTGTTTTCGTCCAATAATATTTGATAACTCGTTTGGGGTTATAAACAGAAAATGTAGCATTAGGAAATTGGTAAACTATTTTAAATCATCATTCTTCGACCTCATGTACCTTCAAATGTTTCTGTGGCTATATGTGGAATTATAAATAATAATCTAAAAGGTTGCCTTTGGAGACAGAGAACACATAAAAGAAAGAAAATTGGAGACTCGGTTTTATTAAGTCTCTTGATATGCAACAATGTAGTGCGCGAGGCTACGTACATACGCCCCCCCCGCCCCCCCCCCCCCCCCGCACCCCATCCTCACTAGCACCGGTTTAAGCGGCATTTGAGTTTCAAAGTAATCAGAGAATGTCAGTAATTAAGTACTGCCCGTTCCAAGGCGGCATTTTATTGTGGTACGTTTTGTTAAATGTTATGTAGTTTCACTTACAAATGTTTTTCGTTTAGTTTCAAAGTAATCAGAATGTCAGTAATTTAGTACTGCCCGTTCCAAGGCGGCATTTCATTGTGGTACGTTTTGTTAAATGTTATGTAGTTTCACTTACAAATGTTTTTCGTTTAACAGATATGTGTCATAAGATATATACAGTTAAGTTTGAGTAACAGTTGCCACCTTTTTGGGAAAGGGTGGCACCTCTGCTTGCCATCTGTTCTTTTTGTGGCAATTTAATTGTATTTGTCTGTCTTTCCATTTGATGTTGAGAACTTGAATCTGAGTGTATCAGTTCCTATCCTAAGTTCACTTATTTACTTTGTATAATTGAGGAGGAATACCAAGAAACTAGAAATATTTTAGTTGCCAGAAAACAGTATTCTAAATATGCACTTTACATACAGAGTTATACATGATTGGTCAGTTCCTGCCTGAGTATAGGGTACATCAAATGTAACGGCCATGCAAACAAATGTGTTTAATTTTATATCCACTAGATCTATATTAACATAAAAACAACGATCCATTTCTGCTTCATATAACACATCATTAATATATGTTGAGAATACCAGTACATGCATAGTTCTTATTTCAAGAGCCTAAGTAAACAAATATATAAGAGAATAAAACAGCACGTACATACATACATACATACATACATACATACATACATAATTTAATAAACAAACAAAATAAAATACATTTCTCAGGCCTGCCTCCTAAAATAACATGTACACTGTTGCTGTGCCATCTTTTTTTTTTTAACTCAACATGGTGATCATATAGGAATGACATAAAACGTCCTGTTACAACCGATACAATCTGCATCAGGCACCTATCTGAGTCGTTAGAAGTCGCAAACTCTACATTACATTTATAAATCTATGAAGTAAATACCCACATGTCCTCCCAAAATATACTGGCAGCTCTTCTAAACATCAAATAATGCCTTATTTTTTCTGTTGCAGTTAGAAATCATCCATATGTGTTGGTCCACATTTTTCGATGTATATTTTATATAGAGAAATAAATGAGTCAAGTATACCTCAATTTGTTGCTATGTGCACATTTTACACTCTAGAGAGGCGAGACTTTGATTGGAGGTCATCAATATCCTGTATCTATGGGAGTAAACAGACGAATACCCCATATCTCTTTAAATTTTCGTGCAATATCCCCATTCTTGATGTTTTAAATATCCCTAAAATTACCAAAATAGGTTTCAAATATCCTAAATCCTTGGAAGTTAAATGTCAAATATTCCATATCCCTTGAAGTAAAAAGACAAATATCCGATATCCCTGAAACCCCTATACTAGCCTCATCAGTTGTATAAAAATAATTTCCCTTTAACAGTGTTGGTTTTCTTTTTTCGGTCAGTATATACAGCGAAAGCTCTAATCCACGGGGATATACATCATCAGATGGATTTTCATGATTTTGCATCTTTGCAAACCATGTTTTCAATATGTTTCTTATTCCTAGGAACCTTTGCACTGCATAAATATATCACAGTATGCTTAATCCTTTCATCCATACAGACCTATACTGATACGTTTGCAAGTAGTGCATATCCAGATGAGACGGCTCGTAGCGAGAACCAAAGATATCCTATTTTCCGCATAATATTTAATGGTAATTCAATGACTTCAAAAGCTCTAAATCAGATAAATATTAGCCTTATTCTTCTATAGCACATATGTTATGAAACTAACGATACTCATTAGAAACATCTCGGAGAGCAGTTTCCTGTCTTTAAAAGAAAAAAAAAAGAAAGAAAAACAACAAACATTACGAAAACACGCCTATTCAAATATATAAAAAATTCTACTCTAATACCTAACACAAAACTCAAGTCAGAGCGCAGGTGTGAAATAATGTTGTTAAATGAGAATGGCAGAAACGATTTGCGTATATTTTAATGAAAACTCGATACAACTTTAGGGGAGCCAATGCATTTTCAAGGACTGTCGAAACTGTTTCCTGTGGAGAGGGGAGTAAATTATTTCCTTGTAGAGGAAGCCCCTGTTTACAAGAGGATTTTTGCGTAGGAAACTGAAAATTTTCAGATAAAAACTCTGATATTTCAGATAAAAATCTCGGCGAGGCGGTTCTAACGAGTAACCACAATTTATGTTTTTGAGCAAAAACAGAAAAAAAAGAAAAATAATGCATACCCCTGTAAACCCCAGTTTTACTTTATAAAAGTGGGATTTAAGGGGGGTCAAAATTATATAGGCACATTTCCGTGATGAATGGCTCCCTTCACACAACGGAGGCAAACCAATTAATGTTTAACCGTTCAATTTAAGTCTTGTAAATACAATTGGTATTTTTGTTTTGCTGTTTCTGCCAAGGGAGGAAACCTTTTTGTGGCTTCCTGTTTACTTTCCTACGCAAAAATCCTCTTGTAAACAGGGGCTTCCTCTACAAGGAAATAATTTACTCCCCTCTCCACAGGAAACAGTTTCGACAGTCCTTGAAAATGCATTAGCTCCCCTAAAGTTGTATCGAGTTTTCATTAAAATATACGCAAATCGTTTCTGCCATTCTCATTTAACAACATTATTTCACACCTGCGCTCTGACTTGAGTTTTGTGTTAGGTATTAGAGTAGAATCGTTTGACACTTTCGGAAAGCAGTATTGGATTTCAGTATTGGAATACGTTGAACATTAGGAAAACACGCCTATCTGAATTAATGTTGCCACTGTCATGTGCCACTATTAATGTATTTTTGTGATTGTATCAAAGTTATTAAATTTTCATAATGATGGCGCCCATGCTCAAAGTTATATAAAATATAAACTTCAATGTCTTTCTTACTTCTTAACCGATTTTGACCAAATTTGCTTCAACATGCTTGTTTTCTACTAAAGCCTATTGGTTAACCTTTTTTCAAAGTGATATGTAACCTTTATTTTTCAATGGAAAAAAAAAACAGTCCATAAAACCCTTAGGCATTTTTTCTTGTGGTCTGATGGACAACGCCTTGTTATTATTCTGAAACAAGATACCTATTATAAATTCCAATCTGTCACCATAGTTATTTGTCTCTGGTCATACATTTCAAAAACTGACAGATCTTGTTGTCATAGAAACACGTTTGTATCTGCAGAAAACTCATTTGAACCACTAATTATGGATTTTGTTTATTGACGTCAGTGGCGTGTATTTAGAGAAACTACCACATTAGCGCTATATATTCAGGCAGTGGACTGTGTTACCGCGGATAAAATGTACCAATAAGTCGACTACCTGAGAAACAGTAAAGAACCTGATTAGGGTGCTGCTATATTCTAACTTCGGCTCGCCTAGACACATCAGAACATTTATGGTTATATGGTTACTCGGTTCATTATTTTAGAAACTCTGGGTCTGTCTGCTTTTTCCTCCATAGCTCACATAAATCAAGGCGAGAAAGCGCCAGTCGAAGAAGTGTTAAGCTGATAATGAAACACCTTTAAAGCTGAGCATGTCAGGTAAAAATATCAGCAAACAACATTTTGAAATATTTTGTACAATTTTATCCCCCAAAATAGGCTTATATATTTCATGCAAATTGTCTCCTAGGCAGACCGTCTGAAATGCCTCTTTTCTACAATGATAGAATTTGCTCATCTCGGAAGTAAATCCTGCCCTTCAGAGCAGATCCGTTTTAGATGGGACTTCATGCACAGGAGAACAAAACTTGAAGTCACAATTGTTTCCTCACTTGTCGAAATGGCAGCAAATCTATCACGTGATTCCAGTACCTTTAAAAAGGGATTCAGTACCTTTCGATAAAAGAATAAGTTGGGTGATTTATGATAAAGTAAAATAAAACTAGTCACAAAGGAGAACTTATCCACAATGCGCGCATGGAACATTGGTAGAAAATTTTGATAAGCCAACAATCACCATTCACCCAAAGAATTTTATATTCAGTTTTGGCTTAATCATTATATGTGTGCTATTATATTGGCCACGCATTGCGAAAGCATGTCTTCTGGCATTTGCGGAAAGCGAACCTTATCAGCCTGCGCATCTGCGCAGTCTGATCAGGGCCTCCGCTGTCCACTAACAGAATCATTGGACACTATAGAATGTATCAAAGGAGATCAAATGCCCGGATGAGACTGCGCATGCCCGGGATGAATTTGAATCTGTGCATTTTGCACATGCTCGAAGACACCCATTTGTATATGTACCGTATTGACCCTAAATTTTCGGATATCTAAGCATAAGTGTCCTAAAGTTTCAACAAGTCCATTCTACTACTTGGCGGCTTTATATATTGCTAAGTGGCAAACAGTGTTGACATTAGACGCCGCTGCGGCGTCTAATTTTAGTCAACACTAATGAGTCAGCCTGTTTGACGGAACACATAGGGTAACTATAGATGCCAACTAGAAAATAAAAAAAATAAATCCAAACAATGGAATATTTCCGTTCAATGAAAGATTATCTTGTTCGCAGCTGGATTATGGTAAATTAAATGACATCAAAACAGAATCAGTATCGTTTTCTTTTTGCCTTTTTTACCCATTGATTGTCACAGATGATATCTATTTAACCCTGGTCCTGCTGAACCTGGATATGCCCTGCCTTTACAAACAGTGTAGTTCCAGATCAGATGGCTTCTGAAGGAGCCAACTGATCCGGATCTTCACTGTTTGCCATTCAGTATTTGACTTTGTATCAACAACCTGGATCAAGTCGTCTGAATGGCTGAAAATTTGAAGTGGGCGTGGCATCTTAATTTATTCATTACGTGCCGCATAATGACCGTAAAATAATATACTTATAAAAGTAAGCCGAGGCACAGCATTTCTTACAAGACAGCATGTGTGCTCAGTTCAAAGTCTACACTGTCACCCCCCTAGTCCCTTCCCCCCCCCGCCCCCCCCCCCCCCCCCCACGAGGACGCTTTATCCTTGGCTACCCAAAAAGCTCCTGCGAGACCTACTGGCCTACATAGTGCTAAAGATGAAATTATACACGGAAACTCTTAAACCATTTATGCCGAGTGGACTCATCTACCTTAAGTCTTTCCATTTCCTACATAAGGTGTGTCTGGTTAGTTTTATATATTACCATATTTTATAGAAATCCCTATGTTTAATGCAAACAGTGTAGACCATGATCAGACGCCGCGTTTTGCGGCGTCTGATCTTGGTCTATACTGTTTGCCATTGTCCCTTGGCATCAATGGGTTAAAATGTACATGGAAAATCTTAACGCCACAGTGAAATACACTCGGTATAGTAACTGATACTTTTCTATACAAATTAAGTAACAAAATTCAACAGATAAGGTAACCGCACCTTTGGTCTAAGTTGTCATGCGGCGATGGATTATAGGCGCTATTGACGACGATATTCTAGCATGTTTTGCTTTGCGTGTAACGGATGCGTTATTAACCTATCCTACATATATTCATATATTAATCAAAGCGCCAAAGGCACAAAAAATGACGGATTTCTTGAGAAATTTATGGAAATGTGAACTTCGGTAAACTTTTAATAATTATTTTGCGTGAATCAATACGTATATACGTTTTATAGACCTTGCAAGGTTTTAAGCAGAAGACAACACTAACGAGAGGTACGCCTCCATTGGCAGAAATCTCACTAGTAGCAACAACGATGGCGTTTTGATACCCCATCTGTTTATTAGTTCCGTTTATTTACATTTTCCTCATGCACACGCATTCGTCACTTAAATCAGGCATTTTTCACTTCTGGTTTTCTATGCCCCAACTTCGTCCGTCTGTCCATCCGTTACACTTGAACTCGATCAGGAATGGTTAGAGACAGGATCCTAAAATTTCATATATATCATCAGCATGAAAAATAAGAGGATCCGTATATTTTCGTTTTTCCGTCAGGGTTATCCTTGCGGAGTCATTCCTTTTTTCGACTTAGTATTCGATGACAGACAGTGGATATCTTGTGTGCGCAATTCTTCATACAGTTTTATACCGATCACTTTTAAACCTTGTCGGCTCTTTTGTCATTGTCTGTAGATGTGCATGTGGTTTTAGCACGATCGTCAATTTAATTTTGGTCACTTTTTTCAACTTTTGAACTTAGCCATTTTTGTGCTTAAATACTATTAAAGTGCATTACCGTGCGTGCCTTGTATGCGCAACTCCTCCCACAGTTTATGCCGATCAGTTCTAAACTTTGTAGGCCCTTTTGTCATGGTAAGTAGATACAATGGGGTTTTGGCGTTATCGTCAACTGAATTTTTGTCACTTTTTTGACTCTTGAACTTAGCCATTTTTGGTGGTTAATAATTACGGTCAAGGACTATTGAAGGGAAGGCATATAGTTGGGAGCATAGTGTTTTACGAATACTTTGTCAAGTTTTTTTTTTTTTTTTTTTTTTTTTCATATTTATCTAACACTTTACTCAAAATTCTCGAGACAATGCTCTTATCTATCAAATGCATATGATTTTGACTAAATCCATTTGTAAATGCCTCAAAACTGGAATACAAATTGCACTACTTTTGATGCGGAAGTATGTTTAGTGGTGGTGAAAGCCACTAACACTGGAAAAGTTGGTGGTAATGAATCAAGCATTGACAGCACTAATGGGTCGATTGACTATGAGTATAGGCTTGGAAAATGGTCCTGAACAGTTTTTTTTATTTAATCCTAAGCTTCCTGTAATTTAAGTAAACGGTGCAGACCCTGATCAGACGCCGCGTTCTGTGGCATCTGATCAGGGTCTGCACTGCGTGTAAATGTCCCAGCTCAGGTTTACAGATAACCCTCTTTACACGGCACTGACTTCACAGCGACAAGAATAACGCGGCGAAAAATAACCGTTACCTGGATTTCGTACAAATGCGCAGTTTGATTTCATTGGTCAATGATAATCACGTGACCAATCGCCCTTAAGCTTAAGGAAACAGCCTTAAGGAAATTTTGGTGTATAGATACTATGGCTGGATTGTTAACCATCGACTCAAAAATGACAGATGAAATATACAATTAACTGATATTGTTCATCTCGTTATGATCTACTATGTGATACAGATTAAAAACAAAAAACATATAACACTAGAATAACTCGCTGTGAAAGGTACCGGCTATATTGTATTCAATAATCACACCAGTATTCAAGTTACAGCTTTTACACTCCTGTTAAGAGTTAACACAAAAATGCAGTGTAAAAACATTGTTGTTGATCGAACGCAATAAAACCAGAACCCTTAAAACTTCCAAATTTCCATTTTTCTAGTATTATTTGTTCTATTTCTGCTGGACACATTTACAAATTTATAAAACCATAAATAAATAGTGAAAATGAAAATAATCAAAAGTAACAAAAACAAAACAAACAAAAAACCCAAAAACAAAACAAACAAACAAAAACAACAACAAAAAAATAATAGCAAACAAAAAAAAAAAAAAAAAAAATAAAATAAAAAAATAGAACAACAGTTACGTAGCTTTGCAATGACTGCAGTACAAATTAGCATGTGCAGTGGTACACAGTCTGCCTAGGGTATTCATTATCCGTATACAAAATCATTGGATACAATACTATATATCGACAACAATCAAAAACCCTTGATCAAATTTGGGAATACGGAGATGGTCTATGTATATGTCAGCTAAGGTCCTTCTAATGATACTATTTTGAGACCTCGCAAGCTCGTCTTTGGAAACAAAAAAGCCTGCGGCTGTAACATACGTCGGACGACCATCCGCGACTGCGTGGATAGACATGACGTATATGAAGTTAAACTGAACATTTTCGTCATGAACCTTATTACACTCTACCTATTTTAACAGTTACTATAGTACAAGGAAGTAAAAATATGTAAAAGTATAGTTTCTAAAAGTTCATTAAAGTGCCAGATATCAACTTTACAAGCTTAAACCATTAAATACATTAAAACATATCTGACCAACTTTTGTCTTACGAGAGACTGTATGAGCAGCGTTAATACATATTTACATAAAACATACAAAATTACATGTTATATACATACATTTGTTAATATACAGTATGACTCGGTAAACGTTCAGGTAAACGAAGTATATTGCCCAATCTATCCTGTATCACATCAAGGTCTTTATCACCTCAAGACCTTAAAAGACTAACTATAACAGACAAATATAAATGCTTATAATAAGTTATAATTTATATAATGAGTACATCCTGAAGACAAAGGCGCAATGAGTAAGAACAAGGGAACAACCATGCCACACACACACACACACACACACACACACACACACACACACACACACACCTTCTTTAAACCCTCTCACCTACTTGTTTCTGAAATGAATTCTTAGATATTTGAGATAATGCAAGTCCATTTTTCAAACTAAAGTGTAAGTTAAGCACCAAAAATAAATTTGAAGGCAGTGTAGATCCTGCTAAGATGGCTTGTTTAGACCCAGGAGCTATACTGTTTACAAAGGATGCACGTATATATTATTTGCAAAGGTATCTGTTTTGGTGTGTAGGACTGAAAGGGTTAAGGGAACCCACCAATGTGAAGTAGTCAAATATTTCCTGTGACTGTTAATTTCCTATAAAGTGTAATTATTCCCCTTAGGAATATTGAAACAAAACCATATCACCACGTCACAAAGATAATTTCAAGTATTCTATTATGTTGACAGTTCCAATGAAGGATAATGCCTCTGACACTACAGATGAAGAATCTGGTCTCCCGAATACCAAGAGAGGTAGACGTAGGGACTGCGTATATATTACCATAGTGATGCTCCTGGGAGCTGCTCTCATTGGCCTGGTCATCTACTTGCTAGGTAAAAATGTTGTTTTCTAGTAGCTAGTGGACGTGTATGACCATATACAATGAAGCAGCAGGCTGTAGGTAGAATTAATAGATGCCAATAGTTATTAACAGCATTTTTATTATTTTTCACAGTAAATAATGCTTGGTATTACATTCAAGGGATACCATTTGATTGAAATGTTGTCTTACTTCTTGTGAAAAAAAAATGTTTTAAGTGGACTGGATGGACATGGCAGATTTTCCGCCGTTTTCACAAGGGAGATAGCTAGTGTGACTTTCTATTCGCATTCCTGCATACTAAAACCGTTCCTAAGAATTGTTTTCTCCTGACAGGAAAACCTTTTCCAAACTGGTCATGGTCGCAGTTCTCATGAATAATCTACAGGAAAAGAATACATTTAGATGAGTGGATACGCAGGCCTGTCCTTTGTTTTCTTTGCATACATACTATTACACAGAGTTTGTAAAGATGTAACTCATTCTTTCTGTTCTTGAATACAAATAAGCAATATCAGGGAGCTTAATAATTAGTTTGTAAAATGTTTGCATTTTGTTGTATGTATTAAAAAGCATTAAGACTGGTATCACTACATGTTTCTGCCAAACAGAATTTCATGAATGAGAGAATATTTATCGGTTTATATAACCCTTGCATGTAGGAGGTTAAATCTATTTGGCCATTTCATGTAGCCTTTTATTTTTCCCGAAAAGGTATGAGAGATAACCTTAAAGTCAGTTAATCTCGCTGATATCATGACAAGTTTTTTTTTTTTGCTGAGGTTTGTGACTACGGATGAAGCATGGGTCCAAAATTTCATCCCTGAATCGAAACAACAGTCTAAATGATTGCAGCACCCTGACTTAACCCCGTCAAAGACAGTTCCGTCAGCTGGGATGGTTATGGGTTTGGATTGCCGATGGTAGTCTTATATCCGATTATCTCCAAAGGAGGCAGACAATCAGTGAATATATTATGCTTCACTTCTTAGGTAGTTTAGAGAAAATGCTAAGGTCAAGTGCCGTGGGAAACTCAGTAAAGTTGTGCTGTTTCACAAGGACAATGCTCCAGCTCACACGTCTGTCATTGCTGCCATTAATGATCGTTACTTTGAATTGATTCGCCACCCCCCTTTCTTGACTGATCTTGCATCATCAGACTTCCATTAATTCCAAAAGTTGAAAAAAGGCCATTTCTGACGCACCTTTTGAGTCAGGTGATGACGTCATTCATGCAGTAGAGGACTAACTGGACAGTCAAGAAAAGGACTTCTTCAAAAGTGGCATTGGGGCCTTTCAGTATCGCTGGCAAAGTGTATAGATATTGAGGGAGGATTGTGTTGAAAAATAATACAATATGTCTCCCCGAATTCTTTACATGTGAGGCTTACATTTGTTTTCAATCAGCCTTCATGTACTGAACGTAATGGAAATATTTGTGTGGCTGTTTATTCAAGAGTGTTTGTGTTTTTCTCTCATTATTTGAGCCGCACCATCAGGAAACGTACCTTCGGGCAGGTTCGCCCATTGAAGATTCAGATCAACCTGCGCATTAGCGTAATCTGATCAGATTCTTCAAAGTCACATTTTGGAAAACCAGTGATGCAAAATATTATACAGAGAACAAAGACTCTGACCAGACTGTGCGGAGGCGGCTTATTTGAGTCTTCGTTGGGAGCACATGTAAGAAGGTATGTTTTTGTTTCCGTTGCGGCCTTGCCTTGTTGGTACTAGAGCATAAGGATCTATCACTGGTGTGAGGGGTAGATAGAAAATCCGCTCCGATGATCACTGTCTGGCATCAGGAGGCTTGCCGAGTGATGCCAGATAGTGATCGCGAGGGACGGACTTTTATCTCTACCCCTCACACCCATGATAGATTCTTTTTCTTGCAAACCTTTCATTTCTGAACGTAGAATTTTTAATAATGCAGTCACTTTAATTGCCGACGTCCGCCAAATTGTGATGACATTACTGTGGCGTTTAATGACATCATTACGTTCAGTGACGGAAACCTTTACGACGGTGTACATGACGTCCATTACAACAAGTGCATATCAAACACGTTAGAATTCTCAGTTTTTATTTCACCCTGGGTAGGATAAGCTGGGTAGGATAAGAATTTCTACCCTAGGGTTAAATCCCGGATTATCCTATCTGGTGTGCAAGAAATACTGGTAACGGCGAAGAAAGTATTGCTTTTCTTGACGAACAGCGAAGCGCCAGAGACGGCTCGTACATATTATTTTGCATTCTTACTAAACCATTTATACCTAGCGTCTCATAAAAGGGATATAGGAAAACAGTTTAGACACTGATCAGATGCCAGAAAAGCGTCTACACTGTTTACCGTAGCATTAGAACGTTTCAATAATAAAAGCAGCTATGGGGATTTCTTTATAATACACCTTGGTTTATACCTGTAATATACCGTTCCACAGTTTATGATGGGAGAATTCATTGAAAACATTTAAGCATAAATAGGCAAGTGTAACTTTATTTATTCACTTATTCTAGTGGTTAACATTCTCAAAGAGCCGGCCGCAGAACCTGTTGGTAATGGGCAAGGACAAAGTGGATCATTAGGTTAGTATCGTAAACCATCAAATGAGCCGTGGTATAAAAATGTGTCCTCGGGATAAATGCAAGCGTTAAGATCCAAATCAGCCAGCGAAGATATATAGTCTGATCACAAACTTTGATATATTTTGTTCTGTTCTGCAGTACCCAACGGTTCTATACACGGATAGTGAAGGCAGTGAAAGCTGATCTGGGCCTTTGCTGTCCGCATATTCCAAAGGTACTTTTTCTGATGACGCTGACCAAATGAAATCCATGATTATTCAGACAACGTAATGCCTCACCTTAAATATTTAATATGAATGTACACACCCGGCAAATTGATCGCATTTAACCTGTTGAAAATGGAGAAGGATAGTGTGTTAATGGGTTAGTATGGTAAAACATCATGATCCTGAATATTCAGACAGCTTAATGTCTTAGCTTAAATCTTTAGGTGAATAGATACACTGGTCCTCATTTTCTAACCTGTTGGAAATGGACAAGAAAACTGTGTCAGTATGTTAGTATGGTAAACCATCATGATCTTGAATATTCAGACAGCTTAAAGTCTTAGCTTAAATCTTTATGTGAATAGATACATTGGTCCCCATTTTTTTAACCTGTTGGAAATGGACAAGAAAACTGTGTCAGTATGTTAGTATGGTAAACCATCATGAGCCTGAATATTCAGATAACTTAATGATTTACCATAGGTCTTTAAGGTGAAAGATTGCAAATTGACCCCCATTTTAACCTGTTGAAATGGACAAGGACAATGTGTCAGTAAGTTAGTAAACCATCATGACCCTGAATATGCAACTTACTTAATGTATTATCTTATCTTAGATCTTTAAGGTGAATAGATACTCCCGGCAGTTTGACCTCTCTCCCCCTCCCCTACCCCCATTTTAACATGTTGGAAATGGACAAGGACTGTGTGTCAATAGGTTAATCTGATAAACCATCATGAGCCTGAATAATCAGACAACTTAATGTCTTATCTTAGATCTTTAAGGTGAATAGGTACACCCAGGAATTTCATTCACTTTATAATCTGTTTGAAGTGGACAAGAACACTGGGTCAGTAGGTTAGTATGATCCTGAGAATCCAAACTACATGTATATCTTATCTTAGACTTTTAAGGTGAATAACTGATCTCCATTTTACTTGTAAATGGATAAGGACATTTGGTCAATAGGTTAGTATGGTAAACCATCATGATCCTGAAAATTCAGACTATATCTTATCTTAGATCTTTAAGGTGAATAGATATACTCGGCAAATTGATCCACTTTATAATCTGTCGGTAATGGACAAGGCCAAAGTGGCTCAATAGGTTAGTATGGTAAACCATAATGTTCTTGAATATTCAGATAACTTTATGTCTTATCTTAGATCTTTAAGTGAATAGATACACCCGGCAAATTGTCTGCCGTATAAACATGTTGGAAATGGCCAAGGACAAAGTGGATTAGTAGGTTAGTATGGTAAACCATCAGATGTAACTAATGGATATTCGGACAGTTTGATGCCTTACCGTTTACAAATTTTAAAAGTGAATGGATACAATCGGCGAATTGTCCGCCATTTTTAAGAAACAGGCAATTTCATGATTTTCTGTTCGCTCTCATACTCACCAAACCCCTTTTGCATCTTATTTGTCAGTAGGCCGCTTCAACATCTTGACGTCAATAAACAAGTCTCGTTTGAAAGAGTGTGAATATGAATATGGACAACTCTTCCAAAACATGCCGGAGTAGGGATCCTTCAGATATACAGACAATAGTAATAATAAAAGTAAACATTAGACTTTTCGGATCAGACTTAAGGACATTTTAGTGTTTGAAATAGCTATAATTGATAGATATATAATAAAGTAATTTTCCAGGCTACCAGAATTGTATCTCTCACGGTCAGATAAGGATCATTGCTTGCCGTTAGGAGAAATTGAGCAGTAACTGCAAGAGCAGTATGGTTTTACAAAGGGAGACAAAATGTTAGCAGAGAGGAAGTGGCTTTCCTAGTATTTTAACCATCTGATAAATTTGGGCTACTCTTAAACGAAATAATTTAGTACCGCACTTCGGGAACGAATGCAAAGTTTTCAGTCTCTGAGTAACTCCAGATACGAGGCAAAAATTAAAAAAAAATCTTTTATATTGTAATCACTCTTTATTTGCTAATATAGACCTATTGATAGGATATTGCTATGTTGCTTAGTTTGTACACTACCTAATGATTTAATATTAAATTCTCTGTATTTATTGTCGAACTAGGAGCAGCTGCATTTAATCTGGAAGTAGTAATTTTAGCTAACAATAAAACAATGGTTATGTTACATGTAAAAGTAGCTCATGAATTTAAGGTGGACTACATGATATTACCTAACTAATAGGGACTTCTGTAACTGGTTCAGCCAAGATAAGTCGGCTAGGCCTTTCTCTTGAAATAGTCGAACTTCAATTGCTCGAAAACATGAAAATTAGTTCGAGATATGGGTAGTTGGTGCCACTGAAGGTTAATCATGGCGCCAGGTCATGAAGCAAATGTCGACAATCTAGGAGAATCTTTTCTTTTCTTTTACACAGTAATGGCATGTTGAGTGTACCATTAGAATCGCCTCGATGATGCGATTCTAATGAGTACACACTACAAACAGTTTTATAATAAAATAAGAAAATTTCCCAAAATATTTGTTTTCTTGAGCTATCGGAAAAAATTCGTGGGGACTCAACACGTGTTTGAACTAGCCATGGTAAACGAGCGATCGGTGTTCGAACTAATGAGATTCGACTGTATATTGAATTTTATTCTAAGATCTAAGAACTCTACCGTTTGTCTTTTAGTTACTACCACTGAAGAACCTACAACTACAACAACGGCTGGTAAGTTACCTTAAATATTGTATCATTACGAAAACACGCCTATTCAAATGTATTTCACCTCCGAAAACTGAAAGTTTTCAGATGAAAAGTTCTGATATTGTTCATATTTCTGCTCAAAACATAGATTGTGGGTACCCGTTAGAACCGCCTCGGCGAGAACGTCATTCTCTGATGTTCCGGTTCCATTTGTAATGCATGGTGTACAGCTTTGTGTACGAATAAACGTCAAAAAGATTGCATTTGGAAACAAAGAACACATTACAGATTAGAAAATGGAAGGCTTGGTTTTATTGAGACTCTTCATAAGCAGTAATGAAGTTTGCAACACCGCTTACGCCCTCTCGCCTATACATGAGCAGAACACCATTTTAAAAGATATCACAATGGGCCCAATAAGGCCAAAGAAAAAGAAATATAATCTGCACAATGTACAGAATAAAATCAAATGCCGATATACACCTTCTGCGTTACAAAATATGGCTTTGGGTATTCCTCAACCGCTTTATTTTGTGAACTGTATAGTTAATACAGTCAATATCGTTAATACATACAGTCTCGTGTAACAAAACAGAGGCGGTACATCTGCTGCTTATTAATTTAAACTAATGCTGTTAAGACTGCTCGTTTACTTTTCCATATAGTGTACCGATAGGGTCAAAAGTCGGGAATTTTAGTAGGACTAAAAAAATATTAGTAGGACTAAAAGTAATATTAGTGCGACTAATACTAATACTAACAGCCGCACTAATATTATTTTTAGTCCCACTAATATTCCTGAGTTTTGATCCTACTGGTACACCATAATTTTATTCGTAATAGTGTCATTCACATACCAAAAGACCCCTAAATATTTAGATACCTTCGACAATGTTTCTTTACCGTATTCAAGTAAGTTTAGATGACTACCTGGTGACGTGCCTAAAGCCGCAAACTCAATGTTAAAACAGTGTAGACACAACTCAAAATGCTCATCTAGGAGCAACAACATCGTTTTCTCACCTAAGTCCTACACTACATGTACACTTATTTGTATAAAAATAATTTTCTTTTATTTTGGTTGCAGCAACAACAACAGCTGGTTTCGGTAAGTCCGAATTTTACCTAATTAACCCTGAAAGCGCCAATCACAACTGCAGCAGATGACATTCTATTTGTTTTAATTTTTCAGAGTTAATAAGACTTGACATTTCATGTGAATTGTCTGCTGAGCAGACGATTCACATAAAATGTCAAGTTTTATTTTATTTAAAAAATAATAATAATAATAATAATAATAATAATAATTGGAAATTTTATTTGCTCTTAAAAGACTCCACTTTCCTCAAATATACACATTTTATTATCCAAGAAAGGTTTGAAAATATTAATACAATAAAAAAATGTGGCACCTGACAGCCTATAAAATTTCAGTTAGCCTCTCGTTCTTTAACTGGATCAAAAATGAAATTACTTTTTATCGTATCTCTTTATTAATGTTACCAACATTAATTCAGAGATACGATAAAAAAATCATTTCATTTTGATCCAGTTCAAAAACGCGAGACTAATTGAATTTTTACAGGCTGTCAGATGCTACATTTTATTATCACTTTAATGCCATATATCAGTTTATTAAAAATTTCTTGGATCAAAATGTCTATTTTTGAGGAATATGTTTATTATCACAATTATTTGTTATTCTGTTTACATCACGAAAACATACCTATATAATTTTGACCCCCTTAAACCCCACTTTTATACAGTAAAACTGGTGTTTACAGGGGTATACATTATTTTTCTTATTTCTGCTTAAAAACATAGAATGTGGGTACTCGTTAGAACCGCCTTGTCGAGGCGGTTCTAACGAGTACCCACAATCTATGTTTTCAGCAGAAATATGAAAAATATTAGAATTTTTTATCTGTAAATTTTCAGTTTTTGGAGGTGAAATTTTCAATATATTTGAATAGGCGTGTTTTCGTAATGCAACAGAAAAATTATATGTTTCATTATCTTATCTTTGCATCCTGTAAGTAGAAAGAAATTTATGTTAGGAACAGACATAATAAATCATTGTTTGCACAAATGTGTATTTTAAATGGCCGATTGACAATCTTTACTAGATAATTAAAGAAACGTATGATATATGTGACTGGCCTACCTAACATGCAAAAAATAACGAGCATGTGTATTTATTTAAATATGCTATTTATATATACGCTCGTATGCCCGCAAGCGCTACGGTTTGTAGCGCAAAAGTATCCGAACTGTACGTAAGCGCCGTATCATTGATTTGTCTAACAAAGCACCACGCCAGACACCTAGAGCGTTCATGTGCTGTTGCTCCCTCGTAAACATTGGAATTCAAGGAATCTCCAAGGAACATCGCGAATACCGCGTATGATGACGCTTACCCGGGACAGGCACGGGGACGACTAGAATATGGTCCTTTTTGCTCCGAAATGTAATGTGTATAATACAAATAATAATTAGGTGACTCACGGGCTTTTCAGGGCCTCGCCAGAGGTGGTTGGTGTAAAAGAATCAATGATACAGTTTTCTTGGCTTTCACTAGTCACATAAGTACATTATCTAGGCTACTCTGTGCGTTGTCAACAAATTTCCAGATATAGAGAGAATTCAGAAGATACGTAGCGGCAGCACTTGTTTCAGCAATATATGGGCCGTGCCAAGCGAGAAAGTGCCTTTGGACATGTGCAAAATGCGCAGATACATATCATCCTGCGCATGCACAAAATATCATCCGGGCCATTGCTTTCCATTCATACATTCTGTAGTATCCATTGATTCTGTTTGTGGACAGTGACGGCCCTGATCAGACTACGCGGATGCGCAGGCTTATCTAGGCCTTTGCTGTCCGCATATGCACGAAGACATATTTCGCATGGCACGGCCCATATGTCAAGTCCTGAATTAGCAGCCCACTTCCCAATAAGCATTCTTTATAAATCTATAGCGGGGTGTTATCGGCCCGTCAGGGTAGCTGACGGGCCGAAAACGGCCCGATATAGATTTATAAAGAATGCTCACTGGGTTATCACTTGATAGATATTTTTCGCCATTTATTTCTATTTTCTCATTTTGCTTTTGTATTGATGATGTCTCATAGCATCTTTTTATACACCGCCACACAATAGTGGTGGGGTATTATGGTATCACGTTGTCTGTCCGTTTGTCCGTCCGCCCGTCTGTCATACGTCAGTTCGTCCGTCAATGTCAGTGGATTCTAACCAAACACGGTTAGCATTGATATTGTGGATATCTGGTTTGGGATTGTTGATTAACAAATTTAGTCATTTTTTATCTGCCCGCGGCACGTACGTATTTTTATTTCCGGATGATAAGTTTAGGAAATATCAATTGATTTTCACCAAACGTGGTGTGTGCATTATATATATATATATATATATATATATAATATATATATATATATATATATATATATATATATATATATATATTGTGGAGATCCGCTTTGGGATTGCCGTTGGCTAATTTCGTCCATTTTAACAGAGTTATCTGCCCGCAATACATCCGTATTTTACCTTCAGGACAATAACTTTTTAAACATGGGTATATCTGTAAAATATTGAAAATTTTTAACCTGCTGAAGATATTGAAACATTTAGACCCTAAAATATCACCTAACTATCTGGATTGGCGAAGTTTATAGCCATTTTACGGGGAAAACCAAAGAATTATTTCAATTAAATATGACAGTTGATTAAAACGCTGCTCCATAGTAAAAAAAAGAAAAAAAAAACTTTTTAGCTGTTTCTTAGAAAGTTAAGAACAAAAGATTTGGCTTGTTCACAAAAAATGTTTGTCCTTTATGTCCTGCGAGACGCATCTTCTGAAATATGACGAAAAGTCAGTACTTTTAACAACAAGACCTGTCGCCAGACAGGACAGCTCGCCTGATATGGCACATTTTGTTTCTGGAAAATTCTAAGTCCGTGACCTTGATTTTGACATGACCTGGGGTGGGATGAGGAGGTGGGGGTGGGGAATTGCAATGTGCAAAATATTCATCAAACCAAAGATGAATCAATCGGTGATAAAGTTAGGAAATAATAAGGTTTTAAAACGTATACGAAAACTTTAACATTTTTAAAATTCTAAGTGTGTGACCTCGACTCCAAGGTCACTGTCATGAGTGCTGATGGTGCTGATAAAAACTTTGCACCAATATATATCATGAATCAAATATAAATTAAATCCATCATTTTGTTTAGAAGTAATGAGGCCCTAAAAACTTTGACAACAAATTTTAACAGGAAAATTTTTGCATGAGTGTGACTTTGACCTTAACATGAACTAGGGTGGTGAGGATGAAACTGCAAAATTTTGGACCAATATGTATCATCATACCAAAGATGATCGAAAAAGGGAAGAGAAAGATCCAGGGAGTGCCACAATCACAAACCGCAGCCCTTCCCAGACATCAAGAGGAAGAGGAAACCGACAAATCCAAACAAGCACAAATCGATCAAACATACGAAAAGCACTAAGATTAGCTCTCCCTTCCCCAAGCGAGGTAATCGCAATGCTAAAAGGACTAAAAAACACAAGAACAAAATGACACAAGGTAAGACATGCAACAAATCGCCTCGCAGAATAGACTAACACCGGGACCACCGCCTTAGAACGGTCAGTAGAGTAAACCACCGGGGCTGGGGGTTACGGCCCAGAAGAAAGCCAGCTGACTTATTTCTTCTGTGCCAAATGTTATATACAACATTTATACTGATACTGTTTGTATTTCGAAAAATATCACGACAAAGAGGAAATGTTCCGAGGATAAAATGAGAGTTAAATCGATAAGCTCGTACGTGATCAACTTTAATACTTTTTCGGTAAATGGACTATTAGAAAAGTGCTCAATACATATTTATATGCTACTTTAAAATTTTAATTATCAACTGACTCGTGCAGACGAATTACAATTGATAATTATGGGATAATTTCCCAAGTTCACCTAAAAAATGACGATACTTAGGAAATACCACATGCACGAATCACAGCCTCCTCGAGGAACCAAATGAAGGAGAGATGAGGAACAAATAATCACAAAACAAACGCCATATAAGTAACCACCGACACACATGCCGCCTTGAAACAGTCAGTAGGAAAACTACTGGGGCAGGGAGGGGGCTTCATCCAGTTTTACTTGTGCGATACCTCACCCTTACGTATACATGCATAAGTTGTGAGCACTCATTAGACGAGCCTATCCTGAGAGTTCAAATGTGTTTAAGGAGTAAAATGAAAAAAAAAAAAAAAAAAACAACAAAAAACATCCCAGTATCAGCATGCAATTCTCATTCGCAACAAATCCTCTGGCTGTATTATTGTGATATGATATATGTACTTTTTTTCAGGAGGACCGGAATCACGTCTCAGAGACTTGCGTATGTATATATTATTTCGTATATCACTTGCACGAACTTCTATGTCAATCTTCAACTCACTTCGTTGTCAAGCTGCTTTTTGTCCTTGCAGCTTCTCGTTACTGTGAGTTTAAGGCAAAAGATAAGTAAAGGGAATGCTATAATCGCGAAAAAGCAGTCTGCCTGATACACCAAAAGAAAGAGAGACGAGATACAAACAATGATAATCATCACGAAAACATGCCTATATAATGATGACCCCCTTAAACCCCACATTTATATAGTAAAACTGGGGTTTACAGGGGTATACATTATTTTTCTTGTTTCTGTTAAAAACATAGATTGTGGATACTAGTTAGAACCGCCTCGCCGAGGCGGTTCTAACGAGTACCCACAATCTATCTTTTGAGCAGAAACAAGAAAAATATCAGAATTTTTTATCTGAAAATTTTCATTTTTTGGTGGTAAAATTACCAGTATATATTTGAACAGGCATGTTTTCGTAATGCACAAAATAAACGCCACATAAGGAACCTATGAAACACGATTAAAGGAGAACTACAACAGTGGCGTGACATTTGAACGGCCAGCAGAGAAAAAAAAGTGGGGGCTCATCCTTAATTCTGATGCAGCTCCAAATTGCGAATATATGTTCGATCTGCATAGGGGCTATCTACCTCATCTTTGAATCTTCGCAATTAAACACATATAATCACAACAACTGTCATGGGTAAAAAACAAAAAAAAAAAAAAAAAAAAAAAAAAAAACAACAAAAAAAACAACAAAAAAACCCCCCAAAAAACAAAGAGTTCAATGGCGATCTGAATCAAGAATGCAAGAAAACCACAAACAGGACTCAATCTTCTGTCAGGTTGCTTAAATCCTCATTCCTGCATCTTATAACTGACAACTTCATCACGATAACATGCCTATATAATTTTGACCCCCTTAAACCCCACTTTTATATAGTAAAACTGGGGTTTACAGGGGTATACATTATTTTTCTTATTTCTGCTCAAAAACATAAATTGTGGGTACTCGTTAGAACCGCCTCACCGAGGCGGTTCTAACGAGTACCCACAATTTATGTTTTGAGCAGAAATATGAAAAATATCAGTTTTTTTACCTAAAAAAATTCGGTTTTTGGAGGTGAAATTTTCTATATATTTGAATAGGCGTGTTTTCGTAATGTACAGCAAAACCCAGTAAGATATATGACGTATATACATATAAATGAAGTAATCCAGGAAAGGTCACAGTCACAAAGCACAGCCTTCCCGACAACTAAAATATAAAGTACTAATAGTATGCAGTCCCTTTAAATGGGCGAATTAGCAAGATGATCAGGCCCCGAGGTTATAAAACATTTTTCATGCTCAACTCAGCTGAGTATAAAATTTGTCCTACTAATAAATCTCAAATTATTAACTATTGCAATTTCTTTCTTGCTAAACATAGCTAAGCATGAAATTTCTCTGCTTATAGATATAAAAAATGCCAACTACATTTGGTTTTGACATTTTTATGTTTATCACTTAGCTAAGTTGAGCATGAAAACAAAAATAACCTCGGGGCCAGGTCATTTGCAGTAAGTATATCCAAACGGAAGCAAATACTCACATTACGTTACATTTTTTGTGCAGCTTATTTTTTTTCGTTTATTTCAGGAAACATGAGGAGGTCTATGCCATTACAATAAACAAGAAGGTAGATTATGTTAATTTTATCTATTCGCTATAAATGGTTACCTGATTTTTCTTAAATAGAACTGATACTCTCTCAGGGGATGAAAATCTGTCAATACTGTTTAGTTTATCTTCGAAGAAAGGGTTCTACTCATGGATGAGTTAGAAAACTTCCACGAGGACCGAACAAACATATGTTTTACCACTATAGAAACTGAAGGCCAGTGTTGGTATCATGTATCCAACTTAAGCCCCTCAGTAATTTATTACTGACCTTTCCAAGGCGGTACTTTCATTGTGGTACTTCCTGTTAAATGTTCTGTAGTGTTTCACTTTCAAATGTTTTTTTTTTCTTTTAACAATTATATGTATTAAGGGTATATTCAGTTAAGTTTGTCTAACAGAGTTGCAGCCTTTTTGGGAAAGGGTTGCCAACTCTGCTTGCCTTATTTGTGGCTGTTAATTTGTATTTATTTGTTTGTCCCTGTGATCTTGAGAACTTGATGTGGATCTATTTGTATCAGTTCCTAGGTTCACATGATTACTTTAAAAGAAAAGAATGGGCTCCCCAAAAGTTTTTCCCGTCGACATATGGACGCAAAATACAGCCTGGAGATGGACCGGAAATCGTCAAGTATCACTACATATCTTAATTTGCTGTTGCAATTCAGACGATAATAGAAATTGTTTACGTGTATAACAAACAAAATATTAAACAGTAGACTTGTAGCCTCGCATACTACAGTGTTGCATATGAAGAGACTCAAACCGAGTCTCCGATTTTCGTGATTTTGTGTGTTCTTTGTTTCCAAAGGCAGTCCTTTTATTTGTGATAATTTGTGATTTGCTCACTAGACGTAAAATATACCTTAAAATACTCAACTTTTGCAAACAAGCCTCTGGGCACAGATTTTATCGTCAACAGTTGTTAATAAAAAAAAAAAGAGATTGTAGTTTAAAGTTCGTATAAATGTAGGCTTGGGCGCCGTTATTTTGACTATTTAATTAGACATTTAATTTATATAAAATGCAAATAAAAGCTACCATGCTGTTTAAGTGATCTACCCAGCTAGCATTCTTTATAAATCTATAGCGGGCCGTTATCGGCCCGTCAGCTACCCTGACGGGCCGATAACGGCCCGCTATAGATTTATAAAGAATGCTTACTGGGTAGTTCATAGCGTATATGCTGATGAACACCTTTACAGACATAGTAAATAGCAATACATGTACCCTGTTGTGTCAGATGCGATTTATTTAGTTTATGCATATCTAATTGTGGTTATGAGATAGCTTACAAAAATGCTGATTCCGTGACAACATTTTCTCATCACGAAAACACGCCTACATAATTTTGACCCCCTTAAACCCCACTTTTATATAGTAAAACTGGGGTTTACAGGGTTATACATTATTTTTCTTATTTCTGCTCAAAACATAGATTGTGGGTACTCGTTAGAACCGCCTCGGCGAGGCGGTTCTAACGAGTACCCACAATCTATGTTTTGAGCAGAAATATGAAAAAAATGTCAGAATTTTTACCTCAAAACTTTCAGTTTTTGGTAGTGAAATTTTCAATATATATGAATAGGCGTGTTTTCGTAATGAGATATTCAAAGCCCTATAACTTTCTTATTTCTCTTTTTTTTATATTTTTTTTTCATCAAACTACTCATCTAAATCTTTACCGCACTCTGGGCAGATTCTGCAGATGAAATATATTTTTTTTCTTATTTTGTCTAAAAATAGGATTTTACTTTCATGCAAATTGCCTCCTTATGAGACAGTTGGCATGAAATGTAAAAAGCCTATTTTCTGGGAAGCATAAGAAGTATATTTCAAAATGTCATCTGCTGAAATATTGCCCAGCATGCGATGCGTTAACATGCTCGTTATTTCCTAAAATGTTTATTTTCTGATGTGCGTTTGCTTTAAAACAATTTATTGGTCTAAGCTATGCAATTGCTGTAGCAATCTCATAACAACATTTTTTTCACCCTTTTTACCTATGGTTTAAAATAAATGTATACGAATCGTTTTCCTCAAGTGATTTTAAGTTATTGATGTTGACTTGTAGCTGTGTTGAACTTTATGTGGCGCTAGTAAAACGTCTGCTCGAACTTCACTTTATTTGGTATGGTCCTTTCGAATCATTGAGTTCATTTGGATTTGATTGTAAACAAAATATCACTCAACCATCGGTTATAAGAGCAGGAGTGTACGTTAAATTACTCATGAAACCCGAGTCTTCTATGTTTGTACATTTGGTGTATGTAGTGCCTCCAAAGTATCCGTCTTTTATGAATCGATTCATGCTAGCAACAGTCAATAATGTGACATATTTAAACTCATAAACTGCATGAAAGGTTTAAATGTGGTCCCGTAGCAACCTCCGAACATATCTATCAATACTTGACTGATATTTTGTAATGCGAAAACCAACATGAATAGAAAATATCAATTATTTCTTTGAAGATATGAGTAACAAACACCATTTGTATCAAATTTTCAACTAAGAATGTCAGACTTTTTTTCTTTTCTTTGCAGGAAAAGACAGATATGCGGGAGCTGTTAAAGTTACCTTTGTCATTTTATATAAACATCTCTTACATTGTATAAGGCGGTAGAAACATATCAATCTCATCAATTACGGGAAGGACTTTTTTTTTAAATGGTAAAATACATATCTGAAAACTAAACTGTTATGTTACTTTCTGATACAAC
Organism: Anodontia alba; assembly: GCA_964016985.1. Taxonomy (NCBI): domain Eukaryota; kingdom Metazoa; phylum Mollusca; class Bivalvia; order Lucinida; family Lucinidae; genus Anodontia; species Anodontia alba. The sequence continues at coordinate 50,750,821 of OZ024836.1, forward strand.
CTCGACAATGTAATATTATAATTATCTACAATCTAACCTTTCCATCTATTGCTGTTTATGATGTTAATACCCCTTCGGACAAATGAAACTCAGTTCCCACCTTTGTTCTACAGTTATGCGTAAATACCTTTAGTAACATTATAACATGCAGTGATTACCAGTAATCGTATTTAACCGAAATGTACTGGGACATCTTAATTCCCATATTTGTCCTGTACTAAATGTTTGCTCAGTCAAGCCTCTCCCAAAACTAAGGAAAACGGTACTAAGTGCAATCTAGCTATAGTCAGTATTGTACTAAGCAAGCTAAATGGTGGCTGCTTAAGACAGTTGCTTACTTAAGGGGAACGGGTACATGTCAATGGGAGGTAACATTGTCAACCCCTTTTCAAAAAGGGTATTCTTTGCCGATGTTTCTTTTTAGTGCTCTAATTCAAATATACGTATCAAAAGATTAAAACATAAGTATTACACTATATCTGAAAACACGTGTTTAAATGCTTGTTTGACATCATCAACAAAACATCATATCTATATTAAAATATGCTTGATATTAAAATATGCTCATGAGAAAAAAATACGGAAGGAATCACTTCTAGTCTATATTTTTGTGCTTGGCTGTATGGCCAATTTAGTTTGGTAACATTTCTTGTTTCATTGCTTTATCGCGATAGAACTGCAGAGTTCTTGCTTTTTATGAGTATAAGTGGGCCGCTGCCTGACAAAAAGGTCCTTAGCGCAAATACGAATGGCAAAGCCCCAGACCAGTTTACGTCGCCACGCGTCCATTACGAAAACAAGCCTTTTCAAATATACTGAAAATTTAATCACCAAAAACTGAAAATTTTCAGATAATAATTCTGACATTTTTCATATTTCCGCTCAAAAACATAGATTGTGGGTTCTCACCGAGGGGTACTAACGGGTACCCACAATCTATATTTTTGAGCATATATAAGAAAAATAATGTATACATACCCCTGTAAAGCCCAGTTTTATTAAATAAAAATGGGGTTTAAGGGGGTCAACATTACATAGGCATGTTTTCGTGATGAGGTTACGATCTTCGCCGTCAACAAGGCCCCTTTATTGTGTAGGCAAACAGCGAAGATCCTGACCTGACCAGACTGCGTGGATTTGCAGGCCGGTCTGGATGTTCGTTGTTAGTATATACTCTAAAGTTCCTTTTTTCAGCCGCCGGTTCATTTATAAAATTGTGTCTATGATCTGTCAATGACTTTGTTACTATTTAGAAATAATTGTTATAAGTGCCTTATTTGAAGGAAACATATTAGGCCTCGGGCCTTTTTATGTATGAAGCCATAAATCAGATTAAAAAGTCATAAGTTCTTGAAAAAATTGCATTTTACAATAATTGTCTTAAAATGGTACTTTCGGTTGATGTTAACGGATAGGTGGCAAATAGCGTAAAACCCCATCAGATCAGTCGACGCTGATCTGGGATTTCAAAGTTTGCTTAGCCCTGTCTGTTTGATTGCTTAAATATCTTAAATAGTACCTGCCGAGTCTAAACATCTGAATACGCTAGGACCGATACTTTAAAAGTTAAGGCTCATGTATGGCCAGCAGATGCAAAATAATTGTGGAATCGGCAGTATTGTAGGACTCCTCATACATTCTACAACGGCATACAGTGCATGGCCATAAGTAACTCATAAAAATTATGTACAACCTTAGTTCTGTCATTTGAATTTACAGTTTTAGAAGATGCAGTCATATAAAACAAGTTTGTTATGATATAATTGCCCCAGCAGTACATGACGTAAAATATGCTTGTATATGCGTCGGCATCGGTTGGGCTGGTGTAACGTCAACGTCATGTACCTGCTGGAATTTGTACAAAGGCAAATGACCCGAAACACAAGAAAATATATATCGGAAACGTGCCCCACCATCACTACCGGATACTTAGATCAGCCTCAGCATCCACGTAGTTTGTCTGATTCTAAATGTCCACATGTAGTAATCTTGGGTTCTGCCACCCAAGGAGCATCAAGCGAAGACGCTGATCAGCCTACGCAGACGCACAGAATGCTAAGTATCTTAGCTTGGCGCATATGTCCGAAGGTATATTTTCTAACGTTGTGACTCGTCTGATTTACAGCGCAGGAAATTTTACGTAAGTTTTATGTTAATCGAAACAAGAACAGCAAAAGCCCACACAGCCTGCACACCCATGTTTTCAGGCCAGAGCTTTTGGTGTTCAAATCGACATATTTGAGCCGCAGTGTTAGGAATCGTACCTTCTGATATGTGTGACCAACGAAGACTCAAATCAGCCTGCGCATCCGCGCAGTCTGAGCAGAGTCTTCGGTGACTGCATGTAGAAAGTTTGCATCCTTTATGTTCAGTGAAGGTTCTGATCAGACTGCGCGAATGTATGGTTTCGGACGTTTAGGCTTATTTGGTTTGTGCAAGATCTCAGCAAAAACGGCCACGATGAGACTACATATGAGTGTTGGTTTGAACGCAGCCTTAATCTTTGATATACGATATTACGAAATGTTTCCTGCGGTTGGTTTGATTAAATATTGTCCTTTGTTTACTTGCCTGTTATAGTTTTTGTTTCTCGTACGTGTTGTTATTGTTGATTTAATCACTTGGTTCCTTTTCTCACTACTCTTGCTTTCTATGCGCGTGTGAGTTTGTGTGTTTGCGTATCACTGCAAGTAAAAGGAATTTATAGAGAAGACTCTCGTTATCTCAAACTCCAGAATTTTCAGTGTGAGATAACAGTAATTTGTGATGATAGAAATTGTAATATGAAGCAAATGAAACAAAACTGAACCATGATTAGTCAACGTTTTGTTTGACTAAGGCAGTAGTTTGAGTAATTAGTGTTTGTTAGTGTTTGAGGTAACGAGAGTCAACAGTATTTCTAATTTGAATTCATTGAAAACGTTTTACCTCGACAAAGACACTATGTATCATTTACGTTTGCTGTAATACACAGAACGACATGCTGTAATACACAGAACGATATGCTCTGAACACTTAAAACACTAAATAACACATTCTTTTGCCCAATTAACGACTTACCCGTAATTCAAGGTTGCTTTGTTATATTCGTACTATTTGGTGCATGCGTTTATCACGATAGTGCTCAGTTCAAACGTTGCCTTAATTCTGCCTCAAACAGAAAGGTATACAAGCATGTAAGAAATAATCACTTAAAGATCAGTTTTATCAAAAACGTATGGCTTTTGCGTAAAATAGCCGGCCTCGGTGGCTCAGTTGGATTCGCGTCAGACTGGTGATCAGGAGGTTCGGCAGCATTCTTTCGTGGAGATTGATCATGAAATATTTTCTACGGTCATCCCCTCCCTTCCACTGATTTAAGAAAGGCATTTGTTAGTTTCTGGCGAAGAATGCACGATGCTGGTTAACCGCTTAGAGGACTAAGCCTGCCCAGTAAAAGCATTGTTAGATAAAGTGACCGCACTCGACATGATCCCATTGGGTTGACTGGGCCGTAAAAACCTCAACACAAACAAAATTTTGCGTAAAATCCCGTTGTTGGAACACAGAAGTTAAGGACACTTGAAACACTCATCAGATTTTCTGCCATAGTTTACAAGGGAGACAACTTATGAGACTTCCTGTTTGCTTTCCTGCACACCAAGTCCTTCTGAAAAGGAGTCTACTCTAAAAGGAAAGAATTTGCTCCCTTATTTGCTCCCAAGGGAGCAAATTCTTTCCTTTCAGAGAAGATCCCTATTCAGAAGGGAAGAAAAATAGTAAGACAGAGTTACCTTTCCGGAAGGTGACTCTATTCCCCGGGCAGCGCCAAGCGAAAATAAATGTATCTTCGAATATGCGCAAAATGCAATAAGTCAGATTCATCCCACGCATGCGCAAAATCTCATCAAGGCATTTGCTCTTCATTGATACATTTTTAGTACCAATGATTCTGTTAGCGGACAGCGAAGGCCCTGATCAGACTGCGCGGATGCGCAAGCTGATCTGCGCCCTCGCAGTCCGCATATGCCTGGAGGCATGTTTTCGCATGGCGTGGCCCATTTGCACTGCCATAAGTGACAAAAAGGAAACACAGTCCGCATAGTTTATAAATAGCCACACACACCCAAATAGGGACAGACTATCAATTTCAGAAATCTCAAAACTAATTACAACGCAAATTAAGGAAGGAATCCCTTACTTGCACATTTTCTCTTTGGGCATTTATTTTAAAATAAAGTAACAGCAAGCGTGAACTGCTTACATTACGTTAACACATCTGTGAAATGTACACTGCTCAGCCAGATCTGTAGATATCATTTAAGATACCTTTCAATAACAAAAAATATATATACAGTCGAACCTCGTTATCTCGAACTCGCTTATTTCGAATTACCGCTTATCTCGAAGTGAAAATCTGGTCCCTGTTTTAACATGAAACTATGACAACAGGTAACAAAATAATGTGGAAAAGAGGAGAAATTGCTCCTAAGAAGCAATTTCTCCTCTTTTCCACATTATTTTATATATATATTTCTAACTTCAGGAGTCAAATTACATATTCATTTGTTAAATGTGGTTATTCAATTTATTGTTTTCCCCACTCTCTCAACTCTGATATGTCGAAGTACGGATATCTCGAAGTGTTTCAGTGAGTCCCTTGGAATTCGAGATAACGAGAGTCGACTGTATTAACATGTTTCTTATTTCTCCAGAAAATCATATACTCTATGCACTCAACGCTTCTAATGAGTACCTACAACCTATGTTTAAGAGGAGTAATAAGAAATATATTTTGATGGTTCTGTCATGCAAGCCATATAAGTTATAGTATTTTCACTAAATAATACAGGGGAGTGCGGAAGATTTGGTCATAAAGTACATGTACCAATCGAGAACTCTGTTTTTCCTCGCAGCCTTAACTTATATTTTTTATTCGCAACGTCAGAAAACGTAACTTCGGACATGTGCTCCCAGCAAAGATTCATATCAGCCTGCGCATTCGCACAGTGATCACAATCTTCAATTGGCACATTTTGGATAGCCCATGATTCTTCATGAAGACAATGAAGATTATGACCAAACTGTGCAGATTCGCAGGCTAATTTGAATCTTCGTTGGGCGCTCATGTCAAAAGGTACGTTTTTTTCACGTTTGCCGCTTATTTGTAGATAGTCTGTAAGATTCTTTGTACACTAATATTATCATTAATGAGATATTAATTCTTGGTAGCTGGTAAATAATTGTCTCTTTATGTACATTTATCATTATCTTGATATTTGCCATACTAATAACTGTCATTCGATGTTTATAAGTATTATTACTTTCATTACTTCTTAGCTTAATTAACTGGCCTGGATAGACTTGTATCTTTTACGAGATGTCGCTATCCACTTAAAGTCACTTTGGATCGTGACTACCTACAAAGTGCCCAGCGAAGACCGATCAGACTGAGCAGAAGCGCAGGCCGATCTGAGTTTTCGCTGGGAGCACATATAATTTTGTAGGAAATCCTGTGTCCCGGCTCAGTTTTGATTTTGAGGTGTCTACAGATATTCAAATGGAAAAATACATGCATTTTGAATGAAAATCATGCTTAAATTTTGACAAGATATATACATGTATTTGTGACTAATGCTGTCCAATTTCAATATAGGGCTATGTATAATTCGTGTTATATCCATTCCATATGTGGTTAACAATAAAATGGCACATGTCAGTTTCACATACCACTGATGAGGCTTAACTAGCCGAAACTCACAAAGTCTTGCCCAGAAAACTCGACACTTCAGCGATTTTCAATTTCGTGATTTTCTTCCATCACGAAAACATGCCTATATAATTTTGACACCCATAAACCCCATTCGTATGTAGTAAAACTGGGTTTTACAGGAGTATGCATTATTTTTCTTATTTCTGTTCAAAAACATAGATAGAGGGTACTCGTTAGAACCGCCTCGGTAAGGCGGTTCTAACGAGTACCATAAATCTATGTTTTGAGCAGAAATATGAAAAATACCAGAGATTTTTATCTGAAATTTTTCAGTTTTTGGAGGTGAAATTTTCTATATATTTTGCATAGGCGTGTTTTCGTAATGATTGCTGTCAAGTGTCATTCATTTTAGAATTTACAAGTCTGCTACATATCGGACAACATTACACAATATGGATTCAGGTGATTTGTTGTGAGGGTTACATTTGGCGCAACATTATCCAAAGCACATATTATTAAAGCGTCTGCGCAATCTTGTCAGTAAAAGTCCTATTTGTCGCTTTATATCGACCCTGAAAACAAAATGCATATGTGCGCGTTTTGTATTGCGCCTTTGATGTTGATATGTGATAATTTTCGTTAAAAGATGTTTTATTGTAGTTACTATTTAAGATAATTATTTTGTTTTTGGCTACAAGGCATATCTTGTTTCCAAGGTGAATGACAGGTTATATGTATTTTGCGAATAGTAGATAAGACAATGCCCTTTGCAGATCTAATGCACTTTTCTCCATAACCCGTTCACTCCTGCGTTTCTGAGGTGGACTTCTCCGACCTTGAACTGGGTCATGTCTATAGATATAAACTAAATTTCAGTCTAAAACAAAAGAAAACAGAATGACAAACAGTGTATATCCTGATCATTCGGCTGGTTACGAGCCAGATGGCTCGTTACGAACCGTCTGACCTGAATCTACGCTGTTTGCAAAGGTGTATATTTTGACCTGCAGCTTGAAAAAGTTAAAGACTGCGCAAATGCGCAGGCTGATCTGAGTCTCCGTTCGGCTCACATGTCAGAAGGTCACTTTGTGACTCGAATCTGGTCAGTCAAAAATAAAAGCACAATTGCGAACAGTGTAGCTCCTGACGTCTCGACCCATAACACTGTTTGCAAACATATCTGCTTTGGTTTTCAGGGATAAAAGGATTAAATTTCAAGATCAGCCAATCGTAGTTTAGATCCACTGTAAGCCATCTGGTTTGTTTTGATCTGCTGGGCTACGAGAGTTAACCCTTGCCTTGCTGAATAAATTAAGATGCCATGCCCACTTCTAATTTCCAGCCAATCAGATTACTTGATCCGGGTTTTTGATAGAAATTCACATATTTAATGACAAACAGTGCAGATCCAGATCAGTTGGCTTCTTTAGAAGCCAACTGATCTGGATCTACACTGTTTGCTAAGACAGAGCATGTCGTGTTCAGCAAGAGAAGGGTTAATGTACATTTGCCAAGAACAAAAACAACAACGAGGTATTTTGAGTTTGTAATTTAGATCTGATTACTGTTCAGTTATTAATTTGTTACTTCTCTGTTTCGTTTCCTTTTCTTCTTTGTAATAAATTGTTGTACGAAAACGGATTGTTTTCATTTCACATCTTATTTGGTCTTCACAGGAGAGCATACAAGACATTTTGATTCTTTATCACGAATGCACAAGAGAAAAGAACATGCTGTATAGTTGAAACACATAATGCGCATTGGTACATTACGGGGTAAAGGAAACGTGCAAAATGAGAATCCATGCTCTTTTGTTTCCTCAATAAAAACGAACTGAAGGCTTGCTGTCTTGTGGGACATGCTAAGCATCGGCTCATATGATATGCATGTCTATCTATATTACTATCTATAGCGAATAACAAACGTAATAACCATTACACACACAACACAAATACTTACAATTCGAATAATACAGTTGGAAATTTGCTGATTAAAATGAGATAAGATGATCACCAGCTAATGCGTCCCTTCCGAGCTCAGTGTAGGCTTTGGACTGAATGCTTTGAATTGTTGAATTGTTTATCTGTCTGTCTTTATATCTTTGTTGATTGATCGCCCGATTTTCAATTATCATTCACTGAACTCTATTCCTACATTTCCACCGCTAGTTCATAGAGCTGTACAAATGTACTTAAAACTTCATTATTACTTCACTATACATTTGTAATTCAGTTTAAGGCAATCTTTTATATTTTTATTTTACTTCATACTGCAGCTGGTGCTAGTGCCCTGTGGCGGCCGTAGAACGTCTCCCCATACTTCACCATAATGCAGATTATATTTTAGTTTCCTTGGGATCATTGGTCACATTCTGGTATCTTTGAAAATGGAGCTGCTTGTGTGTACAATGGAGGGCGTGGTGGCAGTATTGCAAGCTTCATTGCTGCTTGTGGGGAGTCTCAATGAGGCCGAGGCACCCGTTTTCTATCTGTAATGTGTTCTTTGTTTGCAAAAGCAATATTTTATATTTTTATTATACTTTCTGGTCCTTTGAGATCATTCGCACATTTCACGATTTTTGAAAAGAAATATTTTCTGAGGAGACATTATTGATCGTAACTAACTAGTCTGGCCCAGAAAGCTCGAAACTATACCTGTTTTAGTGATCCTGTTTGTGGGTTTCTTGAGTTCTGGCTTCAGATCGTCATTGATGCAAATAGACACAGTATTCGTGATTATATGATCTCATTGTGACATTTCACAATAACGAAGAGGACTCTTATGTCGACAGAATATATATTTGTAATTTCTAGCTGTATCACAATCAAGGGTGGGATTTCGCGCGAGTAAAACCTGTTTATCATCCCCAGTAGCTTTTCTGCTGAACGTTCAAATAAAAGTAAAAAATATTGCCCCTGGAAACAACAAATACATTAAAGATAGAAAACGGGAGTGTCGGTTTTATTTGGACTCTTCCTAAGCAGAAATGAAGTTTGTAACACTGTTTACGTCCTCAAGCGTATACATGAGCAGAATTTCGTTTTCAAAAATACCACAATGGGACCAGTGATCCCAAAGGAAATGAAAATATAATCTGCACTATGGTGAAGTACGGGGAGACGTTTTACTGCCACGACACGGCACTGACACCAGCTGCAGTGTATTATAATAAAAGTAAAAACGATTGAGCACATTACAAGTAGAAAATGGCGGATCCTCTGTTGCAGTTTATTTTGGGTCGATAGTTTCATATGTAGCATTTGGTTTGTCATTATTTGCTCCTCATCTCTCCATCTTTATGTGCCGCGGGAAGGCTGTGCCTCGTTATTGTAGCATTTCCGGTGTATCTTCACATATGTTTTTTTTTGTGCGAGTGTTCATCACTCTCTAGTGTTATTCCTTTATGAATATGTTGTATTAATTTGTCATATCCTAAATGCATGCTCCTGGTGGTCAGCAAAGTAAGAGCATTACTGTATATAATGTCTAGATATATAATGCTGCAAGGCAGCATTATATATCTAGACATTATATTCAGTAATACTCTTACTTTATTCGTCTGCAATTATACAAATACAATATAATACAATATAAGACAGACAGTAAAACAACAACAACAGCAAATAATGAAGCTGTTCAAGATATGCTTAAATCATGTATCGCCGTCTGTCTCCGACGCAAAATGGAAGAGCGAACAAAGAAGAACATTCACACCCAAAACATATAAGCCGCAACATCTGGAAAAGTACCTTTGGGCATGTGCACCCAGCGAAGACGCAGATCAGCCTGCGCATTAGCTGATCAGCATCTTCACTGGGTGCATTTTGGATAGCCAAGGATGAAAAGTTTCTTCATGTGGACAACGAAGACTGATACACAGACTGATTTGTGTCTTCGTTGGGCACACATGTGAGAAGGTACGTTTTCTCATGTTGCGGCATATATAGCTAGGTAACCCACTAGGCATGGGACCATCTTTCACGTACCCAAAATAGGTGGTAATAAAATAAGGGCAGATTGATAAACTCAATAAAATAGAAAAGAAAAAGCCAATCAGCAATATGGAAGGAAATACAAGCTGTATCAGTCTAGCGCGACACACGTCGCTGTCTTTTACAATCGACTGACACTGTTGCAAACTGTCCTAGAGGCGGTTTATTCGCTCCTCCCACACTCAGTTGCGCATGTCTGGGTTTCTGCCGGGGGATAATATAATATACATTTTATTAATAATTATAACATATATGAAAGTCGATCATACGGCTAGGATAAAATCAATATATTGTAATACATGTATGTATATATGAGCATTTTATAACCCGAAATTCATTATGACCTTAAATGTAGGCACAAATTCGGCATCAATTAACTCATGTAATCCCTAAAACTGTAATGAAATCGAGGGCCAAATTAAATCGAAAGATACTTCCAAGACGGATGATTAGAAAACGCTTTATAAATACATCTGATATTGGTGTTTGTGTGAAAATTGCACCTGTCTGACCTCCTATGACACAATACCCAGGAAATACAATCACGAAGTGTAGCCTTCCCGATGCTCCGAAGGAAGACGTGATGAGAAACAAGTAATGATAACCCATATGCCACTTATGAAAGCACCGACGCATAAAACCTTCAACCATGGGCCAGAAATTAAGTCAAATATTATTCAGTGCTACATGTACGTCATCAGAAAGCACAGTTTTAAATATATCAGCCGAGCGTTATATACAACATCATGTCTGAAACAGCAATTTTTAAAATTAAAAAAAAATATTGAAGTTTTGTACCAGTATAGGAACTGGTTACCTTAATTTTATTACATTGTTTGTTCTATACTCTAGATCAACATTGCTGACTATCATTTCTTTCACCATCCAATGGAAGTTAGGATTTTGTTTTGATCTAATTTTCTTACAGCCCAGAATTAATTTATTAGTATTTTAACTAGAGGATTTTCGACAGCGTTAGCTAATGGTGTCTAAAAAACGTTACTCGAGAATGTTGTGCTACACAAATGATATATTTTCGTTTTCTTATAGCTGAGAAGACTGTTCATTAAGGCCATATGCTTTGCGTTTTTCAATAATAAGGAAATGTGGAAGACAGTCAAAGGCCTTGAATAAGTCCATCACGAAAACGTTCTAACGAGTAACCACAATGTATGTTTTGAGCAGAAATATGAAAAATATCAGAATTTTTATCTGAAAACGTTCAGTTTTTGGTGGTGAAATTTTCAATATATTTGAATAGACATGTTTGTAATGGACAACACTAGCTAATTGTATCTAAACATGTTACACAAGAAAACTGTGCTACACTTGTAAGCACGTATTAGCAACAAACCTAAATAAAGAATTTTTTTATTAAGATTTATGCCATAAGATGTTCTGAAATGAGTATCATTTAAAAATACAGATATTATTCAAAAATAGAAAGTAGCAGACATATTTTGACGGTGTCTGTTCTTAAGAGATAATGAAAAAGTGCAACATTCCTCACGCGCCATAGCCACTTACAGCGGAACTATACTTTTTCGTATAATGTATGAGTCAAATACTACCAACAGTCCAGACAAAAATTAGATAATTTTTAAGTACGATTACCTATCAATGTTATCTATGTTATCTATCGATTAAAGGATACTTTGTTCTGAATCGTGTGTTGTACATGTAACTAACTAATTGATATAGATATGAAATCATGGCATTTAAAGTCACGCATGCTACTTAATCAGAGAATAAAAAAGTTATTCGGCTTTCAGTCGAATCAATCTTTCAATCTCGGCCATTTACCGAGACCAGGGCCCAGTTGTTCAAAGCGTCGTTAGCTTAACGAGCACGTTAAGGGTCATTTCGTTAACTGTTTCAGCGGATTCAATATACAATATTCTGATATTTTTTGCTGAAAAAAATGTGTGTAGCTTTTGCACTGCAAAAGCTACTCACATTTTTTCAGCAAAAAATTTCTGCATATTTGCATATCACTCAATGTAAATTTTAACGAATCGTTAACTAACGATGTCGTTAGCTTTGAACAACTGGACCCAGATGTCTAGATCTTTGACTAAAGTATTCCATTTGCGGGACACTTAAGTGAGAGGACAGGATAGGTACTGACGGGAGAGTGTAGATGCGCAGGCTCACTTAATCCTTTGCTGTTTCCGTATACTATAAAGGTTCTTCTTTGATGACGTGGCTTATTATATGATTCTTTTAAGTGAAAGAATAGGCAAACAATAAGATTAGTTCGCTGATCAATTGAATCTGAATATAACAGGCAACGATCATGTTATATTGTTAGGCAACATTAAGGACATCAAAATACCCATAGCAGACGTTATAAAATAAATGAGTTGACATATTCACCAAACAAAAATGTTTGCCACATTAACATAGCAGAAGTTCCTAAATATATATGCAATAAAATATTACATTATAGGGTAACGATTGCCGGGTGTTTCTCGAAGTCAAACATCGCGGTCACCTATCCAGGTACAAGATGCTTTGCTTATCTTCGTGAGAAAGCCAACCACTCTACCCGCCGGCTTCCATAGTAAGGTTGTAGAAGTGATCTATATACGTATCCCATTACATTTCTTTCCCTCTTCTCTGTTTGAATAAGTTCATTTTATTGCATGTTAATGTATCTAAAAATGCTGGCTGCGGTTCATATGGTTCTACATTGTTTGCTCAGGTCTGCATGTCCGTTTACTCAAGGCAACAACGGTACCATATTAAATTCGTGTCGCGTGAAAAGGGCATTTCCGTCGACCGGCTCTTCAGCATGTTCGCGTGCCTAGTTCTTTGGCTGAAGTTTTCTCTTGGCCATAACAAAAACACGCCTATTCAAATATATAGAAAATTTCACCTTCAAAAACTAAAAATTTTCAGCTACAAAAACTCTGATATTTTTCATACTTCTGCTCAAAACATAGATAGTGGGTACCGGTTCTAACGAGTACCCACTTTTTATGTTTTTGAGCAGAAATAAGAAAATAGTGTATATCCCTGTAAAGCCCAGTTTTACTATATAAAAGTAGGGTTTAAGTTGGTCAAAATTATACGAGGGATATTCGAAATGAATTGCTTATTTCTATCTGGAGACTTCAAATTTCAAGTAAGCCCAAAAGTACTCATTTCATGCCCTCGAAGTACTCCCCGTGGCTAGAAATGCAAAGTTTCAGCCGATGTATCCACTTCTTGAAGGCGTCACGGTACGCTGATTTGGGCACAGTAATAAGGTACTGATGAATGGCAGATCCAAGTGCCTGTCGGGACTGGTATTTCCGCCCAGCAAGGAATGCTTTCAATTTCGGAAACAAAAAGAAATCACATGGGACAAGGTCTGGGGAATACGAGGGGTGAGGCAAAACAGTTACTTTTTCTTTCTTCAAAAACGCCGTAACTATTGCGGAGGTATGAGCTGGGGCATTGTCATGTAGAAGACGGACATGTTTAAAACCAATGGCAGGGCGTCGTTTCTGATAATACTTTTTCAGTTTCTTCAGTACTACGTCTTTGTAGTACTTTCCGGTGATGCTTTTGCCCTTTTTCGCTGGCACTTTTATTGCGACTCCTTCACCAGAGAAGAAGATTGCATACAAAACCTTCTTTGTACTCAAAGAACGATTGGCAATTATTGGACGTTTGCTGTGTTTAGTGGCCCAGATCTTATTGCTAACCTTTCTGAGGGGCTCAAAATAATAGACCCAGGTTTCATCACCTGTGACGACATTGGCAAACTGCTTTTTGTCATATTTTGGAAACATTTGAAGCAGCTTTTTGGCCACTTTAACCCGTTGCCTCTTTTGCTCGTCAGTCAACAGATGTGGCACCCATCTAGTAGAAATCTTTCTGACTTTCAAATGCTTCTTCAAAATAAGATGAACCGTTGATAGTGATATGCCTACCTTTCGTGCAATATCACGAACTGTAAATCTGGCATCTCCTTCAATGATTTCCTTTATTTTGGAAACGATTTCTTTACGAGATGCAGATTTTGGCCTACCTGATTTCGGTGCATTTTTGATGGACTCTACACCAGACTCACATTTCTTTTTCCACCGCCGAACTGTGTCATAAGACACACAAGAAGGTCCAAAAGCAGTAGAAATTTCAGTCATCAGCTTCTTCAAAGAACAACCAAGTTTTGAGCGAGCTTTGATGTAAGCCCGTATTTCATCTTTTTTGTCGACGCTTCTACCAACCATTTTTACTGCAGTGGTCAATGACTGCGTGTATTCAAATGGCAAATTTTATGTCTTACACTTAGTCTAACATGTACATTTATACACCATTGTGTAGATATTGAATAGCCCTATACAGGTATGTATTGGTTTTTATCGTGCCCCACGTGGATATCGAGCTAAAGGACAATAAGCAATTCATTTCGAACATCCCTCGTATAGGCATGTTTTTGTGATGCCAACCGCTTACGTGAGCGAATACAATAGGTACTGCCGAGACTGCACGGATGCACAGGCTCGCCTGAACCTTTGCTGATCACACAAGCTACGACAGCTCTATTCTCATGACGTGACTCAAATATGTTACCCCGAAAAGACCACACTTACAGAGCATAGCCTTTCCATTACACTGAAACAGAAGGGATGAGGAACAAGCAAACAACACATTTATATTTACTGATATACTGTACGAATAAAAAATGAACTACAACAGAGGCACCATCAACAACATATTTTCTTATATGTTGTAGAAACATACTTTTCATATTTTTCAAATTGTATTGTTTTTACTACACTGCAGCTGGTGTTAGTGCCGTGTGGCGGCGGTAGAACGTCTCCCCGTACATCACCATAGTGCAGATTATATTTCATTTCCTTTGGGATCATTGGGCCTATTGTGGTATATTTGAAAATGTAGTTCTGCTCATATATACGCACGCTAGAGGTCGTAAGCAGTGTTGCGAATTTCATTACTGCTTATGAAGAGTCTCAATAAAACCGAGACTCTCATTTTCTATGCCATAGTGTGTTCTTTGTTTCCAAAGGCAATTTGTTTGACGTTTAATTAAATCTATTTTCGCATTGCTACCGTCAACCATTGGAAAAAGATTAATATTTTACAGATGACGTAACTAGCTACTGCATAAGAAAAACCTTCAAAAAGGCTACTGGGTATTAAAATAACAAACTATTCTGCCAGGGGCACCGGTCCTGGGGTGGGTATTTTGGTCCGCAAAGATAAAGGACAGCAGAAAATCATGGTGGTAATGAAAAAAATGTGGTATTCTAACTAAATATGAAGGCGGGGTCTTGGGGCCAGTCCCGCTCCTCCCACCAAACAAAAGCCAAAATATTTGAATAAAATCAGGTGTAAATGAATACATCTAGCAGTAGATGAGCAAGATTATTTTTATTTCTTATATTTTGATATTATATTAATTTGACTTTTCGTTCCGTTCAGAGTAAATAAGTGAGCTCAGGAATTAATACAATCAGATTCACACCAAGCTCTCAACAGCAAGGTGAAATACAAACAAATACAATTTAACAGTCACAAAAAAGGCAAGCAGAGCTGACAACCTTTCCAAACAAAATGTGGCAACTCTGAACCCAAACTTAAATGAATATATCTTTAAATTACATAATTGTTGAAAAGAAAAAAAAAATATTTGTAAGTGAAACAGTACAAAACATTTAATAAAACATATCACAGTGAAAGCACACACGCACACGCACAGAGAGAGAGAGAGAGAGAGAGAGAGAGAGAGAGAGAGAGAGAGAGAGAGAGAGAGAATATCGGTATGTTTTCATGCCAGTAACACCAACGAGAAAAAAACAACAACAAAGCAACAACACCTAAAATCAAAATTAGTATGATGGAGTGCAGTAAGCATTGTTTCTATGCCATAACGAAATCAAACCTACATAATTTTGACCCCCATTAACCCCACTTTTATATAGTAAAACTCGGGTTTACATGGGTATACATTATTTTTCTTATTTCTGCTCAAAACATATTGTGGGTACTCGTTAGAACCGCTTCGGCGAGGCGGTTCTAACGAGTACCCACAATATATGTTTTGAGTAGAAATATGCAAAAAAATATCAGAATTTTTATCTGAAAACTTTCAGTTTTTAGTGGTGAAATTTTCAGTATATTTGAATAGGCTTGTTTTCGTAATGCTATACATATGGTCAGTGACGAGGTACCATTTATTAATCTGCAGAGTTGTTATTATTGTCTGTAAGTACAATATATATTTTTTTTTTCTTTTTTCGAAAGAAAACTTACCCTTTAAATTAAAGACAACACTCTACTGAATAAAATAATTGGAAGTCTTTAAGTGCGCCCTTGTTTCCCTTTGTGTGTTGGACGGTAGGTGTAAGGTAATTGTCTCGATTCCTGATCATTGCCTTCCTTTCTATTTAGAAAGAAAACTGTAACTTTTTTTTTTGCAAGAAAACATTGAATATACCATATTAAGCCTACGCAGAACTCGGCGTCTGATTAGGATCAACACTGTTTGCCACTCATCCAATAAGGTTAGAGATATCTACATGCAGCAAACTGGACGTATGGTAAGGAAGAGGTGCCCGAATACTTAGGATTAATGTATTATAATGACTTTGTTACTAATCACAGTTTTCGCACCAACAACGAAGGCATTAGTGACAGCGACAATAATCAATATTTTGACGCCTGCCTTTGCAACAGTACTTCATAGCATGCAGTGATCTGCAGATACGACCACACATATTGGCACGGCGAATGAAGAACTGTTAGCTAGTATTGTATTTGTATGCATATAAACATATAATGTGCCTTACGTAAATTATGTCTGTTTCAGTAAACTGCTTTATAAGTTCATATATTAGGATTTCTCAATTTTTGAGTTTTGCTATGCCGTATTCAAATATTAAAAAAAGCACTAACTAAACAAATAATGTAGTGGCAGTGGGAGTTGTAAAGATAATAATAATAATAATAATAATAATAATAATAAAAATTCGAATTTAGTATCATGTAATAATATTTAGCAATGCATAGATAGATAGATAGATAGATAGATAGATAGATAGATAGATAGATAGATGCTCGTATATTTAAAAAAATGATTACCAACGCTATGATACTACGTTATTAAACTTTAATTGCTATTATTTTTTATATTATTTCCTGATTAGAAAATAAAATGACGCTTACAATACAAGGAATTGGCGGAAGGCAAAACAGGCAGGTAAGTTGATATAATTGATATTCTCTTTATTAATTCTCTCTCTCTCTCTCTCTCTCTCTCTCTCTCTCTCTCTCTCTCTTAACGCTATAAACTTCAATCATTACGAAAACACCCCTATTCAAATATACTGAAAATTTTACCTCCAAAAATGAAATTTTCAGATAAAAAATCTGATAGTTTTCATATTTCTGCTCAAAACATAGATTGTGGATACTCGTTAGAACCGCCTCGGCGAGGCGGTTCTAACGAATACCCACAATATATGTTTTTGAGCTATCCACAATCTAAGTTTATGAGCAGAAATAAGAAAAATAATGTTTACCCCTGTGAACCCCAGTTTTACTATATAAAAGTGGGGTTTAAGGGGGTCAAAATTATATAGGCATGTTTTCGTGATGGTTACAATTGCGTTTTACATGTAAAAGAACATTATGCAATAACTAAAGATTAATGCGCTAACAGCCGTAGAAACGTACCTTCTGACATGTGAGTCCAACGAAGACTCAGATCCGCACATTCGTGCAGTTTGATTTGATCTTTGTTGTCCATTACGAAAACATGCCTATTCAAATATACAGAAGATTTCACCTCCAAAAAGCTCAAAAAAATTTCAGATAAAAACTCCGATATTTTTCGTATTTCAGCTCTAAACATCGATTGTGGGTACTCGTTAGAACCGCCTCGGCGAGGCGGTTCTAACGAGTACCCACAATCTATGTTATTTAGCAAAATAAGAAAAATAATGTATACCCCTGTAAACCCCAGTTTTACTATATAAAATGGGGTTGAAGGGGGTCAAAATTATATAGGCATGTTTTCATGATGCTGTATGACGAAACTGTATCCTTGGCTATCCAAAAAACGTAGGTGTATTTATGTGTGCTGGGTGAACGCGTATAGATTATGACGTAGCAATGAATTCCCTTAGGTATTGTGATGTCAGTGTTACACATGTGACGTAATAGTAAAAATCCATCAGTTTACAGCAATTTTTTTTTTTTTTTTTTTTTTTTTTTTTTTTTTTTTTTTTGAAGAATTAGAACCTGTGCAAAATATAGATACTTAGAACCTGTGCAAAATATAGATACACAGGAAATCACAATCACACAATCACGAAGCACAGCCCAACAGAGGTACCTAAAGAAGGAGAGATGAGGAACAAATAAGGAGAACACAAACGCCACTTATGAAACGACAGACCCACCAACAAAGAAGAACGCTTTGGAATGGCCAGTAGGAAAACTGCTTGGGGCTTAAACTCGGTTTTACTCCGCGAATTCTCGCCCTTATCTCCTAATGCAGCTCTAAACATTAAAACAAGACTACAAAAAAGTACAAAAAAAAGGAAGGCAAAATGGGCAAACATTGAAGAGGATGACCGCCGTTAGCATTACAAGAAAACAGAAAGCAAAGAGTGCAGCCTTACAGCGAACTGTCCAGTTCATTGACCTTAATTTATCAGCACCTTATAGGTGGCTAATAATGAAATCAAATGACAACATTTGAACAAAAATGATAAATAATATATATTGTTTTAAAAGCAAAACACTTTAATTTTTTATTTACATTTATTACATAAAAGACTCTTTTCACCAATGAATGTGATCCAAAACAGCATAATAAAAACGGAACTGTTAAGGGTGCCAAAACATGATTATATAGAATTTAAGTTTGAATTTAAATTTTCCATATGACATCACAGACTGAATAGTGTATTGTGGGATAGAAATCTATAGTTACACTGCATTCTTTTCAACCCAATTATGTTTGACATATATAGTTTCCTCTTTAACTACATGACGACGGATTGGGTCTCAGACTCTATGAAGGTGCAAGACTTCACATTTCATTAGAAGATTGATGACTGGGGTCAAGTCTTTGTTCAGGCCTTCTGGTTCAGCTAAAGGTTTTCCTGAGCTCTGCTGTCTGACATGATTGCCATAAGTCTATAACCTTATTTCATCATAGTGATTGAATTTGATTTATACATTGTTCTGTTATGTTTCATTGATTGAGTTAGGGAGCCTCTAATCGAACCGAACAATCACTTTTTATTTTAAAACATTGGAACCTAGGGCCAGTAAAATCGATAATGTTTACTGCTGATCGTTCTAAGGTAGTGGTTCGTGTATTGTTTTGGTCTTTGTTTGGCCTTGAGGCCATCCGCAGAGGCCCCTTTTTGTCAGTAATCCTAACCTTTTATTGGACATGCTTAGTCCTCTAAGCGGTTAACCAGTATTGCGCGCATTCTTTCGCCAGAAGTCATTTTGTGGTATTCGCACCCTTCACAAAAATCATGGATGCTGACTTCCCGGTTGCTTTCTTTCACCCTCTTCTGAAAGGGAGTCTACTCTAATAGGGAAGAATTTGCTCCACTTCTATCCATTTACAATAGATCTATTTTTAGAAGTGGGCAAAACAATTTGGCAGAGTTTCCTCCCTTTTATGCGTATTCAGTTCCCTTAGCCCATTTATGCCGAATGGATTCTTCGACCTTAACTCTTTTGACCAGTCCATTTCCAGTAAAAGAGGTGTCTTGTAAGTTTTAATTATTATTACCATGGATTACAGAAGTTCCTGTACTTAATGCAAACAGTGTAGACCCATATCAGACGCCGCGTTCCATGGCGTGTGATCTGGGTCTACACCTGGGGTTTACAGGGGTATACATTATTTTTTCTTATTTCTGCTCAAAAACATAGATTGTGGGTACACGTTAGAACCGCCTCGCCGAGGCGGTTCTAACGAGTACCCACAATCTATGTTTTGAGCAGAAATTTGAAAAATATCAGAATTTTTATCTGAAAAGTTTCCTTTTTTTTTTGATTGTAAAATTTTCAATATATTTGAATAGGCATGTTTTCGTAATGAATTGTTGGATTACACATACTAGATTTGTGATCCATGAAACAGTCAAAGCCTAACTTCATGTGCACCATGGAGCAGTTGTTTGTTCCCAGGTCTGTACTAAACCCAAATTAATACATAAATTAAATAAAAAGATTATTTGACTTCTTTCTTAAAACAGCGAAATAAAACAAAATCGAGTACGTGTGGTTATTATAAAGGTGATATAATGGAGGTTAATTATAAACTCAATTTACTGTGGAAATTGGCAAACATACTCCTTGCGGACCGAATAAATGTATAATTTTATTCCTATGGAGGTTCAGGGTTGTGATCCTGTAAACCCAACCCCGCCCTGCCCGTCCCGCCCGCCCACGCCACCCGTCTCCTCCCATAATTTATTACTGACCGTTCCAAGGCGGTACTTTCTCTATTGTACTGTTTGCTAAATGTTCTGTAGTGTTTAATTTAATTTCCACTGATTATGCTCGTTCTAGGGCCGGGCAGTACACATCTCGTAACGGCAGCAAATCTGTGGACCCGGTACGATCATATTGAAAGCTGCGTAGCCGTGCATTAACAGCGCGTGAATTGCCTTGTTAATACACGGGTTTTCGCCGGTTAATGCACGGCTGTTAATAACATGCGACACTGCTTTTTTTTTGCAATAATAGAGGTTAATACATTGCCAGACAGCAATGTTAGCATCAGCACTAGAAAGCCTGACAGATGAGAACAAAACCAAAAGCAAAGTGGACAGCCGTACAGCGGGTGACCACAAAGCTAGAATTCGAACAGAACCCACAATGCGGCGAAGGATCAAAAGCACTATATATGTACAACAAACAACACCGCCTTAAAACGGTCAGCTGGGTTCTTAATCGATTTTACTGGCTCCAAAGCTTCACCCTAAGAATACATTTTAACCCCTCTACTTCCAACAATGTGATATCCGCAGATGTTTCTCCCTAGTGTATCAGGTTTCTTAAGAATAACAATCGGTAAGCAAACGTGCAGTGACAGAATTGTGAATCATTTCCTTCAAGTAATTAGATGTATATTTAATAGAGATTATTATAAATAACCAACGACCGAGGAATAACCCCAATGATGTTTGTCGGAGTTATTCCATTAGATTAGGCTTCCTATGGTTAATTCCAAAGTCACGATGTTAATTATCTTTATGTCCCTTATATCCTTTAAATATATCCAGAAATACTTCCATTACGAAAACACGCCTATTCAAATACACTGAAAATTTTACCACAAAAAAATGGCAATTTTTCAGATAAAAAATTCTAATATTTTTCATATTTCTGCCCAAAACATAGATTGTGGGTACTCGTTAGAACCGCCTCGTCGAGGCGGTTCTAACGAGTACCCACAATCTATATTTTTGAGCAGAAATAACAAAAATAATGTATACCCCTGTAAACCCCAGTTTTACTATATAAAAGTGGGGTTTAAGGGGGTCAAAATTATATAGGTATGTTTTCGTGATGAGTGACTCGAACACCGATGGTTCGTTTACCGTGGCTGAATTGAACTCGTTTTGAGTCCCTAAGAAATCATTCCAATAGAAACAAGAAACAGAATATTTAGGTATATTTTAGGGTTTTTTTTTCTTAATTTATCAAGGAAATGCATGTTATGTGTACTCATAAGAATCACTTCGACGAGTCGAGTCAATTCTATCAGTAAATTCAACATGCCATTAATTACATTACGAAAACACGCTTATTTCAATATATTGAAAATTTTACAACCAAACACTGAAAATTTTCAGATAAAAAAATCTGATATTTTTCATATTTCTACTCCAAACATAGATTGCGGGTATTCGTTAGAACCGCCTTGGCGAGGCGGTTCTAACGAGTACCCACAATCTATATTTTTGAGCAGAAATAAGAAAAATAATGTATACCTCTGTAAACTCCAGTTTTACTATATAAAAGTGGGGTTTAAGTGGTCAAAATTATATAGACATGTTTTCGTGATGATAGAAGGCATCCCTAAAATATTTCAATTTGCCTGCTGGCGCTATGTTTTCTTTCGTTTCTTCATACAGGTGAACAAGTATGACACTGAAGGTGAAAAGGCGACCGAAGCGAGAGGAGGTATGTTCTATATGTTTCTAATGGCTCCCATATTATACTGTACGTTATTATATCAGAAATCAGCGTATGTTTCGTATTACCATTAGGAAAACATGCCTATTCAAATATATTGAAAATTTTACAATCAAAAAAGGAAAATTTTCCGATAAAAATCCGATATTTTTCATATTTCTTCTCTAAACATAGATTGTGGGTTCTCGTTAGAACCGCCTCGGCGAGGCGGTTCTAACGTGTACCCACAATCTATGTTTTTTAACAAAGTAAGAAAAATAATGCATACCCCTGTAAACCCCAGTTTTACTATATAAAAGTAGGGTTTAAGGGGGTCACAATTATATAGGCGTGTTTTCGTGATGCATATTGAAACTATAAAGAGGAGTCGAAGCATGAGAAAAGGACACTTATAGCTTATACAAATCGCGAAGCCAAGGCCAGCCTTTGAATCTGCATGGTCTAGTTAGCATTAGATGAACACACCTCAAAAAAGTGAAATATAACACTCTATATTACTAGATAGTTCTAGATAATGCGAGTTTGCAGCCAAAACTGACAAATGTTTCCTTATTGCTTCATCAAAACATATGATGTGGGTACTCGTTAGAAGCGCCTCTACAAGACGCTTCTAATGAGAACCCACATCATATGATTTGACGGAGAAACAAAGAAAACAAAACTTATCTGCATACTTATCTTATAAAAAACTAAATGATACTAAAACTTTCTATACATAAAACGGTACAACATGAGGAACATTTTAGCATCATTACGTAAACATGCCTATTTAAATATATGGAATTTTACCACCAAAAAAGAAAAAATTCCGGATAACAAATTCTGCTATTTTTTTATATTTCTGCTCAAAACATAGAATGTAGGTATTCGTGAGAACCACCTTGACAAGGCGGTTCTAACAAGTACCCACAATCTATGTTTTTGAACAGAACTAAGAAAAATAATGTATACCCCATTAAACCCCAGTTTTACTGTATAAAAGTGGGGTTTAAGGGGGTCATAATTATATAGACATGTTTTCGTAATGTTAAGCCGATTATGACAGCTATTTCTGCATAAACAACTGATAGATATAATAGATAAAAAAAAAATCTGAAAAGAATATGGGGAAACAATTGGGTTCACATAACATAGAGTCCATCTACTGAACCAAACAATATCGACCCTCTTCTTGTTTCTACATAAAATAATGTGCTAAAACGCTTCTCTAGCGCGCTTTAAGCGATGGGATCTTCCCTATATAACACAGGGCAACAAGAAACAATAGAAACTGAAACCAGTAATTTGTAAATAGTCCGAATCAGATCGCAATAGTTTTCTGGAACTTAGTTGCTCGCTGTTGTGATAAGAACACTTTTCTTAAGTTGCACACCACATGTATTGTATTTTATTATACGTTATAAAATAATGTATGAGGGGGGATATATATTCTTTTCAGAGGAGGCAACACTGTGAAAATTGTTTTACTTTCCTTCTAAACAAGGGTCTACAATAACGGACAGTTTGATTCTATGCTCCCTTTGGAAAAGGGGTCTAATTTAAATGGAAATAAATTGCTCCTCTTGGGAGCAAAATCTTTCCTTACAGAACAAACCCCTTTGTAGGAAGAACGTGGGGTGTAGGAAAGCAAACAGGAAGTCAGAACTGTTGGCTGTTTTATACAATATGGCGGAAAATATACCAAGTACATTCAGACCTTTCCAGAATGTGCAGATTGCGCAAGATGTATTTATCGCAATGCTGTTTTTTGTTTGTTAGGGCTACTATGTCTGCAACATTCTCTGAGTGAGAGAGGGTGACCATGCCCTGGCTCACGGTCTATAAACTTGGTGAAGGCATATATTTGTTGCATGTTAAACAGTGAAAATTGTCAGTTAAACTGAATGAATATACTTGGTAGACGTTTTGTCAGTGATGACAAGCCATCACAAAACATGCCTATATAATTTTTACCCCCTTAAACCTCAATTTTATACAGGGGTATACATTATTTTTCTTATATTTGCTCAAAAACATAAATTGTGGGTACTCGTTAGAACCGCCTCGGCGAGGCGGTTCTAAATAGTACCCACAATCTATGTTTTGAGTAGAAAAAGGAAAAAAATATCAGATTTTTTTTCTGAAAATTTTCAGTTTTTGGAGGTGAAATTTTCTATATATTTGAATAGGCGTGTTTTCGTAATGCATTAAAGGCATTCGAACAAGCGCAAAATGCGCAGATTCAAATCATTTTGAGAATGCGCAAAATATCATCCGGGTCTTAACTCTCCATTCATTTTGTAGTGTATAATGATTCTGCTAGCGTATTCTGTCCATGTATGCCGGACGATACATTTTCGCATGGCACGGCCCCTATGATCTGATCTAGTTTATTGTGCTTTTTAATGTGTTTAATTTATCTGTTTCCACCTGCGCTCTAAATATTGGTTGCATTAAGTGAAATGTACATACATTCAAGGGAGTAAAATCTGTTAAAATTGTTTTGTCACCCGCCTGAAAGGGGTCTACTCAACAAGGAAAGAATTTGCTTCCCTTAGGAGCACACACTTTTAGATTTCAGAGAGGACTTGATATGCGCAAACCGGAAGTCACAAAAATTGCCTTCCTTGTAAACTGGCAATTACTTTTGGTTGGGTTAACCCATTGTAGACTGAACTCTCCCACACTATATATTGGAAGTTTCTAATTTAAATTTGAGGTATGTTGGGCTATGTGATTATGATATTCCTAGAGAAAATGACTGAACTACTTGCAAACAATGGAGACCCTGATCAGGCGCGTCTGATCTGGGTCTGCACTGTTTGCCAATTACCCATTTTGGGGTATCCAGACAACAATGGGTTAATTCATCGCCACTGAGTCTATGCCGCAGCTTTGTATTCAGTGTAGACTGGCTCCAGTGGCTAAATATTTTTCTTATATTCTTGTTTGATAATCCACTAAAATATAACCAAATATACGAGGGCAGTTCAGTAAGTTCGCAGAACTCGGTATTTTTCTATACAATTCAAGATTTCTTTCTTTCATTTTTGTGCAGTGTAAACCTTTGTCAGTTGAATGATAACAGCCGTACTTTTTGTTTGAAAACCTATACCCATAGGCAAAAATGGAAAGTCAGAATATTGAGTTCAGAGCAGTCATAAAGTTCCTCACTAAGGAAGGTGCAAAGGCCAAAGAAATCCATCGGCGCATGGCTGATGTATATGGTGATAGTAGCCCAAAGTATTCCACAATGGCAAAGTGGTCAGCAGAATTTAAACGTGGGCGAGACTCCTTAGAAGATGACCCAAGGCCAGGTCGCCCTGCTGATGTCATCAGCCAGGAGATGATCGACCGTATTGAGAGACTTGTGCTAAACAATCGCAGAATCAAAGTTGCCGAACTTGCTTCAGAATGTGGTATTTCTAATGGAAGTGTTTACACTATAATCCATGAACATTTAGGTATGTCAAAAGTATCTGCCAGGTGGGTACCCAGAAACCTGAACATGCAAGATCGTCAGCAAAGGGTAGAGTCAAGTCAAGAACTTCTGAAAGTGTACAATGCCAATCCAGAAGACTTTCACACTCGTCTTGTAACAGGAGATGAAACTTGGCTTCACCACTGGGACCCAGATACTAAAAAAACGTCCATGCAATGGAAGCCACTTGGCTCACCCCCACCTAAGAAATTTCGTACCCAACCATCAGCCAGCAAGGTAATGGCCACGGTGTTTTGGGACTCCAAAGGGATTATATTGATAGATTACAAGCCTGCTGGTACTTCAATTACAGGAGAATACTATGCCAATGTCATTTAGTGATTATTATCTGTTTCGAAATTTAGAGTCCCACTTGCGTGGAATGAGATTTCGGGACGATGATGAGCTCAAGGCTGCTACAGAGGCTTGGTTTGAGGGCCAAATAGACAACTCTTATTTCAAAGGCATAGACTGCTTAAAAGAAAAGTGGGCCAAATGCATTGAAGTAAAGGGGGATTATATTGAAAAATAATGTTGAAACCATCTTCCAATCTGTGAGTTAAACCCCGAGCTCTACGAACTTATTGAACTCCCCACATATATATATACATATATATATATATATATATATATATATATATATATATATATATATATATATATATATATATATATATATATATATATATATAGGCTGGTCACTAGAGTCTTGACATTACTTTGGTTTTATTTTAGTGGATTATTAAACAGATAATAAGAAAAAAGTATTTAGTCACTGGGGACTGGAGCCAGTCTATATTCAGTGGCTCAGGGTTGGTGACGATACGTCATAAATGGTTCCAGCAGAACAGTACTGATTTGAAATCAACATTTTCTATTCAAGCAATAGTAACCTAAGCTGAGGGTACGTAGATGTTTTATGGACTGTCCGAGGGCCTTTGCCTGGACCGATGCTATTATACGGCCCGACCTGTACGGCCATATGATTCCCTCGGTCGAGGCCCTGACCCCCGGGCAGTCCAGAAACCTTCACAGTGCCCTCAGCTTAGGTTTCTATTGCTTAATAATATATTCTGCTTTAACGGTTCTGTCAACAACACTATTAAAGTAACGCCTCATCAGTGACCCGTATATGATTTTTCAAGAAGAAGAAAAAAAAAAAAAAAAAAAAAAAAAAAAAAAAAAAAGAAATCCCAAAAGACCAGAGAATATGGTCTACAATGTAGTGAAGGAATTGGAGAGATTTTACTGCCGCTTCACGGCATTAACACCAGATATAGTGAAGATTAATGGACTTCGATAGTATGGCGTCAACCATCTGAAACATGTTTTTGAGTACGCGTCATGTGATCAGGTAGAAAACGTATTGCTATAAAACAAACACAGTATGCGTGTTATAATATCAAATAGGAAAACTTTATTTTCATCTGGTCATATATCTCTTCGAAATAGGACTATTCCGGTTGCCATAGAAACGCTTTCTTAATTGTGTAGAAAATGGGAATTTGAACCATTAATTATGAATTGAACCGGAATGTCTGAAAAGGTCACTTCGGACATTTGCGCCCAGCGAAAATTCAGATCAGACTGCGCAGTCTGATCTGAATCTTCTCTGGGCACATTTAGGAAAACCAAGGATGCAAAGTTTTTTTTATTCATTTTTCATATAAACAACGAACAGACTGCGAATATGCATAGTCTGATTTGAGACTTCGTTGCGCGCATTCAGAATGTATGCAATACATCTGAGCCGCCGGTTTTAGCCGCAACGTCAGAAAACGTCAGAAAACGTACCTCTCATCACGAAAACATACCGATAATATTTTGACCCCCTTTAACCCCACTTTTATATAGTAAAACTGGGGTTTGCAGGGGTGTACATTATTTTTGTTATTTCTGCTCAAAATATAGATTGTGGTACTCGTTAGAACCGCCTCGCTGAGGCGGTTCTAATGAGTACCCACAATCTATGTTTTGAGCAGAAATATGAAGTTTTTGTATCTGAAAATTTTCACTTTTTGGAGGTGAAATTTTCTATATATTTTAATAGGAGTGTTTTCGTAATGTAGATCTATGCGCCCAGGGAAGATTCCGATGAGCCGGCGCATTCGCGTAGTCTGATCAGAGTCTTAATTGGTTTCATTTACTATTTGAGCCTTTGTTGGGCGTACAGAGGGTATGTTTCCTCACGTTGAGCCTCAATTGTACTTACAGACGTCAATGATACTATTCATAGAGTCGTGCAATAAGGGAAACAAATAAACTGTTAATAACCTGACATTCTTTTATGTGACTCCCAGCTAGCATTCTTCATAAATCTATAGCGGGCCGTTATTGGCCCGTCAGGGTAGCTGACGGGCCGATAACGGCCCGCTATAGATTTATAAAGAATGCTTACTAGGCTGTTTCTTCTAATTATCTTATGTTTGCCTCGAAAACATTCTTATAATTATGTAGCATTAAGTGATTATAATTAAACTAATTAGACAAATGTAAGGTATTAAATTAAATGTGAAAGTAAAAAGTTGAAATTCAATGAATTTTACCGACGTATTGCAAGACCTGTAGAAAAGTCGACCGGCTGAAAGGCTGACTTTGAAATGCTGCCCTTTAATCACCTCGTGAGTCCGTCTGTCCCTCCGTGGTCAGTTAGTGATAATGGCTATAGCGCTTTAACCGCTGGGAATATCTTGATAAGTTTTTTTTTTTTTTTTTGCATACTGATAGATACCGACAATATCTAGCCAGTACGCTTGTAAAATGTCATTTTTCTTTGACCAAGGCAACGCCGAAGCAAAACGTGAAAATATGGAAGCCGTCGTAGGTCTTCAACCATATGGAATATATTGATAAAAATGTGTGTACACATTAATATTGAAAAGATCCAGGCAAAGGAATTGCCAAATGCCACTTTTCCTTGGTCAAAGTGTGACGGTTAGCGAAAATACCCATAACTCTTGTACCCTTAGGCACACAGATTGATACCGACAAGATCTAGCAATTGGGCTTGTCAAATGCTAATTTCATTGACCGCGGCAACGCCGAGGCCAAATATAGAAATAGCTGTTAGTCTTCAACGATATGGAATATTTCGATAAAATGTTGTATACATATTAATGTTGGCAATATTTAGCAAAACAAATAAAAAAATAAAAAAATAAATAAAAAACCTAGGCAAAGTAGAGGCCCAGGCATGAATGAGGTCGTGCACCTGAACACATGCACACAGGCTTTGGTCAGACTAGCTTTTTTCAGCAAATTAGCAAATTAGGGCCCATAACTGACCCTAATCATTACGAAAACAAGCCTATTCAAATATACTGAAAGTTTTACCACCAAAAAATGAAAGTTTTCAGATAAACATTCGGCGATGATTATTTTCGTGATGATTATTTTCGTGATTGTTTTCGTGATGATTATTTTCGAAATTCCCGAAATAGTCTCAGTAATCACAAAGTACCAGACAATTTAAACTACACTATATTGAATAACAAAAGCACATCACAATAACATGCCTATATAATTTTGACCCCCCATAAGCCCTACTTCTATATGGTGAAACTGAGGTTTACAGGGGTATACATTATTTTACTTTACTGCTGAATAACATAGATTGTGGGTACGCGTTTGAACCGCCTCGCAGAGGCGGTTCTAACGCGTACCACAATCTATGTTTTGAGCAGAAATATGAAGATTATCAGAATTTTTTGTCTGAAAAGTTTCATTTTTGGTGGTAAAATTTTCTATATATTTGAATATATTTGAATATTTGAATATTTTACTACATATTTGAACACTCATGTAAGCAATGTTTGCACAAAAGCAGCCAGAACTCTTGGTTTCTTAAGACGTAACCTATCATCATGCCCCCAAGATGTTAAGGAACTGTCACACAAGGGGTTGGTTCGACCAATCCTGGAGTATGCTAGTATGCTAGCCATCTTTGGGACCCACATGGAATAGTAGTCCAGGATGAATTAGAAAAGGTTCAGAATCGTGCAGCTAGGTTGGTGACTGGAAACTACAACTTTGAAACTGGACATTTAACTAGCATTCTTGAACAGTTAGGGTGGTAGTCTCTTCACAAGAGACGCAAAGGTAGTAAACTCATATTGCTATTCAAAGGTCTGAAATGTAGAGCTAGTATACCTTGTGACGACCTTCAACCCCCAAATAGGCACAGTAAAAAGTTAGCATCCAATGGCATTTCAAGTGCCATATGCTAGAACTGACATTTATAAGTACAGTTTCTTCCCAGACACCATTAGGTATTGGAATGCACTCCTTGCATCTATAATCTCCTCTGCTGAAAGTTCTGAGGACCCTGTCGCTAGATTCACATCACTTGTGAGATCTAGAGACTAGTCTTCAAAATCGTTGGCCCTGGTGAATGAATGTCTATTGATGTATCACCAGTAAAATATTCTGGTTCTGATTCTCATACTGAATAGACGTGTTTCCGTAATGTCAAACACTAGTACCACTAGCTGTAGTACATACAAATAGATCTATTCTTAAAGTAATAAATTGTATTTTGTGGCGTTTATAGATGTTTTATAAACGGCCGTGCATTATTTGCAAAATAAATAAAGTCACAAACTTATGAGTCTTCTTTGGTCGTGTTGGTTTCTTTAAGAAAACATACGCAAGGAAAATAGTTTTACGGTTCCTGCGCACTCGATTTATTGACGTGTAAATGCCATGCTGAATTTACTCTCGATCAATCAGAGTGTGTTAAGTTAGTGTAGGAATGTTGCGTTTGAATTATAAAAGGTACAGCTCTTGAGAGCAGTAAAACTATATGTACACACACGCGCGCGCACATATACACACATATACGCATGCACGCACGCACACACACACACACACACATGCACACATACACACGAAGAATGACATTAAAAAGTGTTGTTTATTTGCTTGGTAGAGATGTCTAACATCATTAAAGGAAGAACACATAAATTGAAGAATCCACTTTACATAGACTATTCTATAGACATACAGTTGAACCTCAATATCTCGAACACTGATGGCTCGTTTACCATGGCTAATTCGAACCCGATTTTTTGGTTCCTACGAAATTCTTCCGATATATCAAGAAAAAAAATATTTAGGAAAATTTTCTTATTTTATCATGAAATTGTTCGTTGTTTGTACTCATTAGAATCGCCTCATCGAGGAGATTCTAATGAGTACACTCAACATACAATTATTGTGTAGCAAATCGAAAATATTTCCCTAAACTATCGCTATTTGCTTCCTGGCATGGCGTCACAATTAACCCTCAATGGCTCGAATTACCCGTATCTCGAACAAAGTTGTTGGGGTCCCAAAGATGTCCGAGCCGTTGTAGTTCGACTGTAGATACTTGTTTAGAGGTATCTTGCCTTTTCAATCATATTCTTTGTTAATAATGCCGTATTTACTCTAGATATTAGCACACCTTAATTACTCATCTTACTTCTCCTGAATTTCGAATAAGTCAATTTTGACTGCTTATTATTATGTTAGGTGGATGCTGTCTGGTACTTTGCTCACTAACTGGGAGGTAAATATCATGAAATATTTTCTACGGTCATTCTGTCCCTTCCGCTGGCGAAAGAATGTGCACAATACTGGTTAACCGCGTAGAGGACTCAGCCTGTCCAGTAAATTAGGTAAATTGACCGCGCTCGACATGATCCCATTGTGTTGACTGGGCCGTAAAACCTCAACACAAACAAACAAACTTTTCGATCTTTTATAAAATATTGAAATGTTACGGGTGTTCATTGGAATCGCATCGATGATGAAAACAGATATTTAAGGATATTTTAAGGATAACTTCTTATTTTATCATACAAATATATGTTGTGTGTACTCATTAGAACCATCTTTAAAACCTCCCTACATATCTGGGCCCAGTAGTGCAAAACTAACGATGTCGTTAGGTAACGTATCTTTAAAATTTTGATTATTAAATATGGCATATACGCTAATATATTTGCTGTAAAAATGTGAGTAGATTTTGCATTTGCAAAAGCTACTCACATTTTTTTAGCTAAAATACTTGTGAATTAGATATTGTACTTACTAGCAAAGTTAAAATTTTGACCACTAACGAGCTCATTAAGCTAACGACGCTTTGAACAACTGTGCCCTGTTTTCTTGAGTAATAGGAAGAATTTCGTAGGGACTTGAAACGAGTTCGAATCAGCTATGGTATAAACGAGCCATCAGTGTTCGAGTCATAAAAGATTTACTGATTTACATTATTCTTTGATATTCACCAGTTTCATGGAAACCCAATGGCGATGATAGTATTGATGAAGAAATTAGCGTCCAGAACGACAAAAGCCGTCTGAAACGGAAGTTTACTTACATTACAATAGTTATAATTCTGTCGGCTGGTCTCATTTGCGCGGTTATCTTCTTGCTAGGTAAGTGCTATTATCAGATATTTGGCATGGTAACCTACCCTTTTCATATATGATAATGTATTTCATATACCTTGGTTACAATGTCGGGAGCAAAGTAAATAATAAGTAACTAAGAAACTGATACATTAAGATCCACATCAAGTTCTCAACATCAAAGGGAAAGACAGACAAATACAATTAAACAGCTAAAAAAAAAAAAAAAAAAAAAAAAAAAAAATACAGATGGCAAGAAGAGTTGGCACCCCTTTCTTAAACAGGTGGCAACTCTGTTACTCAGTCTTAACTTAATATATATTTAATTTATAGAACTGTCAAGAGAGAAAAAAAAAACATTTGTGAGTGAAAACCACAGAACATTTTCCAAAAAGTATAACAATGAAAGTACCGTCTTGGAACGGTCATTAATAAATTAGGGTGGGATTGGGGAGGGGAAGGGGTGGGGGCTTAGAATAGCCGAAAGGGATCCAAAATCGGTCCATATGGAGTTCTTCTAACTCATCCACGAATCATTAGAGGCAACAAATAAGTCATAGATAACGTCTAAAATGAAACAAAGATGAAGACTTAACAGAAATAACGTGTTGAGACACTTCGAGATCCATTGGGTGTCAAACAACACTATTCGAATACTGAAGCAAAAGAAAACCACCTGTTTAACCCCGATTGGCCCTTGTACTCGTAGGTCGAGAATCAGACATAAAAAGTTCCGGCCCAGTCGGAGCCATCATAGAATCTAACTCCGACCCTCCGACGTGCAATTAAAGAGGTAATCAAAGCGGTCAACCGTTATTGGGTCAACCGCTAAGCAAGCCATGCTTCTAATGATATGGAACTGGTGTTGCAATATTTTTCGGCGACTCCGAGCATATGAAAAATACTAATTGTTGCCATATCACATGATCACACGAGACAGCGCTTCAGATCATGTCACTGTTATATATACAAATTACACATTGTTGCTATGGTAAAGGGGTCTGATGCATTGCATCACGTCTACTTGATGTTGCCAGATCACAAGATCACACGAGGTAACGCATCAGATCATATCACTATTACAGTTGTAATTATACAATATAAGTTTATCATATATGAAAAATACAAAGTGAATCCGTTGTTAATCCACAATGCATCATTGACCTTATGCGTGTTGTCTACAACTAGAACCTGGGACTAGTTGGAGCTCTGAATAAAATAGATTAAAATAAATTAATACTTATCTGAACACGTACATATACAGAAGGTGTTCTCCATTCACATGCACTATAAGACGCCACACATACCCAGCCAGCATTCTTCATAAATCTACAGCGGGCCGTTATCGGCCAGCCAGCTACCCTGACGGGCCGATAACGGCCCGCTGTAGATTTATGTAGAATGCTTACTGGGATATGTAGATATTCTAAAAGGTTACCATTGCAGCATATAATCAAATATTATGGGATATACACTAATTTTGACAATTTCACTTTGAAAGTGGATGGATGCATATGTGCTGTAAAGCGCAATTTATAGCACTCTCGGGACAGCGTGGCAAGAATTTGATATTCTAAACTACCTATTCTAATTTGATGAGGTAAAATAAAAATCTGAAAGGTTGCCTTTAGCAACAAAGAACACATTACAGATAGAATATGGGACTCTCGGTTTTACTGAGACTCTTCATAAGCAGTAATGAAGTTTGCAACACTGCTTTAGCCTAAAACACGAAGTGAGATTAGCTGTAATTATTTTTAATGTGATGGTCATTCTTGTAGAGGTCAATGGTACAAGATCTCATTCTGACCTTTCGAATTAATTTTTTGCATGATGGAGTTGCATGGATTTAGCTAAGTTAAACATGTAAAGAGCCCAGGAATATTCCGTATTAAAATCAGCTTTAACATTTATTGTGTGCGAAGCGTCGACCAAGCTTTTTGTGAAAGTTAATGCTTGTATGTCTTTAATGACAGCTTGGCGCAATTAAAGTTGCGTCAGCGCTTCATGCATATGACTTTGATTTCATAGTTTAAACATATTTTATTGCAAGTTCAATAATGCATTTGGGTTGGGCCATAAGTTCTCACAACATTAGTTACGGCCCTTCCCATACAACATAAACATCACCATTTTAAACATTTCATGGTACATTTACCAACATAAAAAACTTCTCTTTGGAGAGATTATAATTTGGATGTAAACAAAATTGAGATTAAACTGATCTGGATTTCTGATCAGACTGCAAGAAACATATCTGTTTGAAAGCTGTATCATTAATAGGTATATAACAACTGCTCAGATTCAAATGATCATGGTGTTATGAATATGGGTCATTTTCTGTAAGATTGGAAGCTGTTTGCCAGTTCCACGTGGGCATGCGTTGACATTTGAGAGATTATCCTTCAATTAGCGACTAGTTTGATATGGTTAGTATTATTCTGAAAAATGGGGTCACTTCAGAAATGTAAGTTTTAAAAAGTTCAAAGTTGATGTTGCTTCATAAATAGTCTGCTTTATTGCAAACCTTTCAACTTTGTATCAAAGATATATTGTCTTTGTTGTAGTCTGTGATTTTCTGTTGATGTTATCTTAGATTTCACTTTTCAACCGGAACTTGCAGGATCAAGATGTGTTATGGTTTACTAAAGTTTATGGTTAGACCTCTGTGTTTTTAATGTAGATATATAATCAAGAAAAGAACCAAGCTTCCGTACAACCTGTAATACCGGGTTATATCATATGGGCATTTCAAGAATATTTAGTTCTCTGTCGTTCATTGCTGTCAATGGCAAGGGCTTGCAGAATTTTGTTTAAACCACATTTACCTTGCGTTTATGCAAATGAATCAACAAACGGTAATAAAAATTTGATAGTACAAATTTGGAGAGTTACGACAATCTAGAGCGGATTGTGCGACATGCTTTTCTACACCTTTATTGTTCCGATTATGTCCTAGTATGTTCCCATTTATTCCAGTGACCAATTCCATGAATCCGACTGTGGTAGAACCTACCGGACGGGGACAGAGCGGATCAATGGGTAAGATACAAACGTTCAAAAACAAATAAATAAATAGAAGAGTATATTAGTACCTTATCGCCATTAATCTAATCTTTATATTTTATAATCCCATTTACGTCTGGAGGCCCCAAAAGGGTAATTGGCAAACAGTGCAGACCCAGATCAGACGCCGCAAAATGCGGCGTCTGATCAAGGTCCCCTCCGTTTGCAAATAGTTAAGCCATTTTCTCAAGGACTAACTATATTACATCATCTGAAATACCTGAACTTGAAATTCGACTCTTCCAATGCATGGGACGGGGAGAGTTTATTCAGTCTAAACTGGGTTGAGTATATTTTACTACATAATGATGTAGCTAAAACAGTAGTGCAGACCTTGGTTAAAATGTTCCTAAAGGTAGACTGATCAGTGTCTGCGCAGTTCGAGGCCTCTGTCTATCTCTCTGAAAAAGTGAAACGTTACATATTATGTGAAATGTATACTTTGAAAGGATCATCTAGATAAAACATTTTTCAGACGCAATGAATAGACAACGTTCTTATTTTCTACAGAAGAAAAAAAACACTACCACCACACACACACACACACACACACACACACACACACACACACACACACACACACACATACAAAACAAAAAAAAAAAATAACAAAAAAAAAAAAACAAAACGAAAAAAAAAAAAAAAAAAAAAAAAAAAAAAAAAAAAAAAAACGAAACCAAAAAAAAAAAAAAAAAAAAAAAAAAAAATCTTACAAACAAACAAGTGCTGTGAGTACTCTCAAGAAACGCCTTGTGGGGCACTCCTCATGGCTTACACATGCCATATGTTTTCTTGGAGAAACAAAACAAAAACATATTTGTACCAGCGCGCCTACAATTAGATGTGCGATCAGCGAAGACTCACATCAGCCTGCATATCCGCGCAGTCTGATCAGATCCTATGTCATTACGAAAACACGCCTATTCAAATATGCAGATATATTCACCTCCAAAAACTGAAAATTTTCAGATAAAAAATCTGATATTTTTCATATTTCTGCTCAAAACATAGATTGTGGTACCCGTTAGAACCGCCTCGATGAAGCGGTTCTAACGAGTACCACAATCTATGTTTTTGAGCAGAAATAAGAAAAATAATGTATACCCCTGTAAACCCCAGTTTTACTGTATAAAAGTGGAGTTTAAGGGGGTCAAAATTATATAGGCATGTTTTCGTGATGTGCCTTCTACAGCCTCCAGAGAGGGATAAACAAGAACCCTTGCTATATCGGATGGATTTACAGAATGATCTGAGTCTTTGCTGATCACACAGATCTAATTATAGGTCTTGTCGTACGCTGGCTCATTTTTCTGGGCATTTCTCTTACCCAAATTTATGTAAGCTATGACATTGCCATTAATCAATATGGAGAAATTGAGGAAACTGAGTTAGTTAGAACTTAGGGGAATATCTATGTATAAGCCTATAAACGATTGACAGAAAAAACAGACAAATTGAAATCACATTTAGAAACTAAACATTCTGTGAATTCGGCTACAAATGTATACCCTTGTATTCCCTTATTGTCACTATGTATTATTGGGGAAAATGGGGTATTCATTGTGTTGCATTGTTGACGTAACGATTAAGCAAAATGCGGTAAAATCTGTCAGGAGAATCCATGCACCTTCAGCGTTGAATGGCAGCGAGGATCCTGACTACACTGACGCGATGCGTAATCTGCTTTCGGCGCCTTTATTACGAAAACACTCCTATTCAAATATATAGAAAATTTCATCTCAAAAAACTGAAAATTTTCAGATAAAAAACTCAGATATTTTTCATATTTCTGCACAAAACATAGATTGTGGGTACTCGTTAGAACCGCCTCGCCGAGGCGGTTCTAACGAGTACCCACAACCTATGGTTTTGAGCAGAAATAAGAAAAATAATGTATACCCCTGTAAACCCCAGTTTTACTATATAAAAGTGGGGTTTAAGGGGGTCAAAATCATATAGGTATGTTTTCGTGATGTTTGATCATATGATACTATGCGTTTTGGGTAACATGTTCCAGTATTTTACCATACAAGTACTACATTCCTGATATGCTGATAATACGACTGTTCACCTTTAGGAATTCCGAATGTTTAACCCTTTCTTCCGTGGCTTTCTATAGTGCATTCTATTCTTGAATTTGGATATTTCAACGGACGCAAATATGGGTTTATAATAAAAAAAATCGAAAAACAGTGTACGAGCCGTCTCATCTGGATCTACATTGTCTGCACAGGAAAATGTTTTGGTCTAGCGGGCTGAAAGGGTTGATATTATTAGTATCACCCTCTCAGGAATGTGGCATTTAATTCATATTACCGAAATTACGCTATTATACCCTTGAAATATAAAATGGTAATTGTCACCTAATACTATTGAAAGGCTCGACGCACCTTTTGGCGACCCTTTGCAGCATTCTTTGTGGCTTATAGT
Organism: Anodontia alba; assembly: GCA_964016985.1. Classification (NCBI taxonomy): domain Eukaryota; kingdom Metazoa; phylum Mollusca; class Bivalvia; order Lucinida; family Lucinidae; genus Anodontia; species Anodontia alba. The sequence continues at coordinate 50,788,042 of OZ024836.1, forward strand.
CGATGAAGATTCACTTCAGAGATGCTTGCAAATACCAGTTCGCTGTTACTAAATAACATATATTTAACCCTACACCCCTGATTTTTCTTCTGATGTGGAGTTTGCCATCTTTGGATTTGGACATACCCATTTTTACAAATAGGGATATCAGTCAATCATCAAAAGACGAATGGCAAGTACAGTGTAGATCCTGATGAGATGGCTCATTATCTGAATCTACACTGTTTGCAAAGTAGTCTATGTTGGTTTACAGGGCTGAAAGCGTCGGAAAAACACTGCAAAACAAATGATTTGATATCGTTTTGTGAGAGATCAGCCGAAACGCTCTGGTATGAGTCAAATTTTCAAATTTGTAATGAGCTGTCGCTGACATAGATTAGCTTAAATAGTAAAAACCCGAATGGGCAAAAAATGAACTGTACTTATAATAATTGGTATAATAATATATAGAGGCCGCGCCATGCGAAAACGAGGCTTCGGGCATATGCGGACAGCGTAGGCCCAGATTAGCCCGCGCATCTGCGCAGTCCGATCAGGGCCTACGCTGCCCACTAAAAGAATCATTATGCACTACAAAATGTATCAATGGCGAACAAAAACGCTCGGATGAGATTTTGCGCATGCGAGGGATGAATTTGAATCTGTGCATTTTGCGCATGCTCGAAGGCACATTTTCGCTTATAGCGGCCTATTTAATACCATTTACATGTACCTTGCAGTTGCTGCCACTGAAGAACCTACGACAACAACAGCTACAGCTGGTAGGTGTTATTAGTCATTCACAGTATTAAACTATTAGATTACTTCATTGCGAATTAGGTAAATAATTCACTAGACCCATCAGACAGATTTCTGAGGGAATATAATACACCTTATATGATACGTTACAATTTAATATATGCAATATCAATTTAGTGAAAATAGTGGCTAATTTGAAAAAAAAAAGCGTTACTGCTTTATTAAAAGAAAACATAGTAACATATGTTAGAGACACATTCTTGTATATATATATTTCCTTGTGAGTAGTGTAGCATACGATTCGCATAAAATATCATGTCTGGTTTTCTTGGAAACGAATTAAATAAAATAACATGTCTGCTCTAATTTTGTTTGGCGGTTTAAAGGTTAATTTATTTTAATTGAATAAAGGCAGTATAGAGGTTGCTGTACATAAAATCTTGCTTGCTTGAGTTTCTTTCAGATAAAAATATCGTTAAATTATTTGTCATAAATGGGTGTGCGATAGGCGAGAGAGTGCCTCGAAAACACTTGTCTGTCTGTCTGTAAACGGCATGGATTCTCTGAAACGGCTATTTTCTCTATAATCTGTGTAAATCTTCTAATTTTTCGTTGTAACTCAGAAATTGACTAATCCATGTTTTAGAATTAACACAGTTTTTACTTTGTTTCAGCTACAACAACCGCAGTCATTGGTAAGTAGAGTTTTACATGATGTGTATGGTGGCATATAACTGACATCTAAATATTGAGATATTAAGTCGACTTTTTCTGCTTTTATGTCGACTTAAAATGAATGACCTTATGCTATATCGTTCATAATGGTTATCGCGACTGCAGGTTGTAATACTGTCCAAAAGTGTCCTCCTCAACGTCAGCATCATGAAACACTTTTACATTTATATGTCGACATTATAATTATTATCTCGACTTCCGGTCATGTTGTGTAGTAGGATTTGTTGAGAAGATAATGATAGACAGAAAGTGACTTTGCAGGTCGAGATACTGGGACGATGTGATGTATTAAGTTTAAGGCTTAATATAGTGTTTGGTGGCATATACGTTATATAATTATCGTTTCTTGTAAACAACTATACGATTGTAATAAGACTGGCGCTGCCTGTGTGAGTTTGGTCTAAAAGTAAACTTTCAAGTCATACATTGTAAGTCGACACAAAAGCAGTATCTCAAAATATAGATGTCAGTTATACGCCACCATAGATGTGTAAAATAGGAATTGACTTTCTTCCTTTAGGGAACAGGGTACCAATAAGGATTGTTAGGATTGGAACCCGCCAAAAGTATAAGAACCCAAGGGCTATATGTAGTTTCGGTCATGATACCTAAGCCGTAATATATGATAAAAAAATATGATAAACAAACCCCCAAAAAAACTCTGAGTGGACAATAATAGATTAGACTGTTTGAATTTATGTCAGCTTTGCATACAAATATATTTCATTTAATTGAAGATCAAATTATTGCCAATGGTATTTTAGTGGGATAGTGTTGAAAACTCAGACCTGGCAAACTCTTTTTTCTTGAGTGGTCTTCTTTTCTTTAGTGTTTACCAAAACGAGGATTCATACGTTCAAGGCCAGAAAAGCACAAAACATGCTGATAGACCCACTTCTGCTTTAGATTACCTACTTTGCTATATTATTGTGAACGGATCTAATGGGTGCCACATTTGCTTTATTTTTGACAGCAACGTTCCAAAAAATTGAGCCATTTCCTACAAGATTGCGTGTAGGTCATGCGAAAAGTCAGATCAGACTGCGCATTCTACATATTTACATGCCAAACTATAACACCCTCATATGCCATAAACATAACGGTTCTGCCTATATGACATAAACAAAACAAAGAAATAGAATGGCCTATATACCATACACAGAATCACAGTCAGTCTTTAGTAGAAAACTGAGTATTCTGGGAATCCTCGATTTTGTCACATGGATAAAAATACATACAACACTTAAAACTTTATAGAAGTATAGTAACATGTAATTATATTTTTTTTTCAGGCAGGGAACCACGTATGAGAAATCTACGGATGGGAGGCTTACGTGAGGATATATATTTACTTCTAAAACACTGTCATATTTCTAAAAATAATATTTCTCACTCTAGCTTAATCTTCTGTCAGCTTCCTTAACATTACGTTAACAAGTCTACGTATTGTATACGCAATGTTCCCCTGTAATATATATTGGCTGCACAAGCGAAAAAGTGCCTTTAAACATGCACAAATGCACAGATCCAGATAATCCTGCGCATGTGCAAAGTATCATCCTGTCGTTTCATACATTTTGTAGTATCCACTGGTTCTATTAGCGGACGGTGAAGACCGTAATCAGATTGCGTGGAGTTGTAAGATGATCTGGGGTTTCGCTGTCGCAAATGTCCAAAGACACGTTTTCGTAAGGCGCGGCACAAATAGTGAAAAAGAGGGTGTATGCAGAGGTATACAGATGTACTCATACAAGATGGAAAGTTTTTCTACATTACGAAAACAAGCCTATTCAAATATACTGAAAATTTTACCACCAAAAAATGAAAATATTCAGATAAATTTTCTGATATTTTTTTATATTTCTGCTCAAAGAATATATATACATATAAACATGCACAGATCCAGATAATCCTGCGCATGTGCAAAATATCATCCTGTCGTGATATATATAAAACATAAAATAAGGCTTGGCACTTCCTTGTGTGTAGTGTAGCATACGATTCGCATGAAATATCATGTCTGGTTTTCTTGGAAACGAATAAAATAAAATAAAATGTCAGCTCTAATTTTGTTTGGCAATCTAAAGATTAATTTATTTTACTTGTATAAAAGCAGTGTAGAGGTTACTGTATATATATAAAAAATAATTGCTTGCTTGAGTTCCTTTCAGATAAAAAAAATCTTTAATTTATTTGTCAGAAATGGATGTACGATAGGCGAGGGAGTGCTCCGAAAATACTTTTTTTTCTCATGGCGCGGTTCTTTTGTAAACGGCATGGATTCTCTATAATCTGTGTAAATCTTCATTTTTTTTTTGTCGAAACTCAGAAATTGAATAGTCCATGTAATAGAATTGACACCGTTTTTAATTTGTTTCAGCTACAACAACCGCTGTCATTGGTAAGTAGAGTTTTACTTGAGGTGTAAAATAGGAATTTACTTTCTTCTTTTAGGGAACAGGGTACCAATAAGAATGGTGAGGATTGGAACCCGCATAAAGTATACAGAAACCAAGGGCTATATTTGATAAAAGAAAAAGCTCTGACTGGACAATAATAGATTAGGCTGTTTAAATTTATGTCAGCTTTGCATACAAATATAGTTCGTTTAATGGAAGACCAAATGTTTAGTGTGTTAGTGTTGAAAAATCAGACCTGGCAAACTCTTTTTTTTCTTTAGTGTTCTACTTTTTTTTAGTGTTCACCAATATGAGGATACATGTGCTCAAGGCCAGAAAAGGCCAAAACATGCTGATAGACCCACTTCGGACTACCTTCTTTGATATATTATTGTGAACGGATCTAATGAGTGCCACGTTTGCTTTATGTTTGACAACAACGATACAAAATGAACCAAGGCACACCATTTCCTACAAGATTGCGTGTAGGTCCAACGTAAAGTCAGATCAGACTGCGCATTCTACATATTTACATGCCGAAATATAACACCCTCATATGCCATAAACAAAAAATTCTGCCTATATGACATAAACAAAACATAGAAATAGAATGGTCTATACACCATACACAGAAACAGTCAACCTTTATAGAACAATGATAAAGACATGTTGAGTGTTCTGGGAAACCTCGATTTTGTCACATGGATAAAAATACATATAACACTTAAAACTTTATTGAAGTATAGTAATATGCAATTATATATATATATTTCAGGCAGGGATCCACGTATGAGAAATCTACGGATGGGAGGCTTACGTGAGAGTATATATTTACTTCTAAAACACTATCTGTCATATTTCTAAAAAAAATTATTTCTCACTCTAGCTTAATCTTCTGTCAGCTTCCTTAACATTACATTAACAAGTCTACGTATTGTATACGCCATTTTCCCCAGTAATATATATTGGCTGCACAAGCGAAAAAGGCCGGCCTCGGTGGCTCAGTTGGATGCGCCGTCCGACTGGAGACCAGGAGGTCGCGGGTTCAACCCCCGCCGAGGTCGGCAACATTCTTTCGTGGAGATTGATCATGAAATATTTTCTACGGTCATTCTCTCCCTTCCGCTGATTCAAGAAGGGCAGTTGTCAGTTTCTGGCGAAAGAATGTGCACAATACTGGTTAACCGCTTAGAGGACTAAGCCTGCCCAGTAAACGTGTGGTTAGGTAAACTGACCGCGCTCGACATGACCCCATTGGGTTGACTGGGCCGTAAAACCTCAACACAAACAAACAAACAAGCGAAAAAGTGCCTTTAACATGCACAAATGCACAGATCCAGATAATCCTGCGCATGTGCATAGTATCATCTTGTCGTTTAATACATTTTGTAGTATCCACTGGTTCTATTAGCGGACAGTAAAGACCGTAATCATACTACGTGGAGTTGTAAGATGATCTGGGGTTTCGCTGTCGCAAATGTCCAAAGACACGTTTTCGTAATTAAGGAGCGACACAAATAGTGAAAAGAGGGTGTATGGTATACAGATGTACTCATACAAGATGCAAAGTTTTTCTACATTACGAAAACAAGCCTATTCAAATATACTGAAAATGTTACCACCAAAAAATGAAAATACTCAGATAAAATTTCTGATTCTTTTTATTTCTGCTCAAAGAATAAGGCTTAGCATTTCCTTGTGAGTAATGTAGCATACGATTCGCATGAAATATCATGTCAGGTTTTCTTGGAAACGAATAAAATAAAATAATGTGTCTGCTCTAATTTTGTTTTGCGATCTAAAGATTAATTTATTTTACTTGTATAAAAGCAGTGTAGAGGTAATTGTATATAAAAAAAATAATTGCTTGCTTGAGTTTCTTTCAGAAAAAAAAATCTTTATTTTATTTGTCATAAATGGATGTACGACAGGCGAGGGAGTGCTCCGAAAAGACCTTTTTTCTCATGGCGCGGTTCTTTTGTAAACGGCATGGATTCTCTATAATCTGTGTAAATCTTTTAATTTTTTGTCGAAACTCAGAAATTGATTAGTCCCTGTAATAGAATTAATACCGTTTTAATTTGTTTCAGCTACAACAACCGCTGTCATTGGTAAGTAGAGTCTTACTTGAGGTGTAAAATAGGAATTTACTTTCTTCTTTTAGGGAACAGGGTACCAATAAGGATGGTGAGGATTGGAACCCGCAAAAGTATACAGAAACCAAGGGCTATATTTGATAAAAAAAAAAGAAAAAAAAAAACAAACTCTGATTGGACAATAATAGATTAGGCTGTTTTAATTTATGTCAGCTTTGCATACAAATATATTTCAATTAATTGAAGACCAATTATTGCCAATGTTATTTAGTGTGTTAGTGTTGAAAAATCAGACCTGGCAAACTCTTTTTTTTTCTTTAGTGTTTTACTTTTCTTTAGTGTTCACCAATATGAGGATACATGTGCTCAAGGCCAGAAAAGCGCCAAAACATGCTGATGGACCCACTTCGGTTTACCTTCTTTGATATATTATTGCGAACGGATCTAATGAGTGCCACATTTGCTTTATTTTTGACAGCAACGATACAAAATGAACCGAGGCACACCATTTCCTACAAGATTGCGTGTAGGTCCAGCGAAAAGTCAGATCAGACTGCGCATTCTACATATTTACATGCCAAAATATAACACCCTCATATGCCATAAACATAAAAGTTCTGCTATATGACATAAAGAAAACATAGACATAGAATGGCCTATACACCATACACAGAATCACAGTCAATCTTTTGTAGAACACTGAGTATTCTGGGAATCCTCGATTTTGTCACATGGATAAAAATACATACAACACTTAAAACTTTATAGAAGTATAGTAACATGTAATTATATTTTTTTTCAGGCAGGGAACCACGTATGAGAAATCTACGGATGGGAGGCTTACGTGGGGGTATATATTTACTTCTAAAACACTATCTGTCATATTTCTAAAAAAAATTATTTCTCACTCTAGCTTAATCTTCTGTCAGCTTCCTTAACATTACGTTAACAAGTCTACGTATTGTATACGCCATGTCACCTGTAATATATATTGGCTGCACAAGCGAAAAAGTGCCTTCAAACATGCACAAATGTACAGATCCAGATCATCCTGCGCATGTGCAAAGTATCATCCTGTCGTTTCATACATTTTGTAGTATCCACTGTTTCTATTAGCGGACGGTGAAGACCGTAATAAGACTGCGTGGAGTTGTAAGATGATCTGGGGTTTCGCTGTCCGCATATGCCCAAAGACACGTTTTCGTAAGGCGCGGCACAAATAGTGAAAAGAGGGTGTATGCAGAGGTATACAGATGTACTCATACAAGATGCAAAGTTTTTCTACATTACGAAAACAAGCCTATTCAAATATACTGAAAATTTTACCACCAAAAAAATGAAAATGTTCAGATAAAATTTCTGATATTTTTTAATATTTCTGCTCAAAACATAGATTGTGGGAACTCTTTAGAACCGCCTCGGCGAGGCGGTTCTAACGAGTACCCACAATCTATGTTATTGAGCAGAAATAAGAAAAATAATGTATATCCCTGTAAACCCCAGTTCTACTATATAGGGGGTCAGCATTATATTGGCATGTTTTGTGATGATAGTCAGAGAGTTCGAGGACACAGTACACTGCAATTCTCGTAACCTGTGATATAATTCATTAGGCGGATCGTCATAACTTTGTCGATTCTAAACAAGATGTTCGATACGTTTGTTATGTCTAGGAACCCATACTGACATAACGCGATCATCTTTTGGGTTCACATATTACGCTGCAGCTTGATTTTCCATGTTCCAGTGTGTTCTTGTATGAGACACGTGACAAGAAAAAATCTCTTCGTTTCTTTTCCGAGGAATCAAATTATCAGTGGATATACCTTGTCCCTTAGCGAGGCAGCATATCTAGTTCTTGGATCCTCTTAGCCTGCCGCTTACATGAGCAAACAACATAGGTTGAACCTATACGATAACGTTTCGTTTCTACGAGGCGCCTTATATATAATTTATTGTTCTCAAACCATTGACATGTGATTGTATCTTTCAGCTTCATTCCCTGAAGAACGGACGAGCACAACAACTATTACAGCTGGTATGTGTTATAGTCCATTCGTGTTGTCATTAAAATACAAGATACCTATTTTATCACATGACGTCGCTTTTATTCACTGGTTAACGCCATGTCATAAATATGATATGACCACACAGCACATATTACTTTGGTACTGGCGCGTAAAGTCATGGTGTCATCCGTGACAACGTTATATTTCTGTTGCAAAACGGTTCCACTTCTATGGCCATAAAGTATAGTTTAAAAGTCATATGATAAACAGAATCTATGCAGCCTCATAAACTACAGTGTTGCATATGAAGAGACTCAATCAAACCGAGTCTCCGATTTTCGTGATTTTGTGTGTTCTTTATTTCCAAAGGCAACCCTTTGTAACTTTTATCTAACATTAGTGGTCATTTTCTGTGAACTTCATGAAATTTGCCGAAGGAGCGTTCTCATTACGAAAACCTGCCTATTCAAATATATGGAAAATTTCACCTCAAATAAACTTGAAATTTTTTAGATAAAAAACTCTGATAGTTTCATATTTCTGCTCAAAACATAGATTGTGGGTACTCGTTAGAACCGCCTCGGTGAGGCGGTTCTAACGAGTACCCACAATCTATGTTTTATGCAGTAATAAGAAAAATAATGTATACCCCTGTAAACCCCAGTTTTACTATATAAAAGTGGGGTTTAAGGGGGTCAAAATTATATAGGCATGTTTTCGTGATGATTAATTTTGATATATATTGGTATATATTTCAAAGGGAAATTACCGCATATGATAGCCCATAATGTATTTTATGTCATAACCCTTGTTCTGTAAATTGTGAAAAGTAATTAAAATGCGTTACCGTGTGTTTTTAAGGAAACATATAACACTTAAATCACCAATCGAAACTTCAACAGACTACATTCTGACTACAATATTCATAATGTACGTTTCTTGTGAACCGTGTGGCAGACGGTCCGCAAGACATAGTGTCTTCAGAAAAATATCCAGTAACGTCCGTTCTGCTCCATTATGAATTGGTCTAATTAATTTTTATAGAGACAGCGAAGACGATTCTTTTAGAAAAAATGCATTGCTTTACTTGCTTTACTTGTCATGTACTAGATATTGGATTGATTGCCGAGGGCTGCAAAACAGTTAAAAAGATGTCCAGGTGAAGCCACAATCACAGGACTGAGCCTACTAATGACACTATGAGAGAAAAAAAACCACGTGAGACAGTACACAAGTCACAAATCAAAGCAAAGCATAGTATATAGCTCCCTCTTCCCAAGTGAGGTGATCAAAATGCTAGTCAGGATCCAGCAAAAATAACAATAAGACAATGAACATGACAAAATATAACAAAAGTCCAACTTTAACCCATTGTAGACTGAATAGACACACTATATATTGGAATAGTCCGATTTCAATTTTAGGTACGTCCGATTATGAGATTAACATATTTCTAGAGAAAAAATGGCTAAAGTATTTACAAATAGTGGAGACCCTGATCAGACGCCGCGTTCTGCGGCGTCTGATCTGGGCATGCACTGTTTGCCAATTACCCTTTTACGGGTCTCCCGACTACAATGGGTTAAGCAGTCACAAAGCCAAACAAAGAACAAACAACGTCTGAACCATGTTAGGGAAGTGGTTTTACCTGAGGTATAAATAAGAATATAAATTCTTCTTAATGGGAGCAGGGAACCAATTAGGGTGCTGAGGACTGGAACCAGCAAATGTATATAGAAACCAAGGGCAATATATGATAGAAAGCTTGACACTGATTGGACAGTAAGAAATAAGACACTCTGAATTCACGTCATTTATACACAAACGTATATTTCATTTAAATGAAGGCCAAATTTAAATATGTCAGTGGTAATTTAGAGTGTTAGTGTTGAAAAATCATACCTGATAAACTTATTTTTTGCTTAATTTGTTTTCTTTCCCGCCAAATGAGGGTGCATGTATTCAAGGCGAGACAGGTGCCAAATATGCTGACTGACTCCTTCATTTGTGTGATGTATTTTGTCAGTTTAAGGCTAACCTTTAATTTGAGACGAAATTTAAAAGTCAAGAAATAGTGTGAGGGTCAAACTTGGGCCAAATGCTATAATGGAAAAAAAAGGTAAGAGAAAAGTCCAGGGAGTGCCACAATCACAAACCGCTGCCCTTCCAAGACACCAAGAGGAAGAGGAAACAGACAAAACCAAACAAGCGCAAATGGAACAAACGCACGAAAAGCACAAATATTAGCTGTCTCTTGCCCAAGCGAGGTAATCGCAATGCTCAAAGGACCAAAAACCACAAGAATAAAACAACACCAGGCAAACCTTAAAACAAAGCATATGGGAAAGTAATTAGGCTCCTTGTATCTTTATGATAAGGGTTGACACCGTCGCAAGTATGAGATAACGTACCTATGTGCGGCTAAAGAAGACTCAAATCAGTCTGTGCGTCCGCGCAGTCTGATCAAAGTCTTCGTTGTTCTCATGAAAAAAACAACTTTGCTTCATTGGCTGTCCAAAAAGCGGTCAGTGAAGATTCTGACCAGTGTGCGCAAATGTGCAGGCTGATCCGAATCTTCTCTAGGCGCTCATGTCCTAAAAGTACGTTTTCGTACGTTGCGTCTTAATTCACTGTGCGCTCTGTCGGCTATAGCAGCAATGTGAGTCTTACTGGTTTGCTTTTATAGAAAATGAGGTTTACGGATCCGTTCAAGTTGCTTCTAAAGGAAATAATTTGAAGCAAACAAACAAGATATAATTCGGGATTCGAATGAATAGCAACTTAACCATATAGATTGCTGCATAGAAGAAACTGTGACATTTGCCAATCATATTTTATTTACCGATGGACATAAGATCCCCAGCAGGCATACAACGTCGAAACAACGTAGATGCAACGTTGATAATTTGAATCATTGTTGAATTGATGGTGTTTCAATGTTGTGTGCCCGTTTGACAATTTTAGTGCTTATATTTCTTAATGCAAAACTACTTGAAATTGATATATTTTTGCGAACGGATCTAAAGAGTGCCGCGTTTGCTTTATTTTTGACAGCAACCTTACGAAATGAGCCGAGACACACCATTTTCTACAAGATTGCGTGTTGGATCAGCGAAGACTCGGATTGTGCATCCTACATATTTATATGAGCAGCGTACGACAAAACTTACAATAAGACCTCTCTAACGAGCAAATGCTCAGATCAGCTTTAACATCCACCCGGTATGGAAGGGTTCTATTTATCTCTCTTTGAATAGCCAGGATGCTGAAGAAAGCGCCTGCCATCAGCAAGGACTCTGATCATGCTTTGCGGATGCACAGGCTGATCTAATTCTTCGCTGGTCGCACAAGTCTTATTGTAGTTGTTGTCATGCGCTGGGTCATATGCAAAACTATAAGACTCTCAGACGCCAAAAACATAAAAGTTTTGCCTATATGACATAAAACAACAACACAAAAACAACATTAAAGAAATGAAATGACCTAATGACCTATATGCCATACACAAAATAGTCTGTCTTTAGTAGATATATTCGTTATATTTCCACATGTTTTGTCTAGGCTTAGCCTTGAATAATGACAAAGTAGTGTGGTCATGGTACCCAAGCAATAATCCAAACTCATAAATCCGTAAACGAATGACGAACCAGAAGTTCGGGAAACCTCCTGTTTTTTTTCCACATGGCTAGAAATACATGTAGCACTTAAATTTTACTGAAATATGGCAATATATATTTTTGTTTTTCACATCACGAAAACATGCCTATATAATTTTGACCCCCTTAAACCCCACTTTTATATAGTAAAACTGGGGTTTCCAGGGGTATATATTATTTTTCTTATTTCTGCTCAAAAACATAGATTGTGGGTACTCGTTAGAACCGCCTCGCCGAGGCGGTTCTAACGAGTACCCACAATCTATGTTTTGACCAGAAGTTTGAGAAATATCCGAATTTTTATCTGAAAATTTTCATTTTTTGGTGGTTTAAATGTTCAGTATATTTGAATAGGCATGTTTTCGTAATGGGAAGCATTCTATGTATGATAGATCTACGTTTGACAGATCCACGTATGAGAGACTTAAGAAAGAGTATATATTTATTTCTTAAATATTATGTCACATGTCTAAAGCTTCTTTCTTAATCTAGCTTAGGCGTAAAAAAAGCTGTGTTTTCGCTAATCCGACCGACCCTGTTTCAAGCACCCGACTCTGCTATTTTTTATCAATAAAAATGCAAAATAAAAAAGTAAAGCACCGACCCTCAACAAAATACCTGTATTTTCGTAAAATTACAGGCCCGAATCTGTTCTTTTCTGGAAAAGAATAGAAAAATAAAAAAAAATTCTCCTAGCTGCCGATCAAATTTTTTTTCAGCATGTTAGCGGAAATACATGTATTTTTTACACCTTAATCTCCTGTCAGCTTGCTTATATATATATATATATATATATATATATATATATATATATATATATATATATATATATATATATTGCTTTTATATATATATATAGAGAGAGAGAGAGAGAGAGAGAAAGAAAGAGAGAGAGAGAGAGAGAGAGAGAGAGAGAGAGAGAGAGAGAGAGCATATACAGGGGTAATGCACCAATAAACGATACATTTTTATATGGTCGGAAAGTTTAAGAATACAGTATACTGCATTTGTCGTTATCTGTGATATATATCATTCGGCGGATCGTCATATCTTTGTCGATTCTAAACAAGATTTTCGATTGGTTTGTTATTTCTAGCAACAAACGGAGAGAAAACAATAATCTGGTGTAAAAAGCGCATTATCTTGTACTACAATTTTGCTGGATACATGTTTTGCATAATTATACAAACAGAGCCACTCTTTCCTGAAACCCCTCATGAAGTAAGATATGTCAAATACGGGTGTTTGAATACATTAATACAGATTCACCGCATGTTTTGGGATGCGATAAAGTTTGTACATGTTTTCTTTATGTTTTCACACAAACACAATACAAAAGAAACATAAGAAAGGTCGAATATTAGATTTTATTAACAGAGTATTGTATTAAGTGTGATCTTAGTTCCCACAAAGACTTCCGGAGTAATAAAAACAGAATATTAGTTATCATATGCTCCTTGATATGGTAATTCCGGCCAATAAAGTATCTCACATCGAAAAACACCGCGAAAACAGTAGGTACGCAAATGGCTGGATTTAGTTGTCTCACATTTCCAACTGTCAAACTAATTAAATGTATTCTACAGCGTGTATTTTTTATTGTTGAACAAAGAGCTGCACTGAATGCCACTGGCTGGTTTCGCGTAGATAAAGATCCGATGTCCATAAACGGTCATATGTGTAAACATTTTATTATTCAAAACGAAGTGAGATCCAGTGTTGAATCATTACACATAACATCGGAGATGTGGGATCTCCTACGTTTATAATCTCGTGGTCCTAGTTTGACACGTGACCTTCTGCGGCACGGTCAAATTATATATCCCTATACAGGCATATGGGGATATTGTTAGAGGGGTAGGTAGGAATGGATTCGGCTGGGAAACAGAGTCGATCACCTTGATATACATATTGCATTACCATGAGACCATATACATGCCAAAACAATGTAAAATAGGCAAATGAAATCAGGATTTAAAGCCATATACTTAAAAACTTTACAGAGAAATTAGACAATGAGAGCCTGACACTTTGAGGTACATTTAACCCTGTCCTGGGCCATATATAAAACAGGTCTGACGAAACCGGGTTTTTAGACCAATTTCTGATTTTGTACAAATAATGACAAGGGCTTTGCTTCAGAATCAAACTTTATTACCCTTGGCCACATACAGCACTGCCATGTGGACATGTTTTGTTATAAGTAAAAAAAAAGAAAACACAAAAAAACAAACAGAAAACAAAAAAAAAAAAAAACAAAAAAAAAACACTGAAACTGATTCTGGTTTCATATGACATTTAAGAGAATTTTGCAAGATTTTGCATACTGGCACGATGTGGCTTTTGTTTGGCCTTTTTGATCACATAATACTCTATGGTTTTGTTTCCATATTTCTGTGAGTGCTGCGAGAAAAAGGCTCTTCTGACTTTCGGTGGAATCAATTGTTTTCAGTGGGAAGACCTGTTCCTTAGCAAGTCTAGTTCTTGGGTTTGAGTTTCTCCTTGGCCTGTCGCTACGTAAGCAAACAGCATGGGTTCTAGTGAGACTGTGCGGCTTTTTGATGGCTCTAATAGAATATTTCATATCGCATAAACCGCGAAAGCAGCATGTTAGCAAATTTGAATTTATACATCTTAACTGTCTAACTGTCAAACTAATTAATTATATCCTACAGTGTGTATATTTCTATTTTTCTATCAGTACGTCAAAGAGCAGCACTGTAAGCCATTGACTGGCTCCGCGGAGACAAAGGACCTTTCTGTCACAACGTGAGGAAATGGTCTTATGTTTTCATCAGTATACTATACAGTGTCTAACAATTCAATATTTGTATCTATTCAGAATGTCCGTATTAAAAGTTGACGGTATCAATGGACCGTAATGTTTTTGTTTTTTTTACTTCTGGTGATCGAGTTTCATCTTGTGGCAAAGGTGTTTGTTTTCAAATCAGATCAACTCTAACAATTAATTTAGAATGATTGTAAAATATTAAAGACAATCATAGAAAATGTTGACATAAGCTTGCTATTCCGCGTAATCTGGTCATAGTCTTTGCTGGCCGACAAATCTTTGCATGGCTTCAATTTTGTTTGACAATTCATATTTGTTTGTGAGATGTTGCTAAGAATACAATCGTTAACCTGCTAGTTTCATAGTTGCATCGACCCGTTTATCATCTGAAGCCATGTGAACGGATTGTTTTCATTAAATTATAGACTGAAATTTGCAAAATTATTATTGGGAAAAAGTCGCCGTCGTTTGTATTTTACAACTACCATACTTGCAGTATGTGAGCCAGAGGCTCAGAATAAACTATTGCGATCTCTTCCAGTCTGTAGTTCGTCCATCCATCTGTCGTATGTTTCAAACCACATCACATTTGCTAGCATTTTAAAATCATATTTCATCGGTTTGGGTGACGAAATGCTGCTAAAATAGTCGTAATCACGATCTGTCTATCATAAGGTAGTCATGTCCACTGAAGATGTGAGATCTCCTGGGTTTAATAATATCGTGGTCCTTGGTTGATTCTTGATGTTTTTGCGGCAAGATCAATTATAGCTCCCTACCATGGTATGTAGGGGAATCATTACTTTCTCTCAAAAAATATATTTAAGGCTATGGAAAGAATCTGATCTCAAGCGATCTAAGTACGCGTACTTTCACTTACGATCTTTTTTTGGTATGTGTGTTGTCTACCGCTTTCATGGGGCTATATCCATGTACACAGTCATGAAAACTAATACAAAATAAAGTTGAAAGTGTTTTCCTGAGATTTACAAGAGAAACAAAACGTGCTGTAAATATTCCCCTGGAATGTGTAAATAAATCTCATTTTGAACGTGTGTTGTGTTTCACTTATAACACTGATAATTATGTCCATCAACATAAGCACATTGTCTCTAGGGTTTGGTCTGCCCCTATCTCTATAGATACAGTCGACTCTCTTTATCTCGACTTCGCTGATCTCGAATTACCGCTTATCTCGAAGTGAAAATGTAGTCCCAGTTTAAACATGGAAAACTTACAAAAGGTAACAAAATATTGTGGAAAATAGGATAAATTACTCCTAAGGAACAATTTCTCCTGTTTTCCACATTATTTTCAATATATCTTAAACTTCAGGAGTAAAATTACATATTTATTTGTGAAATGTGGTTGCTCGATTTATTCTACAAATCTGATATGTCGATGTACGGATATCTCGAAGTATGCCATGCCGACCTTGTCTCGCTGACGCTTCGTGAGAAACAAATATCACTCATTACGAAAACATGCCTATTCAAATATACTGAAAATTTTACCACCAAAAAAAGAAAATTTTTAGATAAAAAATTCTGATAATTTTTGTTATATTTCTGCTCGAAACATAGATTGTGGATACTCGTTAGAACCGCCCCGATGAGACGATTCTAACGAGTACCCACAATCTATGTTTTTGAACAGAAATAAGAAAAATAATATTTACCACTGTAACCCCAGTTTTACTATATAAAAGTGGGGTTCAAGAGGGTCAAAATTATATAGGCGTGTTTTCGTGATGAGTAAAAAAAAAAAAAACTTTCATCACTATTAATACTGTCACGGTTGTTTTTCCAGCTGTTGTATGTCCTGAAGAATCTATGACAACAAAAACTGCTACAGCAGGTTCGTTCTATAGTTCATTCATAGTTTTAAAAATATTAGATAACTATTTATCTTTACCTATGCAGGAATCCATACATTGACAAAATAGGTACATGTCGATAATTCATGAGGACCGTTATAATTATACATTATAATTATATATTACTATGTATTTCAAAGGGAATTTACCACATAACTCGTAATGTATTTTGTGCAGTATCACTAGCGCTCTAAAATTGTGAAAACCAGTTAAAATGCATTACCGTGTGCTTTTAAGACAACAGCTCAATTCTTTTATCGCAAACCAAATTGCATTCTGATTGTTATTTTCATTATGTGTCTTTTAAAGTGAGGCTTATCGTTTAATGTGAATCGGTAGCAGACGGTTCGCATTGATTATCAAGTCTTATTGTTTAAAAAACAAAATTCAATAACATGTCTTTTTGCTTTTTTTTTCTGCCTGGCGCCTTAAGTGTTAATCTAATTTATTTTTATTCAGATAGCATAGAGAATTTTTCAGAAAAAATAATTATTTTACTTGTCATATACTAGTTAGTGGTTCGATTACCGAGGGCTGAAAATCTGCAAAACTACAAATCAGTATAGCAGATGTCCAGGTAGAACCAGAATAACAGACATTACGAAAACATACCTATATAATTTTGACCCCCTTGAACCCCGTTTCTATATAGTAAAACTGGGGTTTACAGGGGTATACATTATTTTTCTTATTTCTGCTCAAAAACATCGATTGTGGGTACTCATTAGAGTACCCACAATCTATGTTTTGAGCAAAAATATGAAAAAAAAAAAAAAAAATATCAGAAATTTTAGCTGTAAAGTTTCAGTTTTTGATGGTGAAATTTTTCAATATATTTGAATAGGCGTGTTTTCGTAATGAGCTGAGTCTACCAATGACACCAAGAGGAAGAGCAAACCAACCATGCCAGACAGAACACAGGTCACAAAAAAAAAAAAAAAAAAAAAAAAAAAAGCATCGTATCCAGCTCCCTCCTCCCCAAAGGGGGAATTAAAATGCTAGACAGGATTCATCAAAAACAACAACCCAGTAACCCATAACAAAAAAAAACCTATATAATTTTGACCTCCCGAAACCCAACTTTTATACAGTAACACTGGGGGTTTACAGGGGTATACATTATTTTTCTTATTTCTGCTCATAACATAGATTGTGGGTACGCGTTAGAACCGCTACGTTATGAGCAGAAATATGAAAAAATATCAGAATTTTTATCTGAATAGGCATTTTTTCGTAATGATTCTACATAAATCTATAGCAGGCCGTTATCGGCCCATCAGGTAGCTGACGGACCGATAACGGCCCGCAAAATATTTATAAAGAATGCTAGCTAGGAATACGAAAATGAACAGGACAAAACATAAAAAAACGTCCCGCAGCAAGCAGCCACAAGACCACAGAAAGAACAAACAATGTATCAATCACCGCCTTAGAACAGTCAGTAGAAAAAGAAACATTTCAGAAAAAAAAAAAAAAAAAAAAAAAAAAAAACATTACGAAAACACGTCTGTTCAAATATATTGAAAATTTCACCACCAAAAACTAAAAGTTTTCAGATGAAAATTCTGATATTTTTCATAACCACCAAACCATGACAAAGACAGTTTCAGCCGCAACTTCAGAAAACGCACCTTCGAACATGTAAGCTCAACGAAGATTCAGATCAACGCAGTCTGATCAAAGTCTTCACTGGGCGCATTTTGGATCGGGCGTAAAAAATAGCTGTATTTCCACTAACACGCTGATAAAAAATTTGGTCGGTAGGTAGTAGAAACTTTTTTTTTATTTTTATATTTTTTCTCCAGAAAAGAACAGGGTCGGCATGTAATTTTATGAAAATATTGGTATTTTGTTGAGGGTCGGTGCTTTATTTTTTATTTTGCATTTTTACTGATAAAAAATAGCAGAGTCGGGCGTTTGAAACAAACTCGGTCGGGTCAGTGGAAACACAGCTACTTTTTATACCTAGTCATGGATGCTAAGCTAATTTGGACAATGAAAATTCTGATCAGACACTGTGGATCCAAAGGTTTATTTGAGTCTTCCTTAGGTGCTTATGTCAGAAGGGACGTATTCTAACGTTGGGGCTCATTTTGATTATTATCATGAGAAATTAATTAGTAGTTTCGTGCTGGGGTTACTATATAAGTATGGAAAATGCGAGATACATTTTGCACGGAGTTGTTCTTGTAATGTATTTGGACGGTAGGCATGTATTAATGGTAAAATAAAGTTTTCATGACATTAAAAAGATGAAACACAACTTAAGATAATGTGTGTTCAGACTCAGAGCAGTTAGTGTTGTCTTGTCATGGTATCCCCTGTGTACTCTCTGGTTATCCAAGGAACCGAAATTTCTTCTGATTACAGCATCAATTCTGATCAGACTGTACAGGTGCACAGACTGATGTGATTCGTATTGTTTGTGTTGATGTGAGCCTATTCATATTTCTGCTCAAAACATAGATTGTGGGTACTATATAAAAGTGGGGTATAAGGGGGTCAAAATTATATAGGCATGTTTTCGTGATGGGTAAACATTTGGTACCAGTAAAACCGATTTAAACTCCATACCTGTTTTTTACTACTGACCGTTTGTGTTTTGTCATTTTTGTTGCCTTGTTGTTGTGTTTAGTGGATCCAGTCTAGCACTTTGATCACCTTGTTGGGAGAAAATAGCTAGTTGCTTAGTTTTTGTTTGGTTTGAGGCTTGTGTACCGTCTGTCTCGGTTTGTTTGCTCTTCCTCTCTTCCTCTTGGTGGCTATTTTCTGCGATTATGTCTCCTTCTGGACATCTTTTTTTAGTTTTGATCGTATTGTTTGTACATGCTAGGCGTTTTAGGAAATCTCGAAAATACATAAACTACTTAAAACTTCATTGAGTAAAGTGTAGTGTAGTGAAGTGTAGTGTGGTGTTGTGCGGTGTGGTGTGATGTGCTGATGTGTGGTGTGGTGTGGTGTTGTGTAGTGTGGTGTGACATCGCGTAGCGTAGCAAAGCACAGCACAGCACAGCACAGCACAGCACAGCACAGTACAGTACAGTACAGTACAGTACAGCACAGTATAATACAGTACAGTACAGTATAGTATAGTACAGGACAGGACAGTGCAATGCTGTGCAGTACAGTACAGTACAGAACAGTAAAGCACAGCACAGCACTGTAAAGCGCAATACAGTACAGTACAATGCAGTGTAGTGCAGTGCAGTCCAGTGCAGTACAGTAACATACAGTACAGTACAGTACAGTACAGTATAGTAATATATAATTATATATTGTTGTTGTTTCTTTTCAGGAAGAGATTCACTTGTGGGAAATCCATGTTTGGGAGTTCCAGGTATAGTATATATATAGTATAGGACAGGACAGTGCAATGCTGTGCAGTACAGTACATTACAGTACATTACATGACAGTATAGCACAGCACAGCACTGTACAGTGCAATACAGTACAGAGCAATGCAGTGCAATGTAGTGTAGTGTAGTGTAGTGCAGTGCAATGCAGTACAGTACAGTATAATATAGTATAGTGTAGTAATATATAATTATATATTGTTTTTTCTTTTCAGGAGGAGAGTCTCATGTGGGAAATCTACATTTGAGAGTTCCAGATATTACACACACGCGTAAGAATATATGTTTACTTCTAAAACCATATCTGTTATACTTCTAAACCTTCTCACTTCAGCTTAATCTTCTTGCAGCTTGCGTTTCATTATGTAAACAAATCTGTGCAATGAAATCATGTTCCCCTATATTGTACATTGTGAAAATAGGAAATATTGAGGAGTGTGCAAATGTACTCATAGACAATATAAATTTTATCTATAACTGGAAAGTTTTGAAACACACTATACTTCTTTTGTCTTTATCTGCGATATACATCGTTAAGGCGGATTGTCAGAATTGTGTCGATTCTAAACAAGAATTTCAATTTGTTTGTTAGTTCTGGCAAACTTTTGTTCCACATAAATCTGTCAGAGTGTAAATTTAACCTAATTAACCAAAAATGCACTGTGAACATGCAATGGCTAACATAGCTGTAAATAACCGGGAATCGAATTAAATGTTGTTGATTTTTTTTCTTTTCTTACTTCTCCACAAAATGTATATTTGCCTCGCGCAGTCTGGTCAGAGTATTTACTGTACAGTCACTTTTTGCATGCCTTTGATTGTAGGGCAACATAATCAATAAATTCAAAAAACTTTGGCAAAACTGATTTTTGGAAAAAAAAAAAATGAAAAGATGGTCACTCGCTACGAAAAGACAGATTATAACATGGAAAGTCCACGGCAGAATGCATGCATAAATATTAATCCAATTATGCTTGATAGCTTTGCTTCCTTGTTTTATTGCACGGTGGTAGATTTTACCTCAAACTAAATGACGGCTGCCTCCTCTGTTCTGTTTCAGATGGTTAGCATCTGTATTAATGTCTTTGGTCGGGTCGGCCGTTTTCCTGTTTGTGGATTTCGTATATTCCGGCTTCAGATTGTCATTGAGCAGTCTGCTTTGTTTCATCACAGTGTTTTGATTATATGTGAATAACTGTGATGTTTCACAGGTAGAGGACCCGTATACAGACTGAACATTTGTTTGTAATTTTCGAGCTTCATCAGAATTAAAAGTGAGGTTTCGCGCTCATTAAGAAAACACGCATATTCAAATATATTGAAAGTTTCACCACCAAAAACTGAAAGTGTTCAGATAAAAATTCTGATATTTTTCATATTTCTGCTCAAAACATAGATTGTGGGTACCCGTTAGAACCGCCTTGGCGAGGCGGTTCTAACGAGTACTCATAAAATGTTTTTGAGCATAAATAAGAAAAATCATATATGCCCCTATAAACCCCAGTTTTACTACATTAAACTGGGGTTAAAGGGGGTCAAAATTATATAGACATGTTTTCGTGACGAGTAAATCTGGCGGTTCGTCTGTGGCAGATTTTCTTTGTTTGTGCGTCGGTGGTTTAATATTTGGCGTTTGTTTATCATCATTAATACTTAACTCTCCTTCTATTGGTGCCTCGGGAAGGCTGTGCTTCGTGATCTCATTGTTGCTGGGATTTTCAATTATATTTTTTTATTAATTGGCAATTTTGTTTGATTTTCAGATGCTACTAAGGGTAGAATTATAAATATGCAACGTCCACAGTGGTATCACCTCATTTATTGCCTTATATGGAGCTATAACTGACGGTTTTTATTGTATTATAGACTCTATTTTGCAAACGCATCACTAGGAAGAAGTCGTCGTCGGCTGTCGGTTGCTTGTAGTTTAAGAGTACATGAGTTATAGAGTCAGAACAAGCTATTATGTTATTTTGTCATCTGTCGTCAGCCTATCCGTCTGTCATCGTTCCAAACGGCATAATACCTACTTTCAATAAATATTTTATATCAGAGTTCGTGAAGTAAATAACTAAATGATGCTAAAATGGTCATAGTCGCATGCTCATATCCGATAATCAATCTTTATTTTTTTTATTCCCAAAACCAAGTAAGATCTGGTTTTGTAAAGTAGCGCATAGCATCTCAGACGTTAAATCTCTTTTATTTATTAATGTCATGGTCTTTAGATCGGTATTGGTTCACAGTATGGGGAAAAAAACTATTGGAAATTCTCTATGTCAAAATGTTTTAAGACTATGGAAAAGAATCCTCCCCTGGATTATATCTACGAACACCACCATGAAAGTAATCCACACAAAATAGAACTCATAGTCTTTCCTGCAATTTACAACACATGACTGTAGTGAAAGAAAACATGCTGTAATGCTCCCCTGGTTTCTGTATATAAGTTGAATTTGAACTCCTTTTTTGCACTTAAAACACTGACAATTGTGACCGAAGCTTTTTCTTAGCATCTGTAATTTAACCCTTTGGCTTGTTCTGTCCCTATCTCATTGTTATATACATACATTCAGTCATGCAAAAGTCCACAAGCAATCAGAGCCGGCAATTTAAATATGTGTCTGAAATCGTACAACAAATGATTGAAGAGGCATTTGCTTGCAATAACGAAAACCCCTTCCTATCTTTATCACTGTTATTACTTTTGACTGACCCTATCCCGGGGCTATAGATTGTTAAACGTATTTAAATTAAGGACTTGAAGACATTTTCTCGAAACTTGAATCGTATACTTAGAGGCATTGGGAGGACAGAGCTTTGAGTAAACAGGGTCTGCCACGTTGAGTTATATATTGCCATACCCTGAGACCATATACATGTAAAAAATGTAAAAAAGGCATATACAATCAGACTTTGAAGCGCTATACTTGAAACTTTGCAAAAGCGTTTACAGAGAAAATACTTTCTTAGATTTTTGGAATCTGGCACATCGAAGCTCATTTAACCCCCTTGGCAATATACATAAAACGATTATATGAAATCGACATTTAAGATCAGTTTTGAAAACTTGTGTACGAATATGCACAAGGGCTTAGCTTCAGTATCACATTTTGTGGGTCAATTGTTCACAGTCGAGCTTAAGTATACATACACCAAAATTGTTCACGTGATTATCACTGACCATTGAAATCAAACCGCGCGTTTGTACGAAAGCCAGGTAACGGTTATTTATAGCCGCGCTGTTCTTGTCATTGTGACGTTAGAGTGCCATGTAAAGAGGGTTATCTGTAAAACATGGACTGGAACATTGGCAAACAGTGCAGACCCATATCAGATTTCACAGAACGCGGCGTCTGATCAGGGTCTGCACTGTTTGCTTAAAGTACAAGAATTTAAGGGTTAAATGAAACAATCTTGTCCCCGTTCAGGACCAGTGTCTCAGCCTACATTCAAAGACAATCAATCCGTCAGTGCTGCCAGTGCTTTGATTTACCCTAGGCCACATACAAAACTACATGCGGACATGTAATTGTCAACAATAAACAAAAAACGGAATAAGAAAAAAAAAAGGACTTGACGCCGGTTTGTTGAAATTTCGCATGACACTTTAGAGGAGTTTTCAAGATGGCCTTAAAATATGTCAAGTGTATACATGCACTTTCAGTGTTAAAGGACAGCGAAAAAAATCTTGACCATACTGACGTGGTGGGTAGTCATCTTTTGGCTTTTTTGACCATACAATACACTGCGGTTTGGTTCCATATGCCAGTGTTTTATTGTAAGAGGCGTGTCGCGAGAACTTTTCGACATGTTTTGTGGAATCAATGTTTACTTCTTGGGTTGAAGTCAACCCCCTACCCACCAACCCCTTGGCCTGTCGCTTATGAGAGCGAATAACAGCGGTTCTGTCGAGAAATTTGCTGTTCGTATATGCTATAATGACTCTTTTTCTCGCGACCGTTTCTTATGTCATTTCCTGTTCTCATAACACTGACATGTATCTTACAGTTACAACCACTGAAGAACCGATGTCAACAACAACAACTACTATTACTACATTGGGTTTGTGTTAAAGTTTATTCATGGGTTAAGAACTCTAACTTTTACCAAATCATCAGTACATTCATAAGGCATCCGTACATTCATGAGACCCATCATTTGTATTGATGTACATTTCTTAGTGACTTTTCCGCATACGATAACTCACAACGCGCTTAGTACAATATAAATAGTAATGTTATTGTGAAAAAAAAAGAAAAATACATTACCTTGTGCTTCGAAAAAAAACGTTAAATTGCAAATGTATTTAAATCGGCAATCAAAAACAGCAGCAGATAACTTTTCTTTTCTCAGAAAATATGGCTTGATGTTTTATGTGGATTGTAACGTGTAACGGACGGTGCACATAAAATGTCAAGCCTTATTTTCTTAGGAAAAGAACATCAAATCACATGTCGTCTGTTTCATTTTTTTCTTTATGATTTTATAAGCAACGTGGAGGATTCTTTCAGAACAAATCATCGTTGAGTAACATCATATATATGAGATATTGGTACGATTGCCGAGGGCTGCATAACGGCACAATAGTACAGAATATATCCAAGAAGAGACACACTCACATAACATAGCTTACCAACGACACCAAGAGGAATAGCAAACAAACTACAATCTGATAACCGATCCCCAGCAGGCACACAACGTCGATTTAACGTTGATTCAACATCCTGACGTTGAATCGACGTTGTTTCAATGTTGTGTACCTGGTGGGCGATCTTTCTTCGCATACCAGATTTACGGTGTCATGTTATCAATGTCCCGAAAAAAATATATTGACCATTCAGACGGCTCCGAACTCTTCAGTGGATAAAAAGACGTCGTGGTACAAACAAATGAAGCTGATACAAGTTTTCATTTGTGAACAGAGAAGATTCGGACGAAACTTTGCATCCACTTAGTCTGTCTGAGTAATCGATGTTCGGCTACGCAACATAGGATCTTTGAAGACTTACATGGCGTCATTGAAAGGTCATTATAAGACTGGTCTAATACACAGTCTGGTTTGAATCGCAGAAGAGTTTTCCTGATGCGAACTCTTAGAAATTTTATATGCAAAAAATAAAATAAAATAAATAAATAAATAAATTACCCTTATGTGTCATAAACTAAAATGTCTGCCGATATGCCATAAACAAAAACAAAACAGCATAAAATGACTTGTAACCCATAAACTAAGACACAATGCCCCTTAATAATCTATGTGTGGGCCAAATTTGACTGTAAATTTTGTCTGTGATGCTGAGTTTATGAATACTCGGTTTTGTCACACAGATAGAAATATTATTGACACATAAAATTTGACAAAAGTATAATATACGTATATATATAATTACATTTAGGAATGGATTCACGTACAAGAGATCCACGTCCGCGAGACTTACGTAAGAATATATTTTTTCTTTCTACAACACTGCCTTTCGTATTCATAAACTTTCTTTTTTTTTCAAGAACATTCTTCTGTCAGCTTGCTTTTTATTACCTAAACAAGTCTACGTATGTATCGCATACGCAAACGACTTGCTCCCCTACTATATATAGAGAGAAACAGGCGCTACACAAATTTCATAAATGTATAAGATACAAATTTATTTCGTAGTCGGAAAGTTGGAGAATAAAGTACACTGCTGTTGTCGTAGCCTGTGAAACTACATCTTTAGGATTGTCAGAGCTTTGTCGATTCTTAACAAGACTTTCGATTTGTTTGTTATTTCTAGGAAACCATTACAAAAACACTCCTATTCAAATATATTGAGTTCACCTAAAAAAACTGAAAATTTTCAGATAAAAACATTCTGATAGTTTTCATATTTCTGCTCAAAACATAGATTGTGGGTACTCGTTAGAACCACCTCGGTGATGCGGTTCTAACGAGTACCTACAATCTATGTTTTTGAGCAACAATAAGAAAAATAATATATATCCTGTAAACCCTAGTTTTACTATATAAAAGTGGGTTTTAAGGGGGTCAAAATTATATAGGCTTGTTTTCGTGATGTTTTGTAATAAATAAGTTTTTCATTATATACTTACTAACCTCATTACCCGAAAATGCACCGTGTACATGCAATCGCTAACATTCTGTAGATAAAAGGGGCATCTTACTATTTTTTTATTCTTTCTTCTCCACAAAATGTACGTTTGTCCTGCACAGAAGTATCGTGTCAAATAAATGACGAGTCAGCACTGAACATTATATTGATTCATTAACTAGCTTGTTTTAATTTTTTGTTTTAAAAAAATATTTAACTTTCTAGATCACAAATATTTTATGTTATATTTCTTTTTCATTTAATACATGTTTGTAATAGCGAAGAGTTTTTTTAGATAACATCTGGTAACTTATTTAAGTTTTCGCATGTTTTTATTTTATTTTATTTATTTATTTATTTATTTTTTGAATAATAATGTACAAACCAAATCTCGTGGAGATCCCAATTTGACTAGGATTCGCACATTGCTTGATCAAGAAAATTCATAAAGCTTAATAAAAGCATACATTAAAGAAGCACATTGTTGTTCTTTTTTACCTATTGTATTGAAAATTTATTGAACTGTAGTATACCCGTGCCCCATATTTCTAAGTAACCATAAAGTTTTAACAAAATTTGCGCCGGTACTTAGACGTTTACGTCTAAATATTTTGTCTTGTTACATATTGTTTTCAGGAAGGGAGTCTCGTGTGGGAAATCTACGTTTGAGAGTTCCAGATATTACAGGCATGCGTAAGAATATATGTTAACTTCTAAAACCATATCTGTTATACTTCTAAACCTTCTTACTTCCGCTTAATCTTCTGGCAGTTTGCGTTTCAAACGTTATGTAAACAAATCTATGTAATGAAAACCATGTTCCCCTATATTGTACATTGACTAAATGACGGCTCCTTCCTTAATCTGTTTTAGATATTTAGCACCTGTATTGATATCTTTGGTCGGATTTGTGGATTTCGTATATTCCGGCTTCAGAACGCCACTGAGCAGTTTGCTTTGTTTCATCACAGTGTTTTGATTATATGTGAATAACTGTGATGTTTTACAAGTAGAGGTACCGTATGCAGACTGAACATTTGTTAATTACGAGCTTCATCAGAATTAAAAGTGAGGTTTCGCGCTCATTACGAAAACACTCCTATTCAAATATATTGAAAATTTCACCACTAAAAACTGAAAGTTTTCAGATAAAAGTTCTGATATTTTTCATATTTCTGCTCAAAAGCGAGGCGGTTCTAACGAGTACCCACAATCTATGTTTTCCAGCAGAAATAAGTAAAAATCATATATACCCCTATTAATTCCAGTTTTACTACATGAAAATGGGGTTTAAGGGGGTCAAAATTATATAGACATGTTTTCGTGACGAGTAAACTGGTTTAAATCCCCAAGTACGTCCAATGCGGTTCCTCTGTGGCAGGTTTTCTTTGATTGTGCGTCGGTGGTTTAATAGTTGGTGTTTGTTTTGTCATTATTAATACTTATCTCTCCTTCCATTGGTGCCTCGGGAAGGCTGTGCTCCGTGATCGCATTGTTGCCTGGGATTTTCAATTATATTTTTTTTATTAACTGGTAATTTTGTTTGATTTTGAGATGCTACTAAGGGTAGAATTATAAACCTGTAACGGTCTCAGTGTTATCACCTCATTTATTGTCTTATCTGGAGCTATTACTAACGGTTTTTATTGCATTATAGACTCTATTTTGCAAACTCATCACTAGGAAGAAGTCATCGTCGGTTGTCATGCTTGTAGTTTTAGAGTACATGAGCTACTCGTATAGAGTCAGAACAAGCTATTATGTTCTTTTGCCATCTGTCGTCAGCCTGTCCGTCTGTCATCTTTCCACACGGCATCATACCTACTTTCAATAACTATTTTATATCAGAGCCCTGATGTTAATAATTAAATGCTGCTAAAATGGTAATAGTCGCGATCTGTCTACCAATATGGTACCCTTGCCCATCTCCAATAATCAATCTTTAATCATTTTAATACCCCAAACCAAGTAAGATCTGGTTTGGAATCGTAGCACATAGCATCTCAGACGTTAAATCTCTTATATTTATTAATGTTATGGTCTTAGATCGGTATTGGTTCACGGTATGGGGAAAAAACTTTTGGAAATTTACTATGTCAAAATGTTTTAAGACTATGGAAAAGAAATCCTCCCCTGGATTATATCCACGAACACCATGAAAATAGTCCACACAAAATAGAACTCATAGAGTCTTTCCTGCAATTTACAACACATGACGGTAGTGACAAAAGCATGCTGTAATGCTCCCCTGGTTTCTGTATATAAGTTGAATTTGAACGCCTTTTTTGCACTCAAAACACTGACAATAGTGATCAAAGCTTTTTCTTAGCATCTGTAATTTAACCCTTTGGATTGTTCTGTCCCTATCTCATTGTTATATACATACATTCAGTCATGCAAAAGTCCACAAGCAATCAGAGCCGGCAGTTTAAATATGTGTCTGAAATCTTACAACAAATGATTTAAGAAGCATTTGCTTGCGATAACGAAAATCCCGTTCCTTCTTTATCACTGTTATTACTTTAACAGTTGTGTTTCTAGTTGTTGATTGTCCCTATCCCGGGGTCAAACGTATTTAAATTAAGGACTTGAAGACATTTTCTTATATCGTAAACTTAGAGGCATTGGGAGGACAGGACTTCTTTTGAGTAACAGCATTTGCCACGTTGAGTTACATATTGCCATACCCTAAGACCATATACATGTCACAAAATGTAAATAAAGGCATATACAATAAGACTTTGAAGCGCTATACTTGAAACTATGCAAAAGCATTTACAGAGAAATATACTTTCCTAGATTTTTGGAATCTGGCACATCGAAGCAAATTTAACCCCCATTGGCAATATACATAAAACGATTATATGAAATTGACCTTTAAGATCAGTTTTGAAAACTTGTGTTTGAATATACACAAGGGCTTTGCTTCAGTATCACATTTTGTGGGTCAATTGTTTACAGTCGAGCCTAAGTATACATACACCAAAATTTCCTTAAGGTAGTTGTTCACGTGATTATCACTGAATAATGAAATCACACCGCGCGTTTGTACGAAAACCAGGTAACGGTTATTTATAGCCGCGCTGTTCTTGTCAAAGTGACGTCAGAGTGCCATGTAAAGAGGGTTATCTGTAAAACATGGACTGGGACATTGGCAAACAGTGCAGACCCAGATCAAACGCCACAGCCTGCACTGTTTGCTTAAAGTACAAGAATGTAAGGAATAAAGGAAACAATCTTGTCCCCGTTCAGGACCAGTGTCTCAGCCTACATTCAGAGACAATCAACCCACCAGTGCTGCCAGTGCTTAGGTTTACCCTAGGCCACATACAAAACTACATGCGGACATGTAATTGTCAAAAATAAAATAAAAAACGGAATAAGAAAAAAAAACTTGGCTCTGGTTTGTTGAAATTTTGCATGACGGTTTAGAGGAGCTTTCAAGATGGCCTTAAAATATGTCAAGTGTATACATGCACTTTCAGTGTTGAAGGACAGCAAAAAAATCTTAACCACATTGACGTGGTGGGTAGTCGTCTTTTGGCTTTTTTGACCATACAATATGCACTTTCAGTGTTGAAGGACAGCAAAAGAATCTTAACCGCATTGACGTGGTGGGTAGTCGTCTTTTGGCTCTTTTGACCATACAATACACTGCGGTTTGGTTCCATATGCCAGTGTTTTATTGTAAGAGGCGTGTCGCGAGAACTTTTCGACTTTTTTCGTGGAATCAATGTTCAGTCGACGTGCCTTGAACATGTGAGGCCACATAACTACTTTTTTGTTTGTCGCTTACAAGAGCGAATAACAGAGGTTCTGTCGAGCATGCGCGTCTGCGCAGGGTCGCCTGAAAATTTGCTGTTCGTATATGCTATAATAACTCTTTTCTCACGACCGTTTCATATGTCATTTCCTGTTCTCATAACATTGACATGTATCTTACAGTTACAACCACTGAAGAACCGATGTCAACAACAACAACTACTACTACTACATTGGGTTTGTGTTATAGTTTATTCATAGGTTAAGAACTCTAACTTTTACCAAGGCATCAGTACATTCATAAGACGTCCGTACATTCATGAGACCCATCATGTTTATTGATGTACATTTCTTAGAGACTTTTCCGCATACGATAACTCACAACGCGCTTTGTACAATATAAATAGTAATGTAATTGTGAAAAAAAAAAGAAAAATACATTACCTTGTGCTTCGAAAGAGACGTTAAAATACAAATGTATTTAAATCGCCAATCAAAACAGCAGCAGATAGCATTTTGTTTTCTCAGAAAATATGGCTTGATGTTTTATGTGAATTGTGTCACGGACGGTGCACATAAAAATGTCAAGCCTTATTTTCTTAGGAAAAGAATATCAAATCGCATGTCGTTTGTTTCATTTTTTTCTTTACGATTTTATAAGCAACGTGAAGAATTCTTTCAGAATAAGTCATCGTTGAGCAACATCATATATATGAGATATTGGTACGATTGCCGAGGGCTGCATAACGGCACAACAGTACTGAATATAACCAAGAAGAGTCACACTCACAGAAAATAGCTTACCAACGACACCAAGAGGAATAGCAAACAAACTACAATCTGATAACCGATCCCCAGCAGGCACACAAGTTGAAACAATGGCGATTCAACGTTGATTCAAATATTTGACGTTGAATCAACGTTGAATCGACATTGTTTCAACGTTGTGTACCTGGTGGGCGATCCTTCTTCGCATACCAGATTTATGGTGTCATGTTATCAATGTCCCGAAAAAAAAGATATACTGACCATTCAGACGGCCCCGAACTCTTCAGTGGATAAAAAAAAAGCGTCGTGATACAAACAAATGAAGCTGATAAAAGTTTTCATGTGTGCACAGCAAAGATTCGGACGAAACTTTGCATCCGCTCAGTCTGTCTGAGTAATCGATGTTCGGCTACGCAACATAGGAACTTTGAAGATTTACATGGCGTCATTGAAAGGTCATTATAAGACTGGTCTAATATACAGTCTGATTTGAATCGCAGAAGAGTTTTCCTTATGCGAACTCTTAGAAATTTTATATGCAATAAAAAGTAAATAAAATAAATAAATAAAATGAAATAAGTAAATAAAGAAATAAATTACCCTTATGTGTCATAAACTAAAATGTCATAAACAAAAACAAAACAGCATAAAATGACTTGTAACCCATAAACTAAGACACAATGCCCCTTAATAATCTATGTGCATTGAATATTATATTAATCATTAACTAGTTTGGTTTAAATTTTTGTTTTCAATAAATATTTAACTTTCTAGATTCTAAATATTTTATGTTATATTTCTTTTTCATATATATGTGGTTCATGTTTATATCGGAGAGACATCAGGTCGTTATCGTACCGATCTGCAGACATCCCGACCAGCTACCGATATCTATCTGATATAGGCATGCTCACTGGGTTGTTTGCTGGTTAATTCTCCTGACTGCCCGGATATTAAGCCTGAATGCTTTATATGTAATTAAGCCCTTTTGCCGAAAGTCGACCGATTCAACACCAATCAGTGATTGTGCAAGACCTAAACTAGACTGCACGGATGCGAAGACTGATCTAGGCCTTAGCTCCTCGCAAATACTCCGTCGACACATTTCAAACTAATTGGGAGTAAGTCAATTAAGCACTGTATGCGAATAACAATGCGATTTATGTTATTTCAGAAGTCTTTAAGAGGTCCGTGCCAATCGCATAAACAAGAATGGTAAGTAGTATTTTACAATCTTCGCACACTCCATTAGTGATGATGACCGGGAACCCAGCTTATATAGTACTATACGGCTATATTTTTTCTTATTTGTTTGCAAACCTGTCTGATATCCCTCATAAATATGTAAATATCCTAAATATTAATATATAAGTATTCCATGTCCTCGTAGTGTTGCGAAAAGTCAATAGGAGAAAATGAGGTTAAAAAGTAAAAATAAACGCATCATTAAACTAGTTACATAATGCAAATTCCATATTTATAGACTGGATGACAAAACTCTTACCAAAACAGATATATCGACTTTCTCCGTATGATAGCAGAGCTTTTTGTATAACTACCAGGAACACATCCATCACGAAAACATGTCTATATAATTTTGACCCACTTAAACCCCACTTTTATATGGTAAAACAGGGGTTTACAGGAGTATTCATTATTTTTCTTATTTGTGCTCAAAAACATAGATTGTGGGTACTCGTTAGAACCGCCTCGTCGAGGCGGTTGTAACGAGTATCCACAATCTATGTTTTGAGCACAAATATGAAAAATAATGTATACTCCTGTAAACCCCTGTTTTACCATATAAAAGTGGGGTTTAATCATAAATTTTTATCTGTAAGTTTTCATCTTTTTGGTGGTAAAATTTTCAGTATATTTGAATAGGCATGTTTTCGTAATGACCATACGGTAAGAAGAAATATATACATAACTCAATGAATTCATTCTCGATGTCTTAGCCCACTTTAAAGCTAACACTACGTCGATCAGTTAGGCTTAGATAAATACCAGACTTATTTACACTGAATACAGTTGAGGTCCAGACGATTTCCTGTTTGCTTTGCATGCGCATTAAGATTTTTTGTCCAAACGAATCTACTCTCAAAGGAAAGAATTTGTTCGCCTTAGAATAGTCACCTAGTCAAAAGGGTAGCATAGTCTTGACAAAGTTATCTATAAGGGGAGCAAGTTGTTTCTTCCCAGAATATACTCCTTTTTAGATGGGTGACATAAACAGTATTGCCCATCCTGAAAGTGTAATCCTTTTCCGTATTCAAATGAAGTTATATCATTTCTCTCTCTCTTAGTATTGCAGGTGACGCCAGAGATGAGGAAGACGTTAAAAAATTAAGATACTTTTAACCATCTTTTAAGTATAAACTCGAGAAAGGAGCTTCTGTCGTATATGCATGCAGGGAGAGCCCAGGTCGGTCTGTACTTTCACGTAGTAAAATCATGTCTATATGTACGATTCCTTCTTAGATTTAAAAAAGAAATCAGTGGATACAGTGGAATACATCGACAAAGAGGGAATGTCAAAACAAAAACTTCACAGATGCACAGGCTATTCTTCGCTGTGTCTATTCATACATGATATAAATGTGCACTTTCTCATGTTGTGTCTCTAAAACACATCAATCATATTACTTTAGGGGATTGCATCCCTTTCTCCAAAAGCAGATAGAAAGTCATAGATATATATATATATATATATAAGTATATATATATATATATATATATAGTATATATATATATATATATATATATATATATATATATATATAGTATATATACAGTCGACTCTCGTTATCTCGAACTCCAAGGGACTCTCTGAAATACTTCGAGATATCCGTAGTTCGACATATCAGGTTTGCAGAATTGAGGAAAAAATAATTTGATTAACCACATTTAACAAACTGATAGGTAATTGGACTTTTGAAGTTAGAGATATATTGAAAATATTGTGGAAAAAGAGGAGAAATTGCTCCTTAGGAGCAAATTTCTCCTCTTTTCTACCAATATTTTCCATCTGTTGTTAGGTTTTCATATATAGGCAGGGACCAGATTTTCGCTTCGAGATAAGCGGTTATTCGAGATAAGCGAGGTCGATATAACGAGAGTCAACTGTATATATATATATATTAATATATATATATTATATATAGTATATATAGTATATATATATATATATATATATATATAAGTCATCCCAAATCAGCTAATTAAGTGTTCCCCTCAGATATCCCAGTTTTCATTATATATTTTGAATCATTACAAAAACTAGCTAACGTCGTGTTGCATATCTGTATTACGTATAGGCTAGGTCATGGTCATGTATTCCGCGAAGACACATTTTTTTTAGTTTACTTTTATTACTTATATTACCATAGATTCCACAAAGGTTTTATATATAGTGTGCTTTTATGTAAAAACCCGAGCAAGCATTTTTTTACAAGATTACATTTGTGCCCTGTGAAGACTAATGTCAGTCTGAGCATCCGCGCGGGCTGTCTTCGCTGTCCGCCTGGATCCTTGGCTATCCACAGAGTGCTTTGAGAGGACCCTGGTGAAACTGCGAATGCGCACAGTTGTGCAGGCTGAGTCTTCGCTGTGCATACATGCAAGCTTTAGCAAAGTTTGTGGCCCATCTCATATGTTTATTATTTACATGTTCATGTATAGTTCAAACAATACACGGCATTTTAGACCTGTGTAACCTATGTTCAGCAAAGGTAGTCTTGTGATGTAAATATAGCAGTATTTATAGCATAAAATAATGTTCAAAGACATAAAATGTTGTAAAATCGTGTATATTACTTGTTTTGTATTTTATTATATACAGTCAAACCTCAATATCTCGAACACCGATGGCTCGTTTACCAGGGCTAATTCGATCTCGTTTTAGAGTCCCTACGAAATTCTTTCGATAGCTCAAGAAAAACATTTAGGGAAATAGTCTGATTTTATCATCAAAGTGTATGTTGTCTGTGCTCATTAGAATCGCCCCATTGAAGCGATTCTAATGAGTACACTCAACATAGCCTTATTGTGTAGAAGCTCGAAAAGATTTACCTGAATTATCGTCATTTCCTTCCTGACCTGGTGCCATGATTAACCCTCAGTGGCTCGAACTACCAATATCTCGAACAAATTTCCATGGTCCCAATGATGATCGAGCCATTGAGGTTTTACTGTACATTATGAAAACACGCCTATTCAAATATATTGAAAATTTTACCAAAAAACTAAAAGTTTTCAGATGAAAATTTCTGATATTTTTCCAACTTCTGCTCAAAACATAGATTATGGGTATTCGTTAGAACCGCCGCACTGAGGCGGTTCTAACGGGTATCCACAATCTATGTTTTGAGCAGAAATAAGAAAAAAATATACCACTGTAAACCCCAGTTTTACTTTATAAAAGTGGGGTTTAACGGGGTCAATATTATATAGGCGTGTTTTCGTGATGATCTGGCAAGGATACGGCTTTCAAATATTTAAGATCCTCACAGACCAATCCAAAAAGCAGGAGCAGTTGAGAGTGGAAATTTCCAGATCCATATCACATAACCTCTTCAGCGCATTACGAAAACACGCTTATTCAAATACATGAAAACTTTCATCTCCAAAAACTGAAAATTTTCAGATAAAAATCTCTAACTTTGTTTGTTTGTGTTGAGGTATTGATGTTTTACGGCCCAGTCAACCCAATGGGATAATGTTGAGCGCGTTCAGTTTACCTAGCCACAGGTTTACTGGGCAGGCTTAGTCCTCTAAGCGGTTAACCAGTATTGTGCACATTCTTTCGCCAGAAACTGACAACTGCCCTTCTTGAATCAGCGTAAGGGAGAGAATGACCGTAGAAAATATTTCATGATCAAACGCCACGAAAGAATGTTGCTGACCTCGGCGGAGGTTGCACCCGCGATCTCCTGGTCTAAACAAGTTTTATGCGTGCAAAACCTCACCCTTAAGTCTGATGCACCTTCACATGTATAGATTTCTATATTCAATGATTTGTTAATGTATACAAGTGTAAAGTCTGCTAAGACAAGCAGTACAGAAAGTTTTCTGTCAACAGGTTTTCATAAGTTTGAGATGTGTTTGAAAGGTAAAAATACATCACGAAAACATGCCTATATAATTTTGACCCTCTTAAACCCCACTTTTATATAGAAAAACTGGGGTTTACAGGGGTATACATTATTTTTCTTATTTTCGCTAGAAAACATAGATTGTGAGTACTCGTTAGAACCGCCTCGACGAGGCGGTTCTAACGAGTACCTACAATTTATGTTTTGAGCATAAATATGAAAAATATCAGAGTATTTATCGGGTAATTTTCAGTTTTTGGAGGTGAACTTTTCTATATATTTGAATAGGCGTGTTTTTGTAATGAAACGCATTACCTTATTTACCATAAGTATTCTGACAAACAAACTGGAGCAAACAGTGTAGACAAGGATCCACATGCACAAGCAGTGTCTGATTACGGGGTTCCACTTATTACTACTAAAGCAGCAATTTTCAAACAGATTGATTATTAGTGAAATGGAGGTTAATATAAATAAAAAGGATAAATTTGAATGACCTTTCCTTCAAAGGTTACTCATATTTATCCTTCTAAACTGCAATTGAACAAAGCTAATTCTACTGATAACGAAGCCGCATTGATAGATTTTAGATTTGCATTTATTAATTTCTAATGGTTTTGTTTCATCAAAAATTTATGAAAAACGCGATGATTTTGACATTGTTAATTTTCCGTTTTTGGATGGCGACGTTCCTCGTTGTTTTTACTTTTCTCAGCTTTTTGCAGGAGCGTCTTGTCATTTGGCTGACTTCAATGCTCGTAACAGAACTTTGACAGCCAAACTTCTCCAACAGGAGTATGGGTGTCATAAACTTAGGAAAGCTTTTTTCTATCGTCGATACTACAAACTGGGCCCAGTTGTTCAAAGCTAACGACATCGTTAGTTAACGATTCGTTAAAATTTACATCGAGTGATACGCAAATATGCTGAAATTTTTTGCTGAAAAAATGTGAGTAGCTTTTGCATTGCAAAAGCTACTCACATTTTTCAGCAAAAAAATTCAGAATATTGTGTATTGAATCCGCTAAAACAGTTAACGAAATGACTCTTAACGAGCTCGTTAAGCTAACAATGCTTTGAACAACTGGGCCCTAAATACGATACCGGACTAAAGCACTTCTGCTGCACGGCCTATCGGAATTTAAATTGTATGGTGACTTAGTGCATAAGTTTAGAAAATGTATTTTCTGATCATTCTAGTAAAATTGTCAAAAGGGGTTTACATGTACCATTGATGCCATAAAACAGTCTGCCTGCTTAGCTTTGCTTACCTCTTTAATTGCACGCCGTTGGGTCAGGGTTCAAACTCTACGATAGCCCCGACTTAAAATTATTAATAATATATCTGTTTCTCGGCCCACCGGGGTCCAACTGGTGGTTTTCCTTTGTTCCAGTATTCCAGTGGTGTTGTTTGACAACCCGGGGTTCTCCAACTGTCTCGACACGTTGTTTCTGTTTAGTCCATTACGAAAATATACCTATATGATTTTGACCCCCTTAAACCCCACTTTTATATAGTAGAACTGGGGTTTACAGGGGTATACATTATATTTCTTATTTCTGCTCAAAAACATAGCTTGTGGGTACTCGTTAGAACCGCCTCGGTGAGGCGGTTCTAACGAGTACCCACAATCTATGTTTTGAGCAGTGATATTAAAAATATCAGAATTTTTATCTGAAAATTTTCATTTTTTGGTGGTGAAATTTTAAATATATTCGAATAGGCTTGTTTTCGTAATGCCTCATCTTTGCTTCATTGTAGGCTTTATCTGTGATTTATATGTTGCCCGTTATGATTCATTGCTGAGTTAGAAGACCTTCACAAGGACCGAACAAATATATGTTTTTACAACTATAGAAACTGAGGGAGAGCGTTTGGATCCCGTAAACCCAGCTTAAGCCTCCTCTTCGGCCCATCTCCCCCGACCCCAGTAATTCATTTCTGACCGCTCCAAGGCGGTACTTTCATTGTACTTTTTAATGACAGATTTCTATCTGTCATTCCTTGCTGGCAGAAGCGTTCTCAAGTTGCTTCCGGCTCTCAAGTTGCTTCCGGCTTTCACTACCACTGAAATATGTGTCCGCTCAAAATGTAGTCCGATGCTATTAATATCTTTATAGCGCCGTGCAATTTTTAAAGCAGGCGACATTCAGAATTCTCCCTTATTTGCAGAGAAAACCAGACTAAGCATTTCATATGAATTGTTTGCCAACGGATGAATCGCATGAAATTCTCTGATATAATAAGACAAAAAATAAAATTGACATCTGCTACAGTCGTTGTATGCAGTCTAAGGGTTAACATATCAAAATACTTGTGTATCAATACGCCTGCGCTGGACTAAAGACGTGGCGCGAGAAACTAGAGCGT
This sequence comes from Anodontia alba, assembly GCA_964016985.1. Taxonomy (NCBI): domain Eukaryota; kingdom Metazoa; phylum Mollusca; class Bivalvia; order Lucinida; family Lucinidae; genus Anodontia; species Anodontia alba. The sequence continues at coordinate 50,825,778 of OZ024836.1, forward strand.
AAGCCACTGTTACCAGCAATATAAACACTGTCTAATCAGCTATTACTCTCCAAATTATATATAGATTATGAAGTTTTTTTTATGCATGATAATAAAAAGAAAAAAAGGCTGTGCTCATAATCATGCTGTAAAGTGTTTTCTTCGATATTATCTGAGTGCGTTAGATAGGTTGTAAGGTTGATCTGCGCAATTTGTTGTTAGCTATTAATAGAACAGGCGCTGCCTCATGACCCGCGTGTCAAAAAATAGCAGATATTTTACCGTAAAACATAATTTGACATTTCATGCAAATTGTCTCAAATGAGGAATCAGTTAGCATGAAATGTCAAATACTGTCTCCTTGGGAAAATAACTATTTCAAAATATGGTATGATAAAACTTTTACACAGAGCACTTGTACATTTGTCTGACGTGTGTAAAAAATTCAATACTGTCGGATTAAAGGGACAGGGCTTTAGTCAAACATTACAAGATGTAATCTCGCTGTTGTTGATTTGCTTAACATTAAAATATTTTATCTGCGGCATTTTAATAAAAAGGATGCTTGGGTTTAAAGTGTAACTATTTATCAGAAAAAAAGGAAAGTGTTGAAAATCTCTATTGCTACTTTGGTTATTTCCTCTTATTGAACGCTCGATTGTGAAAGTGAAAGTAGACAACAAGTTGGCTTCTTTAAAAAGAACCCAACGAAAGGTTCGCATCTTGTTTTAAATTTGCAGGTTTGCACAGCAAATTTAATGCCGTCATTTGCAACCATTTTTTAAGTACAGGTATTAAGTTATTGAAGAGAATTTATCACAATTTTAGCTCTTTATTGCATGTGATAACTGGCTTTTTGCAACATTTTGAGACAAAATATTTCTTTTGAAACTTCAAAACATCAAGTGGAACTTCATGGCACTATATATATATACCTCTGCAAGCATTTGATATCTGAATTTGTAGTACTACATTTTTAAACAAATGTGAAACCTTTTTATTGGACGGGTTTTCAAAAATCTGTCCTTTAAAATAGCGAACCCCGGCAGGTTTACCTTTTGGTTAACCTTTCTGATAAACCCGTCCATAATGCCGTTAGACGTTCTTCTTGTAAATGTTTTATACAAATTAAGACTTTTTATGATGAATTTCTGATAGAATCTGTCATTTCAGTGCCTTTGGCGCTTTGATTATTAATTATGTAGTGTTTCACTTTCTAATGTTTTTCCTTTTTTTTTTTAACAATTATGTAAGTTTAAGATATATTCAGTTAAGTTTGAGTAGCAGAGTTGCCAGTCTTTGGGAAAGAGTTGCCAACTCTGCTTGCCATCTGTTCATTTTGTGCCTGCTTAATTGTATTTGTTTGTCTTTCCCTTCGGTGTTAGGGATTGATGTATATATGTTTCTATCAGTCCCTGAGTTCACTTATTTACTCTAAAAGAATAAAAAATGCTTCCATTGACAGCAAACGTTTTCCTTTTAAAGTAGACCCCTTTTCAGAAGGGCTTAGTGTGCATTAAAATAAACAGAAAGTCACAAATGTTGTCTTCCGTAGCAAAATAATATTTAAGGAGTATGTACACTTTTTGCATAGACTATTTGTTCAATTTCTTTGCTATTCAGGTATAATCCTGTTTCCAAGGTTTTCAAACCGATGCTCGCTTTTTAACCTGAGAAATAATTAATTTAGTTATGGAGAATCAGACAGGTGAAAGAGGACACAATTAATTCTGTAACAGACCATTGTCCTGCTGAACCCGGGTAGACACTTCCTTTGCAAACAGTGTAGATATCCAGATCAGTTGGCTTCTAAGAAGCCAACTGGTCTGGATCTGCACTGTTTGTCATTACATATTCAAATTTGTATCAACAATCTGAATCAAGTAATCTGACTGGCTGATAATTAGAAGTGGGCGTGGTATATTAATTTATTCAGCAATACAAGGGTTAAGACAAGACATTGCACTTTGTGTGTCTAAACAATCGATTTTGTTCTACATCAGAGCAACAATGAGCTTTAATAAAGCTATTTTGTTTCATTTTTCAGATGTACGGAAATATGATTCGCAACCTCGTTATGTCCTTCGGACATCGGCACCCAGCGAAGATGAATATAAGCTTGCACAGTCACAGTCTGATCAAGTCGGATCAGAACCTTCACTGGGTGCATTTGGGATAGCGAAGGTTGCAACGTTTCCTCAAGCAGACAACGATAACTCTGATCAAATTATGCGGATGGTTTAAGGGGGTCAAAATTATATATGCGAGTTTTCATGATGTGTTTCAGTTTCATTATAGACTGAGATGCGTCGATGAAAGATCCGATATTTTTTTCATCAATACAAGCCAATTTGTCTTGCAGTTTGTTTGTATTGAGGTTTTACGGCCCAGTCAACCCAGTGGGGTCATATCGAGCGCGGTCAGTTTACCTAACCACACTTTTACTGGGCAGGCTTAGTCCTTTAAGCGGATAACCAGTATTACAAGCATTCTTTCTCCAGAAACTAACAGCTGCCCTTCTTGTATCAGCGGAAGGGAGAAAATGCCGTAGAAAATATTTCATGATCACATCTTCACAAAAGAATGTTGCCGACCCGGCGGGGATCGAACCCGCACCCTCCTGATCACCAGTCTGAGGCGCATAAGTCCTGTAGTAGACCTGTAGATATCATCACGAAAACATGCCTATATAATTTTGACCCCCTTAAACCCCACTTTTATACAGTAAAACTGGGGTGTACAGGGGTATACATTATTTTTCTTATTTCTGCTAAAAAACATAGATTGTAGGTACTCGTTAGAACCGCCTCATCGAGGCGGTTCTAACGATTACCCACAATCTATGTTTTGGGCAGAAATATGAAAATATCAGAATTTTTTATCTGATTTTTTTGTTTTTCATTTTTGATGGTAAAATTTTCAGTTTATTTGAATAGGCATGTTTTCATAATGTGAAAAACAGTTGCAGTAGAATTCCGCTTTTAAGACCACTCTCACTTTGAAATTAAGACCACTCCACTATTACGACCAGCTCTTGTCAGTCCGAAATGCTTTCTTTCTTATTACGGTAAATGACATGTGCAAACAGTGTAGACCCAGATCAGACTGCTCCTGAAGGAGCAGTCAGATCAGGGTCTACACTGTTTGCCATCCCACTATATAACTTAAGAAACAACTGCATAAAAGCAACTAAAAACGTTAAACTATAATACCCCGCGATTATTGTGTCGCGGGCAGATAACAGTGTCAAACATTGATGAAATTTGCCCATTAGCAATCCCAAACTAGATCTCCTTAATATCAATGCATATACCAAGTTTGGTTAAAATCCTTTGACATTTTTCACGAGTTATCGTCTCGGGGCAGATAACTCCGTCAAATTTTGACGAAATTTGCTCATTAGCAATCCCAAACCAGCTCTCCACAATATCAATGCACATATCAAGTTTGGTGAAAATCCATTGATGTTTACTCAAGTTATCATTCGGACACAAAATACGGATGGACGGACGTACGACCGACGAACGGACGGACGGACACATTTTTATGTTGCAGGGTATAAAAATAGGCAAACAAGTATCGAATAAGTGTTAGAAGTTTTAGGACATTTACCATCTTCTATATTCAATATTAATAATATAACCATTGTCATGCTGAATAAATTAGGATGCCACTCCCACTTCTAATTTCAACCAATCACATTGCTTTATCCAGATTGTTGAAACAAATTCACATACTTTATGGCAAACACTGCAGATACAGATCAGTTGGCTTCTTCAGAAGCCAACAGATCTGTATCTACACTGTTTGCAAAGGCAGGATATATCCAGGTTCAGCAGGACACGGGTTAAGACCGTTTTACTAATAAGGCTGCTTTTAGACAGTCCCAAAGTGCCCTTAATAGCGCAATGTTACTATATGTGGAGAAATAGGCAGGATCCTGACCGAGCTTATCATTAGCGCTTTATAGTCTGATCTTCACTGTTTTCAAATCAGCAAACTGAATTGTGGATTTTACGGGGACTGGATAAAAAATGGAAGACAGCTTCTGTGACTTCCTGTTTGATTGACTGCATGCCAATCCCCGTCTGAAAAGGTGTCTACTCTAAAAGGAAAGAATATACTCAACTGGGATAAAACCTTCTCTTTAGAGTAGACCACTTTTCAGGAGAAAGGAAAACCTTTTTTACTGAATTATCTCCCCATATACCACATCGTGCCTTGAATGGTCTGCTCCGTGAGAAATATACTTGATTACCAATACGAAAACACGCCTATTCAAATATATTGAAAATTTTACAGCCATAAAAGGAAAATTTTCGGATAAAAAATTCTGATATTTTTCACATTTCTGCTCAAAACTTATATTGTGGGTACTCGTTATAACCGCCTCGGCGAGGCGTTTCTAACGAGTATCCATAATTTATGTTTTTTTTAGCAAAATGAGAAATATAATGTATACTCCTTAAAACCCCAGTTTTACTATATAAAAGTGGGGTTTAAGTGGGTCAAAATTATATTGGCGTGTTTCGTAACACATACCGCATTAACCCTGATTATGTATTGTGACCTACAAACTTGAGCAAACAGTCCATTAGAAAAACTACTTGGCTCTTAAACTAATATTACCCGATCAAAACCTTGCACTTGGGTTTCAAACTATTAAATTTGAATTGATCGAAACCGCGCCCTTAATTGTTGTGCAGCTAGAAGTTACAAGCATGTGTTCTGTCCACATAGGGGTCCTCTACTTAATCAGTGAAACATAAAAAAAATGAAATCGATCACAGACTCTATAATAAGACGCCAGCCTTCTGATATACAGATTCACATTACGAAAACATGCCTATTCAAATATATTTTAGAATTCACCTCCACAAAACTCAAAAATTTTCAGATAAAACCCCCGATATTTTTCATGTTTCTGCTCAAAACATAGATTGTGGGTTCTCGTTAGAACCGCCTCGGCCTCGGCGAGGCGGTTCTAACGAGTACCCACAATCTATGTTTTGAGCAGAAATAAAAAATATATATATGTATACCCCTGTAAAACCCTAGTTTTACTAAATAAAAGTGGGGTTTAAGGGGGTCAAAATTATATAGGCATGTTTTCGTGATGTTCTATAGTTTTCTACATCATTAGGCAACAAATCGAGCCCGAACAGCTTTTCGTAACTGTCCAGTAAGTAATCTCAAACTGACCTACAGTTGATACTGACTTAATTTTGTCTTATAATGGAAACAAAGAAATACGGAGATTGGACTTCTTGAGATAAAAATAATAACATATTCTACATTTACTAAAAAACTTTTATGGATTAATTCCAGAAGCGTTCACTTTCATTTATCTTGTCACTGTCTAAAACTGAGCTGTTTCATAAACCTAGTACCATAGAATCAGGGCCAACCTAAAAAAACATTCCCTTGGTTCAAGGGTCTGATAACTCTGTTAAGATGATTTCTTAACCCTTGTCATGCTGAATAAATTAAGATGCCACGCCTAATTTCCAGCCAATCAGATTACTTGATCCGGGTTTTTGATAGAAATTCACGTATTTAATGATGTACAGTGCAGATCTCAGAAGCCAACTGATCTGGATCTATATTGTTTGCTAAGTCAGGGCATGTCGTGTTCAGCAAGAGAAGGGTTAAGAAAGCTTCTAATAGCATAAAAAATAACATTCTTTTTTAACGCTTTAGTATGATGTTGACAGAATTTGAAGGCAACAAAAAATGAATATATTTGTTATTTTTCCAAGAAAACAGGACTTTACATTTCATGCGAATCTTTCTTCAAGAGGAGATTCCGATGAAATGTCATCTTATTTTCTAGAAATAATAAAAAGAATTTTAACACATTTGTTAATATTTAAATTTAGCATTTAAAGAGTCTAAAGCAGTAACCATCTTCACATCTTTAACTTCAAAAGTTTGACCACTGCTGTCAGGTTGAACATTGCTTATCGGACAGTGATACTCTCTTATTCATCTTCCTTTACATATTAAGCTATAACCTGAAACTGAAATTTTTACCTGAATGTGATTTTGACATCTGTATTAAGAAGCATTACCCGGCTAGCATCTTTCTAAGATCTTAATCGTACCGTTATCGGCCCGACAGGATTCCTGTCGGGGCGATAACGGCCCAGTATAGATTTAAGCATAATGGCAAATGGGCAGAGAACATACTAGCATCCATGCAAGAGATGAGACTTATTGAAACTAAGCCCAGCCAAACAGTAAGGCAGCTCTTTGATAAAAAAAAACTGCAATCTCCTGATTACCAGTCTCAGCCAGATAGTAAAAAAGCTGAAACAAAGCATCTCTTTGAAAGAAAGATCAATTGTACAGACAGAATGCAACTATCTTCACGCACTCACAGGAAAAATCTATGTGAAAAAATTCTCCTTAGTATTGCTTTTAAAATGAGGGGTACTCTAAAAGGAAAGACTTTGCTCCCAGATGGAGCTAATTTTTCCCTTAAGAGTAGCCCCTATGACAGAGGAAGAAATGTAAGCTGATCTCGCTTTATTGCAAACATTTTCCTTATAGCACATGCGTTACGAGTGATACACCTATGAAGATAATAGAATACGCCTGAGAGTGTCGGACTGATACCAATTTGAAAGCTAATTATATAATAAAACGTTTATTATTATTATTATTATTATTATTATTTTATTTTCTGATACTTAAAAATAACGGACTAACAGCTGAGCTATTTTCGATGGATATTACAAAAAAGAGAGTTGAAAGAAAAAAAAAAAACAAAAAAAAAAACACACTTTTAAAATAAAATATCATTATGACATTTTACAAAATCCAAACTTAAATTTTGTGGCGACTGTTACACCTGTTGACTTCATGGTACCATAATAACCCTAAGTATTGGGACAGACAGGCCTCACCCAACAGTACACAACAAGATCAGAAGCCACAGGACGCTGCGCCTGATCAGGCTCTACAATGTTTGCCACTCAGATCCCAACCAGTTTTAAACATATCAACAGGTGCTGAAATGGAATTCCTCAGAGTTTAAGATAAATATGTTAAAGAGATAAGATGTCCCGATATTTAGGGTTATTACGGTATACTGCATGTGTCTCCCTCTCCTTATAACGCACAGAAAACACCAAGTTCGTATTTATTTATTTATTTATTTACAGTTGACTCTCGTTATCTCGACTTCGCTTATCTCGAATAACCGCTTATCTCGAAATGAAAATCTGGTCATTGCCTTAACATGAAAATCTAACAACAGGTAAAAAAATATTGTGGAAAAGAGGAGAAATTGCTCCTAAGGAGCAATTTCTCCTCTTTTCCACAATATTTTCAATATATCTTTAGCTTCAAGAGTCTAGGTACACATATATTTGTTAAATGTGGTTGTTCGAGTTATTTATTCCTTAATTCTGCAAACCTGATATCTCGAAGTACGGATATCTCGAAGTATTTCAGAGAGTCCCTTGGAATTCGAGATAACGAGAGTCGACTGTATTTATATATATCTGAATATGATGTTGTATAATAAACACTCATATAACAAAAATATAACAACAAAAACCAATCAGACATCTGCTAAGTTTTCATCACCACATTTTATTAATACTATAATGTACATAAAATTGCATATGTTAACACATGAACACATTGGTGATACGAATGTATTGGGTTCTTCTATGTTCGTTTTATTTTCCTTTTGATTTAGTTCTCTGGCTGTTTTGTACTTCATCTTCGATATCATAGTCAATAACATTTCCTACAGAAGCACCAGCAACATTTCTAGCGTGTCCACAGGCTATTCCGCCTACAGTGAAACCCCATCCTACCCCTGCTCCTGATTTGTGGATATTTCTGTCATCGTTATTTCCAGCTGCTCCCACTTTGTTTGACCTGAACAGGGCAGCTCTTGGACCCGCAGTGTATACAGCGCTTGCTGCGCTTTTCATAGGGTTGCATTCCATCTCTTGTGGTCCAACAGCTGTAAAATAAAGAAAATGAATATATTAAATATTAACTCACTGATGACTGATAGTGTTCAATGAGTTTTGTCTAATTAACACTTTACATACTAGGTAAAAATTTCAGCAACCCAGTAAGCATTCTTTATAAATCTATAGCGGGCCGTTATCGGCCCGTCAGGGTAGCTGACGGGCCGATAACGGCCTGCTGTAGATTTATAAAGAATGCTAGCTGGGAAGTGACATTCTTATTTATTTTTTTAAGTTAAGGAGACAATTTGCATGAAATTAATGACCAGCCTTTATAGTCATGATACTATTTTGTTTTTATCGTAGTGGATTATCGAACAGGATTATAAGAAAAAAAAATAGTCACTGGAGACTGGAGCCAGTCTATGACTAGATCTAGAACAGCCAGCTAAACCATATAATCTGATCAGGGACTTAGCTATATGTCGTTACATTCTACAGTATCCAGTTCTATAAGTAGACAGCGAAGGCCCTGATCAGACTGCTCGATAGCGCAGGGTCAGCTGGGTTTTAGATGTCCGCATATGCCCCGACAATAGCTTTTCAAAAGGTGGGGCTTGTCTATATTTTGTTAAATATAGCGGCCTTTTCAGAGATACTTTTCAAAACATATCACACCGAATACACCTATAAGGAATTAATGTTACAGTAGCTCGAAATAAGAGGAGTCTAAAATATGTTTATTTTTTTATTTCTCTACAAAAATAAACATGTTGTTGCTGGTAATTAGAAGCGCATCTGCGATGCGTTTCTAAAAAATACCCACTCTTTTTTTTTTTTTTTTTTTTTTTTTGTTTTGGCTAATCAAGAAAATAAATATTTTGGTTAAAAACCCATGCTTTTGAGAGCTGTGATTGAGATGCCTGAAGTTTAGAAAGTTCCGTTAGCGAAAGTTTGATGTTTTTGCTATACCGCTTTCATCGCTAGGTCCGTGGTATTATTTTCACAGACAAAATGAGAGAGAGAGAGAGACAGAGAGAGACAGAGACAGAGAGAGAAACACAAAACTTACCGTTAGAACACCAGTAAGCAGTTTTCATTTGTAATATTGATATAAATAGTATTTTACTTTAGAATAAACTGATCATGGGCTGTCCAAAACAATCTCTATATATATAAGCTATGTAATTGCCAGTATTAAGTGACTTGTAAAAACCTACCTTGTCGCCCATTCGAAAAGAGAGACGACAGATGGAAGATACTACGCATCTGACGCAGTCTATTCATTTCCTTTATCTGGTTCTTCAAGAAGGGAAGCATTATTATAAAATCAGAACCTGACTAAGCTGCGTGAACATAAATTCTGAGGCAGAACAAAGCATAAACCTTTTCTCTTCCTGTGGTCCGTCCCAATTACCTCTCCAGGGGTAATATTTGCAAAACAATCCCATCCAAAATACTCAAGGTTAGACTTGAAATATTAAATGAAATTCGTAAAATCTATATTTAGAACTATAGTCATGGCCTTCGATTTTTGTTTGAACACGTGAAATTTGACAATCCTATTTATTTTGAAAGAATGTGATAAACACTTTAAAGAATAGATAGGCCCGCACCCTTCGCCCACACAGCAAAAATTATGCTGATCGTCTTCTTTTCAAGACTTTCACACCTGACATAATAATGGGATTTATTTAAGGGGGATTGGAACACTTTTATGGGAGGCAACTATGTTAAATTGCTTTTTCTCCTTTCCGAAAAGGGGTCTACTCTAAAAGGAAAGAATTTGCTTCCCGTGGAAGCAAATTCTTTACTTTTAGAGAAGACCCCTTTTCAGAACGAAGATCGACGAACAGTGAAGTAAACAAATGGTCACAAAAGTTGTCTCTCTTCGCGGAAATCTAACAAAAATGTCCAGTCCCTTTACCAGTTAAATGTATGAACAACATATTGCTCTACTCTGTAAAAATGATTTCTTTCAATCAGCTAATATTTTGTTCGACATAAACGAGTACACAAGTATTAGCCTGCCCAAATAAAGTGTGGTAAATAAACTGACCGGCTCGACATGGCCGTTAAGTGTAGACTGGGCCCAAATACTTCCGAGCTATGGCTCTAGACAAAGCTCTTTAAATATCTTAAACTGAACTGATATTTTTTCTTACTTCTTCACAAAACATATGTTGTGGGTACTCGTTAGAAGCGCCTCGGGTACACACATAATATGTTTATGTTCGCATCACGAAAACATACCTATATAATTTTGACTCCCTTAAACCCCACTTTTAGATAGTAAAACTGGGGTTTACAGGGGTATACATTATTTTTCTTATTTCTGCTCAAAAACATCGATTGTGGGTACTCGTTAGAACCGCCTCGTCGAGGCGGTTCAAACGAGTACCCACAATCTATGTTTGGAGCAGAAATAGAAAAATATCAGAATTTTTTATCTGAACATTTTCATATTTTGGTGGTAAATTTTTCAGTATGTTTTTGCAATGGTAAAAGAAAGCTTTTGACACTTCAATCATTTGTTGGAAGTTTCAGAAAATCAAAAGTTGTTTCTTTCTTCTGCGAAACAGAACCAGTGTATCCAAAATTAGCCTAACCACTAGGTGTTAAAATGAATACTGTGGAGCCGGCCTCGGTGGCTCAGTTGGATGCGCCGTCCGACTGGAGACCAGGAGGTCGCGGGTTCAACCCCCGCCGAGGTCGGCAGCATTCTTTCGTGGAGATTGATCATGAAATATTTTCTACGGTGATTCTCTCCCTTCCGCTGATTCAAGAAGGGCAGTTGTCAGTTTCTGGCTAAAGAATGTGCACAATACTGGTTAACCGCTTAGAGGACTAAGCCTGCCCAGTAAACGTGTGGTTACGTAAACTGACCGCGTTCGACATGACCCCATTGGGTTGACTGGGCCGTAAAACCTCAACACACAAAAAACAAAAAAAAATACTGTGGATACAATTCATCTGTTTGCATTAAAATGAACAGTATAATATAGTTTTATAGCTAGTCTACCCTCCTTTCTTTATTTTAATATTATACAATACTTATCCTAGATATGCATAGGTGACTGTACCAAATAGACTTGACATTATAAACAAGTTGATAACCTTTTAAATAATCTTTAATAATAAACAAAAACCATCAGACTTTTATTATCAGACTAGCAGCCAGTCTAATCCAAAATTAACTAAATATTTTCATAAATGTTGGCTGCAGTGGAAGCAGCCTAAGTAAAGTTGAATTAAAGTGTGCTAAGCGTACGTAGATCAAGTTTTTTTTTGAAAGCTTATACTTTGTTATAATGATGTTGAGCAGTCCACGAAAATAGCATTGAACCAGTCCACGACCTTTCATAAAGTGTTTCCGGAGCAATAGCCAAACTCTAAGATTGTCTACGCCCATTACAATGCAAATACAAAATTACTACAATTCCTTTCTTCCGTGTGTCATAATTTCTTATAATTCCGACTCGGTCAGGTTTATGTTGAAAACGTTTTACATTACGAAAACACGCCTATTCAAATATACTGAAAATTTAACCACCAAAAACTGAAAATTTTCAGATCAAAACCTCTGATATTTTTCATATTTCTGCTCAAAACATAGATTGTGGGTACTCGTTAGAACCGCCTCGACGAGGCGGTTCTAACGAGTACCCACAATCTATGTTTTAGAGCAGAAATAAGAAAATAATGTATACCCCTGTAAACCCCAGTTTTACTATATAAAAGTGGGGTTTGAGGGGGTCAAAATTATATAGGCATGTTTCCGTGATGATTTTTTGAGATGTACGCAAAGAAAAAAAAATCAGAAATTCCAGCTAAATGCGTTTACCAATATATAAATATCGAATTAATTTTGCTCTCAACCAATTATTATCCCGACGCTTTTCGAAGAAAAAGCAGGGATATTGTGATACCCTTCCTTCCACCCCCACCCCACGTGCGGCCGTCCATCTGTAATCTCACACCATTAATTGCTCTTAGACCATTTAAGCTAGAATCTCGAAACTTTCATACGCGACAGCCCTATGGATGAGGACTGGAGGAACACTTTCGTAATTTTGATTTGACCTCTTGAGGCAAGGCCAGCGGGGTGCGGCCCCGAAGGGTCCAAAATGCATTTTATACAAACATAGTTATGTTTCATATCAAATCAAAGGTAATGAAGAGTAGAATACAATGGTGCAAAGAGTTTGCTCCGGGGGCATGTCTGGAGGTCACCATAGGTAAAAAAGTAGGATTTGGGGTCCTTTTTTTTTATTGTCATACAACTCCTAGGCTTTTTAAGCTAGAACAATGAAACTGTCACAGATAATAGCCCTATGAATGAGGACTGGAGGAACGCATTTGGAATTTTGATGTGACGCTTGGGGCGTGGCCAGGACACCCGCCCGAGGGGTCAAAAATCCATTTTGTACAAACATAGTCATGTTGTATATCAAAGCGTGGGGATATTCTATGACGCGCCATCGACTTGCTCTAGTTCATCTCTAAATTAATCCTGTTGTGTTAAAATTAATTCAAAATGTTCCAAAATTAGTGTTATCTTTAGCACTAGAATATTCGCAAAATCTACCATTAGTCGTTTGGGTGTCGTTTTTTTGTTGCTTTTTTTTTTTTTTTTTTTTTGTGGTTGTTGTTTTTGTTCTTCTGCTTCTTCCTTGTTTTTCGTCGTACAAGAAAGTATAAAAGTAAACACAAACTCTGTTCAACCATCAGTTATACAGTCAGGTCAGAATATAAGCTAAATATACAAACGAATTTACTGAAGTGAAAAATAAACAGACACACAAGAAAAAAAAAGACAGCCATTTCAAAACTTTTGTCAGACGTTGACGTAAAACTGTATCCAGTCTACGAATTTAGACACCCGTGCGAAAACAGCCGGAAAACTCTCTGGATTACTACGACTGGTGAAAGACGCCACGCCAACTTGTATCCATTCGTTATCCTCATTTTGACATACTAGTGGCCCACCACTGTCACCCTGAAAATGTAATAATAACAGTATAATAGATATCCAGGACAAGGATGTTTAGTAGCTTTCATCACAAAAACATGCCTATATATGGTTGACCCCCTGTAAACCCCACTTTAATATAGTAAAACTTGGGTTTACAGGGGTATACATTATTATTTCTGCTCAAAACCATAGATTGTGGGTACTCGTTAGAACCGCCTCGGTAAGGCGGTAACCAAGGCGGTTCCAACGAGTACCTACAATCTATGTTTTGAGCAGAAATATAAAAAAAAACGGATTTTTATCTGAAATGTTACATTTGTTGATGGTAAAATTTCAGTATATTTGAATAGGCTTGTTTTCGTAATGGAATGCTCCTTATCTCTTTACAAAATATTAAACTATAATTGTTTCGTCTATTTTTCGTACATTTTTTTTTAAATATTCGACGGTTGGTAAGCTTTTTGGGCTCTTCCCATTTGCAGTCACATGTTTACATTCCTTTCAGTTAAGGTTATGCTTACATAATATAGGCCGCGCCTTGCAAAAACGTGTCTTTGGGCATATATATATAAAGGAAGGCAATAATTAGGAATCGATACAAGTACCTAACATATCAATTAGTCCCTTATCGCTAAATAAACTGTACATTTAATAAACTTTAAACTTCTCCCGCCGTTTCACTGTATTCACAAACAGATTGTAAAAAAGATATTTTGTATTCTCACATTCTCAAATGCAAGTGTAAAAGTGGGTAGGTGTGTTATTTTATATGTATTTTTTCCGTGTCCTGCAAAACGATCAATTCCATTTATACGTATATTCTTGTATTACAAGGGACTGTATGACACTTGACTTTCAAACCAGCGGCATTTTCATAGCATAATAAAAAGGACCAAAAAAACATCTTAAGTTGAAACAAGTTACTGACAACAACGGACTTAATGGACTTACAATAACTTGTCGTAGCGTAAAACATGACCGGAGTCCAATAATTATTTTAGCATGAAATGATTATATTACTTAGGTAAAAAGTGCAAACATGTAGCTTTAATATAATGATGTCTAAGTATTTGACCACAATCCTTTGTGAGAATGCATCACGCAATTTTAGACAAGTAACTGAAGGGCCCATAAAACAATGAACTGATGATTCCCACAAACTCACCAACAAAATTATAATATACATTTGTAGTTTGATCCTGTAAGACATTTGTATTATTTATTCAGCGGTGGTAAAGCCCACTAAACTATACCATTATGGAACATTTTGTCATTCCTAATTACGTGAGCAGTGTTAGAGGCAGAAGTTTATTATATATACCGGACATATTCCGCCTTCATCAATGGACAGCAGGAAGCCAGCGCATAATCTCGAATGCATTTCACGAGCACCGTACGACTGTCTACAAAGTTCGTTGTTCAGGACTGGCAGATCAACTGACATCGCCAAGCCGGAAATGGGTCCACCTTTAAAGATAAATGGGTCCATCTTTAAAGATAAATGGGTCCACCTTTAAAGATAAATGTGTCCACCTTTAATGATAATAGTATGTAATACTCAATTTACAATTGTTTTAATCATTACATTTAGAAGAGTTACATTCTAGACCTACTCCATAATAACGTTTTGCTACCTATCTATCTATCTATCTATCTATCTACAATGTATCTATCTTTCTATCTATCTATATATCTATTTATCTGCAGACGTGAGATAGTGATAAGCACATCTTCTCTGAAATCACTTATACGTATAGATTGCAAAATAAAATTTCAAGAAAGTTGGGTCGGGTGAGTGGTGATTTCTGCATAATTTGCATTCGTTTTTAATATGGGGAAAACTGAAACTGTCTGATTCTTTAAACACCAATGAATATAATAAAACAAATTTATTTGTGCATAGGTAGTTACGACAAATGGTTTTGCATTAAAAGCAAAAAGGAAAAAAAATAAGAAGAAAACAAAAAAAGAAAACAGCTTTCTGAACGAAAGCACAATAGAGTGTTCCACTTATAATGTTAACCTGAAAATGCATTTTATTAAATGACGTTCTCTTTTTAATTTTTTGTGGGGGTGGGGTGGAGACGGGGGTCAGAATATTATACGATTGCATATTATTGACCTGACCCATTTTTTCATAAAATGACCTACCCTTTTATGTTTTGAGAGGTGGATAGGTAGTTACGACAAATGGTTTTGCATTAAAAACAAACAAAAAAAAACGACTTTCTGAAGGATATCGAAAGCACTGTAGAGTGTTTCACTTATAATGTTAACCTGAAAATGCATTTTATCAAATGACGTCCTCTTTTTAATTTTTTAGTGGGGGTGGGGTGGAGGCGAGGGTCAGAATATTATACGATTGCATATTGACCTGTCCCATTTTTTATTTTCATAAAATGACGTACCCTTTTATGTTTTGGGAGGTGGGATGGGCGGGCGGATGGAGAGAGGGCTGGGGGCGGGGGGGGGGGGGGGGGAGTGGACAGGCAAAACTGCAGTTCTGTGAAAGGCAGTCCCAGTGAGCAAAATAGCAAAATACACTTAAGTATATCAATTTGGCATTCACATGACAAGAAATTCTCAAATACATACATATGAAAAAATTAATCTAATTATATACACTTGGTCAGATGCAGGAATATATTTACACGCATGTATGTTTTCTCCATACGGGAGTATACTTATAAATATTTAAATATACATATATGAGTAAATCTTGTGCATGTGAAATGCGCTCTAGATATGCGTATACCGACTGATATAATCTGACTTAAAGAAAAAAAAATTGTCCCAGGTGTAACCGATGAAAAGAAGACTGGATCGGCTTTCCTAAAATCGAGTCCTCAGGTTTTGTTTGTTTGTAATTGGGTTTTATGGCCCTGAACTCATTTTAGGTAATTTTAGTCACAGTCAGGTAACCGAAGCACACTGTTCCTGTGCAGGCTTCCCAAGCAGTATGACTGCCTGGTCAAAGGCAGAGGCGGATCAAGATATTATGGTATAGCATTTTGACCCTCTACCCAACCCCCACCTTAAAAAGTCAAAGAAGACGTCATATTATGACAATGCATTTTTTTAGGTTTGTTTCAACTATTGGTTTTCATTTACTCTGGCATACAGTAGAATTAGCCACGAGTACTCGTCTTTGTTTATTATAGTGATTAATTTGATTTTTATGTTTTTGCTTTGATGCATTGACTGAGTTGGGAGCCTTTATGCGAACCGAATTTTTATGTATTTCTGTATTAAGAGTAGCATCGGGACCCAGGGTGAAGTTAGCTAGCTGTAAAAGTGCTTTAACCCCCCCCCCCCCCCCCCCGGTGGTTTGTTCTACCGACCGTTCTGAGGCGGTGGTCCCGGTGTTAGTCTTACTCTTTGTTGCTTTGTGGTTTATTCTACGGGGCGATTTGTTATATGTCTTTCCGTGTGTCATTTTGTTCTTGTGTTTTTCAGTCCTTTTAGTATTGCGATTACCTCGCTTGGGGAAGAGAGAGCTAATCTTAGTGCTTTTCGTACGTTTGTTCGGTTTGTGCTTGTTTAGATTTGTCGGTTTCCTCTTCCTCTTGGGGTCTGGGAAGGGCTGCGGTTTGTGATTGTGGCACTCCCTGGACTTTTCTCTTACCTTTTTTACATGATAAAAGGAACTATTTCACATTATTTGAAGCAAGCTATTATGATTGCCTGGTCAAAGCCAGGAGAGGACAATATATTATGGTATAATATTTTGATTCCCCACCCCCCACACCCACCCCAACGCACACACACACACACACACACGCACACACACACACACACACACACACACACCTAAAATTTCAAAGGGGGCTTTAGAAAACAAAAATGCATTTTCAGGCTAACATTGTAAGTGTTACACTTTCAACACTTTCTAATTATTACTTTTATTGAATTATGATGCATGCTGAAAGCCAGGGGCTGGTCAATTTATTATAGTAATATTAGGGTATAATATTTTGACCTCTTTCACCCTCTCCTTCAAAAATTGTTTTGCGGTTTACATGATAGAATGAACCATTTCATATTGTCTAAAGCTATCTATTATGATTGCCTGGTAAAAGCTAGGAGCGGGTCAATATATTGTGGTATCAACGCCAGGACCGGGTCAATATATTATGATATAATATTTTGACCCCCAAATCCTCCGTCAAAACGTCAAAGGGGACGTCATTTTGTGAAAATGCATTTTTTTCCTTATAGGATATGTAGAAAGCTTTTACATTATTTATATCAATGTATTATGATCACCTGGTTAAAGACAGGGGCGGATCAATATATTATGATATAATATTTTGACCCTCACCCGCAAAAATCAAAGTGGATGGATTACTGTCAGAACATTATTTCTATGCTATTTTGATATATGAATCAGCTCTGCATGTGCTATATCATTCCTCCAGCCAAATAGTCGGACGGGTCAATATATTATGGAACGGGTCAAAATATTGTAGCAGGTTTTCTAGGGTCAAAATATTGTAGGGGGTCAAAATAGTATCTGGCACACAGCCCTCCCGAGGTACAAAAACAAGAAGAGATTAGGAAAAGTATGTCAACTTTTAATGATTCGTATTTGCTACCTGCTGTGGTACATCCCCATCCTGTCATCCTGCAAATCTGACCGACGGTTGGAAAGCTATTATTTCCGGGCATGGAAAGTTGTATTCTTTCTATATGACCATAATCTGGACCAGCTGGTACCCTGTCTTCAAGTTTCACAAGTGCAATATCGTTGTTCCATAAATCTATTAAACAAAATATCGATTGAGCTGTATAACTGGCAAGCAAAAATGTCTTCAAGCATAATCCAGCAAAGACAGATCAGCCTGAACGTCCGCGCTCTCTAATTATGCCATTCTCTGCTCGCTTACGGCGCGAAGCATTGGATACAAACAACCATGGCGTTAAGGAGACATTGTAAACCCATGCACATTCGCGTATGATAGAATCAAACCTTTTGACTCGTTTCTATTACCGTACTTGGTCTAAATATTCGAACATCTTACTATCGTACTTGCCCTAAAAGTTATAACTCTTTTTAACTGCCTTTCGGTGTTCCTTGCAACTGCTGGATAAATGGCAAACAGTAAAGATACTAATTAGATGTTGCATTCTTGAGGGAACATTTTTTTCCTGTACAGTAGAATCTTTTATAGAAGGAGGAAGACATACGTCTTAACTTAAGTTGCTGATGATCTGATTGGTTTGATCCGCCATAATTGTGTTATCGTGTTGCAAATTACATTCCGGTTTTATTGACTGTACATCTAGACCTGTAGTTGTACCATTATATGTATACCAGGTACTATGTATGTTACCAGTTTCCGGCTTGTGTCACATGGTAATACAATCGAACTTGAATTGTTCGAACAACTTAAGACCATGGAAATTTATTCTAAACATGGGTAATTCAAGCATCTGAGGATTAATCGTAGCGCTAGGCCACGAAGCAAATGAAAGTAATTTAGGGTTGTCTTTTCTATCTTCTATTAGTCACCGTAAACGAGCCTCCATTGTTAGACTCTTAGAAGTGTTACTGTATACAGCTTACTGTATTCATCATATCGTGGATGGATAATTATTCTTTCAACGTCTATTTCCCACATCCTCCATTCCTTTCTACGAAATACCTTGCCCAGTAGGTCCATGAACCTATCAGCCATTTTAACCTATAAGAACAACATAAAAAGGATAAGATCTTTAAATCGTACAACATTTTATTAAGCAGGCAAAGTATTGCATCTACGTGTGTCAAATCCTTAGAGTACAGGCAATACACCCAAAACAAATTCTGACAAGTTTCTGGTTATGCTTCACTCTTTAATTGCACGACGGCAGTTCGGGCCTCAGACTCAATGACGGCCTCTTCGTAAAACCAGTGGGTTGGGGCTTCACGATTGGCTTGGCCCGCCGCGGTTCAACTATAGGTTTTCATTTACTCTGGCATACAGTAGAATTAGCCATGAGTACTCGTCTTTGTTTATTATAGTGATTAATTTGATTCTTATGTTTTCGCTTTGATGCGTTGACCGACTTAGGGGCCTTTGTGCGAACCGAATTTTTTTTGTATTTCTGTATTAAGAGTAGCATCGGGACCCAGGGTGAAGCTGGCTAGCTGTAAAAGTGCTTTAAACCCCCCTGTGTTTTTCTCTACTGAGTGTTCTAAGGCGGTGGTCCCGGTATTAGTCTTACTCTTTGTTGCTTTGGTGGTTTATTCTACGAGGCGATTTGTTTTATGTCTTACCTTGTGTCATTTTGTTCTTGTGTTTTTCAGTCCTTTTAGCATTGCGATTTCCTCGCTTGGGGAAGAGAGAGCTAATCTTAGTGCTTTTCGTACGTTTGTTCGATTTGTGCTTGTTTGGATTTGTCGGTTTCCTCTTCCTCTTGGTGTCTCGGAAGGGCTGCGGTTTGTGATTGTGGCACTCCCTGGACTTTTCTCTTACCTTTTTTTTTGTGATGTATGTAATGAGGTCCATGTACGAGTATGTGAATTCAAACTATGTCAAGCCAGTTTAAAAGATGCATGGCTGTATACGACTAAGCATTCAAGAATCAAAATTACGACATGTATATCGGACAGTTACATCCGATATGAGAGAAAGCACTGGACTGACACAAGTATCGCAACATTTCAATTATTGGTAAAAAGTGAAAAGGGGCTACTCTTGCATGCAAAATATTACGGAAGATGTTCAGAAAGCGCCACAATTGTAGCACATTGCCTACCAGTGACACTAAGAGGAAAAGCAAATAAACCAAAACAGAGACTAGACAAGCCACAAACTAAAGCAAAACAAAGCATCAGCTTGCTGTCCAAAAAAAGGTTAACACAATACTAGACAGGATATACTAACCACGACGATAAGACAACGAACAGGAGAAAACGCTTAAATAGCCTTGCAGCGAGTAGCCACAAGGCATAACAAAGAACAAGCAACACGAGTTCCACCGCCTTAGAACGGTCAGCAGGTTTACACATTTTGTAAACGATGTTGTTACGGACTATAAGATTCTTGATATATTTGCCAGTATCATGATCATTATGATAAAATAAATAAATAGATAAGGCATAAGTCAACAGTAATATATTACGCACATGTATAGTACAGGTCAAGTCTAATATTGTAAGATTTATTTCCCTTGCACTACTAGGACAACATTATAGGGCCCGTCGCTTCGACCCACCAGATCACAATATTCAAAAGTACTGCTGCGCAAACAGGCAACTACCAAACAGGCGAGAAAAGAGCCGCCTTACGAGAAACGCCGGACCACCGACCGTCATGCACAGTGTGTACAACGAATGCATACTGACGAATACCAAATATAATGGTCAAAGCGACAGTTCAATCCGGCCGATCTATAACATGTTTCGCAAAGTTTCATTCAACTCTCATACTCCATGTCGTCATCGTGGTGCCTTAATTTTCTGAAGTTTAGCCTACTTGTACTGTATAACAGGGGGCTACATCGGGCGTGAGAGAAAGCACCAGGTTGTCGCGTATGCGATAATTGCGAAAATCTGGTGCTTTCGAACACGTCCGATATGGATTAGAAAAGTGAGGAAAGAGAAAAGTCTCATGGACAGTTACTCCGTTTTGCAAAAATAGTGTATGTTATGCACGATTAGAAACGGCTTGTTAGGTGATGGTGCAAGACATCGGTTCTAAATGCCATGTGTTCATGAATCCTAAAACGAACTGCCGAAGTAGCGAATAGCACCGCAATGCAACCACGAATTTCGACAGACTTTGCGCATCACAGCCGGAACGATCGTTAATTAAGAGACAGATTTGTCTGTGATTCACTTTTAGTTGAGTAGTGAGTTTCGAGTAAGAATTGTGAGTTTCGAGTTAGAAAAGTGAGTTTTGTAGTATAAAAACTGGAAACTTTAGATTCCATGTTTTACCTTGAGAATTCTACCCTTTTCAACAAGTATCGTGTTTGCTTGAATAATAACGCTCAGTTTGATGCATATGCATGTTTAAAATCTATTCTGTAAGCATTATTCTGCAACATACTATTTTACTCGAAACTCACTATTTTAACTCTAAACTCACTTTTCTAATTCGAAACTCACTTTTTTTTTTTAACTCGAAACCAATTTTTCTTACTCGAAACTCGCTTTTCTTACTCGAAACTTGCTTTTTTAATGCGAAACTCACTTTTCTTACTCAAAACTCACTACTCCATAAATAGGAACCATTGACTTATCTAATTCCGGATGAAATTACACAATCTTCTTTCTGTTTCATTGATAACTATGGATATTAGCTTTATTTTATTCACAGCTTCATAGAACCTTTTCAGTTTAAAATCATTCATTTTCGTAATAGTACTTGTAAAAACAAATCTAACAGACTGACAATCAAGGTAGGAAATTATTGGAAAAAACATTCAGCCACGCCAACCTCATTTATATTCAGCACCTGATTAGATAAATGAACTTGTTCGCATTTACAGTAGTTGGGTCTCGATTATAAGAATATTATTTGTTCAAGAGAATAACTGCCTTCTAATATACGGATTAAGACTCCTGATGGAGCAAATCGGTAATCAAACAAGTTTTTCGGTAACTTCCAGTTGGCTTAAAATATTGTCCCCATCCCCTCCCCCGACCCAACATCTACAACCTCCTTGAAGTGTTGTATCGAAAGTTGGTATCAACGCATGACAAAGCGGATGGTTTCAAATATTGCAATATACAGGCATATAAAATATAACAAATACATATGACGTTACCGAGGAAAGCCAGCAATCACGAAGGCTAGCCTTCCAGAGGCACTGAGAGAAGGAATCACCCAGCTAGCATTCTTTATAAATCTACAGCGGGCCGTTATTGGCCCGTCAGCTACCCTGACGGGCGGAAAACGGCCCGCTATAGATTTATGTAGAATGCATACTGGACAGAACTAAACAATTACAAGACACAACGGCACAATTGCAAAACAAAAAAACAAAAACAAAAAAAAAACATAAAAGCAGAACAGGTTAACATTTACGAACCTTGTACAGTACCGACTGTGTGTAGAAATAGCGACAACAGTACAGTCGTACAGTCATTGGCAAATTTCGTGAAGTGTTTATGACTATAAAGTATGTAGTATGAAAATGATACCCAGCATTCTAAAGGGCCATTATGCGTCCCATAAAAGGGGCATTAGCAAACAGTGTAGATCCAGATCAGAGTCTACACCCTTTGCATTAAATACAGGAATTTCTTTTCAATATGGTAATAATACAAATTAGGCAGACACCTATCGGAAATGCACCTGTCCAAGAGCTGCGATAGAAGAGTCAACTCGGCATAAATGGGTTAATGTATGCTTACGTCAAGATCGACATGAGCTAATCGTACTTCCCAGGCATCAACGTCTCTGGCGTTCCGGCTGAAATATTTCAAAGTTTTTAGTCAACACTAAACAAATATATCATAAGTAGTAATCATAAATACATCAAGAAAACATGTCTATATAATTTTGACCCCCTTAAACCCAACTTTTATATTGTAAAACTGGGGTTTACAGGGGTACAAATTATTTTTCTTTTATCAGCTCAAAAACATAAATTGAGGTACTCGTTAGAACCGCCTCGTCGAGGCGGTTCTAACGAGTACGCACAATCTATGTTTTGAACAGAAATATGAAAAATATCAGAATTTTTTTCTGAAAATTTTCATTTTTTGATGGTGAAATTTTCAGTATATTTGAATAGGCGTGTTTTCGTGATGTCAAAACTACGGTTATCTTGGTTATAAACACCGGTCAGTACCCTGACGTCCGCAATTTTCACCGTAATAACTTGTCAGTGTGCGAAACATACAAACCTAGATCAGAATGAGTGATTGATTTTGCCAAATTTACCCTGGGTGTTTGGATACATTAATTCCTTACTATATTTGTTCGGGCATCTTATCCCTTTACTACACTTTTTCGGACACCTTAACTCCTTACTGTACTAGTTCGAACTCTTTAACTGCTAATTACTTGTTCCGACAACTTCACTACTCTTGTTAGGACACCTTAACTCCTTACTTTACTTGTTCGCAGACTTTAACTGCTTGCTGTGCTTTTTTTGACACCTTAACTATTCACTATACTTGTTCGGGCACCTTAACTACTATCTACACTTGTTTGGACACCTTAACTACCCACTATACTTGTTTGGACACCTTAATCCCTCACTGTACTTATTTGGGCACCTTAATTACTTACTATACTTGTTCAGACATCTTCATCCCTCGCTGTACTTATTGGGCACCTGAACTACTTAGTATATTTGTTCGGACACTTAACTACTTGCTATACTTGTTTGGACAACTGAAATATTCACTGTACTTGTTCGGACACCTTTACTCACTAGTTCGGACACCTTAACTCCTCAATATACTTATTCGGACGCCTTCGCTTCTTCACTTCTTACTATACTTGTTCAGACACCTTAACTACTCATTATGTTTTTTGGACTCCGTCACTCCTCACTATACTTGTTCTGACACATTAACTCCTCACTATACTTGTTTGGACATCTCCACTCCTAACTATACTTGTTCGGACTTCTTAAATCCTTACTAAATGTATGAAGAACGAATTTGGCATTGACGTGTTAATGTAAGATCTTACAATTTTAGGAGAAATTAAATAAAGAGTCAAGGTGTCCGAACAAGTATTATGAGGAGTGAAGCTGTCCGACCAAGTATAACGCCCGTTGTTTGCGCAAGGTTATCCGTTAGGTTAACTATAGTAACCACGTCAAGAAAAATGCATCTACTGATATAGAAAGGCCATTGAAGCCACATAGACTGATCAGGGTCTTTGCTTTTGCTCGATATACGGTCGAACTTCAATGTCTCGAATATCTTCACACAATTACTTTTTTATGATTAAATAAGAAAATTTCCCTATTATATCCCTAAATATGTGTTTTCTTGAGCTATCGAAAAGATTTCCTATGAACTCAAAAACGAGATCGAATCAACTGTGATAAACGAGCCATTGATGGGCGAGTCTTTGAGAGTTTTTACTTTATTGTGCAGTATTTATTGATGGCAAGGAACTATGGCAATGAAAACTGTAAAAATGCCCTTATTTTGCGTTGATGCGTACGATAGCTAGTTCATTGCATTTTGATATCAGACGACTTATTGAAACGTGTTTCTTCTTCAAAGCCCATAGCCACTGTGATAATCTGTACATCAAGATTCCATTTAATGTTTATATCACCAAACTAGGACGGTGAAACAAATTGTTTTAACTCGACTATATGAAATAAATGTGACTCTGTTCGTTTCTCTCCGTGTTCGCCTACGCGATTGAGTTACATGTGGCAAAGTTTATATACATACTTCTTTAAAATGGTATTATCCTTACTACCGATAATAAATTATTCATACAGTCGACTATCGTTATCTCGAAGTCCAAGACACTCTCTGGAATACTTCGAGATATCCATTCCTAGATATAGCAGATTTGCTGAATTGAGGGGAAAAATAAATCAAACCACATTTCACAAATGAATTTGTAATTGGACTCCTGAAGTTTGAGATATTGAAAAAGAGGTTTCCACAATATCTTGTTACCTGATGTTAGATTTCCCTGTTATAAGAGGACCAGTTTTTCACTTCGTGAGTCGACTGTATTTGGTACATCATTGTCTGAGAGAATCCAGCTGGGTACTATTATATGATAATCCATCCGCAGGTTATCCCCCGTGTTAAGTTGGAGATAGAAAACTAGGACTCCTCTAGAGAGTCTTCTAGTGCTGTTCATACATGACACGTCTGTTCAAGATAGTATCTCAAATTTAGATCGCATGAAGATCAAATCCTGATTACGGGCACCAAAACTAATAACGTAACTGCAGTTTAGTACACTGTCCGAGCCGCAACTGCATACTGGTTACACACGTCTAGTTTTTCATGTCAAACAAAGTATCCGAAAACAGAGCTTGGATTCCCAATGCGTTTGAATGGTATCTTAACAATAGTTATTTTTCCATTGTCAGTGCTAACTTATAAAGCCCACTTTAGAGATACCTAAAAGGTATGAAATATATATCGTATATTCGTGTGTACAAATTTAATGTTAACATGAACTAGAATATCCTTTTTCTGTGAAAAGAATGTTATTATTATTTTTATTATTATCTGTGCGTTTGTGTGTCTACGAATAATATGGGCCGTGCCATGTGAAAAATTTCTTGGGGCATACGCGGAGCGAAAGCCCAGATCAGCCTGTGCATCCGCGCAGTCTGATCAGGGCCTTCACTTTCACTAACAGAATTACTGTATACTACAGAATGTATGAATGGGAGTAAAATGCCTGGATGATACTTTGCGCATGTGCAGAATGATCTGAATCTCCGTATTTTGTGCATATTCCGCGACGTATATAACAGATGTATTTATGCTCACCCTCCATCAAAACAATGTGCTGCTGTAAGTATCCATCGGTCATTAAGTAAGGAACCACCACAATAAACTGTTCTATGTTCTATAGGTATAAGACCTAACCATCGTTTCGTCACCACTCTACCTTTAAGGGACACAAGCCACGGTGTTTCCCCTCGTGACACCGTACTGCCGCCTATTACTCGTTTCTGCCTGGAATGTATGTTAAATCCTAAAACGAAAACAAAACATCTACTGTATTTGAATTTACCGAAAAAGAACGACACACGAAGAGGAAAACAAATTGATTGAAACAATATTTCTCCATCTTCATATGTCGTTTTCTTTTTCTTGAGCACTCTTAGCAATGTTCAATGAAATTACTGTTAATTATAAGGCATGCGACAAACGGCGGTTATTTCTGTTTGTTATACTGTTTGTCAACAACAACATTATAAAAACGACTTAAAATTTAATTTTGTTCGTGTTGAGGTTTTACGGCCCAGTCAACCCAATGGGGTCATGTCGAACGCGGTCAGTTTACCTAACCACACTTTTACCACACGGGCAGGCTTAGTCCTCTAAGCGGTTAACCAGTATTATGCACATTTATCCCCAGAAACTGACAATTGCCCTTCTTGAATCTTGAAGTAAGAAGTTAGAAGCAAAGTAAGAGAAGTCAGGAACTGATGCAATCAGATCCTTATCAAGCCCGAACACCAAAGAGAAAGACAGATGAATACAATAAAGCAGCCACAAAATGAACAGACGGCAAGCAGAGTTGGCAACTTTTTCCCAAATTGGTGGGAACTCTGTTACCCAAACTTAACTGAAAATGTTATCAATTCACATACAGTCGACTCTCGTTATCTCGACCTCGCTTATCTCGAATAACCGCTTATCTCGAATTGAAATCTGGTCCCAGTTTTAACATTAAAATCTAATAACAGGTAACAAAATATTGTGGAAAAGAGGAGAAATTGCTCCTAAGGAGCAATTTCTCTTCTTTTCCGCAATATTTTGAACATGTCTAATTTCAGGAGTCAAATTACATATTCATTTGTGAAATGTAGTCGTTCGATTGATTTTTCCCTTAGTTCTACAAATCTGATATGTCGAGGTACGGATATCTCGAAATATTTCAGATAGTCCCTAGGACTTCGAGATAACGAGAGTCGATTGTAATTATTAAAAGAAAAAACTTTAGAAGTGAAACACTACATAACAATTAACAAAAGTACCACTATGAAAGTACCGCCATGGAACGGTCAGTATGGAATTACTGGGGCGGGGATGGGCTGTGCTTAAGCTCTCTTTATGGGATCCCAACCCTCGATCTCAGTTTCCATAGTGGTAAAACATATATTTGTATGGTCCGTGTGAAGATCTTCTAACTCATCCATGAATCATTACGAGCAAGAGATAAATCAAAGATAAAGCCTATAATGAAGCAAAGATTAGGACTCAAGGAAAATAACTCTGACACGAAATGATTTACTTTCTTTATCATTGGGATTGGTCTTAAAGGAAATATATGTGCTCCGTCTGTGCGTCAGTACCATCCTTTAAGAGTATCCCTATGTTTTAAAGGATTTAAATACTACGGAAGTAAACTTATGTCTGCAAAACTGACTCCCTTTGAAAAACGCCAACTGAATCTCTAGATGGTCTAGTCACCTTAATCTAAATGAGGGACAATGATCAGAACGTGTGGATGCATAGGCTTGTTTCGTTCATTGCCAAGCAAAGCGGTGTCCATTACGAAAACAAACCTATTCAAATATACTGAAAATTTTACCACCCAAAAAATGAAACTTTTCAGATAAAAAATTCTGATATTTTTCATACTTCTGCTCAAAACATAGATCTTGGGTACTTGTTAGAACCGCCTCGGCGAGGCGGTTCTAACGAGTACCCAAAATATATGTTTTTGAGAAGAAATAAAAAAAAATAATGCATACCCTTGTAAAACCCAGTTTTACTATATAAAAGTGGGGTTTAAGGAGGGACGCGAGGGCCCATATTAGTCTGCGCATCTGCGAAAACACATCAGGGCCTTCGATGTCCTCTTACAGAATTAGTTTATACTGTAGAGTGTGCCACAGTGTGAAGACCTGCTGAGACTTTGTGTCTGTGCAGGATGATCTAAATCTGCGCAAGTTCTGATTCTCGAAGACACATTTTCTTCTAACGCGTCCCAATAATGGTGTACTGAAATCACAGCAGGCATTCACCGTTGAAACGTCGTTTAAGGGGAATGGATACAATGTGTGAAATGGTAACTCTGTCAAATTGTTTACCTCCTTCGGAAAATGATAAAAGATCTATCGCTGGAGTGAGGGATAGATAGAAAAATCCGTCCCGAGGATCACTGTCTGGCATCACAATGATTGCTGAGTGATGCCAGACTGTGATCGCGAGGGACGGAGTTTTCTATCTACACCTCACACCTATGATAGATTCTTTTTTTTTCTTGCACAGCTTTCAATTCTGAACGTAGATTCTTTTGATAATGCAGATATTTCGATTGCTGACGTCCGCCATACTGTGATGACATTACAGTGGCGTTTAATGACGTCATTACGTTCAGTGACATGAACTTTAATGATGACATAAAACGTCCATTACAACCAGTGCATATCAAACACGTAAGAATTTTTTTATCTTACTCTGGGTAGGAAAACCTGGGTAAGATAAGAATTTCTATCCCAGGTTTAAATCCAGGAATTCATTGCAAGAAAAAGTAGTCTACACTAAAAGGAATGAATTTGCTCCCTTTTGGAGCACATTCTTTCCTTTTAGAGTAGATGCATTTTCAGAAGCGACTTTGTGTGCCGGAACGCAAACAGGAGGTCACAAACGTTGTTTTCTTTGGCGGAAATGGCAGAAAATCTAACAAGTATAACCAGTCCCTTTAACGACGTTGTTTCAACGTTGCGTGCCTGCTAGGGTTGCCCCGCTGAGTTAGTTTACACACCCACCATTTATTCCCAATGCCAGAAATAACAGAAATGAAATCACAAAACTCCGTATGGTACAAATATTCATACTACAGACTCTATGATTCTATTTAACACAATGAACACTGAATTGCTGCACTTTGCACTCTTACGATGCAAATAAACAGTTTAACTAAATTATATCAAATTATGATAAATCTGGGTGAGTCAAACGGGCAATCAAAGGATTAATGGCCTACTACAAAGATTATTTAGGTTAAAGGAGCAATGTTTGATAAACGATTTATCACATCTGCCTCTTGTGAAAAGTACCACAATACCATACTTGACCTAAAATTTGAACAAGTCCATTTTACTGCTTAATGATACGTGTACAAATTGCTGTACGAGTGGCAGTGGAAACCCAGATCAAACGCCGCAGAACGCGGCGTTTGATCTGGGCCTGCGCTGTTTGCTAGGGCCTGTCTGTCTTATTACTTAGGGTTATTACGGCAATCTGTGTGACTGAATGTGGTACAAGTTCTCTGATCCTCATATCATGAAAATTTATGTTTTAAAGGAAAAATCATGAAAACATGCCTATATAATTTTGACCCCCTTAAACCCCACTTTTATACAGTAAAATTGGGGTTTACATGGGGTATATATTATTTTTCTTATTTCTGCTCAAAAACATAGATTGTGGGTACTTGTTAGAACCGCCTCGTCGAGGTGGTTCTAACGTGTACCCACAATCTATGTTTTGAGAATAAATATGAAAAAATATATCAGAGTTTTTATCTGAAAAGTTTCAGTTTTTGGAGGTGAAATTTTCTATATATTTCAATAGGCGTGTTTTTGTAATGTATTACCAAAACATTTAATATAAGGACCATATTAAGGTACGTAGTTTAGCGAAAACGTTATGAAATCGGTCAAGAAATAAAGTAAGTTATTGGGCTTTGAAGAGCTGGAAGAAGCTATCATATAATCCGCCATAACCAGAACTAAACAATTAAGGCAAAATAATTTAGTATGCAAAAAGTAAATTCGACCGTATTACCGCACATACCCTAGCTGTAATTTTTGTCTGCCTCTTTATAAAGGTGTATTTGTGGGTATCCATTTGAATTGCATCGACTTGTCGAAGAAACAAAAACACAACACAAAAAGATCGCATTAGCATCTTTTGATGAGTCCTTCGCTGATCTTTTTCTTTTTTAAAGTGTACCCTTAGTAAAGGTAGACACATATTAACAGTAATAAAAACCAATTAAAATTTCAATATCATTTTTATTTGTTAATCGATTTTGATCAAATCTGTGGTGGTGTGGGGCGGGGCGGGGCGTGCGGGGTGGGGTTGGGACTTGTTTTCTAAAGCAGAATATTTTGTGCATTCACAGCACTTATTAGGCATTTCTGTTTTATTTCTGAGATTGATTGTGTAAAACCTATGTGAATACATTAAATCGTAGTCAACGTGCGAGATTTGTCCAAAACGTTCGTGGACGGCATATGCAACTGCACTTCCTGATGTTGAAATTTCATGAAAATTGGCCAAAAGTGAAATTCGGGTCGCGGGACTTTTCAGATAAAATCAGTATTATTAAAATACATCAGAAAGTGTTTATTCGTGTTGGCACAGCAACACAGGGTGACGACCACTAAGCACTTCAGAAATTCTGATTTTCCAAACATGCTTCTACTGATTTCGTTAATATCTCTGGTTTTAGTTGACTCATGTTTGTCAAACCTTAATTCAAAACAAAAGTACCCGTATGCTATATCTGTGAAATGTAAACAACCAATAAAAACGCATGTTGAATATCATCACAAAATTTTGACCCCCTTAAACCCCACTTTTATATAGTAAAAATTGGAGTTTACAGGGGTATACACTATTTTTCTTATTTTGCTAAAAAAAAACATAGATCGTGGGTATTCATTAGAATCGCCTCGCGTTGTAAAATTTTCAATGTATTTGAATAGGCGTTTTCGTTATGATAGAATATTTAATTCTTGTCCTGCTCAACCCGACTATGCCCTGCCTTTGCAAACAGTGTAGATCCAGATCAGCTGACTTCTGAAGAAACCAACTGATCTGGATATGCCATGTTTTTCAGTAGGTATGTGAATTTGTATAAGAACCTGGATCGAGTAATGTGACTGGCCGAAAATTAGAAGTGGGTGTGGCATCCTAATTTATTCAGCAGGACAAGGGTTGAAGTAGCATGGCATATTTCTTGGGCTTGTTTTCGTAATGATACTTCAGATAGGGTTGACGGTAATTTTAACAAACAGGAATACATACCGGTCTGGAAATCACATAAAACTACGAAACATAACGAAAACATGGCTATTCAAATATATTGAAAATTTTACAACCAAAAAAGGAAAATTTTCACATAAAAAATTCTGATAATTTTCATATTTCTGCTCAAAACATAGATTGTGGGTACTCGTTAGAACCGCCTAGGCGAGGCGCTTCTAACGAGCACCCACAATCTATGTTTTTGAGCAGAAATAAGAAAAATGTCTACCCCTGTAAACCCCAGTTTTACTTTATAAAAGTGGGGTTTAAGGGGTTCAAAATTATATAGGTATGTTTTCGTGATGATGTTGACAATGTGCATAAAAAATCTCCATAACATTCAAGAAATACAGTAGTTTACATATTGTACATAAAAAACATAAGAAATCGCTGACATTTTTATAGATTTCCAATTATGATGTAGTGATCAATTCCCATGAAATTTTCATTGTACAGTGGATGTTGGACTATTCAGCAACTAAATATTTTTTTTAAATTGATACACAGAGATCGTATGTTTTCGAGGATGTCCGAGAACTTTTTTGACAAACCTCGTATCTATCTCTTTTCGTTTTAACTAATCAGAATGAAATTAAAATGTCAAATTAAAACGAAAAGTGTTTGACGAGTTAAAGCGGACAAAGATGCAATTAAAATGAGCAATCGCAATAAAATCGAATAGAGTAAATAGCTTCAACAGGATGGTATGTGGCACCACTCATTCAAAACAGTGATCTGCATGTATGTTTCACGCTTAGCATGCTGGTTAATAATTTTAGCAGACAACATTTTGAAATATTGTCTTACTTTCTTTTTGTAGAAAAAAGGCTTTGACATTCATTTCATGCAAACTGACTCCTCAGGAAACAGTTTGCATGAAATATCAAAGCCTATTTTCTGTGAATAATAAGAAAAAATGTTATCAAAATATTACCAAAACACGCCCATTCAATATAATGGTACTTTTTATAGCTGCAAAAACGAAAAGTTTCAGATGAAAAAAAAAAAGTGATATTTTTGTAATTTTTGCTCGAAACAGAGATTGTGGGTATTCATTAGAACCGGCTCATCAAGGCGGTTCTAACGGGTACCTACAATCTATGTTTTATAACAGTTTTTTCTGTATAATAGTGGGGTTTGAGTGGGTCAAAATTACATTAGACATGTTTTCGTGATGATGTCGTCTGTTCAGTTTAGCAAAAGAGTGGTAAAAGTTAATTAACAAGATACTGAGATAGTGAGAAGTATGTCATCTTTATCTTGCATGTTTGCCGATTCATGATCGTTGCACAACAGTGCACTATTCTTTTAGACACAGTAACAGATAGTTAAAATAAATATGTGAAATCAGGTACTGATACAATCAGATCCATATTAAGTTCTCAATATCAAAGGGAAAGGCAGACAAATACAATTAAACAGTCACAAAAAGAAAAGATAAGAAGCAGAGTTGGCAGCCTTTTCTCAAAAAAGGTTGAAACCCAAACTAAACTAAACTGAATATATTTTTCACTACATAAATGTTCAAGGATAAACATTTGTAAGAGAAACAATACACAAAACTTACCAAAAAGTACCAGAATGTTACGGGCAACAAATAATTCAAAGATAAAACCTAATGAAGCAACGATGAGGCCTAAACAGAAACAATGTTTCTACTTGATCTCTACATAAGCTACTGCAGATATAAAAGTAGCTTTTAGATTAGGGTTGCTGTGGAATATGGAATCCAATTTATACCGTACAATTCCATTTTAAAAGTTATGATAACCATTTTTTTTCAAATGTAGTTATAATCCCATTATTTATATCACATTACGTACTACAGTCAAACCTCAATAGCCCGAACCCGGATGACTTGTTTACCATGGCTGATTCGAAGTTGTGTGTGTGTGTGTGTGTGTGTGTGTGTGTGTGTGTGTGTGTGTGTGTGTCCTTATGAATTGCTTCCGATTGCTCCAGAAAACATATATTTAAGGAAATTTTCTTGTTTTATCATGATAATGATTGTTGTGCGTACTCATTAGAGTCGCCTCGGTGGCGATTCTAAAGAGTACTCAACATACCATTAGTGTATAGAAGATCAAAAAGACTTCCCTTAATTATAGTCATTAGCTTCTTAACCTGGCATCATGATTAACCCTCAGTGGCTCGAACTACCCATGTCTCGAACGATTTTCCATGGCCCCAACGATGTATGAAGTTTGACTTTATTTCAATCGCATTAGATTAAACGAGGGCTGTTCAAATAAATCGTGTACTTATTTTTTGAAAAAAAAAATACTCAATGAATTAGCTTCTAATTTTCACTGATATTGGATATATATGTTTTGAGTACACAAAAAAACAACAACATGAAAATATGTTGCAAAATAAAATGTTTGTAAGTATAATAAAAACACATGGTACACGTGCGGCGCGCACCGACGTTGTGCTTCTATGACGTTAGAATGTCATACATGTTTTACTCCTTCTCGAAGTATTACCCGTTGCGCGCGGTGCATTTATGATGACATTTTACCCACTTCGGATACATGTACACATCGACAAACCAACCACTGTCTAATGTACGATAAATCGTTGTATAGCACACATAATTTCCGCTCGATCTTGGAAACGCATGCCCTGAAGGTATGCCTTCAACTGTGGGAATTATTAGATGTCAAGTGGGGCAATGTCTGGCAAGTACGGTGGGTGTACAACTCGCTGAAATCCCAAAAAACATCGATTTCTAACTCTGTCCGGCTGGCGGTATGACAGGGTGCATTATTCTTATGTAACACAATATTCTCAATGTTTTCATGGAGAGGTCCCCCGCATCTTACGCAAGGCATGCATAAGATCTCGGCGTATAGTCTGAAACAAGACAAAAAAGTTTTAAACGATTTTAAATTGTCATAAACACAATAATTTATGGTACTATATAAACATAATATTCCTGAAAGGGGGTAGTAAACTAGAAAAGTGTCAATGGGACACGGATGCCCCCAACTGGTGCCCTTTGTATCATATAATGATTAAATTATAGGCCAAGAGTGGTGGTCCCGAGAGATAATGCAAACAACATATCAGGCATCTTGTAGGTAAGACAATAGAATCCATCGCTGATGTTCAATGGGGATGGGAAAATCCCAACCTCAGGGTCCAACCTTCCAGTGGGAAATGAGGCTGTGAAGTTTCATGAATATATTGCATACGGTTTAGGAGCTATGAGCCGGACACTAAGAAAGCATTACACTACATGGATTTTAGGCAAGGGAGTTAATTCAAAAATTAAATTTACCAGAGGTATCTTCCTTGTTCCCGAAACATCATCTCTATATGATTTAGCTACATGTGAAGTTTCATATACACATTCCATAGGCGGCATGAGCCAGACAATGAATGGACTTTAGGCAAGGAGATTTAACTGAAAAACTGAATTAGCCAGAGTTGTCTTCCTTGTTTGCAACACATCGTCTTGATATTATTAAGCCACCTGTGAAGTTTCATTATATTCCATGCGGTTTTCGAGTTATAAGCCAAACACCAATTTTCAGCATGGGTTTTTGGCAAGGCAAGCTAATTGAAAAACCGAATTTGGCAAAGTTGTCTTCATTGTTCTCGACACATTTTCCTGATATGGTTTAGCCATCTGTGCAGTTTCATGAATATATTCCATAAGGTTTAGGAGTTATAAGCCGGACACAAAGAAGCATTACACTACATGATTTTTTTGGCAAATGGGGAGAGATAATACCAAAAACCAAAGAAGCCAGAGTTGACTTCCTTATTTTGTGACACATCGTCTTGAAATGATTTAGCCATCTTTGAAGTTTCATATATATATTCCATACAGTTTAGAGGTCATGAGATAGATAAGAATGCACGGACGGGGTAAAACTTAATGCCCCTCTACCAGTTTTCAAATGGCAAGGGGATAAAAATGTCACCTTGAAGAATGTGATTATCGACCGCAGCAAAGCCGAGGTCAATAATCATATGTCGAAAGGTGACATTTTTTTTATTATTACCCAACCTATTATATGAGAAGTTATAAAGCATTTTTGACTTTCTCACGCATTTTCGCCTGTAACAAAAGCCAACCTGATTGAACGGATTCTCAGAACTATAACCCGGGTTCAGTTCTGGAGTCTGGACTATCTTCCGGTCACGTGAAGTAACTAGCAACTTCTATGAGTTGGGTAATAAAAAGTCTATGTCATACCTTTCTGGGTGAGAACTATCACCCGAGTTCATATTTTAGACTATCTTCCGGTCACATGAATTACCTAGCAACTTGTATGAGTTGTGTAATAAATCATCTATATCATACCTTTCTGTGCGACAGTCAAAACTATCAGCTCCTCAATGCTGTTGACACCTGATGAATTACCGCCCTCAGTCTTGTCTCGAACGATAGTTCATCAGGTGGTCCACACCTCGGAGCTGATCATTTTGTGTGTCACCCAGAAAAGTATGAAATAATTGTATTATATTGCCCTCTCAGGAATGCAATATTTATTTTATCTAACTTTTACACCTGCTTCCTTTTTATTATACAGTAATATCGTGAACTACTGAAGTTAACATAGATCTAAACTCTCAAAATTGAAAAGCAATATAAGACCAGGGTTTTCCCTCAGGGTTTGAAAATAAGGAGCCCAAGGGACCCCCTGATGTGGAGATAAGGTAAGTAAGATTTAAGGGTTCATTGTTTTAAAAGGTTAACTATTGCCTAAATACTCATAACTCTTGTCCTTTAGGTGACAGATATATTAAAATACAAAGCCATAAATAGATGAAATAAATTTGAGATTGATCATATTTGCATCAGTCAGGACTCTTGCCCCTAACCTTTGAGGGTTCAAAGCACAATACGTGGGGTAAAAACTGCCAAGATGCGAGTCAGGGAAAACCCTGATAAGACAATATTTGATTGAAACAAGAAACACATGTAGTAACAATACTTTAGACTCACTAGCGATCTATCCAAGCCAATATACAATACCGCAATGATCCTAAATATTGGGACATACAGTGTAGACCCAGAACAGAAGCAGCCTGGTCACGTTCTACATTGATGGCCATCCAGTCCAATTTTAAGGACTCTTGCTTAAATTCCATATTTGAAGGAATTTAGAGTGCTTGTTTTGACATTGATGCCTAATTTATATCTAATCGATGCAAAGAACCGTCTAAGATTGTCATTTAAGTCCGACTTGTGGTACACTTCGAACTGAGGGCTCAAGTACTCCCTGAATACGGCCATGCTCCTGGACCTTTTCACCACTCGCTGCGTGTTAACCGAGATTTGGTGTCAAGCAGCTTCTGTAAGTATTGGTCGGATACTTTCGCACATTTGATATTTCCGTATTTTATTTTGTGTTTACATTCTTTCGTTTTTGTTTTTTTTTGTTTTTTTTTTTTGTTTTTTTTTTTTGTTTGTTTTTTTTGACAGATTTCGTTAGGCAATTCTAAATGCCAAAGCGCTTTGGATCAATTTACTATAAGCGTCTAGCTCACAGCAGATTTTAGAATAGAATAGAGTAGAATATTGTTTTAATTTCTATAGGGTTTAAAGCAATGTACACGTACGTACAAATAATATCATTTACACATATTCAATTAACAAATATAATAAAAATTACCGTCGTTTTGAGTAATAAGAGAAAAACAGAAGTGAGGAATCAAAACGATCCGTACGCGCACCCTCTGCTGCAAATGAGATATTTTTTACTATCACCCTGGCATATGCTATTTCTTTTACTATCACCCTGGCAGATGATGGTAGAAAATGTCACCTGCCGAGCTATGGAGGTGTTGTATGGGAAAGTCATGTGAGGTATAATACTTTTAAATACATAATGTTGGTTTCAATATCTTAAGACATTATAAATGTGTTTTAATTAAACTATTTTAAAAGAATATTATATAATTTACCTTTGAATAATAAATTAAGACGCATTCACCGTCTGGCCGGGTTCGACCATGGGCACTAACCTCTTAACCTCCTGGGCGGACATGTACAGATGGTGTACATTGTACACTCGAGATTGCAGGATGAAGGCCTACAAGTAACCATTTTGAATTACCGTAGGTTCCTTAACTTGCAGAGGGTCGTGAGGGTGTAACTTACCCTGCACTGGGTGGTGCGGGGGGGGGGGGGGGGGGCTCAGTTTGCGTCCCGATCCGAAGGACGGCGCAGTCATGTCTGCAAATGACACGAAGGAAAGCGTGTCCGGACATCGAAAATCCCCTTGCCTAAGCCTGGGATCGACCCCCCTGGTGGTGGTGGGTACTCTGAACTTTGTTTGTCTGCTGCCTAGGCTGGGCCCCAGCTTCTTGTGTTTATCCCCCAAAAATATATGTTTTATCAGCCATACCCAAATAAAATATCCGGTATATCAGCCATACCAAAAAATATCTGTAGATATTAGCATACCCAAATTAATATTCCTCTTGCTTTCTTTAAATTAAAGTGTGGTTTTCATTTATTATTCCTGTATAATGATTGTATTAGTAATATAAGTGCTTTAAACAGTTTCTAATAATAGCTCCGTTTTTACTTTAATGGCATTGAACTGATGCACAGCAGAAATAGAGCTGTTAAAACTAAATAAAACCAACTATAAGTTAAATAGAAGCTTCTAACCCCGATTCTTACAATACCCCAAAAAATACCTAAAAAAAAAAACAAAAAAAAAACTGCAAATGGCCAGTACCAAAAAAAATAGCCACCTTTTTTTTCCCAAACCCCGAAAAATAGTAATATTCAAATTTCTAAACCACCAAAAATAGTTCTATCCTCTGTAGCAGGCAAAATTCATAGTCTGTATCGGTGTCATTCGTTATTACAGACTGAACACACAACTGTGATTGCCGTTTGTTGTTCTATGCGTCCTTTTGTCTTCTAACGTCGCCATGACCCGAAGATTTTAATTTTCAGGGTTACTCTTCAAATACACCTACAAAACGCACAAATAATGTATGACGTTTGAAATTTGCAGAGATGGCGTCATGCGAACGCCCCTTAGAGCAGGCTTGAAATTTACGCGCCATAATTAAAATGGTGTTTTTTAAACTGTAGTTTTATTGAGCGTGCATTGAATGAATCGAAGCTCGTTTTAAGTGTTGCGCCGGAAGTGCATACATGGGGTATATCAATCAGGGATATTACGTGTTTAATGCATACATTCCACACACAATTTGTAAAAAAGATATAATGTATTAAGGTAATTAGAAAAAAAAATGATTATGTGACGTCAGAAAACAAAATTATTAACAACGTATACACGATTTACTTGGACAACCCTCGTATATTGTGATATTTATTAACAAAGGAAAAGCTGTAACATGAAAACGCTTTAAGATACTTTATGACTTTTCTCGTATCATGTAAATGTCGTAAATCCGTTCGAAATCCACCCAACGAAAATTAAATCAACCTGACTGAATGCGCTATGTGTAAGCCAACTATATGACGAGTGCATCGGTTCCATAACATTACGGTACAACTTCGCTTTATCAGAATGGGACAAGCGTCGTACATAAAAAATAGCTTCTCACCCTGCTGAAACATAAATAATAATAACAATAATAATAATAATAAAGAAAAGTTCAAAATTTACTTCTTCTGTAGAAGCCTACCAAGCCTTTTCTACCTTCGTAAAAAATCTTTGTTCAAAGATACTTCTTGTTATAATTAGATATCCTGCTAAGCAGATGCTTGGAGGGCGTATGCATTTTCCCAGAGTGAGTAAGTTATTTCCTTTTAGAGTAGACTCCTTTTCACAAGGGATGCAAAACAATTCTGACAGAGTTGCCTCCCCTTGATTTGCGTCCATTTCTCTTGAACTATTATATGACGCAATTCTACCCAACTAGTCTACATCTCACAGTCTACTCAGAAAGAAAAAAAGAATGAGTCGCAACGTCAAGAAACGTACCTTGTGACATGTGCGCTCAATAAAGACTCAAATCAGCCTGCGCATCTACGCAGTCTGATCAGAGTCTACGCTGTCCACATGAAGACACTTTGCATCCTTGGCTATCCAAAATGCGTCAGTGAATATTCTGATCAGACTGCGCGAATGCGCAGGCTGATCTGAATCTTCACTGGGCGCATATGTCCAGAGGTACGTTTTCTGACATTGCGGCTCATTTGTTTCGGGTGGTATCGAAGCTAACGTACTTACTCTAAAGTTTGGGACACCAAACTCTTTACCATGCTTGTCTTACAATTCGACCAACCGCATTTTATTGCCAGATGATCTGTCTTAGAAGTGCTGGATAAGTGGTAGGGCCTGTTCGCTATCGTCTGTATACTTTAAAATTTCAATGACTCGAATAACGAGAGTTCGTTTACCGTGGCTGATTCGAACTCTTTTTTTAGTTCCAAAGAAACTTTCCGATAGCTCACCAAAACAAATACTTAGTAATATTTTAGGGAAATTTTCTAATATATGTTGCATGTGCTTATAAGAATCGCCTCATCGAGGCGATTCTAATGAGTACACTCAATATAGCGTTATTTTATAAAAGATCGAAAAGACATCCCGAAATTATCTCCATTTGACTCCTGGCCTGGCACTATGATTAATCCTCAGTGACTCGAACTACCTAGACTGGCTCCTGTCTATGATATATTTTAATTTATATTTTACAAAAATGCTATCTTTTGGAATGTCCCTCTCTAATTTGGCTGATCAGTAGTAAGTGAGTTTCTGACTAGTACGGGAGATGATATACGTAGAAAAATAGTCAAGGAGATTTTACCTTTGTTAGATTAGAAATGTAAAACTCACAGCGTGGTGCCAGGCTAGAACTACCCATGCCTAGAACAAATTCCCATGGTCCAAAAGATGTTCGAGTCCTTGAAGCAGAACTGTACAATGCTCAAGTATTTCTGTTCCTATACTTAGGGTTAACACGGTATTCAACCTGGATTCAAATACAGTGGATTAATTAAGCACAACTTATTTTTTTAAGCGCAATGAATTTGATATGACCTTTTACCCGGTTATTAATTCGCTTGATCTTTTATTCGGGATAGGGAAAGTGGGCATTAGACTAAATACAATACTTTGGAATTACCTTGTATCCTTACGGATAATCTTTTAATAATTTCAAAACAAATCAGATTAATCTATACAGGTGAGTAAAAGTTATGTCCCAGCCATTTAGCCACAATAAGTGTTTGAAATTTTAACCCATCAATATTTGCGATCCATAAGAGGACATTAGCAAACTGTGTAGACCATGATCAGACGCAGCAGAGCAGAGACATACTCTTCACTGTTTGCAATAAATAGAAGACTTTCTTTTTGTAAGATAAATAAATAAATCAATAAATAAGTAATAGCGTTTTGCCGCGTCTGATCTGGGTCTACACTGTTTGCTAAGGCGTTTTGCATTGTCTAATCTGAGTCTATTTTGTTTGCTCAGACCTTTCTGTCCCACGACGAAAAATTAAAATATCATTTGAAGATATATTACATGAACCCATGTAAGGGACTGCACATTATGGGTGAAAGATTGCACTATCTAAAAAAAAATAATAAATTACAGTCGACTCTTGTTATCTCGAAGTCCAAGGAACTACTTCGAGGTATCCGGACCGCGACATATCATGTTTGCAGAACTGAGGAAAACAAATTGAACAATCACATTTTATAAATGAATATGTAATTTGACTCCTGAAGTTAGAGATATATTGAAAATGGTGGAAAAGAGGAGAAATTGCTTCTTAGGTGCAATTTCTCCTCTTTCCCACATTATTTACATGTAGTTACCTGTTGTTAGATTTCCATGTTAAAACAGGGGCCAGGTTTTTCACATCAAGATAAGCGGTGATTCGAGATAAGCGCAGTCGATATTACGAGAGTCGACTGTACATCCATTATGCGAAGGGGAAGAACCTGCCTCCTTACTATTTGAAACCTTTCAAAAGTGGGGCCTACTCTTAAAGGGAGAAAACTACTGACTGCCACTCACCCTGCTATTTTCCTGTCTCATTAGCCTTTCAAAATGGCGTGGGGGCGGGTGTGAGAAGGGGAGGCGGCTACTCTTAAAGGGAGAAAAAATGCTGCTTGCCACTCGTTCGGCAAATTTAAGACACATCGATAGGTAGGGAAACGATGTTGTTCAAATTTTAGGACAGATATGGTAAATAGTTAACGTATCCTAATCGCTAAAGGAAATCCGGCATGTAACATAAAAAAGCGTGCAACTTTTGGCCCTATCTGTACAAATGTTTAAATAAAAGACATTTAAAGATTTAAAATTGAGCATGTGATACACATTAGCTGTTTTATTGTGATAAGCACTGGATAAAAATGAAGAATTGGTGAGAATTTATGTTTTGTTTTAAGTAATTAACCATTCTCAGGTTTTGCTGGAGACATTTTCAAGTAACACGATTTTGTAAGCAATTAGCG
Source organism: Anodontia alba (assembly GCA_964016985.1). NCBI lineage: Eukaryota > Metazoa > Mollusca > Bivalvia > Lucinida > Lucinidae > Anodontia > Anodontia alba. Next base: position 50,866,734 of record OZ024836.1, read on the forward strand.
CCGTACAAACAAAACAATACAGCTCTTTACATTAACCCTTGCCCTGCTGAACCCGGATATACCCTGCCTTTGCGAACAGTGAAGATCCAGATCAGTTGGCTTCTGAAGAAGCCAACTGATCTGGATCTGCACTGTTTGTCATTCAGTATGTGAATTTATATCAGCAATCTGGATCAAATAATCTGATTGGCTGAAAATTAGAAGTGGGCATGGCATCTTAATTTATTCAGCATGATAAGGGTTAAGATGTGTTGCTACTCGTGATGGGTTGAGGGGTAATATGGATGATCACATTGCCCTTTTAATAATAATAATAATAATAATAATAATAATAATAATAATAATAATAATAAGAGAAGAAGAAGAAGAAATAAATAACCTTCATGGCCTGAAATTTAATAACATATTATTTAAATCACTTCGTATTACTGGCATTAAATTTAATATTCTTACTTTTATAATTTATTGTTTGCTAAAGGCCTAATTTGTGGTACCGCTTTATACATGGCTGTTGAATACGATTGCATCGATATTTATTATAATAATTGGGCCAGCGCATGATAAAACCTAAAAATAGCATGTGCGCCCAGCGAAGACTCAGATCAGCCTGGACATCCGCCCAGTCTGATCAGAGTCTTCGCTGTCCGCATGCCAAAAGCTTGGGTCCTTAGCTACCCATAGAGCGCACAGCGACGACTAATCAGTCTGGGCGGATACCCAGGCTGATTTGAGTCTTTGCTAAGCGCGCATGCCATTTTGTTGGTTTTGTCATGAGGAAGCTCATATCATCATTTTGCCTCCAATTAGGACTAATGACTTGTCATAGGTAGGTAAAAATCCCTGAAAATACGTTATGGATTGTCAATTTGTGTTCACCGCCACTATTTAACATATAAGCTTTTATTTGAGCCGGGGTACAGCATTTCCTACAAGATTGCTTGTGCTCCCAGCGAAGACTCAGATCAGCCTGCGCTGTCCGCCTGAAGAGGCTTAGGACCCTTGGCTGTTCGGCTATTCACAGAGTCCAATACGAAGACTGATCAGACTGTGCAGATGCGCTGATCGGAGTCTTCGATGTCTACCTGAAGGCACTTCAGATCCTTGGCCTAGAATGCCCTGCGACGACTCTGATCAGCCTGCGCGGATGTGCAGGCTGATCTGCGTCTTCGTTGGGCACACATACAATCTTGTAGGAAGTACTGTTCCCCGGCACATGCTTCTTTTCATTTTTCATTAGAGTTCTGGGTAAACAAGTATGACGCATTTACACAATGTTGCCGGCGACGTGTTCCGGGTGCTTGGAACTATGGGGTGCGCTCCAGTATCAGAGGAAGACGTAAGTGCCCAGTCTAAGTGTATCTCTTCCCGGCATGCATTATCTTGAATGCTAGCTGGGTTTAGATTTCTAACGAATTAATTGTACTATCGTTCCAGCTATAGATATAAATATAACATTGTCTAGTGACCTTTGACTTCTGGTTTCAATTTTCTGTTTGAAGTAATACTGCTGAGAACCAGAAGCTAAGGTCACCGGACACAGTTATATTTTCTACTACAGCATTCTTCTTAAATCTATATCGGACCGCCGACAACAGGCCGATGTAGATTTTATTAGAATGCAAACTGGGTTTACATTTCTATTGAATTGGGTGCCATATATTGCATGTCGTAATTGTCCAAGTATATCTCTTCCCAGTATGCATTCTGCTTAAATATTCGGACAGTTATCGGCCCGACAGGATTCCTGTAGGACCGACAATAGTCCGATATAGATTTAAGTAAAGTTTTTTTTCTTTGGAAAGTAAGAAGCAACTATATAATAAGCACAACATATATATCTAAAATGATATCTGCTTTCATTTATAATCAGAATGTTTAAGTTTAAGCTTTTAGTTTTTCACGACTCTCTAATGTGTTTGCGCGAAGTTAGGCTCCGCTCCTTTTAATCGGGGAAGTTTAATACAAAAAAGAAAGAGAGAAAAAAAACGGTTCCATTTTTTTCTGAGCTTTTACACACACTAAAAAGAAATGCTTCATTTATTCTGAATTCGGGCAGAGTCCCTATTTTATTACTTCATATTATAAAAAAGAAAACAACAGAACATAAGAGGGGCTTGGGTCAGATATTGTTAAGGAAAGGGAATTACTTCAACTTAATTGTGAGAACTTCTGTAATATAGCCCAACCCTATCGCTGTGTTTGGTACAGCAATAAAATATGCTTAAGCTATTAACGCTTTGCATACTGGGTAAAAAATCAGCAGAGGACATTTTGAAATATTTTTTCTTATTTGTCCTAGAAAATATGATTAGGCACAATGCAAATTGTCTCCGAATGCCATGTTTTACAAAGGTGAAAACTTTTATGACTTTATGTTTGCTTTTCCGGACACCGAGGCATTCTGTTGAGGGGTCAGTTTGCTTTCTTTTAGAGTAGACCCCTTTTCGGAAGAGAAATATACAAGTATGAAGGTATAACCTGGACCCTATTAGCGGTTATTTCATTTTTAAATAGCCTTTACTTATATTTATTCGCAGCGTGAGAGTGGGACCTTTTGTGATATGAGGACCTCAAAAACCCGGTCAGTCTGCGCATTTTTGTGCGTCGATCTATGTTTTAATAAATATTGATTATGTAAGCAGGCAACGAAGATCTGATAAGACTGCACGAATGCGCATGGATATCTGGGCCGTTGTTGCACCTATATTTGATAACGGCTTTTGTTTTGTACGGTTACGCCACATTTCTGTTGTAAACAAGTTGGACAAGTTGTATTGACAGCATGTCATTTGTGTAATTTAACCCGTTGAATGGTTGAACTATTTGAAAACAGTGGAGAACCTGATCAGACGCCGCGTTCTGCGGCGTCTGATCTGGGTCTGCACTGTTTGCGAATTATCCTTTTATGGATCTCCTGACTACAATAGGTTGATTCACCAATAAAATATCAGTTTAAATATAGATAGAAAGCATTGTGTAAAATATCATTAATCAAAGACAGAAGTTTAATTTCGCGAACTTTTGGCAGTTAAGTTACTTTATGTAGTGACAAACACAAATATAATGTTCAAATGATTGGAATTTTAATGGAAGACAGTTTATTTACAGTATTGTTACCTATGAAATTGGACAGATACTTTTGAAGAAACAGTGTCGACAAAGATCAGACGCGACAGAAATCAAAATCGGTATCTGATCAGTGTCTACACTGTTTGTCACTCATCCAGCAGTTTTTAGACATATCAACAAGAAGTACATGAAAAAATTCTTCAATATTTGGGAAAAGTATAGCAAGGAGTCAATGTGTTCCAATATTTGCGATAAACATGGTATACGAATATATTGAAATTACTAAACCCTATCAGATTTCGTTTTTAGAATAATAGCGTTTTCCCGTTTCCTAGTCTGTGTTCTGTGCAGGTATGTTTTGAAATTCAGTTTAGTTGGATTAAATCAAGAAATAACATGGAGATGGTTTGGAAATAAAACCGTGAGATGATTTGGAAATAAAACCGTGAGATGATTTAAAAATAAAAATGTGAAATGATCTGGAAATAAATCTGTGAGAAGAGAAGTAATATGGGTAGTGCCCCGTCACAAACAAACGGTCGCCCACATGGCACGGTTAGTAAAATTATAAATTTCTTGAAACATTTCTGGCGTCGCCGGCAGTTTCAGGTACGAAGCTCATTAAACGGAGTCAGAACATAAAAAAGTCATTGTCTACCATATTCACTCTAAGTATCAGGCCAAACAGAGCTAAGCAAACCGTGTCGACTCCAAAGAACGCGACGTCTTATCAGGGTGCACACTGTTAGCCACTCATCCAGCATTATTTTAGCCACAAGAATAGGTAGTAAACTGGACTGGTTCAAATATTAGGACAGTTATGGTAAGAGTTAATGTGCATCACGAAAACATTCCTGTATAATTTTGACCCCCTTGAATCCCACTTTCATGTAGTAAAACTTGGGTTCACAGGGGTATACATTATTTTTCTTATTTTTGCTCAAAAACATAGATTGTGGGTACTCCTTAGAACCGCCTCGCCGAGGCGGTTTTAAAGAGTATCTACAATCTATATTTTGAGCAGAAATATGAAAAACGTCAGAATTTTTTATCTGAAAATTTTCAGTTTTTGGAGGTGAAATTGTCTGTATATTTGAATAGGATTGCTTTCGTAATGGTCTGAATACTTAAGGTAAATAAGGTATGTTTATACGAAAACAACGAAAACAAAAATCACCGTGCTCATATTATGTGTTTATCTATGCAGCATGATTAGGGATTTATTTGTCGGCTATGTTAATTTGTTGAGGTTTTACGGCCCAATCAACCTAATGATGTCATGTCGAGCGCGGTCAGTTTACCTAACCACACGTTTACTGGGCAGGCTTAGTCCTCTAAGCGGTTAATCAGTATTGTGCACATTCTTTCGCCAGAAAAGTTGACCATGTTAAAACATTGATGTTGTAGAAACTATCGTAGAAGGCTGCGGCTGTATAGATGAGTGCTTTTTGCGTAATACGGACCTCGGATCCAACAAAACAACCCAGCGGGCACACAACGTCGAAACAACGTTGATTCAACGTTAAATCAACGTCTTGACGTTGAATCAATATTGAATCGACGGTAGTATATGGCGGCCGCCCTATACTACTATCGACGTTGTTTCAACATTGTGTTCCTGCTAGGATACGGGCTGGGGCGGGGTTTAAATCGCATAAGTACCCAAAAATTCTTTAGAGAAAAAAGAAAACAAAATATTTGTTTGAATTTAAAATAAAGATTTTTATTTTCACTTAACGGTAGTGTTACGTATGGGTTGGGCATACATTTTTGTTGCATTACATGTATTCTAGTGATTTACATGATTGTGTAAATATTAACAGTATGTTTTTTTTTCTATTGTTTACATCCACCTGTTTTATGTTGATTATGTACCCAGCTGGCATTCTTTATAAATCTATAGCGGGCCGTTATCGGTCCGTCAGCTACCCTGACGGGCCGATAACTGCCCGCTATAGATTTATAAAGAATGCTTACTGGCCTGCCAGTAAACGTGTGGTTAGGTAAACTGACCGCGCTCGACATGAACCCATTGGGTTGACTGGGCCGTAAAACCTCAAAATAAAAAAAACAAAAAAAAAAAAAACCTTAGTTGAGATGCAACTGCCTTATAGAAAGACCGCTTGTCTGATCAAAGAAAACTAGAATATAATTCGACGTACATCTGGCACAAGGTCCTATTTTCTAGCGTTGAATGACACACAAATTCAATAAGTTTTCTTACAGAAGATCAATACTTTGTTTAATACACTTAAACTTTCTGATCTTTGAGTTCAAACACTATTGTACAAAATAATCAAATACAAAAGTAGTCAAGCAAGGCGTTCTAGTCTGAACCTTAACTTACTGAAAGAAAAGGAAATCTTATCTACGCATATAAATAGTTATATTATTTCTCGCTTTTTCTTTCTCTTCGTACATGTAGTACAATGGATGTCGGTCTGTCTATATCTCTTCATGATGCAAAGCCCTTTTTTGAATCCCGTATTTACCCTAAGTATCAGGTCACCTTACACCTTAACTCTTTACCATATATGTCCTATTATTTGAACAAGTCTATTATCTGCCTGTTCTCATGTCTAAAATACTGCTGGATTTGTGACAAACAATGGTGATACCGATGAGACGCCGCGTTCTACGGTCTCTTCTGGGCCTATGCTAATTGCCACAATCTGTCTATTCGATTACTTAGGTTACATACAATTTATCTTGAAATGAACTGAGCTACGCAAGCTCTGTTTAAATCATAAGGGCAAGAGTGGCCACACACTCCGCCGCACCCAACTACCCAGATACCCCCCCCCCCCCCCCACACACACACACACATACACACACACCACACACAGTCCCATACCATCCACCCCACTCACACCCAGAGAGAGAGACAGTAATATAAAGACAGATAGACCCAAAATAACGTGCATATAGAATCATTATGAGGATAAAGTAGACCAAGATCAGACAGTAAGTTCGCAGAGCCAGATCAGGATTTTCTTTAAATGAACTTTTCAAACAAATCTTTCAGGAATACCGACAGAGTGTCAAACTTTTTTGATCCAGATCAGGCCCAAATTAGTACACATTGTATTGATGAATGTTCTGGGTTCTGATATTCAAATAAAACATACCATATTAACATAAAATATTGGGACAGATAGTCATGAACAAAATAGTGTCGACCCAGATCAGACGCCGCAAATGCGGCGTCCGAACTGGGACTACACCTTTTACCGCACATCAAGCAATTTCTCAGACAAATCAGAAGACGATAAAGCGGAAGTTATTCGAGTTTGAGGATCAGTATGATACGAATTTCAGATGTCCGATATTTAGGGTAAATAAACTATGAAAAAGGGGCTCCTTTGAAAGGAGCCTCTTTCTCATAATTCATTTACCCTCACATTAAAGACAGAACACACTAAAAGATTCCGTTTGGTTTGGAGTTTAACGGTCCTGTCAACACAATTAAGGTCATGTCGAGCCGGTCAGTTTCCCTACATACTTTTTTCCTGAGCAGCCTTAGTCTTCTGAGCGGTTAACCAGTACTTGTGCACATAATTTCGCCAGTAACTGAAAACTGCCCTTCTTGAATCATCGGAAGGGTGAGAATGGCCGCAAAAAATATTTTGACCAGTCTCCACGAAAGAAAGTTGCAGTACCCGGCCGATTCGAACCCGCGACCTCCTGATCACCAGTCGGAAGCGCATCCGACTGAGCCACCGAGGCCGACAGAACACATTTAAGAAAGTGAAAAAAAAGGAAACTAGGTTGTGTCGAGCCTGTTCATGAACTAAAATGGAATCTGCAACACTGCTCACGCCTCCTTGTATCGGCTTGTGTGACATTCTGTTTTTCCAAACTATTCAAATTGGAATCATTGATTTCAAAAGACCACAAAATGTGAACTACGCAGTGACTATTAACCCTTCTCTTGCTGAACACGACATGCCCTGTCTTAGCAAACAGTGTAGATCCAGATCAGTTGGCATCTGAAGAAGCCAGCTGATCTGGATCTGCACTGTTTGTCATTCAGTATGTGAATTTATATCAACAACCTGGATCAGGTAATCTGATTGGCTGAAAATTGGAAGTGGGCGTGGCATCTTAATTTATTAAGCATGACAAGGGTTAAGTACGGGGAGAGGTTTTACGGCCGCCACTTACCACAAGCTGTAATGAAGGTTAATAAATTCTGGGTAAAAGGGATCCTTGGAAATAAAGAACGTACATGTATTGAAGAAAGTGAAAATAGCAGACTTCGTTTTATTGAGCATTTTATGAACAGTAATGTAATTTGTAACTATGTTCAGGCCTCCTAGCTTCAGCTCGAGCGAATACCTTTTTTGTTCCTTTGCCATGGTTTACAATGCACCTGCCAAAACCCTTTTTATCACTTTCGGGAGCTCTGCTTTACATGTATTATATTGGACTAGGAGCTCTTGCTCTGAACGTCTACACCTTTCTAGATATACACGTATACCTGTTATAAGGAAGTAGGTCAGCCTTACATGCAACCTTGGCCTGGTTGTCGTTCTTCGCACACCAAATATCAAGCTAACACCCTGTGCATCCAACGCGATCGAATCTGCACCCGTGAACTCAGCGTCCGATACTCGCCAGCTGATTTGTACAGGATGTATTGTATAACTGTTACTGATGAAAGATCACGACTAAAAATTGAGCCAGAAAATCTCGTGAAAGTGGACGCGCGTGCAAATATGCGCATTAGCATGCCATTATGAAAGCCAGCTTGTTTTGCGACGTTATAAGTATCTATGTACTTGAAATCACGTATGTACGCGAGTGTATACGCGTTAAAATATTCAGAGATCTTGCATTTAGCCCCGTTGACTGAAAAAAAAAATACAACAGTTTCATGTACATTACAGTCCTTAGCTAAGAGGGTTAAACTTAACATTATACAATCTAGCTGTTACAATTGGATGAAGTAAAATCTTAATAAAGAAATTTTGTTAGTATTAACGCCTATACTTGTAATGTTTGACTTGTATACTCTATATGTAATAATATTTATGTTTAAATTTAGGCCATGAGTATGTCCGGATGTATCCTTGCCACGTACAAGCTAATGCCGACATTTGAGTACTACGAGAAACTCGACTGTTACGTCGATGATATCAACAAAGTAAACCAAAAGATTCCACCGCCACAACATGCCCCCACAAAGAAAGCAGAAATATTCGATCTCAGTAAATATTCTGAGGTAGACGAGAGAGCAATTAATGTAAGTTTTCTGAGAAGCACATACTCCTGAATGTGTGAACTGTACTATCGGATATGTGCGCCCGCGAAGCTGCTGATCAGCCTACACCTAATACTATTCGCTTTGTCCTATATTTCATAGTTCATTTACTAACAGAAAACTAATAATTAAGTCTTCATGTTTGGACCATAGATGCAACTTGGGAAGGCCTAATAAAGTTTGCTATCAGTATTGTTATCGACCTATATTTTATGGTTCACTGACTTTGGCGAGCTGTTTTTACAGCAGTTGCATCTGGGACGGGTAGCTGAAAATCAGTCTATCACTATCTGGCACTGGGCTACATTTTATGTTTCGACTTTGGGCATATCGCATCATCTTCAAAGGTTAAGGCCTTTATATTTGGACCAGTTTCATGCGGGACAAGACTGGTGAAACCATGAATATGTGTTCCTCGCCTATACTTTGTATTCTATGGTTCACTTGCTTTGCTCAGTTTCTGAGTAACTATAAAACTAGGGTGTGTCTTGGTGTTTTGACCAGACCTGTATGAGAGAAATCAGTATTCTATATTCTGCTAGTATCATATGAGCCGGGGCACAGCTTTTCCTACAGGACTGCATATGCGCCCAGCGATGACTCAGATCAGTCTATGCATCATGACAGTCTGACAGAGTCTTCGCAGGGCACTCTATGCGTAGCCAAGGATCTAATGTGTCTTCAAGCGAACAGCGAAGACTCTTATCAGTTTGCGCGGATGCACATATTGATCTCAGCCTTCGCTGGGCGCACATGCAATTTTGTAAGAATGCCGTGCTCCATCCTATTGAAATTCTAGTAGCTTTCAAAAATGAATGCATTAATAACAAACACATATTAAGGATGATTAGTCGTTTACCGAAAAACTCTTGGAACTGGAAGAACACTTTTTTTTGCATCTCCGTGATAAAAGAAAATGGTTTCAGTGACAAAATGTTGAACATACGGAACGCTATGGAAGAAACAAAACTGGAACTGGGAGTGCCAGAAGAATTCTATAAGAATTAGTCGATATGATGACAAAAAGAGGATGTGGTGTTTGTAAATGAGTTGACGTATAATCAGCATTAAAAGGAAGTCAACCTGTGGATAAAAGATAATATAGTTTGCCTTTGTTCAAAAAAAAAAAAAGGAAAGAGAAAAGTCCAGGGAGTGCCACAATCTCAAGCCGCAGCCCTTCCCAGACACAAAGAGGAGAGGAAACCATCACGCAAACAGGCCTATATTATTTTGACCCCCTTAAACCCCACTTTTATATAGTAAAACTGGGGTTTACAGGGGTATATATTAGTTTGCTTATTTCTGCTCAAATACATAGATTGTGGGTACTCGTTAGAACCGCTTCGGTGAGGCGGTTCTAACGCGTACCCACAATCTGTGTTTTGAGCAGAAATATGAAAAATATCAGATTTTTTTATCTGAAAATTTTCATTTTTTGATGGTGAAATTTTCAGTATATTTGAATAGGCATGTTTTCGTAATGAGTTTGCCTTTGTTCAAAAACAAAAGGAAAGAGAAAAGTCCAGGGAGTGCGACAATCTCAAGCCGCAGCCCTTCCCAGACACAAAGAGGAAGAGGAAACAGACACAACCAAAGAAGCGCAAATCGAACTAACGTACGAAAAGCACTAAGATTAGCTCTCTCTTCCCTAAGCAAACTAAAAGAACTGAAACGCAAGAACAAAACAAAAGCATAAGGCAAGACTTAAATCAAATCGCCTCGAAGAATAAATCACAAAGCAACAAAGAGTAAGACTAAGTTTGCGTTTGTTGTTTGTATGTGCAAAAGAAAATGATACATGGTGCAGATATGATTGCTTTTTTATAATCTTGCGGCTAAGTAAAAGAGTATTGGAAAAACTAATAATTTGTGTTGAAATTTATTATAAATCACAGACACATGAAAACAACATAAACTGTTATGCGATCGAACTGCAGAATATAGCTATTTGTCCTTCAATTTAATATAATTTTCGTATGCTGTAAACTTGAGCTAAGAACTGATATATGCCATTCAATGTCGTTGATAGTGTTCATGTGTTACATTACTACCAATGGTAGCATGATATTGATAAAACCTAGCCTATATCATGATAATATAAATTATGTTTTCTACACTTGTAAAACGGCTGTTTCCTTTCCCTTGGGTTGTAAAGTGTGTTGTCCGTCGTAGTCATGTAATTTGTAGGCTATGTTCTGTGACTATGGTCCTTTCTGGACAGCATTTTCACTAATTTGTAGGCTTTGTGCCTGGCTTTGTAATATTCAACCGCTTGTCACTTTATTTGATGGCTAAGCAAGGTGTATATATTTCATTTTTTTTCCTTTTCAGACGCCGGCTTCTATTTATAAAAAATCTTTACGAGAATTGGTGGATCATCTCACAGAGGGATACACCGATTCCATCAGCAAAATTCGGGTTATTTATAGATGGATCACGTGTCAACCGGTTGATCAACTATTTGCCAAGAAAAAGGATATCCCACAACAAAACCAGGCCGGTTTTCAACTTTGGCGAATTAAGAACAAGAAAGGAAATTACGCACAGTTAGTCAGTCTTCTTTGCAGGTAACATTCCATTTTCATGTGTGACACCTTCAAATAATTTAATATTTGGAAACGTTTTGTCCTTACTATACCTTTCCACCTAATACATGTCGTTGTTTCTATAACTGTAAAACTTAAATCTATATCGGACCCTTATCGGCCCGACAGGCCTCCTAGCCGGCCAATAATAGTCCAATATAGGCAACAAAAAAAGTAAATAAGTGATTCAGGAACTGATATAAATCATAACCGCATCAAGTTCTCTACATCAAGGGAAAGACTGACAAATACAATAAACAGCAGCAAAATAAAAAATAAATAAATAAAAATATGACAAAGACTGACAAATACAATAAACAGCAGCAAAAAAAACAACAAAAAACAAAAAACAAAAACAAAAAAAAACAAAAAAAAAACAGATGACAAGCTTTCCTAAAAAGGTGGCGTTACCTTAACTTGACTGAGTATATTTTAAACTTACATAAGTATTAAAAGAAAAACATTTGTAAGTGGAACACTACAGAACAGTTAATAAAATATTCCACCTAGAAAGCAGGCAAAAAAAAAAAAAAAAAAAAAAAACATCATGAAAACATGCCTATATAATTTTGATTGTAATCAAAGTACATTTAGGGACTCCACAAGCATTGTTTTGTTCCAGGTACGCAGATATTCCCTGTATCATCATCCATGGAACCTTGAAAGGTTCCACGTATGAGGTAGGAGACAAAATTGATGAAGATAGACATTACGGAGAGTGGAACGCTGTTCTGATTGGGAAATACTGGCGATTCATTAATGCTTATTGGGGAACGTGTTCAGAAGCTCCAGAACTGCAGCCAACATTAGCGGACCTAGTAAACGATGAAACGGGCGATACAACCGCGAGACTCTGCTACCAATGTGATGAGAACTATTTTCTAACGGATCCCGATCAAATGGTGGCAACTCATTTACCAGCGAGTCCAAAATGGCAGCTAAAGAAACATCCAATTTCATTTCGGGAGTTTGAAGAAATGACATTTGTGAAAGACAGATACTTTAACCTTAGATTAAGAATTTTGTCAAATCCCAAATGCATAGTGCGTAGTGATACGGGAGAAGTTGAACTACGTTTTGGAATTCCTCGGAAATCATCCCTAAATGTTGACTTTCAGTATTTAATGTTTAAAATAGATGAAAATGATAAAGAAACAAGGTAAGTTACAGAATTTATACCAGCCGCAACGTCAGAAAACGTACATGTACCTTCGGACGTACGCTCAGCGAAGATTAAGATCCACCTGCGAACTCGCGTAGTCTGATCAGAATCTTTGATTGGGCATTTAGGATAGCCAGGGAAGTTAAGTTTCTTCATGCGGACAATGTTGGTTCTGATCAGACTCCGCGGACGCGCATGCTGATTTGAGTCTTCGTTGGGCGCATATGTCAAAAGGTACGTTTTTTCATGTGGTGGCTCAAATAACTTTCGGACATATTTTGTCCCTGTTATCTGTGTGTGCGCTTCTAAACACTTACTCAGTTTGTCCTCACTTTTATGCAAGGCGTGTCGAGTGTTGGATGCCAGGGGAATCACATAATCTCACCAGTCTGATTAAAACCAGAGCATACCAACACGATCTGAGGAAGACCAATTTAAGCTCCATATTTCTAAAAAAATGGACATTTTTATCCAGGAAAAGGTTAATAAATTGATATATGGTATTAATACGATCATAAAATGTAGCATCTGACAGCCTTTAAAATTTCAGTTAGTCTCTCGTTTTTAAACTGGATCAAAAATGAAATGATTTTTTATCGTATCTCTGAATTAATATTCATCATCATCACCGGATTTTTTTTTCTTTCTTTAATGTGCAGGTATAGGTGCAACATTCACAATAGTGGGCTTTTTCCAGGTATCTGGCTTGCTACACGCATAGCAGATCTCACACGGGATCTCCAGGTTTGTCTATGATGAGGGTCGATAGCTGAGAGCTTCCGCTCTCTGGGATCCCTCCGTCAGCTGCTTCCATGCCATCTTGGGCTTCCCAGGCCCACGCTTTCAATCAAAAAGTATGCCGCAGGCTGTCTTGACTGCACCGTTGGAGCGCTCCACGTGTCCATACTAGCGGAGCCTCTCTCCTTCAGGATCAGGTCCACATCCTAAATGCCAAGCTGCGCAAGTAGCTAATTGAACCTGATGCTGACAACATCCTGCGACTTGAGATTGCAGAGCTGTCTGATCATTGCCCTGTAATTCCGCTGCACACGTAGGAGGTTTGATTGTCAATGGCCAAGTCTCACTGACATGAAGCTCTGCATACGAGCTGTACATGCGGCCACGTGTTTTGAAAGAGAAGAGGTGGAAAGAGAGAACTGGAAGCAGCTCCTTGAACTTCTTCCAGGCGGTTTTCACACGTGTTGTGGTTGAAAGTTCACAACCATCGGCTGCTGAGAGCATTTCTCCTAGGTAGCAAAAGGAAGCTACCACCTCCAGCTTGTCAGGTCCAACTTGGACTTTCCTCTGTGGGCTGCCGTCAGGCGTGCAGTTCCCTGCACCGTGTACATCTGTAATCAGGGTCCTTTGTCAAGCGCTTGGGCCCAATGCATTCCTTGTGCATCCAGTGCTTGTAGTCTTTGCAGAAGATATTGTTGCTGCCCACTGCAGTGCGACAGACGGCGCATGGAAACTCGCCTGAACTGTGCAGGAGGTCCTGGCCCATACCACAGATCATTATCTTCGTCTTTCCTGCATTTACTCTCAGCCCTTTCTCCTCCATTGCTTATAACTTAAGTCAAGAGCCTCCTGACACATTTCTCAAGCGATTCAGCGCTGATAACAAGGTCATAGGCATAAAGATCCTCCCAGGGGACCCCAGAGCGGAACTCGAGTGAAAGGCTTCAAGCACAATTGTGAAGAGAAGCGGGCTGAGTACCGAGCCTTGGTGAACACCGACCTTTACTTCGAACTCTTCACTGTAACCATCTTCAACACCGACATGGCTCCCCGCATTGGCATACATCCCCTGGACCAGTCGCACAATCCACTTCTCCACACCAAGTTTTCTCTGCGCCCACCAGATAACCTTCCGAAACACTCGATCAAACGCTGTCTCTTGGTGTCTACGAAAGCCATATAGAGTCTTGTTGGCAGCTAGATATTTCTCTTGCATCTGCCTGACAACAAAAGTTGCGTCTGTTGTGGCTCTGCCTGTGACGAAGCTAAACTGGGAATCGTCGATTGACACCAACTGTCTGATGAGTCCGTCCACAGTCCTCTCCAGGTCTTTCATGATCTGCTTTTTCAGCTTGAGACCGCGGTAGATGTTCCTGTCCAATGCACCCCTCTTACCTCTCTTACCCTTGTAGGGGCATACAATGAAACTCTGCTCCCAGTCGGAGGGAACCTCGCGAATGATTGCAGCTGCGAGGTCACGGATCATGGAGGCGCTCGTGTCATCAGCTGCTCGTATTATCTCCACCACTATGCCTGTGCTTTGCCAGCCTTCATCTGCGAGATAGCCTTCTTAACCATATCAACGGTGATTGGGACGAGCGGGCCTTCCACTGGTGGTTTGCCAGACAGGTGGTCTGGGTTTCAGTCAAAATCAACGTTGATAAGCCTTTGGTTGTGCTCCAATCAGGCCTTCTGCTTTAAATCTTTGCTCATTGACATCTACCCTGCACCATTCGTCACCGGTTTGTCACCTAGAACATCAGCGTTCTCTCTTCTAAACTGGTTAGCAAGGCGATAGACTTCTGGGGACTTGGGGCCATTATTCTCGTAGACCTTCTTGTTGGCTTCTTGACGAGCATGGTGCACTGAAAGTCTGGCAATGCGTTTGGATGCATCGTATAATGCCCTAGTGCCTTTACCAGACTTCCATGCCTCGACAGCTTTCCGCTTGGCAGCAATGGTCTTTTCCACGTGCTCATTCCACCACCAGGTTTAACGACGCCAACGGCGGGGCCGAGTTGTGCCACACACCTCCTCATTTGTCTTGAGCAGGTCTGTCTTGATATTGTTCCGGATATCCTCAGTGGCAGTATCAGCTACACTTGCAGACGCACTCACATGCAAGTTGAAAACCTCCTGGAAATGATTGCTCGTTTGAGGGTCTGTAACCTTACAAACTTTAAGATGAGGGGTGAACCTGCATTTGGATTTTGGTGGCACGGTCAATCCTCATAAGTAACTGATGTTGCAGGGCTGCTTCCTTGCCAGAGATCGCTTTCACATCTATGACAAGTTTGCGCATGCTCCTACGGAAAAAATCACGGCTGTCACGTTTACTTGAAACATATGTTCCCAAGAAGCAGGTCGAATGCTAGGGCATACTCTAGGGTTCTCTCACCCTCAACATCTGGTCCAGGCTTGCCATACTCCATCCCACCATGCACTTCCATGTATCCAGTGCCAGCACGGCCTACATGGCCGTTCCAATCTCCGCACGGGATCAGTAATTCAGATCCTGTGATCCTGACAGTCAAAGCATGCAGTTTGTTAAAGAACAGGTCCATAACCTCATCACTTACGACTCTTGGGCATACCCAGAGAGCAAGGTAACCACACGCTAGCCGACTATAAGCTTTACTAAGATGATTCTGTCGGAGAAACTCTCCACCTAAAAAGCTTTCTCTATCCAGTCTTCCGCCACAAACACTCCTACACCAGCAGTACCATTGTCGTTTCCAGACCAGCAGAGCTTGTACTTGGTGTTATTGTCCTTGACTGTGGGGCAGTTGCCACCACGGTATCTGGTCTCCTGAATACAGCAGACATCTTCCCTACGGGATAGTCTTTCCACTGCTTTGCAAAGAGTGTTCACATTGAGTGTTCCCACCCTGAATTTCTTCAGGTGCTTGCTTGATTCGCCAGAATGGCGCGACCCTGCCTCCCACACCTGACAGGAGGCTAAGCCGGAGACTTTACTAACAAAGCTTTGATGTCTGTTGGCACCGCCTTACTCAGATTCTGTTGTTGAGATAGCCATGAAGAGTTTGGAACAGCTGTTTGTACGGGATCACCTGTCCTAGCTGACATCCCAACACAGTTCTTTAACGGCATCTGAGCATGCATGCCGTTTCCGCACTCGGGCAATGTGCTTTGCTGTTGTCCTTATAAAGAAAGGATCGTTAGCCAAACCTATATAGCTAGAACACTAAGTCATCAGACTGTAGATGATTGTCGCCTAGCTCTGCCACCCAGGTTATGGCAGCCTGAAGGTGGGGAGGCAACTGTGATAAAGGGCAGCCTCACATTCCCACACTCAGATAGAGTGTCACAGATGGATGCAGTTTTACGTCTTGCCCAGGACTTTTTTGACGTCTTCCTGGGACTTACGTTGCCAACATTAATTCAGAGATACGATTAAAAACATTTTCATTATTGATCTAGTTTAAGAACGAGAGACTAATTGAAACTTTACAGGCTGTCAGGTGCCCCATTCTATGACTGCATTAATACCATATATCAATTTATTAAACCTTTCTTGGATAAAAATGTCTATTTTTGAGGAATATTGAGCCTTTAAAGGCTGCCATCAAATAATCTCGGGAAAACCAAAACGTCTATTTAAGACTTTGTTAAACAAACCAATCAGACCGTGTTTACGTACCGCTTGCGGTTTGGTTTACAAAATGGCGACTTTGGAAGTACGATCTAAAGTGGGTTATGGAACGTTGGAGTGAAGGCTTTTACACACCGCCAGCAGTTTAGGTTTGACTGTTTGATGAAAAAAGAAGATTGTATTGGCATATTTGATTTCGTCCGAATGAAAGAAAACCCGCAGATAACGCAAAATACTATCTAAAACAATACATTTTACATTATCGTCACCATATTTTCTGTGATCACGGATTGGAATTTCTGGGTCGGTTAGAAGCTTGGCTATAGTTAAACACAGCAAAATGTGAATCGGATACACTCTCACAATTTTATTTTTTTTAAATCTTTTTTTGTTAGCGGTTTGCTGACTGGTCAGACCAAAAGTTCATTTGATGGTGACCCTTTATAAGTGTTCGTTAGACCCCTGCTCTGGAGGATATGATTAGATTGCTGATCTTACAACCAGTTGCAGTGGCTAAATGTTACGATATCTTCATGGCTGTTTATTTGTAGCGGTCATGTTTCAATGACGACCGTATTAACCCTAACTATTGTGACAACTTTATTTTAACATAACATGTCCTAAAGTTTAACTAGACGATCTTTCTATCAGATGATGTGTCAAAACACTGCTGGATTCTGGCACACGATGTAGACCATAATCAGACAACATAATCTGTTTTTTTTTTTTTTTGTTTTTTGTTTTTTTTTTTAACTTTTTTTTTCATGCTTGTCTGGCCCAATTCTTAGATTTATAACGGTTTTTATTGTATGGATTTTATTGACTATTTTTACCAATGGTGAAATTAATCTCTAGTATCTGTATCTGTTTCTGTTATCGTAGGGATACGAGGCCAATGTCACCAAAACAAAACAAAACTCGTGCTTCTAATAAGCATTTTACAAACAGAAATGACTCATTTTGTTGAAATAAAATGTATAATTCCAACTCCTCATCATTATACACAGTTCACGCAAGTTAAAAGAAAAGTTTTACAATTCAATAAAGTCCAGTGCAGGAACCAGTCGGATCTTTTCTCCTTCCATTGCCTGAAAAGATTAACATTTTTGACAACATTTGTAACATTTTAGTGGCAAAGTTGCAATTATAAATGAATTGTTATTTTGTGGATTCTATCTATATGTAAACTCCTGCGACTCACAAATTAACATAAAGCCCTTAAGACTTTATTCAGTTTGTGAAAGTTTCGCCGGATTTTACTCATCGATAAAATCCACAAGAATACAAAACATTCCTAAAACAAATAGAACATTTCAATATGTCTCTTTATCTTATCTTCCAGATGTGATCAGTACGCCTTCATTCATCGAACAAATAATCAAGAAAGCCTCTCAGTAAAGATACGGTCCCCAGTTGCCTGTACCTATAGGTTTGAACTAGTTGGGAGAGACAGTACTGTCAGAGACGAAGGATTCGAATACGACTGGATCGCAATTTATAAAATAATCTTCAGGTGAAAAGACCACTTCTGAGGTGTACTGCATTTCAGACACTATCGTCTTTACCCTAAGTATTCAGACACCTTCCCAAGTAGTATTCTACGTAAATCTATATCGCTTCGTTATCGGATGTTATCGGCCTGACATGATTTCGATAACGGCCCAATTTAGATTTAAATAGTATGCTAGCTGGTTTAACTCTTTTAGCATATCTTATATTTGAACAAGTCAATTTTGAATCATCATCATCATCGTCATCATCATTCAATATGTGTTTCATTTTCCGTAGTATAATCGTAAGGATAGGCTGTGACCGCCAATATTAACGTCTTAATATTTTGAAGATAACGTGTATGTATGTGCTTATCTTATACATATAATGTGTCCCTCAATAATTGCTTATCAGTGAAAAATATGTATATTGTATTAAAGGCTCCATATTCCTCAAAAATACACATTTTATATCCTTGTATGGTTTTAATAAATTGATATATGGGGTGGGACAGCCTGTAAAATTTCAGTTAGTCCCTCAACCTTGAAGTGAAATGATTTTTTATCGTATGTCTGAATTAATGTTGCCAACATTAATTCAGAGATACAATAAAAAATATATATATTTATTTTTTTGATCGAGACTAACTGAAAATTTACAGGCTGTCAGATGCCACATTTTATGATCGTATTAATATTATATATATATATATATATAGATTTATTAAACCTTTCTTGAATAAAAAATGTCTGTCTTTGAGGAATATGGTGCCTTTACTGTTAGTAGTAGACTACCTATATTGACAGCTAAGCTAGAATGATAACTTCATCTGCAACCAGCGCATGATTTGTAAGGAAAATAGCATTTTGTAGGACATAAACACTTGTGCATGTCAGATTAAGGACAAAGTGATTTTTCAGCGATATCATTATCAGTGATATGGTTTAATAATGCGTATGAGGTCAACATACCACAATCGTATTTCGGAAAATCATAAAGTTGATATTCGCACAGACATAATATGAAATGTTCAGACAGACAGACACGTACTCAAAATGAATGGGTCGTAATAAGATATATCACTGTTTCACCTGTTTTACTTGTAAATAAAACATTTCATACAAAATTTAGCTGGGACACAGTATTTCCTATAAAATTACATATGCGCCCAGCGAAGACTCTGATCAGCCTACGTACGCACAGACTGATCACAGGTTTCACTATCCGCCTGATGACACTTTGTAAGTTTGGCTACCCACAGAGTGTCCTGTGAATACTCTGATTAGACTGCTTGGATGTAAAGGCTGATCTCTCTTCGCTGAGCGCACCTGCAATCTTTTAGTAAATACTGTGTGCCCCGGCGCATATTCCAAAAATTAAAAAAAGCAAACTTGCCGTTTAGACATGTACAATGCAAGGCGATTTAGATTGCATAGTGATTGTGTCTCATACTTTCTGTATGAGCGCCAATTTGAACTTATGCAGTAAAACCTCATTGACTAGAAAATAGATGGTTCGTTTACAATTGCTAATTCGAACTCGTTTTTGAGTCCCTAGGAAGTTCTCTTGAAAGCCAAAGAAAACAAATATTTATGGACATTTTTGGGAAATTTTCGTATTTTATTATGAAATGTATGTTGTGTGTACTCATTAGATTCGCCTCATCGAGGCGAGTCTAATGAGTACACACAACATACATCGAAATCGAAAACGCATCGCTAAATAATATCCATTTGCCTCCTGACCTGGCGCTGTGGTTAACCCTCAGTGGCTCAAACTACCCATGTCTAGAACAAATTTACTTGGTCCCAAAGATGTTCGCGTTATTGAGGTTCGAATGTATAATAATTTCAAAGCCTTCACAACAAACTAAATCCAAAAACCGTTAAATAAGCTCATTCGTTTAAAATTAATAATATGCCTATAAAACTTGATGTACTTTCTATTGTCGTGTAGTATTGCTTGATACGGGTCACCAGCTGATGCGAAGGCTGATCTGGAACACGTCCCAAAAACATCTTGACTGAATACTTGGTAGATTTTTTTTTTCATTTTTTTTTTTTTTTTTTTTTTTGGTTTGCTTGTATTATATTTATTTATTTATTTATTTATTTATTTATTTATAAGGATGATGACTTTTGCAACTTTATGTTCGCTTTCTTGCATAACAAGCTCTTTCTGTAAAGGAAACCACTCTATTAGTAAGAAGTAGATCTCTTTTCAGAAGGGAGACAAAAACATTTGAAAAGAATTGCCTCCACTGCAGGTGTGCCGAATCACGCTTAATGTTTAATATAGACTTGAGCTACAACAGTTAAACACGTATATTCGGACATGTGCGCCCAGCTAAGATTCAGACCAGTCTGCTTAATTGCGCAATCTTCACTGGGCGCATTTTGGACAGCCAAGGATGAAAAGTGTCTTCATGCGGACATTGTTTCACGTTGCTAAACGTAGTTTTTAGTATTATCAACAGCATTGTATAAAATGGTGAATTTAAACACATCTGGCCCAGAAATTACAAAACTTTTTTCATGCTCAACCCAGCTGAGCATGAAATTGTGTCTGCTAATAAATATGAAAATGCCAACAATAGTTGGCATTTTCATATTTATTAGCAGAGACATTTTCATGCTTAGCTATGTTTAGCAAGAAAAGTTTGCAGTTGTTAGTATTTTTAGATTGTAAGCAGGACAAATTTCATGATCAGCTAAGTTGAGCATGAAAAATATTTTATAACCTTAGGGCCAGAAAAAACAACAACAAGAAACATCTAACTTGTGAGTAATGGCGCTTTTTTATTCTTTTAGCAAAGGGCAGCACGGATGCATACCATTCCCAAAGCTACCTGGAATAGGCTGGGGTCCAGGCCGAACTGCGATGAGAAAAGGGCTAGCTCCTTTGAGTCATTTTACAGGTGAAATTCTAATGGATGATCATGGAAAAGCGGAAATCATATTTGGTGCTGCTAATAAGAGTAGGATTGGAGATATGACTTATTCCGCAATGATTTATACTGGCGGTGAAAAGACAGAAGAACTTCCGGATTATGCAGTACACAGGGTAGAAAATGGTGACGTCATCATTAATGCAATGACTCCCGATAGAGGGGAATATGTATTAAAACTTTTTGTCAAAAGAGAGGACGAAATAGGACAAGGAAAGGAAATCTGTAATTATTTGTTAATATCAAAACAGAAGGAAGAAAATGGACATTTCCCACGGGGTTTTACGGAGAGACTTGGTCCGAAGTTCCCACAATTCACTCAGAGTGGCCTAATTCCAGCAACGCCTTCCGGTTTCATTCGAACAGATCAAGATAATCTTAGGCTGGCATTTACAAGAACTGAAGACGTTGAATTGTCTTTGAATTTCTCTAGCGAACGCATACGACCGGCAGAGGCACCCAGATTGTTATCACAACAGGAAGAAGGGGACGTTGTTACATACTTACTCCGGTAATTGATATTTTTCATTATTGTAGTAATTGTTAATTTGTTTCTCATTGTAATTGTCTCCTTCGCATGGCGTACCTACCAACACCTACAAGAATAACAGTTAATGTACTTTAGACAAACATTGCTATATTGCTTATCGAGGCAAGGAAAGCAAAGAATTTATTCAGCCGTATCATGACTTTTACACGACATCACTCCGATGGACCACAACTTGAGAAAATGCACTTTCGGACATATGCGGTCAGCGAAGTAATAACAGCCTGTACACCACAGACTTATCGCAGTTTCCGTTGCCCGCCTGGAGAAACACAATCTATAACGGTTACCTTTGAAACACAAATGCATAGGAGAACAAAAACTCTGAGCATTGGCTTTATTGAGACTCTTCATAAATAGGTTACACGGCTGATACGTTCCCTAGCACCGGCTTAAGCTCGAACCTTGAGCTATCCGGAGAGTGACCAGTGAATACTCAGATCAGACTGCGCAGTTGCGCAGGCTGATCTGAGTTTTCGCTGAGCGCATATGTAGGAAAATACATTTTCTAACGCTTGGCAAAATAATCTTCATTGTTGTGTTTTACTAGAATGCCGGAGCCTGGTCAATATGGTGTGAGGCTAAGAGGAACTCGCCTCGACGGTGCTATACACGAAAGTCTATATGATTATATCATTGATTACAAGAAACCAAAGAAGAGGACTAAGAAAGAACCAACAATCAAACAAGAGGCTGAAACTTTTGATTCTACCGGTAACACATTTTCTTCATGACATATATACAGTCGAGATTTACCCTGACATATCCCAACGGGTACATGACGTTCATACAACGTAGCCTTAACGTCCATACGGCGTTCATGCGACGTTGTATAAATGCATAAATGTCATGTGCCGCTGGGGTACAAATAACCAGCAGATGTGAACTTTTGTCTCACTTGAAAATCAACGGTGTCCAGGATCTGTTCAGGTTGTTTGCTTTTCAGTTACACAATTTTCAGAATTATATAGAGTTTTAAGGTGCAGCAAAAAAAAAAAAATAAATAAATAAAAATAAATAAATAAAAACAAAGCCTGAACAGACCCCGTCGATGGCCCGGACAAGCTTATCCTGAACATGGATGTTCATGAAAGCCCAAGATACCTCTTAATCAATGCGTGACACAGCTAGATAACTAAATATGAGCCGAATCATGCAAATTATACTTACGGGGCATTTGCAGTAATGGCCTGGATCAGCCTGTGCGTGCGTATAATTAAGTTCTTCTCTGTTCGCTTGAAGGACACTTGAGAATTACATAATCTCGGCGAAAAGCGAAGGTCTTAGTCGTACTGCATTATTATGTACATCACGGAAACATGCCTATATAATTTTGACCCCCTTAAACCCCACTTTTATGTAGTAAAACTGTTGTTAACAGGGGTATACATTATTTATCTTATTTCTGCTCAAAAACATAGATGGTTGGTACTCGTTAGAACCGCCTCACCGAGGCGGCCAAGGCGGTTCTAACGAGTACCCACAATCTATGTTTTGAGCAGAAATATGAAAAATATCAGAGTTTTTTATCTGAAAATTTTCAATTTTTGGAGGTGAAATTTTCTATATATTTGAATAGGCATGTATTCGTAACGAGTCTGATATTGTTCCTAACTCTTCGCATGGGCATAGCGTATTCACCCATGATTCCTCCACAGAGCTGTCCTGAAAATATGAATAATTTTCCGCAGTTGACTTTTTTAAATACTTTCGTATTTTTTTTCCAGAAAATATGAATTGACATTTCATGCAAATTTCCTCATATCAAAAAGAGACAATTTGTATAAAATGTCAAATCCTGCTTTCTGGAAAAAATAAGACAAATATAATCAATTTGGCGTCTGCTGAATTAGTCAAGAGTGTGGTAAAGGTTAATTTCTGGTGATGTATCAGAAACTGCTAGTGGCGAGGCAAACAGTTCAGTCCCTAACCATTACGAAATAATGCCTATTAAAAAAATACTGAAAATTTTACCACCAAAAAATAAAAATTATCAGATAAAAAAATTTGATATTTTTCATATTTCTGCTCAAAACAAAGATTGTGGGCACGCGTTAGAACCGCCTCGGGGAGGCGGTTCTAACGCGTACCCACAATCTATGTTTTTCAGCAGAAATAAGAAAAATAATACATACCCCTGATAACCCCAGTTGTACTATGTAAAAGTGGGGTTTAAGTGGGTCAAAATTATATAGGCATATTTCCATGATGCCAACGTCAAGTTTAGCGGCATCTGATTTGTGGACACCGTTTGCACAGCCTAAGTACTAAGGATAAATACAGTATGTTCTATTTTTTTTAAAAAACAATATTTCATGATGCGGCTCTATATTGTTTATTGAAGTGAGTTTGGCTTTTTAGATTAATCAGAGTTTCAGTTTGGAAGTGTGTAATTAACCACAACACCTCTAACATTGTTCACACTGCCAAAAATACTGTTGTCAATGGAAATTAAGAAAGCTATTGCAGTTTCCATCATGATGGTAACTTATACCACCGACAAAGCATGATTTAGATCATCGATGGCCAGATAATCTCAGCAGTTGATTCCATCGCTTGATGGATAGAAAGATCTTTTTTTATCTTTCATTATGTTGTTATAATTTTTCTGTTATTGAAATTTTCTAATTTAATGATAAGCAGCACAGACTCCGATCAGGCCCTGCGTTCTACACTGTTTGCAAAGGATTGTTGATTTACCGAATACATCATTAAATGGGTTAACGCGCAGTGACTGACACTTATTGTGCAACGTTGACCATTTAAACGAAGGAGTATGTGTTCAGTATAAATCATACTTTCTTCTGCATTACATAATTTCCAAATTTCCAAATTTATTGTGCAAAACATATTCGACTATAGTTTGCAAAAATGTACGCTTTCTAGTGCCCAGCTGTCCTTCACGATCGTGAAAATAAATTGTCTAAAAAATCCATAGCTTTTGAATAAAACAACATAACTGGGAGATATGTAAATTTCTGGTGTTCTTCCGCGGAACAAAGCCCAAAAAGTTGAAAATGTGAAAATTATATTTTGACGTGGAAATGTTGGCAAACACTGCGGCTCACCCAAAAGGCACACTTTAACTGTAACAACTCATTCATTTTGCTTTATTTGGCAGAAACAGAACAGAACAAAAAGTAGAATATGACAAAAATATGATTTAGTTTCAGGATTGATAAATGTCAAACCGATTTGCGACAACGCAAACGCCGACGCACAGTCCGAAGTAAATGATGACGCAACAAGAGAAGGTATGAATCATGCATCGCTGCAATTGATTATGTATCTTTAAGTCTGTACATGAAAAGCATTTGGGTGCACATATCTGTCAAAATGCACTAACTACACTAGTATCTAGTTCGTATTCAGTAATGACGTGCACCGAGGGTCATTTGGTTAAAATCGTTCATGGCACGGGCACGCTATCTCTTCAGTTAATGAAAAGAGTTTTGCTTATTTGTCAATTTTCTTTTCTATCAGCTTTAGAAATACAATTTCGCTTTGCACACTTGCATTTGTTAATGCGCAGTTTTTGTGTGTTTTGGTTTTTAGTATTGTTTTTATCGTGCTGTAAGCATAGGTCTTGTTTTTTTTTATAGTTTTTATAACACTTAAGCACACGTTCTTAGATAAATTTCAGCAGACCCTCACATTTGCTCCGCATAATTACAAAATATGTATGTTCAAAACTTACATTAATTCAACGATTTAGTTATTATTTCATAATTATCATCTCTCCTAACTACCTACACCAACACGATTATGTAAACTATTTGCTGCGTCTTCTCTATAAAGGCACGTCCAGCACGAAAACATGCCTATATAATTTTGAGCCTCTTAAACCCCACTTTCATATAGTAAAACTGGGGTTTACAGGGGTATACATTATTTTGTTATTTCTGCTTAAAAACATAGATTGTGGGTACTCGTTAGAACCGCATCGTCAAGGCGGTTCTAACGAGTATCCACAATCTATGTTTTGATCAGAATTATGAAAAATACCAGAATTTTTTATCTGAAAATTTCATTTTTTGATGGTAAAATTTTCAGTATATTTGAATAGGCATGTTTTCGTAATGCAATGTCTCACCATACTTCATTATTATATTTGTTTTACCATGCAGCCTGTCTTATTAGGAAAATGGCCATGAAATGCCATCCCCTTTTGTGTACGAAAAGTAGAAAAATTATCACCAATGTCAAATTTGTCTTTTTATGACCTTGCACAGAGCGTGCTTAAGTTTACTAATTCCTTTTTATAGCCGTGTGTTTCTATTAAACATTTAATCTGCTTTATTACATTTTACAGCAGAAATTGTAATTGGCGGGTCAATCTCCGAGATCAACGTATCTGATATTGAAATACTTGAAAAGAAATTACTCCGTCCGGGATAACTTTCTTTCCTTTATGATGTGCCCCAGTTTGTAAATGTTTCAACTACTAGGGAGGCAAAAAGTGTTAGAATTTTCATAATGGTGGCTAAATCTTCCAAGTGTATCCATTCTTAATTTTCACAGAAAGTAACGGTTGTTATTTCATTGCTGTTGTATCGTGTGGAGACACAGCTTCACTTATATTAATGAATGAAATAGTCACACTTATTTTCTGTGAGAAAAGAAGAAAACGGCAACTCACTTAATCTCTGCTTAGTTCTCTAGACAATGTTAATGACTATATAATCCTTATCTAATTCACCATATAGTGTTAATGACTATATAATCCTTATCTAATTCACCATACACTTTAATGCAGAAAAAAGGTAACTTCGAATTTCAGATAGGGATATCGGTGAAAAGATAAATCTATCGGAGGATACCGAGCAAATGGTAGATGAAGGTAAAGTAGGCAGTTGAGTAATAGAGCATCATGAAAATACCAGAAGGTAGCATTTAATTAGTTTATCAAATTTATGTGTCGATGCTTTTGTTAGTTTTGTAATAATCTTGGATAATTGTTTTGTTACTATTCACCAATAAATACACTAACATAATTTTGTGATATTTATGCGTTTCTAATCATTGACTTTTGCATCTGAAAGAAATGATCAAACATAAGATGTATTGGAAAATCGACATCACTAGAGTAAAACTGTGCAGTGCAGCTTGATGAATGTAATAGGAAATAATTGATATTAGGTTTAGTGATATCAAAACGTTGACTAAAGTGTGTAGTCCCTTGTCTGCCTTTGTTTACACTCTGAGGTAAGAAGTAAGTGGCGGTTTTCTCCATATGGACGTAAAGAACATACACTGTAGGTACTCAGTAAAAAAAAAAACATTCATGACATGAAAATACGTATTTTGTGTCAGTACAATCTGTTGAATACGTATGCAAAAAAAGGGCTGTTTACTGGCCGGCATTATATCCCAGGTCTTATTATTAATTATAACAGTATATATAAATTTACGATAAATGAGTTTTGAGACCCTTCAACTTCATGAGTTGGGAGCCTTTATGCGAGCCGAATTTTTATGTATTTCTGTATTAAGAGTAGCATCGTGACCCAGGGTGAAGTTGGCTAGCTGTAAAAGTGCTTTAACCACCCCCAGCCCCCACCCCCACCTCCTCAAACCAAACCCACCACCACCACCCCCGATGGTTAATTCTACTGACCGTTCTAAGGCAGTGGTCCCGGTGTTAGTCTTACTCTTTGTTGCTTTGTGTTTATTCTAAGAGGAGATTTGTTTATGCCTTACCTTGTGTTATTTTGTTCTTGTGTTTTTCAGTCCTTTTAGCATTGCGATTACCTCGCCTGGGGAAGAGAGAGCTAATCTTAGTGCTTTTCGAACGTTTGTTCGATTTGCGCTTGTTTGGTTATGTCTGTTTTTTCTTCCTCTTGGTGTCTGGGAAGGGCTGCGGTTTGTGATTGTGTCACTCCCTGGACTTTTCTCTTACCTTTTTTTTAAACAAAAAAAGCTTAGAAACCAACGATAGGCGCTTTGACATAGGAACGGCAGCACCACTGGGTGAGCAAAGATGAAAAACAAGTCATAAACTGTTTAATGTGTGATGATTTTTAAGAATACCTGTGTGCATAATGGAAATTACATATCATGCTTTTATTATGTAAGCAAGCTGTCTTTAAGAAGAGCTTTTTACCACATTACAAACGCCCAACCCATATCACGATAGAAACTGTACACTTTATCTGCAAGTTTTGTTTGACTGGATACCAGTTGTAGCAAATTTAGATAGTCCTCTCTCTGCACCATGGAGAGCAATCAGTTGAAGAAGGAAATGGCCTATATGTATATGCCTATAGCTTACTTTTTTATCCCGGAACAATGATCTTGTTATGTTGTAATACGTATAACCGAACAAATAAAATATTGTTTAAAGCAGTCAATTAAAGACACCATGATGGAAACGACCATTCTTTTATAAAACTGGACAATAAATAAAATAAAAATACAGTGCAGTGAACCCTCGTTACAACGACAACATTTGTTCCCAAAGATGTTGCCATTAAAATGAATTAGCTGTTGTAAAGAATCCTCAATGGACAGAATGATATGTAAGAAAGACCTTCTTTTATTCTTATTTCCTCATAGATCATATGTTTTGGATATTTATTAGAATCGCCTCAGTGAGGCGATTCTAACAAATATCCAAAACATATATTGCTTGAATTTTTAATGCAATATTCTTGCATAATTTCTCATTAACTGTCACCTCTTGGGCGAAGGTTTCGTGACATTTAAATTGTCATTATTACGAAGGTTTTCGTTGTATCGAGTGTCGGTATGAGGATCGACTGTAGTACAAATAGGGAAATACAGAAAACATACGCAGAAAAGACGTTGTGGTCCGTAATAATGCAATTTGGTATCCAGGATATGGGAAAAGAAAACAAATAGCAAATCTTTAAAATATTAGTACACACGTTCTTGAATATTAGTCAAACTTGTAGATGTCCTTAGTGAATTTTAAATCTGTTTATATGATTATTTTATTTGTTCTAAAGTCAAAAAGAACAACCTTTTGTTAAGGGATCGAGGTTTATATTTAAATGTTTTGTTTCCTGCGTATGATTCGCAGTAATTTTTATCTTTGGTTTTCTTTAAGATTGCTTTCAGTGAAATTATTTTCGGTGTTTACCACCAGAAAACCATAGCTGCGCGTAAAGCTAGCTTAAGCACCTCTACCCAACCCCCTACCCCACCCAGTAATTCATTACTGACCATTCCAAGGCGGTACTTTCATTGTGATACTTTTTGTTAATTGTTATGTAGTGTTTCAATTTCGAGCATTTTTCTTTTAACAATTATGTAAGTTTAAGGTATGTTCAGTTAAGTTTAGGTAACAGAGTTGCCAACTTTTTGTTCATTTTGTGGCTGTTTAATTGTATTTGTCTGTCTTTCCCTTTGGAGTTGGAGGCTTGATGTGGATCTGATTGTATCAGTTCCTGAATTCCCTTATTTACATTAATTTGAATGGCCCTTGTGGCCCCAAGGCTATAGGATACCTTTAAATCTTAACTTTTATTGTGGGGACGGGTTTTTTTTTTAAATGTAAAGTCGTTCCAAAATTTCAAGGTAGATAAAAAAAATGACGTTTTATGGCGTAACCGGCAGAAAGGTATATCATAATTGTTATGTTTTTTTTTAAGACAATTGCTTGAGTCATTTTTCTAAGCGTAGAAGCAGTCTTTCAAATAAGTAGGAGTTTCACCATTTGCTATTTTATACAATGTGTTTGCTGTCTTCCTTTCAGCTTTCGTTTTGCATTATAGTTCTACATACACTGAACTTAGTGAAGACAGAATTGCTAGCCTCGTAACAATACGAGTCACATATAACTTTCCTTGCTCTTACTACTGGTAGTTTATCTAAATATAAAGTGAACTCCAGTCCGAGCTACGTTTTCTCTGATCTCCCTTAGTCGCCAAAAACGGTAATTGTTTTAACGACCAGCGCAGATCCTCGTATTATTGATTGGCACTAGGTGATCTTATAAGGCCTACGATAGTCGCATAATGAGGTCGCTGTTGATTTTGAGGAAACGTGATCTATTGTTTATACATTAACAGAAACTGCACTTGATGTTTTGCGACGTCGAGTACGAATGGCAATAGAAGAGTCCGACACAGAGGAGCTCACGACAGTCATTGCAGAAATGAGGAAAATAAAGCTGCCCACCGTAGCGGCAGATGTAGCCGCTGCACAGAAAGAACTGGACATACTGGTGTGCCGAAGAGGTAAATTTATCTGCTTAATCTATTTTAGAATGAATCAATTCCCCCACACTATATTGGAGGGTCGAATTTCAATACTAGGTATGTCAGGCTAGGTGACTTAGATATTCATAGAGAAAATGGCGAAACTTTTTGCAAACAGTGAAGACCCTGATCAGACGCCACATTCTGCGGCGTCTGATCTCCTTGAACCATAAACACACGGCACAAAAGGCTGCAGACCCGCGCAGCCTGATCTGGGCCTCCTTCTTCCGTCGATATATATCGTGATTCTGTAAGCGGGCACCGAAGGTCCGAATGTAGGCGCCCGACTCCTCAGAATGATCAGGACTGTCCGATATTTTTAGTAATTTTCTAATATATCTTATAACATGTTAAATGTGTTTAGAGATAATGTCAGTACGTAAAGAGAAATGATACATATTCAGGGAAGACAACTGTGTTAATGATTTGGCCATTTTTCTATAAAGTGTTCTAATCTAAAATGACAGACGTTTTAAGAGTAAAACTATTTTCAGAATGGCATAGGTTTGCCGACAAACAAACATGATATTGTCGCCCTTAAAAATTCTATGCAAGTATATCCTGTTCACTTTAATGTTATCCCTAAAATTTGCTGGATTTATGGCAAACAGGTAGACCCAGATCAGACGCCGCATTCTGCGGCGTCGAATATGGATGTACACTGTTCATGCTTGTCTGTCGGAATATTTTGGGTAAATTCAGTAAGCAGTGTGTACTGACAAGTACTTAATAAATCATTATACAATCTGTATCTGTTATGATATACCTCAAAGAGCTCTTCCTATTCCTTTTACGTACCATCAGTTTTAAAGAGAGGCTATTTGATTCTCTGTTGTATAATAACATCGCATTCTCAAGTGCAGGAACTATCGTTCCTATTAGAATAGCCGCTTTAAGAAAGGAAATAAAATACATACAGGTTAAAATGATTGCCAATGGAGTTTTCTGCACTAACATTTAATTTTCTGTTTCTTGCTACATTTGCAGATTTAGTGAAAGGATTAAATGAGAAGGATGTTGGAAAACTGAAGTCAACTATAAAGAGAACGAAGAAAGCAGGTCTGGAAGAGCGAATGCTGAAAGAATTTCGAGCTGCAAGTGCACTATGCGACAGGTACTTCCAATCAGAATTAAGGGCATGTGCTACTTTTGCCAAGATGAATAAATCAAAATGCAACGTCTACTTCTAAATTTCAGCCAATCAGATTACCTAATCCCGGTTGTTGATACAAATTCACATACCTATTGACAGTGCAAATCCAGATTAGTTTGCTTCAGAAGCCAACTGATCTGGATCTACACTGTTTGCAAAGGCAGGACATATCCTGGTTCAGCAGGACCAGGGTTAAACGGACATCTAGACCAGGCGCACACCCGTACCGTCTGGTAAGGTCCTTTTCATTTGTATAGCCTTCAAAACAAGCATGTAGTAATCCTGTAAGTCAACAACAAGTTCATTTTATCAATTGCCGAGGTGTCAGATACATGGGATTAACTGGCAAACAGCGTAGACCTTGCTCCAGTGCCGCACGTACTGGGCAATCGATCGTGGTCTACACTGCTTGTTTAGAAATATATAAATATATCCAGACACTTTGGATTAATTCGGTAATATAAGTATATGCATAAATTTTATTTTTGCTTGTTTCTACGTGTGCTAGTTTTAGAAATATCGCATGTTTTTTTTTTTTTTTTTGTTTTTTTTTGTTTTTTTTTTTGGATTCTGTGAGAATAATAAACGTAATCATACCACATTTAATGTGCATATTTCTGAATTTGTCCTCGCAAGGGACACCAAGCCCCAACAGCTGAAAAATTCAAAGTTCAAAGAGGGAGGAATACGTTGATTGGACCAGCTTTGACATTGTTAGAATTGTCTGACTTTGGCAAACGGTATATTCTGTGTTATAAAACTGTGCTAAAGGGGGCTGTATGCAGTTGGTCGATTGTTCTGCCATTTTACAAGGATTATATAGCTTTTGTGTTTTCCTATTTGATACCCTGCGCAATAGCTATTTTTGATGCCTGGGGGTCCAGTCTGAAGATCTACTTTAACAGGAAAACATTTGCTCCCACCGGGAACAAATTCGTTCCGAGTAGACCCATTTTAAGTACTGAGACAAACTATTTGGACAGAGTTACCTCCCTTGAAAGAGTTTCAATTTCCCTTAAATGTCCAATGCCATTTTTGCCTTTATCCGATGTCAGGCAGTACTGATGTGTTCCTTTTCTGGACATCTCCATATATGTTTTCACAGATTCAGACAAGGCACAATTTCAACCAAATAGTACTGATATTTGTCCTGTTTCTCCACGGAAACATATGTTGTAGTACGTATTAGAAGCGCCTCACCGAGTCGCTTCTAATGACTATCCACAGCATACGTTTTAATGGAGAAATAAGAAAAATATTATGTGGATACCCCCACTCCCCCGTCTTATCTGGAGCCACTAATAATGTGCAGCATGAAGAATGAGCTATGTGAGAAATACTACCCGGGCCATGTTGTTCAAAGCATCGTTAGCTTAACAAGCTCGTTTGTGGTCAAAATGTTTTTTCTAGAAAGTACAATATCTGATTCAGGTGTTTTGCTGAAAAAAATGTGAGTAGCTATTCACATTTATTCAGCAAAAACATTTTAGCGTATATGCCATATGTTTAATATGTTCAATTCTCTGCTAATAAATATGAAAATGCCAACAATAGTTGGCATTTGCATATTTATTAGCAGAGAAATTTTCGTGCTCAGCTATATTTTGCAAGAAAGAATTTGAAATTGTTAGCAATTTTTTATTTATTTGCAGGAAAAATTTCGTGCTCAGCTGAGTTGAGCATGAAAAAAAAATTATAACCTCAGGGCCTGATTAACATTATTCTTATTTCTCCACGAAACCATGTGGTACATGTATTATTATTAAATTATTATTATCATTATTTTTATTATATTATTATTATTATTATTATTAAAGATTAAAGAAACTCCAGAAGCTTCTCCATGCTGTGTTAAACCTGGATCAGTCTACAATCGCCGAAATCAGAGGATATAATAGTCCACCAGAGGGCGTACATCAAGTAATGAAAGCTACATTGTTGGTGCTCGGATACTGGGGTGAAGAAACCTACGTAAGTATAGTGTAACTGACGCATAAATCCACACTGAGGTCGAACCTCAATAGCTCGAACACCGATGGCTCGTTTACCATAGCTAATTCGAACTCGTGTTTCAGTCCCTACGAAATTTTTTCGATAGCTCAAGAGTACAAATTTTTAGGGATTTTTTCTTATTTTAATATGGAATTGTATGTTGTGTGTACTGATTAGAGTCGCCTCTTCCAGGCGATTTAAATGGGTGCACAACATACCATTATTGTGTAATAAATGGAAAAGATTTCCCTAAAACATCATTATTTACTTCCTGACCTGGCGCCATAATTAACCCTCAGTGGCTCGAACTACCCATATCTTGAACTAATTTCCATGGTCACAACGATGTTTGAGCCATTGAAGTTCTACCGTATTATAAATCCTCACTTCGTCGTACGATTATTGAACACACAGAATAGCTTCCGATCAGAGCTGTCGATGTTCATCAGTAGATTTTATATCCTTTAATCAGTGTGTGTGTGTGTGTGTGTGTGTGTGTGTGTGTGTGTGTGTGTGTGTGTGTGTAAACCGACTACTACGGCTTTGATTACTGAACGAATCTTAAATAGCATGTCCAAACGTAAAAGCAACTCCGTTTAATGGTTTTGTCTCTATTCTGAAATGAATGTACTCTAAAAAAGAGAGCAAGTGTTTTCCTTTAAAAGCAGATCCCTTTTCAGAAGTGTTTGGTGTGCACGAAGCAGGACGTCACAAAAAGTGTCTTCCTTGTAAATAACATTACGAAAACATGCCTATTCAAATATACTAAAAATTTTACCGCCAAAAAATGAGAATTTTCAGATAAAAAATTCTAATATTTTTCATATTTCTGCTCAAAACATGGATTGTGGGTACTCGTTAGAACTGCCTCGGCGAGGCGGTTCTAACGAGTACCCATAATCTATGTTTTTGAGCAGAAATAAGAAAAATAATGTATACCCCTGTAAGCCCCAGTTTTACTATATAAAAGTGGGGTTTCAGGGGTTCAAAATTATATAGGTATGTGATTATGACTGAAAACCAAGTATAGACAGTCAGCTTAAATCAAAGAGAACAGCTTTATGATTCTACTTCTGCGCATTATTTCAAAAGGCGAATAAGAGTACACAATGCAATCTCTAACATTGTTTTACGAAATAAGTGACTTGTGTTAGTCTTACTCTTTGTTGCTTTGTGGTTTATTCTACGAGGCTATTTGTTTAAAGTTATGCCTTGTGTTATTTTGTGCTTGTGTTTTTCAGTCCTTTTAGCATTGCGATAACCTCGCTTTGGGACGAGAGAGCTAATCTTAGAGCTTTTCGTACGTTTGTTCGATTTGCGCTTGTTTTGGTTTTGTTTGTTTGCTCTTTCTCTTGGACTCTGGGTAGAGCTACGGCTTGTGATTGTAGCACTCCCTGGACTTTTCTCTTACCTTTTTTGTAACTGTAAGAGATTTAAAATATTTGCACATTTGTAACACTAATTACAACATTACTTTATAAAAGCGTTTAACACTTTACCCCTAAGTTTCTGAAATGGACTCTTCCATCTCCTAAATTGGACACATTGTTGCAAATAGGGGGTTCAGTCAAAAATCAATTACAGAATTGCAAACAGTATAGATCGTGATGAGACGACCCGTTACGAGCCGTCTCATCTGGATCCACACTGTTTGCAAAGGTGCCTGTGTTCGTCTGTAGGGATGAAAGGGTTTAACCTTTATCCGGTGCTGTGGATGACCTTTCCTAGGTGTCTCTGTACCTAATTTCAGTGAGAAAGTTTGAATATAGTTATATCTTTATCAGAAAAATACTTAATTTGTTGCTTAGAGCTTTTTATTCATTTCCTTTCATTATCTGAACGTTCATTGATTTGCTGCATTTCTGCGACATATTGCTTAATTAATATTTGATAGGAGTGATGCTGAACACTCGGTCAGTAGTGAATTTACAATGTAACAGGAATCTACTGAATTTCAGAAATGGAAAAATATTCAAAAGATTTTAGGAGGGACAGGAAAAGATTCTATCAAGCGAATGATAGCAGAACGGAACATTAACAGAATAGGACTTGATGTAGCATTAGGAGCAAAAGCGATTCTTCGGGATTTGAGAATTGAAGACGTCCGACTTAAGAGTGCAGGAGCGGCAACTTTCTATGTGTGGGTAGGTGATCAATCATTTTTGTCTACCGAAAAGCTCCTGAATCGAATAAAATAACAAATAACACATCCATTATCATAACATGTCATGTGCGTTCTTAAGAGTCGCTGAATAGAAAAATAGAGCCAGCACGAGAGAAAATGGTACATATCACATAGGCGACCAGCAAAGGCTCAAGCAAGCCTGCGCATCAACGCAGTCTTGCCAGAGCATTTGCTGTTCGCAGACATGTGGTTGAATCTTGAGGAAACTTCAGGCAAAAAACGCATGTCTGTAGCCCCAATTTGGGACTGCGCATGTGCATTTGAAGAAGCAATAACCGGAAAATATTAAGGTCCCTTTTTCTGGTGTCAGCTCATTTGAGGTATCTCAGTTTACATGTATCAGTGAAATGATCTTTTAGAATGCGCATATTTTCTTGAGGAAATTGGGAAAAATAATCACATATGTCTCATGTCTGAAGACATAAATGTACCTTTCCCTGGAACCAGACGCTCCGTGACCAGTGAATAACCGGACAACGTAAATCGCACGACAAAACCAACAATTATACTTGTGCGACCAGCGAAGAGTTATATCAGCCTGCGCATCCACATAGTCTGATCAAAGTCCTCGCTGATTGCATGTGCCTTTTACAGCCTCCGGGCTATCCAGAGATGATGAACACATTACGAAAACACGCCTATATAATTTTGACCCCCTTAAACCCCACTTTTATATAGTAAAACTGGGGTTTACAGGGGTATACATTATTTTTCTTATTTCTGCTCGAAACATAGATTGTGGGTACTCGTTAGAACCGCCTCGGCGAGGCGGTTCTAACGGGTACCCACAATCTTTGAGCAGAAATATGAAAAATATCGGGGGGTTTTATCTGAAAATTTTCAGTTTTGGGGATGAAATTTTCTATATATCGGAATAGGCATGTTTTCGTAATGAGGAGTCCTTTCTGTATTGTGT
Organism: Anodontia alba; assembly: GCA_964016985.1. Classification (NCBI taxonomy): domain Eukaryota; kingdom Metazoa; phylum Mollusca; class Bivalvia; order Lucinida; family Lucinidae; genus Anodontia; species Anodontia alba. Next base: position 50,902,617 of record OZ024836.1, read on the forward strand.
GGCGGTACAGGTTGATCTGAGTCTATACTAGTCAAACAGGGCTTTTGTAAAGTTTGTCATGCGCTCTCTCATATAATATCAATATTGCAGGTTTGTGGTGTTATTGAGGAAATCGAGAAGAGGGCTGGAGATGATATCCACGGTATTAGACCAAGAACATGCAAGTCTAGACGGCGGCAACGAAAACGAGAGAGATCTTTTATTAATCTGCCAAAACTTAGAAAAGAAAACACTTTTGTGGAAAATGTGGAATGGCTGTGATTGGAACTTTACTTTTGATTGATTATAGGGTTATGGTAGGGGTACCAGATATCTAACCTTTACCACTAATACACAAGACGATATTTTAATTTTCCCCCAAAACTAGGTTTTGACATTTCATGCAAATTGTCTCCATTGGTGGCAGTTTGCATGAAATATCAAAACCTGTTTACTAGAAAAGAATAACAAAAATATTTCAATTTGTCGTCCGCTGAAAATTTTACCCAGAGTGCTAAACTTTTAAGCAGTAGTCGATGTTATACATTTATTCTAATGCAATTCATATTTGACTACCGTATTTACCATATGTATTCGGACAGACAAGCCTGAGCAAACAGTATAGATCCAGATGAGACGCCGCAGAACGCGGCGTCTCATCTGGGTCTACACTGTTTGCCACTCATCCAGCAATTTTTAGACACAACATCGGGTAGTGAATTGTACTGGTTCAAATTTTAGAACATATATGGAAAGGAGTTGAGGTCTCCGAATACTTAGGGTAAATACGGTAGCTTACATAGTTGATGGTCAACTGAGCCAGAACGCCAGAAACGTACCTTTGTATATGTGCGCCCGGCAGATATTCAGGGCAGCCTGCACATTTGCGCAGTCTGGCAAGAATCTTCACTGGGCACATTTGGAATGGGCAAAGATGCAAATTTGGTACATTTGGACAACGAATAGTTTAATCAGACTGTGCGGATGCGCAGGCTGATTTGAGTCTTCGATCGGCGTACATGTCAGAAGAAACGGTTGTGGCTCAGTAATGTAGATATAAAACTTGATTTACTCCATCACAGTTATCTTAACCCTTGTCCTGCTGAACCATGATCTACCCTGCCTTTGCAAACAGCCGAGGCGGTTCTAATGAATACCAACAATCTATGTTTTCAGCAGAAATATGAAGAATTTCAGACTTTTTTATCTGAAAATTTTCATTTTTTGGTGGTAATATTTCAAATATATTTGAATAGGTGTTTCTTCGTAATGGAGGTCAAAATGTTAACTGTTCTAGTAAGTACAATATCTTATTCACACATCATGAAAACATGCCTATATAATGTTGACCCCCTTAAACCCCACTTTTATAAAGTAAAACTGGGGTTTACAGGGGTATATATTATTTTTCTTATTTCTGCTCAAAAGCATAGATTGTGGGTACTCGTTAGAACCGCCTCATCGAGGCGGTTCTAACGAGTACCCACAATCTATATTTTGAGCAGAAATATGAAAAATAACAGAACTTTTATCTGAATTTTTTTTAATTTTTTGGTGGTAAAATTTTCAGTATATATGAATAGGCTTGTTTTCGTAATGAGGTTGTTTTGCTGACAAAATATGAGTAACTGTTGCAAATACAGAAGCTACTCACATTTAAAAATAAAACGCATATATGCCATATTTAATGATCAAAGTTTCTACGGTACGTTAGCTAACGACATCGTTAGTTTTGAACAAATGGGTCCTGATGGTTACTAAGAATGTTGTACTAAGTGCTTATGAAAATACAAAATGTTCTTTGAAGAATAAATGGCGAACGAGAAAAAGAAACAATATTAATAAAAGTCTAGATATTGAAAGTCGAATCATTTCACAGAACGTGCCGTAAAGAGATTTCAAAAACATAACTACATTGCCATCAGGACTGCTTTGGCCTATTCATCATAGAGGTCCCTCATTTTTCCAGCCACATTCCGATATTAACCCTTGTCCTGCTGAATAAATTAAGATGCCACGCCCAATTCTAATTTTCAGCAAATCAGATTACTTGATCCGGCTTGTTGCTATAAATTTACATACTTAATGGCAAACAGTGCAGATCTAGATCAGTTGGCTTCTTTATACGCGGACACCATAGGCAATTACTATACCTATATTAGCATTGGAGCCTCGTCATGCGAACATAATCGTAACAGCACATGCGAACAGCTTCATTTCAGGCGAGCCTGTGCGTCCACGAAATCTTGACAGAACATATGATGTTCGCTCACGTAAGCGGAGGACAAAGGGTAAACTTCAGGTTAAGAACTAGACATATGATGGCTTTGTTAGGGGCCGGGCACGCGCGCTGCAAGACTGATTCGATCGAAAATCCGAAAAGCATTTTTTTCGCGAGCGGCTTATTTGTACGTCAGTTTGATTATCTGCTGTTGTGTCTCAAACAGCTGTATGATAGCAAACAGATAGACCATGATCTTACACCGGTCGTCTGTTTACTAAGGCCTGTCTTCCCAATACTTGCATAAGTATAGGGTTAACTGATGAGGCCTAATTGGTCGATGCTACCTATTCTGAGGCTCTCCCAGGGGTTTGAGGGAATGGGGAATAGGGCCATTTATTTCAGGGGAACAAGGGAACAAAAGTCTAAAACTGAAGGGAACAGGAAAATAAAGGCAATATTGGGGAACAGGGAACGTAGAAAAAAAATGATTTTGGGGGACAGGGGAAAATGACGAATGTTTTCAGGGGAACAAGGGAACAGGTACCCCCAGCAACCCCTCGGAAGGCCTCTAGTCTGGCCCAGTATTTTCAATTCAGCGTTTTCTTTTCTGTGAGTTTATTTACTGCTCCCAATGATTCATTCCTGTTTTAATCAATTAAAGGTATTGGATACACTAGGTAGATTTTCTGCCATTTTGTACTAGGCATGTGTCATGAAGAGCAGTTGTCAGTTTCTGGCGAAAGAATATGCACAAGTATCGGTGAACCACTTATAGGACTAAGCCTGCCGAGTAAACGTGTTGTTAGGTAAACTGTCCGGCTTGACATGACCTTAATAGTGTTGACTGCGCCTAAAAATTTCAATTAAAACTAAAAAAAATTCAAGGGATGTGCGGGCTTGTGGCAGGACAGTAATCACCAATTCAAGATCGGTGTTTGTTTCCTGTTATTTCGGCTTCCTCAACCACCGCCAAAAGCTAACATTCGCTCCTTCGAGAACGCCTCTGAAAGTTTGCTGGACTTTCGGTACAATCAAAGTAAAATAAATAAGTAAAAACTTACTGTACAAGGATAACAACTTTTGTGATGTCCTGTTTGCTATCCAACACATTCAGTTCATGGAGAGCAATGTGTTTCCTTTAACAATAGACACATTTTCAAAATGTTTAATACAGAGACAAAAGATTCTCTATAGCCACTTTTGAAACCCGTATTACGTGTCATCATTGAAACATGCCTTTTCAAATATACTGACAATTTTACTACCCCCAAAAAAACAAAATAAAATAAAAAAAAAAATAATAAAAGAAATGAAAATTTCCAGATAAACAATCTGATATTTTCATATTTCTATTCAAAACATACATTATGGTGCTAACGAGTACCCACAATCTATGGTTTTGAGCAAAAATTAGAAAAATAATGTATACCCCTGTAAACTCCAGTTTTACTATATAAAAGTGGGGTTTAAGGGGGTTAAAATTATATAGGCATGTTTTCATGATGCAAAGGAGTCTTTCAATTGTTTCCTGTCTTCTGATGGACGGCTGGTATTATATATTAGTGTTCTTTTGGGCTCTCTCGGGGCCTTTCTCTTTTACCGCCGCGCAAGTCTACCGATCTAACAATCACGATTATTGGTACAGCTGCCCCAATCAAGCACGCTGCACTGATTAGAAACCATTTAAATAAATTACTTCTGTTTATAACCTCGTTCTTCTGTTTCTCATTGAATTTAGTAAACTTTATAACGGCGTCCCTCTGTTGAACATTGGTTTCGGTACCATCAGGATAGTCAGGTTGTCCTGGTCCTGGCCCATTATTATATCTCTCAGTGCAAACGAACAGCTGGTCCGTACCTGATATGTTAAAATATTCTCCCCAGTATGCATAAACACCAGCCCTTGGTATGTATATCCATGTAAATTTTGTTATTTCAGGCTCATAAGGTAAATGCCTTTTCATTTCATATTCTTTGTATTCACTGGAATTTAGTCTTAATCCGTGACAAAATCTTGTTTCGGAGATAAATAATGGTTTCCTGCAGAAAGTATCCCGACCTTCGAGTTTTAATAGCGTAGTGTTATCTTTTACATCTATAGCCTCATTCTGTTTCCAATCCACGAAGACGTGGTCTGCGAAATAAAATCTGTTCTGCTTGATTCCTGAATGATACAAATCTAGTTGGCTGGTATGTAGGAACTGAAATGTACCGAGAATGTCACTATATTGTATAGACTGTCTCTTTCCCAAGGAAAAAACAAAACTGAATAGTACATACGGCAGTTCTCTGTTTCTATTAGGCGACTTCGTCCAAATAGAATACTGGCATAAGCTGCTGTTCAAGTTGCCCATCAAACCATTTATCGTATTAAAGTGTGTGTTAATGATTTCATTATCTATTAGTCCTGTTTGATTATCGGGTTCAACGTATACCTTTGCGGTTACTTGGAACTGAACCGCAACCATTCTGGCGTAGAGTGGTCTACATTCATTTAGCACTTTCTGATGATCGAGCGGGCAGCTTTCGTATCTACATATACCCTGTCAAATAAATTGAAAATAGTGTCTAGTATTTGCGAGCAGAAGAACATAGCAGCATGTAATACATGTAGTAGAGTAAAATCATCCAGTAAATTCGTCTTTAGAGGACTGGAGATTGTAGATTTTTCATTAGTTTTTAAGAGAGAGAGAGAGAGAGAGAGAGAGAGAGAGAGAGAGAGAGAGATCTTAATTTTTCATTTGCAATGACACCATTCACGGACTTTATTTACGTCTCTGCAGCTAGTATTAAGTACTCTATGGAGGCCGTAAAAGTCTCCCCGTATCTAATAATAGTGTAGGATTAATTTTTAAATCATCCAGTAAATTCGTCTTTAGAGGACTGGAGATTGTAGATTTTCCATTAGTTTTTAAGAGAGAGAGAGAGAGAGAGAGAGAGAGAGAGATCTTTTGTTATTTTTTCATTTGCAATGACACCATTCACGGACTTTATTTCACGTCTCTGCAGCTAGTATTAAGTACTCTATGGAGGCCGTAAAAGTCTTCCCGTATCTAATAATAGTGTAGGATTAATTTTTAAATCATCCAGTAAATTCGTCTTTAGAGGACTGGAGATTGTAGATTTTTCATTAGTTTTAAGAGAGAAAGAGAGAGAGAGAGAGAGAGAGAGAGAGAGAGATCTTTTGTTATTTTTTCATTTGCAATGACACCATTCGCGGACTTTATTTAACGTCTCTGCAGCTAGTATTAAGTACTCTATGGAGGCCGTAAAAATCTCCCCGTATCTAATAATAGTGTAGGATTAATTTTTAGCTTCCTTAGGTACACTGCAAAATCTTGGTAAATTGGTGGTTGAGTGGTGGTGGGGCGGGGCATGGGTGGGGGTGAGGGGGGAAGGGAAGCATATGCATTCAAGAAAATTATAATGCTGCCATATGAGAAGTCTCAATGACTCCTATCTTTGTTCTTATACAATCGACTCTCGTTACCTCGAAGTCCAAGAGACTATCTTAAATACTTCGAGATATCCCTACCTCGACATATCAGATTTGCAGAATTGAGGAAAACATAAATTACATTTCACCAATGAATATGTAATATGAATCCTGAAGTTAGAGATAAATTGAAAATATTGTGGAAAAGAGGAGCAATTGAGGAGCCAGTTCTTCCCTTTTCCACAATATGTTGTTACCTGTTATTAGAGTTCCATGTTAAAACAGGAACCAGATTTTTACTTCAAGATAAGCGGTTATTCGAGATAAGCGAAGTCGAGATCACGAGTCGACTGTATGTGTTCGGTGTTCCAAGGGTAACGCCTTAATATATTTTATTCCCATTTGCTTTCCTGCACTCAGAGTCCCTTCTGAAAAACGAATATTCGACAAGGAAAGAATTAGTACTCAAGAGGACCAAATTCTTTCTTTATATGAGCAAATTATCTTTTTATAGACTAGACCTATTTTCAAAAGACAGCAAAACAACTAATAAGAGTTGTTCCCTTGGAAATATATTGCATCAAGTTCTTTCGACAAGGCAAACGGAGAGTACGTAATGGAGTAGGTGATTTGTACGCCTATGATTCTGGTGTTCGTATAAGTCTGTGGTGTTCTTTGTATTATTATTATCTTTTCCTCCATCACAGAGTTTGTATCCCTTCCGAAAAATGCTTCCGAACAGATTATTTCCTTTTAAAGGAGACGCCTTTTACAAAAGGGACTCGGTATGCATGATAGCACCCAGGGCCCAGTTGTTCGAAGCATCGTTAGCTAAACAAGCTCGCTAGTGATCAAAATATTTACCGTTCTAGTAAGTACAAAATCTAATTCGCATGTATTTTTGCTGAAAAAAATGTGAGTAGCTTATATCACATTTTTAGCCATACGTATATGCCAAAGTTTTAACGATACGTTGACTAAAGACATCGTTAGTTTTGAACAACTGGGCCAAGTAAATCATAAAAATTGCCTCTTTTGTAAATGTGGTTGAAAACCTACCATTGTATCAATTTGCCTTAAATGCAATGAAACATTAATAAATTCGTTTCTTTTCACACCTAACTTCCCCATTTATGCCAGATGGACTCCTCTAACATGTATTTAGATAGGTCAATTTCATATAAAAGGGGTGTCTGGTAAGGTTATTATCATCATGTCTTGTAGGAATTTCTGAACTTAATGCAAACAGTGTGGGCCAGATCAGACGCCGCGCCCTGCAACGTCTATCTGGGTCTACACTGTTTGCCAGTGTCTCTTTTATGGGCGCTAGGCTTAAATGGGTTATAACTTTGAGAAGATATCTAAACATTCTATAATGATTGAACGTGAATATAACAAGTATCAATGCAGTGCTTAGATAAATGCTAAACAAAAAAGAAAAAATAAGTATTGTAGTACTGGCAGGGTTCGACGTACAACATGATATAAAAAGAAAATGTCTAACAACTGAATATTAAAATGTGCTATGCCGAAACAACAGCAGCGAAGGAGTCCAGTGAAAGCCAGAACCATAGTATAATAAAAAGCCCAAGTGGAAGAGTAAGAAACATTATTGCATAAAAAGCAGTGCCGCACGTTATTAATAGCCGTGCATTAACCGGCGAAAAGCCGTGTATTAACAAGGCAATTCACGCGCTGTTAATGCACGGCTACGCAACTTTCAATATGCTCATACCGGGCCACAAAATAGCTGCCGTCACGAGATGTGTACTGTCCTGCCCTAGAACAAGCATAGTACGTGGAAATAGCGTTCGCGCAACATCGGTGAAAAGGCGAAACAAAATAGTGCAAGATATAACGCAAAATGTAGCAAATGTTTTCAATTTTTATGCAATAATAGCGATCGAACATGGTTTTTCAATGCATTAACATTCGCCAGGTCCCTTGGGAGGTGTTGAAAACCGCGGCCTTCGGCCTCGGTTTTCAACACCTCCCATGGGACCTGGCGAATGTTAATATTGACTGATACGTTACAAATCAAAGAAAAACTTAGCAAGCAGTCCATTTATCTGCAACTGGGGCTGACACAATTAATCAGACAATCGATTTATTACTCGATAAATTCTACAGAAACGATAATCTTTTTAGATTTGCTAGTGATCGATCATTTAATTTCTGCGTCTGTAACTTTAGCGTATTTACCCTTACTATTCAAACACCTCAACTCCTTACCATACTTTATCCAAAGTTTGAACAAGTACAATTTACTACCTGGTGTTGTGTCTAAAAATAGCTGGATGAGTGGCAAATAGTGCAGACCTTGATGAAACGCCGCGTGTACACTGTTTGCTCAGGCCTGTCTGAACAATTACATACAGTAAAGTATAACATATGGTAAGAGTCATGCTCATACAGACAGGTAAAATTAATAATATATCCATCTGCAAACATTCCATGAACTCAATGCATCCCTGCTAAAGTTACTGCGCGATATTCAATATCAACGCAACAGCAAAAACCAATTCGCAAAATGGCCATAACTCGGCCAGAATTCTGCTGATGATTACTAATATCAAACTTGTCCTGTACTTTATACTGATATACCCTTCTGCGAACTTTTGATGAAGTAAATGCTTCCCTTCAACACTTATTGAACGGAAACCAATATCTTAACCCAACAACAAAAACTTAGTCAGAAAAGGGCCAAAAATCAGCCAAAAAGTGACTGAGGATTACCAATATCGACGTTGACTGGTGTTTTACAGTGATACGACAAAATATTTAGACGTAAATGTCTAAGTAGCGGCGCAAATTTTAAAAAACAACAATATGATTCTTTAATGTTTGCTTTTATTAAGATAATGAAATTGCTTGATTGAAATGAAAATAAAATAGACATTAATCTGCTTATAACGCAGTTTCTTTTTAATTTTTTTTTATATTTGCCGGGATCGTCACAAACCGACGTCCCGGCAAATATAAAATGTCCTTAGTGAGCTTATCGAAAAGCCTACCATATGTATAAATCCAAAGCTATATTAAGAGACTCCAATAAACGGTCAATAAACGTCTGCAGACTTTGAATGAAATCAATGCATCCCTTCAAAAGGTATTGAGCGGAAACGATGAGTTTGACGACGACACCGACGACGACGCACACGGACAACATGATCCCTATGTGTCTGACATGCTACGCAGGCGACATAGAAAAACGTGCAAGACTATCAAGCCTAAAGGTAAACTTTAAGAAAACACATATTGTAAAGATTGGCTTTCAGACATTGGGTGAACAATCAATAAAAACAAAATGGAAAGTATTATGGGTGAGCAGATATTCAGGGCTCAGGTATTTAATGAAAAGCAAAAATATAAGTAAAGATATCCAAGAAATACCACAATCAGGCCGCACAGCCCTCCTGAGGCACCAAGAGAAGACATCTTTAGGAACAAACAAGGACAAAACAAACGCCACACATGAAATCACAGATACACAAACAGAAGTGAATCGCAACGGAGGAACCGTTCCACTGAACAGAAAAACAAATACTTGGGGCTTAAACCAGTTTTACTCGCACAAAATCTCACTCTTAACCCTTGCCATGCTGAATGAATTAAAATGCATCAGATTACTTGATCAAAGTTGTTGATAGAAATTCACATACTTAATGGCAAATAGTGCAGATCCAGATGAATTGGCTTCTGCAAAGGCAGGGCATACCCGGATCAAGCAGGACAAGAGTTAATTCTGATGCAGCTCCAAATTACAATTATATTTTTTCGGTCCTCAGCAACCGATAAGGGCATATCCGGATTCCAACAGGACCAGAAATATTCTAATGCAGCTCCGAATTACAATATATGTAGGGTCCATTACGAAAACTTGCCTATTCAAATATATTGAAAATTTCACCACCAAAAACTGAACGTTTTCAGATAAAAATTCTGATATTTTTTCATATTTCTGCTCAAAACATAGATTGTGGGTACTCGTTAGAATCGCCTCGACGAGGCGGTTCTAACGAGTACCCACAATCTATGTTTTTTGTGCAGAAACAAGAAAAATAATGTATACCCCTGTAAACCCCAGTTTTATGGTATAAAAGTGGGGTTTAAGGGGGTCATAATTATATAGGCATGTTTTCGTGATGCTTCTTACTCACGTGTGAAACATTACAGAGTGATGAAACAAAGCAATGGCCTTAATGGTGATCTGAAGCCACAAACTTAACAACAAAATGATAAGAAAAAAATATCTACGGCAAGAATTTAAGAATAAGAAAACATGGTGAAACAGTGCGATAAAAGGAACCTTACCCTATTTGGATAAAAAAAAAGGTCAACAAACATACTCATGATACCAGCTTTCAACCATCCATATATCATTTTACAAAATCTGGATCAATCAACAATAGCAACCGGTAAAAGATATACCAGAACGTATAAGCATCCATTAACAACAAATGCTTACTTCTACGCTGATGTCAGACTGGAATGAACCATAGCGATCTAGGATAAACAAATCACCAAACTATATAAAAGTAAAGAATGATTCAGTGTGTACCTTTTGTACAAACGCAGATGAAATAAATAAGCCACTTATTATGAAAAAGCAATGTTACACAGGATTTAGACAATAAATAGCTTAGCTTCAAGAATTCAATTCCCATGTTGACTTTTTAGAAGAACTCGTTTTTATTTGGTCGAAAAATAAAAAAAACAAACAAAGATTGACAAAGGTATTAAATTGATCATGCTGTACGCCAAATCTGCATGTGCAGCAAGCGAAGACTCAGATCATCTTGTGCATCCGCGCAGTCTGATCAGTCATCGCTGGACACTGTGAGAAACCAAGGAGCAACAGTGCCTTCAGACGGATAGTGATGACTCTGATTAGCCTGTTCGGGTGCGCAGATTGATCTGAGTCTTCCCTGGGTGCACATGCATCACTGAAGGAAATGTTTTTTTCGCCGGTTCAGTTGTATATAAAGTAAATTCGTAGATAGAATATGCAAACAATGAACTCGAAGCTTACCAAAATCATTACGAAAACACGCCTATTCAAATATATTGATATTTTCACCTCCAAAAACAGAAAATTTTTAGACAAAAAAATCTGATATTTTTTCACATTTCTGCTCAAAACATAGATTGTGGGTACTCGTTAGAACCGCCTCGGTGAGGCGGTTCTAACGAGTACCCACAATCTATGTTTTGTGCAAAAATAAGAAAAATAATGTATACCCCTGTAAACCCCAGTTTCTCTATATAAAAGTGGGGTTCAAGGGGGTCAAAATTATATAGGCATGTTTTCGTGAAAATGAACAGAGCACATATTTTAACTGTTAAACTGTTAAAAGGATAAACAGCAATATTTTTATATCTTAATGAGCAATGTCACATTGGTAAAATATTTGTTTCACATAAATATGTTTGTTTTTTTTCTGATGGCTACTCTGGACTGGTGCTAATTTCTAATAAGAAATCAGAACAATGAGAAGAAAATTTTATTTTAAATAGATTAAACCAAGAAAGCCAAAATAAATATTACTAAGCCTTGGGCAAGGCTAATTAAGCCCATGCTGATTACTATGAAAATCGAAAACCACTTTCAAGCCGGTAAAAGGGCGTTGGGGCGTATATTGCCTTGCAAACTACATTATTGTATATGAAGACACTTAATAGAATCGAAACTCTGATTTTCTTTTGCATATTCTTTGGTTCCAAAGGCCACCTTTTAGATTGTTTTTGTTAACCCTGCATAATATAAATAAATGTATATATGTATGACATATCCTAGAACTACCTGGATCCCTTAAAGGTACTAGCAATGTCATAAGCACTTAAATACAAGTAAGGTTTAACAGGCAAAAATTAGATACCGAAGGAAGCAAATTATTTCCGTTTTGAACAAGTGCTATTTGTGAGGGAGGCAAAAGCAATTTTAGCGTGCCTGCCTAAAAATGTTTTCACGTGTATTATTGCATAAAAAGCAGTGTCGCACGTTATTAACAGCCGTGCATTAACCGTCGAAAAGCCGTGTATTAACAAGGCAATTCACGCGCTGTTAATGCACGGCCGTCACGAGATGTGTACTGCCCTACCCCAGAACGAGCATAGTCCGTGGAAATAGCGTTCGCGCGACATCGGTAAAAAGGCGAAACAAAATAGTGCAATAAATAACGCTAAAAATGCTTTCAGTTTTTTATGCAATAATAGCGATCGAACATGATTTTTCAATGACTTAACATACGCCAGGTCCCTTAGGAGGTGTTGAAAACCGCGGCCTTCGGCCTCGGTTTTCAACACCTCCACGGGACCTGGCGAATGTTAATGCATGAAAAACTATGTTTGATCCCTATATTAAAAGGCAACGGACTGAACATCAACGTGTTTGAGATGGCGGGTACCAGTATATTATTACCTTGTGTTTATCCAAGACAAGTCCGTCTGAGCAGCTACGATCAGCAGAAAACGAACCCTCAGTCTGATTTATCTCATTATCCGAATCTTCAGCAAAAAGTTTAATATCATGTGTGTTGTTGGGTTGAGCGTGGCTTTTTGTTTGATTTCCATGCATAAGCTTTCCCAGTGGCTCCTTTTCTATATCCTGATAATAAAAATGTAATGATATTTCTTGCCGTTCAAGAATAACCGGCTTGCGACAGAGCGATGGGATTTTCGAACGTCTGAGCCCGTTACATAGCAAACAAGCCACATTTTTGAAAACTAATGGAGTCCCGCCATATGAAGCTTTTACGGGAATACTGAATGTGTCGCAGGCTTTTCTCAAAGTCTGATTATGTATCTTCCATTCTCCTGTCATATTGCAGGTGCTAACATCAACCGCAACGCATTCTTCTACTAGCGTTTCAGTTTTCTTTACCTCCGGTGGAATCTTGTACAACAAATTACATAATTTTAAATCATTTTCTTTTAGATATCTGGGTATATCATCGGCACTTTCGAATCCGTTCTGTATGTTTACAAACCACGACCCAAAGCATGTTAAGACTGGTTCCCAGAAGACTGCGAATGCATTCGACTGAAAGTTACATATCATGCAGTAAACATTTTTATATGTTATGTTCGTACTGAGCACTGTCACAGGTGCTTTTTCGAGCACGGAACCATCCAATGGATCCTCACACCGGGCTATGGTTGACAAATCATTGTAGGCCTTGTCGCAAGTATATATCATGTAGTATGACCTCGTTTTTATGTATCTTTCGCGGTTGGGTAAAAAGGAATTACGTACACATAAATACTGTGTAACATTATTGTCAAGGGCAGCAGCAACACTCACTTTAGAAACAGTATCATTTTCGACTGTTTGATCATATTGTCTTGTATTATTGTCTAGGGCAGGAGCGGCGCCTCCCACTGAGACAGTATAGTTTTGGACTATTCCTTCATACAAGAATTTATCAGGACAGCAGTTGTTATACATCAAACAATCGTCAAAGCATGAGCACGGAAAACAGCATGGTTCATTATACTGGAACTTCTTAACTGGACCATCCGTTGCATTCCTATAACACAGTTGTACATACGCACAGATGCCAGTTTGCAGTGACGTCAGAAGTTCTGTAGCGGTATGGTCTTGGTTCTCGGGTTCACTGAAAGACTCCGTAAAACTCATAAAACAGATGGCCACCAAATACGTATGCAAAAATGTACCTCCTATCTGAAATCAAAGCATGCTAAAAGCATTAGCTTTCTCAAAAAGCTTGGTCTACGCTAAACCAAGCATGTTTTTATGAAAGCTAGTAGTTGGTTATAATAATGGGCAGTTTTTGTCAAAGCTAATACTTGTTTATCAAAATGTTCAGCAGTTTTTGTGAAAGTTAATACTTGGTTATAATAATGTTGAGCAGTCCATGTAAAATAGCATTGGACCAATCCATGACCTCAGATGGAGTGCTTTCGGGACGATTGCAAAATCTAAAACAGTTACTAAATCACTAATGCTTAGGGGACTGTGTACATTGTAAGGGGCCAATTATTGCAAAATTGCTTTGTCTGCCTTCTGAAAAAGAATCTACTCAAAAAAAAACGAACTTGTTTCAACTTGGAGTAAATTCTTTCTTCTTCGAGTAGACTCTTTCTGAAAGGCTCTTGTGTGCTATAAACCAAAGCTGAAGTCACAATTTAAAAAAGGTAAGAGACAAGTCGAGGGAGTGCCACAATCACAAGCCGCAGCCTATCCCAGACACGAAGAGGAAGCGGAAACAAACAAAACCAAACAAGCGCAAATCGAACAAACGTGCGAAAAGGTCTCTCTTCCCCAGGCGAGGTAATCGCAGTGCTAAAAGGACTAAAAGATACAATAAGTTGCACCCCTTCTTAAAAAAGGTTGGAAAACTACCAGATGTAGCCATGTCATTCAACAGGTCCTGTCTTTCTCCACAATACTGCAGGTACATTGACACCTTCTGAGTCTTTCATATCAATGTCATTTACGAACATTTTATTTAATAAACTGCATACTAGTAGCTCCAAATGAGAAGAGAATCTGGATTATTCCTCTTTCTTATTTCTATAGACAACCCTCTTTGTACCGACACGGTAATTGTTGACACTCTGTCAGTTTTGGACGGTTTGTTCCATTTAGAATATTCAAGATAGCGGCCAGATAAATGTGGTTATCAAGAGTTTTTTTATTGCATACCATCTGATTATGTTTTGATATTAAAATAAATTCTGTAAATAATGATCTCTTAGAAGCAATGAAGACATTCACAAAACTGAAAACAGTTGCAGTATCAAGTTTTCTGGGCCAGACTAGCTAGTTTTGGTCATTTAAGTCTCATCAATACTCCTCAAACAAGGTTCTGGGATGGGGTCATTGATCACAAAGGCTCCGTCTGTAAACAAAACATTTCGAAAACACGCCTATTCAAATACATTGAGAATTTTACCATCAAAAAAATGAAAATTTTAAGATAAAAAAAATCTGATATTTATTCATGTTTTTTGCTCAAAACATAGATTGTTGGTACTCGTTAGAACCGCCTCGGGGAGGCGGTTCTAACGAGTGCCCACAATCTTTGTTTTGAGCAAAAATAAGAAAATTAATGTTTACCCCTGTAAACCCCAGTTTTACTATATAAAAGTGGGGTTTAAGGGGGTTAACGTTGTATAGGCATGTTTTCGTGATGTTTCTTTTGTTTAAGAATATCCCCTATTTTGAAAGCGATACTGGGGAGAAATCTTAAGATTTTTTCCTGGGAATCAGTAAAATTATTTACGCTCTGGCTACGCCCCTGATGAAGAATGTTAGAAACGATTTAAGCTTATTTTTTTAAATAGGATTATGTATTCAATAAAATCGAAATCCTTTTTCAAATAAGAATTTTTTTTTTTCAAATAAGAATGTTTTAAATGACATATAGGACTGGGAATCGTTGAAGCATTTTACATGCTCAGTTTAGTCGGCAGTGCTGAAACAATAATTTACATGAGTGAACATGCAGCAGTGCCATAATTACTGTATCCTGGTGCAGATAATAGAGACATCTAGATTATTTTTATATTTTTTCAGCTGTTCACTAATTTTACAGTAAAAGACAATGACAAGACTGTAAAGACAATCATCATTTGTTGACCTAGGTCCATTTGTTCAAAGCATCGTTAGTTTAACTAGCTCGTTAATGACAAACACGTTTACTGAACTTTAAGGCGAGATATTTTCAAACACATTGATATGTTTGCTGCAAAAATTGTGAGTACTTATATTTTCGTCAGAAATAGCAATGTATCTACCATATTTCAAGACAGAAATTTAAACGTCAGGTTAGCTAACAATTTCGTTAAGGTTTGAACAACTGGGCCCTGGTGTTTCAGGTGTGGCCCTTTTGAATGCTTTTTGTCATAGTCTAGACGTATTTTATTCGGGCAGTAGCACTGCCAAGTCCTTAAACAGTTTACGGAGTATCTGGGATAGAAATATGAGCCACAACGTGAAAAATACTTCCAGACACGTGCGCCCGATAAAAACAAATAAGTCTGCGCATCCGCAAAAATGCGCCAGTAAACATTCTGATGAGACTGCACAGGCTGATCTGAAACTTCGAAGGTATGTTTTCTGACGATGTGACTCAAATGTAAAACAAACATAAATCTGTGGTTATAATTGGCATACCTTACCTAGTGATTAGCATTGTACTTTAATAGTACCTGGTCAGAAAAAAAAGCCATTCATACCTTCGTAGTTTCGATTTTAACATTTGTAGTGAACACTCTCCGGTCTGATGCTGTTAAACGGCTGTTTCGTAATAAAACTGTTTTGTTCTTTGCTTCATATCTATGAAGCATTTTATGAGTACCGTGTTGGGAGTCTAAATTACATGCTTTAGAAACAAAACTACAGTCTGATTCAGAGCCCATATTTATACAAACTATCACTGCTGTATCTTTATTTTACCCTTGTCCTGCTGAGCCCGGATATACCCTGCCTTTGCAAACAGTATAGATCCATATCAGTTTGCTTCTGAAGAAGCCAACTGATCTGGACCTGCACTGTTTGCCATTAAGTATGTGGATTTATAGCATCAGCCCAGATCAAGTAATCTGATTGGTTGAAAATAAGAAGTGGGCGTGGCATCTTAATTTATTCAACAGGACAAGGGTTATTTAAATTGTATTCTGTATTTGTTTCTGTATTGTCATAGAGTATGACCGTACAATGCAATAACCTTTATGTCACTGATCTGTATGATGGATTTTTTTTTTTTTTTTTTTTTTTTTTTTTTTCGTTTGTTGTGATATAAAGGAAGTGTTTGAGGCATATCTACTTTATTCTATAGCTTTCTTCAATTCGGATTCAAATCACTAATAAGTGAAGTGTGAATTTTTAAACTTTCTATCATACATTGTATGCAACAGTTTAACCTCTTTGACTGACCAAAAGCACAGTTACAACTCTACATGGTGGACCTCGGACACTACGGGGCTACGGACATACATTTTAGTTTGCTATACATACTACTCGTGTTTCCCTGTGTCATAATCCTGCAAAATTCAGATTCTAGGTAGGTGTCGATCTATGTTGTAATTTTTACAACATTTGAACCTAGGGTGAAGATTTGGTATCAGTAAATTAATTTAAACCCCACGATAGTTTTACTACCCCCCATCACGAAAACACGCCTAAGATATAATTTTGACCCCTTTAAACCCCACTTTTATATAGTAAAACTGGGGTTTACTGGGGTGTACATTCTTTTTTTATTTCTGCTCAAAAACATAGATTGTGGTACTCGTTAGAACCGCCTCGACGAGGCGGTTCTAACGAGTACCCACAAGTTATGTTTTGAACAGAAATATGAAAAATATATCAGATTTTTTATCTGAAAATTTTCTTTTTTTGGTGGTAAAATTTTCAGTATATTTGAATTGGCATGTTTTCGTAATGCGTTCTAAGGCGGTGGTTCTGGTGTTGGTTATTACTTCGTATGACATTGTGGCTGTTCGCTGCTGCAGCGTTTTTTGAAGCTGCCACATTTGTGGGTAAGTGACGTCATAACCTCCTAATTAACATTCAAAAATTTAATAAGCTACATCTTCAACAAACGTTTTTACTATATACCTGCAAGTGTGTTACGTTACATAATATAATATACTAGCACATATTAGCAGTTTATTCTTTGGAAAAGGAAACTTTTATTTGTATCTTAAAAAAAATCTAAATACATGTATCTAACTAAATGACAAAATGGCGGCGCCTATCCTCAAAGTGATAAAAATAAAAATAAACAGCATTATAATTCTTATTCGAAAGTTGAATATTTCCGATATACTAAGGATAAAGCAAGCTTATCCCTTTAAAAATCTATATCGGACCGTTCTCGGCCCGACAAGAATACTGTCGAGTCGAAAGCAGTAACCTAGAATGCTTGCTGGGAATATTTCTACACATTAACCCCTTTTAGTCTTGAAACTCCTAAAAGGGCAATAGGCAAACAGTGCAGAACCAGATCAGACGCAGTTTAGCCATTTTTCTCCAGGAATATCTAAATCATATAGCCAGACATACCTAACATTGAAATTCGTCTCTTCCAATTTATAGTGTGGATGAGTCTATTCAGTCTAAAATTGGTTAATTTATTTGCCACGTAAAACTTTGCCCAGGAAATTAATTACATAATAAATAAATTGCACACATACCATCATATTAACCTTAGGAGAAAACTTGCTTTGTCTTCTGTCGCCACTATTCCTAGTTCTGTGTTGATCTGAGCTGCCAGACTTCGGTCTATATGCTTATAATCCTCAGTGTCAGGCAAAATGGACCTTAGCATCTATGCGAATAGAGAGTACTTTGATCAGACTGCACAACCACGCAGTACGATCAGAACATTCGCTGTTTGCCAAGAGAAGTCTTAAATACTGTAGAATATTTTGATAGAAAGTTAATGCCATCATCAGACTGCGCTGACGCGTAGACTTATCTGTGACTTTAGTACGAGTCGTAACGGGAAAAATGTGGCCTTTTACATGTGTGCTAAACGAAGCCTCAAGTCAGGCTGCGCATCCATGCAGTCTAATCAGAGACTTCATTATCCGCATGGAGAAACAAGCATTGCTATTCAAAAAGTGCCTGGTGAAAATTCTGATCAGACTGCGCGAAGCGCAGTCTGATCTGAAGCTTCGCTGGGCGCACGTGTACGAAGGTACGCTTTCTGACGTTATGATTCATATATATGAGCAGTGAAATGTGAACAGCGGTCTTTGGAGCGTAGGCGAACATTGACGGTTCAGCTCAGCCTTTCGATCAGATCTTTCGGTGCTTTCCAATATCATCATCAGAATCAAATGATTCAAATGATTCAGTATGCGGACTGCTAAGATTTGAGCAAATTGCGCGGATGAGTAGGCTTCTCTGGGTTTGCGCTGTCCGCAAAGCCCCGAAGGTACATTTCACATGGCACGGCGTTTGTGCTTTGGAGTCTCTTTTTTGCATGGTGTGACAGTTGTAATCAAAGTAGTAGATACTATACTGAACAAAAAAAAAGTATACTATTTTTTACGACAATGTGCATAATGGTGGGTTACAGATTTATTTGAGCCTCGACATCAGACAACGTACCTTAGGATATGTGTGCCCAGCAAAGATTCAGATCAACCTGCGCATTCGTGCAGTCTGATCAGAATCGTCACTGCGTGCATATTTGGATAGTCTATGATGCAAAGTTTCGACATTCGAAACGAGGACTATGATCAGACTGTGTGGATACGCAAGCTGATTTGTGTCTTCCTTGGGCGCACATGTTAGAAGGTACGTTTACTGGCGTTGTGTCTCATTTGTCTAGAACAAGGCAGTGAGGTGATAATGCACCTTAGAATAAATGCAATATTTTGTCTGGCAATTATTTTCTTGCTATGAGAAGGTACCAGTCAGAAAATATAAACTACACTGCAGTGAAGTATAAAGAGACGTTTTACAGCCGCCACACGACACTAACTTCAGCTGTAGTAAAGATGAATAAATCCTAAAAGGACTTACTCTTGAGAGCAATGAACAAAGCAATAAAGAAATAAGTACAATGTGCATCTAGGCAAGTAAGTAAGTTAATAAGTTAAGACGAGTACGAGGTAATAAACACGTAAGTAAATATATGTAATTTAGCAAGTAAGCAAGCTAATTAGCAAAGTGAATGAGTTTGTGAGAGTGTGAAATCACTTGTCTTTTGCGCTCAATATAGTGATAAAATCGCATGACTCTATGGGAACGGAGACTTGTCCAGCTCAATAAACATTGTCCATCACGAAAACATACCTATATAATTTTGACCCCCTTAAACCCCACTTTTATATAGTAAAACTGGGGTTTACAGGGGTATACATTATTTTTCTTATTTCTGTTCAGAAACATAGATTGTGAGTACTCGTTAGAACCGCCTCGCCGAGGCGGTTCTAACGAGTACCCTGAATCTATTTTTTTAGAAGAAATATGAAAAACATCAGAGTTTTTTTATCTGAAAATTTTCAGTTTTTGGAGGTGAAATTTTCTATATATTTGAATAGGCGTGTTTTCGTAATGTACACCGTCCGACCTGAGTATATACGGCTCACTGTTCATTCACAAAATTTAAAAATAAACAGAAAATGACAAGAGGTGTATTAAGAGGACTGGATACACCTGATAGATTTTCTGTCAGTTTGAACAAGGGCAGCAACTTTTGTGACTTCCTGTCTGCTTTTCTGTACATGTATCGCCTTCTAAAACGGGATCCATTCTAAAAGGAAAGAATTTTCTCCCACGGGGAACAAATTCTTTTTCTTTTAGAGTAGACCCCTTTTCAAAAGGGAGTAAAACAATTTTGACACAGATGCCTCCCTTGAAAATGTATTACTTCCTCTTAACCTCTCAATATAATAAATCCAGATAAGAGTGTCTATCGATCAAACTTTTTGGTCTTATTTTCCACGAAAATAAATGTTGTGGGTACTTAATAGAAGCGATTCTACGAAAACGTTTTGGTTATAATGTTAAAATCAAAGAACAAAAAAAAAAAAAAAAAAAACCGCCATAGCAAAGCATTTTATTTCATGTACTATAGCATGTTTTTTTTTGTTTGTTTTTTTCTTGTGGTGGCTGTTTTAATTATATTTTTTCGACGTCAAATTCTTATATACTGTTAACCCTTGTCATGCTGAATTAATTAAGATGCCACACCCACTTCCAGTTGTCAGCCAATAGGATTGCTTGATCCAGATCGTTGTTATAAGTTCATATACTTAATAGTAAACAGTGCATATCCAGGTCTTCAGAAGACAGCTGATCTGGATCTACATTGTTTGCAAAGGCCAGGTATATCCGGGTTTAGCAGGACGAGGGTTAATTATCATGATTGCAAATATTACCATGGATGCTAACAAATCTGCGGTATTGCTGCGAATTCCGCCCAGTTGAAACAGGGTGTGTGAAAAACGCCTGCTGTTTCAGCGTGAAATTATTATTATTTAGACATACATGTACGAACATCAGGAAAACATACCTATATAACGTTGACCCCCTTAAAGGCTCCATATTCCTCAAAAATAGGCATTTGTCATCCAAGAAAGGTTTAATAAATTGTAATAAATTGTGGTATTGATACAATCATAATATGTGGCATCTGAAAGCCTGTAAAATTTCAGTTAGTCTCTCGTTCTTGAAATAAAATGATTTTTTTATCGTATCTCTGAATTAATGTTGGCAACATTAATTCAGAGATACGATAGAAATCATTTCATTTTTGATCCAGTTCAAAAAACCAGAGACTAATTGGAATTTTACAGGCTGTCAGATACCACATTTTATGATCGTATTAATACTATTGATCAATTTATTAAACCTTTCATTGATAAAAAATGTATATTTTTTAGGCCTTTAAATCCCGCTTTTATATAGTAAAACTAGGGTTTATAGGGGTATACATTGTATTTATTTATTTATTTATTTATTTATTCATTTATTTATTTATTTCTGCTCAAAAACTTAGATTGTGGGTACTCGTTAGAACTCTTTCAAAAATAGACGAAATTTGCCCATTAACAAATTCAAAGCAGATCTCCATAAAATGAATGCATATTCCAAGTTTGGTGAAAATCCACGGATATTTACTAAAGTTATCGTCCAGAAATGAAAATACGTCAGATAACTGTCAAAAATCGACGAAATTTGCCCATCAGCAATTCCAAACCAGGTCGCCACAATATCAATGCGCACATCAAGTTTGGTGAAAATCCATTGATTTACTAACGTTATTATCCTTAAAAGAAAATACAGACATATCGCGGGCAGATAACTCTGTCAAAAATTGACAAAATTTGCCCATTAACAATACCAAACCAGAGCTCCATAATATCAATGCAAACACCGTGTTTGGTGAAAATCCACTGACATTTACTCAATTTATCGGACGGACGACAGACGGACGGACGGACGGACGGACACACGGATAGCCAACGCGATACCATATTGCCCCGCCATTATCGTTTGTCGGGGTTTAAAAGGCAATGAGATACTTTGCTGGTAAAAAAAATATACAAGTTGTTTGATTTTTCTCTACATTATTAAAAGTTAATTTCTTCAGGATTTAATAACGACTCATGAACACTCTGTCCGAAGACTAAACCAAGACTCCTACTCCACGCTCTGCTCACCTATTAAAACTCTTGCTGACCTGACCATTACATCATGGCTCTAAGAATAGAGCTAAGACCTCCCCGTATACCTTGTAAGGAAATTACATGACTGTCTGATCTGCATATAACCCCATGAATAATCCTACACCTTAGTCCTAATTAACCATCATTAATATTCATTTCTCATGCCACCAAACTGCAGCGTTGTAAACCTGATTCACAAAATATATGTTCTCCGTTTTTCACCCTTCATTAGTTTTCTCTCAAAAATATACGATTTATATTTTAACTAATCAGGTGTAAGACATAATATTTTATTCCGATGAATTTTTATTAACTCACTCACGTATGTAGAATTTCAGAGAAAGCGAATGAAACTTACATATAACAGGAGAATGACACCCTTACGTTTTATACTGAAGATAAAAGATACCTTATGGTCCCTAAGTACATTCGTAATAGTCATTACGTAACGACCGTGAAAAAAAAACATACCTTCTTACATGTGCGCTCTATGAAGACTCAAATCAGCGCAGTCTAATCGGTCTTCGTTTTCCGCATGAAATAACTTTGGTTCCTTTGCTTTACCAAATGCGCCCATCGAAGATTCAGTTCAGACTGCGCGAATGCGCAGGCTGATCTGAATCTTCGCTGGACGCGCATATCCCAAGGAACGTTATCTGACGCTGCGTCTCAATTGGTTTATGGCTCATTGTTCATATCAAGAGACAGTCTGATCCTGGTCTGGACTGTTTGCTTAGGTCATTTTTTCAGAGCTTTGGTGTACGAAATTTTAAGATATTAACCTTATTTTTTATTTACTAAAAGCGTAAATTTGATTATATACATATAGAATACGGTTTAGCAAAAGTTCATTTTTGACGCTTGCAAAAATACAGATAAAAACCCATATAGACGATTTCCGGAAGACTTTAAGTTTAGACCGATCGTCGCCAGACCAGAAAAAGCCCATCGCTTAAGTATTTTTTTTTTTTTTTTTTTTAACGCCTAATCATGTCAAAGGGACAGCTATGGGTACGAATTTTGCCCCAATATACGCCACACTAGTACCGGGCTACCAAGAGAAAAAAAACTTTATGATATTCAGTGAAGATAAATATAGCCCCCAAACCCCGCCCCCATCCCACCCACCAAATTTAGGCGTTAGTTTGAAGAAAAAAAATGTGGAAACGGTTTTTAAATGATTGTTTCTTCTAATGAAAGGAGATACGAAAGAACTTGAAAAGCTGCATGGAATTATGAACTCCTTCACCCATCTATTAATTTTACATCAAGACGCAGTAAAACGTCTTTGTCCTTTCTCGATATTTGTGTAATAAAAAATACTAGAATTGAGACTGATATTTATTTCAAGAAAACCGACAATAACCAGTACTTCCTCTATACATCATGTCACCACAGACATATCAAAAACAATATACCGTACTGTTTGGCAAGAAGAATAAAGAAAATAGTCTCCAAAAACATTAGCATTGAGAAGTTAGTTTGCTTTTCGCTTTTCGCTTTTCGTCTTTCAGAAGTTAGTTTGCTTTTCGCTTTTCGCTTTTCGTCTTTCAGAAGTTAGTTTGCTTTTCGCTTTTCGCTTTTCATCTTTCAGAAGTTAATTTGCTTTTCGTCTTTCAGAAGTTAGTTTGCTTTTCGCTTTTCGCTTTTCGTCTTTCAGAAGTTAGTATGCTTTTCGCTTTTCGCTTTTCGTCTTTCAGAAGTTAGTTTACTTTTCGCTTTTCGCTTTTCGTCTTTCAGAAGTTAGTTTGCTTTTCGCTTTTCGCTTTTCAATCATAGGTCTGTTTCATGTTGTAACTGTTAAGTGTCTGAGTACATGAATGAGTGAGTGAGTGTCTGAGTGAGTGAGTGAGTTAGAAAGTGAGTGAGGTAGTTTTTTACGTCAATCAAACAGCTCATGGCATATGCAGACGTTCATTTGGTCAAAGTCAAGATTCTTTTTGTTTTTCGCTTTTCGCTTTTCGCTTTTCACTTTTCGTTTTTCGCTTTTCGCTTTTCGTTTTTCGCTTTTCGATAATAGGTCTGCTTCAAGCTTTTACTGTTTAGTGTCTGAGTACATGAGTGAGTGAGTGTGTGCGTTAGCGAGTGAGTGAGATAGAAAATGAGTTAGTGTTTTACGTCAATCAAACAGCTCATGACATATGCAGACATTCATTTCGTCAAAGTCTAGATTCTTTTTGTTTTTCGATTTTCGTTTTTCGCTTTTCGCTTTTCGATCATAGGTCTGTGTCATGTTGTTACTGTTATCTGCGTACATGAATGAGTGAATGTCTGAGTGAGTGAGTGAGTTAGTGATTTAGAAAGTGAGTGAGTGAGTGTTTTACGTCAATCAAACAGCTCATGCCATATGCAGACGTTCATTTGGTCAAAGTCAAGATTCTTTTTGTTTTTCGCTTTTCGTTTTTCGCTTTTCGCTTTTCATTTTTCGCTTTTCGATAATAGGTCTGCTTCACGATTTTACTGTTTAGTGTCTCAGTACATGAGTGAGTGAGTGTGTGCGTGAGCGAGTGAGTGAGTTAAAAAATGAGTGAGTGTTTTACGTCAATCAAACAGCTCATGCCATATGCCGTCATTCATTTCGTCAAAGTCTAGATTATTTTTGTTTTTCGCTTTTCGTTTTTCGCTTTTTGTTTTTCGCTTTTTGCTTTTCGATCATAGGTCTGTGTCATGTTGTAACTGTTATCTGCTTACATTAATACGTGAGTGTCTGAGTGAGTGAGTTAGAAAGTGAGTGAGTGAGTGTTTTACGTCCATCAAACAGCTCATGCCATATGCAGACGTTCATTTGGTCAAAGTCAAGATTCTTTTTGTTTTTCGCTTTTCGCTTTCCGTTTTTCGCTTTTCGCTTTTCGATAATAGGTCTGCTTCATGCTTTTACTGTTTAGTGTCTGAGTACATGAGAGAAACACTCACTCACTCACTTTCGTACACACTCACTCACTCAGACACTCACGTATTCATGTACGCAGATAACAGTAACAACATGACATAGACCTATGATCGAAAAGCAAAAAGCGAAAAACGAAAAGCGAAAAACAAAAAAAATCTAGACTTTGACGAAATGAATGTCTGCATATGGCATGAGCTGTTTGATTGACGTAAAACGATCACTCATTTTCTAACTCACTCACTCGCTCACTCAGACACTCACGTATTCATGTACGCAGATAACAGTTACAACATGACACAGACCTATGATCGAAAAGCGAAAAGCGAAAAACGAAAAGCGAAAAGCGAAAAACGAAAAGCAAAAAACAAAATGAATCTAGACTTTGACGAATGAATGTCTGCATATGGCATGAGCTGTTTGATTGACGTAAAAAACTAACTCACTCACTTTCTAACTCACTCACTCATCCAGATACTCACTCACTCATTCATGTATTCAGACACTTAACAGTTACAACATGAAACAGACCTATGATTGAAAAGCGAAAAGCGAAAAGCGAAAAGCAAACTAACTTCTTAAAGACGAAAAGCGAAAAGCGAAAAGCAAACTAACTTCTTAAAGACGAAAAGCGAAAAGCGAAAAGCAAACTAACTTCTGAAAGACGAAAAGCGAAAAGCAAACTAACTTCTGAAAGACGAAAAGCGAAAAGCAAACTAACTTCTGAAAGACGAAAAGCGAAAAGCGAAAAACGAAAAGCAAACTAACTTCTTCTTGCTGAAAAAATTACGAAAACACGTCTATTCAAATATATAGAAAATTTTACCTTAAATACTGAAAATTTTCAGATAAAAAAACTATATTTTTCTTATTTATTTCTGCTCAAAACATAGATTGTGGGTACTCGCTAGAACCGCCTCGCCGAGGCGGTTCTAATGAATATCCACAATCTATGTTTTTGAGCAAAAAATAAGAAAAACAATGTATACCCCTGTAAACCCCAGTTTTACTATATACATGTAAAAGTGGGGTTTAAGAGAGTTAAAACTATATAGGCGTGTTTACATAATGATGAGCAGTTAATGATATGAATGAATGAACTAAAATGTTGATGGTGATTGTTCCTACTTTATATTAGAGGCGCAACATCAAGAAACGTACCTTCGGACATGTGTACCCAGCGAAGATTCAGGTCAGCCTGCACATGCATGCAGTTGATTAGAATCTTCACTGCGCGCATTTCGGATAGCTAAAGATGCCAATTTTTCTTTAATAAGACAATAAACAGTCAGATAAAACTGCGCGGATGGGCAGGGTGATTTGTGTCTTCGTTGAGCGCGCATGTCAGAAAGTACGTTGCGGTTCATTTACAGGTGGATTTAGAGGGGATTTGGGGCATAGGGGGTGGGTGGATGGTTCAGTCGACCCGACTTTGACTTAAAATTTTATTTTCGGAAAATGGGAAGTTCTGGAAAAATTTGGGATATCATATTTACCCTAAATATTCAACACACCCAACTTTTTTACACTTCTCTTCAACAAGTCAATTTTACTTTCTATAAATATGTGTAGAATAGCTTGATGTGTGGCAAACCGTATAGCCCCTGATCAGATGCCGCAATTTGCGGCGTCTGATCTGGGTCTATTCTGTTTGCTCATACCTGTCTTTTTGTAAAGTAGGGTAATTTGATTAAATCGAACCCCCTCAGAAATCACCCTGGATCCGTCCCCGATGCACTCTCCTCTGTTATCTAGATTGATGGTGTCTGATTGCTGACTTGTTAGGAGTTCTGGTCTGGATGTGGACGATGAACGTCACAATTCTAATCCTACTGGGCTGACTTTTTAGAAGGGTGGACTAACAAATACTAACTGACGAATTGTATGTTTGAATTCTCGACTGTCCGATAGCTTGACAACTTCACTGACATGACAACAAGTGCAATTTAGGGACAGCGCGACCACTTAGGGCTAGTAGGAGGACTAACCTACGCAATGTAATTTAAAGGACATGTGATTTTTGTTGGTTATGACACAATAAGAAAAACGTCCTAGCTTTAAACCTTTCGACCCTAAGTTTCTGAAATAGACTCTTCCCTGCATTTGGACAAACCAATTGCTGCTAAAATGGTAACAGTTGTGAGGGGTAAATCAAGAACAGGCTGGCAAATCGTGTAGATCCTGATAAGACGGCTCATTATGGGCCGTCTCAGCTGGATCTACACTGTTTGCAAAAGTATCTGTCTTAGTCGACATGGCTGAAAGGGTTAAGAATACACAAATATATATAAACACCATGGAGAAAAAACAAAACGCTAGTATTTTTAGTAAGACAGACACACCCAAGAAATATATATAAACACCATGGAGAAAAAACAAAACGCTAGTATTTTTAGTAAGACAGACACACCCAAGAAATAACGAGTCTTTACTGATAATGGTGTTGCTTTCAGAGTCCGTGTCTTTGGTGATATAAATCCTTCATAACATCTCTTCTCTTTTAAATTAATGTCTGTTCGTTAAACATAAGACTAAGAGATCTAGTAAAGAAAGGATATATTTTTTGAATCCTTGAAAGATAAATCATTGTAATTAAAAAAAAATACTTTATGTTATCAGCATAGCTGCTGGAAAGACAAGCAACAGTATACTGCAAAATAAAACTAAAGCACACATATTTTATTTCTTAATTGTCTACGCCCATGGGAGTAGACAATCTAATGTTTTGATATTGCTCCGGAAGTAAAATATGAGAGGTCATAGACTAGACTGGTCCTATGCGATTTTCCATGGACTGCTCAATGTTATTATAACCAAGTACAACCCAGCTAGCATTCTTTAGAAATCTATAGCGGGCCGTTAACGGTCCGTCAGCTACCCTGACGGGCCGTTAACGGCCCGCTATAGGTTTATAAAGAATGCTTACTGGGAATGTACAATTTTTTATACAAACAAGCTTGGTCATCGCTTAGTACACACTGTAGCTTAGCGCAGACCAAGCTTTTTTGTGAAAGCTAATACTTGTACCAGGGTATTGAAAATGCAATTATTTAAAGCTCTAAACGTATTGATGGTATTCGTATCAACAATGGATATCGTCTTTCAGTCACAGTGTCACTAACGTGTGTCTTAGACTGAGATTTAGGAGCTTCATTTACTGTTATCTTAGACGGTAACTTATCAGTAACCTGACTTTCAATCACTGGACTCGACTTTACTTCTGCAATTTTATTCTTCGCAGGTTCGATACTAGGCAGCATCACCTGTGTACAATCCTGTGATTCAGTCACCACGACCTAAGACCCAGTTGTCACTCTTAACCAGCTGCCACGAATTTGATCGGCATGTCGAAATACATGAGAGTCCCTTTCTTCCTACAAACACGCCAGGTATCCATTTGATTTTGCTACGGTAGTCTCTTGTGATAACGGAATGTCCGATTTTAAATTTGCTTACTCGCATACCGTTCGAAGAAAAGTCGTTTCATTAGGGAATCGGTACATCAGGCTTCAGCTAATCTAACCGAGGCCCCAGCGTGCGTCATAAGAATAACTTTGCTGGCCTTTCACTTGTAATACCATTGAAAAACACGTCTATATATTTCACCTCTAAAAACTAAATATTTTCAGATAAAATTTCTGAAGATTTTAATATTCCTGTTCTAAACATAGATTGTGGCTACTCGTTAGAACCGCCTCGGCGAGGCGGTTCTAACGAGTACCCACAATCTATGGTTTTGGGCAGAAATAAGAAAAATAATGTATTCCCCTGTAAATCCCAGTTATACTATATAAAAGTGGGGTTTAAGGGGTCAAAATTATATAGGCGTATTTTCGTGATGTTGTGCACAGTGTTGCGGATGCGCAAGCTGATCTGAATCTTCGCTGGCCGCACAAGTCTTTTTGTAAGTCTTGTCGTGCGCTGGCTCTTTAATGTCTGTAACAGATGTCAGCTTGACCACTCTTAGAGGCATGGTAAGCCGCTGACGGTATAGCTAGATTGCCTTACTCTTGAAAAAGTCGGCCACAGTCCGTAGCTGTCAATCAATATAAAAATTTCAGGCCATTCAGAATGTGCATCAGCCATGACAAAGAATATTCCAGCTATTCATAAACGGTCTTAAATAATCAATATGTGCGCTCCGAAGCAGCGGTATGGAACGCCAAAGCTATCATATGTTGTTATATTTCTTGTTGTCTTATCTAAGAATTGTGTGAACTTGTCCATGCATTATGTTATTATCTTAAAGACGCGTGTTGTTTTGTCAATATATAATGTTGACATGCCCACACACTGTCTTATTATGTTAAAGAACCATTTTATTTTGTCACAACGTGGAATTATCTTGTCTAAAAAGCATGTGAACTTGTCTATATAGTGTGTTATTATCTTACACAGGCACGTTATTTTGTCAACATATGGCGTTGACTTGTCTACACGGTGTTTATTATGTTAAACGTATATGTCATTATGTTAAAGTTTGGGTCATCTTGTCTAAGAGTAACTTGGCTAAACGACATGTTATTATGTCAAACTCACGTGTCGTTTTGTCCACACAATGTCGCATGCGTAGATTTTCGGGAACAACACCACGCAGTTGAACAAGACAACATATTGATTCAACAAGATAACACCGCGTTTTAACATAATGACGTAGACTTTTGCCATAATAATACACTGTATGGACAAATCAAGACGCGCGTTTAAATAATAAGACGTAGTATAGACAAGTTCACATACTTCATAGACAAGACAACCCAACTTTTTAACATAATAATTTAGTCTTTTGACATAATAAGATATTATGTACACAAAACAACACAACCATTTGCATAATAACAAGTTGTATAGACAAGTTCACATGCTTCGCAGACAAGATAAGTCAACGTTTTAACATAATTACTTTGCCTTTAACATAATAGGACACTATGTGGAGAAAACAACATACGTGTTCAACATAATAACATAGTCTTTTAACATAATAAGAAACTGGGTGAACAAAACAACATGAGCGTTAAACAAAATAACAGTTTGTATAGACAAGTTCACATGTTTCGTAGACAGGATAACCAAACTTTTTCACATAACAACATAGCCTTTTAACATAATAAGATACTGTGTGGACAAAACAGCCCACCCGTTAAACATAATAACACTTTGTATAAACAAGTTCAAATGCCTCATAGACAGGATAACCCAAATTTTAACATAATAGCATAGCCTTTCAACAGAATAAGACGGTGTGTGGACATAACAAACCATGCGTTTACCATAATAACACATTTTCAGACAAGTTCACATGCTTCATAAACAAGATAACCGGATTTCTTAACATAATAACATAGCCTTTTAACATAATAAGACACTGTTTGGACAAAACAAGGCAAATGTTTAACATAATAGCATGATGTATAGATCAAAGCTTTTTAACATAATAACACAGCCTTTTAACAGAATAAGACTATGCGTGAACAAAACAACACGCGTGTGTGGCGTAATAACACGGTTTATAGACATATTCACATGCTTCGTAGACAAGATAACCCATTTTTAAACATAATAAGATAGTGTTTTAACATAACAGGGCACTCTGTGGACAAAACAGCACATGCATTTAACATAATAACATAACATCTTAACATAATAAGACACTGTTTGGACAAAACAACATATATATTTAACATAATAATATGTTGTATAGACAAGTTTACATGCTTCGTAGACAAGATAAACCAATTTTTAACATAATAACATAGCCATTAACATAATAAAACTCCGTGTGGACAAAACAGCACGCGAGTTTAACATAACACGGTAGCCTTTTAACATAATAAGACACTGTGTGGTCATAATAACACGAGCGTTTATCATGACAACATGACTTTTGACATAATAAGACATTGTGTGGACAAAACAACACACGCTTTTAACATAATAACACATCGTATAGACAAGTTTGCACACTTCTCAGACAAGATAACCCATCTTTTAACAAATTAAACTAGCCTTTTACAACATAAGAAAGCTATGGCGTTCCATACAGCGGCCTCTCCTATGGATGCAAAACGCTTTCGCTGGGCATTTTGCTGCTGTTGACAACCACTGCACGGTTTCACCAGCTTTTCGATATCGCGACCAATCCCCAGTCACCAAACATAACTTCCCTTCATTCTTACCACTCTTTGATGACTGGACTGCAGTAGGCCTAGAACCTGACTACGTAGTTTATTGGTATGACAACCCTTATCCCCTGTAGTAAACATCCCTGGTGAATAGACAATTCATTTCTACGATTCTAGAATAGTTCATATAAGCTTCCCTTACCGTCTGGTTGCCAACTGTTTTGTGCCTTTTGGTACACATCCGACAGGAATCCGTCGCGCTTTGTTTCATGTTGAATTACCGCATGGGTCATTGGCATTTTTTTTCTATCTGCGGTATGTGGAAAATGTCATCTACAGTCGATTCACCATCATTGGTCGAGTAGATGACAATGGCAATCTGCTAAGCGCATCAGCGTTAGTATGTGGTTTCGTACTTTTGAACTCTGTGTCAAATATATCTGGCATATTTCTGTAGTCTAGCCACTGATGTTGACAGCATGCTCTTCCTTAGATTAAAATTGTTGTAAGAAGTTGTTATATAGCATATCTGTGTAGTCTAGCCGCTGATGTTGACGGTATGCTCATACTTGGATTAAAAGTACTGTTAGAGGTTATATCTAGCTGCTTATGATGACAGTATGCGCTTACTTGGATTAAAAGTGTTGTAAGAGGTGTGTGATGAGTGAGTAATGTAAATTTTCGACCAAACGAATAAGCGTGGAATTTCTTTACACTCCAGTATATTGAGTGCGCTTCTTTATCTATTTGTAAATTACGCTCTGCTTATGAAAACGAACGCGATGCAAACGCTATTGGTTTCTGAGAACCATATGCCATAACAGGGATAAAACGAGTCCCAGACCATAAGCACTGGTATTGCAAATGTGTCTTACAGGCGCGGCCGGATCCTAATGAGTAAAACAGATTCTGACGCGATCAATGATTTTACATTTTCAAATGCTCGGTTGCATCCTATTGTCCAGACTCATTTCCGAGTTTTCTCTCATAATCCGCGCAATGGTTTGGTGTCCGGTCGAAAGGTTTGGTAAAAATTTATCATAGTATTTTACCAAGCCCAGAATTGCTCTGAATTCTTTGACGTTTTGCGGCATATAGTAAGAGATATACATCTAAGAAATAATTAGTTGTGCCGTTATGGGTTGTTACTTTCAGGGAAATTGTCGTTTGCAATATACACAGAATGACTGTGGAATCTTATTCATAGCAAGTCTGAATCGATGCAAGGCATCACGAAAACATGCCTATATAATTTTGACCCCCTTAAACCCCATTTTTATATAGAAAAACTGGGGTTTACAAGGGTATACATCATTATTCTTATTTCTGCTCAAAAACATAGATTGTTCTCGTCGAGGCGGTTCTAACGAGTACCCTCAATCTATGTTTTGAGCAGAAATATGAAAAATATCAAAGTTTTTTTTCTAAAAAAAATCATTTTTTGGTGGTAAAATTTTCAGTATATTTGAAAGGCATGATTTCGTAATGGGGTTTGAAGTGATCAGTCATCAAAACACTGACTGCGCTGGCGGGTTGCTTGTCTCTGAGTTAAGGCTGGAAAACTACCCATTACGAAAACACGCCTGTTCAAACATACTGAAAATTTTACCACCAAAACATGAAAATTTTTAGACCAAAAAGTCTGATATTTTTCAAATTTCTGCTCAAAACATAGATTGTGGTACTAGTTAGAACCGCTTCGCCGAGGCGGTTCTAACAAGTACCAACAATCTATGTTTTTGAGCAAAAATAGGAAAAAATTATGTATACCCCTGTAAACCCCAGTTTTACTATATAAAAGTGGGGTTTAAGGGGGTCCAAAAATATAGGACTGTTAGCTCATAACTTCCTGTAAGCAAACAGTATAGCCCCTGATCAGACGCCACATTCTGCGACGTCTGATCTAGATCTGCACTGTTTGAAAATGTCTCAGTCCAAGTTTTACAGATTTATAACCTCTTTACACGGCACTCTGACGTCACAGGACAAGAATAGCGCGGCTATAAATAACCGTTCCCTAGATTTCTTACAAACGCTCGGTTTGATTTCATTGGTCAATGGTAATCACTTTGCCAACAGCTTTAAGGAAATTTTTGTGAGTGTATACTTTGGCTTGGTTGTAAACCATCTACCCAAAGGAATAAAAAAAATCAATATTGTATTCCTCCAATTACTAAATAAAATAATATAGTTATACAATGAAAAACGACTGATGAAGTTTGCTATATCACGATTCAAACAATAGCATGGTTGGAATAACATGACTAAGCTCACAACACATGGCCAGCATCACCAAATGATTTCGAGATTAATTGTTCTACAACAATAATGTAAACAGCAAAAATCAAGTACTAATTTAGACGTATTAAACCTTTACCACCTCCATAATAATTTAGCATACGACAGTGATGATATTTTTCTCATAAAACAGGATTTGACATTTATGCAATTATGCACAGTGTCTCCATTGGGGAGGGGGTCCTTTTTAGCCTGAAAAAAAAACAGCCAGGACCAGGGTTAATGCTGTTATACCTTTTGTGAATGACGATAATGTTGAACTTTTTTCGCACGTCCAACATTTTATAAAAGCAACAAATCGGTTTTGATAAACCTAATTCACATATTGAAAACTGTTACACCTATTTAAAAATCTGTTATCGAAGCTTGGTTTGGTGACCCCCACTCACTACACATCCTCCTTAAGTTTCATTTCCGTTCTGGATACTAGATTCCTATAGAACTAATTTTCTTATCAATGTGCTTTTTCTTTCTTTTTTCTATCTATTTTTTTTTCTTTCTTTAGCTCTACTTGCGATCTCTCAATGTTTTGTTGATTGCAAATTAATTTTGTTTGTATGTAAACATGCCAACTCGGACTCTCCAGACACTGTATATCGTTTGATTCTATACAATTTTATCTTCTTTCCTCTCTTTTTGTACTAGGATCTGGACAGTTAGAATTCTAGTGAGCACATAATAAGATTTACTCAGTGCCATAAACGTTGTATGTTAAATTTTGATTTGGGGAGGACCTTATCTAATGTTGTGAGAACGTGTGGTCCAACCCATTTGCTTTATGATTATTTGGCAATAAAATATGATTAAACTGAAATAGTGAATAAAAAGACAGGCTCGCGTCGCGAAAAAAAAAACAACAGTCGCGAAAACATCTTCCCGCACACCTCCCCCACCCCACCCCCGCCCGCTCTCCCCACGCATACAATCCAATGGTCAATCCCTGACTGGGATAAAATTAGATGAAATTCAGTTTCATCATGCGCGGGCAGAAATCAATTCTCGAACCTATACTATTTTTAAAATACATTGATTGCCTTCCAGAACAGGTGAAAGCCCGTATCAGATTATTTGCAAGTGACACGAGCAAGCCCGAAAACCCGGGAATCCCGAAGTTGTTAATAATTCATCATTGATAACAACATTTAGCTGCGTCGAAAAGATAGGGCCCTAAAGGTGATCTAGTATTTCTGGAGATGTTGCTGCCACTTTTCAAAGGGGACACACTTTTGCTATTGAATTTGTTTCCTTTGTCGGTTCTAGATATTGGCATGTAATGCCATTTTTTTCTCTTGTCGGTAAATCGGCGACAATAGAATTGGCAGACAAGACAGGGGAGCGTGCGTGTGTGCATGTGTGCGTGTATATGTGTGTTGGGGGTTGGGGAGCTGTGCAGGCTGATCTGCTTCTTCGCTAACTTAAAAGAAAGCTTCTTGTCAATTCTAGATATTTGCATATAATGCCAATTATTTTTCTTGTCGGTAAATAGGCGACAACAGATTTGTTTCCTTTGATAAAAAGAACTTAAAGAAATCAATTCATTCACATATGTAAAAAAAAAACCTTGTTGCTTTAAACGACATTTTATTGCAAAAAAAAAAAAAAAACAAAAAAAAAAACAGAGGCCCATGGGCCACAACGCTCACCTGAGTTAACTGCTGTAAGTTAATCAGGTCATTTACTCATCATTCCCTATTAGCCTGTCAAGCTAATGACTCCCGAGGCGTGGCCAGTTTGGGCCCCAGGGGCTTGATTGGCAGGATTTATGTAGGAGACCACTAACTATTGCTACATACTAAATATATAAGCTCTGCGCCTCATCGTCCCAGAGGAGAAGATTTTTTAAGTGTTTCCCATTATAAGTCTATGGGAGTTAATTACCCCCAGGGCGTGGCCAGTTTGGGCCCCAGGGGTTTGATTGGCAGCATTTATATAGGCATTACGAAAACGTGACTGTATAATTTTGACCCTTTAAAGCCCTCTTTTATATAGAAAAACTGGGGTTTACATGGGTATACATACTAAATATATTAGCTCTGGACCTCATGGTTTCAGAGAAGATTTTTTTTTTTAATTTTTCCCTTTGTTGGTCTATGGGAGTTCACGATCCCCTGGGGCGTGACCAGTTTGGGCCCCAGGGGCTTGATTGGCAGGATTTATGTAGGGGACCACTAAACATTGCTACGTACAAAATATATAAGCCGTGGGCCTAATGGTTTCAGAGAAGAAGATTTTTTTAAGTTTTCCCATTATAAGTCTATGGGAGCTATATCGCGACATGGCGGCCATCTTGATTTACGGACCGTGACTATTTTTATAAATTTTCATTCCCCCTTCAACACAAGGCTCCACATAAAGTTTGAAGAAATTTGGGCCAGGGGTTTCAGAGGAGAAGTCGTTCAAAGTTGTGAACGGACGAACAAACGGACGACGGACGGAGAGGGATCACAACAGCTCATCCTGAGCCTTTGCCTCAGGTGAGCTAAAACAACTAAAATGCTTCTTGTCGACTCTTAAGTATTACTTTTTTGGCGATCAATGTTATGATGCTGATTGTACCTCATTCAGGAATTACCGACAAGAAAATACATGTGGCTTTTGATCTGTAACAGAAACATATATAGCGACTTTGCATTAGCGCGATGTTTTCCCTTCTTTCAGCAATTAATGCTAATGAAGATGATCGATAACATCAGGAAAACATGCCTATATAATTTTGACCCCCTTAAACCCCACTTTTGTGTAGTAAAACTGGGGTTTACAGGGGTATACATTATTTTTCTTATTTTTGCTTGAAAACATAGATTGTGGGTACTCGTTAGAACCGCCTCGCTGAGACGGTTCTAACGAGTACCAACAATCTACGTTTTGAGCAGAAATGTGAAAAATATCAGAGTTTTTTATCTGAAATTTTTCAGTTTTTGGCGGTGACATTTTCTAAATATTTGAATAGGCGTGTTTTCGTAATGATCGGCGAGCACTGAAGCAACTATTCATGTAAAGTGAATTTACAGGCGAGAAAATGATTGGTGAGGCAGTTCTTCTTGTCGGTGAATGTAAAAGGAAAAAAAAGATCAAACAAATACAGACGATGGAATGTTGGAGACGGCTTCCGGCATGAAAATAAGCTAAGCCTCCAATAGCTTTCTTCCAAACTTCTAAACTTTCAAAAACTGTCCCACTAGTGCATCGATTACACGAAAAATGTATATTAGCTTTGAGGAAGATAAAAATAATAATTGATGGGTTTTAGCTTCTTGTCGTTGAATAGAATTGCCTCCCTTGATACATTAAAAGACAAAATAAAAGAATAATTCAGATCGATCAACTGATATGCTAAATATTGATTTTTTATTATTTATTTATTGTGTGTGTGTGTGTGTGTGTGTGTGTGTGTGTGTGTGTGTGTGTGTGTGTGCGTGTGTGTTAAAGGACAGTTTATTGCAAACAGCTTAAAAATGCTTCTTATCGGTTCTTGACTGCTGGTGTCCGTTCTTGACCGTTCTTGTCGGTAAATAGGCTGACCCACCAGACCATATGTCTTCAGTCCTCAATCCACGGCCTCTACGGCTCAGGTTGTCTAATGTGCTGCTGGCCACTCTTGTATTTGTCTTCTCGTGTTTGTAACTAGACCCAACTGTACTTTGAAGTAAAAAAAAAAAAAAAAAAAAAAGAACAGAAAGTGAATTGATGGATCAAGGTTTAGGAGGAGGTCTGCCCGGAGTTTTCTCTGAAGTGATCTGTGGCCTCAGTGTAGGCAGCAACCCCCTGCCTTATGGCTTTTCGTCAGTCTGGTAGTTCTGGATATTCTTCATTGCTGAGTAGGGTATGCTTGTCGAGGAAGTTCAATCCAAGTTGGAATGATAGCTTCTGCTGCAGAGTTTCTCTGCAATGTTGGTAGTTTGGACAGTCAATGAGGAAGTGTGTGGGTGTTTCAGGTTCCCCGCATGGTAACTGGTCAACTCGTACCTTAGTCAACTCGTACCTTAGTCAACTCGTAACTATTTTTGGTCAACTCATACCCGTTTTCTGGTCAACTCGTATCTCTCAAGTCAACTCCTACCTAGTTTGGTCAACTCGTACCTAGTTTGGTCAACTCGTACTTCTTAAGATAGATAGATAGATAGATAGATAGATAGATAGATAGATAGATAGATAGATAGATAGATAGATAGATACCCATATAACAAAACCAACGCGGCGCTGCCTCTATGTGACTCAGTTGCCTGGTAGCGCTAACAATCTGAACAGTTAGTCAGTCAGACAAAACCGAAGCCAATCGGCAACAAATTTTATACCTTAATGCTAACCACTCTATGTGCACAATCAGCAGACGATGTTTTGATCTATTTTTTTTCTTATACTTCAAAGAAAATAGGCTTTGACATTCAACACAAATTGTCCCCCGCCCCATGAACTGTCTGAGTCTGTTTTCTGGGAAAAATAAGAAAAAATATCATCAATCTGTCGTATGCCGATTTGCTTGTAGAACATTTGGCCCTTAAACAAAAGGGGCCTTGTTAATAGTTCTCCTGTTTCTGCACTGCCATTCGCCATCACGAAAACATGCCTATATAATTTTGACCCCCTTAAACCCCCTTTTTCTAGTAAAACTGGGGTTTACAGTGGTAGACATTATTTTTCTTATTTCTGCTAAAAAAACATAGACTGCGGGTATTCGTTAGAACCGCCTCGTTGAGGCGTTTCTAACGAGTACACAACGAGGTGGCTCTAACGAGTATCCACAATCTATGTTTTGAGCAGAAATAAGAAAAATATCAGAATTTTTTACCTGAATATTTTCATTTTTTTTTTTTTTTTTTTTTTTTCTTTTTTTTTTTTTTTTTATTTGTTGTGCTAAAATTTTCAGTATATTTGAATAGGTACGTTTTCGTAATGTTTTTCTCTTCTTCCTTCTCTATTTCTGTCTTTCCTCCCATCTACTAGCTCATCTGTCCCTTGACTCCCTTTCTTAGGAAGATGACACAAAATGACCCAACAGAAATAGACTTGACAGGTGCAGTAAGAATCTGCCACGTAGTGATATCTCAGCTGTAATGCCTGAAATATGCTTTGTGTACTCAGTCATAGACAAGCCCGCTCGGACGTGCAGGCTAATCCGAGCCTTATCGTTCATCATAACTGCTTAGCATTCTGGGTAAAACTGTTCAAGACGACATTTTTGAAATCTATCAAGGAAAAGATATGCATAAAATGGCAAAGTCTTTCTTTTCTAGAAAAAAAAATTGAAAAATCTAGTCGATTTGTTGATTACCATCGAGTTTATGATATAAGGGAGGCTACTCGTACAATTTTAAGACAAAAAATTAAGCAAGACTTTCTTCCCTTCTGCATTAGCCGTAATTATAACGATTGCGGTTTGCGATGTAAGGGAGGCTACTCGTATAATTTCAAGGAAAAGGTTAAGCAAGAATTCCTTCCCTTCTGCAGCCCGCCTGATACCCTTTGCAAACAGTGTAGATCCAGATGTAAAAGCCGGTTAATCAGGAGCTGTAATGTCTGTCAACTTGTAATTCGATTCCTATTTGCAACAATCGATGAGTCCAAAATAAAATGGAAGAATCCACTTCAGAGACATACTTAACATACTTGGTAAATATTTCAGCAGACCACATTTTGAATATGTTTCTTAGATAGATAGATAGATAGATGACAAACAGTGAAGACCCACATTAGATGCTACAGAAGGCTGCTTCTGATCAGGGTCTCCAGTGTTTGCAAACAGTTCAACCAGTTCAACCATTTTTATCTAAAGAATATCTGAATCACTAGACTTTCTTAAAATCGAAATTAGAATCTTCTACTATAAATTGTGGGGTAAATTATTCAGTCTATAAATGGGTTACAGTTTTGCAAGTCTCAGCAGCTCAAAGGAAGTCTTTTTTTAACACTTTTGCATGTTGGGTAACAAATTCAGCAGATGAGATTTTGAAATATTTTTTCTTACTCTTTCCAAGAAAATAGGATCTGACACTTAATGCAGATTGTCTCCTAAGGAGACAATTTGCATTAAGTGTCAGATCTTATTTTCTAAGAAAATGTAGGAGAATCACTTCAGTTTGTCGTCTGCTGAATCTGCCCATAGCATGGTAAGTGTTAAAGTCAAGGTATTCATGCAATGGTATTCAATGACTGTAGGCAAACAATGAATACATCTCTAGATGTATTTATCTTTTAATCATGAGTTTTAATATTTTGTTATTTCTCCATGAAATAAAAATATGTTATGGCAAACCATTAGAAGTGCATCAGTGAGACTTTTCAAATGAGTAGCCTCAGCATATGTTTTCGTGGAGAAATAAGGAAAATATTTATCTGGATATTCCTCTTTTCTGGAGCTATGCGGAATGCGTTATGTGCAGGCAGATCTAAGCAAATACAGCTAACTTACTCCCAGCTCATGACTTCGTTCAATTACAGTTGACTCTGGTTATTTTGAAGTTCAAGGGACTCTCTGAAGAACGAGATATCGGTGCCTCGACTTATCAGATTTGCAGAACCCTTAAACAGCCAATCATAATAGCAGCAGAAAATATTTTTTTTTTTTTTTTTATTTTCTTTTTCATAGAATAATGTCTTGACATTTCATGTGAATCATCTGCCTATCAGATGCTTCACATGATAATGTCAAGACTTATTTTCTCTGAAAAAAGTAAACAAAAGATTCAAAATGTTGTCTGCTACAAATTTTGCTTGGCGCTTTAAGGGTTTGTGAATAAATAAATCAATCACATTCCACAAATTAATATGTAATTTGACAACTGAAATTAGATACTAAGGTACGACAACCCAAAATAGGCATGATTTGAAAAAAAAGGGTACGAGTTGACTAAGGTAGGAGTTGACCAAAAGTAGGTATGAGTTGACTAACGTACGAGTTGACTAAGGTACGAGTTGATCAGAAACCCGCCCGCATGTGCACTTGTTGCTGTCACATTGGCCCAGTTTGTGTCTGTAGTCGTGCAGTCTTGAATACACAGTTTGTAGTTGTTGGATTTGGCAGAAGCTCTTCCTGTTGTGGGTATCCAAAAACTTCTTGCATTACGAAAACACGCCTATTCAAATAAACTGAAAATTTTACCACCAAAAAATGAAAATTTTCAGATAAAAAAAATCAGATTTTTTTTTTATCATATTTCTGCTCAAAACATAGATTGTGGGTACTCGTTAGAACCGCATCGACGAGGCGGTTCTAACGAGTACCCACGATCTATGTTTTTGAGCAGAAATAAGAGAATAATGTATACCCCTCTAAACCCCAGTTTTACTATATAAAAGTGGGGTTTAAGGGGATCAAAATTATATAGGCATGTTTTCGTGATGGTCCACATTAGGCACATGCATATAGTATGCTCTACCATGCTCCGAATTGTCCCATCTGCAAGGACGTAAATAATACTTATACTATATATAATTTTATACGCCTTTGATAGGAAGTTACCCTCCCCTCCACCCCCCCAACCCCCACCCCCCTACACACACACACACACACACACACACACACACACACACACACACCTCGAGCGTTTAGCTTTCACGATAATCTCAAATTTGACTATAGGAAATCTGTAGCCTCGTTCGCCAGGCGACTATAAAAATAGCTGCTATCGAGCTGCGCAAGGAACTGGACTAGGAAATCTGGTGATTTATCACAATACTGTGGTGCATGCTAATCTACGGTATTCCCGGTATCCATGTCCCGGTATTCATAGAGGTTTATGTGTTTGACACAGCACAACATCAAAAGTACTTGGCAGATTTTAATAATTTAAACACCAAATTAACGGCAATAATCTAATCTACAAAATAATTATATTTGATAAAAAAAATATTTGTTGCTAATGTTGCAGGATGATGTGAAAGTCCCGGTATCGAGATTCATTTGTCCCGGTATCCATAGGGTCGTACGTCTTTGACAAGGCATAACATCTAAACTGCACGATAGATTTTAATAAATTAAACACCCAATAAAAGGCAATACTCCAATCTATGAATAAAATATAAATTTGTAAAAATATGTCAGTTGCTGATGTTGTGGCATTCTGTCAAAGTCTCGGTATCGAGGTTCACATGTCCCGGTATCCATAGGGGCATACGTCTTTGACATGGCATAACATCAAAACTACATAATCGATTTTAATAAATTAAACACCCAATAAAAGGCAATACTCAAATCTATGCACAAAATATAAATTTGTAAAAGTATGTCAGTTGCTGATGTTGTGGCATTCTGTTAAAGTCCCGGTATCGAGGTTCACATGTCCCGGTATTCATTGCGGTCTCCGTGTGTGACATGACATAATATCAGAATTACTTAATTGATATTAATAAACTAAACATCCGATTAAAGGTAATGCTCCAACCTATAAAATAACTACAAACATATACAAAATGTCAGTTGCTGATGTTGCAGCATTTTGTCAAAGTCCCGGTACCGGGATCCAAATGTTCGGCACAGGTTGAAGAAAACCGCCCATTTGATCTATTATTATTAGTAGTAGTAGAAGTATATACAATACAATACAAATAACTTTATTCAGCATAAAACATCATACAATGTTTGTAGCCAAAGAAATACAAATCAAACAGTGACAACATACATGAAAACATTTGTTTCGTTTACCGAAGATCAAAACTGCCGCAAAGGTCAAAATATCATGTGAATATAAATATACTTAAGAGGCATACAATAAAAGTATCCTAGCATTACCCCAGATAGCATGACAACGTTGGCCCAACGTTGAAATATGGTTCAAATTTGGTCGGACAGTTGGCTTACCGTTGGTATCAGATGTACAACATTGCACCAACGTTGGTCCAACGTCATACAAATTTGATAAATTTCAGAAAAAAAAAAAGTTTTATGCGCTAACATTGCGCCAACGTTGGCCCAACGTATGTATTTAGATGCATGTTTCCCCCATGATTTTAGTTTATGTGGTAACGTTGGATCTACGTTGGCCCAACGTTGAAATGTGGAAAATACATAATGATTATTTTTTTCAAATGGATTAATAAATGAAAATGTTACAATATTTGTAGTCTTTACTTTATTTTTCAAAAGTAAGAAAATGAAGCCATCTTTTCTTGTTGGGAATCCTACAGTCTGAATAAAAAAAAAAATACATAGTTTTGATATAGATAAAACATTTATTATATATATTTTATTATTACAATGTAAAAAAATGCAAGTTTTAGTTTCTCTCTGCATACAAAATATGATTATAGAAATACATCCATAAATCTAATTATATGATACTGTCTTTGAGCTATACACCACCTGCAGGTTATACGTAACATCAATT
This sequence comes from Anodontia alba, assembly GCA_964016985.1. Lineage (NCBI taxonomy): Eukaryota > Metazoa > Mollusca > Bivalvia > Lucinida > Lucinidae > Anodontia > Anodontia alba. The sequence continues at coordinate 50,945,041 of OZ024836.1, forward strand.
AAATGGAAACATTATATCCCAGAGAGTTCTGTTTGTGTTAGCCATTATCAATGCATAATTAATACCAGGAAGACAACACCAAAATCTGCTTTAGAGGTATCCGACTTGTATATATGGGAACACCTAATATAGCCGAAGACATAGATTTTCGCCTGAAGCGTCATCAATGTCCCTACTACCTAATAATAATTATAATAATAATAAGAATAATAATAATAATAATAATAATAATAATAATAAGAAGAAGAAGAAGAAGAAGAAGAAGAATTATTTTTTTCGTTTCAAAATAAAGTACGAAATGATGAAAAAAAAAGTTTAACTGAAATTTAAAATGTAATGAACTAAATGCAGATCGTTTCAAGCATCATTTATCACTTAACGAACCGATTACTTGTTAACGATGAGTAATTAACTTCATTAACTTCAATAATGACCGCCACGTGCGAATACTTAACAAGAACACACCTTTCAAAAATTTCTATTTTCATTACTATAATAATTTTGTACATTTTTAATCGAACTTACCGATGCATTATAATGTTGTATTAATGTTATTTTATTTATTTATTTATTTATTTATTTATTTATTTATTTATTTTAATTTGTTTTCATCGATTTCGGAACATTTATGGAAATTACTGGATGCGTAATAAATAGGGTAGGCCCTGATCAGACTTCGCGTTCTCGGGCGTCTGATCTGGGTCTACACTGTTTGGAATACTTCAAAACAATTTCAATCACAAGCACCTCCGAGTGCTCAAATTCAATTTGACGGCAAATTCATTGGACAATGAGTTTTCAGACTTCTTTAGATCCAGATACAGTTTATTACATTGATAGTCTTAGTGAAAATATCAAGGGATTAAAAATAATGTACAAATACAACTATGTCAAATTTACTGTAAAGACCAGAAATTTGGGACCCAGAATTTCGTAACAGTAAAAATTCCTAGAGTTCAGCAGCAACCTAATTCATACAATTGTGTTTTTTTTTTTTTTTTTGCATTAGCCAATCTAGTCGACTTCTGTTTTAATCCAACGACTTTTAATGTTCGTACATGTGTTATTGGGTAAGTGATATGCATTCGCATTTGCTGAACTGTTCAGAAAAGAGATCGATGTCGCCTTTCCCAAGAGAACAATCTCGCTGCAGAGGAACTAAGTTACATGTAGCTACTGTTAATCCAAAATCACTCAAAATTGCTGTGCTGCGAAAGCAGAAAATGCAAACAGTGGTTTCATAAAAAATGCATCGGCTTAAATAAATCCTTAGATACTACATGGCAGTGCGTTTCTTACGGTCACCTAAATAATTAGTGGATTTGATTTTCGTATAATACTTAAAAAATTATTGGGTGTCGTGTCGGGCGAATCACGGCGTCTCATCAGCGTCTACCGCGTTTTCCAATAATCCAGCAAATTTTAGTGTTTAAACAGCGTAGACCAAGATGAAACTGCAGAATCTAGCGTCTCAGCGGCGTCTACACTGTTTTCCACTAATCCAGCATTTTTAGACACAACTTCGAGTAGTAAATTGTACATGTTCAAATTTTAGAAAAAGTCTGCAAGGAGTTGAAGTGACAGAATGTTTAGGGTAAATACGGTAAATACTGCTTGGGCAAAAATAAAATGCAATTATTATAGCTTGGAGTACTGCGGAGTACTGCTGTGTGTGTGTGTGTGTGTGTGTGTGTGTGTGTGTGTGTGTGTGTGTGTGTGTGTGTGTGTTTTGAATTTATTTAATGCCATACCGTCTCTACCCAGTTTTCATGTCAGGGCGGGCTTATCGCAATACTTGGATTTTGGCATAATCCTGCAACATCAGTACCAAAACTATTTTATAAAATACCTGTACGTTTTAACTTGTTTTGTTTTGTTTTTTCTCTGGTTTTATAATTTTTAAAAATCAGTCAAATCATATCTTATCAGAAACCATTTGATGTTACGCTGTGCTGTACCTGCCAAACAATATCGGGACTTTGACATCATACTGCAACATAAGCAACATATATATATATATATATATATATATATATATATATATATATATATATATATATATATATATATATATATATATATATATATATATATATATATATATATATATATATTGCTTATGTTGCAGTATGATGTCGGGTGTTTAATTTACTAAAATCAATCAAGTACTTTGGATATTATGCTTTATCAAACACAGTCCTCATTGAATACCGGGACATGTGGATCCCGATACTGAGACTTTGACATAATGCTACAACATCAGCAGCTGACATTTTTTTTTATCTGTTTATAGTTATTTTATAGCTTGGAGCATTGTCTTTAATCGGATGTTTAATTTAGTAAAATCAATTAAGTAATTTTGATATTATGTCCTGTCACACACGGAGACCGCAATGAATACCGGGACATGTGAATCTCGATACCGGTACTTTGACAGAATGCCACATCAGCAACTGACATATTTTCACAAATTTATATTTTTTTTTCATAGATTAGCGTATTGCCTTTTATAGGTTGTTCAATTCATTAAAATCGATCGCGTAGTTTTGATGTTATGCCATGTCAAAGACGTATGCCCCTATGGATACCGGGAGAAGTGAATCTCGATACCGGGATTTTGACAACATCTTGTAACATCAACTACAAATATTTTTTATATCAAATATCATTATTTTGTAGATTAGATTATTGCCGTTAATTTGGTGTTAAAATTATTATAATCTGCCAAGTAGTTTTGATGTTGTGCTGTGTCAAACACATAAACCTCTATGAATACCGGGACATGGATACCGTGAATACCGTAGATTAGTATGCACCCAATACTGTTCTATTCTATTTTATTCTCATCATCGCTTCCGGTCGCCATTTGTAAACAAACCCAATTTCAGTTGTTACAGAGAGTGGTTGGATTTTCAAACCTGTTTACAGCAAAATGTGGTGGTATTTGTACGCTCATGCAGCGTATCATTTTAACCGATGGTTTCCACAAGGGAATAGAATCAAAATGTAAATAGAAGTGAGGCTTAATGTGCATTTTCCAAAGCAGTTTCAGTCGGATACTGGACAACGGCCCCTCACAAACTCGGCCCCTAACCAACTAGGTCCCCACACTCGGCCCCTAACGAACTCGGTTCCTTACCAACTCGACCCCTAATATATATTAATGATTATTAATGATGTTTTAATATGAACTTATGATCAGTCTGCATATTTTAAATATAACGTGTCTGTTATAATGTTATTTTAAGTTGGATCTTATATGCGAAGGGCGCTAGATGGGTAACCAGAGACTACCGATACACATCTAGCATCTCTGCTATGCTTCAGGATCTCAAGTGGCACACCCTTGACCAACGATGCATTGACAGTCGGCTGGTCCTTCTATATAAGGTCACATATGACCTTGTTGCGATACCTGCTAGTGACTACCTGGTCCGGAACACTTGTCCTTCTACACGAACTCATTTTCTTGCATACAGACACATCTCAACTCTGAAAGACTACTAGAAGTTCACATTCTTTCCCCGCACTATCATCCACTGGAATGCCCTACCAGCCCACATACCTGTCCTCCCTACCATGGCACAGTTTAGTACAGCTGTCTGCCAGGTAGTCCATTCAACACCTTAGAAACCAGAAACTGTTTTTATCTTTTAACTATATTAACACTCTTGATTGCACTGTACAAACTCATTTCACCTACTTTTCTTTCCTCCATTTTATTCAACTAAACCCCTTTACAACTTGGTTTTACCGGAACCCCATCTGAAGTCCGCTTCGGAGGTTAAGGTGTTAGTTTAGTTAGATCTTATATGAGTTATTGAGTGTCATCGAAGACTCTTAATAGACTGCACACTGTGGTACAGACTGATCTAATTTAATTTTATTTTCATCTTTTTTTTTTTTTTTTTCATTTTCACTGCCATATGTTTTATTGTATAGACATGTGCTGTTCATTAATTGTGTCTTTGCAGGAGCAGATGTATGTATTTCTCTTTATACTGTTATGGTAAACACAAAGCAAACATTAATTAGATGTGTTTATCTGAAAATCTGAATGAGCTAGCTGCTCAATGAATAATCTGTAATACTACCCCACAGCCTTTGCCAATCTTCATATAATCTCTTTGCAAGTCTATGATATGAGCACCCCTGTAAATTCCACTTTATGTTGGGAAAAGTGAGGTTTGCCGGGATGACTTTCTTATTTCTGCTCTAAAACATATATTCAGTGCTTGCACTAGCTGTGAAAATTGGGAAGTCCCAGGACCTCCTAGCTCCAATATCTGGAAGTCCTGGAGATCAAATTTTTCCATTCACTTTCAGAAATTCAACCTAAATATTCTTAAATCTCATTTATGGAGTAAAACTGCCATCCTTAAGCTAAATTACACATAAATTCGTTCTAAATTTTTGTTATAAATGACTAAACATCTTTAAAAGTTGGGAGTCCCAGACTTCCTTGCATTGATTATTGGAAGTCCCAGGGCAATTTTTGGGAGTCTCTGACATAGCATTGCAGTTAACAGGCATGTTATAATAATGTTCATTAAGCTTTTTAGTGAATGAAACATGGCAATAAATATGTTCCTTGCTGTTAATGTACTGGGTAAACACAACGACTAAATCACCAATTACCGTAGACCTATCTGCTATCTAAATGAGTCATCCATTCCAGCTCCGCCCCATTATAGTCTCAGTCAATGAACGGATTGGAGGACACTGTCTCATCTATAGAAATAATATGCCTATTACATAGATTGCTGATCTCAAAAAATGAAGTTTCCTTATATAATTTACAGTTGATTACAGACATTTTGGACTATGGTCATGGCATTTTTGAGGGACAGGGTAAAATGTAAAAACAGATAAAACATTTTGTGTTTAAATACAGTGCAACTATCCACCAAATGAAACAATATTTTTATGGCTGAGTTGGATGCGCCATCCGACTGGAGACCAGGAGGTTGCGGGTTCAACCCCTGCTGAGGTCAGCAGCATTCTTTCGTGGAGATTGATCATGAAATATTTTCTAGAGTCATTCTCTCCCTTACGCTGATTCAAGAAGGGCAGTTGCCAGTTTCTGGCGATAGAATGTGCACAATACTGGTTAACCGCTTAGATGACTAAGCCTGCCCAGTAAACGTGTGATTAGGTAAACTGACTGCGCTCGACATGACCCCATGGGGTTGACTGGGCCGTAAAACCTCGATCAACACAAACAAACCAAATTGGTTAGGGGCCAAGTTTGCTAGGGACCGATTTTGTTAAGGCCGAGATGTCCTGCAATCGGTCCTGCCACTCCTGAGTAGAAATAAATGTACTACCTCAGCCTTCAAATGAGCCAACATAGAAAGTTTTTAAGAAAATGTAATCCTTTTTCGTGGTACAAGTTCTTTTCATCCTGTTTGGTGTCAAAAGTCTCTTACGGTGCTTAGTATGATCATTCCGGAAGTCAGAGCAATCAACAATATGAAATGAAGTCACTTACTACTTTGATGCAAATGTGTACTCAGCCAACTATTTTTCTGATACGTATAAGATTTGACAGCAGTTTGTTTACATACAAAGTAGGCCATAAAGCTGGGGTCAACTGAGGTCACATGATATGTTTACCATGATGCCAAATTCAAGATGGCAAACAAGACAAAACAAAGTTTGCAATGAGACATCATATGAGATTTGGGTGCCTAAAATGTTGTCAGCCTCTCTAAAGTAATGCAAACACTTTGTGTGTTTGCTATTATGGCTGACCAGAATCAAAGTACTGATAGCACTGGTGGGTTGATTGTCTGTGAGTGAAGGTATGGAAAATGATCCTGAACGGGTTTCATTAACTCTGAACTTCCCGTAATTTAAGCAACATCACGAAAACACGCCTATATAATTTTGACCCCCTTCAACCCCACTTTTATATAGTAAAACTGGGGTTTACAGAGGTATACATTATTTTTCTTATTTTTGCTCGAAAACATAGATTGTGGGTACTCATTAGAACTGCCTTGCAGAGGCAGTTCTAACGAGAACCCACAATCTATGTTTTGAGCAAAAATGTGAAAAATATCAGATTTTTTAACCTGAAAATTTTCAATTTTTGGAGGTGAAATTTTTTAGGTATTTGAATAGGTGTGTTTTCGTAATGAACAGTGCATACCCTGATCAGATGCCGCATTCTGCCACATCTGATCTTGATCTACACTGTTTGCCAATGTTCCAGTTCATATTTTACAGCAAAACCCTCTTTACACAGCACTCAGGTATCACAGCAACAAAAATAGCACACATCTACTATGAATAACTGTTGCCTACAAGGAGTTAGTGCGCCCATCCTGGAGTATGGGACCCACATGGAATACTAATCCAGGAAGAATTAGAAAAGGTTGAGAATTTTGCAACTACAACTTTGAAACTGGAAGTATGACTAGCATTCTTGAACCATTAGGGTGGGAGCTAGTCTCTTCACAAGAGACGCAAAGGTAGTAAACTCATATTCAGCTATTCAAAGGTCTGAAATATAGAGCTAATATACCTTGTGACGTCCTTCAGCCCCCAAATAGGCGCAGTAGAAATTAGCATCCAATGGCATTTCAAGTGCCATATGCTAGAACTGACATTTGCAAGTACAGTTTCTTCCCAGACACCATTAGGGATTGGAAAGCACTCCCCGCATCTATAATATCCTCTGCTGAAAGTTCTGAGGATCCTGTCGCTAGATTCCCATCACTTGTGAGATCTAGAGACTAGTGTTCACTTTCGTTGGCCCTGGTGAATGAATGTCTATTGATGTATCACCAGTAAAAGTTTCTGATTCTGCCTGGATTTTGTACAAATGTTCGGTTTGATTTCATTGGTCTATGATAATCACGTGGACAACAATCTGAAGGAAATTTTGATGTATGTATACTTAGGCTCAGTTGTAAACAGTTGACCCAAAAATATCTTCAGAATTTTTACAGAATCAGAATATTTTGCTGGTGATACGGCCAGTGACATTCATTCACCATTCACTCCTTTACAGCCTGAAATATAGGCCTGTAAAATTGTATTAGCCTGCACATAAGAAAAGGGTACTTATCACATAGGTGAAAGCAAAGGCTCAGGCAACCCTACACATAAGTGCAGTCTTGTCAGAGCTTCTACTGTTTGCAGACCTGTAATAGAGACCTTGAGGAAGCTACAGTAACAGGCAAAAGATGCCTATATAATTTTGACCCCCTTAAACCCCACTTTTGTATAGTAAAGCTGGGGTTTACAGGGGTATACATTATTTTTCTTATTTCTGCTCCAAAACAGATTATTGGTACTCGTTAGAACCGCCTCGGTGAGGCAGTTCTAACGAGTACCCACAATCTATGTTTTGAGCAGAAATATGAAAAAAATATTTATCTGAAAATTTTCAGCTTTTGGTGGTGAAATCTTTCAATAGATTTGAATAGGCGTGTTTTCATAATGAACAGGCAAAAGATGCGTATCTGTAGCTCAAATAGGAGACTGTACATGAGCATTTGAAGAACCACAAACCGGAAAACCATTAGATCACTTATTGCATGTTCTGGCTCATTATGCTTTTATTTTTTTCAGATCAGCAGCTCTAATTGTACTGGTAGTTCTGCTAGTCATACCACATGTGATTATTATGACCTTGGAAAAATCAGCAAGAGCATGTGACTATCCTCTCCTCAGTTTAAATGTGGCATCGTTGATCTTTACTTTTTTTACGATCGGTAATGTCATCTTATCAGCTTTTCATAGTTCCAGATAAGAGTAATACAATAATATTTCTCAATGAAAACATATTTTTTTTTTTCTTTGATTTCAGAGGACAAATTTCCTCCAAGGATAATAAGTTCTCTTTCTTGCAGAAATTACTGAAAAAAGCTGCAGATATTAAGGCTGGCTAATCAGAGCTGAAAAGATAATCGAATATCGGTCCTGCCATTGCGATCGATAATCGATTAGTAATCACTGAAGATTGGTCATAATTTTACCTGTCTGTCTGAGCATGACTCTTATAATTTGTTGTACATTACTGTATGTATTTGATCTGACAGGCAAACGCTGCATCTCATCAGGGTCTACACTGTTTGCCACTCATCCAACTGTTTTAGACACAACATTGGGTAGGAAGTTGTACTTGTTCAAATTTTAGATGAAGTATGGTAAGAAGTTGACATGTCTGAATACTAAGGGTAAATACAGTAAAGTAAGAGACACAGAAATTAAATGATTGATTATTAGCAAATCTATAACGATAATCATTTTTGTGGAATTTATCAATCAATCGATTATCCAATTAATTGTCCCAGCCTTATCAGATACATGTATGTATTAAAAAAGTATCTCAAGCACAGACTAAAAGAAAAAAAGAAAGCAAAGTGGGCAGCAGTTTATGGTGACCACAATACTAGCTTCATTAAAAGATATGCACACTGCAACCTCTTCATATCACTATTTCTAGAATCCAAAGCAAAAAATGTGTTAGCTAAACAGCTGTGTTATATATATATATGGATAGATTATATAGAAAAATGACCATAAATGATCATTTTTTTTTCTATATAATATATACATTTTTGTTTGGATATACCACATATGGGTCCCCTTTTATATTAGGATCTTAATTAAATTAACCATCATATAAAAAGATTACAGTGAATTTATCAGGCTTCCTATCTCATCTAGAGTTGTATTGTAGGTTTTACAGTGATATTTTGTGCCATGGTACCAGTCCCACGACCTGTCAAGATTGCCTTCCATGTCTTTGGTCTTGGAACATTTATCTTGGGAATTATCTTGTGTGTCTACACCTATTTTGCTGCAGAGGACTGTGTAAGTTATATAAACATTTTTTCAATGTTGTCTTTCTTTTATACTATGCCAGTCAAGTCTGCCAAAGGCTTTGCTCTGGCCAAGAGGTTATATAAAACCTTTTTCATGCTCAACTCAGCTGAGCATGAAATTTGACCTACTAATAAATCGCAACTTAGTAACAATTGCAAACTTTTTCTTGCTAAACATAGCTAGGCATGAAAATTTCTGTGCTAATAAATATGAAAATGCCAACTATTGTTGGCATTTTCATATTTATTAGCAGAGAAAATTTCATGCTCAGCAGAGTTGAGCATGAAAAGAGTTTTATAACCTCGAGGCTCGGCCTCATGGTCTGGGAGTGATAGTCATAGCTCCAGATATGAGGAGTATCCTGGTAACTTTTTTCTTATTTGTCCATAAATACTATGTTGTCGGTATTTATTGGAATCCCATCAGCCTCGCCGAGGTCCGTCTAATAAAACCCACAATATATGTTTGTGGAGAAATAACAAAAATAGTTACCTGGTACGCCTCTTACCTAGAGCGTTGTTATAGACTGGCTTCCTGTGGTGTACCTTTTCATCATCATCATCACCAGATTTCTATGTGACAGGCTGTCTTGACTGCACCATTGGAGGGTTCCAAGTGTCCATAGCTGTGGAGCCTTCTCTCCTTCAAGATGAGGTCCAGATCCTCAATGCCAAGCTGAGCAAGTAGCTCATTGCACCTGATGGTGACATTGTCTTGCAGCTTTACGTTGCAGAGCTGTCTGATCATTGCCATGTCTTTCTGCTGCAGATGTAAGCGGTTTGGCTTTGTCAGTGGCCAAGTCTCATTAGCATGGAGCATTGCGCTCTGCACACAAGAGTTGTACATGCAGCCGCGTCTTGAAAGAGAGGTACATAATGTAGCAGGAAGAGAGAAATGGTAGAAGCTCCTCGAACTTCTTCCAGGCAGTTTTCACACCTGTTGTGGTTGAAAGTTCACAGCCACCATCTGCTGAGAGCATCTCTTAGGTAGCAAAAGGAAACTACAACCTCCAGCTTGTCAGGTCTGACTTGGACTTCCCTCTATGGTCTGCGATCCAAGGGGCATGCAGTTCCCTGGCACCATGTACATTTGTAATCAAAGTCCTTTGTCAAGCGTTTGAGCCCACTACATTTCTTGTGCACCCTGTGCATTGCACAAGATGCTATTGCTGCCCACTCTAATGCAAAAGACAGTGCATTGAAACTTGCCTGAACTATGCAGGAAGTCCAGGCCTGTACCACAGATCGTTATCTTCATCTTTCCTGCATTTACTCTCAACTTTTTTTTCTCCATTGCTTCTTTCCAAGTCAAGAGCCTACCTGACACATTCCTCAAGTGATTCAGTGATGATACAAAGGTCATCAGCATAGAGGTCCCACAGGGAACCCTAGAGCGAAACTCGCGTGACAAGGCTTCAAGCACAATGATGAAGAGCAGTGGGATGAGTACTGAGTCTTGGTGAACACCGATCTTCACTACAAACCCTTCACCCCTAACCAACACAGACATGGCTTGGTGCATTGGCATTATCGCATACATCCCCTGGAACAGTAGCACAGTCGTCCACACCAAGTTTTCTCAGCTCCCACCAGATGACCTTCTGAGGCACTCTATCAGATGCCTTCTCCAGGTCTATGAAAGCCATGTAGAGTCTCTTGTTGGCAGCTAGATACTTCTCATAAGGCCAGACAACAAAGATTGTGTCTGTTGTGCCTCAGCCTTGAACGAAGCCAAACTGGGAATAGTCGATTGACACTAACTGTTTGATGAGGACATCCACAGTCCTCTCCAGGACTTTCATGACCTGCTCTTTCAGCTTGAGACTGCTGTAGTTGCCCCTGTCCAATACATCCCACTTGCCATTGTAGAGGCAGACAATGAAACTCAGCACTCAAATGGAGGGTACCTTGCCATTGTGAATGATTGCAGCTGTGTGGCGGCGGCTGGCCACAGATCATGGATGGGCCTGTGTCACCGACTGCTCAGATCTTTTTCACTGCTATGCCTGATGGGCCCGATGCTTTGCCCACCTTCGTCTGAGAGGTAGTCTTCTTAACCATATCAATGATTGGGCAGGCCTTTCACTGGTGATTCATCAGACAGGTGGTCTAGGTCCCAATCAAACCCAACATTGAGAAGCCTTTGGTAGTGCTCTAACCAGGACTTTTGCTTTGACATCTCCCATGCATCATTTTTCACCAGCTTGTCATCTACAACATAGGCATTCTCTCTTCTAAACTGGTCAGCAAGGTGGTAGACTTCTGAAGGCTTGGGGTCAATATTCTCATAGACCTTGTTGTCGGCTTCTTGATGAGCATAGTGCACTGCATGTCTGGCAATGCATTTGGCTGCATCATATGATGCCCTAGTGCCTTCACCAGTCTTCCATGCCTTGAAAGCTTTCAGTTTGGCAGTAATGGCCTTTTCCACGTGCTCATTCCACCACCAGGTTTCATGACGCCAACGATGGGGCCTAGTTTGGCATTGTCCTACAGAAAAGCATGACATCTATCTGCATGGCTGCGTTTCTGGACATGTATGTGATGAGATATATCTTGAAACATGTGTTCCCAAGAAGCAGGTCTAATGCAAGGGCATACTCTAGGGTTCTCTCACATTCAATATCTGGTTCAGGACTGCCATACCCCATCCCACCATGCACTTCCCTGTATCCAGTGCCTTCATGGCCTACATAGCCATTTAAATCTCCGCACTGAATCAGGAATTCTGATCCTGGGATCCTGGCAGTCACATCACACATCTGGTCAAAGAAAAGATCCTAAACCTTATCACTTAGACCACTCTGTGGGGCATACACAGACAGAAATGTGACCACACACTTGCCGACTATAAGCTTCTCTAAGATGATTCTGTCAGAGACTCTCTGCACCTCAAAAACTTTCTCTATCTACTCTTCCACCACAAACACTCCTACAATAGCTGTGCCTTTGTCATTTCCAGACCAGTAGAGCTTGTACCTGGTGTCCTTGCCCTTGATTGTGAGGCAGTTGCCACCATGGTATCTGGTCTTCTAACAATGACAGACATCCACTTCCCTGTGGGGCTAGTGTTTCCACTACCTAGCAAACTCTAATCCTCTCAGAGTGCTCACATTGAGTGTTCCCAACCTGAATTTCCTCAGGTGCTTGCTTGATTCACCACAATGGCCCGATCATGCCTCCCACACCTGACAGGAGGCCGAGTCCGAGACATTACCAACAGAACTTTAATGTCTGTTGGCACTGGCTAACTCAGATTTTATAGTTGAGATAGTCATAAAGAGTTTGGAGCAGCTGTTTTTATTGGATCGTCTGTCCTACATACCTGACATCTTTAATGGCATCTGAGCATGCACGCCATTCCCGCACTCCGGCAGTGTACTCTGCCATGGTCCTTGTAAAGAAAGGATTGTCCACCAAACCACAATAGCTAGAACATCAAGCCATTGGTCTGTAGACAATTGTGGCCTAGCTCTGCCACTCAGGTTGTGGCAGCCTCGTAACCCTGAAGGTGGGGAGGCAACTGTGATAGAGGGCAGCCTCACATTCCCACACTCATATAGAGCGTCACAGCTGGATGCAGTTTAACGTCATACCCAGGACTCAACAATCTTCAGAAAGTCAGAAATGATCCATAGCTTCAGATAAGAGGGGTGTCCTTAAAAAATATTAGATTTTTTATTTCTCCACATTAGAAGCACCTCAGTGAGTCTCTTCTTATGAGTACCACAACATAAATTGTATGTTTTTGTAGAGAAATGAAAAAAATATCTACTTTTTGGGTGAAGAAAAAAAAACCTATCTGGAGCTCTGCTTTTTAGGTATTCACATAATATTTTTTTTTTTTCTCCACAAAAACATATGTTGTGGGTACTCATTAGAAGTGCCTCAGGGAGGCACTTCTAATGAGCACCACAACATGTTTTTTGTGGAGAAATAAGAAAAATATCAATACTTTTCAAGTGACAAAAGCACCTTATCTGGAGCTATGTCCAGCTTCTTTTAATACCAGGGCCCAGGTTGTTCAAAGCATCATTAGTTAACAAGCTAACAAATGACAAACTTAACTGTTAGCTGTATTGCAATGCAAATGTTATTCACACTTTTGCAGCAAAAATTATCAGTGTATTTGCCATACTTCAAGAGAGAATATTTTATTGTCCCGTTAGCTAACAATTTTGTTAAGTTTTAAACAACTGGATCTAGGGCTTTATTTACATGTCAGTCATATGATGAACTCCCTACAGGTCTTAAAAGTGATTTACAGCCCATTCAACACTGTTTTGGTCATATTGAGCTGGTCAGTGAATTTTTCTTGGGCAGGCCTCACGTCCTATAAGCAGGCTTTCAATTGAGCCCTACTTTTCCTACTTTTCCCTAATTTTTTCTGAAAATGCCCTACTATCACTACTTTTTAGTCCAAATTGTTGCTTGCAGTGACCAAAAATTGTATTTTTTTCCTCGCTTGCTTTGGTCGCTTGGTGTTTGTAAATTTCAGATCATTTAATCTGAGCAGCCACTGTGCAAAAGTTTATAGAATATTTTCATTTCAGTTATAACGCATTTTTTTAACATTTATTTTGGTATTTCCTTTCCATAAAAGTGTAATGTTATTGTTCAGAGAAAACTTTGTTTGCTTCTTATAACTTTTATAAGTCTGATAACACTCAGAACATCCCTACTATCCCTACTTTTCATGATTGAAATTCCTACTTTTGCCCTACTTTTTGAGCCATACTTCATCCCTACTTTTTTAATGGAGGGCACTTGAAAGCCTGTTTTAAAAGCAGTTAACCTGTACTTTGTGCACATGCTTTTACCAGTCACTGACAACTGCCCTTCTTGAATCAGTGGAAGGGGGAAAATGACAAAAAAAATTTTTCATGATTGATGTTTGTGAATGCTACTCGACCGAGCTGGGGTTAGAACCTGCAACCCCTGAATCTGCAATCATATGCACTACCCACCGTGCTATGAAGCCTGGCTCATATAGAATCAGGGGATATCATTTTAACAGAATATCCACTACATCTTTTCCTAAGGAAATCGGTAAATTGCTGATTGGGATATATACTCCTTTTGCCTAGAGGTATGCATAATCGGTGTATGAAAAAATGCTTATGGTAAATGTCCTATTTGAACACCAAATTGTCTGGCAAAATGGCATATGCAAACAGTGTAGACCTAGATCAGACTGCTCCTTTCTGATCTGGGTCTACACTGTTTTCCATTTCACTAAGTATTTTAAGAAACAAATGCATAAAAAACAATATTTATGCCAAAAAGGTATGCCCGGATGAAGTATTTGAAATTTTAGGACAATTACCGTGTCCTGATAATATGGAATATTCAGACAGTTTTTATTGCTTTTACACTTGCTTTTGTCAAGCAAGAAAGTGCCTTGGAACATGTGCAGATCCACATTACGAAAACATGCCTATACAACTATATTGAAAATTTCACCACCAAAAACAAAGTTTTTAGATAAAATTTCTGACATTTTTCTAATTTTTGCTCAAAAACATAAGTTGTGGGTACTCGTTGGAACTGCCTCGCTGAGGCAGTTCCAAGGAGTACCCACAATTTATGTTTTTGAGCAAAAATAAGAAAAATAATGTATACCCCTGTAAATCCCAGTTTTACTGTATAAAAATGGGGTTTAAAGGTATCAAAATTAAATAGGTATGTTTTCGTGATGGATCATCCTGTGCATGCTCAAGATCTAATGCATGCTTTTGCTCTCCATTGATGCATTCTGTAGTATCCAATGATTTCCTTACTTAGGGACAGTGACGGCCCTAATCAGACTGTGAAGATGCATAGGTTGATGTGGGCCTTCACTGTCTGCATATGCCACAAGAATCGTTTTCCTATGGCTTGTTGGTTGTCTTATTTCATTTCAACAATTCCAACCAGCACTTGCAGCATACTGCAAATATTTGGACTAACAGGTCTGAGCAAACTGTGTAGACCAAGATCAGATAGCCAGCCTCAGTAGCTTAGTTGCATGCGCCTCTGACTGGGGATCAGGAGGTTGCAGGTTTGACCCTCGCATGTTGGCAACATTTTTTATGGAGATTTATCGTGAAATATTTTCTACAGTCATTCCCTCCCTTCTGCTGATTCAAGGAGAGCAGTTTCTGGCAAAAGAATGCACAAGTACTGGTTAATCACTTAACGGACTAAGCCTGCCCAGTAAAAGTGTGGCTAGGTAAGCTGACTACGCTTGACATGACCCCATTGGGTTGACTGGGCTGTAAAACTGCAACACAAACAAACTGATCAGGGTCCAGTTTTATTTATTTCTTGAACTGCAGCTATGCATATGGTAAATGTTCTAAAATGTCAAACACTTTTTAGCTCACCTGAGCCGAAGGCTCAAGGTGAGGTATTGTGATCACTCACCGTCCGTCGTCGTCGTCGTCGTCGGTCTGTCCGTCCGTCCGTCTGTCTGTTCACAATCTTTAAACAACATCTCCTCCTAAACCACTGATTGGATTTTGACCAAATTTCACAGGAATGATCCTTGGTTGATCCTCTTCCAAAGTTGTTCAAATGGTTCCGGTCCATTGCATATCTAGGTCACAGGAGCTAAAAATAGATTTTTTAACTAAAAACTCAAAAAATCTTCTCGTCAGAAACCACTGAACCGATTTCAATAAAATTTTGCAGAAATGTTCCTTTGGTGATCCTCTACCAAGATTGTTCAAGCCATTTGGATTCGTCAAAAAACATGGCCGCCAGGGGGCGGGGCTTATTTTCCCTATATATCTATATAGAAAACTTTAAAAATCTTCTTGTCCGAAACCACTGGACCAATTTCAATATAATTTTGCAGAAATGTTCCTTTGGTGATCCTCTACCAAGATTGTTCAAGCCATTTGGATTCGTCAAAAAACATGGCCGCCAGGGGGCGGGGCTTATTTTCCCTATATATCTGTATAGAAAACTTTAAAAATCTTCGTCAGAAACTACTAGACCGCTTTCAATATAATTTTGCAGAAATGTTTCTTTGGTGATCCTCTACCAAGATTGTTCGAGACATTTGGATTCGTCAAAAAACATGGCCGCCAGGGGGTGGGGCTTATTTTCCCTATATATCTATATAGAAAACTTTAAAAATCTTCTCGTCAGAAACCACTGGACCAGTTTCAATATAATTTTGCAGAAATGTTCCTTTGGTGATCCTCTACCAAGATTGTTCAAGCCTTTTGGATTCGTCAAAAAACATGGCCGCCAGGGGGCGGGGCTTATTTTCCCTATATATCTGTATAGAAAACTTTAAAAATCTTCTTGTCAGAAACCACTAGACCGATTTCAATATAATTTTGCAGAAATGTTTCTTTGGTGATCCTCTACCAAGATTGTTCAAGACATTTGGATTCGTCAAAAAACATGGCCGCCAGGGGGCGGGGCTTATTTTCCCTATATATCTATATAGAAAACTTTAAAAATCTTCTTGTCAGAAACCAATGGACCGATTTCAATATTATTTTGCAGAAATGTTCCTTTGGTGATCCTCTACCAAGATTGTTCAAGCCATTTGGATTCGTCAAAAAATATGGCCGCCAGGGGGCGGGGCTATTTTCCCTATGTATCTAAATAGAAAACTTTAAAAATCTTCTTGTCAGAAACCACTGGACCGATTTCATTATAACTTGACAGAAATGTTTCCTTGTTGACCCTCTACCAAGATTGTTTAAGTTATCATGATTCATCAAAAAACATGGCCGCCAAGGGGTGGGGCTTATTTTTCCCTATATATCTATATAGAAAAGTTTAAAAATTTTCTTGTCAGAAACCAATGGACCAATTTCAATATAACTTAGCAGGAATGTTTCTTTGGTGACCCTCTACCAAGATTGTTCAAGCCGGCATGATTCGTCAAAAAACATGGCCGATAGGGGGCGGGGCATATTTTCCCTATATATCTATATAGAAAACTTTAAAAATCTTCTCGTAAGAAACCGTTGGGTCGAGTTCATTGTAACTTGGCAGGAATGTTGCTTTGGTGACCCTGTACCAAGATTGTTCAAGCCCTCATAATACGTCAAAAAACATGGCCGCCAGGGGGCGGGGCTTCTTTTCTGTATATATCTGAATAGAAAATTTTAGAAATCTTCTTTTCAGAAACCACCTGACCGATTTCAATATTACTTGGCAGGAATGTTGCTTTGGTGACCCTGTGTCAATATTGTTCAAGAAATCATGATTCGGCAAAAAACATGGCTGCTAGGGGTGGGGCTTATTTTCCCTATATATCTAAATAGAAAACTTTAGAAATCTTCTTGAAAGAAACCACTGAACCGATTTCAGTATAACTTGCAGGAATGTTCCTTTGATGGCACTCTACCAAGTTTATTCAAGCTGTCATGATTCGTCAAAAAATATGGCGGTTCGGGGGTGGGGCTTATTTTCCCTATATAGCTATATAAAACACTTCAAAAATCTTTTTGTCAGAAACCACTGGACCAATTTCAATATAACTTGGCAGAATTGTTCCTTTGGTGACCTTCTTTCAAGATTCAGTTCCAGCGGTCATGATGCATGAAAAAAACATAGCCGCTCGGGAGTAGGGCTATAAAATTTATACAAAAATCTTAGAGCAGTGAACTTGGCTGAAACTTCAACAGTAAGTTTGCAAAGCTGTTTGCTCAGGTGAGCGATATAGGACCATCATGGTCCTCTTGTTTCTTTACTATTATGACCTAAATTTTGCTTTTTATTTTTTATGCAGTTGTTTCTTAAAATCCTTCAAGCGGAATGGCAAACATTGGGGACTCGCATCAGACTGCTCCTGAAGCAATCTGATCTGGGTTTGCCCTGTTTGTATTTTGTCAATCACTTTGCTGTATGAATTTTTAGGATGTTTACCGTACACCAGGGCCCAGTTGTTCAAAGCATCGTCAGCTTAACGAGCTCGTTAAGGGTCATTTCGTTAACTGTTTTAGCAGATTTAATGTACAATATTCAAATATTTTTTGCTGAAAAAATGTGAGTAGCTTTTGCACTGCAAAAGCTACTCACATTTTTTCAGCAAAAAATTGCAGCATATTTTGCGTATCACTCGATGTAAATTTTAACGAATCGTTAACTGATGATGTCGTTAGCTTTGAACAACTGGATCCAGAAAAATATAAAAGTATAAAGTACACCCCCCATCCCCCGCCCCAGCACACACACTGTGAGAAGGGAGGCAAATATGTGCATGTCAGAGATATTTCCTTTAGTAGTATATCTGTTCCCCTTAATAAAAAAATGTTTGTGTCTTTTCAGTCTTACTCAACACCAGAATTGTGGATTATGTCTATGGCAGGGTCCTGGCTAGCTGTCCTTTCCACAGGTAAGTCTTTACCCAATCAGTTAACCCTAAGCCAACTGATCTGGATCTGCACTGTTTTTCATTGTATGAGAATTTTTTATCAACAACCTGGATCAGATGATCTGATCTATAAGTGGTTGTGGCATCTTAATTTGTTTAATACCATATCTATACAGCAGTCAGCGTTAAATCAGCTCTCATGAATATATTAACCTATTGTAGATTAAACAGACTCCCCCACACTATATATTGGAAGAGTCCAATTACAATTTTAGGTATGTCCAGCTATGAGATTTAGTTATTCCTAGAGAAAAATGGCTGAATTATTTGCAAACAGTGGAGGCCCTGATCAGACACTGCATTCTGTGGCATCTGATCTTGGTCTGCACTGTTTGCCAATTACCCTTTTAGGGGTCTCCCAACTACAATGGGTTAACAAGTCTGTGTATTAAATGCATACCCGGTATTCCCCTATAATGATTATAAGGTCAGTGCCCATTACAAAAACACGCCTATTCAGATATATAGAAATTTCACCTCCAAAACTGAACATTTTTCAGATAAAAATTGTGATATTTTTCATATTTCTGCTCAAAACATAGATTGTGGGTACTCGTTAGAACCACCTCGCTGAGGCAGTTCTAACAAGTACCCACAATCTATGTTTTTGAGCAGAAATAAGAAACAATATGTATACCCCTGTAAATCCCAGTTTTACTATATAAAAGTGGGGTTAAAGGGGGTCAAAATTGTATAGGCATGTTTTTGTGATGATGCAAAAATGTGTCTTCGGGCATATGTGGACAAAGAAAGCCCAGATCAGCCTGCACATCTGCACAGTCTGATCAGGGCCTTCACTGTCTGCTCACAGAATCATTGGGTACTACAGAATGTATGAATGGAGAGCAAAGGCTCAGATGATACCTTGCATGTGTGCAGGATGATCTGAGTCTGCATATTTTGGCATGTTTGAAGACACTTTTTCACTTGACCCAGCCCATAGAGTGAAAACGGGGATAATTAGGATCACTGTAATAAGGTTTTCAAAGTTGAAGTTTTTATTAAATCAGCTTTTCAAATAGGTGTAGCAGCCTTCCTTTACTGTATAAATCTCTTAACCCTTGTCCTGCTGAGCCTGGATATTCCCTGCCTTTGCAAACAGTGTAGATCCAGATCAGTTGGCTTCTGAAGAAGCCAACTGATCTGAATCTGCACTGTTTGCTATTTAATATCTGAATTTATATTAACACTCTGGATTAAGGAATCTGATTGGCTGAGAATTATAATTGGGCATGGCATCTTAATTTATTCAGTATGACAAGGGTTGATATGATTAATAGAAGAAGCCAACTGATCTGAATCTGCACTGTTTACTATTTAATATCTGAATTTATATCAACAATCTGGATTAAGGAATCTGATAGGCTGGGAATTATATTTGGGCATGGCATATTAATTTATTCAGCATGACAAGGATTGATATGATTAATAGCCAAAATCTTTCTTATTTTATAATATAGGGTTGTCACAGCTTAGAAATCTCTAGATAAAAGGGGTATCATGATACATATTTTATTTTTCAACAAAATGAGGGTTAAGTATAATGGATTTGCTATGTCTATGATTTTATCCTTCAATTATTGCTTTTATGAAGCCACAAAGGGGGGGTGGGGTTGGTTAGACAGATCCTTTGAAAGTTCCATTTGGCACTTAGCTGGCTATTTCTATGTACTCTGTTTACAGTGCATCTTGTCCATCCTGTTTCCTCCACCCCCCATCCCTCTATCTCTCTCTCTCTTTCATGCACTCACACACACACACACACACACACACACACACACACAAACACAGAGTTTAACAGTCTAGTTATATTCGTTATCATTTGCCATTAAATATGTGAATTTATATCAACAATCTGGATCAAGTAATCTGATTGGCTGAAAATTAGAAATGGGAGTGGCATCTTAATTTATTCAGCATGACAAGGGTTAACCAGTTGTATTGGTAGAAAACCTCGTCCTTTATTCTGATGCAAGTTCAATTTCATTTTAAACAGTTGAGCTGTTTGTTATAATCCTAATATATGCCCTTATATATTACAGTATTTGTTGCGATAATGCTTCCATTCTGGGTGATCAACAAGGCCAGAACAAATATCGTCTTGGATCCTTACAGTAGAACTGGAATCTGTTATGAGCCTGCCAAATGTTGTACCTGCCTTTGGCATATTTGAAATCAGAAAGACTATGTGGCCAGCCAACCTACCCTGTAAATAAGGACAAACACCATATCTCCAGATAAGGTGGTTTTTGTTTTTTTTTTTTTCAACCAAAGCTACTGATATTTTTCTTATATCTTTAAGAAAACGTGTGGTGCTCATCAGAAGCGCCTCAGTGAGGCGTTTCTAATGGGAACCCATTTTATGTAGAAATAAGAAAAAAATATGAGGATACCTGCTCTTATCTTGGGCTATGAACACCACCTCACAGAAGTCAGAATGGGCCATGCTGTGATAAAACAGAACTTACATCTTAATTTGTAGTGTCCATCTTAAGGAAACGGGATACACTTTCAGGGGAGGCAACTCTCAAATTTCTTTTTGTTTGTTTCCCTTCCGTAAAAAGGACTACTTTAACAGTTACAGTCAAACCTGTCTTTAAGGCCACAGGTATTAAGCAATCACCTGTATTTAAAGGCCAGTTTTTTCAGATCCCATTTAAAGGAAATTAAGTGTAAATTTACCTTACTAAGCAAAAATTTACCTGTATTAAGCAACCACATGTCCTGAGCAACCACTTTTTTGTTTTTCCTAAGGTGTTTGTTTAACACAGGTTAGACTGAATGACTGTCTTAGCTAATTCAGCAGATGTCAAATTGGTGATATTTTTCTTATTTGTCCCAGAAAACAGGATTTACATTTTGTGCAAATTGTTGGAGACAATTTGCATGAAATATCAAATCCTGTTTTCTGAGAGAGGAAAAAAAAAAAAATATTTCGAAATGTAGGCTGCTGAAAATTGTTAAACAAGAAAAGTACAAGGAATTCTTTGAAGGAAAAAATCAGTGATGCAAAAAGGGACAAATTCAGTTACCTCCCTTTGCTAAATTCGCTACCTTTCTTTGTTCCATTGCAAATGATAGATAAATTCAGGTAGCATTATTATCATTTTGTTCAAGGTTCGGTTGTTGAACATTTACTATAATAATCAAAATCCAATGTGATAACTTTAGCCATATGGCAAGTGTGGGGAAGGTTTATTATTGGGTGTGGCAGGGATACCATTGTTGTTGAGAGACCTCTGATAATCTTGATGCAGTTATGTAATTTTCATTGTTGTATGTTCATGTTTTTTGTAACCCTGCCACACATTAGTGGCAGGGTATTATGGTTTCACTTTGGTCGTCTGTGTATCCATCCAACTGTCATCCGTCCATCTGTATTTTTGCTTCTGGACAATAGTTTGAGTAAATATCAATGGATTTTCACCAAACTTGGTATGTGCATCGATGTGGAGATCTTGTTTGGGATCATAAATGGGCAAATTTTGTCAGTTTTTGACAGTTATCTGCCCGCAAAATGATAGTGGTGGGGAATTATTGTTTCATGTTTTATATTGATATGATTTTATACCTCAACACACAGTGTTGATGGGGTGTTATATCTTTCAGTCTTTCCACTTATTCGTATATCCGTCCAGCCTTTCATCTGTTGAATGTACACTACAACCTCTTTATAACACAGTTCATTATAACACAGTTTCGGATATAACACAATTCAAAGATGGATAAAAAATAATGTATAGATTATATTGAAAAATGACCATAAATGGTCATTTTTTCAATATAATCTATACATTTTTGTTTGGATATAACAGGGTTGTTTAACTAACATGGTTTATGCTATGGAGCCCAACAATAGTGTTATAAAGAGGTTATATGTACATATATCCATCCTTGAGGGCTCTGCATTATGAAAACACGCCTATTCAAATATATAGAAAATTTTATCTCCAAAAACTGAAAATTTTCAGATAAAAAACTCTTACATTTTTCATATTTCTGCTCAAAATATAAATTGTGGGTACTCGTTAGAACAGCCTCGGTGAGGCAGTTCTAATGAGTACCCACAATCTATGTTTTTGAGCAGAAATAAGAGAAATAATGTACACCCCTGTAAACCCCAGTTTTTCTATATAAAAGTGGGGTTTAATGGGGTCAAAATTATATAGGTATGTTTTCTGTGATGGTAATTTTTCCGCCATATTTTACAAGGGAGACAACTTTTGTAACTTCTTGTTTGATTGTTGAGCAGTAAGACTCTTCTGAAATGAGGTCTGCTCTTAAAAATAAGAATTTGCAAGGTGACAACATTCTTTGTTTTTAGAGCAGACCTCGTTTTAGACAGGGGCAAAACAATTTTGAAATTGTTGTCTCCCCACCTTAAAGTGAGTCCATTCCCTTAAATATGTTTCTGTGCATTAATGTCTTACAATTATATTACTTGGTTTTGATTGAAGCTTACATGTGCATATCAAAATATAGTTGTGGAGAGATAGGTCTCAAGTCGGGCTGAAGAGTACATTCCAACCTCTTTATAAGGTGGTACATTATAAGAGAGTATTTGATATAAGACTGTTTAAAAGTGGATTCCAAAA
The DNA here is from genome assembly GCA_964016985.1 of Anodontia alba. NCBI lineage: Eukaryota > Metazoa > Mollusca > Bivalvia > Lucinida > Lucinidae > Anodontia > Anodontia alba. The sequence goes on from OZ024836.1 coordinate 50,967,858, forward strand.
GTGTTCTGTCCAAACAAATGTAAAGATTATATAGAAAAATGACCTTTTTTTCATCTTTGACCATGAATATTTTCTACCATCATCCTCCCCTTTTTGCTTATTCAAGGAGGGCAGTTATTAGTTTCTAGCAAAAGAATATGCACAAGTACTGGTTAACCACTTAGCAGACTAAGCATGTCCTGGAAAAGTGTGGTTAGGCAAACTGACAGTACTCAACATGAATCTAATGGTTTGTGAAACCTCACCTCAATCACTATATCATCTATACATTTTTGTTCTGCAACAACACAGTTGTTTAGCTGACACGAGTTTTCCTTTGGATTCCAGCAATAGTGTTATAAAGAGTTGTAGTGTATTACATTTTGTGATGCTTTTATTGTTAATTTTATTGCATTTATGATTTTTCTTTTTTAAGTTTCCACTAATATGAATCTCTTTTGTAAATATCTGCTGTCTCATCAATTTATTTTGTTTTATTTGCAACAATCTAATATGTCACAAACACCAATTTATATGGTATTTTAAGTGATTTTGTGATTTATTAAAGAATTTTTCATGATTTTCTTTTTTTTTCACACTGTTGAAAGATTTGATATTTTTCTTGATTTTTATGTCCCCGCCATGAAGTGGAGGAGGGCATATAGTTTTACCCTCAGCCTTACGTCTGTTTGTTGGTCCATCCATGTGCCATCCATCACAATTTGTAGTACTGCTCATGTCTTTGCAACTCTTTGTACAGTTTTCCAGGTAATGATTTGAAACTTGCATTCTAGTAAGGATATAGACTGAGCATGTGTGTAAAGGTCACAGAACTCTGATTAAAATATAATTAGTAGAGTAACATACCCTTGAGTTACTGAGAAAATTTTTCTTATACACATGGCATAGTAGGGTTTGTGTCTCCACAACTGCTACAGTTTTCCAGGTAATGGTTTGAAACTTGCACCATAGTAAGGATATACACTGAGCATGTGCATAAATGGCACAGAGTTCTGATTGAATTTTTATTACTAGAGTTACATACCTTTGATTTACTTAGAAAATTTGTCATACACATGTTCGTGTCTCCACAAGTTCTAGAGTTTCAAGGTAATGATTTGAAACTTGCAGTTAAGTTAGAATATGAGCTGGGCATTGAGGTCACAGAACTCCAATAAAATTTTTATTGCTATAGTTACATACCTTGGCTTTACTAAGACATTTTGCCTTGTACACATGGCATAACAGGGTTTGTATCTCTGCAACTGCTACAGGTTTCAAGATAATGATTTGAAAGATGCAGCACAGTAAGAATATAGGCAGGGTATGTGTATAAAGGTTGCACTGCCAGACCTCTGATCAAATTTTATTGCTAGCGTTGTAAGCCTTTGATTTATTTTGAAATTTTTCCATAAAAGGCAAAACTGGCAGTAGCGAGGGCATTCACCCCTTTTTGCTAAAATCAAAATGAGTGAGATGTTATAGAAAACATTCCATATGTGGCTGAGCTGTGCAGTCTTTCGAGAGACTGCACCGTTCAAGCTGCATACCCTAATTGGTGTAATCAGTGAAGCAACAAAACCTATATCAGTCTACACATACATTCAATCTATTCAGGACCTACGCTGTCTTCTAACAGACACTGTAGCTACTGTAAAGTATCTCAGAAAAAGCCCTTGCTAGATTGAGCAAATATGCAGGCTGACATGGACCATTGCTCTTCACGTATGACATACAAGCACGTTTTGCATGTTGTGCAGCAAATGACATTACAAAACATGCCTATTCAAATATGTAGAAAATTTCACCTCCAAAAACTGAAAATTTTCAGATAAAAAATCTCTGATATTTTTCTTATTTCTGCTCAAAACATAGATTGTGGGTACTCATTAGAACTGCCTCGGCGAGGCAGTTCTAACAAGTACCCACAATCAATGTTTTTGAGAAGAAATAAGAAAAATAAAGTATACCCCTCTAGGGGGTCTAATGAGTACCCACAATCAATGTTTTTGAGAAGAAATAAGAAAAATAAAGTATACCCCTGTAAGGGGGTCAAAATTATATAGGCGTGTTTTGGTGATGAGAGTTTGTATTGTTCTTCTTTATAAGTTGGACCAGTGGATGACCTACACTAATCATATTTAAACATCAAAAAAAATTCCAGGCTAGCCCACATATATTACAGTTAGGACTCGGCCTTTAGTGTTAAGGAGATCGATATGCTTTCAGGATTGAGGTGGAGGGGCAAATCTTTTAAAATTGTTTGACCTCTCTTCGAATGGAGTTCTACTCTCAAAGGAATAATTTACTCCCATTGGAATTTTGTATAGATTATATTAAGAAAAGCAATAAATACTTGGTTTGGATGTACAGACTAGACATCTGGACCTTCATTAGACATATACACAATTCTTTTTTATGAGAGTATGTTGTTATGTACAGTCAGTTGTCATAATAATTTGCCACTTTGTGACATCGAAGTTTAAATCAATGTATTTTATTTATTTTTTTAATTACATTGCAGAAATTATAAAGGCTTCAGTAATGGAACATTCAAGAGTATGCAAATTCAGGGTTCATACATTTAGGACTGACCAGAATTCCCTGACAATTCCCTGACATTTCCCTGACACAAATTCAAATTTCCCTGACAGTATTGGAGCCAAACATTTTATGAATTTAGCAAAAAAAAAAAATAAGACACATCGGGACCTAACATTCCAGCTTCATCAGGTGGAAATATAAAATTCCCTGTCATTTCCCTGACATTTTTGCAAAATTTCATTTTTCCCTGACACATCACAGAATACCCTGACAATTCCCTGACATTGAAAAAAAAATTAAATTTCCCTGACATATATGAACCCTGAAATTGATAAAAGCAGCAATAAAACATAACTTTAAGAAATCTGTAAATATTTTGTTTCTTATGCAGCACTTTTTTGAAATCAAACTAAAATTTTACTGTCCATGTTTCATTGACATCACCCTTGACATCAAGGTAAACCTTAGGTTTTGACTCAAAAGAATTTATGCCATCTTTAAAAAGTCACAACTCCAATACTTACAGGGCAAAAATCATAAAATTTATTTGTTAATTGTGTTTATCTTCTTGCTTTACATTACAAAAACACGCCTATTCAAATATACTGAAAATTTTACTGCCAATAAACGAAAGTTTTCAGATAAAAAAAATTCTGATATTTTCATATTTCTGCTCAAAACATAGATTGTGGGTATTTGTTAGAACTGCCTCGATGAGGCGGTTCTAACGGGTACCCACAATCTATGTTTTTGAGCAGAAATAAAAAAAAATGTATACCCCTGTAAACCCCAGTTTTATTATATAAAAGTGGGGTTTAAGGGGGTCAAAATTATATAGGTATATTTTCGCGACGAATATCGTGTATACATTGATCATAAACTTTACGTCTATGAAAGTAGAAATGCATTAATTGAATGGCAGCGTCACAGTGTGGCAAATAATTATGTTCACTGACTATATATTTTTCCTGCAAGTGGATTGTTGTAAATAGGATTGACAACAGCTTGTTTCAAGCATTATATATACATTTTGTAAAAAGAAATTAATTTATTTTTGTACTATATAAGACATTTAACCAGCTGGCTGGTAAAAATTTGTTTATTACTAACATTTTAATTTACGTACTTTAGCAGTTTACTTTTATTAATAAAATTAGTGCTGCTAAGGCTTCTTGTTATTTTTGTGTTGCATTTGTTGTCTTCCCAATTTCTCATGCTAACCATCATATATTTGTTTAGACACAGACATGGGGCCCAGTTACACAGACCACAATACATGAACATCATATTTCCCCCAGTTAAAAACACTGAGATTAAGCTGCTTAGACTAGCTGCCGAGTGGAATCTTCTACCTTACCTCTTTGGACTGGCACATATCCAATAAAAGGGGTGTCTGGGTACTTTTTATTGGTATTGTGTTTTATAGAAATTCCTGTATTTAATGCAAACAATGTAGACCCTGATCAGATGCCGCAGAATGCAGTGTCTGATCTGAGTCTACACTTTGCAAAAGTCCCATTTAATGGGTTAACCATTACCACTCCATGGACAGATCCAACAGATGACAAATTGGTATTCATAGAAAATGGGCAAATTGCATTAGATGACCAAGCATATTTATTGGTAAACATATGACAAATATTTCAAAATGGCATTTGCTGAAAATTTTGCTGAGAAGGTGATGCATTGATGTGAAGCGGAACTATAAAGATTGTTGGCAAAACTGACTTTTGGTATGCCACTCGCTTCAAAAAGATTGGTTACAACATGGCTATATTCTGCAGCCAACTATGTGCATGATTGTTAACCCAATTATGATTGATAGCTTTGCTTTTCTCTTTAAATGCATGACCTAGGGTCAGCCCTCAAACGACTCCTCCCAGCTCAATCTGTTACAGATGGTTGGCGACTGACTACCTATTCTGTAGTCAGGCTCATCCTGGTCATGTTTGAATTAAGGATGAGGTTTTGCGCAAGTAAAACTTGATAAACCTCCCATTGGTTTATGCTGCTGTCTGTTCCAAGGCATATATTCTGATACTGATCAGTTTGTTGTAATTCTAGCATTGTGGACACCTACTTTACCATTGCCCACTTTGCTTTCAGTTTTCTTGTTATGCTGCTAGCATTGTGGTCATCTTCTTCAGTGGCTGCCCACTTTGCTTTCTGTTTTCTTTCTGTGTGTAAAATTTTATTGTTTGAAGGTGCATCAAAAGACAATGATGAGGTTTCGTGCAAGTAAAACTGGTTTAAGCCCCAAGTGATTGTCCAGTTGACCGTTCTAAGGCGCCACTTCTGTTGCAGTTCTGCTATTGTCTGTGGTTAAAAAATGTGGCGTTTGTTTTGTTCTTATTTGTTCATCGAATCTCTTTTTGTGCTTAACGCTTAGCACTCTGGGTAAAATTTTCAGCAGACGACATTTTGAAATATTTGTCTTATTTTTCCCAGAAAACAGGATTTGACATTTCATGCAAATTGTCTCCTAAGGAGACAATTTGCATGAAATGTCAAATCCTGTTTTCTGGGAAAAATAAGAAAAATAACATCATTTTGTCGTCTGTTGAAAATGCCCAGAGAGTGGTAAAGGTTAAGGAGGGTTGTGTTTCCTGACTGTGGCAGTTCTTAGGTATCTTAACCCTTGTCATGTTGAATAAATTTAATTTCTAATTTTCAGCCAATCAGATTACTTGATCAAGTTTGTTGATATAGATTCACATACACAATGGCAAACAGTGCATTCTTCTTCTTCAGAAGACAACTGATCTGGATCTACACTGTTTGCTAAGACAGGGCATGACGTGTTTAGCAAGAGAAGGGTTAACATATTTTCTTATACATTTTTCTTATTTGTCGCAGAATATAGGATTTCATATTTCAGGCTAATTGTTTCATAAGGAGATACTGCATGAAATGTCAAAGCCTATTATCTGGTAAAAATAAAAGACATATTTCAAAATGTTGCCTGCTGAAATGTTTACCCAGCATGCTAAGCATTAATAAGAAGCACTTCAAGGGTAAAAACCATTCTGGGGCACTCTGTGTTCCGTCACATTTACAGTTAAAATCATCAGGGCACATTTGTTCAAAATTAACGACGTTAGTTAATGTATCGTTAAAATTTTGGTCATTAAATATGGCATAATTATATGCTAATATTTTTGCTGAAAAAAATGTGAGGAGCTTTTGCATTTAGCTACTCACATTTTTTTCAGCAAAAATACCTGTAAATTAGGTATTGTACTGACTAGAACAATTAACAGTTTGACCACTAACGAGCTCGTTAAGCTAACGATGCTTTGAACAACTGGGCCCTGATGTTGTCTCAGTCATCAGATGGAAACTAATGATGGTTTTATCTTTCACAAAACAAGAGGGCCACTGATGAGGCCTAATTGGCCGACACTTGCTACTCTGACCTTGAAAACTCAACACTTCAGTAGTTTTAAGCTTTATGAGTGTTTTCATTGCTCTCAAGGGTCATTTCTTTTAGAATATTTTTACCTTCACTACAGCTGCTGTTGACCCTTAAGATGCCAAACATAACAATTGTCGTCTGCTTTGTCTTCTGCCGGTTACTTTAAAAGTCATTGTTGCTAATTGTGTGGACCCAGGTCAGACTGCTTCTCTAAGAGCAGTCTGATCTGGGTCCATACAGTTTGCCTATATGCAAAAAGTATGTTTGAAAAGTTTGCAAGAAGATGCAGCAGACAACATAAACAGATGACATTTTCAGATGAAGTTTTTCTTGGCATCTTAAGGGTTAGTGCCATGTGGTGGCCGTAAAAGTCTCTACAGGAAGACAAATATTTAATCACTTCTCGTAGGGGTCTTTTCTCTAGAAGAAAAGATTTTTCTCCCAAAGAAAAAATTTTTCTCCCAAAGAAAAAATTTCTTTCCTTCACTAGCATTTTTTTACAAGGGAGGAAATGCTTTCTGGTCATTCCTTGGAATATTGTATTTCTGTGGTAGAAGAACATTTCAAACTTTCCTTTTAAGTTGTCTGGGCCCAGTTGTTCAAAGCGTCGATAGCTTAACGAGCTCGTTAAGGGTCATTTCGTTAACTATTTTAGCGAATTCAATATACAATATTCTGATATTTTCACATTTTTTCAGCAAAAAATTTCAGCATATTTGCGTATCACTCGATGTAAATTTTAACAAATCGTTAACTAACGATATCGTTAGCTTTGAACAACTGGGCCCTGGTCTCTTAGTTTGTTAGCTCTTAAGGTGCCAAGCTAAATTTGTAGCGGACGACATTCTAATTTTGTGTTTTTATTTTTCAAAAAAAGAGAGGTCTGGACATTTCATGTGAATCTGTTGCAGACGATTCCCATGAAATAACCAACTTATTTTTAGTGAAAAATGAAAGCTTTAAGGGTATTCGACGAAATACTGTTTTCTGTTGTCATGTCATGTAATTATGCCCTTGTCCCTTGCCTTAGGAAGGTTGTGTTCCATTGTTGTGGGAATCCTGGTTATCCCCGTTTTTATTTGATTCGACGGCATTATTCACTAAATAATTAAAAAAAGAAACTCTATGACACATATAATCACAGCAAAAATCATCACGAAAACATACCTATATAATTTTGACCCCTTCAAACCCCACTTTTATATAGTAAAACTGGGGTTTACAGGGGTATACATTATTTTTCTTATTTCTGCTCAAAAACTTAGATTGTGGGTACTCGTTAGAATTGCTTCAGCGAGGCGGTTCTAACGAGTACCCACAATCTATGTTTTGAGCAGAAATATGAAAAATATCAGAATTTTTTATCTGAAAATTTTCATTTTTTGGTGGTAAAATTTTCAGTGTATTTGAATAGGCATGTTTTCGTAATGGAGGCACCTCAGCACATTGTGCAGACCAAGCTCAGATGCTGCAGAATATGGGATCTGGTCTGGATCTTCACTGTTTGCCACTCATCCAACTAATTGTAAGACACCTCAATGGATAGGAAAATGGAAATTTTCAAATTTGAGGACATGTCCAAATACTTGAGGTAAATATGGTATTCCCTACTGTATTATCTGATATGATCTAGCTTACCCACTCAATCCATCTTTCCAGCATGTACAATTTCCCGCCACAGAGTAAACCCTGTTTTCACAAATGGCAAAACAAGCTGGATCCACTAAAAGGGTATAATTTCACCATTACTGTTTGCATGCTGGGTAATTTTTCATTTTTTTTATTTATTTATTTATTTTTTTTATCGTCTGCAGATTTTTTTTTAAATCAACTTTTTCAAAAAAAAAATCTTTCAGGAATACCATCAGAGTGTCAAAGAGTTTGGATCCAGATCAGGCCCGACGTCTTGTCGGGCCTGATCTGGATCCAAACTGTTTGAAAAGGTAATCAGCAGACGACGTTCTGTCGGGCCTGATCTTGGTCCAAACCGTTTGCAAAGATTATCAGCAGACGACAAAAGTCGCCACTAGCGGGGAAAGAGTTAAAATAAGAGTGATGAACTGTTGACCTGAAACTCTGTGACTACATATAGTTTATATATATGAGAGAGCATATGAAACCATTATCTTCTTAAAGTAGCATACATCTTTATACCATCTTCCGCTTTCATTACTGCTGCTATTTTCTTTTTAACAACATGAGTTGGATCCAATGTGAACTTGTATCTGAAATAAATAGAAGGAAGTTAATGTACAAGGGGAAACAAACAAAAGGATTGTAAGACGGCCAGAAGGTGTAATAGCCAATGAAGCAAAAGGAACAGAAATACTAACTTAAGGACAGAGAGAAGGTGTCACAGTTTGTGTAGCAATACGTTAAACTGTTATGTGAAATTGGTTGTTTTTCCACTCTAACAGAATGGGAAAATAAGAAGACAATTAATCTATTTCGGCGCCAAGTGTCGGACATCACAGGCCGTCTGCAATTTTAAAAGGGAGTGGCTAGAGGTCCAGCACCTAACCTTTAGCTAGCGAGTGTAGAGGTCTGGCGCCGGATCTCTAGCCATTCCTACTAGGACAGGCTAGAGGTCTGATAATAGATCATACATTTTTTTTGGTTTTTTTTCGACCATATCCGATCACAAATGAAAGTAAACCACATATAAAATCGCGCATTGCGATTTTCTTCCGTCAGTTAGCCTCTAGCCTCTTCCTTTCTAATAAACTCTCTGTTTGGATATACTATAATTCAAAATAATAAGAGAAAATACCCAGGAAAAACCACAGTCATGAAGCACAACCTCACGGCGCACCAAAAGGAGACGAGGAACAAACAATAAAAGAAGCATAAAATATAAAACAACCTACGGACGAAGAAATAAGAACTACAGCAGACATTTAACCATAGTCCTGCGGATATACCCTGACCTTGCAAACAGTGTAGATCCAGATCAGTTTGCTTCTGAAGAAGCCAACTGATCTGGATCTGCACTGTTTGTCATTAAGTAAGTGAATTTGTTTCACCAATCTGGATCAAGTAATCTGATTGGCTGAAAATTAGAAGTGTGCGTGGCATCTAAATATCTTTAACAAGACAAGGGTTAAACAGTTTTACTCACCCTTAGTTCTCATGCAGCTCCAAACTACAAACATATGTTCGGTCCGCAAAGGGTCCCCTTTAACTCATTAATGAAACATCACAGTAAAACATATAAATGTGTAGATCCTGATGAAGCGACTCATTATTATCTGGATAAAGACTATTTACAAAAGCTTTTTATAATCGCTTGTGGCACCGAAATAGATAAATCCACTAAAATAGATTTCTGCTATAAAATGTGCTGATAGAAAAAAACAATTATGATTTAGGTCAAAAAATAATAAAAGAACAAAATATGACCAAAACACACTATGTAGGTGTGTGTGTGTGTGTAAAAATATAACAAACAACGCCCTACAGTATCATTTTTGTAGCTTTGCCAAACGTCCAATCTTGATCTGTTTCAATTTTCAGAAAAAAAAAAACAGCAAAAACAGTCGCCCTAAAATACGTCTTTATGAGCAGGGAGAAACATGTAAATAGTCACAAGAATACTAACCGTCTAAAGAGTCTAGCTAATATAACTTTTTCTTCATTTAAAGCAAAGTTTTGGCCGATACAATTTCTGAAAATAGAAATAAACCACGCCAACATCAAATAAGGCTCTAGTTTTACCCCAACTTAAAAATCACTCACTCTTATACATATTATCGCTCAACATCAGAGAGCACATATAAAACAGAGTTGTACATGAAGGAACATAAAAAGCAACCTTTAAGATTTTTAGCTCACAAGAGCAGAAGGTTCCAGGAGGTTATAGGATAGGCAGTGGTCCGTCGTCTGTGCCATCAACATTTTCAAACATCTCCGAAACTGCTGGGCCAATTAAAACCAAATTAATGAAGAGCCTCCATAGGGTGGATGAATAAAATTTTGTTCGTAAGGTTTCGGTCACATGACAAAAATAGCCGCCGCACCCTCACATGGTAAAACCTTCGACAATCTTGGTTACTTGGTATGCAGCATTGATGACTCAGTCCGATCAAGGTTGCTCAAATGAATGCCCTTGATTGACCATGACCTATTTTACGAATAAGTCAAATACGGTCACTAAGGCTTTAATATGGGGAAAAACGTGAAACAGTGGATTTTTCTGATTCTATTGTAGCCTGTGACATTAAAGTTGATTTATGCAATCAGTTAAATGAACTTTTATACATACTAAAGGTCAGGGTCATTTACTGACCTTTGTCCGGGTAGCCCCAGATTTAGTATGTTTAACTTCTTCTACTCTAAAACTGCTGGGCTGATTGAAACCAAATTACTTGTAGAGCCTCTATGGGATGAGGGAATGAAAGTATGTGTTTGGGCTCTGGGTCACATGACCGAGATGACTGCCATGCCATTATATGGTAAAACCCTTTGAAAATCTTCTCAGTATTGAAAAGCCAATGACCTTGAAACTTGGCATGCAGCAATGGGGACAGATCCTACCAAGTTTATCCAAATTATTGCCATTGGATGGCCTCGACCTATTTTAAATCAAGATCAAATTGGGTCACATAGGCATTTGTACGGGAAAACGGCAAACAGTGGATTTATCTGAAGCTATTGTAGCTTTTGACACCTAAAGTTGATTTATGCAATCAGCTAAATAAACATTTATAAATAAGAAAGGTCAAGGTCATTTACTGGCCTTGGTCCTAAGTCCCTCAGATACAGTAGTTTTAAAACCTTCTCTAAAGTCATTGGGCTGATTGAAACCAAACTATATGTAGAGCCTCAGTGGGGTTGGGAAATCGAAGTTAGTTCATGGGATCTGGGTCACAATACCATGATGGCCATTATGCCCATATATGGTGAACAGGATGTGACTTTCTTCATTTCAGTGGTTCATGAATGGCTACATTTAGAATTTACCAAAAAAAAACAGATTGCTAGATTGGCTAAATTATTTGAAACTACTTGCAAAAAGCTTACAATGACATATAGTAGGAAAATATGAAAAGTGTTTTAAGGGCTCTGAGTGAAAAAGGGTCCAGGTTGCAGAGGCGGACTTGCTCGCCCACTTGAAATATGGTGTGCGTAGTGCCCATGGGCCTCTTTTTCATTTTAATTTGACCGTCTTGATGCACCACATTTCAAATATATTAACGACACGAACATTTCGGAGCATGTAACTTCTGAAATAATTTTAACCGTTCAAGCGCCAATTATCACTGCAGCAGACGACATTTTCAAATAATCAAGCAGACGATTAATATGAAATGTAAAGACTTACCCAGCAGGCATACAACGTTAAAATGCATCGACGTTGATACGACGTCATTTTGATGTTGTGTGCCTGCTGGGTTATTTTCTTAGAAAGTAAAAGCAATATTAGAATGCCGTCTGCTACTAAGTTTGCTTTGTGCTTTAAGCGTTAATATATATGCACCATAAAGAATACAAAATCCATTCTATGCAGTATTTTTTATACAATAACTACCGTGACACATCTTTCTTAGATTTTTGTCTTATCTATTTGTGAAGTAACTATACAACGTCACGATGAGCATCTATAATCTTGTACATATCTATAATCTGACACAAGCAAGTACTTGTACATGTAAACATTGTACATAATATATGAAAGGATGTTTTTTTTTGTTTTTTTTTGTATACAGACAAGGACAAAAAGCACATATACCCCTAGACTGGCTCCAGTCTCCAATGACTAAATATTTTTCTCATAATCCTGTTTGATAATCCACTAAGATAAAACCAAAAAATATCATGACTATAAAGGCTGGTCACTTAATCCTGTTTGATAATCCACTAAGATAAAACCAAAAACATATCATGACTATAAAGGCTGGTCTAGTGACCAGCCTTTATAGTCATGATATTTTTTGGTTTTATCTTAGTGGATTATCAAACAGGATTATGAGAAAAATATTTAGTCACTGGAGACTGCAGCCAGTCTACACTTAAGCCAATTTTATGCATTACATAAGGACACTGTGGATTTCACCAGTCTCTAGTGACCAGCCTCTATAGTCATGATATTACTTTGGTTTTATTTTAGTGGATTATTAAACAGATTATAAGAAAAATTATTTTGTCACTAGAGACTGGAGCCAGTCTAATATACCCCATCTAAAAACATTAACCACTTATGAGTCTTTGCTGTCACTAAATAATCTGAAAAAGAGATCCTATGTCTGTAGAGTGAACAGCAAGTGTATGAGGAGCTAGCTAGTGTATGTAGAGTGTGTGAACATAGCTGACTTGATTCGACTGGGTCTGATCATGAAATAAACTGGAAAATGTAGCATGGTTCACGTCACTCGACATGACACTGCTTGATAGTTGCTTATAGCAATATTTCAGAGCGACAATATTGACATATTTTTACTACCTTCAAATGCTACAAATTAAAGTAATTTGTAATAAAACAAGGCATCCATGGATACTGACAATTTAATTTTTAGGACTTTTGCCCTTATTAGGTATACTGATAGAGGGAATATATCGCTAATGTCAAATGATGAAACTACCGAATGGACCTATGAAACACACACACACTGACCTTGGACCTGCAGAGAATGGTGTGAACTGAAAAGGATCCATCTTTGCAATGTTGTCTTTGGAAAATCTCTCTGGTATGTACGACATCGGCTTCTCCCAGAGGTCTTTATTATGATGCAAGCCGTATATGTGTAGCGTCACTGGAGTCCCTTTCGGGTATTTACGTCCATCCACCTCAAACTCATGTGTAAACTCACGCTGGATAAACGGTACAGGCGAGTAATTGCGAAGACCTTCCTTGATGCACATTGTTAGATACTCAAGTCTGTTCAAATCAGTCCTGAAGCAGAATTTCAAGGGATATAAAGCTTCAAAACAATACTTAACATGTCACGTAGATTATCTTTTCTTCGCAACCTCTACAACCGCTAAACTAATCAGCTAATAGGATTTATTTATTGCGATTGTAACTGTTGTAATGAGGATACCTACAATAAACATTTGCAGTATATATCCCAAAAGTAGCCTTGGAAATACATAATACTGTTGCTGCAGAAAGGGGGTTCCTGTTGACAATTGGTCATTGCTGTAGTTTTCACAGCATCTAACTGTAGCAGTGCTATATATTATTCTCCATCCAAAGGTGTAAGATAGTCTTGAAGTTGTGTAAAGGCGTTTCAAGAAGAAGGAGTACTTGGTGTTTCTGAATGCTTAAATACTTATAATGGAAACGAATTTTTTTTTTATTTTTATTTTTTTTTTATATATAAATGAGTCAATGTGGTCTATTTATATCTTTACACAGCCATTCATTCATACGATCTTACTCCATTTTAAGGCGTTGGTTCTACTGTCGTTTGTTCATTGTGTGGCCCTGTGGCTCCTCGCTGCGGGTCACTTTCATGTATTTTCCCTATTCGATGCCTTATTGTTATTTTTATGGGTCCTGCTAGCATTGTGGTCTTCTCGTTTTGGAAGAGAGACTAGTTACATTCCTTTACTTTGGTTTGTCGCAAGTGTACTGTACTATCTATCATGTTAGTTTGCTCGTCTTGTTGTCACTATATTGGTAGGCTATGTGCTATGATAATGGTTCTACCGGAATATCTTCTATTCTACTTGCATTGAACAAAATCTGCCACATTTAAATACAGAATGAATCAGTGTTTAGACTTGCCGGGGCATTTTGGCACTTCAGATATCGATTCATGCTAATGAGTGAAAAAAAAACAACATTTAAGCCTAGCGTCTCATAAAAGGGACATTGGCAAAATAGTGTAGACCCTGATCAGACGCCACAGAAGTACAAGCGCAGAAGTACAAGAATTTCTATAAACATGGTTATGGTAAAAACTAACCAGACATCTCTTATATAGGAAATGGGCTTGTCCAAAGAGTTGAAATACAAGAATCGAGCTAAATATTTTTTTGAATTTTGGAAGTTATATCTATCTGTTGGTAATGACTCGAAGATCACTATGTCCTTTGGTTACGAACCTATTTTGAAGCGAGATTTTATATTGGAGTGTTAAATGAAAATGTAATAACTGTCGACCTTCAATGGCTCGAACATCTTTCGGATCATCGAGACAGTGATATTTCGAGCCACTAAGGGTTAATCATAGCGCCAGGTCAGGAGACATGATTGAGCAGATTCAGATATATCGATTCGGTCTTCTGTAAAATAACGTAAACTATGTTGTCTGTCCTCGTTAGAACCGCCTCATCGAGGCGATTCAAATAAGTACACACAGCAAGTATTTCATCACAAAATACGAAACTCATCTCTAAATATTTGCTATCTTCAGCTATTGGAAGAATTTAAATTTAAGTTTGAATCAGCCAATTAAGGTAAACGAGCCATCGGTGTTAGAGCCATTAAAGTTTTTTACTGTACATTTAATTCCTGGATATATCTAGTTTGATTTTAAGCTGTTAAACATTTCTTGCAGTTCTGGCTACACACTTATTGTATAACAAGTTTCTCTCAGTGGAAGTAAACATCTCTGAATTGTTTGGCTACCTTTCGGAAAAGGACTCAATCGTAAAAGGAAAGAATATGCACTATTTTTCAGAAGAGACTAAGCGTGCAGAAAGAAAATTTGAAAATCACAGAGGTTGTCTCCCTTGCAAAATGGTGGTGAATTCAGTGCCCTCATGGGCACTGAATTCACCACCATTTTGCAGTGGAGACAACCTTTCTGATTTCTAGATTTTCTTCCCGCTCATCTAGTCTCTTCTAAAAACAATGGTGCATATTCTCTCCTTTTACGATAGAGCCTCTTTCCTACATAATGATGTCATAACCTGTTCAATACGATGTTTTTACCATTCTATCCTGTCGTCTTCTCTGTCTTCAAGTATGCTGTCAATTTCTTCATGCACTTTTTCTTGACACTCAGGGTGTTTTGCAAGTGCATACAGTATCCAGGAAATACCACTGGACGTTGTGTCGTGGCCTGAAAATGTACATCTGTTGCATAAAGGAAGTCCCAAAAACATATGATTTCAAAAATAAATTGTGAGAATTT
Organism: Anodontia alba; assembly: GCA_964016985.1. Classification (NCBI taxonomy): domain Eukaryota; kingdom Metazoa; phylum Mollusca; class Bivalvia; order Lucinida; family Lucinidae; genus Anodontia; species Anodontia alba. The sequence goes on from OZ024836.1 coordinate 50,982,876, forward strand.
GTTTTACGCAAATAATTGCACCAAAACACAGAAGTTCCAAACTTATATGGTGTGTGAGGTTAGAAAGGACACATGCGAAAGCTGATCATCGCGAAATTGAATGTTTTCCATTACAGACTTACCATTTGGCATTCAGTTATTACATAGAACTAATTATTAATAATAATAGTTATAACAATAATAAACTGATACATGTAACTTCACTAATCTGCTCAACATTAAAAGGATGCCTTCCGTTACGTTCAACGCATCCGAAGTTTTGTCTTCTGTAATATAAACTGTGTAATACATACAAATAAATTAGAAAGGAAAGCGTTTTTATAACATTCGCCATGATAAATGTTTGAAATTGAAAATGTTTAAAAGAAACTATAGACAAACACTTGGAAAATAACGAGATTACAAAAATATCGCCAAAAATACAAAACGATCCACTGCGGACATGCTGTTTCTCTTGTGTGTGTTATAGCGGTTTGATAGTCTGCTTGATATATATGCAAAACACTCTGTGGCATTGGCTCTAGGTATAAGTTGGCCTGTAAAAACCACAATCACGAAGCAGAGTCTTTCCGATGGCCCGAAAGGAGGTATGAGGAAAATACACGACAAGACAAAATAATGTTCATGCAGAGTTTATACAGCGTCTCGTGAAAGCAGGTAAAAAACGCCTTGCCCAACAATTCAATTTCAACTACAGATACATAGATAATGTACTATCTATGATAATTCAGTAATCGGAGTACCTCGAATGTATCTAACCACGCTAACGTGAAGTTAAATAAACATCGAAGATGATAACCTCTTTATACTTGGATTTATACCATTATATCAACAATGGAAAGCTCACTACCAGGCTTTGCGACAAATGTGATGACTTTATCTTTCCCGTAGTTAATTTTCCGTTTCTGAGCAGCAATATTCCTTCTGTACCATCATACTGTGTTTACATTTCACAGTTAATCCATTATGCTAGAGCCTGCTCCAAGTATCAGTACTTTCTTGAACGCGGAACGAGACTGTTTACTCATGGATACCAGAGAATTAAACTGGTGCCAATTTTTAAGAAGTTCTATTGGAGGCATCATGAGCATGTCAATCCCTACAATGTGGCTGTTTCCAGACTTATATGTAATGTTTTTGCCACCTCCAAACATTAATTTCTGTATTTTCTTTAATCTCTGTTCAGGCTGATAGGCATGGTAGGCGAAGCGTGCTTACCAAGTATTGCTTACTTTCCGTGGATTACACCCAATTTATTTTGGGTGCATGTCTGATTGTCTGAGCATTCCTAAATTTGCCTTTGTGTATATCGACTTTATGGCTTTCCGAAATACGATTTTGGTACGTTGGCCTCAGATTCATTTCAAACACCAACCCACAAACAACAGAGGGCCCGCCTTGGTACGGAAGGCATTAAAAACATTCGAGAAGGTTTAAACAAGTTTTATTCAATTGAAAATTCACCCGTATAAATTCTGACGCAGCTCCAAATTACAAATATAAGTGCGGTCCACGAAGAGGTCCTACAGCTCACCAATTAAACTCCATAGTAAAACATCTATAATCACTAACACTACGATGAACCAAATTAGTGGGCTCGAGAGCATTACCTTCAAACATAAAAGTATCAACTTCATTTCTGATGTCCGTTAATGACATTCCCTCTCCGTTTTCGTCTTTTGCCGTCAAGAGTATGTCAAGAAAATCTAGGTACTTTCTACCACTGAGTATATCGGATGACGAATCCTGCAAAATTAATAAATTCTAAAAGGATAGACCCGTGAAAGCAATGACCACACTGAAAACAGCTGAAGTGTCAAGTTTTCTGGGCCAGGCTAGCTAGTTTCGGTCAATAAGGCCTCATCAGTGAATAATACCGGCACCTTGAGGGAAAAATAGCATTTACGCATACGCCGTGAGAACTGCACATGCGCAGAATGTTGTTGCACATGCGCAATGTGCATTAATTCGGAAAGCTTTTGTTGCGATGTGAGTCAAACTGACAGGTGAGCGCTTGCATGCTAAATTAAACCCATTGTTGCTACAGCTATATTTTTTATGCATACAAGAAAATATCAGAAAATATGTCTGGAAGAGAAATCCTTTCTTTCGTAGCTCTTAAATCTGCACACCAAGGTCTTTCATGTCGTTTCACGCCTAAATGTTAATGCATAGTATTATGATAAGGGAACACTGGCAAATAGTGTAGACGCGGTCCAGATGCAACAAAATGCAGTATCTGATCCGATTCAACACTGTTTGCATGAAACATAGGAATTTTGGTAAAATTGTAATAATAAAAACAAATCAGACACACCTTACATTGGTAATGAGCTTGTCCTAAGTTTGAAGTAAACTAGTCCACCGGGTATTGATGGGTAAATTGCATTAGCGCAGAGAGCGGTGCCCGACTGAACTCAATAGCTGTAATAATTATGATACGAATATGATTATTGTTTCATTACAGGAGTGAATAGCCTGAGTACATACTAATGTATGTCTTCTCTTCTTTATGACTTCGTCTGCCACACTGTGTACAAAATCACAATGTTTCTTGAACCGTTTCCCAAGTGAAGACATGTAGAACAATGTGTCAAACCATAAATGAATCCGTCTGAAACAATAAATAAACAAACGAATAAATGGGCCCAGCCATTTGAAAACATGTCTTTAGGCATATGCGGACAACGAAGGCCCAGATCAGCCTGCGCATCTGCGCAGTCTGATCAGGGCCTTCACTGTCCGCTAACATAATCAGTGGATATACTACAGAATGTATGACTGGAGAGCAAAGGCCCGGAGAATACTTGCGCATGCTCAGAATGATCTGAATCTGCGTATTTTGCGCATCGCTAAGGCACTGTTTCGCTTGAAGAGGCCTAAACAGCGAATAATTAGATTAGATAGTATTTTCGTCTGAAGAACTTGTATTTATGGTTTAAAAGAATAAATGTACTTGTCCTAAACTATATATTTTAAACAATATAAATTATGTGTGAGGTCCCTTTCAGTCCTGCCTAATAGAAATCGATCGTAAGGGATATGAAACCGGAGCATATTCAGATCCGATTGTACATCTACGTAATCAGTTGCACGATGTTGGCTCAACTCTTTAAAGTCCATAATTTAAATTAGCGACAGCGCGGAAGCGTAGCCGGACCAAGGTTATAATGACCGAATCTATATCTAAAGATCGTATTCGGTTTGAAGAGGTTCATCCATAAAGTGGCTATATCGATAAACATTCATAAAAGGCTATTTATGGAAAGGGAATTACTTTGTAAAGTAATGAACCTAAAAGTGTTTTGTCTTCTTTTCAGTGATTGTGATTTAAAAATCAGGGCCAACAGCCTACTTCATCAACACGGTATGCACATGGCTGCGATTGTAACATTTGTTCGGATTTAGGGCAAAATAACGAAAGAGTCTATAGTACAGTGTGCAATTACTGCATGTGTACGCCAAATATGTCAATTTTAGTACTTCATTTTGCCAGAAATGCAAACCTGCTAATATTCTAATTATTATATACGTAGATTCTTCCACCAATTATGCTTAAATCATTAGTGTTATTGAATATCAACAATGTTGTTCGAAGTGTCCGAATATCCGTGCGTTTCAGAAGCCCGATTTTTCGGAAGACAGACAGTCCATATATGACAGAGAACTGTTTCAGAAGCCCGATTTTTCGAAAGGTAGACAGTATGACAGAGAACCTGGTGCACTATATGAATATTCTGAGTTACACAAAACCCTAATTATTCCAGCAAAATTCCGTGGAATTAGTTACTGACGAAAATAAGTGTCTTCATAATCGATATGACGTAGGTTGTAGGTTGGTGAAAATGCCTAGTAGAATACCTCAACCTGAGTATGGGCTAATTCATCTATTATTTAAATGAATTCTTTTACAACAGAGTCGAATGTGAGCTTGTATACGTGTACGCAAGCGGATATGTGTATAATCCTGCTACTAAGGACCGTCCATGCACGCTAAGTGCTATCACAACAGTACACGAACAACAAAAGGAACTCAAGTATCATCTGGGACCACAGATCCGAACAATTCCAAAACCCCTGGACAAATCGTATCTTGTGCCCCTCATCCCCTCTTCCCAATTAACTTATGTAACTTCATTTAGTTTTAGCTTACTTTTCACGCATCCACCAGAGTTCAGCAAGCTCGCTGACAGCAGCTAAATATGGATGAGGTTTGCTGAAACGACGAGAAATTAATTATTACCAAACATTTTGTTAACTAATTCCTAACGGAAACTGGTCTCATCACGATACCATATTTATCCTAAGTATTCGGACAGATAGGCCTGCGCAAACATTGCAGATCCAGATCAGACGCCACAGAACGCGGCGTCTCATCAGGGTCTACACTGTTTACCACGCATCCAGCGATCATTTAGACATCCCACAATTTTTTTTTTTTTTTTTTTTTTTTTTTTTTTAAACAGACTTGTTCAAACTTTAGGCCAACTATAATAATGACTTTGGGTGAACATGGTATATACCTGAAAATTGGCGTCTGAAATCAAAGCACTGACAGTACTGGAGGGTAGATATCTCTGATTGTAGGCTGGGAAATGGTTTTGAACAGGGACTTAATTAAGACCGTTTCATTCAACCCTTAACTTCCTGTAATTTAAGCAAAAATACAGACACTGATCAGATGCCATGTTTTGTGGCGTCTGATCTGGGTCTGCAATGTTTGCCAATGTCCCAAATGTCCACGTCCAGCATTTTCAGATAATCTTTTATCAACAGCACTCTGACGTCACAGCGACAAGACCAGCGCGGCTCTAGATAACCGTTACCTGGATTTCGTCATATGCGCGGTTTGATTACATTGGTCAGTGATAATCACGTGGAAAACTACCTTATGGAAATGTTTGCGTTTGTATACTTTGGCTGTAAATAATCGACCCAAAAATCACCATTGCTCAAGGATTGATTAGTAATTAAAAGCCGCCGTCAAGTTCTGTGATAAGACGAGGGAATTTCTGACCGATTTGTTGGCTTATGACATCAAAAACTGAAATGAAATGGAGTAGGGGTGATGAACTCTTAATTTAATTTTCTGCATTACTATCATCGACGTAAAATAAACACCATGGACAAGTAAACACTGCAACGATAAAAACAAAAAAAAAACAACTTATTATCAACTGAACTGAGTAAAAAAATGGTCTTTACTGTCTCAAACATTTAAGGAAGACGTTTACATCTTAAAAATCCCGTAGATTTCACGGTAATTACTGGCAACTGGCTGCCAGGTTTCACGGTAAATACTGGCAACTGGCTGCCAGCGCCGTTACCGTAATTTTTTACGGGGGTTCGTAAAACTTTTGCTGGAATTACCTCGAATAAGAATGTGTAAGCTTAAAATACGATGCGTTTGCTCAAATCCCTACTATGTCCTATACGTTACTTATGTTGTCCTACACTGCCCTACAATGAGTAATTATTTACTATTAATAATATACAGGCGCCTAAAGGCACCTGTAAATTATCATAAAATTTACGGTACAAGTACTATTATTATATACGGTACAAGTACTATTATTATATAAATTTTACGGTACAAGTACTGACAGCCAGTTGCCAGTATTTACCATAAAATCTACGGGAGTTTCACAGCGTAGAAGGGGTAACGAGTAGGAACATCATAGCCAGAATATATAACTAAACGACTAGCTGAGCGATCAGCTCTCTTTTACCACAAAGCTAGATAAAACATAACAAACACAAAATTTGAGCCAGCGCACGACAAAACCTATAATAAAATTTGTGCGAACCAACGAAGATTCAGATCAGCCTGCGAATCCGCGCAGCCTGATCGGCGTCTTCGCTGACAGCATATGCCATCTACAGCCTCCGGGTTATCCAAAGAGGAATAAACGAGACCCTTGCCATAATGGATGGATGTATAAGCTGATTTGAGTCTTTGCTGGTCCAACAGGTCTTATTGTAGGTTTTGTCGTGTGCTGGCTCAAATGATTGGACGCGATATAAACAAATCTTATAGGACCCTTATCTTCAACCTAGGTTCTGACATTATTCAGATTACATAGAATTACTCGGTTTGCCTTGAGGCTTCTCACTCAGTCAGTCTATCATCAAAGAAAAACAATTTTAGCCACTGGGTAGGCATTATCGTCTGAGCGGTTAACTAGTATTGTGCACATTCTTTCGCCAGAAACTAGCAACTGTCCTTCTTGAATCCCCTTCTTGAGTCAGTGGAAGGGCGAGAATGACCGCAGAAATCATATCATGATCAATCTCCACGAAAAAAAATGTTGTCGACCCGGCGGGGGTCAAACCCGCAACCTCCTGATCGTTAGTCAGACTCGCATCCAACTGAGCCACAGAGGCCAGCATCCTGCTCATCTGCCCAGTCGCAAAAGAACCTGTACTGTGCAATTACATGTTCTACAATATCGGGCGATTCCATAAGCGGACAAAGAAAATCTTAATCATACTGCGCGAATGCGCAAACTGATTTGGGTCTTCCGAATGCGCGAGTATTCGAAAACACCGCTACGCGGAAATATATATATATGAACTACGAAAGACCAGCAGTGACATTTCAACTACATTAATTCAAGGTTTCAACTTCACGAATTCACGATTTCAACTTCATGAATTTACGATTTCAACTTCACGGATTCACGATTTCAACTTCACGAATTCAACTTCACAAATTCAACTTAACGAATACACGAATTCAACTTCACGAATTCACGAATTCAGATTCACGAATTCAACTTCACGAATTCAGCTTCACGAATTCACGATTTCAACTTCATGAATTCACGATTTCAACTTCACGAATTCAATTTCATGAATTCGCGAATTCTCAACTTCACGAATTCACGAATTCAGCTTCACGAATTCACAAATTCAACTTCATGAATTCAACTTCACGAATTCAGCTTCACGAATTCACGAATTCACTTTCACGAATTCAACTTCACAAATTTAACTTCACAACTTCAGCTGTTGAATTACTAAAGTTGAATTCGTAAAGTGGAATTCGTGAAGTTGAATTCATGAATTTGTGAAGTTGAATTCGAGAATTTGCGAAGTTGAATTCGTGAAATTCATTTCGTGAAGTCGAATTCGTGAATTCATGAAGTTGAATTCGTGAAGCTGAAATCGTGAATTCGTGAAGTTGAAATCGTGAATTCGTGAAGCTGAAACCTTGAATTATTGACGTTGAAATGTCACTACCGGTCTTTCGTAATAAACTGTACCCTTCTTTCTGACAATCCGTTTCGTACGAAAATGCACATCTTAGTATAACGTCTAAGGTACATCTTCCAACCAAAGAGAAAACTTCAAAGGGTTTCTTGCTCTCGGCGTATCTATCGATATTTTCCTACAAATATAAATCACTATTTAAAACACAACATTATTTACGTATTGGTGATACGCTTTGAAATAGTAAAGTATCGTTCCGCGAGACCCGAGAAGCCGAGTCTAGATTTTTTTTCAGATCCTCAGCAAATCCTGCCAAAGAGGTTCGTTTTGGATTGGTGTCATAATACTAACTGGCATGCGCGCGTAATCTTACCGCATTTTTTTTTTTTTTTTTTTTTTTTTTTTTTTTTTTCATTTCATGAAGAGAGCATTCAAGACACATTTTAACTAAAATATAACTGACAGCATTCAGTACTTGAAAACGAGATCATTTGCACGCTTGTGAATCATTACATTAACACGTTTATGCAATGTGTCCTCCCAGAATATCTCATAATATATAGTGAAATAAGGGTATGCAGAGTCAATAGTATTGTCCACGATTCATACAAAACAAAGTACAAACATAAAGAAACAGCATGCGTAGTCTAAGTTTTTTCATGCTCAACCCAGCTGAGCATGAAATTTGTCCTGGTAATAAATCTCAGATTACTAACACTTGCCAAGTCTTTCATGCTACACATGACTAAGCATAAAAAATTCTCTGCTTATTGATACGAAAATGCCAACTACAGTTGACTCTCGTTATCTCGACCTCGCTTATCTCAAATAAATGCTTATCTCGAAGTGAAAATTTAGTCTCTGCTTAAACATGAAAATCTAATAACAGGTAAAAAAATATTGTGGAAAAGAGGAGAAATTGCTCCTAAGGAGCAATTTCTCCTCTTTTCCACAATATTTTTAATATATCTCTACTTTCAGGAGTCAGATTACATATACATTTGTTAAATGTGGTTGTTCGATTTAATTTTTCCTCAATTCTGCAAATCTGATATGTCGAGGTACGGATATCTCGAAGTATTTCAGAGAGTCCGTTGGAATTTGAGATATCGAGAGTCGACAGTGTATTATTTGGGCCAAATATGTCACTCTGGGTTCACCTACCATGAATTTCTCAGCTGCGTCATTGTATACACTCACATAAGGCTTCAGTATGTCGAAATGGAAGGCGGGAGTAAGCAGACGCCTCGATCTCGCCCATCTTTCTCCTTCAGCTATCAGCAAGCCTCTGCCAAGCCAGGGAATGCCGAAACGGTACATTCCGCTAAAACCGGTAGGTTTCGGTTCTATAAAAAATGAATATTACCGGTTCATCAATTAGTTTCTAATGATTTGCGTGTGCACAACGTTGAAACAAAGTTAAAATCTTGAGTCAACGTCCTTGAAGTAGAATCGACATGCACGATTTCGTCGTCGTGGTCCTTCTGGGGTTAATTATATTATTTTGTTTGGTTTGTTGATACTGACCAAAATCTCACCAGGTTTACTTAGTATGAATATTCAACAGTTGTTGGCACGAGCTGTACGTTTTGAACAGTTATGTAGATGCTTCTAGTTTATCAGTTAAATCTTTGCATGCTGGGTAAAAAATTCAGAAGATATTTTGAAATATTGTTTCTATTTTTTTTTTCAGAAAATAGTCTTTGGCATTTCATGCAAACAACCACCTAATTTATCAAATAAGTCTTAACATGCTGGGTAAAATATTCAGATAATGACATTTTAGATATATATTTCCTATTTTTCCAGGGAAAAAAAGGATTTGGCATTTCATACAAATTGCTTCATTTGGAGTCAGTTTGCGCAGTTCGATCAGAATCTTCACGGGGCACATTTTGGATATCCAAGGATACAAAGTTTCTTCACGCGGACAACGCAGTCACTGACTGCGCGAATGCGCAAGCTGATTTGAGCCTTCGTTGGATGCATGTGTCAAATGGTACGTTTTTGCACCTCGAATAATGCCTTTAGGTACATGTTCTCTTTCCTTTTGAGGCTTCTACGTTTATCACACACATGGAAATGCTTTGCGCGAATTAAAATGATTTAAGCCACCCCCACCCCCACCCCATCCCCATAATTACCGTTCTAAGACAGTAACTGTTCCTCTGTTGCAATTCTTACTTTTTCATATGTAGGTTTCTGTAAAAGTTTTATTTTGTCTATGTTTCTTCCATATTTCTTCTTCTTTTGTTGTCTCCAGAAGACTGTGGTTTGTGATCGTAGCCATTTCTTCCCATTTTGTTTATTATTATACAATGGGGATTATATTGACCGCGCCATGCGAAAACGTATCTTCGGGCACATGCATCCGCGCAGTCTGATCAGGGTCTTCACTGTCCGCTAACAAAATTTATGAATGAAGAGCAAAGGCCCGGATGATGCTTTGCGCATGCGCAGGATGATCTGAATTTGCGCATTTTGCGCATGTTCGCGCTTGAATCGGTCAATATTATACCTTATTAGTCTTTATGTTTACATCAGTTAACGCTTAGTACTCTGGGTAAAAAAAAATCAGCAGACGACATTTTAATGCAAGTTGTCTCCCTATTTTCTGGGGAAAAAAAAAGAAAAAATATCACCAGTTTGTCATCTGGTGATTTAGCCGAGAGAGAGATGAAGGTTAAAGCATCGAATCTATGCGATGTTTAACCCCTGAGACCCCTAAAAGGGTATTTGGCGAACAATGTAGACCCAGATCAGACGCTGCAGAACGCGGCGTCTGGCCAGGTCTTCACTGTTTGCAAATAGTTCAGTCATTTTTCTCTAGGAACATCTAAAGCACATAGCCTGACATACCTAAAATCTAAATTAGAATCTTCCAATATACATAGTATGGGGGGAGTTCATTCAGTCTACAATGGGTTAATGCCCTTCTTGCAAGACTTCAACCTCGGAAATGAATACCTGACGTTTTCATGACGGCCTTCACAGTAGTTGGATGATTGACGACAAGAGTAACTTTAGTTGGTCCTATCCAAAAACAAAAATAACGACGAAACTGGGACCCAAGTTCGAGCCAGAACTTTATCCTTTGTGCGCCATCCATATTTGCCAACTGAAAAAAAGTGGGGTATTATCAGATTAATTTGAACTAAGAGCGTTGCTAAGGTGCTTACTGACTAATTTACTACACGGGTAGCCGCAAGGTGAAACAAAGTAACTTCTAACATGTGCATCCAAAGAAGACTCAAATCAGCCTGCGCATCCACGCAGACTGATCAGTCTCTCATTACGAAAACACGCCTATCCAAATATATATAGAAAATTTCTCCTCCAAAAATTTAAAATTTTCAGATAAAAAAAATCTGATACTTTTCATATTTCTGCTCAAAACATAGATTGTTGGTACCCGTTAGAACCGCCTCGCCGAGGCGGTTCTAACGGTACCCACAATCCATGTTTTGAGCAGAAATAAGAAAAATAACTTATACCCCTGCAAACCCCAGTTTTACTATATAAAAGTGGGGGTTAAGGGGGTCAAAATTATATAGGCTTGTTTTCGTGATGGTTGTCCGCATGTCCGCGATTTATACATGTAATTGCTTCAGATCGGTTCTAATAATATAATAAGTCTGTTTCCCTTTCGTAACTGCCACGTGATATTATATTCCCACTTGTTTGTCCTTTTTGGTGTTTGCTTGCTGCAGTTAATAACTTTTCATTCTGGCAAAATCGTAAAGAAACGTCTCGCCATACTAGTATGCTACGATGTACAGGGGTGCGGAAGCCTCAAGCGGGGATGGGATTGATGGTGTTTAGGTTGTATGCCCCTGGTCCCGTTTCATGTGTTGAGACTGTCTGACCTGATAGATTCTTAGACTTGTCTGAGTCTCTGATTATTCTCCCTGCCAACTGTTTTTGCCACCTCCCAATCGATGACATGGTTAGTCTTAACAATATGATCTGCTATTGCTCTTTTGCTATGTATCAGATGACTTGCTCGGACTTGGTGTATACCTTTTCATTCTTTGGCATCTTTCTGATGTCCATTCAGTCTCGGGTCGTGTTGAATTTTCTGCCCGTTTCACCTACGCATTTTAATTTACGATTGTGACACGGGTTTTAGTACACAACACCATGGGTAATTTGTGTTTGTGTTGAGGATTTACGGCCAAATCAACTCAATGGGATCATGTCGAGAGCGGTCAGTTTACCTTAGCATACTTTTACTGGGCGGGCTTAGTCCTCTAAGCGGTTAACCAGTATTGAGCACATTCGTTGCCCAGAAACTGACAACTGTCCTTCTTGAATCAGCGGAAGGGAGAGAATGAAAAATATTTCATGATCAAACTGCACGAAAGAATGTTGCCCGCAAACTCCTAATCACCAGTCGACGCGCATCCAACTGAGCCATTAAGGCCGGCTAATTCGTAATCAAACCAACTCTCGATTTACTTGTATGTAGTTAATGCGACTGAACTCGGCAATAACAAATTAGGCGCATCAGCATCGTCGGGCTCAAAAAAGTAATGGTACATGTATTTATGTGACTACTTGAATGTACAAGTCTGAGTAAACGATACTATTATTTCTCTGCAGTGCAGAAATAGATACGTTTTACGGGAGGCAATCCTGACAAAATTGGTTGTGGTCCCTTCTGAAATTGGGTCTACTCTAAACGGAAAGAATTTATTCCCCTTAAAAATATGTTTCATGATATTTCATGGAGGAATAGGAAAAACTATTCCAACTTTATTACCACATATTCCTCCTTAATTCTACTACTGCAACTGTATCTGTAGAATCAATGAAGTACTTACCAAATGTAAGTGTCCATATAGCCAGTGTCTGCCTGCCGGACAATGGGTGTCTTTAAAAGCAGTTTCCATTACCCTGAAATTTATTGGAATGAAATGACGTCTCTGTCTAAAACGCATGTGAATAACATCAAAATAAGTACAGACATGATTGCATATCCATTTCCTTAGAAAAATTCCTAGATTTCACTTTTATGTCACAGAGCGTGAAAAAAACGTCGTTTCGACGTCATGACGTCGCAAAGACGTCGAAGCAACGTTATTTTTACGTTCTGTATTTGCTGGGTAATACACCAAGATTCCGAATTTCGTTCTTTGATGTGTTCTTTGTTTCCAATGGCAACCTTTATAGATTTTTTTACTTCATTGCAGACGTTGTTGAGTGTCGTGTGGAGGCAGTAAAAGTCTTCCTGTACATCATAGTGCAGTTTTTGTTTGCGTTTTCCTTGGCTTCATTGAGCCTATTCTGTTCTCTTAAAAAAACAAGTTCCGCTTAAGCCCACTGGGGTATACATGGGTATACATTATTTTTCTTATTTCTACTCAAAAACATAAATTGTGGGTACTCGTTAGAACCGCCTCAACGAGGCGGTTCTAACGAGTACGAACAATCTATATTTTGAGCAAAAATATTAAAAATATCAAATGTTTTATCTGAAAACTTTCAGTTTTTGGTGGTGAAATTTTCAATATATTTGAATGGGCGTGTTTTCATAATGAACTACAATGCTGTCTTAAGTAAAATGTACGTGAAGATATCCGGGAAATGCCAAAATCACGAAGCACAGTCTTCTCGAGGCTTGGTCTGCTTATGGTCCTCTCTTTCATCCATGAAACATTAACAGTGAAACACACAGACTCACAAACACTGTGATGTAACAGAGCAAATGGCCAAATGACGATCTAAATCTAGAACACAAGAACACCGCAAACAGGACCTCGATGGACCCGATTGTAAATAGTATCAGACAAAATAATGAAGAGGCCGAACTATAGATAAGCGATATTCAAATCTCGGGCCCTAAACCCATATCCGAATGTGGTATGCCTATCAACTATTCTTCAAATGTGGTTTTGGTGTAACCAGAAATTTGTTTCGTTATCAACGTCCTCATTCGAGACTCAGTATTCAAGTTACCTAGGCAGTAGCCTGATAGCCTAGCATGCATAAGCAATCAGTGTAGAGGTAGATCAGATGCCGCGAAGTGCGGCATATGATCAGGGTCTACTTTTTGCCCCTCATCCAGCGATGCTTTGACACATAAACAGGTAGTGAAATGGGCGGACGAGTAGCATCACGAAAACATGCCTTTTATAATGTTGACCCCCTTCAATTCTTATTTCTGCTTAAAAACATAGATTGTGGGTACTCGTTAGAACCGCCTTGGCAAGGCGGTTCTAACGAGTACCCACAATCTATGTTTTGAGCAGAAATATAAAAACTATCCGAATTTTTATCTGACTTTTTTTTTTTTTTTTTTTTTTTTTTTTTTTTGGTGGTAATTTTTTCAATATAGAATAGGCTTGTTTTCATAATGAGGTAAAAAATTTAGTACGGTAAAAATGGTGCAATAAACAAAAGTATATGAAATTGGTAAATGTTTTCTTACCTGACTCTTTTAAGCACCCGTATAACATGATACAGCACGTAGGTGACTCCAAACACTAAGACACTGGTCAAAACTGTCAACAGTGAAATATTGAATGGTAACGCTACCATCTTACTGTGTGTGAGAAAGTCGCCATTTTCTCGGGTAGAAACTATACATTAAGGTAAATAAAACTTAAGTGTGTAGGCTACGTGCAGACTGTCGTGTTGAAACGTGATAACGGTACTATACGAGTCGTTATGTCAAACAATGTACCCTCCAACGCGCGCCAAGCGAAGATTCAGATCAGACTGCGCATTCCAGCAGTCTGATCAGAATTTTCACTGGGCGCTGTTAGGATAGCCAAGAATGCAAAGTTTCTTTTTGCAGAAAAGAAGACTCAGATCAGCCTGTGTGTATGCGAAGGAAGATTTGAATATTTGTTGGGCGCACATCTCAGAAGGTACATTTTCTCATACTAAGGCTTAGACTGTGATGACTCTTGTACTTTCCATAAGATAACCTATGAATGTGCATTTTCTATCGATCACTATAAATAGCAAACGATAATGTTCAACAAGACTCATATTTGTTTGTTTGTGTTGTAGTTTTACGGCCCAGTCAATCCAAGGGGATAATGTCACGCGCGGTCAGTTTACCTAACCACTTTTTAACTGGGCAGGCTTAGACCCCTAAGCGGTTAACCAGTAATGTGCACATTCTTTCGCCATAAACTGACAACTACCCTTCTTGAATCAGCGGAAGGGAGGGAATGACCGTAGAAAATATTTCATGGTCAAATCTCCACGAAAGAATGTTGCCGACCCGGTGGGGGTCGAACCCGCAACCTCCTGATCACCATTCGGACGCGTATCCAACTGAGCTACCGAGGCCGGCAGACTCATATTTAATTTTACTGTCCAGAAAACCGTGTACGGGCATATGACGTTTATACAGTGTCGTATTAACGTCGATGCAACGTCATGACGTTGCATCGACATTTATTGCGACGTTGTATAAACATCATATGTCTGCTGGGTAAAATACGTTATTGGCTGACCAAACAAAATCATGTGAATTTCATGTGAGTTAAAGCTATCGGACAAATATAAATATAAACTCTTCAAGGTTTTTATACATTTACAAATTCCAAATATAAACTGTATTTGCCCAAGTATTCGGACATCTTAACTACCTAGTCTACTTGTCCTTAACTTTGTGAAACAGTCCATTTTACTACCGGTTGATGTATCCGAAACACAGGTGGATGAGTGATAGTTTAGATGCTGAACAGACCCCGCCTTCTGATCTCTGTCTACAGAAAGTGAGTAAAAAGGTCATGTGACATGCCCATACTTGGATCAGGGTCTTTGCTGTTCCGTATGTACCCTAAATATTCGGACACCTAAACACTTTACCATATTGGTCTTATACTTTGAACAAATCCATGGGTTGACGTGTCTACCCAGATAGCATTCTGCTTAAATCAATATTGGACCGTTATCGGCCCGACAGGATTACTGTCGGGCCGATAACGGTCCAATATATATTTTAGTAGCATGCTCGCTGGGTGAGAACTTCTGGATCAGTGATAAAAAGTGTTGACCCTGATCGGACCCCGCGGTTGATTGACCAACCTGTCTGAGCCTTAGATTACATACGGAACCTTATACAGTATTTGAACAGTCTAGAAGTGGACAGCGAAGATCTTAATCAGATGTTGCGTATGAACAGGCTGATCTACGCATTCGCTGTTCCACACACGATGAAGGCATAGGATAATCTAACCAGACTCTAAATTTGCATATCCTGTTAGGGGTCTTTCCTATTCGCATACATTGTACATACAGTCGGACCTAAATAACTCGGCTAATTCGAACTCGTTTTTGAGTCCCTACGAAATTCTTCCGCTAGCTCAAGAAAACACATAATAAGGAAATTTTCGTATTTTATCATGAAATTGTATGTGGTGTGTACTCAATCGCCTTATTGAGGCGATTCTAATGAGTACACACAACATATCGTTCTTGTGTAGAAGATCGAAAAGACTTCCCTAAATTATTGCCATATGCTTCCTGACCTGGCGCCATGATTAACCCTCAGAGTCTCGAACTACCCATATCTCAAACAAATTTCAGTGGAGTCTGAATCAGACTATAATGTAATTTATTTACTACTTTAACCTCGGCTTACCTGGCATGGACTTTGGTACATGTATAGACGCGCGTTTGAAATCCGAACTCCTCTGACCCTAACAATTCAATATACATATTATACGCCTACATACCCGAACTGGATTATAGAATGAGTCGAAAACTTACGATGTCACTCTGATATCCACACATATATCGTTTTAATTAATTTTCCATTGGGATTATGTAACAAGAGATTTATACCACTGGCAACAACCTACGTCATCAATAAGCTAATATGCCCATAACTGCGGCTATAAAATTTGTTAAGAGCAATTTAAAAATCACGAAAAGTGTATAATGCAGCAAAGTATCACTAAAAGCACCAAACATCTCAATTTTAGTACTGTCTTTCACCAAAAATGCGAACTCTGTACCTATTCTAGTTGTAGGTACTTCGATCTACGCTTAAATAGTTCGTGTTATTGAATAAAATAAATAATAATAATAATAATCGACCTTATTTATAGAGGGTAACACATTTAGTAATCTAGTACTAATCTTCCATGTGGCCCTCTTTTTTCCTGGGTAGAAACCAGTACTAAGCAATGTGGATAAAGTCTCTTGCTCAAGGAAACAACACTTGCTGTTAGTGGGGATCGAACCCGGTACCTGTCGATCTCGAGTCCGACGCTTTACCACTGCACCACAGCGCTCCGAATATCAACATAGATGGTCCAAGTGTCTGAAAATCCGCAGCGTTTCAGAAGCTCAGTTAAAAAAAAGGGCAGTCCATATAAAATAGAATATTAAGTTAACATTTTGAACTGCATAAAAGCTAAGTTTGTTGTGCAAGATTCCGAAGAACTAGTTACTGATGAAACTACGTGTAAGTTAAACGTCGATTCAACGTTGATTCAACGTCATGACGTTGAATCAACGTTAAATCAACGTTGTATGCCCGCTGGGTGTATAAACTGCAATAAGCATTTCTGGTCCTGTTTGCCTAATATTTAGATCTAGGTATATTTTGTAATTTACCTTATTCAAAGTAAACTGTCATGGAAGATGATTTCTTGTGTTCTGACTTCATCTTTGCTTTGTTTCATCAGTAATGTTTTTTTATCATATGTACTTCACTATGGTGTTTCACAGATGAGGTAGAAACCCTTATGTGGACGAACATATGTTTGTAATTTGGAGCTGCATCAGAATTAAGGGCGAAATTACGAGCGAGTAAAACAGGTTCAAGGCGCTCTCCCCACCCCTCGTAACGCCCCGCTCCCGCTTCCCTCCCCCCCCCCCCCCACGCCCCCTCGTCCCACGCCCACCACGCCCACCCCACGCCACCCTTCAGCGCCATGAGTTTTCCTACTAAGCTGTCTAAGATCTGATGCTGTTCTTCTTTACTTTTGCGTCTGTGGTTTCATGTGTAGCATGTTTGTCTTTATTTGTTCCTCATCTCTCCTTCTTTTGGTGCCTTGGGCTGTGCTTTGTGATTGTGGCATTTCCTGGGTATCATCACTTATATTCTTTCATATACGAGTACCTGAGACTACAAATATACAAAACTCATTCTTAACTTCGTTTAGGTAGTATATGACTTCTCGGACCACTATTTAACAGACACAATTTCCATTTGCCGTGGCTCTTTTATGTTGTGCGCAATAAACACAACGTACAAAAAATAAATACAACTTGATTATAATGGCGTCAGAAACACAACGCATCAAATACCATCACCTTAATCAATTAAACGAGACCAAATTAAAAACGACACTTATACTTTGGTAAATTCATTGAACAAGAATCTTAGAATCTTTTTGACGTTTATTTTAGGACTATTTTCTTTGTGTAGATTATAAAATAAGTCATTTATCACATATTGTCAACATAAACGGGACCTAGCTGGAAATAAAAGAAATTAATTTTATTTATTTATTTATTTATTTATTTATTTTTTTTTTTTTTTGTTTAGTTTTGTTTTGTTTTGTTTTGTGTGTGTGTGTGTGTGTGTGTGTGTGTGTGTGTGTGTGTGTGTGTGTGTGTGTGTGTGTTTCATGTGTTTTTCATCGATGTGTAAAGACAGGCGAAACACTCACAAACTTTACATAACCACGTCAAAATACGTATGTTAGTGAAACAATATTTATGAATACATGTATTGTGTCACTACCGAATAGGCAAATTAACTACCATGTGGAGGACAACTGTCAAAAAAATATATTCTTTTGAATATTTTTGGTATCTGTAAACTTTACTCACTTTTCAGGTAAAAACTGAAAATAAGGTCAGTTGAAAACATCTGGACCATATTTATAAAAAAAAAAAAAAAAAAGAATGGAAAAAAAAATATATATTTTTGTATGTTATGAGATGTTATAAAAGGTTGTAAAATCTACAGAAATATAATATTTAGGCTTTTAAACTTAGACAATGCTCGGGCTTTGGCATAAAATATAAAGTACAAAGAAGAAAACAAAACCTTCCACGTTTATTGTATGCTGAACCATTATCACGAAAACATGCCTATATTGTTTTGACCCCCTTAAACCCCACTTTTATATAGTAAAACAGGGGTATACATTATTTTTCTTATTTCGTCTCAAAAACATAGATTGTGGGTACTCGTTAGAACCGCCTAACGAGTACCCACACAGTAAGATGAAAAAATTTTTATCTGAAAATTTACATTTTTTGATGGTAAAATTTGCAGTATATTTCAATAGGCATGTTTTCGTAATGTTTAATTATTTCATGATTTCAACGTTTTTAGTATCACACAAAAAATGAATTTATTTTTTACTATCAACTTCAAGGTTATAAAAGTATCTGGTATAAAAGAAATATATGAAATTTTAAATTTAATGATATTCCCTTATATAATTCCTAACATTTCCCTACTATTACCTGTATGAATACCAGAAGAAGGCTTTGGCATAACAGAGATGCGGTTAGTATCGCTACTACGTGAATTCCTGGATATTCTTATACCAGTAACTGCTTTGAAAAAAAAAAAAAAAAAAAAAGAACATACAGTAAAATCAAATGTTTCACTTGGTGCAATCCATCATATTTTTACGGACGGATCCCCGACTTTCGATTACATCATTTTTGAAGCACGGAAGAGTTTATATTAAAAAACTGTCAATACAAGCAGTTAGAAAAAAGCTGAAGATGGAAATTAGAGACAAAAACGGAACCGCAAAACTAATATTCTCCGTTAATACTCTGCGTGCTGGATAATAATTTCAGCAGACAACATTTTGAAATACTTTTATATTTTTTTACCATGAAGGAGACTTTGTCATTTCATGCAATTTGCCTCCTTGGGAGACAATTTGCATGAAAAGTCAAAGCCTATTTTCTGGGAAAAGTAAGAAAAATATTGTCAATTTCTCGTCTGCTGAATTAGCCCAGAGAATGGTAAAGATTAATCTACTGAAGTGGAAAGTCAAGATTAGATGAAAACATTTAATATTTGCATGGCTTAATTGGTCCTTTTCTCCCATTCGCGAAATTTTGGTTTCGAAATGGTTTATTAAATCAGAAAACTCTCTGGAAGCTGAACCAGTGCAAGCTAAAAAGTAACTTTTTCGATATGCACAATGAGAAAATTGCCTTATGCCATACGCTAATAGCAAACGCCCAGATCAGCTTGTGAGTCCTCGCAGTCCGCGATGCTGTAAGCGGGAACGACTCAGATCGCAAATGCGTTGCGTTGCATACATATATCAGTACATATGCAGTTAGCGTAGTTCAAGATCGCACTGCGCATCCTATTTCATGACGAAAACACGCCTATTCAAATATATTGAAAATTTTACAACCAAAAAAGGAAAATTTTCAGATAAAAAATTCAGATATATTTCATACTTCTGCTCAAAACATAGAGTGTGGGTACTCGTTAGAACCGCCTCGCCGAGGCGGTTCTAACGAGTACCCAGAATCTATGTTTTTAGCAAATTAAGAAAAATAATGTATACCCCTGTAAACCCCAGTTTTACTATATGAAAGTGGGGTTTAAGGGGGTCAAAATTATATAGGCGTGTTTTCGTGATGTTTACGCCTAGTATTGAGATCAATATTTTTCTTATATCTCCACGAAACTTATTTTACGGGTACTCTTTAGTGGGAGAAATAAGAAAATGGTCGATATAATTTGGCGGAAATTAAAGCGTCACCACAGTGCAGATTATATTTTCATTTCCTTTGGGATCATTGGGCCCATTGTGGTATCTTTGAAAATGGAGTTCTGCTCATGTATACGCTAGAGGGCGTAAGCAGTGTCGCAAATTTCATCACTGATTATAAAAAGTCTCAATAAAACCTAGGCTCCCATTTTCTATCTGTAATGTGATCTTTGTTTCCAAAAGAAATCTTCTAGACTTTTATCTGGAATTTATAAATTTACACTATATATTAAACAGACGCTGAGCGGTCCTAGCACTGCGTACTAGAATGATGTCTGGTGATTCTGGCCACACATATTGTATGCATCTACATTCGCTGATGAGACATAGCATAGAAAACGGTTGGTTTTGAGCATACTCGATCAGCAAATACCAAGATAAGCAAAGACATTAGCGAGTCTTTGACTATCCGCTCAGAGACTAATTCGATACTCGACAATTTGTCGACGAGCAGCAAAACTGCGCAGCTGTTAAACTGATCAATGTCTTGTCTGTTCGCATAAATATTTACTACGGCCATTCTCTCTCTTCCGCTGATTCAAGAAGGGCAGTTGTCAGTTTCTGGCGAAGGAATGTGCACAATACTGCATGGTTTCCCGCTTAGAGAACTAAGCCTGCCCAGTAAAGTGTAGTTAGGTAAAGTGACCGCGCTCGACATGATCCCATTGGGCTGACTGGGCCGTAAAACCTCAACGCGAACAATCTTCTCATAATCTTCCAAAACCTTTTCTCGGGGCGAGTTCCATATGCCATAAGGGGCATTTTTGTTCGTAATGGAGCAGATACGACACATTACCACCTAATATTGAACAGCCAAAATTAATTGAGTCGCAAAGTCTGAAGACGTACCTTCGGACATATGTACCCACCGAAGATTCAGATCAGCCTGCGCAGTCTGATCAGAATCTTCACTGGGTGCATTTGGGGTAGCCAAGGATGCAGTTTTTTCACGAGTATAACGGAGACTCTGATCAGACTGCGCGGCTGCGCAGGCTGATTGGAGGCTGCAATCGGCGCACATGCCAGACGGTAAGTTTTTCCGAACGTTGCAGCTCGATTGAGCCAAGAGACGGAAAAATGGAGGCTTTTTTCAATGTTCGTATTTGCGGAATTAAATACGCAGGCCGATATGACCCTTTACTGTTTGCTTGAAAGACACGCTAGAGGAGACTGAAGAAAAATACAGTTTGCGCAGAATGTGTAGATGCGTCGTCTGATCTGAACCTTCGCTTTTCGCTTATGTGCGTTATGGGCCTTTGTTTTTGGCCGAATAGTACTCGGTTATTTCTTGACGGTTGCGAAAAAGACAAAACACTTTTAAATCGATTAACGTTTGCTTTTTTATAAGACGAAGTCTGCCAACATTCGGACCATTTCGGAGACGGAAAGTGAATGCAGTCGAACATAGCGTTGTAATGCCTTTATAAGGACACTTTGGAATGAGTCGGGGCCAGTGAATTGTAAAACTTGTTGCACACAAAAACTTGTACCTTATTTATTGCCATCCTCTTTGTTACTTATGGGTTTTTGACTATTAAACATAAACTTTCGAAAAACAATATATTGTATGTTCAGGTAATTCAGATTTTTTTTTCACTCTTTTAGCGAATTGATGTGCTTTCGGAGCCAATACATTCCCAAACGATAAAAAAAAAAATAGTTAAAAAAAAGAAAAATAAAAGAAAGAAAAAAAAATCCTTAATAAAATCCATAAAGTCGAAAGTTTGTGAGTGGGAAATGATAATTCGAATTAATTTGCGCAAATGCTGGTGCTGGTTTGGATTGTCTTTGCTGGCTTTTGACTTCATTAGTAGCGGTTCAAATATATGTTTACTGGATATTTGCTGGTGTTCTTAGACGGATTTAATCAGGAGTTTTCAAATACAAGCATATAATATGTAAATGTATGGTCTTACAGTTTACCTTCAGTACTTCGATGCCGTAACTTCTTACCATAACTGTCCTAACTACCTGTTGCTGTGTCAAAATAAATAAGTCGACTCTCGTTATCTCGAAGTCCAAGAGACTCTGAAATACTTCGAGATATCCGTACCTCGACATATCGGATTTGCAGAACTGAGAAAAAAATCGAACAACCATACTTCACAAATGTATATGTAAATTGGCACCTGAAGTTAGAGATGTATTGAAAATATTGAAGAAAAGAGGAGAAATTGCTCCTTATGAGCAATTTCTCCTCTTTTCCACAGTATTTTCTTAACCTTTTGTTTGATTTCAATGTTAAAACAGGGACCAGATTTTCACTTCGAAATAAGCGGTTATTCGAGATATCCGAAGTCGAGGTAACGAAAGTCGACTGTACTGGATAACTGGCAGAGTAGACCCTGATCAGACGCCCCGTTCTGAGGCGTCTGATCTGGGTCCAAACTGTTCGCTCAGTCCTGCCTCTCCGAATAATTAAGATGAAGTAATACAACACAGATATGGATTATAAAATGCAAAACGTACACTTAATTGGGCTTTGACTGAAACTGACTTTCATAAAGTACTTGGGATAAAGTTAGTTTGTGTCTTAAGACATTTCACGGACGTTACTAATGGATTATAACGGCCAAAAAGAACTGCCGTCATGCGCTCTAGCAACTAGAGATCAAAATATCCAACGTCAACAGCCAACGTCATCCTGTCGGTTGTTTTCGTCAACGTACTGTACAGTAGATCCGTGTAGCCGTCAATGGTCAACGCCGAGAAACATTACATCCGTACATCTCCACCACTTCCGTACTAGGACGTCATTGCTTGAGCAAGCGTTGCGACGTCGACGTCACCCAACGTATGCTCAGCGTCGGGCGGCAAATCTGAGAGAACGTCGACGTATGGTCAATCTAAAAGAGGCTTTCAAGGACTTAAGAGACTGCATACCAACGTTCTCTTATGAAAGGAAGCTGTCGAGAATAGAAACGTTGCGCCTAGCAATTATGTACATAACGTTCTTAAAGGAACTTGTGAAGGGTAAAAATCCTGAGGAAATAACGTTGAACAGTACGACGGTGACATCAACAAGAAAAAATGACCAGAACGTCAAATGAACTGCGAATACAAAAGCCGTGCAAATGGAAAATGAATGTGTTAGTACCTCTGTATCTAATTGTTGTTAGTGATTCTTATTAGAAAATGGCATTTCAGTTTGTGGTAAACACTAAGGTAAATGTTATAAAAATTCGAACACTTTATTCCTTATTTTTGGCCTAAATTGTGCTTATTCCTTATTTTTGGCCTAAATTGTGCTTGTTATGCAGTTGTTTCTTAAAATACTTAGTGGAATGGCAAACAGTGTAGACTTAGATCAGACCGCTCCTCAGGAGCAGTCTGATCTGGGTCTGCATTGTTTGCCTATGCCATTTTTATCACACTTTAGTGTTCGGAATTTTAGGACATTTACCGTAAACAACAAAAGTGCACAAACAACAACCACTGGACGGCCAAGGGTTTTACGAGCTGAGACTGTAAGGTAACAGTACAGAAGCGGAAGTTTAACCCTTCTTTTGCTGAACACGACATGCCCTGTCTTAGCAAACAGAGTAGATCCAGATCAGTTGGCTTCTGAAGAAGCCAACTGATCTGAATCTGCACTGTTTGTCATTAAATATGTGAATTTCTATCAAAAACCTGGATCAAGTAATCTGATTGGCTGGAAATTAGAAGTGAGCGTGGCATCTTAATTTATTCAAGCATGACAAGGGTTAAAATAAGAAGAATTTAACTGAGTCAGGACAGTGCATTTCCTACAAGATTGCATGTGCACCAAGCCTGCAATGTGACTGATACAATGACAAATATTTTTTATCAGGATAATATAACTGGCACGAAACTTTCCTTCAAGATTTGACAGTTAATCAAAAATTATGCAGTAAATTGTTATTCAACACATTTAGGAAAATATGTTTCGGATATTTGTTAGAATCGCCACACGACCTTAACAAATAACCAAAGCATGTTTTATATGAGGAAAAAAGAGTAAAACAATGTATTTCATACATATCTTTCTGCTCATTAAGGATTCTTGACAACAGCAAATTTATTTCATTGGCATCATCATTGAGAAAAAATGATGTCGTTATAACGAGGGTTCACTGTAAAATACTCTGTGAGTCCATGAATTACATGCTCAGACTGACGCCTCACTTCGCCAGTTTATGTTCGGTGAGGGAGAGGGACTTTAGGGCCTTTCGTTTCTATAAATCATCACGAAAGCACGTGTATATAATTTTGACGCCCTTAACCCTCACTTTTATATAGTAAAACTGGGGTTTACAGGGGTATACGTTATTTTTCATAGTTTTGGTCGAAAACATAGATTGTGGGTACACGTTAGAGGCGCCTCAGCAAGGCGGTTCTAACGAATACACCCAATCTATGTTTTGAGCAGAAATATGAAAAATATCAGAGTTTTTTTTTTTTTATCTGAAAAATTTCAGTTTTTCGTGGTGAAATTTTCTATATATTTGAACAGGCGTGTTTTCGTAATGTGTTTCTCACTAGTTTTTTAATAACTATGAACACCATTGTTGAATAATAGAGATCCGTTTTATTTAAATGTGTAGTCACAACATTATTATTTATAATATTAGCGTATCAAAATACAAAAAATATACAAAATATATCACAAAGCCTTTGACGTACATATATATATATATATATATATATATATATATATATATATATATATATATATATATATATATATATATATATATATATATATATATATATATATATATATATATATACATATGTAGATATTATCTTTGTACATGGTACCTATTTGTATATAAATTTACTAGTAGTAACTAAGTCTAAATGTTTGAGCGAAAGGAGTGCACTTGAAGACTATGCAGCGACTTTTAAAGAGAGAAAACTTTCGCAAAAAAGCCGTTGTCTCCCTTATATTTGAAAACTTTTAAAATTGCATTTTTCTCACAGAAATGAATTGACTCCCAGAAAGGGTGTACCTTCTCATTATGAGTAATCCCCACATAAGAAGGGAGACAACTATCTTGTTGTCAGAGTTATTTCCCTTGGAGGGTGTATCCATTTCCCTTAAATTATCATACAATACGTTTGAATAATGACGCTATAAAATAAATGGGCCAATGCGAACAGAAAATGCGAAAATCAGCTTGTGCGTTTGCGCGGTCTAATACCGTATCTGCTCTAAGTATTCGCACAATTAACTCCTTAGCATACCTGTCAAACAAAAACGTCATCAGATCCCAACTGATTACATGCAGATGTGTCTGTAAACTGTTGAATGGTTGACAAACGGTGGAGTCTTTGATCAGACGCCGCATTTTGCGGCGTCTGATCTGTGTCTCCACCGTTTGCTAAGGCGTGTTTGTACGAAATAGAAAGAATTTCGACGAAAAGAGCTGACTACAAAGTAGGACGGAAATCGCTGCAATCCCTGATTAGACTGCGCATGCACAGACTGATCTTGGCCTTTTCTGTTAGCATATGCAATAAGGACCACATTACACGACCAAAATGCACTTTTTCACAATAATGAAATACATAGAGAGTAGCTACAGATTTCAAGACACATTCATTATGGTTAGGTTCGGTAATAAAGAATTTCGTTAGCATAGTGGATTTGAAGGCAAAAAAGTATTCATCCATAGTATTGGGACAGATTTGTTTCAGCAAATAGTGTAGACCCAGATCAGAGGCCGCAGAACGCGGCCTCTGATAAGTGTCTTCAATGTTTGCTACTCGTCCAGCAGTTTGTGATACGTCAACGATTAGTAAAGTAGAGGTGTTCGAATTTTAGGACAGGGTTGGTAAGGAGTTAAAGTGTGTGAATGCTTTGGGTAATTTGATAAGTCTCTCTCTTTCTCTCTTTTTCTCCCTCTCTCTCACACACACACACACACACACACACACACACACACACACACACACACACACACACACACACACACACACACACACGCAACACACACACACACGCACGCACACACACACACACACACACACACACACACACACACACACACACACACACACACATACACAAATAGATAATTTACATATTAATATACACATTAAGGTTAAAGGAGATACGAGGTATTGAACACAAGTGGCCCATAGGCTACTACGCTCACCAGAGCTAAAGTGTTGGTTAACGACGACACCAAAACAGACTGAAAGTGGACCGTTGATTGTCCTATAAGCTATAAGCTCTCCCGTAGTCTTGCAACTCTGGTGAGTTAAATATCCACTGTTTTGCCTTTTTGCCATGACCTTCTTGTAAAATAGGCCAAAGTGAATAAACCAGGCAGAGCCAGAGGTCCCAATACTGCATTCCAAGTTTTAAGACTTTCGGCCTTTCAGTTCCTGAGATGAAGAATTTCAAATCTTTTTTTTTTACCATATATGGGCATGAAGGCCATCTCGGTCATGTGGGTTAGATCCCATGAACAGACTTTAATTTCCCAACCCCATTGAGGTTCTATATATGCCATTTGGTTTCAGCCAGCCCACCGGTTTTAGAGACTATTTTAAAACTACTGAATCTGAGGGACCTCGGACCAAGGTCATTAAATGATATTGACCTTTGGTATTTCTAAAAATTCATTTAGCTTCAGAAAACTCCACTGTTTTGTCTTTTTCCCCACCAAAGTGACCCAGTGTGATCTTGACTTAAAATAGATCAGTCAACAAAGATCAGCATTTGGACAAACTAGGTAGGACATGAGTCGCCAATGCTGCATACCAACTTTCAAGGCCATCGGCCTTTCAGTTTCAAATTCTTTTCACCAGATACGGACAAAGCGGTCATCTTGGTCATTTGACCCAGATCCCTTACACAGACTTTCATTTCCATTTCCCATAGAGGTTCCACATGTAATTTGGTTTCCATACGTCCAACAATTTAAGAGGAGAAAAAGTTAAAAATACTGAATCTGAGTCATCCAGAACAAAGGTCAATCATTTACCCTGAACATGGGTATTTTAGAATAAATTTTATTTAGCTGATTGCACAGATCAAGTTTGATGTTACAGGCTACAGTAGAATCAGAAGAATTCACTGTTTTATCTTTTTCCTAAAGAAAAGCCTAAATGTCCGAATTTGACCTTGCAGTAAAAGGTCAAAGTCAACCAAGGGTCATGGTCTGAACAAAATCGATAGGGTCGGCCCCAATGCTGCATACCAAGTTTTAACGTCATCGGCCGTTCGGTACCTAAGAAGAAGAGTATCAAAGGTTTGGACGTGGCGGCTATCATGGCCAAGACTATACGAACAAACTTTTGTTCTCTCATCCCATAGTGGCTCCACACGTCTTGGT
This sequence comes from Anodontia alba, assembly GCA_964016985.1. NCBI lineage: Eukaryota > Metazoa > Mollusca > Bivalvia > Lucinida > Lucinidae > Anodontia > Anodontia alba. The sequence continues at coordinate 51,010,129 of OZ024836.1, forward strand.
TTCTATCGGACCAGTGATTTCAGAGGAGATGTCGTTTGAAAATGTTGACGACGCAGACGACGGATGACGGACCAATGTCTATCCTATAAGCTCATTGGGAGATTGGCTCTGGGGTGCTAAAAAAATGGTAAGAGTATATGCTTCATGTTTTTCTTTCTTTTTTTTTTTTTTTCATACATCGACTTCTGCCCGGTCCCGAACAAGTTGTTTTAAACAAGTTGTTTTAAAACGAGGCTGCAGGTCGGGTGTTTAAATAACTTAAAAGATGCGTTTTTGTGTGTGTGTGTGTGTCGGGGGTCGGGGGGGGGCAGGGGATGGGGAGCGTGGCGGAAAATTTTAATGCAATGAAACAAAACATCGAAGGGTCCGAAGTATCTTTAAAAGCTTAATACCTGTTTACGATGAACTTATCGAAATTAAGAATTATGTTGGCGGCAACAAACATTTAGACACAATTATTAGTCCAGTGAGGCCAACGTTATGTCACTTAATGTTACGCTAATATGATTTGGTCCGTTTTGAGGACTTTAACCCTTTCAACTCCAAAATTTCTGAAATGGACTACTCCATCTTTGAATTGGGCCAAATAAATTGTTACAAAAAAAAGGGCATCCATCGAGAATCGAAACAAAATGGAAAACCGTGTAGATCCTATTGAGACGGCTTATATAAGCCGTCTCATCAGGGTCTACATTATTTGCAGAGGTGTATGTTTCGGTCTGCAGGGCTGTAAGGATTTAACGAAATTGATGTTCAAACAGCAGGGACATTCGACCACGGTTTCAAACAGGTATAGACATTGGTTTTATGCTAAAATGCGGTCTTAACCCATATAAGCCTAGCGCCCCATAAATGGGACATCGGCAAACAGTGTAGACCCAGATCAGACGCCGCAGTTCTGCGGCGTCTGATCAAGGTCTACACTATTTGCATTAAGTTCTACAAAACATGTAAATAATAAAAACTAACCAGACACCCCCTATCCTATATAGGAAATGAATCTGTCCAAAGAGTTAAAGTAGAAGAATCCACTCGGCATAAATGGGTTAAGGGAAATGAATAAAATCACGAAAAGTTATACTTGTGCACATAATTGTCACAAATCAAAAATCAAGAAAATATGTCTCCAAGAAAATAAATACAATTGCAGTATGACAACGATGTTGATTATTGTCTTAACAAAGCGTCACCCCATGATGGTCATTTGCGTCAGTACGGTATATTAACCCTTAAACTGCCAATCACAACAATTGTCGTCTGCTTAGTCACCTGCTTGTGATTTTAAAAGTCATTTTTGCAAACAGTGTGGACCAAGATCAGACTGCTCCTTAGGAGGAGTCTGATCAGGGTCCACACTGTTTGCCGGTATGCAAAAATAGGTTTGAAAAGTTTGCACGAATATTCAGCAGACGACATAAACAGACGACATTTTCAGATGTAGGTTTTCTTGGCGTTTTAAGGATTAAATTTGCAAGTAACTTTGATTGCTAATCAAATATGGAATTACGGATATGTGTCAATTAATATTTACCACTTTCTGGACTAATACAGCAGAGGACAAATTGGATATATTGTTCTTAACAGGCTTTAACATTCCATGCAATTCTCTCCTAAAAGACGATTAGCTTGAAATTTCATATTCTTTTCTTATTTTTCTAGAAAACAGGCTTTGGCGTAAGCAGTGTTGCCAATTTCATTACTGCTTATGAAGAGTTTCAATAATCCGAGACTCCCATTTTTTATCTGTAATGTGTTCTTTGTATCCAAAGGCAATCTTTTAGACTTTTATTTGACATTCCATGCAAATTATCTCCTAAGGAGACAGAAAACAGGCTTTGACATTTTCTGCAAATTGTCTCCTAATTTGTATAAAATGTCAAAGCCTGTTTTCTGGGAAAAATACGAAAAATATTTCAAAATGTCCTCTGCTGATTTTTCTTCAGTCAGCATACTAAGAGACAATACGCAGTGATCTCCCTTCGTATATGGAGCGTTTGTGATAGCTTGATTTCTTTCAACCTGTAAACTTAAGCTATGGGCACAGGGAACCATTATGCCAGGACTGCTGATTGGTGCTAAAAAGCCCGGGGTAGTTATTTGTGTAAGGCGACCTGTGATTGGTTAATGATAAAGATGAACTATACTTATTATTCTTATTTGGAGAAAAAAAAATGGTTGTGTGTAATTTCCTGATTGTTTCAAAGAAATAAATGTTTCTGTTTGTGTTTGATGGAGCGAAAAGGAGAAGTGGCGGAATTTCAAAGTTTCCATGTTTGATACCTGCCTCCAAAAAGTCCTAGAAAGTGCTGGTAACAGTGGTGCTTTCCTTATTTATTTTGCTGTGCCAAGCCTTGTCTTTTTGGAAGCCCAGCCATACCCTGAACTGAACGCTTAACCACCAAAAAGGGTGGAATTACTATGGAGGTCTATGGGAAAAGCAGTTAGCTCCCTGTACCCATATGCTTCCTTGTAAACTTCACTGTTTATACTTATCAAGCTGCACAACTACAAAAGCAATCTAAACTCTAATATAAGAATTTATCTCCCTTCTCATGTGCCTCTTCTATTGTTGGACTGCTCTCTTGTACTATATATGGCTGGTTACTTAGCTTATATGTGCTCTCATAAACAGCGTTCATTTCTAATTTAGGAATCAGTTTCGTTGTTTCCTTGTCGAGTATAGACGCTCTCTTCTTTGTGTGTACAGGTAAGTTTATGTTTGTATTTGACTCAGTCCTAACTGCATTGACTTGCTTTTCAACTGGTTGAAGGCTTGCATCAGTTTTTGGCTTTCCTTTAAGCCACTCTCTAAATGTTGCATTAAACGGTCCACTTGATTTCTTAGATACGCTTCCTCGGCCTTTCATTATCGGCATTGGTGGGGCTCTTAGGTTGTCGTCAGAATAATGCCTCATGAAATCTTGCGTTGACCACACACTAGAATTTGGTCTGTAGGAGTAAAAGTTTAATACCCTTTTGTATCCCTGAGCGCGTGCAGAACCCGGTAATGTACGGCTATTATACTGACCACTTGTTTGCTTGTCAACATGGTTTTCCGGCAATCGAAATGATACCGAGTTGGGTCTCTTTTCTCGCTTAGTGCTCGTGTCACGAGTTCGAACAATGATACCCGGCTTATCTGTACCAGATGTGTTGCTCAAACTTGAGGACCGGGAACTAGATTTAGAATCAAACACATCCTCATCTGAATTATTTTGAGTAATAACAGGTCTGCTCTCGTCCAGTGGATCAGCACCATCATCAAACGCAGCATTTACAAACCCACTTATAGTGTCCTCCAAAGCTTCAATTATTTTATTTTCTTCTTTTGATAAACCTGACGTTTCAAACACTTTCAAGGATTCTTCGCTGAAAGCAATTGGTTCTGCGTCGAAATCAAAATTATCGGCAGACCATTTACTTACGTCTGGTGACAGTTTTGGTGGTTTTTTGTATGATTTTACTGCCCTCGCTTGTTCTAAGTCGCTCTTGACTGTCACTTCTTGCAATTTATCATTTGCTTTCATTGTGGCATTTTCGTTTACTGAACTGTTTTCATAAACTGTATGTACGTGAACAGTATGTGAATCACTTTTCTCAATACTAGTAGTATTGTCTAACTTTTCTGCCAACGTCTTTGTGTCATCTTTCTCTTCCGCCGCCACTTTTTTATCAGTCCCAATAACTGCATTTTGTGTGAATAAACTAGTAAGATTAGAGTTATAATTACCACTCTTACTTTCTTTCTGTTTGTCGACTTGCTGAATGTCGTTATGTTGCAAATCAAGAACGTTCAAACTACTAGGGTATGCTTTTGTTGACACATTGTTATGTGTGTAGTAGTATCCTTGATTGTTGCTCCCAAAATCTGTAAAAATAAAAGAAATAAATAGACAATCTTACATGAGTGGTCATTTCATATTAAATTTATTAAATGTGATTTTGGTGAGTTTCATAAATTTCGTTTGACATGGCCACTCATGTAAGATCATATGACTTTTAAACTTTGGATAGAAATGACTGGTATATACATTGTTTTTCTTGTTTTCATATAACTCTTTCCCCGCTAGTGGTTTCTTTTGTCGTCTGCTGATAACCTTTGCAAACAGTTTGGCCCCAGATCAGGCCCGACGAAATGTCGGGCCTGATCTGGATCCAAACTGTTGAAACTCTGATGGTATTCCTGAAAGATTTTTTTTTTTTTTTTTTTTTTTTTTTTTGAAAAAAGTTAATTTAAAAAAAATGGCCTGGTCCGGATCCCATCTGTTTGAAATTCTGATGGTTTTCCTGAAAGAGTTTTTGAAAAAGTTAATTAAAACAACGGGCCGGGCATGCGCACTAAAAATGTTGATTTAACGAGAAGTCCGACGAGAAATTTACGCGTGACGCTGCTCAGTTCGTTTGGTAGACTTACCATCTTTTGTTACTGATCTTGTCTTATGCCGTAGCTTTAAACAGACCACAAGAATCACTATGAGAACAAGCAGGACCACTGCCGAACCACCGATAGATCTGAAAGAGAAGCAAAAACAGGTAATTCCTGAGGAAAGATCAAAATCTGGTCACCAATAGATTTGGTTGGTTAGAGTTGAGTTTAACGGACCACTCAACACTATTAAGGTCATGACGAGCCGGTCAGTTTATCTAGCCACACTTTTCCTGGGCAGGCTTAGTCCTCTAAGCGGTACATTGTAAACCAGTACTTGTGCACATTTTCTCGCAAGAAACTGACAACTGCCCTTCTTGAATCCGCAGAAGGGTAAGAAAATCACCCCATTACGAAAACACGCCTATTCAAATATATAGAAAATTTAACCTCCAAAAACTGAAAATTTTCAGATAAAAAACCCCGATAGTTTTCATATTTCTGCTCAAAATATAACTTGTGGGTACTCGTTAGAACCGCCTCGGCGAGGCGGTTATAACGAGTACCCACAAGCTATGTTTTTGAGCAGAAATGAGAAAAATAACGTATACCCCTGTAAACCCCAGTTTTACTATATAAAAGTGGGGTTTAAGGGGATCAAAATCATATAGGCGTGTTTTCGTTATGTACCGAACATGACTTTGGTCCTTCTTCAGATCAAAAGTCAGTATACCATACATTTGTATTTGGCTAGACAGGCATGAGCAAACAGTATAGACCCAGATAAGACGCCCCCAGAAGGGGCGTCTGATCAGTGTCTACACCGTTTGGCACTCCTCCAGCAGTTTATAGACACATCGTCAGGTAATAGATCTACAATTGAAATATAAAATCGGGGACAACAACAGTTTTAAAGGAGTGAAGGTGTTTGATTTCTTAGGCAATCAAAGATACGATGTGGGTGTTAGTATAACAAAATTCGTGTGGGCACTTGAGATTATTTAACCCTTAAACTGCCAATCACAACAATTGTCGTCTGCTTTGTCATCTGCTTGTGATTTTAAAAGTCATTTTTGCAAACAGTGTGGACCCAGATCAGACTGCTCCTTAGGAGCAGTCTGATCTGGCTCCACACTGTTTGTCGGTATGCAAAAATAGGTTTGAAAAGTTTGCACGAATATTCAGCAGACGACATAAAACAGATGACATTTTCAGATGCAGTTTTTCTTGGCGTTTTAAAGGTTAAGTAGTTTTGTTGAAATTCAACACACAATCTGCCCATAATGAACTTTTCGGTGCCGAATTTCAGACTACATTTGTCGTCTGCTTTGTTTTTTTTTATTTATTTATTTTTTTAAACAAACTATCGATTGGAAAGAATATTATATGTAAAGCTGAAAAACTAAATGCCAAACTGTGTACATCCTGATGAGACGGTTCATTATGAGCCGTCTCATCTAGATCTATGTTGTTTGAAAAGCCTATTATTATCGTCTGTGGCAGTGAAAGGGTAAATGAAGTACTTCAAATATAAATGACATTGGACAGCGAAAAATTGTCCTTTCAGCTCAGCAGACCAAAATAAAAAGTACCTTTTAAAACAGTGAAGACCCTGGTGAGACGGATCGTACTGAAGTAATGATGTCGCTGTTTGCAACAATAAGAGTCCCATAAACCTTTACCATTCTCTGGGCTACTAGTAATTCAACAGTCAACAAACTGGTGATATTTTTCCTTATTTTCCCCAGAAAACAGGATTTGACATTTCCTGTACTGCTCCACTGGAGACAATTTGCATGAAATGTCAAACTTTCCTGTTCTCTGGGGAAAAAAGAAAACATGTTTTTAAAGGGGAACGCAATATAAGTTGTAAGTATATCTTGGAGTAAAGTGCTTAACAAGTCATTTATTTTGATGCAAGAATTTTCAAGATCGGTCTAAAAATAAGGAAGTTATGGTGGTTCGAATATATATAAAATGGCTGTCATGGATGCCGCCATATTGTAGGATTTGTGACGTCACACAGCCCAAATTAAATATGCAAAACCAAATTATGAAAGGTTTTTAAGAATAATTTTGCTAAATATTTTTTATAATCTTTTAATTCTAGTGACTAGCAATCATTTCCCCAAAAATAAGCCAACTTTATGAGAATAACTACATTTATGCAACGAATTTTAATTTTTATGAAACTTCATTTAATATTCAAAATGGCGGCGCCCATTCCACCAATGTTAAAATATTCAATTGTCTATAACTTACTTAATTTTTCACTGATTTTGATCAAATTTGTGTCAAAATTCATTGTTTGTAAAGTTCTTTACTTTAAAACACAATACATTTTAAAGTTGTGTTCCCCTTTAAGTCTTGTCTGCTGAAACAATTTACCCAATGTTAACTTGAGCGTAATAACATGTCTATGTCAAATGTACCTCTTATTGTCCCATAATGCATAGGGAAAATAAGGATACGCAGGGGTCTATAAAATAAGGCGCCCAGCGTTCACGCAACGTTGAGATAATGTTGTATCAACGCCGATGCAACGTCATGTCGAAACCTCTTGCTAAAGTCCCGGATCCGCTCCTATATACGCTGGTATTGTCGACGCTTCCACTATGACCGCCTCATTTCAAATATCTTTACTAAATAAAGGCGTTTCTCTACCAAGATTAATACTTGAATAAACACTTAAAAATGCCATTTGACGAAGGTTGGAAGGGTCAGGCTGTGTGTCTCCCAAATGGTTGTGAAAATAGCCTGACCCCGGACAACTTTCGAGGCATCATTTTCATAACAGCAATTAAGTACATGTACAATAGAGATGTCTCTGTCTTGAATGAAATTTTATGGATTTCAGCTTGATTTACATTCAAACAGCTTAACGAAAATTGCTTTTTGGGGAAAGATACATTTCCCATACGCGAACAGCGAATACCAACATCAGCCTGTACAGCGCATGCGCACGCTGATGTAGGTCATCGCTGGCTGCCCAACTTGTAAGATCTATTCGTCGAATGGTATTAATTCAGACCAGTGCATGGATGAGCAGGATGGCTGGCACGTTCATTGTTCTTCTGTAGAAAAAAAGGCTGTTTTTCACAAGACAAGTTGCACTTCAAATAAACTATCTGGTCAATTAATACCGTCTTACACAATGACAACGGGGTCGGTTCATGGCCACCTGAATCAAAATAATCCCCTTTAATAGGGTGACACAGAAGAAAATGTACATTGTAACAGCCGCTTGCAAGAAAGCCATTTAGACGTCGCTTGTAGACTGGCTCCAGTATCCAGTGACTAAATATATTTTTTTCTCATACTGAATCCTGTTTGATAATCCACTAAAAAAAAAATATCATGACTATAAAGCTGGTCACTGCCTCTATAGTCATGATATTTTTTTTTTTTTTTTTTTTTGTTTTTGTTTTTTTGGTTTTATTTAAGTGGATTATTAAACAGGTTATAAGAAGAAAAAAAATTAGTCACTAGAGAATGAAGCCAGTCTACGTCGCTTGCTGCGAAATCAAAATGCCGTTGTTGAGATGTATTTATTCACCACCAGTCATGGAGCATTATACAAGGGTAACTTCCCATTTCGTCTATTCCCGTTTTGTTTTCTGTTTGTATTCCCATTTCGTCTACTCTATTTCTGAAGGTAATTCTACATATGAGATTTTTGTCCAATGGCAGGTATTTCATCGGCGTATCTCCTATGCGACTCTGTGGCCCGGCTACGTTAAAATTCTAAGACAAGGTATTTCATCAGGCTATAAACCGTTTGCAAATCTTTTTTTATTATTATTACTTTAGACTGAAACCCCTATTTGTATCAGGGGACATCTCCGAACTTAAGAGTAGGAAGAATTCATTTTACAAACATAGAGATGAACGGGTAGTTAGCGTAATATACAGTAAAATCCCGCTATTACGACCACCCGAAATTTAAAACGACCACTCCACTATTAAGACCAGTTTTTGCAGTCCCATATGTTTTCAAAGGTTTCTGACAATATGGCATATGCAAACAGTGTAGACTAAGCAGTCTGATCAGGGCCTACACTGCTTGCCATTCCACTAAATATTTTATGAAAGAACTGCATAAAAGCAAAAGTTTGGTCAACACTTTGATCGAAATTTTAGGACATTCACTGTATTCTATATTCAATATCAGGACCAGCCCACTAATAAAAGCACTTTTAGATAGTCCCAGAGAGGAATTTTAATGTACAATGATATTTTCTTGAGTTAGTGGTACAAAAACTAAAATCAGTAGGTCACAAGCGAGAAGCTCCTCTTGATCTGTTTAAATACATGTTTAAACAGTGCTCTCTGATGCTATTATAGTCAGCAGGTAAAAAATTAATATCATATATGGAAGAAGTATCTCCCGTATTTTGACATTGTTGGAGTGGATTTATACCAGGCAGTGACCCGGATTAACCCTTAGCACGCTGCGCTAAAATTTCAGAAGACGACATTTTGAAATAAATTTCTTATTTTCACCAAAAATAGGATTTGACATTTTATGCAAATTTGAGACAATCTGCATGAAATTCATATCCTGTCTTCTTGGAAAAATAATAAAAAATATTGATTTGTCGTCTGCTGAATTTACCCATAGCGTGCTAAATATTAGGATAGATTGTCTAGAGCTGTGAGGATCAGGGTATATTAAGAACGACAGAGCCTTCGACCTTTACCACTCTCTGGGCAATTCAGCAAACGACAAATTGATTATACTTTTTCTTATGTTTTTTTTTTTTTTTCAGAAAACAAAATTTAACATTTAATGCAAATTGTCTCTATTGGAGACAATTTGCATGAAATGTCGATTCCCGTTTCCTCGGAAAATAAGAAAACATATTTCAAAGTGTCATATGCTGAAAATTGTACTGAGTGTGCTCAGCGTTAAACAATTTACAGGTCACGTAAAAAGGGAACTATACAAATATACTCATTACGAAAACACGCCTATTCAAATATATAGAAAAATTCACCTCTAAAAACAGAAAAATTTCAGGTAAAAAATTCTGATATTTTTCATATTTCTGCTCAAAACATATATTGTGGATACCCGTTAGAACCGCCTCGCCGAGGCGGTTCTAACGAGTACTCACAATCTATGTTTTGAGCAGAAATATGAAAAATAATGTATACCCCTGTAAACCCCAGTTTTACTATATAAAAGTGGGATTTAAGGGCATCAAAATTATATAGGTATGTTTTCGTGTGGACTGTTCTTTAAGCCCTAAATTACACTGCATGTATACATTATATATTAAAGTGCAGATGTGGGCGTTTTGATGTGCTTTCTATTCTAATATGATATAGAAGACGTTTTCTTTTTTTCTTTTTCTTTTTTGTCGCGCAGTAAATGACAAATATTATGTTGTCCTTTCTTAATACATAAAATATAGATCAGATTTCTTGATAACAACATTTAGCTGGTTCAAAAAGAGAGGGCTTTAAGGTGATCTGATACTCCAGAAGATGTTGCTGCCATTTGTCAATGGGCCACATTTTTTTTTTTTTTTTTTTTTTTTTTTTTGCTGTGGATTTTTGTTTGTGTTGAGGTTTTACGGCCCAGTCAACCCAATGGAGTCATGTCGAGCGCGGTCAGTTTACCTAATCACACATTTACAAGGCAGGCTTAGTCCTCTAAGCGGTTAACCAATATTGTGCACTGTCTTTCGCCAGAAATTTTTGCTGTGGAATTTGTTTCCTTGTAATTTAAATCATTTACTGAGAGCTGAACTGAAGGGAAATAATATTTTCCAAGCGCCCAGACGCTTATAATGAGTACACACAACTTTTTTTTTTTTTATTGTTTTTAACTATTAGCTTACTCGCTATTGTGATTATCCTAAAATTTGAAGTTGCATGCATGATTTTACCGCCTAATACTGGTGTTCGAAATATCAGAATATCGGATGTCAAATAGTAAAGACCCAGATCAGACTTTTCCTTAAGCAGTCTGCGTTTAGTCTGTATGATAGAATTAATCTTTAACTTCATCACGAAAACATACCTATATAATTTTGACCCCCTTAAACCCCACTTTTATTTAGTAAAACTGGGGTTTACAGGGGTATACATTATTTTTCTTATTTCTGCTCAAAGACATAGATTGTGGGTACTCGTTAGAACCGCCTCATCGAGGCGGTTCTAACGAGTTTCCACAATCTATGAGTAGAAATATGAAAAATATCAGAGATTTTTATTTGAAAATTTTCAGTTTTTGGAGGTAATGTTTTCTATGTAATTGAATAGGCGCGTTTTCGTGATGTATTTTAATTGTCTTTGTAGGAGTTTGCTTTTATTTTATATGCGATTTATTGCGATAATTATTTTCTTAAATCCGTATAATAAAACAGAACCCAAATAATACTACGCATGTCATTGGGGACTACCATCCATAAATCGCAATTTCTATACAGTCGACTCACGCTATCTCGACCTCGCTTATCTCGAATAACCGTTTATCTCGAAGTGAAAATCTGGTCCCTGTTTCAACACAGAGATCTACCAACAGGCAACAAAATATTGTGGAAAAGAGGAGAACTTGCTCCTTAGGAGCAATTTCTCCTCTTTTCCTCAATATTTTCAATATATCTCTAACAGGAGTCAAATTACATATTCATTATGTTCAAGGTGGTTGTTCGATTAATTGTTTTCCTCAGTTCCGCAAATCTGAAATTTCGAAGTACGGATATCTCGAAGTATTTCATAGAGTCCCTTGGATTTCGAGATAACGAGAGTCGACTGTATTAAGTATGTAGCAAGCAAGCTCGTCTGAATTCAAATAAAACAAAAAAGACTATGACCTTAAAATCAAAATCATAGGGGTGGAGGAGACATTGTACTGGATATAATTCCATAGCTATCTGTATACCATATATAAACTAAATGAATAGTATGATTCGAAAATGAGCGAGTGAGTGAATTTGTTTAAAGACAACTCAACCATTTGGTCATAAGGTGTCTGTAAATATTAAAAATTGGTTAATATAATTTAACAAACTTGTTTGATATAGTTTAATATAGTTTAAAAGTGAGAAGTATAATTTGATACAATTTGAGTTTATTAACAATTTATTAAAATATTTATTTCTTTTAAAAAGGTTAAAATCTATTTTGATGATACATGTACTTGATTAGAAAGATCTCTTAAAGTTTTTTCATAATAAAATCGAGATCTAATGTGTTACATTACAATAAAATATATTTAATTGTAAAATTTTGTTGGCAGGATACACATATTGGTACCTCTTCGTTTTTTTAAGATGAAAGAATGACTAAAATATGATTGTCCAATAAGACAACGGGTCAAAATCACTTGTTCCTTTCGGTTTGAAAAAAAAAATGGGTTTAATTTCATGTAAGTTATTATGTAATTTATTATGTTCCGTATTGTCTGGCATTGATTTTGTACATATTTTCTTATATGATGCTTGTAGTCTGCAGACTACAAGCATCATATAAGAAAATATGTACAAAATCAATTTTGATATTTGTAACTGGTTGGTTGAATGACTAGCTGAGAAATTTTTAAGAACTTTGAGGTAAAACTTTAACATAAATTTTCTAGGCTGTGACCTTGAACTCCAGGTCATAGGGTGGAGATGTTGCTGAATAAACTTTTGGACCAATATCTGTAATCATGCCAAATATAAAGTAAATCCACGGAAGGATATATAAAAAAAGTAAAAGATCTTAAAACCTATGACTCAAAACTTTAACATAATTTCGAAGTCCATAACCTTGACCTCTAGGTCATAAGCACGGGTGGGGATAGTGCCGAATAAAATTTTGGACCAACATCTATAACCATACCAAATAGAAACAAATTCCATCTGAGGCTTTAGAAAATTTAAGGTCTAAAATCTTTGATGTAAAACTTCAACATTTTTGGTAACGCCGACGCCGGGGATGATAGTGCAATAGCTCTTCCGGTACTTCCGTACAGGCGAGCTAAAAAGGGACTGGTTCGTTTTTGATCCATTAGGACCAAAACGTTTTTATATTATTTTCAAAATAACCATATGTCGTTCAAGAAGAGATTTTAATCCTTAATTTGACATTTGTGTATTGGTGATATATTGACAAAAAATGTAAGTTTCGCAGTGACTATTTTATCGAATCTCTACAGGATATCTGGTAGAGTCCCTTCTCATCTAAACATTATGAAAACACGCCTATTCAAATATATTGAAAATTTCCCCACCAAAAACTGAAAGTTTCCAGATAAAAATTTTGAATTTTTTCATAATTCTGCTCGAAACATAGATTGTGTGTACTCGTTAGAACCGCCTCGCCGAGGCGGTTCTAACGTGTAGCCACAATCTGTTTTTGTGCAGAAATAAGAAACATAATGTGTACCCCTGTAAACCCCAGTTTTACTATATAAAAGTGGAGTTTAAGGGGATCAAAATTATATAGGTTTGTTTTCGTGATGGCTATATTGTCCATGGCATTTTCTCTATATAATACAGGAAATGAGGAAGAATTACGTTAATAAGTATATTAACGGGGATTTCAATAGAAAAATAACAAATTACAAAAGCAATGACGGTAATTTTATAAAAATCATATACACAAACTCGTTTATACTCAACAGGGGCGGAACCAGATGAGGTTCGCCGAGCCAGAAACATTGTGTTTTCATGGTGACGAAGGAGATGTAACATTCTAAGACAGCCATGTATTGTTTTGCCCAAAACTCCCCATGGGTCCAGACCTGATCAAAATCTGACAAATCTACAACACTGGCTGAATGAATGATTGCTAATAGCATTTCAATATGCCAAAACAAATAATAATCTCCGAATAATAATAATAATAATAATAATAATAATAATATCAATAATGATATCTAAATAATAATAATAAAAATACTAATAATAATAATATCTGAATAATATTAATAATAATAGTATTGTTACTACTACTACTACTACTACTACTACTAATAATAATAATAATAATAATAATATAATAATAATGATAATACTAAGAAGAAGATGAAGAAGAAGAAGGCGAAGGATGTCATCTACTGTATTTTTTGATTGAAGTTAGCACTTTCAGAGTTAACACCTATATAGACAGACAGGTGCCAGCTGAAATCAGTTATTCACACCCTTGGTCCCTGTCAAGTTGACATTTTGCACTAGGGTATGGCTTCAGTGCTTCCAGGCGACTGGATGATTCATAGCTGAAATAAATATCTAGAACTGCACGCCACAGAAAGCATTACAATTAGTTTAAAATTTGATAGTGAGAACAGTGAACTATAAAATAAGTTAACTGTTGTGAAATCTAGACTTTCTCGAAGATTTGTGTTTCTAACTTCTGAGTGCATTAAACAGTGACTTGCAAAATAAATTGTTACTCTAGACTTGATTAAAGTTGAAATCACACCCCGTCTTGAAGATATTTTTGTACAGTAACAGTAAGTATTTTCAGAAGGTAATAGTTTTAGCTGAAAAAGGTAGCCCTCTAGTTTATTTATTTATTTATTTATTTTTTTTTTTTTAGTTTAAACATATTTTATTACCTCAAATAGCAATGGGGTTGGGCTACATGTTCTGACAACATTAGTTACAACCCGCCCCATACAACATACAGCCCTCTATAAACGGAATAAGTTATTATTATCGGATGTGGGAGGAAGGATGACTATCCACCCAACAAAGAGAGCATGGTGTTATGTTGCTGGTTTGGGCAAAAAGTGGAGACCCATATAAAACTAGTGAACAGTTTGATCAAGTTCCACATTTTCGCCATTCCGTTGCTAACTGGGTCGTGCCATTCGAAAACGTGTATTCGGACATATGTGGACAGTGAAGGCTCTGATCAGACTGCGCATTCGCGCAGTCTGATCAGAGCCTTCACTGTCCCTAACAGAATCATTGTATACTACAAAATGCATGAATAAATGAGATCTTATCCAGAGTGTAAGCTTTGAATATAGTTCTATATAGAATGATAAAATTTGCACAGAGAAAGTTCGTACATTTCAGCTGTATTTTATAAAAGCATAGTTTGTGGGTACTCATAGCTGCGCATCCGCGAGATGTTTCTAACGAGTACCAACAATATACTGGCTGCGGGGATGCACAAAATACGCAGATTCAGATCATCCTGCTCATGCGCAAAGTCTCATCCGGGCCTTTGCTATTTATTCCTACATTCTAAAGTATCCAATGATTCTGTTAGCGGCACATGTAAGCCCTTCACCAGACTGCGCGGACGCGCAGGCTGATTTATGCCTTCGCAGCCCGCATATGCCCAAAGACACGTTGTCGCACGGCGCCCCCATTTATTATAGCAATTCATGTAATTTCTGCAAAAATGCAGACAGAATCAGCCATCGCGTTATGCTTCGCATGGATTGGATCTGCATTGTTTACCAGTGTCCATTTTACGGGACGCCAGACATGACAGGGCATCCATTAGCATGTCATTAACACTTAGCACTCTGGGTTAAATTTTCAGCAGACGACATTTTGAAATTTTTTTCTTATTTTCCCAGAAAACAAGATTTGACATTTCATGCCAATTGTGGAGACACGAAATGTCAAATCCTGTTTTCTGGGAAAAATAAGAAATATATCACCAACTTATCGTTTGCTGAGACCACACTGGTAACACAGAGAGTGGTTAAGGTGAGTAGTAGTCATACAGATCATCTACAGAAACAAATGAAATGTACATTTACCCAGTCAGCATTCTACGTAAATCTATATCGGGCCGTCATCGGCCCGTCAGGGTAGCTGACGGGCCGATGACGGCCCGATGTAGATTTAAAGAGAATGCTAGCTGGGTATTTAGTGTGAAAAAAAGCATTTCGTTCTATTTGTTTTTAACCATTACCACTCGCTTGGCTAATTCAGCAGACGACAAAGTGATGATATTCTTATTTTTTTCCCCATAAAAGAAAAAAAAAATGGTGGTTCTCAATGGAAGCGCGTCTGCGTCTGCGAGACGCTTCTACATGTAACAAGTACCCACAATTCATGGACCGTGTCAAGGGAAAAAGTGGCTTCGAGCATGCGCAAAAGGCGCAGATTCAGATCATCCTACGCATGCGCAAAATCACATCCGGGACGAGATTAACTCGTTCTGTAGTACCCAATGTTTCTGCTGGCTGTCAGTGAAGGTCCTAATCGGACTGCGCGGATGCACAGGCGGATCTGGACCATCGCTGTCCGCATATACGTTTTCGCATGGCGTGGACCATTTATTATTGAAATTCATGTAATTACTGCAACAAGTGAAGAACCGGACCACACGCCGCGTTTTGCTGCGTGTGGTCTGGATCTACACTGTTCAAGTTGTTACCAGCGTTCCTTATACGGGACGCCAGACATGAATGGACATAATCGACAACCATAAGCATGTCTTTTACGTTTAGTACTCTGGGTAAAAATTCTCAGCAGACAACATTTTGAAATTTGTTTTTATTTTCCCAGAAAATAAGGTTTGACATTTCATGCAAATTGTCTGCATTCTTGAAAAACAAAATATCACAAACTTGTCATCTGCTTAATTAGTAAGAGTTAAGTGGTTAAGGTAAAGCAACTGTTAATATTCAGTCAAGCCATAGAAACAAAATTTAATGTACAAAAGTGTAAAAAAAAGTTCTCTTTGTTTTTAACATTTACCACTCTCTGGGCTAGTTAAGTAGACGACAAATTGATGATATTTTACATCAATTTTACTCCAGAAGACCGGATTTGACATTTCATGCAAATTTTCTTCACAGTTGGCATATAATGTTAAATCCTGTGTCCTGGGAATACATTTGAACTGTAACTTAACTATTTTTGCCCAAAACGATAAGCTTAAGAATGGTATCTTCCACAGAGAAAATTAGTATATTGCAACGGTATTTCTTCATAAAAACATAAGTTTTGGATACTCATTAGAAACGTGTTTGCGAGACGCTTCTAAGGTATACCAACATCACAAGGCTGCGTCACATCAAGAAAACATACCTATATAATTTTTACCCCTTAAACCCCACTTTTATATAGTAAAATTGGGGTTTATAGGGGTATACATTATTTTTCTTATTTCTGCTCAAAAACATAGATTGTGGGTACTCGTTAGAACCGCCTCGGCCTCGGCGAGGCGGTTCTAACAAGTACCCACAATCTATGTTTTGAGCAGAAATATATGAAAAAATATCAGAAATTTTATCTGAAAATTTTAAGTTTTGGTGGTGAAATTTTCTGTATATTAGAATAGGCGTGTTTTCGTAATGAAGCGAAAAAGCGCCTTCAAGGCTGCGAAAAATTTGCGGAGTCACATAATCCTTGACATGCGCAGTCTTATCCAGGCATTTGCTATCCATTGAAATATTTTATAGTATCCAATAATTTTGTAATCGGACAGTGAAGGCCTTGATCAGACTGCACGGATGCGCAGGCTGATCTAGGCCGTCGCTGTCCGCATATGCCCGGACATTACGAAAACACGCTTATTCAAATATATTGAGGACTTTACCACCAAAAAAATGAAAACTTCCAGGTGAAAAACTCTGGTAGATTTCATATTTCTGCTCTAAACATACATTGTGGGTACTTGTTAGAACCGGCTCGGCGAGACGATTCTAGCAAGCACCCACAATATATGTTTTTGAGCAGAAAAAGAAAAATTAATATATACCCATGTAAATCCAGTTTTACCGTATAAAAATGGAGTTAAAGGGCCTTTATGGGGTCAAAACTATACAGGCGTGTTTTCAAGATGGAGACACGTTTTCGCATGGCCCGGCTCATATGGTTTTGTGAAGAAATGGGGACAATACCAAGATTTTGGTAAGACAGTGACCTGTGGCATAGAATTATACATCTATATGTAGTTGGGTTTACCTGTAGAAGTTTTTATCAACTTTTATTACTTTTCAACGGACAAGTATAAACGGTCAAAATCCACTACTCCAACCAAGATTGACTTGCCCGAAAATAGTCATTTGTTTTCTCTTATTTCTCGATGAAAACGTATGTTGTGGGTACTCAGTAAAACCATCTCGATGAGGTGCTTCCAATATGTGATAAAATGGATTACCTTTATTTATTTTAAATATTTTTTGCTGGTAACTCATTTAGGACATACATTTTTATTTTCTGTGTCTTGTACACATGTAAATCATGCATCATCATCATGAAAACATGCCTTTATAATTTTGACCCCCTTAAACCCCACATTTATATTGTAAAACTGGGGTTTACAGGGATATACATTATTTTTTCTTATATCCGCTCAAAAACATAGATTGTGAGTATTCGTTAGAACCGCCTCGCCGAGGCGGTTCTAACGAGTACCTACAATCTACGTTTTGAACAGAAATATGAAAAATATCAGGGTTTTTCATCTGAAAATTTTCAGTTTTTGGAGGTGAAATTTTCAATATATTTGAATGCGCGTGTTTTCGTAATGATGGACTAACACGGTCATGCGTCCGACTTATTTAATATGCCCTGTGCATGAGATACTAGTTCTTGTACACGTGATACTAAGTCGAGACTTAGTGAGGTATTCGACTTAGTAATGTGTGCGCATTAATGTACTGTCAAACCTGTCTTAAAAACCACCTGTATTAAGCAACCACCTTTATTAAGATGCCATATTTTGATCATCTAAAAGTCAAATAAGTGTAATGACATCTTAATTAAAGGCACCATATTCTTAAACAATAGACATTTTATCCAAGAAAGGTTCAATAAATTGATATATGGTGTTAATACAATCATAAAATGTGGCATCTGACAACCTGTGAAATTTCAGTTAGTCTCGTGTTTTTGAGTTGGATAAAAATAATGATTTTTTATCGTGTCTCTGAATTAATGTTGGCAACATTAATTCAGAGATACGATAAAAAAATCATTTCATTTCAAGAACGAGAGACTGACTGAAATTTAACAGGCTGTCAGGTGCTACATTTTATGACTGTATATATACAATATATCAATTTATTAAACCTTTCTTGGCTAAAAAATGTTTATTTTTGAGGAATATGATGCCTATAAACAAGTACCTGTCTTAAACTACCACTTTTTGCCTTCCCTTTGGTGCTTGTTTAATAAAAGTCTAACTGTATACTAAGTCATTCTTTGGACAGTTATTTTGTGTCTGCACGACATACTGAAACGTTTGACTTAGTATCTTGTGTACACAACTTTGAATCCCATCTGCACAACTTAGTAGTGTTCACAAGATACTATCTAGTGTGCATGGTATAAGTCATATGCATAGTTATTAAGGAGAATGGATACTTTTAAGGGAGGCAACTCTGCCGAAATTATTTTCCCCATGGGAGCAAATTCTTTCCTTTTGTGAGTAGACCCATTTTGAGTAGGGGATCGGTGACAGTCACCGATTCGGTGTACGGGAAAGCAAACAGGAAACTGCGAAGATCTTTGCCTTGTCAAAGATATCGAAAAATCAACCAGATGTATTCATCTCTTTTGAGTTGTGCACTTGACTCGTATTCCACTTTTGAAAGTCATGCACTCGATTTAATAAGTGGTGTGCACAAGATACTAGGTCATGCACATGATTTGGTTATCTTATGTGCACGACTTAGTGTAATTCTTACACTGTCACTATAGCTAAAATCATAACCTTGTCCGAAACTCTGAGACCTCTTCTGGTTGCGATTTTCTATTTGACATAATGCAGCTGGGAATAGAAGTCTGCTGGTACCGGACATGGTTACATCTTAATCTATACTTAACATATTAGAAGTTTAAGCTTTCATAAAAAGCCTGATCTACGCGCAACACAAAGTTAATAGTAAAGCTGACTGAAGAGTGACAGAAGTCAATCTTGAATCAACTTTAACATTTATTGTGTGCCGCTAAGCGTAGACCAATCTTTTTATGAAAGCTAATACTTGGTTATAATATAACGTTGCGCAGTCCATGGAATATAACATTGGATCGGTGTATGACTTTTCATAAAGTGCTTCCGGAGTAATATCAGACTTTAAGATTGTCTACGCGCTTGGGTGTAAACAATATAGGGATCAAACATGGTTTTTCAATGCATTAACATTCGCCAGGTCCCGTGGGAGGTGTTGAAAACCGAGGCCGAAGGTCGTGGTTTTCAACACCTCCCAAGGGACCTGGCGAAAGTTAATGCATTGAAAAACCATGTTTGATCCCTATATTGTTTACACCCAAGCGCGTAGACAATCTTAAAGTCTGATATTACTCCGGAAGCACTTTATGAAAAGTCATACACTTGGGAGGTGTTGAAACCGAGGCCGAAGGTCGTGGTTTTCAACACCTCCCAAGGGACCTGGCGAATGTTAATGCATTGAAAAAACCATGTTCGATCGCTATTATTGCATAAAAACTGTAAACATTTGCTACATTTCGCGTTATTTCTTGCACTATTTTGTTTCGTCTTTTCACCGATGTGTCGCGAACATAATTTCCACGGACTATGCTCGATCTAGGGCCGGGCACTGCACATCTCGTGACGGCAGCAATTCTGTAGCCCCGGTACGAGCTTACTGAAAGTTGCGTAGCCGTGCATTAACAGCGCGTGATTTGCCTTGTTAATACACGGCTTTTCGCCGGTTAATGCACGGCTGTTAATAACGTGCGACACTGCTTTTTATGCGATAATCAATGTTCATTTTGTTTTCTTTACAGAGGTCTCAAGATGGAGAAAATCAACATAGAAGTTCAAGGTCTACCAAAGAATACAGATGAAACAGGACTACCAAGAGACAAGTTTCAGCAGCTGAGGTTATTCTGGGAAACCCGAGGAACCAGGACTGAGGAGGAGGAGGAGGAGTCAATTACCTGCGTGGAGGAGGAGGGGGAGAACGACTCCTTCATGGAAGAGGAAGCCAAGTCAGCCTTTAAGGAGAAGGAGAGGTCAGTCTTTGGGGAGGAGGTCTTTGGGGATGAAGAGGAGGAGGAGGAGGAGGAGGAGGAAAATGTAGAGAACACAGCTTCCTTGGAGGAGTTACCAAGCGTCGAAGATAATAAACTTTTCTGGAATTATCATTTCACGAATCCCGGGCAACCAAATAAACATTTTTACCGGTCCTCGCTACTGTATATAATAAAAAATAAATCATTGTTTATGGACTAAAGTTTTACAGGCAGTAAATGAGCCACTCTAAACAGAACTTCCGACATATGCGACCAGCTTAGGTCAGCCATCACGAAAACATGCCTATATCATTTTGACCCCCTCAAACCCCACTTTTATATAGTAAAACTGGGGTTTACAAGGGTATACATTATTTTTCTTGTTTCTGATCAAAAACATAGATTGTGGGTACTCGTTAGAACCGCCTCGGCGAGGCGGTTCTAACGAGTACCCACAATCTATGTTTTTGAGGCGGTTCTAACGAGTACCCACAATCTATGTTTTTAGCAGAAGTATGAAAAATATCAGAATTTTTTTGTTAATCTGAAAATTCTCAGTTTTTATAGGTGAAATTTTCTATATATTTGAATAGGCGTGTTTTCGTAATGCAAGCTCATCCTCACAATATGCCCAGAAAACACACAACGTCGTAACGACGTTATTACGACGTTGTGTGTTTGCTGGGTGATAAGGCCTGAGCTGTTCGCTACTCGAATATTTAAGGTCCATACAATTTGTCAGCGCTCAGCGTAGATTCTGATAAGACTGCATGGAGGCGATTCTAATGAGTATGCACAACGTATGTTTTCTTCGTGGTGACATTAAATATCAAGCGGGCACGCAACGTTAAGACAATGTCGCATCAGCGGCGTTACAACGTCATGACGTTGCGTCGACGTTGGTTCGACTTTGTATAAACGTCATGTGCCGGCTTGGAAAGGATAAATGCACGGGTCAATATGAGACCAAAAGAAGCGTTGCGTTATTAATGTAATAACAATGACTAAATCACCTTTCAATGAAATATTATTAAGCTGAATGGGATATTGGATTTTTTCTACATAGCACAAAACCACAATTAAATCGGTCATAATCTGTAAACAGAGAAAATGTAAATATTTTCTTTCATATAGGAGGAAAAAATGTTACGACATTTTTTGGACTTCCATAGGAAAACCAAACTTTCGCCGTTTGTGAATATGTCTGCAAACCACACTCGTCCGCACTGTGCACGAATCCGCAGCGCATTTTCTGGTTACCGAGTTCCGCCTTTGTTAAGCATTTAAACCATGGAACCACGGTTCAGCGTAACTACGCACACGTGTACGCAAACGGATCTGATCACTTTTTCCACGTCGATTTTCCCCATTCCGAGTCTTATTAAGTTCAAGCGGTCAAGGTGGGTCATTTCTAGTACAATACGCAAACAGAAGGCTACCTAGATTGAGATGATAGTTTATGCATACATATTTGGACACAATAACGTATTACCGTGTTTTTTCCCCAAAATTTAAATACTAGTTTAAATAAATCCTAATATTCAAATTCAATATTTCAGACTTTTTCGTGCCGTTATACAAGATACATTTTTTTTTTCTGATTGCTCTGCACAGGAGGTTCTGATGAGTACCCACAACATATGTTTTTGTGTTCTATGGAGAAACCAGAAAAAGAGCACTATTTTTGTTAAACTGATCAGGGCCTATGCTTTAACAGCCGTTACATTTTACACGTAACTTTAGTCTTTCTAAATGAACCTCTACGTGAGAAGACGTACTTTCTGACACGTGTGCCCAACTAAGACTCAAATCTGCCTGCGCATCCGCACAGTTTTTTTAGAGTCTTCGTTGTCCGCATGAAAAAAAAACAACTTTACATTACGAAAACACGCCTATATAATTTTGACCCCCTTAAACCCCACTTTTATATAGTAAAACTGGGGTTTACAGGGGTATACATTATTTTTCTTACTTTGCTCAAAAACATAGATTGTGGGTACTCGTTAGGACCGCCTCGGCGAGGCGGTTCTAACGAGTACCCATAATCTATGTTTTGAGCAGGAATATGAAAAACATCAGAAACTTTTATCTGAAAATTTTCCGGTTTTGATTGTAAAATTATCAATATATTTGAATAGGCGTGTTTTCGTAATGCATCCTTGGCTATTCAAAATGCAGCTGGTGAAGATTCTGATAGACTGGCGAATGCATATTCTGATCTAAATCTTTGCTGGGCGCACATATTCGAAGGTACGTTTTCTGACCTTAAGGGTCATATGAACCCGACTTAAGAAAAGGTTTTGTTTTTATTCCACCCAATACTCGTACTTCTTAAAAAGTTGAACAATAAATTCTAAATGATATGATCCTTGAGTGCAATAATAGTGAACACATTCACAAAACTGAAAACGACTGAAGTGTCAGTTTTCTAGGCGAGTCGAACTTCAGTGGCTCGAACATCTTTGGGACCATGAAATTTTGTTCGAGATATGGGTAGTTCGAGCCACTGAGGGTACATCATGGCGCCCAGGTCAGGAAGCAAATGGCAACAATTTAGGGAAACCTTTTCGATCTTCTAGACAATAATGGTATGTTGAGTGTACCATTAAAATCGCCTCGATGACGCGATTCTAATGAGTACACACAATATAAATTCATTATAAAATAAGAAAATTTCCTTAAATATTTGTTTTCTTGAGCTATCGGAAGAATTTCGTAGGGACTCAAAAACCGAGTTCGAATAAGCCATGGTAAACGAGCCATCGGTGTTCGAGCTATTGAGATTTGACTGTAGCTATTATCGGCCTATTAGGCCTAATCAGTGACCCTCATATTAAGTTTGAAGTTAAAAATCCCGCAATGGGTTCAGTGATCACAAAAGACCGCAAACCTAAACCTACACTATAGTGAAGTACGGGGAGACGTTTTACGGCCTACACATGGCACTTATACCAGCTGTAGTAAAGGGAGATTCTAAAACAAATGACTACTGATAGCAATGAATACAATCACAAAACTAAAACAGCTGAACTTTTTCAAGTCCATTGTATTACATATTGAGATATCTACAAACTGTTGGATGAGTGGCAAACAGTGTAGACCCTGATCAGACGCCGCGTCTGCGGCGTCTGATCAGGGTTTACACTGTTTGACCCGACCTGTCTGTTAGAATACTTTTGGTGTATGTAAATACGCTAATGTGAATACGGACAACATTATCACATAACATTAATTTGATATCATTGCACTTATTGAAGATATGCAAATTAATATTTATTCTCCATTCATATATTGTACTGATAATTATAATATTACGACAGTAAATAAAACAAGATCACAGAAAAGTTTAGTGAATAGGGAAACCATAGATATAGGCAACAAAGAATCTTTTACAATACTAAATTGAATAAATCACTCCTTCAGAAACTGATTGTAGAGATAAACAGAAAATTGGAGTCGTATATAAGGGCCCTGTCATGCGAAAACGCGTCTTCGGGCCTATGCGGACAAAGAAGGCCCAGAACAGCCTGCGCATTCGCGCAGTCTGATCTGAGCCTCAATGTCCGCTAACAGAATCATTAGATACTCAAGCACGTAAAAATGAAGGGCAAAGGCCCGGATGTTTTGTGCGTGCGCAGGGTGATCTGAATTTGCGTATCATGTTCTAAGGCACATTTTCGCTAGACGCAGCCCATATTTTTTATTTTGTTTTCTATGTCACTGTCTTTTAAGTTGTGAAATATGTTGTATATTTTGTTGTTATATTCTATAAAGACTGTTAACATATTCACAGCTTTTAGACGTTCCTGCATCTGCTTAGATTAAATGATCACCTCATCACCATCTGAACCATTTTATTACAATGCCGGGGAGATAGCAGTCAGTTACCTCCCCCTGAGTTATCTGTGTAAAGAACTAGGTTCAATTAATTGAATTCCACTGATTTTATTATAAGCATCCCTATTAAGGATAGTTACCATTTCCTTGAAAAAAAAATCTAAATAAAGCCAGGTCATATGCGAGTAATACTGCTAAAATATCTAAATGAATAATTTTCGATGGAATAAACGTATGGATCGGCCATGCAAAAACGTATCGCATAACGAAAACACGCCTATTCAAGTATATTGAAAATGTCACAACCAAAAACCTGAAAGTTTTCAGAGAAAAATTCTGATATTTTTCATATTTCTGCTCATATCATAGATTGTGGGTACTCGTTAGAACCGCCTCGTCGAGGCGGTTCTAACGAGTACCCACAATCTATGTTTTTGAGCAGAAATAAGAAAAAAATGTATACCCCTATAAACCCCAGTTTTACTATATAAAAGTGGGGTTTAAGGGGGTCAAAATTATAACGGTATGTTTTCGTGATGTTCCGGCATGTGCGAACAGCGAAGACCCCTATCAGCCTGGGCATCCGCGCAGTCTGATCTAGGCCTTCACTGTCCGCTGACAGAACCATTGGATACTTCAGAATGTATGAATGAAGAGCAAAGACCCGGATGACGAAACAAGAGAGAGAGAGAGAGAGAGAGAGGGAGATGTTGCTCAATACAAAATCTCATAATGATGTACTTATACAGAACTGAACAATTCTAATACCGGTTGTTGGATTTTGGATTGTCGATATCATACAAATATAGATTTAAGTTCAATGCTAGCTGACAATAGGCTGTTTTTAATGACCTGTGCAAATTTTAATTACTTTGGCTTCTATGGTGTGCTAAAATACCATACATGTAGCATTCTTCTTAATCTATATTGGACCATCATTGGCGGGCAATATTACTGTTGGGTCGATATAGTGGTATGATACAGATTTAAGTATAAGTAGAATGCTAGCTTGCAATAGACTTTTTTATCCTGAACTGCATATTTTGATAACTTTGGCTTCTATAGGGTTCTAAAATATTGTACATGAAATTCAGACAGCATTCTCTATTGGGTCGTTATCAAACCGACAGGATTCCCGGCCGACATCCGTCAGATATAGATTTGAGTAGAATGCTAGCTGGCAATACACATTACCCGTCATGCAGCACTGTTTGCCAATTACTTTTTTGGGATAAACAGATGTGTAAACTATTATCATTCTTTTCAGGAAACTCCATTGGGATTATACGAACCCCACTCAGAAATTCTAAATAGTCCTGGATCCGCTCTGCATCTGCACAGTTTGATCAGGGTCTTCGTTTTCCTTATAAATCCGGAGTCATTTGGTACCGTAAAATACAATAAAAAAAAAAGTTAAAATGCATTTCACGAAATGAACCTCACTGTCAGAAGACCCGTACCTTCGGACAAGTGCGCCCAGCGAAGATTCAGATCAGCCTGCGCATTCGCGCAGTCTGATCAGGATCTTCTCTTGGCGCATTTTGGATAGCCATGATGCAGATTTTTATTCATGCGGACAACGAAGACTCTGATCAGACTGCGCGGATGCGCAGGCTGATTTGAGTCTTCGTTAGGAGCACATTTCAGAAGGTACGTTTCTCACGTAACGGTTCAAATTGTTACGGTACTTACGCGGCTATTATAATCTCCTCCATTCTGTCCAAAGCTCAATCCTCCTTCATTATTCCACAAAAAGATGACAGAAAAAGCAGAATTTTCTCGCGAAATAAAACACAAGAAATTCGTATTTTAGAACATACAGGTCTTTGAAATTCACGCCGTAATTCGTGTTTTATAGCTTATACATTTGTAAATCCACGCAATAATTTTGCACCTCCGTTCGCCGGTATAAAGTTATTAATTATCTGTTTGTCACAGGTCTCTCCGGCTTAACAGCTATCCCTTTCACAATAGGTTTATATTCTCCATGAGTTACTCAATACCATGACAAAGGAGTAAATCATATCAAAACGATGTTCCGCGTGTTGAGTGATTGTGTTCTAAAATATACCGGGGTGTTTTGTGTGAAACCAATTATACCTTGGACAACAAGTTTTCTATTGACCAACTATCGCTTAAGAAGTATACTGGGCCATTTTATTTAATCTCCCGTGAAATTAAATTGTATGGAGAATGCAAAAGGACTGTCACAGAAGAAATAATACGGGTAATATGTATAAAAAAATAAACAAGACACTCCGGAACATTTAAACATTAACCGGGGCTGGCCCTTGTTATCTCGAACACTGATAACTTAAATTACTGCTCAAGTCAAACTAAAGATCAAACAATATTGGCTTAGCTTGCGGCATGTTCCTCACATTTCAACTACTTTTGTCTCAAACTACTGTTAACATAAACTGAAAATTCTGTCCCCTTGGCGTGTGTGATATTCGACTGTATATATAAAATTGAGTAAGACAGTCTTGGACATTTAAAATGAGCCGGGATATTTCCAGCAAGATTGATTGCGCGCCCAGCCCGCGCAGTCTGATCTGAGTCTTCGAAGGACAGTCTATGGGTAGCGAAGGACCCGAGGCATCTTCAGACGGACAATAAAGACTGATCAGCTGCGTTTGCGCAGGCTGATCTAAGTCTTTGATGGGCTCACTCGCCATCTAGTAGAAATTGCTGTAGCCTGACTCGTATATAAAAAAATAACCGTACATGTACCTATATTAGTGTTCACAATCTGATCAGAATCGTCACTAACAGCTTTTGGATAGCCAAGAATGCAAAGTTTCCTCAGGCAGACAACAGAGACTGTTAGACTGCACAGGCTGATTTGAGTCGTCGTTGACGCGCACGTCAAACGGTACGTTTTCTCACGTTGCGGCTCGGTTTTCAACCGCCCTTCCCATATACCTCACTACAGTCGAATCTCATTGGCTCGAACACTGGTGGCTCGTATACCATGGATCATTCGAACTGGTTTTTGAGTCCATACGAAATTCTTCTCTTACGACATGAAAGCCGTAACAAAGAAATGAAGCACAGCTGAAAAAAATTCTGACGTCTGCCGTGGGAATCGAACCCGATTCTCCCGGTTAAAAATCCAATGCTCTAACCACTGAGCCAAAGAGTCGATTCCCTGACGAAGTTGTCAGAGATTGAATATATACTTAGAAGCTATGCGTAATCTGCCAAGGCAGATAATCGAAGGTAGAAGTGCTTGGTCGTAACACTTCTGATAGCTCAATAAAACAAAACACTCGTATTTAGGGAAATTTTCTTATTTTATCATGAAATCGTATGTTGTGCGTACTCATTAGAATCGCCTCATCGAGGCGATTCTAATGAGTACACTCAACATAAAATTGTGTAGAAAATCGAAAAAAATTCGCAAAATTATCGCTCTTTGCTTCCTGATCTGGCGCCATGATTAACCCTCAGTGGCTCGAACTACCCATTTCTCGAACAAATTTTAATGGTCCCAAAGATGTTCAAGCCCCTGAAAGTTCGACTATATATACAGAAGAACCTCTTCGATAGTTTGCCTCTCAACAACAGCAATCTCCCTATAACAGTTGCTTTTCTGATGACCAAAAGTGCCATTTCACCATATGGGCCGCGAAAATATGTCTTCGAACATGCGCAAAAAATGCATAGATTCAGTTTCATCCTATGCACGCGCAAAGTCTCATCCGGGCATTTGCTCTCCATTGATACATTCTATAGTGTACAATGATTCTGTTTGCGGACAGCAAAGGCCCTGATCAGACTGCGCGATTGCGCAGGCTGATCTGGGCCTTAGCTGTCCGCATATGCCCGAAAACACGGGCACGGGCCGTATAATTAACCGCTCTACAACAGTTACCTGTCTACAACAGCCAATTTTTGTGTCTTCCCAAGGGTTGGCAATGGGGCTGATTTCCTTACATTTACTACTATTGCCTTTGGTGCAATTTTGTTACCAAAATAAAAGTAAAAAAGATTGACTTTGGAAACAAAAAACACATTACAGATAGAAAATGGGAGTCTCGGTTTTATTGAGGCTCTTCATAAGCAGCAATGAAGTTTGCAACACTGCTTACGACCTCTAGCGTGTACATGAACAGAACCCTATTTTCAAAGATACCACAATGGGCCCAGTGATCCCAAAGGAAATGAAAATATAATCTGCACTATGGTGAAGTATAGGGAGACGTTTTACGGCCGCCACACGACAATAACACCAGCTGCAGTGTAGTAAAATAAAAGTAAAAAAAGATTGCCTTTGGAAACAAAGAACACATTACAGATAGAAAATGGGAGTCTCGGATTATTGAAACTCTTCTTAAGCAGTAATGAAGTTTGCAACACTGCTTACGCCCTCACAAAATATTTCATTTGGTCCTATAACAAGGGTCCTGTAATATATGCTACACTGGGCATTTACTGTACCGTATACAATTAAGTATTCTGATAGACAGGCCTGCGCAAGTAGTGCAGACCCAGATCGGAAACCACAGAACGCGGCCTCTATCGGCATCTGCAGCAGTTTCTAGATACGTCAGCAAGTACATGGTAAAAATAGAATGGCTTCCACCTATTTTTCTAATCGGCATACAAACAATTCCTATTTTACAAAAGTCCTATCTTTTGGAATGTCCCTCTCTCTGTTTGGCTAATCAGTAAGGCAATGTGTTTCTCACGGGTAAGGGAGACGATATATGTAAAAATAGTCAAGCAAGAGTATTTGACCTTTGGCTCGTTATAAAAGAAAAAATTATAAAAGGAAAACTCATTATACTTTATCTGATGTAGCGTGAGACCAGGCTAGCAAAAATGGACGTGTTCAATTTTAAGCATTACCAAAACATGCCTATTCAAATATATAGAAAATTTCACCGCCAAAAACTGAAATTTTTTAGGAAAAAAAAAATCTGATATTTTTCATATTTCTGCTCAAAACATAGATCGTGGGTACTCGTTAGAACCGCCTTTAGGGGAATATTTTTTTTGCTCAAGTTTTAATGATTAGTTGAAACAAATTTTATTTGCATATCATTAATTGTATACATGAATAATGACATATAATAGTAAACATCAATATACAAGTGGGATTCGAAAAAAAAAAATAAAATAAAACTCGTGACTTTTGAACTCGTCAGATTAGGGAGCAGTGACCTCGAACTATGACGGATATGTCACTGGACCTTGGCTACTATAAATATAGCATTAGTCCCCAGGTTATCTCTATTTATATAGCGATAAAACCGTATATACCCTAAATATTCGGACACCTTCACTCCTTACCATACTTGTATAAAAATTTCAACAAGCCAATTTACTACCAGTTGATTTTCTACAATCTGCTGGCGGAGTGGCAAACAGTGTAGACCCTGATCAGAGACGCCTCATTTTGCGGAGAATACGGAGTCTGATCTGGGTCTACACTGTTTGCTCAAGCCTGTCTGTCCGAATGCTTTGGGCAAAAAGTATAACCTCATTACTAACCTGAGCCGGGTCGCAACCAAACCTAACATTGTACTATGCACGGAGAGCGATTACTCAGATCAGACTTTGCAATGATTCGTGCAGGATGATCAGCGTCTTCGCTGTTTTCTTTTGGGATTTCTCATGTCATATAGATTGTTTGAGCGAACAACGGACTATGATCAGATTGCGCGGAATCGCAGGATGATGTGAATTTTCACTGTTTGCTGTGCTCAGGTTTTGGTTTTGCGCGTCGCTTATTTACGTTGTAGTTGATATCATTTACAAGGTGCGGTTTGTGTCGATATAGCTGTGTGAAATTTGCTTTAAGATTAATAAAACAAATCAGGGCATAGACAATACTTGGTTATGTCATTAGCAAACTGTGAAGGGGACTAGATATACTTGACTGATTTTCTGCCTTTAAAAAAAAAATATGGAGAAAACTTTTATGACTTTCTGCTTGGTTTCCAACAGAACAAACCCTCAAACCCTTTCTGAAAAGAACTTTGTAATATTATGGGAGTTGAATTCATATGAGCCGAAAAGCTTTTTTTTCAAATCCCTTTTTATATACGATACTTATAGCAATGTATCATCCAGTTTCTTGTCCTTTTGTACATTCTATACAATGTACAAATAAAGCATTGTAAAATCGAAAGGTACGAATTTGTTCCCTGTGGCGTGGTTTGTTTGTACGGTGTTGAGGATTTACCATCAATTCAACCCAATGGGGCCATGTCGAGCGCGGTCAGTTTACCTAACCACATTTTGCTAGAC
The DNA here is from genome assembly GCA_964016985.1 of Anodontia alba. Lineage (NCBI taxonomy): Eukaryota > Metazoa > Mollusca > Bivalvia > Lucinida > Lucinidae > Anodontia > Anodontia alba. Next base: position 51,040,483 of record OZ024836.1, read on the forward strand.
AGTCTTAGTCCAGTATTGTGCACAACTGATAATTGCCCTTCTTGAATCAACGGAAGGGAGATAATGCTAGAAAATATTTCATGATTGATCTCTACCAAAGAATGTTGCCGATCCGGCGGGGTCTAGTCCGCAACCTCCTGATCACCAGTCGAGAACAAATGAGGCCCCTTTTCATAAGGGACTCAAAAGCTATTTTTGACGTAGTTGTCTTCCTTGTAAGTGTATCCATGCCCTTTAATGCAACAATACGAAGAGCAATCGGATGCTTTTGTTACTGATCATTCTGCCCGTGATTCTTATTGCGGGTCACCCTGGCGAACGCATATTTTTTAGTTGTCACACATTATCACACATCAAATACGAACCCAGTTTGAAGTAACTACAAAGACTGTTGACATAGCACTCGTGCGTCTGATAAAGACTAGAACAGAACTGGAAAGAATAGACAGAATAGAATAGAAAAGACGCCACCTGAAAAGACGAAATAACATAAAAGACGCAATTTGACAAAGCAAAAATCGCTGCGCGAAAAGACGGAAAAAGAAAAGACCTGCCACACGACAAAACGAAAACGAAAAGACGACACGCGAAAAAAAAAATAAAATAAATAAATAAATAAATAAATAAAATGAATAGACGAGATAACACCATGCGTCTATAATATGTGGTGGAAACAGGGGTATCCATGGATCTAAACCATTAGATGGATTTTCATTTTTTTTTTTTTTTTTTTTTTTTTTAAATTTCTAAATCAGCTTTTAAATATGACTAACATAATCTTTCTTAACTAGCTTAACCGTTGTCGTGCTGAATAAATAAGGATGCCATGCCTACTTCTAGTTGTCAGCCAATCAGATTACTTGATCCAGGTCAGTCTACAAATTCACACAGTGCAGATCCAGACCAGTTGGCTTCTTCAGAAGCCAACTGATCTGGATCTTCACTGTTTGAAAAGGTAGGGTACATCCGGGTTCAGCAGGACAAGGGTTAATGATCAAAATATTCCCCCATTTCTTTTTACTATTTATATGATGAAAAATGCTTAGTTTTAGATAAAAGGGACATCAAAACAAACATTTTCTTACTTCCCCATAAAAAGTCATGTTGTGGGTACTCATTAGAAGCACCGCTGCATATGTATGTTTATTTTTTTTTAATTTTTCTTATTTCTCCATGAAACCTATACTGTGCATGGGAACTCGTTTGGAGCATTTCTGGGATTGTTTCTCTCTTTTTGTGGAGAAATAATAACAACGTGCATAACAATATACTTTATATCAAAATATATCTTATCTAGAGTTGTGTATGTGGGGAACATATAAATGGGTGTTACTTACATACAAGTCTGTTATGTTAATGTTCCTTTCTTATTCAGAGCGTGTACCTGGAGATAATGCGTTTTTTGTTGTTTTTTTTTCTGCCCCAAAATACTGATATTTTTGTTTCTGCACGAAAACATATAATGTATGCTGCTGGTACTCATTAGAGGCGCCTCACCGAGCTAAGGCTCTTCTAGTGAGTACCCACAACAGGTTAACGATTAGAAGTAAAAAATAAAGTATCATTTTTTTTTTATTCATTTATTTATTTTTTTTATTATTTTTTAGTATTTCGTGAAGAAATGAAAGTATTTACCTGATACCTCCTCTTAACAAGCGCTATAGCGCTAGTTAAGAGGTGGTATTAGGTAAATACTTTTAATAACAAAGTATTCCTAGACATTATGACATTATGAAAGCAGACGTCGCGCTCCTATCAGGGTCTACACTGCCTGCATTAAGAATAAGAATTTCTATATAGCATGGCAATATTGAAAACCAACCACTTACGGACGTACATATATCCAAATCGGAATGTTTCGGACATTTACGGTATTTTTTTTACCGCACTTACAAGAGATAAAAGCTGATAGAAGCTGATATGGTTGCGGTCCTACCCAGTTTAATAGTTTAATCTTGTCCTGTGTGTAGAACTCATTGACGATGTTGTGTCTCGATTGAAAAATCGGATTTCGTCCGTACGTTCATTTGGAATTTTCTTAAATCTCTAGGAAATTTTTTAAGTGAGCTTCAAAGCAGATACAAACTCTCTTGGCTGCATGTAATGTCATAGTTTAAATGGAAACACAATGCATTGTTTTGCAAATCTTAGTCATTTTTCGACATTGTCCTTTTCTTTCTTTCTTTCTTTCTTTCTTTCTTTCTTTCTTTCTTTCTTTCTTTCTTTCTTTCTTTTTTAAACTTTCTTAAATGATTTATTTATTTTAATGACTGACTTCTTTCTTTCTTTTTTATTTCTTTCTTTCTTTCTTTTACTGACTGACTGACTGACTGACAGACTGAATGAATGAATGAATGAATGAATGAATGAATGAATTAATTAATTAATTAATTAATTCATTCATTCATTCATTCATTATTTATTTATTTTAATGACTGACTTATTTCTTTCTTTTTTATTTCTTTCTTTCTTTCTTTTACTGACTGACTGACTGACTGACTGACTGACAGACTGAATGAATGAATGAATGAATGAATGAATGAATGAATGAATGAATGAATTCATTCATTCATTCATTCATTCATTCATTCATTCATTCATTCATTCATTCATTCATTCATTCATTCAATTATACTTTGACAGATCTTTGTCAAAAATATAGCTTTATAGCAGGATAAAAGAGCTTTTCTATAACACACTTCTCTTTCATTCTTTTACTTCAAACTATTATTCAGCATGATTCCATGTTATCTTCACTATTTTCTTACGTCCAAAAATATTTCCGTAGCTGCATTTGTAAGTCTAACTAGATTTGTTTTCCACAGTCAATCTCTAACATCATTTAAGCCCAAATGTTAGAAAACGTACTTCTGACACGTACGCGCAACGAAGACGCTAACCAGCCTGCGCAATCGCACAGTCTGGTCAGAGTATACGTGGTCCACATGAAGAAACTTTGCACCCTTGACTATCCAAACTGCGCCTAGTGAAGATTCTGATCAGACTGCGCAAATGCGCAGGCTGATCTGAATCTATGCTGGGTGAACATATTTTTGATGTTGCGGTTCACTGTTTCTCACATAAATGCGTAATAAATGAAAACAGGGGTTTTATTTGAAGGGGATTGGATACATCTGGTTTAGTTTCCGCCATTTTTACAAGGGAGACAACTTTTGCGACTTCCTTTTTGCTTAACTGCAAACGAGGCCCCTTCGGAAAGGGGGTCTACTCTTAAAGGAACAAGGAGCAAATTCTTTTCTTTTAGGGTAGACTCTTTCTTCAGAGGGGTGGCGGTGGGAGGGGGTGGGGGGCGGCGCTAAATAATTTTGACATGTTGTCTCCTTTGAAATGAATCAATTCTCCTTATATTTTTACCTCCTTATGATATGACAGAATAGTGCATTGTAGGCTAGAAGTCTAATTCTGATAAGATAGAGATTTTCAAGCTTGACAAATTCTTGAATTGCAGAAAATTGCCATGTTGTTTTTAAGATAAACATCGTGCGATTCACTTTACGGTGTTTTATTCAACAGATTTTCTCATATATTGAAAAAGAATCTGACTTTTATTCATTAAATTATCTATATCCTAAAAGTCCGTTTAACATGTAACTCCAGGACGTGGTCCTGTCTAAACTGTACTGGCTGAATGTTAAACAGTGCACACTCTGACCATTCTGCTCCATTCAAGGACATTTTGATCTAAGTTTATACTTTTTGCCAAAGTATATTTTTCAGAAAACTTAGGTTAACTAGGGTATTTTGTCACTGTTCTATCACTTACTTGTGAACCGTTTTTACCCCGAGTATTCGGACACCTTAACTCCCTACCATACTTGTCCTAAACTTTGGACCGGTCGATTTTACTACTTGTTGATACGTCTTAATCTGGTGAATTAGTTATAAGTAGACCCAGATCTGGTACTATACTATTCATCACGAAAACATGCCTATATAATGTTGACCCCCTTAAACCCCACTTTTATATAGTAAAACTGGGGTTTACAGGAGTATACATTATTTTTCTTATTTCTGCTCAAAAACATAGATTGTGGGTACTCGTTAAAACCGCCTCGCCGAGGCGGTTGTAACGATTACCCACAATTTATTTTTTTTTTTATCAGAAATTTGACAAATGTCAGAATTTTTATCTGAAAACTTTCAGTTTTTGGTGGTGAAATTTTCAAAATATTTGAATAGGCGTATTTTCGTAATGTTGCTCAGGTCTGTCCGAAAACTTAGGGTAAATGCGGCATGCTTTGTAGAGGTTCTACAAGTGGCTTATCGAAAGTGAGATTTGTTATCTTTTGAAATACATCAAAGGCACTTTCATTTTAATTATTTTTATTTACAGACATATAAAACAAAACTAACATGACAAACAGGAGTTTTCTTTACGCTGCATTTGTATCAGCAGTGCTACTTGGGAATTGCAACGTCATGGTGACGTCACAACTTGGCAGTTTCGACGTCGTTAAATTCTTGAATAACATCACGTGGGAAGGCAAAGCAGACTTGCTGAAGGGATACTTGCTTAAAGACCCAAATCACGAGCTTTTTAAACAATTACAAAATGTCTTAGTTGCGGCGTTCCCCATTCTGAGTTACGACGTTCCGCCAAATAATTTGTTTCATCGGGCTGCGTTGCCATGGGCGCTGGATAAGTTGCCAGATCTGCTCAAGAACAAAGTATTTCTAGACATTATGAAAACATTTATCCATGAATTAAATAGACCAGGAATAAAACCAGAGTATTTGCTGAATTCAGGGAATAATACGCTCGACAGGAACTATTTCATGTACAAGCTTCTTCGTGACTTGGATTACAAAGGAATGGCGGCTGGCGTTTTGACGTCGCCTAGTGTACGTAATTTGTATATGCGACTAATGAGTAGCGTGCCAGACATAATACCATACGAGTCAACGGACCGACAGCTGAATGGGAAATGTTACAACGATACAATGGCCTTTTTGACTGGAGTGTTGGCTGGCCAGGACTGGGCTGTGGACAGTAAGTTATTAGCGTAAAAATGGAACGGGGTATCCACATAATATTTTTCTTATATATCCGTGTGAAAAAAACAACAACAAAAAACAAACGTCCGAGCCACAACATCTGCATTCGCGCAGTCTGATCAGAATCTTCCCTGGGCGCATTTTGGATATGCAAGGAAGCAAAGTTTCTTCATTCGGACAACAAAGACTGATCAGACTGCGCGGATGCGCAGGCTGTTTTGAGTCTTCGTTAGGCACACATGTAATAAGGTCCTTTACCTAACGTTGTGGCTTATATTGTGGGTACTCATTAGAAAAGCCCAGCCGAGGTGTTTCTGATGAGTACCCATAACATATGTTTTGTTTTGTTTTGTGGAGAAATGCTATGTAAGAAAAATATCAGTAATTGTTGGTTGAAAACGCCTTATCTGGTATACATGTACGCAACGCGGAGACCCAACTCAGACAGCGCGGATGTGCAGTTTAACCAGGTCCGTCATTTTTCGTTAGCTTTAGTACATATAGTTGAGTTTATCTTCCTTTCAATCAAATGACGTTGTCCCCGAGATTATAAAAAAAAAAAAAAAAAAAAAAAAAAAAAAAAAAAATGTTTCATGCTCAACTCAACTGAGCATGAAATTTGTCCTGCTTATAAAACTCAAATTACTTACAGTTGCAAATTCTTTCTTGCTATTAAAACATAGCTGAGCAGGAAAATTTCTCTGCTAACAGATATGAATATGACAACTGTTGGAATTTTCATATTTATTGGCAGAGAATTTTTATGCTCAGCTGAGAGTGAGCGCGAAAAAAAAGTTTTATAAATTCGACAGCCTAGGTGAATGGATACACTTAGAGATTTTCACCATAACCCTGTTCTAAAATGGGGTCTACTCTACAAGGAAAGAATTTGCTAGGGTAAGCACCTTTTCAGAAGGGTCAAAACATATTTGACAAAGCTGCCGCCCCTGAAAAGTGTATCCATTCCCATTAAGACTTAACACAGATACATGTACGTAGATGACACATTAATTCAGTCAGTCTGAAAAGAAATGTTGCCATTTCAGTAATGAACGTATGTATTGTATTCTTAAATATGGAACATTCAGTTTGCAGACAGTGAAAGCAAGGCCTGATCACACTGCGCGGACGCGCAGGTGGATTTGACTTGAAACACAGTTGTTCGTGTAAACACTTGTTTTTTGCTTCACATGACACATTGTACAATTATTGCCCTTTCGTGAGGGAAATATGACTATTTGTTCACCCGAGCAGGTAATCCCGAGGGAAATACTACCAGTCCAGGGCGAACAAATCGTCTTATTATACCTCATTAATATTCATAAGCTATATTAAAAGTCTCATTGGTTAAGAGCGTATCACGTGCAGGGTGATATTCAAGCACAGGATGATTTTTGGCGACTGATTTTCAAACTAAACCACGACTCCTGAAATTCATACACTGACTGGAACTATTTTGGTTGGAAATTATAAAGGCTGAATGTGAAAATTCAAAGGTGAAACATGAATGAAAATTTTATAAACAGTTTATTTTGTTGTTTCGATCGATTACGGAGAAATAATTCACTCGTGTTCTAAGCTTTGCTTGTACAAAAAAAAAAAAAAAAAAAAAAAAAACTCATTCGCTTCGCTCACTCGTTTTTACGCGCAATATATATTGTTTCCTTCAGATTCTCCCTAGTATTCGCCATTGCTGAAAAAACTACCGCCAACTCTTTTGACTGTATCGTATGCAATCGCCTGTTTTATTATTATTATTATTATTTTATTTTTTTACAACATATCTGATGCGCGTAAACGACGTTGTACCGTCTAGCGGGAATGCTACGACAAGTGACGTCAGAACAAAATGACAAAAGACGTCATAAAACGACGTTCTTCGCGTCACGCTCTTCCGCCCAGTGAATTGTTGCACACACACACACACACACACACACACACACACACACACACACACACACACACACACACACATACATTCTTACCATTGACTATATGGGCGAGGTATGTTATAATACAAGATAACATGTCCTTCGTACGACATTGACTTTATTTGAAACTTATCTGATAAAAGTACATGATAAACCAAGCGAGCCACACCATACAGCATACACGAACAGTGATGGCCCAGATTAACGTCCATCTGGGAGCAGGTTCAACTCCCCTTATGCAAGTTATAAAGACCAAAAACTGTGTGCCATTTCGATATCGGTATACTCTGATCAGACTGCGCAGCTCTGCACTTTGATCTGAGTTTGAACACGTATCGTATGAGCCCTCTTTTAACTTAGATAAAACTAATGTACTTTATCTGTATCCACTTCAAGATATATTTCAGAAATCATGTTTGAAAGATAACCTAATAAAATTGAAAAACATACAAGCCAACTTCCCAGCTAGCATTCTTTATAAATCAACAGCGGGCGGTTATCGGCCCGTCAGCTACACTGACGGGCCGATAACGGCCCGCTGTAGATTTATAAAGAATGCTTAACCTGGATTAACCCTTTCAACTCTGAGTTTGTAAAATAGGCTCTTCCATCTCTGCATTTGGGCACAACCATCGCTGGCAAACGGGTGATAGAGTGGTAAATCAAGAACAGAATGGTAAACAGTGTAGATCCTGATGAGACGGCTCATTATGAGCCATCTCATCTGAATCTACAGTGTTTGCAAAAGTATTTACAGTCAACTCGCTTTATACCGACACTTGATACAACGACACAATTCGTTATAATGACAATTTGAATGTCACGAAACCTTCGCTCAAGAGGTGACAGTTAATGAGAAATTATGCAAAATTGTTGCATTAAAACGTCAATAAGCAACATATGTTTTGGATATTTGTTAGAATCGCCTGACTAAGGCGATTCTAACAAATATCCCAAACATATGTTCTATGAGGAAATAAAAATAAAACAAGGTTTTTCCTACATATTATTCTGTCCGTTAAGGATTCTTTACAACAGCAAATTCATTTTAATGGCAACATCTTTGGGAATAAATGCTGCCGTTGTAACGAGGGTTCACTGTATCTTGGTCTACAGGGCAGAAAGGATTAAACACCATAATGTCACTCGCATGGTAAGACGAAGCTGCATACATTCTGCATATGAGCAGGGGCAGAGTATTTCCTGCAAGATTGCATGCGCATCCGCGCAGTCTGATCAGTCTTAGCACTCTGCGGGTAGCTAGAACAAAATCCCATGGTCAGAAAGATGTTCGAGCCATTAAAGTTTGCCTGTGTTTGTATTTTTGCACGCTTATTTGACAGGCGATAGTTGCCGCAATTCAAAAGTATATGTGCTAGTCCCGACCTGTCACTTGGGACTAGACATTTAATAAAAGTCAAGAAAACTGCTGATATTGAGAAGTAAATTGATAAATATTGTTTGATATTGATAGCTGTAGTGATCTGGACAAGCTAAGGTCACCCTACAAGGTTACATAGGGACTTAAATGTCATTTTGTACAAGCCTGCTGGTTGAAAACACTCACTTCTAAAATGATGCACTTTGTACTTTTCGAAACAAAATATACAATGAATGCAACAGTCGGCTGATTTGTACAAATAGTTACAATAACTGACGGTAAAAGATAGAGAATCAAAATTAGCTCCTCGAAATACCCATTTTCGCGGTTGAGTGTATGTAAATGTTAACCCATTTAAGCCGAGTGGACTCTTCTACCTTAACTTTATGGACAAGTCCATTTCCTATATAAGGCGTGTCTGGTTAGTTTTTTGGTTAATTTATTATTATCATGTTTTGTAGAAATAGCTGAACTTAATACAAACAGTGTAGACCCTGATCAGACGCCGCGTTCTGCGGCGTCTGATCTGGGTCTTCACTGTTTGCCTATGTCCCTTTTATGGAACGCTAGGCTTAAATGGGTTAAACATATCAACATACGAAAACTGCAATGCGAAATGCACAATACATAGGGCATGAGCTGATTCACAGAACGCAGCGTTTGATCGCGGTCTTCACTGTTTGCCACTCGCCCAGTTGTTATTAGACGCGTGACGTCTTCAGACAGTGAAATAGACACATTGATATGTTTGGGCAAGTATTATAAAGAGTGAAACGGTCCGAATTGTTCGGGTAAAATCCGTATGTTATCAAGTATGATAAAGAGTGAAACGGTCCGAATAGTTAGGGTAAAACCTGTACGTTATGAAATTGCCCCTCATTATTACATGCATGCTCTGATTCGTATCGCAAGTTTGAGACATATAGGACATGTTCTACTCTATATTATATGGATAAATAGGCCATGCGCCGTCCGACTGGAGACCAGGAGGTCGCGGGTTCAACCCCCGCCGAGGTCGGCATCATTCTTTCGTGGAGATTGATCATGAAATATTTTCTACGGTCATTCTCTCCCTTCCGCTGATTCAAGAAGGGCAATAATTAGTTTCTGGCGAAAGAATGGGCACAATACTGGTTAACCGCTCAGAGGACTAATCCTGCCCAGTAAACGTGTGGTTAGGTAAACTGACCGCGTTGGGTTGACTGGGTCGTAAAACCTCAACATAAACAAACAAGGCCCAGTATCTTAGCCCATTAATACTCAATTAGTTTTACGAAGCTTGGCGAATCTATGCAGCAGGTATTATAGGGAACATGTTGTGCATTTTCAGGAGCGGAAGCTCTGTCAAAATCGTTTTTGCCTTCTTTCTGAAACGGGGTCCACTCTATAAACAAATAATTTGCTTCCCTTGGCAATGAATTGTTTCCTTTTAGAGCAAACCCCTTTTCAGAAGTGGTTTGTGTGCACGAAAGCACACAATGAGTATTTGGAGGAGTATTTGGTGATAATTTTCTCCAGTGGGCCACAAAACATATGTTGTGCATGAAAACAAAATGTAATGCGGAAACTCGTTAGAAGCACCTCGCCAAGGTGCGTCTAATGAATGCCTACAACATCTGCTTTTGTGGAGAGAAAAAAAAATGTAACCCAGAATTATCATCAAATATTCCTCTTCAACAAGATCTTTGAATGCTACGATACATGTATGTATTCCTTTACGCTTTTTGTATTGTACAGATTCTACGAACCTCCAAGCGGGCACACAACGTTGAAACAACGTCGGTTCAAGATTGATTCAACGTCTTGACGTTGAATCAACGTTGACTAAGTTGTTTCAAAAGACGTTGAATCAACATTGAATCGACGTTGTTATAACGTTGAATGCCTGCTGGACTTGTATATTTTGTACCGCAAATGGAGAAACCCTGAGCTGACCGCTGTTATGCATTGTATGGTGATCTGATTTTTTGTTGTTGTTTTTTACGTTGCACAGTCTCGCATGAACCTTCTCAGACAATTTACGCTTTATGCCCCCAGATTTGAAAAAGTTAAGGGGACCTATTGCTTTTCCTTCTCCTTCCTTTTCCGTCACATTTTGTTTCAAAACATGACCGGATTATTTTGTTAGAGTTATACCCCCTTTTTCAAACTTGGCTTTTAAACGTACCTTACACTTGTGTCGGAGGCATAGTGTTTAAGACACACATTTCTAGTTTTTTTTTGTTTTTTGTTTTTTTCACTGCAGTGCTAGATGCAGTAGGAAAACCGACCGCTGGGATCAAGAAAGGCGTGCTCTACTTTATCGGAAACTACGACCAATGTATGTCAACTACCGCGAGGATACATATTTCAGTAAACGCAAGTGTTGAAGATCCACAAAACAACCATGATATCAGTTTTAATGGACGTTATTGTCGCTCGACGTTTAGTCTACCCCAAAGTCTGGTTAATAGCGTGGCAGGAGAGCATGCAAATGTGAGTAAACTATAATTATTATTACATTTTTGCAATTGTTTCATTTTTTTATCAACTTGTTGGCATTGGGAAAATATAAACAGAATTGAGACGAGACTTCAAATCCAGCTGCAGTAAAATTTGGGTTGGGCCGAGCTGGGGAGAGTTTGGTTAAATGAAATGTCACAAGTAGTCCAGACTATTTTTCATGTTGGAACAATGCACTGTGACTTAGCAGTACAAGAGTAGACACCTTTTCTTCATTGTTGGAAGGTTAGAATTGAACTTTGTATGTGGAATCTTAAATATAGACTGGGCTTTTAGTTCATAGTTGCAAGGCGCAGTAATCCAATTGTTTGCCATTAGTCACGTTTCACTGAGTTGTTGAACACTTTTGTACTATCGACCCTCAGTCCCAAACTGAATGCCATACTGTGCTACAGCCACATAATTAACGATGAATACGAGCATAGTGATACCAAAAATGTATAGTTAGTGCTGTATGTATAAACATAGGCATCTGTCACTGTCCACTGTAAAGATACTGCGGTTTGTATACGCGGCAAAAAAGTTCTGCACATCTGGGCCCAGTTGTTCAAAGCTAACGATGTCGTTAGTTAACGATTCGTTAAAATTTACATTAAGTGATACGCAAATATGCTGATATTTTTTGCTGAAAAAATATCAGAATATTGTGTATTGAATCCGCTAAATCAGTTAACGAAATGACCCTTAACGAGCTCGTTAAGCTAACGACGCTTTGAACAACTGGGCCCAGGGGGTTCGCGACTATATCTCCGCTTTTGCTAAGGGGGAACACAGACAAAAGTCGCATACCATATAGGAATTTAATGTGTACCTGATATTTAATTGAAATGAGCATAAACATTTCGTTTGTCAGTCTGAGTTATAATTTCCGAAAGTCACTAGGGGTCAGGATTTAAAAATTGCAAACACAGTACCTGTCGTTCAATAATGTATATATCATTCACGATGAATGGTGCACTCCCTCAGTCGCTTTCGCATAGAAAACACCAGTCTCCTTATTTGTTGTTGAGGAATCTAGCCCCACTCTTGGTATAGCAACCTGGGTAAGTAAGCTAGTCTGGTATACTGGGTAATTTGCTTGTTAATGGTCCGTACAAGAGTATCCCACAGACGTTCAATGCAGGATAAGCCAGGTGACATAGGCGGTCACTCGATTCGCGCACCTCCATTCTGCCTTAAATAGTCATCAACGATCCGAGCACGATTAGGTCTCACATTGTCTTCTTGGAAGATGGAATTTCGACCAACTCGTTAAAGATACGGTATAACATGTATAACATGGAGTCGAAGGAATTCGGCAATGTATCGACGTCTGTTTAGATTAACATGAACGTTAACGAGGTCAGTCTTGCCAATGGCGCTGATGCCAGCCCAGACCATTACACTGCCGCCGTTGTATGCTGTCGTGGGCTGAGCAGTATGCTCCAGGTGCCGTTCCCTTCTGCGGAGTCAAACTCGGATACGACCGTCAATCTTTCGAAGGCAGAAACGTTACTCGTCTGAAAAAAAATGACCTCTGGTCCATGTACCATGGCGCCTACAAAACTGCTGTCTCAACGTTCTGTGCCGTGGGAAAAGTAGTGGCTTTTAAGCTGTTTTTTTTTTTTAGAGTTAAAACCGCCTGATTTGATCCGGTTTGTCATTGTCTGAACCGAGATCGGACGAGCTTCTGGGTCTCTGTTGTGTCTTATCATTTTCTTAAGACTTGGATAGTCGACAAGACGTCGTCTTCAAACAGTTACTGCAATGTAGCGATCTTCCCGTTGAGTCGTGATGTTTGGTCGCCCAGACCTGAGTAGGTAGTACGAGTAGCTTGATAACGCTGTCAGAGTCGGACAACAGTGCTCCAATGAAGGTTGAAATGATTAGCAACATCTTGCGGCTCAATGCCTGCCTGTAGTCGACCAAGAGCTCTGGTCCTATCTTCATCAGGGAGTCGTCTCAGTTGACGAGGCGGCCCAGCGTTTGTCACTGTAACTATAGACTTAATGAATCAACATTTAATTTTCATTCAGTGAAAACCAAATAGAATCATGCCAGACGTGGAATTGGTTTAGTTGGCAGCAATGCAGCTCATTAATAGGCTAATTATCAGTCCTGATTGTAATTGGCCACTGCACATTTGTCAAGGTTTGACAGAAAAAATCAGGAAAAATCACGTGCAAATTGTCTCGACCGTGGCCAGTATCCAGGTAGTCATATTGCTCAGAGCAATCTACGGCCGCAGCATTTTGCTGTCAAGGTTTGCCTCAATTTTGCTATGCAACCGAATAACAATCAGCCCGGCTCAATGGCCTACCGAAAACAGTTTTCGCATTAGTGGATTTCACTACTGATTTTGCAGTTTTGATGACCCCAAGTGTTTTTTTACACACAAATTTCTCCGACATTTATCCATCGATTTTAATCCTGTTTGAAGCCAAATGCCTAGGATATGCTTGTCTAAAAGGCAGTTCTGACATTTTAAGGCGAGTTGTGTAATTAATTACCCAAAACTCCAAATGTGCAGAATTTCTTTTGCCGGGTATTTACTCATGCGTCACACGACTCGTTGTAAATCAAGTTGACATAGAATTGTAAGGCCTGGGGAGTATACCCTCCTCCTCTTGTTCCTCTTTTCTCATTTTAATAAGCCACAAAAATATTAAATTTAGGAGCAAATATGACTAATAACAAGTGGACAACCAGACTATGCAAGTTACTAATAGACCACCGGGCCATATAAAAGCGGGGCAAAAATGGTCTGGAACACGATATAGCTCATTTAACCTAACCACCTCCTGCTGGGCCAAGTTCATGGAATCCTCTAAGTCTTTCACCCCTGAGTTTCTGAAATGGGCCCTTTAATCTCTGAACTTGGACACCTCCATTGTTGCAAATAAAGAGTAACTAAAAATCAATAATAGAATGGAAAACATTGTAGATCCTGATGAGACGGTATCCGTGTTGGTCTGCAGGAAAGAAAGGGTTAATTGTCCTTGTAGCTTCCAAATGTAGATGTTTAGTAATGGGGTGTTGTACACTTCTAACGTGGACGCGTCTGTCATTGAACTACAAACGAACTTTATTTTATTTTATTTTATTTAAACAATGTTTAAAGAGGATGACACAATTAGCTATAAATAACTATTCTACCTTGTGGTCCTCTAACTAAAATTTATATACATATATACAACAAGACTTAACTAACAGCTAAGAAATTCATGGGATAAAAGTAGCTTGCAGCGAAGTGAATGCTTGTATAAAGTTTTTATCAAATAAAAAGTGCTAACAGGTATGTGCAAGTGATTTAAAACCAAACATGGCACTTAATTATATCAAAGACAAATCTGTATGTTATCACAGTTTTTGTAAGTGCTTTAAGATTTGACGAGCGCATAAAACCAATATCTAAAACAATTATGCTAGGTCATAAAAGCTCTCAATTCAGTTACAATAACGGTTTCAGCGATAATTTTACACATGGTATATCATTTAAAATCATAGTTAAAGACATTTTATAAGGGTTAAAATGTTGCTTTAAGAGACTGCTTAAAGGTAGAGAGTGACCCCGATGTTTTTACTGTTTGAGGTAGAGCATTCCATAGTCTTGGTGCGGAACACGAAAAAGAGCCATCAAAAAGTGCTGTCCGTGCTTTCGGCACATAAAGTGAGCCATTTTCTGATGACCTGAGGTTAAGAGTGTGTACCTCGGATACTGGTTTTAGAAGTTGTGTTATATATTCAGGGGATAAATTATTTATTGCTCGGTATGTCAAGACAGCCTTATTATATTTAAGTCTGTCCGGAATTGACAGCCATCCCAGCTGACTGAACATATCTACTGATGGGGTATCGTAATTTGCTCGCAGGATGATTCGAGCAGCGCGTTTTTGCAGCTTGGATATGCGTTCAATATTAGTTACAGAGGCTGACCCCCAGGTAACAGAGCCATAATCAATATAAGGAAGAATATACCCCTGATAGTAAACTTTTTGAATATGTGTCGGTACATACGTTGCTAACTTGCGTAAAAGAGATATTTTAGATGAGATAAGGGAGCATAAGTGGTCTATATGGGCAGACCAAGAAAGGTGTTCATCGATATAAACACCAAGGAGTTTCTGTTTACTAACGGATTGAATGTTGACATCGTCAGCAATAATATTTAGAGGTCGAGAGTCGTTCAAGCGTTTTCTAGCGCCAACTAGCATACAAGATGTTTTGGTCATGTGAACATTCATTTTGTTTATCTTTCCCCATGTTTTTGTGTTACCGAATTCTCCTTGCAGATCTTCTTCAATAGCATCTATGTCATTACCATGCGTGTGAATCGTCGTGTCATCTGCATACAAATCAGAGGAGCACTTTTTGATATGAAGCGGAAGATCGTTGATAAAAATGAGAAATAAGGTCGGGCCTAATATTGAGCCCTGAGGCACACCAGATTGTACGGCGGTGAAATCCGTCAACCCTTTATCACTCTCGATTACTTGTTGTCGAGAACATAAATATGATTTGAACCACTGAATGGCAGAAGGGTTAAGTTTGTATAATGCAAGTTTATTCAGCAAGATGGAGTGATCAACTAGATCAAAAGCCTTCCGAAAATCAATAAAAAGGGCTCCAACCAAGTCACCCTTATCAATACATTTCATCCAGTCATTAATGAGTTTGACTAAAGCTGTTTGGCAACTATGTTTTGGCCTGAACCCGGATTGATTGTCATGTAGAAGTTTATATTTGTTCAAATATGCCATAAGATGTTTGTTCACGTGCTTTTCGAAAATTTTAGATACAGTGGACAGGATAGAAATTGGCCTATAGTTTGAGGGGTCGGACTTTTCACCACCTTTGTAAATTGGAAGTACCTTTGCCAATTTCATTTGAGAAGGAAACTGGCCGGTCGCAATGCTTTTATTGATAAGCATCGCAATCGATGGCGATAATGATTTGGCAGCAAGTTTGATGATCCTTGGCCCTATGCCGTCAAGCCCGGTCGATTTTGAAACCTCTAAGGTATTAATATGTAATAAAACTTGTTCGGGGGTAATAAATGGAATTGTAAATTGTGTGTTTGTAGGCACTTTGCTATCAACAAAACCGCTGATTTTATTGGTGTCAAAGTCTAATGAATTTCCGGATGATGTGTTTTTATTCAAAAGCTCGGCAACTGAAGCAAAGTATTTATTCAGTTTGCTCGCAACAGCTTCAGACTCCGTAATGGTTTCATTTCCGATTATAAGTTTTTGAGGCAAATTACTGGGGGCAGTCTTGCTACCATTAGTCACGTCTCGCAGGTGTTTCCATAAGGATTTGGTATCTTTTGAATTTGTTATGCTATTAGAAAAATATTTACGTTTTGCTTGTCGTATGAGTTGTTTTGTTTTATTGCGAAATTTTCTATGATCACTCCATTGCTTTAATCGTTTGGTTTTATCTCGTAAAGATTGCATTTGAATTATATCTGGAGTAAACCAGTCAGGCATACGTTTAGATTTTACGCGTTTGGATTTAATCGGAGCATGATTGTTCAAGTGTTTCAAAAGGAATGAATACCAGATGTTAAGGTCTTCGTCTATACTTGATTTATCTGCCGCAAACGCATCCAAATCGTTAGCAATATCAGATATAAACTTATTTTCGTCAAAATGCTTGTAGCTGCGATAAGTAGTGGTAGTATGTTTGTCTTTTAGAAGCTTTGAGTTTACTTTTCGTGTAAAGCAAATGGGAAAGTGATCGCTTAAAGATAAAGTAGAAGTAAAACAACGTACAATATTCTCTGGATGAGTCGTATATACATGATCAATTAACGTATTGGTAGTTTCCGTTACCCTTGTTGGCTCTGTTACCAGTTGAGTTAAATCGAATAGATTTATAAGGTTTAGCCATTTATTATTCGTATGAGCTTTCAAATCAACATTAAAATCACCCATGAGAAGGAATTCAAGACCAGATGTCTGTTCGATGGCTCAAACCCTTTGGGACCATGAAAATTTGTTCGAGACAGCGGTAGTTCGAGCCACGGTAGGTTACTATTAGTACCATACCAGGAGGCATAATGGAGATAATTGTGGGATATTTTTTCGGTGTTCTATATAATAAACGTATGTTGTGTGTACTCATTAGAATCACCTCATCGAGGCGATTCTAATGAGTGCACACAATATACATTTGCAAGATAAAGAAAATCACCCTAAATTATCCGTATATCGTATTTGGAAGAAATCCCTGCGGACTCGAAAACGTGTTCGACTCATCCATGATAAACGAGCCATCGGGGTTCGAGCCATTGAAGTTCTACTGTACATAGCTAAACATTCAAATTATTGGATGTTGCTGACTGTACAGTTACGATTGTTTGACACTTTCAGTGAAAGTATACAAGCACGGTTCGTTGGATAGTTTTAGCTTTCAACTGTACCAGTATGGATTGTCGCACGCTTTTGTTGCATAGTTGTTCGGTAATGTTGCCGCCAATGATAATCGATCATCAGTCACTTTTGCCCCTTTTGACTGATGATCGGAAAGAATTTTTAAAGTCGGCTTATCGGAAAAATCTATTTCTCACTTTTTATTTTAAAAGGCAAGTTGTAAAAAAATTAAATACTAAGCTGTTTGTTTTGGTCATTTTAGATTTTATGTCAGTAAAGGGAAAGAAATGTGATAAAATAGCATGTTACAAGACACTTTTACAACCGAGAAGTACCGATATTTTTCTTATTTCTCCTTTAAAACATACGATGTGGTAATCATTAGAACCGCCTCTAATGAGGCGCTTCTAATGAGTACTCTAACATATTCTCATTGGGATACTCCACTTATCGATCTGTCTTTTATCGAAGTACCTGGAAGATGGCTAAAACAAGAAAGAATATACCTCTCTACAAGTCGATTATTTGTCGATGATCAGTCGACTTTCAAAACCGATGATCGATAATAAAATTCTGGCAGACTCCTAACACTATTCTACAGACACTTCTAGCGATCAAATGTCGAGTTTATAAGTTTGGATAGTTGAATGTTTCTAGTGTTCACTGTAATGGTATGAATAGTTGGACGGCCATGCCGTTTCAATGTACAGTTATGGATTCGTAGAGTTCGTCTACTGTATCTATTAATAATAATAATAATAATAATAATCGACATTATTTATAGAGGGTAACACATTTAGTAATCTAGTACTAATCTTCCATGAGGCCCTCTTTTTTCCTGGGTAGAAACCAGTACTAAGCAATGTGGATAAAGTCTCTTGCTCAAGGAAACAACACTTGCTGTTAGTGGGGATCGAACCCGGTACGTCTCGATCTCGAGTCCGACGCTTTACCACTGCACCACAGCGCTCCAATATTAGTTAATTATTTCTAGTTTTCAACTGTACAGGTACGAAATATTGGGAGCTTCTTTGCATGTTTTAAGATCCTGTCTTTATATTTCCGATTCGTGAATGAGTGAATTGCTAACAATAATAAAGAATTGAAAATAATTAGGCTAACAATTTGGTCTTGTACTGTTATTGCAGAATACACATGGGATACCACTGACGTTATCATGGGGAATGTGCTTGCCGGATTCATGCCACGCCGAGGATATTGAAGGGCTTCTGAATCTAGGTATGTACCCGAGACACTTGTCTGTCAAATTTTCTTTAGCATTATATAGAAACTTTATTGTTCGTTACATGTCTCAGCTTTTGGGCTATAATGTACGCATTTTATAGTTGTTTGGCGTGTACATAGTCGCACGTACTATCGCAAGGTGTTATGGACGATCTGCTGCATTACTGACCAAAATAAGGTGAACTTAAGGGGCGAGGTTACACGTTAAAGGGAGCTAACTGTCTAATTATTTTTTCATCAGTTCTGAAAAGTATTCTATTCTATATTTTGTATATCGATACCGTACACCATCATCTACTCGTTCCCTTAGACAAAAATAATAAATATTGAAGTAATTTCATTATTTTTCGAGCAGAAAGCCTTTTATCCAAAGGTAAGTCGCTTTATGATGTGATGTGCAGTATGTTTTGACACGTTTAATCTTTTAAGAATTATTTTGTACCACGTAATGCACAAAGTAATTCTATTCGGTGATAAACTACCACTTTATCGCGTTTCCTGGACCAGTTACCGTACTAATTGTTGATGGACCTATAACCTCTATGTTATCCTTATAGAACATGATACCTGAGACTATATACAGACTACAGCAAACTATATGAGCCAGGGCACGATAAAAACCTACAAAATGGTGTGTGCGCCCAGCGAAGACTCAGATCAGCCTGGGAATCCGCCAAGTCTGATCAGAATCTTCGCTGTCCGCATGAAGAAAGCTTGTGTTTCTAGCTACCCATTGAGCACACAGCGAAGACTCTGATCAGACTGGGCTGATCTGAGTCTTCGCTGGGCGCACTTGTCATTTTGTTGGTTTTGTCGTGTGCTGGCTCATATTAAAATAGTTAGACCTGGAATCAGGCCGGGTAGTATCTGTGTTTGATGATAGGGGTTCGCCTTAATTATCATATTAGAAGATTTATACTGCACTTAACCCTTGTCCTGCTGAACCCGGATATACCCTGTCTTTGCAAACAGTGTAGATCCAGATCAGTTGGCCAATTGATCTGGATCTGCACTGTTTGCCATTAAGTATGTGAATTTATATCAACAATCTGAATCAAGTAACCTGACTGGCTGAAAATTAGAAATGGGCGAGGCATCTTAATTTATTCAGCAGGACAAGGGTTAATATAAATAGAGTCTAAACGGAATTAACCCTGAGATCAGTGAACACATCCACAAAGCTGTAAACAGTGTCAAGTTTTCTATCTGGACCAGACTGACTACTGGTAATTTCTGGCTAAATTTGAATAGTACAAAAGTAGAAACGCCACCATTTATTGCTTTCTTATGTGCATGGAGATTATTGCTCATGATAATGAAACAGAAATAAAAAGTATGACATTTTAACTTAATGGAAAAAATTCAACACGTGCAAAAAAGATGCACGTGCAATCCGCAATCCACCGTTCATATGTTCTAAAATTACATGTATATGCCTCGTCAAAAAATAGTCAATTTATGACAGGCAAAATTATGCTGAAATTTAGGAACTGCCACTAAAACAGTAAGAGAAAAGTCCAGGGAGTGCCACAATCACAAACCGCAGCCTAAGTTTTGGTATAGACAGGCATCTTGCGTCTTTCATATATAAATGGAACTGATGTATAAACAAGCAGGGCCCAGTTGTTCAAAACTTTACTTATTAAGTTGATGGCTAAAGTGACGTTAAAACTTCTTAACACTTCTCTTGCTGAACTCGACATGCCCTGTTTGAGCAAACAGTGTAGATCCAGATCAGTTGAAGAAGCCAAATGATCTGGATCTGCACTGTTTGTCATTAAATATGTGAATTTCTATCAAAAACCCGGATCAAATAATCTGATTGGCTGGACATTAGAAGTGGGCGTGGCATCTTAATTTATTCAGCATGACAAGGGTTAAATATGGCAAATACAGTGATTTTTTTTTGCTGAAAAAAGTGAGTAGCTTTTGGATTACTAGCATTTTTGCAACAAAAATATCAATGTGTTTGAAAATACCTTAGCTACAACAGTGAACGAGTTTGTCATTAACGATACATTACGAAAACATGCCTATTCAAGTATATTGAAAATTTCACCACCAAAAACTGAAAGTTTTCAGAAAAAAAAAATCTGATATTTTTCACATTTCTACTCAAAACATAGATTGTGGGTACTCGTTAGAACCGCCGAGGCGGTTCTAACGAGTACCCACAATCTATGTTTTAAACAGAAATAAGAAAAATAATGTATACCCCTGTAAACCCAAGTTGTACTATATAAAAGTGGGGTTTAAACGGGTAAAATTATATAGGTATGTTTTCGTGATGTACGAATGTGCGACATGCGTCTAAGTATTTCATTCTGTTTACTTGGTTCTATGAGCGAGCACGAACGCGTTATGCAATTTAGGAATCAGGTCGAAATGTTATTAAACACATATGGAACATCTGAACGCAGATTTGTATTTTTTTTTTGGTTTCTCAATTTTACAGGTTTACTTGGTTCACTGTTCAACATATCGGTGGAAAAAGCGGTCTGTACAGAGGAGCTCAACTACAAAGGAGATAAACCAGCCATAGCAGTCACGTAGTTATTCTACTTATTACACGGTTTTATAATGACCATAGTTCTTCTTCTTCTTCTTATTATTATTATTATCATTATTAGTATCATTAATTAATTGATTAATTGATTAATTAATGGCAATAGCTGTATCTCCGTAAACTGTTCCCAATAACGTGCTCTGCATAGCTTTATCGAATAACTCGTTAAGAAGAATGAATTTTTCATCTGCTTTTGGGTGAAATTTCTTTGGCATAGAAATACCGGTGTGTGCCTCCCTTGCCATTGAGAGGTACGGTTCAAAGAATTGTTTACTTACTCTGGAAGCGGACTCTTTCCTTTTAGAGAAACGTATATTTTGAAATGTTTCAAATGCCTGCATACTAAATATTTTTGTCTGTAAAAGTTATCGTCCCTTGAAACCTGGAAGCAGACTCATTCACGTGTATTCATTTACTAGTACCTTAAAGCGTAGTCTGATATTTTTTAAACTGCTGGTCTCTTCTATTTTCGAAAGACAATCTATATTCATCTATTAATTAACCCTTGCCATGCCGAAAATTAAGATGCCACTCCCACTTCTGTCAGCCGGTCAGATTGCCTGATTTAGTCTGCTGATACAAATACACACACATACTGAATGACAAACAGTGCAGATCCAGACCAGTTGAAGAAGCCAACTGATCTGTTTGCAAAGGCAGGGTATATCCGCGCTCAGCAGGACCAGGTTTAAAACAGAGAGTATCAATGTTCAGTGTGTGTGTGCGTGAGAGAGAGAAAGAGTGTGTGTGTGTGTGTGTGTGTGTGTGTGTGTGTGTGTGTGTGTGTGTGTGTGTGTGTGTGTGTGTGTGTGTGTGTGTGTTTAAAGTACTATCTTACTTCAGTATTACTTAGCATTACTTAGCAGATGTGTGACGTGAATTACAGTCACACACATTTACATGCCAATCCTAGCGCTGCACTGGATCTGTAAAAGATTGTGACGTGTCCTGGCAGGGATTTGAAATCACAAGCTCTTGTGAGTAACACAGCTGTTGTAACTATTGTTGTGCATGCGATAACATCGCAGGCAATATTTCTTGCTTAACACTAGAATGAATATGTTTCCACTGTTTACTGAACTCAGGAGGTTTCGCAAAGTCAGTCAAATATTTCAGAAGTACCTTCACCCGGTTGTCAGTAAAATTTTAAGCATTGGAGTTCCTTATTTATATTTTGTACAAAAACTGTTACTTTGTCACGTGCAGTCGAAATTCAATGGTTGGAACATCTTTTGGACCAAGGAAATTTGTTCTAGACATGGACAGTTCAAGCAACTTGGGGTTGGTCATAGCGCCAGGTCTGGAGACAAATCTGAGTAATTTAGGAATTTTTTTTAGATCTTCTTTGAAATGCTGGTATGTTGAAAGTATTCATTAGAATCGCCGGATGAGGCGATTTTAATGAGTAAATGCAACAAACCTTTCTCATGAATAAATAAGAAAATTTCCCTAAATATCCCTAATATTTCTTTCGGGAGTTATCGGAAGAATTTCCTAGGAACTCAAAGCGTTCGAATTAGCCAAACATATAGTTGTTAAAGCCATTTAAGTATCATTGGATAAGGTGTCTTTCAGGTATATGCGGATAAAGAAGGGGCAGATTTGCACAGCAGATCCGCTTGGTCCTGAGGCTTGATCACATTACGAAAACATGTCTATATAATTTTGACCCCCTTAAAACCCACTTTTATATAGAAAAACTGAGGTTTACAGGGGTATACATTATTTTTCTTATTTCTGCTCCAAACATAGATTGTGGGTAATCGTTAGAACCGCCTCGGCGAGGCGGTGCTAACGAGTACCCACACTCTATGTTTGGAGCAGAAATATGAAAAATATCAGAGTTTTTTTTATCTGAAAATTTTCAGTTTTTGGAGGTGATATTTTCTGTATATTTGAATAGGCGTATTATCGTAATGACTGAAGTAATCTGTGCAAGGCCTTCGCTAACCGCTTAAAGGATCATTTGAGGTGTTGAATGCATCAGTGAAACAACAACAAATGCATTTGAGATACTATGCAAACCTGCATCACGTGACCTTCCTCAAACTTTCTCAGCACCCTTTACTATATAAAGTGGTGAAATGGGCATTTGTTTCATTTCTGAATAAATGAAGCACTTCTCTTTACGATCGTGTTTAAAAACTTTAGTTTGTTTTGTTTATTAAACCGCCCACTGCTAAAGGGGCGATGCTTTAATGTATTAGAGTGGTTTCGAAGTTGAAAAACAGCTAACCTGATGACTATAAACAAAGGCAGATACCATTTTTAAATACATTACGAAAACACGCCTATTCAAATATATTGAAAATTTCAGCACCAAAAACTAAAAGTTTTCAGATAAAAATTCTGATATTTTTCATATTTCTGCTCAAAACATAGATTGTGGGTACTCGTTAGAACCGCCTCGCCTCGCCTTGGCGAGTCGGTCCCTAACGAGTACCCACAATGTTTTTGAGAAGAAATAAGAAAAATAATGTATACCTCTGTAAGCCTGTTCTCTTAGAATGGACAACAGGTAAGCTACAAGCAGTCTCATTGGTGCGTCAGATATTAGGAACTATTCCCAGCAAGCACTTACAGTAAACAGTAATTGCGAAAAACGTAGCAAAAAGAGAATGTTTCATTAGACCTAAATGCATCTTAGCCAAATGTACTATTTCCATGCTACATCTCAGTTCATATCTATTATACATGTTGTATAAAACTGTTCACTTCACTTCTCTTCATTTCAACGAGCTGAGACGCCATTGTCGTTGGATCAGCTGGCTGGCAGATCACATGACTATAAGCGCGAGATGTGTGACGTCACCGGTACGAATCCGTATCGGTAGAAATTATGCCTGACCGATCCCTATTTTCGAAAGCTATAGAGCTGTAGGGTGAGAGAATCAGTCTACTGATTTTTATGTGTATTAATATATATGGGACGGAACACGTAACCTGGATGCTTGTTTGAAAACATATTTCCATTTGAGAGAACGCAGTTATTACCCTGAAACGAAATGAACCTGTTTCCTTGCAGATGTGTGATCGGTGGAATCGCATTCATAGTGCTTGTGTGCTCCCTTATTGAAGCTTTGTGTCTTAAAAGGCCTGCAGAACCAAAGCCTGAAGAGGACTCATATGCTATATCAGGCATTCCTTATCTTAACAACGCATATGACACCGCTGGTGATCAGAATGAGACGAAATTGGACAGCGAACTTCCGTCGGAAGTGAAGCAAGGACAGAAACTGGATACGAATCACATTGAAATGAAACAGCGTAAACCGGATGTACTTGCGAACTCCAAAACGGATGTCAGTGAAAACTTCTCTGTCGATAGTGACAGGACTGAAGATGTTCTCGCTATAGAAAAGGATCAAAGGGAAGGTAGGGTTTTAAATTTCAATAGATACTTTGTTTGTACTTGCATCATGGAGAATTCAGCAAGAACGAAATTCGACTACTAAAATTTGCTTAATTTAGCTGGGGTAAGCATTTACTACAAGAATACATGTGCGCCAAACGATAATTCAGATCAGCTTGCACTTCCGTGCAGATTCATCAGAGTCTTCGTTGGTCGCTTGAAGACGCTTTGGGTGTGCAGACTGATCGGAGCCTTCGCTGGACGCACATGCAGTCTTGTAGGAAATATTGTGTTTCGGCTGATTCCATAACAGGAATTAAAATAAAAATAATAATAAATAAAAATAAACATTTATTCACACGTGTATTAGTAGATTACTTTATATACAGGAGATTTGGCAAAGTTACTAAGCGATTTCTAAGAAACAAAGACTGGGATTTACATCTGGGTTTTTCACTTTATTTCGTGTTTGATCTTTTAGTTTTTGAGGATAATAGGGTATTCCTCATGAGGTTCTGTTCCCTGTTGTTTTTCATAGCCATTTGCTGTACTTTTGTATTTAAATTAGTATTTTCAAGATTGTTGTTGTTCCGTACAAACACAAAAACATGCACATTTTACCTTGTATCATCATACCAGGCATTTCGCTGTTCCATTCATATGGAACTCCACCAAATATACTCATTTAATTTATTACTGAAAATAATTAAACCAGTTTACAATGTATTTAGTTCTGCTCTACAGAAATGAAACACATTTCCTCGCTTCATATCTGTCTGTCTAGTCTAGCATTGCCCACACTCCTCCTCCCGCCGCCTGGCACCGTCCCCATTAATACTGAAGTTGATATTGGTCTTTTCAAGCGTTTGATAATGTTATTTTCATTATCTGTTACAGTTTCTTGTAGCATGTGCATATGGGACACCTGACCTTCCGTTTAAAGGGATTTGATTCAGTTGTTATATTTACTGCCAGTTTGTATAAGAGAGTGAGAGAGAGAGAGAGAGAGAGAGAGAGAGAGAGAGAGAGAGAGAGAGAAACGTGTATGCCCCTTCTGAATTTCCTTTAAGAGCAGAACCCTTTTCAAAGGGGTTTGATATGCCGGAAAGCAAAAGAGAAAGCCACAAAGATTGGCTACCTGGTGGAAAACGACCACCTAATTTCGATCTATACATCTATATGTTTGTTGCAGAATATCCTAAATAGATTCTGAAAGGAAGGATCCTTAAAAGCAATTAACATATTCACAAAACTGAATGTATCTGAAGAATCGATGTTTTCAGGTCTTTACTATCTAGTGTTTGCCAAGTTGGCCTCATCGGTGGTCCACAATTATTTTTTTCAAAACCTTCCGGAAGTGTCTCAATGATAACAAAGACGCTATAGTGAAGTACGGGTAGAATTTTGTCGTCTACTGTAGCTGTAGTGAAGATAGATAGATTCTAAGAAGAAGGGCGACACGAACCTTCTGTGCGTTACGCACAGAGGGTCCGTAAGTCGCCCTTCCTCTTAAAACACTTATACGGAACTGTGTTAGCATAAAGCACGATATAAATGGATTTCCATTAATTCAGTCTGCCCCTCCACTAACAGTTTAAGCTTGACCATTGTAAGGCGGCATTGCTGAAGCAATTTCTCTTCCTCTGTTTTGTCTCTCTTCGTTAACACATTTTATTTATATATCATTAAGTATATGTACATGCATAAATCATGGGATAAAACAGTTAACATCTATTAACAAATGGTATCCATCCGGAAAAATAATCCTTGCTACTTATATGAATTCTTCTCCCAAAAAATCATAGGAGAAGGTTCTATAAACTATGACCACAGTCGCACATACATAAGTAGAATAAGCATTTTCTGTTCCATGAAGAATGAATTTATGTGTAACAAGAAAACTGTATAGAGAATAGAGTAAAGAAGTGAAAAAGACAGGGTATAGAAGATCAAGTCGCCGTTCTCATCTCGACCATATAGGGCTTAACCTTGATTGCAACGTTGCCTGGTTATCACTGTGTCAAGGTCCCAGTGAAATAAGTTTATCTTTTATAAATGTAGACCGGTCCGGTTTGAAACCGATTAATATCTGTAATGTTCGTACGTTTAACAGATAAAAATGTAGGCGCAAGTAAACAAATACACAACTTTTTAATAATTAACTTGCAGTGTTCAAACCTATTTATTTTCATTCCGGTATGAGTAAGGATCACAGTAATCAAACACAAATACAGTTGACTCTCGTTATCTCGACCTCGCTTATCTCGAAGCGAAAATCTGGTCCCAGCTTAAACATGAAAATCTAACAACGGGTAATAAAATATTGTGGAAAAGGGGAGAAATTGCTGCAAAGGAGCAATTTCTCCTCTATTCCACAATATTTAAAATATATATCTCTAACTTGAGGAGTCAAATTACATATACATGTGTTAAATGTGGCTGCTCGATTCATTTTTTTCCTAAATTCTGCAAATCTGATATGTCGAGGTACGGATATCTCGAAGTATTGCAGAGAGTCCCTTGGAATTCGAGATAACGAGAGTCGACTGTAATATACATAGTACAAAGTGAAGGCGTTTGCTTTATATTTCGTTCATTTGAACTAAAATTAAGTACACTTCCCTTTAGTAAATATACGAGGACGTGTCAATAAGTTACCAGCCTGTTTTACTTCCGTTCCTGATTGAACTCCTAGTTTTCTATGTAATTACCCTCCGGCATGATACATTTTGACCTAATGGTATTCCAAGGCCATTATCCCAGAATTAAAGAACTCGGAGGCTTTTGCGTTATCCCGCTCCTCGATCGCTCTCGACTTTGTTATCGGACCGGATATGGCTCCCTGAGTATCTTTCTAAGTTTCGGGAACCAAAAGTAATCACTCGGTGTCCGATTAGGTGAATAGGGAGGATGTGGTATTACAGTCAACTCTCGTTATCTCAACTTCGCTTATCTCGAATAATCGCCTATCTCGAAGTTAAAATCTGGTCATTGTTTTAACATGGAAATCTAACAACAGGTAACAAAATAAAATAAAAGAGTCTAATTACATATTCCTTTGTGAAATGTGGTTGTTCGATTTATTTTTTCCTCAATTCTGCAAATCTGATATGTCGAGGTACGGATATCTCAAAGTATTTTAGGAAGTCTCTTGGACTTCGAGATAACGAGAGTCGACTGTATTTCATGCCCATTGCATTGTACAGCATCCATTGAAAACTTGCAATGGTTATACTTACATTGACTTGCTGAAGAAGACCGTCTTCAGAAATTTTCTCACGGATTGCGATTCTCCGTTGGTCAAGTAAGTTTGTATAGTACTTTCTAGTTATTGTACTCCCTTTTGGTAAACTGTTCAACAGAATTATTTGGCGTCCCTTGATACATCGGCTACAACGTTGCCAGTCGAAGATTGCGTCTTGAGCATCTTGGACCTTGGAGAATAGATCATACCTACTGACGACTTTGGCACATCGGGAGAACTGTGCTTCTTGATTGTGGCTTTTCCTGGGTATACTCACTTAAATATTTTTGAACGTTGTTTCCCTACTCATAGTAATGGACCCAGATTCACTCTACAGTTACAAAAGAAAATGACCTGAACAGCATTACCAGTCGGCTGCTAACCGTTGCTCTAGGCACCATTTGCTTATCGCTAAGAAATAAGAAAAAATATGTTTTTTTATCTAGATTTGTTGTCGTAATGAGTCCGGTTAACCCTTGTCTTGCTGAACCCGGATATACGCTGCCTTTACAAACAGTGTAGATCCAGATCCGTTGGCTTCTGAAGAAGCCACTTGACCTGGGTCTGCATTGTTTGCCATTAAGTTTGTGAATTTATAGCAACATTTCGGATTGAGCAATCTGATTGGCTGAAGATTAGAAGTAGACGTGGCATCTCAATTCATTCAGCATGACAAAGGTTAAAGTTTCAGAAGCGGCCCGAATTATACTGTTTATTTTCCTATTACAGGTAGATATACGAAACTAGTACGGGCGTTTTCCATTTTCACGAATGCGCCTGCAGTGTTATGCACCAAGACCAAGGATGATGCTGTGTCATGCCTCTACGGCATACGGTTTTTTAGCATATTATGGGTAATGTTGGGCAATACTTACCTCTATGCAGCCTTGTCGTTATCAGAAACCCCTGTTGCTGGTGAGTAATATCCTGTCATTTATAACAGACTATTAACTCATTTTAGACTGGATAAACTCCCCCCCACTTTATCTTTGAAAAATGGCTAAACTATTTGCAAACAGTGGGGACCCTGATCAGATGCCGCAGAATGCGACGTCTTACCAGGGTCTCCACTGTTTGCCAAATACCCTTTCGTGGCTGTCCAGACTAAAATGGGTTAAAGACGTCAGCTCATTAGGGGTACGCCCTATTATGCCCAGTGTAAAATGTAGCTCATTTAGAAACAAGGAACACATCAATGAATTTGAAGTAACTGATTTGGTTAAACCGAGTGTTCGTATTCAAGAGGCACTTCTAACGAGTACCCACAACATATATGTTCATGGAAAACCCCATGTGCTGGTGGCTCAAAAACATAGATAACGTTCACCAACGGTATTTGAACGTATTTTGGTTTGATAATGATTGGTATAATACTCCCTAATATATTTATGAATGTGTTCGGTCCTTATTCTACAGTGCCCCTGAAGACATTTTTATCATCGCTTGGCTAATTTGTCGGTTTTTTTTTTCTTTCTTTCAGTTAATCTGATGGATACATTTGACATTATGAAGAGATTCACTTTCCAAGCAGTTTTGTCAGGAGCATTTGCCACGGATACATTCTTTGTGATCAGGTGATTGCGTTGAGAACAACTGTACAACAAGCCTAAATATTCCGAAATCTTAACTTCTTAGCTCTCTGCACTACAATTTGAATAAGTTCATTTTACGACTTTAGATTGTCTTAAAACTGATTGATGACTGGTTTCAGTGTAGACTGAGACTAGACGCCGCATTTGATCTGCACTGTTTACTCAGGCCTGCCAGCTTGAATATTTAGAATCTCTATGGAATGATAAGATTAAAACAGTGTTAACCTACACGATTATGGCCTCTTCCATTCACTATTTTAAAAATGTCAAATACATAATTATACTAATTGTACTGTCAGTGTTGTGATCGGGCATTATCTAATTCAATATGTTTTCTAGACGTGTGTGTGTGTGCGTGCGTGCGTGCTACAAAAAGAAATATGGAGATTGCCAAGAAAGATTACAATCACGCAACATCGACCGACTTAACCCCACCCCGACCCACCCACCTAGCCCCCTCACCCTCCTGCACAAAGGCATCAGAGATTATGCTCTCGTAAAAAAAAACGCTAAACAACACTTCCTCGCGAACAGAAGAAACAAACTAAGAGGAGCTGCGATACAGTTTAACTTCGGTAGCACTAATATCTTCGGGACCATGGAATGTTCTACACAGGGCTACTTCGAGTCATTGAGGGTTGATCATAGTGCCAGGTCAGGAGGCAAATGGGAATAATTCAGCGATGTCTTTTTGGTCTTTTATTAAACGGTATGATATGTGTACTCATAAGAGTAGCCTTGATGATGCGATTTTAATGAGTACACACAGCATACATTTTTATGATAAAGTAAGAAATCATCCCTAAAATATTCCTAAAGATTTTTATTTGAGCTGTTGAAAAGATTTTAAAGAGACTCCAAAACGAGTTCGAATCAGTCACAATAAATGAGCCATCTGCTGCTTTTGAACGCTCGATAGCAAAACATGTTTCAGTGTGTGTGGAGAGGAGTACGCCTATGTCTGTTTTATCGGCAGCTTCCCTCGCCCTTAATTTTAACGCAGTATCTTATATCAAAGAAGACAACAAAATAGTATAAGATATACCGACTGTGACATGCGTAACGACTTTCATGTATGTGCTAACAATGACTAAATTATCATGGCAGTTCAGATGTGCTCTGCTGTCTGTCCGCATCTTCCTCACGGACATTCCTGTCTGACGTCTTAGGATGCTGTGTTGCAAGTCAGAGAGGCATTTGATATGCGGTCGATGGAGGATATATTTCTATTGGCCAACACATAAAGTGCTGCCGAAAAGAATACATGAAGTAATGAAATATGTTACACAGTAACAATCCACGCATAAGAACCAGATTCAGAAGAATTGATATACCTCACTTAACCCTTGTCCTGCTGTCCCCGGATACGCCCTGCTTTTGCAAACAGTATAGATCCAGATCAGTGAAGAAGCCAACTGATCTGGATCTGTATTGTTTGTTATTTAATATGTGAATTTGTACCAGCAGCCTGGCACAAGTAATCTGATTGGCTGAAAATGGGAAGTGGGTGTGGCATCTTTATTTATTCAGCATGACAAAGGTTATAAAACTCCGACATGGAAATATTTACTTCCTTTCTCTTTGGGGATATGGGGGCTACTCTGACAGAAAGGAATTCGTAAACTCCCTCGGGCAAAAATATATGAGCCGCAACGTGAACTCTTGGTCTATTTCAGTGGTTGCCTGACAGCTTACTGGTACTTAATGCGGTTGGACCAGTCAATGTCCAAAGTGAACGTCAAAACATGGTTGAAGTTCTACGCCAGCAAGTACTGGAAGTAAGTCTATTTAGACAAAAATATATTTCACCTTTGAAATTTAGTAAAGAAACCAATTTCATTGTGCTGTACTTTTGTTTGTCGATAAATGTTGGTATCTGAGTATTAAAAGCAAAATTTGCAATATCGTGAGTTTCTTATATAAACCTTAAAGCGACATAAATATGTCACAACACGTCTATTCGTCTTTTCTATTTTATTAGAAAATGAAAAAAAAAAAAAAAAAAAAAAAAAAAATGTTTTCTGTCGCAGTTCTTCTTTGTGCATCGGTGGTTTCATACTCGTATGTTGCGTTTGTTGGTTTCATTTGTGGCGTTTGTTAGTTTCATATGTGGCATTTTTTTGTTTCATATGAGGCGTTTTTTTTTTTGTTTCATATGAGGCGGGTTTTTTTGTTTCATATGAGGCGTTTTTTTTTGTTTCATATGAGGCGGTTTTTTTTGTTTCATATGAGGCGGTTTTTTTTGTTTCATATGTGGCGTTTGTTGGTTTTATATGTGGCGTTTGTTGGTTTCAGATGTGGCGTTTGTTTTTTCATTGTATGGTCCTCATCTGTCCTCCTTTTGGTACCTTCAGAAGGCTGTACTTTGTGATTGTAATGCAGTCGACATTCATTATCTCGAAGTACATGGGACTCTCTAAGATACTTCTTTATCTCAACATATCAGATTTGCAGAAATGAGACCAAAATAAATCGAACAACCACATTTCACAAATGAATATTAACTTGGCTCCTGAAGATAGAGACATATTGAAAATATTGTGGGAAAGAGGAGAAATTGCTCCTCCTCTTTTCCACAATATTTTGTCACCTGTTGTTAGATTTTATGTTTAATCAGAGACCAGATTTTCACCTCGAGATAAGCGAAGTCGAGATAACGAGGGTCGATTGTATTTCGAGTTATCTTCATTTATATTTTAGCTGTATTCAGTTTTGTAAATGTGAACATTTCTTGCTTTCAAGGGTATTTCCTCTTAAAATCTATTAATTCTGCGTTTAATCATAGCTATTCACAGACAGCAAGATAATCACACAAAAATTCGTCTTCTATAATTCTTCAAACAGGATTTGGTGAGCCAACAGTAGTCACAGCATTTTTCAGGTCATGAACGAAGGCAGTATAAAATAAAATACCATAATTACACTAAGTATCTGGACATCTTAAATCCTTACCAAACATGTACTAAAATTTTAATAAATCCATTTAGCTACCTATTGATGTGTCAAAAATACTCAACCAGTTAATAACAATTTAGACCCTTATCTGGGTCTACACTTTTTGCTCAGATACTATAAATTTATAAATGCACGCTCCTGTGCTTTTTATGGAAACCTTTGTACAAAATATTGCTTAAACGGTAGTCTGTGTCTGAGTTGATTGCCACACGACCTCACCCTTGTTTCATCACAGTGATTTAATTCGATTTACACATTTATTTCTATGGTGTTACACTGATTTATTTAAAGAGCATCTGTGTAAGCCAAACATTCATTTTTATAACGTTTTTACGTTTGAGCTTAAATGAAGATTTTGTACCAGTGTAACCGATGGTTCTGGTGTTGTGTGTTCTTTTTGTGGCATTCGTTGCCTTATTGTTGTGTTCAGTGGATCATGCCTAGCATTTTGATCAACCAGTTTGGGAAGAGGCAGTTAGTTGCTTTGCTGTTCATTGGTTTGTGGCTTGTGTACTGTCTGTGATGGTTTGTTTGCTCTTCCTGTTGTTGTCATTGGTAAGAAATGTTCTGTGATTTAGGCTATTCCTGAACATCTTCCATACTACTTGTTTTACTTTATTTTAGAATGACGCCCCCATATATGCTGGTCCTTGCAACTCAAGCTTACCTTTATATCTACCTTGGTGATGGTCCAGTGTGGCCTAAGAGTATAAACGTTGCGGATAAATGCCACACAGACTGGTGGAAACATCTTCTATATGTCAACAATCTTGTCGGTGTCGACGGCGAAGGTGCTGAAGATCAGGTATTACTTGTTCATAAGTTACACAATTGTGCGTGTTTCATTCTTATTTTAAATATATCTGCAGATAATGTAATGGGACTGAATATACCAGCTAGCGTTCTACTTAAATCTACATATGTATATGGTACCGTTATCGGCCCGACAAAAATTCTGTCGGGCCGATAACGATCCGCTATAGATATAAGTAGAGTGCTATCTTGAATACTGAGCAGATTTCCGCCATTTTGGTTACTTTCCTTTCAAGTCTTTTCTGAAAAAGGGCTTGATTTAAAAAAAAATGGAAATGGTTCCAGGGGGCAGCTAATTCCTACTTATAAGTGTTGACATCTGTTCTGAAAAAGGATTTAATCTGAGAAAAAAAAAATTACTCCAAGGGCAGCATATTCCTACTTTTAAGTGTTGACATTTGTTCAGAAGGAAAGCAAAAGTAGTAATGACGGAGTTGCCTTAGCAGAGAATGTATCATTCATCTTTATAATATGAGCCACGAGAAGCTCTGAATTTATAAATTATGCATACAGAAACTTCGATGCCACAGGTAATGCATCTATGTTTTACTTAAACGGGAAAGGGTCACTAAATTTAATGCATTTCATAAAATATTCAGCTTTAGAAAACGAACATCTTGGCGCAAGTTCGATCAATGGATGAGTAAGAAGAACTCCACACGGACCGAACAAATATATGGTTTTACCACTATGAGAGCGAGGGTTGGGATCCCGTAAAGTAAGCTTAAACCCACCAGTAATTCATTAATGACCGTTCCAAGGCGGTATTTTTATTGTGGTACTTTTTGTTAATTGTTATGTTGTGTTACAAAATACAATTAAGCTACCAGAAATACTTGAAAGATATTTTCGTACGTTTGTTGGATTTATGCTTGTTTGGTTTTGTCGGTTTCCTCTTCCTCTTGGTGTCTGGGAAGGGCTGCGGTTTGTCATTGTGGCACTCCCTGGACTTTTCTCTTACCCTTTTTTTACACTTTCTGTTGTTTTTCATTTAACAATTCTATAGTTTAAGATATATTCAGTTAAGTTTGGGTAATAGAGTTGCCATCTTTTTGGGTTAGTGTTGCCAACTCTGCTTGCCATCTGTTCATTTTCTGGCTGCTTAATTGTATTTTGTCTGCTTCCCTTGGTGCTAGGGGCTTGATGTGGATCTGATTGTATCAGTTTCTGAATTCCCTTATTTACTTTGATCAAATTCGGTTCCGAAATACTTGAAAGATATTGTAGTTTACATTTATGGTCGTCGCCAATTTCATAATCAATATTTTCCTCCTTAGGGGTGTGGTGGCGGGTGGGGGAGGGGGGGGGGGCTTGAGGGAGCATATTATGTTTGGTGCCGATAACGTTGGCGTTGGCGACGGCGTTGCATTTTCTTGTCTGCACAGTTTTTTGACAATTTTCATGGTCACAGCAGTAGAAAAACTATAAATTCTACGCCTACATCTACTGCATCTGTACGTTGATCCGTCAAAACTTGACTATTACTTGACGGATGACTTGTTAATGGTAGTACTAAGGAGATGAAAACAAAGAGAATATAGTCAGCAAGAATAGTATTTAGTCATAATTTAGAATAAAAATAACCAGAATTTAGGACGACAAAAACATTATTAGATTAATAAATAAATAAACAACGCGGTACAAGATAAACAGCAGAGAAGGAAGAAAGTATTCCCAGCTACTTTTGGCTCAACAAGCAGACCCATCTGCCTTCCGTGGAGGTACCAAGGCACATAAGTACCCGATAACACAGTTCCCCACTTGAAGAGTTAGTAGGTGATTGGGCCCCTAAACTTGCTTAGAATGAGAGAATTGAAAGCTCCTTCCTGAAAGATGCCAGTGAATGAGCCTTAGTTACAGAAGCTGGTATAGAGTTCCACAAAGGTATAGTCCTAGGGTAAAAACTAAATTTAAATGAGTCCGAGGATGTTGAAAACTGTCTGAACTTCCTGGCGTGCGTAGCTCTGGTCTTTACTGTGAATGGGGTTAAATAGTCAGCGGCAGGTATGTCAACTAGGTCCTGAACTACTTTATACAGTAGGGTGAGCTGTATCTTTGACCGTTAGGTTTCCAGGGATTCCCACTGAAGGTGTTCAAGCATGGATGATTCGCTACTTGTAATTCTGTACCGATTTGTGGTAAAATGGGCAGTTCTGCGTTATATCATCTCAACTTTCCTGATCTGGTCCTTTTGATATGGGCTCCATACGGAACAGCAACAGTCCAAGTTGCTTCTGACCATACAAAAGTATGCGTTCGCCTTTGTTTCTTCAGTGCCGGCCTTCAAGTTACGTCTCGGGAACCCAGGTGTACTATTCGTTTTCTTGCAGACCCGATCAGTGTGATTCTTCCATGACAACGAAGACTGTAGGTCCACTCCAAGATACTTTGTTGTGTCTTGAAGTTCAAGGACATGTCCCTTGAGTTGATATATGGCTGCTTGATGGGTGATCTAGATCTGGAGACTGTGAGTACACGTCAATTCGGCGTGGGGGACATCTGTTTTCTCTGAAAACACCTTTGTTTTTGTTAGATATTTATTTTTTGTAAGACACAAATAAAAGCTGACTGTTTATAGCTGGCTGCTTGAGTGAGCTAGCTGAAGTGTTCGCATTTCAATGATTATCTATCTTCGGTAATACTAAATTCAGTCGTGAAGTTGTACTCATTCACCTTAATGCCTGGATAGCGTCAATGAAGTCTTCCATTGTGAACGATGGCGTGGCCAACTCTCTTTACAAAGGGACAGATAAGTGGGTGCCAAACGAGACAAAACAGGTTTTCTTCTCCGCCAAAACATTTTACATTTGCTGTAACACGATATTGGCATGAACCACGATTCAGTTGAGTTTGAATCTTTGTGCAGTCTGACCACAGACTTCGCCAAAACATTTTACATTTGCTGTAACACGATATTGGCATGAACCGCGATTCAGTTGAGTTTGAGTCTTTGTGCAGTCTGACTAAGACTCAATCTCAACGGAATCATTGTTATTCACATGGCATATTTTGTGTACACCTTTTCAGTGTATGGCATGGTCTTGGTACTTAGCTGTCAACATGCAGTTTTACCTGATTGCACCAATCCTTCTGACATTTATTTCATTGTAAGTATTTATGACCTATAAGGGGACTGCATGCAGTTGGTAGATTTTACGGCCATGTTATGCAACTTTTACCCATATAAAGAGGTTATTTGCAAAGCCGATAAACAAACGAGCGCAACAGCACAAGTTTGTTTGTAAGATATGCAAGTCTCCAGGGAAATATTTCCAATATTTTAAACTATAGGTGTATTAACTTATATATAACATATTATAAACTGATTAACCTTTTTTTAGATTCTGTTTTATACTCTTTTGACATTTTCAAATAACCTCAATAAGTTTACGGCGTTACATCATTTAAGCTCGTGGCGCAGCGTGATAGTGTTCTAAAGGAAATATTTCCTTGCTCTATAGGGAAATACTTCCTCCAAGAAATTATAAATTATATTTTCCACTGAAATTACTAAACATAGCTTCTGATGTATGATATATCAGATTCTAATATTAGTCCCTTTTCTTTGTATACTTCTAGAGTCGATTTAAAGTTTTTAAAACAAAATGCACTATAAAATTAACCTTAAGGTTTTTATGTTTTCCATGATAAAACAAAGACAAAAAAATCATATTACCCAGTATTACAATTTTATGGGGTATTGCCCAGCCCGGAAAACCCCGGGATTTCCCAGGTGTAAAAAACCGGTCGGTCAATACTTTGCTAACCTTGAGCTGAACATGTATCATTTTTAATGGAGAAATACATTGTAACTGAACTTGGATTATTTACAAAAATCCACAAAAATATTAAATATTCGATAAATGGATGGATAATTTGGTCATAACATGACACATGCCGAGCAAAAGACATTTATTTTAAGCGAACATAAAAAGTGGCATATGCCTTTGGAAAGATACGGGTTACTTCTGCCTGCCCTGGTTGCTTAATAGAATAGCTACACTGTAGGCTAAATGTAAAGTATTTTTGCGAACCACAAAAAATGACAGAATGGGATTACCAGAATGAGAAACGATATAATGTAATACGGATATTTGCTGTTTGCTTATGATCTAATATAGATTAATTTAACTAGGAAATGCCACAGTCACGATTTTTTTCGGTCTTCTACACAATAATGGTATGTTGAGTGTACTCATTAGAATCGACTCAATGAGGCGATTCAATGATTACACAATGATTACACACAAAATACAATTTCATGATAAAATAAGAAAACTTCCATAAATATTTGTTTTCTGGAGCTATCGGAATTCAAAAACGAGTTCGAATCAGCCATGGTAAACGAGTCATCGTCGTTCGAGCTATTGAGGTTCGACGGGATGGTATTTTGACACGTTTTCAGATTGTGTTTTTGTCTATGTCTTATACAGATTTCTGTTAGCGGCTCTATGTATATATATGATTTCTGTTGTCATCTGAAATTCTATTTTTACTTTCATTTAGTTCAAGTTCTATGGGTTTGGTGTTATTACTGATTGTAGCGGCTGCTGGCATTGTCTCGGCAGGTGTGAAGGAATCCATATACGGCGGAGACTTGCTGACGTAAGTACTACACATTATAAAATTCTATTTATGTCTTGAAATATTCCACATATGCAAGGATGAAAGCGAATGTTCTCAGGAAATCGATTATGAAACGAGGGATACTTTGGAACAATCATACACAACAAATAAATGGAAACAGTAGACTTAGTTTTAATAACTCAGTTGTTGAACAGTAATGTAACGTGCAACACCATTCATGCCTCCTAGTCTTAGGTTAAGCGCAAGACATGGTCAAGACCCAGAGCCTACTTACAGCACTTGGAACATGAAACACAAGAGTCTAGATCAGAGTTGCCTCCCCTGCAAATGTATGCACTCCCATTAAACCACCAAGAGAACCACTGTGGAACCTTGATATTGAAAATATTGCTTCTTAGTCCTAGTTGTTCTTTTATTTACAGTCGAACTTCAATGGCTCGAACATCTCTGGGACCATAGAAAATTGTTCGAGAGCAAACAACGATAATTTAGGGATTTTTTATTTTCTTTCCTTCACAATAATTGTATGTTGAGTGTACTCATTTGAATCGCCTCGATGAGGCGATTCTAATGAGTACACACAACATACAATTTCATGATAAAATAAGAAAATTTCCCTAAATGTTTGTTTTCTTCAGCTAGCGGAAGAATTTCGTAAGGACTCAAAAATGAGCCATTGTAAACGAGCCATCGGTGTTCGAGCCATTGAGGTTCGACTGTATTTTAGTCATCATTTATAGCTAACAATTTTGTATCTGTAAATAAGATGCTTTGACGATATGTCAGATCTATCATAACTACGTTGTAGTATGTTTCTTACAGAAGCAGGACAGACAATGGCGCCTACTGGAACAACGTTTTTACAAAGCCATGGTGTCGTGTAGCTGCTTTCTGCATAGGGATGGCGTTGGGGTTTGTGCTTAAAAACTGGTCCCATAAAAAGTTGAAGAAGGTAAAATCAGCTGCTTCGTGTTTCGTTGTTTATGTTCTTTCTGTCAACGTTCTGTACGCTTATCTAGAAGTTAGCACATTAACTTGTATGTAAACTGTAGATGTCTTTGTCATAGATAAAAAAAAATAATTTTTAACCAAAATATTGTCTTTCTTATTTCTGCCTCTGAGAGGAGCTTCTAACGACTACCCACACCATATTTTTTTGTTTTTTACGGAGAAATAAGAAAAAAAAAAAAAAACATTTGTCGTGATTACCGTTTATATAGAGCTACGGCATTTTCACCGTGAACTATGTGAAATGGGAAAGTGTTATTCAACGCATTAAGACATTTTAAAAGTTTGTATGTGTAAAAATGTTGCGAGAAGTAACAAACAAACTACAAAGCTGGTTTAAAAACCTGCAACGTTCTGAAAATACTTGCATGAACGTTGATACTGATGGGGTGATTCTATAAAAGCTTCATAGCTTTATAACAGTCCAGGAGTCAGTACTTTTAGATTAATCCCCTGTGTAATCCCTGAAAAATTGCTTTGGCATGAATTTAGATAGTGCATGTGCGGTACAATCAACTCGTCCCGCAGTTTTGTTTAAAACAATGTAAGAATTTGCAGAGGTAATTAATACAGACATCTTGAAGATGAGCTTTAAGGCCAAAAATATTTTTTGCGAAAATACAGCTTTTGTGAACTTAGTCATTTTTTGTGCAGTTCTTAATCGATAGATTTGGTATGAACACGGATAGTACATATGCAGTGTAATAAACTTGTCAAACAGGATTTTATGAAGCACTCTCATACTTCGCATTACGGACATGTTGAATATGTGCATAAAGAAAGTTTGTGCTGGAAATTATATTTTGAGAAAACAGACAGCATTTTGAACTTAGCAGATTTGTTGTAATATTTTGGGGAGGGAATGGATTTAGTATGTAATAAAATAGGCATATGCGGTGAACTCAGCTCGTCCCGCCGTATCGGTTAAATCAATCTGATACTTTGCACCTGTTTAGCATATGCATGAAGAACTCGGATGCTGAAAAACGATAACAGCTTTGTGAACATAGCCATCTTTGTGCCAGTTTTGATCAGATGGTTTGGTATTCACATAAAATAGTATATGTACAGTGAAATCAGCTCGTCACAAAGTGTTTGATTAAGTACTCTTTAGCTTTTGCATACATATTACAGACATGCTGAACATATGTATACAGAATTTCGATGCTGATTTTTGTTTTTGACAAAAACACATGTGTATGGTGAAATCAAGGTTTCCCACAGTATTCGTTGAGTTATTGTAAACAAACAGTGATAACTTGGCTTAGGGGTGAGTATCTCATGAGTCATGTTTATTGGGTTCCTGTTTTTGTTTCTTATTTCAGGTTATAGCAGCAGCGCTATGGTTCTTATGCATTTGTTTAGCTATTCTTGTTGTTTACTGCACATACTCAAAGTATGTGGTTGATATTCGGCCGTGGTCGTCTGCAGAACAGTCAGCGTATGAAGCATTGTCCCGGCCTGTATGGGCACTGTGTGTTGCCTGGGTCGTGTACGCTTGCTCAAATGAATTAGCCGGTAGGATTCCATTTACAATTATATATTCGGGCCGCGTCAAGCGAAAAAGTGCCTGAGAGCTTGCACAAATTGTGCGGATTTACATGATCCTGCGCATGCGCAATGTCTCATCCGGGATTTTTCTCTTCATTGAAACATTCTATTGTATCCAATGATTGTGTTTTTGGGACAGCGAAGACATCTGCGCAGTCTGA
Source organism: Anodontia alba (assembly GCA_964016985.1). Lineage (NCBI taxonomy): Eukaryota > Metazoa > Mollusca > Bivalvia > Lucinida > Lucinidae > Anodontia > Anodontia alba. Next base: position 51,080,740 of record OZ024836.1, read on the forward strand.
TCTGGACATTCGCTGTCCGCAATGGCCCAAAGACAAGTTTTCGCATGGTGCTGCCAATTCCATCTCATGTACATATTAAGTTTTTGTACTCTGTAGGCTGATCAATCGGATGGAAGATAGTGATATGTCTTTTTGTTGTTTTCTCACGGTTTAAGCTTTCCATTGCCAAGTCTTATTTTCCGTGAAAAATTAAAAAAAAAATGCGGTTCTTCTGTTGTCCGTCCGTGGTCAGTCAGAGTGCTTAAACCGTTGAGATAATTTTGATAATCACGGATAGGTACCGGCAAGAAATAGTCAATGAACTTGCCAAATGCGAGTTTTTATTGGCAGAGGCTAAGCCGTGGGAAAATGTGAAAATATGAAAACGGCCATGACCCTTGAACCGTTTGGAATATTTTGATACTTTTTACGTACTGATTGATACTGACAGTATGTAGTTTTTTGTTATTGAAAATAACAGCTTAAGTATCATGAACAGTACTAATGTGCGAGGTAAATTAAGTTTAGCGGTCACATACTAGTGCCATTCGATACAACGAATCATGCTTTCCGCACATACAATGTATGTGATTGCATGCGGATCAGCAAAGATAATGATCGGACTATGCATCATGTATTTCATCTCCTTCTTACACGCAATTGTGAAATGTAATATTTTTCAGGTCCATTATCGGATTTCCTTTCCTGGAAGGGATTTGTACCTCTGTCACGCATGACATTTATGGTATACTTGGTACACCCAGTTCTCATGGTTCTGACTGTGTACACTCGTAGAAGTCTCATCTACATCAATGACTTTGATATGGTACGCTTTTATAATCATACATTACGAAAACACGCCTATTCAAATATACTTAAAATTTTACCACCAAAAAATAAAAAAATCAGATGAAAAAATCTGATATTTTTCATATTTCTGCTCAAAACATAGATTGTGCGTACTCGTTAGAACCGCCTCGGCAAGGCGGTTCTAACAAGTACCCACAATCTATGTTTTTGAGCAGAAGTAAAAAAAAAATAATGTATATCCCTGTAAACCCTAGTTTTACTATATAAAAGTGAGGTTTTAGGGGGTCATTATTGTATAGGCATGTTTTCGTGATGTACTCATCTACATTAATGCCTTTGGCATAGTGCTTTTAATCTCTTTTTCATCAATGACTTTGATATGGTATGCTTTTATAATTATACTCGTCAACATTAATGACTTTCATATGGTAGGTTTAAATAGTTAATCTCCTTTTTTACCAATGCCTTTGATATGCAGGTTTTAATAGTTAAAATCTTCTTCATTAATGATTTTGATATGGTACATTTTAATAGTTAATCTCTTTTTTTCATCATTGATTTTGTTAAGGTACGTTTAGATATTTAATCTCTTTTTCATCAATGACTTTGATATGGTAGGTTATTAAATTGTACTCATGTGCATCAATGGCTTTGATACGTTTTTGTTGTTGTTTTTCTTTCTTTTTTTTTTTTAATCAGTATCACCTACTTCAATGACTTTGATTATGTACATTTTTGTAAAATAGTCTCGTCTACATTCTTTGACTGTGACATTATACACATTGTTTCTGACTTCCGGTTGCTCGCGACTATATTAAGTCATGGTACCGTTACAGCCATACTGATATGACTGAGTTCATGTGTCCTTGGTGGTGCTTGCCATCATCTGCACTTTAACATTTTACAGGGGAATCATTAAGGAGAACATTTTCTTGATAATTCTGGGATGTTATTTTCTTTCCTTTTTCACCTTAAACACATATGTTGTGGGTACTCGTTAGAATCGCCTCGGCCAGGTGCGTCTAATGAGTACCCAAAACATATTTGTTCATGGAGAACTGGAGGAAATTGTCAATAAATACTTTTTCTTAACAAATTCTCTGATTTTACAGTCCCATTTTACTTTTACTCAGAATGTTTCATACATTAACAGAAATGAAGCAGTATACTTAAATTAAACACTATAAAGACATCCGTAAGAAAACGGAGAGATGAAATAATTACAAAATTATTTTAATACTATTTTCTGTTTTAGGCCTACTTATTCATTGGACACGTGGTGGTAAGTTTTGGGGTGGCCTTCATAGCAACGCTATTATACGACATGCCATTTAGAAATATAAAAAGAATACTCAACAAAAAACCTTTGGAAAACGACTTATAGAGAAAGAGATGAGGCAGACTTTAGGGAGTTTTGCATGAAAAAGCAAACATTATGACATGCTAGGTTCTTCAGATAATGCAGTACCAGAGACTGATTACTATATATTGCTCAAAGTTTGTATGCTAATTAATTATAGTACACAAATTATTACAGTCGAACCTCAATAACTCGAACACCGAGGCTCGTTTACCATAACTAATTCGAACCCGTTTCTGAGTCCCTACGAAATTCTTCCGATAATTAAAAAAAAAGGAAAAATTTCTTATTTATCATGAAATTGTATGTTTTGTATACCTATTAGAATCTCCTCATCGAGGCTATTCTAATGAGTACACACAGCATATGATTATTTTCTAGATCGAAAAGATTTCCCTAAATTATCGCCATTTCTTTTCTGACCTGGTGCTATGATTAACCCTCAGTGGCTCGAACTACCCATATCTCGAACAAATTTCAATTGTCCCAGAGATGTTCCGGCCATTGAAGTTTGACTGTATATAGAATGCTCAAGTTGTGCAAAAAATGCCGTCATGCCAAATGCTGTCAACAAATTATGGGGACTTGAAACGGTGGATCATCACGAAAACATGCCTATATAAAGTTGACCCCCTTAAACCCCACTTTTATATAGTAAAACTGGGGTTTACAGGGGTATACATTATTTTTCTTATTTCTGCTCAAAAACATAGATTATGGGTACTCGTTAGAACCGCCTCACCGAGGCGGTTCTAACGAGTACCCACAATCTATGTTTTGAGCAGAAATGTGAAAAATATCAGAATTTTTATCTGAAAATTTTCATTTTTTTTGGTGGTAAAATTTTCAGTATATTTGAATAGGCGTGTTTTCGTAATGTCTCATTATGAAGGGAGACAACGTTTGTGACTGCCTATTTCCTTTTCTACACATCAGTCCCCTTCTGAAAAGGGGTATACTCTAAAAGGAAAGAATGCACACTCCTCGGAGCAAATATTTTCATTTCAGAGTAGACTTCTTTTCAGGGACGACACTACATGTACGTTTATGAAGGGAGTGTTTTTTTGGTTTTTTTTTTTTTTTTTTTTTTTTTTTTTGTTTTGTTTTTACAAGTGCATTTCTGTACCAAAGCACGGGGCATTTAGCCCCTCCCCACCCCTCACAATACGCAAATATGATATTTGTGACCAGCGTAGATCCAAATCAGCCTCTTCATCCGATAATAATAATGAACGCTGGTTGCTACGAACATTTATTTACTTGAATATTTTGTGAGAACAACGTAGTTCCTGGTCTGGTTCTACGCTGTTTGCGTACGCACATAAGATCGATCTCATTTTATAGGCGTTATTATTTAAGATACTAAGTCAGAGATAACCATTCGTGATAATCTTATGATCATATGCTTTCATGTTTATACAAACATGGACTAGGAAAAAGAAACACTAATTAGTATATGTTCAGTGATAAAAAGACTACAACAATATCTGAAAAAAAAAAAAAAAAAAAAAAAACAGTAATGGGCTGCGTCAAGTGACAGTGCCTTCAGAGTACGGACAGCGAAGGCCCAGATCAGACTGCGCAGGCGCGCAGTCTGATCAGGCCCTTCATTGTCCGCAAATAGGATCATCTGACACTACAGAATGTATGAATGGAGAGCAAATGCCCGGATGAGACTTTGCGCATGCGCGGACTGAATTGAAGTATCTGCATTCTGCGCATGTTCGCAGACATCTTTTCACTTGGCGTGGCCCAAATATTGTCCGTTGACAAAGTAGACTTAAGGGGTTTTGATACATTTGATGGATTTTTCGCCATTTCCTCCAAGGGAGACAACTTCACTAAACGCACACAAAAACCCTTATGAAAAGGGGCCCACCCTATAAGTAACGAATTTGATCCTTCATTCCTTATAGAGCAGAATCTTTTTCAAAAGAGGACAAAAACAATTTTGTTTCCTGACGGAGCATTTTTTTCCCTGTATGGAAGACCTTTTTTAGAAGGCAAAACATAATTTTAACAAAACTGCTCCCCGATAAATCGTATTTATTTTCCTGAACGCAAATGCGATTGACTCCCTAGACCATCATACGTATCCGTGCAGACTAATGAGGACCTTCGCTTCCCAATAATGAGTGTGATAGTATCTATCGTAATAAACTGAACTTTAGGGACAGACAATCCTGCACAAACAGTGTAGGCTCGTGGCAGAACGCGACATCAGATCAGAGTCTATCATGGCTCCAGAAAAGGCATTTTACATCCAAAAGGTACCACGGCTGCTTATCTCCACTCGCGCTACACTGTGTTGTGAAAAGAAAATCGTAAGGAGATCTTCCGGAGGTGGTTGTGGAGAGTCAGTTTAGGTGGCGTTGAAGGTGGTTGTCAGTTGAAATAAGGCTGACATTTTGGCACCGTCGCCGATATCCAAAATCGGGCAATGTATTAAACAAAGATTTGTAATCTCACATTCTAGTACGCAGGTGCGACATAAACTTTCAACGAAGTTCTTCTATATTTCTACAAGTTGATGTATCTAATGCTGCTGAATGACTAGCAAAATATTCAGATTCTGATCAGACACCACGTCATCATTTAGGTATGCTTGCACTGTTTTGCTCAGGCCTTTCTGTCTGAATACTTAGGATAAATACAGTAACCCTTTCTCCTTACATGCCTCATTTCAGAGTTTGTGTTAAATATTTTGTTTTATTTTGTCTGAGGCGTTCACTGAGGACAAAAGTTTTGCATTTCCTGGGGAGTTGTACTCCTGGGCAGTTGTCTCAGTCTTTGTTGTCATAAAATCAATGCAAAATAGCATACTCAATGCATTTTTTTATTAAAGCAATCATGCCATAATGCTATCAATAAATCATGCCAAATGGCAAAATGGCGTATTCAATGCAAAATTGTTTTCTATGAAGATTTTGAGAATCTATCAACCTACCTCAAATACAGACGAAGAGATTTTTTTTCTAATACTGAGAAAATAACAACTCTACCTCGAATACAGAAACAAAGAAGACAGTATGTGTTCACCATCATTATCATGACACAAGACATTCGAGGTTCTTTGTAATCAGTTTCCTCTACTCAAATTGCCAATATTCTTTCGCGTCGGGAAGCTTTCGCGTCTTGCCAAATATCGGGTAAAGAGGCCATCTATTTTCGCGACTTGCGAAAACATGTAAAAGGTTACATGTAAATTTTACGACTTCGCCTCGTCTCACGAAAGTCGGACATGTTTCTCATGCGCGAAAGAAGGTTGGTTTAGAGCAATATATATACATATATATATATATATATATATATATATATATATATATATATATATATATATATATATATATATATATATATATATATATATATATATATATATATATAAGATACAAACGTTTTTGTTTTTTTTTTCAATATAGTAAACAACTTACTCTTATTATCTCAAACTCCAAGGCACCAGAATGTTCGGTTTGAAATAACGGTAGTTTTATATAAAAGGAGTTAATTGTAAGTAACATACAGAAAACTAAAACAATATTGCCCTTTATTTAGTTCGACTTAGTAAGTAATGTGAGTTATTAGTGTTTGAGATAGAGTGCCGGCCTCGGTGGTTTAGTTGGATGCACGTCCGACTGGTGATCAGGAGGTTTCGAGTTCGACCCCCGCCGAGGTCGGCAACATTCTTTCGTAGAGATTTATCATGAAATATTTTCTACGGTCATTCTTTCCCTTCCGCTAATTCAGGAAGGGCAGTTGTCAGTTTCTGGCGAAAGAATGTGCACAATACAAGCTAACCGCTTAGAGGACTAAACCTGTCCAGTAACAGTGTGGTTAGGTAAACTGACTGCACTCCACATGACCCCACTGGGTTGACTGGGCCGTAAAATCTCAACACAAACAATATAGAGAGTGTCAACCAAATTTCATAGTCGCATGTTTTCGACAATACAAAAAAAAAATCAGCGTAGAAATTTTGTTTGGAAGCTTCTTATATACAGTTGACTCTCGTTTTCTCGACCTCGCTTATCTCGAATAACTGCTTATCTAGAAGAGAAAACCTGGTCCCTGCTTAAACATGAAAATCTAACAACAGGTAACAAAATATAGTGGAAAAGAGGAGAAATTGCTCCTTAGGAGCAATTTCTCCTCTTTTCCACAATATTTTCAATATATATCTAACTTCAGGAGTCAAATTACATATACATTTGTTAAATGTGGTTGTTCGTTTGATTTTTTTCCTCAACTCTGCAAATCTGATATGTCGAGGTACGGATATCTAGAAGTATTTCAGAGAGTCCCTTGGAATTCGAGATAACGAGAATCGACTGTAATAGAATTTAAAGCTGGCTTGTGTTTGTTTATCTGACTTCACGGTAGTACGTAATTTAACATGAAGTGACGGAAGTGACATTAGGATTATGTTAACCCATTTTTGACTGAATAAACTCTCCCACACTATATATTGGAAGAGTCCATTGTCGATTTTAGGTATGTTAGGTTTTCTTGATGTAGATATTTCTAAAGAAAAATGGTTGAACTATTTGCAAACAGTGGAGACCCTGATCAGACGCCGAGTTCTGCGCGTCTGATCTGGGTCTGCACTGTTTGCCAGTTATCCGTTTAGGGGTATCCAGTCTTGAATAGGTCACCTGACAGGAGTAATGTATAGCTCAAACAAACGCACAAAGCAATTTTCTTTGTAAATGCATTCTTATATATAATAGATATGTAAACTATGTCTTATAATGGGACTATAGAGGACCTTACCCTAACTGACTTATCCGCAGAGAACACATCACGTGGGTAACGGTTACAGTTTCCTTAGACAAACATTACAAGTTTGCTTTTAACGCCTAGCACTCTCTGAGCGAATTCAGCAGACGACATATCGAAATATTTTTCTGACTTTTTTTTTCAGAAATATGGGTTTTGACATTTCATGCAAATTGTCTCAAATGGAGACAATTTGCATGAAATGTCAACTGTTTTCTGGCAAAAATGAGAAAAACATTATCAATTTGTCGTTTGCCGAATTTAAGGCTCCATATTCCACAAAAATAGACATTTTTTATCCAAGAAAGGTTTAATAAAATTGATATATAGTATTAATACGATCATAAAATGTGGCATTTGACAAATTTCAGTTAGTCTCTCGTTTTTGAACTAGATCAATAATGAAATGATTTCTTTATCGTATCTCTGAATTATGTTGGCAACATTTCAAGAACAAGAGACTAACTGAAGTCTTACAGACTGTCAGGTGCCACATTTTATGATTATTCCATTTATCAATTTATTAAACCTTTCTCGGATAATAAAATGTTTATTTTTGAGGAATATGGAGCCTTTAACCCAGAGGGTGGTAATGGTTAAAATACACAGATCAAAAGCAATATGCAATGTTTGTCTAACTTTCACTGTTAGATTTTTTTACCTTTGGTTTGGCTTTCCATTGGTTGTCAGCCAGTTCTGCGGTGGAGTCAGTTGCAGCGACACAATATAGGGATCAAACATGGTTTTTCATGCATTAACATTCGCCAGGTGCCGTAGGAGGTGTTGAAAACCGAGGCCGAAAGCTGCGATTTTCAATACCTCCAAAGGGACCTGGCGAATGTTAATGCATTGAAAAAAAAACATGTTCGATCGTTATTATTGCATAAAAACTAAGAACAATTGCTACATTTCGCGTTATTTCTAGCACTATTTTGTTTCGCCTTTTCACCGATATCTCGCGAACGTAATTTCAACTGACTATGTTTGTTCTAGGGCCGGGCAGTACACACCTCGTAACGGCAGCTAATCTGCGGCCCCGGTACGATCATATTGAAAGTTGCGTAGCCGTGCATTAACAGCGCGTGAATTGCCTTGTTAATACACGGCTTTTCGCCTGTTAATGCACGGCTGTTAATAACGTGCGGCACTGCTTTTTATGCAATAATACGAGTGATGATGCATCCCGATATATGTGCAATTTGAATGGGATGGGTCCTTGCGCACTTTGTACGTTTTAAAGCGTCCTTTGATACTTGAGCCCTCCAATTAGAAAGCGACGTAATTGCATATGCTGTGCATCCCGCATATCTTATTGCACATCGAGAAATCATCCTGCACACCCGTGCAACCTAATGTCTACGCGGGTCACAAACTAATGTATGGACCTTAAACATGCTTTTGGCGAATATCGCAGACCCTGATCACATATGCTATAAAGTTGTTTTCTATTTGGAAAGTCTCATTACCGTAATAACCCTAAGTATTGGGAGAGATAGGCCTTTGCAAACAGTGTAGAACCTGATCAGACGCCGCAGAATGCGGCGTCTGATCAGGGTCTACACTGTTTGCTACTCATTCAGCAGTTTTTATACACATCAATCTGTAGTAAAAAGGACTTTTCAAATTTAAATTTTAGGACAAGTATAGTATGGAATTAAGGAGTCCCAAATACTTAGGATAAAAACGGTAACGGATGGAATAATTAGATATAAATGCATATTCGTGTACATGTTCTTGTTGTACGATTCGTACATGTACATTTCTATATTACATTACGTGTTTTGTTACATATTTTATGAACATATAGAATTAAATACATATATAATCCTCCGATAGTTACGATCTTCAATGTCTATGGCTTAAACCGAGTCTGGCCGGGCTCCATAATGCAGTCGGTAGCGCTAGACGCTAGACTGCAGACCCTGGGGTCGCAAGTGTGAATCCTACCTCGGCCACATTTCCCGACGATTAATCATGAAAACTTTTCTACTGTCATTCTGTCTCTTTCGCTGATTCAAGAAAGACAGTCGTCAATTACTGGCAAAAGTATGTGCACAAGTACTGGTGAACCGCTTAAAGGCTAAGCTTACCCAGGAAAAAGTGTGAGTAGGTTAACCGACCATCTCGGCATGACCTTAACAGTGTTGACTGGGCCATAAAACTCCAACTCAGACAAAAGATCCTCGAGCTTCCCCGTTTAAATTTAAAGAGAAACGATACACTTTCAAAGGAGACAACTGACAAAATTTTTTGTCGCCTTTCTGAAAAAGGGGTTTTACACTAAAAGGTTAGAATTTTCTCCCAGCGGGAGCTAATGATTTCCTTATAGAGTATACCAAGGGGTGGGGGTGTGGAGGGGGGTGGGGGCAAATTATTTCCTTTCAGAGTAGATCTCGAGGTAAAATGACCAAAATTATAAAGGACCATAACTCCTGAAGTATTTTTCAAAATTTAATCAAAACTTTATCAGGTCGTCTACTAATTAATACCAGTCTATTCATCAAGTTTCAAGACTCTAGCTTCAATAGTTTTTGAGATATTTTGCTGACAAGATCGCATCCATATTTTTCAAAGGGCCATAACTCAGGTAAGGGGCATAATCCTGAAGCAAAAAATCCGTGTCGGCTATTTTTTTTCATGAGGAATCCATATAAGAAATTTTAAAACAGTGGCATGCACGGTTCTAAAGTTATGCTATGCATCAGCAAGCGTGACGAACTGACGGACGTACGAACGCCCCAGAAGCACTTCTTTGAAGTTGGGAGCATAAATATCGGGAAAATCTACCAAGTAGATCTGGGCCTCCGGCTGACAAAAATGCCCATTGGCGAAGACCTAGACTAATTTGCGCATCCACGCGTCGGATCAAAACCTTCGTTTGTAGCCCTATATCTTCAACAAGGTCCCTATATTGTGTAGACGAACAGCGAAGATCCTGAGCAGACTGCGCGGATGCGCAAGCTGGTCTGGATATTCGTTGTTCGCCTATGTTCAAAGTTCCTTTTTCTCAGCCACCGGCCGGCCCATCTAAATCCCCTGAAAGCCATGCGAAACCACGCGGAAGAAGATCTCAGCCTCCGTCAAACATTATAGTCGTGTTTATATAGCGTTCGTGGTAAACCTCCGTTGACGTTTATACGTGACCTAGAAAACGCCAAAACAGAGTAAAAATACACTAGCTAAACACCAGAAAACCGGACAAGCCACCGTATTCGCATAATCTGATCAGTCTTTAAATATGTAAAATAAATATTGTTTGTGTTTAACAATGTTTTAGCCAGACTGTGCGGTGCGCAGGCTGATTTGTGCCTTCGCTGTTCTCAAATGAGGTATGACACTAAATTGGTATTTGTGTCTATAGCCTCGTCCTTTTACATTGTTGAGCATATGGCAATAAAATTTATGACCTTAACTCAGCCACTTCCATAAAAACACCAGTAGAGCAATACTGTAATGATAAATAGACTTTAGCAAACACTGGAGACCCAGATCAGACGCCGCATTTTGCGGCGTCTGATCTGGGTCTCCTGAATTTGCCATTCCTCCAACAGTTTCAAGCACATCAACAAGTTATAGACTAAACCTGGTTTAAATTTTAGGACAAATATGGTAAGGAGTTCAGATGAACTGATTAGGCTGAAACAACAATATAAAGAAATGTAGCCCTCAGTTGTCCGAAAAACTGGAAAAATCTAAAGAATAATGGTAACTTTTAAAGAAAAGGCCAAACTTATAGAATGAAAGAGAATAAGTTAAATATTTACTGATTAGAGAAATTCAAAGCCCTGCCCACAGCCCACCCCCATCCAGACCCTCAGAAAATGTACCGCATTATAAGTGTGCGCTGCAAATGCTCATAATCAGTTGTGCTTTCAATGATTTATAAGCAGAAAAGAAATGTCTTGATAAGCTTGCACGAATGCATAACTAACTAGATAAAATGCCCAGTGGTGCACGTATACCCCGACCAGAGCTACCGCCACTTTTTAAAGAGCATAAAGTATGTAGTTTTGACTCTGGAGATGGCAGTTGTATGCTATATGTTATAACATTGAAAGATTTTTATCACACATCATGTAAAGTCCTTGAGCTCAAAGGTCAGGAACAGGTGCAGGGATTGAGCTAATTAAAACTTTAGCCCTATAACTATCACCATAGAATTGTGAAATCAATCATTCTTTATAATATAAGCAAAAATGACATTTGTATGAAAAGTCTGTGACCTTGACTTAAAAGCCATGCCCCAGCTTTGGGGTGGTGCCGAGAAAAACTTTAGACCTATATATACCATCATGCTTAATGTTAATGAAACCAACAAAAGGGTCTTCATAATATAGCTATATAAATTTTAATGAAAATTTTAAGGTGACCTGCCTACTCAATGCCCTCTACATATCGGTAAAGTATCACAAAAATATCTTAAAGAATTTTTAGAGTTATTGCCCGCACAAGCTTTAAATAACCAAGGGAGAAAACTGTCATTCTTGAATGTGATATCCTACTCAATGTCCTCTACATACTGGTGAAGTAGCATGAAAATATCTTAATGTGTTTTAAAGTTATGGTTCGCACAATTTTTTTACAATTCTGGAGACAAGGGGAGATAACTCATGGACCAAGTCAGTTAGAGTTGTCTTTCTTGTACCTGACACCCCTACCAAATGCCCTCTACAACCTGGCATTTTCCTGACAATAGCTTAAAGGGTAGTTAGGAGTTATGGGGTGCACAATAATGCATTTATGGACAGAGAGCTGGATGGATGGATGGATGGATGGATGGACTCCATGCTGATAGCTATATCCCCTAAACCTCTCGGTAGGAGGATAACGAAATTCAACAAAAGGTCTTGATGGTATAGCTATATAAACTTAGATGCATTTTTTTTTACTTTTATATGAAATTTCTAAGTCTGTGACCTTGACCTCAAGGTCATACCCCGGGATGGGGATGACGCTGAGTAAAACTCTAGACCTATATCTATCAACATATAAAATATAAATGAAATTCCTCAAAGGGTCTTGATGGTATAGCTATATAAACATAAACACAAAAATTTTGACTTATTTATGAAAATTCTAAGTCCGTGACCTTGACCCCAAGGTTATCCCCCGGGATAGGGTTGGTGCTGATAAAAACTTAAGCCCTATATCTACCATCAGGCCAAATATGAATAGAATCCATCAAAGGGTCTTCATAATATAAGGTCTTATAAACTTTAACGTAAAAACTTTGACCCTAAGACAAAAATAAAGTATGAACGAATAATGCTTCAACGGATGGACGGACAAACAGATTCCTTGCTGATAGCTATATCCGCTCAACCTTTCAGTTAGACAATAATGAAATTTAATGAAAGGTCTTGATGATATGGCTATATAAACTTAAACGTATTTTTTTTACTTTTATATGAAAATTCAAAGTTCGTGACTTTGACCTCGGTCACACCCGGGGTGGGGATCATGCTGAGTAAGACTCAAGGCCGATATCTACCAACATGTCAAATATAAATGAAATTCGTCAAGGTTCGTGATGATATAGCTATATAAACTTAAACACAAAAAAAACTTTGACTTTTTTATGAAAATTCTAAGTCCGTGACCTTGACCCCAAAGTCACCCCCGGGGAGGGGATGGTGCTGATAAAAAATTTGGACCTATATCTACCATCATGCCAAATATGAATGAAATCCATCAACGGGTCTTCAAAATATGAGGTCTTATAAACTAAAGCAAAAACTTTGACCCTGTGATGGAAAGACGAACGAACGTACGTACGTACGAACGGACGAACGAACAGACGAACAGACGCCCCCGGGATAGGGTTGGTGCTGATAAGAACTTAAGCCCTATATCTACCATCAGGCCAAATATGAATGAAATCCATCAAAGGGTCTTCATAATATGAGGTCTTATAAACTTTAACGTAAAAACTTTGACCCTAAGACAAAAATAAAGTATGAACGAATAATGCTTCAACAGATGGACGGACAGACAAACAGATTCCTTGCTGATAGCTATATCCGCTCAACCTTTCAGTTAGACAATAATGAAATTTAATAAAAGGTCTTGATGATATGGCTATATAAACTTAAACGCAAAAATTTTTACTTTTATATGAAAACTCTAAGTTCGTGACCTTGACCTCGGTCACACCCGGGGTGGGGATCATGCTGAGTAAGACTATTAAAGGGTCTTTAAAATATGAGGTCTTATAAACTTTAACGCAAAAACTTTGACCCTGTGACGGAAAGACGAACGAACGAACGAGCGGACGAACGGAAAAGCGAAAATTATATCCCCCGTTTACTTCGTATGTCGGGGTATAATTAGTGCACACGTTATCCACATAAAGGCTGTTTTTCTTAAGTTGTGGTCAATATCACTTGCCTGGTGAAGCTTTTCATTTTATTTATTTTTATTTATTTATTTATTTATTTATTTATTTATTTATTTATTCGTCTCTAGAACAGTGACAGACATTGAGAGTAATATTGATACACTTATAGGGAAGACAATCTGCCAACATTTTTCAGTTCCCTTTTGCAAAGGGGTCTAGCTATTCTATAAGGAAAGAATTTGCTCCCAGAGGGGGCAAATTCTTTCCTCATAGATTAGACCCCTTTTTCAGAAGGCACTTGGCGTGCAGTAAAGTAAACAGGAAGTCACAAAAGTTGTCTGTGGCGGAAATGGCAAAACTCTTCCAACCTTAAAGAAACATTTTTTTTTCCTTCCCCAAATATAGTCCTGATAATAGAGCGCACAATTGGTCAAATCGATACACAGACTGATCAAAACAATCATAATTCACGTGGCCTAATTAAACCGCCCTTTACTTGACAAGTTTGTAATGGTGACGTGAGCTGCGACGTTAACGTCAGCTGAATAACTCATTAATATTACTTACCGACAGTAATGTGTTACTTGTGTTTAACCTTTAGCATTATGGGAAAAAAAATCAACAAACGACATTTTGATTTTTTTGTTCTTATTTTGTTTTCCAGAAAATATGCTTTGACATAACTAAAGAGAGATAATTTGCATCAAATGCCAAGGCCTATTCTCAGGGAAAAATAAGAAAAATATTTCACAATGTCGTCTGCTAACTTTTTGACCCAACACGCTAAGCGTTAAATTACATATTAGCCCCATGTACCAAATCTTAGTTGTGTTTTTATATCCTCTCGTTGTTTACATGTTTGTGAACGTATAATTTGTGGAATAATTTGGAATTTGGAAATATAATAGTGTAAAACGTGCGTTCGGATAGCTTTTATTTTCTTGATGAAATACGGAAGCTGTAATTAATTCATTGGTGATCCGAAGAAATATCAGGATAAATTTCCTTAAAAAAAAGAAGAAACAGAAAAAAAAAGAAAGAAAGAAAATACGTTCACACAGAATACAACTTTCGCAATTTTGCTGAAGGATGGTGCGAAGGAATACGTTCACATAAAATACAATGTTCGCAATTTTGGTGAAGGGTTATTTATTTCTCACCTTTCAGAATGCCACTGTAGAAGTCACAGCGAGTTTTAAATACCTGCGGCAAGACACTTTTGCCACACTAACTTTCATGCGAAACCTGCGAAAATGCATTGCGCGCGAAATTAAATCGGTTAGCAGCATTCGATATTCTAATTTAAAATGGTCAGATAAATGCTCTTATAATTAAACAATAATAATAATAAAAAAAAAGGATGAGGTAAATGCCCATAGTGGATGTCCTGATCAATATGTACATTCCCGCAGTCTGATTCTGTTGTTTTTGCTGCCTGTCTGCCTGCCCAGGGACTTTTGTCTACTTTCAGATTTGAATGAATACAATATATATAAAAACAAATCCCTGGTCTGCACCACGAAAACGTGCCTATATAATTTTGACTCCCTTAAACCCCACTTTTATATAGTAATGCATTATTTTTCTTATTTATGCTCAATGACATAGATTGTGGGTACTCGTTAGAACCGCCTCATCGAGGCGGTTCTAACGAGTACCCCAATCTATGTTTTGAGCAGAAATATGAAAAATATCTGAACTTTTTAATCGAAAATTTTCAGTTTTTGGTGGTACAATTTTCAGTATATTTGTATAGGCATGTTTCGTAATGGAGTGCTGCGCTGCATGCTGATCTAGGCCTTGGGAGTTCGTATATGCCCTGAAGTCACCTGTCCTCAAAAGGGGAACGAATACACTTTCAGAGGGGGCAACTCTTTCAAAATATTTGCACCCCCCAACCCCCCTTCCGATTTTTTTCTTCTTTTTTGTGAGTGTTGAGGTTTTACGGCCCTGTCAACTCAATGGGGATATGTCGAGCGCGGGCAATTTACCTAAAAACACTTTACTGGGCAGGCTTAGTCCTCTAAGCGGTTAACCAGAATTGTGCACATTCTTTTGCCAGAATCTAACAACTACCCTTTTTGAATCAGCGGAAGGGAGAGAATGACCGTAGAATATATTTCATGATCAATCTACACGAAAGAATATTGCCAACCCAGCGAGGGTCGAACCCGCAATCTCCTGATCACCACTCGGACGCGCATCCAATTGAGCCACCGAGGCCGGCTCTCCCTTCCAAAAAGGGGTCTATTCTAAAAGGAAATTCTTTTCTTTTAGATTCATTTTCTTTTAGGATAAAAATGGCGAAAATCTACCAAGTCTATTCATTAATTGTGTTTGGGTTTAACGACACGTCAACCCTTGTGGATCATTTTGTCGTCTCCCAGAGAAGGGGAGAAGAGAAACAGAAGAGATACAGTAGTAGAGGAGATGAACGAGAGAGACACCGGAGAAAGAGGAAAATGAATGAAAGTGAAGAAATAAAAAACATTTCCCCTCTACCTTTACCTGCTGCAAGGACAGCAGGCTTGCCCAACTTTAAGCAAATATCAGCTGGACGCTCTGGTGACGCAAGAAACACGACACCTTGGCCTCATCCAACCACCCCCATCCATGTGTATTCAGTTCCCTTAAATATTGTAAAAATACAGGCTCAAAATGTGACGCTTAAAGTATCTTTATATGTTATTTTTTGTATAACAGACTGTAAATAGAACTAAACAAAGTTACAGCTACCTGTGGTTCTGAATATGAATATATTTGGATTTATGCATTTCTTTGTGCTATTAACACTTTTTCCGTGTTTCCATTTACGAAAGCAAACAAAGCGGATTGGTTCACAGAAACAATCAGAGGCCATTGTTAGGCAACTGCTTTTGTTGCAGAAAGGAAATCCTTCAAGAAGACAAAATGTTCAACTTTATGTACCAAGGATACATTACTCTGGAACGAGTAAATCTCGAAAAACATTAAATAGTAAAAACCGTCGTAGAAAACATAGAATGTTGACAGCAGACAAGAGAAAAATTGTGAAAAAAGGAAACAATAAAAGAAGATATCTATTCAATTCAAAACGAATTTCAAACCCAACATTTTTGGTGTCATCAAATGACCTCATAAAGTTGGTCTCTTATGCAGGGCGTTCTAAAGACCGTGAAAGATCATCAGAAAACAGATTACTAGGAAGAAGAGGTAGAAAACATCACCTTTCTAAAACAATGAGAGATTCTATAGAAACATATAACAAGCGACAGAGACTTGTGGTTACAAAGGAATCTCAACCCCCGTTGATGGATCTCATATCAGATGTAAGCATAACGCCATACCCCACTCTCTCTAATCTGCCTGTGCAATCTATCTTGCAAGAAGCCATACTTCCGAAATCGTTGGTGGAAGCTCACAACGGTAGCAGTAATATCGCAAATAACAAAATAACTGAACCAACAATAACAGAAACAACAACAGTTATCCCACGTATCACCAATGGGGCAATACAGCGTCACTTTGTTCTGGAGAAACTGAAGACTGTACTCTTGATTAAAGATAACAACTCCAGGAGAGATGCTATGAAAGAATTAGTGAAAGACATAGTTTCTGATGGTGGAATTCTATCTAAGAATGAAACAGTTAGTGCCAATGTTGATATAGCAACTCTAGATGATATACTTGAGATGATTAAAAACATAAGTAACAAACTGAAAACATCATCGAATAGAAACACGATCGCACACATTCTTCCAGAAATCAATGCAAAGATACCCGAAAAGCAACCATTCGACTCAAGGAATATTGTTAACTTCTCGAATACAAAATTAAACTTAAATGTTAATATGAAAGAAAGGTCGCCACACACTGGTGTTGATATTGTAAACCAAAACAGAAATCTGAATAAACATAAACAACAGTCACTCGAACATTTAGCTGGTCGCTCAGTGTATGGTGAACACTTTCTGTCAGTTGATGGTGCTAGTGGATTGCTGGATACATCGGAGAGGAATTTAACTGGTAAGTTAATGGCAACCTTCACTGGTTCAAACATCTTTGGGACCATGGAAATGTGTTCCAGACACGGGTAGTTCGAGCCAATGAAGGTTAATTAAAGCGCCAGGTCAGGAAGCAAATCGAGGGTTGAGCGCAAGACTATGGTAACTCAAACATATTTTTGAAACCCTTGTTTAGGGGCAACTTGGGCCTCTTTGTAAACAATGCAAATTTAGGTGCCATTGCTCATACGAGCAATGGCACCTAAATTTTCATTGTTTACAGAAAGAAATGTTGTAATCTTCATAACGCCTTCATGGTGAAGAGATTAGGTTTGAGGAAAAACAACCATCTGACTTACACCAGTCTTGCGCTCAACCCTCGAAATGGGGATAATTTAGGGATGTCTTGTCGATCTTCTATAAAATAATGGTATGTTGAGTGTACTCATTAGAATCGCCTCGTGCAACTATTCTTAACAACTATGCATTTCATCACATACATGAACAGAAAATCCAGGTCAGCCTGCATGATTACGAAATCACATCACGCGGGCTTTCACTCTACTGTCAAAGAATTGTTAAATTATTGTAAAAAATGCAGTAGTACCGTGTTTATCATAAGTATTGACTGACATGCCTGGGCAATCAGTGTAGACCCGTATTAGACACAGTAGAAGACAGCTTCTGATTAGTCAGCACTACTAAGTCTTTCTTCCAGCACTTCTTTGACACATCAAAAGATAGCCAAAAAGACGTTTCCAATTATTAGGGCAAGTATTGTAAGAGCTGAGGTATCTGAATATTCAGGGAAAACATCGTCGAATGGAAAATCCCTGTTCAGACTGCGCAGGGGAGGGGCGTATATGGTTCTGAGTATTCATTGTTTGCATATAGCAGGCGGGCCTTTTCTCCTATGTCCATTCATACTACTACAGCTACAACTACTACCGCTACTACTTTTAATAACAATAATGATAATAGCCTGAATATGAGAAATGGTCCTTTTCTTAGTTATGGACAGACTAGCCTGCATTAGCTACCATTCGATAATACTAATACCATAATAATCCTAAGTATTTGGACAGGCAAGCCTGAGCAAACAATGAAGAACCTGATAAGACGCCGCAGAACCGGCTTTCTTTGATACAGATACTGCCTAGAGTACTTTATACTTAAGATTCAAAACAGTAGAAGCATAATACAACAAATAACAAAGACTGATCAAACTGCGCGAACGTACAGGCTGATCTGCGACTTTGTTGCGTACAAAAAGGACGAATTTCCCATGCCGAGGCTCAGCTAGGAATCAAGAAAAGCACTAAAACAGCCGTACGACTAGACAAACAACGTATGATTGGCTAGTCATACGAGGCCGTATGATTAGCCAATATAGGCTATTCGTACGGGCCCGTATGATTAGCCTATATAGGCTATTCGTACGGGCCCGTATGATTAGCCTATATAGGCTATTCGTACGGGCCCGTATGATTAGCCAATATAGGCTATTCGTACGGGCCCGTATGATTAGCCTATATAGGCTATTCGTACGGGCACGTATGATTAGCCACTGCCTAATTACATTCTGGCTACGCCACTGTAGTCTACAAGGCAAGAATTAGCAAATTCTTTCCTTTTAGAGTAGACCCCATCGAGAAGTGAAGCAAAACCGAATTTGACGCTGAAAGATGTATACATTGCCCTAAAGTCATATGAGCCACCACATGACAAACCCAACAAAATGGCATGTGCGCCCAGCGAAGATTCAGATCAGCCTGGGCATCCGCCCCGTCGGACAGTCTTCGCTGTGCGCTCAATAGATAGCTAAGGACCCAAGCTTTCTTCATGTGGACAACGAAGATTCTGATTAGACTGTGCGATTGTCCAGCCTGATCTTAGTCTTTGCCGGGCGCAGATGCAATTTCACTGGTTTTGTCTTGAGGTGGCGCATATGC
Organism: Anodontia alba; assembly: GCA_964016985.1. Lineage (NCBI taxonomy): Eukaryota > Metazoa > Mollusca > Bivalvia > Lucinida > Lucinidae > Anodontia > Anodontia alba. The sequence goes on from OZ024836.1 coordinate 51,099,937, forward strand.
CAATTTTAATGTTACTGTCCATCATGTAGGTGGTAGCCAGGAGCCAACCGTCAACATATCTGGCCCAGCAGTCAACAACGGCGTCTCAGATTTCCATATAACGACCAATTCTCCAGTTACAACGCCCGTGTTTGATTTCTCCAACGGTAAGTTCTTCGAAAGCGCTTTCGTCTTTTATACGATCAACCCTCTTTGTAACGACACTCGATACAACGACAAATTTCGTTATAATGACATTTTTGAATGTCGCGAAACCTTCGCTCGAAAGGTGACAGTTAATGAGAAATTATGCAAGACTACTGCATTAAAATTTCAAGCAACATGTTTTGAATATTTGTTAGAATCGCCTCACTGAGGCGATTCTAACAAATATCCAAAACATGTTATATAAGGAAATAAGAATAAAACAAGGCCTTTCTTACATATCATTATCCATTAAGAATTCTTTACAACAGCAAATTCATTTTAATGGCAACATCTTTGGGAACAAATGCTGTCATTGTAACGAGGGTTCACTGTACATGGATTTGGAGTTTGAAACCGAATATACTGCGTTGCTATAGAAAATGACTCATTCTTTTACCTAGAGTGTGCCACAGGGCAGATCAGTCTTTAGATCTGACTGTAGTCATAAATCTTCAGTCAGAATCCTCCAAACGTCAGCTGAGGATACAGTATAAGCTGTGAATACAGAAAGCATTCAAGCCTCTACTTTTTAGCGGTTAAAAAGCAGCAGCGGCGAAAAAGTAGGACTTGTTGACTTTTAGCGGCGAAAAAGCAGGATTTGCTGGCCTTCAGCAGCGAAAACGCAGAATAGTTATATTCATCCAGAACATTTAGACACACAAACGGGTATTAGAACTAAAATTGATTTTTTCACGTTTTAGGACAAGTATGTTATGAGCTAAAGGAAATGGCATGATACGAGGCTGTACATGTATCCAGTGACCTTCAGATGTAGTAATCTCCTCCTTACGACACGCTTACTGGAACAAAATATCGATATTTAACAACGGTAAATGTCCAAAAATTTTGTACACTAAAGTGTCTGACAAAATGGCACATGCAAACAGAGCAGACCCAGATCAGACTGCTTCTGAAGGAGCAGTCTGGTCAGGGTCTACACTGTTTGCCATTCCACTAAGTATTTTAAGAAACAACTGCATAAAAAGCAAAATGTAGGCCAAAAACAAAAGTATGGAATAAAGTGTTCGAAATTTTAGGACAATTACCGTATGGTTTCTAGTCACTGTGTCTGGAAGGTCATTGATATATCGGAAATGAAAGATATTACCAAACAAATCATTCGATGAAAATATAATCAAAATTGGACGAATAATAAGGAAGTTATCGAGATTTTTCAAAATTGTTTTTTTTTATTGGCGCTTCCATTTTTGAATATTTAATGAGAATTTAAGTCGTTACAAAGCCCTAAAATATGAAAAACCAACTTAATAATACATACAACATGTTTCCATTTTGTGCACATAGCTCATTCCCCAGACCTTAATCGTTTTTGCTTGAAAACTGCAAAGTTTTCTGTCAGAAGAAAGATTTTATTTAGTATTTCAAAGTTTTAACCCTTGTCATGCTGAATTAATTAAGATGCCACACCCCTTTTTAAATTTCAGCCAATCAGATTGCTTGATCCAGATTGTTGATATAAATTCACATACTTAATGGCAAATAGTGCAGATCCAGATGTTGGCTTCTTCAGCCAACTGATCTGGATCTACACTGTTTGCTAAGACAGGGCATGTCGTTTTCAGCAAGAGAAGGATTAAAATCTCATCAAATATTCATAATGGCGGCTCCCTTGAGATCGGTTCTGAAATCTTTAAATGTAGTTGACTTCCTTAATTATACTATACGATTTTGATCAAATTTGTATTAAAATGCATAATTTGTCAATATCTCAGATACACTCTTCACCAAAGTTGCCTTTCCCTTTAAGGTGTCCAATACGTAGGGTAAATACAGTATTTTTTTTTGTTTTGTTTTGTTTTGTTTAAACGTTTATTTTTTTGTATAATATAAACATTTTCTTTTTCTTTTTTAACACTTATGCCTGGATTATATTTACCTCGGACGCCGTACGATTTATTGGTCTACGATTTTCCGTGCAACTTTTCAGGCATCGTAGGTGGCTACGGGCTATGGTATATGTGTTTACGTTGTATACGAGCAACGTGCGATTACTTGTTCGGGCTTTCGGCGACGGACAGGGGCAAAACGTACGGAGACCGCGCGGAGATCGTATGGAAATCGTGCAGTCATCGTGCCGTCTCCGCAAGGAAATCGTACGGAGCCCGTGCGGCTTCCATCATGAAAACATGCCTATATAATTTTGACCCCCTTAAATCCCACTTTTATATAGTAAAACTTGGGTATACAAGGATATACATTATTTTTCTTATTTCTGCTCAAAAACATAGATTGTGGGTACTCGTTAGAACTGCCTCGTCGAGGCGGTTCTAACGAGTACCCACAATCTATGTTTTGAGCGGAAATATGAAAAATATCAGAAATTTTTATCTGAAGATTTTCATTTTTTGGTGATGAAATTTTCAATATATTTGAATACGAGGGTCCTGCAAAAAGTTTTGTCACTGGGTTCGAGGACAAGGCACTTGAACGACTGGCCCACTTGAATTAAAGAAAATTGCGTTCATCGTTTTCTTACATCGTTTTCGTTTTTTTTTACATGGGCGTTTTTTTTTATCTTTTCACTTCCATTGCTTGTTATCAGCCCTTCTTTGTGGCTCAAACATGTGCACCCAGGTTTCATCACCTGTTAGACAGTTAAAAATAACTAGATTATTACAGCCTTTGTATGTTTTCAAAAGTTCCCGGGCACATTTAAGGCGTTGTGTCTTTTGCTCCTCAGTGAGCAAATGAGGTACCCACCTAGCGCAAACCTTTCTCAGGTCCAAACGCTTTTTCAGAATTGTTTGCACACTGCCTTCTGATATGCCAGTACAACTAGCTATATCTTTGACAGACAATCGCGCATCCTGTTCGACCACAATCTTTACAGCAGCGATGTTAGCCTTGGTAACAGAGGTTTTAGGCCTTCAAGGACGGGTATCATCTTCAACAGAAAATTTCCCAGCTTTAAAAGCTTTAACCCACCTAAAAACTGTGTGCATTGAAATGGTCTGAGGTCCATATATACCACAATTCATTAAATATCTGCTTTGAATCTATATTAAGCCTACTGCGGCGTTTAAAATAGCTACGAATTTCAGTCTTCTGGTCCATGTTCCAATGTAACAAGTAAATTGGTCAGTGTATATGACTGCATCTATTTCAATTTGAAATAACTCGGTCAGTTGGAAAGCAATTTGCACGAAATAAACAGGTATCGTTAGCTATTCAACATACCATTAAAGTGCAGTAAAGCATTTTAAAATATACCCGGGATAAAACTAAGTAAGCCTATTAGTGACAGACCTTTTTGCACGACCTTCGCAGGCGTGTTTTCGTAATGCCTACGGAGGCCGCGCGGAGATGGTACGGTGGATGTGCGATCGTCGTGTAGTTTTGGGTATTCGTGTACCAAAAGTGTACAACTTCATATTTCTGCTTGTGTTGTCGGTTGAGATGACACCTAAAACAAAATACAGGAAGGGAAAGAGGTCCAAGAAGGAAAATGTTGACCAATCGCAAGGCGGCCGCACGGTCAAGGTGCGGTCGCCGTGGGTTTGCCGCAAGGTAACTGCTTTATATCCTTGCGATTTTAAGGGCAATGCACGGGCACCGCGCGGCAACCTTGCGATAACTGCGCCGGTGCCGTACGATTATCCCAAGAGCCTACAATCTTGTACGATTTTTTGTTTTTGCCCAAATGACTCTTTTAAATCTTGCGTTGTCCGCAAAATCAGTGCGCGGCCTCTGTGCGGCGGTCGTGCGATGCTACCTACGACGTGTCTACGGGCTTGTGATATATATTTTTTTTAATTTGTCATAGTGCGGAGTTAAGATCGCAGAGGCCACAGCGCCCGTGAATCCGTACGATAATCGTATGGCCGCCCGCTGCCTTCGTACGGAGGGCGCACGGAAGGGAGATACGGATCTCTTACGGGCGCCGTACGCTCATAGCAGGCCAATGTAAACTAGGCATTAGAATGCTGGGTAAAATTATCAGCAGAAGACATTTCTATTTTATTGTTTTTCACAGAAAATAGGCTTTGGTATCTGATGCTAAATGTTAGGAGACAATTTGCATGAAATATCAAATAGAAAGGAAGGCAATGATCAGGAATCGATACAATGACCTAACACCTTCCGTCCAAGACAATAAAGGGAAACAAGGACGCATTTAAAGCAACGGCACCACAATTAAAACACTACAAGCAGGAAGCCTAATGGACAGTTACTTTCCCAAAAAATGGCCAAACGGCTATCCAAAATAAAAATTTCACCAGGACATACATGCAAAGACATACAATGGCAGAAATAGTAAACCACAGCAGAAGCACCGGCTTGGAACGGTCAGTAAAAACCTAAGTGGGGCGGAGGGGGGTGGGGGTGAAGTGGGGGAGGAGCTTAAATCGATTTTACATGGCCACAACCCTCGCCCTTAGCTCTGCCGTGGTATACACATTTGTTCAGTCCGCGTGAACGTGAAGGGTTTCTAACTCACCAGTGCAATCTCCGAGAACATAAAATCCAGCAAATACAGAGATGGAACAACGATGAGGACTCGAAAGAAAGAAATAACTGAAATGCTGAATCAGAAGAAAACCAACAGTTGGACTCTGGTGGGCCTGACTACAGCTAGAGCATCAGGCACCAACCAATTTACTTAAAAAAAAAAAAAAAAAAGCCGATTTCCTCTGGCAATTTGCATGAAATATCAACGCCTATTCTCTGAGAAAAATATCATCAAATTGTCGTCTGCTGAATCTGTAAAGTTTACACTGGGCCCATTTTTTCGACCTCACAATACAGCCCTTATTGCTTGCACTGATGAATACGTTGGGTTTTATTCTTTTTTATTTATCTATTTATTTTTTCAGATACGGGTAATTCTTTGGAATACTGGAGTCATCTAACCGCTGAACTAGCTAATATGCTGTGTAGTTTCTGTACTCAGCGAGGTTTCCAACACTGTATAGAGAGACACTGTTACAGTGCATGAGTTTCTAGAGGGGCAGCAGTTTCTATTCTGGTCTAGATTATATTTTAGCAAAACAACAGCATTGATTACAGCAGGGACAGACTGGCTCCAGTCTCCAATGACTAAATATTTATTCTTACAATCCTGTTTGATAATCCACTAAAATAAAATCAAAATAACATCATGGCTATAAAGGCTGGCCAACAAAAATAATATCATGACTATAAAGGCTGGTAACCGACCAGCCTTTATCGTCATGATATTATTTTGTTTTTATGCTAGTGGATAATCAAATAGGACTATAAGAATAAATGTTTAGTCATTGAAGACTGGAGCCAGTCTAGAGCAGAGACTATGTAGATGGAATGAATCTGTATGTTATGAATAACCTTTCAGCCGGCAAACCAAAACAGATACCTGTACAAACAGTGTATATCCAGAGACTGCTCACACTGTTCATCAGGTTCTACACTGTTTGCCATTCTGTTTTTGATTTTAAACTGAAAGCTCTTTTTGCATCACTGACCATGTCCAAATTCAAGGAGTGGAGAGCCCACTTCAGAAACTCAGAGATAAGTTGGGTTAAGGCTTAGTATGATGGGTAAAAAATTAACAGACAAAATTTGATATTTTTGTCTTATTTTCCAGAAAGTAGTCATTTGACATATCATGCAAATTGCCTTCTAAGGAGACAATTTGCATGAAATGTCAAAGCATATGTTTTGGGAAAAACAAGAACAATCATCATCAATGTGTCCTCTGCTGAATACCCAGAGAGTGGCGTAGGTTAAAGACATTTTCTCAGGGACAGGTCCAGGGATATTTACTAAGGGGATCAAAATTTCTGAGGTTAAATTTGATCATATTAACCCTTGTCCTGCTGAACCCGGATAGACCCTGCTTTTGCAAACAGTGTAGATCCAGATCAGTTGGCTTCTCAGAAGCCAACTGATCTGGATCTGCACTGTTTGCCATTCAGTATATGAGTTTGTGTCAACAATCTGGATCAAGTAATCTGATTGGCTGACAATTAGAAGTGGGTGTGGCATCTTAATTTATATAGCATGACAAGGGTTAACCATACCTTCCAGTAACCAGACAGAGCAAACAGTGTAGACCCAGAGCAGATCAGGATTTATAATGTTCGCCTCTCATCCAACAATTTTGGACACATTCAAAGGTAGTAAAATGGACTTACTGAAATTTTAGAAAAGTTAACAAATCCAAATACTCAGGGTAGTCAGGTGGGACCCATATTTGGCATAGGGCAATTGTTTTGGTTTTTTGGCGTGTGTGTGTGTGTGTGTGTGTGTGTGTGTGTGTGTGTGTGTGTGTGTGTGTGTTACCTCCATTTCAGTAAATACTTGATAGTTATTTAGGTCAATTCTTGTTAATTTTTCACTAAAAACGTATCTTGTGACTACTCAATGGAACTGGCTGTACAAGACAATCCAAATGAGCCGCAAAAAATATTTCCAGTGCTACTATAACAAAAAAAAAAAAAAAATCTTCTACGAATATAATGAGCTATTAACTCCATTTACCTGGAGTTTCTCAGGCAGCTCACGATAGCATGTCCTTTGTAAACAATTTGCTATAGAAAAACTCATTTTTTTTTTTACACACGAGGACTATCATCACAAAAACATACCTATATAATTTTGACCCCCTTAAACCTCACTTTTATATAGTAAAACTGGGGTTTACAGGGGTGTAAATTATTTTTCTTATTTCTGCTCAAAAACATAGATTGCTGGTACTCATCAGAACCACCTCACCGAGTACCCACAATCTAGGTTTTGAGCAGAAATATGAAAAATATCAGTTTTTCATGAAAATTTTCAGTTTTTGGAGATGAAATTTTTCTGTATATCCGTGTTTTCATAATGGATGATTGAAAGAACTCAACACCTGTGGAGCATCAATTTTCCATCTTTATACTGTAAATTCTATCCTAGGTTTCAAGCCAGATGGGCCTGAGCAAACAGTGTAGACCCAGATCAGATGCTGCATAATGTGGTGATCAGGGCCTACACTGTGCCACTTAGCCCAGCAGTTTTTCTTTTGACATATCAACTGGTAGTAAAATGGACTTGTTCTATTGTTAGGACAAGTATAGGGAGGAGTTCAGATGTCACAATATTTAGGGTTAATATTAGAAGGGCTTTTGTGCATGCAATCAGTGAAGACCCTGACAAGACTATCTAGAGTTACAGGCTGGTCTGGCTATTGCTGTTGTCATATGAACATAGCTCCGGGGTTGGGGGGGGGGGGGGGACTATCTAGAGTTACAGGCTGGTCTGGCTATTTGCTGTTGTCATATGAACACAGCTCCGGGGAGGGGTGGGGGGGGGGGGGGGGGGATCAAATAATTTTTTCCTCATTTCTGCACAAAACATATTGTGAGTACTCATTAGAAGTGCCTCATCAAGGCACTTCTAATGAGTACCAAAAACATGTTTTCTTGCAGAAATGAGAAAAATATCCATTCCTTTTACTTGAAAAAAAAAATAAAAAAATAAAAATAACTGGAGCTTAGATGGATGCTGTTTGTCCTCACAGAATGTCACATAGAAATAATAAAATACAAAACATAGACAAGATTTTACCATTATCTGTTTCATTGCTCATAAATCAGTACACCTACAAACGACTATACCATCACAAACAAATAAGGTACTTCATAACATCTGTAAATTGTCCCACACATGCATAGTCAGCCTCATAGCTGCAGATAACAGTCTTCGATGAGACTTTTTTTTTTCTTTTTCGAGCAAACCATATTGACATTTTTCTTAATTCTTCATGAAAAGATACGTTGTAGACTGGCAAATTTCTTATGAAAAACCAGAGCATACATGTTATGGAGAAAAAAGAAAGAAGAAAAATATTTATCCTTAATATGCCTTTTATTTGCAGTTATGTGCAAAAGATCTTCATCACACCACATGTATGCATAGGCTTATCTGCGTTATTATGCATTTATTACCTTTCTGATCAAACAAGCCCTAATAGCTAATAATAACTGCACCATTCAACAGAATTAACTGTTACCACTCTCTGGGCAAATTCAGCAGATGACAAAATGATCATATTTTTCTTATTTTTCCCAGAAAACAGGATATAACAGTTCATGCAAATTGTCTCCAATGGAGACAATTTGCATGCATGAAAGGTCAAAACCTGTTTTCTGGGAAAAAATAAGAAAAATATTTCAAAATGTCATCTGCTGAAATTTTTACCCAGAGTGCTAAGACTTAAACCATACAGCTAAATTTCAATAACTGGCACAGATAGATGACCACAGAAATTACATCCAAGTTTAGTTAATAATGGTTGAATTCTGTAGAAAATGACTTGTGGAGACTAAAAATTCTCAGTGAGCACCTGACATTTATACAATGTAGCAATGTTGATGCAACATCATGACATTGCACTGACATTGATGCAATGTTGTTTTGACATTGTATGCCTGGTGGGATAAGTTCTAATGATCCAGGGTATTTGAATTATCAGTGTTCGAGGGTCTACTGTACTTTACTACAGTTCCATCTAATTATAACCATTATTAATATGCATGGATATGCAGGCTGATATGGGTCAATCATTATATAATTATTATGGTGAAAAAAGAAAAGTCTATCTAGAGCTGTAGATGCATATGTGACTAGGTTTGCTTTTCTAGATGCATTGTGATTATAGAGTAATATTTAGTTATTGCACTGATATTCAGTGCAATAACTTTTTTTTTATATCGCTAAAAATAGTTTTGCTCAATTAAATGCTTTATAGACAAAATTCTGTGAAAAATCTTTGTCCAAAAGTGCAAAATTGATATTGCAAAAGCGATATCATTTTTGCACTAGTGCGATATCATTTGTCATATAACTGTAACATTCGAAGGCATCCGACTAAATATGCAATATAATGTGGATAACGTGGGATATCAGCACACTTTCTCCTCTGTCTTTATCTCATATTTTTTATAATTAAATACACAAGCAATAGCTATATAATAAAAGAAGAAAATAGCACTTATATTGCTTCTGGCACATTTTCAATAAAAGCAGCCAGCATTAAAATATAGTAGCATGTGACTTTATGACAAATGATCGACTCAAATATGCCTGTGCATCTGAGCTGATATAGCTTTGTTTGAGCGGGGTAAGTTATCCTAATCCCTATTTTACTGGGCAGGCTTAGTCCTCTAAGCCATTACCAATATTGTACACACTCTTTCATCAGAAACAGACAACTGCCCTTCTTGAATCAGCGGAAGAGACTGAATGATCATAGAAAATATTTCAAGATCAAATCCCCATGAAAGAATGTTGCTGACCCGGCAGGGGTCAAACCCGCAACCTCCTGATCACTAATCACACGTGCATCCAACTGTGCCACCAAGGTCGGCTGAAGCAGAATGTCTGAATCTACAAACTGCTTATATACTAAATATGGACTTTAAAGATTCCATTACCAAATATAGCTGGCCTTGATCAAAACGTGCAAATGTGCCAGCAAATCAGGGTCTATCCTGGTCTCATATGCCATCAGGTTGATTTGTATTTGGAGGGACTTGTGTTAAATGCTCTTTGACATGTCTAGTCAGTTAAATTGATCATTTCAAGGTCAACATTTAAATAAGATGTATAACAGCATACAGGTATTTTCTATGTTAATTTTTGAATAAGTAACAGGAATGTAAAAATGTCAGATCATACATTCTCAGAAAAAAAAAAAAAAGAAAATTAAAATAGTTAATAAAATTAATATATGAAAACTTCATTTTCTGTCTATGTGCTCATAAAACCCCTACATGTGTCTATTATTATGATGACACCCAGCATTTTTCTTTTGTCCCCACAGAAAACGAAATTTTGCAGACATTTGTCTCTTTAAAGGTACAAATGTACAGAGGTCTTAACATGCACGGGGACACAAATTTCTAAAACTAAAGGCCTTTTTGGGCATAAAGGAAAACACTGTAATACCCCTATACATGTTTTATGAAATTGGCACGTATGAAAGCAGTCATATTTGTCTTTAGAAACAGACCAAGGGAGTCAAAAAATGTGTCCTTTTTTCGGCAGTGTCTTTAATCATACATTAGAATGAAAAAAATTCTCTGTCTATGTCTTGGTTTTCAACAAACCATAGTCCTTTAACAGAGCTATTCTTAAAGACAAGTTTAACTGTATAGTAGTTTATTTTGTCAACATTTTTTCATGTTTTCAGTAAATCACACAATAGCGAATAGCTCCAGACAAATGAGATATCCAGAAAAATGTTTTTATTTCACCGCAAAAACACATACAATAAATGTCCTAAAAATTCAAACACTTTATTTCATACTTTTTTTTTGCCTAATCTTTCATTGCACTTGTTTCTTGTTATTCTTTGTGGAATGGCAAACAGTGTAGACCCTGATCAGACTGCTCCTTCAGGAGCAGTCTGATCTGGATCTACACTGTTTGCATATGCCATTTTCTCAGAACACTCGAGTATGAGACTTAAGGACATGTATTGTACTTTTGAGTACTCACTGGATTACTATTGTTGAACAATTGACTCATATGGATTGCCAGGCAACCGCAATGAGTACCCAGAGAGTATGTTTTCACAGAGAAATACAAAAGTGTCAACACTATTAGGGAAATATTTTTCTTATTTCTCCAGGATAACATATGTTGTGGGTACTCATTAGAAGCGCCTCAGTGAGGTGCTTCTATTGAGTATCCACAACATTAGAAGCACCTCAGTGAGGTGCTTCTAATGAGTACCCACAACATATGTTTTTTGGTGAAATAATAGAAATATCCATATATTCTGGTTAAAGCAATTTCCTTATCTGGATCTATTTGAAAGTTGGCTTGATTCTTTGCTTTTGCTTGCTGCAGGTGTAAGGGGTTGTTGTCACCATGTGGTTCCTATCCTGGGTGTGCAGTTAATAAATATCCATCAGAGCTCTAGATAAGAGGTCTAGCCAGATATATATTTTTTTTGTTTTTTTATTTCTCAATTAAACATACATTGTGGGTACTCTTTAAAAGCATCGCTACTAATGAGTACCACAATATGTGTCCCCCGAGAAAACAGAATACTATCAACACTTTTTGGCTGCCAAAAGAACCTTCAATATCTAGAGCTTTGCATTCAATGAAACAAAGTCCTAATTCATCTATACTCTAGCTTTCACTATCTGGACAAAGTCTTCTTTAAGGGAAGCTCCACCAACCAAAAATCCATCTATATCAGGCTTGGCAGCAAGCTCACGACAGTTCCCTGCAGTCACAGAACCTGAAATAGTGAGAACATGTGATTCATGATATGAAAAAATGTACCTGCATCTGCTTTCAAAATTTTCCAGAAAGTTATTTTTTGCCCAGCACTTTACATAGAAGAAGTAAATTTGCAAACTTTTCTCATGCTTTATTACAAAAATCATTCACCACAACTACCTATGCACTAAAATTTTATTCTATTTATTGGTCTCATCATGAAAACATGCCTATATAACTTTGAACCCTTAAAACCCACTTTTTTATAGTAAAACTTGGGTTTACAGGGTGTACATTATTTTACTTATTTCTGCTCATAAGCACAGATTGTGGTTACTCATTAGAACTGCCTCATTGAGGGAGTTCTAACAAGTACCTACAATCTATGTTTTGAGCAGAAATATGAAAAATATTAGAAATTTTTATCTGAAAATTTTCTTTTTTCTGATGGTTAAAGTTTCAGTATATATGAAAAGCATTTTTCCCAGTAGTAAAAATGGCTGCAAATTATGTAGAAATCAGAAAGGTAGTAAAATGGAGGCAGATTTTCAACATGTTCTGTTTCAATTCAAATTTTCTGACAGTGAAACAATGGTAATAGAAAATCATAAAAAAAAAAAGTAAAAAATATTTTCTTTAAATAAAGATTATAAAAAAATCACATTATGGTACTATATAAACTGCCTAGGTCAGACCAACTTTTGGCCATAAATTTAATTTTAGGGTAAATATTTGTAAATTAGATACAGAAACAGATTATGGATTTTAGCTATTTATGATCTATAGTCACCTCATTGCTTTCTACCAAGTTTTGAGTGGAATGGCCCAGGGGTATAGGAGGAGTAGGCTTTTAAGGCAAAGTGTTGACACCCCAAGATGCACAACAGACACTGACTGATCACAATAGCTCACCTAGCAAGTAGAGCTCAGGTGAGCTAAAAATTGGGAAGACAATCATCAAATGATCAAACCTGACAAATATGGTTCAAATCACTTCATGTGTTATGGAGAAAATGCAATTCAACCATTTTCCCATAATGGCCATTATAAGTCTATGGGATTTGTCTTATCGTAGCAACCAAACAAAAAGGCAGATCATAATAATATTAGCTTTTTTTTTTTTTTAATCCCCTTATCCAAGTAACATTCCTACTTAACTAGGGACAAATAGCTTCAGAGTCTTTAGAGTTGTCAGTTTGATGTCTTAACGGACGGTCAGACAAAAAGTGATCACTATAGCTCACCCTGATCATAGCTCAGGTGAGCTAACCAGGACCTAGTGCTCCTGAGCATCAAGTGCAGGGCAGCAACGTGTACCAATTTTAGAAAGTCTTAGATAAGATCCTGCTGAAAATCAAACCTACAACTTTCCAATACAAAGACAGATGTTGTACAAGTAACATGTAATTGCTGAACTCTGGGAGCATACCCAAATAAGCGGGGTTGTGGAATTATCAAATTTTATTACTTGTACAAGGACAGGTAAATGGTCAGAATTCACTTGTCCAATCAACATTTACTTGCCAAAACATGGACACTTTTAATTTTAGAAGAAAAATTAAGTCATGGCTACCCATGAGGCGCTTCTAATGAGAACCCACAAAATATGTTTTCTTTGAGAAAATAAAAAAAAATCCCATAATCTGGATACTGTGCTTTAACCCTTGTCATGATGAATAATTTTAGATGCCACCCCACTTCTAATTTCCAGCCAATCATGTTACTTGATTCAGGATGTTGATACAAATTCACATACTTAGTGACAAACAGTGCAGATTAAGATCAGTTGAGTTCTTCAGAAGCCAACTGATCTGGATCTACACTGTTTGCAAAGTCAGGGTATATCTGGGTTCAGCAGGACTAGGGTTAATAGCTAGAGCTATGAATTCCTGTCCCAGGGCAAGGAAATGGAAATTTCTTAATTGTCCTTAGGAAAATGGGACAAGTTGAACAAGTCAGGCATGTTTTTCTGCAGCCCTGCATATATGCATTCTTAAGTTTTTTAAGCCTTGTCTGGAACTTCATAATTCAGTAGCAATTACCTCCATAAATAATTCTAAAACTTCCTGCCACTTCTGGGGACACATTCTTTGTTAGCCACTGTCGTAACTTGTCGTGGACCTCCTGAGCTTGATCGGGTGTAGCTGTCATGCCAGTACCTATGGCCCATACAGGTTCATAAGCTATCACAACATTCTTCCAGTCATCTGGTTTCAGTTTAACTGAAATACAAGAAAATTTAGCTACAGTAAATATCCTAAACTTTCATACACCAAAGTGGCTGACAAAATGGTATATGCTAACAAGTCAGATCCAGATCAGACTGCTCCTGAAGGAAGTCTGATCAGGGTCTACACTGTTTGCCATTCCACTATATATTTAAGAAAAACCTGCATTAAAAGCAAAAATTTGGCCAAAATAGTATGAAATAAAGTATTCTAAATTTTTGGACAATTACTGCATACAGTGCTATATTTTAGTAATATTCAGGGCCCGGTTGTCCAAAGCGTCGTTAGCTTAACGAGCTCGTTAAGGGTCATTTTGTTAACTGTTTTAGCGGATTCAATACACAATATTCTGATATTTTTTGCTGAAAAAATGTGAGTAGCTTTTGCGCTGCAAAAGCTACTCACATTTTTTCAGCAAAAAATATCAGAATATTTGCGTATCACTCGATGTAAATTTTAACGAATCGTTAACTAACGACATCGTTAGCTTTGAACAACTGGGCCCAGAAATTCTAATTTATCCACCAAAGACAACTGATGCAGGTACTCATTAGAGTCAAGTTGACAAGGCACTTTTAATAAGTATCCATATGTTGTTTGTTTTTTGTTTTGTTTTGTTTTTTGTTTTTTTTTTCAGAGAAATAAGAAAAAGATACCAATACTTTTCTTGTCTGAAACTAGAGCTATCACTGAATTAATATGCAGGGTCCAGTTGTTCAAAGCATCTTTAGCTTAACAAACTTGTTAGGTCAAAATGTTAACTGTTCTAGTAGGTACAATATCTAATTCACAGATATTTTTGCTGAAAAAATGTGAGTAGCTTTTGCAAATGCAAAAGCTACTCACATTTTTTTTCAGCAAAAATATCAGCGTATATGCCATATTTAATGATCAAAGTTTTAACAATATGTTAACTAACGACATCGTTAGTTTTGAACAACTGGGCCCTGGTAGAAAAGAGTAATTGGCAATAATTCTGATATAATTTTTCTTAGTTCTCCAAACAAGAAATCCACGGAAAGCGATGTCGCACCTGCGGGATTAAGTCATATAAGTTCCTATTAGTATCAAAAAAAATCTATTTTGCAGTATTCAAGAAATAATAGGTTAGTTTGTAAGAAAAATGGACAAAGAAGAAAATTTGGAATATTGGCTTGCAAAATTTGATCTAAACCTGTCCATTATTTCACAAGATATTGATATTGAGCGGATATCATTTTTGCCCATTAATCAAGGCCAGTAACTCAGCTGAAAATTGAAGAAAAATGTCATGTGACAATCCCAAGCTAGGTATTGTTAACAACAATATGTATGCAAAATATGATCCTAATCCATCAATTCTTTCACAAGATATTGAGCGGAAACCAATTTTGGGCATAAATCAAGGGCCCCTAACTCTGCTGAAATGAATCTGAGATTTATGTGCAAACAATATGCACATCTTCAGACCATGACCTAATCATCTGTGAAGTTTCAAAGCTATTGGCCTAAAACTGCAGGAGGAGTTGTGCTCACGAAACACCCACTGACTATAAGGGTTTTAGGCAAAAACTGACTAAGTTAACAAAGCGGAAAAAGTTGAAAAAAAAAAAATCTGAGATTTATGTGCAAACAATATGCAAATCTTCAGACCCTGACCTAATCATCTGTGAAATTTCAAAACTATTGGCCTAAAACTGCAGGAGGAGTTGCGTTCACGAGACACCCACTGACTATAAGGGTTTTAGGTAAAAACTGACTAAGTTAACAAAGTGAAAAAAGTTGAAAAAAAAAAAAATCTGAGAATTATGAGCAAACAATATGCACATCTACACACCATGGCAAAAACATCTGTGAAGTTTCAAAATGATTGGCCAAAAACTGTAGGAGGAGTTGCGCTCACGAGACACCCATTGACTATTAGGGTTTTAGATAAAAACTGACTAAGTTAACAAAGCGAAAAAAGTTGAAAAAAAAAATCTGAGAATTATGAGCAAACAATATGTGCATCTACACACCATGGCCAAAACATCTGTGAAGTTTCAACTGATTGGCCAAAAACTGTAGGAGGAGTTGTGCTCACGAGACACCCACTGACTATAAGGGTTTTAGGTGAAAACTGACTAAGTTAACAAAGCAGAAAAAGTTGAAAAAAAAATCTGAGAATTATGAGCAAACAAAATGCGCATCTACACACCATGGCCAAAACATCTGTGAAGTTTCAAAATGATTGGCCAAAAACTGTAGGAGGAGTTGCGCTCACAAGACACCCACTGACTATAAGGGTTTTAGGTAAAAAATGACTAAGTTAACAAAGTGGAAAAAGTTGAAAAAAAAAAAAATCTGAGAATTATGAGCAAACAATATGCACATCTACATGCCATGCCAAAATATCTGTGAAGTTTCAAAACTATTGGCCAAAAACCGTAGGAGGAGTTGCGCTCACAAGTCAATTGTTGACGAACGGACAAACGGACAAACGGACCACAGACGGGTCATGGCACGCCTATATCGCACCTGCGTGCTAACGCAGGTGCGATAAAAACAAGTACACTAAAAGCAGTATTTAGGACAAAAAAATATGGAATGGTGTTCGAAATTTTAGGACATATGCGATACCTCGCCACTATCATGTGGGGGTAGGGATATAACCAAGAATACAAATCCTACCAATTATTGCCTTCATCTGCCTGAATACAACTTCTTCTGTTTTACCAGCCTTTCTTTCTTCAATTTTCTCACCAATGCAGGCTATCACCTTCAGACCAACTTTTAGAGCATACTCTGTCTTTTCTCCAATTAACTGAAAGAAAACAGTACTCCAGAGAATGGAAATGGTAATTTTGTGATAATCTGGGAGAGTTTTTTTCTTATTTCTGGCACAGGTACTGAGTCGACTGAGAAGTTTGGATGATGGCAGATTATGAGAAAAAATTGCTCCATAGATAAAAAATATAATGTTGTGATAATTTGGGACATTTTTATTTTTATCTTACATGAATTATTATGGACCGATTTTGTAATGTCCTTTTGAAGTGAAAATCGGTCTAGTGCTTCAAAAACCGGTCTCGGACCGACAAACCAGAATTTTCTCGAGCCCTGGTTGTGGGTACTCATGAGAAGGGCCTCACATAGATGGACATGACTGTTAACAATAATGTTATGTTTTTTCTTTCTTTTTTTTTATTTGGGTTTTATGGCCCTTTCATGAATATTTCACTTATATTGAGTCCATTGTTCACCAAAGGTGGGCAAAAACTGGAGAACCCAGGGAAAAACCACCTGACCATCTGTAAGCAGAACTTGGCTTTCCCAAGTGACCCGAGCGAGGCTCGAACCTCAGCGATGAAAAATCTAATGGATTCAGAGTCAACTCTCTTATCCACTAGGCTACAGGGGCCCGCAACTTTGGAAGCAGGAGACTAAAATCCAAACACAGAGGGCCATTCACTATGGAGATTTTGAAAGGTATCATGTAACACTTAGCATACTGGGTAAAAATATCAGCCGAGGATATTTTGACATACTTTGACATTTCATGCAAATCATTTCCTTTGTCCTTTGGAGACAATTTGCATGAAATGTCAAAGCCAAATTTCTGGAAACAAAAAAAAAGGTATCATTAATTTGTTGACTGCTGAATTAGCCCAAAGGGCGGTAAAAGCTGAAATACTACGAAGTAGAAAGATCTGTTGGAAGAGTAGAAGACAATTTAGCCTCCTACTTCATGCTATAAATAAAAATAAATACCTATCTATCTGCAGCTCGGACAGTCAGGTATGATTTTGCTTGTTTGTGTTGAGGTTTTACGGCCCAGTCAACCCAATGGGGTCATGTCGAGCGTGGTCAGTTTACCTAACCACATGTTTACTGGGCAGGCTTAGTCCTCTAAGCGGTGAACCAGTATTGTGCACATTTTTTCGCCAGAAACTGACATTTGCCCTTCTTGAATCAGCGGAAGGGAGAGAATGAAAATATTTCATGATCAATCTCCACGAAAGAATGTTGCTGATCTTGGCGGGGGTTGAACCCGTGACCTCCTGGTCTCCAGTCGGACGGCGCACCCAACTGAGCCACGGAGGCCGGCATCAGGTATGATTAATTTATTTCAAATTACATTTGCATAAATGATGAGATTTATATAGAACAAACTTATTATGAACATAAATTGTTTTAGTTTAATATTTCTTCAAATTACACAGATTTTTGTCAATGTTAATATTCAGTTCTAAAATTCACATTATGATATACTACATATAATTTTATTTTGGAAAACATCAGAAAATTTAAAAACTTCCTACATCATCAGGTTCTCCGAACACATTTCTTCTCTCTGAGTGGCCAAGTATCACCCAAGCACAGCCCATCTCTCTGATCATGTCAGCACTGAAATACAAAAACAAAGAAAGCATCTCAATACCTGAATTAAATTTCAGAAGAAAGCTTCGTGTGATGAAACGCAGGACATAACTAGATAAGAGAAGTATTAAGGTAGCTATTTTTCTTAATTATCTGCTAAAAACATGTACAGAAGCTTTTCTAATTGGCACCCACAACAGGCTTTGTTGGAGAATAATTTATCAACCCTTGTCCTGCTAAAACTGAAGTGTCCTGCCTTTGCAACTAGTGAAGATCCAGATCAGTTGGCTTAAGCCAACTGATCTGGACCTGCACTGTTTGTCATTTAATATGTGAATTTGTATCAACAACTTAGATCAAGCAATCTGACTGGCTGACAGTTAGAAGTGGGTGTGGCATCTTAATTCATCTGAAGATGAATGAAGCATGACAAGGGTTAATGCATTTTGGTTGACACCAAGTATCTTACGGCACTGACACTAAAGTATTAAAACAGACAATCCTGAGCAAACAGCGCAGACACAGATCAGCTGCTGCAGAATGTTGTATCTGATCAACCAAAAAAAATGGGATATTTTTCTTGTTTCTTCATGAAAATATATACTGTGGTACTCATTAGAAGTGCCTTGGCAAGGCACTTTTAATGAATACCCACACAATATATGTTTCCATGCAGAAAATAAGGAAAATATTTCCTTGCTATCTCCTCTTATCTAGTGTTGATACTAATAACCTTCCCTTTTGTGACTGATGATCAGAAAGAATTTTCTATCGCAAAATTCTACTTTTAAAAATACAGCTGACTCTCGCTATCTCAAACTCGCTTATCTCGAATAACAGCTTATCTCGAAGTGAAAATCTGGTCCCTGCCTAAACATGAAAATCTAACAACATGTAAAAAAATATTGTGGAAAAGAGGAGAAATTGCTCCTAAGGAGCAATTTCTCCCCTTTTCCACAATATTTTCAATATATCTCTAAATTCAAGAGTCCAATTACACATATATTTGTTAAATGTGGTTAATCAAATTAGTTTTTCCTCTATTCTCCAAATCTGATATGTCGAAGTACGGATATCTCGAAGTATTTCAGGAAGTCCCTTGGAATTCGAGATAACGAGAGTCGACTGTATATTTTTAGTTCACTTTTTATTGCAACTTATCTAGAGATATGCTCTTGCAGGATTAAATAACAAGTTGTGATGCCAACATTTTCTTGGAAGGAAACACTTGGATTTACTATTACAAAGTCAAGAAGACAGCCATGATGGCCCTGTAAAGCTCACCCGAATATCATAGCACTTGACCTATAAATATTCAAGGCAAACATTCTGACCAAGATTCATGATGATTATATTAACCAGTAAGACAATGTAGCTTGCTTATGGACCATGAAATATAGACCAAGATCAAATATGAATGACCGCACTCAAGAGGCCATGCTAAGATGTGCTAAGTATAACTGGCTGTAGAACCAATAATTAATGAGAATCTGACCTAAATGCAAAAACTTAACAAAGTCAGTGGTAAAGGTAAAATATAGATAACTGCATTCAAGAGAACATGCTAAGATGTCTGCAGGTGCCAAGTATCACTGCTGTAGGACCATTAGTTACTAAGAAACTGACCTAAATGGAAAAGGAAAGTCACTGGACCATGAAATATGGTCATAAGTGACCCAAGTGGTCCAAACTTGATCTAGAAATCATCAAGACAAACATTCTGAGCAAGATTTATGATGATCGCACCTGCTTAGGGCCCTTTGGTTTCAGAGAAGTTTTTTCTTTAAGTTTTAGCTATACAGCTCTATTTTAATAAATGACCCCCGGGGCATGGCATTTTGGATTTCAGGGACATGGTTGGTAGGATTTATGTTTGTTTGTTTGTGTTGAGGTTTTACGGCCCAGTCAACCCGATGGGGTCATGCTGAGCGCGGTCAGTTTACCTAACCACACGTTTACTGGGCAGGCTTAGTCCTCTAAGCTGAATGTTGCCGACCTCGGTGGGGTCGAACCCGCGACCTCTTGGTCTCCAGTCGGACGGCGCATCCAACTGAGCCACCAAAGCCAGCAGGATTTATGTAGGAGACCACTAAACATTGCTACATACTAAATATAATATATAAGCTGTGGGTCTCATGGTTTCAGAGACGAAGATTTTTTTTAAAAGTTTTTCCCATTATAAGTCTATGGGAGCTTATGACCCCCAGAGTATGACCAATTTAGACCCCAGGGGCATGGTTGGCAGGTTTTATGTAGAAGACCACTAAACATTGCTCAATACTAAATATTTTAGCTCTGGGCCTCATGGCTTCAGAAAAGAAGATTTTTGAGGGTTCTTTAGCAACATATAGCTCTTTATAAACAAATGACCCCCTGGGGCATGGCAAGTTTGAGCCCTAGGGGCTTCATTGGCAGGATTTATGTTGGGGACCACTAAAGATTGCTACATACTAAATATGTATGCTGTGGGCTTCATGGTTTCAGAGAAGAAGATTTTTAAATTTGTTTTTTTTTTCCATTATAAGTCTGTGGGAGGTAATGACCTCCGAGGCATGGCCAGTTAGGACCACAGAGGCATCAGAGGCACCAGATTGGCAGGATTTATGTAGGAGACAATTAAACATTGTTACATACTAAATACATAAGCTGTGGGCATCATGGTGTCATAGAAGAAGATTTTTAAGTTATTCCCATTATAAGTCTATCGGAGTTTATGACCCCCGAGGCATGGCCAATTTGGACTCCAGGGTCATGGTTGGCAGAATTCATGTAGGGGACCACTACACATTGCTACTTACTCAATATATAAGCTGTGGGCCTCAAGATTTCAGACAAAAAGATTTTTATAAGGTTTTACCCATTATAAGTCTATGGAAAATAATGACCCCTGGGGTGTGGCCAATTAAGACCTCAGGGACTGGATTGGCAGGATTTATGTAGGGGACCACTAAACATTGCTACATACTAAATATATAAGCTGTGGGCCTCATGGTTTCAGAGAAGAATATTTTACTTATTTTTTTTTTCCATTATAAGTCCACGGGAGCTAATGACATCCAGGGCATGGCCAATTTGGACCGCAGAGGCGTGGTTGTGGTTGGCAGGATTTATGTAGGAGACCGCCAAACATTGCTACATACTAAATCTGTTAGCTCTTGGCCTCATGGTTTCAGAGAAGATTTTTGAAGGTTCTTTAGCTATACAATTCTATATAAACAACTGACCCCACAGGATGTTGCCAGTTTGGACCCCTTAGGCTTGATTGGCAGGATTTATGTAGGGGACCACTACACATTGCTACATACTCAATATATAAGCTGTGGGCCTTATAGTTTCAGAGAAGAAGATTTTTTTTAAATTTTTTTTCCCATTATAAATCTATGGGAGCTAATGCCCCCTGGGCATGGCCGGTTTGGACCAACGGGGCTTGATTGGCAGGATTTATGTAGGGGACCACCAAACACAGCTATATACTTAATCTGTTTGCTCTCAGCCTCATGGTTTCAGAGAAGAAGATTTTTGAAGGTTCTGTAGCTATATAGCTCTATAAAAACATATGACCCTCTGGGGTGTGGCCAGTTTGGAGCCCATGGGCTTGCTTGGCAGGATTTATGTAAGGGACCATTACACATTGCTACATACTAAATATATAAGCTGCTGTTTCAGAGAAGAAGATTTTTTATGTGTTTCCCATTACAAAACTATGGAAGCCAGGGCAAGGCCAGTTTGGATCTCAGGGGCTTGATTAGCAGGATTTATGTAGGAGACTACTTAACCCTTGTCCTGCTGAATAAATTAAGATGCCACGCTTTTTTCAAATTTTCAGCCAATCAGATTACTTGATCCAGAATATTCATATAAATTCACATACTGAATGGCAAAAAGTGCAGATCCAGATCAGATGGCCACTTCAGAAGCCAACTGATCTGGATCTACACAGTTGCAAGGACAGGGTATATCTGGGTTCAGCAGGACAAGGGTTAACATTGCTACATACTCAATATATAAGCTGTGGGCCTCATGTTTCAGAGAAGAAGATTTTTAAGTTTTTCCCCATTATAAGTCTATGGGAGCTAATGACCCCCAGGGCATGGCCAGTTTGGACCCCAGTGGCTTAATAAGCAGGATTTTTGAAGCAGACCACTAAACATAGCTACATACTAAATCCATTAGCTCTCAGCCTCATGGTTTCAGAGAAGAAGGTTTTTGAAGGTTCTTTAGCTATACAGCTCTATATAAACATATGATCCCCTGTGGTGTGGCCAGTTTGGAGCCAAAGGCCTTGACTGGCAGAATTTACGTAGGGGATGACCAAACATTGTTACATACTAAATATATAAGCTGTGGGCCTCATGGTTTCAGAGAAATAGATTTTTTTAAGTTTTTCCAATTTTAAGTCTATGGGAGCTAATGACCCCTGGGGCATGGCCAGTTTGGACCACAAGGGCTTGATTGGCAGGATATATATAGGGGACCACTAAACATTGCTGCATACTAAATATATAAGCTGTGGGCCTTATGGTTTCAGAGAAGAAGATTTTGAAGTTTTTCCCATTACAAGTCTATGGCAGCTAATGACTCCTGGGGTGTGGCCAGTTTGGACCCCAGGGGCTTGATTGGCAGGATTTATGTTTGTTTGTTTGTTTGTGTTGAGTTTTTACGGCCCAGTCAACCCAATGGGGTCATGTCGAACGCGGTCAGTTTACCTAACCACACGTTTACTGGGCAGGCATTGTCCTCTAAGCGGTTAACCAGCATTGTGCACATTCTTTCGCCAGAAACAGGATTAATGTAGGACACCATTAAACATTGCTACATTCTTAATTTCTTAGCTTTCTGCCTCATGGTTTCAGAGAAGATTTTTTAAGGTTCTTTAGCGATATAGCTCTACATAAGCATATGACCCCCTTAATGTGGCCAGTTTGGAGCCCATGGGCTTGATTGGCAGGATTTATGTAGGGGACCACTAAACATGTCTGCATACTAAATATATAAGCTGTGGGCCTTATGGTTTCAGACAAGAAGATTTTTTAAGTTTTTCCCATTATAAGTCTATGGGAGCTAATGACCCCTTGGGTATGGCCAGTTTGGACTCCAGGGACTTGATTAGCAGCATTTATGTAGGGGACCACTAAACATTGCTACATACTAAATATAAGCTGTGGGCCTCATGGCTTCAGAGAAGAAGATTTTTTAAGTTTTTCCCATTATAAATCTATGGGAGCTAATGACCCCCCGGGTATGGCCAGTCTGGGCCTCAGGGGCTTGATTGGCAGATTTATGACCCCCTGAGTGTGGCCAGTTTGGAGCCCATGGGCTTGATTGGCAGGATTTATGTAGGGGACCACTAAACATATCTGCATACTAAATATATAAGCTGTGGGCCTTATGGTTTCAGACAAGAAGATTTTTTAAGTTTTTCCAATTATAAGTCTATGGGAGCTAATGACCCCTTGGGTATGGCCAGTTTGGACTCCAGGGGCTTGATTAGCAGCATTTATGTAGGGGACCACTAAACATTGCTACATACTAAATATAAGCTGTGGGCCTCATGGCTTCAGAGAAGATTTTTTAAGTTTTTTCCATTATAAGTCTATGGGAGCTAATGAACCCTGGGGCATGGCCAGTTTGGACCCCAGGGGCTTGATTGGCAGATTTATGTAGGGGACCACTAAACATTGCTACATACTAAATATAAGCTGTGGGCCTCATGGCTTCAGAGAAGATTTTTTAAAGTTTTTCCCATTATAAGTCTATGGGAGCTAATGACCCCATGGGCATGGCCAGTTCGGGCCCCAGGGGCTTGATTGGCAGGATTTATGTAGGAGACCACTAAACATGTCTACAAACTAAATATATAAGCTGTGCGCCTTATGGTTTCAGATAAGAAGATTTTTTTAAGTTTTTACCATTATAAGTCTGTGGGAGCTAATGACCCCTGGGGCGTGGCCAGTTTGGACCCCAGGGGCTTGATTGGCAGGATTTATATAGGGGACCACTAAACATTGCTACATACTAAATATATAAGCTGTGGGCCTGATGGCTTGGCCAGTCTGGACCCCAGGGGCTTGACTGGCAGGATTTATGTAGGGGACCATATCTTCATAATAAATATTATATAAGCTGTGGGCCTCATGGCTTGGCCAGTCTGGACCCCAGGGGCTTGATTGGCAGGATTTATGTAGGGGACCATATCTTCATACTAAATATATAAGCTGTGGGCCTCATGGCATCAGAGAAGAAGAATTTTTAAGTTTTTCCCATTATAAGTCTACCTGAGCTAATGACCCCAGGGGTGTGGCCAGATTGGGCTCCAGGGGCTTGATTGGCAGGATTTATGTAGGAGAGTACTAAACATAGCTTCACACAAAAGCTGGTAGCTCTCGGCCTCATGGTTTCAGAGAAGAAGATTTTTGAAGGTCCTTTAGCTATATACCTCTATATTAACATATAACCCCTCTGGGATGTGACCAGTTTAGTGCCCAGGGGCTTGATTGATAGGATTTATGTAGGGCACCACTAAACATTGCTACATACTATATATATGCTGTGGGCCTCATGGTTTCAGAAAAGAAGAATTTGTAAGTTTTTCCCATTATAAGTCAATGGGAGCTAATGACCCCAGAGGTGTGGCCAGTTTGGGCCCCAGAGTTTGATTGGCAGGATTTATGTAGGAGATTACTAAACATTGCTACATTCTAAATATATAAACTGGGTGCCTCATGGTTTCTAAGAAGAAGGTTTGTTTAAGTTTTCCCCATTACAAGTCTATGGGAGCTATATATGGGCATGGTGCCATCTTGATTAATGGACCATGACCATTTGTACAATTTTCAATCCCCCTTTAACATAAGGCTCCACATAAAGTTTGAAGAAATTTGGCCCTGGGGTTTCAGAGGAGAAGTCATTCAAAGCTGTGGACGGAGGGATGACAGACAACGGACGGGGAGTGATCACAATAGCTCATCCTGAGGTGAGCTAAAAAACTTAAGAAAAGCTCTGGAATGGAATAGTTGAACACATGCATACCATCAAAGTCAAATGCATTGCCCATGTGTTACATACATTTCAGACACAAATAGGCTCACATGCCTATAATTCTGAGTCAAACACACTCTGAATGCAAGAGAAATTCAAAAATGAATGCAAGCACATAACTCTGCAAAATGATCAATTCATTTTCTGGCAGATACTGTCATAAACTCTTTTTTTAATGTGCACCTATGGTGAATTTTTATCAATTAAAAAAACACTCTGGATGTAATAATTTAACAGACAAGAATCGCATGATACACAAACCATTGAATATACCATATTCGACCTAATTACCACACCTTGCTCTTAGGCTTTTCAAAATTACTGGGAAAACTTGTGGTAAAATATGTATCCACCTATACTAAGGGTAAACTTAAAAAGTTATCAGCGATGGACTTATCTAATGATGCTTATGCGATATTTTTTTTGTTTTGCTTCCGACTCCCTATAAAAGCATATGTTGTGGGTACTCATTTGAACTGCATCAACAACTGCATCGACTTGTCGATGCAATTCAAATGGGCACCCACAATAAATGCATTTATACAAAAGTAGACAAAAAGTACACTGGTTGTAATCTGAAGACTACAGAATTGCTTGGCTGAGCGCTTATATGGGTGTGTGTGGTAATTAGGTCGCATACTGTATATAAATAACTAAAGATGGAGGGCATCAATTCTAAAGCTGTCCATTTGGCTCTTGTGTGTTCATTGTTATGAAACTTAAAGCATTATTATGTAAACCTGCTGGGGCAGGGGTATACAAAAGTTCCTATGACCCTGACTGGGCATCAAAATATCAAAAAATCAAGATTTCACCATTGACTGTCTAAGGCTTCTTTAGGCTTTGCCACAAGGCCACAATAAAGAAGCCACCACCTTTTTGAACCCCAATCACATACCTGGCCTTGGGAGACCCTTGACCACTATGCACATGATGATGATGCTGCTAATCAGGACAAGCCCTACCTTTGCAAACAGTGTAGATCTAGATCAGATGGCTTCTTCAGAAGCCATCTGATCAGATCTACACTGTCATTCAGTTTGTGAATTTTTACAAAAACATTATATGATGTAATCTGATTGGCTGATAGTCAGAAATGGGTGTGGCTAATTAAATTATTCAGCAGGATAAGGGTTAAATCCCTTTCAATATTATTTAAGTCATACTGAGATGAGGAAAGGGTGATAATGAAAAGCTGTCCAATATAGTGCCATAAAGTCATAAGCTGAATTCCTCTTCCAATCTGAGTAGGACCTTGTGATCAGAAGATGTGTGTGCTAACCTCTCTGACATCCAAACACTTCAAAGTTAACCCTTGTCATGCTGAATAAATTAAGAGTCCACACCTACTTCTAATTTCCAGCCAATCAGATCACTTGATCTGGTTAATAAGCTATGATGCCTTGCCTATTTCTAATTTCCAGCCAATCAGATCACTTGATCTGGTTAATAAATTAAGATGCCACGCCTTTTTCTTATTTCCAGCCAATCAGATCACTTGACCCAGGCTTTTGATAGAAATTCACATATTTAATGACAAACGGTGCAGTTCCAGATCAGAAGCCAACAGATCTGGATCTACACTGTTTGCTAATACAGGGCAGGCCGTGTTCAGCAAGAGAAGAGTTAAATACAAAATCAAAAATGTAGTAAATGTTAGTACCTGTTTTCACCTGTAAAAGCTCCTGATGCCACCTTGTAACAATTTTGTCCTGACACACCAATAGATACATCTGTTTTTGATCTTGTGTAGTCAAGATATATGGCTGGAGGTGCTACCACAACCTCTGAAACAGAATGCAACAAGTTGCTAATTTTCTACTAGAGCAACAAAAAAGAACAACATGCCAGGTTTATTTATTTTTTTTTTTTTATACAATTGTGTCTCTTTCATAAATAGAATAGTCTTTGAGTTGCAGGCTTGGAAGGCTCAGTCAGATGCCCATCCTACTGGTGATCAGGAGGTTGCAGGATCCATCCCCATCGGGTCCAGCAACATTCTTTCACAGAAATGGAAATATTAAAAGAAACATCCCTTCCATAACAAGGACCTAAAATTCACTGCTTACACAACACCAGTGCACCCATAGTTGGAGTAGGCTTCAACTGTGTGATCTCCCCATATAGCTACCTGCTAAAAGGCCCCACTGTAAGCCAAAATCAGTTGGACACCCCAGTGACATAAACCATCTAGTTAACCAGACCAACAGTTCTGCCTATCATCATAGATAGATTGATCAGGATTTATTTTCTATGATCGTTCTCTCTTTGCTGCTGATTCAAGACTAATCATATGCAAGACCTGAAAATATCTGGGTGTTGTCATCTCTGAGGACTTGTTATGGAGACCACATGGGGACGCCACTGTCAAAAAGGCAAATAACAGCTAAGCCTTTCTCCAAAGGAATCTAACCAGCTGCCCACATGAAGGCCCAGTGCTACAAGACCTTGGTTAGACCCATCCTCCAGTATGCCACACCATCATGGAACCCATACACAAACATTTACATCATTCAACAGTTGGTGGTGGTGAAACTCTGAGCAGCCCACTTTGTGAAAGGCGACCACAGAACCAGCAGCAGCACCACCCAAATGCTACAAGACCTAGGCTGGCTAACACTACAACAGCTCTGAGAAGACAACATGCTCTTCATGATGTACTGATTACTCATGGCTTTGTGGACATACCAGCCTCACACTTCTTCCAACTGCAACATGTACAAGAGGGCAAACTCACAGATATCTCACAAAATACGTTAGGAAAAACCATCTATCTACACTCCTTCTTCCCCTTGACATCAGACTTTGGATTTAGCTACCAGAGCATATCAAGATTGATCATGAAATATTTTCTATGGTCATTCTCTCCCTTCCACTGATTCAAGAAGGGCAGCTGTCAATTTCTGGCGAAAGAATGTGCACAATACTGGTTAACCACTTAGAGGACTAAGCCTGCCCAGTAAACATGTGGTTAGGTAAACTGACCGCGCTCGACATGACCCCATCGGGTTGACTGGACCATAAAACCTCAACACAAACAATATCACCATGTCAGAGACCTTTGAGGACTCCAAGAGGGGTCTGGCCATCCTACACTAGCTTTGTACACAAGGATGGCAAAATGCCTGCAAATAAGAGTATTTACCATGCCAGTGGTACTTACCAGTAAATACCAGCAAATTATGGTCAAATAAATTGACCACACTGGAATTTATTCATAACCTTCACTGAACATAGAGGTTAACTCTATTATACTGGTCAATTGACTTAATATTTATACTAAAGTTTAACACTGGTATAAACTTATTTTCAACAGCTCATTTAATAAATAAAATTTAGAACTTTTTATTGGAAAAAAAAAAATAGCCAGTTTCATACTTGCCAAAGTACTCATCAGGTGGCTTGTGGCTACCACTATAGTCTTTTTCATTTTATTTATTTTTTTTTATTTTCATTTTTTTTTCTTTTCATTCTTTTTTTTTTTCTTTTGTTTTTCTCTTTTTTATTTATGTTTTTATTTTTTAATACCGGTATTTTCTTTTTTTCCTAAATAAATAAATATACACTACTTAGTATTAAACTAGGAAATCATTTATGACATTTTACTGTTTCCATCCTTGCCCCTTGTTATCCTGTGCTCCCTTGAATAAACATTTTCTTGACACTTGTTTTAATAATTAAGACCATTATAATAGTCTTGCTAATTAAGTGTCAATAGCAAGGTGCACAGGTGGATTTTACTTATAAAGTCTTACCTGTACTTTAATGTACTGGGTTTAAAATCAAATAATAAAGATGAATATTTAAAATTAAAGATACTACTTGTATTTTTGAAATTACATGTATTTCAAAAGTTTAGCCATTAATTCACTTTTTGGCTGTTTCAACATGCTTAAATTGTAGAATATTTTTATTCTTTATGGTAATAACTTTATCTAAGTGTTTTAGTTTCACTATTTTAAGCCAACTTGGTTAATATTTCTCTAGTATTTTAAGGCAAACTAGAAATGTGTCCAAAGGACAAGGATGTCCCCACCTGAAAAACAACTGCAAATCACTAACTCCATATACAGACAGGGATGGGCAGACAGGGGTCATGCTATATGCCCTTTCCACCATTCTTTAAATGGCAGGGGGACATCAAAAGTTCAACTGACCAGTATTTGCCAGGATAGGAGAATTTTCCACACTGGTAAATACCAGGGTGGATTTTTTTTTTTTTTTTTGCTATTAACCTGCCCTTTTATCCATCACTTGTTCACACCTCAATGCCACCTTGCATGTAGTTCCAAGTATGACAATGCTCCAGGGTGGGCCATGTACTTTAAGTGAAGATTTGTTTGTGTTGAGGTTTACGGCCCAGTCAACCCAATGGGGTCATGTCGAGCGCGGTCAGTTTACCTAACCACACTTTTACTGGGCAGGCTTAGTCCTCGAAGCGGTTAACCAGTATTGTGCACATTCTTTCACCAGAAACTGAAGAGGAAGAAAGGCAGTTGTCAGTTTCTGGCAAAAGAATGTGCACAAGTACTTTAACGAAAGAGGAAGAAGAAGGGCAGTTGTCAGTTTCTGGTGAAAGAATGTGCACATACTGTTTAAGGGCTTAGCGGACTAAGCCTGTCCGGGAGAAGTGAGATAAGGCAAACTGACCAGCTTGAAATGACTTAATAGTGTTGATGGGACTGTTAACCTCCAATCCAAAAAAAGAAAAATGATTTGAAAAAAGAAACTGGCAAAATGTCTTAGAAGCGAAATGGTTAGTACAGTAAAATCTGTGTAAGAGAGCCACCTTTGAGACCGACTTTAAATAGTGGTTGATGTGGAAAAAGTTGTCTGTCTTATAAAGGTACATGTCATGTAATTTTGCTAGCAAAATTACATGACATGTACCTTTATAAGACAACCACCTTTTCACATCAACCACTAAGGTCAATTTCAAAGGTGGCTGTCTTACACAGGTTTTACTAAAAGTGCAATATCCTAAGACCATTCCTGAGCTCTGATCTGCCTCCATTCTCATAGTTAGGAGTCTCATTATTTGTTTCACTGGTATGGTCTGAAGATTAGTCAAACTGTAGTACACCTTCACAGGGACTGGAGATTTTTTCGATTAAAATAAAAATGCACAAAACAGTACTTTCAGGGTAGTTGTATGATTGACCAGGGAGGAAAGTAACACTGACACTGACACCCAACGGTTTGTTTGTTTGTGTTGAGGTTTTACGGCCCAGTCAACCCAATGGGGTCATGTCGAGCGCGGTCAGTTTACCTAACCACACGTTTACTGGGCATGCTTAGTCCTCTAAGCTGTTAACCAGTATTGTGCACATTCTTTCGCCAGAAACTGACAACTGCCCTTCTTGAATCAGCGGAAGGGAGAGAATGACCGTAGAAAATATTTCATGATCAATCTCCACAAGGAATGTTGCCGACCTCGGCGGGGGTTGAACCCGCGACCTCCTGGTCTCCAGTCGGACGGCGCATCCAACTGAGCCACCGAGGCCGGCTACGGTACCCTAATCTACTTTGCATGCCAATTTCTAATCAGATCAAACCAATTTCTATCAAGATCAAGACCCTAGTTTTCCTAGATTTCAAGCAAAATCACAAAAACTGCTGAGGAAAATATATAATCAAGATGTTTTTCAACAATTACATTGTTCATTTCTTAGGTTCAAACATGCCAGAACTTAACTGTTACTAGAAAGACCAAAAAACCCAAATGACCGAAAACGCTGGATATCACCAAAAAATATAACAGAAATATGTATGAAATGAGTTTGAGGGAGGGAAGAGTGTTGAGGATGCAGGGTTATATGGTCGCTGGAAACTCAAAACTCTTGATGAGAGAGAAAGAGAGTATGAGAGTGTAGCCGTTCATAATATTATGTTCATGAAAATAATATAACAATAAATTGACTGATTTTACCTATTACTGAATTTAAGGTCATACCCTATTTATCTGCTGTGCCTGTATGACCCTTAAGCCAAAAAACTCCACATTTTTACCAGTCATGCTGACAACCCATGCAATTTATATGCTCTCAAACTCAACTTTTATATAGCAAAACTGGGATTTTAAGGGTATACATTATCTCTTAATTCTGCTATACACCAAAGATTGTGGGTATTCATTAGAAAATCTACCACATTGAGCAGTTCTTACAAGTACCAACAATATATATTTTGAACAGAAATAAAAAAAAAAATTTCAGAATTTTTCACCTAAAAATTATCATTTTTACATCCTATCATTAGAGCAGAAATAAGAAAATATCAGTTTTTCATCTGAAAATTATCAATTTTAGACATATGCTTAAAAACTACACTGTGTTGCATAGGTGTGTGTTTAACCAAATGGATATCTTCTGGCATATTCTGGTAACTTTATTACCTTTTATTACCCATAACCCCTACATACACCCTGCATACCCATCCTCTCTACATCCCAGCCCCATCCTAAAACAATGCCATGTGTTTTTCTGCAGAATTTCAGCATTTCCTGGCAGTTTCCTGCATTTTCCGGTCATCAGGTGTTTTCAAGTCTTTCTAGTGACCCCTCACTTAAGCTCAGCCCACAAGTAAATTTTGTCCAAATGGCAGCTGGTTCTTCCAGGCATTCTTAAATTTTCTTGGACAAATTATCGGCTAGAAAATCTCTATTATATGACTTTCTATACATGACAGATAATAAACAAATATTAAATGTTAAAGAGTTTTATTCAGTGCTATCCACTACCAGTATCAAAGCTGCTCAGCTGGATAAGATCAATCAGAATATTACTTCGGTGCAGAGCTCTACTTAAAGTCAGAATCTTTCTTTTTCTCTGATTTTTCCAACATTGCAGTTTAGCACTGAAGTCGATTATACTATTCTGTATACTGAAATCTCTTTCACACCCAGGGCCCAGCTATTCAAAGCATTATTAGCTTAACGAGCTCATTATTGGTAAAAATGTTACACATGCAAAAGCTACTCACATTTTTTTCAGCAAAAAAATTAGCATAATTTTATATGCCATATTTTATGATCAAAGTTTTAATGATACAATGACTAATGACATCATTAGTTTTGAACAACTGGGCCAGAAGTCTGAATTGGCCCAGATAAGCCAATTCAATTAGATATGGATATTCATCTCCATGATATTGTTAGTTTAAGAGCCCAGAGGTTTACAGTCTTATCTCTGGGGTACATGAAGGCAACAGTTTTTGGTTTGATGTTCCTCCTCTCCTCTGGAATGGCCTCAGAATCAATGACTGGCTTATATGTAGCGGTCCTTTCCATATTCTCTTCCTTCAAAAAGTGTGTCTTGGCATGACCATACTGATCAGTGTGCTGCTGAATTCGCTCATTCCGCCAGACTTCCACTTCCTCAGCAGACAGAAAACTGATGGGTCTCATTATAGATAGAACACCAAAGGCTGTCATCAGATCTGTTCCACTGAACCTGAAATGAACATAGAGAAAAAGTGAATACCCAGGAAAAGCCGCAACCAAAGGCCATACCTACAACAGATGAATACATTTGTTTCAGAAATCTAGGAAAAATACATGTTGTTTCATGCATGATAAATCAGGGCTCAAAATTTTCTCTTGGACTCACTCGTCCTGTAGGGCAAACGGTCTCAAATTGTTACTTACCTTTAAACAAGTTGTACTCATCTTTTGTCTTACATTTGGTACTAAAACCAGATCGGTCCATAAAGTCCTGGAATTTAGTTCTGGTACTGAACCAGGTTTTAAGTGTTGCTGATTCACTGCGGAATAGTCAACTCTAATAGACACCTTCCAGTATTGGTATTTTGATATGTGAGCTGATATTGACACAATAACCGATGATCTTTTCATGACATTTTGGAGTGATTTTTAAAACTTTATAAATATACTAGATGGTGCTATTTTCCCCCTAAAATATTTACCCTTACTGCCGAATAAAGTTACTCGTCCTGTTGGGTAAGCAGCTTGAGTTTTTCACCTGCCCTTATCAAACATCTTGTAAATACGAGTGGACGAGAGCTTATTTCGAGCTCTGTAAATATGCAAACTGTCAAGTAAGGAACTTCTACAACCATGTGTATCTCTTACCTGAATATCTGACATCATTAAATATACCTTCTAGAATGGATTACCGGTAGGTTCCTAATTATTTGACAGTATGAAGAGAATGACTAAAGCTAACATTTAAAGTCAATACATGTAATTACTTCTCATTCATGTTGGCCACCAGTTTTTCTATGAACTTCTGTTAAGGAAACTGAACACGGTCTTGGAGAAACCCTGTGACTTAATGGCCAAAGAACAATCCACTTTGCTGTTGCAGATGTTCTTCAAGCTGTTTTTATGGGGGCCACAGTCAGTAAGTAACTGTTGTAGATTGGTAACACAGTTCAGTGTTTACCTGAAAATATAAACATAACAAAGTAATCTTTTATATTTCATTTGTAAAGTTTTGCATCTCATCAACAATTCCAAGACTACTCCTAAAGGTACCTGTAAGTAGACAAAACTTACCTTAACAAAAGCAAGATCAACATTTTCCTTCTGCAGGCTTTCAAGTGCCCTCCATCAAAAAAGTAGGGATAACATAGGGCTTAGAAAAATACATGTATAATAAGCAAATAAAGTTTTCTCTGAACAATAACACTACATTACCATGGAAAGGGAATACCAAATGAAATGTTCCATAAGAGAAGTTACAACTGAAGTTAAAAAACAAGAGGACCATGATGGTCCTATATCGCTCACCTGATCAAACAGATTTGCATACTTACTGTTTAAGATTCAGCCAAGTTCACTGCTCTAAGATTTATGTACAAATTTTACAGCCCTGCCCCCACTCCCCCACCCTTGACTTGACTTAATCTTGAAAGGGAACATTTCTGCCAAGTTATTTTGAAATTGGTCCAGTGGTTTCTGACAAAAAGATTTTTAAAGTGTTTTATATCGCTATAAAGCCCAACCCCCTAAGGGACATTTTTTTTTTTTTTTTTTTTTTGATGAATCATGACAGTTTGAAGAAACTTGGCAGAGGGTAACCAAAGGAACATTCCTGCCAAGTTAAATTAAAATCAGTTCAGTGGTTTCTGACCAGAAGATTTTTAAAGTTTCTATTTAGATCTATAGGGAAAATAAGCCCCACCCCCTAGCAGCCATCTTTTCTTAACAAATCAGGATTGCTTGAACATTCTTGGTAGAGGGTTACTAAAGCATTATTGAAATCAGTCAGGAGGTATTTGACAAGAAGAATTTTAAAGTTTTCTATACAGATATATATGGAAAATAAGCCCCACCCCCGGGGGCCATGTTTTTTGATGTATCATGAAGGCTTGAACAATCTTGGTAGAGGGTCACCAAAGCAACATTCCTGCCAAGTTACATTGAACTCGGTCCAACGGTTTCTTAAAAGAAAATTTTTAAAGTTTTTATATAGATACATAGGGAAAATAAGCCCCGCCCCCTAGCGGCCATGTATTTTGACGAATCACAATTACTTTAACAATCTTGGTACAGGGTCACCATGGAAACATTTTTGCTAAGTTATAATGAAATTGGTCCAGTGGTTTCTGACAAGATTTTTCAAGTTTTCTATAAAGATATATAGGGAAAATAATCCCCACCCCCTGGCAGCCATGTTTTTTGACAATCCAAATGGCTTGAACAATCTTGGTACAGAATCACAAAGGAATAATTCTGCAAAATTATATAGCAATTGGTCCAGTGGTTTCTGACAAGAAGAATTATTAAGTTTTTTATATAGATACATAGGGAAAATGAGCCCCTTTGTAGAGAGTCACCAAAGGAACATTTCTGCAAAATTATATGGAAATCGGTCCAGTGGTTTCAGACAAGAAGATTTTTTAAGTTTTCTATATAGATATATAGGGAAAATAAGCCCCGCCCCCTGACAGCCATGTTTTTTGACAAATCCAAATGGCTTGAACAATCTTGGTCGAGGATCACCAAAGGAACATTTCTGCAAAATTATATTGAAATCAGTTCTGTGGTTTCTGACAAGAAGATTTTTTAAGTTTTCTATATAGATATATAGGGAAAATAAGCCCCACCCCCTGGCGGCCATGTTTATTGACGAAACCAAATGGCTTGAACAATCTTAGTAGAAAATCACCAAAGGAACAGTTCTGCAAAATTATATTGAAATTGGTCCAGTGGTTTCTGACAAGAAGATTTTTTAAAGTTTTCTATACAGATATATAGGGAAAATAAGCCCCGCCCCCTGGCGGCCATGTTTTTTGACGAATCCAAATGGCTTGAACAATCTTGGTAGAGGATCACCAGAGGAACATTCCTGCAAAATTATATGGAAATCGGTCCAGTGGTTTCTGACAAGATGACTTTTAAAGTTTTCTACATAGATATATGGGGAAAATAAGCCCCGCCCACTGGCCGCCATGTTTTTTGACGAATCCAAATGGCTTGAACAATCTTGGTAGAGGATCACCAAAGGAACATTTCTGCAAAATTATATTGAAATCGGTTCTGTGGTTCTGACAAGAAGATTTTTAAAGTTTTCTATATAGATAATATAGGGAAAATAAGCCCCGCCCCCTGGCAGCCATGTTTTTTGACGAATCCAAATGGCTTGAAAAATTTTGGTAGAGAGTCACCAAAGGAACATTTCTGCAAAAGTATATGGAAATCGGTTCAGTGGTTTCTGACAAGAAGATTTTTTAAGTTTCCTATATAGATATATAGAGAAAATAAGCCCCGCCCCATGGCGGCCATGTTTTTTGAAGAATCCAAATGGCTTGAACAATCTTGGTAGAGGATCACCAAAGGAACATTTCTGCAAAATTATATTGAAATCGGTCCAGTGGTTTCTGACAAGAAGCTTTTTAAAGTTTTCTATATAGATAATATAGGAAAAATAAGCCCCGCCCACTGGCGGCCATGTTTATTGACGAAACCAAATGGCTTGAACAATCTTAGTAGAAAATAACCAAAGGAACATTTCTGCAAAATTATATTGAAATCAGTCTAGTGGTTTCTGACAAGAAGATTTTTAAAGTTTTCTATACAGATATATAGGGAAAATAAGCCCCACCCCCTGGCGGCCATGTTTTTTGACGAATCCAAATGGCTTGTACAATCTTGGTAGAGGATCACCAAAGGAACATTTCTGCAAAATTATATTGAAATCGGTCCAGTGGTTTCTGACAAGAAGTTTTCTATATAGATAATATAGGGAAAATAAGCCCCGCCCCCTGACGGCCATGTTTTTTGACGAATCCAAATGGCTTGAACAATCTTGGTAGAGGGTCACCAAAGGAACATTTCCTGCAAAAGTATATGGAAATCGGTCCAGTGGTTTCTGACAAGAAGATTTTTTAAGTTTTCTATATAGATATAAAGGGAAAATAAGCCCCGCCCCCTGGCGGCCATGTTTTTTGACGAATCCAAATGGCTTGAACAATCTTGGTAGAGGATCACCAAAGGAACATTTCTGCAAAATTATATTGAAATCGGTCCAGTGGTTTCTGACAAGAAGATTTTTAAATTTTTCTATATAGATAATATAGGGAAAATAAGCCCGGCCCCCTGGCGGCCATGTTTTTTGACGAATCCAAATGGCTTGAACAATCTTGGTAGAGGGTCACCAAAGGAACATTTCTGCAAAATTATATGGAAATCGGTCCAGTGGTTTCTGACAAGAAGATTTTTTAAGTTTTTAGTTAAAAAATCTATTTTTAGCTCCTGTGACCTAGATATGCAATGGACCGGAACCATTTGAACAACTTTGAAAGAGGACCAACCAAGGATCATTCCTGTGAAGTTTGGTCAAATTCCCACCAGTGGTTTAGGAGGAGATGTTGTTTAAAGATTGTGGACAGACGGACATCCGGACGCCGACGACGACGACGGACGGTGAGTGATCACAATAGGTCACCATGAGCCTTCGGCTCAGGTGAGCTAAAAATATTAACCGTTAAAATGCCAAGAAAACGTGCATCTGAAAATGTTGTCTGTTTATGTCGTCTGCTGAATATTCTTGCAAACTTTTTAAACCTCTTTTGCATACAGGCTAACAGTGTGGACCCAGATCAGACTGCTCCTAAAGAAGAAGTCTAATCTGGGTCCACACTGTTTGCAGAAATCACTTTTAAAATCACAAACAGGTGACAAAGCAGAAGACAATTGTTGTGATTGGCAGTTTAAGGGTTAACTTTTGCATGGTGGCTGCTTAGATTGAGTTGATCTGATTTTTACAACTCCCAGCGAGCAAGGAAAACAAGAGCTCTGCCAGCGGGGTATTATGCGCCAGTGGCAAGTAATAAGATGTAGCACATAAACTGACTCCTGTATAATTCAGTGCAGATGACAGAAGCATGGCTACACTATAAACTCATATGAGCCTTTGGCTGATTTGTTTTTCCTTTACTTCAATATCTGACCAAACAATAACAAAACAAAACTAAACAACCAAAAAAAAAAAAAAAAAAAAAAAAAAAAAAGTGCTGCAAGGAAAATATTTGTTAAGCTTTAACTTGTTTAATACTGATTTTATTTTTGTATTTCAAGGGAGGCAACTCAGAAGAGTATTTAAAAAAAAAAAACAAGAAAAAACAATCCAAAAAGAATTAAAAGTTTTGATATGAGTCAAGCTTCTTAATTCTATATCATTTAATAAACTATTTATAAAGATTTAATACTGACAAAATTTTCGTGCAAACCTAATAAAAGAAGATGAAAAAAAAAAATTAAATAACTTGCCCATATGGCATAACTTTAGTTGTTTACAAAAAATATACCTATTACTATAAAATAAAATTTGCACACTATTTCCTCTAAACAATATGCTGCAAAAAGTTTACAAAATTATGAAAAGGGGCATATCTCTGCCAATATTTGGGGTACTGTAACTTCGAAATAACATACGCTGCTTGATCAGATGTAACGTGTGGGTGTTAGCCGGAAACAAAAAATTTACAGAAATTTTCAAAGTGGTATAACTCTGCTAATATTTGGTGTATTGTAACCTCCAAACTGTATGCACTGCTCCACATCATGGTCTAACTATAAATGAAGTTTCAGCTTGATCGGATTTAAATTGTAGGAGGAGTTAGCTGGAAACCAAAAGTTTACAGAAATTTAAGAAAAGTTTAATGAAATTTTAAAAGGGACATAACTCTGCTAATATTTGGTAACTGTAACCTCAAAACA
This sequence comes from Anodontia alba, assembly GCA_964016985.1. Classification (NCBI taxonomy): domain Eukaryota; kingdom Metazoa; phylum Mollusca; class Bivalvia; order Lucinida; family Lucinidae; genus Anodontia; species Anodontia alba. The sequence continues at coordinate 51,138,124 of OZ024836.1, forward strand.
ATATGCGCTGCTCCACATCTTGGTCTAACTATAAATGAAGTTTCAGCTTGATCGGATATAAATTGTAGGAGGAGTTAACCGGAAACTAAAAGTTTTTCTGTAATTTTCAAAGGGGCATAACTCTGCTAATATTTGGTGGACTGTAACCCCAAAACAATATGCGCTGCTCCACATCATGGTCTAACTATATACATGTACCAAGTTTCAGCTTGATCGGATGCAAACTGTAGGAGATGTTAGCCGGGAACTAAATAGTTTACGGAATGATGTCATACCCCGTAACATAATATGTCCCGTTTTTCAAGCTGTTGTAATTTGTAGGAGGAGTTAACCGGAAAGAAAAGCTTTCTGAAATTTTCAAAGGAGCATAACTCTGCTTATATTTGGTAACTGTAACCCCGAAACAATATGCGCTGCTCCACATCATGATCTAACTACCATTATATACCAAGTTTCAGTTTGATCAGATGTAAACTCTAGAAGAGTTAACCGGAAACGAAAAGTTTACAGATGGACGCCGTACCCCATAACATAAAAACGTCCCGTTTTTCAAACGGGCATATAAAAATTATAAGTTTTGGTCACTTCAAACATTTTTGAGCTTAAAAGTAGGGATAGTAGGGTATTTTCAGAAATTAGTTGGGAAAAGTAGACGCACAAAACAGAAATTAATTGGGAAAAGTAGGCACACAAAACAAGTAGGGAAAAGTAGGAATAGTAGGGCCCGCCTGAAAGCCTGCTTCTGGAAAAACAAACTCATCTTGGACACATGAGGAATTATATCCATCATCACATTTGTGAGGGAGATGAATTTCACACAGGCAACCTGAAAATAGAAAGGAAACGGTATCATTGTAACCTTACTTTTTTCCATTCAACAGAAATTGCTGAAAATAACATTGATAGACATGTGTTATAATAATACAACTTAAGACCTATCACCTAAGTATTTCCAATAACAACACAAACAACTTCCTAGTATTGCAGCTCTCTTGTGTAACAATATTTCCTGTAAAAGAATAGAGTACTGATTTAATATGGCAGGTATTCAATTTAAAAACTCAATGAAGATTATAAATGAAAGAAATGCATACTACAGGAATATATTTCTTTTGTGTGCCACAACAAGTTGAATTTTGTGCACTCTTATTAACTGTAATTATGAGTTGGCTAAGGCTGGCTTATCACAGCTGAAAAGATAATCGATTATCAGTCCTGCCATTGTGATCAATAATTGATAAGTAATCACTGGTCATAATTTTACTGATCCGAGCACGAATCTTACAATATGTTATACTTTATTGTATGTATTCAGTCAGGCAGGCCTTAGCAAACAATGTAGACCCAGATGAGATGCCGCAAATGCGGCATCTCATCAGGGTCTACACTGTTTGCCACTCACTCAGCTACATTTTATTTTAGACACAACATTGGTTAGAAAATTCTACTTGTTTAAATTTTAGATAAAGTATGTAAGGAGTTGAGGTGTCTGAATACTAAGGGTAAATAGGATAAAGTAACAGACACAGAAACCAAAAGATTGATTATTAGCAAACCTGTAATGATAATCATTTTTGTGGAAGTTATCAATCAAATAATCTGTGACGGAATGCATTCAATTTGAGGTCACAGAGATTTGGAAACTTGCTGTCAAGACAATATAAACGACTCATTGAGTACCCCGAAAATAGACTTCATAGCTTTTTCAGCCTAACAAATAAAACAAAAGGGTGACTCGGGATAAGCCACAATCAAAGACATTACACCACAGTTACCCCGCCACCAAAGAATGTAAAATGAGGTGAGATGATAGAATGCACAAACTCAAAATTGTGAGTGTTCCAGTGATACAAAACCACCAAACATATCAGAAAATGCACCAGAATGAATGCCTTAGGATAATCAGTAGTAAGTTTGACTGCTTACCTTTTTCTTCAAATCGACAGCTTTAGGATCTTTCAATGTTGTATCCGCCAGATAGGTCAGGAAAACTCTCTAGAGCATCGAAGAAAGATAACCATCTGAAACTTTGTATTTCTTTATATTTAAGCTGGGATGCAGGGTTCAAATTTAACTTTTTTGACAGCTTGCTAAAATTAGCAAGTAGCATTATTTTTTACTTGCTAAACCTTTCAGCCACTTGCTTTTTTACACTTATAAATACTGTTAAATGTGTCCTTAAACCTTAGCACTCTGGGTAAAAATTTCAGTAGACATTTTAAAACCTGTTTTCTGGTAGAAAAAAAAAAAGATCATCATTGCTTTTGGAAAAGAAATTGCAAAACTTCAGCAACAATGCCTCAGGTTCCACAATTAAACAGAATTTTTCCAACTTGCTAGAATTAGCAAGTGATGGAAATTGCAGCTTGCTTTTTGAGGAAATTAACTAGCATTTAGCAAGTTAGCAAGTGCTAAAATTGATCCCTGGGATGCATTCAGAACCCTTTCGATGGCAGCTAATTTACTCTGTTTACATGAAGAATATTTGAAGCAATAGTGAACAGCAGTAATTGTCCCCTGGTATTGTTTGCATGCTGGGAGGTTTTCTACAGTTTAACTGGCACAGAGGGCTGTCCTAAGGGCTACACAATAGACATTTAATAGATGTGGATTTTTCCAAAACACAATACCAGTTGCCCCTTTGCTTTTGCCTGTTATAACCCTTTCTCCATCAGAGCCATCTTGTCAGCTGCCACCCCACGCAATGCCAGTTACCTACATGTATATACATGTACATTGTATTCTCATTGGCAAAAGCTTCACCAATTCCCTCAGTAATACATTTGTACATTGTACTTACACTTGTGATATATATTCTGTAGACAACTGCATTGTCTGTGGATTACTGATTTGAGCATACAAAACTAGGCGTTTGTTTACTGTAGTATCAGTGCTTTCATCTGCTAAAACTGTAATGGCTGGCAAAGCTGCAAGTTTACTTTCCAGCTCCATTTCTAACACCTTTGCTACTGCATCTAAGAATTCATTTGCTGGATAAGCTGATTCATACAGTATACTGTCAGATATTTAAAGATGGTTAATGTTAGCTGTCTTAACCTGTCTAAGAAACTGAGTTAAGGCCTTGAATTTTACCAATGCAATATTCTCTAAGGCACGAAAATAGGCAGCCTCAAGGGCAACAAGGACACCCTTGTCAGCATCACTGGGCTTTATTTTGAGCTCTCTCCATGTGCTCCTCAAGTTTGGGTGCAATCATATCATTTTGGTGATCCTCAGTTTTTTGATGGTCCTCTAAAGTGGATGTCGTTACCCTTGTCCAGCTGAACCTGGATATACTCTGGCTTCTAAGAAACCAACTAATCTGGATCTGCACTGTTTGCCATTCAGTATGTGAATTTATATCAACAATCTGGATAAAGTAATTTGATTCAGTGATTGGCTTAAAATTTGAAAGGGTGTGGCATCTTAATATAATTACAGAAGCACAACCCTTGATTTGCACATTTTACAAATCCTCATATTCTAACCAGGAATATAATCTTTCCATTTTTCCTGCTAGTTTTGCTGAGGGCCGGTTGCCTGAAATCACCACACTGACAGATGTTTTTACTGTGGATTCAGGAGTGGGGAGGGGGAGGAGGGGCTGGCTTTATAAATCACCACAATGACATGTTTTTACTGTGGATTCAGGAGTGGGGAGGGGGAGGAGGGGCTGGCTTCATTATCACTATTTCCTTGCAGGGATCCTGTTTTGTCACTGCTGGATTTTGGCATGAAAAAGGCCAAAGGTGGGGGGAGGGGGGCATTTTATACTGTATGTGATGAAAAGTCCAACCCTTTACAAAATCAGGAGTGTAATATTTCATCTTGCATGGTTGTCACATCATGTTAACAAGAGCTCAGCAACTGGGGCATTATACGCCGGTGGCAAGTAATAAAATGTAGCACATAAACTGACCCCTGTATAATTCAGTGCTCCGGATGTAAACTGTAAGTGGAATTAATTGGAAACAAAAAAAAAAAGAATACAAAAAAAATTTTCAATGGGGCATCACTCTTGTTTGTGTTGAGGTTTTACGGCCCAGTCAACCCAATGGGGTCATGTTGAGCACAGTCAGTTTACCTAACCACACGTTTACTGTGCAGGCTTAGTCCTCTAAGCGGTTGTCCAGTATTGAGCACCACTGCCCTTCTTGAATCAGCGGAAGGGAGAGAATGACCGTAGGAAATATTTCATGATCAATCTCCATGAAAGAATGTTGTCGACCTTGACAGGGGTTGAACCTGCAACCTCCTGGTCTCCAGTAGAACGGCGCATCCAATTGAGCCACTGATGTCTGCTACACTGATCAAGGGAAGAACTGAAACTGGATTCTGCCCCATTTGCATTTTGGTCAAACACATTGGACTGGTTTCCTGATGCTGGTTCACTCTGTTTTGGACTGGTTCACAGGGCTTCCATTAAGCGGACGTACGATGTAAATTACGCCCTGAGACTGCCACCAGACGGCCAAATTGAACTTCAAAGACGTACCGCGGATTTCCAAAATTTCTTTTGTCCGTCCGAAATCCATACCCGAGATGTCCAAAATTCTCAAAGAGCCTGCCCACTTTTAACGAGTTGTATGATGTTTGCTCCGCCTACATATCGGAAATTCGCTACCTGTGTTGAATGAGCTTAAAGGACGTCCCACTTTCTGCTTGCGGGAGTTTTATTGACAGCCGTGTCACGTGTCTCTGCACCCTTTTGATGGCTGTGCGATCACTGCATGTACTTGTCAAGCGTGTTCAGTTGATTAATTGATGTTTGTATAATCAAACTTTCTCCTGCAACTACCGGAAATATTCGGTCGAGCGTGTTCAAAACGTTGACTACTGAACCCGAAAATTTTCGGTCCGGGAGAATTGTCCAGGTTGCGCTACATATTCTAAAATGTCATGGCAGCCTTATCAGTTCCAAAACCTAATGAATACACAAAGAATGCATGACAAATAAAATAAATAATATTTCCAGCGCATTATTTTAGCAATAAGATGCGTTCAACATATTATTTTTATGAAACAAAGACAATAAGCACTAATAAACTGAATTTAGACGAGCGGATTTTCCTTCTCTAGAAATAGATAAATTCAGAACCAGAAATAAGTATCAAAAAGCGTTGACACAAATGATCCTTGGAAGAAAATAATGAAATTATTTAAAGTCATTATTATTTTATTTTCATTTATTTATTAATTTATTTTTAATATTCAGATCTTAAAATCTTAAATCTGAAAACACCTAAACAGTTCCGGGAGTTATCGAGTGAAATTCTATGAATAAATAACAATCATGCACAGAACGCAAATTGAAATCTGTTCGAATTTAGAAGCTTGTGTTTGTCTTTCCTACGATGCTATGACAAAAAAGAAGAAAAAAAAAAAAAAAAAAGCAATTTTTCGAAAAGAAATATTTTTCGTCAAAATTTTCGGAAAACCCATTTCTAAATGTGTAGTCTTGTTCCGGTTGCGCTGTTTACCAGCGCGGAAAAGGCGCAAAGTAAGTCTAAATTTAGGCGATTTGTGATGATTTTGCTTGCTTTTCTCCGCGGACGAACGTATTGCTGTTGGTAGTTCATCAAGAGCTGCCTTTTATTTGTTTGTTGTTGCACGAGTCGGCGCCGTTCCCGCAATTTTGTGAAGGATGCAGCTCGTTCCCTCGTGTTGATCAGCTTCAAGTCGAACAAATATTTCATTATATACATGTCTGCAAAGTAATTTCAGTATAGTTTATTTTTAAGAAAACATGTTTTGGGCATTTTCTCTCACGTCTTTTATTTTCTTTCTCTGGGCTTTGAAACTAATGCGAAATTGTACCAATGTTAATGCTTTCTCTAAGGTCCGACATACAAGTACGGGCTTTCCAAAAAGATGCGATCAAATTTTAATAAGCGATAAGGACGTTTTTTTTTGAAAACACATAGACCTGAAAGAAGTATAGATCATGATGACTCTGTGTGACACTGAAATAAGAACCTATGTTCTGCTAAACAAAGGGCAGACAATCGAAGCATGAAAAAAAAGTGGGACTTCCTAGATTTTCCTGTGGGACTTCCAAATTTGAGGGGTAGGAAGTCTGTGACTTCCTGAGTCTGGAAGTTAATGGAAGCCCTGGGTTCACTCGGTTTCCTGATGCTGGTTCACTCGGTTTATGGAGGCTAATCTACTGGGCATTACAGACCATCACAAAAAAAAAAATAATTTTTGAGAGGCAGTTCAGTATATTCTCAGGTTGTTGTACTAAAGTTTGCCATGGAAAATAAACTGTATACAACCATTACAATAGTAGGAATCCATTGCAAGAAAAAAATGGCAATTGGACAATGTGTCCAACCAGGCCAGAAAAGTTTTTGACATCTTTAAAATTCGGCTGACTATGGCCAATGTCTGACACCAAACTGAAGGAATCGAGACAATTCATCGACAAGACAACTCGTCGACACGGTTTTTGGAGACAATTCACCGACACAATTGAAGACAACTCATAGACACTTTTTGAAGACGATTCACCGACACATTCGTTTGAAGGTAATTGGCAATCATAGATAATTAAGGGTAATTATGGATAAGTGGTATATAGTATTTGATTGATCATACCTGTGAATGACTAGCCTACCTGTTCTGCCTGTCAGTGAACAGTCTCAGAATAGATTATTAAGCTAAGAATGCGAAAGGTTTTTAGTTTTAGTCATGACTGATGTTCTGCATCATTTACGATGCAGCTACTGAGGATGCGCGCTCAGCGCCATGACTGTGCCGTAAGACCGGAATAGGAAGTTGACTTGATGACATGATCATGTTCATGTCGCACACTTTGACTGTCGGGGTGCTGTCTCAAAGTCCCACTGAGGCTAACATGTAGCTTTTAGGATGCTGATTGCTATGGAACTTCAATATTGATAATACAACTTGTACAAGCTCATCATCGAGGTAGTCATGTCAGTCAAGTATCTAATCCACTGATGCGCGTGTACAAGCTCATCAAATCTACATGACACAGATGTATTAATAATTAACAGTCAAATTCCTATTATTATCACAATTTGAACAACAAAAATTTAGGAAATAAATGAAAACATAACTCATATAAACGAATATCCAGCTTCACTTTCCATCTTCTTTATTTTAATTAAGAAAGTTTTGAATAATATTTTACCAAGTTCCCTTATATTTTCTTTTAAATCATGCTTTTAAAATAAAATGCGTAAGTTTATTTACGCCAGCCATCCTCTGCGGTTAAAATGGTCTCTTAATTGTCATCAATAAGCCAAAAAATATTGAATCAATGTCCTATTCGTTATTTTGATCATAAACGTGATAATAAATCAATTTATTTCAAAATATTGTCTTCATTTTATCAGCTTGGGTATAATTTCAATATAATAATGTGTCAGTGAAGTGTCTTCAAAAAGTGTCGATGAGTTGTCTTCAATTGTGTCGATGAATTGTCTCCAAAAACCGTGTCGATGAGTTGTCTTGTCGATGAATTGTCTTGTTCCCAAACTGAATCCCCGTCTATAAAAATTTCTAATCAATCCTGGTGATTATACTTGAAGCATAAGGAAAACTAGACTAGAAAGGGATAATTTTGTTCAGACATTCTATCTTGTTAGAAAATCGGCATGCAAAATCGGTCAGGGTACCCTTCAGTGTCAATGTTACAGTTTACTTTCTTCCCAGGTCACTCACGGTCATAATACTATGCTGAATGTACTTAAAACGTGCGTGTCTCGTCCTTGGTAAATGAATGTCATCTGGAGTATCACCGTTATCACTTCGTATTTTAATGAAACGAAATAACCAAAGATCCGAATTCATGTAACACTCGAATTCGTTGTTCCGGTATACCCACCAACACTTGGGACACTGCTACTGGTGCAGCCAGCATTCAAAAACGAAGTAATGTGGTCTATGCTTTCTTTGCTGCCATTCATTTTCCAGTTTCCTCCAACAAAAAATTTTCGTTCACTAGACATCTTTCCAATTTCTGTTTCAAATAATACAGACAGTTGAATGAGGCAGCCGGATAATTGACCTTGGAAAATGTCAAGGTCGCATTGATGGATACTAGTGTTTCAATAGTCGTGTTGGGTCCCAAATGGATGAGCTGCCGAAATAGACTTGTGCAAATGACCACGCAGAGCAGTCTACTGCCGAAATGCACCCCAGGACCAGCAGAGAGCAGAGGGCTGTCGTTACCAGGTATGTTCATGTTGTCTCACTATTTTTAGTGAGAGTCACTATTTTTTTCTCTAATATACACAGAATTTTCGCCTCAGATCTGACAGTAGAAAAAAAAAAAAAAAAAAAAAAAAGGACTACCCGGGACAGGGGTAGGGGCTTAAACCAAGGACGTAAATAATAATTTTATACGTCTTTGCTTAAACCTAGAATATTTATGGATAAAACTATTCTTTCTACTGTGCTGTAGTGAAGTGGTAAAAGCGTCGGATTCAAGACCGAGAGTTAGCGGGTTCGACCCCAGGGAGCACCAAGTGTTGTACCCTTGAGCAAGACACTTTATCCACGTACATTGCTTAGTACTTGTTTCTACCCCGGAAAACCTGCGCAAAATACTCATAAAGAGGGTGTCACAGTATACTCCCTACTTAAAAAAAATGAATAGCCTAATATTTGCTAAAATAAAATTAATTTGATTTTACAAATACACTCTTTCTGTTCTGGTTTGTAAGATCTTTTTGAGTTGGAACGGCAAGATATGTTTTGTGAAATTTAAGCAGAGAAACCCAAGTAAGTGAGAAACGTTTATGCGGTAAAGAGCATTTTTTTGTGTATCATATAGATCAATATTTAACATCATAAATAAACAATGTCAGTATGTTGATTATGAATATACACATATTACTAGGGCAACAAACTGTTACCTTTTAGTGATTTTTTTATGTTAATAACAGTTTATAATCAGCATGGTAGATTTTAAAGCTGATTTCAATGTAAAGTAAAACACAAATTGTGCTTATATGTCATTAATTAATATATCTGACATCATATCAAGTGTTGTACGAGCATAGAACGGCGTATACGTTGTTGTTTTGTCGTTTGAAATGGCTTCTTTCTTCTTTGGAGTTTCATCAGCCATTAAGTTAATGGTCATTCATCCTGTATTTTACCTTGAGGATAATCTGCCGACTGCCCAGAAAAGGCGGCGGAATTTGCCACCTCTGCACTTTATCATAAAATGTTAAAAAAAAAATCACAAATGAAATACGTATCTCACAAATTCATTTGATGACTTAAATGTCAAGGCATATCAAGTGGTTATTTGGAGATAAAAATACATTTTGTAGGTATGAAAAAACTAACCTTCAATACATGGCATAAGCTATGGACTAAAATCTGTGAGATAAGGCAAAATTTTAAGACAGATTTGACCATCTTAAACATCACTTTAGAACTCCCCCCAATGCAGTTTAAAGTTTTTTTTTTTATGTAAGAAGCTTGTGAAAACCAAAACAGTGTGTGATTTATGTTTATTTCTTCAATGATAAAATCTGTGTAAAACTGGCTAAAAATTGTGTGAAATTTGAATATTTTTAAGGGAATTGCCTTCCAGATGGCCCAAATTCTGTGAGATTTGTGTGGAATGGCATATATGACATTCTAACGCGTGCAAATTCGGGACCAAAAAATTCCCTTTTCTTGTTCATGAATTCATGAAATACTAACGTCAGTTTGTTTCACAATGTTCCGTCTAGAGTAGCAGGAAATTAAAAAAAAAAAAAAAAAAAAAAAAAAAAAAAACTCTGAAATGAAAACACAATGTGTGTGTATGTCCGTAGGTACCCAAACTGATACACAAAACTAAAATCATGCCCTTTCATGTACATAACGGATTGGATATCGGCTTGTATTCTATCTGCTGGTGCAAGGGGGACAGCAAATTACATTATATATGTATGATCAATATACATCATATAGAGCTGTTTGAGTAGCCTTCTTTGTTGCCAAAATTAGCCTTTATCTGAATGACTTTGGATATTTTATTTTCCGGATGCCCTAGATCGAACATTGTAGAACAAAATGACATTAGTATTTTATGAATTCATGAAAAAGAAAAAGGAAATGTTTTGTCTCAATTTTTCATACTTATAAATGAAATTTATCTATTAATAACCACTTGATTACTCTCTTGCACAGAGACTTGCTAACTCAATTCATTCGTGGACAACAACGGAGTGGAAATTGTAAGCGCTGATAGTTGAGCGTACCACTTGATATGCCTTGACATTTACGTTATCAGTTAAATTTGTGAGACACGAATTTCATTTGTGAATTTTTTTGATATTTTAGGTGGCAAATATTGCCGCTATGTTCGGGCAGTCGGCAGATTATTGTTAAACGTCGGGACGCTATTTCATAAAGTGGGGTAGAATATAATAGATGGGTCCATAGGGAACAAGATATTATATTTTTCCATATGGACAATTTGTGAGTCCCGATTGAAATTTAGTGTGAATGTTGTTGCCTTCTCTTCCATTCCACTCACATATCCCTGCCCATAAGTACACGATAGCTCTTGTTTTGTCTGGGGGTGGTCGGGTGGTGCGAAGGTGCTGTGTATCTTACATCACTGGGGCGTCCAACTGATATTGGCTTACATTTGGGCAAGGCCTGCTATTCCTGTAGTGGGTAAGGGTAGAGGTGGAATGTTTTTATTTCTCCTGTTTCTTCACTTTCATTCCTGTTCCTCTTTCTTCCCTGTCCCTCTCTTTCATCTCCTCTACTCTCTCTTCTATCTCTTTTCTCCCTTTCTCTGGGAGACGACACAAAATGACCCTCAAGGGTTGACGTGTCGTTAAACCCCAACACAATCAAAAAACTCTTGTTTTGTCCTATATTACCTGATCAATACTAACATGCATGAGTAAATTTATGCCTCACTATGCTCTCAGGTTTTTTGGATTTTGTCATTGAAGATGTAATCATCTTCAACATATATATTGAACTGTTTAGCCTTATTTTGAAAATGTATTTATATATATTTCAGGTTAGTGCTATGTTATTAAAAAAAAAAAAAAAAAAAAAAAAAAAAAAAAAAACATTGATGATTTTGTTAATGTGTTATGTTGATATTTTGAACTTGCTGCATTGTGAATTATTATGGATATTATGAAATAGCAGGATGTTCTGTTTAAGGATAATCTGTCGGTTGCCCAAACATGGCGGCGGAATTTGCCACCTTTACACGTCACTATAAAATATCAATAAAAATCACAAATGAAATGCGTCTCAGAAATTTAACGAATAACTTAAAACTTCGTAAAACTTTAACCAGTGGGTTGGGGCTTGACGATATGTCTTTGGCTTGGCCCGCCGTGGTTCAACTATTGGTTTTCATTTACTCTGGCATACAGTAAAATTAGCCATGAGTACTCGTCTTTGTTTATTACAATGGTTAATTTGATTTTTATGTTTTCGCTTTGATCCATTGACTGATTTAGGAGCCTTTATGCGAACCGAATTTTTATGTATTTCTGTATTAATAGTAGCATCGGAACCCAGGGTGAAGTTGGCTAGCTGTAAAAGTGCTTTAAACCCCACGGTGGTTTACTCTACTGACCGTTCTAAGGCGGTGGCCCCGGTGTTAGTCTTACTCTTTGTTCCTTTGTGATTTATTCTACGAAGCGATTTGTTTTATGTCTTATCTTGTGTTATTTTGTTCTTGTGTTTTTTCAGTCCTTTTAGCATTGCGATTACCTTGCTTGGGGAAGAGAGAGCTAATCTTAGTGCGTTTTGTTCGTTTGTTCGATTTGTGCTTGTTTGGATTTGTCGGTTTCCTCTTCCTCTTGGTGTCTGGGAAGGGCTGCGGTTTGTGATTGTGGCACTCCCTGGACTTTTCTCTTACCTTGTTTTTTAAATGTCAAGGCATATCAAGTTGTTATTAAGAGATAAGAAAAGCATTTTATGAGAAAACTTACGGTCTAACTTGCGTTAATTTGAGACAAAACATTTTTTTTCTTTTTCATGAATTCATAAAATACTAATGTCATTTTGTTTTACAATGTTCGATCTAGGGCAGTCGGAAAATAAAATATCCAAATTCATTCAAATAAAGGCACGTATTGGCCACAAAGAAGGCTACTCAAACAGCTCTAAAAATGTACATTGACCGTACATACAGTATACAATGTACTTGTCTGTCCTCCGTGCACGTGTAGATAGAATACAAACCGGTATATACATGAAAGGACAAGATTTTAGTTTTTTGTATCAGTATGGGTACCTACGGACATAGACATATTGTGTTTTTATTTGAAAGCTGTTTGATATTTTAATTTCCGGCTGCTCTAGACGGAACATTGGTGTCTGGGAAGGGCTGCGGTTTGTGATTGTGGCACTCCCTGGAGCCTGGAGTTGTACTTCCGATGATATGCAGTATGTCTAAAAATGGCCCCATAAACAATGAAAAAGTTGCAGTTTTTAAATAAAGAGGACAGGGATAAACTGAAAGGCGACACTGTTAATGAATAAAAAGCCATGCAAACAGATTTTGCAGACAGCTAAGTTAAAGGATCGTTATGAGGCAAATTCGGGGCATATTTAAATGACATGCAGGTCCAGTGGAAGATAAAATTGCTTTACAGGGGGTTTTTTTTTGTATTTTTTTTGTGTGTGTGTGTGTGTTTTTTTTTTTTTTTTTTTTTTTTTTAGGGGGGGGGGGTGGGGGGTGGTGGTGGGGGGGGGGGGGTAGGGGGGAAGAGAGGTTCTGTTATTATTATTGCAAAGATCTTGTTCAAACTGTCCGGATGCACAAGCTGATCTGGAATTTTGGTGGTCATATGTTTCCTTGGACGCCGTCCCTTATTTTAAGTAAGTCTTTTTTTCAACTGTAAAGGCCCAAAGGCCTTAATCAGACTGTGCAGATGCACATGCTGATCTAGAATTTTGCTGTTCAGATGTTTCTTGGGCATCACTTTATGTTTCATTTATTTTATTTTTTTTTTCTTTTTGCATAAGTCCTGACTGGCCCATATATCACAATTTTATCACTAATGTTATATGACCCAGATCAAACTGTGAGGATGCTCATGATACTGAGCTATCAAACACCTTTTTTACCCCATTCCACTTGAGATAACAAATAAACAAAGTAATTTAGAGTGAAAAATAGATGAATTACGTGGTTTGATGTGAAACGGTTGTTTGGGGTATTTCGGGGTTGTTTGCGGTGGTTTGATGTGTTTCGGCGGACTGATCTTTTTTACGAAAGCACCTTCACGCCACGTACATCATTGATTCTATCAAATTGTTATTCTAAACAGAGAATGTTTTCTTAGATTTTCAAAACCTGACTTTGGCGTGAACTTGAAGACTATGTTGTAAAGATGATTTAAAATGCACGCAATGAAAGCTGAATCAAAGTATTTGTCAAAAATAACCGTTTTATGAGATTTATCATCGCTTCAAGGCACGTACATTCTTCCATACAGAGACTGACAGGCTCAGGTCACATATGATCTTATAAGATTTCGTCTAATAAACATCAAACACTTTGTGCATGAATATATAAGAAATGAACCACCTTTCCACTGGAAAGACAAGAAGCATAGGAATCCTTTCTGTTCATCCGCAAAATGAATTTTAAAATCGAGGAAGCTGTTCAGAACGGCTAAAATTGAATTCAGGGGCCTATATCCGTATATTCTTGACATCGATATTTTTTCCACCTTAATAACTGTAATGCCAAATTATGAATGTTTATTTTCCCAAAATTTTACGTTCATTGCACGAAGCATTTTGTAGCTGAAGTTGTTTAAACAAGGTATCTGTACTTACAAATGTTGATCTTCTCCGCGGCGGTGTGTCTTACTGCCCTCAGCGCACATGTTCTATTTGCTAATCTGACAGCGTATTACATTTGCAAAAAATGCTTATACTGACCTGGGCTGTATAGTATGTTGGATGTAGGGGTGGTCGGGTGTGGCAAAGGTGTCGTGTATCTTATGTCACCGGGGTGTCCAACTTATATTGTCTTACAGTTGGGCAAGGCCTGCTATCCTTGTAGCAGTTAAGGGTAGTGGGGGAATGTTTTTATTTCTTCTGTTCCTTCATTTTCATGCTGTTCGAACATTCATCTTTCTTCCCTGCATGTTCTTTTTCATCTCCACTACCACCTCTTCTATCTTTTTACTCCCTTTCTCTGGGAGACGACACAAAATGACCCACAAGGGTTGACATGTCATTAAATTCCAATACAATCAAAAACAAAACAATATGTTGGATGCTAATTACTGTCCCCGGAGATACAGACCACCGTTAATGTCAAAGACTTTTAGATTACAATTCGCTTTCAGAAAGCGTATTGTAAGTTCATGGTGAGTTACTTGATCCAGGTGAGCTTATGCAGTGGTCTGCTATCTGTCGTCCATCACCCATCCGTCCGTCGTCCGTTGTTAGCTTTTCACATTTTCGAATCCTCCAAAACCGTAAGTCGGATTCAACTGATACTTGGCAGGAGGCATTTGGGCAACATGTAGATTTAGAATTGCTAAAATCGTTGCGTTCCAATATCAAAGAAGGCCGTCATGGCGTCCATCTTGAAATTCTTTAAACGACATCTCCTTCCGAACGGAAAGTCAGATTGAGCTGAAACTTGGTTTGAGGTATCAGGGCGACATGGAGATTCAGAATTGCTAAATTCGTTCCGTTTCGGTATCTAAGAAGGTGGCCATCTTGAAATTCTTTAAACGACATCTCCCGAACGAAAAGTCAGATTGAGCTGAAACTTGATGGGAGGTATCGGGGCGACATGGAAATACAGAATTGCTCAATTCGTTCTGTTTCGATATCCAGGATGGCGGCCATCTTGAAATTCTTTAAACGACATTTCCCGAACGGAAAGTCGGATTGAGGTGATACTTGATGGGAGGTATCGGGGCGACATAGAGATTCAGAATTGCTAGATTTGTTCAGTTTCGATATCCAAGATGGCTGCCATCTTGTAATTCTTTAAACGATATCTTACCCAGAACAGTTGGATTGAGCTGAAATCTGATGGGAGGTATCATGACGACCTGTGGAGATTCAGATTGGCTAAAGTCGTTTCGTTCAGATATCCACGATGGCCCATGGCGGCCAGCTTGAAATTATTTTAATGACATCTCCTCTCTAATGGAAATTCGGATTGAGCTGACACTTGATGGAAGGTATCGGGACGACATGGAGATTCAGAATTGCTAAAAAAAACGTTCTGTTCCTATATCCAAGATGGCCGCCATCTCCTGAAGACATCTTCCGAACGGAAAGTCGGATTGAGCTGAACTTGATGTGAGGTATCGGGGAGACATGGAGATTCAAAACTGATCGTTATTTTGCAACTCTATTAAAACTAAAATGGGCTCTTTTTAATCCCGCGCCGCGAAGCGGATAAGGGATTATAGAAATGGCCTTCGTCTGTCCGTCTGTCCTTCCGTAACACTTTCTTGTCCGCTCCATATCTCCAGAACCCTTTGAAAGATTTTCATTAAACTTTGGTCAAATGTTCGCCTCAGTGAGTCAATGTGCAGAACCCATAAGTTAACCATGCCAACTCAAGGTCAAGGTCACATGTCAAGGTCATGGGTTTGAGCCTTGAATTTCGTGTCCGCTCCATATTTCCTATACCCCTGGAAGGATTTACTTTAAACTTTGGTCATATGTTTGCCTCAGTGAGACGATGTGCAGAACTCATAACTTAACCATGCCGACACAAGGTCAAGGTCACAGTTCAAGGTCACAGGTTTGAGCCTTGAATTTCGTGTCCGCTCTGTATCTCCTATACCAGTAGAAGGATTTTCTTTAAACTTTGGTCAAATGTTCACCTTAGTGAGACAATGTGCAGAATCAATAACTCAACCATGCCGACTCAAGCTCAAGGTCACAGTTCAAGGTCATGGGTTTGTGCCTTGAATTTCGTGTCCGCTCTGTATCTCATTTACCCCTGGGAAGATTTTCTCTAAACTTTTGTCAAATGTTCACCTGTGGGACGATGTGCAGAACCCATAACTCAGCCATAGGGACTCAAGGATAAGGTCACAGTTCAAGGTCGCGAGTTTGAGACCTAAATTTCGTGTCCACTCGATATCTCCTTTACCCCTGGAAGGATTTTCTTTTAATTTTGGTCAAATGTTTGCCTCAGTGAAATGATATGCAGAACCCATAGCTCAACCATGCAGACTCACAAACCAACAAGCGCAAAACAAACAAACACACGAAAAACACACAGACTAGCTCTCGCTTCCCCATGCGAGGAAGTCGCGATGCTAATAGGACTGAAAAACACAAGGACAAAAACGCAAGGCAAGACGATATAAATCGCTGCGTAGGTTAAACCACAAATCTACACAGAGTAATAGCAACACCGGGACTACCACCTTAGAATGATCAGTAGTATAAACTACAGGGGTGGGGTTAAAGCACTTTTACTGTCGACTAACTTTACCCTAGGTCCCAATGCTACTTTAAGGAAAGTATTAACCCTTTCAATCCTGAGATTCTGAAATAGACACATCCCTCTCTGCATTTGGACACATCCATTGCTGCCAAACGTGTTACAGCTGTAAATCAAGAATATAATGACAAACATTATGGGCCGTCTCATCTAGATCTACACTGTTTTCAAAAGTGTCTGTCTGGGTCTACACGGCTGAGAGGGTTTAAGACAACCAGGATAAGTTTCCTACGCTGTACTGCCTATCAAAGCACCACAAATAGGCCAAAATTTTGTTCATCGTAAACTCTAATCCTTGCACTACGACTCTTGCCTAACTGCTATTACAAAATATGTAGTTAAATACTGTGATACAGTATACGAAAGATCTGGTAAAAACCTCTTTTGGGCCATTAAAATTCTGCTGAGGTTTTAAATAATCTGAAATCTAGATACTTCTGCGCATCTAGTTTGTTTACATGTGACTTCGCTATACTTGGCCGGAAAGTGTTAGGTAATTGTATCGATTCCTGATCATTGCCTCCCTTTCGATTTATCCTACCACATAAACTGATAAAAGATTAACTGTTTGATTTAAATTAAAGAACATGTATAAGGGAAAATTCTCTTTACATCCCTTGTAATGAGAAACATGTTTCTTCACTCCTGGGGATTAAAACTATTCTGTCTGATTGTCTTGACAGGGATTTTGAAATGCTCTTTCCTTTCTTTCTGATAATATCTATATTCAGCTTTGTACTAAATTGTACAAACAGATATTTGTATACCAATACTTACTAATTTTGCTTCCTCATCCTTGTTACATATTTATTTCTGTTTTGTTACGAAAGGTATTTTTTGTTGTCCGTTTCTCATAGAAATCAAGCCGATATTATGTTGTTGTTTTTTTTTATTCTAAATTGAATGACCTGTAAAAGCATACTCACACAATTGAAAACAGTTCAAGTGTCAAGTTTTCTGCGTCAGACTAGTTAGTTTATTGCCCAGTTAGGCCCCTTCAGTGCCCCTCATGTATTTTTCCAAGCATTCGGTTAAACTTCTCAATATTTACAGGACTTTCTAAAATGATAATGATCATTTCGACCAAACGGTAGATAACATTTATCCAAAAAGGACTTCAGCTAAACAAAGTCGATGCTTCGTTTATGGATTTAAATTCATCACGTATCTAATGATAAAATCACTATCAAAAATTATGACAAGCGGGATGACTTTGATTTCAATATTGTTAATTTTCTGTTCTAGAAAGCAGAAGTTCCTCATTCTGTATATTTATTAACTTATTCGATTTGCTAGAACATCTAATCAATTCAGTGATTTTAATAATCGAATTAACCTGTTAATGCTTAACTTATAAAACAGGGGTATCGGTGCCATACTCTTTGTAAAATATTTTCTAGGCTTCGTTGCCATCATTCTGAATTAAATTCCAAAGATAACTTTAGCTTGAATACACTTATGCAGGAAGGTTTATCGGAACTTGCATTTTATCGGATTTAGGCTATACATCACGAAAACATGCCTTTATAATTTTGACCCCCTTAAATCCCACTTTTATGTAGCAAAACTGGGGTTTACAGGGGTATATATTATTTTTATTATTTCTGCTCAAAAACATAGATTGTGGGTACTCGTTAGAACCGCCTCGGCGAGGCGGTTCTAACGAGTACCACAATCTATGTTTTGAGCAGAAATAAGAAACATATCAGAGTTTTTAATCTGAAAATTTTCAGTCTTTGGAGGTGAAATTTTCTATATATTTGAATAGGCGTGTTTTCGTGATGAGTTCAGAAGGTTTGCTGGAGATATAGTTACTTGCTCAGTTCCAGATCAGTACATGTATTTACTTGATGGTGATTTCCATGTATATGACTGAATAAAATCACATTTTATGTTAATTGAAACAATGTACTAATGTTATTCTGACCCTTTTTAGTCTGGAGACCCCAAAAGAGAAATTGGCAAACAGTGCAGACCCAGATCTGACGAAGCAGAACGCGGCGTCTGATCAGGTCTGCATTGCTTGCATTAACTTGAATTTCTATGAAACATAGTCATAATTAAAACTAACCAGACACCCTGGTGTTGGAAATAGACCGGCCCTAAGAGTTATGGTAGGAGAGTCCATTCATATATGGGTTTAGTTCCATATCACATTTACTGAAGAAAAAAAAAAAAAACCTTGCTGTCTAGTTAAGTTGTTTGCCGTCTTTTTTTCAATTACGTATCATTTTGTCAGTTCCGGATCATCGGATTTAAATCGGAGATGAAATGGAGTTAATACCAACAATCGTGATTGGGGGATGAGCAATATTCTATTTTCAAATGAATAAAAAAGATCGCATTCATTCTCAAATATAAACTACACCATGGTGAAGTACAGGAAGACGTTTTTCAGCCTCTACACTATAGTGCCTGCCTTATTTCTACTACAGTACACCAGCTGCAGTAAATATAAATGTTGTTTATGTTTAACCCCTGCCTTGCTGAATAAATTAAGAAACCACGCCCACTTCTAATTTCCAGCCAATCAGATTACTTGATCCGGGTTTTTGATAGAAATTCACATATTTAATGACAAACAGTGCAGATCCAGATCAGTTGGCTTCTGTAGAAGCCAACTGATCTGGATATACACTGTTTGCTAAGACAGGGCATAACGTTTTCAGCAAGAGAAGGTTTACGAACCTAGAAAGACACTACATAAATGTAAACAAAAGCCCCGGTTTTATTATATACAAAGTAATGAAATATAGAGAATTATCAATGAAATAAAATGCATATTTCGAAAAAAGTTATATTTTCACTAGTGAAAATATAAAACTTATATTTTCAAACCTCTGAGCAGTGAAAAATATAAGATCCGGAACTACTTTTTTTCTTATTTACATTAATAGTCAAAGGGAAGCAACTCAAATTTTGCAAGATTTGCAAGATTTGCATCTCTTCTATCGAAAGTGATGTATATAATAAAAAGAAAATTCAAATGTTTGTCGTGAATATGACTTTTATATCATCTCGTGAAGTGAAAAAAATGTATATTTCATTCGTGCCTTCGGCACTCATGAAAGATACATTTTTTCACTTCACTCGATGAAATAAAAGTCATATTCACTCCAAACATTTGAATATCCTCTATTTATTAAATAAGTTCATGAGCTGTGGTATAACATGCAACTGTTAAAATTAAAACTGGTACAGTTACATATATACTGAATAGTTTTTGTAGGAAATACTACACTCTGCATCGGTTTAAAATATCCATCATGAGGAGTTTTGAGAGACAGATTCATATAAATCCTTGACTTTTTTTCTGAATCTCATTTGAAATGTGTTCATGTTACTATGTATTGTATTTATAAAAATACAATATGTTTGAACTAACTAACACCAATCATGCTTCCTATCCCTTGTTGGAATACTTTCAGACTAATTAAGTACTCGTAGGTTCACTGTTAATAGAATTTCATACACGCGTTTAACCTAAATATTACAATTATTTCATTTAATACATTAACTGATATCTTTGGAGATTTATAAACTTTATCTTGCCATGGAAACACAACTAATGAAACTTCTTGAGCTATAGAATATAGATCTTGTTAGCGTTTGTCCTCAAGACAATATAGCATAACAAGACATTTAAATCAGTGGTAATTTTAATCAATACAGACGTCTACTTCTATGCGCTGAATATCAGTTACAAACTTACTGTTTTCTTATAGAATATCTATCTATTTAAATTAAATTATAGATTTACAAAGAAAACACTAGCAAATAGCGATGGTAAACAAACTGCAGCTTTAGAGTTGGTATTCTTCCTCGTAAATTGTCAGACATTCAAATACAATAAACAGACACGCGCGCACGCGCTCGCGCGCTGGGCGCGTACACAAACGCACACGAGAATAAAATACACGAAACAGATTTGAAGTTACATTTCATCTGAGATGCACTTTAACTCTTTCGATGCCAAATTTCAGACGCATTTGTCGTCTGCTTTTTTTATTTTGACAAACCATCGCTCGGTAAGAGTGCCAACAGGAGCAGGAACCCAAAACGAATGATAAGCACCCTCCATAATCACCGAAACAGTCGGAACAGGCGGGGTCTCGTAAACACGCGGACTGGTGTACGTTATTTTAATGAAACAACTCAACACATAAGTTCTCAAAGAAGGGATCCTTTAAATTAATAAAACCGAATATGTTAGCTTTGTATATTTTATGCGTGTCCAAGGGATCTCTCTTTTCATATTCCATTTACTGCAATGCAGTTTTACCCGCCATCAATGATATCCGCTTCTACAGAAACTCCAGTCTACTTTTTACCATTTAAGCCGGGGCTCAGCATTTCCTACAAGACTGCATGCGCGCCCAGTGAATAGGAAGGAAGGAAATGATCAGGAATCGATACAATTATCTAACACCTTGCGTCAAAAACACCAAAGGGAAAGAAGGATGCACTTAAAGCAATGGCATTGAATTTAAAACACCACAAGCAGAAAGCCAAAAGGACAGCTTTTTCAAAAAAATAAAAAAAAGTCCAAACGGTTATCCAGAATAATAAAAAAAAAACACCAGGATATACATGAAAAAGACATACAATGACAGAAATAGTAAAAAAAAAAAAAAAAAAAAAAAAAAGAAAGAAATTGGGGGAGGGGGGGTAGAGGGGTGGGGGCAGGGGGGGGGTCGCTGAGCTCAAATCGATTTTACGTGGCATAACCCTCGCCCTTAGTACTGCCGTGGTATACAAAAACATTGGTTCGTGAGGACTCAGATCAGACTGCACATTGCTCCAACAAGCAGAAAGCCAAAAGGACAGCTTCTTTCCAAATTTAATTGGCCAAACGGCTATCCAAAATAAAAATAAAAAAAATAATTAAAAACAAACAAAACAAAACAAAAAAAAGGATATACATGCAAAGACACGCAATGACAGAAATAGTAAAAAAAAAATAAAAATGAAAATAAAATAAAATAGGGGGCGGGGAGAGGGTGGGGGGAGTAGCGGGCGCTAAAATCGATTTTATGTGGCCACAATCCTCGCCCTTAGTTCTGTGGTATAAAAAAGAAACATTAGTTCATGAAGACTCAGATCAGACTGCCTGTTCAGTCCTCGTCTTTCGCCAGAAGCCGCTTTGGATCACTGCCTACCCATATAGTGCCCTTTGAATACTCTGATCAGACAGCGCGGATGTGCAGGCCGGTGGGAGTCTTTGTTTGACAGTCTTGTAAGAAATGCTGTGCCCAGCTCATTTAGCAATGGGACCTGAATCATCAGACAGAAATAATTATTATTATCATTTTTCATGAAATATGTATGATACAGTCGAAACTCAACAGATCGAACACCGGTGGCTCGTTTATCATGGCTAGGTCGAACGTTTTTCGTCCCTACGAAATAGGGATAACTCAAGAAAACAAATATTTAGGAATATATTCTTATTTTATCATGAAATTGTATGTTGTTTGTACTGATTAGTATCGCCTCATCGACTTAACACAACATACAGTTATTATGTAAAATAAATAAGGAAGACTTCCCCCAAATTATTACCGTTTGCTTTCTGACCTGGGCCATGAGTAACAATCAGTGGTTCAAGCTACCCATGTCTCGAATAAGTTTCAACGGTCCAAAAGATGTTTGAGCCAGATTTTATCATATTTCATACAAATTCAACTTTATTGTAATCCTTTGGGAACATTTTGAATAAAATGTCGAGCCATTTTTTTTCTGTGGAAACGAAGAAGAAAACTAATTTATAATGCTGTCTGCTGTCATGTGTAGTCAGCGTATTAAAATTTAACAGAAATATAAATTACTTCAAACTTTGGAAACTCTAAAATCTGCTAGCCTGAAATCAGACTCCGCCTTTATTCAGGGGGCGGTGTAATAAACAAAATGTTTTCTCAAGTATTTCTGAGGTTTTAAATAAGACTAAAAGAAGGTGTCCTTAATTTTATACAGATCAGAGGCTCATTTCCATAATTTAGGACTTAATTTAGTAAATATGGGGAATCAGTGACCCTCGTATTAGTTTTCAAAAATTCTGGACCGAGATGAATGATCACAAAGGACCAAAAATATAAACTACACAATAGTGGAGTAAGTGGAGACATTTAGTAGTGACGATTAACCCTTGTGCTGCTGAACCCCGGATATACCCTGTCGTTGCAAACAGTGTAGATCCAGATCAGTTGGCTTCTGAAGAAGCCAACTGATCTGGATCTGCACAGTTTGTCATTCAGTATGTGATTTTTTTTTATCCAGAATCTGGATAAATTATATAATCTGATTGGCTAACAATTAGAAATGGGCATGGCAGATCAATTTATTTAGCAGGACAAGGGTTAATATATTCTAAAAGGAATTATCCTTGAGAGCAATGAACACATACACTGTGGTGACCTTTCTTCAGTTTTATTAAGTCCGTGCATGGGGGATAATAAAAAGCTACCTTCACGCATTATGCTGACTGCTTGAGCTCTAAACGCTTTTACTATTACGGCCTCCATGCAAGACATTCCCAATTCAGCGAAAGTATACCTAAAATATAGAAGAAGTTACCAAGGGGCGTGCTTGATTCGACCTCCAGAATCTTCGGAAGTAGAGAATTTTAAATCAAGTGGCGCGGAAGATCGTCCGGTAGGCGCTTGCAAACCTGATTTTGAAAAGAAGGGATGATTGTGAGGATCAGGTGATCCAGTCTGGCGGAAAGCAACAAAAAGTTTCCAGATGCATTTGTTTTTATAACGTTGAACAGAACCTTGACACATTTAATTCCAATACACACAGGAAAACATAAAAAAAGTATAAATTTGTAATTCGCAGAATTCTTTAATAAATCATCAGCTCTTATTACTGGGTTATTCAGTATAAACAGTTTCGGCCAAAATCGCTTCGCAGGAATGTATTACGCCGGAAAGTACAGTGCATATACACGTATTTTAATTTCCATTTAACATATTTTGTTATGAGAATTAGTTATCAAATGCTTTTATTTTGACAAAAATAATATTTTAAGAACTTCTTTGCGGAAGTATCATCCCGCAAGATTATTTCTGTCCAAAGTCACTTGATTGTTCGAGACCCTTCCGGATATCCCGGAAGACCCAGAAGACGGCGAATCAGGTCCGACCTTAGAAAGCCACAAATATGAAGCACATCGTTAACGAGGCACCAAAAGAAGAAGAGATGAGAAACAAACAATGACAAGACATAACGACAGGGTAGCAATTAGCGACCTACAAATCATACCCCTGATCCAAGAAGGGCAGTTGTCAGTTTCTGGCGAAAGAATGTGCACAACACTGGTTAACCGCTTAGAGGACTAAGTCTCTCCAGTAAAAGTGTGGTTAGGTAAACTGACCGAGCTCGACATGACCCCAATGGGTTTACAGGGCCGTAAAGCCTCAACACAAATAAACAGACAAAGAAGAACTTCTACAGATGAACCACATTGGAACGGCTAGACACAACTACTGGTGATGGAGGAATGGGGTATTATAGCCCCAGATAAGGCGTTCTTATCAACTAAAAATTGTTAGTATTGTCCATGAAAATTGTTTTCACGAAAACATATGTTGTGGTACTCATTATAAGCGCCTCGCCGAGGCGCTTCTAATGAGTACCCACGACATGTGTTTTTGCAGAGAAATAAAAAATCCCGATAACCCTCTCAGCTGGAGCTATGGGGTATGAGCGAGGGTATGAGGCTTAAACTAGTTTTAAACAATCTCAATCTGATGCAGATCAAAATTATGTTTTCGGTCCACGTGGGGTCGACAACCTTATCAGTAAAACATTAAACCGTAATGACACAGCAGGGCTCAATGGCAATCGGATACTAGAGCAAAGAAAAAAAAAACAAAAGTTGGACAGTGAGAACTGTTCCACACGTCAGCACTGAACCCAAAACATGACATGGCAAGTTGCAGAGAATATGAGCATGGCGGAAAACAACAAAGAACCGCCTTTGAAACGGACAATATCCTGTGTAGGCGACTATGTTAGGACAATTGAACAAAAGAACAGACCTATGAAATAATATCGTATTTAATTAGTCTTCACATGTTCAAATAATTGTGTTTATACTGGAACAGCCTTTGAAATGGTCAATATCCTGTGTAGGAACTATGTTATTATATTTCTTATTTATGTCATCTCACTGTAATCTGTTACGTTTTGTTTATTCAAAGGCCAATGGTACTATAGAACAGACCTATGAAATAGTATCGTATTTCATTAGTCTTCACAGGTCCAAATAATTGCATTTAAGTCTAGAATGTTCACTGAACAAAAACTTTATTCCAACATTTAAGCACTGTCCTATTGCTTTCACTGTGCTTATTTTATTGCTCCTAAATATTGGGACATTTCTTTAACTGTAAACATTAGGACACCTGGACCCAGTTGTTCAAAACTAACGATGTAGTTAGTTAACGTAGCGTTATAACTCTGATCATTAAATATGGCTTATACGCTAATATTTTCAGCAAAAATAACTCAGAATTCGATATTGTACTTACTAGAACAGTTAATATTTTGACCACCAACGAACTCGTTAAGCTAACGATGCTTTGAACAACTGTGCCCTGAAGTCTTTGCTTCGTTATTGTGGCTTTTTCTGGATATCTTTACTTATAGTGTTTTCATAAATAAGAACGAGTAGAACAACAGGTATCGTCAGTTGCCACCATAAACTATACCATCTCCGTTCTAAATACAGTCGACTCTCGTTATCTCGAAGTTCAAGTGACTCTCTGAAATTCTTTGAGATATCCGTGCCTCGACATATCAGATTTGCAGAATTGGGGAAAAATTAATCGAACAACTATATTTTACAAATATATGTAATTTGAATATGTAATTTGTCTCCTGAAGAAGGACATATATTGAAAATATTGTGAAAAAGAGGCGACATTGTTCCTCGTTTGCACAATATTTTGTTACCTGTTATTAGATTTCCATTTTAAAACCGGGACTTCGAGATAAGCGGTTATTCGAGATAAGCGAAGTCAAGATAACGAGAGTCGACTGTACATGTATGCCAAAATATATTTTTTTGTTGGTATATATATATATATAGAAATAAAATTCCAACTCTACAATTTGCTTAAAAAGCCCTGACTAAAGTCAGAAAATACAAATAAGCAGGGCAAGAAAAAACGCTCCGATTAGAGTATTAATAACGGAGGCATTGGTTAGTTCTAAGAGCCTTAACGACCTAACCAACACCTAGTGCAATCATTTTGCTGTATTTTAACCACAGATGCAGACAAGATTAATTAGTACATCAGCTTTCTAATTATAAGATTGATTTAGTACATTTGATGTTGTTTTTTATCATAAAAATGAGTAGTACATAAGTACATTCAGGCTATACGTCTCTGATACATCAACATTGTATGTCAGAACCACATGTCCAGCTTACAATCTTCCATTATCGCCGCCACACGTGACGTTACCCTCCCGTCGGCCCTTAATTTAAACTTGTCTGTTGCGGATTGTTAAGTGGCGGTGGTAGAACGTCTCCCCGTACATCACCATAGTGCAGATTATATTTCATTTCCTTTGGGATCATTGGGCCCATTGTCGTATATTTGAAAATGGAGTTCTGCTCGTGTATACGCTAGAGGGCGTAAGCAGTGTTGCAAACTTCATTACTACTTATGAAGAGTTTCAATAAAACCGAGACTCCCATTTTCTAATCCGTAGTGTGTTCTTTGTTTGCAAAGGCAATCTTTTTTACGTTTATTGGTCTTATATTGTATGATGATATACAAGTAAATATTGATTTGAAGATGTCTTCCAGACTGAATAAAAGAACGAACGTAATTTTAAGTCCAAGTCTCTGTATATGTTGTTTTATAACCGATTCGTGAATCGTTAATCATAGTGTTTGCGCATTTCCTTCGACAAGTATGAGCGACATTTTCTTTTTCAATATTTTGTTTCATAAATGTTTGATCGAGTAAAACATATAAACAATCAAAAACCAACATAAACAATTCATGCTCAATTTATGCAATGGGGCCATCGGTCTGAATCGTGCAGAAGCTTCTCTGATTGGCCGTAGGTTTCGAGTATCCGTGTGTGTAGGGGGAGTTGGGGGGGAGTGGGGGGTGGGGGAGCTGAACTGATTTATCGACTGCTAACAAAAATTAGAATTGAGACTGTTATTCATGCGTAAGAATGCGCATATGTATTACAAAATCATAAGAATCCCTGTAGGGTTCTGAAGTTTAGCATTTTTCTTCACTGTTAAACATAAGTTCATTAATTAACTCTCTAAATTGAAAAAAAAAAGAAAACAACATTATGGCAACTCTGAACATAACATATTTGCAGTGTTGCCAATTTTAGTTAAGGTCTATGTTGACATTGACAGCATAAGAATATAAGAATTTATCATAAGTGTACAAGCAAGATAGGGAAATCTGACCCGAGGGGTAGAAATTTCAACCAGGGACGAGGATTGCCGTGTCCCTGGTTGAAATTCCTAACCCGAGGGTGAGATTTCCCTATCCTGCATAGACTGGCTCATGACGGATTATTTTTCTCCCACCTCTCAGGTGATTGTTCCTAGCAGTCGCATGGTCATATGAGATAGAAGTTTCTCACATGGGCAAAAAGCCTATCTCGTATGAGCAAAGGTGGAAGAAAAAAAAAGGTAAGAGAAAAGTCCAGGGAGTGCATAATCACAAGCCGCAGCCCATCCCAGACACAAAGAGGAAGAGGAAACAGACAAAACCAAACAAGCGCAAATCAAACAAACGTACGAAAATCACTAAGATAAGCTCTCTCTTCCCCTAGCGAGGTAATCCCAATGCTCAAAGGACTAAAAAACAAAAACAAAATAACACCAGGCAAAACTAAAACAAATCGCATCATAGAATAAACCACAAAGCAACAAAGATTAAGACTAACACCGGGACCACCGCCTTAGAACGGTCAGTAGAATAAACCACCGGGGTTTAAAGCACTTTTACAGCCGACCAACTTCACCCTGGGTCCCGATGCTACTCTTAATCACAACTAGTAAAACAGAAAGCAAAATGGGCAGCTGTTGAAGGTGACCAAATTGCTAGCATCACAACACAACTAGTACAATAGAAAGCAAAGAGGGCATATATTGATAACGATGACCTCTATGCTAGCATCACAACACTTATAGAAAAAAAAAAAAAAAAAAAAAAAAAAAAAAAAAAACAGAAAACAATGAGCTGGGGGGTGGAAGGGGAGGAGCGGAAATGGGGTTTAAAGCACTTTTACGGCCAGCCAACTTCACCCTAGGTCCCGAAGCTACTCTTAATACAGAAATACATAAAAGTTCGGTTAGCATAGAGGCTTCCAACTCAGTCAATGCATCAAAGCGAAAACATAAAAATCAAATTAGTCACTATGCTAAACAAAGCCGAATACACATGGCAATTCTACTGTGTGCCAGAGTAAATGAAAACCAGTAGTTGAACCACGGCGGGCCAAGTCAAAGACATATCGTCAAGCCCCAACCCACTGGTTAAAGTTTTACGATGAGGCCGTCATTTAGTTTGAGGCCCGATCCGCCGTCGTGCAATTAAAGAGTGAAGCATTGCCATCAATAATGATTGGGTCGATAACTAGGCATGCAGTCTGCCGCATAATATCCAGACTACAGCCAATTCTTTTATAACGGTTAATTAGTTTCTGAATTGCTCCGAAAAGTTAGATTTTCAACACACCTTTCTAAACCTGTACACTAAGTCACCGTAAAATTCTGGTTCTGATATACCTTGTTGCAGAAATGTTTTCAGACCGATCTTATATTTTTCTACCAAGGCACTGTGCCTGCGGTAAAATTTCGAAAACGCCTTTCGAAGTTTAAAATAACGATAGCCCTGCCTAAGAAGTTTGGCAGTAAGATTTGAAGAAGCTCTGGCGAATCTAATAAGTTGAGATATGTGCACCCAATATGAGGTACGCCGGGGGACATCGCCATCCAGAAAAGGAAAATTGACTATATCAAAATCAAAATCGTCCCGTTTATCATAAATTTTGGTTGAAACTGTACCATTAGATATACATAGATTCAAATGCAAAAGAGGTGCCTCGGTATCGGAAGAATTGGCTTTATTTAATTGAAGTTAAGTAGGGTATATGCGGTCAACCATTTGGTCAAAGTAAATATTGCCAATATTTCATAAATCATCAAGGTATCTTGAAGTGGCATTGAAAGCCTCAATAATGTCAGCATGATTTTCCCGAGACAGACTTCATGAATCCTTTCTTTCCTTTTAGAGGAGACCTCTTTTCAGAATGGCCTAAGTAGTGGAAGAAGACTTTTTCCGCACTCCAGTATATGGCTGCTATCATTTTTCTGACTCCTAAGGACTCTTTAGCGCATACATTTATAAATAAGTAAATTTGACAGTGACATCACGGAATCTACCAAGGCATGTTTTGATTGAATATTCAGGGAAGCATTACTGATGGCTTGTGTATTGTACTTACTTACCGCTGTAAGTGTATATATACTGCAATAGTACAGTGAGCAGGGTAGAGCGAAATGAAAGAACGGCAAAGTCCTGTTATATTTTGAGACAGTCGCTTTTATCATCCAATGCCTTATTTGTTTTTTTTTTTTTTTTTTCTTTTCAATTGAATTAAAATGAAAATAACCTGCAATACTCTAGTGGCAGTGCATATAATATTTGTAAATTGTGTCAAAACGTCTTTTCACGAATTTTCAACACATGGTTGAATAAGGGTTCAAAATAAATCTGGGCCCTGTTGTTCAAAACTAACGATGTCGTTAGTTAACGATCGATTCGTTAAAATTTACATTGAGTGATACGCAAATACGCTGATTTTTTTTTTTTTTTTTTTTTTTTTTTTTGGCTGAAAAAATGTGAGTAGGTTTTGCAAAACTACTCATATTTTTTCAGCAAAAAATATCAGAATATTGTGTATTGAATCCGCTAAAACAGTTAACGAAATGACCCTTAACGAGCTCGTTAAGCTAACGACGCTATGAACAACTGGGCCCTGCACTTTAAAACAAGTTTTTCTTTTGGCTACATAAAGATTTATAATTTATCACCGTAAACTGTTTTCTGTTTTAATATAGGTTTCTCTCAGAATTAAATTCCATGACAAAACCGAAAAAAAAGAAACATAAAGTGTAGAAAGGTCAAACAAGGATTCGAACCGCAATGTCAAGATGAATTACCACTGAGATAAAGGGAAGTTTTCAGATTTATCGATGATTACTAGCTATATCACTGTGAGCTGTTCAAATGGTGTTTATCCATCTACAAGAATTGTCTTGCTTTGATAATATAAATAATCAATGAAGTCACTGTCAACTTATCCTCGGAGAACAGTACTAGTTCCGAATGTACGAATTAGTTTTGTTTAAATAAGTCATAGGATAATACCTAGAGAGAAAGAGAGAGAGAGAGAGAGAGAGAGTTTAAACTCTTCGTATGACGTACAATATAGTAAAAATTCAAGTCAGAGATAATGAATTGAAACAGTCTAACTTTTGTTGTTTATGTTTTTATAGCGTTTTCAAAGATAATGCTGATCTTCAGACAACATATTGAAAACATGTTTTCAATATGTTTGTCTGATGATCAGCAATATCTGTGAAAGCGCTTACAAAAAGTTAGACTACTTCAACTCATTATCTCTTATTTGGCGTTTTACTATATATATATATATATATATATATATATATATATATATATATATATATTTATATATTTATATATATATATATATTATCGGTTACTACTTTATTAAACCAAACAAGCTAATTTGTTGATTTTAAGTTAGGAGAATAATTCGAGCATTACTTAGAACATTCTGTTAAAACTAAATGTGCAATACTAGGCTTTATATTTGTATACATTATTATAAGGTCATGAAATTTCATTCAACGGTTACAACGTAATTGCTCTGGACAGACAAAGTTGTTGAATTTTAACCGATCGAAGGGCAAAAACTCATGTTTGTCTGAGGCAGTCTAATGAAACTTCAT
This sequence comes from Anodontia alba, assembly GCA_964016985.1. Taxonomy (NCBI): domain Eukaryota; kingdom Metazoa; phylum Mollusca; class Bivalvia; order Lucinida; family Lucinidae; genus Anodontia; species Anodontia alba. Next base: position 51,168,603 of record OZ024836.1, read on the forward strand.
ATGCATCACCGCACCACGACAGTACACAGTCATAATGAGTTTAATGAAATAATTTTATTAGTCACCAAGATATGGCTGCGACGGAAATCGGGAATGACAGAAGGAAAGATTGAAGAACCGACGGACGGACAACGCTAAAAACTACATCCCTCCGTCTTCAGCGGAGCATAATAACATAATGCATTTACAGTGATATCTACGATGACATGTATTTGAGGATAGTACTATTTAATGGTCCTGCTTAGCGAACATTTTTAGGCATTGTATCAACAATCCAAAGGCTTAAACTCGGATGAACTACAAATAACTCCTTTACAAACGATGGTGCTTGGTAAAATGCATGAAAATAGGCGAACTATTTGGTATTTTAAATCTCACAGCTAGTTGCTGTTTGTCTGACACAGAGCTCGCCAGTTTGAATGTTTAGTCACGTGTTTAAATTTTAAAAATGCCAATAACCTACAGCAATACGGCTTCTACACCTTAACGTTGGTGTGTTCATATTGCATTTTATATATAGTTGCTTTGTATAAAGTTAAATATACTGGTCATTATTTGACCCCATACACTTTTTAAATAAGTAATAGGGTTGTGACATTTACCCACAGTGTATCCTCGACTCAACTTTTTGAACATATAACACTTATTAAACTTTTCTAGTTAGAATCTGAATTTCATACAATTTCATGAACATTTTTGATTTAATAATCTGGTTTCATTGAGACTCATTTATTATAAGGCGTGCCTTTCAATTTAATCGTTTTACAATGTAAAGAGTCAAAATAGCATTGCATTAATACTTGTCCTGTTGAACGCGCATATATCCTTTTGCAAACAGTGTAGATCCAGATCAGTTTGCTTCTGAAGAAGCCAACTGATCTGGATCTGCGCTGTTTGCCATTAAGTATGTGAATTTATATCAACAATTTGGATCAAGTAATCTGATTGGCTGAAAATTAGAAATGGGCGTGGCATCTTTATTCAGCCTGACAAGGGTTAATACTTGACTTTCATGTATTATTTGTGCCGCGACAGGCGAAAATGCGTCTTTTGGCGTATACGGACAGCAACCACCCAGTCTGCTCATGGCTTCACTGTCCGCTAACAGAATGATTAGATCTACAGAATGTATGGATAGAGAGCAAAGGCCCTGATGATACTTTGCACATGCACAGGATGATCTGAATCTGCGCATTTTGTACATGTTCAAAGGCACTTTTTCGCTTGATTCGGTTCATTTTGACTTTCCATTATTACACGATCAGAATTATGATAATTACGTTTTATTCAGAGACAGAGAGAGAGAGAGAGAGAGATGCGATTCTAACGAGAATCCACAATCAATGTTTTGAAGAGAAATATAAAAAACATCAGAGTTTTTATTCTGAAAATTTTCAGTTTTTGGGGGTGAACTTATCAATATATTTGAATGTGTGTGTTTTCGTAACGAAATATTTTGACACTTGTCTATCAAAACAACTTTTAAAGGTTGCCTTTGGAATACAGAATACACAAGAGAACAAAATTCGGTTACTCAGTTTTATTAAGTATCTTCATATACAGCAGTGTAGTTTGTGAGTCTGTTTACGCCCCTCACCACCCCGCCCCCATCCCTAGCGCAGGTGGCTGCTTAAGCGGTATTCGATGTTCAAAGTAATCAGAATGGGCTCAATGATCCTAAAACATTACGAAATCACGCCTATTCAACTATATTGAAAATTTTACCACCAAAAAACCTGAAAGTTTTCAGATAAAACTTCTGATATATTTTCATATTTCTGCTCAAAACATCGATTGTGGGTACTCGTTAGAATCGCCTCGTCGAGGCGGTTCTAACGAGTACCCACAATCTATGTTTTGAACAGAAATAAAAAAAAATAATGTGTACCCCTGTTAACCCGAGTTTTACTGTAAAAAAGTGGTGTTGAAGGGGGTCAAAATTATATAGGTATGTTTTCGTGATGATTATAAAATATAACCTGCACTTTGATGAAGTACGTGATGATTATAAAATATAACCTGCACAATGATGAAGTACGTGATGATTATAAAATATAACCTGCACAATGATGAAGTACGTGATGATTATAAAATATAACCTGCACTATGATGAAGTACGTGATGATTATAAAATATAAACTGCACTATGATGAAGTACGTGATGATTATAAAATATAACCTGCACTATGATGAAGTACGGGGACACGTTTTACGATCGCCATCTGGCACTAAACAGCAGCTGTGAAGTAAAAGTAAATCAAAAAGGTTCCTTTGGAAACAAAGAACACACAAAAGAACGAAGTCTTACAGACGTCTGGAATCTCATAATACCATCTATAACTTTTGCAGACGGGATTATACTAAACACGTTGCTACATCATCCGTAAATATGATCTGGGCCCAGTTGTTCAAAGCTAACGATGTCGTTAGTTAACGATTCGTTAAAATTTACATCGAGTGATACGCAAATATGCTGAAAGTTTTTGCTGAAAAAATGTGAGTAGCTTTTGCAGTGCAAAAGCTACTCACATTTTTTCAGCAAAAAATATCAGACTACTGTGTATTGAATCCGCTAGAATAGTTAACGAAATGACCCTTAACGAGCTCGTTAAGCTAACGACGCTTTGAACAACCGGGCCCTGATAATTACGCAAAAAGATACCAATTACTGAGCTTTAAATGGTTAGCATTTTGGGTAAAATTTTTATCAGACGACATATCGAAATATTTTTATTTTTCTCAGAAAACAGGAATTGTGAAATGCAAACTGTCTCCATTGGAGACAATTTGCATGATCTGTCAAATCCTGTTTTCTGGGAAAAATAAGAAAAACTGTCACCAATATGTCGTCTGCTGAATTATCCAAGAGAGTGGTAAAGGTTAATACAATTGCGATGTTATAAGAGAAAGGCCAGATGTCTGTCCTTTGAAAGCAAAAACCATTTAGAAGTATGAGAAATGGCAGTCCAATCCTTTAATGGAAACTTTAAAAGGTTTTGATCTGAAAGAACTAACAATCGTTAGATGACTAGGTAAATGTCGCTGTGAATCGCTTGCGGAAAATGCCTCGTCTTTATCAGTATACAGATAAGATTTTTTATTAGTAGACGTTTCTTCTCTGGCTTAGTTGTTAGTATGAACATATTGTATTCTAACATTTGCAGCAATGGGGTCGGGTCACGAATTCTCACAATATTAATTACGACCCTTGCCGTACATGTTGCAAAATCACATTCCGTTTTATCACAGCAAGACATAGAAAACTTGAATAAACAACATTTTGTACAAAATATTTTGTCTTAAGACCATCAAATACGTAAATGAGAAGTTATATATAAACAGTATTAGTAAAATAGTCCTGTTGGATAAATAAATGAATAAATAAATAAAACCACCAGTCGGGTCATCTATACCGGCACTTGAATTAGGATCATAACTCAGATAAAAAGTAAGATAAATGCAGATGAATAATAATAGCATATTAAATAAATAGATAAATATGTGTTATTATTGGGATGATCCCCTGATTTTGACAACTTACTTGGTTAGAGTTAAGTAGGAATTTACTGGGTATTTGTGTGTGTGTGTGTGTGTGTGTGTGTGTGTGTGTGTGTGTGTGTGTTCAAACATTAGAATTATTAAAACGATCAGTTTCCTGAATTTTAAACAAGAAAACATTACTTTCTATGCATACATACTTAATGCATTAGCACCAAATAACAGTAAACATTTCCTGGTTGGACTGCTCTTGCAGTTTTCAAAAGAACATGTATTTGGTTGCCATATGTGTTACGGTGATAAATTAATACAGCCGAACCTCAATAGTTCGAACGAACACCAATGGCTCATTTACCAGGGCAAATTCGAAGTCGTTTTTGAGTCCCAACGAAATTCTTCTGATAGCCGAAGGAATAAATATTTAGTGAAATATTCTTGTTTTATCATGAAATTGTATGTTGTATGTGCTCATTAGAATCGCCTCATCGAGGCGATTTTACTGAGTACTCTCAACATATAATTATTGTGTATAAAATCGAAAAAAAAAAAATCCCTAAATTATCGTTTTTTTGCTTTCTGACTTGTCACCATGATTAACCTTCAGTAGCTCGAACTACTCATGTCTCGAACAATTTTCTATGGCCCCAAAGATGTTCGAGTCATTGAAGTTCGACTGTACGCAGCATCTTTAACATCACTGCACCATCTACAAGTAAGATCTTGTCGCAGGTGATTTATAAAAGTATCACTATCCAAGTTACTACACTTGTTATTAAGGCGTAAAAAAATAGCTGTGTTTCCACTAACATGCTGAAAAACAACTGTTCGGTAGTAGGAGAATGTTTTTTCTTCTATTTTGTCTCCAGAAAAGAACAGGATCGGGCCTGTAATTTTATGAAAATACAGGTATTTTGTTGAGGGTCGGTGCTTTTCTTTTTTATTTTGCATTTTTACTGATAAAAATAGCAGAGTCGGGTGTTTGAAACAGGGTCGGTCGGGTAAGTGGAAACTCAGCTATTTATACAAAATTTGTAAATAGTGGGTGCCTCATGAAAGATTATCTACTACATGTATTTATGTTTGTTCTAAATGTTGTTACCCTCGATAAATAAAGTCTTTACTTACTTACTTACTTTTTATCGGTAACCGCGCATGTAATACTGGTCAATATATATATATATATATATATATATATATATATATATATATATATATATATATATATATATATATATATATATATATATATATATATATATATATATGAGTAACATAGATGGAATATTAAAACTCGAAACAAAGAGTTTTTCTAAGCGATAACAAGGTTGGAAGATTTAAGTTCCTCTTCAAGAGAGTTCCATATTACACCGTAATGGACAACGTATCAAGGGAGCTAATTGTAGTCTGTTTCCTATCAATAGCATTATTTGCCTTTTACAGTCGAACTTCAATGGCTCGAACATCTTTGGGTCCATGGAAATTAGTTCGAGATAAGGATAGTTCAAGACACCGAGGATTAATCATGGCGCCAGGTTAGGAAGCAAATGGCGATAATTTAGGGAAATCTGTTCGATCTTTTACACAAAAATCTAATGAGTATACACAACATACAATTTCACGATAAAATAAGAAAATTTCACAAAATATATGTTTTGTTGAGCTATCCGAGAAATTTCGTAAGGACTCAAAAACGAGTTCGAATCAGCCATGGTAAACGAGGCATTGGTGTTCGAGTTATCGAGGTTCGACTGTACTCATCGTCTTATTTCAGACAAATCGTGTATATGCCACAAGTTGAGAAAAATGAAAAGCCGTCAGTGAGAAATAACAGTACGAGTGAATGGAAAGCTATGGAATTAAAAGTGCGACTACATGGGCCATAACTACAGTTAACTGACGGGTGCTTGGTTTGACCGCTGATAGCAGAAAAAAAAACTGTTCAACCCCTTGTTTGATTATGATAAATGGAGAGGTAAGACATATCTAAAGAAGCACATGTAAGTGTGTAATGATTGGAATGTGGAATGTCGTGAGCAGATTGTTTTTTTTTTCGAGAGAGAGATCGTTGGATGGAAAGTTGTGGGAATCTGATTGGGGTGGGGCTTACTATTCATAGGTCCGACTACAATTAGCTCTCTCGATTCTTCGTCCACAATAAGGAAATATATTCTCACAAAATGTCCCTTGGTTGACTGCATAGTTTGGTGACTGTATGGCTGAAAAGACTGCTTATCAGAGCATCACAAAATAAGATACATACGAAGATCTTTAAAAATGATATTTGTTCCAGTTTCTTCTGATTTCAGGTAAATAGTTGAACCAAAGCACACACCTTAACAGTGCGTTAACAAGGAATTAACTGACAGGTGCTTGGTTTGACAGCTAATAGCAGGAAAAGGAGCTGGTTAGCCCCTTGTTAAAATAGGATAAATTGAATGGTAAGACAAAAAGAAACACAAGAAAGTCTGTATTAATTGGAATATTGCGAGCAGAGGTTTTCCAAGAGATGCTTGCAGGGAAAGTTATTGAAAATTAATTGTGGTCCTGAGCTATTTTAAGAATTGATTGCTAACTATCCCAGAAACAGTGTGGTATGCTAATGGAATATATATGTATAATGTGCCAATATTCTGCCATGTATGTGGAAATTTGTAGCACAAATGTCTGCGACATGTCTTGGTCGCTATTATAGGGATCAAACATGGTTTTTCATACATTAACATTCGCCAGGTCCCGTGGGAGGTGTTGAAAACGGAGGCCGAAAGCCGCGGTTTTCAACACCTCCCAAGGGACCTGGCGAATGTTAATGCATTGAAAAAAACATGTTCGATCGCTATTGTTGCATAAAAACTGAAAATATTTGCTACATTTCGCGTTATTTCTTGCACTATTTTGTTTCGCCTTTTCACCGATGTCGCGCGAACGCTATTTCCACGTACTATGCTTGTTCTAGGGCAGGGCAGTACACATCTCGTGACGGCAGCAATTCTGTGGCCCAGTATGAGCATATTGAAAGTTGCGTAGCCGTGCATTAACAGCGCGTGAATTGCCTTGTTAATACACGGCTTTTCGCCGGTTAATGCACGGCTATTAATAGCGTGTGACACTGTTTTTTATGCAATAATGTTTTTAGTTAATAATTTCACTGTACAAATGAGCTTTTCATCGTATGAAGATAAGCATGCAGTCTGTGACCAGTTTTAAACTTTCGTGGCACTTTCTAACTTTGCAAATGACAGTACAAAGGACAACAATGACATTTCAATACAGATATAACCTCTCAGTGAGTCACGTATAAATTTGAAATTTTGGCGGATAACTGTCAAGATCATATATTCGAACCTTGGTGAGTCAAGACGTATGTATCCGATATTTACCCGACGTAATCGGACAGGCAGGCCTGAGCAGACTGTGAAGACCAAGATCAGACGCCGTAAACGCCGTGTCTGATCTGTCAACACTGTTTGTCACTCATCCAACAGTTTTATACACATTAACAGGTAATAAAATAGACTTGTTTAAATTTTAAGACAAGTACCTGAATGATAAGAATTAAGATGTCCCAATATTTATAGAAAATACAGTGCCCATGACGTTGTTTATCACCTCATAAAACCATTAGTAGATATGCAGCAAGTTAAGCCGTGCAAAATATTATCGAACCAAATTATTAAAGGGTATTGATAGAACATCTCTCGTATGTATATTTCATATTTTTCATATCCATATTCAATATCAAAATGTGCAATATACTTACAGACTGACTCTATTTAATAGCATATGTACTTGTTTTTTAACATGTCTTAGAAAACAAAAAAAAGCTACAATGTAATACAATGGTACAGATGTCTGATTTAGATATCCCATTTGCCGATTTAAACGGACCCGGTTTTCACTTGACGTGAATTACATGCAATAATGTGACCCGAAACGTCAGAAAACGTACCTTCGGACATGTGCGCCCAGAGAAGATTCAGATCAGCCTGCGCATTCGCGCAGTCTGATCAGAATCTTCGCTGGGCGCATTCTGAATAGACACGAGTGCAATGTTTCTTTATGCGGACAAACGAAGACTCAGATCAGACTGCGCGGATACGCAGACTGTTTGGAGTCTTCAATAGGCGCATATGTGGAAAGGTACGTATTCTCACATTACAGCTAATATAATAATCTTTCTTCTCTCTCATAAATTCTTCAAAGGACTGAGACATTCACTAGTCACTTTACAGGGTGTTTTAGTTAAAAGAAGGAGATCACTACCGTATATACGTTAAATATTGGGGACACCTTACAGGCTCCATCTTCCTCAAAAATAGACATTTTTTTATCCAAGAAAGGTTTAATAAATTTATATAAAGTATTCATACGATCATAAAATATGACATTTGACAGCCTGTAAAATCTCAGTTAGTCTCTCGTTTTTGAACTGGATCGAAAATGAAATGATTTCATCGTATCTCTGAATTAATGTTGACAACATTAATTCAGAGATACGATAAAAAATCATTTCATTTCAAGAACGAGAGACTAACTGAACTTTTGTAGGCTGTCAGGTGCCACATTTTATGATTGTATTAATACCATGTGTCAATTTATCAAACCTTTCTTGGACAATAAAACGTCATTTTTTTAAGGAATACGTAGCCATTAACTCATCACCAAACATGTCGTAAAATTTGAACAAGTCTATTTTACAACCTGTTAATGTGTCTAAATCTGCTGGAAGCATGGGAAACAGCGTAGACTCAGATCCGAATCTACATTGTTTCCTCAGACATGTCTGTGTAAATATTCAGAGTATTATATACGGTATTAATACAGTTTGGAAACAACGGGGCCAATCAGCAATTAACACACAAGTGAAACTGGAAATTAACACATTTCAATGAAACTAGAAATTAGCACATTTCAGTGAAGCTAAATGGAATTATATAATCCTGTTACAGAAATCCTTTGCTGCGCTGCTAACTGAAATGTCGTATATGACAGTTCTGACTTTGATCGTTTCAATCAATGTGGATAAAATAAAGTGTATGTTTCATAGACATGACTACTGTCACACAAAAGGTAATGAATATCTTGTATATTTTTTTTATGTCTCGTAATGGGTGTCGTCAAAGATGACGTCAAGTTATATATTGAAAACAGCAAAGTACATGTGCAACGACACTAAGCAACCAAAACGAACAATTACTTTGGCTTATATTTGATATTATGAATACATTTATGATTTCAACCATGTTGACGTCAACTTATGTTTGAAAATAGGAATGTACATGTACAGTGACGCTGAAAGATTTTTACACAGCAACCAACACTAACAATGACAGTTTTGGTTTATATTTGATATTGTGAATATATTTGTCGTAGTCTAAGTAGGAATTTAGCCAGATCCGGAATCTGGCTAGGCCAAAAGGAATTCTTATTTGGACCTTCATCTAATCTTCCAGGCGTTTATTTTTAAGAAGTAATTTCACAACCATACATACTGTATATATCAATAAATGAGTAACTCTCAAGTATGAAAATGTATCATTTTGATGAAACTGCCACACCAAATTTCTTGATGAAACTGCCACACCAAATTTCTGTTTTATCTATTCAACTAATGATAGCTGATATTTTTTATTAATTGAAAACGTTCTTGTTTCAAGGTTATAAAGATATAAAAATTGAATTCATTGAACTCATTGTCTGAAAAATCTGAAATGGACACGTGACATAAAAGTATATCTACGGGGAAAAAGTACACAGTTTTGACATGCTGGTCAGTAGTGAGGAAGTTATTTGAAGATAAATAAGAATTCCTATTTGATCTAGACAAATTCCGAGTCCGCTGGCTAAATTCTGATTTAGACTACGACATATTCAGGACTTCAACTATGTAGAAATAAGAAGTCTGAACCCAGTTGTTTAAAACTTAACAAAGTTGTTAGCTAACGTGACGTTAAAATTTCTGTTGAAATATGGCAAATATATTGATATTTTTGCTGAAAAAATGTAAGCAGCTTTTTGGCCTATGACATATTCAGGACTTCAACTATGTTGAAATAAGAAGTCTTGACTCAGTCCTTCAAAACTTAACAAAGTTGTTAGCTAAAATTTCTATCTTGAATATGGCAAATACATTGATAGTTTTTGCTGGAATAAAGTGAGTAACTTTGCATTGCAAAAGCTACTCACACTTTTGCAGCAAAAATATCAATATACTTGAAAATATTTTAGCTACAACGGTTAACGAGTTTGTCAAGTTAACAAGCTCGTTAAGCTAACGATGCTTTCGACAACTGGGCCCTGATGTTGAGCCGCAAAATGACATGTGCGCCTAAAGACGACTCAGATCAGCCCGCGCATCCGCGCGGTCTGATCAGAGTCTTCGTTGTTTGTATGAAAGAACTTTGCATCCCTTATTACTGTTACTGCAGTTGCCTGTAGTTCAAAAGTAAAATGAGCCAGGACATAGCATTTTCTATAAGATTACATGTACGCCCGGCGAAGACTCTGATCAGCTTGAGCATCCGCGCAGTCTGATCAGTCTTCGCTGTCCGCCTGATGACGCTTTGGATCCTTGGCTTATCACAGGGTGTTGCAAAGACTCTGATCAGACCGAGTGGATACGCAGGCTGACCTGAGTTTTCGCTGGATGCACTTGCAGTCTGGTAGGAAATGCTTCTCTGAATGTACCGTAATTCACCTAAATAATCAGACACTTTCCCAGCAAAACAGCGTCGATTCAACATTGATTCAACGTCTTGACGTTGAATCAACGTTGAAGCGATGTTGTTTCAACGTTGCATATCCGCTGGATTTAATTCTTTATCGTATCTCTTAACTTTTGAACTAATCCTCTTCACTGCCAGATGAGGTGCATAAAATATGAAGATGATGGAATGGAAAACAATGTAGACACTGAGCAGCTTGATCACGGTCTACACTGTTTTTTCAGGCACGGATGCGCAGGCTGATCTTGTCATTCGCTCTTCGTATATGCCATAAAGGTGTTTTATGTTATGGTTAGATAATGAATGTCATGCTGTGATTAGACCAGAATCCATTCCAATAATTACATTAATGTCTAGCTTACAGCATTATTCCACCTAAGTCTCAACTTTAATCAAATGGTCCGCGTCAAGCGAAAAGTGCCTTCGAGCAAGCGCAAAATGGGCGAGTTCACATCATCCTGCTCATGTGCAAGGTCTCATCCGGGCCTTTTCTCTCCAGTGATATATTCTATAATGTACAATGATTCTAGCGGGCAGTGAAGCCCCTGATCAAACTGCGCGGATGCGCAGTCTGATCTGAGGCTTCACTGTCCGCATATGCTGTCATGCTGTCCGCATATGCTGTCCAAATATGCCCGAAGACACATTTTCGCAAGGCACATTCAAAATATGAAAATGAAAAACTAGGTCTGTTGAGGTAATCCTTCTCTGAAAGCAGCTTATTAGGAAACTGTTTACTTTGTTGTTTGATAATGAATCCGTTGCCATCTGCGCCTACAGGCTCCGACCAAAATATTTGTGCAAGATTGTAATCTTCAAATCTTAGATGTAATATTCCTTCTGCACCAGCATGCGGTGTTTACGTTTCACAGTTTATTTGTTATGTTAGAACCTGCTCTGAGTGTCGAACGAGGAAGACTGCTCACTATAAGACTACTGACTCAGTGATATCGCTCTGGAAATCAACACTCATTGACTTTTCAGACCCTTACTGTAAGAACTGACATTTAAAAGAGCTCATTCTTCCCTCAAACCATTAGAAATTGGAATGCCCTTCCAGATTCGAGTATTTCCTCCGCTGAAGGTGCAGAGAATGGTGTGGGTTGGTATATCTCTTTGGTGAGAGCTTGGGTCTAATTTCCCATATCACAGGTCCCGGTGAATGAATGTCATTGGATCAGTAAAACTTCTGATTCTGATCAAAGAACTAAACTGGTGCCAACACTTAATATATCCTATAGGAGGCATCATAACTTTGTCAATCCCTACAATGTGGCTATTTCCAGACTTATGTCTGATGTTTTTGACACAGCAAAGCCATAAATAGATTTTCTAAACCCCTGACATTACTATTCCTTTATTTTCGTAAATCTCTGTTCATATTGACAGGTATGGTGGGCAAAGCATGCTCACAAATACATACTTTCCATGGATGCCTGATTACACCTCATTAATTTGGGTTCATGTCTGTCTATCTGTCTGAACATTACTAAGTTAGCCTTTGTCTTTACTGACTATGATTTTCTGTAATACGATTTTGGTATGTTGGCCTTAGACTCCTGTAAAAGAAACCTCTATGAGATTTGTTTCCCTCAGTTCATTTGGCCTTCGATCTTTTGAGCACTGTACGTAGTGAAGGTCAAGCACTGAAATAAAACAAAATAAACAAAAGCGCATAAGAGTTTTATGGATAACACAGTTTCCGCATTTTGACCTGTTAAACTTTACAAATGGTTTAATGAATGATATAACTTTGTGTACATAGATCTCTTGGACTTGGATTCATTTCCGAGAGTTACATGTAGCAAAAGAGTAACCCTGCTCCTGTTGTACCAGGACATGCCCTGCCTTTGCAAACAGTGTAGATCCAGATCAGTTGGCTTCTGAAACCAACTGAACTGGATCTGCACAGTTTGTCATTAAATATGTGAATTTGTATCAACAATCTGGATTAAATAATCTGATTGGCAATTTGAAGTTCGCGTGACAGCTTACTTTATTCAGCATGGCAAGGGTTAAACAAAGATCTAGCTTCTGTTTTGCTTGGCACTCAGAAAAGAGTTGACTGGTAAGCCATGTTTCAGGACAATAAGACTGGGAGTAATATCATCGCAAATACAGTCGAACTTCAATGGCTCGAATATCTTCGGCACCAAGAAAACTTGTTCTAGACATGGTTAGTTCGAACCTCTGAGGCTTAATCATAGTGTCACGTCAGGAGGCAAATGGGGATAAATTTGGGGGTCTTTTTGATCTCCTATAAAATAGTGGATATATTGAGTGTACTCATTAGAATCGCCCCGATGAAGGGATCCTAATGAGTACACACACCATACATTAATATGATAAAATAAGAAAATTCCCCTAAATATTTATTATCTTGAACTATCGGAAGAATTTCCTAGGGACTCTAAAATGCTCAAATACGAACCATCGGTGTCATTGAAGTTTTACAGTATCTGGAACGAAATAAAAAAAAATACTCGTATTAAACATATGAAAATTGGAACAAAAGTAATTTCATGTTCCAACTAAATATGTGAAGTTACAGAACAATCCATTAGCTACAAAATGTGATATTTGAAAGTATGGTTTACGCACGTTACATTTCTCTACGGTACCCTTTTGAACTGTGTACTTTAACTCATATAGTTCACTTTCATATATTGTACATTGCCTCTATGACCCACACTTTGTAATTTGTGATAATGTATTTAAATACCCTTTCCAAAGCTTCAAACATTATTTCTCTAGCTTTAATACTTTGTCACTTAATGGGCGTTAAGCAAAGTCATTATAGCATTGAAAATATCAATTGCACATAATATCGCAACGAATGCAGCCTAGAAGCTGTACAAATACACTGTCAGATAATTCTTATCCTAGTAATATGAGATACATCGGCGCATTGAAACCTGTCTCTGCCATATAACTCTGCCCATAGTAACGTAGGTATCGTCTAAAATATCTACATATTGTGGGCTTTGGTGGTTTTCTGCATGGTATTCTGCATGAGGTTTTAGTGCCCCTGTTTTGTATCCTTTAGAAGTTTTTTGTAAGCATATCCAAAACTGCAAATTTAATGCCGCATTCTTTGTCAGTTATATACATTCGTCAGTTATATATATTCAATACTGTTAACAGTTAAGTTGCTATTTGCTTCATGGTCATTTTTGCGTAAAATACTGAATACTGTCCTGAAGCTTTTAATGTATGGAAAATGCTTATAATTTCTTTATGTCTAAATTAAATATCTACTGATAAATTATATGTCAGACCCTTATATGACTTTGCTTTTTTATTTATCAATGGTAACATATGTAACACCCTAATGTCTCAATGGTAACATATGTAACACCCTAATGTCTTAATTTTAAGGGATTTGTATCTCTGTAATGGTCTTTACGTATACATGTATCGCTTTAATTAATACTCAGTTTAAAATAATACATTTCATTTCAGAATAAGAGGATAAAAATGAAACTTTTGTCAAATTCATTCTATCACATTATCAGGTGTGTTACCTAGTTAATTCATTTATATACAGTCTAACTAACCAATGCATATCAACTCAAGAGTTTTATTGGCCGTGTATGATTTTGTTTACGACCTCCAAATCTATATTAAAACATGGCACATTATGCTGTTGACCACAAAGTCTTTCTGTTACATGTTTAATGTATGTAACATAAAACATTATTTCTGATTAAACAATATTGGTACAAGCATAGTCTCATGCCAAGAAGTGCATGTATTTAATACCTGAATAGCTTACATGTGACTCTGATTAAAACACTATTATAAGCTACAGGAGGACATGACATATAGGGCCTGTGACACAGTGATGACTGGATAATGTCTTCAATGTGTACTTAATGAAAAGCAAAGGACATCAGCATTCTTCATGCAGGCTGCAGACGAATTAGATTGGGCGGACAACCAGGCTGGTCTGAGTTTTCATCAGGTGCACGATTGTTAGTTTTGGCAATGCTGCGGCTTAAATATAATAAGATTACATAAAGTAAATCATATAGCACTTTGCCTTACCGTAATATGATTGTCCCCAAAACAAACAATGTTACTTTATCGTTTAAATATACAGAAAACAAAAATCCTTAAAGATAAGTGTGTAACATTAGGCAAATTTAGAAACATACATAACACAACGAAATAAAGTATGTATTAGAGCAATTCAGTGGTTTAAGCACCTTTAGAGATTTACTCCACTCTTCTGTTGAAAACAAAAAATGGTATGCAATTTGATTTTCGTCTGTTCCATGCATATATTTGTACATTTTCAATTATAACATAAACTACCGGTATTTAGCTGCATCTCATGAACAATAATCAGATCAATATTATTGGATATAATTAGCTATAGGTAATATTACATACTGACATGTGGTTTTGGGTTTAACACTATGAAAGGACCTAGAAAAGCTATTCATAGTGTCAGAATATGCTTTCTGAGCAGCAGAAGTTGTATTCTAAGTACCAGAGTATGTCTTAAATATGATCAGTGTGTGGGAAGAAGTAAACCAGCCTTAAAGAATATGAAACTTTAATAATAGTAATGAAAATCCATAGGTTTGTCTTATTTTGGTAGGGTCTGTCTTGGGAGATATGCATGGAGTCTGAATAAGAATAGCTGTTACAATTATGTTACATACGTTACCAGACATGCTAGATAAATGATAATATCTGGTAATGGCATTTTATTTTGGTAATAAATTATTCACCTTAACAGAATCATTGACAATCAGCAGTCTTACGACATGAAACAGGTACTAGGTCATTGTCATGTCTGAAATTGCAGTCGAAATAAAAGATGAGAATAAAATACCTTATCGTGCCTTGGCATTAAAATAATTTGGTAATAGATGGTATATGAGAGGTAGGGACCGAAGAAGGTTTTTTTATACCTCATTATAGTTTCTTGGCAGCTACATCTAATTCAGACTCTGCCATAAGGCATATAAGGCTCAGAGACACAACCAATCCTTTCAGTTTCAGTTATGTTATATTACCACCATTTATATAAGGCTCAGATACGCAACCAATCCTATTAGTTGTTTTATACTATCACCATTTTGATCATAAAGGACATGGAGGACCCTGATAAAGTAACAAAGAGAATGGAAAGCGTTAAGATTAATGTTGTTGTGTGTTATTCTCATTACTTATATCACATATAAAAATAACAAGACTTTTGTATAATTTATATCTATAGTGGTTTTCTTTACATTATCTAGATTATAAATAATAATAATCATTTATTTAATGTGTTTGTCATCATATTATATTATGTATGACTGACCTAAAAGGTTGTTTTTACATGGAATTTCATAATAAAGCACATTTTATTGAAGCAAACTGTCTTCTAGCCGGCATTAAACGTTTTATTTTATAACCTGTAGCAAAAGAGAAATGCCAGAGTGTGTATGCTATGTATTTGGCTGCATCTTAGAGATGACTTCAAATTGCAGTGTAGTGTTAATATATGTGTGATGTTATTATCATCGAGATTATAACTGCATTTTTATGTAAATTCTAATTTTGAAATAGTTCCCCTTGAATAATTTGTGCCCTCAGAATGTTTGTTTCTACTTTATTTATGTTTTGAGTTGATATTAGGAAAGTATACAGTATTTTCATTAATAGAGCTCTACTGAAGAGATTTTTCTTGGAAATATTAGCTATAGGAAACAGTGTTCTGATATCACAGCACTTAAACTGACATATAATGTGTGTAACTTTATTAAGTGTGAACTATTTCTGGCAGTCTAGATGGATTTAAGTTTTAGAATATCAGCTTAAAGCATAGAACATAAGCAGTGCAATGGAGAGCTCATATCATCTAAGTATGTATAAAAGGGGATATTTCTGTATTTGTTATAGGGTATAGTTTACTATATATTTTAAAGATACAATTATCAATCACCAGAGGAGTCCGAGGGTTTTCTTTCACTTAATTCGCAACATTATAAAGGTATCTGAGAAATAATTTACAATGTTTGTTATTAAAAGAATTTTAGAGCTGATTTCCCTTCACCTTTGTGTACAAAGTATCAATAGCGTAGATAAAGTATCACTCAAAAAGTAGCATAGGTAACATTAAGAAGTGTATAAAACATTTATTCAAAGAATATAATGCATTAGTCCGATCAAAATAGTTAAATACATTGTACTAATTGCAACCACAGAAAATTAAATGTTAAGAAGTTCAAAATAATATACTTTTCAGAAAAGAAGTTTAGACTGTTTTAAAGTAATATCGTTCCTAATGTTAATTGCTGAGTCAAGCTAGTTTGTTTTCATTCCTTGATGTACAAAGAAGGATATATAGTGTTTATCTATTGTAAAACAGCAT
This sequence comes from Anodontia alba, assembly GCA_964016985.1. Lineage (NCBI taxonomy): Eukaryota > Metazoa > Mollusca > Bivalvia > Lucinida > Lucinidae > Anodontia > Anodontia alba. The sequence goes on from OZ024836.1 coordinate 51,185,193, forward strand.
TAGATTAAATTTCTAGCCACTGACTGGTCATAGTTAAATTTCTAGTTATTGAGGTTTATAATTTTTAGTAACATATGTAACAGTTATCTCACAAGTCATTGACAGTTCAACATATTAATATACCTGTCTCTATAAATCCACATGCATTGGTAGTAAATAGCATGCTAGTGATTAGGAATATGGATACTTAAGTATTTACACCAAAGTATTCTATTATTTTGAGGATAACGTTGGTAATATGGCTATTACAGGTAAACGCCCCATCGCCAGAGGGCTAGCGTGTGTCATTTTGTTTCTTATATAATGTAGTTTTAGAAAATTATAGTGTACAAAATTCCCCCCTGGAAGGAGAGGGGGTCTATAGCCGGCCCAAGGTCTAATTCATGCTAATTTAAACAAAACTGAGAAACATGATATTTTGACTGTCCCTCTGACTTTTCAGATATTTTTGGAATGCTCTATCACTCTTCACCTTATATAAGAATCATGTCTACCCCTGCATACATTTAATATACATTGTTCGCAATCATGTTTTCAAGATCAAGCATATGTTTTCTTCTAATAAGTCCCAAAAGTGTTTTAAAAAAGTGCAAATACAACACAAATTTCCGTAAAAGCTTGTTGGGTTTAAGCACCCCGTTTAAGACCCGGAAAAGAACTAGGAAGTATTGAGCGATATTGCATGTTTCATATTTCCTCCAAATCCGTAGAGATCCGTAGGCGGTTGTATGATGCGCAACGTGGGAAAAAAGCCCTTATCTTATGCCTTATGTGAACAGCGAAGGTCCAGATGAGCGTGCGCATACATTTAGTTTGAAATGTACATTCTCATGTTCGTTGACATATACTACAGTATCAATCTATATTGTAAGCGGACAACGAAGGCCCAGATCAGCCTGCACAGATTGTATAAGGACCATTTCCTTGTGTTACGCATATTATGATATGCTCAGATCGATTCCCTGAAATAGATTATGCTATTTCTGAAAGTGAAAATTTACACTACTGACTCGCTTTTCTGCGAATCAAATTCGAAACTAGGTGTTCCTTATCTTTACTTGTTTCTTCTCATATACATTTGTTTTTAAATTTTAGCACTCTGTAGGCTATAGCATCACATAACATTTCTATCAAGTGATATTTTTCTTATGTTTTAACAGAAAATAAAACTTGAGTAAAATAAGACTTGTGGCGGCCGTAAAATGTTTCCCCGTACTTCACCATAGTGCAGATTATAGTTTCATTTCCTTTGGGGTCACTGGGCCCATTATAGTATCTTTGAGAATGGAGTTCTGCTCATGTATACACGAGAGGGCGTAAGCAGTGTTGCAAACTTCATTACTGCTTATGAAGAGTCTCAATAAAACCGAGACTCCCATTTTCTATCTGTAATGTGTTCTGTGTTTCCAAAGGCAACCATTTTGACTTATTTTATTACACTGTGCACAGCTGGTGTTGAGTGCCGTGTGGCGGGCGTAAAACGTCTCCCAAGTACTTCACCATAGTGCAGATTATATTTTCATTTCCTTTGGGATCACTGAGCTTATTATGGTATCTTTGAAAATGGGGTTCTGCTCATGTTACGCTAGAGGGCGTAAACAGTGTTGCAAACTTCATTAATGCTTATAAAGAGTCTGAATAAAACCGAGACTCCCATGTTCTATCTGTAATGTGTTCTTTGTTTCCAAAGGCAACCTCTATTACTTTTATTGAGATTTTATTTAAATTGTCTTCTTTGCTGTGAAAATAATAAACAAGTGAAAACTTCCGCTTTATTTGTAGTCACGAAGTTAAAGATAAAGCTTTCAATTGTGGAACCTCTCTGGTGTACTTGCACAAAATTTTCATTAGGTGACTTAATAAATCAAAACAAAATCCGAACTTTTTCTGAGGTTTGAAACACAGACATAAAAAGAAATACTTTATTTATTCAGAATTCAGGTAATGCACTCCTATTTCACTACTTTATATAGAAAACAGGAGAATCGGAGGGCGAAACAAAGAAGAAGTTCATATGATGTTAAACCGGTGGTTGGATTAAAGAATTTCAAATATATAGTGAGTATAGGCACAATTATACAAATGGAATTCAGACGGAAGTCTATACTTTCTTTTTTTAAAGCGATGGGGATATTGTTAACGCCTCCATCTATCTGTCCGTCCTCCGTCCGTCTTTCTCTACCCGTAAAGCTATCTCTTTTTCTAAACCACTTAGCGGAATTCTACCAAACTTGCTACATCACATCACCTCATGGTAAGGGTGTGCGAGAGCAAGTTATTTTTCTGTGCGTCCGTCCGTGCGTCCGTCGTCCGTCCATTTGTCTGTCACACTATCTCCTCCTACACCACTGGGCTGAATTCAACCAAACTTGCTACTTCACTTCCCCTCATGGTATGGTTGTGCGACATCAACCTTATTTTTCCGTGCATCTGCCCGCCCGTGCGTCCGTCGCCCGCCCATGTGTCCGTCACGCTATCTCCTCCTAAACTACTGGTGGAATTCAACCAAACTTGCTACATCACTTCCCCTAATGGTAAGGTTGTGCGAGAGCATCATATTTTTTTCCGTGCGTCCGTCGTCCGTCCATCTGTCCGTCACGCTATCTCCTCCTAAACCACTGTGCGGAATTCAACCAAACTTGCTACACCACTTCCCCTCATGGTTAGGATATGCGAGAACAACATTATTTTTCCGTCTGTCCGATCGGCGCCGTCCATCTGTCCGTCACGCCCTTCTCCTAAACCAATGGCGATTTTAACCAAACTTGCTCCAGTGCCTCCCCTCATGGTAAGGGTGTGGGAGGGCAAGTCCGTCAGTTGTGCTATCAGCAACATTAGCAAAGAACGTGGGGATTTGCGATGGCGAGCCATCGACTGCGCATTCTAGTTTTAATCTGTATCACCTTTACGGTATTTGTTTGCAAACTGCACAATCGTGTTACTTGTACTATATCTGCGAGAGATTTAGAGCACAAATAAACACGTATACCTAAATCTATAAATTAACGTTAGCAATAGTTTCAAGTCAAGTACAATATTAGTTGGCTTACGTGTGTAACGTTAAGAAAAAATAGATAATATTATAATATTACATATACAAGTGAAAAGAATCGGTACTACAAAGTTATCCAGACATTAAGAGATAGCAGAAAATAAAATTTGTTAATGTAAGTGTGTAAGTCTCATAAGGAGAAAAGGGATGTATCATTTGGTATATCTGGTTATAAACTTTTTTTTTCTTATTTTCATTTGTATATTGCAACATTAATCTTGAAAGTGTTTCACACCCAATATGAATATTTTTTCAGCAAAAAATACCAGGAAGTTTGAGTCATCGGAGAGTTCACTATTACCCTACAATAGGACGCTAAGGGTAGGATTACATATTTCAGGTACGGTCTCAGCATTTCCTGTCTGACACTGATTGCATTCCATCAAAAAATGTTTCGTGTTTTCGTTTGAACCACATGTGCAGATGGGGTCGTCAATGATGTTGTTGGAGTATAGGTGTTGATTTAAAGCACTATAGTTTGTCCTTAACCAATTGAAGTTTGAAAACTCCTAAAAGGGTAGTTGGCAAACCGTGCAGACCCAGATCAGCCGCCGCAGAATGCAGAATGAGGGTCTCCACTGTTTGCAATAAGCTTAGCCGCTTTTATCTGGGAATATCTAAATCTCATAGCTGGACGTATCTAAAATTGAAAATTGGACTGTTCCAATATATAGTGTAGGGGAAGTTCATTCATACAATGGGTTAATTCTTGCATGATAAATCTGACCACGACGTTGTCCTGAATTATAGAAAGGTAGAATACGTACCAGGGCCCAGTTGTTCAACGCTAACGATGTCGTTAGTTAACGATTCGTTAAAATTTACATCGAGTGATACGCAAATATACTGAAATTTTTTGCTGAAAAAATGTGAGTAGCTTTTGCAGTGCAAAAACTACTCACATTTTTTCAGCAAAAAATATCAGAATATTGTATATTGAATCTGCTAAAACAGTTAACGAAATAACCCTTAATGAGCTCGTTAAGCTAACGACGCTTTGAACAACTGGGCCCTGATTGCTATTTAGATGGGGATAGTATGCTGCTCGTGCTACAGACATCTTGTGGCGGGTTAATCCACACAAATTGCTGATGGAAGGAAGGAATTGAGATAAATGTGTGTATTTGCGTGAATTGTTGGAATATTCTTGGCATTTACGGAGGTTATAAGCAGCTATATTTCCAACTGGATTTGGAAGAAGTAAACTGAGGTTTTCAGGACATAAATCATTGTTTGTTTCCTGTAACATCGCTAATTTATTGTCTGTTGCTCTTTGCTGCCAATGTTTCCCAGCTCGTTGCACGTTGGTGTGAATTTATTGATACTAATTTAGATGCTCAAGACATGGAATCAACGTTGAATCGACGTTGTTTCAACGTGGTGTGCCTGATGGGATATTGGGTGCAATTAACCCAAATTATATCGGCGTATTCGAGAACAGGGCGTATGAAGAAGTAGATAATTGGTAATGATTTCCGATCAAGTTTTAAATTTAGACGTCGCATAGTGTTAGTGCTTTTTCCTTCTCTATATGGGAATGCCAAGTACTGTCACTTGAAAAATATAGCCCAAGCTGTTTGTGATAAAATACTTAGGCCACTGGCGAGTTGTTCATAACTAAAGCTGGATGACTGGGTCTGTTAATTTTCCTAAGAAGTGATTATGTTTGAGATAGGTGAAATGTAATCAGCCATTTTACAACCCATGGATGGATATTTTAAACCGGCAGTTATACATCAGCTCGTTTGGTAGGCGTGAAAATTAAGATCTTTGAATAAGCTTTATTTTTCTGTAATATAAAAAAAAAGGTATCGGAAAATATTCTAATCAGATATAAGCATTCAATTTCGTTTGTCAAAATCTGTGAGACACACAGGTCAGTTTATTTCTAGATACTGTCATGATCACCAATGTATCCTCGGCCTACATTCCCAGCAGGCACACAACGTTGAAACAACATCAAAACAACGAACATCGGAGACGCGGTTTTATTAAGTCCCTTCATTTGCAGCAATGTCGTTTGAGAGGCCGCATTCGCCCCTTAGCACCGGTTTAAGCGGTATTCGATTTTCAAAGTAACCAGAATGAACTCAATGATCCAAAAGGAAATAAAAATATATTCTGCAATATGGTGAAGTACGGAGAGACGTTTAACGGCCACCACACAGCACTTAACAAAGGCTGAAGTGAAGTAAACTAAAAATCTAAACTGTTGACCTTGGAAACAAAGAACACACAAAAGAATGATATTGGAGACTAAAACGAAGACAAACGCATGCCCGTCTGTATCACTGCGGAAACTTCTGGTGTTAAGCATAGTGCAGACGTTTCGTTATATGTCGGACTTAGCCTCTGCGGGAACATTGAAGGCGCGTGAAATCTCCAATCAATTTTCTCCTTTTGAGTCAACATGTTCTGAATACAGTGTAACCTCAATGGCTCGAACACGGATTACTCGTTTACCGTGGATGACTCGAACTAGGTATTGAGTCCGTAGGACATTTTTCCGATAGCTCGAGAAGACAAATATTTAGAGATATTTTCTTAATTTATGCCGAAAATGTATGTTGTTTGTACTCATTAGAATCGCCTCATCGAGGCAATTAAAATAAAATGAGTACACACAGCATACCATTATTATATAAAAGTTGGAAAAGACAATTCTGAATAGTCCCCATTTGCCTCCTGACCTGGCGCTATGGTTAACCCTCAGTGGCTCGAACTACCCATGTCTCGAACAAATTTCCATGGTCCCAAAGATGTTCTAGCCATTGAAGTTCGACTGTACTATCTATACGGATATAGAAGACCCTGAACAGACTGCCCATGTGTATCTGATCTGCGTCTTCACTGTTTGCCGATGCCACATTGTTGCTCTTCTTATTTTATGTGGCTTCTGCGTGGTTTGATATTGAATATGTTGACATTGTATGTTGCTCCCGGAGGAATTGTATGCAATTCAGTTCCATAAGTAAACAACCGCTACCTTAAGACGCTCGAATTACTTATTATCTGGTTTTAAATTTAACCCTTGTCCTGCTGAGCCAGGATATACCCTGCATTTGCAAACAGTGTAGATCCAGATCAGTTGGCTTCTGAAGAAGCCAACTGATCTGGATATGCACTGTTTGTCCTACAGTATGTAAATTCATATCAACAATCTGCATTAAGTAATCTGATTGGCTGACAATTAGAAATGGGTGTGGCATCATAATTTATTCAGCATGACAAGGGTTAACGCTTAGCATGCCGGGTAAAATTTTCAGCATACAATATATTAAACAGACCTCGAATTCAGTTGTCATAATGGCTTATCTAGTGCTCTAAACCTGTCTCAAAGCTATGCTCATTACGAAAACACCCCTATTCAAATATATAGAAAATTTCACCTCCAAAAACCGAAAATTTTCAGGTAAAAAACTCTGATATTTTTTATATTTCTGCTCAAAACATAGATTGTGGGTACTCGTTAGAACCGCCTCGGTGAGGCGGTTCTAACGAGTACCCACAATCTATGTTTTGAGCAGAAATAAGAAAAATAATTTATACCCCTGTAAACCCCAGTTTAAGGGGGTCAAAATTATATAGGCGTGTTTTCGTGATGTTTATATTAGATCTCAAATATCATCAAGCCCTGTGTCTACAGTTAATGCACAGCTAAATGATAGTTATAAGAAGCCAGATATAACAGGAAAGTGGTTAAGTTATAAACCTCATTTTAAGTGTGTTACTGGACAAAGTTGTAAGTTGCAGCAAATGTTTAGATAAGCCTGATAAGATCATAGCTAATAGACTTTCCAGCTTCGCCAAAATTGGGCTAAAATGGCAGGGAAATATGTGGGTGTGCCTAGATGCTTAGCAAAACAAGATTTAATAGCTCTCCCTCAAGAGGCTTAGATGATGTGGCCAAAACACGGAATTATTCTGTTCAAATAACTTCTTGTAGAGGCTTATAATTCAACTGACGAGGCTATGACTCTCAAAACGACTCACAGGAGGAAAGTGTCATATCATTGGCTAGCTGGCTTCAGCAGTAATAAGCATTAATGGATTTGTATAGCTCTTGTTCCAAATTAATATCTGGTTAAGAAATGGTTTCAAGTTTAACCTTTACTACGCTCAAGGCAAATTCAACAGACAACAATGTGAAGTTTTTTTTTTTTTGTTGTTGTTGTTTTGTTTTGTTTTTCAGAAAACAGGGTTTGTCAATTCGTGCAAACTGTCTCCTAGTTTGCATGAAATGTCAAACTCTGTTTTCTTGAATAATCAGACAAATATTTAAAAAAAAGACTGAAATGTCATGGTTAGGCTAAATTTTCTCTATTATAATACAAATGTAATATATAGTCTTAGCCAAAGCTCTGTATTAGCCATTTTAACCAAATTTAAATGTCGGTTCTATATTTGTGAAAGGACATCTGACGCAGCAATGTAAAGTTGACTACCATTAAGAAAACACGCCTATTCAAATATATTGAAAATTTCACCACCGAAAACTGAAAATTTTCAGATAAAAAATTCTAATATGTTTTTATATTTCTGCTCAAAACATAGATTGTGGGCACTCATTAGAACTGCCTCACCGAGGCGGTTCTAACGAGTACCCACAATCTATGTTTGTACTCGTTAGAACCGCCTCACCCACAATCTATGTTTTTAAGCAGAAATAAGAAAAATTATAGTATATCCCTGTAGACTCCAGTTTTACTATATATATATATATATATATATATATATATATATATATATATATATATATATATATATATATATATATATATATATATATATATATATATATATATATATAGTGGGGTTTAAGGGGGTCTGAATTATTTAGGTATGTTTTCGTGATGAAACTGATGGAAAATAAATAATAAAGTTCAGTAAACTGCTTCATTTTTATTGCAGTGAACCTCTAAAGACCCATTATTACTGTCATGAAAATAACATTTCTAAATGAAACGTAATCGGACACTAAATTTTGGTTAATTGCACATTTCTGCTTTTTAATTAAATTTGTTTGTTTGTGTTGAGGTTTTACGGCCCAGTCAACCCAATGGGGTCATGTCGAGCGCGGTCAGTTTACCTAACCATACGTTTACTGGGCAGGCGTAGTCCTCTATGCGGTTAACCAGTATTGTGCACATTCTTTCGCCAGAAACTGACAACTGCCCTTCTTGAATCAGCGGAAGGGAGAGAATGACCGTAGAAAATATTTCATGATCAATCTCCACGAAAGAATGTTGCCGACCTCGGCGGGGGTCGAACGGAAAATGGATTATATAAAGTACTTTTTCACTCCCGTCCCCACTCCCATCCCGTGCCTCAGCTTATCCTTTTGTAGGCATTTGAATATGCATATTTTGCATAATATAAGTAGGTGGCTATCTGAGGCAAAGGAATGGGGAAATGAAATCCTGTTTTTCACTCTCATTTATTTGAGTATAGACTATAATTATTCCGTCCATATACTTGGTCGGCCTGATGACTTTTTTGGCAGATATGCAGCCCCCCACTTAGTATGCTACAGATAAATAGCCCGATTCAGTAACTTGCATTAGGAGGGTAACCGTACAACACAAGATACCTGTGCATGAATTTAGTATCTGTTTTTTTTTTTTTTTTTTTTTTTTTTTTTTTTTTTTTTGTTGTTTTTTATTTAACTGAACAAAAATTACCCTGGATCATGGTTACTAGTATTGTCTTGTAGATCTATGAGAGTCAAACACTAACAAGTTTGTACAAAAAATGCACAAATATACTAATATTTAGCCACACAATAACAAACGAACCTGGAACCTCTGGTTACAGACCAGATCACTGAACACGGCAATAGATGATAGCATGCACTGCTATAGAGTATGAAAGTAATGTTTATTTAGTGGAAAACATAAATTTAGACAATTTTAGACAAATGATTATATGTTTTCCCAAATTTAACTGTATATCTGATAAAGGCATGCATAAGCATTCAGTTGCTAGAAACAAAAAAGAACTTGTTCTAAAAATGTTACTCTTCCTTTCAAACTATATAAACTATGGCTTCTGTAAGCAAATAATCTTTACAATATGACTATTTCTGCTTCTTTGTAGAACATATGTCTTCTTATAACATCAAATATAACGGTATGGAGAAATCATGGAAAATTGTCACAGTACGTAAGTAGACCCTGCACAGCCATGTTTTCCCTATAAATCATAGGGAAAATGGAGGCTTACATAACACACGTTTGTTTACGTTATGACAGTATTCGATCCGTCGTAAACAGCAGTATATAAGAATTTTTTTTATTTTTCTGGGGAGGTCCTACTTCGATATATACTCATTGATCTCAAGAAACAAAGCATTTCCCTCAAAACTTAGCCCTCTGGTTAAAATTTTTAACAGAATTATTGAAATATTTTTTTCTTATTTTTCCCAGAAAACAGGTTTTGACATTTCATGCAAATTATCTCCAATGGAGACAGTTTGCATGAAATGTCAAATCCTGTATTCTGGGGAAAAAGCTCATCATCTATTTGTCATCTTCTAAATTTGCCCGGAGGGTAAAGGTTCTCGGACAGGGGAGGAAATGTTCTTTCAAACAAAGCTAAATTTGCTGTATTCAGGATCAGTCGGCAAGATTCCAGAGTCAACGTTTACCATTTTCTCATAGGGCGTTTTAAGTCTCTCCGTGTCAGATACGACAAGCTCCTGTGACGACGACGCCAACTCGACCGTATAAACGTTTTGCTGATAAATGTGTACAAATATGAGACGAATCCGTGACAGTAAACAAATCCTGTTTGCCTTGCCCACAGTTAGTGCTCCGGTCTTGAAAGTCTACGCCAAACACCAGTTTATCACGTAACCACTATGATGTGGTGGTCATGTGATCCCGACAGTTCCGTAAATATGGCATCTTGTTTTTCGAGCGAAAACCTTTAAAGGAATACAAGGGACATCTACAAGAATCGGAGTAAAATCGCTGCAAAACGAAGAAAATTGAGGCTGCTCAGGTAAGTGTGTCCCATCAAAAGGCCCAGATAAAAAAATCAGCGCTGTTAGGGTTAAGACCTTGAATGGTGATTGATAACAGCAAACTTTTAGAGTTAGCGACTCAGTACACGCTATGTTGCAATGGAACAGCTTATTTGTATTATTCCCGTGATTAAGAACATATGACTTAAATGTTCAGCTATGTATGAAAACTACAGCACTTTTTTTCTCCATTTATACTTCTATATAATATGAAATAAGTTATTTGAACCGTAACGTCAGACAACGGACCGTCGGACATGTGCAACCAGCGGAGATTTAGATCAGCCTGCGCATTCGCATATTTTGGATAGCCGAAGATGTAAAGTTTCTTAACACGGACAACAGAGACTTTGATCAAACTGCATGGATGTGCAGACTGATTTGAGTCTTCGTTGGGCGCACATGCCAGAAGGTACGTTTTAGGACGTTGCGGCACATTTGGTACAATGGGTACAATAGTTCTCGTTGTCATCGCGGTCACTGACTCCATATCCAATACGGACACATAGTAAATACGGATTTTGTAAAAAGAAACTTAACTCAAAGTAATTATTTCCTATCGAATATTGATCAAAACATAAGAATTATTTATCTTAACCTTTTCCATACACTGGGCCAATACAGCACACGAGATGTCTCCATTGGAGATAATTCGCATGAAATGACAAATCATGTTTTCTTGGAAAATAAGAAAAAAAAACATTCAAAATATCGTCTGCTGAGTGCTAAGCGTCAAGTCATACCTAAAGTACAATCTGAAAATTTGAAAGCAGTGACGTCACAAGCAAAGTGAAAAACAAAAAACAAAAAAACACTTGGTATCAGGCAGATTTGGAGAGAGTTAGGAATAAAAATCCAAAATGTTTGTTTGAAGCATTACAACTTTCTTGGGTACCTTCACTTGCTGCAGTCTCTGCTGACAGAAAGCTGTCCGCACATATGAGCCGAGGCACAGCATTTCCAACAAGTTTGCATGTGCGCCAAGCGTAGACTCAGATCAGTCTTTGCATCCGCGAGAGCTGATCAATCTTCACTATCCGCTTTAAGACGCTTTGTGTCCTTTACTACCCATCAAATGTCCTGCGACAACTCTGAACAGACTGCGTGGATGCACAGGCTGATCTGAGTCTTCTCTGGGCGCTTATGCAATCTTGTAAAGAATACTGCGCCCCGGCTCATATGCTTTTGTTCCTGTCTACGTGGCTGGGATCACGTATTCTATACAACAACACTTTGTTGTGGTGTTCCATTATACAATGGTTTGACATGATGCATATTCATTCAATAACTCAGAAAGATTAAAGACATTTAATAGGTTCGGGTTACCAACATTGATGATTGTTACTTCATGCGCCCGAGGATTCAAGAGATAGTTGAGCCGCAACGTCAGGAAACGTCCCTTCGAACATGCCCGCCCAACGAAGACTCAAATCAGTCTGCGCATCCGTGCAGTCCGATCAGATTGTTCGTTGTTTGCATGAAGGAACTTTGCATCCTATGTTTTCTCAAACGCGCCCAGTGAATATTCAGATCAGACTGCGAATGCGCAGGCTGATCTGAATCCTCGCTGGTGCACATGACCGAAGGTACGTTTTGTGCCATTGCAGGTTATTTGTAAAAGGACGTCAGTGCGGTTCATGTATTGCTGAGATAAACACTATGTGTTGATGTTACAAGAAGTACATATGAAAGCTGACAGTACATTAGTGGAAATCAGGGAGTTAACTATTATTCCACAATTTCTTGTTGTCTTAATTCAAGAAGAAATAAGCATAACTGTGTCAGTTTCGGTTCTCATCGAGTTCCATCATCACACTGTGACCTTGACCTCCAGACGTAACGGGACTTGGCTTGCTCAGGTTGTATTCCGCCTGGTCCCGGTTCATAGCGTGACTGATCCTGATAGCTTCTTTGACTTGTCTGAGTCCCTGATTATTTTTCCTGTCAACTACGTTTTTTCCCTCCCAGTCGATGACATGGTTAGCTTGAGCGATATATTCTGTCACCGCACTTTTGTTAAATAGGTTTCAGATGGCTTTCGCTCTAGCCTGGTGTATACCTGTGATACATTTTGGCATCTTTGTAATGATCATAAGTCGTGTTGAATTTTCTATCTGTTTCATCTATGTTTTGAAAATTCTGGCACGGGATCTTATACAGACATCATAAGTATTTTCCTTTTCCACTTTATCTTTGGGATGGACTAAGGCTTTCCTCAGCGTGTAATTTGGTCGCGTAGATACTGATATATCATGTTTTTTTTTTCATTACCCTGGCTATGCTTTTCGATAAGTCTTTGACATATGGAATAACCACGCAGCCTTTGGATTTATTCTTGTCTGTTTGGAGTTTTTTTTTCTTTCCCTTTCAAGTCTTTTTTTCTCTTTATTCACCACTAAGGGATCGAACATTTGACTTTCTGGGCCGGTGGTAGGGGAGCGGGGATTGCTGTTTTTGTGTGTTTGTTTGGTTTCGTTTTTTTTTTTTTTTTTTTTTTTTTTTTTGTTTTGTTTTGTTTTTCTTAATTACAGCTTTGGTTAGGCTAGAAAAAATATTCTGGCTTAAAATAAGAGGGAAAAAATAAAATGGTGTTTGGTCATTGATAAAAAAATAAAAATAATATTCTATGTTTGGTAACATTTTTGAGGAACAAATGTTGGAAATGCCCCAGACCCCAATTATTCCCACAAAAATTTCATTACATTGCTAACACTCAACCTGCTTGTGCTTGCATATATACATGTAGGGGTGCTACAGTAGATACTATAGCATTATAAGCCGTGGAGTTTTTTTTCTTGGTTTCAACTCTTTACACCATTCAAATAACGGGGAAGATGTACTTTGGTCCCTCTGGGACTTCAGGTCGCCGTTGGCCAAACAATCCCCAATATCCATATGCATTTGTCAGCATATTTCTTTTAGTCAATCACTTTTAGTGCATATAGCATAACTATGTAACAAACTTTTTTATTGATAATGACTGCATCACGTGCAGGTCTCTATTTATGGGTAAAAGCATGAGCGAGCACTATCACTTGATATGGACCGGTCCATAAAACGTGATAGTGACCGCCCTGAAAACATGTGCGAAAAAGCGCAGATTTTTTAAAGCAGCGACATGTTCAACGGTCAAATAAGTAAAAACGTGCCTCATGCAGGATACGTGCGAACAGCAACAACCCATATAAGACTGCACAAATGTCCAGATAAAACTGCATTACCATCAGGATCTCTACTGTCACTTCCAGTAGGATTAACATGATACCCATTTGCGTGGCCAGCTTCATAATCATCTTCACTGTCCACAAGACCATCGTTTCTCATGTAGTTTACTTAATTTAAGTGGTTATGCCCATTTAATCTCATGAAAATAAAATAGTTACTGTAATGCCAAAGAGTGTTTTAAACACAATTTTTTGAAAATTGTTTCATTAAGATGGAAAATTAGCTTTACCAACTTATCCCACGTTTCTCACCTGATTTTGCAAGAAAGGTGAGAAATGTGGGGCTAGGCATAAATCGGCAAAACTGCGTGATGTATACATAGTTGGATTTAGTGGCTGCCTAATGCGCAGCCTGATATGTTCTTGAGCGAGATTTCTGGAGATACATTTTGAAGTCGCGGGCAATTTCCACGTACTTGTCATTGTCACTCGAGAAAATCAAAAGCTGTTCAGTGCATTTAAGGCAATAGAAACATAAGCTTTGGACACTATGAAGGTTTATGGACTGCCCTCGGGCCAGGAGCTATACCAATGAAATGATATGGCCTGAGCCGCAGCAGGCTCAGGCCATATCATTATGTTGGTCCAGGCTCTGGCCCTCGGGCAGTCCATAAACCTTCGCAGTGCGGTTACTTTTTTAAATAGTATTAATCTATCAGTGAATGTTGATGGGAAGTATAAAAAAAAGCAAGATGCATAATTTTGTATGCAGAATATTGGCTTTAAGTAGTAAGAAAGAATCATGATTCATATATAATATTTAGTGAAAACTATCCTAATTCTGCATTAAAATATCTTGAGCTGAGCTTGAAAGTCTGTTAATTTGGTTTAACAGTTGGTTGTAACATACAAAATGGTTTTGAGATTGTGCGAAAAAACAATTTACTCTCTGGCCAAGTAACAAAATGTTTTCTTTGTCAGCGAACAGAAATTCTGGCTGAAAGAAAAAAAAACAGCCCCTCCGCCCGTCTTTCACTTTTCTATCAACAACACACGGATACCCACATGTCTTAAGTGCAGCTGTTATAGACATCACCGTCCTTGTCTTTTTCTTCCGAAACCATCGAAAACACGTTTGCAGTAATGTTCTGATTACGCTTAGTTTGTTTTGTAACGTGTGGTTTATGTATCAATCAAACGAGATTATGAGTTGATTTGCGGTATACCAACCATTTCACTGTCTCATCATACTTTCTCTCATACTTTCTCACAATCTGTGTATCAAGGAAAGGTATATTACCTTTTTCTTCCTCTTCATATGTGTTTTTGGTTCTCCCGTTGGCATCAGCTTGATTTGGCTGCAGTGAAAGATTATTTTCTTTTCCTTTCTTACGTCCATATACCGTTTCCACAAATGAGGTGTCAGTGTGACCGGTGGTGTAGCGACAGTACGTTGCTTCAACAACGCCATTTACAAGTTCGCGACTATTGAAAACTGAGGACTACCCCATTGCCGTACAAAACTTTTGCTGATATATTTTTTTTCCAAGGAAAGAGAAATTAGTTATAGTTAGCACAATTTTGAGGAGCATAATATCTGACTTAAGTAACTTTGTTCTGTTTGCGAACTGAATATTTCCTCTTCTGCCATGTATGTGCTGAAGTCCTTTAAGTTCTTGACGTAGTGCTCAGTGATGCCAGCTAAGGGACCAAGTATTTTCGCCAAAGAACTAGATATGTTGTAATCTATATATAGCCTGTGAAGTAGACTATCGGTTTGTAGGATGAGATGTACTTTTAATGATCTACAAAACATCTTGGGTATGATCTGTGCTGTGGGGTATAAGTGGACATACTGGGCTATCGGGATCTTATCCCCGTTTTCAGTCTCTTTAAATTATCCACCGGCTTCCTATTGAATATCGGGTAGGATCCTTGCTGAGTTGCTCGTACCTTTTATCATCACTCAACATCAGAACCACCTTGTCCTCATACTCTTTCTTGTCATATATCACTGTTGCTCTGCCTTTACGAGTATCTGCTGGAGGGATTAGTATATTGTCATCCTTTTGCAAGTCCTTAATTGACTCTATCATCTTTCCTGAGATTAAATATGCTTACCACTAGGAGCTAGTCAGCAGTCCAAGTCGCGTGACGTCATGAGGTCAATGTCAGTCTGATGATGACTTTTGATGAGTACCAAAACTGTCATGATAGTAAGTGAATATTTCTTCTTGGGGACGACAACAAGAAAATTGTAAAATTGAGGAATAATGTGATATTTAATCCTGATGAACCTATTCAGTGAAATACGCGATGAGTTAACTAGTTTAAAAAGTGCATACTGTAGAAGAAGGCCCTAAGACAGGCATCTTTTTTTCATATTTAGTCCATGCAAAGTCAATCGAAGGCATTTGATAAGGCTATTTCATTCAGAGCTGAAGAGAGAGAGAGAGAGAGAGAGAGAGAGAGAGAGAGAGAGATGTAGTGTTGGAAGTTTTCTATACCAGACCAGTTAGTATCCTCATCTTCAGTAATGACCAACTTTTTTTTGCACTGGCTTCAATAATGACTGACTTTCCTTTGCGTTGGCTTCAATAATGATCATCCTTTCTTTTGCATTGGTTTCAATAATGACCAACTTTCTTTTGCTCTGGCTTCAAAAATGTCCAAATTTCGTTTGCACTGACTTAAATCAAGAGCAACTTTTTGTACTGGCTTCAATCATGACTAGCTTTCTTTTACACTGGCTTAAATCATGACCCGTTTTATTTTGCAATGACGTCAATACTGATCAACTTTCTTTTGTACTGGCTTCAATAAAGAAGGACTTCCGTTTGCTCTGGCGTCAATTACGATTCATTTTCTTTATCTGGCTTCATTAATGACCAACTTTCTATTGCACTAGCTTCAATAATGACAAACTTTCTTTTGCACTGGATTCAATAATGACAGCTTTCTTTTGCACTGGCTTCAATCATGACGAACTTTCTTTTGCAGTGGCTTCAATAATGACAACTATGTTTTGCACTATTTTCAATAAGGACTGACTTTCTTTTGCTCTGGCTTCAATAATGACTAACTTTCTTTGCACTGGCTTCAATAATGACCTCACTTTCGTTTGCTCTGACTTCAGTAATGACTTTCTTTCGCTCTGGTTTCAGTCATGATCAACTGTCTTTTGCACTGGCATCAATAATGACCAACTGTCTTTAGCACTGGCTACAATTATAACCAATTTTCTTTTGCTCTGGCTTCAATAATGACCAACTTTCTTTTGCTCTGGCTTCAATCATGTGAAAACTTTCCTTTGCAGTGACTTCAATCATTACAAATATTCTTTTGCACTGCTTCAATAATGACCAATTTTCTTTTGCTCTGGCTTCAATCATGACGGCTTTAATAATGACCAATTTTCTTTTACAATGGCTTTAATAATGACCAACTTTTTTTTGCACTGATTTCAACAATGACCGACAATAATTACCAACTTTCTTTTGATCTGACGTGCAATTATGACCAACATTTTTTTTTTTTTTTTTTTTTTTTTTTTTTTGGCGTCAGTCATAACCAACTTTCGTTCTCTCTGACTTCCATAATGACCAACATTCTTTTATACTGGCTTCAATAATGATCAACTTTCTTTTGCACTGGCTACAATAATGATTGACTTCATTTTCTCTGGCTGTAATCATTACCAACATTATTTTGCACTGGTTTCAATAATGACCAACTTTCTTTTAATCTGGCTTCAATAATGACTAACTTTCATTTACTCTGGCTTCAAAAATGACCAACTGTCTTTTCCACTTGCTTCAATAATGACGAACTTTCTTTTGTTATGGCTTCAATAACGACCAACTTTGTTTAGCTCTGGCTTTAATAATGATCAACTCTCTTTTGATCTGGCTTCAATAATGACCAAATTTCTTTTGCACTGGCTTCAATAATGTCTGATTTTCCTTTGCCCTGGCTTCAATAATGACAAACTTCCCTTTGCTCTGGCTTCAATTATGACCAATTTTCCTTTGCTCTGCTTCAATAATGACCGACATTTTTTGCTCTGGCTTCAATAATGACTGACTTTTTTTTTTGCTCTAGCTTCAGTAATGACCAACTTTCTTTTGCACTGGCTTTAATAATGGGCAACTTTCTTTTGCTCTGGCTTCAATAACGGACTAACTTTCTTTTGCTCTGGCTTCAATGATGACCAATTTTCTCTTGCTCTGGCTTCAATAATGACTAACTTTCTTTTGCGCTGGCTTCAAGTAAGGCCAGCCTACCAAGACCCGTCCGCACTTTTCCATGACTGCTGGACAGCAAATCAGAAATGCTTCTTTTATGAAATAATTAAGCAAAAATAATCAGCTTCCAATGAAAGCCAAGAGCTGAGAATGTTATTATACTATGATAGACATCTTTTGACACCTTGGTCCAAACCCATAAAGCTATTCATTCAAGCGGCATGAAGGCAATAAAATGTTATGGTCATTCTGCGGTAATTATGGATGAAGAGCAGCTGATAAAAGAAAGCAGAAGTATTTATCACCGTTGATGATTTTATAGACATTGCTATTTTAATGGCAGTGTTGGAAAAGAGTTACCAACTCTGCTTGCCGTCTGTTCGTTTTGTGGCTGTTTAATTGTATTTTTCTGTCTTTCCATTTGATGTTGGGGGAGAGGGCTTGAAATGGATCCCTGAATTCACTTATTTACTTCGTAGGGAAAACAAAATTAGCAACTCCCGTTAAAAAGAATTGTTTTTTCTTCAAATAACAGATTTTTTATTAAAGATAGAAATCTGCATTTTTTGTATGTAATTCACATTTTTCACATTTTAATAAGGAATACCTTTCTGTATAAATGTAAAAAAATGCTTAAAAATAATATTTTAACCCTTACTGTATTCTTGATTTATATTTTTGAGAGCAAGTTTTATATAATAGGGATTCAGGTTGATTTTTGCATTTAAAAGCTTCTTTTTTAAAAATCGAGGAAAACACAATTGAAAATAAAACACAATCGACATTGAGCACAGGTGCCAGTCTAATGCATCATTACTATAATGCAGATATATTAACCCTAGTCCTACTGAACCCGAATATGCTCTCTAATAAACAGTGCAGATCCAGATGAGTCTTGAGAATCCAACTGATCTGGATCTGCACTGTTTGTTATTTAGTATGTCAACCTGTATCAACAGCCTGGATCAGTAACCTGACTGGCTGGAAATTTGAAGTGGGTTTGGCCATTTCTTCAGCATGACAAGGGTAAATATTGATCTTTAACAATGACGTTAAATCGGCCTTTTGCGTTTCGCCAATAGAAAACAAGAGGGCCATGATGGCCCTGTAACGCTCACCTGAGCAACACAGCACTTTGAGAGCCTGATCTAGGACTGATCAAGGCAAACATTCTGATCAAAGTTCAAAATGATTATATTAACAAGTAAGACAATGTAGCATGTCTAATGGACTGTGAAATAAAGGTCAAGGTCAAATATGGATGACTGCACTCAAGAGGCCATGCTAAGATGTATGCATGTACTAAGTATCACTGGCTGTAGGAGCAATAGTTACTGAGAAACTGACCTAAACACAAACACTTCACAACTACCAAATATCACTCTGTAGGACCAGTAATTACTGAGAAACTGACCTAAATGGAAAAACTTAAGAGAGTCACTGGACAGAAAACTATACATCACCTTGAAATCATCAAGACAAACATTTTGAGCAAGATTCATGATGATCACTTCAAAAATGTGACCTCTAGAGCATCAACAAGGTTTTCCTTTGATTTGGCCAGGTGAACTAGTTTTTTTATATCAAGTGACCCAGTTTTAAACTAGACCTAGAAATCATCAAGACAAACATTTTGAGCAATATTTATGATGATTATTTCAAAAATGTGACCTCTGGAGTGTTAACAGTTTTCTGTTGATTTGGCCAGGTCACCTAGTTTTTGACCCCATGTGACCCAGTTTCAAACTTGACCTAGAAATCATCAAGACAAACATTCTGAGCAAGATTCATGATGATTGCTTCAAAAATGTGACTGCTAGAGTGTTAAAAAGGTTTTCTGCTGATTTGACCAGGTGACCTAGTTTTTGACCCCAAGTGACCCAGTTTCAAACTTGACCTAGAAATCATCAAGACAAACATGTTGAGCAAGATTCATGATGACTGATTAAAAAATGTGACCACTAGAGTGTTAACAAGTTTTTCTGCTGATCTGGACAGGTGACCTAGTTTTTGACCCCAGGTGACCCAGTTTCGAACCTGACCTAGAAATCATCAAGACAAACATTTTGAGTAAGATTCATGATGAGTGCTCAAAAATGTGACCGCTAGAGTATTAACAAAGTTTTCTGCTGATTTGGCCCGGTGACCTAATTTTTGACTCCAAGTGACCCAGTTTCGAACTTGACCTAGAACTCATCAAGACAAACATTTTGAGCAAGATCCATGATGATTGCTTGAAAAATGTGACTGCTAGAGTGATAAGATTTTACGCTGATTTGGCCCGGTGACCTAGATTTTGACCCCATGTGTTCCAGTTTCGAACCTGACCTAGAAATCATCAAGACAAACATTTTGAGCCAGATTCATGATGATTGCTTCAGAAATGTGACCGCTAGAGTGTTAACAAGGTTTTCTGCTGATTTGGCCCGGTGACCTAGTTTTTGACCCCACGTGACCCAGTTTCGAACATATCCTAGAACTCATCAAGACAAACATTTTGAGCAAGATTCATGATGATTGCTTCAAAAATGAGTGTTAACAATGTTTTCTGCTGATTTGGCCTGGTGACCTAGTTTTTGACTCCAAGTGACCCAGTTTCAAATTTGACCTAGAAATCATCAAAACAAACATTTTGAGCAAGATTCATGATGATTGCTTGAAAAATGTGACCGCTAGAGTGTTAACAAGGTTTTCTGCTGATTTGGTCTGGTGACCTAGTTTTTGACTCCAAGTGACCCAGTTTCGAATTTGACCAATAAATCATCAAGACAAACATTTTGAGCAAGATTCATGATGATTGCTTCCAAAATGTGACCGCTAGAGTGTTAACAAGGTTTTCTGCTGATTTGGCCCGGTGACCTAGTTTTTGACCCCAAGTGACCCAGTTTCGAATTTGACCTAGAAATCATCAAGAAAAATATATTGAGCAAGATTCATGATGATTGCTTGAAAAATGTGACCGCTAGAGTGTTAACAATGTTTTCTGCTGATCTGGCCCGGTGACCTAGTTTTTGACCCCAAAATATCCCAGTTTCGAACTTGACCTAGATTTAATAAAAGCAAACATTTTCAGCAAGTTTCATCAAGATTGGGTCAAAACTATGACCTCTAAAGTGTTAACAAGTTTTTCCTTTGATTTGACCTGGTGACCTAGTTTTTTACTCCAAGTAACCCAGTATCGAACTTGACTTAGATTTCATAGGGGTAAACATTCTGACCAAGTTTCATTAAGATTGGGTCAAAACTGTGACCTCCAGAGTGTTAACAAACTAATTGTTGACGACGAACGACGGACGACGGACGACGACGGACGACGGACATAGGGTGATGACAATAGCTCACCCTGAGCTTTTGCTCAGGTGAGCTAAAAAATAGAAATGTATTTGTTTGGCTTCAAGATTCTGATGATATGGGAATTTATACCTATTTGTCAGCAAGACATTTTCTGTGTTTTCATTATTTATTATACAGACAATGACGTATTGCTTCATGTAAAGCCTTTACAGAGGCTAAAATGTTTGTTTAGACGTTCCTGTCTAAATGATAGGGTTAGACCAATACAAAATAAATAAATAAATAAATAAATAACAGTATTTCTAACATTTTGAAAAATTTCTATGGCGATGAAGAAAATACTTTCACCTTTGACGGACTTTCAGGGATCATTTAGCCCATTCTGATATCTTCTAAAATCGAGTTTCACTTGAGCCATTTCTAGGGCTAGTATGCAGCCCGGTTAACTATATTGCGCAATATTAAGCGTCTCAATGAAACCGACTCTAATTGGTGTTATGTACTCGGTATTTCCTACGATAGCCTTTATAGATTTTATTTGACTTCTCTTCGTTTTAAATCGTTATCAGTCTAATTAGTTGGACGCGGTGACACTTTACCGCACTCATAGCTTATGCTTACAGCTGGTCTAATTGACTACTAGGTAACTTGCTGACGGAGTAGCTTATAGCTTATACTTTTACGTTACCGCTCTTAAAGCTTATGCTTTCAGGTGGTCTAATTGACTACTTGTGTATCTTGCTAACGGAGTAGCTAAAAGCTTATACGTTCACTTAACCGCACTTATAGCGTATACTTTCAGCTGGTCTAAGTGGCTGCTTAGGTAACGTGCTGATGGAGTAGCTCATACATGTAGCTTATACTTTCAGTTTACCGCACCTATAGCTTATACTTTCAGCTTGTCTACTTAGGTAACTTTCTGACGGGGTAGCTTATAGCTAATACTTTCACTTTACCGCACTTGTAGCTTATATTTTCAACCGGTCTAATTGACTACCTAGGTAATCAGCTGGCGGAGTAGCTTATATCTTATACTTTCATTTTACCGCTCTTATAGCTTATACTTTCAGCTGGTCTAACTTACTACTTGGGAACCTTGCAGGTGGAGTAGCTTATAGCTAATACTTTCACTTCACAGCACTGATAGCTCATACTTTCAGTTGGTCTAACTGACAACTTCGATAAAGTGCTGGCGGAGTAGCTTATTGTTTATGCTTATACTTTTACTTTTCCGCACTTATAGCTCATACTTTCAGCTGGTCTAACTGGCTATATAGGTAACCTACTGGCGGAGTAGCTTATAGCTTGCCTTTTCATTTTCCCTCTTTTATAGCTTATAATTTTAGCTGGTCTAATTTACTACTTAGGTAACGTGCTGGTAGAGTAGCTTATAGCTTGTATAATACTTATATTTTTAGCGTACTTATAGCTTATACTTTTAGCTGGTGTAATTGGCTACTAAGGTAACGCGCTGACGGAATTGCTTATAGCTTATACTTTCACTTTACGGCACTTATAGCTTGTACTTTCAGCTGGTCTAATTGGCTACTTAGGTACCTTGCTGACGGAGTTGCTTATAGCCTAAACTTTCACTTAACTTCACTTATGGCTTATACTTTCAGCTGGCCTTACTGACTACTTAGGTAACGTGCTGACGGAGTAGCGTATAGCTTAAACTTTTACTTTACCGCAATGTTAGCTTATACTTTCAGCTGGTCTAATTGGCAACTGGGGTGACGTGTTGTCGGAGTAGTTTATAGCTTAAACTTTCACAATACTGCACTAATAGCTAATACTTTCAGCTGGTCTAATTGGCTATTGAGTTACGTGCTGGCGGAGTAGCTTATAGCTTATACTTTCACTTTACCGCACTTATAGCTTATACTTTCAGCTGGTCTAATTGACTTCTTATGTAACATGCTGTCGGAGCAGCAAACAGTACATACGCTAATCACACTGCGGTTGGATCTGGGTACACACTATTTAACCCTTTCACCCCTAAGTATATCTGAATTAGGACATATTCATTGTTGTAAATAGGGGTATCAGTCAACAACAGAATGGCAAACAGTGCGGAAAATGATGTATAGACGGCTCTTCTAGATTTGCACTGTTTGCAAAAGTATCTGTACAGGTCTGCAGGGATAAAATGGTTCGGCTATCCGAACATTTAAGTTACTAACTGTTAACGCATCTTCGT
The DNA here is from genome assembly GCA_964016985.1 of Anodontia alba. Taxonomy (NCBI): domain Eukaryota; kingdom Metazoa; phylum Mollusca; class Bivalvia; order Lucinida; family Lucinidae; genus Anodontia; species Anodontia alba. The sequence goes on from OZ024836.1 coordinate 51,208,171, forward strand.
TAGAGAATATAAAACCAGGGTGCGCCTGTCTTAATGGTTGTAATGCCGAATGAATTTAGATGTCAAGCCCACTTCTAATTGTCAGCCAGATTACTTGAATCGGGTTGTTGATACAAATTTACATACTGGAGATCGTGCAGATCTAGATCAGTTCACTCTTAGCCAACTGATTTGGAAGTCTACTGTTTGCAAAGGCAGGGCATTTTCGGGACCAGAAGGGCCAGGGTTTGAAATATAAGACACCTAGGAAATGCCACATCATGACGCACAGCCCTCCGGAGGCACCAAAAGAGTGAGAGATTAGGACCTAATAAGGATAACACATATGAAACCATAGATTTTCACAAAACAAGGAACTGCAACAGAAAACCTCGTGCAGATTACCTTACAACTAACGCAGTTGTCAGTATGAAAAATACGGTAGAATCCAGATTTAGCATTTACGTTTTCAGATTCTGATATTGATGTCTACATCAAACAACTAAACTCGTTTAGAATTTTGCTCAGGTAAAGTACATTTGAGCTGCAACGTGAGAGAACATGCCTCCTTATGTGTGTACCCAAGTAAGACTCTAATCAGCCTGCGCATCCTCGCAGTCTGATCAGTCTTCGTTATCAGCATGAGGTAATTTTTCACCCTTGGCTGTTCAAAATGCGCTTATTGAAGAAGTCTGATCAGCCTGTGCGAATGCGCAGGCTGATCTGAATCTTCGCTAGGCGCAAATGTCCAAGGTACGTTGTGGCTCATTAGATTATTTCAGAAACTGGCATCCAGGTAGAATTCATATTGAATGAAAACAAAGATTTTCGATAAGAATTATAATCTGTAGTGCGTGCATGCGTGCCCGTAATTTCTCTTACAGGATCTTTCATTAGTGTTCATTTAATAGGCAATTTATTGAACGAGCTCAATAATTTGAATCGTTTGCGAGCCCTTTTCATAATATTGCCCTAAAGTTACATTTTACTATGGTTTCCGCTTGTAAGTCGCAGCCTTGTCGGCATAAGTACACATCGCATAATTACGGACGGTAATCCGTACCATTACGCGCCGCAACCAAATGAGGCGAGACACAAATTATCTACAAGATTTCTTATGCGCCTAGCGAAGACTCGGATCAGCTTGCGTATTCACACGTTCTAATTCCGCGATATGGAATACGTTTGAGTGTCGAGACAAGACAACTACCATGGATTAAATACTTAACATGTAATTGACAAATTCAGCAGGCGACGACAAACTTGTGATAATTTTTCTTACTTTCCTAGAAATTAGGATCTGACACTTCAGATCATATTTTCTAGGAAACATAAGAAAAATATTTCAAAATGTCGTCTGCTAAAACTTTTACCCAGCATGCAAAGTGTTCGTATAATCGCCTTCAAAAGTTTCAGTTATACCACAACTATGTCTACATATGACAGAAAGCTCAGTTCTCGCTTTAGAGAGTGTTGCCTCACTGAAATGCTACTCGTCAGAATCACGTCGAGTCACATTGTACTGACAGAGAACAATTACGTGTTCCGTTCCATTTCATATTACGCATTATTGCATTAAAAGCAGTGTCGCACGTTATTAATAGCCATGCATTAACCGGCGAAAAGCCGTGTATTAACAAGGCAATTCACGCGCTGTTAATGCACGGCTACGCAACTTTCAATATGTTCGTACCGGGGCCACAGATTTGCTGCCGTCACGAGATATGTAGTGCCCGGCCCTAGAACGAGCATAGTCGGTGGAAATTGCGTTCGCGAGACATCAGTGAAAAGACGAAACAAAAGAGTGCAAGAAATAACTCGAAATGTAGCAAATGTTTTCAGTTTTTATGCAATAATAGCGATCGAACATGGTTTTTCAATGCATTAACATTCGCCAGGTCCCTTGGGAGGTGTTGAAAACCGCGGCCTTCGGCCTCCGTTTTCAACACCTCCCACGGGACCTGGCGAATGTTAATGCATGAAAAACCATGTTTGATCCCTATATTATCACTCTGTAGGCTAAATCATCGGAACGTTGGGGTGTGTTTTGTATCATTTTACACAGACAATAAAAACGGACATTCCATTCAAATTGTCGCATTCGAGACAGTTTGAATGAAATATGAAGCATTTTCTTCTGTGAATAAATAAACACAATGCATTTTAAATGTTGTCTGATTTCATGTTAAGTCAGCATACCATGTTAACCCTTTAATAACACAGATTCTGTTGCAAACAGTGTAGATCCTGATGGAACGGCTCGTTACGAGCCGTCTCATAAGGATCTACACTGTTTGCCATTCTATCATTGCTTTTCCATTAAACATCTATTTGCAACAACGAATGTATTCAAATTCAGAGATGGAAGAGTCTATGTTAGAAACACAGGGTTGAAAGGGTCAAAGTTTTAGCTTTCAACTGCAGAAACATTTAGCGCAAGTATAGGGTCAGTCCAAATTTAGTGAGCGGTTTAATAAATAGCACCCTCCTGAACTTTCTTTCAGGTTTGAAACACAATCATAAATTGATTCAGTTAATCAAGTTTCCGGCAACCCACTCTCACTCAGTTCACTCGGCCTGGACTTTTGGAATCTTGCGAGTGTTTCCTAGTGTTTAAACCTTATTTATTCTAAAAGCATGTTATCATTTGTGTGATAATTTTATGCTGCGTAATAGATGTTTACAGGTTATCAGCTAATCGTGGATGGTTCATCATTCTGATTTCATCACAAAGCAAGTACGCTCCATGACCAAAACAGAATTAGAAATGCCTTGCCTGACTATAGTAACATCTGTAGAATGCCTTCTTCCTGATCTGAAATTTGTCAATAAAATATCCAGTTTAGGAACGAACTCATTCAGAAACAAAGCGTTTTGTTTTCCTTAACTACGTATCTGTCATTATAAAGAGTTTTACCTCAACACCGGTTAAAACGACGAAATAAAAATGCCAGTGTAGATAACCCACAATTATGAAACGTTGCCAGAAATATCTTGCCAATAAAAGCGCATGTAAACAGACTCCACGTGTTTGCTTTAAAAACAGAAAAAGATAAAATGTGCTTGACAATTAGCAAAGCACAGATTTACAGATATGTAGAGTGTTTGATCATGAACTTTTTAAACTTATATTCAATTATGTTGTTGTGAGAACACTTTTCATATGCACGTACAGTATACAGTCACTAAAAATCCAGTTCAGCTCGAACACCGATGGCTCGTTTACCGAGTATGATTCGAACTCGTTTTAAGACCCTAGGAAATTCTTCAAAAAACAAATATTTAAGGATATTTTAGGGACGTTTCTAAATTTATCATGAAAATTTATGTTGTGTGTATTCATTATAATTGCCTCATTGAGGCGACTCTAATGAGTTCATTCAATATACTATTGTTTTATAGAATAATGAAAAGATATCCCTTAATTATCCCCATTTACTTCATGCCCTGGCGCTATGATTAACCCTCAGTGGCTCGAACTATCCCTGTCTAGAAGAAATTCCCATGGCCCCAAAGATGTTCGAGCCATTGAAGTTCGACTGTTTTATGCTACAAAAAAACACGGTATACCGATAGTACTTTTACCACGACAAAAGGAGTTGATCAGTCAAGCTGATTCACGCGCGGCCAAAATTGCGTTAAGAAGTACAAGACACTCGCCAACATTCTTCCCTGGATCCCTGCTCCCGTTGGCGTTTACTTTACATTGATTACGCAGCCATAGTGTAACAATAATTACGTCAATCGAACCGCCCTCTGACCTCGTTACATTTTTTGCAGTGAGGGCTCATGGCTATTTTACTAGTCGTTGCCTTTCGCTCTGACGTTTAGTTTGTACTTTAGTCCTCATCTTTAATTCAACGTGGTGATTATTTGTTTTACTAGAACATTTTGCAGATGAGGTAAAGAACCCTACGCGGACCGAACACATATTTGTAATTTTGAGCTATGTCAGAATTAAGGACAAGGTTGTAAACAAGTAAAAGTAGCTTAACCCCAGATGAGGCGATTCTAATAAGTACATACTACATTCCTTTATTTAGAAACATTAAAACATAATCCTAAATCGTCTCCATTATGCCTCCTGACCTGGCGCAATGATTAAGACTCAGTAGCTTGAACTATCCGTAACTGGAAAAAGTTTTCTTGATCAAAAAGGTGCTCGAGCCATTGAAGTGCGACTGTATATATTTTGGGATAGTGTGTGTTCCATCATAGAAGCTTTTCCTGGGAACCTCCATTCTGAGTTATTACTTATGCTACATCGCTCGCTGATCTGAAATCTTTACTCTGTGTGAAGTGCCTCGGTCATTTCAACTTGATATTTAAATCTGGTGACCGCAGTGCTATTACTTTGCATGTGTTCTTTGATGATTTATGTATTGTGCTAGAAAGCTCTGGCGAAGATTCTTCGGATAGTGGTGTACTGGCCCTGGTTTCCGCTTATGGCGCTTTCTCTCAGCTTCGCAGATACTGTTTGCTTCGTAGTCATCTGCTCCTTTTCTGATGGAGCAGCGCAACTTTGCTCGTGAATGTGAAGTCTCTTATCAAGACTCTTGTGTATGTTGAAGGCCTTGAGGAAGTGTTTTAGGTTATCCTTGTAGCGTTTCCCCTGAACATAGTTCATCATAAACCCTGCAGTTCATCATAGAAAAGTTTCTTTCGTAAGCGTTCTTCAGGCATTGTGGTCACATGGCCAGCCCATCTTCGCTCTGCCAACTTCAGAAGAGTATGCATGCTAGGTATCCCTGTCCCCTGTGAGACTTTTATGTCAGGGATCTTGTTTTGCCACCTGGATCTTTGATAGTTTCCACAGGCAGCTTTGTTACGACAAGAAATGTAATAAAAGTAAGAAATGTAATAAAATGTTACATTTCTCACTTTTGTTACATTTCTTGTCGCAATGTCTGCGACGAGAAATGTAAACAAATAAGGTGACAAATGTAATAACTTTTTATATTTGTGTACATCGCATTGGGTTAGAATTTGATTATTTTGATGAATACATAACACAGGAAAAACATATATTTTCTGAAATTGGGTTGTTAGTACGGTCCTTTACATATAATTTCATGTATATCAGAAGCTAGTTAAAAGTATTACATTTCTCACTTTTGTTTCGACTTTCTCCACGATGTTTGCAAAAATGTGAGAAATGTAACAACTTTTTCAAACAGTTTTAAATCGCTTTTTTGCAAGCGTTTGGCTACTTTAATGAACTAATAGCACAGGTAAAGTTATTTTCTTGACTGGGGGTTTACCACCTTTCCACGGTTATCTCATGTGTACCGCAGTGATGATTGATAAGAAAATGGCGAATGAATTGCATTTCTCGGTTCGCGCCTGGCTTGGGTCACATGTGAGACGCCAAGTTCTGCAACAGAAGGTCAGATGGATATTTTCTCCGGGTAGTCCTGTTTTCGGCCACCTCTGATTTAAGATCGGCTCGAAATAAGTGAAATAATCTTGATAGAGCCGTAAAACTAAAACCAAAGGAAAGAAACTGCATTTTTTACTTTTGTAATATTTCTCGCCGCAGTAGCCGCAACAAAATATGTAATGTAACAACCTTTCAAGTAGAGATAAATCGTTTTAATAAGGCTCGGGAGAAATAGCTATCAGTCTGGTGTCCGTCCCTCCGTCCGTCTGTCCGTCCGTACTAACGCCGATGCATTTAGGTGGCAAAAAGTGTGGACAGTCGCCACCTTACTAGTCAATGCGATCTATTCCGTAAAATTGACATTTGTTCTTAGGTGGCTTGCCGCTTAAGAGAATTTGCCACTTGTGTAGTTTTTATTCTGACGCCTAGCCACATAAATGTCCGTTCGTAAGAACCGTCCGTCCATCCGTCCGTATGTCCATCCATCCATAGACAAGCTAGTGATGGCCATGACTCCAATACCCTTTATAAGAAAATATTACATTTCTCACTTTTGTTACTTTTCTCGTCGCAATGTCTGCAACCAGAAATGTTATGAAATAAGGTGAGAAATGTAATAACTTTTTTATATTTGTTTACATCGCATTGTGTTAGTATTTGGATATTTTGATGAATACATAACACAGAAAAAGACATTTATGTTCTTAAATTGGATTGTTAGTACGGCCCTGTACATACCATTTCACGTATATCAGAAGCTAGTGAAAATTATTACATTTCTCATTTTTGTTTCGATTTTCCCCGCGATGTCTGCAAAAATGTGAGATATGTAATAACTTTTTCAAATAGTTTTAAATTGCTTTTGGGAAGCGTTTGGCCATTTTAATGAATAACACAGGTAAAGTTACTTTCTTGATTGGGGGTTTACCGCCTTTCCACGGTTATATCATGTATACCGCAGTGATGTTTGATCAGAAAATGGCGAATGAATTGCATTTCTCGGTTCGCGCCTCGGTCGGGTCACATGTGAGACGCCAAGTTCTGCAACGGAAGGCCAGGTGGATTTTCTCGGGTACTCCTGTTTTCGTAGGTGGCTTGCCGATTAAGAGAATTTGCCACTTATGTAGTTGTTATTCTGATGATTAGCCACATAAATGTCCGTTCGTAAGAACCGTACGTCCGTCCGTCCTTATGTCCATCCATCCATAGACAAGCTAGTGATGGCTACGACTCCAATAGTACATTTCTCACTTTTGTTATTTTTCTCGTCGCAATATCTGCAACCAGAAATGTTATGAAATAAGGTGAGAAATGTAATAATTATTTTAGATTTGTTTACATCGCATTTGGTTAGTATTTGGATATTTTGATGAATACATAACACACGAAAAGACACTTATGTTCTTAAATTGGTTTGTTAGTACGGTCCTGTACATACTATTTCACCGTATCAGAAGCAAGTGAAAATTATTACATTTCTCACTTTTGTTTCGATTTACCCCACGATGTCTGCAAAAATGTGAGAAATGTAAATACTTTTTCAAATAGTTTTAAATCGCTTTTGGCAAGCGTTTGGCCATTTTAATGAACTAATAGCACAGGTAAAGTTATTTTCTTGATTGGGGGTTTACCACCTTTCCACGGTTATATCATGTATACCGCAGTGATGTTTGATCAGAAAATGGCGAATGAATTGCATTTCTCGGATCGCGCCTGGTTCTGGTCACATGTGAGACGCCAAGTTCTGCAACAGAAGGTCAGGTGCATTTTCTCGGGTACTCCGGTTTTCCCCCACCTCTGATTTACGATCGGCTCGAAATAAGTGAATAATCTCGAAAGGGCCATAAAACCAAAGCCAAAGGAAAGAAACTGCATTTGTCACTTTTGTAACATTTCTTGCCGCCGTATCCGCAACAGAATGTGTAATGTAACAACCCTTTCATATTCAAATAGAGATTAATGTTTTAATACTGAAAAGGTTCGAGAGAAATAGCTATCAGTCTGGTGTCCGTCCCTCCGTCCGTCTGTCCGTCCGTACTAACGTCCGGACATTTAGGTGGCAAAAGGTGTGGACAGTCGCCACCTTACTAGTCAATGCGATCTATTCCGTAAAATTGACATTTAAGTGGCAAACATTTCCTCTTAGGTGGCTTGCCGCTTAAGAGAATTTGCCACTTGTTTAGTTTTTATTCTGATAACTAGTGACATAAATGTCCGTTCGTAAGAACCGTCCGTCCGTATGTCCATCCATCCATAGACAAGCTAGTGATGGCCATTCCAATACCCTTTACAAGAAAATAGTACATTTCTCACTTTTGTTACTTTTCTCGTCGCAATGTCTGCAACCAGAAATGTTATGAAATAAGGTGAGAAATATAATAACTTTTTTTTATATTTGTTTACATCGCATTGGGTTAGTATTTGGATATTTTGATGGATACATAACACAAATAAACACACTTATGTTCTTAAATTGGATTATTGGTACGGTCCTTTACATACCATTTCACGTATATCAGAAGCAATTGAAAAGTATTACATTTCTCACTTTTGTTTCGATTTTCCCCACGATGTCTGCAAAAATGTGAGAAATGTAATAACTTTTTCAAATAGTTTTAAATCGCTTTTGGCAAGCGTTTGGCCATTTTAATGAATAGCACAGGTAAAGGTATTTTCTGATTGGTGGTTTACCGCCTTTTCACGGTTATCTCATATATACCGCAGTGATGGTTGAGCAGAAAATGGCAAATGAATTGCATTTCTCGGTTCGCGCCTCGCTCGGGTCACATATGAGACGCCAAGTTCTGCAGCGGAAGGTCAGGTGGATTTTCTCCGGGTACTCCTGTTTTCGTCCACCACCTCTGATTTACGATCGGCTCGAAATAAGTGAAATAATCTTGAATGGGTCGTAAAACCAAAACCAAAGGAAAGAAACTGCATTTTTCACTTTTGTAACATTTCTCGCCGCAGTATCCGCAATAAAATGTGTAATGTAACAACCCTTTCAAATAGAGATTAATCGTTTTAATAAGGTTCGGGAGAAAAAGCTATCAGTCTGGTGTCCGTCCCTCCGTCCGTCTGTTCGTCCGTACTAAACATCCAGACACGTACTAACGTCGAGACATTTAGGTGGCAAAAAGTGTGGACAGTCGCCACCTTACTAGTCAATGCGATCTATTCCGTAAAACTGACTTTAAGTGGCAAACATTTGCTCTTAGGTGGCTTGCCGCTTAAGAGAATCTGCCACTTATGTAGTTGTTATTCTGATGTCTAGCCACATAAATGTCCGTTCGTAAGGACCGTCCGTCCGTCCGTATGTCTATCCATCCATAGACAAGTTAGTGATGACCATGACTCCAATACTCTTTATAAGACAATAGTACATTTCTCACTTTTGTTACATTTCTCGTCGCAATGTCTGCAACCAGAAATGTTATGAAATAAGGTGAGAAATGTAATAACTTTTTTATATTTGTTAACATCGCATTGGGTTAGTATTTGGATATTTAAATGAATACATAAACACGAAAAGACACTTATGTTCTTAAATTGGATTGTTAGTAAGGTCCTGTACATACAATTTTACGTATTTCAGAAGCTAGTGAAAATTATTACATTTCTCACTTTTGTTTCGATTTTCCCCACGATGTCTGCAAAAATGTGAGAAATGTAATAAAAATAAAATGGAAAAGGCAAAACAATAAAGCGAATGAAGAATTGTGTCTTTAATTGTGTTATGTGTTCATGTAATTAATAAAATACTTGCCCAATGTGATGTAAAGGGATAAAAAAAAGGTATTATATTTCCCTGCGTATTTTATTACTTTTCTATTTACAGAGGTTGCAATCTTGAAAGAACAATCAACTCTTTTCTGGAAAAAACGTCTCTACCGGTGTTTTGTTCGTGTTGGGGTTTTAATGACACGTAAACGCTTGTGGGTTATTTTTGTATTGTCTCCCAGATAATGGGAGAAGAGAAAGCAGAGGAATAAAGGTCAGGAGAGAAAAGGGTAAATACATGTTAATGGAAGTGTAGAAATAGAAGAAATAGCAACATTCCCCTTCTACCCGTACCTGCTGCAAAGCAACAGGACTTGCTACGCTGAATGCCAATATCATTTGGACGCCAAAGTGACGCAAGATTCACTACACCTTTGCTTCGCCCAACCATCCTATCTTTACCTGTGTTATGTGTTCATTAAGGTAATCAATGAGTGCCAAAACGCTTTTCCAGACACTGACGCGAGAAATGTAAAAGAAGTGAGGAATGTAATTTCACAACTGTCTACTCAACCACCAATATGGTATAGGTGAAATAATCTTTAAAAGGTGGTTAATCCCCACTCAAGAAAAATGCTTCTACAACGTTATATGTTCTTCCAGTTGACCGGAAGCATGACAAAACGATTTAAATCGATTTGAAAGAGTTGTTACATTTCTGACTTTGTTGAAGACATTGCGGCGAGTAATGTGACAAAACTGGGAAATCAAGTAATTTTCAACGACTCCTTATATACGTGAAAGGATATGTAAAGGACCGTGCATAAAACACCAATCAGGAAAATATGTTTCGTTAACTGTGTTATTAGTTTAACAAGGTAGTCATTTACTTTCTCAATGTGATATTAATTGAGTAATTACATTTCTCACCTCATTTTATTACGTTTTCTCCTTGTAGACATTGCGACAAGAAATGCAACAAAATGCGAATTTTCTACTACTGTTGATCAACGTTCAACACGATATGTGTAAGATAACCTGAAAGGGCAATAAAACAGAGGTGAAGGCAATGATCAAGGAGCGAATTAATTACCTTACACCTTCACCTCAGACACTAAGGGGAAGGAAGCACAAACACAAATCGACGAAACGGTATATGTGAGGATTACTGACCGTTCTAAGGCGGTGGTCCCGGTGTTAGTCTTACTCTTTGTTGCTTTGTGGTTTATTCTACGAGGCGATTTGTTGTATGTATTTCCGTGTGTCATTTTGTTCTTGTGTTTTTCAGTCCTTTTAGTATTGCGATTACCTCGCTTGTGGAAGAGAGAGCTAATCTTAGTGCTTTTCGTACGTTTGTTCGGTTTGTGCTTGTTTGGATTTGTCCGTTTCCTCTTCCTCTTGGGGTCTGGGAAGGGCTGCGGTTTGTGATTGTGGCACTCCCTGGGACCTTTCTCTTACCTTCTTTTATAACATTTCTCACTTTGTTGTAGACATTGCGGCGAGAAATGATACAAAGTGAGAAATGTAATAATTTTCACTAGCTTCTGATATACGTGAAATTATATGTAAAGAACCGTAAATAAACCCCAACCAGCAAAATATGTCTTTACCTTTGTTATGTGTTCATCAAAGTACCAAATACTAGCCCAGAGTGATGTGTTAGAGATAATCCTGAAAGAGTCATCAGTTATAGAAACAAAATGTCTTACCTGTGATATTTGTTCATTAAAGTAGCTTAATTCTTGCCAAAATGATTTAACCTATTTATTTCATTTCTGAGTTTGTTGCAGATGTACGGGCGAGAAATATAACACAAGTAAGAAATGTAATAATTTCACCATTTTTCTATCATCACTACGGTATATAGATGTGAGAAAAAACTTGAAGGCGGTAAAATCCCAATCAAGAAAAAATGTCTTTACCTGTGTTGTGTGTTCATTAAAACGAAAACTGGAGTACCCGGAGAAAAACTATCCGACTTTCCGCTCCAGAACTTGGCGTCCCGAGCCAGGCGCGAACCGAAAAATGCAATTCATTCGCCATTTTCTATCAACCATCACTCCGGTATATATGAAATAACCGTGGAAAGGCGGTAAACCCCCAATCAAGAAAATGACCTTACCTGTACTATTAGTTCATTAAAGTAGGCAAACGCTTGCAAAAAGTGATTTAAAACTAATTGAAAATGTTATTACATTTCTCACAGTTTTGCAGATATCGTGGGGAAAATCGAAACAAAAGTGAGAAATGTAATAATTTTCACTAGCTTCTGATATACGTGAAATAGTATATACAGGATCGTACTAACAACCCAATTTAAGAACATAAGTGTCTTTTCGTGTGTTATGTATTCATCAAAATATCCAAATACTAACCCAATGCGATGTAAACAAATATAAAAAAAAGTTATTACATTTCTCACCTCATTTCATAACATTTCTGGTTGTAGACACTGCGACGAGAAATGTAACAAAAGTGAGAAATGTAATATTTTCTTATAAAGAGTATTGGAGTCATGGCCATCACTAGCTTGTCTATGGATGGATGGACATACGGACGGATGGACGGACGGATGGACGGACGGTTCTTACGAACGACATTTATGTGGCTAGTCATCAGAATAACAATTGCATATGTGACAAATTCTCTTAAGCGGCAAGCCACCTAAGAGCAAATGTTTGCCACTTAAATGTCAATTTTACGGAACAGATCGCATTGACTAGTTTGGTGGCGACTTCCACACTTTTTGCCACCTAAATGTCCGGACGTTAGTACGTGTCCGGACGTTAGTACGGACGGACAGATGCACGGAGGGACGGACACCAGACTGATAGCTATTTCTCCCGAACCTTATTAAAACGATTTATCTCTATTTGAAAGGGTTGTTACATTACATATTTTGTTGCGGCTACTGCGGCGAGAAATGCTACAAAAGTGAAAATTGCAGTTTCTTTCCTTTGGCTTTGGTTTTACGGCCCTATCAAGATTATTTCACTAATTTCGAGCCGATCGTAAATCAGAGGTGGGCGAAACAGGAGTACCCGGAGAAAATCCACCTGACCTTCCGTTGCAGAACTTGGCGTCTCACATGTGACCCAAGCCAGGCGCGAACCGAGAAATGCAATTCATTCGCCATTTTCTAATCAACTATCACTGCGGTATATATGAGATAACCGTGGAAAGGCGGTAAACTCCCAATAAAGAAAATAACCTTACCTGTGCTATTAGTTCATTAAAATGGCCAAACGCTTGCCAAAAGCGATTTAAAACTATTCGAAAAAGTTATTACATTTCTCACATTTTTGCAGACATCGTGTGAAAAAATGAAACAAAAGTGAGAAATGTAATAATTTTCACTAGCTTCTGATATACGTGAAATAAGATGTACACGACCGTACAAACAACCAATTTAATAACATATGCGTCTTTTCGTGTGTTATGAATTCATCAAAATAGCCAAATACTAACCGAATGCGATGTAAACAAATAAAATAAAAGTTATTACTTTCTCACCTTATTTCATAACATTTCTGGTTGCAGGCATTTGCGACGAGAAAAGTAACAAAGTGAAAAATGTAATATTTTCTTTAAAGGGTATTGGAGTCATGGCCATCACTAGCTTGTTTATGGATAGATGGACATACGAACGGGCGGACGGACGGTTCTTACGAACGGACATTTATGTGGATAGTCATCAGCATAACAACTACATAAGTGGCAAAATAGCCACCTAAGAGCAAATGTTTGCCACTTAAGTGTCAATTTTACGAAATAAATCACATTTGTACTCAGAAATGATTAGTAAGGTGGAAAACTGTCCATACTTTTGCCACCTAAATGTCCTGACGTTAGTACGTGTCCGGACGTTAGAACGGACGGACGGAGGGACGGATAGCTATTTATCCTGAACCTTATTAAAACGATTTATCTCTATTTGAAAGGGTTGTTACATTACACACTTTGTTGTGGATACTAAGCCGAGAAATGTTACAAAAGTGAAAAATGCAATTATTTACCTTTGGCTTTGGTTTTACGTGCCTTTCAAGATTATTTCACTTATTTCGAGCCGATCGTAAATCAGAGGTGGCCGAAAACAGGACTACCCGGAGAAAAAACACCTGGACGGCATCTCACATGTGACCCAAGCCAGGCGCGAACCGAGAAATGCAAGTCATTCGCCATTTTCTAATCAACCATCACTGCGGTACACATGAGATAATCGTGGAAAGGTGGTAAACCCCCAGCCAAGAAAATAACTTTACCTGTGCTATTAGTTCATTAAAGTAGCCAAACGCTTGCAAAAAGTGATCTAAAACTATTTGAAAAAATCATTACATTTCTCACATTTTTGCAGACATCGTGGAGAAAGTCGAAACAAAAGTGAGGAATGTAATACTTTTAACTAGCTTCTGATATACATGAAATTATATGTAAAGGACCGTACTAACAACTCAATTTCATAAAATATGTGTTTTTCCTGTGTTATGTATTCATCAAAATAGTCAAATACTAACCCAATGAGATGTACACAAATATAAAAGTTATTACATTTCTGACCTTATTTTATTACATTACTCGTCGCAGACATTGCGACAAGAAATGTAACAAAAGTGAGAAATGTAACATTTTATTACATTTCTCACTTTTATTACATTTCTTGTCGTAATACAGCTTGTGTGGAAATAGTTAGTCTTTCAGCATAACACTGTTAAATTGTTCTTGTCTTGCATACATACAAAAATGTTGGCGGCACTGTAGAATTCCACTTTTGTATCTTCAATTACAGACATTTACGCATAGCTTGTCTAGCACCTGAAAAGCGCATGTATGCCTGAGAGAGACTATTGAGACGTGTGGAGCCAGATTTGGATGCAGTGGATGCCCATATCTTCTTTTTGCCTTGTTATGACCTTCACGTTCAACATCTGTTTGCTATAACATTATGCAGAACATGGTTGGAGCCAGCACATAGCCTTGCTTTACTCCATTCGTCACTGGTTCAGTGAACTCGCCATCATTTTTGGATCTTTGCAAGCATGCCCTCATGGAGTCGTACCGTTGGTATGAACTTTAATGGTCATCCAAACTTTGCCATGATTTTACAAAGTCCACCACGACTGAGTGTGTATAATGTTTTGGTGATGTCAGCAATGGTTATTTCTCCTTGAGTTGTCTTATGTCTATTGTTCCTCTATCCTGCTTGAATCCACATTGACTTTCTGGAATAAGTCTGGTCATGGTGTACATTCAGGTAATTCAACGGGACTCTTGTGAATATCTTTCTAGCAATTGACAACAAAGAGATGCCTCTAGGGTTATCACATACTTGTGGGTTTCCTTAATTTCCGTTTGTAGAGTTGGCCTATGCATGCAGCCTTTAATTCCTGTGGGATGGCATCCTTTCTTTACATGTAGTGGCACAACTCTATAAGTTTTTTTTTTCTGCAAGTGGTTGATCTCCAGCTTGGTAAGTCTCTACAGGTGTTGCATCTGATCCAGCAGCCTCGTCTGATGTTAGCTGTCTAACTGCTTCATTGCCTTTTAGCATGACAATCTGCGTATTGTACTCCACTTGTGGAAGTCTGTTGATGGTATCCTCATTGATACTGACATTCGATTGTCGAAGTGTTCAGTCCATCTTTTAAAGATAGCTTCTTTGCCTGTCAGAAGTGTACTTCCAGCTGCACGGAGAAGTGTGGTGGCTCCTGAGCTACATGGGATTAAAACATACTACTGCATTATCGACCTTCTTCATATACTTTCTATCAGGCAAAGGACAGGGTTTTATTAGCTTTACTACTCAGCCAGGAATCTTGTATACCTCAAGGTCTGCATTGGACTCTCTGGCACATATTGCCGTAGGCTGCCTTAGATATTAAGATACTATCATCTTGAAAGACCTTGTGTAAATGGTGTTTTTCATCCAGGAGTCCAAGGATTTCATCAGCATTCTCATCAAACCAGTCTTGATGTTTGTGAGATGTTGGTCCTTAAATAGCCATTGCTGAAGAATGCATATCATTTTAAAAGACTGACCAGATCATTCTTGATTTTCTAAACTGAGTTACACTACATTTAAATGTATATAGCTGATAATTGTTTGTCGTTTGTCGTCATGTTACAATGTAGGGACATCCAGATTTTTTGCGGACGCATTGCGGGATTGAATAAGCAAGCTCAGGTTGCTGACAACCAGATCTGTCCAACAGTCTGTTCAACATATGATTTTCGTCACTCACATATCCTGTCTGTCCCTCCGCCATACTGTAATACCAGTGTTTAGAACATCCAAACTGTCGTTTTCGCGGTTAAGTAGATAGAAGACTGTTTTGCTGATAAGCAGATCATGCTCGGGACTTTTTCTGAGGATTATTGCTTGTCCACTTGCCTATGTCTTCTGTTCCGTTCACTCCTTCTAGGTCTGGCGGTTAGTGCCAACTCTGGAATTCAAGTCAACAAGAAGGATAAGTTTATCTGAATGGTGTTTTGCAGAAATAACAGAGTCTAAGTTATCATAAAAAATGTCATTTACCTCATCTGGTTTGCTCATTGTAGATGCAGGGACACTAATTGTTACTAGCTTTTTGCCAGATAGAGGAAGTCCCAGTGCCTGGAGGCGGTCATTTATCGTATTTGATGCACAGGCTCTTATAAGCGCACAGTCAAGCAATTTAGTACTTTTAGATTACAGCCAGTGTACTTTTATCTATTTCTTTATAAAACATATGTTGAGATCACTCATTTGAATTCAAGCGAGTAACCACAACATATATTTTATATAGAAACTCGGAAAATAATATCGCATAAGCAGAATTTAATACGCTCCTCATGGTCCTCTGCTATTTTTTCTTTAAAGTGTACCCTTATAAGGTGGATACTTTACTACACGAGTTTCCAGTAATTTTGAAAAACTTAAGCACACAGTGCGGTAATGAGTTCGAATACGGTATGCTGTTGGCAGTTCTAAGAGTTAGCTGACTATGTGTGTTTTTTATGGCGATTCCTGCTCCTGCTTCACGCTGTTGCTCGTTCTTGTATCCACTCCAAAAGGAAGTGTAGCCAGCATCAACCTCTCTTCATCTCACCTTCTCTGTGCTGCTATCTCGATGTTTTATCTCCCGAGTTCCATACCAACTAGAGATGTTCTTTGTCGGGGTCTGTTAGAACTATCACTGCCCCTTAATGAATCTTCAATGGTAAAGTCTTTGTATGACTTTTGCTAAGCACGGTTTCCAAGCCAGGGGTTTTGAAGCAGGCAGTTGTTAAGGGCACCGATTTTATCCCCTTCGCTATGCTAAGGGGATGAGCAGCGCGATCATAAAAAGGTCTGCAGCTACTGCTCCCTCACCTGCTGCTTCGCTCCTCGCCCGTCGCCATAGGACTGAGTATGTACTTGTGACTTAAAGTCGTGTGTGCAACGGTAGTGTATTTAAGATCAAGAGGACATGATGTGTGAATTTAATTATAGTTAGGGAAAGGCGCACAGTCAACCACATTATTTCTCCCTAACCTGGCTGTGCGCCCAGAGGCAGTATTGGGCTTGGACATCTGGGGCCTGATCCGGATGTAATAAATGACCATATCTTCTTTGTGTCTTGTTACGTTCTTCATGTTCCACAACGTGTTATTGTATCGCTTTTGGACCTTTGAATCATCTTGTTATTTTGCCGACAGACAAAGCTATGTTTTATTTTGATTGGCTATATCTTATTAGAAAACATTTGTTGTTTTGTGTGTGTGTGTGTGTGTGTGTGCGTGCGTGCGTGCGTGCGTGTGAGTTGTTCCCATATATTAACTCTAAACTTTGATTTACTGTCAAAAATTGGTCCGATCTTTGCAATTCCTATAGGAATGTGACGCTTATATATATATATATATATATATATATATATATATATATATATATATATATATATATATATATATATATATATATATATATATGCTGATTTTTTTTATTATTAGTTTTGATATTTCATGGCAATATTGTGAAATTTCAGACCATTTGAAAAAATGGAACTTGTTGAAAAGCTACAAGTTTTGCTACACTATCGATTTTAGCATTCTACTTTTTAAAGCAATCGGTTATAATGTGTGTGTTAATAGGTAGTTACGATAAATGTTTTGCACTACATCATTGAAAAAAATGCTACTTTACTTCTTCTATGTAAAGCGCTATGAGACAGGTACATTTGCTCTTTACGTATGTCCGGAAATTTTCGCTGGACGAAGCTTAAATAAAATGTCTCGGTTATTTGACAGCACGCTTAAATATTCTGACACTGAAATCTCCTAGAAATTGTACAAATCCCTTTGATCTACCGATGTGTCTGAAACAAGATGAAAGACAAACATTGCAGATTTGATCAAACGCTTACCTGGTTCTACACTGTTTGCTCAGAAATTTCTGTCCAAATATTTAGACAGAGTGTGAACTTTTTCCTTCTGCTGATTTAATCTTTACCACTTTCTTGGTTAATATTCAGCAGAAGACAAATTGATATTTTGCTTATTTTTTTTTTTTTTTTTTTTTTTTTTTTTTTTTTTTTCAGAAAATGGAGACAATTTGCATGAAATGTCAAATCCTGTTGTTTTTTTTTTTTTTTTTTTTTTGTTTGTTTTTTTTTTTTTTTTTTTTTTTTTTTCGTTTTTTTTTTTTTTTTTTTTTTTTTTTGTTTCTTTTTGACGGGGGGGGGGGGGGTGGGGAGGCGGGGGGGGAGGGGGAAGGGGGGTAGCGGAGGGAATACGAAAAACATATCAATATGTCGTCAGCCGGAAATTTTACTCAGAGTTCTTCTAAGCGTTAAATACCATTGTTTAGCAAACGTATGTCATTATAACCCTGATCAGACGATAAGCTGGTTCTATACTGTTTGCTCAGGAATGTCTGTCCAAATATTTAGAGAGAGTGGGTAGTGGGTACATTTCATTTTTGCTGATTTCAAATACCACTGATAAGCAAAACTATGCCTTTATAACCCTGAGACTATAAGTTCCGTTTCTGGTATTCTATTGGAAGGCAGTAACTGTAATCTAACACTCGTTGTCAGGGAATATTTCTGAGACTAAGATTTCTCTCTAACTGTTATTTCACAGCTTGTCTCAGAGCCAGTGCAAATCAATACAAATTAACAAAATAGGATTTTTCTACAGAAATTTCAGAGTTACTGAGGACGCTAACAAGGAAGGTCTGTAAAATTTAACTCTTTCATCCCCGAGTAAATGGACTCTTCCATCTCTGAATCTGGACACATCCATTGTTGTAAATAGGGGTTTCAGTCAAAAAATCAATAAACGAATAGCAAACAGTGTGGATCCTGATTAGATTAGTTTCATCAGACTCTACAGTGTTTGCAAAAACAATGTGTTTTGATCTGCGGAGATGAAAAGGTTAAACAACGGATAAGTGACTAATTATTTTTCTTATTTTGTAGATTAGAAGAAGACTAGTCAGTGAACCGTCGCAGACAGTCAACGACAGACGTAACTATATTCAAGAAGAATGTCACTTGATAAAATCTACTAATATAGATAGATTACTAGAAAGGTTGTGGGATTATTAAAATGATATAATTAATAATTGTTTATTGCGTCTGTCGAACTTTTGGTATTCTGTTGAAATGGTATAATTATAACCATATATATTGAAATGAACGAGGGTAGTTGTTGTTTATATAAAATACTATTAAATGTGATTATTTTACCAAAATAGGAGAGAAACATGGATCCATACTGATTCCATGAAAGATGTATATTTCTGGGATGACGATTTGAACAATAAACCAAATTTGATTTGGAAAGCGGATATCACAGAATTTTTGTTATAATATTGCCGAAAGGGGATGAATTTACCAAAAACAATGAAGACATAATACAAACAATAGTGTCACGATTAATGTGATAAGCGACTATGTTCCTCTTAAGGCGTTTACAAGGCGTTGAAACGTCGTGTAACATCACAGGAACTTGTAAGGATAGCTCGTCGGAGGAAGTTTGGAGTACGCTGATGGCCGTCTATCTGGGAACCCTTCTCATGTTGTCCGTGGTTTTCAACGGGACTTTGTGTTTGGTGTTCTACAAGAAACAACATTTGCTCAGTATTTCTAACTGTTTTGTGCTCAACCTTACATGCTGTCAGCTAGGTAAGCTCACCATTTCTCTTTTCTTATTTGTCATCTCTTGCATTAGTCTAAAATGTGTATCTAGTGAAGGCGTCTGTTAATCGTTATTATTATGGAAGAGTCTATTGACAAACGTTTGTCAATAGCACAAAGTCGGTAAAAATGCTATTGACAAACGTTTGTCAATAGCACAAAGTCGGTAAAAATGCTATTGACAAACGTTTGTCAATAGCACAAAGTCGATAAAAATGCTATTGACAAACGTTTGTCAATAGCACAAACTCGGTAAAAATGCTATTGACAGACGTCTTTCAGAATTCAGAGTCGAAATGCGAAAATTGTTTTTTTTTTTTTATATATTTCTTTTGTACATAATTGTGAATTTAGAAGGACAGTTGTCGACTTATGCCATAGAAAAGTGCTCTTACATGTGAAAAGTGCGGGGAGGTAAACTGACCGGCTCGAATTGACCTAAATAGTGTTGATCAGAAGGATGTGGGTTCAATACCTGGCGGCGTCGGCAACATTCTTGCGTGGCGATTGATCATGGACCTACTGATTCACGCAGGGCAGTTATGAATTTTTATAGAAAGCATGCGTATGTATGTGTAAACCGTTTCCGTATAAGATTTTCTTGTGATTATTGATAGGCAAAGTGACCGGCTCAATATAACCTAAATAGCATGGATCAGGGGGGCGTGGGATCCATGCCTGCCGGGGTCACCAACAATTTTTTTCGG
The DNA here is from genome assembly GCA_964016985.1 of Anodontia alba. NCBI lineage: Eukaryota > Metazoa > Mollusca > Bivalvia > Lucinida > Lucinidae > Anodontia > Anodontia alba. Next base: position 51,228,111 of record OZ024836.1, read on the forward strand.
AGCTTGATCATGAATCCGCTTACATGTATTTGTTCATCGCTTCCGTGTAAGTCTGTCTTGGGAAATTGTGGATAGGTAAATTGAGCGGCTTGATATGACTTATAATAACCGGCTTGATATGATTTAAATAGTGTTGACTGGGTAGTAAACTCCAATACAGACAAACAAAACAGAAAATAAGAACTAGCTAAATTAACTCTTTATTACATACACGAGGCTCCAGATAAGACATGCGAAAACATACGATCTAGGTACACATTAGAAGTGCATCGATGATTCGCTTATAATGAGTACCCACAGCATATGTTGTCATGCACACATAAGAAAGGTAAGTCTGTCTTCGGAAATTGTGGATAGGTAAATTGACCGGCTTGATATGACTTATAATGACCGGCTTGATATGACTTAAATAGCGTTGACTGGGCAGTAAACTCCAATACAGACAAACAAAAAAGAAAATAAGAACTAGCTTAATAACTCTTTATTACATACATGAGGCTGCTGATAAGACATGCGAAAACATACGATCTGGGTACATTAAAAGTGCATTGATGATTCGCTTCTAATGAGTACCCACAGCATATGTTGTCATGCACACATAAGAAAGGTAAGTCTGTCTTCGAAATTGTGGACAGGTGAATTGACCGGCTTGATATGACTTATAATGAATGACCAGCTTGATATGACTTAAATAGTGTTGACTGGGCAGTAAACTCCAATACAGACAAACAAATCAGAATATAAGAACTAGCTAAATTAACTCATTATTATCGCTCAGATGATGCAATTCTAATCAATACACACAGCATAAGATGTGAACATGATGCCTTATCATAATGATTTCAAACATTATACAACTAACAGCATTTGAATACGAAGTTCTTTTTCTCTTCAATCAGCTTTACTGTACGTTTGTCGATACAACGGTGGTGAAGCCATGCATCGCAGGCCACGCATTGTACCATTTCGCTGTCATACAGACCGCGACATTTGCAATATATGTTTTCCTTGGTTTTTGTTATTTTTTTCTTTTTCCAGTTTGTATTAATATTGAATGGGAAATTGGAAAATTTTTTATTTTCTAGACAACTAATGAGATGGCTGCGCATTTTATCTTGAACAAAAATGAGTTTCGAAGGATTCATTCCAAAACAGATTGCAACAGCAAAAGCAATCGCAAATAATCCACAGTCGACTCCTCCTACCTGGTTTTGTACCGGACATTTCAGAAAATGTAATTGTGATCCTTGTGGGTTCATTATTGCGCAAATTTGTTTTTTAGTGTCAACATCTAAATCGGTGAACAAACTGTCAAACCAATTAACCTGCCCTTCATTGCAATCTATTGTTGAAACTGTAAGCCAATGTCCGGAATCAATAGTACCCCTGTGTAGAATTTGAATCATGTTTTTGTCTTCTGTTTTAAAATGTTTTAAATTTTGTTTAAATAAAGTTGATTGAAAGCCCTTTATACTAGAAAATTGTTGCTTAAGTATGGATTGCGAAGCCTCTATGATTTTGTCGTTGAGTTGACTTTTACCCTCTATTTCAGACTTGTCAGCGTTACTTAAAGTAAAATGTGTTGTTTTAACCCAGGGCAACTCTTCGTTGTCATTAGTAGAGCTACTTTTAAGTGAATCCGAATGGTCATTTGTTTTAGCTTTTTTGTTTACATCGAGTTCAGTTTCAGTTCCAGAACAGTGCTTTCTCTTTTTCCCGCTGGACCTATTTTTATTTGAAAAACTCCAAAATGGTTTTTTTGAGCCCTTAGGTCTTCCCCTGCGAGACTTTATCTTGTCTATATTTACATCTTTCATTATATCAAATAAATTGATGGTTTCGCTGTTTTCGTGTGATGAAACATTAGTGCTCAGACAATCATTGTTACCATCATTCTCGGTGCTATCAGACTGAGCATCATAATTTATGTCATCTTTACTAATGGGCAACGCGGGCAATTCGTCCTTTGCCGTTTCGCTCGAAATAGGTTTTGGGTCATCATTATTGTTGGTAACATCACCATTAGTAACCTTTTGACTTACCATGATTGTTGCTGCCAAATTACTCGTCAGCACAATACCTTATTTCATCTTAATTACCCAATCATCATATAATTCTTTCAGTGTTCTCGTTACCTTGTATCTACAACAATAGTCTTATGCCAATGCTGCGAAATAGTACTCTTAATGGTTAATTATGAAAGGTATCAGCAACGTTAATACCAATTAAGGGCTATTGAAGAAAGGTATTAGCATCGTTTTGATTAATGATGTGCAAAAATTATTATCATAACCATTTGATTATTGTTTGATCGTTGTTCTTTGATCTTCCTTGGCGAGGCGGTTCTAACGAGTATCCACAATCTATGTTTTGAGCAGAAATTTGAAAAATATATGAACTTTTATCTGAAAACTTACTTTCAGTTTTTTTGGTGGTGAAATTTTCAATATATTTGAATAGGCGTGTTTTCGAAATGATAAAATGTCGGCCTGTACTTCATCATAGTGCAGATTATATTTGTATTTCCTTTAGGGTCTTTGATCTTCATAACGCATTAGAATCAGATTAAGAAAGAAAAACGTTGATCTATGGGATACAAGATACGTCCCAGTCATCACATTTTAGGTCATTTAAGTGACATTTATAATACTTATATCATATTTCCTCAACAAGCTTAGACCAAGCGCTCATCATACTGTCGTCTTCCCTGAATCAACAGAAGGACGGCCCCGCCCATCGGGGTTTGAATAAATAGATGGGCTGCACGAGGCTTCATCGGAGAACTGAAACTGACAACACAAAATTTGCGGTTAAACCGCTTAAAGAATTAAGCCTGCCCGGGCTAAGCGGTGCAAATAGGACTGTCCATGCTTATAAACTCTATAGGTTTCATTAGGTGACAGATCTTACGATGTCATTTCTTTCCTACGATGCCTTACATGTAAAGTCCCATAAAATTGGAAGCAAAATGAAAATATTCAGTGTTGACGGGGACATTAAATCTCAAATCAAACCAACCAGCGGAAGGCGGAATGTCTTTCCACAGAAAGAGGCCGCGAACCGGTGGGCCAAACCCGCATCATCTATGGCTCTGAAATCTGAAAGACGTTTGTCAATAGCATTTCTACCGAGTTTGTGCTATTGACAAACGTTTGTCAATAGCATTTTTATCGACTTTGTGCTATTGACAAACGTTTGTCAATAGCATTTTTATCGACTTTGTGCTATTGACAAACGTTTGTCAATAGCATTTTTACCGACTTTGTGCTATTGACAAACGTTTGTCAATAGACACTCCGTATTATTATTATTTACTAATATTTGCATAATTAATCTATTACCGTAGGCTGGTGTGCAAGCTGATTTGTGTCTTTATCAGGATATTATTTTACAATCGGAGAGGACAGTTGATTTGTTGCATTTCTTTCAGTCAGCTGTTTTTATACCGAAAAGCGATAGAACCACAAACTTCATTATAATGATAATTTGACCAACACAAAACCATTTGCTTAAGACGTGACATTTAATTAGACATTATGCTGGAACATTGTATCTAAAACGCCAAGAAAACATATAATTTGGGTATTTGTTAGAATTTCCTCACTAAGGCGATTCTAACAGATATTCAAAAACATAAGTTCTATGAGGAAATAAGAATAAAACAAGGACTTTCGTACATATCATTCTGCTCACGAAGGATTCTTTCCAACAGCATCACGAAAACATACCTATATAATATTGACCCCCTTAAACCCCACTTTTATATAGTAAAAACTGGGGTTTACAGGGGTATACATTATTTTTCTTATTTCTGCCCAAAAACATAGATTGTGGGTACTCGTTAGAACCGCCCCGCCGAGGCGGTTCTAACGAGTACCCACAATCTATGTTTTGACCAGAAGTATGAGAAATATCCGAATTTTTATCTGAAAATTTTCATTTTTTTGGTGGTTAAAATGTTCAGTATATTTGAATAGGCATGTTTTCGTAATGGCAAATACGTTTTAATGGCAACATCTTCTGGAACATTCATGTCGTTGTAACGAAGGAATCACTCTTTGGTTGGAACGTTTTAGGTAATTTTTGTGACTGATATTGAATTGGAGTATTCACGACATTACTAACCCATTTACGTCGAGTGGACTCTCCAACCACAACTCTTTGGACCGGTCTGTTTCCATTAGCATAGTATTTGGTTAGTTTTTATTATTACTATGTTTTATAGAAATTCCTGTAGTTAATACAAACAGTGGATACTCTGATCGGACGCCGCGTTCTTTGGCGTCTGATCTGGGTCTGCATTGTTTACCAATTACCCTTTTGGGGGGTCTGCAGACTAAAATGGGTTAAGAAATAATGCGACAAACCACAACGACGCGAGTTCGCCTTTTTTCAGGCGTGAAACTGTAGCTTAAACTTATCACACGGACAAAGTCATCAGGTGACAAGTTCTTAATAGATCATTCTTATTTTTCCCTGAAAATAGGATTAAACATTCCATGCAGATTGTCTCCTAAAAAGACAAGTAATGTGAAAAGTCAAATCTTATTTGCTTTGAAAAATAATACGAATGTTCCAAAAGCATAAAATCATTTTATTTTGGGTACATTATTTTGATAAACAGACTGACAGGAAGAATAAAATCAATTTCAAATGGCAAAAACAAAACATATGAAATAAGAATCATATATACAAAAGAAAATGTGTTTATATGAAAAATTATACATAGCTATACACAAATCACAATTAACAACAGACTAAAAACATTAAAACATTTGTCACATTTCTTAAAACGCCCTGGTCTATTCAAGTATATATTTGAAGAACCAAATCATAATTTTATTGTGAATAAGGAAATAATGTTTGCTAGGTGCGCAGAATTAGCCAAAAATTTTAATATCAAACACACAACGGTAGTGACGTTTGGTGGCCAATTCTGACAACGCCAACACTGACAACGAATTTAAAACAGATACGAAAAAATAATCCAATTTGCTCTAACTTGGTAAGGCTCTCAGGTATCGCTAAAATGCACTTTATTTATATGTCTGTATTAAAATTATAACCTGCACAGTAGCTTACGAGTAACTGCGAAGGATTGACCGACAGAACTGTAATGTGCAAAATATGGAAAAACGTAGAAGAGTTTAATAAAGTGTATAGGTATCTTATAAGAAATTCTTTCATGAAAATATGCTGAACATTGTCCCTTACACGAGGCGACCCGTCATTCCCGGGATTTCCTTTAAGATCTGTAAATTGACTAGATAGATAGACTATCGTTTTCGTAACGGACCATCAGTACCGTGGCCTTTAGCAGAAACGAACCGCAGTATAAGAAAACTTATCTTTTAACGTGTGCGCCCAACGGAGACTCAAACACATCACGAAAACACACCTATATAATTTTGACCCCCTTAAACCCCACTTTTATATAGTAAAACTGGGGTTTACAGGGGTATACATTATTTTTCTTATTTCTGCTCAAAAACATAGAGTGTGGGTACTCGTTAGAACCGCCTCGGTGAGGCGGTTCTAACGAGTACCTACAATCTATGTTTTGAGCAGAAATATGAACAATATCAGAATTTTTATCCGAAAACTTTCAGTTTTTGGTGATAAAAAATTCACTATATTAGAATAGGCGTGTTGTCGTAATGAAGCCTGCACATCCGCACAGTCTGATCAGATTCTTCGTTGTCCGCATGGAGAACCTGCATCGTTTGCTACCCAAATACGCACCCAGTAAAGATTCTGATCAGACTACGCGAATGCGCAGGCTGACCTGAATCTTCGCTGGGCGCACATGTCCGGATGTACCGTTTACTGACATTGCGACTCAATCGGTTCCTGGTATGCTGTGATATATATATATAAAGTGTTGCGGACCTGCGAGAGAACCATTTCAGGAATCAGCTTTGGTGTATTAGCAAATAGGTTTGTTTCCAATATTTAAAATATTTGAAAACTAAAAGCCGAGTACTCGCGATTACAAATAAAAATGAAAATAACCAAGGATCCCATACTTAGTTTATTTTGCGGTAAAATAAATAAACAAATAAATAAAAAAAATATCCCGGCCTATGAACCCAACAATTTTACAGAAAACACAGCATTTCTTTATTTTTCTTTTTTTCCTTTTTATTTTTATTTATTTTTTTTATTTTTTTATTATTTTTTTTTAGGGAGCACCTTAAATTCGAAGGGCACAATCACAGACATAGACCTCCCAAAGCACGCGATTAAGGTGGAATGACATAAAATGATAAAACGAAACTGGGCTGTGTTCAATAAAGCAAAACATTCGCGAGTGTTTTTTCCCCCAAACTATTTTGCATCTTTTGAACGGTAATTATTAAACCCGTCAAATGTCACCTCAAATTAAAGAGTGGCCGGTAATCTCCCTGACGAGATTTAATACTAGGTCGAGTAAATTGAATCAATAATTTTTAATTCTAAAAGGGATTGAATGTACAACATCAACCCAGTAAAATATTTCCATATTTTTTGTTACAAGCAAGCATACAACAAGTTTATTCGCGTAGGCTGCCATGTTGTGTCGAAATACAGCCTGAGAATATTTCGCGGATACTCGCTGCCGTCCGTTGAAAACTGTCAGAACTGAACGGAAAGTATGCAATAGTTTGCGAGTAACCCCTAAAATGTGCTTTTAATGCATTTTTAACCTTTACATTGCTGTAGGCGACTATGTGCGCCCAGGAGGGGGTCTGCCAACTCTAAAGCCTGTCATACTTACTTTTCACCACATGCAACCATTCAGAGCAAGTGTTCTCATACAGGAGTGAACCTACTTTCATACAAACACGCCACTTTTCATTAGAAAGTCGGGTGCTGGATTTTACCCCGAGAATACCGAATTTGAAGCTGCCATTAATTTCAGCACTCACTTCAACAGATTGATCACGATTTCCTGGAGAAAAAGCCCATAACACCTAAATCATCGGGAGCAAAGTCTTTCCTTTTAAAGTAGACCCTTTTTAAGAAGGGAGACAAAATGATTTTGAAAGAGTTATCATCCCTAAATGTGTATCAGTTTCCCTTGAAATATTGAGTGTGGAGTCTAGATACGTGATATGTCCTCAATATTTTATCACCTTATAATCCATCAGCCTTTAACATTCTGAGGTCACAAGTCATTTATTTCTCTTACTTTCCTCAGAAAACGAGTCTTGGCGTTTCGTTTCAAGTCATCGCCAAAGGAACGCAAAAAAAAAAAACCCAGTAACTGAACGTCATGACTTGGTATAAGTTATATAGATTATCCGCCATTTTCAAAAAGGAGACAAATTTTGAAACCTCTTGTTTGGTTTCCTGCACGTCCAGTCGCTTTGTAAAAGGGTCTACTCTAATAGGAAAGAATTTGCTCCAAAGAGGAGAATCCCTTCCTTTTAGAGTAGACCCTTTTAAGAAGGCGGGAAGATATTCTTAGAGTTCACTCCCCTGAAAGTGGTAATGCATTCCGATTAACTGCCATCCGTTTGTATTTAACCTTTACCACTCTCTAGGCAAATTCAGCAGATGACAAATTTGTGATATTTTCTCTTAATTTTCCCAGAAAACAGGATTTGACATTTAATGCAAATTGTCTCCATTGGAAACAATTTCAATTTTTATAAAATGTCTAAATTTTATTTTCTGGGGAAACAAATAAGAAAAAAATATTATCCAATTGTCGTATTGGAGACATTTATCATGAAATGTCAAATCTTATTTTCTAGAAAAAGAAATAAGAAAAATATCATCCAATTGTTGTCTGCCGAATCTGCCCATAGAATAGTAAGTGTCAAATTCAGCATGCCATGTGTTAATGGTGAGATAACGAACGCCAATCTGTCACAGAGAGTCAAATGTAAACAATGGTAAAATATGACACTCGCTTAGATATCTCCATTCACCTTGCTTGTCCGGTTTAAACAAATAGAACGAGATTTCTGGAATTAGATCTCGGATAATTAATACAGAACGAGGAAATATGGAAATTTATGGCCATATGATGAAGAGATTGTCATAAACTTGCCATAGGGGATAGCATTTAATATCTATTAATAATGTCATTGCCACTCTGAGCTACTTCACATAACAGCAAAGGCTGTTTGCGGAACTCGAATGTTCCCATTACGACAACGCCCGATAATCAAATGGCTTTCCTGAGCTTTATCATAGCGTAGGTAATATTTTCTTTTTATTTTCTTTGGGAACAACGTGCCCATTCTACAGTCGACCCTCAATAGCTCGAACACCGATGGCTCGTTTTTGAGTCCCTACGAAATTTTTCCGATAGCTCAATAAAACAAATATTTAGGGATTTGGGGGGAAATTTTATTTTATCATGAAATTGGAAGTTTATGGACTCATTAGAACCGCCTCAACGTGGCGATTCTAATGAGTACATTCAACATACCATTTTGTATAAATAAAAAACACTTCCGTTAATGTTTCCCATTGGCTTCCTGACCTGGTGCTATGATTAACCCTCAATGCTCGAACTACAAATGTCTCGGAAAAAAACTATACTCGTAGTCCCAAAGATGTTCAAGCCATTGAGGTTCGATTATAGTTACTTCGAATACCGCTTACCGGTACTAGAGGGGACAGAGGGCGTTTGCAGCTAATAAAACCGCGTTTCCGATTTTCGTTATTTTTTGTGTTCTTTGTTTCCAAAGGCAACCGTTTAGATTTTTTATTTTCCTATTGTATGGCACGTTTCGAGAGTGCAGGGGATATGCTTACGTACAAAGAGGTTCCCTTCTGCAATATGCCTGGGCCCAGTTGTTCAACGTATCGTTAAAACTTTGATCATTAAATATGGCATATACGCTAATATTTTCGCTGAAAATGTGAGTAGCTTTTGCATTTGCTTGCAAAAGCTACTCATTTTTTTCAGCAAAAATACCTGTGAGTTAGATATTATACTTACTAGAACAGTTAACATTTTGACCACTAACGAGCTTTTCAAACTAACGATGCTTTGAACAACTGGGCCCTGGATGTTAACCGATGATCAGTTGTCTCTGTGCCGCTTAAACTTTTGATGTTTTAAAAACTAACATATGAGCATTTCAGCATTTCCTACAAGATTGCATGTGTGCCCTGCGGAGTCTCAGATCAGCCTGCGCATATGCAGTGGTGTACGAAATGGTGTGTCCCGACTGATATAGATTATCATCATCTGCCACCGGTACAATGATTAGAGGGCATTTCTCGTATCAAGTGAACTTCCTTATACCCGATCCCGGTTTTTACTATATAAAATGATGAAATGGGTGAATGAACCTCAGTTTTCAACATTTCTTTTCATAGTTGTGTTTTTTTAATATATATATATATATATATATATATATATATATATATATATATATATATATATATATATATATATATATATATATATATATATATATATATATATATATATGCTCCTAAGGAGCAATTTCTCCTCTTTTCCGCAATATCTTCAATATATCTCTAACTTCAGGAGTCAAATTACATATTCATTTGTGAACTGTGGCTGTTCGATTTATTGTTTTCCTCATTTATTCCGCAAATCTGAAATGTCGAGGTATGGATATCTCGAAGTGTTTCAGAGTGTTCCTTGGACTTCGAGATAACGAGAGTCGACTGTATATGTGAAGATACCCAGGAAATGCTACAATCACGAAGCACAGTCGTCGCGAAGTACCAAAAGAAGGAGAGATGAGGAACAAATTATGACAAAACAAACGCCATATTTGAAACCACCGACGCACAAACCAAGAAGAACTGCAACAGCAGAGGAACCGCCTTGGAATGGTCGTATAAAACTTCTGACTGGGAGGCGATGTGTAACCCTTGTCATGCTGAAAAAATTAAGATGCCACGCCTACTTCCAATTTTCAGCCAGTCAGATTACTTGATCAAAACTGTTAATATAAATTCACATACTTAATGGCAAATACATTAACAAAAATATAGTGTGGTGACAGACTAGTATGTCATAATCTATAAATGGCCTGGTGCAGGAAATGGACAATTATTCACCCGCTGTAGACGCCTTATTGTATCTTCAAATCCTGCTCTGAGACAAGGGATGCCTGGAAAACTGTCCATGTCTAACAGGCGTCTTCAATCACTGAATGCATTTAGTTTTCCAGGCATCATTTTTTAACCTTTACAACTCTCTGGGCTAATTCAGCAGACGACAAATTGATGACTTTTTTCTTATTTTCTCCAGAAACTTTCATGCAAATTGTCTCCACTGGGGACCTGTTTTTTGGGTAAAAATGCTAAATGTTCAGAGATGATTCGAAAGTACATTAAGTTGTCCACAGTAGCTGCACTTCGGAAATCTGGCAGAATTAATACACTTGTTTTTTTTGTTGTTGTTGTTGTTGTTTTTTTTGTTTTTTTTTTTGTTGTCGTTGTTGTTGTTTTTTTTTTGTTTTTTTTGTTTTTTTTTTTACGCATTCTAAAGGAATAGACTGCAAAACACCGATTAAGTTGTACACCGTTTGTAGACTACAATATTGATCATTTCTCTTAGATTTTGTAAGTTTTGCATACGAAGAAGTGCATACATTACTGAAGACGAATTTCACTTCTTTTTCGTTTGCCCCATTTATGAAGAAATTAGGACTATTTATTTCAACCAAACTCGAGTAGGTGAGAGCTATTGTCACACCTCATAAGTTTTACTCGTTAATGTCGTGTGCTGACATGTCCTCAATAATCTCTATTGCTAAATTTCTGGTAAGTGCATTTAATCATAGGAGAGAATTAATGCAGGAGTTTGCAGATGGTTGATCACTTGTCACATATGACAAACTTATTTTTACTAAGTATGTTAATATTGCATAGCTATTTGTGTAAAAATTATACGTCACTCTTTATATGTATCGTAATTAATATGTATTATGAGCCGATGGCCTTTAACAAAATAAAATTTTGTATTATATTTATTTACTCACTAATTCACATCTGGTACTTAACCCTCGGGGTGCTTAAGCTTAAACTATGTGTGGATAACATAATACGGGGATACGTTCGAACAGTTCTTCATATTTCTTTAGAAAAATGTATTGGAGACGAACTGACATGATTTCGAGCTCTTTATTAAAAATGAAACCATACAAATGAAATATCAAGCCTTACACTGAAAAGCTGCTGCCGTCTTATTCTGTTACTATTCCACTCCACTACATCGTTACCTTGGAAATAAATAACAGAATTGAGCCGGGTCACAGAATTTCCGACAAGATTACATGTGTGCCCAACGTAGACTCAGATCAGTCTGCGTATCCACGCAGTCTGACCAGCATTCTCGCGGGCAATTTGTGGGTAGACAAGGATCCAAAACGCCTTCAGGCGGATAGCGAAGACTGAATCATCGCTAGGTGCACATGCAATCTTGTAGGAAATTGGAGACGAACTGAAATGGTTTGGAGTTTTTTTTTATTAAAAAATGAAACCATACCAATGAAATAAAATACTGCTGTCGTCTAATCCCATTACTATTCCATTACATCGTTACCCTGGAAATAAACAACGAAACTGAGCCGGGTCACATCATTCCTACAAGATTACATGCGGGCCCAGCGAAAACTCAGATCAGCCTGCGCGGATAGATCAGCCTGCGCATCCGCGCAGACTGATCAGAGTATTCGTTATACACCTGAAGACTCTTTGGGTCCTTAGCTCCCCACAAAGTGCCCTGCAAATATTCTAATCAGCAGGCTGATCTGAGTCTTCGCTGGCACATATGCTATCTTGTAGGAAATTCTGTGCCCCGATTCAATTGTAGGCGGTTGGTTTGAACTATGCCAGGTACATGTAAAAGACAAAACATGCGACAACATATAATTCATCTTCAACCCTGACATCAGTTTAGTTATATACATATATGTGATTGTACGAACTATTTTTTCAACTATTACAGTTTTGCTAAAAAAAATTTCAATAGAAATAATAAGACCAGCAACGTAAGAAAACATACCTTCTGATATTGGTCCCAACGAATACTCAGATCAGCCTGCGCATCCGCGCAGTCTGATCAGAGTCTCCGTTGTTCGCATGAGGAAACTTTACATCCGTGACTATCCAAAATGCGCCCATGAAGATTCTGATCAGACTGCGCGAAGGTGCAAGTTGATCTGAATTATCGCCGAGTGCACATTTATGAAGGTACGCTTTCTGACATTACAGCTCCTAATATTTCCAATATTGTTTCTATTCTAGGTATGACCATATTTGTTCAGCCATTCAGCCTCTTTGCCGTTGTATCACGTGATATGGAATATACTGGGGCCTTGTGCTACATTCATGGATACCTGTTTACTGTGTTCATTGTTACAATACAACTTTCATTGTTAATGATCTCCCTTGATAGGAATTATGCAATCATGAATTCTCTGCGATACCCATACATCTTCACACAGTCATTGTGCAATGTGCTTATCGCGCTGTCTTGGCTGTTTGGGATTATACTGGCCATACCACCTTTAGCAAGTGCAGGGCTTGGTCGCTACCGGTTTCAAGAATACCAATACATCTGCTCATTGGACTGGACTACCAGCCACGCCTACCTGGGAATATTTAGTTCTGTTACTTTTCTAATACCGGTGCTGATACAAGGAGGCTGCTATCTTAAAATATTCATGGCCGCGTTGGGTCACTCTAAAAGAAGCAGACGAGTTTATCCTTGGGTGACGCAATCTTCATCCAAATTTCAAGATGGTCCAAGCGAATCTGCAGACAGCACGGACAGTGGCACCTCCTCAACGGGGTCTGTGAAAACAACTGAATGTAAAGCAGTGCGAACTATTTTCTTGATTGCATTAGCCTATTGTATTTGTTGGGTGCCTTACTTCACGGACGCATACCTTTTACTCAAAACACAGCAGTCGAAGTCATCACTAAGAGCAGCTGCAATATGCCTTATATTCACTACGAGTGTTCTAAATCCAGTGATATACGCCTACATGAACCGCATTACGCGGCGCGAAATAGGTCGTTTCTTATGCGGAAATCCTGTACAATCGGAAACCGAGGACTTTGCTAGCACGAGTTTAAGTACATTTACTACAAGCAAGCAAGCCGCCACTGGTTGGGTCTTGCAACAACGACATAGGTCTCGAAGTACTGGTGGTATTATTAGCAATGAAATGGATACGATTCCAGAGGAAACAGAAGAAACAAAATCAGAGGGAAGTTATCCTATAACAGAAACAACTGCTCACAGCTCTCTTCCAAATACTAACATATCAGCCTTACCTTATACTACTAATTGTTTACAAAATAGTGATATGCCCAATACAGACAGCGTTCACATGGAATTGAAACATTTACCCAAGTGTGATTTAATAGAAAACGATGTTGAAAATATACAGGTATCAGAATCTAAAATAAATGACGGCGTAAAATTAAAACTGGGAGCGAAGGGGGAGTCCTTATGGAGCATTGTGAAAACAGAAAAGTTTTTTGAAGAAAGGCGACGAGCAACCCGTTCGAATTCGTCAGACGCCGCCATGCCAAAATACAAAAAGCGCAAAAGACGAGACTGTGGATCATTTTTATATTTTCAAAATGATAATCATGTTAAGTCAAAATTGAAGTCAATTAAACGTGGACAGAGTCACTCAGAAGTTTCGGTGGATCACAGAATCTCAGTAGCAGAACTACCAGATTTACTGAAATTTAGATTATCTGTAACGGACGTGGATAAAAGCAAAAAGTCTTTGACACTGAACTCAAAATTTGAAATTAAAAATAAAAGTTTTGATGGTGATTTTTCTCAGTGTGATGCGAGCACCTCACGTGACACGGTTTCTTCTAGTAACGTTATGGCTGATATACAGTTAGAAAATCATGATCGAAGGAATCGGTGGCATCGAAGTAAATCGTTCGCTATTCCAAAGTGGACTGAAGATCCAGAAACAACAAAATTGTAAGGAAGTGCTAACGTTCGTTTAATGCTTAGCACTCTGGGTTAAAAATTAAGCAGCAGACATTTTGAAATATTTTTTTCTTATTTTTTCCAGAAAACAGAAATGTCAAACCTATTTTCTGAAAAGAAAAAAAAAAAAAAAAAAAAAAAAATATATATATATATATATATATATATATATATATATATATATATATATATATATATATATATATATATATATATTATCACTTTGTCGTTTGCTGAGTATGCCCAGAGAGTGGTAAAGATTAATTACTCCAGGCTTGACAACACAACATATTACTGGAATTGCATGAAAATGAGCCTCAACGTAAGAAAAGGTACCTTCTGACGTGTGCGCCCAACAAAGACTCAAATCCGCCTGCGCATCCGCTCAGTCTGATCAGAGTCTTCCTTGTCTGCATTAAGAAACTTTGCAATCTTGGCTATGCTATATGCGCTCAGTGAAGATTCTGATCAGACTGTGCGAATGCGCTGGCTGATCTGAATATTCACTGGGAGCACATGTCCGACGGTACGTATTTGACGTTATAGCTCATGTATGCGCAACGCAAGTAAAGTGTCCTTATGTCATATGTGGCCGGGGAGGCTCAGATCACACTGCGCAAGCGCGCGGCCTGGCAAGGATCTTGATTTTTTTATTAATCATTGGATACTGTATCAGTCGAGGAACAAAGAAGGCTCCGGTCGATCTGGGCCTTCGCTGTTCTCAAATTGCAAATATGGCCCAGTTGTTCAAAAAAAAAAAAAAAAAAAAAAAATCCGATTCATTCTGATAATCACATATGGCATATACGCAAATATTTTTGCTGAAAAATGTGAGTAGCTTTCTACTCACATTTGTTCAGCAAAAATACCTGTGAATTAGATATTGTACTTACAAGAACATTATCATTTTGATTACTAACGAGCTAGTTAAGCTAACGACACTTTAAACAACTGCGCTCTGGTCTTTTATTGTGTTGAGAGTTTGGATAAAAGACATCCTTGAAAAGCTAGCATCTTTATAAGTCATTCATACAAACTAAATGCTAAAGTTAGCTTACATTTCGACAATGTTTCATTTTTCATTAATCATCAAATGATCATTTGCCGCTACATCCGAAAACGTACTTTGCGCATGTGCAAACAGTGAAGATTCAAATCGGTCTGCGCATTCGCACAGTCTGTTCAGAATGTTGACTCAGGGCATTTTTTGGTAGCTATGACAGTAACAAAATCAGTGAAATAAAAATCTGTAAAGCAACCTTTAAAACAGACAATCAACAATCTCCGATTTGTTTTGTATTGTGTGTCAACTGAAAATATATGGCCATTGTAATTTACCTTCAATTAGTACATTTATACTAGCCTCTTTGTTCTGACGACAATTCTCAGCACGCTGTAGAAGACTCGAGTCGCATCGTGAGAAAACATAACTTCTAACGTCTCCGCCCCGAAGAAGACTCAAATCAGCCTGCGCATCTGCGGCCATCTGATTAGAGTCTTCGTTGTCCGCATGAGAAACTTTGTATCATTGGCCATTAAAATGCGCCCAGTGAAGATTCTGATCAGACTGCGCGAATGCACAGACTGATCTGAATCTTTGCTGGGCGCACATGTCAAAAGGTACATTTTCTGATGTTGAAGCCTACTAAATAGCAAAGCCATTCATCTATGTTGTAAGATGAGCACGATTGGCAGGCAGCAATCCTGTTTTCTTTTTTTTTTTTTTTTTTTTTTTTCTTTTGTTTTCTCTGTTTTTTTTTTTTTTTTTTTCTTTTTTTTGTTTTTTTTTTACTTTAGTGTTTTGCTTGTTTACATGTAACAAACGTCTTTAACTCCTAAAGCGCCATTCAAAATTAGAGAAGACGACATTCTATTTCATAGTTTATTATCAGAGAGAATAAGGTTTGATTTCATGTGAATCGCCAGACGATTCACATGAAAATCAAATCTTACTTTCTAAGAAAAATAATAAGGTATTTAAGAATGACGAGTTTCTATTTTTATTACTATTTCCGATAAAATAAGACTTGATGTTTTGTGCGAATCCCCTGCTAGGCAGACGACTCACACGAAATGTCAGAAATATAAGTGAAGATACCCAGGTAATGCCACAGTCACAAAGCAGACCCTTCCCGAGGCACCATAAGAAAGAGAGGTGAGGAACAATTAATGACAAAAGAAACGCCACACATGAAACCACAGACGTACAGTCGAACCTCAATAGCTCGAACACCGATGGCTCGTTTACCATGGCTAATTCGAACTCGTTTTTGAGTCCCTACGAACTTCTTCCGTGAGCTCAAGAAAACAAGTATTTAAGGAAATTTTCTTTGTTTATCATGAAATCTTATGTTGTGTGTACTCATTAGAATTGCCACATCGAGGAGATTCTAATGAGTACACTCAACATACCATTATTGTGTAGAAGAAATCCCTTAATTGTCGTCATTTGTTTCCTGACCTGGCGTCTTGATAAACCCTCAGTGATTCGAACTACCCGTATCTCGAAAAAAATTCCATGGTCCTAAAGATGTTCGAGCCATTGAGGCTCGACTGTACGAACAAAGATGAACTGTAATAGAGGAATCGATTTGGAACGGCCAGTACATCAAATCTTGCTTCCAAGGCAAAAAGAAAGAGAAATCGAATGTCATCTGTAGCTGTTGTGCTTGGCGCTTTACCACTTAAATGACTGTTTGTTTGTGTCTAGCACTTCAATTTAAATTTTCCAGAAAATCTTATGTTTATATAACTGTGATATCGTCTTTCATCATTAATGCTTTGCATGCTAGAAAATTTTTCAGCAGACGATATTTTGAAATATTTTTCTTATTTTTCCTAGAAAATAGGATCTGAACCTCATGCAAATTGTCTCCTTAGTAGACAATTTGCATGAAGTGTCAGATCCTATTTTCTAGGAAACATAACAAAAAATATCACAGATTTGTCGTATGCTGAATCTGCCCATAGCGTGGTAAATGTTAAATATGATCTGCTATATTAACAAGCGTATTTAATTTGCGTAGAAAAGATTCTGGTCTTGCATTCAAATTGCGCCAAAAATGACAGCCAGTTTGCGCCAATCTCACAAACCAACTAATCCCATTTAGATTCCCTCTATTGATGCATACTTACCGTATGTTATTGCGCTTTTTTTTCTGGTGAAAAATAACACAGTGCACATCTGGCCCGTGCACACGAACATGAAATTATTAGCCCAAACTCAATATATGTGATAATTCTACAGTAGAAGTGCTAAGTGTTTATCCATCAGAGTTTTAAGATTTCAATAGTTTTAAAGTAACGATAAGGTTGATCTATAGTGTATTTTAACAATGTTTTACTACAATTTGATAGTTTTGTATGTTTGTCTTGTATATATTTGTAACTATGTTCTATGTTTTAATAAATATCAAATAGTTTATATACTTCCTCTTATATAATTAGCGTGTTTCCGTCTACCTGTTTGGCGCAACTGGTATGTTTATTTTTGGCGCAAATGGGCGATCATTATTTGGCGCAGTTTGAAAAAGAAATTGGCGCAAATGCGTTATTGTTTTGCGCAAATTGCAAGTGCTGATATTGGCCCGTGTTGATTAACAGTCGGCTTGTTCATGTAATATAGTGCCTTCTTTCCCCATTTGTTTCATATAGACAGATAAAGGAGCCCTCGACGTCGGAAGACGTACCTTCAGATATGTGCGCCCAGCGAAGATTCAGATCAGCCTGCGCATTCGCGCAGTCTGATCAGAATCTTCACTGGGCGCATTTTGGATTGCCAAAGATGCACATTTAGAAGGTGCGTTTTTTCACGTTGTGGTTCAAAGAAAAGTCACCTTTTCTCCAAACATTTATACCAATTCGAGACAAATTAGTACATTATACTTATAGACTGATGGCGTCACTTCCCCTTTTCTTACTTGTCCTTTAATGCCTTTTTAGCTACTACTTTAAGACATGTGCAGCAGGTAATGACGCAAATCAAACTCCGCGGATGCGCAGGCTGACCTGAGTCTTCGCTGGGAGAACATATCAAAAGATATATTTCTCAAGCTACACCTCATTTGATTCTTTGAGGCTAGAATGAAACGAATCGCAACGTGAGAAATCATTGCTTCTGACGTGTGCGCTAATAAAGACTCAAATCAGCCTACGCAGCGGCGCACAGCCTTCTTCCTGTTAAGTGCCTATCAAATGTTGAATTTGTATACTATTCATCACGTTTTTCATGTCCATGACGTATGTACGTGTACGTGCGGTACTAAAATACAGTTCATACATTAATGTCGATCCCAGCGGGCACTTGACGCTGAAGCGACGTTGTAAAAACGTCATGCCGTTGCATCGATGTTGATGCGACGTTGTATAAACGTCGTGTTGAATCGACGTTGAAGCGACGTTATATAGAGTTTATTTGGTTGTTTTGATCGATTACGGAGAAATAATTCACTAGTGTTCTAAGGCTTGCGCGTAAAAAACGAGTGGGCGAAGCGAACGAGTTTTTTACAAGCAAACCTTAGAACACGAGTGAATTATTTCTCCGTAATCGATCAAAACAACCAAATAAACTGTTTATTACATGTTCATCCATGTTTTACCTTTGAATTTTTACATTCAGCCGTTATGATTTCCTACCAAAATAGTTCCAGTCCGTGCATGAATTTCAAGAGGTGTGGTTTAGTTTGAAAGTCAGTCGCCATCTTGTTTCACTTTAATGCAAAAATCATCCTGTGCTTGAAATACAGACACAAAAATGTCACGAAAGTTGAATTGGATTATCAAGAAAAATCATACTTTATGTTTGTGTTACAGGTCTTACCTCAGAAACGCCAACTGGACGTGAAAATTGCAGTCTGATTTCCATGATTTTATCAAATTTTCCGCGAAATGTCAGCTATTGTTATTGTTGTTACCAACTACGTCAGGAACGTTGTCTAGCAATTATGACGTCAAAACGTTCGAAATGAAATAATTCACTGATAAATCTCAGTAAGTCACTGCTGAAAATGTTATAAATAAACGTCATGCCATTACTTCGACAATGAGGCGACGTTGTATAAACGTCATAAAGTGAGGCGACGTTATATAAACGTCATGTGCCCACTGGGATATAACGGCGTCAAGTGAGCATACGCGAAATGCGCAGTTTCCCATTTTGCTCAGTCATCCCATTATGTTTGTTCAGGTATTTGCCCTCAGTTGTTATGAGTTTTATATTATCCAATGATTCTATCAGTAGACTGCGAAGGCGCTGATCAGATTGCGCAGATATGCAGGTCTTGGTGCAGGTTTGTCCGCCATGAAATACGTTTCCGGTGATACGGCCTATAAATATTTTGATTGGTAATTTGTGTCGCAACGTGAGAAAACATACCTTCTGACATGTGCGCCCAACGAAGACTCACATCAGCCTGCGCATCCGCGCAGTCTGACCAGAGTCTTCGTTGTCCGCGTGAAGAAACTAAGCATCCATGACTATCCAAAATGCGCCCAGTGAAGATTCTGATCAGACTGCGCGAATGCGCAGGCTGATCTGAATCTTCGATGGGCGCTCATGCCTGACGTTGCTGACGTTTTTTTTTTTTTTTGTTTTTTTTTTTTTTTTTTTGTTTTTTTTTTTTTTTTTTTTTTTTTGGAAACATCCTTGTATGCGAACAGCGATGACTCAGACCAATGAATCTATAGACTACTGTGCTTTCGACATCTCTCGGAAAGACGTTTTTCGCTTGGCGTTTTCTTCTAAATGAAAGCATTGATTTCTAATTGGCACTGTCTAATCAGAAACCATTTGTTAGCTCAAGGTGAGGTATTGTGATCGGTCAATGTCCGACGTCCATCGTCCGCCGTGCGTCGTCCGTCATGCGGCATCAACTATTTGCTTTAAATGCCTAGTCCTCCTACACCGCTTTGGAACCTGGTAGGAAGCATCGGGATGACTTGTAGATCAAAAATAGCTGAAATCGATCCGATCGGAAATCAAAGATAGGCGCCATGCCCGCCATCTTAGAAAATCTATTTTTCGCTTCTTCTCCTGAACTGAAAGGCCAATTAACTCGAAACTTAGTAGGAAGTATCAGGGTGACTTGTAGATAAAATTGCTAAAGTCGTTCTGATCGGAATTCCAAGATGGCCAGCATGGCTGCTATCTTGATAATCTATTTTTTGCTTCTCCTCCTGAACCAAAATCCAATTGGACTTGAAACATGGTAGGAAAGTTCGGGGTGACTTGTAGATTAAACACACCTAAAGTCGTTCTGATTGGAAGTCCAAGATGGCCGCCATGGCCAGCATCTTGAAAATCTATTTTTCAATTCTTCACCTGAACGGAAAGGCTAATTGACTTGAAACTTGGTAGGTAGCATCGGGGAGACTTGTAAATAAAAATAGCTAAACAGTTCCGTTTGAATTCCAAGATTGCCGCCCTTGCCGCCATCTTGAAAATCTATTTTAGCTTCTTTCCTGGCCAATTGACTTGAGACTGATAGGAAGCATCGGGTGACTTGTAGATCAAAAATATCTAAAATTAAACAGATGGGAATTCCAAGATGGCCGCCATGGCTGCTATCTTGAAAATCTATTTTCCGCTTCTCCTCCTGAATCAAAAGGTCATTGGACTTGAAACTTAGCAGGAAGCATCGAAGTGACTTGTAAATCAAAAATAATTAAAATCATTCTGATCGGAAATCCGAGATGGCCGCCATGGCCAGCATCTTGAAAAGCTTTTTTTGCATTTTTTCTGCTGCAAGGAAAGGCCGATTGACTTGAAACTTGGTCGGAAGCATCCAAGCAACTTGTAAATAAAAATAGCTAAAATTGTTCCGATTTGAATTCCAAGATAGCCGCCATGGCCGCCACCTTAAAAATCTATTTTAGCTTCTCTCTGAAACTAAAAGCCAATTGACTTGAGACTTGGTAGGAAGCATCGGGGTGGCATGTAGATCAGAAAATAACTAAAATTGATCAGATCGGAATCCAAGATGGCCGCCATGGCCACAATCTTGAAAATATATTTTTCGCTTCTTCCTTTGAATCGAAAGACCGAATGAATCGAAACTTGGTCATCAGGTGGCTTGTAGATAAAAAAATAGCTAAAATTGATCCGATCAGAAATTCAAGATGGCCGCCATGGCCGCTATCTTGGAAATCTATTTTACGCTTCTTTTCCTGGATCGAAAGGTCAGTTGACTCGAAACTTGATAGAAAGCATCAGGGTGACTTGTGTAGATCAAACAACTGAAATCATTCCAATCGGAAATCCAAGATGGCCACCATGGCCACTATCTTAGAAATCAATTTTGCACTTCTTCTCCTTAACCGAAAGGCCAATTTACTCAAAACTTGGTAGGAAGTATCTGGATGACTTGTAGATCAAAAATAGCTAAATTTGCTCTGATCGGAAATCCAAGATGGTCGCCCTAGCAGCAATGTTGAAAATCTGTTTGAACTTTTTTTATCCTGAAACAAAATGCCAATCGACTCGAAACTTTGTTGGATGTTTCGGGGTGACGCAGATCAAAAGTAGTTAAAATCATTCTGATTGCAAATAGAAGATGGCCTTCATCTTGAAAATCTATATTGAACTTTTTCTCTTGGACCGAAAGGCCAACTGATTTGAGACTTGTCTGATAATCAGGTGAGCAATACAGGGCCATCTTGGGCCTCCTGTTTTTCTGTTTCTCTGCTTTATTTTCAAATATTTACCATAAAATTAATTATATGGCCAAAAATGGGTCTGACCTATGCAATTTCTATAGTAAACTGGATTTTTGGGAAAAAAAAATATTAAAATACACTTTTTGCTCTTGTTTATGGATTCTAATTATTGATGTACCATAAAAATATTGTGAAAATTACGGAAACTTTGAACGATGGAAAATTAATTAAAAACCTGACTCAAGTTTACCTACCCTACCAATTTTGCATATTTTGCAGCCATTTTTACTGTGGGAAAAAAATAAAAGTATTCGATTTTTTTTAATCAATTTTTTGTGTATACCTAAATACGACAAATGGTTTTACTTTAAATCATAACAAAAGTTTGCAAATTTACTTTTTTTGTGTGAAGCGCCAGGCGCGAATGCGCATGCTGATTTGTGTCTTCGTTGAGCGCACATGGTATTTTTTTCTATTAACCGTAGCTACCTGTCTTTTTGTCTTTTTTATTTGTTTCTGTTATATACTGATTAAAGAGAAACATAATTTAACTGAGTTCTTGTATCATTAGTTTACATTCGAATGGATGAAAACAAGTTTGTAGGCCTATGTAGAAACATCTATGAGTGTTTCATTATCTTAACAAACGTACACTTCTAAGCAATAGTACTTTTTTCATGTTCTCATGGTCGGTAAATAGAAATATTCCGTGCTGAACTAATATTAAAGATGGCGCCTATTTCAAAGGCAATTCACATTGCAGGAAATGATCCCACAAGCAGTCTTCTTTCCACAGTTTCCATAGCCTAACCGTTACCATTCTATTAATGTGGCACAAAACATGAACGCCGGCTGGTCCTTCTATGATTATTTATTGCAGTGTGATGAAGCGCCGCGACAAGTGAAAAATGCCTTCGAACATGTGCAAAATGCGCAGATTCAGATCATTCTGCGCATGCGCGAAGTCTCATCCGGGCCTATGCTCTCCATTCATACCATTCATACATAACGTACTATCCAATGATTTCTGTTAGTGGACAGTGAATGCCTTGATCAGACTGCGCGGATGCGCAGGCTGATCTGGGCCTTCGCTGTCCGCATATGCCCAAAGACACGTTTTCGCTTGACGCGGCCCGCATTAATAAGCCGATGCAAAACATACACTTCTTAGCAATAGAATTTTTTTTATGTTGCCATGGTCGATTAATAGAAATATTTCGTGCTGAAGTTACATTAAGGATGGCGCCTATTTCAAAAGCAATTTTCACTGTAGGAAATGAAGCCACAAGCAGTCTTCTATAGCCATAGTTTTTCAGGCACAGTGACATAATTGGAGTGACCGAAAGCCCCGGTCGAATCATACCAAAGACTTTAAAAATGGTACTAGCTGCTCTTTCGCTTGGCATCAGCATCAAGAAAGTAGAACTAGCAATCAGAACTGGTCAGCCTGGCATCAGTATAATGCGACTGGGTGGAATATTATATCATGTGTCTTTGACATGATATTTCAGTGAGTTAGCAATCTAAAGGTAAGCACTGAACTCCACCTACTACATCCAGACACTGCAGCGATATGGCTGAAAGATTGTTGTAAGTGACGTAAACCCCGAACTACAAAAATCCATAACCTTACTTTGGCAGTGCCATTTAATGTGACTCAAAATATAAACGCGGACTAGTGACAAAGAAAACTGTATTGATTAACAAAGTGCTATTGACTCTCGTTATCTGAAACTCCAGTGGACCAGAATTTGTGGTTTGAGATAGCAGTAGTTGGAGATTATCGGAGTTGAATTTAACGCTTAGCACTCTGGGTAAAATTTTCAGCAGACGACATTTTGAAATATTTTTCTTATTTTTCTCAGAAAACAGGATATGACATTTCATGCAAATTGTCTCCTAAGGAGACAATTTGCATGAAATGTCAAATCCTGTTTTCTGGGAAAAATAAGAAAAATAACATCATTTTGTCGTCTGCTGAAAATGCCCAGAGAGTGGTAAAGGTTAAGGAAAACATAGCAAACTTAACCAATGTTGCCCTTTATTTGGTTTGACTTAAGCACTAGTTTGAATTATCATTGTTTCAGATAACGAGAGTCAATTGTACCAATGTTACTGACTAATCGTGGAATTAAAAGATAATTTTGTAAGGTTACAATAAACACGACAGCCTTTGTATGTATATGTTTCAAAAGTATTAACTGGACCCCTTGCATGTTTAGTGCGACTTTTATCCTTCTGGCCCAGGAAAAGCTCGTATTTAGGGGACTTGATACACGGTAGATTTTCAGCCATTTCCGCTAGGGAAGACAACTTTTCTGATTCTTCTTCATACCGTGCCCCATCTGAAAAAAAGTGTCTACTCAAAAAAAGGAAAGAGAGGAGCACATTCTTTCCTTTTAGAGTAGACCTATTTTCAGAAATGAAGCCAAAACTATTTGATAGAGTTGCCTCCCCTGATAGTGAATCCATTCCCCTTAATAGAAGAAACTCCTAGTTAGAGTTTCCGAACACTGTATAGCCATCCGTTTAAAAAAAATAGACCCAAGACTGACGAACTTAAATCAATTTACGACGATCAAAAGAAAATCGATATACTGTCAGAGGAAACAACTCTAATGATCTACTCCAAAGAGTTTTTGATTGTGTTGGGGTTTAACGACATGTCAATCCTTGTGGATCATTTTGTGTCGTCTCCAAGAGAAAGAAAGAAAAGCGATAGAAGAAATTGTAGAGATGAAAGGAAGGGACAGGCAATAAAGAGGAAAATAAAAGAAAGTGAAGAAACAGAAGAAATATAAACATTTCCCCTCTACCCTTACCTGCTACAAGGATAGCAGGCCTTGCCCAAGTGTAAGCCAATATCAGTTGGACACCCCGGTGACGTAAGATACACGACACCTTCGCCACACCCGACCACCCCCTACTTCAAAGAGTAAAAAAAAACTCTATTTAGAAAGGACTTTGTGTGCAGGAGAGCAAACAGAAAGTCATAAAAGTTGTCTCCCTTGCAAACAATGGAAAAGACTCTCTACTAAGTGTATCCAATCCCCTTAATATCTTTAACAACGAAGTCCAAACCTTACCATGGACATTTGAGAAACAAATCAAAACGACCGAAAGGATTTTTATGAACATTCAACATTTAAATGCTACTTAAAACGCCCGGCAGTGTGTGTCGGAGGTCATTCAAGTAACATATCGAAACGTCCGAATGTGGTTTAGGATATATGCAATATTTTAATAGGAAAGTCCAATGATTACCTTCATTTCTGTTTTGGAGAACTAGATAAAACTGCAGTAGCGGTAATCTTGCAGCAGGTCATTTCTTCTAAGAATTTATGTTTAAATTGCCTGACTGTGCGCTTATATGTAAATGCCAGGGTACACTGTTATTTGTTTTCTGAAAACACTTTGCGCTATTATACTACCACCTTCGACTTCTTAGTGATACGCTTTAACCCATTTATGCCAAGTAGACTATTCTACTTAAACTCTTTGGATTTCCATTTTCAGTAATGATATTTTATGAAAACCCCTGTATCTACTGCAAAACGTGTAGATCCTGATCAGACGCCGCGTTCTGCGGCGTCTGCGGCGTCTGATCTGGGACCTCACAGTTTGCCGATGTTCCTTTTAAGAGACGCTATGCATAAATGGTTACAGTGCTGGGTAGGTGGCAAATAGCGTAACACCTTTTCAAAGTGCACGCTCAAGAACAGTTTTTTTCTGGTTCTACTTTGTTTAGTCAGGCACGCCTGTCTGAATATTTACGTTTACTGCGGTAAACCGTAAGAAATTTGAGAATATTTCTTGTTTGCTAAACACTACAGCAATAAAATTTTAAATAGACTTGTTTATGTGTTTGTATTAACCTTTAAGGAAATGTCATGTACAATGACAACACACAACATTTCCCTTATTTCAGAGATAATGAGACTGACATTTCAGGTGAATCGTCTACTAGGCAGCTGATTGACATGAAGTGTCAAGCCTAAATTTCTCTAAAACAGCCAAGGAAAATTCCAAATGCCATCTGCTTGGCGCTGCAATGGTTAACCTCGATGTGTCATGTTTCAGTTATATCACGACAGTTGCTGCATGTGACAATAAGAAACTCAATTCTCACTATCACTGAACTATCATGCCTCAGAAACATGTTATTCCATCTTCTGACATTATCATACTCATAGCTAACACGACACGTGCTTATGGCTTTGTCTTTTTCCACGGGGTACGGAGAGAAGTAAGAACGCCAAACAGATTCATTCAAAGCTACTGTTTAATCCATTTATGCCAAGTGGACGCTTCTACCTAGCATATTTCCTATATAAGGGATATCTGGTTAGTTTTTATTATTACCATGTTTTATTAAAATTCCTGTACTTAATGCAGATAGTGTAGATCCTGATCAGACGCCGCGTTCTGCGCTCTAAAACGAAATATAGACTGTGCGTAGGGGGCATGTTGAAATGATATGGAATTTCGGGTTATAACAGAACAGTACAGCAATCATTTATAAGCTCCTTTATTTCCCTGCTTCAAGCTATACGTTATTGTATGCTTATCAATCATAAACTGCAGCAAGATAACCTTTTATCGGTGCAAATATTTCCCTGCTGATAGCCATATGTTGCTGAATGCTCATCGTGATTGCAGCAAGGTAATCTTTTATCGTGCGTTAATATTTCCCTTCTGATAGCCGTACGTTAATGCATGCATATCATAAAGTGTAGCAAGGTAATCTTTTATCCTGCTAATATTTCTCTGCTGCAAGCCATTCATTGTTGTATGCTAATCATATACTGTAGCAAGTTAATCGTTTCTCGTGTGCTAATATTTCTCGCTACAAGCCATACTTTGTTGTGTGCTGATCATAAACTGCTGCAAGGTACTATTTTATCGTGCGCTATTATTTCGCCGCTGTAAGCCATACGTTGTTGCTTATCATAAACTTTTGCAAGGTAATATTTCTCCGTGTGCTAATATTTCCCCGCTGCTTCCTGTCTGTGGCATTTCCTGGATGTCTTCACTTATACTTTTATCTGTGTAAACGACGCTTTAAGGGTACAACGAAGCGATGACGACTATTGACTGGCCATAAGCCATAGCATGGAAAGCTGTCTGTAGTATTGAAGTTTTACTGTGAATATCCTGGATAAGTCTAACCAGTGAAAACCAGTCACACAGCCAGTCAGCATTATCCTTAAAATCTATACTAGACCGTTAACGGCCCGACAGGATTCGTATCGGGTCGATAACTGTCCAATATAGATTTAAGTAGAATGCTAGCTGGGGAATGAGTTCAAGCCCCATTCCCAGAGAGAATATATATATATATATATATATATATATATATATATATATATATATATATATATATATATATATATATATATATATATATATATATCACAGAAATGGCATCCAAGAGAAGACAGGCTGTACCATAGCCATAACTTATTAGTATACCTGTAATTATAACACGATATCTCAATCTCAAACGCAACCATGGCAGCTTCATGTACAAAACAATGAAATAACAATATTCAGGGGGTCTACTAGCTTCATTAAAGTATTCAGACAATAGTCACAATAGGAAGTAGTTTACGTCCAACCAAGTACCCAGCCAGCATTCTACCTAAATCTATATAGGACCGTTATCGGCCCGACATGTGTCCGGTCGGGCCGATAACGGTCCGATATAGATTTCTCGCAAGTGAAAGTTAGCTGGGTTGCTCAATACCAGAGCATTGTTCATCTCATAAGAATGGTGGATCCTACACCGGTCTCCCATACTTTGGGTGACCAACCACCGTGTATATCTCTGTGTTACTTTCTTACCCAAAGTATTCGGACACCTTAAAATTTGAACTAGTGTATTCTACTACCTCTTGATTTGACTAAAAACTGATGGATGAGTGACAAACAGTGTAGACCCAGGCCAGACGCCACTGTGTTTGCTCGGAAATGTCTGTATTAATACTTACTGTGCTTTTGACATTTTCCAGAAAGTCGTTTTTTGCTTTACACAGAAACAAACTTTTGTCATGATTTAATTCAAAGCCATTTGCCGTAACTACCTATGTGCAAAAAGTTTTATTCTAGTTATTGTTTTTTGGGGGGTTTTTTTTGTTTGTTTTTTTTTTTTTTTTTTTTTTAAAAAACAATAAAATCAAATATTTTCACTTTTCCCATGGTAAAATGAAAGCAAATTATGCAGAAATCTGTAGGGTAGGCAACTTGGAGGCAGATTTTCAACTTGTTCAAATTTTCTGAAATTTTCACAATATTGTTGTGAAACACCAGTAATTTAATTTCAGCAAAGAAAAGTAAAAATATTTCTTAGACAAAAATTCAAACAAAATCACTTTACTATAGAAAGTACATAGGTCAGACCAATTTTTTGGCCGTAAATTTAATTTTAGGGTACATATTTGCGAACGAAACACAGAAACAGAAAAGACAGATGGTTTGTGATAAAATATGGTCAATTAGACCAAAATATTTTCATTTAAAATAAAACGCCAAGCAAAAAAAAATGTCTTTCTGAGTGATGTCGAAAGGAAAGTAGGGTAAATACGTTATATATAAAGAGAGAGACAACGTTATCAGATTCTAGTCCCTCAAACTATGGAGCAATAAATAGTTCAGTAATTGACGAAAGTCACAAGTTTGTAAAACACTTCCTCTAAAAATGCGTAAAATGAAATACATAATAAACTTTACAGATTTTCAGTAATATGTCTTGTACCAAGAAGCCTGGATTCTAGCAAAGTAAGCTTCCAACATTACTCGACATTACTATTATTATATACAACAGCCAAATCAAATATTACAGCCATAGTTAAATTACTCAAGCAAACACAAAGCATGAACTAGTTCCAATAACAATAATAATAACAATAATAATATATTTATAATAACAATAATGCATGTATATATCCTCTGATACGATAAAAAATGATATCCCGGCGCAAAATGATACCCAAAATCATTTTTTCATACATTACGTACGAAAAATGATACCTAGTATCTATTTTCGTACATCACATTCGACAAACAATATCGGGTTTTCAAAGTTGTAACTTCGCATACCAGTAGCCTAGAAAAATGCAACCAATATGAAAACGTCAAATTGTATTTTGTTCCTAAAAGTCCTACCGATTTTTTCGTTTGTTTTCTTTTTATGAATGGCTGATATAGGCTATATTAATTTTATAAGGTAAGCACCTACCTCCAAGTGATAATGAATACAATCAAATTAAGGTTGTGGATGTGTACCAGATTCGAAGAGTCCACCTTAGTTAAAAATTTAGATATTATCTGTTCATGTTTGTTGTTCTGTAATGTAAGTTTAAATCGTTGAATGTCAGGTGATTTGAGCCGTGACGTGAAGAAACCTGTTAAAACTAGATGTCATCGGAATAGATTCTGATTAGCCCGCGCATCCGCCCATATATGCTTGCTAAACTCTCTGAGGCGGTGTATGATGACTATATGTTGCCTCATAGCCTATTTAAGAAGAAGCTGAAACCCACTTTTAGTCAAATATTCAAGTTAGGAAGGACTTTAACTTTAAGGTGGTGTTGTAATCCTGGACCCTGATCACTGTCTATCTCAAGGTGCGAAACGTCCAATTTGTTGAAGGAACGTCTCATGCTGGAGAAGAGTTTCTTGCATACCGGATAAGGATTTCCGAAAATTACACCGGTGCTAGCAAATCTTATCTCACACACCCTTATCCATCCCATGAGAAAGATAAAAATCGAGAATTTTCATGCGTTTGATATATACTGATTGTATAGGATGTCATGGTACGCCATCGTTAAGGTTGATGTCACTGAATGTAACGACGTCACTAAACGTCACGGTACTGTAATTACAATATGGTTGACCTCTGCAATCGAAGTGGCTGCATTATCAAAAACCCAATTTCAGAAATGAAAGGTATGCACGAAAAAGAATTTATCACGGGTGTGAGGGAGATATAGAAAAATCTGTCCCTCGGGATCACAGTCTGACATCACTTGGCAAGCCTCGTGATGCTAGGCAGTAACCCTCGGGACGGATTTTTCTATCTATCCCTCACACCCATGATAGATTCTTATATTCTTGCACATCAGATAAGGAAATCCTGGATTTAACACTGGGATAAGAATTCTTATCCTACCCAGGTTATCCTTCCCAGGGTAAGATAAAACTCGAGAATTCTTACGTGTTTGATATGCACTGGTTGTAATGAACGTCACGTATGCCATCGGTAAGGTTTAAGTAATGACGTCATTAAATACCACGGTAATGTTTTCATAATATGGCGGATGTCAGCAATCGAAGTGACTGCATTATTAAAAATCTACGTTCATAAATGAAAGGTGTGCAAGAAAAAGAACCTGTCATAGGTGAGAGGGATAGACAGAAAAATCCGTCCCTCGCGAACACAGTCTGGCTTAGCTCGGCAAGCCTCGTGATGTCAGACAGTGATCCTCGGGACGGATTTGTCTATCTACTCCTCACACCAGTGATGGATTCTTTTAATGTATGTCCATCAACGAGACAGTAGATAGGGCACACATTAGGAACAAAAGACGAGAGGTGTATTCCATTTAAGCAGACGTTTTCTTATTGGTATCATTTCTTGTGGCTTGTGTTATCCGAAAATTGCAACTCGGAAAACACGGTATCCATTTTCATAGTGTAATGTACGACAAGTGATACCGGATAACATTTTTCGCAGGGGTATCATTTTTCGTCGTATCAAAGCCCATATGTCAATTGCAATCCCACCAATCCGACGTCCCCCATGAGCAACCAAACAAGAAATGTTGTTGGTCAAAGTGCTTGACTATATAGAAGAAGCAATCTCGTGTTTTGCATAAGATACAGAGCAGGGATAGTGGTCGATAGTGGGAAGGCTTTTTAATTTCTCGCCTTCCTTAAAGCCATATAAATAAGATATGTCCCGGTCATTAGTTTTATCACTGATAAGAGACTGGGGGCAACAAACCCTAGTATACTATCAATATTGAAACGGACAGGTTGAGGCTCAACAGGTCTTAAAGGCCAAATCCTGTCAAAGGGCAAAAAAGGAAGGAGACAATATGTCTTAAAGGCCAAATCCTGTCAAAGGGCAAAAAGGAAGGAGACAATATGTCTTAAAGGCTAAATCCTATCAGAGGGCAAAAAGGAAGGAGACAATATGTCTGAAAGGCCAAATCCTATCAATGGGCAAAAAGGAAGGACACAACATGTCTTAAAGGCTAAATCCTATCAATGGGGGAAAAAAAGAAAAGAACCAAATTTTAAAATACTGTCTGCTGAAATACTTACCCGACATGCTTAGCTTTAATAACTCTAATTAAAAGTGAGTTTCTCAAGATTGTTTTCATATCGGATCACACCTTTTCGGAGAGCTGCGTTGTCTTCTGACAACTCTTGTTTTTATTTTCCCAACAAACAGGATTTGAAATGTCATGAAAATTGTCTCAAATGGAGACAATTTGCATGAAATGTCAAAGCCTGTTTTCTGGGGCAAATAAGAAAATTCTTTCAAAATGTCCTCTGCTCAATATTTTACCCAGGGTTCTAAGTGTAAAGACGTATTGGAAGACTGAAACATAACGTGACAAACGGTTCAAAGCACGCGTGCAGAAAGTAGTGAGCAACAAAATTGGAGAAATATTTCTAGTGTCTTTACTCTAACGAATAAAGTTTCAGATCCTAACAGCTCTGATAAAAAGATTTTTGTCAGTTAATACGTCCCTTAACTCTAATTCTGCAGATCGCGTACATATGCGCTTTCAACGGATGTGGGAGGGAGCGGGGGAAAGGAGTGTGTGTTGGTGGGGTTGGGGCGGGGTTGGAGATCACCTACGGTCCTCCAGAAACAAGGCCCATTCTTTAGTTCTAGGTTTTCCGACGGTGGGTGTGTACTTTATTACAACCCTTCGTTGTCTCCGCATACAAGGCAAATCGGTGAAACAATTCTCCAAAATCACAGCCAAATTTCGCCACTTTCTGTTCTTGTTTTTTTGGGGTTTTTTTGTTGTTGTTGTTTTGTTGTTTTTTTTTTTTTGGGGGGGGGGGGAGGGGTGGGAGGAGGGGGTTGGGGTTCCGAGTTTTACAGTCTCACCACTATTCGATCAAACAGGCTCCTGTACCAATCACGCGAACTCTACTTAAACAACTTCCGGTGATTAATGTTCACAAATGGTAGACGTATCATCACAAGTTGTCAAATCTGTCCTGCAAAGGTCACATGTGGCGCTGGTCTTTTGGAGTTTTCTCCTTTGTAAATAAGTATTTGATAGTCACGTGATCACGACTATTTCTCTAAGTTAGCCAGTCCATTGATACATCACATGTGCGAGTGTGAAGTAAATCCATGGAACACAAGGTAAGAGTACCCCTTCCAAAGACCCAGATCAGACCTCTCGTAGCAAGATAAAGGTTAAGAAAGGTGCTTTTTAGTTTCACCTCACTGACATAAGATGCAGTTTTAAGACTGTTTTTATACTGATGTAAAGAGATCTCTCAAGGCTGCCCTTGGAGATAACGAACTTATTAAAAGAACGAAAGTCGAATCCTCGATAAGGATGGCTAATCAGACTTGAAAAGATAATCGATAATCAGTCCTGCCATTGTGATCGATAATCGATTAGTAGTCGCTGTAGATTTGGTCATTTTACCTATCTGTCTGTCTGAGCAAGACTCTTACCATATACTATAGTTTACTGCATATATTTAATCAGACAGGCCTGAGCAAACAGTGTAGCCTGATGAGACGCTAGTCCGGCTAGTTTTAGACACAACATTGAATAGTAAATTGTACTTGTTCAAATTTTAGATAAAGTATGGTAAAGAGTTGAGGTGTCTGAATATTAAGGGTAAATACGGTAAAGTAACAGACACAGAAATCAAATGATGGATTATTAGCAAATCTGTAACGATAATCATTTTTGTGGAATTTATCGATCAATTAATCGATTATCCGATTAATTGTGCCAGCCTTAATCCTCGGTTTTACTGAGCGATAATGTAATTTGCAGAGCTGCATACGCTCCCTGGCAACGTTTTAAGCGATACTCTACTTTCTAAGCTAGCAGACTGGGCTGGATAATCCAAAGAAAAACATCGCGACTGCTGGTGGTGTGCAAGAAACAGAGCTAAACGCACAAACTAAACATTGTTCAGCCATGCGTGAAAAGTAGGTCAAGGTCAGTAACGGTTGATGGCAGTGTGCATCATGGCGAATGATATAAAGTTTCATTAGCCTAGAAACCTTGGTGTTTGAGAAACAGAGACGCGGACGCCGACGACAACGCCGTAAAGTGATCCCTAAGTCGCTGCTTCTTGCTAAAGCTGTCGCGACAATACAAGCTAAACACTCCAATATGATGAAGTACAGGGGGACACACGGCACTTAACATTAACTTCAGTTCAAATTTCACTATTATGAAGTACGGATAATTTTAGGACTGCCACACGGCACTTCTTAACACAAGTGAAGTCAAATAAATTCAATAAAGGTTGGCCTTGGAAACAAATAACATAAAAACAAATATCGGCGTCTGGGTTTTATTGTAACCTTTTCATATGAAGACAACGTAATTTGCATGGGTGCATACGCTCCCTAGCGTCGGCTTAAGCGGAACACGATTTTCCAAAACACCAGCAGGAGTTCAATGATGCAAAGGATGGCGCGGTCAATAAATACTCCACTATGATGAAGTACTGGGAGACATTTTACGAGCACCATACGACACTTAACACCAACTACAATGAAGTAAAATCAAATCTATAAATGTTGCTCTTGGAAAGAAAGAACACATAAAAAGAACGAAAGTTGTAGTTTCGGTTTTATTGAGACTCTTTATGTGACAGTAATACAATTTACAAAACCAAAACCAAGCAAAACCTGAGATCTAAATGTATATTTGAAAGGACGGCAAAAAGGTTTCAAACACGTGTGCGTAAGGCTATAGTTTATTAAATATAGATGCTTTAAATTACAAACATTTTCCTACATGAAAACATGTTTCCAGACGATGTTGAAAAGAGAGTACGATGGTTGGCCTTTGACCGTTTTATGCATGGAACTACACTATACTCATGACTTCAGAGATCAAGAGCCGGCAGTAAAGTTCAAATAGTGACTGTACGAACAGATTCCTCGGACTTCTTGTTTGTAGGGAGAGAAAGCTCTGCCTTGCAGAGATGGTGCTTTTAATGAGTAGCCACACTATACATTTTCTTTATGTCAGTTTTTGGGCATATAAATCTTGGATGGACAAGTGGATTTTGACCATTTGCTTGTCCGTGGAAAAGTAATAAAATTTATAATTCCACACTCCTAGGTACATGAAATAACTTCTAATTGTTTGTAGTTCCAATCTAGAATAAATGGATTGTGTGCATGATTTCATGACTTGCGAACTTAATTGGTATAATTTTGAACGTTTGCTTTTAGACAAGTGATTGATTAGCTGTTTTACACTAAACATAATGACTGTTTACTTCGCCAGTCGAATACCTTGAAAATGACAATAACAATAAAAATGTCATGCAGTTTGACGTCTTTGCATGTTTCATTTCATGCACAATGTTCTTTTCTTTTCGATCCTCGCTGAATTTTACTTAAATAAAACCTTCACGAGCTGTTAAGTCTCAAAGGCAGCCATCTCTTAATAACAGCCATATATATGCCGCAACATAGGAAACTATGTCTGTGGAATACGGTGCTGTCAGGTATACTTGTGCGCCCGGTCGTTTTGCGCATAGCGGTATTTACGTATCCGAGGAAGCACCGATTGTTTACAGGCAGAAGTTGTCACGAAGATTTAAAAAAAATCAGGAAAGTTGAAAGACATAGAAAGGTAATTCAAATAAAAAAAATCACCTGTCAATATATTTTTTACGTGTTTCAGCCACCTAATTAATTATCTATGAATTCCGCCCATTGAATCACTTTACGACGAAATCTAATACACACGAATAATTTCACAAATAAAACACAGATGTAACATCAGTCATAAAGATTAACAACTATAACACTCTGTCAAACAGTTTCCCTTGTCCTAAAGATCAATATTCAATCCCATATTCGTTTTCCAAAAAGGCGACGTCTCAGACGACATACCCGCCATTTTTGCCGCCATTCTGTCAAAGCTATGCAAAGAGAGCGGCGCTGTCAAAATTATTTTTCTATGGAAGCCTACAAGTGCCATAAAAGGTGGTCTATAAGTGCCATATTTTTTAAGCATAAATTTAAAGACAAATATAAATTCATAAATATAATTGTATAGATAAATAGATATAATTGTTTAAATAAATAATAAGAAATAACTAAATAAGTCTTTGTAAAACGTTTATTTATTTGTATATTCATTAACTTATTCGTTTTATTTAAACAATTATAAAAACCGAGATTTTAGATAAAACACATCCTTTTTATTGCCCGTTTCCTTACAGTACAAACAGAATGTCAACATAAAAAACAGCCCAAATATAGATACTTCATGCTGCAAGAAGCCTACCAAGCTGTTAAACAGAAGGGCATGGCAATCAGGAGAGCTGTTAGACAACATGGTCTTCCTGAGTCCATTCTTCGTCGGCGTTTGGCAAATAATAAATCTGAAGATGCGAAACGTGGGGGTCCAACCTTTTTCACGAAAGCACAGGAAGAGATGCTGGCACTGTGTTTCAATGGCTCACTTTGGATATGGATTCAGCAGATGGCAAATCATTGATATGGCGAGTAATATGTGTGCAGCAATCGGAAAGGACACTGAGCCTACTAAACACTTGTTTTATGGATTCTTGAGCATATTTCCTGATTTAAAGATGACCCCGCCCAAAAAGAGAGATGCAGTGAATTTTGAAATGTTGCATAATTACTTTGAGGAATTAGAGAAACCTTGATATAAATATGAAATAAAGAACAAGCCACAACATATATGGAATGTTGACGAGACCTAAATTTCGCTGGACTACAACTCTCCAAAGATCTTTGCGAAAGCTGGAAGTAATCCCCACTGTGTTACTTCAGGAAAGTCAGCAACTACAACTGTCATCGCTGCTGTTAGTGCTCTAGGAGAAACCACCCCGTCTTATGTTATATTCAAAGGTGAACGCGCATCAAAGGAAGTAAGGTGTGATATGGTTCCTGGTACTGAGAACAGGTCTTCTCCATCTGGCTGATCTAATTCAGGCTTGTTTCTCGATTTCTTCAAAAATCATTTTGTGCACCATGTAACAACAAGACCCTGTTTACTCCTGTATGATGGCCACTCCACACACGTGACATTTGACATCATTGATACTGCAAGAAAGGAGAACATTTATTTGTTTGTATTGCCCCTGCACAGTAGCCACTGTCTTCAACCACTGGGTGTTTCGGTGTTCAGTCCGTTCAAGATGAGTCTCAGTACAGAGTGTCACAAGTTCTTACATTCACATCCAAATCATGTAATAGTAAAGGAAGATCTACCCTCTATCATAGGAACAGCCTTTCGAAATTCCCTCACGTTCAGCACAATTATGTCATGCTATAGAAAGACAGGAATATTCCCTTTTGACCCGTCTGCTCCACATGTATTCCCACCAGTAATTGAAAAACAGAACAAAGAAAGGAATGCTACCAGAAAGACGCGTAAGGAAAACAGAAGTGTCAAGATACTATAACAGGAGAAAGGAAGTGATTTCAATAAACTAAAGGAAAGTGTAGAACTTAAGAAAAAGAAGACCACTTTTGTAACCCCGTATGGAGAACAGTAACTGAAGGCAGTTACTATGAGCAAAAGAAATCAATGGAAAAGGAGAAAACAGAAAAACAAAAGGAAAGTTAAGGTGAAAATAAAATCATACAAACGGAAAATCGTATTCACGTCCCAATTTTCACCAAATGAAAAAGGTTCATGTTTAATAGAGAGTCAAGAAATAGAAGTCAGAAACAAAACTGTTGAAAGAAATCAAAACAAAAAACTGAAAAAAGACAACACAGTCAAGGAAAGAAATGCAAATAAAATGAAAAAGAAAGGAAAAGGTCCGTTACCAAACTCAACAAGCGGAAAGGGTCCAGCAAAGAGAAATAATGCTTGTGGATACTACACAAAATACAGTGTCTCAAACTGAAATGCTTACTGAATGCTGCTTAGTATGTGGTAAAATTCCAACCAGATGCCTTAAACCTTACTCTAACTATCCGGTTTGTTGACTGGGATGCTATAATTGTTATGGTAAATGGGTACACCTGAAATTCTACTGTAATGTGAAAAAACTGAGTGACAGTGATGACTTTAAGTGCCCAAGATGTTGTAATGAGCAGTAGATTATGACCTCCTATTGTTACAAATATGCTAAATATTACATTTTAACAGAGTTTTGTTTGTTGCAATTTACTTTTTCAGAATTGGGAAGTTTTGTTTTTTTTTGTTTTTTTTTTTTTTAAGTTTAAGTTGATTGTTTGTATGTGGCACCATGCCTAGAAAAATACTCTTCTATGACGTCATTCCTTTCAAGTGCGCAAGTACACCGGACAATGTTTGCTTGGAAATTTACATGGCAGTGAGTTTTTACAAATTCAAACTTACGATGTTTTATTGAACTATTTTCAGAAAAAGATATGCCATTATATACTCGATATGGTCTTCGTTTTCAGGCGAAAAAGAAAAACAATTCGTCTTTCTTCTGTTCGTTATTTAATAAGCCAAAAGTTGCTTAGGTGCGCAATTAGAGCGGATAGCATCGTAAGTGAACAGCCATGGCGCAGCCTGATTAGAGTCTTTGCTATCCGTTCGGAGACTGTAGCATTCATATATACAGCAAAGACAGATTTTGCGCCTTTCTTTTGGCGTGGTCAAATCCAATTCATCTGCTATCCACGCTTCTCTCTCATGGCCCTGATAATTGCAATTCATCCAATCCCTACGCTTCTTTCTCGTGGAGCGGACAATTACAATTCATCTGGTTCCCACATTTCTTTCTATTGGCGTGGTCAATTACATTCCAATACGTTCCGACGCTTCTTTCCTAAGACGCGGTCAATTACAATTTATCTGTTTCCACACTTCTTTCTCTTAGTGCGGTCAATTACAATTCATCTTTCTCTTGGCGCGATCAGTTATAATTCATCTGATACCCTCGCTTCTTTTTCTTGGAGCGGTCAATTACAATTCATCCGGTACACACGCTTCTTTCTCTTGGAGCGGTCAGTTACCTTTCATCTGATACCCAAACTTCTTTCTCTGGCGCGATCAATTACAATTCATCTGATATCCTCACTTCTTTCTCTTTCAGAGGTCAATAACAATTCACCCGGTATCCACGCTTCTTTCTCTTGGCGCGGTCAATTACAATTCATCTGGTACCAACGCTTTTTTGTCTTGAAGTGGTCAATTACAATTCATCTGGTACCCATGCTTCTTTCTCTTGGCGTGGTCAATTACAATCCATCTGGTATAAACGCTTCTTTCTCATGACATGGTCAATTACAATTTATCCGGTACCTATACTTCTTTCTCTTGGAGCGGTTAGTTATAATTCATCTTATACCCACGCTTCTTTCTCTTCGAGCTGTCAATTTTAATACATCTGGTACCCATGCTTCTTTCTCTTGGCGCGGTCAATTACAATTCATCTGATACCTCCACTTTATCTTGGAGCGGTCAATAACAATTCATCTGATACCCACGCTTCTTTCTCTTCGCTGGGTCAATTATTATTAATCTGGTTCACACTTTTCTTTCTCTTGGTGTCGTCTATTACAATTTATCTGATGCCTAGGCTTCTTTCTCTTGGCACGGTCAGTTAAAGTCCTCCGATCAGCCTGCGCATCCGACTTTTTTGTCCGCATGAAGAAACTTTGCATCCTTGGCTATCAAAAATGCGGCCAGTGAAGATTCTGATCAGACTGCGCGATGCGCAGGCTGGTCCGAATCTTCGCTGGGAGCATATATCCGAAGTTGCATTTTCTAACGTGCAAGCACACTTTCTCTCTGATACAGCAATTAGTCTTTTCATTCACACACAATTTGGATAGTGTAGAATATATCAGCCATGATAAAACTGCGTAGATGCTTGGCCTTAGAGTTTACTGTACTGCTCATGCTGACATCTTGTAAGAAAAAAGCGACTTGCCAGTTTTCTGTTTGATTGGTAAAATAATCAACTGAACGTAAATCTGAGAAAATGGTTCCTGTGGCATATGAGAACATTGAATGTCCAGATCAACTTGCTGTCAGGTCAGGGTCCTCTCTGTTCCGCGATATATATTTTTAGTATACAGTGATTATGCAAACGGATAACGATGACATTGATGAAACTGTGCGAACTCGCAGGTTGATCTGTGTCTTTGTTGTCTAGGTCGTTTTAATCGTGGTACGATTCATTACACAGTTCTACCTTGCGTGATTTTGAGTTGCCTGTCTAGTTATCATTTGGGCGGGTCAAGCGAAAAAGTGCCTTCGAGCATGCGCAAAATGTGCGGATTCATATCATCCTACACATGCGCAGTCTCATCTGGGCATTGGCTCTCTAATGGAGCATTTTATAATATCCTGTGATTTTGTTTGTGCGCAGGCTGATCTGGGCCTTCACTGTCCGCATATGCCAGAAGACACGTTATCGCATTGCGAGGCTAATATAACAACTCTTCATTAGTAGGCTAACGATGAAACTGCAAGGTAACGACGAATATAGATAACGTTATTCTATAAAGTTACATAATCACCAGCTTATCATCTAATCTGCTTTAATTAGTTTTCTTTTTAAAATAATAAGTGAAGAGCACATGCAAGGCATGCTTTATATCTATAAATGTACCTCAAACATGCAATGCTAGACTTCTAGTGCATTTGTTTTGCAAAACCATATTTACGCCCTTTCTGTAAATTTTACATATGGGATTCACGAAGTCTTCACAGTCTTAAAACTGTTGGAAGATTTTTTCACGAAATTGTGTATAAATATAAAGTGTGATCAAACCATAAATTCTGTACAAATTTAAAGCATGCTCAGAACATAAATTTTGAACAAATATAACACACGCTCAGACCATAAATTTTGTATAGATATAATGCATGCTCACACCATAAATTTTGTACAAATACAACGCATGCTCAGAACATAAATTTTGAACAAATATAACGCATGCTCAGACCATAAATTTTGAACAAATATGAAGCAAGCTTAGACCATAGATTTTGTACAAACATAACGCATGCTCACACCTTAAATTTTGTACAAATACAACACATGCTCAGACCACATATTTTGTACAAATATATCGCAGGCTCAGACCATAAATATTGTACAAATATATCGCAGGTGCCTTCAGTCTCTTCTAAAGTGCCTTCGAACATGCGCAAAATGCACAGGTTCAGATCATACTGTGTTTACTTGATATCCAATAATTCTGTTAGCGGACAGCAATGGTCCTAATCAGACTGCACAGGCTGATCTGGGCCTTTACTGTCCGCATATGCTCGAAGACACATTTTGCCATAGTGCTGCCAAAGTATCAGTGTTCTCATATATACTAGTAGATTTATTCATTTATGACTGTAAATGCAAATGAGAATCGGATTCGGCAATTTCATTATCGATGAATGACTAAAATTATACAAGAACATGAATTCGTACACCAGCGGAAAACAAAGATGAGGAAAGGGCTCTGCTAAATTAAACCGAAATATATACAAGTATCTATCACAATTCATCTGGTGCCCATGCTTCTTTCTCGTGGCGCGGTCAATTATAATTCGTCTGGTTCCAACACTTTTTTCTCGTTTCGCGACCAATTACAATTCATCTGGTTCCCGTGCTTCTTTCTCTTGTGTGGTCAATTACACTTCATCTAATTCCCGCGCTTCTTTTCATCTGGTACCCACGCTTCTTTCTCATGACGCGGTCAGTTACAATTCATCTTGTCCCCACACAGCTTTCTCATGGCGAGGTCAATTACAATTCATCTGGTATCCGTGTTTCTTTCTCATGCCGAGGTCAATTTACAAATTCATCTGGTACCAATGCTTCTTTCCCATGACGCTGTCCATTACAATTTATCTGATACCCACGCTTCTTTCTAATGTCATGGTCAATTACAATTCGTCTGGTTCCCACGCTTCTTTCCCATGGCGAGGTCAATTAACAAATTCATCTGGTACCAACGCTTCTTTCCCATGACGCTGTCCATTACAATTTATCTGATACCCACGCTTCTTTCTAATGTCATGGTCAATTACAATTCGTCTGGTTCCCACGCTTCTTTCCCATGGCGATGTCAATTTACAAATTCATCTGGTGCCAATGCTTCTTTCCCATGACGCTGTCCATTACAATTTATCTGATACCCACGCTTCTTTCTAATGTCATGGTCAATTACAATTCGTCTGGTTCCCACGCTTCTTTCCCATGGCGAGGTCAATTTACAAATTCATCTGGTACCAACGCTTCTTTCCCATGACGCTGTCCATTACAATTTATCTGATACCTACGCTGCTTTCTTATGCCATGGTCAATTACAATTCGTCTGGTTCCCACGCTTCTTTCTCATGGCGAGGTCAATTTACAAATTCATCTGGTACCAACGCTTCTTTCCCACGACGCTGTCCATTACAATTTATCTGATGCCCACGCTTCTTTCTAAAGCCATGGTCAATTACAATTCGTCTGGTTCCCACGCTTCTTTCTCATGGCGAGGTCAATTTACATTCATCTGGTGCCAACGCTTCTTTCCCACGACGCTGTCCATTACAATTTATCTGATACCCACGCTTCTTTCTAAAGCCATGGTCAATTACAATTCGTCTGGTTCCCACGCTTCTTTCTCATGGCGATGTCAATTTACAAATTCATCTGGTACCAACGTTTCTTTCCCACGGTGCTGTCCATTACAATTTATCTGATACCCACGCTTCTTTCTAAAGCCATGATCAATAACATTTCGTCTGGTTCCCACGCTTCTTTCTCATGACGTGGTCAATTACAAACCATCTGATTTCCATGTATCTTTCTCTTGACGCGGTTAATTACAATTCGTCTGTACCCACGCTTCACTCTCAAGGTCTATCCGGACAACAAATATTTTACGGGTTATGAGGAAGGTGAAAGTTCAAATCAGCCTGTGCATTCGTACTGTCCCATGACGTTTGTTCCCTCTCGCACCCCCTGTGACACATTCAATAGCCAAATTGTAAGCGAAAAACGAAAGCTGTGGTCAGACTGCGAATAAGCGTGGGGTCATCCGGGCTTTTTTTTTTTTTTGTTGTTGTTGTTTTGATTGCATATGCCTCGAAGACACTTCAGCCATAACGTGACAATTTCACTTTTAAAGTAGGTGGGTGCATTTGTACTGCTAAGCGCAATTTATACCATTATCGGAAAAGCCTGTCATAAATTTGATATTCTTATAACTACTTATTTTAGTTTTGATGAGGTAAGCCTAAAAAGCGATGTGAAATAAGCTGTAATTACTTTTTAATGTGAGCTAGATCTCATTTAGACATCCTCATTTCACCCTTTCCATTTTAGAATTTAGCCAGTTTAGCCAAGATTTGCATGTAAAGAACCAAAGGCTGTTAAAACAGATTTATAATTTATTGTGTGCGAAGCGTAGGCCAACCTTTTTGTGAAAGCTTATACTTGCTGATAAAGTAATCAACTGGGCCTAAACATGAGAAAACGGTCACTTTGACATGTGTTAGCAAGGAATGTCCTATCAAGTTACTATATATGTCTGGTCAGGGCCCTCTCTGTTCCGTAATTTATTCTGTAACTTAAACAGTGATTCCGCAAATGGATAACGATGACATTGATGAAACTGTGCGAATGCGCATGTTGATTTGTGTGTCTTCCTCAGCTAGCATTCTTTATTCAGCTACCATGACGGGCCGATAACGGCCCGCTATAGATTTAAAAAGAATGCTCTATTTGGCGTGACTTTCAGTTGCCTGCCTGGCATTTATTTAGGCCGCGTCAAGCGAACAAGTACATTCGAGCACGCGCAAAATGTGCGGATTCAAATTATCCTGCACATGCGCGACGTCTCATCCGAGCATTTTCTCTCCACCAAATTATTCTATGGCATCCAATAATTCTATATGCGGACAGCTAAGGCCCTGGTCAGACTGCGCTGATGCGCAGGTTGATCAGGGCCTTCGCTGTCTGCATATACCAAAGAAATGTTTCCACATGGTGCGGCCCTTTTTATAAATCTTCATAAGCAGGCTAATGATAAAATTATAAGGTAATGACAAACATAGATGACATTATTATTCTTTAAAGTTACATAATCACCGGCTTATCATCTAATCACATTCAGGACATCCTTTACTCATATTTCTCAAACATGCCATGCTACACTTAATTCTAATGCATTCATCTTGTAAAACCATATTTACGCACTTATGTAAATTTTGCATATGGGATTTATGAAGTCCCTTGACCTATACCCAAGTTGTTAAACATTGATCTATCCAAGTCGTATGCCTTTTATATGAATTAGCCTTCTTTGCGATCTAGATTTTTAACTTTTCATCTTGACATAGACTCACTGTTGCGCCGACTGAAGACCAGGAGGTCACGGGTTCAACCCCTGCCGAGGTCGGCAACATTCTTTCGTGGAGATTGGTCATGAAATATTTTCTACGGTCATTCTCTCCCTTCCGCTGATTCAAGAAGGGCAGTTGTCAGTTTCTGGCGAAAGAATATGCACAATACTGGTTAACCGCTTAGAGGACTAAGCCTGCCCAGTAAACGTGTGGTTAGGTAAACTGACCGCGCTCGACATGACACCATTGGGTTGACTGGGCCGTAAAACCTCAACACAACTGTGTGCAACTTCTACTTTCCCTTTTCACACCAGGACGCGCAGACCCTGCCAAAAATATCCGTGAGGGCGCTCGCAGTATTCGAAGATAGATAGATAGATAGATAGATGGATGAATACATACATACATACATACATACATACATACATACATACATACATACATAGACGGACGGATAGATAGATAGATAGATAGATAGATAGATAGATAGATAGATAGATAGATAGACCGACCGACCGACCGACCGACCGACCGCCCGACCGATAGATAGATAGATAGATAGATAGATAGATAGATAGATAGATAGATAGATAGACGGACGGACGGACGGATAGATAGATAGATTATTCCGTTTAACCCTTTCATCCCGAGTTTCTGACAAGGAGTCTTCAGTCTCTGAATTCGGACACAGGTATTGTTGCAAGTAGGGGTTGCAGTTAATGACACAGTATAGATCCTGATAAGACGGCTCGTTACTATATTGCCTGTTTTGTAAATGTTCAAATGGAATTCTTGATTCTAGGAAATCTGCCATCCCCCCCCCCCCCCACCCCCACGGAAATCTGCCCCCGGAAAAAGTGCCCCCGCCCCGAAAATCTGCACCCCTTCCCCCCCCACCCCCTGAAAATTCTGCCCCTGA
This sequence comes from Anodontia alba, assembly GCA_964016985.1. Lineage (NCBI taxonomy): Eukaryota > Metazoa > Mollusca > Bivalvia > Lucinida > Lucinidae > Anodontia > Anodontia alba. The sequence goes on from OZ024836.1 coordinate 51,272,179, forward strand.
GGAAATCTGACCCCCGGAAACCTGCCCCTTCCACCCACCCCCACCCCCGCCGAGAAAAGTGCCCCCTGGAAAAGTGCCCCAGTCAGTAAGTGATATCTTCATGATAATAATAATAATAATAATAATAAATAATAATAATAATAATATGATACACTATTTCGACATTCTCAATGAGCCATCGTCAGGCAGTGATGCAATTTTTTAAGCGTTACGAAGACTTTTGGATTAATTAAATCTAAAATTGCTTAGTTGCAGATGTCTGTTTCAATATCTGACAATACCAGCTTGTTTACAACAAAACATGACATAGACTTCCCCGCTATAATTTTTTAAACATCTTTTTGGGGTGTACTCTGCCTTCTTTTGTTTGGCGCTTAATCATTTTTTTTTTCAGTAGTTAATAAGGCGCATCTTTTAGTAGGCATTTACACATCTTTTCATGGTGCTTTTCAATGAAATCTTCAATACATCAATATATACAAATATAAACAAAACAAACAATGAGATGAAGCTACATTCAATAATTTAAATATGCAACAAAAGTTTAGCCAACACGTTTAGTTTCGACTTTCCCACCCCCTATAGAAAACTAAAATATAACTTAACTTTTACGTGATACATGTATATTCAATGTAGATTTATCCCTGCTGGTAAATAAAGATCGGGGGGGGGGGGGGGGGGGTGGGGGGGCACTTTTCCGTTTGGTGGGGGGGAGCAGATTTCACAGGAGGCATTTTCCCTTGGGGGCAGATTTCGAGCGGAGGGGGGGGGCCCTTTCTAGGGGTGGGGCAGATTTCCACAGGGGTCAAATTTCCGGGGGAGGGGGCAGATTTCGGCGGGCACTTTTCGTGGGGGGGGGGGGGGAGGGGGGAGGGGTCATATTTCCTGATACCGGAATTCTTGTACACCATAACTTTTAAACCGGTAAAGGTACTCGTATTTTCTTCTGCCAAAGCATGCTCAAAAATGTACATTATGAAAAGAAATATGTTTTTATTCCGGAATTTATACTTTTGTAAACATGCATTCGATATGCATTTAATCAATAACCTATGGTTGTTATAGAGCAGCGCTAGATGTACTGGTTTATGAAATATTTAACAAAATGCCCGTTATGGGGTCGGTTGTTCATTACAATCGAGCCATAGTATACAAACACCAAAATTTCCTTAAGATAGTTGTCCACGTGATTATAACTGACCAATGTAATCAAACTGCGCGTGAGACAAAATCCCGATGCAGTGTAAAGCGGGTTATTTGTAAAACCTGGACTAGGACATTGGCAAACAGTGCAGGCCCAGATCAGACACCACAGTAACAGTCCACTCAGCAAGTCCGTTTCCCTAGGTTCATCATCTTTTTCTTTCAAAGATAACCTTAATATCGCCTTTGTGCTGTACACGTTTCTGCTCGGCTTCGCTGATTCTTTTTGTCTCATATTCACTAGCACCTCTTCTGACGAGGCCTCGCTACTTTGCTTGGTCCTGTGCAATTTGTTCCCACGACTCTGTTGGTATGCTGAAGTCCTTGAGACAGGCTTTGAGGGTGTCTTTGTATCGCTTCTTCTGACCACCATGGGAGCGTTAGCCCATTTCTAGTTCTCCTTAGAGGATTTTCTTTGGCAAACGTTCCTCAGGCATCCTGGTATCATAGCCTGTCCATCTTAACTGTGCCAGTTTTAGAAGAGTATGTACACTCTGCACTCCTGCCCTTTTCAGGACTTCTGTGTCTGGAATCCTGTCTTGCCACTTAATCTTTAAAAGTTTTCTAAGACAGCTTGTATGGAAGTGGATCAGTCTTTTGGGGTGCCGTTGGTAAACTGTCCACTTTTAGCATGCATACAATAGTGTTGGCATCATCTCAGCTCTGTTGACTTTCAGCTTTGTGTCAAGCCTGATTTCACTTCGATCCCAAACACTACCACGTAGACGGCCAAATGCTGCGCTAGCTTTGGCAATCCTGGCATTGACTTCATCATCAGTGTGCACGACTCTTGACAATGTGCTTCCAAGGTAGGTGAACTTGTCTACCATTTGCAATTTTTGACCTTTCACTGTAATGGTGGGCTCCTTGTAAGGCTTGCCAGGTGCTGGTTGATAAACCACCTCGGTCTTTTTGATGTTGATTGTGAGGTCATAGCTGTCACAGGAGTCAGATACTTAATCTACACCTTTTTGCATCTTCTCTTCTGTTAGAGCACCCTTTGCCATGTCCTCAGCAAAGAAGAACTCGTCTAGCACCTCTGTCTGCACCTTAGATTTGGCTTGCAACCTTCTTAGGTTGAAAATCTTCCCATCAAAGCGATACCTAATAGGAATACCATTATCACCATCCTGGAAAGCATCTGTCAGCATGGTAGAAAACATCATGCTGAACAGTGTTGGGGCTAGTACACAGCCTTGCTTGAGACCATTTGTCATAGGGAATGAATCAGAAAACTCACCATCATTTTGGACCCATGCAAGCATACCATCGTGGAACTGCCTCACCATTGCTATGACCTTGGTCGGACAGCTAAACTTCGCCATAATTTTCCAAAGACCCTCACGACTGACTGTGTCAAATACTTTGGTTAGGACAACAAAGGTCATGTAGAGGTCCATGTTCTGTTCCTGGCATTTCTCTTGAGGCTGCCTTGCTGTGAAGATCATGTCAGTTGTTCCTCTGTCCTTTCTGAATCTACACTGGCTTTCTGGTAGAAGCCTGCACTGTTCAAGGTGTTCATTCAGTCGGTTAAGTAGAACTCTTGCAAGGACCTTCCCAGCAACTGACAATAAAGAGATGCCACGATGATTATCACACAACTGAGGATTCCCTTTCCGTTTGAATAGGTGGATAATTGACGCATTCTTGAATTCTTGAGGGATGGCTTCTTTTCTCCACATAATGTGAAATAACTCTGTCATCTGCTTTGCAACTGGAGAACCTCCTGCTTTGTAGATCTCAGTAGATATTACATCTGATCCTGGAGCCTTGCCAGATGACAGAAGTTTTATTGCTTTCACTGTTTCAGAGGTGGTTGGGAACTCGTCAAGCAGCAGATTACATTTCACTTGTGGCAGTCTGTTGATAGCGTCATTATTGATAGATGATGGCCGATTAAGAACACTATCAAAATACTCAGCCCATCATTTTAAGATAGCCTCTTTGTCAATCAGAAGACTAGTTCCATCTGCACAGGGGAGGAGCGGTGGTTCCTGAGCTTTAGCGCATCAAAGAACTTCTTCATATCCTTTCAGTCCGCAAAGGACTGGATTTCATCAGCCTTACTGCTCAGCCAGAAGTCTTGCCTAGTCTGGACTGTCTTGCATATATTTGAATATGCCGTCCTATTGGATACTGAGCTGGTATCACTAAGGTATGACTTGTGTTTTGTTGTTTCTATTCAAGGAGTCCCTGGATTTCTTCGTCATTCTCTTCCAACCAGTCCTGGTGTTTACGAGATACTGGTCCTAGGGAATCCATTGCTGAAGAGTGGACGGTGTCTCTTTACACTGTCCAGTTCTCTTCTGGATCATCTGAACGGAGTTACATTGCATCTAATCGGCTGCAGATAACATTGATGAAGGCTTGCCTTTTGCTGTTTTGTTTCAGCTTGGAGACATCCAGTCTCTTTGGCACTTTCTTGCCTTATGGTCGCCGTGCAGGCTGAATGCGCAGGTTGAGTTTGCTGACAACAAGCCTGTGATTTGTCCAGCAGTCTGCACCACACATAGTCTTTGTCACTCTGACATCCTGTCTGTCCTTCCTTCGTACTATGACATAAGCAAAGAGATGCCAGTTTGGAGCGAGGATGCATCCATGACGTCTTGTTGCGAGTTGGCAGACGAAAGACTGTGTTAGTGATCAGCAGTTCAGTTCATGCTCTGCACACTTCTTCAAAAGGAGGAGGCCATTGCTGTTGCACTTTCCTACTCCTTCAGTCTCAATCACTCCTTCCCAGGTTTGGTGGTCTGTGCCCACTCTAGAATTGAAGTCTCCCAGGAGGATGAGTTTGTCTGTCCGGGGTGTAGCAGAAATCACAGAATCCAGATAATCATAGAACTTGTCTTTGACCTCATCTGGGTTGGCCATTGTGAGTGCATAGGCACTTACAATAGTTGCATGCCTCTTACCAGATAATGGAAGTCTCAGCGTCATCAGGCGGTCATTTATGCCTTTTGGGAGTCCTGAGAGCTTGCTGACAAGCTGTGTGTATATGATTAAGATGACATGCGCTGTGAATTGGATTTTAGTGAGGGAGAGGCGCACAGAGTCAACCTTACTCTCTCGTCTTGACCTAGCTGGATCCAGAGGCAAGACAGTGTCAAGACATTTGGAGCGAAGTCCGGATACAGTGGATGACGATGACTTCTTTAGTGCCTTGTCATGCTCTCCATGCTCCACAACATGCTGCTGCATCGCCGTTTGGGCCTTTGAGTCAGAGAAATGATTTCTTCCGCCCCTGCTACCGAAGCAGACTTTACATAGCTGGAACAGGCAAATCTAGATATGCAGGTTTTTGTTTGGAGTTGCCTTCTCCTAGATGGATTGCCGACCAGGGCTTGAGGGTTCCATCTGCCCTGGATATTGCTACACAGATTCGGTTAACAGCTATACAGAAGCAGTAACTCAAGTGTCTTCTGTAGCATTTGAGTAGAAATATAACACTGCTGAACCACAAAGAAAAGTCAGATTAACTCTTTCACTGCCATAGGCGATAATAATAGGCTTTTGCAAACGCTTAGATCCAGAAGAGACGGATCATATTGAGCCGTCTCATAAGGATCTACACTGTCTGACATTCAGTCTTTCAACTTTACATATAATCTTTCCGATCGATAGTTTGTTAAAAAAAAAAAAAAAAAAAAAAAAAAACACAGAGGCCACATATCGTCTGAAATTTGGCACCGAAAGAGTTAATACCTATGGGTTCAGTTGCAATAAAACTTGACTTGGTTTCTTTTGCGGTTTACGGAGAAGTAATAATAATAATGATAATAATAATACATGTTAATAATAAAATATAGTAGTAGCAATAGTAGTAGTTTAATAATAATAATAATAATAAAAGTTAATAATAAAATATAGTAGTAGTAGTAGTTTCTGTTAGTGTGGTTGTTTTAGCAGTAATATATCGTATGGGCTGCGCCAAGAAAAATGTGTCTTCTGGGCAGACCCAGTAAGCATTCTTTATAAATCTACAGCGGGCTGTTATCGGCCTGTCAGCTACCCTGACAGGCCGATAACGGCCCGCTATAGATTTATAAAGAATGCCAGCTGGGTATAGGAACAGTAAAGATCCAGATCAGCCAGCTAAGACGCACAACCTGATAAGGACCTTTGTTATACATCGATATATTCTACAGTATCCATTGATCCTCTATGCGGACAATAAAGGCCCAGTTCAGACTGCGCGGATGCGCTGGCTGGCCTGGGTCTTTGCTGTCCGCACTGGCTCTGATGGCACATTTTTGCATGGCGCTGCTCATATACTACTACTACTATTGAAAACTGATAGCTAAAATTATACTGATAACTTGACCTGCATTCAGTGCATAAAGTGTAAAAGAAAATAGCAAGGGGTCGCGTCAAGCAAAAAAGCGCCTTTTGGCATGAGCAAAATGTGAGACTTCACATAATCCTGCACATGCGCAAAGTCTCATCTGGGCATTTGCTCTCCATTGAAATATTTTATAGTATCCAATGTTTCTGTTTGCGGACAGCGAAGGTACTGATCAGACTGCGCGGATGCGCGGGTTGATCTGGACCTTCGCTATCCGCATATGCCCGAAGACACTTTTTCGCATAGCGCGGCCCAAATAATAGGATACAAGCAGTTGTACGTGTCGCGAGCTAATCAGATTACCCTTAACGACTTAATTGATCTTTCAGAGGTATCATTACCAGTGATATGATATAATATGGTGTCTTACTGTCTCTCCAATCTTACACGTACATAAAACATTTCCTATATCACACAACAATGTAAAATTGCCGTTCAGATATGAACCTAGATTGGCGCCATTCGTTTCTGCACTTTTTGTCATTCTTTATATCACTTGTTGAAGCGTTAGGCTTCTTAATCCCATTTCACTGTTTTACTGCAGAAACCACCGTCCCTTTCTACGGTCATCCTCTCCCTTCCACTGATTCAAGAAGGGTAGTTATCAGTTTCTGGCGAAAGAATGTGCACAATACTGGTTAACCGCTTAGAGGACTAAGCCTGCCCAGTAAACGTGTAGTTAGGTAAACTGACCGCGCTCGACATGACCCCATTGGGTTGACTGGGCCATAAAACCTCAACACAAACAAACCATCCAGGTACAAGTCTGGCAATGTCAACTTTTGATGGTTACTTCTGCTGCGTAACCACCTAGATACAATTCTGACAGTGTCATATATTGCTTGTTATCATTTAATGCCCGCCACCATCCAGGTAAAATTCTGGCAATGGAATATATTGATGTTTATCATCTAATGCCCGTCACCATCCATGAACAATTTTATTATCTGATGCCGGCCAACGTCAAGGTACGATTCTGACGTTGACATATATTGCTGATTATCATCTTCTGCCCGCAATCGCCCAGGTACAATTCTGACATTCGCATATATTGATGGGTATCATCTGATGCCCACTTCCCCCTCCACAAAAGTACAAGTCTGACAATGACATACATTGCTGATTGCACCTCACGTCACCGCCCTGGTACAATTCTACCTTTAGGATATAATACTGGTTATCATCTGTTGCCCACCATCTAGATGCAATTCTGACTGTGACATATATTGCTGATTATCATCTGATGCCCGACACCATCCAGATACAATTCTATCAAAGGCATATATTGCTGGTTATCATCTGCTGCCCGCCATCACCCAGGTACAATTCTGACAATGTTGTACATGTATATTGTTGGTTTAATACTGGTTATCATCAACTGTCCACCACCTAGGTGCAATTCTGACTGTAACCTATATTGCTGATTATCATCTGATGCCCGACACCATCCAGATACAATTCCATCAAAGGCATATATTGCTGGTTATCATCTGCTGCCCGCCATCACCCAGGTACAATTCTGACAATGTTGTATATTGTTGGTTTAATACTGGTTATCATCAATTGTCCACCACCTAGGTGCAATTCTGACTGTAACCTATATTGCTGATTATCATCTGATGCCCGACACCATCCAGATACAATTCTATCAAAGGCATATATTGCTGGTTATCATCTGCTGCCCGCCATCACTCAGGTACAATTCTGACAATGTTGTATATTTCTGGTTATCATCTGTTGCCCGCCACTTCCTAAGTACATTCTACCAATGGCATATATTGCTGATTATCATCTGATACTCGCCACCACCCAGGTACAATTTTACAATGGAATACATTGCTGGTTATTGTTTGTTTCCCGCCACCGCCCAGGTACAATTCTGACAATGTTGTATATTTCTGAAAATGGCATATACTGTTGGTTGTCATCTGTTGTCCGCCACAATCCGGGTACAATTCTGACAAGCGTATATATTGCTGGTTATCATCTGTTGTCCGCCACCATCCAGGTAGAATTCTGACAATGTCTCATATTGCTGGTTATCATCTGCTTTCCGCCACCAACCAGGTACAATTCTGACAATTTCTGGTTATCATCAGTTGCACGCCACCATCAAGGTACGATTCTGAAAATGGCATACATTGCTGGTTATCATCTGTTGCCCGCCACTATCCAGGTACAACACTTCTTACGGCATATATTGTTGTTTATCATATGTTGCCCGCCACTAACCAGGTACAATGCTGACAATGGCACATATTGCTGGTTCTCATCGCTTCCCCTTCACCCAGCAGGTAGAAGTCAGACAATATCATATATTGCTGGTTATCATCTGTTACCCGACACCACCCCGGTGTAATTCTGACAATGCGTCATACTGCGGGTTATCATCTACTGTCCGCCACCACCCAGGTACATTTCTGGCATGTCATATACAATCGTATCAGTCTAGCGCGAGGATCGTTCCAACTCGATTGTAAGTAAACAAAATCAGGCAATGAAATTACACACGTCGCTGTCCGTTACAATGGTCATTCAACAGGCGCCCGACACTGTTGCCACCTGTCCATTGACAGGCAGTTTGTCCGTTCCGCCCAGAATGAATTGTGCCCAGAATGAATATGTCAGGGGATCATCTTAATTTTAATAATCAATAATTATAACATATGTAAACTTCGATCTTATCACTAGGATAAAATCAATATATTATAATAATTAATAAGCATTTTACAATAAAAGTCAAACCCGAAATTCATTATAATCTTAAATGTGGGCACAAATCGAAAATTTGTTAACTTATGTTATCCCTAAAACTGTAATGGAATCGTCCGCCCAATAAAGTCGCAAGATTCATCCTGAGCTACTTTCTATCTGTCTGTCAAGCTTCCCATCTTAGACAGATTTACAAAGCACACTCTAAAAAAAACCCGACTTTTTTTGTGTAAAACGTACACCACACACAATTCTGACAATGTCTTATATTGCTGGTTATCATCTGTTGCCCGCCACCACCCAGGTACAATTCTGACAAATGACATACATTGCTAGTTACCAGCTGCTATCCGCCACATCCTGATACTAATCTGACAATGACGTATTGCTGCTTATTATCAGAATTTTGACAATGTCAAATATAGCTGGTTATCATCTGCTGCCCACCATCATCCATGATTAATTCTGACAAAGCCATTTATTCACTGTTATCATCTGATTACCACCATTCAGATACGATTCTGGTAAAAGTTACCTAACTCGGATAATTAGTGGGCAACTAACCAAAGGCACGAGGTGAACATAATCTTATCAGTCAATTAAACAAAATTTTGTACAGGCGTGCTTCAGCTGCGCTCCAAAATACCACGTCCCCAGTTCTTACATTTTATGAGAAAGTAAGCGCAGAGGACGAACATAAAATTTACAATGTTAATCAAGCGTGAAAAGTAAAGTTTTGATAGTACGTTTCAGCTCCCCTCCTTCGGTTTTAACCCTTAAAGCGCCAGTCACAACTATTGTCGTCTGCTTTGTCATCTGCTTGTGATTTTAAAAGTAATTTTGAAAACAGTGTGGACCCAGATCAGACAGTCTGATCAGGGTCCACACTGTTTGCCTGTATGCAAAAATAGGTTTGAAAAGTCTGCAAGAATATTCAGCAGACGACATAAACAGACGACATTTTCAGATGCAGTTTTTCTTGGCGCTTTAAGGGTTAAATATCTCCAATAAATGAAGACTTAGGTCTTACAGTCACCAGCCAGCGTTCAGTCATTCAATCAAATGCTCAAGGACACTCACACGGTGTGGATACGGCGACAAAAAACACACCTTTACTTCATAAGCAACAGTGAAAGACGAACATGACATCTGACAAAATCATCTTTTTCATGTACATTGTAAACATCAAAGGCACTGCGTCAAAGCTTATAAACATTGCCGCACATTAAGCAAATCTATAGCAGCAAAGACTTCGTGACATTTCAGATCATTTTAAGATAACGCGATCATAGGATTTCCTAATTACAAAGTATTCCTACAAAGCTCATACCATATAGTCTATAAAGCTAAGCAATAACTAGAAATGTGTCCAAAAGATACGAATGTCCCCGCCAGAAAATACTTAAACGCAAATTGCTAACGCCGGACGTGGACGGAGACGGACGGACGGACGGACGAACGGAGAGGGGTAATACTATATGCCCTTAACACCATTCTTCGAATGGCGGACGAACGGAAAGGGGTAATACTATATGCCCTTAACACCATTCTTCGAATGGCGGGGGCATAAAATCAAAGTTCTGGAGTCCTTTAGTGACAGCTTCTATCAGAAACTGAGTGTTTGTTTGACAGCTACATATAAGACACCGGTACAATTCAAAAGGCAAATGAAGCTGAAATTTTACTTCAAGTTTTGGACAGAGATGATCAGGGTTTTTTTGTTGTTGTTTAACCGCCTCAATATCTCGAAATCCGAGGGCCTCTCTGAAATACTTCGAGATATCCGTATCTCTACATACATGTATCAGATTTGCAGAATCAAGGAAAACAATAACTCGAACAACCACATTTCTCAAATGAATGTGTAATTTGACTCCTGAAGTAAGAAATATATTTAAAATATTGTGGAAAAGAGGAAAAAATTGCTCCTTAGGAGCAATTGCTCCTCTTTTCCACAATATTTTGTTACCTATAGTTAGATTTTCATGTTAAAACAGGGACCAGATTTTCACTTCGAGATAAGCGGTTATTCGAGATAAGCGAAGTCGAGATAACGGGAGTCGACTGTATGGAAACTATAATTTGAACCGAGCCTAGCGAAGAAGGCTGTTCAGATTTACCAAAACTGATGTCACGGGACTTAGATTGCTGTCCATGCTGTACTATTGCTGTCCATGATGACCTCCTCACTATGGTCAAGAAACCCAAGCTTAGATGCTACAGTCACATGTCACGTTCCTCTGGCATGGCAGACAATTCTGCAAGGCACAGTTAAAGGGACAATGCCAGTGTTCAGGCAGAAGAACTGAACAAAACAAATATAAAGGGATATTTTAGAGAAATTTTCTTACCATAAAATGCATGTTGTATGTACTCATTAGAATCCTCTCATCGAGGCGATTCTAACGAGTACACACAACATACCATTATTGTACAGAAGATCGGAAAGACATCCGTAAATTATCCCCACTGACCTCCTGACCTGGTGCTATGATTAACCCTCAGTGACTCGAACTACCCATGACTAGAACAAATTTTCATGGCCCCAAGGAGCCACTAGTTTGATTGTATATGGGAGAACGAATACGAGTACGCCGGTCGGGCCACACGGGTTACACTGATCTGGCCATCTACTATTCATTCGCGTTATAACCTCTTTCTTTCCTTGATCTGTACATATGAGTGAAGCCAAGACATTTGCAACAGGGAATATTTTGCTCAGTGCAGTCTCATCAGGGATTTTGTTGTCCGTTGAAATATTTTATAGGATCTTTAGAAATTTAATAATTCTTAAAGCGGAAAGCGAGGGCTCCGATCAGACTGCGCGGATCAGGAAAACTTAGAAGAAAATCACAAAACAGATCTGTCTGCGATACCGTATTTTGTTTTGAACATACAACTTGGGCTGAAACTTTCTATGAGCAGATTGGTATATATAACCGCTCACATGTTACTTGATAAAGCTGAAATTCATATCGCCATTTCGTTGGCTTTTTGGGTAGATTGTTTACAATCTATTCAGAGTATAGATACACCAAAATTTTCTTAAGGTTGTTGTCCATGTAATTATCATTGACCAGTTAAATCAAACAGCGCATTAGACGGACTGTCCAAATGTTCACGATATGAAAACCACAAACTGTTGTCTCCGAAACGAACTCTATTCTTAAACTAGACTGGGCTTAGTGCTAGGATATTGGCAAACAGTGCAGACCATGATCAGAAACCGCAGAACGCGACGCGGAGTCTGGTCAGGGTCGGTCTGCACTGTTTGCTTAAATTACAGGAAGTTAAGGGTTAAATGAAACAGTCTTAACACTTGTCCTGCTGAACCCGGATATACACTGCCTTTGCAAACAGTGTAGAGCAAGATCAGTTGGCTTCTAAGAAGCCAAGTGATCTGGATCTGCACTGTTTGCCATTCAGTATATGAATTTATATCAACAATCTGGATTAAGTAATCTGATTGGCTGAAAATTTGAAAAGGGCATGAGATCTTAATTTATTCAGCAGGATCAGGGTTAAGTCCCAGGTCAGGACTAGCTCCCAGAATACACTCAGAGATAATCTACCCACCAGTACTGTCAATGCTTTGATCATTCTCGCAAATTACCTGACATCGCAAATATATATTAAGGAGAAGCAAGGATTGTTGCCATGGAAACATGGTCATAAAACATTGCTAAATGGATTTTCACCTTTAATCATTTATATGTCTCATTTGTGTGCCAGAGAAGTAATTTTCAGAAATGGCCTGTGCCGTGCGCAAAGGTGCCTTTGGAACATGATCAGACTGCGTCCATCTAATCAGAGCATTTCTCTTTCTGTTTGCGTAATCAGTACAAGACACTGTAGAATAAATCAACGATAGCGGAGACCTAATGGGACTGCATTAATACGCAGGCTGATCTGTAGTTTCGCTGTTCGCATATGGCCCAAAGACACTTTTTCGCAACATAGGTAATAGTCTAGGTAATCAAGTTCTCAAATTTTCTTCCACGAGATGTCACATTTCAGGAGAACTTATTAAAAGTGCAAACACTAAATCATGCTACGTTCCGATTTCTTTTATTCAAAGAACATTACTTAACGCTTAGCACTCTGGATAACAATTTCAGCAGACGACAGTTTGAAATATTTACTTATTTTTCACTGGAATTAGGATTTGACATTACATGCAAATTGTCTCCATTGGAGACAATTTGCATGAAATGTCAACTCCTGTTGTCTGGGTAAAACTAAGAAAAATATCAACAATTTATCGTCTACTGAATTAGCCAAGAGAGTGGTAAAGGTTAACAATGTCGTGAATTGCTAATCGTGATCTAGTAACATTTTTATTATTTAAATATTAAATATATAATTTGTACAATACAACTGGTCCTAATTATTTATTAAACGGAAATACGCATTATCACAAAGAACTGTGCCACCAGGTCAAGAAAAGAAAAAAACGTACCATCAGCATTTTCGCCAATTATACATGAAGAAAAAGGCTGAGTTCCAGCCTGTAAAGAATTTACATAGGACTCTGCCCACGCACGGAATCTCATAATAATAAGCACAATTATTCCGTAGGATATGACTGTTATACATAAGGTACATATCTCCCTTTATCTATTTCCCATGCTTAAATAGACGGTTTTGTATAAAATCATATCTGAACATATGGGTATCCTTGCAGAACGCATTCCATAGCTATCCTAACTCATAATTCGGATAACAGGTTTGCCGATAAAAACGATATGTCACTGCTAAAAATGCTTATAGCACATATATTTACTTATTTGTATGATATTCGAGCTTTTATGTTTCAATTAGTTTCAAGCTGTCCTAAGGTTTCAACTGTGTAATTATTTTCTGGCTAATTTGATTTTTAATTTAACTGGGTTCCAGTTCTTGTTAACCTATCATTTTAATACGAAAATATACCAATAGGCCATACATATCTGGAAAATTGTCACAATTCTTACAAATTAAAAACCGGTAACACATTGCTTTTTAACATTAATATTACAACCCAGATTATAGTAAAATGAGACAATACACACAATAACTGATTAATATTTTGTTTTTCATTCAGTTTTTTTTTTTTTTTTTTTTTGGTCCATTACAAAATGTTCGCTTAGAATCACCTTTCCTGGTTATTATAACAACCTGTGGGAAAGCAAAGAAAGCAACAGCTGAATAATTAAAAAGAAACACCGAGATGTAAAATAAAGTCTATCAAATGATAGATTATATACATAGCATCCATACTGAATGGGCTGTCTATATGAAATTTTGAAGAGTAAGAAGGTAAGAAAAGGTTAGAAAAGAAAGGTAACATATGTGAATATAAACTAGAATTCAATACTGAAACGAATTGATACAAAACACAAGCTATTTCATATAAAATACGAATTGTTGATCAAAAACCTCAACATGTAGCTAAATGACTAAGGACTGTCGGTCCTTTACTATGAAGTAACAGCTGATGAATAATAAACTTGTCCTGGAAAGACACTTGTGGTGTTTGATAACATTTATTGATACGATAAGCAGATCTTCTAACCATATCTGGATGTTATTTTTCGCAAAAGTACAATGTAGGTCAGAGTGACCTCGTTTTGTGGAAGGTGACCTAGAATGACAGTTGTGATGTTTGATAACACTTATACATATGATAACCAAGAAATGCATTACGAAAACACGCCTATTCAAATGTATACAAAATTCCATTCCCAAAAATTGAGAAAATTTTCAGATAAAAATCTCTGATATTTTTCGCATTTCTGCTTAAAACATAGATTGTGGGTACTCGTTAGAACCGCCTCGGCGAGGCGGTTCTAACGAGTACCCACAATCTATGTTTTTGAGCAAAAATAAGAAAAATAATGTATACCCCTGTAAACCCCAGTTTTACTATATAAAAGTGGGGTTTAAGGGGGTCAAAATTATATAAGCGTGTTTTCGTGATGGAGCTTTTACATATGGAGGAAAAATGAGGGGTGAACGAACGAACGGACGCCGGTAAATTCGATAAACACATCAGCTTGCAAAGGATTTAGTTTGAACACCAGTGAAAGCGGAGTAGCTGTAATTAAACATTTTAAGACCATTCAATGCGCCTCAACGGGAAAAAAACTTGTGTTTGTGTTGAAGTTTTACAGCCCAGTCAACCCAATGGGGTCATGTCGAGCGCGGTCAGTTTACCTAACCTCACTTTTACTGGGCAGGCTTAGTCCTCCAAGCGGTTAACCAGTATTGTGCATATTCTTTCGCCAGAAACTGACAATTGCCCTTCTTGAATCAGCGAAACGTACCTTCTGACATGTGCGGCCTAACAAAGACTCAAATCAACCTGTGCAGCCGTGCCGTATGATAAGTCTTCGTTGTCCGCATGAAAAAAAATTGCTTACCTCGCTGTCCAAAATGCGCCCAGTGAAGATTCTGATCAGACTGCGTGAATGTGCAGGCTGATCTGAATCTTCGCTGGGCGCAAATAGCAGAAAGTAGGTTTTCCGACGTTGCGGCACCAATTACTTTTTTCAGTGTAATTGAGTAATAAATTTCAAATCGTGTCAGATAAGACTTGTGATCCTCTTTGATGGCATTAATGACGATTAGAGGCAAAAGAAAAATAATAAAAAAAAAAAGTATACGACCTTTCAATCAATCCCTACTTCCATCTCAGAAGTAGGACACAAGATTTATTCACAAGATACGTAACGCACGAAAATGGCCTTTATGCAAAATGCGAACAACGCAGGTCATGATCAGCCTGCGCATTCGCGCAGGCTGATCAGGGCCTGCGTTGCCCGCTTACAGAATCAAAAATATTGTAGTACATGTCAACGAACAGTAATGTCTTGATCAGACTGCGTGGATACGCATGCTCATCTGGACATTCGTAGCTCGCATTTGGCATAAGGGCCATTTTCACAAAGTGTGTATCATATGTAATATGTTCTAATAAGAGACTGTTCTTATTACAGCTTTAACACAGGAATAACAGGGCTGTGTTCAATAAAGCAAAACACTCGCGAGAGTTTTTCGCTAACTATTTTGCATCTTTTGAACGGTTAGAGAGTAGCCGTTATTCTCGTTGACGAGGATTGATATTAGATTGAATTAAGTATATCTGATTCAATGATTATTGATTTCATAAGGGATGGTATGGAATGTATAATATCAAACCAGTAAACATTTCCATATGTTTGCTACGAACAAGCATAGCCTACATAAAGTTTGTTCGCACTGGCCGTCAGTTTGGTTGTGCCAAAAGACAGCTTGGGAATAGTTCGCGGATACTCGCTACTATCCGCCGTAAACTGTCACAATCGGACGGAAAGTTTGTAATAGTTTGCGACTACTCGAGAACGTTTCGGCACATTGAACGCAGTTCCATAAAACCGTCCTAAAACCGGTCGGTACAGCAATGGGACACAGGCTCAATGCCTAATTTTACAAACGAATTTAAATATACGCTTTTGCAGAGAGACAACTGACTTGTCATCCTTTTCATTGCAAAACTGCTTTCTTCCCTTCCCTACATCATTAAAAGGCGCTTGATGCAAAGCTGGCTGAATAAATATTCCATTAGATGACTTTTTGTTATAGTATGAAAATAGGCTTAGCCTAAATGCGAGCACAGTACAGACCCTATCTGTAGTCTCTTCAAAAGTCTTTCACAGCATTATTAAAAAATGACTATCAGTATATAAAAATATATGTAAATCAATAATAAATAACAAAAATAATCAGCAATATAATTATGTTCGTGACACTTATTGACACTCGTTTCTTGTCACTTCGTGACGCTTATTAGTATCAAGTCCGCTCCAGTCCTGTCAACTTCCTGTGACAATTTCTGGGAAGAAAAGTGGTCAGAGCGATTTCTGCTGAAAGTATATATCGTTGTATTTTACTTTTCCTTGATCATATTCTCTACCGTGGAGCTCACTTCTGTGCTCGCTATTATTAATATGAAAATAGGCTTAGCCTAAATGCGAGCACAGCACGGACCTAGCTATAGTCTCTTCAAAAGTCCTTCACAGCATCATTAAAGAATGAATATCAGTTTATAAAAAATATATGTAAATAAATATTAAATTAATAAAAATAATCAGCAAAAGATGTTAGTGACACTTATTGAAACTCATTTCTTGTCACTTCGTGACGCTTATTAGTCCCCAGCTCTGCCAACTTCAGGTGATAACTTCCGGGAAGAAAAAAGGATGAAAATTGGTCAGAGCGATTTCTGCTGAAAGTATACATCGTTGTATGGTACTTTGCCTTTGTCATATTCCCTACCGTAGAACTCACTTCGCGCTGTGCTCGCTATTATTATTACAGACAAGAACAACACCAACTAACTTTTTTTTTTTTATTTATTTATTTTTTTATCAAATGACATTAAAATACTGACCGCAACGTCAAAAATGTACCTTCAGTCAAAGATTCAGATAACCCTGTTTTTTTTTGTTGTTTTTATTATTTATTTTTTATTTATTTTTTATCAGATGACACTGAAATACTGGCCGCAACGTCAAAAATGTACCTTCGGACATCTAGGCCCAGCGAAGATACAGATCAACAATACGCGCAGTCTGATCAGAATCTTCACTTGGCACAATTTTGGATAACCAAGGGTGCAAAGTTTCTTCATGCGGACAACGAAGACTGATCGGACTGCGGGAATGCGCAGGCTAATTTGTCTTCGTTGAGCGCACGTCAGAAGGTACGTTACTCACACTGCGGCTCAAATATTCCATAAGATGACTTTCAAATATTTTTCTTAGTTCATCCAGAAAAAAGAGTTGCCATTCCATGCAGGGATTCTTAATTGTATGACAGCAGACTTTCAAACTCACCATATCTAACGTACGTATTCGACAGGTAGGCCTGAGCAAACAGTGTTGACCCGTATTAAACTGCTCCTGAAGGATCAGAGTCTACACTGTTTGTTATTCCGTCGCAACACTTTTGATACATCATGAAGTCATTTAATTTTAGAATAAGTATAGTAAGACATAGATCCAGATAAAAGCGGGTATCAGGAAAATATTTTTATTTTTCCAAGAAAACATATGTTGTGGGTACTCATTAGAAGCGCCACCATCCTTGCATATCCAGACCGCGCTCAGTGAAGATTCTGATCAGACTGTGCGAATGCGCAGGCTGATCTGAATCTTCGCTGGTCGCACATGTCAAAGGTACGTTTTCTGACGTTGTGGCTAATTTTATTATTCTTGTAAAGATCTTTAAGTATAGTACAATGGCTTCTTTACGTTGACACCATATTCGGCTAGGGCTGGGTTGAGATCGTCCATTGTCAACACAAATTTCTTGTCCTGGAATGGAAATCAGTTTAGGTAGATAAGCAGCTTATTTAGACAAGAGTTCCTATAGATAAGTGTACCTCTGCTTGTCACTTCGGAAGCCTGGTGGTGCGTTGCTGTCCTTTCGACATCACTCGGAAACACGTTTTTCGCTTGCCATTTTACATCAAACAAGCAAATTCAAAGTTTATCAGGAACAGGGTTAACAGACCCTTAGAAATCATACATTAATCTTTATCACTCCCTATGCTTATTCAGAGAAAATAAGGCTTGATATTTCATGTGAAACATCGGCCTACCAGACAAGTCACGTGAAATGACGAGGCTTATTTCTTAAGAAAATATAGCAGCTATTTACATGAAATTGCAAGCATATGAGTCACACGAAATGACAAGCTAATTTTCTCTGAAATAGCAGATGATTCACATGAAAATTTTAACTTCATTTTCTCTAAAAAAAATAATTCAGAATGCCATCTGCGACAATTTTGCTTTGTTCTTTAAGTTTTACAACTGTCGAGGCTAATTCATTAGTTTGTATGAAATATCAAACCTGTTTTTCTGGGGAAAAAAATTGAAAAATATTTGAATATGTCGTCCGCTGAAAAATTTACCCAACATGCTAAATATAAGGATTATCTGTAATACCTTTCCCTGCTTTGCCTTGCTTTGTTGGGCGGATCCCTTCATTTTGCAGTGCTGTAGGGCATCATTCGCTATGTCAGACACGAACTTCTGTGCGGCTAGAGAGATTAATCGCACGCTGTAAACATAAAGAATACATGAACTTCTGTGCGGTAATAAAGAATACATGAACTTCTGTGCGGCTAGGGAGATTAATCGCACGCTGTAAACAAAAAGAATGCATAAGATTCTGTGCGGCCATAAAGAATACATGAGCTTCTGTGCGGCTAGAGAGTTTTATCTCACAATGTAAACAAAGAAAACACGAATACAGTTATCTGGCTAGTTCCGGGTAAGGTTATGCTTCATAACGATTTCCAAATAACTGGCTGAGCAAAATTTGATTTTTTTTGCCGATACAGAGTAGTATCCTTCCTTGAAATACCACACCAAAGAATTTGCCATTCGCCTTTGGTTATCTGTTCTTGCGATGACTGTGAAGTACACCATTGATTTGGCTAATTCCGAATAGTTTTGCTAGTTCCGAATAATGACTAAGGGATCTGTAAACATCCCTCGGATAATGCAACAGCCTCTATATATTACTTTATTAACTTGCATTATGTGTTACAAAGACTACTTCAATATAAAGACATTCGTCGCAATGGGTCAGGTTCACAAAGACTTTAAACCCGACCATTTCAGTCAAAATCGCTTAATTCATGGCATAGCGATTTTTCGGCACGTACACCCTCCTTACTGCAAGATTTAGCTCCTATTTTCTGGATTTAATAATCTTTCCAAAGTAAAAATATTTCAGTGAGGGTTAAGAAGATGCAAGGAGTATGCGCATAAGGTCCTTTTACCCCCTTCTGAAGCCCGAAAATAAAAAAAAAGCCTGCAGTGAAATTATGTATTTCCATTGTTAATTAATTCAATTGCATCTGGGTTTATCGCCGTGTGATACCCCTATAAAGTCTCTCCGTACTTCGTCAAAGTGCAGATAATATAAGCGACGACACGAGAAAACCTGTCTTCGAGGTTTTCAACAAAGTAAGACTCAGACCGGCCTACTCAGTCGTAGACAGGCTAACTCAGCTACAGCGCCGGATTAGCTAGTCTTGAAAGTTTTGATAGGTAGTATACTGTCTAGACAGCGAACAACAACGGTGCTGACCAGACTGAGCAGATCCACAAACTATGTGTCTTTGTTGTTAGCATATGGCATAAAGCAGGTTATCATGAGGAGGCTCATATTTTCGCTTCAATCATCTGTCACCTGTGTCAGATTCTTTTACGTACACCCCGTCGTTATCTACACACCTTTAAACACAAAGTGTTTAACACCTTACCCGGAACTGACTAAATCGGATGCACGACTTGGCGATTGATTAATGGTTAAAAACAAGCGCTTTGTTTAAAATCCTTGCAGGGAGCATTTAAGCAGATGTTGAAAAGTATGTTCCACCCAATAGTTGAACAAAAAATGTTTTAATTGACTGTCTACTTAAAGGATATATAGGCGAATGTTATTCACACATTTACAAAATTTGTTATGCGTAGGGTTGCTAGGGGAAATCGGACCGTATCGATCAATAAGGTAATATTTCCCATATTTATTTTCTGATATATGAAGAAGAATAAATGAACGACAGAACCATACCGATATTTTTTTTAATTTGACTGCTGCCGTGCATTTGATGACTATTTTTTCACTTATTCGGAACTAGCTAAAACCCGGAACTAGCTAAATAACTCTATCTGTGCGGCTAGAGAGACTAATCGCACGCTGCTGACATAAAGAATACACGAACTTCTGTTCGGCTAGGGAGATTAATTGCGCACCGCAAACAGAAAAAAATGTCAAGTCTCATGTCAAATAATAATTCATGTATACTCTGCAGTCCGACACTTTTCTGGAGATTATGGTCACGTCACACATAAAACGGCAGTAGAATGGATTTCAAACGCAAGCGCATATGCGTGCGCGTGTTGTCAGTACCCATTTAGAACAGAAGTCTTTTTCGCTATATTGCGCATCATAACATTTAGTGTATTTGAGCTTATGTGTACCACTTTATGCATTTAAAATACATAAAGTGGCATATATAAGCTCAAATGCACCACTCTCTAAGCAGTTTGATAAACTGAAATAAAGGCACAGCCTTTGACGCGAACACACTCGGCCAACTATTTTTTCTAGTATGTATAAGATTTGACAGCAGTTTGTTTACAGTCAAAGTTGGCCTCACGCGCCTGGGTCAACTGAGGTCACGTGATATGTTTACCGTGATGCCTAATTCAAGATGGCGAACGAGATAAAACGAAGTTTGCTACGAGACGTCATACGAAATTTAAGTGCCCCAAGTGTGTTGTTAGCCTCGCTACAGTAATGCAAAC
The DNA here is from genome assembly GCA_964016985.1 of Anodontia alba. Taxonomy (NCBI): domain Eukaryota; kingdom Metazoa; phylum Mollusca; class Bivalvia; order Lucinida; family Lucinidae; genus Anodontia; species Anodontia alba. The sequence continues at coordinate 51,292,783 of OZ024836.1, forward strand.
ACTTCGTGTATTTGCTATTATCCTAATTATTCTAAGAAATACTGAATAAAAAATAAGTCATCGAGCAACCGGCCTTCAGCAATGCAAACCGCACTGACCTTGAATATTAATAAGCCGCGACGTCAGAAAACGTACCTTCGGACAAATGCGCCGAGTGAAGTTTCAGATTGGCCTGTTCGTTCGCGCAGTCTGATCAGAATCTTCACTGACCGCATTTTGGATAGCCAAAGGTGAAAAGTTTCTTCATCAGGGCAACGATGACTGATCTGATTGCACTGATGAGTCTTCGTTGGGCATTGCCAAGAAGAGTTTATTGCCCTAATGTGGCCCTTTCCTGATATCACACGAACATAAACAGGAGCCAGGGGAAAGCATTTCCTACAAGATTGCATGTGCGCCCAGCGAATACTCAGGTCAGCCTTTGCTTTCGCACAGGGTGATCTGAGTCTTTGCTGTGCGCCTGACGGCGCTTTGGATTCTTGGCTACCCACAGAGTGCCCTGTGAGGACTGATCAGACTGCGCGAAACTCGCTGGGCGCACATTCAATCTTGTAACAGCTATTAAACCGGATCGCTATTGAATTCTTACATACATTCTAGGGTCAGTGGCTTCGAACCCTGCTCTGTTTAAGTAGTGACATGTCACGGAATCAGGTATCTGAAAGAAAAAAAAAACAGACGCATAATATACAGTACTAACACTGATACAAACTTAACATAGTATTAAAACTTCAATGACTCGAACACAGATTGGTCGAACTCATTTTTGAGACCCTAGGAAATTCTTCCGATAGCTATAGAAAACAGGGCCCAGTTGTTCAAAGCGTCGTTAGCTTAACGAGCTCGTTAAGGGTCATTTCGTTAACTGTTTTAGCAGATTCAATATACAATATTCTGATATTTTTTGCTGAAAAATGTGAGTAGCTTTTGCACTGCAAAAGCTACTCACATTTTTTCAGCAAACAATTTCAGCGTATTTGCATATCACTCGATGTAAATTTTAACGAATCGTTAACTAACGACATCGTTAGCTTTGAACAACTGGGCCCAGACATTTAGGAATATTACTTTATCGCGAAAATGCATGTTGTTTGAACTCATTAGAATCTCCCCTCGAGGCGACTCTAATGAGTTCACACAACATATCATTATCTTTTAGAAGATCGAAAAGACACCCCTAAATTAACCCTAAAAGTTTGCCTCCTGACCCGCCGCTATGATTAACCCTCGAACTGACAATGTCTAGAATAGACTTTATATAATCCCGAAGATGTTCGAGCCATTGAAGTTCAACTGTACAGATATAAACGCTATGGAACAGACGCAAATTTGTTGTCGCCACCTTTTGTACTATATAGCAACAACTTAACCGGGTCATGCTGAATAAATTAAAATGCCTCGACCGTTTCTAATTTTCAGCCAGTCGGATTACTTAATCCAGGTTGTTGATAATATTAACCTATTGAACATCAAACAGTGCAGATCGAGGTCGGTTGGCTTCTTCAGAAGCCAACTGATCTGGATCTACACAGTTTATAAAAGCATGATATATCCGGATTCAGCAGAACCAGGGTTAAAAGGGGTTAGGCCTCCCAGTTGTAGTTTCTACTGACCTAGCCAAGAATGTTCCTCTTTTTCAGTTGTTCCTTGTTTGCAAGTCGACTATATAACGACTTGTGTCGCTTAGCTATGCCATGTCATTGTTTCTTCCTCATCTCTTCTTCTTCCCTTAGGGAAGACTGTGTTTCGTGATTGTGGTCTTTGCTGGGTAACTTCATTTATATACATAGAACCCTCGTTACAACGACAGCATTTGTTCCAAGAGACGTTGCCATTAAAATGAATTTGCTGTTGTAAAGAATCATTAATGAACAGGACCCAGATGTTCAAAACTAACGATGTCGTTAGTTAACGTATCGTTAAAACTTTGATCATTAAATATGGCATATATGCTAAAATGTTTGCTGAAAAAAAAAATGTGGGTAGCAAAAGCTACACACTTTTTTCAGCAAAAAATACCTGTGAATTAGATATTGTACTAACTAGAAGTTAACATTTTGACCACTAACGAGCTCGTTAAGCTAAGGATGCTTTGAACAACTGGGCCCAGACTGATATGTAAGAAAGGTCTTGTTTTGTTCTTATTTCCTTATAGAACATATGTTTTGGATATTCTAACTAATATCCAAAACATATGTTTCCTTAAAGTATTAAAAACAATATTCTTGCATAATTTGTGACTGTTACCTCCTAAGGTTTGGTGACAGTCTAATTCTCATTATAATGAATTTTGTCGTTGTATCGAGCGTCGGTATAAAGAGGGTTGTCTGTATTTGCCTGAACTATGTCACCGACCGGATTAACCCTCAGTATTCGGACACAGGCATGGGCAGTGTAGATCGTGGCGTCTAATCAGGACCTACACTGTCTGTCACTTATCCAAACGTTTTCATTGATAGTGAAAAAAAAAAACATTTTAGTCTGGAGAACCCCAAAAGGGTAATTGGCAAACAGTGCAGACCCAGATCAGACGCGTCTGGTCAGGGTCTCCACTGTTTGCAAATAGTTTAGCCATTTTTCTCTAGGAATATCTAAATCACATAGCCTGACATACCTAAAAGTGAAATTCGACTCTTCTAATATATAGTGTGGGGGAGTCTACTGTATAGTCAGTCTTAAATGGGTAAAAGACAAGAATGGTTAGAAGTTAACGCTTAGCACTCCTCTTGGTAAGATTTTCAGCAGGCAACAGTTTGAAATATTTTTCTTACTTCTGCTTATTTTTCCCAGAAAACAGGATTTGACATTTCATGCAAATTGTCCGGTAAAGATCAAAGAGAAAGACTCTCTCTTGCACTGTGCGACATCTCAAAACTGATATTGCGCATTCCAAGGTGTCTAATCAAGAATACATGTTTGTTCCTTCTTTCTTTTTTCTTTTCTTTTTTTTTTTTTTTTTTTTTTTTTTTTTCAGGAATTCAGTGGACATTCTGGATGATGGACATCGTATGGCATAGAATCTGCTCCTATCAACAGCTTTAATGTTCCTAACGGAGCTAATTTTGATATAACCTTACCTTTTGTTGTCTGAAAATACTATTTTCAAATGAAATTAAGCTCTCCCTAGTTTGCTATAAAATGCTTCTAAGGACTGTGCAATAAAGTATTATAGGAGAAAATAATGTCTAAAAACGTAGTTTTGTAACTAGGCTACGTAGCCAAGTTAGGTCAGGGGAGGTAATCATGTTATCGATTAAACAGCGACTATAACCTAATAATTTTAAAAGTTTTTTAATATATTTGTATTTTTATGTATTTTTATGGCAAGCATGTATATTTCTTTCACAATGAGAATGCAGATTCTTCAGAACCTCAGTGAGAGCATAAATTGTTTTCGTGACATTTGGAGTATCTGAACACCTATTCTTATTAATTTTACGGACAATACAATTGCCTTTACGACCAATACAAATACCAAAACAACACTGGGAAAATCAGTCTGAAACAATAGTGAAGCTCCTCCGATTATCATTATATCAAAATTAGCTCCGTTAGCAACCTTTAAGGGGAATGGGGTGGCAACTCTAACAAAATTGTTTATGTCTCCCTTTCAAAAAGCAGTCTACTGTAAAAGGAAAGTGGACCCTTTTTTGGAAGGGGATTGGTGTACCGGAAAGCAAGTAAATCACATGATCTGTCTCTAGTATAAAAATAGCGAAACAAATTCCAAACTGTATCAAGTCCCACTTAAAAAAAGAATTTACAAACATAAGGTGATGTTACTCTACAAACAACACACGCCCAGTCTTAACTACTACTTTCGAAGAAAAGAAAAACACGCTATAACATAGCTACAGATAAGGTGCATTTTTTTTTTTTCAACAAAAAAAATGGATATTTTTCTTATTTATGCTTTGGTACTTATTTGAGGCGCCTCGCCCAGGCGCTTCTAATGAGAACCAACAACATGTTTTCGTGGAGAAATGAGAAAAGTATTTTCCTGATACCGCCCCTCTCCCGACCTTATCTGGAGCTAGTGTATAAGAAACATACTGTGGGAGCATAATCCTCAAGTTGTTGTACGAAGTCAACAAGTGGCATGCCAGGATGTCGACTCTCATGACTCACTGACGTAGGCGGGGCTTGTTGTCCCTGAATGGGCGGGGCTACGATGTTTCCTGCACTGGTCCCGTCATCTAGTATAAAAACAAAAGTTGCATGTTAAACCGTATTTAGCATAAGTATTCTGACTGTTTCTTTGTGTTGAGGTTTAACGGCCCAGTCAACCCAATGGGGTCATTTCGCGTGCGGTCAGTTTACCTAACCACACATTTACTGGGCAGGCTTAGTCCTCTAAGCGGTTAACCAGTATTGTGCACATTCTTTTGCCAGAAACTGATAACTGCCCTTCTTGAATCAAGAAGGGAGAGAATGAAAATATTTCATGATCAATCTCCACGAAAGAATGTTGCCGACCTCGGCGGGGGTCGAACCCGCGACCTCCTGGTCTCCAGTCCGACGCGCATCCAAATGAGCCACCGAGGCCGGTAAGTATTCTGACAGACCTCAGCAAACAATGCAGACCTATCAGAGCCGAAGAACGCGACGAATGCCAAAAAATGCAACGACCAATCAGAGTCTACACTGTTTGCAACTCATCCGGCGATTTTAGACGCAATAACAGTCAGAAAACGTACCTTCGGAAATGTGCACCCAGCGAAGATTCAGATCAGACTGCGCAGTCTGATCAGAATCTTCACTGGGCGCATTTTGGATAGCCAAGGACGCAAAGTCTCTTCGTGAGGACAACGAAGACTAATCTGTGTGCGCGGATGCGCATGCTGACCTGAGTCTTCGTTGGGCGCATATAATGTCAGAATGTACGTTTTCTCATGTTGCGGCCTGTTTACCGGTACTTACATTTGAAATCTTGCAGAGTGCAAGGTCATTTAATAAATGGATAGTTAAAAGCCCATATTCCTCAAAAAAAGACATTTTCTTATCCAAGAAAGGTTTATTAAATTGATATATTGTATCAATACGATCATAAAATGTGGCATCCGACAGCCTGTAAAATTGAAGTTAAGTCTCTCATTTTTGAACTGGATAAAAACATTTTATTGTATTTCTGAATTATTGTTGGCAACACTAATTCAGAGATACGATAAAAAAATCATTTCATTTCAAGAACGAGAGACTAACTGAAATTTTACAGGCTGTCAGGTGCCATATTTTATGATTGTATTAATACCATGTATCAATTTATTAAACCCTTCTTGGATAATAAAATTCTATAATTGAGGAATACGCTGCCTTTAAGACGATCGTATAACGATGGAACTTACTTTTAGGGCTGGTAGCATACCACTGCAGTTCCATCCATTGGACATTCAGTACCCACGCCTTTTTACTAATACTACAGACTTTCAAACGTACCGCACTACATGTAAATGTCTAATTGGGCCGCGTTATGCGAAAACTTGTCTTCGGGCATATGCTGACCGCGGCCCAGATCAGCCTGTAGGCTGATCAGGGCCTTCACTGTCCGCAAACAGAATCACTGGATACTAAAGAATGCCCGGATGAGACTTTGCGTATGTGCATGATGATGTGAATCCGCACATTTTGCGCATGTTTGAAGGCACTGTTCCGCTTGAAGTGGCCCAATTAATAATCAATAGGCAGACAAAAGTAATTGACGGTTTTCTCCGTAATTATTAGCTGGAGAAGTAGTGTCCTTTGGCAGTTTTTTAAAGCATTTCCCTTTAACGACATTTCTATCATTTCACGAGGATGAGAGGTGAGGTGACAATATGGCTGTGGCAAGAAACGCCACAAAATCATGAGAATTTCGCGCAGAGTGAGATTCGAATCCAAGGCTGCTATTTCTTGTTTGAGAGATAATATGTATTACACCATGCGAAAGCGTATTTTCGGGCATATGCGGACAGCGAAGGCACAGATCAGCCTGCGCATCCGCGCAGTCTGATCTGAGCCTTCACTGCCCGCTAACAATCACTGGATACTACAGAATGCAAGAATGAAGAGAAAAGGCCCAGATGATACTTAGCGCATGCGCAAAATGACCTGAATCAGCGAATTGTGCGGTTCGAAGGCACTTTATCGCTTAATGCGGCCCATATGTAGAAAGTGCCTCGACCGGTCAGAAATAGTTACAAGAGGCGAACAGACCACGACTTTCTCACCTGAGTGCAACAGTCATCGCATACATCGCCCTGTCCCTCTGAGCTTTAGTGCAAAGTGTCAACCAAATAACTTCAATCCTAGATGTTTTCTCTTCTTGTTGTATTTGTTTTCTTGTTCTTGCTGCTAGTGCTGCTATTGCTTATGCAACTGTTGCTGCTGCTATTGTTTTTTACATGTATTTAGTCCCCGGTGGTGTAACCATATCAACCCTTGGGTTACCTTTCAGAAATTATTGAGCTACAGCTGGTGGGATGTGTGCATGGACAATCCACGCAGCAAGTACATATGTACGCGTCCAGATACATGGCTGACCCAAAATATTTAAAGTTATGTTTGCGTCTATATGGCCAACAACGACGCAAAATGCAGAAAAGAACCGGACATGTATCCAAAGTACACAAATGCCCCGCCCTTTGTTCTTTGCCCATATGGCAACAACATCTGGATGCATAAATTTCAACAACTCATTTTCCAAATGCTCAATCTGATGTTATACATTTTGACCCCTAGCCCCACCCAGGGGCACCTCTAGCAAAGAGTTGAAGGATTAGGTCTGGGTAAGTAGCATACTTAATTTCAGATTCCTAGCAGCGGCAGACAAGGTATCCAAGTTATGCCTTCTAAGAGTAACGCAGACGTAAATCATGATGTCAATGTAAATTTGAATATAAAAACTTAAACATTTGTATTCATTTTGAGCCCGAACCAAACCCCCAGTGCATGAGCCGGGGCACCTCTAGCAAAGAGTTGAAGGATTAGGTCCGAGTAAGTAACATACCAAATTTCAACTTCCAAGCATGAAAGGTACCCAAGTTATGGCCTCTAAGAGAAACGCGGACGTAAATGCCAATGTAAATGTAAATTTAAACATTTGTTGGACTCTAGTTACAAATGTGATACTCACACATGACGTAACATCAGCGCGAAACGGTATATGCCCCACTGCAGTCTTCGGCAGGCTACCATTAGTAAACGAAGTTGTGTCATGTTTCCCCATCTGGGAGATATGTTGTTTTTGCCATTGTCGTCTGTTTGTCGGTCCGTCTATTCGTAATAAAATGTTGGCCACTCCATAACTAAAGCCTTTAAGCCCCAAAGACCAAAAACATATACCTTGGCAAACGGTTTTTAACTCTTTCGGTGCCAAATTTCAGACACATTTTTTTTTTTTTTTTTTTTTTTTTTTTTTTAACAAACTGTTGCTTGGAAAGAACTTTATATGTCAAGTTGAAAGACTAAATGTCAAACGATGTAGGTCTCATCTGGATCTGTGCTGTTTGCAAAAGCCTATCTTTATCGCCTGTGGCAGTGAAATAGTTAAGGCACAGACAACCCAATGGGGTCATGTCGAGCGCAGTCAGTTTACCTAACCACACTTTTACTGGGCAGGCTTAGTCCTCTAAGCGGTAACCAGTAGTATTGTGCACATTCTTTCGCCAGAAACTGACAACAGCCCTTCTTGAATCCGTCAATGAGGCGATTCTTTTGAGCACATACACTAGACATTTTCATGATAAAAGAAAAAAGCTTTAAAATATTCCGAAATACTTGTTTTCTCGAGCTATCGGAAGGATTTCCTTGGGGCTCAGACACGAGTTCGAATGAGCCATGGTAAACGAGTCATCAGTGTTCCAGTCATCGAAGTTTTACTGTATTTAAGTCGCATCATTGAAAATCTCAAGTGACCTTAAAATATTAAGCTGTTATTCTCGTTGACGAGATTTAATATTACATCATATTCATTCAAAAAATAAGCATACATAAATCGTCTTCGCGTTGGCCGCCTTTTATTTTGTTGGGTCAGAAGACAGTTTGAGAAATGCGCGGATCATCTCTTCCGTGCCCGTATACAGTCAAAACATGATTCTCTCCCTTAGACCATTCTCATAAACTTGAACATCATCTCGGTGGGCACGCACTTTATTACTAGACTGTGGATTCTGGAAATTACCCAGTTTTTGCCCTATCATTTTTTCTACGATAAACAATCCCATCGATAGCGGTTTCTCATTGCATGGTTAAGTCTTCGGAACACCCTTACAGTGCAACAGAATACTTTTCTCCGAGTCAGTTAAAAAGGAAACCAAAACGCAGCAGCAGCGTCCTATATTTATTCTAACCTAGTCAAAACATACACATACATCAAAATAATTTTCAACCCATTAATACCCAACAATCCTCCAAAAAAGGGACCTTGACATACATTGTACAATGTGGACCCATGTCAGTCACCGCTCGGAGTTTCATCCGTTTGCCATGATGTTAGCATTTGCCATATCAGAAAGAGGTAACCGTATTTCTCCTAATTATTGGGACACCATGAGCAGTGTAGGTCCATATCAGGCGCCGCACGGTGTCTGCTCAATGTTAACAGTTTTCCAATCATCCCCCAGCTAGCATTCTTCTTAAATCTATGTCGGACTGTTATCGGCCAGACAGGTACCCTGTCGGGCCAATAACGATCCGATATAGATTTAAGCATTATGCTAGCTGGGCCAGTGGTTTCAGGCACATCAAAGGACCCGTTTCAATTCTGGGTCAAATATAGTACGGGATTATACTTGGAGCAAATATAGTATTTCTGATAAGGATCCCTTTAAAGGTTAATGGACTCTTCCAACTGGTAAGTAGGAAGAGCACATCGGCGATGTGAAGGTGTTAATGGTTTTAAATCAAACTAGCCTAAAGCTGATGAATCGCTCTGACATCAAAGCCTTACGATAAAGATGTATTAGGCCGCGTCAAGCGAGAAAGTGCCTTCAAACATGTGCGAAATGCGCAGATTCCGGGACTTTGTTCTCTATTCATAGATTCGATAGTAACCAGTGATTCTGTGAGCGGACGGTGAAGGCCTTGATCCGACTGCGCGGATGCGCAGGCTGATCTGGGCCTTCGCTGTCCGCATATGCCCGAAGACACGTTTTCGCATTGCCCGGCCCTATCAATCTTTACAACGTAAAGAGCAACGCAAACTTACAACATTCATCAAGATGTACAAAACCACCTAATTGCCTAGTAAGGCAGTTACAGACAAGTTTTAGATTAAAACATTTCTCGAGACTAAGGCCTGGATCAACCTATATATTGGCAAAACGATTTAACTGAGCACGGTTGTAATGTCAATAGAATATGGCAGCTAGAAATTCCATGCCTTCTGTGATACTTAGGTATTTTCCTTACGACCTACTGTCACCCTCGACATTAACTAAGTAGCGCCGTGAGAAACTGGGTTTTCAAAAGAATGTCCAAAGGACCAGGTTTTAGCATGGCAATAAAGTATGACAAGAATTTACCTAAGTATTCCCACAGACAGGAATCACCGAACAGTGTAATCCTAAATTCGACGCCGTAGAATGTGTCGTGTGCTGAGGGTCTCCTCTGTTTTTTACTCATCAAGCAGTTTACGGACACCTCAACAGTGTTCTAGTAAAGAAGACTTGCTAAAAATCTTAGAACAGCTGCACCAAGGGATTTTAAATTTCCAAATATTTACGGTAAATACCGTAAAATTTCGCTTACCGTACTTGTCCGTATGTTTGAAAAGGTCTATAATACTACCTTTTGTTGTGTTTTAAATATTGTTGCACGAGTGGCAAACGGCGAAAACCCTGATCAGACGTCGCTTCTGCGAAAACGTGTCCGGCATATGCAGACAGCGAAGGCCCAGATCAGCCTGTTCATCCGCGCAGTCTGATCAGGGCCTTCGCTGTCCGTTACAGGAACCATTGCACAATATATAAAATGTATCACTGGAGAGCAAATGCCCAGATAAAACTTTGCGCATGCGTGGGATGGTTCTGTGCATTTTGCGCATGCTCGAAAACACATTTTCTTTTGGCGCGGCCCACATACAGTTACATCATGTAGGTATTTTTTATCCAGTGGACTCGTGAATGATACACTAAATATCGCACAAACCCTTCATACATTTGGCAAACATTGTACACCTAGATCAAACATTCGATCAAATCTGTAATGTTTGCCATTTAATTAAGCCGGAATTTCTAAAAGCAGTAGTTCTGCTTAAAAGCATCCCTTCATCTTTAAATAATGTATACTTTGAAGTTTGTCAGTAAATTGGTTCTATTTTAGAATTCTTTTAAAATCAGACTTACTTTACATGAAGAGACTGTAATGTTGGTATCTCTGTTCGGTTCATTTTTGACTGACCCGTTCAAAAGTCAATATACAAAGAAGCATGTATAGTCGCTGGTCTACACATATCAAGAGCAGGGCCCAGTTGTTCAAAGCGTCGTTAGCTTAACGAGCTCGTTAAGGGTCATTTCGTTAACTGTTTTACAATTCATTACAAAATATTCTTATATGTTTTGCTGAAAAAAATGTGAGAAGCTGCTACTCACATTTTTTCAGCAAAAAGTTTCAGCATATTTGCATATCACTCGATGTAAATTTTAACGAATCGTTAACTAACGATGTTGTTAGCTTTGAACAACTGGGCCCTTTTTCCAAATGATCCTAAATGTGAACTGTTTCTGGAGTAAATGAAGTCTTTACTGTAATTTTCACCGACAGTTTTGAGATCAATTCGAGCAGACATACCACCAGACATTAACCGACTTGGAATGCCACTTAAATCCGTATCAGATTTTTCTTACTGGTGATACGTCCAATGGCATCCATTTGCCAGGACTTACGATATGGGAAATTAGTCCCTAGCTCTCACCAAAAGAGGTAAACCTAGCCATACCATCCTCAGCACCTTCAGCGGAGGAAATAATCAAATTTGGAAGGGCATTCCTATCTCTAATGGCAAACATTGCAGTCTTCGGGAAAAGTGCAGGGCTGCCTGACAAAACTGGCATTTTTCCATTTTGTCTTACAAAAACTTTTAGTTTGTCTGACAAATGTCCTGTGAATCTTAGCAAAGAAAACAATATTCTGACAACACATATGCCTTCAGTCCTGCAGATATTTATCTGTCCTGCAAAAGATTACAGTCTGTCTGACAGCTGCCCGGCATCAGCAGAAAAGATTTCGCGAATGACATTGTGGACACAGATCAATCTTTTGATCATGGTCTGAAACGTCCACCTTTCAGCCAGAATTTCTAAAAGCAGTATTCCTGCTAAAAAAACATCTCTTCAGCTTTAAATCGTGTATAATTTGTAAAGTATACACGTACATACAGAACCGTTATCGGCCCGACAGGAATCCTGTCGGGCCGATAACGGTCCAATATAGATTTAAGTGGTTGGGGAAATGCTATTAAGTAACACATTGGTACGGCTTACGGTGTACGAGTATTTAGGTGACTGAGGTGTAAGGGTAATGGAAATAACTGTCATATAACTGGTTGATCCAAAACTTTAGACATACAGGAAGCCAAAACTATATAGGAGCCCCAACGTGAGAAAACGTACCTTCTAACATGTGCGCTCAATGAAGGCTCAAATCAGCCTGCGCATCCGCGCAGTCTGATTAGAGTCTTCGTTGTCCGCATGAAGAAACTTTGTATCACTGGCTATCTAAAATACGCCCAGTGAAGATTCTGATCAGACTGCGCGCATGCGCAGGCTGATCTGAATCTTCACTGGGCGCACATGTCCGAATGTACGTTGTCAGACGTTTCGGCTCTTTTGACACGAACATTCATTTAGACTAGTATTCTTTGTAAACTAAGCAAGAAAACGTTATTGCGTTGCGTAGCAACCATTAATATCTGTTGCATTTTTGGGAGCTGCCACATGGCACTGGACCAGCCACCTAAGCATGAGGTAAAGTAATACAGATCTCTTTCTTCCAAAGAATGGCTATTTGGCTGATTAAGCACTGTGGACTTGCCAAGCTAGCATTCCCGTCGGGTAGATAACGGTCCGATATAAATTCGAAAGGAAAAAAAATGCCATCTGAAATGCAAGATCTTGACAATTCCTTCATTTTGATGCAAATTTTATCAAAATCGGATGAACAGTAAGTTTATCAAGGTTTGAGGACATCAAAACTACTTTTACGTACCGCCATTTTGAATATTTAATGAGGCTTATGACATCATAAAGCCTTCATTAAATATGCAAAACCTGAATAAACAGAGATCTGCAACAATATTCAAGCTCTGTATTTGCATATATAGCTTCGTCTCTAGGCTTTTTGGATTGTGCTTGAAAACCGCATAAATTTCTATCCGAAAGAAGATTTTATGATATATGATATAATTTGAAATGTTTAAAACCTCATTAAATATTCAAAATGACAGCACTCTTCATAATGGTTTTGAAATCTTTAAATATCTTTAACTCCCTTAGTTTTTATCCGATTTTGATTAAATTTACATAAAAATGTTTGATTTGTCCAAATCTTTCATCTTAGCACACACTTCACCAGCCTTGTTTTTTTTTGCCTTCAAGTAGGATTTTGCTAGCTTGGTATCTCCATAAGTATTTTTACAGTCCAGGCTTTTGTTCAGGCCTAGTAGTCATACAGTTCTAAAATAGGTAAATAGGTAAAAATAGTGTAGGTTTGTGCATAAATGTTATGTAAAACTAAAAACAAACTACTGCATATATTTAACAGCTGCATGAAAAACGTAGTACGTGTATTGCTAAGAGGCTGTAAAATAACTGAAATACTGCTTAAATAGTCACTGGTAAAATTACTACATATAATACAATATAAATATATATGTAAGCACAGGAAAAAACTGATTACAATAAAATAAGCTGGCACAGTAAAAAAAATAAATGGAAGCACCTTAAAACGAATGTAAACAACATAATTTTCAGAGACTGTCTAAACATGTGTCCCCTACTGTAATAAAAGGTTAACTCCTGACAATCAAAAACAAAAATAAAATACTTGATTTCTACTTCTCAGAAACTATTATGACCTTGCTATGAATGCAACAGCTCTAGAAAACAAAACTAGGATAATAATTAATATAGCACTATTTTGGCAGTCATGGTGTATGGATACCTCAGAAAGTGAGTACTGTATAGTTCCAGTCAAGGCACATTTTCAACTGAAAAGAACTTTATTTTACTTATTTCTCCACAAAAACATGTTGTTGGTATTATGTTTTTTTTGTGGAGAAATCAACTCTTTTTTTGCTGAAAAAGTGCCTTATCTGGAAATATGAAAAATGTCAGATAAAATCAAATGGAAAATGCGTTTCTTACATTCTTGTCTAAATACTTAACTATTTGAAAAAGAAAATTGCAATTCACACTTTTTTTTTTTTTTTTTGCAACCGTCTCCGTCGGTACTTTCAGTACTTTGATCATTTAGTACATTCACTTTTGCTTATGTATTTAAATTGTGCTACAGATTCATCAACTGGTTTTATTGCTGTGTTCCACTGCAACACAATTACAATTAAATCCTTTCATACCAGTCTAGAACAAAAAATTATTATTTTAGCCGCAACTTGAGAAAATACACCATCTGATATGTGCGCCATTAGGAGCAGTATACATCATACATGAATTACTTCCTGAAGAATCCATATGCATATTTGTGTCAACAGCTAGCAAGACATTTTAAACTAAAATAAAAATAAACATACCATTAAATGAAAACAGAACAGTTTTAAATTTGAGACAAAAGAAATATACTGTAACAAGTTACAGTAAAATTTAGTATATTACAGGAAAAAAAATAGGTCACTCAACTCAGTGTTGTGGGACCAACAGTTGAAAAGCCCTTATCCAGAAAGCATGAACATTGTACCATGGATGATTCTGTGATCAACTTAGGCTGGCATTAGTCTATTGAATTAACCCTCGTCTTGCTGAATAAATTAAGATGCCATGCCCACTTCTAATTTTCAGTCAATCAGAGTACTTGATCCAGATTGTTGATTCAAATTCACATACTTAATAACAAGCATATTCCTAATCATTAATAATAATTTACTACACTGTTTGCCACTAAGACATCAGATTTTAGTCATATCAACAGGTAGAAAATTCCACTTATTTAACTTTTTAGGATAAGTACATTATTGTTAAGTAGCAGGGGCAGATTCGAGATGATTTCTAAGGGGGTTAGATTTGATCAAATTACTATACTTAATCTGCATATTCGGTAAGACAGGCCCAAGCAAACTGTGTAGACCCAGATCAGTCACCACTGACTGCAGCATCTGATCTGGATCTACACTGTTTGTCACTTATCTAGTAATTACACACACATTGGTAGGTAGTAAATGGACTTGTTGAAGACAAGTATAAGTTGAATATTTATGGTAAATATGGCTTATGGTCACCCAAATTTATCCAATTTATCGAAAATTCACCATGAAAATGAAATTTTTAGTCAGAAGGGGGTTCGAATGGATCCCCCGAACCCCATCTGAATCCACCCCTGAGGAGTTTAGATGTTCCAATGATACATACCCATGCCTATACTAAAGATCTGTCTAACAATTACATATTCTAATTTATTCTTTTACGGTAAATGTCCTAAAAATTCGAACACTAAAGTGTCTGACAAAATGACAGATGCACACATTGTAGACTCTGATCAGACTGCTCCTGAATGAGCAGTCTGATCAGGGTCTACACTGTTTGCCATTCCATTAAATATTTAAAGAAACTGCAGCATAAAAAGCAAAGTTTAAGCCAAAAGAGTATGGAATAAAGTGTTTGAAATTTTAGGAAATTTACTGTACTTTCAAAAGGACTCTTCATATAAAAACAATATTACCTCTCAAAAGGTAATGTTTGTAAGACAAAATGGAAAACGAAACTGGCACAAAACTTGGCAAGATACATATTACACATCACATGTATTATAAAATTGTGGAGATACAAAAAAACTGCATACATCTTTTGAACAATTAAAAAACAAAAAAGATTATATAAAGACTTTTAGTTCCTCAAAATATCAAATACATTACAACTACATGTTGTATACTTGCATGATCAACGTTTGTAACAGAAATTATTTTGCAGTTGTTTTGTTTTGTTTTATTCTCGCTAACGATACACATAACTCAGAGTTCTCATTAACTCCAGATTTGGAGTAAGTTAAAGTTACTCCAACTTTTCATTTCTGACTCCAACTTTTTGGAAAGTCTCAATAGAAAAGTATGGTAAAACTCCAACTTTTTCTGAACATCAGCATTTTACTCCAATTTTCAAAATCCTAGTGAGAACCCTGTAACTCAGTTTGAGAATACAAGAATCCATCATGACTGTCCATGCAGGATAGGGAAATCTCACCCTCGGGGTAGGAATTTCAACCAGGGACTCGGCAGGGCTTGCCCCTGGTTGAAAGTCCTACCCCGAGGGTAAGATTTCCCTATCCTGCATGGACTGGCTCATGATGGATTCTTTTTCTTCCACGGCTCCTAGGACCAGAGGGTCTACTTCATGGTCATGCGAGATAGAAGTTTCTCACATGGGCAAAAAACCTACCTCATATAGGCAAAGGTGGGAGAAAGTGTTGTTATCTGTGGCTGCACTTTCAAGGTTAATTATTTGTGATGATCTGTCTAACTTTTATATACATAAAGCTGATCACCTGAACTTGTTTAGGTGATCAGTTTTATGTATATAAAGACAGTCTAGTAGAGTTTGAGATAAACTTGACAAAAAACTTTGAAAAAAAAAAAAATCTGTTTCCAACACCTCAAACAAGTAACAGAAATACAATGTACCTTTGCGTGGTCTACTGAAGTAATAGCTTTTTTTTTCTGTCAGTAGGATAACAATCTGATTCATACTGAGATAGTCGTGAATTTCAATAAATGTCAACAGGAAAATAGATTACATGCAGATTCAATGTTTACCTGTTAATATAATAATTTTCCTGCTTTCTCTTATTTTATCTTACGCAATATTTTTTTTCTTATTTTTACAAGAAAACAGGCTTTTGCAATGCAAACTGTCTCCATTGGGGCAATTTGGCTGAAATGCCCAATCCTGTTTTCTGGAAAAAAAAATAGGAAAAATATCATCAATATATTGTCTGCTGAATTAGCCCAGAGATTGGTAAAGGTTAAAAGTTCCTGTGTGCCCTGATGATACTTTTTTCTCAGGATCTGATTCAAACTTATTTTATTCATATATTGTGTCATTAATTTCAGTTAACAACTGACAAATACAATAACATATACATTATCTCCGGCTGATACATTATCAATCTTATGTTGCTATTAACTTACATGTGATATTCTTCAAAAGAAAATCATACAAAAATATAGCAATATTTGAAAAAAAGAAAGCGGAACTTAACCAAACACCTGATGCTCCCCTAAGCTAGTGCTTGAGTTTATGTCATGCTATAAAGCAATACCTCTCGACTCTGTACTGCGCTAAACTTTATATTGTATGACCAGGGTTTTCCCTGAATCGCATATTGGCAGTTTTAACCCCCAAAACCTTGTGTTGGACCCTCAAAAGTTAGGGCTAAGGATCCTTCCTTATGCATATATGATCAATATAAAATTAATTTATCTTCTATGGCTTAGTATTTTAATCTATTTGATCGAAAAGGCAGAATTATCATTATCTGGGCAACAGTTAATCTTTAAAAGTGCTGAGCACATTTGTACGAGCACATTCTAAAACTGATGGTTGTTTTTCACAGAAAATAAGACCTGGCATGTCATGTCACATGAAATGCCTTATTTTCTTTAAGACAAAATAAAACATTTCAGCGTTGTCTGTTGTAGTTGTAATTAGTGCCTTAAGGGTTTAACCTCTTTAAAACAACAAACCCCTAAATCTTATTAAAGGACCCCTTAACTCCACATAAGGGAGTCCCTGGGGCCCTCAGTTTAAAACTGAAGGAAAAGCCTGTATGCTATAATACAGTGACAAGTACCTGAAGTTGATTATACAGTAGCCACACACTGCATTCACTGCATTTCCTCCAGGAAATGCAGTGAATGCAGTGTGTGGCAGCTGTATTATCAACTCCAGGTACTTGTCACTGTATTATCTAAATATCTCCATTTATCAATACTCCAGACTTGCTTTCATTCCTTTATATTACGAGTATGACATGCTCCGCCAAGAAAACACCATGGTTTTCAAAATTCAGATAAACAAGCAGAAACGAGATAGTTTGCTGCCTTCCAAAAACTGGTTTACTCTTATAACAGACGAGAGCAATTTTCAGAAGGGGATAAATGGGCAAATCATAAAATTTGTCTACCATGTCAAAATGGTGGAATCTCTCTGCCTGGTGTATCCAGTCACCTAAACTCTTTTTGAACTCTTTGCATGCTGGGCAATTTTGCATGTTTTTTTGTTGTTGTTTTTCTTTCGTCTGTGTTGTTTTTTTTTGTTGTTGTTGTTGTTTTTTTAATAACGTATTTTTTTTTTTTTTTTCAAAAAATTCTTTCAGGAATGCCATCAGAGTGTCAAACAGTTTCATGCCAACAAACTTTTGCAAAGGTTATCAGCAGACGACAAAAGTCGCTTGTGGGGGAAACAGTTAACAAACTCTTTTTGAATTCGAATTTGATAGCAAAGCATGAAACATTTAATTCAATCACCCATAGCATTTGTATGCCATCTATTCATACCATTGAATAAATTGATTTCTTCATAATTAAGGGTACACAATTGTGCAGGGACAAGGAACGTGCATTTATATGTCAATATCAAGCCAATTTATGGGAGACTAAAATCCTTTCTAACGGATGTCACTAGAGTAGAAGAAAAGCTAAAACGTAATCCGCACCTCCGCACAAATATGAATAAATATAATCAGGTAATAACAGCACCAGCTGTGTTTTTAGTTTTGGCGTTAGTATCCATATGCACTAACTCCTCTGCCACAGAACACTCACAACACTTTTATTATACACGAGAAAGTATTCTGCTAGGATTCTACTTAAATCTATATCGGACCGTTAACGGTCCATTCCTGTCGGGCCGATAACGATCTGATATAGAAGTAAAATGCTAGTGGGGTACTCACTTAACGCAAGTGTCAATCTCTCCAGTAACACGTTAATCCAAAACATTCAGAGATTTCTCCAACTTCTGAAAGCCCGAGCTTTTTTAGCGTTTTCATTTGTGACTTCCAGAATTCTCAATTCCTAATATACATATAAACACAGTATTCAAAGAGGGTAAATGTATACAAATAAGATAAAAAGATTAAGACAGCGTACATATGAGCATCCTGGTTCAGATATATATCTATTTCAGAGGGCAGAAGGACGTCGTAATGAAGTTAACTTTTACTATTTCACCTTAGAAAAAAAAATCTGAACCCACTGATTTCTTTAGTTACATTATTCCGTCAGGAATTGTTATCGAAAACCTTGGTTCTCCGTCAGTTGAGTACTCTCTCATCTTCTCTTCACTCATGTTTGGCGTTTCTTGTTTTTGACTCCAATGGTAAACAATCTCCTGATCCGACGGGCACGTTTTTCTAAATGTTGTGCTTGTGTAGGCTTGACCCATGTATCGCCAGATCGCTTTCATACTGCCTGGAATTTCAAACTCCCTCAATGCTTTGGCAGCAACACGAATGTGTTGAAGCTTAGGAAGAACCAAACAATCGAGGTTTGAGATTGTGTCACCACAAAGGTACTTCGTCCCGGCATCTTCCAGGAAATCATTTAGAGCATGAAGCTCCTTTAGAAGTGCTTCAGGTCCTTGTCGAACTTGCTTGATGTAGAACGAGAACTTTGAAAAGAAATTTAGACACACTTCATTTGCATTTTCATTATCATATCTCAAATCTGGGTGTGGGAAATTTTTGTCCAAATATGACACGATTTCATCGTTATCCGTTAAGATTTCGTCTCCATGTTTTAGTACAGGAAGACGATTGGCCAGCTTTTTGAATTCCTGTGGAGGCCTTGCCATGTTTATTGTGATTACATCGTACGTGAGTTCCTTCTCCCTGGCTTTCAGGTCCAATATCATATAGACCATCTGACAAAATGGGCAAGCGCCATAGTTCAGCCCATTCTCTCCTGCTTTAACATATAGCTCCAAGTGGTTGGTAGGGGTCGTTTCACCATTGGTTTCCATGGTAAGATTTTTTGGTATTTCACTTTGTTCTACGTTTAGAGTAACGCCACGATTATTATATATTTAATATATTAAACTCAATATTAATATGGATTCCTCTGTCTCTATCAGGAAAAAGGTTTCGGCTTTTAACAGAGAACTTGTCCTAGAAGGCGAACTCCTCGAACGGCTCTCAAAGAAACAGTATTCTGCCTAAAGGAAAACCACCTTCAGTTACGGGCACCGACCATCAACCTGAAGAGACAGAGGAAACAGTTAGAAAAAGTCAAGACGTATAATTCTAAGTTACAAACAGCGTTAAATGTTAAAAGTGCCTAGCAATTCCTACAGTAAATAAACCAAACGTTACGCACAATGACGACCTTTGAAATATTTAACCGTGTATACAAACGGACTAACTATATTTTTATATTCCATGTCAATAACTTTTATTCACAAAACCTATGAGTGAGAAATCCTTATAAAACGTTTTGAATTGATTTGACTTTAAACGGCACTTCTTAAAATTGGAAGATGCAGTGCTGTTTTCTTCGATATTTAACCATCCGTCAAGATACAATTTATTAGGACCCCGTTAGATACAATTTACTCAGACCCCATTTAGCTAATACATCCAACTGTTCCTTTAATAATTCCCTTAATTTCTTACTCCATTTATTTTTATTTATTTATTTATTTATTTTCTTGCAGACATGCACGTTAAGTGTCATACTGATTGAAGAGCAAATTATTGCTGTTTTTCTGACGACGTTATCGCGTGTATACATGTACAAATTTCCTTGATATATTCAGGAGTTTACAGCTGACATCTATTTTCTGCTAACATTATCGTGTACATAAACAATTTCTTGACATAAGGAGTTTAGAATTGTTATTTTCTGCTGACATTATCGTGAACATACACATTTTCTAGTCATACGGATTTGCTGCTAATATTTTTGCGTACACACATACTTACGGGTCGTAATATTGCGTACATACACATTTTCTGGAAGTTTGTGGGACATATTAACTACTTTTCTCGGTAAAAAAAGAAACCTCGAAAAATAATAATGGTTAATTAGAAGATTCAGTTCTTATTAATCGTTTCCCTATTTTATGCATGTGTCGCAAGTATAAAGTATCTTATGCATGGAGATGACCACTATTTTTTTTTTTTTTTTTTTTTTGATCGAAAATTACAAAATCAGGATCACAGATCTGCGTCAGTTAAAATGATCCAACAGCGACTTTTTCGCAGCTATGCCAAACGCTAAAAAATATCCGATTTTAATTTTTCATTATGGCTTTTCAAAACTGAAAAAAAAAAATCTTTAAAAAGAAGATCAAATGAGCCGGCACATCATAAAAGGATCCTTATCAATTAGGCGATGTAAACGCCTTTGCTGTTCGCAGACATGTAATAGAGACCTTGAGGAAGGTTCAATCAAAACGGCATGTCTGTAGCCAAAATAGGGGAATGCGCATGCGCTTTTGAAGAACTAATACCTGGTAAATCATAAGGTCCCTTTTTTCATGTGCCGGTTCAAATAAATTACAGGTTCATTGTCAGCAATTAATCTAGCCTATCCAAACAACGTGAGTAGTATATGGTGCCACTAGGGGCCATAGTGGCACCCTATACTACTAACGTATCAGCAAATAACAAAAGTTTCAAGTTCGACGATTGCTTGTAGTTTTCTCAATCTCGAAAGTTCATGAGGAATGTTCGTTATTTACGACATTCCCATGTTCACAGCTTTTACCACATCAATTCACTGTAACTGACTACAAATATAAGACTGAAGTAACGTTCTGGGATATTAAAACATAACTAGAACAGTGTTTTCGGAGGAAAACGTATGTCCCCCACCAGTTTGAACAGACATATTGTTAAAACAGATTGTATCGATAATAAACTCAATGTCACAATATACCTATATGTAAGTTTGGTCAAAATTCATCCATTCCTCAATGTGATAGGGTGCTGACAAGCCATTTTCTAAAATCATTATGCATAGCCCTTGTGTAACCTTGAAAATGGGATCAAGGTCACTAAAAATCTAACCAGTTCTTGTCTCTGTCTCAACAATATAGCTCTGCAAGTTTGGTCAAAATCCATCCATTCATTCAGTAGATAGCGTGCAGACAAGCCATTATCCAACAATCTGAGCCCTCCTGCGACCTTGAAACTGGGGTAAAGGTCACCAAAATAAAATTAGTTATTTTCCATGCCACAACAATTTGGCTGTGCAAGTTGTTGAAATCTATCCATTCCTTCAAGAGATACAGTGCAGATAAGCCATTTTCCAACAATCTAAGCCGTAGTGTGACCTTGAAATGGGGGGCACCAAAATCTAATCAGTTATTTTCCATGTCACAACAATATAGATGTACAAGTTAGGTCAAAATCAATCCATTCCTTTAGGGGATAGGGTGCAGACAATCCATTTACCAACAAGCTAAGCCCTAGTCTGACCTTGAAAATGGGGAGGTCACCGAAATATAATCAATTCCGATGCATGTCACAAAAATATAGCTGTACAAGTCTGGTCGAAATCTACTCATTCCTTCAGGAGACAAAGTGCAGACAAGCCATTTTCCACCAATCTAAGCCTTATTGTGACTTTGAAAATGGGGTCGAGGTCATCAAAATCTAATCAGTTCTTTTCCATGTCTCAACAATTAAGATGTAGAAGTTTGGGCAATTTCCATTCATTCATTTAGGAAACAGGGTGCAGACAAGCAATTTTCCAACAATCTAAGCCTTACTGTGACCTTGAAAATGGGGTCAAGGTCACCAAAATCTAATCAGTTCTTTTCCATGTCTCAACAATATATCTACACGTTTGGTCAAAATCCATTTATTCATTCAGGAGATAGGGTGCATACAAACCATTTTCCAACAAATCTAAGCCCTCCTGTGACCTTGAAAATGGGTCGAGGTCACTAAAATCTAATCAGTTCTTTTACATGTCCATCACTGTAGATGTGCAAGTTTGGTCAATGATCTATTCATTCCTACAAGAGATAGGGTGCGGACAAGCCGTTTTCCAACAATCTTAGCCCTCCTTAGACCTTGAAGATAGGGTCAAGGACACCAAAATCTAACCAGTTCTTTCCCAGCAATATAGATGTCCAAGTTTGGTTAAAATCTTTTCATTCCTTCAAGAGATAGGATGCGGCCAAGCCATTTTCCAACAATCTAAGCCCTCCTGTGACCTTGAAAATGGGGTCAAAGTCACCAAAATCTAATCAGCATTTTTCCCCTCCCAATGATATATTTGTGTAAGTTTGGCTAAAATCTGTCCATTCAATAAGGAGATAAAGTGCGGACAAGATGCTATGCACCATTTTCCAATAATCTATGCCCTCCTGTGACCTTGAAAATGGGGTCAAGGTCACCAAAATCTAATCGGCATTTTCCCCTCCCAATGATATATTTGTGTAAGTTTGGTTAAAATCTGTCCATTCAATAAGGAGATAAAGTGCGGACAAGAGGCTACGCCCCATTTTCCAACAATCTAAGCCCTCTTGTGACCTTGAAAATGGGGCCAAGGTCACCAAAATCTAATCAGCATTTTTCCCCCTCCCAATGATAAATTTGTGTGTTTGGCCAAAATCTGTACGTTCAAAAAGGAGACAGAGTGCAGACAAGTGGCTACGCCGACGCCGACAGGATCCGCACTAAAAACATTGTCCCCCCGCCCCATGGTAGGGGGACATAATAAAAGCACCAACATTATCGGGCACACGAAAATATCTAATACAAAATTACATGGTGAATATTAGCTATTGTTTATCTTGTGGCATGAAACAGTACATGTGTGCCCTCCCAAAACAAATATAACAACCCTTTCACTCCTTGGCTTCTGAAGGAACTCTTCCATCCTTAAATTTGGAAATGTCCACATAAGCAAATGGGGGGTTTCAGTCTAAAATCAAAACCAGAATGGCACACAGTGCAGATCCTGATGAGACAGCTCATCTGGTTCTACACTGCAAAAGTATCTGTATTGGTCTGTAGGGATGAAATTGTTAACCCTTGTCCTGCTGAATACATTAAGGAGCCACACCCATCTCTAATGTTCAGCCAATCAGATTACTTGATCAAGGTTGTTGATATAGATTCATATACTTAATGGCAAACAGTGCAGATCCAGATCAGCAACTGATCTGGATTTTTGCTGATCTGGATCTACACTGTTTGCAAAGGCAGGGTATATCCGGATTCAGTAGGAAAAGGGTTAAGCGATCGAGTGGCGCCCAAAATTATGTTGTTTAATTCCTCCAGGGACATTTGCTGTATGTATAGATATAACTTTGTCATATATATATGACCTGTAGTCTCAACTTTCCATATGACGATATGAGGGCTGGGAACCAAAAGCCTCAGGTCACCGGACAAGGTTATATTTTATTATGTTTTGATACAAACATCATTCGAAGCAACATGTACATGTCAATATTGATCAATAGCAGCCTCAAGACTACTTATGCTCAGCAAGGTTCAACTAAATGCAACTAAAATATCTAAATTCCGTCATTATCACCTCCTTAACAACCTGCGTAAATCCCTGGCAAGTGGAATTTAGATCCGAACACTACTGAAATGCTGAACTGTAAATACTTGAGATATCTATCAAACACGATGTGTAAATAAATTACCTCAGACTATACTACTACATTCGGGACATAGTCACAACGGTTGAACCGTTAACACATTAATGCCGATTGGACTCTTCTACATCAACTCTTTGGACAGGTTCTTTTGCCAGCAGAAGGTGTGTGTTGTTGGTTTTAATTCTTCCTGTTTTTTATAGAAATTATTGAATGCAAACAGTGTTTGCAGCGTCAGATCTGTGTCCACACTGTCAATTTCTCTTTTACGGGACACTAGGCATAAATGGGTTAAACAACCAACATAATTAATCTGGGTCTACACTGTTTGCCTATGTCTCTTTTATAGGACAATAGGCATAAATTGGTTAAAGCAACCAATATATTTAATCTTTATCGCTCTCTCGGCAAATTCAGCCAGATTAGCCTGTGCAAATGCGCAAGATGATCAGTCATTGCTTCGCGCTCTGTGGGTCGGCAAGGACCTAAGCTTTCTTCAGACGGACTTAGAATGTGTGGATGTGCGGGCTGATCTGTCTCCGCTGGCCGCACATACAATCTCACAGGAAATGCTGTGCCCCGGCATATATCGGTTTCCGCTGCCTATTCCCATATACATTAGGTACTGTAGAAAGCCAATTTCATCCAGCCTCCGTACTTTTCATAATCCAAGTCACGTGACACTATGTCATGACAAAATCAGCCAATGGATCTTGAAATAAGAAACGCTTCTATGCCGAGCGAGCGCATCGTCTTTTCAAGGCACATGAAAAAATTTTTTATTCCCTTATATTTCCCTTATATTTGAAGGCCTTTGCAACCTTTTACATGATAGAGGGGCAGACATTATCGTTGTCAACCACTTCGATCGCGGGAGTTTCTCAAATACTGGGCGCGGTCATTTTGTTTTTATTCCGACTTTCATTGGTTAGTGAAACTTCTATTTGGTAAGCGATGATAGATATTCGGGATTCTCCGATAAAGTCGGAGTGAAATCGGCTATACATCGATGAACAACCCTAAAATAGTGCGTGAATGTTATCTGTATATATCCCTAAAACTTTTCTTTCTCACAGTGCAACCCATGTTATGACATGGTAAATAATCACTTTGCTGTTCGGAAATCGAGTGGAAGAAAATAGGTCAAGAATGTATAAGACCATCAATATTGAAGTGAATGATTTCACTTAAAAAAGTTGACACACATGACTAAAACTTCTGTCCCTCTTTTTCAACAATGGGTTCAACGTATTCGGTGCTTTGTAGTCAAATAAACGTAACGCTCTGAATTTATCAGTAAATTGTAGGAAATGCTATGTCCCGGCTTCAAACACATCGCTCTATCAGAAATTTTTATTAAACCATAGTTCAACTCGGTACAATAGACAACTGTAACTCCCACTGAGCATTTGTTCACAGTACAGTTTCTATACAGTAACGAATTGTAAACAGTACATGTACTTAGATGACCACAGAGTCCAACAATCGGTATTCAGAATTCTAAACAGCTCTTTCTTTTTTCCCCAGTTTATTCTCCTGACTGTGCAGACGGCTATAACATCTTGAAACAGAGTTTGGCATTAAAGCATTTAAGCTATGCGCGGCGTTTTCCTTTACCAGGTGGGGTATCACAGATAAAGTACAGTGGACTCTCGTTATGTCAAAGTCCAAGGGAAACTGATATACATGTACTTCGAGATATCCGTGCCTCGACATATCAGATTTGCAAAATTAAGAAAAAAAAAAAAAATCGAACAACCACATTTCACAAATGAATGTATGTAAATTAACTCCTGAAGTTAGAGATGTATTTAAAAAAAAAATGTGGAAAAGATGAGAAAAAAATCTCCCCTTTTCCACAATATTTTGTTGCGTGTTGTAAGATTTTTATGTTTAAACAAGGACCAGATTTTTACTTCGAGATAAGCGGTTATTCGAGATAATGTAGTTCAGTTTATTCTCCTGACTATGCAGAAGCATATGCCATCTTCCCACTGAGGCGAACAAGTGTTCGCGACCCGTTTCCTTTTACCAGGTGGGGTTTCATTGATAAAGTAGAGAATCAGCTGAAAGGGTGTCCTTCTATGGATATTAAATGACAAAAATGCGACATCCTTCAAACGTTTTAATCGTTACTCTATTTTCACGTTGTAATGTACAAGCACAACAGTCCCAAAGGACAAAGATGGTAATACTAAAACTGGGCTGGCGGGGGGCCGGGTGTTTTGAATACACGCACACATGCATACACAGATATCTCTCCTCTTTTGGAGTTATACTGCATTGTACATTCAGTCAGTATTTATATTAAACTAATATGAGATGACTTCTTAGCGGTCAACCAGTGCCTGTGCACATTCTTTCGCCAGAAACTGACAACTAGGCAGGCTGATTAACAAATACGTGTGCACATTCTTTCGCCAGAAACTGACTACTGCCTTTCTTGAATCAGCGGAAGGGAGAGAATGATCGTAGAAAATAGTTCATGATTAATCTCCACGAAAGAATGTTGCCGGACCTGGCGGGGATAGAACCCTCGACGTCCTGATCACCAATTGGATGCGCATCCGACACAGCCACCAGGCCGGCTTCATTATGATTTGATTCTTGTGCATCCCGATAAAGCGATGTTCATTTTTTTTTCCTTCAAAATATTACTTGGATAAAGTAGTGTTCCCATCCCTGCATTTCAGACACAAACCAGCTGCCACCGTATTAATTCTAAACTGGCAATTTTCCCTATATTGTAAGAAATGTATTGATGAAAGATGTAACTACGTTGTGATCCAAAACTAATTAGTATCAAACCACAGAGACGATCAAGCTAAAGCAAAACAAGTTGTTTGAGTGTGTGCACACAGCAAGTCTAAATCGATCTGCACGGCAATACAGCCGGAAGGCACGATAAATCCTTCTATAAATTGTGAAGTCAGGTATTATATTAGCAGTCTGATCCTACTACGTGGGCGCGGAGGCGGATATGTGTATTTCGCGTATCTCGAATGCCACATTTTTGCGTAACATGGCCCGATTACAGTAATTGTTCTAAGTATTCGGACAGCATAGCCCCTTTACGTATTTACCCAAAATAATCAGACCTGTCCCTGAAATTGGAGCAAACGTGTTCTCCAATTTTAGGGACAGATCAGAACATTTCTATATGAAAACATTTGCTCTAATTTCAGAGACAGGTCCGAATATTTCCGAATACAGTCGAACCTCGTTATCTCGAACTCGCTTATTTCGAATTACCGCTTATCTCGAAGTGAAAATCTGATCCCTGTTTTAACATGAAACTATAACAACAGGTAACAAAATAATGTGGAAAAGAGGAGAAATTCGACTGTATTTCAATAAGAACATATTTGCTTTAATTTTCGGGACAGGTCCGAATATTTCCGAATATTTCAATAAGAACATATTTGCTTTAATTTTAGGGACAGGTCCGAATATTTCCGAATATTTCCGAATATTTCAATAAGAACATATTTGCTCTAATTTTAGGGACAGATCCGAATATTTCCATACTAAGAACACATCTACTCCAATTTCAGGGACAGGTCCGGCTATTTCTATAAGAACACATTTGCTCCAATTTAGTGACAGATCCAAATATTTAGGGTCAAATAAAGCCCGAGTCCCCTGTTTTCATTTCTTTTGTCCATTGACCCTAATCGTTTATGGAGTCTGTTCATTTTCCAACAGCCATGAGTTGAACAGTGTAACTGAAATGGTCTCGATGATCATGAAGAAACTAAAACATCTATAATTTATCCCACATCACAATGAAGTACGGGGCGTCACCTGGCACTCACCAGAAGCCAACGTGAAATCGAAAATTTTCTGTTAAAAGGGAAGTCTATTTCACTACCCGTTGATGTGTTTAAAACCGCTGAATGAGTTTCCAATAGTTCATTCTGTTGCATCCGATCTGCATTATCTACACTATTTGCTAAGGCTTGTAAGATAAGAGATTTACAAATCGAGGGTTGAGCGCAAGACTGACGTAAGTCAGATGGTTGTTTTTCCCCAAACTTTATCTCCTCACCATGAAGGCGCAATGAAGATTACAACATTTCTTTCTGTGAACAATGAAAAGTTAGGTGCCATTGCTCGTATGAGCAATGGCACCTAAATTTTCATTGTTTACAAAGGGGTCAAATTTGCCCCTTAACAAGGGTTTCAAGTTTGTTTGAGTTACTACAGTCTTGCGCTCAACCCTCGAAATGTAGTCACACATCATGGACCATTATACATGGTATATATCATATAGTATAACATAATCAAACGCAACATTCATCTTGGGCAACAACGTCAGACGTCAGAAAACGTGTCCTAGACATGCGCGCCTAGCAAAGATTCAGATCTGCCTGCGCACTCGCGAAGTCTGACCACAATCTTCACTGTGCGCATTTTAGACAGCCAAGGACGCAACGTATGCCCGGATATTTTGTGCAACAACGATCCCCTAAAATCAGATAACCATCTGACTACCTTGCTATGTATTTTAAAAAAAGCTGCTGGCCAAGTGTCAAACTGTGTAGAACTGGTCTTGGGAGCAATCTATTCATGATTTACTCAGCTATGTCTAATCTTATATTTATGGAAAATACGGCATGTAAGGCTGAAATCAATGTCACAATTACCGACAGCTGTTATGACCGTAATGCCAAATATTGTTAATTAAGAAACAGGTGAAGCTAAATTCCGAAAATCGTACATTCCACGCGAATCCTGCACTACCTATTTATCCAGTAAACCTGTCCTAATAAAATTCCGAGGCATAAGGGCAACCGATAAGTTAAGTAGTACAGTGTAAACACTCATGTCCAAAAAACATTAACGGTCGGCACGAAAATGGCTTCATTTTGGAAATGAGTTGAGGTTTTACGACCCAGTCAACCCATTGGGGTCATGTCGAGCGCGGTTAGTTTACCTAACCACATTTTTCCTGAACATACTTTGTTCTCTAAGTGGTTAACCAGTACTTGTGCACATTCTTTCGCCAGAAAACTAACAGGTGCCCTTCTTGAATCAGCGGAGGGGAAAGAGGTAGACATTATTTCATGACCAATCTCCATGAAAGACATTGCCGGACCCTGCGGGGATCGAACTTGCGACCTCCTGATCACCAGTCGGACGCGCACCTGACTGAGCCATTGAATCCGGCTCTAGGCTTCATTCTGAAATATCATTTTTGTTATGTCTGTAATATTATGACAATGACATGAGATATGGTGGACCGCATACGTAACAATGATGGCTTTTTTGTTTGCTTTCTGTTTGTTTGCTTTTCATGCCATAATATCCTGAAAACACCTAAGCCACTTCGCGAGAAAAGGCCCTTCGGCTTTTTCCGTCGAATAATCTTTCAGTGCGCATGGTCCGCCCATCAGCCACGTCTACCTTTGGCTAAAGTTTCCTCTTGCCCGGCTTACGTGAGCGAATGCGCAGTCTCGCCAGAACCTTTGCTTTCGCATACGTTATAACGAATCTTTTTTTTTTTTTTTTTTTTTTTTTTTTTTCATGACGCGGCTCTTAACAATGTTCTGAAATGGAATAGCAGTGTTTTCTGCATGCAAAACATACACACTTCATAATTATTTGAACAATTACATAGTTCTAGATCGGACAGAATTTCTAAACCAGAAATTACGGAATTTATTTCTTATTTCTTCACGAAAACAAATGGTATGGATACTGAATGGAATCGCCTATCCGAGGCGATTCCAATAAGGACCCACAACATATTTTCGCGGAGAAATATTATAAGTTTCACTTGATTGACTGTGTTGGGGTTTAACGACACGTCAACCTTTGTGGGTCTTTTTGTATCGTCTCCCAGAGAAACGGAGAAGAGAGATAGAAGAGATAGTTAAAGAGATGAAAGAGAGGGACAGGCAAGAAAGAGGATTTGATTGTGTTCGTGTTTAACGACACGTCAACCCTTGTGGGTCATTTTGTGTCGTCTCCCAGAGAAAGGGAGAAACGAGATAGCAGAAGAGATGAATAAAAGGGACAGGGAAGAAAGAGGACCAAGAATTAAAGTGAAAAAAAAAAAAACAGAAGAAATAAAAACATTCCCCTCTACCCTTACCTGCTACAAGGATAGCAGGCCTTACCCAACTGAGCCAATATCAGCTGGACGAACTGGTGACGTAACTTACACGACACCTTTGCCACACCCGACCAACCCCGGGAGAAATACGAAAACCTTAATCTGGATACTCCTATAATCTAAAGCTATAAAGCAATATATGATATGAAATATTTATGTCGTAATGACTTCCTCAAGCTGTATGCATGACTGTTCACTGAGGACAGAACGCCCACACCTTACTGCATGATTGAAAAGGGCAAATTCATAGGATAACACTTGGCGACAAATATTTTAACATACTAAATGATATTTCAAATACTTGTAATTACACAGCATGTCTGTGTGTTGATGATCACGGTTAGATCTTAACGTCCCTTTCAACATTATTAAAGTAATATCGAGACCATGGAAGAGTGATTATGAAATTATCTCTACAATGAAGCGTCGTACAGACATGAGCTGAATTCCGCCTCTGCCGGAATTTCAACCCGGGACCTCAAAATCCGAAGTCAGAAGCGCTAATTACTCGGCCACCGGGCGCTGTGTGTGTGCGCGCGCGTGCGTGCGCAAAATCGTCATAGCCACATAACCGTGCGCCATCTACTGACTTTCCTTAGTTCCCCAATCTAAAGATATTTAAGCTATTTATTATACGCATCACTGTGTGCAAGTATCAATAAATAAATCGGAAGAATTTATCTAACGGCAAACAGTTAACAAATTCTTTGCGGTTCAATAAAAATATGGTATTTACCCCAAGTACTGAAACAGCCTGACTATACTGTACCAACAGTGAATATTCATGTTCGACACATAGCTACAGATAAGAGGGTGTATCCACATAATATTTTTCTTATTTCTCAAGGATAACATATGTTGTGGATACTCATTAGAAGCGCAATCAGCATTTTTCGGATGAAAAACACGCCTTATCTGTTGCTATGTGTTCGATATCGGGCTGTTATCGACAGATAGTATAATTGTTTTTCAAACTTTAGCATAAGTATGGTAAGGAGTTAATGTTCCCAATTTTAGGATAAATAGCAAACATTTAACAATATAAAATGTAGGAATGTGTTGCAGCTGCAGATAGCGAAGGCCCAGACCAGTCAACGCATGATAGGGACTGTCCACTAACAGAAACTTAGTATACTACAGAATATTTCAACCTAAATCAAATTCTCTGCCCAGACTCTAGGGACGCGCTGACTTATCTGGGCCTTCGTTATCCACATAAGCCTCGAACTCATATTTTCGCTTGGCTTCTCCCAACTAAAAACATTTTATACATAAAATACCTGTGTTTAAGATATCAATATATTCACGTCCCCAAAATCCGACATTGTTATACAATGAACACGTTAAATCAACCGGATTTCCCGATATTAGTTTTTCAACATAAGGTGTTTCCCTTATAAGGCGTTGTCTTACTAAATATTACAAATCTTACCGCATTTACCCTATGTATTGGAGACACCTTAACTTCCTACCACAATACTACTCCTAAAATCTCGCAAGCCCATTTTACAAACTGCCGTCGTGTCCGAAAATTGCAGGATGAGTGGCAAACAGTGTTGACCCAGATTAGACGAGCCTCTGCGGCGTCTAATCTGGGTCTACGCTGAATGCTCAAACCTGTCTGTCCCAACACTTAGGCACATACGGTAATATAAGAAAATATAAAATTTTACCTCGCAGACTGTACATGCATGTAAACAACTAGCTGGTTCAATTTTTAGGCATTTAGCTAGAAATTCGTCTGGATTGCAGATATAAATTTTCCAATAACATTCAACTTCAATCACGCCGATTACATCATTCTAGATCAGTATCTGACAGCCGAGACCTGATAAAAATGCATGGAAATAGGTGCGGTGAAGTTGCTGCTAACAAACTTACTATGCAAGACTTTACCACTATGATTTGATTGTGTTAACGACACGTCAACCCGTGTGGGTCATTTTGTGTCGTCTCCCAGAGAAAGAAAAAAGAGATAGTTGAAGAGATGAGAGAGCGGGACAACAAAAAGGAATAGGAATTAAAGTGAAGAAACAGATGAAATAAAAACATTCCCCCTCTACCCTTACCTGCCCAACTGTAAGCCAATATCAGTTGGACGTCCCGGTGACATAAGATACACGGCACCTTCGCCACCACCATTACCACTAAGAGAAAGGCATACTCATAGAAGGGGGGAAGTGGTGTTAATGCCGTTTTCAGCACCGTTATCCATACAAAGGCCAAAACAAACAGTGTAGACCAAAATCAACCAAGCAGACGTGCCAAAAAAAACCGATGATTTGGTCTTTTACGTCCCTTTCAATATATTTAGGTCATAACGAGACGATGGAAGGGTGATAATGATTGGCTCTGTGCAATGGACCGTCGTACAGTCATGAGCTGAATTCCGCCTCCAGCAGGATTCGAACCCTGGTAAAACAGTCTTGTTAGAGGAAATGTCATGACCATACATTTTGATAGTTTACAATACAAACCAGGTTAACAGTGGTCAAACGACCTAACACAACCATGTAAACATTACAGGACACAAAATTTGCACTGAAACTACAAAGATGAATGAAACAAGACATGGACTTGTTGCTCGTTTTTGGCTTCAAGTGAAACCTGTATAAGAAAGCCACCTTTTAAGACTTGACTTTAGTGGTTGGGTGGAAAGCTGGCTGTCTTATAAAGGTACATGTCACGTAATTTTGCTAGCATTACATGACGTGTAAAATGTACCTTTATAAGACAAGACACTTTTTGCACATCAATCACTATTTAAAGTAAGTTTCAAAGGTGGCTCTCTTACACAGGTTTCTCTGTACAAATGTATTAACTAGTAATGAGTGTTACGCACATACAAATGTATTAACTAGTATTATTGCATAAAAAGCAGTGTCGCACGTGCATTAACCGGCGAAAAGCCATGTATTAACAAGGCAATTCACGCGCTGTTAATGCACGGCCATGTAACTTTCAATATGCTCATACGGGGGCCACAGAATTGCTGCCGTTACGAGATGTGTACTGCCCGGCCCTAGAACGAGCATAGTCCGTGGAATTTGCATTCGCGAGACATCGGTGAAAAGGCGAAACAAAATAGTGCAAGAAATAACGCAAAATGTAGCAAATGTTTTCAGTTTTATGCAATAATAGCGATCGAACATGGTTTTTCAATGCATTAACATTGGCCAGGCCCCTAGGGAGGTGTTGAAAACCGCGGCCTCCGGCCTCGGTTTTCAACACCTTCCTCGGGACCTGGCGAATGTTAAAGCATGAAAAACAATGTTTGATCCCTATAATTAGTCTTTATAAAACTATGTGAAAAATATATGGGAAATACATATGAAGAAGCGTACATGTAAGACATTTTTCCTCAACTTCACACAATGTACTTGTTCCTACAAAAAGAGGAAAAACTCGTAAATCAGATTTAGTTCAAACATAGATGATCATGATCTACTCCTCAGCTCCAATAAGGGCGGATTCAGAGGGGGCTGTGTGTGTGTGTGTGTGTGGGGGGGGGGGTAATCTGACTCCCTTTAACTTAAAAATTTCATTTCTTGTGAAAATTTGGATAAATTTGGAATACCGTATTTACCCTAAATTCTCACATCCCTTACGTTTTACCTTATACTTCACTTCTCTTCAACAAGTGCAGTTTATTACCTATGAATGTGTATAAAATTGCCGAATGAGTTGCAAACAGTGTAGACCTGGTCAGATGCCACATTCTGAGGCATCTGATCTTGGTCTATACTATTTGTTCAAGCTTGTCTTTCCGACTACGTAGGGTAAGTATGCTATTTTTTTTTTTTTTTTCAAATCGACCCCAACCACCTCAGAAATCATCCTAGATTCGCCCCTGTACGTCTCCCAAATATCTAACCCTAGCACAAAATACTTTCTGGGGTGTCTTCTACACAAGGTTTTAAGTGTGACAAACGGAATAAGGACGGGTGAGCAAAGCAAAACATGCAAGTCAGCTTTTAACCCATCCCCACACTATACACTGGAAGAGTCCGATTTCACTTTTTGGCATTTTTTTATTGTTGTTTTCTGTTCTGACTGATTATGCCAGTCAAATATATAATACTGACTACTGTAAGGTTTCACTGGTGGCACATATAAGGGCCCATTTTTCGGACTGCTGAGTACGTCTGGTACATTGATTGGATATAATTACCATCTGATAAGCACTCTGATGATGCTTTCATATGTAGATGGTGATGATGATTTGTGGGGTTTGGTCACTTTCAACATTATTTAAGTCACATCAAGACAATCATTAAATATAGAACTAAGGCGTAACATTTAATAAGCAAAAATAATAAATATATATAAATTTTAAATGTCAAACTTTAAAGTGCAAATTATAACATCAGCAGCCGAGATAATGATTTTTGTATGCATTTTTTTGGGGGGGTCAGAAAAACAAAAAAAAAAAAACACAAAACAAAAACAAACATGACTTGACATTTCTTGTGAATCATCTCAGATGATTCACATGAAATGTCAAATCTTGTTTTCTCTAAATTTGTATAAAATGTCAGAAACTCCATTCAAAACAGAGGCTGCAGAGAAAATTTACCTCAAACATTATCCATTCACAAAATAAGCTTAGCTACCCAGGACAAGGTATGTTAGTTACAAGTGAATGAAGGACCTCGCCCCATGGATAATAAACTATTTTAACACTGTCTTATCAGTGACAAACACCAAAACCATATATATAACCTGGATACAGAGAATGTGACCTTCTACTGAACTAACTTTGCCTGATTTATACCAAAAGAAAATCTTTAAACTGCTCCAATCTTTGTATAAACTTTCAACTTGTGAATAGATAATAAGCAATCTTCAGCTAATTTAGTACATGTACACCACAGCTGACCTGACAAGTACAGGACAACCCCTTAATAATTTTTTCGCTGGGTCTAACACATACACATGTACACAGCACATAATAAAGAATATACTTTTTCTTATTTTTTTACACTAAAAGGGCTTTTAACCCATTTCAGTCTCGAGACCCCCAAATAGGGTGAATTGCAAGCAGCGCAGACCCAGATCAGACCTCGCAGAATGTGACAATTGATAAGGGTATCCACTAATTACAAATAATTAAGCCATTCTTCTCTAGGTATGTCTAAATCACACAGTCTGACGTACCTAAAACTGAAATTGGATCTATTGGATGCTCCCAATGTATAGTGTAAGGGGAGAGTGGTTTTTTTTTTTCAGTCTAAAACGGTTCTAACTTCAGCGATTCCAAATTGAGTACCCGCAAAACTGGTTTTGGTGTAAAAAATAAGTCCAAAAATTATCACCATAACAACAACCTCCTTCTGGAGCTGAGTATAGTATATAGGTCATCAGGAAATAATAAACAGAGGGTCAATGTTTTGGCTATAATCAAAACACTATAACAAACTGTCATAACCCTAAATATTGGGACAGATAGTCAAACAATGTTGTGCAAACAATGTTGACCCAGATCAGATGCCACAGATCTGGGTCTAAAGTGTTCACCACTCATCCAATATTTTAGATATATCGACAAGTAGTGCCTTCATAGTCTCAGATGAGACCCAACCCATCATTATGAAATGAAACAAGAAAATACAATGTACTTAGAATAGCTTTCAGCTATGACTGGATTAAAAGTAAGTATGCACAGTATGAAGTTGTTGCATAAACAGGAAAACCTCATCAAAATTCTATATACTTTCAGAACTCTCAATGCTTTAATTGGACTACTGACAGTCAAAAGGTTTGTTTGTTTGTGTTGAGGTTTTACGGCCCAGTCAACTCAATGGGGTCATATCGAGCGCGGTCAGTTTACCTAACCACACATTTACTGGGCAGGCTTAGTCCTCTAAGCGGTTAACCAGTATTGTGCATTCTTTCGCCAGAAACTGACAACTGCCCTTCTTGAATCAGCGGATGAGAGAGAATGACTGGAGAAAATATTTCATGATCAATCTCCACGAAAGAATGTTACCGATCTCGGACGGGGCTTGAACCCGCGACCTCCTGGTCTCCAGTCGGATGGCGCATCCAACTGAGCCACCGAGGTTGGCAGTCAAAAGGTCAAGCTGACAAACAAAACACTCAGTCAAGTACAAGCTCACCTATTGGTATTAACCCTTCCCATGCTAAATAAATTAAGATTCCACGCCCACTTCTAATTTTCAGCAAATCAGAATTTGCTTGTTCCAGATTATTGCTATAAATTCACATACAAATTGACAAACTGCAGATCCAGATCAGTTGGCTTCTAAAAGAAGCCAACTGATCTGATCTACACTCTTTGCAAAGGCAGGGTATATCCGGGTTTATCATGACAAGGGTTAAGTTTAGACAAACTGACAAAATTAAGAGGCCCAGATATACTTGGTACACATACATGTAGATGTTGCACCATAGATTACCAGGAAGACTACTTTGGTGATTTGGTGTTTGTTTTTGTACATCAAGTCACTTCTGAAAAGGATCTACATGTATAAATACGAAAAAGATAATACCCAGTCCTTATCATGCAGCCGGCAGATAACTGTCAAAAACTGACGAACTTTGCCCATTAGCAATCCCAAACTAAATCTCCCCAATATCAATGTGCATACCAGATATGGTGAAATTCCACTGACATTTACTCAATATCATCCAAAACGAAAATACCAATGAATGACCAACGTGATACCGTAATACCCTGCCACTTAATTGTGGCAACTGGGGTATTAAAGAAAATAATTTGCTCCCAAGTAAAGTAAATTCTTTTCTTTGGAAGTGAATGCTTTTCAGAAAGGAGGCAAAAGTAGACTTGCACCCCCCACCTCCACCCCAATTAAGTATATCAATTAGCCATAATATATTCCTACCACAGAAATCATAGTAAGCTGTCCAAGGATACTAAAATTTATCTGAAAATAATGCATTTACTATTATTAAATTGTATTTACCCTTAAAGCGCCATCCCCGATCACAACTGCAGATGACATGCTCTAGATAAAGATTGACATTTTCCTTATTTCTCCACAAAAACATATGTTATGGGTACCCATTAGATGTGCCTCTTTGAGGCACTTCTTGTGAGAACCCATAACCTATTGTTTTGTAGAGAAATACGATAACTATCATATTTTTTTGGCTGAAAAATTACCTTATCCAATTCTATGGTAATGTATTTTTGTGCAAATAAAACAAATATAACTTTAATACTATCCCAAATTATCACCAAATATAATCATCCTATATGGCATTATAACTTCCATGTAAAGTATTTAATTAATCGAAACAACTCTCTGGGTTAATTCCGCAGACAACAAAATTGTAGATATTTTTTCTCATTTTTCCCCACAACACAGGATCTGATATTTCATGCAAAAATGTCAAAACCTCTTTTCAGGGAAAAATAAGAAAAATAAATGAAAGTGTGGTCTGCTGAAAAGTTCATTCAGAGTGCCAAGTCTTAATTAATGATCAGAAGAAATGAAATAAAACAGCGTTTATTACTCACTATACCAATGTTGTAGTCTTCAGGAAGCTGTTAATTCCATCATAAATATCATGTTATAACCTAACTACCGAATAATAAGCCCACTGCTCCAGGTAAGAGGCTCAATTCATCCAAAAAGTATCATAGCTCCAGATAAAACATTTTTTTTCAACTGAAAGACACTTATATTTTTCTTATTTCTCCACAAAAACCTATGTTGTGGGTACACATTTGAAGCGCCTCAACGAGGCGCTTCTAATGAGTACCCACAACAGATGTTTTTTTGTGGAGAAAGAAGAAAAACAATATGTGGATACTTCCTCTTACCTGGAGCTATACGGTATTGCATTTTTCTTATTTTTCCACAAAAACCAGTTTTAGGTTCTCAATAGGAGATCCTTGCCAGGCCCTTCTAACAAGTACTCGCACCATACATTTTCATCGATACAAAAGAAAGAGTATTTTTCTGGATAGTCTGTTATCTGGAGTCAAGTCAGCCAAGATCTGAGAAACGGTCCCTGATATCACTGCTAGTAGACCTAAGACCAGCTTGTGCATCCATGCAGTCTGCGCAGGGCTCTCTGTATTTTGTCTATATTCTATAGTATGTAACAAATTTCTAATGTGAATGTGTGAATGAGCAGGCTGATCTGTCCGGTGTGGTCTGCAAACATATGTATGCTATAATGCATCCAATTTCTCATGTAACTCTTGGCAACAGACACTACAAATTACGATCTATCATTTGGCAACAGACTCATCATATCAACTAGAGGCACAATATGGGTTACGTATATATATACAGGGACCTAAAGGTGATGCTGTCTGGGATAGAATTCTCAGGGGTGAGAACAGTCGCTAATAATCAATCCAGAAATCCAAACTCAGTCTGAAATTGAGCTTCTTTCCCCATGCACAATAAAACAATTCATTGCTCCAGATAAGGCATTTTTTTCATCCAAACACTGCTTATATTTTTTCTTATTTGTCAATAAAAACATATCCTGTAGGTGCTCACTAGAAGTGCCTCCCTGAGGCACTTCTAGTGAGCACCCACAGCATATGTTTTTTATTGACAAAATAAGAACATTTTTATGTGGATACCCTCTCTTCTGGATCTATACAACTAATAATTAGCTTTCAAAGTTTTTTCAGGCATATATTAACCAAAATAACAACTTTTGACACTAAAGGATGGTCTTGTTTCACAAGCATACAAGTAAAATGCCTAAGGGCATTATGGACAGTTTTTTTTTTTTTTTTTTCAAAAAGGTTAACCAAAGGTAAAGATGGGAAGAAGCCATATGCCCGACCGCCCGTCCTCTATTTTAAAGGAAGGATTTTTTTAAAAACCCGTCCAAAAATTAAGTTTGGCTGCTCAAGCTTTTCACTTCAGGGGAGGTAAGTACAAAATGAAGTGTTGTCTCTCTTGCACGTGACACGCCTACTACTCCTTTTCTATGCCTCTACCAAATATTATCAAAATATTTTAAACCATTAAGTTATGGAGTGCACAAGAATTTGGCTATGAAATTTGTTCAGGGGAGAAACATGTACGTGTAACTAGAAAAAAGAACAAAGCAATTGTCCTTTTTGCATGTGACACTCTTACTTGACCTACCAAATATTATCAACATATTTCAATCCATTAAGAAGTTATGGAGTACATGAATAAGAATTTGGCTTAGAAATTGTTTTGGGGAAATAACTAGGAAAATTAATAAAGCAAGAGTTGTCCTTCTTGTATGTGACACTCCAACGTGACCTGATATATGCCCCTACCAAATATTACCAAGTTATCTCAAACAGTATGAGTTATCACCTGCACAAAATTTGGCTTCAGGGGTGATAAGTACATAACGACATGAGAGTTGTCTCTCTTGCATGCCACACAACTACTGGTCCTCCTGAGACTTTCTTCCTACAAAATATGAAAGCAATCCATTGAAGAATAATGGAAACATATAACTTTAAATAAAGAGTAACCAAAAAGTAAACCTCAGACATCAATGGAGATAGGTACAAAACGGACGAAGTGAGAGTTGTCTCACTTGCACGTGACATGCATATGTGTCCTCCTCCTCATCCCAACCAAATATAAAAACAATCCACTGACGAATAAAGAAAACATATAACTTTGAAAAAAAGTTAACCAAAAGGTAAACCTCGGACACCAGGGGTGATAAGAACATAACGAAGAAAGGAGAGTTGTCCTTCTTGCATGGAACATGCCTACTGGTCATCCTCTTCATCCCTATCAAATACAAAAGCAATCCACTGAAGAATAAAGGCGACATATAACTTTGAGAAAAGGTTTTAAAACCAGAAAGTTAACATGGGATGACACCAGACGCCCGACCGCCGGAATCCCTATTTTAAAGGACAAATTTTTTTGAAAAAAAAAAACCCATCCAAAATGTGAAATTCATGTTGAACAGGAAAGTTCGCAATCCTGAAATCAGGATTATTCCGGAAGTTTCCCATACCTGAATTCTAGATAGGTTGCGTATCCAGATATATATTTTCTTTACTTCTCCTTACAAAAATATGGCTACTCCATAGCATTGACAATGTCAATTCATTTCTATTATTTTAGTACTCACAACCAATCTTTTTGTAGACAGAAGAAACTTATCAAAAATAAAAGAAACAATACCTTTTTAACACAATAGGCTGGGAAAAAAATTTGGCAGAAGACATTTTAAAATATTTTTTTCTTATCTTTCTCAGAAAATAAGTTTTTGACATTTTATGCAAATTGTCTCCTCAGGAGGTTGGGGGGTGGGGGGCTACTTTTAAATGGAAAGAATTTTCTATTTCAGGGAGCACTTTCTTTTAAACTGTTTAAGAGTCGTCCCTTTTTTTAAAAAGTTTAAAAAAATCAGGGAGGCAACTTCATGTCTGCCAGGTTTGCCTCCCTTTGCTCAACGGTCAAAATCTCACCTGAAACATTTTACAAACAGCAACGGCCCAAATCAAGACCACTGGGACTCACAAGCTGATCTCCAGTTTCACTGCCAACAAAGCTTGACACCTAAACTCTTGCCATGCAAATAAATTAAGATGCCAAACCCACTTCAAATTTTCAGCCAATCAGATTACTTCATCAAGGCTGTTGGTACAAAGTCATATAATTATACTGGTACTTAAATGACAAACAGTGCAGCTGCAGATTCAGAAGCCAACTGATCTGGATCTACACTGTTTACAAAGGCAGAACATATCCCGGTTCAGGAGGACAAGGGTTAACTATCTTGCCATACTTGTCCCATAGCTACAGATAAGAGGGGGTATCCACATAATAGTTTTCGTATTTCTCCACTAAAACATAATTATGTTGTGGGCACTCATTAGAAGCGCCTTGCCAAGGCACTTCTAATGAGTACCCACAACATATGTTTTTGTGGAGAAATAAGAAAGATATCAGCATTTTTAGGATGAAAAAAGCGCCCTATCTGTTGCTATGTTGTCCTACTATTTCTTTTTGTAACCTGTTGATGTGCCAAAAACTGCTGGATAAGTGGCAAACAGTGAAGACCAAGTTGTCCTTTCTTTTACCCTCTAGGTACATGTAATCTTTAAGCAGATGTAAAATTGACACCAGAAATCAGGGTTTTAACATTTCCTGCAAATGCCATGAAATATCAAACCCTGTTTTCTGTGAAAAATATTTCAAAATGTTGCCTGCTGAGCATTTATCTGGTGTGCTTGGAAAAACAACTCTATCCATTTATTTTTTGCAATATCTATTCTAGTCTCATA
This sequence comes from Anodontia alba, assembly GCA_964016985.1. Taxonomy (NCBI): domain Eukaryota; kingdom Metazoa; phylum Mollusca; class Bivalvia; order Lucinida; family Lucinidae; genus Anodontia; species Anodontia alba. The sequence continues at coordinate 51,333,908 of OZ024836.1, forward strand.
ATTTAGTTTTCGAATGAGATAGACGATATTGTATTGATTCTCCTCCAGGAAATCAACAGAGACCAAGTTGGAGAGCAAACAAAATTTTCTCTATTTTAAGCTCATGCAATGAAACATGTAGTAACTTGTTTATACGCTTCGGTAACATGCAAATTGATAAGAGAATTGTTCTAATAAGCAATTAATTTCATCAGAATTTCAGTTAAATCTTATTCATGTTATCAATGAATTCAGGATTCAAGCTAGACTTGAAATTTAGGGGATTTCTTTTCTTTCCAGAAAAAATAGTGAGGGGATTTTGGCTGAATTTCATATTTTCCTATATATTCTATATATTTTTGTTTCTCCCTCAGCCAAAAATAGGGAGAAGTTTGACAACAGAGGGAGACTATTTCTCCATGGTCACCCTTAAACTCATTCACTGGTGATCCATTTTATTTATGTTTTACCTAAAGGGCGTAAATTCTTTCCTCATAGAGTCCCTTTTCAGAAGGGGATTGGTGCACAGTAAAGAAGGAAAGCAAAGAGGAAGCCATAAAAGTTGCCCCTCCCACCTCCCCCATATCAGAAAAAATGACAAAATCTCCAGCCACACCACAACCTCTTTATAACACTATTGTTGGGGTCCATAGCCTAAACCGTGTTAGTTAAACAACCGTGTTATTTCCAAACAAAAATGTATAGATTATATTGAAAAATGACCATTTATGGTCATTTTTCAATATAATCTATAGATTTTTGGGATCCATCTTTGAACCATGTTACATCAAAAACCGTGTTAAAACGAATCATGTTATAAAGAGGTTGTAGTGTATATCAATTCACTTTCAGTGTACACTGCCCTTTCTGGTCTGTCTGTTAATTTGATTTGGAAATTTCTGCCCAGTCAACACTGTTTATTTCATTTAAGGCTGTTTGTTTGTTTGTGTTGAGGTTTTACGGCCCAGTCAACCCAATGGGGTCATGTCGAGCGCGGTCAGTTTACCTAACCACACGTTTACGGGGCAAGCTTAGTCCTCTAAGCGGTTAACCAGTACTGTGCACATTCTTTCGCCAGAAACTGACAACTGCCCTTCTTGAATCAGCGGAAGGGCATTTAAGGCTGTGCCATGCTAGTCAGTTACATTGTAACCTACTCACACCTTTCCTCTGCAGGCTTTAAGTCTTCTTAGCGGTTAACCAGTACTTGAACTCTTACTAGCAACTGACAACTGCCCTTCTTGAATCAAAGGAGACTTATGAACACAGAAATGATTTCATGATCAATCTCCAGGAAAGTTATGTGCCCAAGCTGGGACTCCTTGATCTGCAGTCAGGTCTGCTATCGACTGCCTCATGGAGCCTGAACTTTATAATTGACAGGTCAGTTATACAGATTGTGCAATTTAAGCGTGACAATGAAAAGTTCTTGTATTTCATGTGAATTTATATAAGCTTAGAATGCACCCACTTTACAACATTATAAACAAAAGATCAAAATGACATTCTATACCCTCAGAATCAGGCAAATAACAAAAGAAAGATATTAATGACTGTAGAATATATATCATGATCAATCTCCATGAAAGAATGTTGCCGACATCGGCGGGGGTCGAACCTGCGACCTACTGGCCTCCATTTGGACGTGCCTCGAACTGAGCCACCGAGGCCGGCTCAGCTACATGTAACTTACTATGACATGACAATAGTAAAATACACGACTGTCAAGTGTATATAATGATCCAGGGAAGAGCAGTTCTGACAATTTTACATGGCACCCAGTGAAGACTCAGATCAGCCTGCACATCTGCGCAGTCTGATCAAAGTCTTCACAGAGCACTATGGGTAACCAAGGCTGATCTGAGTCTTTGCTGAGCACACATACAATCTTGTAGGAAATGCTGTGCCCCAGCTCATACACAACCTCTTTATAACACGGTTCGTTATAACATGGTTTTGGATGTAACACGGTTCAAAGATGGATCAAAAAATGTATAGATTATATTGAAAAATGACCATAAATGGTCATTTCTCAATATAATCTATACATTTTTGTTTGGATATAACACGGTTGTTTAACTAACATGATTTATGCTATGGACCCCAACAATAGTGTTATAAAGAGGTTGTGGTGTATCTGAACAGACTCAATCTATTAAACAGGGTCACGGACAATTTATTATACTTAAAAGATTATACATGATATTAGTAAATTATTAGCATTTTTAGGTTGCGTGTATACTCAAAAAATCATTTATAAATGATAGCTGCTAAGTGAATTCATATTAGCAGCAGGATTCAGGGCTCCAGATAAGGTGCCTGTATTGTTAATGTTTCTCTCATTTCTCCATGAAAACACATGCTGTGAGAATTCATTCATTAAAAGTGCCTTGCCAAAGCGCCTCATTTATTTCTGAGTTCTTGCTTAATTACATGACAAGCCATTAAAAAAGTTTAAACCTTATTTATTCTACTTTTGTTACACAGAAAGCTCTGCAAACTTATAGACAAGTTCTTCTCGAAGGCACAGCTGTTGTCGTTTCATGGTCATGAATGGTGGAGGAAATCGGAGTACCCGGGGAAAGTCAACAACCATGGATAGGTGACCACTAGTAGTACTACCTTGTCACATGTCAGCACCGGGAATCAAACCTGGGCCGCAGCAGTAACAAGCAAAAAACATACCTCTGTGCTACCTACAACCCATTGTGGATCATTTAGTGGGATAAAAGAGCTAGGTGAGGTAAGGATGAAGGAAAACAGTGAATTCATTAACAGGTCAGAAACAGAATATAAATATAATACACACTCTTTCTCCCCCACCACCCTGCACCCCTAGACTGGCTCCAGTCTCCAGTGACTAAATATTTTTCTCATATTCCTGTTTGATAATCCATTATAATAAAACCCCCAAAAAAATATCATGACTATAAAGGCTGGTCACTAGTCTCTAGTGACCAGCCTTTATAGTCTTGACATTACTTTGGTTTTATTTTAGTGGATTATTAAACAGATTATGAAAAAAAATATTTAGTCACTGGAGACTGGAGCCAGTCTACCTGCACCCCCAATAGCTGCAAGCACAACTGGCCCTTACCAGCAGCCTACCACACAATAAGATCAATTAAAAATCATGAGTGATTAAGTCTTAGTTATACCATTGTTCGTGCGCATGTACGATGCGATAATGCACGAGCGTCAGCGAGTGCATTATCGCACGTACATGCGCAGAACCATGGTATAACTGACTTATCACATTTGCATGCATGTAGACCATCTACATAGCGAGATATTTCATGCTAAATGTTGGGAATTTAGGCCACTATGTGATAAGGTAATATGTTAGAAAAAAATACGTAGGGTAGATAGGGATTCATTTTTTTTCTTGTTTACATTTTTTATGAAGAATAATTAATACAATAATTATCAAATATATTTCGATTTCACACATCATAATTCACACAAAAGTTTACCAAGTATGTTTGACTATCCTTAGATGTTTCTAAAAGTACTGATAGAATGGCAAACAGTGTAGACCCTGATCTGGGTCTACTGGGGTGGCCTGGTGGTACGAAGGTGTTTGTTTGTGTTGAGGTTTTACGGCCCAGTCAACCCAATGGGGTCATGTCGAGCGCAGTCAGTTTACCTAACCACACGTTTACTGGGCAGGCTTAGTCCTCCAAGCGGTTAACCAGTATTGTGCACATTCTTTCGCCAGAAACTGACAACTGCCCTTCTTGAATCAGCAGAAGGGAGAGAATGACCGTAGAAAATATTTCATGATCAATCTCCACGAAAGAATGTTGCCGACCTCGGCGAGGGTTGAACCCGCGACCTCCTGGTCTCCAGTCAGATGGCGCATCCAGCTGAGCTACCGAGGCCGGCGGTGTGAAGGTGTCATGTACCTTGTGTCACCGGGGCGCCCAAATGATATTGGCTTACAGTTGGGCAAGGCCTGCTATCCTTGTAGTAGGTAAAGGTAGAGGGGGGATGTTTTTACTTCTTCTGTTTCTTCCTTTTCATTCCTGTTCCTCTTTTTCATGATCTCTTTTCTCCCTTTCTCTGGGAGATGACACAAAATGACCCACAAGGGTTGACATGTCGTTAAACCCCAACACAATCAATGATCTGGGTCTGCACTGTTTGCTCAGCCCTCTTTGTGTGAATATTTAGCATAAATACATATATTTTATCCCAGTAGGTTTACCCTGAACAAACATATACCGGTTAATTTTGCCTAATGAGTACCCACAATATGTTTTTATGGCTAAGTACATGTATCTACATGTAGATACTCCTCTTATCTGGAGCTATAAAGGATATTTGGCTCCTACTAAGCACATGACATCAAATGGTCACTGTTTATTGTCTGAATGGTATCACCAAATAAAATCATAATCAATACCTTGAAATCTCTAAAAACTGGCATCGATGCTTAACCATATTCTGACATACAGAAAGACTGCAAAATTTTCCCAATAGAGCTACCCAGGGAATTTTCCAAACCTGCCCTCTACCCATTTCCAAATTTATAGCTACAGATATGACATTGATATTTCGAGGGTTGATCGCAAGACTGTATCAAGTAAGATGGTTGTTTTTCCCAATACTTAACCTCCTCACCATGAAGACGTTATGAAGATTACTACATTTCTTTCTGTAAACAACGGAAATTTTAGGTGCCATTGCTCGTACAACCAATAGCACCTAAATTTGCATTGTTTACAAAGGGGTCAAAGCTGCCCCTAAACAAGGGTTTCAAAAATATGTTTGAAGTACTACAGTCTTGCGCTAAACCCTTGATTTGTCATATTTCTCCACCAAACCATATGTTGTGGTTACTCACCAGAAACGCCTCATCCAGGCGCTTCTGAAGGGTACCCACACCATATCTTTCATGGAGAAATAAGAAAAATATTATGTGGATATCCATTCTTATCTGGAGCTATGCAGATTTACAGCTGAGTTACACATGCCTTTGTATTTAATATTTTAAAATGATTAAATGGTATTATTTTGCAACAGACACATGTGTATGTTTAGAAAGTGAAATAAATGTGAAAACACTATGATTATTGGAAGACCTTATTGGAATCGTTGGACCAGTGGAAACTGTTAATCTGAACTTAACCTTGTCCTGCTGAATAAATTAAGAAGCCACATCCATTTCTAATTTTCAGCCAATCAGATTACTTGATCAAGGCTGTTGATATATATTCACATACTTAATGGCAAACAGTGCAGATCCAGATCAGTTGGCTTCTTCAGAAGCCAACTGATCTGGATCTACAGTTTGCAAAGGCAGGGTATATCCGGGTTCAGCAGGACAAGGGTTAATTTGTGAAAATTATGGCTTTATGCTTTGTGATAACCATGTTCAAACATTAAATTTATCCAAGTTTACTGAGAGAAAAAAATACTCCTGCAGGAAGACTAAATCCTTTGTGTTGAGGTTTTACAGTCCTGTCAAACCACTGGGGTCATGTCGAGCAGGGTCAGTTTATCTAATCACACTTTTACTGGGAAGGCTTAGTCCTCTAAATGGTTAACCAGTATTGTGTACAGTCTTTCACCAGAAAGACAAAGTCTTTACCGTAGTTTCTTTTTGTTAAGAATAAGGAGTTTAACATTCAATTTTTGGTGACTGAAAGATTATCTCTTCTTATAATATTCACCTTGAAAAGTTTAAGTTTCAGTCAATTATTGACACCCTAGACTCCATGTCAGCATTTACTCTATGTATTATAATGCAATGAGTTAAGATGGCCTTCGATTTAGAGTATTAAAACACAGAGGAAACTGATTTTGGTGCAAAACCACCAAAGTTTAACCCTTGTCCTGCTAGACCCAGATATATCCTGTTTTGCAAACAGTGTAGATCCAGATCAGTTGGCTTCTGAAGAAGCAACTGATCTGGATCTGCACTGTTTGCCATTAAGTAAGCAAATTTATAACAACAATCTGTATCAGGTAGCCTGATTGGCTGAAAATTAGAAGTGGGCGTGGCATCTTAATTTATTCAGCAGGACAAGGGTTAATATCTCCTCATAGCTGGAGCTTTCATGTGGATGCTTGTTTATTTCAAAGCTCCAGATATGAGGAGATATTAAACTGTAGATCATACATGGATGGACTCTGATTGGAAAACAGGCCAGAGCTTTCCTTCAATTTAGAAATGATCACTGATGATTCCAGTTTGACCTCTCATTCCTTTTAATATGCAGACTCTCAGGAGTAAAGCAAACAAGAAATTTGTACAAAATATTGGAAAATTCCAATACATGCAATGCAAATCTATCGAAATGTATACCTTTAGCTCACAGATCCAGATAACGCTCTTTTTTTTTCTTCAGAAAATATTCAGGGGTTTCATTAAGAGGCAGGGGCCAGGGATTTTCTCCTCCTACTTAGGCAAAAACTTCAGTGAAACCCCTGAATATTGTTATTTTTCTTATTTCTCCCTAAAAGCATGTTGAAGGCTACTCATTAGAAGAGCCTAGCTGGGGCATTTCTAATGATTCACAATGTTTTAGTGGGGAAATAAAACCATATTTAAATTTTTTCCTGTTACAACATCTTACCCCTAACTTTATACAACAAGCAGAGGATTTTGATTGGTCCAAATAAAAAAAAAGTGTGTTTCAGGTTACATGGAATTTTAAAATAAGGACAGTAGGTTGGAAAATATTTTTATTTTTTTAGTTTTCATATGAGGTTAATAGGAAAACAATATGGCGGAACAGGGAAATCCCCCTCAAAAAAAAAAAACTTAAAAAAACTTTAGGGTCGGTGATGTGAAATTAGGCACAGTTGGGTGACTTGAAACACACACTTTTTTTTTTATTTAAGCCTTGAGTTGAGAGGAATTTTATGGCCTGTTTCAGGACTTAAAAAGTGCACATTTTATTCAGGGAATGCCTGTATTTGCTGCCCACTTAAAACTGTTCAAGACCTTTCCCTAAATTTCTTCTACATCTTTATGTTGAACCGTCACATATGACTATTAATCTATTACTCAACTTGGCTAGCAGGATCCCTCAATTAAGAATACAACTTATCCTTTTGAAAAAAATAAAAAATAGATTTTTTTCTATTGATCTGTCTTCGGCCCAAGTTGTTTGTTTGTGTTGAGGTTTTACGGCCCAGACAACCCAATGGGGTCATGTCGAGCGCGGTTTGTTTACCTAACCACACGTTTACTGGGCAGGCTTAGTCCTCTAAGCGGTTAACCAGTATTGAGCACATTCTTTCGCCAGAAACTGACAACTGCCCTTCTTGAATCAGCGGAAGGGAGAGAATGACCGTAGAAAATATTTCATGATCAATCTCCACGAAAGAATGTTGCCGACCTCGGCGGGGGTTGAACCCGCGCTCCTGGTCTCCAGTCGGACGGCGCATCCAACTGAGCCACCGAGGCCGGCTGATCGGCCCAAGTTGACCTTGGCCTCTTAAATTCAGACGTTAGTGGGCCAAGTTTCAACTGGATCCTGGTCTAAAAAAAACCTACAGTTCATTAGAGCTTTATTCTTTTACCTGGTATGTAAAGGCAACTTGACAGATAATATATGGATAATTGACATAAACCCTTATGGCTGTTAGGTTAAAAAAATCAATGACGTCATCCAGCACAGTCAAAATACAGCAAATATGAGCAGCTCAACAGATAACTGTTATTGTCACAGCAAACAATCTCAGCACTTAAATGAGGCATACCGAGTAGCTGTTTATAACGGGTCCTACTAATCACCCCATGGTACCCCACGGCACTTAATTATTTCATTGTATTTACTAACTACATGCTGAAATTACAGCACCAGGGTGTTATTTTTTTGCATCAAAATTTGTTTTTGTGATAATTTAAGACATTAACCTTACTTCAAGCGCTTATCTCAAGGTGCTTGAACACCAAGATTCAAAATGATGCTAAAATAGAGCAAAGAGACCAGTGGTATAAGTTAAGTTTATAAAAATATGTTTTAACTTAAAATTACATCTTATACTGAAGTTTTTTTTTTGCATGTAAAATAAGTATAGGTTTTCTCAAACATTCTATGCAAAACATTAACTGATCCACGTGCTTTCACACCGGAGCTTGGGACCCATCTATCTATCTATCTATTTTGGGAATTTATGAGAGGTTTAAAGCTAATAACAATTTTAAATCAAACACAAGTCATCAACATAAATTCTCTGTTTATTAAGAAGAAGACAGGTATTACAAAACTATCATCGTCCATCCAAAACACATATTTTATGGCGAATATACATATATTTTGATGCCGTGGGCTGCAAAAATTAACGAGAGGTTTAAATATAATAATTTTAAATCAAACACGTCATCAATATAAATTCTCTGTTTATTAAGATGCAGACAAGTATTACAAAATTATTCTTACCCATCTAAAACACATATTTTATGGTAAATATGCATATATTTTGGTGCCATGGGGTGATTAGTAGGACTGGTTTATAACAGGCTATGAGAAAAATGAGTAGCTGTTTATAACAGGCTATGAGAAAAATTTTCAGTCGGGTATGGTCAGACCAATGACTAAAATGCACTCAACATTATCAGTATTTTTGCAGGACAAATAAATTTTTGTCTGACATGTACTGTGGTCCTACAGATTTCGCGTAGACTGCTATGAAAGCCACATTCAATCAAAATTAAATAACTGGCCAGTGGGTAAAAATAGGAACAGCACAATGGAAAAGGGCGTGATGGTGCTGTCCAAGTGCCATGTTAAAATGCGGGCTAAAGGAAACAGAAACATCTTGAAATTTGGCATGAAAACTGCATTTCAACCTTAAATGGTATACTGAATAATTGTAATGTTTGAATTCTAGAGCCGAAATCTAAGCTGACAATGAAATAACTTTATTCCCCTACCAAACCAATGATAACAAAAAAATATCAACATTCCCCGCCCACAGAAATGCGCACATGAAACAACACTTACAGAAGTAATCTCACCATTCCGGAGTCAAAATGAATCGTATTTAGAGCCCCTTTCTAAATATGAATGATTACCGAAACATTTTATATCGTTCCTGAAAATAAATTCTTTATTATCGTAAAACTATTCTTACCAGTATGATTCATTTCTCTGTCACTCGAAATGGTGGAAATGGCTGCAAAATATAACGTCGCTTTCCATTGGTCAAAACTGAAGACAAGGGTTTAGCTAATTACCGACAACAACCGACAACAAATGTCAACAACCGAAAATCGAGGCACTGAGAGTGCTGATGGGGGCGGTTGCCTGGGCTCTTGAACTGATTGGAATTTACGTTGAAACTAAAAAAAAAAAAGAAAAAAACAATACATAAACAATACTCAATAATGGCAACCCTTTTGGGGTTTTACCTATTTAATGTAGATATCTGCATTTCGAATACAGATATCTCTTTTCTTAAATACAGATATCTGTAATTTTTGAAATTACATATATCTTTAAGTGAAATTCAGATATCTGTAATTTTTGAAATTACAGATATCTTTAAGTGGAATGCAAATATCTGTAATTGAAATAGAGATATCTCTAACTGAAATGCAGATATTGGTATTTGGAATACAGGTATCTATTTCCGATCATAATCTAGATATCTGCATTTCAACCAGAGCTCTCTCTAATTAAGCTGAGTGCTGGATATTTGCATTCAAAATACAGTTATCCCTAATTGAAATGTGTATATCTGTATTTGAAATGAGATATCTGAATTTCTAACTTAAATACACATATCTGTATTTTAGTTTGAGGTATCTGCATTTAAATTAGAGATATCTGCATTTATGATTGAAATAGAGATATTTCTATTCACTTTACTTATGGGAAACTGATACCTCCCTCGCCGATTTTTACATGAGAACCGTTCACCGGTTACAAATACCAATGTGACGGACGGCGCATTTTGACCAATGACAGATGATACAAAGAAATCCATTAAAGATGTTCAAGATTCCACATCATTATCTCTTTACAGTCAAACCCGTCTTTTTAAACATTCCTTTATTTTTGGTCACAAACAAGCATACATAAACTTTATTCGCAAAGGCCACCATCTTTGTTGTGCCAAAAGACAGCTTGAGTATAGCCCCTTCTCTGCCCCTTTTCTGTGGTTAGTAGGACCGCGGCTAGGGTAACTTTTTTCAGAGATAACCATAGAGCGCGGGATTTGCTCTCGTTAAATATATTAAATGGGAGCATGCTTCAGCAAAAAAAAAAAAAAAAAAAAAAAAAAAAAAAGACCCGCAATTTTCTGCGCGATTTTGATTTTTTTTCAGGACCTAAAAGTATTAAGAAGTTGTTTTCTCGTTCATTTTTCTCTGAAGCAAGGTATCAAATTTATTGATGAAAATCAATGCTATCACTCATCATATCAATGGATGGATCAGTTACCTACATGTTACGAAGGGAAACAACTCAGCTTATATATTACCAAGGCTATACAAGGGAGACAACTCAATCACCAGATCGCATTTTGTTGTTCAATCATGTTCTTTGAATATTGAATCTGATGATAATCGTACAAAATAAGTATTTTAAGGACCATGTTGTTTTTGTTTGATTGTTCTGAAGCAGAACTTAGGCTATCTGTTATAACAGTTCGAAAAGATCTGCTACAAAACGCCCCGTTATATTACCGAGAAATATAGGTCAAATCGGTCAACTCGAACAATTCCTCTCGCTCAGCTTTTACGAGGGCACTAGATAAGTAAAAAGAAAAGAAGACATACAAAGTGTTTATTAGGTGAGTTAATGCCTCGCACCTTGTTGATTTTGACCCTCCCCATCCCCGTTCTGTGTCTCATTGGGGGAGGTACCTCCTTCATTGCAAATTCCTAAAATCACCTCTGCTTGTTAGACAAGACTGTAGATTTGGTGTGCTTTACTGGAGTACTGGAGTGTTCATATTCGTCCGCCGATATTGTACTCAATATGATCAAAATCTTATTTCTTCAAAAGTCTTTTTTTGACCGTTGACAGATGACACAAATGTGATTGTGGCACTCCCTGGATTTTTCTCTTACCTTTTTTTTTTTTTTTTTTTTTTTTTTTTGACGTTTTCTTCGCTATTTATTCGTTATTTATAAGCATCGGAATGAGCCGGTTGTGTTGACGTTTCATATCGGTAATAAGCAAGATCACTTCTTTTTATCAACTTTTTTTTTATCTCTGTATTGATCCATTATCTATAGTAAATTGTGTATTGTCCTGTACATTAATTTGTTTGAGGGATGTGCCTTTCCACTGCAGCCAGAAACTCTGTTTAAACTTTACCCGTATGTCATTCACTGACCATCACGTGTCAGTCTCTGGATCATCACATGTAAATTGAAACAAACCAACTGGTGTTAGTGTCGTGTGGCGACCGTAAAACGTCACCCCGTACTTCAATATAGTGTTGTTTATATTTTCCGGTTCTATGTAGGTCATTATGCGGCCTAATTGGCCAAAACTACACTGTAGCTGTTATTGCAGATCCGTTCGATTAGTAAACCCATGTATGCAGTTTTCCACGGAAAACCCATTTCATGCTATAACCTATCTATTCATTTTCATTTTAATTGTTCCAAAACTCCAAGTTCATTTGCTATCCACAGAGTGTACAGCGAAAACTTTTATCAGACCAAAAGAAGACAATTTTTATTAAGGAATACACGGACACCTGAAACAGGGTTGAATAACTTTCGGTATTTTTGGAAGCCTTAGCTCTTTACCATACTTGTCCTGAAATTTGGACACAAGTCCATTTGACGACCTAGTAACGTGTCTAAAAGTGCTAGGTGATTAGCCAACAGTGTAGACATTGATCTTCTCGGGATTTAGACTTTTGGTTCAGGTCGAATATTTTAGACAAATACAGTAAATGGTTCTCGTGGATCTGGTGTTTTGGGAAAAAAAATATACCATATATTTAACTATAGTGTTGGATCGGAAGTATACAGTGTTTGCAACTGAATGATTCCAACTTCTCAGCTTTATACACGTTTTATGCTATTTGATCGGTTGAAGGAAACGTTTTACATTTCAATAAAGTCCAGGGCAGGAATCCGTCAGATCTCTTTTGTCTCCGCCGCCTCAAAAATTGAAATTTTGGCAATATTTGTAACGTTTTGACGACAAAGTTGAAATTATAAGGAGTGTATTATTTGTAGATTTTATTGATATGGTAACTACGTCGAATCACTCACAAATCATATTATATAACTCGGTGGCTTTATTCAGTTTGTGAGTGATTCGCCGGAGTTTACAAATCCATAAAATCCACAAAAATAAAACTCAATCTTATATTAATATGACTTATGATTCTGTACAGTAGAATCTGTCTCTTGAATGTAAACAGTTGTGTTGGCATATTAAGCAACGTTAATATTTTTTCTTCTTTATTTTGATAATTATCGTTAGTCTTGTTACTAGTGTTGGGAATCGGAGAGAAAATTACAATTGATTATCAGAAAAGTAAAACCGATAGATTATCGCTTGTACAATCGGATATCCCAACCTGTATAACTTAGAATGCAGCAACATATGATAGCCTAAATAGGTTAATCTATGATATAGTTTGTTTCAAGACAAAGCAGATGTTTGCAGCCATGTTTCTAGTCAACGAGTCTTTCATAATACTTTTAATGTGTATGTCTCATTATGTGACTTTTGGCCAATGTTTCTAAAAATAGAATTTCAAATAATCGATAATTGCCGATAGTATGCTCTTTCGATTAGTTTTCGATTATTTCGATTAATAGGCACAACACTACTTGTTACGTTTATCAGGTATGGAACATCCCAGGTACCTGTATTTGCGATGTGTTGCTTTCCATGAGAAAGGTCTTTATTATTTTAATTTGTAATTTATAATTAATTGTGTCCCCAAAAGAAATGTCATTCTGTATTGTACTATTCCGCATAAAATTTTTATTTCTCAACGAAATATGTATAACCATTTACATAATTGATATTTTGTCCAACCATCCTTCGTTTTGCGTGGCAGTTCGAAAACAAAAGAAATTTGTACCGTCACTTCCAATGGTGGCTAAACTGTCACCGGAGATCTACGATATTTTATTTGGCAAAGAGACTTGAAAGGCATTCGTTTTCAAGGAGCCACGGAGAGAAATGTTTGGACATAGGGACACACCTATATTTATTTAAATGGATATAGGATGACTCCACTACATTTGAGCAGATTTTAAGTAAATTTTGTCGTGCTTAAATCAATATAAAATGCAACAGCTCAAAGCTAATGTTGAGAAGCAATTATATGTCATAGTCCGCGGCCCGTGACGTCATGTGACATGCCTAAATGTGTCATCGTCGGGAATCGTTTTTGTTTTTGTTTTCTGTCGTTTTATCAAAATCTGAGGTATTTTCCGAAGTAAAAAGATTCGAAGCACCTAAGAAACGAGTATCTATAGGTAACAGCCGCAGAACCAGTTACCGAAAAGCTTTATAAAAACTGATTAGATATAACATTGTTCAATCCTTTTGAATGTTAAATCGCTTTTGCACATTTCTCTATGTTATTGACGTGGTATTTAATATATTTATCTGTTTTCAAAAAGTCCCTGTTTGTCATTAAACACGTCTTTTCTTATGACTTCCCCCGGTGGTTTGCTCTACTGACCGTTCTAAGGCGGTGGTCCCGGTGTTAGTCTTACTCTTTGTTGCATTGTGGTTTATTCTACGAGGCGATTTGTTGTTTGTCGTTCCGTGTGTCATTTTGTTCTTGTGTTTTTCAGTCCTTTTAGTATTGTGATTACCTCGCTTGGGGAAGAGAGAGGTAATCTTAGTGCTTTTCGTACGTTTGTTCGGTTTGTGCTTGTTTGGATTTGTCGGTTTCCTCTTCCTCTTGGGGTCTGGGAAGGGCTGCGGTTTGTGATTGTGGCACTCCCTGGACTTTTCTCTTACCTTTTTTTTTCCATATTTAGAATAGTATATGCACATAACCAGTAATTGCAAGACGTCATCATTTTCGTGTTTAGCGTCTCTGTATACTATAATTTGAACATATTGGATTAGATTATGCGCGAAGCGTCAAGTAGTTATGCACATATACTGTCTAAAATTTCATTATAATCGCCATTAGAGTATAAAATTTACAACCATATGAAGTATACCACCCAACCTCGTCTTGCAGCGTTTTCACAACGACGTCACCAATACATGACGTCATTAACATCATGTTTGCCATACGTTACATGTTAACGTTTTCTTCCTATTAAAATAAGTTAAGCATCTATAATGACTGAAAACGATGGCAATACACCCGTGAATAAAGATTTTATAGAAAAAAAGGAAAGGATAGATTAAGTTTCGGATTTGTCGCAGATGTGTAACATTTACGTTCGATATCGATTCTATAGGTAGCATGCACACATAATTTTCACAGTACTTGAAAAAAAACCAGAACGTGCAATTGTTTCAAAATCGAATTATTCACAGATTAAGATTATATGCCCCGGTCCAAGTCAATTACAGGCTTTTATCACTCAAGGGCGAGTAACTCCGACGAGAACAGTCAGAGATTTTATGCTTGTTCTGGTTACCTGTAAGTTTGAAGATGGACTGCTCTCTCGGGATAACGAGTACAAATGAATTGTTGGCAGATCTCCAAACATACCTAACCAGGGAAGTGTCCCATAGCCTTGGCTGGAAATCCACCTTGAAAATGGAACCCTCAAAACGAACCTAGCCTGGGGAGATGGTCCCATATACTCACAAACCACTTAGGAGTTTGCATGTCTCCAAATAACCATAGCATATGGAAGGTGGCCCCATAGTCTTTTCCCTTACCTTTTTTTTCCCATAGTCTTGGATGGCAATCCAACTAAGAGTTAATATGTCTCTAAACAAAACCTAGATAGAACGGGTGATGGAGCCCTTAGTATTGGTCGGCAATCCATCTAGAAGATAGAAATTTCAAACTGAAACCTGTTTGCCTGAATACACCAAGACCAGACATGCAAAGTCAATTTCGGTATCTGAGCAGAAGAAATCACAAGATGTTTCCAAACGCCGGTACAGCAACATGATGTGGAACATGAAGAGCATAAAAGGCACAAGGTCAGGAAGAGAGAGTGAGATTGACTGTGCGCCTCTTCCTTATCATAATCCATTTCACAGCGCATGTCACCTTGATTTTAAACACACAACCATTACACACACGATTAAAATAAAAGTCAAAAAGGATTGCCTTTGGAAACAGAGAACACACAAAATCACGAAAATCGGAGACTCGGTTTGATTGAGTCTCTTCATATAACGACATAAATACATATACATACGCAAAAACAGGTAATAGAAAAGTCCAGGGAGTGCCACAATCACAAACCGCAACCCTTTCCAGACACCAAGAGGAAGAGGAAACCGATAAAACCAAACAAGCACAAATCGAACAAACGTACGAAAAGCACTAAGATTAGCTCTCTCTTCCCCAAGCGAGGTAATCGCAATGCTAAAAGGACTGAAAAACACAAGAACAAAATAACACAATTATAAGACATAAAACAAATCGCCTCGTAGAATAAACCACAAAGCAACAAAAAGTAAGACTAACACCGGGACCAACGCCTTAGAACGATCAGCAGAATAAACCACCGGGGAAAACTCTATGTTTAGGACCCAGGAAATGCCACAAACATGAAGCACAACCTTCCTGAGGCAACAAATGAAGAAGATATGAGAAACTAGAAATGACAAAACAATTGTATATACAAAACAAACGCCACATATGAAATCCCCGACGCAAAAATAAAAAAGATCTGCAATAGAGGAACCACCTTGGAACGGTCAGTAGAAAACTACCTGGGGATGTGGTGTGTGTGTGTGAGGGGGAGGGGGTGGGGGGTGGGGGGGGAGGGGGATGGCGGGAGGGTGCGGGAACTTGAACCAGGTTTACTCGCACGAAAGCTCCCCTTCAATTCAACTGCAGTTCTAAACTATAAACATGTATTCGGTCCGCATAGAGGTCATCTGCCTCATCTGTGAAACATTACAGTGAAACACATATATTCACAAACTCTTTGATGAAACAAAGCAAAGGGATCAATGACGATCTGAACACAAGAAACAACACAGGGCCACGATGAAAAAGCATTAGTGATTTTCAACATAAGCTTTATTTCCTTGATAGATCTGATCATTCTTTGAAGTCGTAGAATTAAAATCCTATTTTACATTTATGTGTATTTGTGTGTGGACACATATGGTATTATGATAGGTTAGTGGTATAGGGATGTTAACTTGTAAGCTCTGCTGTTCATTGAAGAAGATTTTCAACTAAAGCTCGCTGGACTTTAAGGACTTGAGCGGTATTGAAGAATTTACAGTATAAATGCAGGTATTAAAAACTAATTTTGATTTTAGTGAAACCTTCTCTGATATTGAAGAATGTATTGAGGAATCGTGGATATGCAGTATTGGTAACCAGGGCCTTCACATCTTAACACCGCAGACATATTTCACAACAGACCAGTTATACAGCCATTATTAATCTTTAGTGAATTAACACAGTATTGGTTATGAACTTTCAATGCATCTGTGCGCATAACCCAAATCGCGAAATACTTGTTCCTTAATTTTATCTCCAGAAGAATATGAGTGAGGAAACTCGAGTTTGAAACTTAGATACAACTAACCAACCAACCAACCAATCTACTCTCATATTCTGCCATATGCTGGAAACCCATATCTCCGTGCCCCATCATCAGGTTGAGCAGCTCTGCTAGCAAAATATTTTGCATGATTTATGTTTGACATATTTTTACATAAAATGTTATTAAATATCTATAAATAAGGACAAGACGGCAAAAACAAATTAAAATCAGATCCACAAAGTCCACAACATTCTAAAATTAAGGGTGATTTTAGGCATGTACCCCCACCTCCAACCCTCATCCCCCCATCCCGGGTGGGGTGGGCACCTGCTGGTCAGCTTTGTACCAATGCGTGAACAAAAATGTCATCATTTAGGGTAGGAAAAATGGTATTTTAGTGGGAAAAGGGTATGTTTTCGCGAGCCTCCTAACGCTGTGATTAGGGGATAAAATAAAATCTGATGACCATTTTATACAGTAAGGAGCATTTATCCGAAACATCCTAGGTAAAGTAGTTTTACCTTTCTATCAACTTTTCTGAATTTAGATACACCTTTGAATAGTTTCCCGCTTTTGAATCCTAGAAGTGTAAATATATACGCAAAACATTATTGTCGAACTCATGTCTTAGGTAACTTGCTATTAAAATCCGGTGTATACAGAATGACATATATTCTTTCATCACTACATCTGTGTTTATGCAACATAAAAAGTTTGCTGTGGCATTGTACAAATCAAGGGTTTCAACAGAGCATTCTAAATGTCTGTCGTGTACGGGGTACTTTTTCGTATTAGAAAGTGAAAAAAGGTTACCTTTTAAAGAGAACACAGTGACAAGGGTAGCAATTTTTAAAAATATTTCGAGCACACGGTATGTTTCGCAATGCTTTGTTCAAGCATCGGTATCAAGCTGACCACCCCCTCCCCAGCGGGGCCTGTACTCATAACTTCGTTCTCTCAGATTTGCTTATCTAAAGGAGCTCATAATATCAAATGCATATTTCATTTGTTGGACATTATATTTGGAATATCACTGTTTAGCAGTGATTAATGATTTTAAATTTTATTGACATTAATTGTTGTTATTGGTTTGAGATAATTTTGGGTACCTCATAAAATACAGGCATTTTGAGAGAAAAAAATCATTTTTCATGCATAAAAAATGTGACTAACAAATTATTTTGGTCAAAACCAGTTCTTATTAAATTTATTTTTCATGAATTCCAATGTGGCATATTTTTTAAGTTCTGTATTGTGATTACCATAAACACAACTGACCTGTTTTTAACCTGATTTTAATCTCATCTGTTTTTAAAAGCTAGCACAATCATCAGTTTTTCATACCTCACTATCATGCCTTTTTTAGTCTCATTCTGTGCACATCTCCCTTATCATAATCCAATTCACAGCTCATGTCATCTTGATATTAAACACACGTCAATTACACACACGATTAAAGACACAAATTCATATACATACACAAAACTCTATGTTTAGTACCCAGGAAATGCCAAACACATGAAGCACAACCTTGCTGAGGCACCAGGTGAAGAAGATATGAGAAACTAGACATGACAAAACAATTGTATATACAAAACAAACGCCGCATATGAAGTCACCAACGCAAAAATAAAGAAGAACTGCAACAGAGGACCCACCTTGAAACGGTCAGTAGAAAAAAAAAAAACCTAGAGGATGCGGTGTGTATGTTGGAGGGGTGGGGATAGGGATTGGGAGTGGGTGCACTGTCATCACTTTTTCACATCTTACTATCAGACCCTTTTTAGTCTCACTAGTCATCTTCCTTTATTCTCACGAAGCACAAATCATCCCTCTAGCATCGAGAGAGTGTTGCAGTACAGATAGATAGATAGATAGATAGATAGATAGATAGATAGATAGATAGATAGATGCACGGAGGTATGAGGAAGAACGAAAACATGAGAATTAGCCACATTTGCAGTCAGATTGCACCACTTCGCGATGAGTCCTTGATTCCACTTCGATACAGTTCGCAATTTAGTACCTCCATTTCGCTACGTTTCACTGATAGACTGCTCTACAGTTCGACACAAGATTGACATTCTCGTTGTACGAGGTCATTTGAGCAGTTTACCCGTTGACATTTTGCCCATTTCGTATATTAGTAAGACCCATTAACGACAGCTGTGTGGCTAGACACTTCCTGGACGAGTTATTCCCCCTGTCATGTTTACGCCATCTTATTCATGTTCATTAACATATCCAGCAAGTCTCGTCGAAATACGAGGCAAAACATGCTGATAGATTTATGAGATTTGCTTTCACGAGCTTATTTCACGTTGTGAATAATCTTCGACAATTATGCATATGAATTTCAAGATATTTGGAGGTGTAATATGTAGTTTTTGTGGTTCCTTTGTTAACGTAAATTTTGCGGGTGGGATACTGTGGTTAAACCTGCAACTGCTCAGTCTGACGGAGGCATTTCCATTCGGCGTTACTAGAAATACGGAAATGCACCCTTAAGTATACCCGGAAGAATAATGGAATACAAGTCCAGGTAGCAGTCATAAATCAATGATCCCGGTATCAAGGATCAGAAATTAAGAACACCAGATACCAGTTTTTCATAGGCGTAAATTGCAGCTAGAAAATTCTGTTCACGACAATCACTGTGCCGCATCTGAGGCTTTGATGAATGATGCAATAGAGTGGTTTAAGAGGCAGACTTTTCTGTGCCTGTGAACAGTCTCTTTTCTTGCATACAATATCATGCTTGACTGTAAACATAGCAGTCATAATGGCATAATTGAGCTGGGTAAAGAAGTGTTTCCCCTAGCCCATTTTAGCATGCCCCTTTTCCATAGCTCCATGTCCTTTTTCCATGGAACCATGCCCTGTATCAAACAGTACATTTAAAGTCCTACATTTTGGTGAAATTTTCATGAAAATCTGTCAATAAGAAAACAAAGTTAGACAGTTTAATTGGGATGGCTAGAGTTGATAAATGTACCTTTTAAAGCAAGCATTGTATAATCCTTTTGTTTATTGTCACTTACTGCTCAAGAACCATTAGTCTTGACAATAATCACACATAATAATTCATGAAGGTGTGAAAATACTAGCAATATTTCCATTGGTGAAAAGAGAACAATGAATGAAAGAAAAAAAAGTCAGTGAATAACAATGGTATAGGAAGGAAGTAAGGAAAGTTCAGACGATGGAAAAGTCTCTGAATGATGATGCTCCAGTTTAGTTGACAGTGAATAGGGGCATCATTGTAGCAAAATATTTTGCCCCTATTGTAATTAACATATCTGAAGACTACTGCTTTAAACCATCAAAACAAAACAAACATTAATAGTGTATTTATGCAAAACTGCCCTTGAAAAAAATCATCTTTTTGAATCTTTGAAAATGCCCTTTTCTTACTTCATGCATAAAGTGCCCTTTTTACTGACATACACATGTAAAAAGTGCCCTTTTTCAAAATCTTTACCATGCCCTTTTTGAATCCTGGGGGAAACACTAGTAAAGTGTCCTACAATGTTACATGTGTGCCCAGTGAAGAGATAGATCAGCTTGTGCATCCTCTCTATGGATATCTAAGGACACAGAGCTTCTGTAGGCTGGACATCGAAGACTTCACAGAAGCACAGGCAGATCTGAATTTCCCCTGGGTGCATTTTGTACTACTGTGCTTTCGACATCTTTCAGAAAGTCATTTTTTGCTTGGCGCTTTACACAGAAGAAGCAAATTTGCAAACTCATGTCAGGATTTAATGCAAAACCACTGTCGTAACTACCTATGCAAAAAAAGATTTATTCTAGTCATTGGTTTTAAAAAAAAAATCAAATCTACAGTCAGGGATCAAAAGTAACTCCACAGTGTCAAAAATCCCATAGAGTTCAATGCATTTTCACGTTTACAAAAAAGTAATAATAGTAAAAATAATTGTTTATATCTTTTTAACATTCACGTCATTTAAAAGCTGGACTATTTGTGTAATATTATACATTGTGATTCTCACTGGATTTTCTCTATGCAAACTTGAGAGACAAAGAATTAAATTTTGTATAAGACATTTTGGTCAGTTTTTGAGCAGCGTCAACATTTACGTCAATGGAAATCTGCCATTTTTAGCATTTCATCTTAATTTAAATTGTTATATCTGAGAAAACAGATATTCGATATTTATCAAAGTCATATAGTTTGGACAAGCATAATTTACCTTTCCAATCATTACAGAACATCAGTATTTTCTTTATGATGTTCAAATTCAGCAAAGAAAAGTGATAAATATTTTGTGAGATAAAATTTTTAAAAAATCACTTTATTATAGAAATTGCATAGGTTAGACCAATTTTTGGACGTAAGTTTAATTTTGGGTACATATTTTAGAACAAAAACAGAAACAGAAAAGACGAATGGTTTCTGATAAGAAATGGCCAATCAGAACAAAATATTTTCATTTAAAATAAAACTCCAAGCAAAAAACGTCTTTCCAAGTGATGTCGAAAGGACAGTAATTGCGATGTCATAGCTCAAACAAGAACACACCAATTTCTACAAAATGATATGCCCTCAGAGAAGACAAATTACATGTAGCTTGTACATTATGATTAGTCTTCACTGTGTGCTCTTTGGATAGCTAAAGCTCTAGCTTCTTCATGCAAAGACTGATCAGACTGCACAGATGTGCAAGTTGATTTAAGTCCTCGCTTGACACACTTGTCATCTTGTTAAAATTCCAGTGTCTTGACAATGGCAGGACTATTGCAACAAAATCTCGTGTGCACCAAATGAAAACTCAGATCATCCTGTGCATCCAAAGCTCATACATCATAGGTTGTTTCGTTAAAAATTGCTCAAGTATCGCTACCCAGTTTGGGCTCAAGCACCAGTCTCAGAAGTTCCAGAGATGAAAGAAACTGGTGTACCTGGAGCAAACCACATAACTTGATTGGGTGACTAATTATACATCCCAGCCAACCCATTATAGCATGGAAGTCTGGGTCTAAGGGCCGGACTGTGTTAGTTAACTGAACCATGCTATGACCAGCATGGTCCAAAGAGCACAGGTCCCAGTGACTGTGAAAGAGGCCTCCTGTTGCTTGTATATGCCAGTTTTATGCTTTAATGCACATTCCTGGTACATGTATTAATAATTATACCCCTGGCATTTATGCAGAGGGGTATATAGTTTTCATCTTTCCACCCATCTGTTAGTCCATTTGTATATTCGTTCATCAGTTCATTATTCTGTTGCATTCGTAGAAATCTGTGTCAAAGTTTTTAAGAGCTCATAATTTCCACATCTTAAGATTGAAAAAGTTCGTATTTGGTATGATGAAAGATATTGGTCCAAAATTTATGCAGTACCATCCCCATCCTCCTACGTCTACATGGACTTATAATTTTTACGTTAATTTTTGCGTGATAAAGTTTTTAGGACCAAATTATTGCCAAACCAACTGGATTAATTTTGTCCATATAGAGTATGATGGTAGATATTAGTCCGAAGTTTTATGCAGTACTATCCCCATCCAGCTACCTGACCTCAGGGTCAAGATCACACTTAGAATTTTTATGGTAAAGTTTTGTGTAAAAGTTTTTAGAACTTCATTATTTCCAAACCGTTTGATGGGTTTTGTTCATGTATGGTATGATGATAGATATTGGTCCGAAGTTGGTCAAGGTCATGGACTTAGAATTTTTATGTTAAAGTTTTTGGGTCCTCAGTATTTACAAACCCTGGATGGATTTGGTTGATACCAGTTTGATATTTTAACAACCGGTTTCACACGATTGCAAATCAAGAATGAAGAAAAAGAAGCATTATATATGATGTTTTCATCTCAAAACATGCAAAACAGCATTAGATTCTGTGATTTCCATGAAGTATTGATAGACTAACTGGGTCCCACATTTCATATGGTGCACTAGCACGCGAGAAAACAGACGATCTAAAACAGTGAACAAAACAAAATTGTGGGTGGCCATGTATGCCAGCATGTTCAGCATTGTAACATGAAAATACAGTCAAACCTGTGTTAACCCTTAAAGCGCAAGTCACAACTATTGTCGTCTGCTTTGTCTTCTGCCGGTTACTTTAAAAGTCATTGTTGCAAACAGTGTGGACCCAGATCAGACTGCTTTTAGGAGCAGTCTGATCTGGGTCCACACTGTTTGCCTATATGCAAAATATAAGTTTGAAAAGTTTGCAAGAACATGCAGCAGACGACATAAGCAGACAACATTTTCAGATGCTTTTGATTGTGTTGGGATTTAACGACACGTCAACCCTTGTGGGTCATTTTGTGTCGTCTCCCAGAGAATGGGAGAAAAAGCGACAGAAGAGATAGAAGAAGAGATGAAAGAGAGGGACAGGGAAGAAAGAGGAACAGGAATGAAAGTGAAGAAACAGAAGAAATAAAAACATCACCTCCCTACCCTTACCCGCTACAAGGATAGCAGGCCTTGCCCAACTGTAAGCCAATATCAGCTGGACGCCCCGGTGACATAAGATACATGACACCTTCGCACCACCCAACCACCCCAATTTTCAGATGCAGATTTTCTTGGCGCTTTAAGGGTTAAGCAAGCACATATGGAAAAGCCAAAACCTGGTTGCTTAAGACATGTGCTCAGCTTAATACAGATAGATTTCCACTTCTTTTCCTTTATTCGGATCTGAAATATTGGCCTTCAGATGCAGGCAATTGCTTAATACAGGTGGCCTTTAGGACAGGTTTGACTGTATAAAGATGCTGATCAGCCTGTTCACTGCTTACATGCTATCCTAGATCTCTGATGACTGTTACATGATCAGTGTCTGTCCCAGTAGTTTGGGTAAATATGGTAATACATTGTACATGTATGTTGAAAACAACAAGAACAAACAAATGGTTATTTGGAGCTGTGATGTAAATATGCACACAATATAGCTCCCAGTCCCATCCAAAATTATTAATAATGAGCCACAATGTCGGAAAACACCCTTCGGAAATGTGCACCCAGTAAAGATTCAGATCAGCCTGTGCATTCCCGCAGTCTGGTCAGAATCTTCCCTTCAGAGTGACTTTTGGATAGCCTAGGATGCCTGGTATCCTTGGCTATTCAAAAGTCCTTTTTTTCATGCAGTCAACAAATCTGACTGCTCAGACTGCACCACTGCTCAAGCTGATTTGAGTCTTGTTGGGTGTACATGTCAGAAGGTAGTTACGTTTCCTCTAAGGCTGGCACAATTAATCAGAAAATTGATTAATCGATCGATAAATTCCACAAAAATCATTACTGATTTGCTAATAATCGATTTTTTGATTTCTGTATCTGTTAAATTACTGTATTTATCCTAAGGATTCGAACACCTCAGCTGTTTACCATATTTGTTCTAAAATTTGAACAAGTATGATTTACTACCCAATATTATGTCTAAATGTAGGTGGATGAGTGGCAAACAATGTAGACCCTGATGAGATTCCACATTCTGCTGTGTCTCATCTGGGTCTACACTGTTTGCTCAGGCCTGTCTGTCCGAATACATGTACATACGGTAAAGTGTAACATGGTAAGAGTCATGTTCTGACATAAACCAGAATGGTAAGATTATGACCAAATCTTTACTAATTACTAATTAATAGATTGTCGTCAAAATGGCAGGACTGATAATCGATTATTTTTTTAGCCAGCCCTAGTTTCTCACATTGCAGCTTTAATGTTTTAAAATGTTGACAGTAACTTCGCTATATTTTTCAGATAAAAGGAACAATAACAACAGATCATGAGGCAGCAATAATGAATCTGATGCAGTCTAGCCATCTATAAGATTAAACATAATGGAGAAAGATGTTGGAATATCCGTTCCGGGTTACAGTAGTGCTGTGAGGAGAAACCAAAGTACTGGAACAGTCTATCATGATAGCACAGTTAAGAAGCCTCAAAATATTTGCCCAGTTTGTGGGAAAAGCTTTCTCTTTCAGCTGCAACTTCGAGTTCACTTAGAATCTCACGATGAGGATGAGGAGAATATCAATAATTTGTCTGTAGTTGATAATAACACTTTAGAAAATGGCCTTGAAATAAAAAATGTAAGGTCATTGAAGTCCATGGACTCAGAAAGTCATGAGGACATTGTGCTACACAGTCCAAGTCAAAACAGTGAAAGAAGTGATGACATACAGACAGAACTTCATGATACAATGAAAGACAATGAGTCTGAGACAGAGAGTGCTAATTTAAATGTTAATGTATATAGTGCTACTAGTTTTCAAGATTCTTTAATGGAATCAGTTGCTATGATAGGACAGAATGATGTCCAAGAGACTGAAATTGAGGCGTGTGCACTAACAAATACAGAAACAGAAATATCTAGTGAAGAAAATCCTGGTGACTTGGTTACTGCTGAGATGGAAGATAACAAAGATGAAGCAGATGAAGATACCATGGATTTAGATTACGGAACTGTTGAAGAACTTAATAAAAGCTCATATGTCGAGAATGATATTAATCTAGGGGAAGTAATAAATCATATTAAAGAAGGAGAGGAAAGTCATGATACAAGTTTTTCTTCAGAAAATCCAGAAGCAGAAGTTATAGTAATTAATAAAGATATTGGGAAAATAAACAGAAAACCTGATATTTCAAAGTTGAAACACGAGTGTCCAATTTGCAATGAACTGTTTCAGTGGCCCTACCAGCTGAAGAGACATGTCAATATACACAATGGGTATTATCCATATGAATGTGAAATATGTGGGAGAAAATTTGACAGAGTAAGTAAATTACTGCTTAAGGGGAATTGATACACTTTCAGGGGAGGTAACTCATTCAAAAAAGCTTTGCCTCCCTTCAGAAAAGGGGTCTACTCTAAAGAGGAAAGAATTTGCTCCTAGGGGAGCGAATTCTTTCCTTTTTCAGTAGACGCCTTTTGAGCAGGTGCTTTTTGTGCTGGAGAGCAGGGTCACAAAAATTATCCCCCTTGTAGAAAATGGTAGAAAATCTACAAGTGTAGTCATATTGACGTGATAACATAATATTTATAATATTTAACATGTCTGGGCCCAGTTATTGCATGCATTTTAAGCTTAACAGAAGTCGTTACAGTACATCCCTATGATTCAGAAAGGCAGGCCTAGGACCAGTCCGGTAACTGGTTGGCTAATTTGGTAGAGTGTCTACATGTACCTTCAGTTTGGGAGGTTGTTGGTTCAGTCTCCAGCCGGTTTGTACCTAAGGCTTCCTAAAATTCATGCTGGCATTGGAATCAGCTCATGACTGTACCATGCTTCATTGCACAGAGCCTTGCATTATCACCCTACCATTGTCTCGATATGCAGGCCCCCTAGGGGAACCTTTAAAACCTTTAATTTATTTGAAATCCTTTAAAACCTTAATTTAGCTGAAAAACCTATAAAAACCTGTATTTTATCAAGAAAACCTTTATCTTTAGCCATTTATTTGTGCTGTGTCACATTTGGAAAGAAACTTTTATTTTCAAATACCCAGCTAGGGAGACTGATAAATGACTTAAAGAATGTTGAAAGGGATGCACATCACCAAATCATTGTCATCCTAAAACGGGTACCATCTGCCATTTCACTTATTGCTTAGAATTAGGACAGTATCATGTCTGTGTGTCTGGGGCACCAAACTACAGTGAGGTGCCCCCCGCCCAACCCCCCCATGCCCTCCACCACCATCACACATCACAACACAAAGATTTTTGGTAGTGACATCAAACCTCAAACAAATAAAGATTGGCCTAGGAGCAAATATCAGATCAGATGCCACATTCTCAGTATGACTAAAACAATGTTGAAAGAGATGTAAAACACTAAATCATCATTATCATCACCATCCATCTGTTTTAGACATGTCAACATATTTTGCCATGAAAACCTGTGTTGTGGGTACCCATTAGAAATGCCTTATTGAGGTACTTCTAATGAGTATCCACAGCATGTGTTTTCATGAGAAAAAAGGAAAATATTATGTTGATACTCCCTCTTACCTTGAGCTATGTTAGTCCCTGATATTTGTTTTCTTTTACAGTCAAGCAGTTTAAGAGACCATGGTATGGTTCACAGAAAAGATCGCCCGTTCGAGTGTGAAGTGTGTGGTGTTAAATTTACACTCAAAAACAATCTAGCAAAGCACATGAATCGCCATACCCAGAAGAAGATCTGGAAATGTGAACACTGTAAAAAACCATTCTTGCAGCGGGATCAGCTCATTGCCCACCTGATTGTACACAAGGGAGATAAACCTTTTCCATGCGAAGTTTGTGGAAAAGCTTTTGCTCGGAAAACCAATTTGAAAGAACACATGATCACACATTCCACGGAAAAAAATTACCCTTGTGATTTTTGTAATAAAACCTTCAACAAGCCATACAGTAAGAAAATCCACATGAGACATCATTTAGATACAAAGCCACATAAGTGTGATGTCTGTGGCGCATCTTTCAGTCAGAGTTGTGCACTTGTTACTCACATTCGTCGTCATACTGGTGAGCGTCCGTTTGCATGTCCAATGTGCCCGAGATCATTTGCACAGCAAAGTACTCTTCAGACACATGTGGCTACTCACACGGGTGAGAAGAATTTTAGATGTGGTGTGTGTAATAAGGCATTCTTAAGGAAACGGTCTCTTACAGAACACATGCGGCTTCATACTGGGGAGAAACCATTCAAATGTATGCTTTGTGATTTCACAACAGCAACAAAAGTTGGACTCAAGAGACATATTGAGACACATGTGAAACAACTTATCAGAAATGCTGATATTGATTTAACTGGATTAGGTGATTTGCCTCCTCTAGGTGAAACAAACATTATGAATAAAACTGACTTGAGTGAATTGAGTGTGAATTTAAATGAAATGGTGAATGAAACATTGAATGCAACAAATCATGTCAATGAGACAGGTGATTCATTTAGAGGAAATTTAACAGGTGCACATAGATCAGATTCAGGAGATATTGATGCTACAACAGAAAGAGAAAATGAAGATTTTGCTGAAATCACAGAAGAGAAGTTGGGAGGGAAACTCATAGTGAAGGAACAAGGTGAATCTGATGGAAATGAGAGTTTGGTATATCTTAATGGGTTAAATTTAATTGTTAGTGAACTGAATAAGCTATGCAATGATAAATTTGATCCTCAGCTTCTTGATGAAAGTTTTGTACGGCACATTATAAATCAAAGCAGTCTGTTGTTCAAAAAGAGTAACAAACCTTGGAAAGAGCCTATACGTTTTGAGTGTGAAGTCTGCAAGATGATCCTTCCGCACAAGAAGTCAATGACAGAGCACATGAAAACACATCAACCAGAGCCTGAAGTCAAGAATCATACATGTGTTATATGTGACAAGAAGTTTTTGCACCGTAAGTCTCTTCTTATTCATACAAGATCCCATACTGGAGAGAGACCTTACAAATGTGATATCTGTGAATCCACATTTACAAACAAACGATCTCTGCAGAGACATCATCAGAACATGCACAAGGGAATTGTTGTTGTGAAGAGTGCACAAGAATATGCACAGGCCTTAGCAGAGAAGAAGGAAGTGGCAGACGTTGATTCTCCCACGCTGGAAGGTATAGAATCTAGCCCCAAGATAAAGAAAATTAAGAAGGTAGCTAAACGTAAAACGAATTCTAAAACACTAGCAAAACACGTGCAAGCAGATTTGTGTAAGAACCCAGATTCTTTTGAAACAGTGCAATATGATAAAAACAGTGTCATGACCCAGAGTGATGGGCTGGAAACTGATATGTTGGAGCCTACAGAAGTTATTCTAAAACAAGCAGAATTGGCTGCTAAATCAATTTGTGAATCTCTCTTTGGAAAAAGTGATAAAACATCAGGTTTTGGTAGTAAAGGTAAATCTAAGTCTAAACGGAAAAGGAAAGCTGGGATAGTTGATTCTCATTTAAGTTCAAATTCATTAGTCAGTATTCAGGAGGAACAATGTAATTCACAAGAAAAGGAAAGAAACAATTCTGTTGTAAAAGATGGTTATACTGCATTGCGGAATGCTTTGCAGTCGGGTAATCCTGTACAAAACTTCACATCTGCAACCAGTAAAAAAGGATCTGTGAAACATAGAAATATGGGCAGTTCATTAGGTCAAGTTTACTTAGATGTTGATAATAATGAGCAGGTACAGACTGATTTATCTATTGACAATGAATCAGATGTGTGTATACTGGATGATGATAAGTCAGATGCATCTTCTGAACTTCATCCTATTGAAAGCAAGCAGGAAGCTGTGCCAAACCTTAGCAAAAGTGTTCAAGATGAATATGATGCACTTAGAAAAACATTACAAAAGTCATTAAATAGCGTATCAGAAAAACATTCAAAGGAAAAAGAGATTGTTTCTTCATTGAATTCAGTTGGTACCAAGAGAGAAAAGAAAGTGACTAATAAAAGAACTTGCAATAACGACATTGTTTCTGAGGTACAAACAGCACCAGTATTAAACAGCAAAAGAATAAAATCTGAGGTGCTTATTGCAGATGAAGAAACAAGTGCAGACAATGACATGTCTGATTGTGAATCTAATGTCAGCTCAATACTAAGAAATGTTTTCAGCACAGAAATTGCAGCCACTTTGGCCCCTTTGAATCTTTAATCTGTGTAGAAGGATTGTTGCAACATAGCTACAGATATGAGGGGATATCCACATATTATTTTTCTTATTTCTCAACGAAAACATATGTTGTGGGTACTCATTAGAAGTGCCTAGGTGAGGCGCTTCTAATGAGTACACACAACATTCATATGTATTCGTCGAGAAATAAGAAAGATATCAGCATTTTTCGGATGAAAAAAGCGCCTTATCTGTTGCTATGTTGCAATACCATTTGAAATATTTAAGGGGAACTTATAAACTTGAAATGAAGACAACTTTGTCAAAATATTTGTGCTCCCTTCTGAAAAGTGGTCTACTTAAAAGGAAAGAATTTGCTCCCCATGGGAGCTAATTCTTTGCTTTTACAGAAGACCCTTTCAGAGTAGATTCCTTTTCAGAAGGGATTTGGTGTGCAAGAAAGCAAACAGGAAGTCACAAAAGTTGTCTTCCTTGTGAAAACAAATGCAGAAAATCTACCATGTGTAGTCATTCACCTTAAGGGTACTGCATACACTTTATAGTTTTCCATCATTTTTATACCCCGCCACACAATAATGGCGGAGTATTATGATTTCACGTTGGGCGTCCATGTGTCTGTACGGGCAAACAAATGAGTATTTATGGACAGTTTGAATGTATTTGAATGGAATTTATCCCATTAGCTACATAAAATTTTCTGTTATCAGACTAAAATTTCTCTTAGTGGCTATTTTCTAGCCACATAAGTATGGTAAAATGATGGTGGTAGCCACATAAATGTCCATCTGTCCATTTCGTCCTCCTGATTTCGTTTCCAGTTGATAATTTGAGCAACTGTCAGTAGATTTTCACCATACTTGTGAGCTGGCATCAGTGGCTCAGTTGGATGCGCGTCTGACTGGTGATCAGGAGGTTGAGGGTTCGACTCCGCCGGGTCGGCAACATTCTGTCCTGGAGATTTGATCATGAAATATTTTCTATGGTCATTCTCTCCTTTCCATTGATTCAAGAAAGGCAATTGTCAATTTCTGGTGAAAAAATGTGCACAATTCTGGTTAACCCTTTGAGGACTAAGCCTGCCCAGTAAAAGTGTGGTTAGGTAAACTGACCACGCTCAGCATGACCACAGTAGGTTGACTGGGCTCTAAAACCACAACACAAACAAAATCATCAGACTTGTATTGTGGACATCTGGTTTGGGATTGCTAATGGGCAAATTTTGTCAGTTTTTGACAAGTATCTGCCTGCGATAATGGCAGGCTATGATCATTTCACGTTTTTATTACAAGGGAAACAACTTTGTGACTTCTTGATTACTTTACCTTCATTGTCTGTACAATATTTACCATAAATATTCTGACACTTGAACTCCTTACTCTGCTGATTCTAAAATTTGATCAAGTCGATTTGACTGCTTATTGATGTGTCTTAAAACTACTGGGTATGTGGCGCATAGTGTATACCCTGATCAAATGCTGTTTTCTGCAGCATCTGATTTGGGTCTACACTGTTTTGCTCAGGTTTGTCTGAATAATTACAGGTTAGTAGTTGCCAAATTTTCTTGATTACCAATCAACATTTGAAATTACTGGGTCAGATACGCTTTAGCAAACAGTATACAGTTGGCCATCTGATCTAGATTGCTGCATTCTGTTATTTCTGATCAGGGTCTAATCAGGGTCTGCTCTGTTTAACACAAATCTTGCAGTTTGTAGATACATCAGCATGCAATGAAATGGATTTGTTCAGAGAAGTTAAGATGTAACAGTATTTAGGATAAATGTGATGTTTATTGTGAGAGACGTGTGTTCATTTCTAGTCTGTTTGGTTTAAACTTTTCTACCTCAGAAAAATATGAGATATGACATCAGAAAATGTTCCTTCAGACATATGTGCCCAGCGAATATTCAGATCAACCTGTGCATTTGTGCAATCTAATCAGAATCTTCAGTGGTCACATTTTGGATAGCCAAGAATGCACAGTTTGGTTTTGCTTTCTTTCGTGTGGACAACAACAACAAGGATTCTGATCAGACTGTCAGATGTGCAGGCTGTTTTGAGTCTTTGTTTGGCGCACATGTCCGAACATACCATAATAACCCTAAGTATTGGGACATATCTATAAGCCTTTGCAAACAGTGCAGACCCAGATTAGAGCCACAGAATGTGGCATCTGATCAGGATCAACACTGTTTGCCATACATACATTGTACAGTTATAGTTTAGATACATGTACATCAACAGGTAGTAGAATGGACAATTTTAGGACAAATATAGTAAGTAGGTAAGGTGTCCCAATACTTAGGTTAAATAAGGTACTTTTTCTCATGTTGTGGCTCATATGTTTACTGTATTTATCCTAAATAATTAGACACCATAACTCCTTACCATACTTGTCCTAGAATTTGAACAAATCAGTTTCACTAGCAGTCAGCACTCTGCATGCTGGGTAAAAATTTCAGCAGATGACGTTTTCAAATATTTTTTCTTATTTTTCCTAGAAAGTAGGATTTTTAGGGTTGCAAAGATGAAAGAAGTACGGTAAATGTCCTAAAATTTCAAACACTTTATTCAATAGTTTTATTTTCTAGGGTCATTCTCTCCCTTCCGCTGATTCAAGAAGGGCAGTTGTCAGTTTCTGGCGAAAGAATGTGCACAATACTGGTTAACCGCTTAGAGGACTAAGCCTGCCCAGTAAACGTGTGGTTAGGTAAACTGACCACGCTCGACATGACCCCATTGGGTTTACTGGGCCATAAAACCTCAACACAAACAAAATCAATACTTTTCTTTCATAAATTTTGTTTTTTATGCAATTTTTCTTGTAATATTTAGTGAAATGACAGTGTAGATCTTGGTCAGACTGCTGTGGGTCTGCATTGTTTGCATATGCTATTTTTGTTAGACACTTGGTGTATGGAATTTTTGGACATTTACTGAATTTGTATATATGTTGACCCAAAAAAAGAAATGTCACCTTGTAACAACCATAAATTTAAATGCATTTCTAACACCCCTGCACGTGTTGTTCCTTATTTGTCTTTACATTTCTAGCCGTGCTTTATCTAAGGCATTTGAGCACAGGAATTTCGTCGTGCGCTATCAACCGGAAACCAATCATAATTACTGTTGCGAAAGTTGCGTCCCTGGTAACTATGGACGCTAGCTTACAATATTGGTCGAAACATTCATATACACAATAAATTATATTAGTAAGAGACAAAAATAATCTACGAACATTGCAGTTCTTTGACTTTTTTTACCTGAAGAGTTCCTCTACAGGTTATACCATTCAAACACATTCGTTTTACTCCTTGTTGCCATCGTGTATTTGTTGACATTATCGAAAACAAAAGTGTCGGTTAACATTCTTATTTTGTTGTTTTATATCTGTCCTCCATAGGTCCATCGCGACACTCCAATTTCATTCGATTTGCAGTTCTTTCATGAACACAGGATACAAGTTTTTATGTTTTAGGTCTACATCGGTTTAATATTTTACATCGTCAGCTGATTCGCATAAGTCCTATCCGCCATTTTGAATGTTCGTCATCGAACCTTGTAACTACGTAACCGTGTGACGTAATGTTTAACGGTTGACGTCAACTACCTAATGGGGAAGTCAGGTAATAAAAATAATCATAAAAATCTATAAAAATCTCATTTATGCAAAACATTCGCTCACTGAGGGGTGTTAGAAAAGAAATAAATTATTCTGAACCGTGCTCAAATGCCGCAGATAAAGCACAGTTGAGTTTGGGTTGTACCCATTTGAACACTCACTCGCTGCGCTCGCTCGTGCTCAAATGGGTACAACCCAAACTCAACTGTGCTTTATCTTGGGCATTTGAGCACGGTTCAGAATAATTTATTTCTTAATTACACTGTTAACATTCGTTATCCTGGAAGCATAGTTTGGAAGCTTAAATGAGCTTGACCGACTGATCCTGAATAAGATTACGATGAAATCTTAGGGGAAACTGCCAATTTCCTTGTAGAAGTTAAATGTTTGAATTTTTCATGAAACATTTCTTGAAAATAATATTAATTAAATTTGAATTTCGACGTTTCTGTTTTTGGTTCATATATATGTACTGTAATAACCCTAAGTTTTGGGACAGATAGGCCTTTGCAAACAGTGTAGACCCAGATCAGATGCCACAGTATGTGGCATCTGATCTGGGTCTACACTGTTTGCCATACAAACAGCAGTATTTTAGACACATCAAGAGGTAGTAGAATGGACCATTTCAAATTTTAGGACAAGTGTGGTACTTGGATAAGGTGTTCCAGTACTTAGGGTAAATATGGTATGTGGCTGGTTATGAACTTTCAGAGTGTGTCTTTGGGGCGTATGAGTACAGACTCAAACCAGCATGTGCATCTGTTGTCTGTTTAAGGGGCCTGGATACACGGTACATTTTCTGTTATTTTATACAACCCAGACAACTTACCTTAATAAGTCTAAGTATTGGGACACCTTATCTATGTTTTTGAGCAGAGATAAGAAAAATAATGTATACCCCTGTAAACCCCAGTTTTACTATATAAAAGTGAGGTTTAAGGGGGTCAAAATTATATAGGTACGAGGGTGAGTCAATAAAAAACCAGCCTAACTTATTTCTGGGTGAGATTGATTTCTTCTTTTTCGATGTACATGTAATTGCCCTCTAGAATGATGCACTTGGACCAACGGTGTTCCAGTGCCATCAGCCAAGAACTGAAGAAGCCAGGGTCCTTGTCTCTTACCCACTCCTCAACTGCCACCACGACTTCTTCATTGGACCGGAAATGATGTCCACGGATATCCTTTTTCAAGTTCGGGAATAGGAAATAATCACTAGGAGCTAAGTCCGGAGAATAGGTGGGGTACGGTATTAGCTCGTACCCATTCCGCTCAACAGCATCCATTGCAATTTTGCAAGTGTGGACTCTCGCTTTGTCCTGTTGGAGCAGAATCCCTTTGGAGAGTTTACCTTGGTGTTTTTCAAATTTGCATAATACGAACCTGTTATTGTACTTTTCTTTGCTAGAAAGTCCAACATAATAACACCTTGTGCATCCCAAAATACAGTTGCCATCACCTTGCCAGCAGAGGGTTGCGTTTTGAACTTCTTTGGCCTCGGAGACCCCGGCCCTACACTCTGGCGACTTTGAGCTTTATTCTCTGGCTCATAATAATGGACCCAGATCTCATCTTTAGTCACCAGACATGAAAGGAAATCATCTTCCTTTAACCTAAACCGCTTCAACAATGTGCTGTATACTGATGCTCTGGTTGCCATTTGCTAGTCGCTAAGGGATTTTGGGACCCAACGGGCTGTTAGCTTGTGCATACCGAAGCGATTATGTAAAGTTGTTGAAACACTACTGTATGAAAAGTGTTATGCATTCGCTATTTCTTCCACCTTAATTCGGCTATCAGAGTACACCAGATCCCATACTTTGTTACACATTTCTTCATCGGTGGCATCTGATGGGCGTCCAGATCTGGTTTCGTCTTCTAAAGACGTTCTACTGCGTTTGAATTCCCCAACCCAGAATTTAACTTGTGCATACGATGGTGCAGAAAACCCATAAACATTGGTCAACTCGCAATGTATTTCCTGTCCTGTTTTCCCTGTCAAATACAAGTACCGAATTACAGCATGGTACTCAACTTTTGACAAAAAGCTTACTTTTGCATCACTAGCCATGTTTGACATTCAATATCTTATGAGTGAATGACACAATAAGGGTGCAATTTTGCCCTCAGGCCTAAAACATGTATTGAAACAAGACTCTGATTAGACTGGGATGGGCTTGCTGATCTTAGACGTTGTCATGTATGTTTGAAGGTTCATTATCAGATATTTTTGCTCATTATTATTATTATTATTTTACACATACAAGTTTAAACACAACTTTATCCTATCATTTCCAATGTTTTGGCCACTAGGCCTTTTTCAAGGTATTTCACCTTTTTCAAGGAATTTTTCTTGAAAAAAAGCCTATGGGCAAAAACGTTAAAAATGATAAGCTGTGTTTGTGTGAAATAAATTTGTTAATTGAATACTGTGTAAGAAATATACATGTACAGTCTTTTAATTTTTTAATTAGAAATTTGTAAATATCAGTATTGGTAGATATGTCTGTAAAATGAAGCATAAATTTTTATCATATTGTGTTTTAAATCCAAATGATTGGTATCAAAGTATGTTAATGACATTTTTGTCACTCATGCATTAGCATAGATGACTTCCATTAGCATGCAAGCTTCCATCTATTTGTTTGTCCATGTACTTACGTCCATCCTAGCATTAACCCTAAATGAAGTCAAAAAACTGTAAAACTTTACAGTAAGTTTCACTTCACAGTTTATTTTATCTCACTGAGCTAAACAAGGATGACAACTCTCACTCTTCTGGTGCTTGTTTTCACATTTTAATACAGTAAATGTCCTAAAATTTCAAACACCTAAGTTTGACAAAATGCCATATGCAGACAGTGCAGACTCAGATCAGACTTCTCCTGAAGGAGCAGGCTGACCAGGGTCTACACTGTTTGCCATTCAACTAAACATTTTAAGAAACAGCTGCATAAAAAGCAAACATTAAGCCAACAAGGTAAGGAATAAAGACTGAAATTTTAGGACATTTACATGTACCATACCTTCAATGAACTCCTTTTTATTTTTTATTTTTTTACCACAAAACTTTTTTATGTTCTGGGATGTCAGAAATGTTTCTCTGAGTACTTAAGGGGAAAGAAAAATAATTCTGACATGGAAATACAAGTAGTGGCCTCCCTTCTCAATGGAACAAACCTTAAATGAAAGAATAAACTCTCTCCTTTAACTCTGAGCCTGCTGAACCTGGATATGCTCTGCCTTTGAAAACAGTTTAGATCCAGATCAGTTGGCTTCTTGAGAAGCCAACTGATCTGGATCTACACCGTTTGTCATCAAATATGTGAATGTGTATCAACAACCTGGATTAAGTAATCTGATTGGCTGAAAATTAAAAGTAGGCATGGTGACTTAATTTCTTAATTTATTCAGCATGGCGAGGGTTAAGAGTAGCCCCCATTTTGGAAAGGTTTCAAATACTAGGGTAGGAAATATCTGTCTACAAAAGTTGTTTCCCTGTGCAAAGTAGTGGAAAAATCTGTGAGGTGTATCCATTCACCTTTACTTATTGTGAGGCCTGAATCAAGTGGCACATAAGAAGAGGGCTATGAAGTAGTCTTAGAAGGATAGTGATGCCCCTGTTCTGATTGGTTAAAATTTTGTCTGCCAGCAAGCAGCACTCTAATCTTGAATAAACAATTAGTGTCATTCTGTTATGCTTATATGCCACTTGGTCTGAATACATTATGAGAGTTGTAGCTGTGACATGAGGAAAAAGCCCTTGTCAAATACTGAAGTCTGATCAGGGCTCTTGTTATCTATTTACAGAAATATTGCATGTTGCAGAATGTATTTACAAACAGTTTCCTGAACAGACTGAAAAATGCAAAATTTTGTTCACAAAACTTCTGACAAAATGGCACATGCAAACAGTGCAGACTCAGATCAGACTGCTCCTGATAGCAGTCTGTTCAGGATTTACACTGTTTGCCATTCCACTAAGCAATTTAAAGAATACATGCATAACATGCAAACCTTAAGCCAAAAGAGTATGGAATAAAGTGTTCAAAAATTTAAGACATTTACCATATGCCTTCAGTTTTTATATGATACAAGGGCAATTTTCCATGTTGCTGCTCATTGTCACCAGTTGTAGGCAGAGGTGAACTACAGAATGACCATTCATTCCTTTATGTGCTGTAGATGAATGCAGTTGATCATAGCTCCAGATAAGATGCTTTTTTCAACCCGGAAGTGTTGATATTTTTCTTATTTCTCCACAAAAACTTATCTTGTGGGTACTCACTAGAAGCGCCTCAACGAAATCTTGTCAGCAAGATATCTCGAAAGCTATTTCAACTAGGGCCTGCTTATTTGGGATTAGGGTGTACTTATTTGGGATTATGATTAGCTTACCTGATTATCTTTTGAAAAAGAAAATCTGGGTGTTTTTCATGAGTTATGCCTCTTGTAACATAATTATGGTGACATATTGTTAGCAAGATATCTAAAACTATTTTAGCTATGGCTTTGAAACTTGTTGTGGTTATTGGGGATGATGAGTAGATTACCTGATAAACTTTGAAAAAAAATCCAGATGTTTCTGCTGCTTGTACTTTTATGATAATGAAATCTTGTCAGCAAGATATTTCAAAAAACTGTTTGCGCTGGGGCCTAGAAATTTGATGTGTTTCTTGGGGATGATGAGAAGATTACCTGATAAAAAACCTGGAGTTATGCCTCTTGTAATATACATGTAATGATAATGAAACATTGTCAGCAAGATCTCTCCAAAAATATTTGAGCAAGGGCCTTCAAACTTGATGACTTATTGGGGATGATGAGTAGACCACCTGATTAACTTTCGAAAGAAAGTGGAATAATTTATGTTATGCCCAGTTTCAGCTTTGGCGATTTGTATCGACAAGCATATAGTTGGAAGCATAGTGTTTTGCAAACACATTTCTATTTACTTGTAGCTTTTGACATGCTTAATATGCTAATATGCAAAGAGCTGTAGGGATTGATACATATTTTCATGAGCAGTGTAAATGTCATATTATGGTGGCATATTTCTCTCATCAGATTTCTTGCTGGCAGGACATTTATCTGGCTATCTGGTTAGTTATTTAGCTATCTAGACCATTACGGATTGATCTAGATATCTATCAGGCATTCAAAATGCCTACATACCTTGTCAGCATCATAAACAATGTATAGATCTAGATAACAATATATGCTGTAAAATACCCATGTCTAGAACAAATTTCCATAGATGTTCAAACCATTGCATTTTAACTGCATATATAAATGCCCAGATAAGTAACCAGACAGCAAGGTAAATAGCAAGAAAATTATCTGCCTATCTGATGATAGAAGTAGTCCACCACAGTATAAATTAAAATGTATTCTTTAAACAAGGCAACAACTTATCATGTATGCAAGCCATGTTGACAGGATGGACAGGCAGATGAGCAGGCTGATCTGTATCTTTACTGTTAATGTACGTTTTTAGAAGATTTTCATGTATTGGAGTATTTTATTTAATGTTGTGCTGCCATTCAGTCAAAGAGTCAAGAAAATATATGAGAGAAAATGCTCTTTGTTATTGATTTTATTTGCAGCTTAAATCTTAGCACTCTGGGTAGAATTTTCAGCAGACGTCATTTTGAAATATTTTTTAAATATTTTTCTTATTTTTTTTACCAGGAAACAGGATTAGACACTTCATGCAAATTGTCTCAAATGAAGACAATATGCATGAAATGTCAAGTCCTGTTTTCTGGGAAATAAAAAAAAAGTATTTCAAATTGTCGTCTGTTGAAATTTTTACCCAAAGTGCTAATCGTTAAAGTGGCCAGAGCTCAGTTTTCATTGGAGATGAGCAAGTGAAACCTATCATGTGGTTGGATTGGATAGAAGAATTCTTGTGGTTTCGTCGTTTGCACTGCCGCTACAATACATCAGTTTGGCCTTCAGTCGGTTAAGCTGGAGACTAATTGACTGTTCATACCAAAGATACTTCCCTTCTTATGATTTCATAAACCATTATTTTATTCCCCCAACTTCTGGGGAAAAGTAGAGGAACATATTGCTTTTGGGCCGTTTTTTCGTTCGCCGGTCTATTCATTCGTCCATTCGTTCGACAGACTTTCCATAGAGATAGGATCTTGTGGAATCAAGATGGAAAATAAGTTAACCATTTTTTTTCCCGTCGCACTTGTAGTTCCGTTGGAGTTGTTCCTCCTTTTAAGTAGTCTCCGTCGGAGCTGTAGGCCGATCTGGGCCTTCGCAGTCCGCACATGCCCCAAAAACACGTTTTCGCATTGCGCGGCCTATATCTTATGACCCCGACACAGCTTTATAAATGAGCCGCGCTACGGGAAAATTGCCTTAGGGGCACATACGGACAGTGAAAGCCCAGATCAGCCTGAGCATCCGTGCAGTCTGAGTCCTCTTAAAGAATCGTTGGATACTCGAGGGTGGCGGGGGGGGGGGGGGTGGGGGGGGATCCAGGATGATTTCTGAGGGGATTCGATTTCATCAAATTACCATATTTACGTAATCGGACAAACACGCCTGAGCTAACAGTGTAGAACCAGATCAGACGGCGTCTGATCAGGGTCTACACTGTTTGCCACTCACCCAGCTATTTTATACACATTCACAGGTAGTAAAATTGACTTGTTGAAGAGAAGTATAAGATAAAGAGTAACGGGTATGAATATTTAGGGTAAATATAGTCGTCCAAATTTATCCAAAGCTTTGCATGAAAATGAACTTTTAAGTCAATGGGGAGGGTCGCCTGAAACACCGAAACCCTGGTACTGTAGAGTACATGCGGCTTCGTTCGCTGGCTCTTCGCTGTTGGTTTATATTTCGAAGGCACCTTATCTCTCGACGCGACCCGAACAGAAACAAAATGCGTATGTGATAAATTGACAGATATAACAATTTGACAAGAATATATATTTACGCAGGGCATACCTTACCACTTATGAATCATGTAAACAAATTTTGTATTATGATTGAAACGAGGAAATACGAGCTTTAGGCCGAAATATAACCTTATACGATGACTCGAGGTTTCTGGTTCTCGGCTGTATTACGTCAAACGGAAAGTTAAAACCAGGGGACACAAGTCGACGGAAAATATTATATTTATACCTATATGTGTGAATCATAGTGAGAATAACAACTGTCTGTCAAAAGCACATATGGTCCACACAGTCCAATAGGACCTTCTTCCATTGGAATATAGTAAAACTTCAATGACTCGAAACACCGATGGTTCGTTTACCGTGGTTGATTCGAACTCATTTTTGAGTCCCTAGGAAATTCTTCCAGTAGCTCAAAAAACACACAAAAAATAAAACACACACACACACACACACACACACACACACACACACACACACACACACAAAGTGTTCAGAAATAAATATTTAAAAGATTTTTCTGATTTTATCATAGAATTGCATTTTAGAATCGCAACATCGAGGTGATTCTCTTAAGCGCCCGTGTGGGCAGTCTCGATACTGAATCATGAAATTTCGGGTTCGAATCCTACCGGATCCAGAATTCAGCTCAGATATAACTATTCAGCCCTTCATTGAGGATATCTTTTCATGATCACCCGTCGTCTCGGTATAACTAAGAAACTTGTTGAATCGACCCACATCAAAATGTCTTTAAGCTACACTGGCTCCAGTCTCCAGTGACTAAATATTTTTTCTCATAATCCTGTTTGATAATCCACTAAGATAAAACCAGAAAAATATCATGACTATAAAGGCTGGTCACTCTAGTGACCAGCCTCTATAGTCATGATATTACTTTGGTTTTATTTAAGTGGATTATTAAACAGATTATTTATTTATTTATTTATTTATTTATTTATTTATTTATACAATATTTAAAGAGGATACACAATTAGCTTCAAAAGCTAGTCTACCTTATGGTCCTCTATAACATACAAATATAAAATACGTACAAATATATACATCAAAATGACACAGCATTGTAACACAGAAAGATACTAATGTGCAAATCAATTTACAAACAATAAAACTAAAAGTATATGATAAATGTTTAGAACAAAATTAAAATTTAATTTCATAAGAGATATCCATGAGATTTTGCATCATGCAGGGCACATAAAACCATAAAATTGGGTCATAGGCATGTTAGCTACTAAAAGGTTATATGTTCTTGTTTTTTGGGTATTTTTTTTTAAAACGTATCACATAGTAAGATGTAGCCATAAAGAAGAACACGCACAACAGGATCGGAAGGTGTACCAGAACGTTATGTAGAGTCTCTCATCAACTTGATATGAGCCAACTCGGTTCCGACCGCGTCATTCATACAGGCACCGTACCGAAACCCGATGGTCGAGAGCATGCGGCGGAAACGAATGTCCAAACAGCATGTCCCTCACACCGGGACCCGCCACGGTGACATATTAGGCACAGCCGATACAGAGCAGGCCCTAAGTGTGCGTGAGGTGTGAGATGGAGCAGCATCTCACTATGTCTAATTAATGAACAGTGATAAAATACCATTAAAAGTAAAAATGTTTCGGAATAAATTATATTCCTTCTAAACCACTGTTTTAAGACTTTTATTAAAAGCATTTAATGTATCACAGTTTCTGACTGGCTGAGGTAGTGAGTTCCACAGCTTAGGAGCTGAGTAGGAAAACGCTCCATTATAGAGCGTTGTACGTGATTTTGGTACATATAGGGTCCCGTTTACACTAGAGCGCAAGTTTAAACAATGAGTTTGAGAGACGGGCCTTAACATGCTTGAAATGTATGCTGGTGTCATATTATTCAGCGCCTTATATGTTAATACCGCTTTATTGTATTTAAGCCTCCTTTCGAGTGATAACCACCCAAGCTATTTGAACATGCCTGCAGATGGTGTTCGGAAGACTGTCTTAAGAATTGTTCTCGCAGCTCGCTTTTGTAATTTTAGGAGTCTTTCAAGATTTGTCAGGGACGTCGAGCCCCAGACAACAGAACCATAATCCATCAAGGGCATTATGTAACTTTGGTAAAACTGTTTTTGAACTTCTACCGGTACATATTCAGATAATTGCCTTAGTAGTGATATTTTAGATGAAACATTTGAACACAGGTAATCAATATGCGCAGACCAATTTAGGTTTTCATCAATATAAACGCCTTATAAGGAAAATTATTTTGTCACTAGAGACTGGAGCCAGTCTATCTTTAAGCATATGGGATAAGATAGGTGTATCCAGATCGTCGGGCTTGATGTGCAGGAAAGCCAAGAGGAATGTCCGACTGGTGATTAGGAGGTCGCGGGTTCGATCTCCGCCGGAATCGGCAACATTCTTTCGTGGAGATTGATCACGAACTATTTTCTCCGGTCATTCTCTTCCTTCCGCTGATTCAAGAAGGGCAGTTAGTTTCTGGCATAAGAATGTGCACAAGTTCTGGTTACCCAGGAATGGTCAGGTAAACTGACCGGCTCAACATGACCTTAATAGTGTTGACTGGGCCGTTAAACTCCAAACCAAGCAACAACAGATGTGCAATTTTACCTTGGTTTTCGTTGTAAGTGCGTGGCACGAACCAATACCATTTATTTGGGGCACAGTATTTCCTGCTAGATTATATGTGCGACCAGCAAAGACTCAGATCAGCATGCGCATCCGCGCAGTCTGATCAGAGCCTTCGTATGACACTCTATCCAAAGGAAATCGTATATATTACTCATTCGGTACTGAGCGCCTAAAAGAAAAATAAACCAAATTTTAAGATTTTAAAATAATTTACGCTTTTTATGAATTTGAAAGGGTTAAGGACATATACAGAGTTCCCTTCCTACAATGAAATTGTAACAACCTTATAGTAAATTATGATTCATACGTATACATTGTTCTCCTTTCAGTAATGAAACTGTA
The DNA here is from genome assembly GCA_964016985.1 of Anodontia alba. Classification (NCBI taxonomy): domain Eukaryota; kingdom Metazoa; phylum Mollusca; class Bivalvia; order Lucinida; family Lucinidae; genus Anodontia; species Anodontia alba. The sequence goes on from OZ024836.1 coordinate 51,376,629, forward strand.
ACAAATTTACAGTAAATTGGGATTCATACATATGTATTGTTCTCCTGTCTACAGCGAAATTGTAACAACCTCATCTCCTTTCTACAATGAAATTGTAACAAATTTGCAATAATAGATTCATAAGTCTACATTGTTTTCCTTTCTGCAATGAAATTGTTACACCCTTGCAGTATTAAACTATATGTATAACAAACTTCTAGTATATGAGAATTCATACGTATACACTTTTCTCTTTCAACAATAAAATTGTAACAGCCTTCTGACAAATTATGAATTCATTGGTATATACTGTTCTCCTCATCACGAAAACATGCCTATATAATTTTGACCCCTTAAACCCCACCTTAATATAGTAAAACTGGGTTTACAGGGGTATACATTATTTTTCTTATTTCTGCTCAAAAACATAGATTGTGGTACTCGTTAGAACCGCCTCGGCGAGGCGGTTCTAACGAGTACCCACAATCTATGTTTTGAGCAGAAATAAGAAAATTATCAATTTTTTTATCAGAAAATTATTGTAAAATTTCCAATATATTTGAATAGGCGTGTTTTCGGAATGTTTCCTGTTGGCACAGGATGAAACGTTAGGCGTTGTCATTCGGGAATAGCAAAGACCCAGCCCAAGACATAGATCTGCAGCTTTGACATGGAATACATTGCTTTTGGCGGGTAAACATCATACGAGGTGTCCCTCACCAGTTAATTAGTGCCAAGAAAAATTGTAGCAAGCGACATTCTAAAATATTTGTGCATTTTATTATTATTATTATTATCATTATTATTATTCAAAGAAAACCAGGCCTGTGCAACGTACTGGCTGATTCAAGCTGATTGCATAGGCATAACACAAGTGATATTCTATGACGTAATTTATCTGACGCCATCTTGTCGCTTGAGGATTACCATATATGCTTATCACAGGGAACTATAACTATTGCAGTTCATTCAATCAAATCCTTCCTATTCTCTCTCTCGCTCGCTCTCTCTCTCTCTCTCTCTCTCTCTCTCTCTCTCTTGAAAGTGTTACGAACCGATTAAATCTTCCACTGGATTTAACTGAAAACTCTGATAATCTGACAGATTGAGCAAAGAAATTATTTTCCCAATTTGCGTATCACTCTTGTCCTTATGTTTTATTATAATACTTTTACGCATAAAGGACATTTATCAACAAAATTCAAACTGTCGGTCGACTTTTTTGACAAAATTTGACGACATCCTTAATTGCTATCACCAGATATTGCAGACTGACATTGCGGAAGCCTTTAATCTCGTTAAATGATTATATGTGACGGAGACTGTAATCGCAACCTCTGAAAATTAAAGGGAAAACAGTATTGATATAGATTGCATCCAAAAGGAAAGTCCTTCAGAAACCATTTATTTTGATGTGAATTTGATCGAAATCGGACGACTAATAACAAACTTATCGGGGTCGAAGATTTCAGAATTGCTTTTATGGCGGTATTTTGGAATATTTAATGAGAAATTATGAAGTCATAAAGCCCTAATTAAATATTCAAAATCTAAATAATCAAAACATATACTTGTGAATATAGCTTCTCCTTCGGACGTTGATAGATTTTGTTTGGACACCACACTGTTTAATGTCAGAATTTTTTAGCTCGCCGGGACTTTGTCCCTGGAGAGCTTATGTTGTCACCCTATCGTTGGCGTCGGCGTCCGCGTTAGCACAATGTTTAAGTTCAAAGGTGTGCATAGTTTTTTAACTGTTTAAGGTACTGCTCTTATATTTGGCCTACACCTACCTTAGGGTAAGACCTTTTACTAGCATACATCCCCATCCCCAAGTTAGACTATTTATATAGGTCAAGGTCAGTTCTTACTTAACATTTACACCCATGTTTAAGTTTTGCGTTTAGGTTTTGAAAAGTGTACATAACTGCTGAAGTATTCAAGATAGAGCTTTAATATTTGGCCCACACCAGCCTTAGGGTTAGAATTTTTAATAGCACATACACTTCCTCAGTTTGACCTTCTGCCTAGGTCAAGGTCAGGTCATATTTTGTCATTTGAACCCATGCTCGAGTTCTGCGTTTAAGTTTTGAAAAGTGTTTGTAACTGCTGAAGTATTTAAGATACCGCTTTAATATTTGGCCCGCACCAACGTTAGGGTAAGACCTTTCAATATCACACACCCTTTCCTCAGTTTGACCTTCTGCCTAGGTCAAGGTCAGGTCATACTTTGTCATTTAAACCCATGTTTGAGTTCTGCATTTAAGTTTTGAAAAGTGTTCGTAATTACTGAAGTATTCAAGATGCCACTTTAATATTTGGCCCACAGTTACCTTAGGGTCAGACCTTTCAATGGTACACACCCATTCCTCAGTTTGACCTTCTGCCTAGGTCAAGGTCAGGTCATACTTTGTCATTTACAGCTGTTTAAGTTTTGAAAAGTGTACATGACTGCTGAAGTTTGTAAGATATAGCTTTCATATTTCGACCACACCAACCTAAGGGATTCAGCATGTAAGATATAGCTTTCATATTTTGTCCACACCAATCCAAGGGAAGATGTTTCAGTGGCATATACCCCATCCCTCAGTTTGACATTCTTCCGACATCAAAGTCAGGTCAAACTCTGTCATTTACAGCTATGTTGAAGTTCTGTATTTAATCTTTAATATTTAAAGATTGCTTTCTTATCCGATCAGCTCTTTCCTGCGAGATGCGTTGTCTTCTGACAACTCTTGTTTATTTATACTTTAAAATATATAGAACCTCATCAAATATTCAAAATGGCGGCGCCCTTCAGAAACTTGAAATCTTTAAACCCGCGTCAATTTTAAGTTTTTATCTGATTTTGATAAAACTTGCATCAAAATGCATGGTCTGCCAAAATCTTTCATCCACGATACATTTATCATCAACGTTGCCTGTTCCTAATACTTTGTAGGTCACGTCCAATACTTTTAGGTCATACAATGCTGATGCCAGCAGTGCTAAAGTTTAGTACTGTTTAAAAGTTCATAATGTTTCTATTTCCGCTTTTGGTGATAGAAATATAAATGTTTAGCTACTGACGGGCGGTAACAACATCGTATAAATCGAAGCCCTGAATAATACCAGAAGTCCCAACACACCCCGCCTCTGGCTATAGAACCTCGCGGACAAACTGAAAATGGTGAACAAAAACAATAGCCGCTATGTCTTGTCGAATCACTTGCACTCTGAGATTGTCCTTCACCTTCATTCTCAGGAGGTTCTTCTGTTGCATCAGTAGTTGAGGGACTTTGTGTGGTTGTCTGGTATCCAGCAGTAAAAGGTACAGTTCTCCACGTTTGTTGAGTCGTTATGTCATCGTCAAATTCCAAATCACCACCTGCACCAAAATAACCCGTAGAATAACCATTCGTGGAATATGCATTTCTTGAATTCCATGTTGTTATGGGTTCTTCGTTTTCTTGTTCCGGCAGGTCCGGTGTTGTTGTTGTTTTAGGGGGCGCCACTGTTGTTGTGGGCGCAGGACGTGTTAATATCGCAGGGTGGCCAAAGTTTCGTCTTCTTGAACGAAATCTTACTGAAATAGAGGCGAGATACACAATTAATGTAAGAGGCATTTTCATCTACTGGGTCGTGCTTTGTGGCGTCATACTATGACACTCTGTGTCGTATATTGACACTAAAAACATATTCCCTCTAAATATTTAGAAACCTTAACTCTTTACCACATACTTGTCCGAATATTTGAACAAATCCATTTTACTACTACCTTTTGATGTAGCGAAACAGCTGCTGGATAAGTGGCCAGCAGTTTGTTCAGACATGTCTGTCCAAATTCTTAGGGTTTATTGCACTGATATTGGTGAACATTGGCCATAGTTGGGATATCAAAGGACACGAGCATGCTCGCGTCCTTTGATATTTCAACGCGGGGCAATAATCACCAATTTCAGTGCAATAACGCTTTTGTTACATAGCTACAAATAGTTTGCGCCATTTACAATTGTTTGTAGTCTCAAAACAGGCATTTTATTATCTGAAATTCAGAGCCAGAACAAATACGTTACAAATTTTGGCGTGACGTTATAAGCCGGACGTTAATTTTATTATTTAAAATGTCTATACGATTTTCGAAGAAAATCTATACGATTTTCGAAGAAAATCGAAGGATGGCCACATCATAGTTGATAAAATAGATTTCAGGTTGCTATCGCGGTCAGCAACAACAAACAGACTAGTTTATAGGCTCTTGTTATTGAGAATGGGACCGGTCATTCTCCGCCGTACCTCAAAGCTAGTATAACTTCAAGCTCCTGTGATCAAAAGCAACGGCTTTAACGGTAATATTTCAAGGCATTCGAGTAAGCATGTAACACAGTCAGGGACGGTTTTTAATGACAGAGATTTTATCTGTCATTCTTCGTTGCCATGCGTGGTTTTAGAGAAAGTGGCTTTGACTTCTATTGAAGTTTGTATTTATCCGCGCAAAAACGTAGACCATGTGTGTATATTAGTACGCCATTGATATATCAACAAAAAAGTAGTGCGACTTGTGCTTGATCCATGGTTCAAGTCTTCATATGAACTGCTGAGAAAACTCGCTTTAATACATGTGCGAACAACAAAGGCGCAGATCAGTCTGCGCGGACGCGCAGACTGATCAGCGCCTTTGTTTTTCGCTGTAGCTCGTTTTGTTTTCTTCTTTTTCGAAGGAGAAACTTTATTTAAGTTTAAATAGAAGGCAAACTGATTTTCTGGAATGTACATGTATAAGTTTCTCATAGAATCTGTCATTACAGGGCTATTCAGCCCTTTGATTCATATCGGTGTTAGTCTCCTTCTCAAAATGTGCAGATTCAGGTAATCCTCTGTATGCGCTAAGTATCATTTCCGGGCATATCCAATACTTGTGTTAACGGACATTTGCCCGAAGACACATTTCGCATGGCTCGACCCAAATTTGAACTATCGAACATCCTTAGGCATGATTGATTAATGTGGGCTGCACTTTTGTGTTTTTGCATTTTGGCAGTTTTATGTCGGATCGATGTTGTAGAGAGGCCCTTTGCCACATGGCCATGAACTTGTCTAGTTCATACCATAATTCTTCTATATACCGTAATAACCCAGTATTCAGACAGACATGCCTTAGCAAACAGTGTAGACACAGATTAGACGCCGCAGAACGCAGCGTCTGATCAAGGTCTACACTGTTTGCCACGCATCCATTTTTATACACATAAATAGGTAGTGCAATGGTGTTGTTCAGAATTTTCGGACAAGTATGGTAGGGATTTTGTGTGTCCAAATATTTAGAGGTAATACGGTACACTTTTGACCCTTAATTTAATTGTTTGAATGAAGTCTCTCATCATCACTGATCATTACGGAAGGTTATGCGTGTCCCAATTACATTTACATATGACTTTTGACACTAAAAAGAAGATTTTAACACCTCAAAGGGATTTTGTCGGTACCCGATATCTCCATTTCGGCCTGATTCAGTATACCAAGTCTCCATATCTGCAAAATGTTTAAAAAAAAAATCAATGGCACATGCCTGGCTTTCTGCTCTCAGGTTACATGTTACAAATAAATTTGTTTACTGTTCATGTGTGGCTTTCCTTTAAATTTCAGTGTATATCCTAGTCATTTCTAGAGGCCTATAGAATTTCAGGCAACCGCCCCCCATCAGCACTTTCGGTGCTCTGACTTGCGATTTTGTGGTACATCTGCCCATAAAAGAGGCTCGTGTGTGGAACATTGTGAAGGTCTTTGCGAATGTAACATTGTTTTTATGAATTTATGCTTACTGCTCGTATCTTTTTATGGCCGAATAAAGCCTTTATAAATAAATAGATCAAGAGTACAATTTCTCATATTTATTTACTCGTGAGTGCACTTATCCTTGACAATATTTTTCCAAAAACCTTAGCAAGCTCCTTATGGTCACAATCAGTTCATAACCTTTGCTGTTAGCTATATGAATTTGCAAGGTTCTACAACTGTGCCTTGCCAGCTTGTGTGGATGTACGAGTTTGTATCTATAGACACACTGTTGGCTGTTGAAATGAGGTTCTTCTTTCAAGAAGTGTAATAGTGATATATAATGCGTTTGCAAACAGTGTAGATCCAGATCAGTTGGCTTCTGAAGAATCCAACTGATCTGGATCTGCACTGTTTGTCATTAAGTATGTGTATAGCAACAATTCAGATCAAGTAATCTGATTGGCTGAAAATAGAAGTAGGCGTGCCATCTTAATTTATTCAGCAGGACAAGGGTTTCTTTGTCACTCTAGCCTAAATCAGCAGACAATAAATTAGTGACAGTTTTTCTTATTTTTCACAGAAGAGAGGGTTCGCCATTTCATGACGACTATCTCCTAAGATTTCTGTGGAAATCAGAGAAATATTTCGGAACTGAAAGTTTTAGTCCGCATGCAAAGTGCTAATGGGGATAACACCATGTAAGTGAACCCTCATTACAACGACAGCTTTCTTGCGAAAAAATGTACACAATACTGGTTAACCGCTTAGAGAACTAAGCCTGCCCAGTAAAAGTGTGGTTAGACCGGCACAGTGGCTCAGTGGTAGAGCGTCCGCTTTGTGACCGGGAGGTTGCGGGTTCGATCCCCGGCCGGGTCATACCAAAGACTTTAAAAATGGTACTAGCTGCTCTTTCGCTTGGCGCTCAGCATTAAGAAAGTAGAGCTAGAACTGGTCAGCTCAGTGTTAGTATAATGTGACTGGGTGGAATATCATGTCAAAGTGTCTTGGGCGTGATATTTCAGTGAGGCAGCACTCTAAAAGTGAGCAATGAGCTCCCTGCCACATCCAGACACCGCTGCGATATGACTGAAAGATTGTTGAAAGCGACGTTAAGCCCAAATCAAACAAACAAAAAGTGTGGTTAGGCAAACTGACCGCGCTCGACATGACCCCATAGGGTTGTTTGGGCCGTAAAACCTTAACACAAACAAATATAACGACAGCATTTGTTCCCACAGATGTTGTCACTGAAATGAATTTACTGTTGTAAAGAATGATATGTAAGAAAGGCATCGTTTTTATTCTTATTTCCTCACAGAACATATGTTTGGGATATTTGTTACAATCGTCTCAATGAGGTGATTTTAACGAATATCCAAAACATATGTTTCTTGGAGTATATAAAACAAGATAAAGCATAATTTCTTATTAAACTAACACCTCCTGAGCGAAAGCTGTGCGCCAGTCAATTTATCATTATAATGAATTTTGTTGTTGTATCGAGTGTCGGTATAAAGAAGGTTGACTGTGTCTACAATACGCGCGCAGTCCCTGGAACCAACTGGATGGATGGAATTTTATTTACAGTTTTCAGCGCCATTTCAATTACATCGAGACGAAAGGTTGATAAAGGAGGAACCGTGCAGGATTGAGTGGAATTCGAACCAGGAACGTCGTGATCCGAGGCCAGGCGGCTACCTGCTCGGCCATGCGAACGCTCCATATAATATAGAAAATGGTTGTTTGCAGTTAGTTGTCAGTAACCAGTATTCGTAAAAAACATCTATTTCAAGCTGACTGTAAATGCTGAAGAAAAGTTAAAATGCCTATTTCCAGTTAACAGGGAATACGGTAAATATCCTAAAATTTCGGACACTTTATCCTATACTAAAGTTTGCGTTTTATGCAGTTGTATCTATAAATACTTAGTATAATGGCAAACAGTGTAGCTTCTGAGTCTACAATGTTTGCATTGGTCATTTTGTTAGAATCTTCTATGTACCAAAAAATGCTAAACTGGGCAGCAGTTAACTATAAATTGTCAAAACATGTGACAGGGTTAATATATATAAACGATGTGTGGTGTCCTATTGCTACTTAAATTCAACGTCAGTTATGTATGTACATTATAATTATCTTAGACAACATTATATCTGTAAGTTATTGGACCAAGAATAATATAATAGAGAATATATAGAAAATGATATATCTGGGTTATGTTAATGAAAATGGGTTTTCAAATAAATGTGAATGCTGGCTCACCCTGCATATCTGCGCAGATTGATTAGATGATGATGATAAGATGATGAGTGATAGCGCGTTTGCACGAAAGCTCCAGTAGAACTGAATTTTCCCAGACAAAACTGATTAAACACAACCCCAGCTAGCATTCTACATAAATCTATAGCGGGCCGTTATCGGTAACGGTCCGCTATAGATTTATGTAGAATGCTACCTGGGACGTGTTTTCGGCGCGTTCAGTTCAGATTTACACAATTATTGTATCTTGTGTGTACTCATTAGAATCGCCTCGATGATTCTAATGAGTACACACAACATACAATTTCATGATAAAATAAGAAAAAAAAATCCCACCATATTTGTTTTGAGCTATCGGAAAAAAATCATAGGGACTCAAAAAAAAGTTCGAATTAGCCATGGTAAACGAGCCATCGGTGTTCGAGCAACTGAGGTCCGACTTCACCTCGATTCACATTTAGAATAAGTACGGGGGTCAATACATACTTATGACAATATACAAGCTGATTTATTTATTTATTCTTGTGTAAAAGATCTCTACGAATAATGATCTTGTTTTACCACACACAATGACCGTGCAAGGCAAAAAAAAAAAAAAAAAAGGCATTATGTCATATACAAACTGCGACTGTTCGTCAATATATTCTACCTTATCCAGCTATTTTGTAGTAGGTGAACATGATCAGAATGCGCAGGGTGAACTGGGCTTTCGTTGTTTGCGTATGACACAAGAGCCGTATTCTTGAGGTGCCCATTACGTATTTCAGTCTACTCTGCTGCTTTTAGTATCTTTCAAAATCGTTTTTGCTTGTCGCTTTACGCAATAGAAGTAAATTTGCAAACTTTTGTCATGATTCAGTTCATAATAATTTTTCGTAAGTACCTCAGGGTTAACAACTACGTCATCAGCATGATAATGTGCACACAGCTGCGACTGTAACATTTATCCAGCTTTATGGGAATATCACGAAGAGTGCATAATGCAGCGAAAAATTACTAATTGCGCAAGACATGTCCATTTTATTACTTTATTTTACCGAAAATGCGAACTCATTACATATTCTAGTTCGACCAACCATGGTGTTTCTGAATATCAACGTGGATGGTTGAAGTGTCTGAATTTGCTTTGAGTTTCAGAAGTCCAATATTTCGAAAGACAGGCAGACCATGTCAGAGAATTTGGTGCACTAAAAGAATATTCTGGATTTCATAAAACCGTAATTAGTTCAATAAGATTCCGTGAAACTAGTTACTTGCGAAAATTCGTGTCTATTTCATCGAAACGAAGGAGGTTGTACGGGTGTACCTGTACATAAAAAGTTTTGTTCTATTTATTGGTTAAAAAAAACTATTTTCATTTTTCCCATAGTAGAAATGGCACAAATTATTCAGAAATCGGTAGAATAGGTAAACTGAAGGCAGGTTGTTAACAAATTCCATTTCAAAATTTCTGAAATTTTCACAATATTGTTGTGCAACATCAATAATTGAAAATCAGCCTAGAAATATAAAATATACTTTATTAGATAAAATTCCCCAAAATTTACTTTACTATAGAAACTGCATAGATCAGACTAATTTTTGGCCGTGAATTTGTTTTCAAGATAGACATTTGAGAACAAAACTAAGAAATAGAAAAGACAAATGGGTTCTGATAAGATATGGCCAATCAGAACAAAACGTTTTCATTTAAAATAAAAATACCAGCAAAAAAAAAAAAACAAACAAAAAAAAAAAAAAAAAAAAAAAAACATCTTTCCAGAGTGATGTCGAAAGGACAGCTAGGTAAGTTCTGTATTAAACATGCTTTTAAATATAACCCTCTCATCCCTGCAAACCAGTACAGATACCTTTGCAAACAGTGCAGATCCAGATGAGACGGCTCATAACGAGCCGTCTCATCAGGATCTACACTATTTGACATTCTGTCATTGATTTTCGACTGAAACTCCTATTTGCAACAATGGATGTGTCCAAATTCAGAGATGGAAGAGTCCATTTCAGAAAGTCAGGGGTAAAAGGGTTGAGACCTTAGTGAGCTGAAGCAAGACGACCTGAATGTGACCTTACCTGTTTAAGGGGACAACTAAGTGCATTAGCATTTACTAATTAACCCAAACTCAACCTGTACGTTGTTTTTGTATTTTACTGCAATAATGTATTATTTATGAACATAATAGTTTACCAGGTTATTAATTAGTAAATACCGGACTTGAATTATTATTAACCCTTTTAAGCGCTGAGCAAAAATGTAGCAGACGACATTTTTTTTTTTTTTTTTTTTTTTTTTGTTATTTCTTGTGTGTATGTGTCTGTGTGTGTTTTCCAATTTTCAGAGAAAATAAGACTTGGCATTTCATGTGATCTGCCTATGAATCGCAGACGATTCATATGCAATGCCAAGACATTTTCTTATTTTAACCCTTTCAGCTCTGTTAACCAAAACACACACTCACGCACGCACGAGCACGCGCGCGTGCTTGCGTGCGTGCGTGAGTGTGTGTGTGTGTGCTTTGACATTATTATGTGCAGTAAAGTTTGTTCATTGAAGGACCTACAAGAGCGTACAAGTAAATGAATAATTAAGCGTAGATTTGAGATGTTTTCGACAGTTATATGCGATATATATATTAGGTGAGCAACTTTAAACTGACATGTAAACACGATGTTTATGGCATTTCTTTAACTTTAGTGCAAGCAATTGTCATTGCTGATTCGTGTTAACATAGATCACAACAACCTGTCCACATGGGGCATATTCTGTAATGGTTAATTGCTGATATGGGACTCGAATACTTGGTAGATTTTCCGCCGTTTTTACTAGCACTAAAAATATAATTAGTAAATTTTACTATATGTTCTTTATTCCCAATAAGCATTCTACATAAATCTACATAAATCTATAGCGGGCCTACAATAAGCATTCTACATAAATCTACATAAATCTATAGCGGGCCTGCAATAAGCATCCTACATAAATCTACATAAATCTATAGCGGGCCGTTATCGGCCCGTCAGGGTAGCTGACGGGCCGATAACGGCCCGCTACATAAATCTACATAAATCTATAGCGGGCCGTTATCGGCCCGTCAGGGTAGCTGACGGGCCGAGAACGGCCCGCTGTAGATTTATAAAGAATGCTAGGTGGGTTAGCGTTAGAATGGACAAAACCCATATATAGAAACATGATACTAATAACAACAAAAATAAAATGTTAATGATTAAATTAGTAATTATGATAATTATAATAATAAAAATAACAATAATAATACTTTTACCACAACTACTACTACTACTACTACTGACTATTACAACAATGATTGTAGTGATAATTATATCACGTATAAAGCAGTAATTAAAATAATTATGATAATGATAAATATCATTATCAATATTAACGTCATTATTGAAGGTTTTGTCCATTCAAACACTATTTAACTAGTAATATTTACTAGCTTTTTTTTATTATTATTATCTTTATTCATTTATGTTTTTTAGTAAGGGAGACAGCTTTTGTGACCTCCTGTTTGATTCCTGGACACAAAGTCCCACTAGTGAGGGAGACAGCTTTTTGTGACCTCCTGTTTAATTCCTGGACACAAAATCACTTCTGAACAGGGGTCTACTCTGAAAGGGTTTGCTCCCAAAGGGAGCATTTTTTTTCCTTTTTGAGTAGATCGCCATTTCAAGTGGACACATTCTTCACTTTTAGAGTAGACCCCTTTTCAGAAGCTTGGGAGTGAATTCTTTCCATTTTGAGTATACGAAAGCAATAAGATAATCGTCACATTTTTGTTATTGACAACTTTTTTTCACAAAGTTTAAGAAGTCACTTTAGGAATGATCTCAATCAGATTAAGAAATGTATTCGCAACTTTTCTACAGGCTTTTCAACAGATTAATACATACTGAATAGTACCATTGTAAATTAGTTACTTAGCAAAAATGGGCATGGCCCTTTAACCGTTCGGAATACTTTGGTATTTTTTGCACACGGACTGAAATAGATAAGAGCTGACCAGAGGGCTTGCAAAATTACGTTGCTCAAGACTAAGTCTAAGACATAAAAGTGAAAAAAATGAAAAAGACTTGTACCGTACGGGACCATTTGACACAGTTTTGTACAGACATTTAAAATGACAAGATCCGGCCAAGGGAATTAGCAAATGTCATTTTCCTGTAGTCATTTAGTGAAAATGGACATAATTCTTGAAACATTCTTTTGATTAGTTTTCACATACAGATTATATTGACAACATTTACCAATGGATTTGGCAAGGACTGGGGCTAAGCTGAGACCAAAACATATGAAAATGATCGTAAATCTTGAATCCTTTGGGATACTTCATCGAAATTTTGTGAATGGCTTAACATTGACAAGATCTAACCCAAGGAATAGTAACACGGCACGCCATACAAAGTGGGTCGCGCACCGCTAAAGTTGATTTCTTACAACAGTCTCGGCATATAAATAATGACAAGACAAAATATTTAGACGTAAATTCTAAGTACCGGCGCAAATTGTATTCATGTTTACTTAGAAATATGGAACACTGGCATACTAAAGTTTAATAAATTTTCAATGTAATAGGTAAAAAAAGAACAACGAAAGATGGACTGCAGGTCATATTAAAACTTACCAATCTAAGCCCTGCGCTAATCGAACACTTATCCACACATAAAAATCCAAAGCTATATTAAGAGACCGGCGCGATTCGCGCGCCGGTCAATAAAGTCCTGTTATTTAAAATACATACAAAACAAATTGTTCTCACTTATTCCAGTAATAGGCACTTGCGAACCAAATAATCAGTAGATTTTCAAGCATATTCCGGGACCGACCGCACCAGCCCTTTGTAAGCGGTTTCTTTCTTGATTTCTTTGACCTCAGCGGGATACGAAGAGAGACTAAGAACTTCCGAATAAGCTGTTTGATCTTGACCGTCCCTCTTTGCATTCCAGTGTGGCATAATTACCCTTTTCTCATGCCGGTCAAATGCTGGTTTTCACACTACGGATTGTTTATTTCATGGACCGCGTAAAGCAAAAAAATGCCTTCGCGCAAAATGCGCAGACTCAGTTCATCCTGCGCATGTGCAAAGTATCATCCGGGCATTCGCTCTCCATTGATACATTCTATTATATCCAACGATTCTGACAGCGGACAGGGAAGGCCTTGATCAGACTGCGCAGATGCGCAAGCTGATCTGAGTCTTCGCTATCCGCATATGCTCGAGGACACGTCTTCGCATGACCGTATTACATATTATATTATGTAGCTGGCTGATTTTGAGGATTGCACACAATCAATCATTCTATAATTATATTGTTACTGAGGTAAACATAAAACATCATAGCTTAACTGATGTCTCATTTCCATAGACAATAACACCTCCAAACTTTCCGATGGATGACACGCCTGACATGCAGGGTAAAAATTTCAGCCTTTCAATTTCGTTCGATTTTCAGTGCTGTTTTGCATCGGCGCAATTTTTTGTTCATGCTTTCATAGAGATATGGGACATAGGTATACTAAAGTTTAATAAATTTTCAGTGTAACAGGTAAACAAGAACAACAATGTGATTTTTTACTGTTCGCTTTTATTAAGCTTTATGAAATTTCTTGATTGAAATGAAAATAAAATAGACATTAATCCGCTTATAACACAGTTTGTTATAAGATTTTTTATATTTGCCGGGATCGTCACAAACCGACGTCCCGGCACATGTCCTTAGTGAGCTAATCGAATTGTCTGCCATATTTAAAAATCCAAAGCTATATTAAGAGACCGGTGCGATTCACGCGCCGGTCAATAATAGTTCCGTCAGTAAGGTTAATTAATATAACCTCTAAACATTGTCACGGACTCGCATTTGCTATGGACTCATTTGAACCGCGACATACGAAAATATTCCTCATTATTTATTATACACAACTTGAGAAAAAGGTCGATACCCAGCAAACATTCTACTTAAAACTATATCGCACCGTTATCGGTCAGACAGGAGTCCTGTCGGGCCGATAACGGTCCACGAACGCTAGCTGGGTATGGCTAAGCGAACAGCGAAGGCCCAGAACAGACAGTGCATTCACGTAATCTGATAGGATTTTCAAGCAAGCGACAAAAGCTCTGATCAGGGTGCGAGAATTTATAATTTGAAAACACAAACGGCATAAAAGTTTTTTTCGGAGCGGTCGCCAAACCGCCACCAGATTTAATATAATACATTTCGACAATCCGATTTCCTGCTCCTAACATCCTACCTAACAAATAGTTCCCTGCTAACGATGATAACGCTAAATTTTCCATTCAAATATATTAGCCTTATACATTCTAATTTTTATGAATGGTAAATGAATAAACAAAACCAAAGAAAACTTCAAACTTTGGAAGAAATAAAATTTTAATCATACTGATATCATAATATCGGCGGACGAATATGAATATTCGAGTAAAACGCGCTAAATCTACAGCGTTGGGTAAAAAATGTAGCCCGAGCCGCCGTCCTACTAAACACCGAAAAAGAGCTATCGGGAACCGAAAAAGACTTCAGTTTCAGCGTAAATCCCAATCAGTTCTAGAGGCTTATAGAATTTCATGCAACCGCCCCATCAACACTCTCAGTGCTTGCTTTTCTTGCGTGCAGGTCTTATATTGTGAACCATGCCTCGTTACAACAACAGCATTTGTTCCCAAAGATGTTTCCATTTAAAAGAATTTGCTGCTGTAAAGAATCCTTTATGAGCAAAATGAAATGCAAGGAATACATTGTTTTATACTTATTTCCTCTTAGATCATATGTTTTGAATATTTGTTAGAATCGCCTCAGTGAAACGATTCTAAAAAATATCCAAAACAAGTGGTTTAAGTATTAAGTATTAAATACAACATTCTTACATAATTTACGTTTAACTGTCACCTCTTGAGCGAAGGATTCGTGCCAGTCAAATTACCATTATAACGCATTTTGTCGTTGTATCGAGTGTCGGTATAAAGGGAGTTGACCGTACAAAATATGAGGACAAATAGGAGCAAACGTGTCCACATAATATGGCCGTTTTTATTAACACTGTCAAAGCAAAAACGGCGTCTTTCTGGTCACGGACAGATAAAATCCAGAACAGCTAGCGAAATGCAGTCTTCATCAGGGCGTTTTTGAACGTTGATACATCCTACTGTATACACTGATTCTGTGAACAGACAATGACAGCCCTTATGATCAACCTCATCACGAAAACTTACCTATATAATTTTGACCCCCTTAAATCCCACTTATATATAGTAAAACTGGAGTTTACAGGGGTATACATTATTTTTCTTATTTCTGCTCAAAAACATAGATTGTGGGAACTCGTTAGAACCACCTCGACGAGGCGGTTCTAACGAGTACCCACAATCTATGTTTTGAGCAGAAATATGAAAAATATCGATTTTTTATCTGAAAACTTTCAGTTTTTTTTTTTTTTTTTTTTTTGGTGGTGAACTTTTCGTAATGGATATGGGCATTCGCTGTCCAGATACACATTTTTGTCATGTTGCTGACCCAAACTTTGAACGTTCTGGAATGACGTGACGAAATGGGCTATAATCCAAACAAATACATTGAGTTTACGCCATTGCGTGTGTGCGTGCATGTGTATGTGTGTGTCGCAGTTAAGAAACAACAAATGTAACAGACATTTTCAAATATACACTTTTTTCAAAGAAAATATGCCTTGACATTTTATGTGACGAGTCACATTTCCCTTCACATTTTATGTGACGATTCACATGAAATATCAACTTATGATCTCTGAAAGATAGCAAATAATAGAACCTGCTACAAATTTTACTGGGCGAGTTAAGGGTTAATTAATCAGTAACTGATACAAAGGACATAATGGTAACATCTATAAAGAGAAAGGGTAATGAGTGCACCAGTATTAGGCTTGTTAGTCATAGGAATTGTGATACGTAAACGTATGTTACACAGAATTGTATTATATGTGTAGCTTTTGATACTAGCAGAGATGAGAGGCACTCGATCTCCGTTAGAGCGCCAGTATAATTTTAAAATTGACTGCGCCCCTCACTCCTTCGCGAGGGTTATTATATAAGACTTATGAAATAAAAATTAAAAATGAATAAAAAATATGTTAAATCTTATTTTCTCTGAAAAGTAAGAAAAATAGTTCAAGCTGTCGCCTGCCACAAATTCGCTTACTTGGCACTTTATGGGTTAGGATCCTAATTAGTTAGCGAAGCAGCACGGTTTGATCCGATCATTTGCTCTACTTTAACATTTTTTGAGAGTATCAATCGGTTGTCTTAGCAAACAGCGGGGACACTGAGCAGACTGCGACGATACTCAGGCAGATCTGGACATGCGCAGTCCGCATGTGCACCGAATGTCCCTTTTCGCAGGGCACAGCGCAGATGTGATTAACGCTCAGCACTCTGGGTAAAATTTTCAGCAGACGACATATTGAAATATTGTCTTATTTTTCTTCCACAGAAAACAGGATATGACATTTCATGCAAAGAGAATTTGCATGAAATGTCTAGTCTTGTTTTCTGGGAAAAATAAGAAAATGTCATCCTTTTTTTTTTTTTTTTTTTGTCTGCTGAACTTACCCAAAGTGTGGTAATCATTTACGACGTATAAACGTCATTTTCCTACAAATAATATGCTTATCATTTTATTTATTTATTTATATAAAGAACGTATTTACTTTTATTGTTTAAGTAAAATACCATGTATTGTTTTCATCACTGTCTATAAAATGTCATCTTAACCCCGAATTAAAGCGGCAAGCAAATTTGCAGCAGATGAGATTCTGACCTTTCTTTTTGTCTGATTTTCAGATGAAATAAGACTTGATATTTCATGTGAATCGGTCGCTGAGCAGACGATTCACATCAAATGGCAATTCTTATTTACTCTGAAAAAAAAAAAAAAAAAAAAAAAAAAACGGATAGGCAGACGATTTACATGAAATGTCAAGTGTTATTTACTATGGGGAAAAAAAAAAAAAATCAGAATGAGCAGATGATTTACAAGAAATGTCTTATTTCCTCTGAAAAAAGAAAAAAAAAAAAAAAAAAAAAACAGAATTGTCGTCTGCTGCGGTTGTGATTGGTGCTTTGAAGGTTAATAAAGTCAGCTGTCTTGACAGTTAAGAGAGATAAATGCTTACTTACGAAAAACGTACAAAAAATGGATAAAAAACAATTCTTCTCTTTTCTGCTGAACTTAGTAACACATTTTCAGCCTCTTTTAAGTAGTTCCGTCAGACAAGAAAAACAATATATTTAGTATTAGACATAATATTTCATGGCCTTCAGACTACTGTGTCCGAGGTATACGATTTTGCAGTATTATTGTGTCTTGGACTCCAAGTTTGACGAAAAATTGCACTACCCGTAGAAAAGTCGACCAACAAAAGGTTGACTTTCGAAGAGTGCCTTATAATCACCGTATGGGCCCGTCTGTCCATCTGAGGTCAGTTAGCGAAAATGGTCATTGCGTTTAAACCGTTGGGAATATTTTGATAATTTCGGCATACTGATAGATCTATACCGACATGTTCTAGCCAATACGCTTGTCAAAGGCCACTTTTCTTTCACAAGGCAATCGCGAAGCAAAACATGTGTTAAATAGTGGAAATCGCCGTAGGTCAGCGTCTTCAACCATATGGGATATTTTGATAAAATTCTTGACCGAGGCAATGCCGATGCCAAAATGTAACAGCTAGCTAAAATAGTCCATAGTTCTTGAAATCTTGGGAACACTTATATAACTTTTCGCACATACACTGATATCGACAAGATCTATCCAATGGTCTTGCCAAAGTCTAATTTTTCACTGACCGAGGCTACGCCGAGGCCAAAATATGGAAATAGTCTTAGGTCCTCAACAATATGGAATATTTTGATAAAATGTTGTATACACATAAATATTGATAAGATCTAGCCAACGGAATCACCAGAAGCCCGATGCTAAGTGGAGGCACAGGCAAGAATGAGGCGGGTCGTACACCTTAGCGATAGCTGATTATTTCTAACAAATACCAAACATAAGGAAATTAGTGTTCTTTACGACATATATTTTACGTCATATGATTTTTGATAGTAAAACGGTTTTTTGGTATTTTTCACAGCGTAGGAAAAGGGACCTTATGCTATATGCAAACAGCGAGGATCCAGGGCAGTTCTTTGATCGTCGATATCATTTACAATAGCCATTAGTTCTTTAAGCGGACAACGAAGGCCCAAATCAGACTGCGCAATCGCGCAGTCTGATTTGGGCCTTGGTTGCCCGCAAATGGCATAAGCTAGCTTTCATTACTATATAGGTCATCAATTTGTGCCAAATCAAACTATGACATATTAAGTATCGAAACATGTTTACAAAAAAGAGAGTGATTCTGCGGTAAGCTGATAAATAAATGGCCAGGCCATTAAAACAGGCGTATCTTCGAATTGTTTTGTGAAGGACCTGTTTAGTTTGTCATATTATGAAAGACCTATTTATGACTTTATGATTTTCTGTGTATCACACATCCTGCGTACCCAGTTGGGGTTCAGTGCTGGTGATAAAGTTAAAAAAACAGAAACGTAATGCATAGCACCAGTCAATTTTATTCCATGTCCCTACGGGGCCGGGGAATAGCGGGGCTTTAACTTTTCAGTTTGCAAATTCTTGCTATAAAACGTCCTGCACTGCAGGGACAAATTTATGTTAAAATCCGTGCTAAAAGCCCCTGCGCCCGAGGACCATTTTTTAACAGTCTGATCAATATTGAAAATATCAGCCTGTATATTTTCATGGGGAAATGTCTGGATTACTTGATACAGCTAACTTGAAAGGTAAAATATCATTGACAGTATGAGACAGGTCATTAGAAAACTAATGGTTTCCTTTCTTTTCTTCCTTTCTTTTCTTCCTTTCTTTCTTTTTTCTTTTTTTTTTTTTTTTTTTGGGGGGGGGGGGGGGGGGGGTGGGGGGGGGGGGGAGGGGAGTGGTTTGGAAGGCTGATGTGGCACTGTGGATGCAATGCATTATTTGGGCCTGGACGTATTCTGCTTCAGAAACTCAAATGCAATAAACTGCAGTGAGACAAAATCCAAAGCAAATACAAAACAATTTAAGTATCATAATACAGTAATGATCCTAGATATTTGGACAGACAGGCCTGAGCAAACAGTGCAGACCCAAATCAGAAGTAGCAGTCTGATTAGGGTCTTCACCGTTTGCCATTCCATCCGCATATTTTGGTTAAGTACAACCACATTTGTTAAAATTTTGGGATAATTACAGCAGATTTTGGTGTGTCCGATATTTTACGATTTTTATGGAACTCATCATTTGAGAACGTTTTAGAGAAATTAGATACACAAACTGGAAGTAAAAGTGGTTTTGGCACTAAAACAAGCGATGTATACCAAAGATTTTAATTATTCAAGAGAAGTTAAATTCCGGCGATTACACTATTCTATATCCCGGTATATCCTGGCTCAAAGCAGCGCCATCTTTTCCGACTATTTTAGCGGGAAATTAAACACCGGCACATCTATGGCACTGCCAGAGCTGATCGAAAATTAAATCAAGGCACATAAGCCTCGCTATGCCCCCCGCAATCCCCGGCCCCTATAGGGCCAGAGTTTCAAATGACTGGCGAATAAGTGTGCCCAATACACTAAATTTTACCAGCTGTGATTATGCTAATTTTTCAGTGCCTCTGTCTGCTGCTGGTGAACGATCAGTCCCCCAGTGGTAGTATTTGCTCAATACTCTGCACTTTAGCATTGGTGTCAGAATTCGGTGCTGATATTAGTACTTTGCTACTGTAATGAAATTAACATTATGGAAGGGATATTCTGTCAAGGGAGACAACTCTGTCAAAAGTATTTGCCTCCCTTTTGAAAACGGGCCGACTCTAAAAGGAAAGAATTTGCTACACATTTTTCCTTTTAGATCAGATCCTTTTCAGAAGGGGCTTGGTGTGCAGGAAAGCAAACAGGAAGTAACAAAAGTTGTCTCCCTTATAGAAAATGGCGGAAAATCAACCAAATGTATAAAGCTACCTTAACCCTTGTCCTGCATAACCCGCATATGTCCTGCCTTTGCAAATAGTGTAGATCCAGATCAGTAGGCTTCTGAAGAAGCCGACTGATCTGGATCTGCACTGTTTGCCATCAAGTGTGTGATTTATATCAACAATCTGGATAAAGAAATCTGATTGGCTGAAAATTAGAAATGGGAGTGGCGTCTTAATTTATTCAGCAGGACAAGGGTTAAGTTATGCAAACTAGAAACGTCAGTTACGAAACACATGATATGAAACGTACATACACATACTGGTTCGCATATGACATAACATACTTTTCTCGTGGCCTTGAAAGCTTGCTTTGCGCATGTCCCAGACTACTAATGTTCATAAAACGGTACGGGTCTTTGATCACAATTTGTCGCCAAGGATAAGTCTCAAAGTTGCACAAGGTGTTTTGTGATGAAATGGTAAATTAGTAAGAAGGTGACCTATGACCTACATGTACCAGAAAATATATGAAGCTTGTCCACGTGGAAGACAGTGATATATATCAGCAAATACATGTACTGTCGTAATGTAGTGATTTGATAAATCTTACGTCATTACACCACAGTAGTAGGATTTTTACTACAACTACTGCTGCTACTTCTACTGCTACTCCTACTACTACTACTATCATCATCATCATTATTATTATAATCAATGTTATCATCATTATCATCACTATCATCATCATCATTATTGTTATTATTATTATCATCATCATCATCATCGTCACTTGATTTTACGACACTGATTAGAACAGAGACATTGTTTGTGAATTCCAAATTTTCGGTTTGTTTTTCTGGCACCCCAGGTCCTTTCTGAAAAGCGGTTTACTCTATCAGGAAAGACTTTCTTTCCTTTTAGAGCAGACCACTTTTTTCAGAAAGGAGCAAAACAATTCACAGACTTGTCTTCCCTGAAAGTGTATCACTTCCTCTTAAGGCATGCTTGTTACATGGTATATAATTTCTAACACTAAGTCATTAACAGAATGATTACAAATCGAAAAAAAAAAAAAAAAAAAAAAAAAAAAAAAAGAAAACATTTAACACATTTTGCTGTGCTTTCGACATCTTTTTTTTATTTTTGGCGGGGTGGGGGGCGGAGGGAGGGGGAGGAGGGAGAGGTTGCTTGGCGCTTTGCACAGAAGTAAATTTGAAAACTTTTGTAATGATTTAATGCTAAATCATTTGTCATAACTACCTATGCACACAAAGTTTTATTCTAGTCATTGTTTTTTAAAAAAAAACATCAATTATTTTCAATTTTCCCCATAGCAAAATGAATGCAAACTATGCAGAAATCTGTAAGGTAGGTAACTTGGAGGCAGATTTTCAAGTTTGTTCTTTTTTTTTTCTGAAATTTTCACACAATATTGTTATGAAACATCAATAATTCACATTCAACAAAGAACAGTAAAATTATTTTCTTAGACAAAAATCAAAACTGATGGCATGTTTTCCAGAAAACAGGATTCAGCATTTCATGCAGATGTCAAATCCTTGTCTCCACTGGAGACAATTTGCATGAGATGTCAAATCCTGTTTTCTGGGGAAAAGGAGACAATTTGCATGAAATGTCAAATCCTATTTTTTGGAAAAAATAAGAAAAAAATATTTCAAATGTCGTCTGCTGAAATTGTTAGCCAGAGTGCTATAAGCGTTAATACAGTAATAAAATATTTTTATTTAAAAGAACTGAAGTTGTAAATTGTGAATTGGTGAAATTATGAAATCTACTCTTACCTTGTGCTGTTGTTGTAACCAAAAATAGCAGAAATAGCACAAAACTGGACACAGTTTTAAAAGCCATGGTTTCTAGTTAGTTCAAAGATTTCTTTGCTGAAATGGCGAGAATAAGTTTGAACAAATTAGCGAACTTGTAAATGTCATGTACTTATCATAAGACAATTAATTAGTAAAGACAGGTAAAATGTGTATTCAACTGTCCGGAAAAACAAGTCGATTTCTCGTCAGAATGATTATAACCTACATTCTTTATATATAGAAGTCTTTATTGCGGAAATTGATTCTGAAGTATACGTTCTCTTCTTTCCACGTCCTTTTACGTATTTACGTAACGCTGTGAGTAAACACAATTAATCCGTATTTACGCTTATATATCATACGTCGTATTTGTCATAAATATTGGGACAACTTAACTCCTCCCCCTTAACGCTTAGCACTCTGGGTAATTTTTTCAGCAGACGACATTTTGAAATATTTTATTCTTATTTTTCCCTCAAAAAAGTTTTGACATTTCATGCAAATCGTCTCCAGTGGAGACAATTTGCATGACCCGTCAAAATTTGTTTTCTGTGAAAAATAAGAAAATTATCATCAGTTTGTCGTCTGCTGAATTAGCCAAGAGAGTGGTATAGGTTAAAATTTGAACAAGTCCGTTTTAAATAACTGTTGATGTGTCTAAGAATTGCTGGATGAGCGACAAACAGAGTAGACCCTGATCAGACGCCGCATCTGATCTGGGTCCACACTGTTTGCACAGGTCATCTGTCAGAATACTAGGGGGTGGTCGGGTGGTGCGAAGGTGTGTATCTCATGTCACCAGGGCGTCCAACTGATATTGGCTTACAGCTGAGCAAGGCTACTATCCTTGTAGCAGGTAAGGGTAGAGGGGTAATGTTTTTATTTCTTCTGTTTCTTCACTTTCACTCCTCTTCCTCTTTCTTCCCTGTCCCTCTCTTTCATCTCTTCTACTATCTCTTCTATCTCTTTTCTCCCTTTCTCTCGGAGACGACACAAAATGACCCACAAGGGTTGACGTGTCGTTAAACCCTAACACAATCAATCAAAAATCAGGCTAAATACGCTATATCATAACCTTCAGTAGTATCTGGGCAAAATCTGCAGACGACAATTTTTTTATACTTTATTTTGCCAAGAAAATAGGGCTTGGTATTTTATGTAAATTGTATTTCCATGATGCCAAGTCCTATTTGTGGGGTTGCGGGAGATATTTTGTTGAATTTTTTACTCAGCATGACACAAGTTCATTTCACGATAGGTTCCGACGTCACCGTATATGTTTACTCATCAACATTTATATATTCTGGTCGTGTTATGATAATATTAGATAAGAGCTTTGCCTGAATATAAGGAAATAAAAGCGTCATATCATATAAAAATTGTCAGGTATAACAGGTTTTCCAGCGAGCATTCTATTTGAATCTATATCGGAGGATTCCTGTCGGGCCGATAACGGTCCGATATAATTTTAAGTAGAATGCTGGCTGGGTTAGTAATTACATGTAGTTTGGTTTGTTTTGGTGACGTATAGAATCTGGGGACGTAGCGCCTATTAAAAAGTATAATAGAAAACAATAATGATATTATTATTATTATTATTATTATTATTACTACTATTGCAATGTATTATTATTACTTTACAAGAAATAACTTAAAAAAAAGATACTCTGCGAAGGTAATGATAATATTTTGATGACAATTTAGCAGTAGCATATGCTAGTATTAGGGCACCTTTGCATTTTCCTTTTAAAAGGGTGCATTTCGCCAAGTTTCCAAAAATCACAAAATAAACGTGTTAGAAATGTAGACATGCACGGAAAAACTTGTTTTCGCTTCAATACACTTCACTTCAGTTCCTTAGCCCTTGTCTGTATTTGTGACACCACTGATAACTTTGAGATTGTTTCTCTCAATTTTGATCTGTGCTCAAGTGCCCATTGTGACCTTGCAAACTAAGACTGCCAGGCAAACTCGCACGGCACTCTTCCAGGGATTCCACTGCTGTTAATGTGGATGGCAGCTTGTTCCAGTAGATGGGTAACAGACGAAGAAAAAATCTCACGTCCGGTCCGGTCGTGAATCGAAGCCGGGCCGCTTGCGTGAAAATCGAGCACTCTGCCACGTCGCTATCAAAGCAGGCTTTACACAGCAATTCATTAGTTAAACAGGGAAAATGTGACAGTGGCGGCCGGATAGCTCAGTCGGTAAAGCATCGGAATCGTTATCCGAGGGTCTCGGGTTTGAGCCCCGGTAAAAATAACTGTCCTAGGGAAAAAGGAGTTCCTGTAGGTCTCACTAGTGGGTCGCTTTTGGTAGAACTTGTGGCCTCCACGGGTTCTGCTGTCACCACTCTGTAGGTGTTTCTCCTTTTCCGCATCCAAAAGATGATAATCGATCTTTTACATCGTGTAGAGTCTGCTGTCCAGGCGCCTATTCTGCTAGGTATCCCATCCAATATCTTCTTGTATCTTAATTTCACAGCCAGGTGTCCGTGTTGAATAGTTAATCAGGACAAATCTGGCTACCGGCTTTTGGACCTGTTCTAAAGCCTCTATTTTGGATTGCGTGGATGGACCACACGGAAGAGGCATACTCGAGGACTGGCCGTAAAAGACCAGTAGTGTTGCTGGCTGTCTTGGCTGGAACGGTACATTCTCTAAGATTCCGCCTGACAAAACCTAGGGTCTTGTTTCCTTTAGCTATCATCTTCTCCTCGTGCATGTTCCAGGAGAGGGTGTTGGACAGTGTCACCACTAGGTACTTGCTAGTCTCTTCAGCTGCAAGGGTTTGACCATGAAGTTTGTTGGTGGGCTCTTTCGCTGTCTTGTGCTTGGGCATTATGCGTTTTAAGCTGCACTTTGTGGCATTGAAGCTCATGAGCCAGTCTTTCTCCCATCGTTCGAGGGCTTGCAGTCCAACCCAGCTAGCATTCTACACAAATCTATGGAGGGCCGTTATCGGCCCGACAGCTACTCTGACGGACTGATAACGGCCCGCTATAGATTTATGTAAAATGCTTACTGGGAACTGTAAAACTCCATTGTCTCCTGGTATCTGCATCAGTGAAAATGCGGACGTTAGATTATGTGTACAGTACACATGTCGTGCATATATGCTAGGGAAAGCAGGGGCGGGGATAGGGGACAAGAACTGTTCCTGTTGAACACCCGACAATACATCTTCTCGAGTGGATTTAGCGCCTTTCAGGATGCATTGTTGTTTCCTGTCGCTGATGAGAAAAAGCTTTGATTCAGCTGCCCAGTAAGCATTTTACATAAATCGATAGCAGGCCATTATCGACCCATCAGGGTAGGTGACGGGCCGATAACGGCCCGCTGGAGATTTATAAAGAATGCTACCCCGCTGACTCCATAGTAGTCGAGTTTATGGAGCAGCTAGTCTGCAATGAGAAACTTTATCAAAATCTTTCTCAAAATCTACTCAAGAGGTGTCTAGCTATGTCGTCGATGGTTTCAATCAGCTAGGTTTTGCAAGATCGACATTTTCTGAAACCGAAATATCAAAACCTTGATAACTTTCTTATTTTTCATCCAAGTTTTGGTCAGATTTGCTTCAAAATGCATGATTTGTCAAGATTATTCCTTTCAGATAGATTCTTTATCAACATTTCTTCTCCCTTTAGCCACTTCGATACATCGTTTTTCGGAACAATCAAACCAAGTCTCGTTTTAAATATAGGAGTTATGAATATCAATTATTCTGATTAAACTAGTGCTTAAAAATATATTTATTGTACAATAGATAAGGAAATCCTGGATTTTACTCTAGTATGTAAAAATCGAATCCATCACTGATGTTCAACGGGGACGGGAAAATCCCACCCCGAGGGTTCAAAATTCAAGTGGGAAATTTCCCACTGGAGCGGTGGACTCGAGGGATTGCATTTTCCCCGTCGCATTTTCCTGTCGTCACTGATTCTTTTTCTCGCATGACATCAAGAAAACGATGTCCTCTTCTCTCGTTTCTCACACGGAAATGCCGGAACAAAATAGCGAAAATAAAAATTTCAACAAAACCAACTAATTTGTCACCAAAATGTTCTTTATGTTTCAACTAAGACAATGCATACTCACACTTATTTTTTTTTTTTTGTTCTCAAATAAAGAAGTTGCAAGCGTTTGAAAAATTGAATCGCCGTTTCTCACTCTAACGGCGCAATTTAGAAATCCGACATCATCCGATAATAATTTGGAACATCGTGACGTCAACGTCGCGTGTGAGCACTGATATAGGGATCGATTTTGTCCCTGACAATTAAGAAAGCACAGGGATTTCACGACTCCATATGCATGGACGTGAAAAAGAATCTTAGATAGGGGTGAAGGGTGGACAAATAGACTCCATCACTGAAATTCTGTGGGCAGGAAAATCCCAACCGGAGGGTCTAACGTTTCAGTGGGAAACAAGGCTTGTTGAGTATCCCGCTGGAGCGATGGACCCGAGGGTTGGCATTTTCCTGTCGTCACTGAAAATGACTTATCGCTTCTTTTTTCTCATAAGTAAACAGTGCCCTCTTCTCTCGTTGCTCACACAGAAATACCGGAACAAAAACGGCGAAGAATAACAATTTCAGCTAAACCAAGTAATTTTGTTACCAAAGTGTTCCTTTTATTTCAGCTAAGACAATGGATTCTCATATTCGATGTTTTGTTTACTAATAAAGAAGTTGCAAGCGTTTAAAATTTGAGTCGGCGTTTCACAACCTAACGCCACAAACATAGATACCCGAAGTCATCCGACAATAACTTGGAATGTCAACGTCAACGTCGCGTGCGAGCTGTCTCGTATAACGCAACGCTTATCCCACACAGGAACTGATATGGGATCGGTTTTGCAGCTGACGAGAAAGCATAGGGATTTCTCGACCCCATATGCACATGGTATGTGGGAAGGAAAAATCCGTCCCACGGGAGCACAGTCTGGCATCACTCGCCGGTAAGCCTTGTGATGTCATAAAGTGACTCTCGGGACGAATTTTTTCTCACACTCATCTAAGATTCTTATATTCAATAAAAATTAACGCCTAGAAAAATAATAAACGAACATCGATAACTCAAAAAGTAAAATCTTGAGAATGATCCATGCAGTGCTTAGACTTAACAACTAGGCAAGAAACTTTGATTTTTAAGGTCAAGCTAATTCCTTGAGAAATTCTCTCAGTACCAAAACATAGGATATAGTCAGCTAAATAACTAAAATGAAGGTCCTCAAAAAATATCCGTGCCAATTCGGAGGAATCCCCGTTTTAATCTGCCAAAAATCCAGTAGAATCGCTATGGCGTGAAATTACCACCGTACACTGCTATGGAAAACCGGTGTTATCGGTGTCGATATAAACAATTCAGTTCGCGTAGTGATTATTTTCCACAGCGGATTTTTGCTTGTAAAACAGAGAAAGCGATATGCTGGAATTACAATATGACTTCTTCCCTCCTCTGAGGTACATGCATGTAAGTACATTTAGCAAATATGTCCATCTTTGTTTGTTTCGATCGTAACAGAAGAGAAAAACAATGCATGGCAGACTCTAGCAGACGACGAAAATCCTCGTATGGTTTCGGGGATTCCCGCTAACCTTTTTTTTTTTTTTTTTTTTTTTTTTTCCTTTTTTTTATGGAACGCAATTATTTTTTATGGGTATTTTATTGCTTAAATATTGTTCTGGTATGTCAGCAAAAAATTTCGGAAGAATAAAATTGTCAACGGCTCATGACAAAAAAATCTAATGTACGGAAACACATTTGTGCCATAAACAGGTACCGGAAAGAAAGTGTACGGTTACAAGACTATTAGATTTATCAAAGTTTCACATGTTTATTGATGATGTTATATATTTGTAAAGTAGTAATTATTTTAATATTGATGCTAGATGAATTTGTCGAAGTCTGCCAATTTAATTTGCTTTCGTGTTAACTCATTGGTTACAATGTACATTTTATAACCATTGGTGAATTTAAGATGTGTAGAAATGTAAAATGAGTAGGATTGATTCCATATGGCATATATTCTATAGATTTAACATCAAATCAGATCAGAAATTATTAATATCAGCAGAACTATTTACATGTAAATCAAATCCGTCGTCCGAGGTTTACCTCTTGGTTAACCTTCAATAACTTTGATACCCTTAGAGATGTTTTGATAATATATATTTTGTAGGGATGAAGAGGAGGAGAGGAGGACCCGTAGGCATGTCGTATGCCAGAGAGACAACTCTCACTGTCTTTCTTCAGCGGTTTACCTTTTGGTTAACCAAAGACTTTTTGATTAACCTTCCATAACTTTGATACACTTAGAGATATTTTGATAATATTTGGGAGGGATGAAAAGGGGGACCCGTAGGAGTGTAGTATGCAAGAGAGACAACTCTCATTGTCTTTCGTCCGAGGTTTACCTTTCGATTAACCAAAAACCTTTTGATTAACATTCCATAACTTTGATACCCTTAGATATTTTGATAAAATTTGGTAGGGATGAAAAGGAGGACCAGTAGGTGTCGTATGCAAGAGAGACAACTCACTGTCTTCGTTACGTACTTTATCTGCCCCGAAGCTGAAATCTTATGCAGGGAATAACTCCCATACTACTTGAGAGCATTTGATAATATTTGGTAGGGACATATACCAGGTCAAGTTGGAGTGTCACATGCAAATAGAACAAGTCTTCCTCGATTCTTTTTCTAGTTATCTTCCTTGAATGAAATTCTAAGCCAAATTCTTGTGTGCACCATAACTTCCGGATGGATTGAAATATTTTGGTAATATTTGGTAGAGTCATAGATCAGAATCAGAACATTTCACTGGTGATACATCAATAGACATTCATTCACCAGGGCCAACAACTGCAAAGACTAGTCTCTAGATCTCTCACAAGTGATGTGAATCTAGCGACAAGGTCCTCAGAATTTTCAGCAGAAGATATTATAGATGTAGGGAGTGCATTCCAATCCCTAACGGTGTCTGGGAAGGAACTGTACTTGTAAATGTCAGTTCTATCATATGGCACTTGAAATGCCATTGGATGCTGATTCCTACTGCGCCTACTTGGGGGTTGAAGGTCATCACAATGTATACTAGCTCTACCTTTCAGACCTTTGAATAGCAATATGAGTTTACTACCCTTGCGTCTCTTGTGAAGAGACTCCCACCCTAACTGTTCAAGAATGCTAGTCATACTTCCAGTTTCAAAGTTGTAGTTTCCAGTCACAAACCTAGCTGCACGATTCTGAACATATTCTAATTCTTCCTGGACTACTATTCCATGTGAGTCCCAAACAGGGCTAGCATACTCCAGGACTGGTCGCACCAACCCCTTGTATGCCATTTCCTTAACATCTTTGGGGCATGCTGATAGGTTACGTCTTAAGAAACCAAGATTTCTGTTTGCTTTTGTGCAAACATTGCTTACATGAGTATTCCATTTCAAATCCTTGGAAATTGTCACATCCTAACTTATTTAATATTATCCACGTTTTCAAGGACTATTCCTTCTAAGGAGTAAACTGTATTGATCTTTTTGATCCGCTTCCTAGTAAGCTGCATAATGTTACATTTCACGGGCGGAAATCTCATACCCCATTTCCTGGCCCATTTGCCCAGTTGATCAATATCCTTTTGGAGTTTCGATGTGTCTTTAATGCTATCAATCTGACGATAGCAGACACAGTCATCAGCGAACAGGCGAATCTCAGATTCTATTCCAACCATGATGTCATTTATATACAAGGAAAACAACAGTGGACCAAGAACAGTGTCCTGCGGCACACCAGACAAAACAGGTGCTCATTGCGATTTTGCACCATTGACTACAACCCTTTGTTGCTTATTGCACAGAAATGAATAAATCCATACTAAAGTTTTTCCACTTATGCCATATCCACAGAGTTTGCATTTCAGAAGTTCATGAGGAGGAATGTCGAAGACCTTCTCAAAGTCCAGTAGGAATGTATCTTCTTGGCCTGCTGCATCCAAAATTTTAGCCCAGTCATTTATTACTGTGAGCAACTGAGTTTCACACCTACTATTCTTCCTGAAAGCATGTTGCCTGTCTGATAGAAGCTTGTGTTCATCAAGATGAACCATAATATTTGTACATACTATGTGTTCGAGCATCTTGCAAGGAACACATGTCAAGGACACTGGACGGTAGTTACTTGGTAAAGCTCTGTCGTCCTTCTTATAAAGTGGACAGATGTTAGCCAAAGACCATTCCTTGAGTATTTCATCTTTATCAAGAGATTGTTGGAACAAATGAGCAAATACAGGACCAAGTTCTACTGCAAGTTCTTTAAGGACTTTGGGATGAAATTCGTCAGGTCCTAAAGCCTTTCAGGGATTCAAGCCTTTCATCATTTTATAACACCTTCATTTGAAACATGAAATGTCGCTTATAGGCGGAGCTGGCTTCTCAAGTAGGGGGACCTCATTTTCCGAAGTATTGGAGAATACATCAGTAAACTGACCATTGAACTCCTCAGCCTTCTTAGTTTCAGTCTCAGCCAAACCATTACCATTTCTCCTTTTGAGAGAAGGGGTACCCTGATTGTCTTTCCTCTGACTGTTGGTATACCGATAGAAGTCTTTGGGGTTAACCTTAATGTCACCAACCAGTTTGTTAACATACAAATCATGCTGTTTCTTGATATCCGCTTTGATTTACTGTCTCAGTTCCTGAAACTTAGATCTGAGTTTACTACTGCCAGTAGATAAGGACGTTGGCATGTCACGTGCAAGAGAGACAAATCACACTTTCTTCGTTAAGTAGTTATCTACCCTGAAACCAAAATCTTGTACGGGCAATAACTCACATACTGTTTGAGATAATTTGATAATATTTGGCAGAGACATTAGTCACGTAGGAGTGTCACATGCAAGAAGGACAACACTTTCTTTATTCTTTTTTCTTCTCATCTCCTTTGAATGAGTTTCCAAGCAAAAGGGTGGGACTATGCTGGATTTGCCTTGTCCTTCCGTCATTCATTTATTCCTTCCTTCCCTCCTTTCTTCTTTCCTTCCGCCCGGCATTCCGTCCGTCCTCATCAGATAAATTTTCATCACACTTTTCTCAACAACTGTTAGGGTTACAGAGTTGAAACTTGGTACACACGTGGACGTAGGTTGAGGTATGGTGAATACCAGAATCAGGCCAAGGAACCATAAGTCTTGGAGTTTCATCCCTTGATAGGTTTTACAATTTACCTGTAATGGAAAAAAAAAAACAACAAAAAAAACGTTACAGATTTCTCAAGAACTATGAAAGCTGTAAAGTTGAAACTTTATACACACATGGACAATGTGCTGGTGTATCGTGTATATATGAATCAGGGCCAAGGGGCTATAACTCTTGGAGTTACATCCCTTGATAGGTTTTACAATTTGCCATTAATGAAAAATTTTCGTCACACTTTTCTCAAGAACTATAAGGGTTACAAAGTTGAAACCTGGTACTCACATGGACTGTGAATTGATGTACCATGAATACCTGAATCAGGGCCAGGGGCCCATAAGTCCTGGACTTACATCCCTTGATAGGTTTTCCAATTAACCAATAACTCGGACCCATCAATATTGATGGGTCCGAGCCAATAATGAAAAATTTTTGTTACAGATTTCTCAGGAACTATGAACGCTGTAAAGTTGAAACTTGGTACACGCATGCACAGTGGGCTGATAATCGTGTATAACAGAATAAAAGCCAAGGGCATATAACTCTTGGCGGTACATCCCTTGATAGGTTTTACAATTTCCCATTAATGAAATTTTTGTCACATTTTTCTCAAGAACTGTAAGGGTACAAACATGGACAGTGGGTTGATGTATTGTGTATACCGGAATCAGGATCAAGGGCCCATAACTATTGGAGTTAATTCCCTTGATAGGTTTTACAATTTGCCATAAATGAAATTGTTTCAAACACGAATTCAAAATATTTCAACACTATGGGTCTTTCTCCTGTGAAAGCGCTGCAGTGGGGCTATAGTGAGATCCTCTAACAGCTCTAGTTTATATCAAATTATTTCTATGTCACTAAATTTAGAATAGTTACGCAATATTCAGTAAATCTCAGGATTAATGTTGATGAAAAACTAACTTTGATTATATTTTTTTGAGTTTCCTATTTTTTCCAAAACTAATATCTTT
Organism: Anodontia alba; assembly: GCA_964016985.1. Taxonomy (NCBI): domain Eukaryota; kingdom Metazoa; phylum Mollusca; class Bivalvia; order Lucinida; family Lucinidae; genus Anodontia; species Anodontia alba. The sequence continues at coordinate 51,408,629 of OZ024836.1, forward strand.
ATGACAATAACATGTAATTAATTTTCTCAGTTGGTGATAACCTTTTTTTCTATAATTTCCTTTAGTTGGAATGTGTATTTTTTAAACTATTTAAATCAATATATGTATGAAGCTTGAAAAATATTACAATTTGCAGCAATTTTTATTCCAAAAAAGCAATTTTCTATCCCAAAAAGGACCCGATTTACCAATTTGAATTGGACAGAATTGTTTCTTAGAGATAGCAAACATTATCTTATAAATTATCTGCCATTTAGAATGTTCATAATTCTGTTAGGATTTTTTTCTTAAAATTATTCCAGTTTTTAGCTATTTTATTTTGTAAAATAAGCACATTTTTAACCCAAGAATATTGGCATTTTATGTTGGATGATCAGAAAATGTGGCATCTGACAGCCTGTAAAATTTCAGTTAGTCTCTTGTTTTTGAACTGAATCAAAAATGAAATGGCGCTTTATCGTTTCTCTGAATTAATGTTGGCATCATTAATTCAGAGGTCCGATAAAAATAAAATTATTTTATTTTTGATCCAGTTACAGGGTTTATGTTTTTGATTTAAGGTCAGGGTTCATACACGTCAGGGAAATGTCAGGGAAGTTTAATTTTTTTCAAGGTCAGGGAATTGTCAGGGAATTCTGTGATGTATCAGGGAAAAATGAAATTTTGCAAAAATGTCAGGAATTTTACATTTTAACCTGATGAAGCTGGAATGTTTGGTCCCGATGTATATTTTTTGCTAAATTCATAAAATTTTCGGCTCCAATACTGTCAGGAAAATTTGAACTTGTGTCAGGAAAATGTCAGGGAATTCTGGTCAGTCCTAAATGTATGAACAATAACCATATTGAAAATATTCTTAAAAGTGCTTCTAAAGTTATTGGTATAATGAGGAAACTCAAATACACATTTAGTCGTGTTGCTCTAAACCAAATATACCTTTCATACTTACTGCCCATCATCGAGTATTCTTGTGTTGTATGGGACGGCTGCACAGAAAGAGACATTGAGTCTCTCCAAAAACGTCAGAATGAAGCTGCCCGCATTGTTACAGGCTTAACAAGATCAGTTTCCTTAAATAACCTTTATAAGAGAATGGGTGGGTGTCACTTATCGAAAGACAGAAGCAGCAGAAACTTATCTTCACGTGTAAATCAGTTAATGGTCTTGTTCCTTCATATGTGTCTGATTTAATTCCTCCGCCTGTTGGAGAAACAAATGCCTATAATTTACGAAATAATAATAATATTCCTGTTCCCTTTTGCAGGACAGAAATTTCCCGAAAATCATGTATTCCTTCGTCTATTTCGGCATGGAATTCGCTTGACATAGAACTACGTAATTCACCGTCTCTGTTTAGCTTTAAGTATCAGTTGAAAAAAAAACACAAAATAATTCAATAGTTCCAACATACTACAAAGTTGGTAGTAGATACATCTCAGTCCTACATGCAAGAATTAGAAACAACTGTAGTAATTTATTTTTTGATCTATATATTAATCATCTGTCACCAAGTCCTACATGCAGCTGTTCTGAAGAAGTTGAAGGTGCAGAGCATTATTTCTTTAGATGCTCACACTTTATCAATGAACGAATTGCACTGTTTCGATCAACGAGGAATTTCAACCCACTAAATGTTAATAAACTTTTGTTCGGAAATGAAAATCTCACACCAGAAGAAAATGTCACTATTTTCACAGCCGTCCAAACTTTTATCAAGGACACCAGAAGGTTCGCCGATTAGTCTGCTGTTCACTAATGCCAGTATGACAATTCATCTTATGACATTCCATTCCATTATCTTATTATTTATTTGATTAGTATATTATTTACATTATTGTACCTTTCACTCCATCATATTTTCGTATTTTTGTAGTGCTTACTTGTTTACTTTGCCATTATCATGTGTCTGTATATTGCTGTAATGAAGTTCTGTTAGGGGAGGGTCGTAACTAATGTTGGCAGAACTTGTGGCCCGACCCTATTGCTTGTTTAGAAGATGCAATAAAATATGTTTAAACTAAATGTATGAACCCTGAATGTTTTGAGAAGTTAAATAATATATTGGTACCATGTGCCCTAACCGCTCCGACCCGTTAGAATACTCTCCAGTGATCCAGAGACGGAGGTAAAAAGTGATGACGCACGCGCACAAAATATGCAATTAAACGGCCATTCTCATGCTTTTAAGAATTTGGGTAATCTTTTCTAACCAATAAGAATTATTTGGGTAAGAACGGCAATTCGTTTATAGTTCATTCATTCTTTGCATTGTCCTGAAGTGCAGACACTACGACGGACAATTTGTAATTTCTGCTGAAATAATGAATCTAATTTGCGATAAGTAGGTCATAAATTTGCAAATGGCGGTTATTTTATGCACCTTTGTTCTTTCAATTAATACATGGTACACCGATACAGTGAAATTTGATTGTTATGCGAATGGTGGCGTATCATCCGAAAAAAGAGTGAACAGAAGTAAAAGAAAGGCAGTAGAGCTTGGCAGTCGGGTAAAAGGAAGAACAATGTCCGATGCGGAACCACCTGCTCTGCTAGTAAAAAGTGAACAAGGTCCTTCCAATGTACCGGATCCTTTATTCCCGTGAAATTAATTGGTCTTTTCTTTAAAAGTATTTCACATTTTCTCTGTTCCCCAAAGTGCCTGTTTCTCACATTCTCCTAACTTTAAACCCTTGTTCCCATGAAAGCTTCCCAAAACGGTCCATCAGATTACTCAAAACCACCCTAAAACACACCAAACCACTTTTCTTTTGTATATATAAAATGTATTTATTGACTTTGCTGCTCTTGTATTATTGATTTACATCAAATTTAAGACATTTAAAGCTCATTCATAGGGGATTAAGAGGTTGCATAGGCCAGAGTTTTGTAAGATTACTCCCCCTTTATCAGCCAAGTTGGAGACACCTAACGCCATTTTACTGTCATTATTCTTCGATGGTTAAAAGTCTAAAGTACTGGAAACTTCACTGATTATTTTTAGGTATATAAAAATCAAATAAATATGATTTGATCAGAATTTGCCAAGAGACAAGGAAAATATTGATGCTCAAAGTATGTTAAAATTCTGTCGAAAATATGCCTGGGTGTCCCAAGCAAGAAAGATAACTCTTGGTGTGTGATGTCATCAGCAACCTCTCAATTGTGTGGTGCCAGCTGGAAATTAAGGGTAAAATTTTACCCTAGGGCTAAAGTGACAGGTTGAGTTTAACACATACTATTATTAAACAGTACAGTGCCAGAAAACATTATACAGATTAGGTCATAAATTTAGAAACAAACTACATCAATACAAGTGAACAAATAGAGCTATATATGCACCAAAATGCATCAATATATATATTTTTGTATGTATATACACATACAATATGTCTAAATGGCCCAATATTGTATATTTTATTTTACCAATGGTGGTTTAGGGTAATTTGATGGACCCTTCCCAAAACTCACTGGAGGGCCTCACAAATGGAAATGCCATAACAGGAGTCTCCAAATATATAATACAGTGCACATGAAAAGTGGATGTCTATCACTGTTAATCTGTGTTGGCTACTTTTATATAAAACAGATGTCATTAGCCCGTTTAAGCTGTGTTGGCTACTTTTATATTAAATTGACATCATCAGCCATTTTCGAATGAATGACAGAACAGTGAGGTTTAATGCTACCAGGCAACTGAGTCACATACATGTAGAGGCAGCGCCATCAACTGTGTGCTCATATATTTTCTATTTATAAGGAACCAACCATTTTACTTTAATAGGGTGCCAAAAATGTTTTCAGGCTTGGAATTTTTTTCTTCTATGGTTAAGCCTGTCTTTTTTATTCACAGTTTTACAAAAGGTATAATGGCATTTACCCTGGTCCTCCGACTGGAGACCAGGAGGTCGCGGGTCCAACTGCCGAGGTCGGCAACATTCTTTCGTGGAGATTGATCATGAAATATTTTCTACGGTCATTCTCTCCCTTCCGCTGATTCAAGAAGGGCAGTTGTCAGTTTCTGGCGAAAGAATGTGCACAATACTGGTTAACCGCTTAGAGGACTAAGCCTGCCCAGTAAACGTGTAGTTAGGTAAACTGACTGCTCGACATGACCCCATTGGGTTGACTGGGCCGTAAAACCTCAATACAAACAAACCCTGGTCCTGGCTATTTTTTTCTGGCAAAGGTTTGTCCTGGAATTTTAAAAAAAAAAAAAAGAAAAAAAGAAACACCCACTGCCCACACCTCCCATATATAAAACAAGTGGTTGCTCCCTAAATATGACATCATACCATGTCCTCTTAAATTAAATCTTGGACCCAATACTGGGCTAGTAACTACGTACTGGACTAGTAACTACGGAACAGGTATTGTATTTATTAGAAATAAGTTGTCTTGGCTGAGTTTTCATAATTTTGTATGATGAAGTTTAAATGCTCATATTTCAATTATTTCTCAAAATATTCGAGATTTGTTTTCAAAAAGCAGTAGTTCAATATATTACTCTTAAGACTGGAGCATTATATTTAAGGAAAATCAAATAGTTTTTGTAAACATCAACAAGAAACCTAGGTACCATTTGTAGCTATTTTAGGCACTTTTAGCAGAAATCACCAGAAATTCATCCAAAATGATGGTATAACTTCAATTTATTTTATTTATTTATACATTGTTTTAAGAGGGTAACACAAATTAGCTTAAAAGCTATTCTACCTTGTGGCCCTCTATAAAATAACTATATACATATATATACAAATATCAAAACACAGGCACAAAATTCATATAAAACACAAATAATGGCACATTTTTTGAGACATAAAAGGCAAGCAGTTCTAAAATCATGAGACATATCACATTTGCATTATTTAAAAGGGATAAAAACTCTATGAGTATATGTAAAATCATAGTTCATCCAATTAAGATAATGCATCATATGAAAAATAGCTTTAGAACGAGCGTATAAAACTTCTAAAAAGATATGGTCTAGATACACGTAATAAACTATTCGCCGAATCGCATGTAAAATCATAAGAGTGGTCATGTAACCTATTCTTAAGCTCAATGCTGCACGGAGCCTTGAATCTGTTCCGCGGGAAAATCATGCTTAATAATATGCACTGTAGAGCAGGGAGCCTATAGCAGACCCAATGTCTAGACAGCGGGCCCGTGCAGCGGTTACATATTGCACGATTTAACTCGGCACAGTGTCTGAAAGGCTCTTTGATTCAACATACATACATTAAAATAATTTAGGTATACAATGACGATTATAAATTGATTCACAAGCATATATCATCAGTTAAAATCTACAATATGGATTAAAGACATTTCTTAAAACAGTTTAGGGAATCTGCCTCCCTGACAGATTGAGGAAGGGTACAGGGCTTCCATTAACTTCCAGACTCAGGAAGTCCCAGACTTCCTACCCCTCAAATTTGGAAGTCCCACAGGAAAATCTAGGAAGTCCCACTTTTTTTCCGTGCTGCGGCGGTCTGCCCTTTCTTTAGTAGAACATAGGTTCTTATTTCAGTGTCACACAGAATCATCATGATACACGCTTCTCTTAGATGTGTTTTAAAAATGTCCTTAACGCTTATTAAAATTCGATCGCATCTTTTTGGAAAGCCTGTACTTGTATGTCGGACCTTAGAGAAAGCATCAACATTGGTACAACTTCGCATTCGTTTCAAAGCCCAGAGAAAGAAAAAAGAAAAGAAAATACACCCAAAACATGTTTTCTTAAAAATAAACTATGCTGAAATTATTTTGCAGAAATGTATTTAATGAAATATTTGTTCGGATTGAAGCTGATCAACACGAGCGAACGAGTTGCTTACTTCACAAAAATTGCGGGAAAACGGCGCCGACTTGTGCAGCAACAAACAAATTAAAGGCAGCTCTCGATGAAATACCAACAGCAAAACGTTCGTTCGCGGAGAAAAGCAAGCAAAAACATCGCAAATCGCCTATATTTAGACTTACTTTGCGTCTTTTCCGCGCTGGTAAACAGCGCAACCGGAACAAGGCTACGCATTTAGAAACGGGTTTTCCGAAAATTTTGACGAAAAATATGTTTTCTTTTCATCTGAAAAATTGCTTTTGTTGTCATGACAAACGTAAGCTTCTAAATTCGAATAGATTTTAATTTGCGTTCTGTGCATAATTGTTATTTATTTATTTATAGAATTTCACTCGGCAATTCCCGGAAGTGTTGCAGACGACACACGTTCTTAGCAAAATAATAATTTAAGATTTTAAGACGTGAATATTAAAAAATAATAATTACTTCATATAATTTCAACGAATATTTTCGGGGTCGCAGTAGAAAATTTAATTATAAAAACATCAATTAATCAACTCAGTACGCGTGACAAATACACGCAGTGATCACGCAGCCATCAAAAGGGTGCCGCGACGCTTGACACGGCTGTCAATAAAACTCCCGCAAGCGGAAAGTGGGACGTCCTTAAAGCTCAGTCAACACAGGTAGCGAATTTCCGGTAAGTAGGCGGGGCAAACTGGTTAAAAGTGGGCGGGCCTTTTGACAATTTTTGGACGTCTCGGGTATCGATTTCGGACGGACAAAAGAAATTTCGGAAGTCCGCGGTACGTCTTTGAAGTTCAATTTGGACGTCCGGTGGCAATCTCAGGGCGTAATATACGCCGTACGTCCGCTTAACGGAAGCCCTGAGGGTATTCCATAGCCTAGGAGCTGAACAAGAAAATGAACCACTGTGTAAAGATGTACGTGATTTAGGCACATACAACGAACCGTTTTCCGATGATCTTAGGCTTAGAGGATGCACTTGTGACATCGGTTACAATAACTGACTTATATATTCTGGGGTGAGATTATTCAGTGCCCTGTAAGTAAGTACAGCTTTGTTGTACTTAATTCTGTTCGGTACTGATGACCAACCAAGTTCTTTGAACATCCGTTCTGATGGTGTATGAAAATCAGTGCATAGTATTATCTGAGCAGCACGTTTTTGTAATTTGGTCAGGCGTTCAATATTCAATGCTGATGCAGAGCCCCATGTCACAGAACCATAATCAAAGAAGGGGAGGATGTAACCTTGATAAAATTTCTTAAGTATCTCGACTGGCACATATTCAGATAAATGTCGAAGAAGTGATATCTTTGTAAAATTTTATTAATTGTGACAACATTTTTAACCAAACCTATTAAAAACAATTTATTACAACTTCAGTTATTATCCAAAATATTTTTTAATGACCATAGTACTGTTAAATAGCGCTAAAATCAAGCCAAGACAGCATATTTAGGTAGTTCCGTTAGTGACAAGTCCGGCTATTATTAGGTCCGAGATTAAAAGGAGTAACTGCTGCATATTTTCAAAGCGCACACAGCAACTGCAGTAAACAAGGGCAAATACACCATACAGTATTGGGCAAGTTTTCATCATTATCATCACGATCGTTGAAGTTAGGAAATTAAAAACAAATAACCTATTGGGTTGGTTTTGTGAAATATATATAAATATAAAAAAACAGATCTGAGCAAAATATGACAAAAAACTAAGTGTGTAACATCAGTCTCACCTACATTTGTATATCCCGGTCTCTGTTGCTCACTGGGATGCATGTTTTTGTGGATATTTGTCCATGAAATATTTTCTACGGTCATTCTCTCCCTTTCACTGATAAAAAAAAGGGCAGTTGTCAGTTTTCGGCAACATAATGTGCACAGTAATATTAATAAAAGACTGAGAAGGTAGCACATTTAGTTACAACTCATCAATGCGGCCTTCTAATAAATATGTATGTAAAGAGTTGTTTTTTTTTGTTTTTGTTTTTAAAAATAAACATGATAGTCTGAAGGTAGTGAAGAATATCGGTTCTGAAAGAGCTATCTTGGAACACTTTTGACCTGCATGGCAGACTGATGCTAAAAATGTTCTAACCTCTCATCTGACCTGTGAGCTGTGAAGCATGATTCTCTTGCTTAACCAGTCAACAGACACCAGCATAAATTTAATATATATGTACATAACGTATGATTATTATGATCCACTTGCACGTATGATTATTATGATCCACTTGCACACACAAGTATTCGGGGGTGGTCGGGTGGTGCGAAGGTGTCGTGTATCTTATGTCACCGGGGCGTCCAACTGATATTGGCTTACAGTTGGGCAAGGCCTGCTATCCTTGCAACAGGTAAGGGTAGAGGGGGAATGTTTTTATTTCTTCTGTTTCTTCACTTTCATTCCTGTTCCTCTTTCTTCCCTGTTCCTCTCTTTCATCTCTTCGCCTATCTCTTCTATCACTCTTCTCCCTTTCTGTGGGAGACGACACAAAATGACCCACAAGGGTTGACGTGTCATTAAACCCAAATACAATCAACACACAAGTATTCACGAAACATAATCGTAATTACAATACTGGTTAACTGCTTAGAAGACTACGCCTGTCCAGTGTGGTTAGGTAAACTGACTGTGCTTGACATGACCCCATTGGGTTGACTGGGCCATAAAACCTTTACACAAAATACACATATTTTTTGGGAGGTAAAGTTATCATTCTATGTATATACACATTTGTTCAAGTTTTAATAACCTGGGGCTTTGAGGGTGGTTGGGTGGTGCGAAGGTGTCATGTATCTTTTGTCACCGGGGCGTCCAGCTGATATTGGCTTATAGTTGGGCAAGGCCTGCTATACTTGTAGCAGGTAAGGGTAGGGAGGTGATGTTTTTATTTCTTCTGTTTCTTCACTTTCATTCCTGTTCCTCTTTCTTCCCTGTCCCTCTCTTTCATCTCTTTTGCTATCTCTTCTGTCTCTTTTCTCCCTTTCTCTGGGAGACGACACAAAATGACCCACAAGGGTTGACGTGTCGTTAAACCCCAACTCAATCAATAACCTGGGGCTTTCCGCTGTTTTTCGAAAGGCGAGGTCTGGTGACAACCGGTTGTCAGCAGACTTTTTGGTCTGGTGACAACCGATTGTCAGCAGACCTAAAAGTCTGGTGACAACCAGGTATATTTTTTCCAATAAATAGTAGGAGTAATATATCTGTTTTAAATATCTTACGCTTTGAATGTGTTTTAATTATTAAAAAGTAAGTCTTTCCACAGTTATTTGGATAAATACCCCAGATTATTGCTATTCAAGAATCCTAAAATGACATTTTCCTGAGATGAAATTGGGTGAAAGATATTTTATTGGACTTAAGTCAATTTTGAATGCATTTGATTAGAGTTGGAGTATTTCTTAAAATAAATATGATAGTTCTTAAAATGGTTCTTAAACAATTGAATTGTTTGAATAATATTTAGCATAGCAAATGAATATGCATGTATAAAGGAGAGAGAAAAAAAAAATGTGCCCTGTATTTTTCTTGTAGAATCTGCAGAGTTTACAACAATTACCATAATATATCTAGATGAATGAGTCTTAGTATAATCCTTTGAAAATGCAAGCCAATTTTTCCATTGAAATTGAGTGTAAGAAAACAGATGGTTGTGGGCTTGAGTCTGCAGTGTTTGTCGGCCCAGTGTATATGAATTTATTATGAAAATATGACACTACAACTGTCCTATGATTACAATATTTTTACTGAAATCTTTCATCATTGTAATCATCCAAGCAATCAGGCTTATCATTATCAGCTTATAATTATTTGTTTGAAGTTCGGTAGAGCTATTGGTCACTTTTCTCATATCTAGTTTAAAATTTAACTTTTAAGGGCTTTCATGTAGCCCATATGATTATGTCTTTGTCTCAAGTATATCCTGATTTTCGCACTTTGCTCCTATCCAGTATTTAAGACGAAACCTGTCCTTTATCTAAGCGTAATATTTGGTAATATATGGTAAAAAATGACCAGTTGATGACCAGGATAGCTCAGATAACTTAAGTTTGCCTCTCCACTTCATGGTGCTTGCCTTTCTTGGTCAGGGGCAAGGGTTCAGGTAATACTAGTTAAATATAATTACTTTCAGTACTCACTAAATTTCAATACGAACTCTGACTTTCACTGCTGGATCATGATGAGGTTCAATAAGCCAAAAATGCTTGATTAGGCCCACTTCACTTATGGTAAATGTGTTCATTGATTTTAGAGGACAATAATTATGTTTTTTTTTTTAGATGAAAATTCTTCGACTTAAATTCCTGGGTCTTGCCCAGAGGTTCTGGGTGTTACTAAAGACGCTTATGAACAAAATTCATCTTCTAGTGCTAACTATTATGCCAAATTTTTACAGTCAAAATACTATCGCTACAGGAGGATTCCCTTTTCACATGTAAATTATATTAAATAAATATCGAGGGTCTAACATCAGGATGTATCATGATACTATCACCTCCTCTAAATCTTACAAACCTTCTCTTAAATTCATCCTTTTCTGGTTTCAACTTCTTTCCTGCACATGATCTTACTATTTTTACATTAAAGCCTTTAAGAGCAGATAATTTTAGACACAGTTTAATTCATTCCACTTCCATGACCCAGCTGTGAAGGTCACTGATTAAAAAAAATTCTGTGAAGATCAAGGGCAAGCTTGAGTCAGTAAAATACTTGGATTGTCCATGACCCATGGTCGTCACTCTGAATTTCAATTAAGGGATCACGTGTCCACACTGAGTCTTATTCTTCTATGGGGCATTTAAAGTGAAATGGGGCCAAATATCATATTCTAAGGGAAGGAAAACCCTTCTAAGGACTTTATTGCATGAAAGAAATTATTGCAATATACACTAAGATCTGATGAGGCAAAAAAAAAAAATAGCACTTATTTAAAAAAAAAGCACCAAATCTTTTTGGAGGCTACTAAAACTTTTTTGGTGCACTGGGAATTTTAACTGGAGTCTCCTCACCACAGACTTAACTTAGTGCATTTCCCTTATTCCCCGCAAAGAATTTTATGGATCGATCTGTATGGTTCGGTACTCCGTAGAATCAGTACCGGCAATTACCCAGTGAACAAAAGCACACGAAAGCGCACGGACTTCACAGGTACTACAGAAATTACCTTTGCGTGTCGCCGTTTCGGATGTGTTTCTGTGCTTTGGATATAAATTTTCCAATTCTTTAGTGTTTATTCGGATGGTACGCTGTTTTTTTTTTTCCCTGCTGGAATGTTGGTATTTGCTTTCCTTTTACTTGAGTTAAATTTAGCGGATTTTTCTGCTTTTTAACTTATTGTTCTCAGTTGTTGTCACAGTTTTTCGTGACTTCATTTCTTAGTACAGTTTTGTTTTTTGTTTGCCCTTCTTATGTCCCAAGTTCGCGGTAGCTGCGGACATTTGAAAGCCTCTTGGGACAATCAACCTAGATGTTTCCAATAACCTCATTTGTTGCTGTAAAATATCCTAATCAAAGTTTGATTATTTATTTTTTCACACCTTTTAAATATTGACACTGAATGATTTCTACAGTCTGTTGGATGATGATAGCCAAGTATAGAGAAACTTAAAAAGATATTCATAAATATTTACAAATCTAAGAATGGCAGAATAGAAATTTTAAATGTAGGTAAATGCAAAAAATGAAGGAACAACCATAATGATTGTTGTCATGAAGTAAGATCACATTTTATCTTCTATACATTTACATGTATATACGAGGGCATGTCAATAAATAACCAGCCTATCCCATTTCCAGTGGACCAAGACAGTCATGATTTTTGTGCTATGTTTCAATATATGCTTTATACATGGGTACAAAATTACACACATATCGAGTCATTCTTTAATAAGATATTGAATGCTTTTCATGTAAAGTTGAGTACCATGCTCAATTGCTGTACTTGTATTTAAAAGGTAAAACAGGCAAGGAAGTACACGGCGAGTTAGCCGATGTTTATGAGTCTTCTGCACCATCTTATGCTCAGGTTAAATTCTGGGTAGGGGAATTCAATCGCGGTAGAACGTCTTTAGAAGATGAGGCCAGGTCTGGACGCCCACTGGATGCCACCGACGAAGAAATGTGTAAGAAAGTTTGGGATCTGGTATACTCTGATAGGCGAATTCAGGTGGAAGAAATAGGGCAGGCATTAGGCATTTCACATGGTAGTGTTTCAACAATCTTACATGATCGTTCAGGTATTCGCAAGCTAACAGCCCGCTGGGTCCCCAAATCCCTTAGCAATGAGCAAATGGCAACCAGAGCATCAGTATACAGCCCCTTGTTAAGCGTTTTAGATCAAAAGATGATTTTCTTTTGCATCTGGTGACTGTAGATGAGACTTAGGTTCATTATTATAAGCCAGAGAATAAAGCTCAGTCATCATTGGGTAGGGCCTGGGTCCCTGAGGCCAAAGAAGTTGAAGACGCGACCATCTGCTGGCAAGGTGATGGCCACAATATTTTGGGACGCAAAAGGCGTTATTATGTTGGACTTTTTACCCAAGAGAAGTACAATAACTGGAGTGTACTATGCAAACTTGTTAGACCAGCTGAGAACCGCCATCCGTGAAAAACGCCAAGGTAAACTCTCTAAAGGTGTTTTGCTGCAACAGGACAACACGAGAGTCCACAATTGCAAAGTTGCAATGGATGCTGTAGAGCGAAATGGGTATGAATTAATACCACATCCTGCCTATTCGCCTGACCTAGCTCCTAGCGACTTCTTCCTAAATTCCCAAACATGAAGAAGGATATCCATGGACTTCATTTCTGGTCTGATGAAGAAGTCATGATGGCAGTTGAGGAGTGGGTCAATGGAAAGGACCCTGACTTTTTCAGTTCTGGGCTGATGGCACTTGAACACCGTTGGTCTAAGTGCATCACACTAGAGGGCAATTACATCGAAAAAGAAGAGGTGGATCTCAAGCGGAAATAAGTTAGGCTGGTTACTTATTGACTCACCCTCGTATGAATAAAATAAACACCACTAGTAGCCATAAGACATATTAAAACTACCTTTAAAACACTGGTTAAACAGTATCATTATTTCGAAATGACCATAATTAACATTTTACATAGAAAACCAGTTCCTGGGCCATTTATTGGAAAAATATTTAGCTGGTTGTCACCAGACCAAAAAGTCTGCTGACAACCGGTTGTCACCAGACCAAAAAGTCTGCTGACAACCGGTTGTCAGCAGACACTTCCTTTTCGAAACTGCTGTTTAAAGTTCTATTTTACCTTATTTTTATATCCTCAGTGTATAGCACCATTGGAGTCATGACAAATTTAGGGGTAGAAGATAGCGGTTAAAATGGTTAAAACAGATTAAGTTAGAAATTAATTTGGTTTGATTAAGATATACAGTCGACTCTCGTTATCTCGAACTCCAAGGGACTCTCTGAAATACTTCGAGATATCCGTAGTTCGACATATCAGGTTTGCAGAATTGAGGAAAAAATAATTTGATTAACCACATTTAACAAACTGATAGGTAACTGGACTTTTGAAGTTAGAGATATATTGAAAAAATTGTGGAAAAGAGGAGAAATTGCTCCTCAGGAGCAATTTCTCCTCTTTTCTACAATATTTTTCATCTGTTGTTAGGTTTTCATGTATAGGAAGGGACCAGATTTTCACTTCGAGATAAGCGGTTATTCGAGATAAGCGAGGTCGAGATAACGAGAGTCAACTGTATAAGTGTTAGTATTTTGTCTGTTTCAGAAAACAGAAACAGGAGTATAATCCAGATCCGAGCCAGCATTCAAAGTTACAGAAGAAAAGCAAAAGAGGTCCAAGTTCGTTAACAGTAGCCAGGTTGTTTTATAAAACCAAAGATGGCAAGTCAAATAGCAGATTTGGAAGTGCTAAAAGAGATTCCTGGCTACAAAGCTATAATGAAGGCTGTATTAAAGACACAGATTCAGTTGTTGGTAGGTGATATACTGACATGGCTTTAAATAAGGCCTTTGAGCGAATAGACGCAATGATTTAGTTCATTTCTGAAGAGTTGTTACACAAACAATCCTCTTACTTGGCATACACTTTCCACCCAACATGGACTCAGTGTGAAATCATTTTATGACTAACCTATTTTTCAAAGTCTAAAGTCTATTCCATTATTTATGTCAACGCTAGTGTTTATCCTCATTGTGTAGTTTTTGCCATTTCCAAGATGTCTGTTTGCAGGGAAAAAGACTAACAGGGGTCCAGTCACCCATGGCTCCTAAATTTTTGGCAAGTCCCCTAACTTTTCGGAGAAAATACCTATACCCCTAGTGTTAAACATTCATTTTTAGCTGGCCTGAACAATGTTCACGGAGAGCTATTGTACTACCGTTGTCGTCCAGTTTTCGTTAAATTTTTTAAGACCTCATTATTTCCTAACCTTATCACTGATTTGATTCATCTTTGGTATGATGATACATATTGGTCCAAAATTTTGCACAGTACCAGACCCACCCCTCTAGGTCAGGTCAAGGTCAAGGTCACGGACTTAGAATTTTCATTTAGTTCCTATTTGGTATCATGATAGATACTGGTCAAATGTTTTTATCAGCACAATCAACACTCATGACCGTGACCTTGTGGTGGAGGTCACAAACTTAGAATTTAAATGTTAAAGTTTTCGTTTAAGTTTTTAAAACCTCATTATTTCCTAACCTTACCACCACCCATTTGATTCATCTTTTATATGATGATACATATTGGTCCAAAATTTTGTCCAGTTCCATCCCCATCCCCTAGTACATGTTAAGGTCCAGGTCACAGTTAGGTCAAAATTTTTCATGTTAAAATTTTATGTCAAAGTTTTTATGACCTCATTACTTCTAAACCAAATGATGGATTTGATTTATATTCGGTGTCATGATATATACTGGTCCAAAGTTTTTATCAGCACCATCAGCTTTCATGTCCTTGACCTTGAGGTCGAGGTCTCAGACTTGGAATTTAAAAGTTTAGTTTAAGTTTTTAAGACCATTATTTCCTATCTTATCACTGATTTGATTCATCTTTTGGTTTGATGAAAATTTTGCACTGTGCAATCCCCCCCCCCCCACCCCCCCACACACACACACAAACACACACACCCAAGGTCATTCAAAATCAAGGTCACAGACTTAGAATTTTTCCAGAAACAAAATGTGCAATATCAGGTGAGCTATCCTGTCTGGCAACAGGTCTTGTTGGTAGTCTGGGACGCTAAATCAAAATTGTTAATCTTCATAGGGCTGTCAGGTTTACAAAAACCTGCAAACGTTTATATGGAAGATCATACACGAAACGATTCCGTGTACCCAAAACAGTTTTGAAATCATTTTACAAAAAGACAAGCAGAGTGAACCAGTGTTATAATGCTAACTATTTACTTGTTTGGATAAATTTCCATCATGGGAAGATATGCTTCTGCTGACTTGCTGTACATAGCATTCGGTCATTTGCATTTCGAGAAAATCCTGGAGAGGTAGCATTAAAACATTACACAGCCAGCTGTGTAATTGCATTGAAAATATGCTGTGTAATTGCCAGTTACTTTGAAGATGCCACTGTATTATATTTACCCATTTCTGATTGGAGCACTTGATGAGATGTCTCAGAAACAACATTTCGTGATCGCAGAATCGAAGTGTGGGTAGTTTGATAGAAGGAATAGAATGAAATAAAACACTGAATTTTTTATCCAAACAATGCTTTTAAATTCAGTAAAATAAAGGTTCATTCAACTTTGATTCATTTTTGTTTTGACAAAAATATAGTCCCGTTGCTGTCTCCGGAGTACGAAACTTCCTTCTTGCCCTGATTGTCAACAACAGTAAAATCCTGCCAAACTGGGGATCGGAAATATTTAGGATAATGAAAAAGCACAAGAACGAAGGAACTGCTGGATCATTATGATATAAAGTTTTGTTTGATCATGTGAAAGTCGTGTTCGTGTAAACTGCCAGTCAGTTTTGTAAACATTTACTAGATAGACATGAAACACTCCCGGTTACAGTTGAAACCTGATAGCTCTAGTCTTTATCCCTGTGTTCTTTTGAATGTCTGGCTGTTTTATATCCATATATGTTAGTTAACTTTTGCATTAATAAGTAGCATTTGTAACAAAGTTTTGCTTTATTACTATACTTTGCTTATGTTTCTCTGAAGTTATTAATTTAAGTTGTTAATGTGTGGTTGATAGATACAAGTTAGTTGGCATCAAATTGCCGACTTAGATATTCGATTTTCAATCTAACCAGGATGGGCTCAATGATCCCAAAGGAAATAAAATATAAAGTCTCATGCTTAATGACAAACAGTGCAGATCCAGATCAGTTGAGAAGGCAACTGCTCTGGATCTACACTTTTGCAACATCAGGGTTCAGTAGGAATGGGCATAAACATTATTTCTTGTGTCATAGGTGGAACAGTTATCAGACCATACTGGGGAAGAGTCGATTGTGTTAACAGCCAGTATTAATGACGGATCCCTGTCACACCTTGGGTCTTTCACAGGGAAAGGTTTCCTGGAGGGGCGAGATGAAATTAAATCCCAGTTCCTGGGGTACTGCCTCAAAAGTAAGTAGCAAAGTTCTAAAATTATTTTCATTCTTTGTATAACATTAACCAATACTCCAGATAATGCCAGAAAAAAAATACCTGTGTTTCAGGTGGCCCGACCGACCCTACATAATGGTAGCCGGTCGGTAGTTGTTTTTTTTTTTCTGTTTTTTTTCCAGTTTTGCGCCATTAACTTCATCCCAAGCTGTTTTGTTCCATTTTGGTAAATAATGTGACTGCCGCTGATGTCTTTCAGCCTAATTGTTGGCTTCCTCCAAAATGGCGACCGCCATTCTCTTAGTCAGTGTGAAAAAAGTCCCCATTTCTGGGGCATTCATAAGCTAGGATGTAGTTTTGAAGATCTGAAAATGATGCAGTAAAGTATTGAAACAGTTGTTATACATGATATATTTATACATGTAACAGGGAAGAAAATAAGCTGGAATTCTTGGATATTACATTAATTTGAAAAAAAAAAATAAAATAAAAAAAAGTTTTTTCTACCTATCGACCCTATTTTTTTTTTTTTTTTTTTTTTTTTTCAAGGGTCACCTGGAACACAGGTATTTTTTTCTGGCCTATGGTACGACAGACATGACAGAAATGTTTTGATAATCATCAACCTGACACTGTTGGTTGGCATTGGTGGCTGAGTTGGATGGGTTTCTGACTGGTGATCAGGAGGTGCGGGATTTGATCCCCGCCAGGTCTGGCAACATTCTTTTGTAGAGATTGATCATGAAATATTTTCTACAGTCATTCTGTCTCTTAAGCTGATTCAAGAAGGGCTGTTGTCAGTTTCTGGCGCAAGAATATGCACAAATTCTGGTTACCGTTAGCTAAACTGATCGGCTTAACATGACCATTAATGGGTTGACTGGGCCGTAAAACCTCAACAGTCAATCAATCAAAACCTGACATTTGATATTTTTCTTATGTCTCCATGAAAACATGGTACTTATTACTGAGGTGCTTCTAATGAGTACCCACAGCATGTTTTTTTTTTGTGGAGAAATAAGAAAAATATTATCTTGATACCCCACATAAGTGGATGATTGACATTTAAGGTGGGACGTTGCAGATGACAAGTAAGTGATACATGGAGCAAATGACTTGACATTATAGATCTACATAAGAGTGGTTATCAGGTAAGTATTTTTCTTATTTCTCCACAAAAACATATCATTAAAAGGGCCTCACTGAGGCGCTTCTCATCAGTACCCACAACATACGTTTTTGTGGAGAAATAAGAAAAATATCAATACTTCTGGATTGAAAAATGCGTCTTTTCTAGAGTTATGGTAAGTGATACCTGGAGCAAACGTGTCTTTGTCTTTACATCCTGTCCACAAACAGAATAGTCGGCCTCAGTGGCTCAGTTGGATGCGCGTCCGAATGGTGATCAGGAGGTTGCGGGTTCGACCTCCGCTGGATCGGCAGCATTCTTTCTTGAGATTGATCATGAAATACTTTCTATGGTCAGTCTCTCCCTTCTGCTGATTCAAGAAGAGCAGTTGTCAGTTTCTGGCAAAAGAATGTGCACAATTCTGGTTAACCGCTTAGAGGACTAAGCCTGCCCAGTAAAAGTGTGGTTAGGTAAACTGACCATGCTCGACATGACCCCATTGGGTTGACTGGGACATAAAAAACTCAACACAATCAAGAATCAACAAACAGAATAATGGATTATTGTCGTAGCTCTTAGAGAAGTAAGGATTTTCACATCATTGTTTAGATATTTTGTATTTCTACTGGAAAACATGGCGATTCTTATTAGAATAAGCTGCAAGAGGAGTGTCCATTGTCAGTTTCTGGCAAAAGAATGTGCAGAAGTACTGGTTATTAATAACTGCTTAGAAGCCTAGAGGGCTAAGCCTACCAAGGAAGTGTGGTAAGGAAAACTGACCAACTAGACATGACCATAAATGTGTTGACTGGGTTGTTAAACTCCAACGCAACAAACCAACCATTACAGTACAAAGCTTTATTCACTGAAGGTTTAAATGTGTTTTTTAGCTCGCCTGTACGAAGTACATGGAGAGCTATTGTAGTCACCCCGGTCGTCCACGTTTGCGTTTGCGTTCCCGTTCCCGTCACACTGCGTTAAAGTTTTTCAAATGCTTATATCTCAACAGTCGCTCCTCACAGAGGCATCAAATTTGGAACTTAGGTACCTTGGAGGGTCTTCTGAGATTCCAAGAGAATAAACCCCTGGGTTCATGCCCCTGGGTGGGGCTAGGGGTCAGAATCTAGGACACCTTTGTAATGCTGTGTTAAAGTTTTTCAAATTCTTATATCTTGACTTTCACTCCTCATAGAGCATTCATATTTAGAATTTGGGTACCTGGACGAGTCTTCTGAGATTCCAAAAGAACATACCCCTGGGTTCATACCTCAGGGTGGGCCTTGGGGTGGGGCTAGGGGTCAAAATCTAGGACACATTTGTAAAATCTTATATGCCTACAGGTTATAGACACAACTGGTTATACATCAGCTAACTATGTGACATCAGTTTAAGTGTAAGAGAGTGAAGGTCATGGTGACCTACATTTTACGGTCCAGGTCACCTAGATTTCACGGTCCAGTGATTTTGCCTTATATCTTGAATACTATTTGTTGGATAAATGTCACACCTGGGATATTACTTCCATGTGACCCAATGAATGACCACTTACTATATCTAGGTCATTGTGACCTATATTTCATGGTTCAGTGATTTTGCCTTATATCTTGAATACTATTTGTTGGTTAAATGTCACACCTGGGATATTACTTCCATGTGACCCAATGAATGACCACTTACTATATCTAGGTCATTGTGACCTATATTTCATGGTTCAGTGATTTTGCCTTATATCTTGAATACTATTTGTTGGATAAATGTCACACCTGGGATATTAGTTCCATGTGACCCAATGAATGACCACTTACTATATCTAGGTCATTGTGACCTATATTTCATGTTCAGTGATTTTGCCTTATATCTTGAATACTATTTGTTGGATAAATGTCACACCTGGGATATTAGTTCCATGTGACCCAATGAATGACCACTTACTATATCTAGGTCATTGTGACCTATATTTCATGGGTCAGTGATTTTGCCTTATATCTTGAATACTATTTGTTGGATAAATGTCACACCTGGGATATTAGTTCAATGTGACCCAATGAATGACCACTTACTATATCTAGGTCATTGTGACCTATATTTCATGGTTCAGTGATTTTGCCTTATATCTTGAATACTATTTGTTGGATAAATGTCACACCTGGGATATTAGTTCCTTGTGACCCGATTATTGACGTCAAAATATATCTCTGTTGGTGTGACCTATATTTCATGGTTCAGTGATTTTGCCTTATATCTTGAATACTATTTGTTGGATAAATGTCACACCTGGGATATTACTTCCATGTGACCCAATGAATGACCACTTACTATATCTAGGTCATTGTGACCTATAGTTCATGGTTCAGTGATTTTGCCTTATATCTTGAATACTATTTGTTGGATAAATGTCACACCTGGGATATTAGTTCCTTGTGACCCGATTATTGACGTCAAAATATATCTCTGTTGGTGTGACCTATATTTCATGGTTCAGTGATTTTGCCTTATATCTTGAATACTATTTGTTGGATAAATGTCACACCTGGGATATTACTTCCATGTGACCCAATGAATGACCACTTACTATATCTAGGTCATTGTGACCTATATTTCATGCTTCAGTGATTTTGCCTTATATCTTGAATACTATTTGTTGGATAAATGTCACACCTGGGATATTACTTCCATGTGACCCAATGAATGACCACTTACTATATCTAGGTCATTGTGACCTATATTTCATGGTTCAGTGATTTTGCCCAATATCTTGAATACTATTTGTTGGATAAATGTCACACCTGGGATATTAGTTCCTTGTGACCCGATTATTGACGTCAAAATATATCTCTGTTGATGTGACCTATATTTCATGGTTCAGTGATTTTGCCTTATATCTTGAATATTTGTTGGATAAATGTCACACCTGGGATATTAGTTCCATGTGACCCAATGAATGACCACTTACTATATCTAGGTCATTGTGACCTATATTTCATGCTTCAGTGATTTTGCCTTTTATTTTTATTACTATTTCATGGAGAATTGTCATACCTGGATTATTATATCTATGTGACAAAATGATTTACATACAAATACATCTAGGTCAGTGTGACCTATATTATATGGCTTAATGATAAAAATGTTACAATATAAAATGTACCCAGCAGGCGAGCTCGCTGTCCTCCGACAGCTCTTGTTTTTTTTTTTTTTCAGGAATTGTGTCAATTTCCAGGATTTATTTATTAAAGGGTTATATAGGCTGCTTTAATGCTTAGCACTCTGGGTAAAAATTTCAGCAATATTTGTCTTATTTTTCCCCACAAACAGGTTTTGACATTTTATGCAATATTGTCTCCATGCAATTTGCATGAAATGTCAAATCCAGTTTTCTGGGAAAAATAAGAAAAAATGTCATCAGTTTGTCATCTGCTGAATTAGCCCAGAGAGTGGTAAAGGTTAAATACACATGGTAATGGTAGATTTGTTTTTGTTTGACCCTTAAAATGCCAAGAAAACCTGCATCTAAAAATGTCGTCTGCTGAATAGTCTTGCAAACTTTTTCAAACCTATTTTTGCATACAGGCAAACAGTGCGGATCCCAATCAGAATGCTCCTAGAGGAGTAGTCTGATCTGGGTCAACAGTTTGCAAAAATGACTTAAAAATCACAAGCAGGTGACAAAGCAGACGACAGTTTAAGGGTTAACCCATTTTAGTCTGGAAATAATCCTGGATCAGACTATTCTCAATTTTCAAAAGTCCTTTGTTCAGTTACATTTTGCTATGAATGCGGTGACTTATCAGGGTCTCCACTGTTTGCAAATTTTTTAGTCATTTTTCTCCAGAAATATCTAAGTCACATAGCCTGATATACCTAAAATTCAACTGACTCTTCCAATAGTGTTGGGTTGGAAGTGGGATTTTGTTGGGGGGGGGGGGGGGGGGGGGGGGGGGGGGGGGGGGGGGGGGGGGGGGGGGTGGGGGGGGGGGGTGGGGGTGCGGGGAAGCTAGAACGTTTGATATAGCATCATAGCTCTAGATTATAAGAGAGGGTATCAGGTATTTTTCTTATTTCTCCACAGAAACACGTAATACTCATTAGAAGGCCCATACCGCGCTCGACATGACCCCATTGGGTTGACTGGGCCGTAAAACCTCAACACAAACAAACATTAGAAGGCCCTTGGCTAAGCACATTACTTCTGATGAGTATCCACAGCGTATATTTTCATGAAAAAATAATAAAAAAAATATCAACATTTCTTTAGAAATGGAAAAGACCACACTATCTGGAGTTGCGTGTATGTAACATCCAGTGCCCAATTGTTCAAAGCATCATTAGCTTAACAAGCTCGTTAGTGGTCAAAATATTAACTGTTCTAGTATGTACACTATCTAAGGTACAGGTAATTTTGCTGAAAAAAATGTGAGTAGCTTTTGCAAATGCAAAAGCTACTCACATTTTTTCAGCAAAAGTATTAACGCATTTGCCATATTTAATGATCAAAGTTTTAACGATATGTTAACTAACGACATTGTTAGTTTTGAACAACTGGGCCCAGGTTTGCTGATTCGGTGGTTAATGACTGTAGGACTGCCAAAAACTGTTTAGTATGTGCTAGGTTCATACATTCATTTCAGGTCATCACAAAAGAAAAACACAGGAGACCCCAGCACCGTATCAGAGAAGCAACGTTTCACATCCAGGACCAAGGACCCCACAGCATCAACAGTCGGCCAAAAAGCCACGTTTACATCCTGTGTCTCTAAGTAGGGTTTCGGCAGGATCAGACATTCCAGTTATGATGCCGGACCAGAGAGCTAGTGTAAGCCTGTCGGGTGACGATTCAGACTCGTTACCGGCACCAGCGCCGGCAAGATCTCGAACACAGTCACAGAGAGCAAGTGTTTCAGAAGACAATCTTGCACCGTCAAGAACTCTAAGTAGTGATAGTGATAATGCAAGAAGTGTAAAACTTGAACAGACTGGTGACACTATACAGAGTGGAGATAATATGCCATCTAGTGAAACTGACTTTACAGCTAGCACGTCATTGCCATCCAGTATTAGACTAAGTCACACACAAACCTCAGAAAATGTGGGTCAAAGTGATCATGAAAAGGAAGGCCTGTTGGGTTCAGGAGACACAAGTCAGGACTCTCCTGGTATCAAAGTTGAGCCAGTAACTGAATCCGAGCTAGACTTAGAAATAACGGGCATTGAAATGGGCGATGGCTCTAGTCAGTTGTCCTCTGAAAACTGGGGACAGAACGTATCAGGTGGTTTTGCCGCCGGAACTTCAGATGATAATTCCTTTGACCAGTCGGGATCTCAGCCAGGATACAGTAAGTGTTTATTTTTGTTTATTCAACTTTAGTGGTCATACAGATGATACTCTTACATATCATAGATATTGAAATGTCTTGCCATATATAGAAAAGAAACAAAATATACTTCTCTGAAGAACTTTTTAATGCTCAAAGAAAGAATATACACATATTTACCGTTACAGTCCTCCAGATGAGTATTTTACCCATTTAAAGCTTAACCCTCTTCATTCTGAACCCGGATATACCCTTCTTTTGCAAACAGTGTAGATCAGATCATTTGGCTTCTGAAGAAGCCAACTGATCTGAATCTGCACTGTTTGCCATTAAGTATGTGAATTTATAGCAACATTAAGGATCAAGCAATCTGATTGGCTTTAAAATTAGAAGTGGGCATGGCATCTTAATTATTCCACATGACTAGGGTAAATGCTGAAATGCACGTCTTCAGTGCTAAACTCCTGGCACTATGCAAAGCTGTAGCATACAAAAAAAAAAAAAAAAAAAAAAAAAATCAGAGAGAAAAGAAGGCTTGTTATTTCATGTGAATTGTCTGCTTCGGACAAAATGCAGGATATCTGCTGCTGCATTTTTCATTGGCACTTTGCTGGAAAATTGCTGTATAAGGAAATTGTCTGTGCAGAATAGATGTTGGTCGTAAAAAATTTGGGTGTACACAATCATCAGTTACTCTGACTGTGATCATTTTCCTATTAAATGTAAAGTCCACTGAAAATTATTACCCCCTGAGTTGGAATTTAATGCTGAAATCCAAAATTTTGTTGAGTATTTTTACCCCCGCAGCCTCAGTTTCAGTGCTGATTTTCATAAAAATCAATGCTGAAATATGCTTTACTGCCTCTTAAATAATGATGGGTTGGGGAGGGAGAGAACATTAGTTACTGTTTTCTTCTAAGCCAAACATTTCTAGTTATCTTCAGGATAATTTTCTTTTTAGCTTGAATCTGGCAAACAAACCCAAACAAAAACATCTTTGAAATCTGTAGCTAATTATTTAATTAGTTTATTACGTAGCTCCAGATAAAAGGGGAAATCCTGAAAATATTTTTTTTTATTTCTCCATGAAAACAGATTGTGGTACTCAATAGAAGTGCCTCGGCGAGGCACTTCTGTTAAGTACCACAACATGTTTTCATGGAGAAATAAGAAAAATATCAAGTTTTTGGTTGAAAAAAAACAAAAACACCTTATCTGGAGCTATGGATGATCTTGAATATTTGTGGATTATTATAGAGGAAATGCAAGTGATAGTTCAATATGAAGTGATATGTAAGAATGTCATTGAGAATGACCAGTTTAAACATCACCCTAACATCTAAAAGAGTGAGCTACAGGATATTTCTCTCATAACAAGAAGGTTCTTCAACCAACTTATGGCAATTTAAAGCAAAACTTAAAGATCCCTTTTACTGGTTGGGGTGATGTTACACTTTACAAGAGAACATTATAAGTTGGTAAATGACAGGTCTGTTAATAGTCACAGAAACAGACATACACGTAAAAATGTATATGAGGGCTGCAGGAGTTGTAAATCAGTTAAATTTTATTTAACCATAAGGACTGCTGGTGAAACCAGCAAATAACAAATTGCTAGTTTCATAAATTTTTCAGAAAAAAGACTACATGTACGTTACCAATTTGTGTGAAATGTTGGTTCCTTTTTCCTGGGAGAAATTAAGAAAAGTATGTGTATATTAAAATGCTTTTTATTAGTCCAATAGGTTAAGCTAGTGACTTCATGTATTCTTTAGTGGCAGTTTATTGGTACTGCGGATGCAAAGAAAAGAACAAAAACAAACAAAAAAAAAATAAAAATCAGGGCCCAGTTGTTCAAAGCGTCGTTAGCTTAACGAGCTCGTTAAGGGTCATTTCGTTAACTGTTTTAGCGGATTCATTATACAATATTCTGGTATTTTTTGCTGAAAAAGTGTGAGTAGCTTTTGCATTGCAAAAGCTACTCACATTTTTTCAGCAAAAAATTCCAGCATATTTGCGTATCACTCGATGTAAATTTTAACCAATCGTTAACTAACGACATCGTTAGCTTGGAACAGCTGGGCCTAGCAGTCCCATCTTTGAACAAATGTGGAAAAAAGACAGCCCCTAGGCATGTTATTCTAACTTGTAATGTTCTTTTGAAGTGTTCATTGTATGTCTTGTCTGGTGGTACAGATGCTGGTCGGTTTTCGGTTTGATTGGGAAAAATGTTGAAAAATCATTTTCACAAATGTATTACAGACTTATGGCTGAAACTTACAATGTGTGATTAAAGTAGCAAAACTTTTTAGTTACAATAAAAATTTTGTCCCAAAGGGGTTATCTCCCCTTGCCCCAGGGCCATGTACATGTATAATCATGTGGTCTTTAAACATTCCTTAAACCGCTGGACAGTACCGGCACAGTGGCTCAGTGGTAGAGCGTCCGCTTTGTGACCGGGAGGTTGCGGGTTCGATCCCCGGCCGGGTCATACCAAAGACTTTAAAAATGGTACTAGCTGCTCTTTCCCTTGGCGCTCAGCATTAAGAAAGTAGAGATAGAACTGGTCAGCTCAGTGTCAGTATAATGTGACTGGGTGGAATATCATGTCAAAGTGTCTGGGGCGTGATATTTCAGTGAGGCAGCACTCTAAAAGTGAGCATTGAGCTCCCTGCCACATCCAGACACCGTCACGATATGACTGAAAAAGGTTGAAAGCGACGTTAAGCCCAAATCAAACAAACAAACAAACCGCTGGACAAATTTTAACCAGATTTCACATGGGGCCTTCTTTTGAAGGGGTAGTGACAAATTTTTCCAGATGGTCCCATACCATTGAATAAGATGGCCATATGCCCTTATATGGTAAAAACATAGGTCTAGATAAGAGAAGTTATCAAGTAAATAATTTTCTTATTTCTCAATGAAAACATATGTTGTGGGTACTCATTAGAAGCGCCTTGGCGAGATGCTTCTAATGAGTACCCACAACATATGTTTTTGTTGAGAAATAAGAAAAATATAGATACTTTTTGGTTGAAAAAAAGCGCCTTATCAGGAGCTATGTAAAAACATTGAAAGATCCTCTCCAGAACCAAGAAAGCTTTACTTAGGGCTGAGTCTTGGTATACAGCATCTGGGACTCAAGGTCAACCAAGTTTGTTCAAATGATGATCCTAGGATGACCTTTGACGCTTTTATGCATGGTCAAGTTTGTGTCCTAATTGCTGTGGCAATACTGGAAGAATGTTGCATGAGTAACTGCAGATATGCAAGGGCTGTTTTACTCAGGTGAGCGAATCATGGCCCATGGGTCTCTTGTTCTCATTTTTCATTGCAAAAATACACATGATGTGTTTTTCATCAAGGTACAATAATGTGGTGTAGTAAAATTCCTAAATGACTAGCGATACTACATGTATGTGCACATGTTGATATTGCACTTTTGGCAAGTAGAACGTAGTATATATCTAATATTACTGTTAATCAGAATCGGTTGTTTTTCTAAACAACCGCTACATTTGTATTAACTAAAGCCAGTATTGGTATCTTCAGTAGGTGACTTTCATAGGTATTCCTGTATTTTTCACGGGTATTCTGGTATTTCGTTAGTATTCCGGTATTTCAGTAAGTCATGTGACTGGTGGTTTGCATAATGGAATGCACTTGAGTCAGGGCTGACTGGCAATGAAAACATTACCAGATAACTGGAAATGTGGGTGGCTAGCCTGTAATATCACAATGGTGCCAGCCTGATGAAGCTAAGGTAGTTGGTCCCAACCCAGTCAGCATTCTATGTAAATATATATCGGGCCGTCATCGGCCCGTCAGGGTAGCTGACGGGCCGATGACGGCCCGATGTAGATTTACGTAGAATGCTAGCTGGGAATGTATCATTCTTGCCAAATTCTTCAAATTTCCTGCTCCAATATTGTCAGGGAACTTTGAATTTAAGTTGCGGAAATTTCGGAATCTTTGGTCAATCCTAAATGTATGACTCCTGAAAAACAAGAAAACAATATGGGCATTCGAAAAGTAGGTGAAGACCTTTATATCTAGAGCTAGGACCAATACCAAGTGATTCACACATTTGTACAGAGCCCAAAACAGTATCATAGCTCCAGATAAAGCACTTTTTCAATCGAAAGGTATTGACATTTTTTCTTATTTCTCCATGAAAACATGGTTACTCGTTGGAAGCCTCTCTTCAAGGCACAAATTAAGGCACTTTTTTCAACTGAAAAGTATCCATATTTTTCTTATTTCTACACGAAACATATGTTATGGGTACACATTAGAAGTGTCATGGTGAGGCGCTTCTAATGAGTTTCCATAACATGTTTTTGTATAGAAATAAGAAAAATAAATATATGGAAACCCCTTCTTATCTGGAGCTGTGCAGTGTGTATAGTTTCTTGAAGAACAACACAAAAACAACCATATCCTGATTCCAGATAAATGTTTAGCAAAATGTAGAGGAAATTCTCAAACCGAAACCTAAGCAGATCTGTACCTTCAGTAATGCATGTTAACCTTTACCACTCTCTGGGCTAATTCAGCAGACAACAAATTGATATTTTTTTCTTATTTTTCCCAGTAAACAGAATTTTACATTTCATGCAATTTGCATGAAATGTCAAATCCTGTTTTTGGGGAAAAATATCAAACAAATATTTCAACATTTCGTTTGCTGAAAATTTTACCCAGTGTGCTAAGCATTATATACATGTAGCTAACTATTAATATGGAAGAAATGGTTTCCTGTTCCTAAGCTGTGTGTATTTGTGTGTCAGCACATAGCTCCAGATAAGGCAATTGTTTTCAACTGAAAACTGTGGATATTTTTGTTTTTCTTATTTCTCCATGAAAACATACTTTGTTAGTACTCATTAGAAGTGCCTTACTGATGCACTTCTAATGAGTACCACAACATATGTTTTTGAGGAGAAATAAGAAAAATATTATGTGGATACCCCCTCCTATCTGTAGCTATGGAACATGTCAACACAACTATAAGCACTTACAATGACTATACATTTCTGCTGTGATATTTTATACAGATGATAGAATAGGGCACATTTCCTACAATATTGTGTTTGCGCCCAGGGAAGATGATCAGCCTGTGCGCCTGTGCACTCTTATCAGACTGCTGTGAAGATGCATTGGATCTCTGGCTACCCACAGAGTATCCTGTGAAGACTCCCAGACACGAGTCTTCACTGAGTGCACATAAAATTTTGTAGGAAATGAGGTGCTGCAGCTCAAATCATAATAAAAGTATGTTAGAGCTTCTCCCTAATCAGAAAAAAAATACTGCCTGCTTTGATGTCTTTGAAGCCTCTTTGTCTAGTATCTGCTGATGCCTAACTTCGCAATGGTAGGCTGCTATATTTTCTGACATTAGACAAACTGTCTGTTTCCATAATTCCAAGGTTAGCTCAAGATGACCACCCCCAGAGGCATTTGACACTTTTAAATTAAAAAGGTAGACAGATACAGACATTTTTTGTCGCTCCTGCACTAGCATGGGTGACCTAGGCGTGCAAGATTGCGTTCGTTTGTTCGTCCATGTACTTATGGCCACCCAAGTGTTCACCCTAAATGAAGTCTACACATTGAAAAACTTTTCAGTTTGTTTCATTTCATTGATTTCATTGAGCTAAACAAGGATGACACCTCACTCTTCTGGTGCTTGTTTTCAAATTTTAATACGCAGGTGTGACATAAATTTCAAAAAAGTATTTTAAATTTGGAAAGTTCTGTTATTACAACCCCTTTAACCAGATAAGAGGGGGTATCCACATAATATTTTTATAAGTTCTCCACACAAACATGTATTGTGGGTACTCATTAGAAGCGCCTCCCCCAAATTTTGGGCTAAATGTGGGTCCCTTCCCGATGGCAAAACATAGGAATTATTTCACCTGTTTGGAGCCAAACATTTGCCTGAATGCCTTAACCCTTGTCATGCTGAATAAATTAAGATGCCATGCCCACTTCTATTTTTTTAGCCAATCAGATTACTTGATCTGAATTGTTGATATAAATTCACATATTTATGACAAAAAATGTGGATCCAGATCAGCTGGCTTCTTCAGAAGCCAGCTGATCTGGATCTACTCTGTTTTCAAAAGCAGGAACTATCTGGGTTCAGCAGGACAAAGATTAAAATACCGCAAAATACCCTATTTCTGACTTCTGATATTCAATTCTAGTGAGTATTGTTTGGTTTAAATGAATTTTTAAGGAAATTGATAACCTGATATGTTTTCTTTGACATGCTCAGTGGCACTTTAAACTTAATTTAAACACATATACCAGATTACATAACTAACTATTGGTCATACTCATAACCTGATTTTCCAAGTTTAGCAGACTTACACACATTTTTAGCTAATTCAAGGGGGTCCCTGGACCGAACTAAAAATTACAGGAAAATGCCTGTGGTCTAAGGCAAGAGCTTGTCTAAGATTGTATACAAAATGGTAACTTTATACTATACTTGTCTCAGATTATTTCTTGTATGCAGGGATGCATTCTTGTTTTTGTTGGTGGGAAAAGTTTGAGAACAAGAAAAAAAAAAAAAAAAAAAGATTGGGAAACACCATTGGCCATAGCTCCTTTTACAGTTGTTGGCCAGTATCTTGGAAACTTGACAGATGTTTTTGTCATGGTCTGAAGATGTGCATGTGCTCTGATATAATCCTCAGAATATTTTTCTCACGTTGCATTTTTAGTCATTTTTCGAGCTCCAGTACTATCAGTGTGTGTAGATAGTGCTTTTCTTGTGTGCGCAACTCCTCTTACATGTTTATGCCAATCTTTTTGAAACTTTGCAAGTGTTTACATCATGGTCTGAAGATGTGCATGTGATTTAGGTATAATCCTGAAGTTGTTTTTTTTTTTTTTTTCTCTCTCTTTTTCCATATTTTTACTTAGACATTTTTCTAGCTCCAATGCTATCAAATTGTATACTATCATAGTAGGTACCTTGTGTGCACAACTCCTCTTACAATTGTAGGCAGATCTTTTTGATACTTCACAAGTGTTTTGTCATAGTCTAGAGATGTGCAGGTGATTTGGGTATAATTTTGAATTTTTTTTTCTCACTTCTCCACATTTTACTCGGTCATTTCTGGGCTCCAATACTATTGAACTGTATACATAGTAGGTACATTTGGTGGATTTTTAAAAGGCAGAGGACTTAAATTGTCAGAATTTGCTCATTGTTTTTATTTTCCCTGAAAATAGGACTTGATATAAATGTACTACGTATGATGGGTATCCATATTAAAATTTCTCTTACCGTATTCGACCCAGTTAATGCACTGTGCACTTAGGTTTTTCAAAAATACTCGGAAAACTTGTAGAAAAAAATATGATCCTACCAGTACTAAAGGTACACTTTAAAAGAAAAGAAATCAGCGAAGGACTCTTCAAATGATGCTTATGCGATGTTTTTGTGTTTTTGTTTCTTTGTGAGCATATGCTGTGGGTACCCATTTGAATTGCATCGACAAGTCGATGCAATTCAAATGGGTATCCACAACATTTGCCTTCAAAAAGTACACAGGCTGTAATCTGAAGACTATGGAATTGCTTGACTGTGCGCTTATAGAGGTATGTGTGGTAATTAGGTCGAATACGGTATTTCAGCATAAAACATGTTATGGGTACTCATTAGAATTTCCTTTGCAGCCATTCTAGAGAACCCACAACATAGGTTTTCATGGAGAAATAAGAAAAATATTGATACTTTTTGGTTGAAAAATATGTCGCACGTTTATTTGGAGCTATGGCCTTCTAACTTTTTTTTCTGACATATAAATTTTAAATACTTTGCGAAGATATGTTACATTATCATTTCAATAAACATGATGCATTTTGTTTGAGTTTTTCTTTTCCTTTTCTGGCATGGTCAAGCAGAAGATAGTAACTCCTAAAATTTACAGTGACAGCGGGAGGGGTGCTGGATTTTCTTTTGTCAATTATGTTCTCTTTTGAAGAATTTTACTTCAAAAGTGATTAGATGTCCAGGAAAGCTGTACTGTCAAACCTGTCTTAAGCAAGTTAGTGTCCTTTGAACAATACAGAATTGCTTGCTTATGACAGGTGCTTGTTTAATAAAAGTTTATTTGGGACTGGAAACTTTTTATGACATGAGAGCTCTTCCAACAGTTTTATGTCCTGGATTCTTTCATAGAGTTAGAAGGGTATGGGTGGCTGAGTGGTTAGCGCTTCAGACTTTGGACTAGAGGTGGAATTCAGCTCATGACTACGGCATTTCATTGCTCAGAGCTTTTCATCATCCTTCCATCATCTCGATGTAACTTAAATATAAATGTTGAAAGGGACGTAAAACACCAGATCGTCATCTTCCATAAAGTTAAAGCAGACAAATGTTAATTCGCTATTTCTGTTTAATACTGTTAGTTTTATAAGATTTTACTGTATAATACCTTTTCAAGCCATTATAATTATATTTTTGTGGAAAAAAAAAATAGATTTATAATCCAATAAAGTTTCCTCCTTAAATTTTTATGGAGAGAAGGCAAAAAATCCAAGGGACATGATTCAAGCAAGAACTGACTGTAAATGATGTATTTGGTTAACAAAATGTAACTCAGCAAGGTAAATTAGTGTAGTTTGCTCAGTGATGGAAAATTCTTGCCACCACACTTATCTCGAAGATGCTCATGATGAAGCCCAAACATCACGAAAACATACCTGTATAATTTTGACACCCTTAAACCCTACTTTTATATAGTATATCTAGGGTTTACAGGGGTATACATTATTTTTCTTATTTCTGCTCAAAAACAGATTGTGGGTACTCATTAGAACTGCCGTGGTGAGGCAGTTTTAAAGAGTACCCTCAATCTATGTTTTGAGCAAAATTGTGAGAAATATCAGAATTTTTATCTGGTGAAATTTTCAGTATATTTGAATAGGCATGTTTTCGTAATGATTGCCAATGATTCTGTAAGCAGATGATTCTGCGTGGATGCACAGGCTGATAAGGGCCTTCAGTGTCCGTACTCAGTGGACTGAAGACGCATTTTCACATCGGAAGATCAAATCTTTCGACCGGCAGAAATTCATGCTAAAAACTTTTATTGTTTCTAAAGGCATAAAAATATGCGATGTCGCTACCCCATGTTATTATTATTATCAGTATTATTAATGGTGACACCCTGCCTAGATTTTGCTCAGCGGAAACATTTACTCTTTGATCTTATTAGTCATCTCTCAGAATCTGGAACTCAAAATTTCAAATAGAAATAAGAAAAATATACTAAAACCTCTTTATAACACAGTTCATTATAACACGGTTTTGGATATAACATGGTTCAAAGATGGATCCCAAAAAATATATAGATTATATTGAAAAATGACCAAAAATGGTCATTTTTCAATATAATATATACATTTTTTTTGGATATAACGCGGTTGTTTAACTAACATGGTTTATGCTATGGACCCTAACAATTGTGTTATAAAGAGGTTGTGGTGTACCAATTTTCCGTCTGAAACAGGGAACAGGAGTAGCCAGACAAATCAATTAAAAAATTGCTTTATCTGGAGCCATCGAAATAACATCTTAACCCACACATTACCATATTATGTGACTGCGTCACTCCCCATTGATAAAGGAGGCAAGGAGCATAACAGGCGGCCGTTTGTTTAGTGAAGATATACCAAGTAGCAGAAGACTTAAATAACAGGTGGGTACTGTTTCTTACTTTGAACATGTAGAATGGAATAGGAACAGGAAACAAACAAATCAAATTAAGGCCAAAGAAATAAACTCCGTATGCAGTTGCCTACCATGAAAACATACTATGACCTATCTTTTACCAGGCTTCATACTTTTCAGGCCTGTCCTTGATATTCAGGATTTAAGATTTTGAATTTTTCATATCTTCACATAAAAAGGCCAGTTTTAGGCACTGAAAGTAGGCATTTCAGACCTGAAAAATCTTGAACAGTTTGAGGCCTATTACTCCCATAGGGATTTTTAGACAAGTTTAGAAATAAGAGTTGATAACAAAACAATACTAGTAATAATAATAAAAGGAAAAGCATAATTTTTAACCACTGTCCTGAAAGGTTAGGTTCAGGCAACAGCAAACTAAACAGTTGTTTACCTTGGCCTCATAAAGATTACATTTTTATGACTTTAATATATTTTGCTTATAATACACTGCTTGGTTTGCTTAAAAGAATGCTTGATTCTGAGATATAACTAATATGTCAGATGATGAATGTCTGGCTTAAAATCAGAGAATATGTAAACTTTGTACAGTTTCACAATAATTTTTTATGCATTTTAAGGATTTTGGCTAATGAAAACTAATGAAATGTATTCCCTGAAAAACAATGGAATTATCACTCAATATGTCTACTGTTGACTTTTAGGAGACTTTTCATTTCTGTTGCGGATCCAGCAACATTCCTTCGTAGAGATTGATCATAAAATATTTTCTATGGTCATTCTCACCCTTCTCCTGATTTAAGAAGGGCAGTTGTTAGTTTCTGGCGAAAGAACTTGCAAAAGTACTGTTAACTGCTAAGTGGACTTAGCCTGCCCAGGAAAAGTGTGGTTTGGTAAACTGACCAGCTCGACATGACCTTAATAGTGTTGACTGGGTCGTTTAACTCCAACCCAAACAAAAATAATGCTTATTACTTCTAGAATCCATCAGCTGGTGTAGCTTAAGTCACAATGAGATGATGGTACAAGTAGAAGCACCCACCTAGTCTTCATTCTGAAAATTAGTTTACTCTATACTGCTGTCTGCACTTTCTTTTGAGTTGGTTTTTGTTGGGTAAACATGTTAAGGAAAAGGGGGTCCTTTGAAAAGAGGCAACACATACAGCTGCAGATAAGAGGGGGTATCCATGTAATATTTTAACATATGGTGTGGGTACTCATTAGAAGTGCCTTGCCGAAGCACTTCATTGAGTACCCACAACATATGATTTGTTGAGAAGTAAGAAAAAATGTCAATATTTTTCAGATTAAAAAACTTCCAGCATGCCTGTGTTTTTACAATCAGCAACAGATTTAAGAACTTCGTAGTCCATGCAGAGATTTGAAAAAAAAAAAAAAAAAAAAAAAATCAGAATTGGTCTTTTAAGCAAACCACAGACTGCATATTTATTTTGCCATAGCTCGAGAAAATTCTTCTTAGTTCTTCACAAAAACATGTATTGTGCAGAGGACTTGTTAGGAAAGAGTACCTGGTGATAATTAGATATAATTTTCTTTATATCACCATAAAAACATACATTGTGGGTACTCATTAGAAGTGCCTCGCCGAGGCACTTCTAAAGAGTACCCACAACATGTTTTTATGGAGAATTGGAGAAAATTTTCTTTGAATTATCATCAAATACTCCTTCTGAACAAGTCCTCTGTTATGAGAACACATTAGAAACACCTTGCTGACAAATACTCACAACATGTTTTCATGGAGATATAAGAAAAGTAGCAGTACTTTTTGGTTGAAAAAAGGTCTTATCCAGTGCTATGTTTTGTAGTGTTGCATGTTTTCAGGATCTTAATCGGTGTTGTAAAGGTAGGTTTTTGGAAATTTATGTGGACACTGGAAACGAAGTCAGCTGACAAACAGAATCAAATAGATGAGTTTACAGGACACCAGAATGACTATGGTAAATGTCCTAAAACCTCGAACATTTTATTCCATACTTTTTTTTTGCCTAAATTTAGCTTTCTATGAAGTTATATCTTTATTGTTCACTCTTTCTTTTATGAAATTGTTTGTTAAAATACTTATTGGAATGGCAAATAGTGTAGACCCTATCTGACTGCTCCTTTAGGATTGATCTTGAAATATTTCAAACGGGGGTTTTCAGTTTCTGGTGAAAGCATGTGCAAAAGTACTGTTTAACCACTTGGAGGACTGAGCCTGTCCAGGAAAAGTGTTGTTGGGTAAACTGTCTGGCTCAAATGACTTTTATGAGTTAAATGGGGTCAAAAAACAACTCAGTCAATCTGGTTTGGGTCTACACTCTTTGCGTATGCCATTTTGTCGGATACTTTGATGTACAAAATTTTAGGACATTTACCATACTAGTCTTGTTTTAATCAGTTATTGATCTCAGTTCATTACAAATCATTTGGAGTACCTAGTACCAGTTTGTGGTGGATTCTTGAGCTTTGTTTTTAAGAAACACTCTGTATTGTGTTCTAATTTGAATTGAATTCTCCTCTGTATTGTGTTTGAATTGAGTTCTTGGTAATAAATCAGAGATGGTTTGAAGCAAATTACCCTCATTGGTTGATGCATTGTTAAACCCATATTAGCCATAAGTTAGAGATTGAGTGAAAGAAAAAAAAAAGTGGGTATGAATTGGAAGGGAACTGGATATGCCTGGTAGATATTCTTCCATTTTGATGCCCCCGTCACAAAAAGTGGCGAGGGTATTATGTTATACTGTAAGTTGAAAACCATTGGAAATATTATTATAAAATTTCTCACAAATGTAAAGCACCATAAGACAGTGTGCAGAACACAAAAAAGTAACTGGTTAACTTACTTTTGGAGTTGCCCCCTTTGAATATCGAAGATATTGAAGATAGCCATTTCTACTATGTACGAAAAAAAGGAAACAATTTTGTTGATCATTTTAATCAAAATTAACACATGTACATGCATCAATGTTGAAAATATTTTGGGAAAGACTAATGCACCTTCCCTTTGATTTTATTTTTGACAGAGTTATGGCACTTGCTAAATGTAAGTGCAGTGGTGGGGCATGGCGCAGTGCTTGCAACGCTTTTATTACAAGGAGATAGCTTGTGACATCCTATATGCCTTCTTGCAAACCAAGGGGAGCTAATTCTTGCCTGTTAGAATAGATCTGTTTTCAGAAGAGAAGCAAAACAGTTTTGACAGTTGTCACCAATTCCCTTTAAGACTTAGCCTTGTATCGGTATTTCTGTCACAGAATTATAGTTAATAATGAGCTTCGGTAGTTGTACCCGCCGTTCTGACATCTTGTAGCTCTACAGATAAGAGGGGGTATCCACAGTCTTTT
Source organism: Anodontia alba (assembly GCA_964016985.1). Taxonomy (NCBI): domain Eukaryota; kingdom Metazoa; phylum Mollusca; class Bivalvia; order Lucinida; family Lucinidae; genus Anodontia; species Anodontia alba. The sequence continues at coordinate 51,444,543 of OZ024836.1, forward strand.
TCTTATTTCTCCATGAGAACACAATGTTGTGGGTAATCATAAGCACCTTGCCAAGGCTGAGTACCACGGCATATGTTTTTGTGGAGACATAAGAAAAATATAAGCTATTTTTGGTTGAAGAAAGCTTATCTGGAGCTGTGATAAAGAAAATAGACAGTTGTACCCTCCTGTCCGACTTTTTTTAATGACTCTGACACTTTGCTTAACCTTTGTCCAGCTGAACCTGGATATATCCTGCCTTTGCAAACAGTGTAGATCCAGTTCTGTTGGCTTCTGAAGGAGCCAGCTGATCTGGATCTGCACTGTTTGCCATTAAGTATATAGTCAATAATGAGCTTCCAGATTTATAACAACAATCTGGATCAAGCAATCTGATTGGCAGAAAAATAGAAGTGGGCATGGCATCTTAATTAATTCAGCATGACAAGGGTTAATACTAAAGGCATGTTTGGTAGAGCATTCACCTGTATATATTTAGAGGTTGTGGGTTCGAACACCAACCAGGTCATACCTAAAATTTTCTAAAATCAGTTGGCCTCAGCAATTAGTATTAGGAAGAAAAGCAAGAACTGATTACAAATATGTCAGTATAATATAACTGGTGGTAATGTCCTGTCCACATTTCTAAGACATTATACTCATAGCTTCAGATAGGAGAGGTATCCTGGGTAAATATTTTTTTATTTCTCCATGAAAATGTACGTTGTTGGTACTCATTAGAAGTGCCTCGATTAGGTGTTTTTAATGAATATCCACAATATGTTTTACGTGGTGAAGTAAGAAAAACATCAGAGCCCAGTTGTTCAAAGCGTCGTTAGCTTAATGAGCTCATGAAGGGTCATTTCATATATTGTTTTAGCGAATTCAATATACAATATTCCCATCGAGGGATACGCCCATATTCTGATATTTTTTGCTGAAAAAATGTGAGTAGCTTTTTCACTGCAAAAGCTACTCACATTTTTTCAGCAAAAAATTTCAGCATATTTGTGTATCCCTCCATGTAAATTTTAACGAGGACATCGTTAGCTTTGAACAACTGGGCCTTGTACTTTTCGATTGAAAAAATTCCTTATCTGGAGCTATGATACTAGAGTCAATTGGCATTATAAGAGGGAGTAGATACCAGTACGTGCTTGAATCCAAGTAACTTGGACGTAAACTCAAGATAGAATTTATCCCTTTCTCTGGGAGATGATATAAAATAACTCACTGATGACATGTTTAAGAGCTCAAACAGATCAAACATTTATCATTTAATAGTGTTTAATGATTAGCACTCTGGGTTAAATTTTCACCAGACGACATATTGAAATATTTTTTATTTTTTACTTTTTCAATAAAACAGGATTTGACATTTCATGCAAATTGTGACAGTTTGCATGAAATGTTGGAGACAATTTACAAATCCTGTTTTCTGAGGAAAATAAAAATATCATCAATTTGTTGTCTGCTGAATTATTTCAGATATTGGTAAAGGTTAAAGGGTTTATAATACTGACATGTGTCTGGGCCTGCTGCCAGCAAACATGCTTAGCCTAGAGGGAAATTTTGCTTAGCCTGGAGGGAAAATTTGTACAGCTTTGAAGCCAATGCTTTATTTTTGGTCTGTTAACATGATAACTTGAGCAACAAAATATTGTTGAACTTGATATCTAGATTCAGATGTAACAACTGGATAAAGAGAGTAATCAGTATTTTAGAAGTATTCTTTTGCATCTAAGTACAGTCGACTCTCGTTATCTCGACCCCTCTTATCTCGATCCTATCACTTATGTCGAACTTATTTCTAAGTCCCGATTATTTTCCTTATATATTTATTGTATTTCAGCTTTGCGTATGTCGAACTACTTTTATGTCGACACTTCGGCTATCTCGTCCATCATTTTCAGTCCCTGAATATATTTTTCACAGTTTTTACTACCGCGTATCGAACTCGGACCATGACGAAGGGAAAACAAAATGTAAGATGCGGCGCCGCCGGTCTCTCAGTTAATGAAAGTCATAATAGGCCATTGATAATAAATCAATATTTTAATTTTCCCCTTTGTCCAGGTAATTACAAACAACACAAACAATGTCTAAAATCCGTAATTATGAAATCACGTGCGTGTCGAGTCGGGTTTGACACGCGGCGCTCAACACCGTCTCGTGTCATTGATTTGTAAGATAAAAAGCAGCTCAGAATAGTGTTATGGAAGATTAATCAACGAATTTTCTTTAATTTATTGTTTAGATATGCTCTTCACTATCGAGTACTGTCCGTCTGAATGATATAGCGTCTTCAAGAAAAGTCAGTGCGCGACAGGTTCCGACTCGGATCAGCCTGTATTGAACATGCTAGCTAAGTCTGAATCTTCGCTTGTTACTCTTTGGTCAGGCAGTGCTCTTAGGTAAGCCCAGATAAGGCTCATGCGTATAACGGAAAATTCGTGGGCGTGCAGGCTGATCCGAGTCTTTGACAGTCGCACAGTCTTCTAATAGGAGTTGTCGTGCACGGCCTCAAATAGACGAATCACACGTGGGTACCGATGTTAACCCTTCAGACCCTGTAGACTGATACGGATACCCGCACAAATAGTGTAGGTCCAGATGAGATGGCTCATAACGAGCTTTCTCTGCAGGATCTACAGTTTGCCGCGCTGAGAGGGTTCGTTTATGCCAGGGGAGATAATCCAAACTAGCTTACAGCTGCTGCTTAACATTGTAAGCGTTTTATGCAAAAGCGGAAACCAGTCATCTCTTTATCGAGTCATCTGTGCGAAGGGAGCTGATCCAAACCAGTTCATAACGTTTAGCTAACACAACCTGGAAACCAGTAATTTATTTATAGCTCACATGGAAATCCAAATTTGCAGGAGTATTTAAAGACAACAAGAGACGTTTGAAATTTATTATTATTTACATTTATTGATGATATTATTCCAAGAGAACCATTGCATCTCCTAAAACAAACAGTAACAAAGCAAACTGAAGTACGCGTAAATTATTTAAATTGCCGTATACATGTGCCTTCCAGCCACGTTTTGGCGAACAGAGGCGAACAGTCGTCATACCTATGACGTCACAATTTGGTTGTCTCGAACTACTGATAACTCGAACATTTTTATCAGGTCCCGTGAAGTTCGAGATAACGAGAGTCGACTGTATCTTGTATTCATGGAAATCTCCTTGCTGAGGCAATTTGAATAACTCAGAAGGTATGTTTTGGTGAAATATATCATTTTTGTCCTGACTGTTTTAGCAATCAGGAGCGACACAAGGATCACTTTCTGGTAGCATTGTTGGTGTTTGCATTGTCAACATCAACAATGTTAACCCTTGTCCTGCTGAATAAATTAAGATACCCTGCCCATTTCTAATTTTCAGCCAATCAGATTACTTGATCCAGATTGTTGATATAAATTTGCATACTTAATGGCCAACAGTGCAGACCTAGATCAGTTGGCTTCTTCAGAAGCCAACTGATCTGGATCTATACTGTTTGCAAAGGCAGGACACATCAGGGTTCAGCAGGACTAGAGTTAAGTTTATGCATTTGGCTCAGTTTCTCAAATACCAAGGCTTCTAGGATAATGAAACTTCATAGCCACATCTGCCATGACGCACCCTGCCAATGGCCATCGATCATTACTGACCTTGACCAACTTTTCGTGCTAATGGCTGAACAATTACAGTGTTTAATCTGTGCATTTAACTCTATTTCTTGAACACCCCTAGCAGTCAGGACATAGCCATTCACTGAATTTTTTGTTGTTTATAGTAGATTATCGCCACAATAATTGTTTTATCTGAAGCAATATATCGTTATTTTCCTAGCTACCACTTTGATAGAAATGGAAAGAGGGTAGGACATGCTAAGGTTGAATGTTATGGTCTTCCAGTTCCCACTGATAGGATGAGGGCATAAAAAAAACCTCAAACATTTACCTGCTGTGAATGTGTTGATAAATAAGTTACAGCTGGATATTTATGACATACCCTATAATAGCAAAAAAAATGAGTAAAATTAGAGTTTGAAAGTTGGGTGGGGATATAGGATTTACTTTGTCCAGTCTTATTGCTATATCAAAATTTAATTCAGTTCTGGTGCATATACATACAGCAACACACAGATCAATGTGCTATTCCAGGGTCCTCCCTGTTTGCACTGGGGTAGCCTGGTAATTGTAGAATTTATCAGGGAAAACGTGGAAGGCTGCTTTTTGTCACAACTGCTTTAGCAAGCAGGAGCAACGTAGGTATCACTTTCATCGGCGGCATTGGTATTGTCGGCATCATTGTCTGTGTCAACAATGTTGAGTCTGTGCATTTGGCTTTATTTCTCGAACACCAAGGCTTCTACGTAGGCTAATGAAACTTCATACACCCATTCTGCATGATGCACCCTGCCCACTGCCATTAGTCGTTACTGACCTTGTTAGGTATCTTGAACATTACAGGAGAAACAGCAGAGAGAATATTTCCAATGAGAACTGAAGCACTGAGGGAAGATATAACACCAGCCATGTGCAATTATTCTTGTTCATTCTGTGGACAGAAATACCTAACAAAGACTGACTTGCTTCAGCATCACTTCAACGACCATAGATTGAGTCACCATAGCTGTGATTTTTGTGGACAAAAGTTCAGGAAAAGACAAAATATGGAAACTCATCGTAGGATACATACGGGAGAGAAACCCTACACATGTAGAATTTGTCAGCAGTCATTTTATGCCATGAGTGGCCTTCGGTATCATGCCATGAAAGCTCATGGAGGAGAACCCATGTAGCTTTACCACCTTCAAGGCTAATTCAGCAGAGGACAAATCAGTACTACAAATCAATGATATTATTCCTATTTCTCTCCTTCAGAGAGTTTTGCATGAAATGTCAAAGCCTATTTTCTGGAGAAAACAGGAAAACTGTTTAAAAATGTCATGTGATTTTTTACGTAGTGGGCTAAGTGTTAAACAGAGATGCTCTGTAGCTCAAAATCATTTGACTGTACTATTATAATGCCTGTATATCTTTGATGAAATCAGCTATCATGTAAGTCAAAAATGGGTCTAATAAGGGAAAGGAGAGATACATAAATCTGGGTAGAACTTCAATGACTGAAACATTAATGACTAGATCACCATGGTTGATTTGAACTTGTTTGGAGTCCCTAGATGATTCTTAGATAGCTCAAGATAACAAATATTTAGGGATATAGGGAAATTTTCCTATTTTATCATGGGAATGTATGTTGTGTACTCATTAGAATGCCTCAATGAGACAGTTCTAATGAGTACACCCAATATACCCAGGAGGTCGCGGGTTCAACCCCCGCCGAGGTCGGCAACATTCTTTCGTGGAGATTGATCATGAAATATTTTCTACGGTCATTCTCTCCCTTCCGCTGATTCAAGAAGGGCAGTTGTCAGTTTCTGGCAAAAGAATGTGTACAATACTGGTTAACCGCTTAGATGACTAAGCCTGCCCAGTAAACGTGCGGTTAGGTAAACTGACTGCGCTTGACATGACCCCATTGGGTTGATTGGGCCGTAAAACCTCAACACAAACAAATAATATACCATTATTTTATAGGATTGAAAAGACATCCCTAAATTATCCTCATTTGCCACCAGACCTGGTATTATGATCTACCAACAGTAGCTTGAACTACCCATGTCTTAAACAAACTTCCATCTTTCGAAATGTGTTCCAGCCATTGCAGTTCAACTTATCATACCCATATATCTTTGATGAAATCTATCGTGCAGGTCAAAAACGGGTCTTATAAAGGGAATGACTGCCATCATCACTTCTGTTGCTTACAAGTTGCTAGTTTTAAGCCCAGCATTATTAAGCATAAAAGGGTTCAGTTTGCTTTATGGTGGCCTGAAATTGCTTGAGACATTTAGAGAAATGTAAGAAAATGTACACATTCATCTGTTTAAAGTGTGGTTAGGTAAACTGACTTGGGCCGTTAAACTTCAAACCAACCAGGGCCCAGTTGTTCAAAGCGTCGTTAGCTTAACAAGCTCATTAAGGGTCATTTCGTTAACTGTTTTAGCAGATTCAATATACAATATTCTGATATTTTTTGCTGAAAAAATGTGAGTAGCTTTTGCACTGCAAAAGCTACTCACATTTTTTCAGCAAAAAATTTCTGCATATTTGCGTATCACTCGATGTAAATTTTAACAAATCGTTAACTAACGACATCATTAGCTTTGAACAACTGGGCCCAGTTGTTTAAGTGATATTTACTTCCATATTTTTCTGTTGAAAGAATGCACAATACTGGTTAACAGCTTAGAGGACTAAGCCTGTCCAGTAAATGTGTGGTTAGGTAAACTGACCGCGCACAACATGACCCCATTGGGTTGACTGTACCGTAAAACATGAACAAACAAATTCCATATTTTGTCCCTTGTGGATTTTGTCCATAAAGAATGGTCCATCTTGCTAAGGTCCTGTTTTGAAACGTGTCAGTTTAGACTTGGAAGCATATCTCTGTGCGCATTTCTTGGTTCAGAAAACAGTGGTACTGGCTTGAAGTGTTGATGAGGAAAAAAAGTATGACTTGTATTTGGAATCAACACTAACAAATACATGATCTGTGAAGAATTCAGTTTAAACATTACAACTGGGCCTTTATTCTTGGTACATTGTACTCTTTGGCCAGATGCTCCATGAAGTTGGGGTTCATGATGTTTTGTTTAAAGTATCACAGCTACAGATAAGATAGTTTTTAGAGCTACAGATAAGATGCTTTTTAGAGTCGAAAAGTAATGATAGTTTTTATTTCTCCATGCATATGCTGTCGATACTCATTAGAGGTGCTTCTAATGAGTACTGGCAATGTATGTTTTCATGGAGAAATAAGAAAAATAATATATATATATATATACCCCTTCTTATCTGGAGCTGTGATAAGCTCTACTTTTGAAGGTTTGAGTGTAAAGTCATATTAAAATCTGATAGCAAGTGATAATGTCATGTATTGTCTACAGTGAACATAGATTACCTTATTTGACATAATGAGCTGGTGAAATTACAAACTTATTTACTATTGTAGCTAAGGTGTTTTCAAATACATTGAATTTTTTGCTGCAAAAATGTGAGTAGCTTTTGCAATGCAAAAGCATTGCAAAAGTTGCTCATATTTTTCAGCAAAAAATATCACTGTATTTGCCATAGATTTCAAGATAGAAATTTTAATATCATATTAGCTAACATCTTTTTTAAGTTTTGAACAACTGGGCCCTGGAAGGTTACAGGGTGGTGGTAAGGGCTGCTGTACTTGCTGTAAGTGGGGGAAGGAGGAATGTTAATATTTGTTCTGTTTCTGCACTGTCATTCACTTTTTCCCCTCATCCTCCTAAATTTGTGTCATCACATCCACTAGCTCCTTTGTCGCTTTCCTCCGTTGCTCTGGGAGCAGCACAAAATGACTCAAAAGGGTATATGTGTCATTAAACAAGGACTTGGAACAAGTTGACATATTTACCGCATATGCCCCTATAAAAGCACTACCAAGAAATTTCTGAGTTTTCATATATTACCTCTGAATTTTTATCCAGTTCACTATGAACTCGTGTTGTGGGCATTCATTTGAAATGCCTGGATTTGTTAGGTGATTCATTCAAATCGGTATCTACATTACAGGTCAGTCCCGTTATTACGCGCTGGTCGGGATGCACAATTCCAGACCGCGATATAGGCGAGGCGCGTAGTAAGTTCGGAGCCGACTGATCAGACTTTATAAATGTTGACATTTGTATGGGACACAACGTATATACATGTTTGGAGGGATTTATGAATGAAAACAATGATATTTCATGTGTTATTTATATAAATAAACGAATGAGTACTAACGTTGTATGTTTTGTCTTTTTTACACCCTCTGATGTACTTTTTCTGCAATATATACGCTAAATACTTTATTTACGTTTTCATTTTGTGGCTCGATCCGCCATATTTGCCGGTGTTATAATACAGACGGTGTTGAAGTGCGGTGTAAGTCACATAAAAAGTCCGGTATCAATACCGGTCCCCGCGAGCATAGCGAATTATTTTAGTCCAGTAAAAGAAATCTTATTAATAAAACAGCAGAAATCATTAAGTTTTTTAATCTTTCTGCTTGTATAGAATAGAACGAAAGCTCAAAGAAAAAAAAATTGATTAAACCAAAGCATTTGAGTCCAACAAAGTGCCATGTCAATGGCCTCAAGTTTTTCTTTAACCGTGAAGGCTTTTCGTTTTCTTCTTTGGTTTTCCATTTTAATCAGTGTTAATCTGATAGAAGAATGAACTTTTTCAAGACAACAATGAGTGCCGGACAAATTTCACAGTTACACGCTCTACTACCTGACCGCGTGCGCAGTAATCGACGTCCAGTGATCCGCGTCGCTGATTGGATGAATATCTAATTAGGTCAGCAAGGCGGCCATATCAAACTGGAAAATTCGGTGTCATCAAGTATTTACAAATTAATTAAGGATAACTGTGGTCATTTTCTCATTCTTTAGATGCGGGATAAGCCATTTCTTGATAGATATGTTTGTATCGTTTAAAAGTTAAATGAAGTTTTAATTGGCACAACTTTGTCTTCTTAAAATAAACATCAAAAGGTCAATTACGGTCATTACGCACGTACACAAAAAAAAATATGACAGAGACAATACATTGATTAGCTTTATTCTTTCAAAATCATTTTATTTTATTTGCTATTATGACATGTACAACAGCAGTAAAGAATTTCTTTTTCTGCAGATCGAAGCTCTGAAAAACAAAAAACACATTTTGTTATTTTGACCTAGAGGATGGGGAAACTGGGACCTTTCGAAAAAATTTTGGGAGGCACGACGTCCCCGCGTTATATCCGTATTCGCGCACTAACGACGCGAGTACTAACGGGACTGACCTGTATTATGCTTTTATAAGAAAATCAGAAAAAAATATCACATTAGCATCACTGTATATTCATGAAGTCCTTTGCTGCTCTCTTAAGTATGACCTTATTAGGTGGATATTTTACTACACCATTGCCCAGTAATTTTAATAAAAAAAAAGACCTACGCACTCAGTGCAGTAGTTAGGCCATTTACTATACAGTGGAACCTCCACTAATGGTAACCTCTGACGAGCGGTCACCTCCTGTTAATGGCCATTTTTATTTTTATTCCCTCCTGAGGTGTCTTCCTGTATATATTACCTCTGATAAAGGGTTACCTCCCTCCTCCGGTCAGCGGCCATAATAATTTATGATTTTATGGTCAAAATCTCTCCATTAAATGGCCAAATTGACAGAGGATCTGAAAAATCGGCAACATTGTAATCGATAGTAGGAAAACAAAAATTCATGGAAATCGCATCTCATTGCATCAAAAAAAATAAAATAAAATATAGAAATACATCTTTGTTTATATATTGACAAAAAATATGATAATAAGTTAATCATTTTGATGTGTAAAAGGGAAATTTCAGAAAAAAGATAGTGAGGCAATGCGTAAAACAGGTTTTTTTGAGCCATAAATTAGTCAGTCTCACTAAAAATTAGAGAGACTTAACATTTCTGTATGTAATAAGCAAAATAATTCGTTTGTTACACAGTAATTTCCTTTTTTTTCAAGTACCAGGCGACATTGACCTTTAAAGGTCAGCGCGTGATCAACCGGTGTCAATTACAGCTGTGTGGGTTTTGTTATTGGAAGAATTAAAGACTGATTTATTGATTAAAGGACTATTGATGATTGACCATTGATGTTTACTCCTACAGATAATTGCGATGGTCAAATCACTGAATGCGAATTGCTCAAGATGATTATTGACACCTGTGTCTTTCGAGTAAATAAACAACTCTACTTTCAGTTTCACTATTCCTATTCAGTTGACTCGCTTATAACCATGGCATCTAAAACCCACAAAGTGCGGACTAGACGAACGCGTTAAAGCAATTAAGCTGATAGAATCGGGGGAAAGCTCTAGAAAAGTGGAGGAAGAGTTTGATGTGGGTCGTACATATTTAGAAGAAACGTCGAAAAATAGCAAACAGTGTAGACCCTGATCAGACGCTGCGTTCTGCGGCGTCCGATCTGGGTCATAGGCCTATTTATTCCAATACTTAGTGTTATTATGGTATAGTAATTAGCATGCTTCTGAATACTTCTTGAGCAAACAGTGATTTTTATTTTAAAAATTGATCAGAATAAACAATATATAATTGTTATTTTGGACAATTTGACATGTTACAGGCAATAAATAAACAAATATTGATTGATACCACTATGCTGAAGGAGTATCATAATCATAGTTTGTATTTCACTCACTATTTGGGCTATATCAGTTGTCTCAAAATTGCCCATGAGTGAGTACCTGGGTGGCTGCTTAATAGAGGTTACATGCTGAGAAGAAAAGTTTTGCAGACAACATTTTGAAATATTTTTCTGATTTTTTCCTAGAAAATAGGATTTGACATTTAATGCAAATTGTCTCCTTTTTTATGGTAAAATAAGAAAAAATATCATCAGTTTGTCATCTGCTGAATTTGCCCATAGCATGGTAAATGTTAGTGAATACTAAGAGACTGAATGGTCATGTAATTTGTTTTCCAAAAGACTTTAGGCTTTCATTAGTAATAATACTCTTAATGAGTACCTACATTTTTATTTTGTGGAGAAAAAAAGAATTATCATGACATGGTTGCCAACAATCATCCCTTTCTGAGCTATGTGATGGGTTGTTTCTCAAAGACAGAAGCAGATAGCATTTTGTCGTTTGTTCCGTCAAAGACTTGCAGCTTGTTTTCGTGTCTCGTTTTTCAAAGATTGAAGCAGCTGTACCAATAGGATTATATATCAGGTAATTACTTACTACAAAAGAAATTATTAACAGGAAACCATTTCATATAAGTGTTCATTAGAATGAGAGTATTATTTCTGTTTTTGTAAACTGTTATAATTGTTAACCCTTAAAGTGCCAAGCAAAATTTGTAGCAGACATTTTATTTTACTTTTATTTTTCAGAGAAAAGTCTTGACATTTCATGTGAATTTTGGTCATCAGATCACATGAAATGTCGACATTTTCTTTATTAGCCTAAAATAAGCTTAGCTCCAGATACTGGTATTTTTCAAATTTTTCCATGAAAACATATTTTGTGGGTATCAGTGCGGTGCTTCTAATGAGTACCCACAACAAATTTACATGGAGAAATAAGAAAACTATTATGTGATTACCCCATGTTATCTGGAGCCATGAATAAGATGCAGGAAGAGGGCTAAGATAACAATGAATATATTTTCTGCATGTCGTATTAGTCAATGATCAGGGCCCAGTTGTTCAAAGCTAACGACATCGTTAGTTAACGATTCGTTAAAATTTACATCGAGTGATACGCGAATATGCCGAAATTTTTTGCTGAAAAAATGTGAGTAGCTTTTGCAGTGCAAAAGCTACTCACATTTTTTCAGCAAAAAATATCAGAATATTGTATATTGAATCCGCTAAAACAGTTAACGAAATGACCCTTAACGAGCTCGTTAAGCTAAGGACGCTTTGAACAACTGGGCCAATGATCATGGTTTACAAAACCAATGATCGACTATGAAATTCTGGCTGATTTGCAACACTATGAAGTATCATATAGCTTTGAATAAGTCTGGATATGCCTCATTATTATCCATAATGGTACCATCCATTATTTAACTCGGCATGACAAGGGTTAAAATCCGTAGTTGTCTTACCAGGAGTTAACTTATGGATGTTGAATATTGATGTTCAAATTTTAGAATTTAAAGCTTTGATATTATAGATTTTTGCATTTCAAATTAACCTTTTTACAGATGCTTCGAAAGAGAAAGAAACTGAAGAGCTTTTTGTTCCACCCCCAAGCCAACCGGTCTTCCCAGGTCAGCTGTCACCAACCACTTCTACCCCACAGTTTGACTTGTGTGGATTTGATAGTTCTCAAGCAAAGATGAACAATGAATCTCACAAACTAGGTAAATCATTAACCAAAGCTGACGGTACTGAGAGTATTTCTAGTACACTGGACAACCTATCAACACAGTTGTTTCTCGGACAGGACCCAGTGTCAATATTTAAGTCGCAGTATGCACAGGCTCAGATGCAATCTCAATTTCGGCTAGGCCGCCCACCTGGTATTTATACGTGTAAATATTGTGGGAAAGTGATGCAGAATAAGTCGGTGTTTGATTATCACGTCAGAACACATACCGGGGAGAAACCTTACAAATGTGATGTGTGCCAGCGACATTTCGCGGGTCGTCAGCCACTCGAAACGCACCAGAGACTCCACACGGGGGAACGCCCGTTCAAGTGTGATATTTGTTTTAAATCTTTTCCTGCCCGGAGTGGACGGGACTATCATAAGAGGAAACATCATATGATGAATGAATTTATGATGTCATCATTTCAACCATAGAGAAACCACATCTTACCTCATAAATGTATTGAGTTGCAAAGACAGAATATGTACCTTTGGACATGTGCGCCCAGCGAAGATTCGGATCATCCTGCACATTGTGCAGTCTGATCAGAATCTTCACTGGGTGCATTTGAGATAGTCAAGGATGCAAAGTTTCTTCATGTGGACAACAAAGACTGATCAGACTGTGTGCAGGCTGATTTGAATCTTTGTTAGGCACACGTCAGAAGGTAGATTTTCTCATGTTTCGGCTCCATTATTCAGTAATGTGATGGCACCCCAAACCATGACACCATGATTATAACCCTGGTCCTGCTGAGCCCGGATATGCCCTGCTCTGCAAACTGTAGATCCAGATCATTTGGCTTCTGAAGAAGCCAGCTGATCAGGATCTGATTTGTTTGCCATCAAATATATGATTTTGTATTAACAACCTGGGTCAAGCAAACTAATTGGCTGACAATTAGTATCTTAATTGGTATCTTAATTTATTCAGTATTGGTATGGGTAACCTTCAAAATGTGTTATAAAAATTGTTCATTTGTCATATAGATGCACAGTGTAGCAATATTTTTTAACCTTTAAAAGCCAAGCAACTCTTCAGCAGATGACAGTCTTATTCTACCGGTTTGTTGAACCATTAAACACCCACCAAATCACATGAAATGACAATAAAACATTTCACAAGATTACTCATAAAGAAAATGGATAAATTGGGTCCCAAAAATAACAATTTTGGAAGCCTTACTGGAAAAAGTGGGACCCCCATCTCTCTCTCTCTCTCTCTCTCTCCCCCCCCCTCCCCCCACACACACACACACACACACACACAACACACCCACCCCATTCAAAGAATGGTGGAAAGGGCATATATAGTGTTCATCTCCTTCAGCATCTGACATTAGCAATTTGCTGTTTTTCCAGGCGGGGGCATCTGTGTCTTTTGGACACATTTCTAGTAGCAAGAAAATTTGTCAGATTTTGCTTCTTTTACAAAATTAGCAGATGTTTATACGTTCATAGGCAGATGTTTATACGTGTCATAAATATAATATAAAACCAATTTTCGTTCTTTCTCTGTTCATGTTCTGTTGTTCAAATATGACCTTTAACCCTTAAACTGCCAGTCACAACAATTGTCATCTGCATTGTCATCTGCTTGTGATTTTAAAAGTCATTTCTGCAAACGGTGTGGACCCAGATCAGACTGCTCCTTTAGGCGCAATTTGATCTGGGTGCACACTGTTTGCCTGTATGCAAAAATAGGTTTGAAAAGTTTGCAAGAATATTCAGCAGACGACATAAACAGACAACGTTTTCAGATGCAGGTTTTCTTGGCATTATAAGGGTTAACCATATTAACAATGGAGTACATGTTCAAAGATGTAATGGTTTTCAAGGCTGAATTGCCTCTGCTTTTGCGACCAATGTTGTTGATTTAAAACCTTAAAAATCTTCTCCAAAACCAACCTAATACATTATAAAAAAAACATGACAAAAGTAAGAATCTAATACAGTCTTAATATTCAAAACTTACCTTATCAATGAAAATAAGATTCACCACAAATCAACTTAAGAAATTGTAATTCTCTCCCTTCCGCTGATTCGAGAAGGGCAGTTGTCAGTTTCTGGCGAAAGAATGTGCACAATACTGGTTAAATGCTTAGAGGACTAAACCTGCCCAGTAAACGTGTGGTTAGGTAAACTGACCGCGCTCGACATGACCCCATTGGGTTGACTGGGCCGTAAAACCTCCACAAACAATAATCCAACTTGATAGTATTGGGTCGTATTCTGTGCATCTTCAGCTTGTTTGAACAGTAACGTGCCAGTTAGGGCACTACAGTTAGGTCGCGATACGCTTATTGGACTGAAAGGAGGAAACACTGGTCACTGTATCTTATAGGTTACTGTATCTTATAGGTCACTGCTATAGTTTATTGCATACCTGCCTGTTCAGTTTTGAGTAAAATATGAACAGATTGCTTAATTCAACACAGATATTGCATGAAATGTGTCATATACAGTAAATGTCCTGAAATAACCTACACCAAAGGTTCTGAAAAAATGGCACATATATGCAAACAGTGCAGACCCAGATCAGACTGCTCCTTAAATTCTGCTTATGGATGGTCAGGTGTTTTTTCCCGGGATTCTCCGGTTTTCGCCCACCTTTGATGAACGATCAGCTTGATATAAGTGAAATATTCTTGGAAGGGCCGTAAAACCCAATTAAAAAAAAAAAAAAAAAAAAATACCTTTCCATTTAAATTAGTGAGATAAAAATTAGTGAAATAAAAATAAGACGCCGCAGAATGAGGCGTCTGATCAGGGTCCCCGCTGTTTGCAAATAGTTTAGCCTTTTTTCTATAGGAATATCTAAATCTCATATCCAGACATACCTAAAATTGAAATTGGACTCTTCCAATATACAGTGGAGGAGATTCTGTTCAGTATACAATGGGTTAAAGGACTTTTCACCATTTTGCAGACACCAACAATAAAATCAGGGGTGAACTTCTTGATGATTCTATGGATGAGGCAAACATACCTGTTGATTCTACTTACTTAGAGACCAATGACGTAAGGCAGCCGGTCGGTATGTTAATCAAAAGACCACGCGGCAGGCCACGCGGGTCTGGCAAGCGGCCGTTTTCAAAACAGTTATATGAGTCTATTAAAGGCGTCCAAGTGGGCTCGGGATATATTCAATGTGAATTGTGTCATAAAGTGATTAAAGAAACTTCCATCTATACCCATAGGCAAACCCATCTGGGGATTAAGAATTTTGGCTGTGAATATTGTGACAAAAAGTTTGTTCAGAAAGGAGCTTTGATAACCCACCGGAGAATACATACAGGAGAGAAACCGTATTCCTGTTCTTATTGCAACAGGTCATTTGCAGCTCACAGTGGATTGTTGCAACATAAATGTCCAAAGAGATTCCAACTGGAGCTAGTTAATGACTTGGATACATGAACCATGTAGAACTAAATAAAACCATGAGAGTTTACCCCATTTTAGACTGAATAAACTGCCCCCACAGTATGTATTGGAAGAGTCTAGTTTCAATTTTAGGTATGTCAGGCTTTGTGATTTAGATATTCCTAGAGAAAAATGGCTAAACTGTTTGCAAACAGTCAAGACCCTGATCAGAGCAGCATCTGATCTGGATCTGCACTGTTTGCAAGTTAACCCTTTGGGGGTTACCAGACTAAAATGGGTTAAATTTACCTTTAAAGTGCCAATCACAACTGCAGCAGACGACATTCTGATTTTTTTTTTTTTTTTAATTATTATTATTTTTTTTTTAATTATTATTATTTTTTTTTTAATTATTATTATTTTTTTTTTTTTTTTTTACTTTCAGAGTAAGTAAAATGTGACAGTTCATGTGAATCTTCTGCTAGGCAGATGATTATGAAATGTCATGTTTTCTCTGAAAAATGATGAAATTGAATCTCAAAATAAGGTACATTTAAGTATTGATATTTTCTCATTTCTGCACAAGACATGCTGTTGGTGCTTGTTAGAATGCCTTACTAAGATGATTATAATGAGTATTCACAACATGTTTATGTTTTCATGGAGTAAATAAAAAGAAATATTTATCTAGATGCTCTAGAGCTATGACAAACATTTAACACCACGCTATGGGCAGATTCAGCAGATGACAAATTGGTGATATTTTCCTATTTTTTTCCTAGAAAATAGGATCTGACACTTCATGCAAATTGTCTCCTAAGAAGTGTCAGGTCCTATTTTCTAGGAAAATAAAAAATATTTTAAAATGTCTGCTGAAAATTTTACCCAGCATCTCTGGTGTGATATCTGCCATGCGTGCAGCAAGCCAGCTCTCTGGAAGGGGACCCACTGATGTGGATGTTGCCCCTGTACCTGCATGTTGATCAAAAATCTGAATATGATGATGATATGATGATGATATGCAAAGTATTAAGTCATAGCTCCAGGTAAGAGAGGGTATCCACATATTTTTTCTTATTTCTCCACAAAAATGTGTTGTAAGTACATATTAGAACCACCTTGGCTAGGCTCTTCTCATGAGTACTCACAACATACATTTTCATGGAGAAATAAGAAAAATACCAACACTTTACCGTTCAGAAAAGGTGTTCTCGGGAGTTATGGTTTCAATTTCATCGAGAAATAAGAAAAAGCATATTCAACCAGATTACCTCACAAACCCCTTTTAAGGCTCCATATTCCACAAAAGTAGACAATTTTTTTTCCACGAAAGGTTTAATAAATTGATTAACAGTATTAAATTGATCATAAAATATATCATCTGACATTCTGTAAAATTTCAGTTAGTCAATGTTTTTGAAAGCGATCAAAAATGAAATGATTTTTTGATTGTATTTCTGAATTAATGTTGGTAACATTAATTCAGGGATACTATAAAAAGTCATTTCGTTTCATTTAGGACGAGAGACTAATATATCAATTTATTAAAAAAATTTTTTTTGAGAATAAAATGTTAATTTTTGAGGAATATATGGAGCCTTTAAGCGCACTGTCAGGACTTTCACATTCATGATTACATCTAGTGTCCTTTTTGTCTACTTCTTTATAAAGGCATATGCTGTGGGTACCCATTTGAATTGCATCGACTTGTCAATGCAGTTGAAGTGAGTACCCACAACATGTTTTTATAAAGAAAATCATAAGAAAATACACAAAAGCCTCTCATAAGCATCAAATAGTTCTTCACTGATTTTTTTTTTTTTTTTTTTAGTGTACCCTTACTGTATGTACAAACATATTTTACCACAAGTTTTCCCAGTAATTTTTAAAAAACCTTACAGGGATGTAAAATTCCACTCTCCCACTGGCATTTGCGAGTAAATTTTAAGGCAGGGTGAGTGAGATTTTCAGAACTTTCTTCACTTTTTGTTCATTTTTAGTATCTAAATGAAAAAATTTAGACCATAGACCATAAGAGTGAGTAAGTTTTGAGGGAATTTTACACGCCTTAGTGCACTGTGCGGTAATTAGGTCTAAAATGGTAATACAAAGATATTTATCTGGATGCTTTAGTACCATGACAGTATAGTATTACCATGTAACTACATATGTTATGGTAATTTGATCCTTTAACCCTTGTCCTGCTGAATAAATTAAAAGGCCATGCCCACTTCTAATTTTCAGCCAGTCAAATTACTTGATCCAGATTGTTGACATAAATTCACATACTTCATAGCAAACAGTGCAGATCCAGATCAGTTGGCTTCTTCAGAAGCCAACTGATCTGGATCTTCACTGTTTGTAAAGGAAGGGTATATCCGGGTTCAGCAGGACAAGGGTTAATATATACACAGTATGCATTGCTCCCGATAAGGCTGGTTTTTCAAGGATAAAGTGTTGATATTTGTCTTATTTCTCAATGAAAACCTGATGTAGGTACTCATTAGAAGCACCTTGGTAAGGTGCTTTTAATGAGTACCTCAACATGTTTTTATGGAGAAATGAGAGAAAAATCAATTTTTTTTTTCGGTTTGAAAAAAAAAAAAAAAAAAAATGCCTTATATGGAGCTATGTTAGTATTACCATGTAACCATAAATGTTGTGATAAGTGGATCTTTCAACGCTTAGCACTCTGGGTAACAATTTTAGCTGATGACCTATTGAACTATTTTTCTTGTTTTTCCTTGAAAACGGGTTTTGACATTTCATGCAAATTGTCTCCACTGGAGACTGGAGTCAATCTGCATTCAATGTCAAAAGCTGTTTTCTGAGAAAAATAAGAAAAATGTCATCAGTTTGTCATCTGCTGAATTAGTTAGAGAGTGTTAAAGGTTAATATAGGCACAGTAGATCTAACAAAGTTTTAGATTGTGATAATGTGTTTAGAAAAATTTTGTAAATATTTATCAGTATTAGTGTTAGGAAACACAGCTTAGAATCAAAATTGTGAAAAACACTGACCCATATCAAATCATATTTCTTGACAATACCAAATATATTTATTATTATCATAGCTCTAGATAAGAATTTTTTCTTTTTTTTAATCGAAAATCATCAATATTTTTCTTATTTCTCCTGGAAAACATATGTTGTGGGTACTCATTAGAAGTGCCTGTATGAGTCGCTTCTAATGAATACCCACATTTTTGTGGACAAATAAGAATGTCTAAACCTTTTGGTTGGGGAAAAAAAAGCCTTATCTGGAGCTGTTTATATTTTACATTAACCCTTTGTTTGTGGTGAGGTTTTACGGCCCACTCAACCCAATAGGGTCATGTCGAGTGCAATCAGTTACCTAACCACACGTTTTCTGGGCAGACTTAGTAGTCCTCTAAGCGGTTAACCAGTATTGTGCACATTCTTTCGCCAGAAACTGACAACTGCCCTTCTTGAATCAGTGGAAGGGAGAGAATGACCGTCGAAAATATTTCGTAATCAAATCTCCACGCCTTGCATGCTGGGTAATTTTGCATGCTTTTTTGTCGTCTTTGGATTTTTTTTTTTTTTTAAATTAACTTTAAAAAAAAAAAAAAAAAATCCCTCGGGAATACCATCAGAGTGTCAAACAGCTTGGATCCAGATCAGGCCCAACATTTTGTGCATCCAAACTGTTTGCAAAGGTTATCAACAGACAACAAAAGTCATCACTAGCAGGGAAAGAGTTAACACTTAGCATGCTGGGTAAAGATTTCAGCAGTCATCATTTTGAAATAATTTTCTTATTTTTCCTAGAAAATAAGCTTTGACATTTCATGCAAATTGTCTCCTTAGGAGACAATTTGCATGAAATGTCAACGCCTATTTTCTTTGGGAAAAAATAAGAATTTTTCATCTGAATTTGCCCAGAGAGTGGTGAAGGTAACCCACTTTACTCCAGAAACCCCACAAAAGGGTAATTGGCAGTCAGTGCAGACCCAGATTAGACTGCATAAAATCAGTATCTGATTACTGATTAGGGTCTACACAGTTTGCATTAAATACAGGACTTTCTATAAAAGATAGTTATAGAATAAATAAACCAGACCCTGCTGGAAATAGACCTGTCCGAAGAGTTGCAGTGGTAGAGTCCACTCGAAGTAGATTTTAGTGTAATTAAGTATACAGACAGAGGCCTGAGCAGACGGTGTAAACTGACATCTATCTAATCAGGGTCTACAATCCAGCAGTTTTAGATATATCACCAGGTAGTCAAATTAACTTGTTCAAATTCTAGAACAAGTATGGTGAGGTGTTAGATGTCTAAATATTCAGGACTAATTATATGGTAAATATTGACAACTACATATATAGAAATCCCCTAGTTTCTCATTTGGTTTTATATGCTAAAAAGAAAGGCATATGTCTTGTGAGTCCAGTGGTGAAAAGCCCAATGAAATATTCCAAATACTTAGAGTGTTTTTGAGATATTAATTTTTATGTTCATTTGCATCTCATTAATATTCATGAGAAACCAATAACACCATACTTTCTTGGGAATAATAACAGCAATGAAATTTTTCCATGTATGTCTGTATGTTTTAAATTTTCCCTTTTCTTCCTAGTATTTACAAATGTTCTCTTAATGACTTTTGTCGACTTTTAGTATTAATGACACTGCATGCACAATTTTAACCCTTAAACTGCCATTCACAACAATTGTCGTCTGCTTTGTCATCTGTTTGTGATTTTAAAGGCATTTTTGCAAACAGTGTGGACCCAGATCAGTGTTCACACTGTTTGCCTGTATGCAAAAATAGGTTTGAAAAGTTTGCAAGAATATTCAGCAGACGACATAAACAGACAACATTTTCAGATGCAGGTTTTCTTGGCATTTTAAGGGTTAAAGAGGAATAACTCTTGATGAAAATTTTGATTTACTGGTATACTGGTATTTTGGCCTTGGTGGCTCAGTTGGATGCGCTGACCTGGAGGTCACGGGTTCAACCCCCGCCGAGGTCGGCAACATTCTTTCGTGGAGATTGATCATGAAATACTGTCTACAGTCATTCTCTCCCTTCTGCTGATTCAAGAAGGGCAGTTGTCAGTTTCTGGCGAAAGAATGTGCACAATACTGGTTAACCGCTTAGAGGACTAAGCCTGCCCAGTAAACATGTGGTTAGGTAAACTGACTGCGCTCAACATGACCCCATTGGGTTGACTGGGCCGTAAAACCTCAACACAAACAAACTGGTATATTTTTCCACTTAAATGTATGTTGTGAGAATTATTAGAAATACCAAGAAAATTCTAATGAGTACCTTAAGGCTGGCTAATTAGAGCTGAAAAGATAATCAATGTTCAGTCCTGCCATTGCAATCGATAATCGATTAGTAATCACGAAAGATTTGGTCATAATTTTACCTGTCTGAGCACGACTCTTACCATATATACTTTATTATATGTATTCGGTCAGACAGGCCTGAGTAAACAGTATAGACCCAGATGAGATGCCACAAACGCGGCATCTCATCAGGGTCTACACTGTTTGCCACTCATCCAGCTATTTTAGACACAACAGTAGGTTGTAAATTGTACCTGTTCAAATTTTAGATAAAGTATATTAAGGAGTTGAGGTGTCTGAATACTTAGGGTAAATACGGTAAAGTAACTGACACAGAAATAAAATGATCAATTATTAACAAATCTGTAATGATAATCATTTTTGTGGAATTTATTGATCAATTAATCAGTTGTCCGATTAATTGCACCAGCCTTAGAGTACCTACATTATTTTGTGGAAAAGTAAGACAGCTGTATTCATGAGAAAAGGAGGAATATTTAGTGATTTATTGTGGGATAATTTTCTGCTCTTTTCCCTGAAAATATAATTTCTTGTGTTATTAGAATTGTTAAAGTGAGTGGAGTCTGATGAATACCCAC
This sequence comes from Anodontia alba, assembly GCA_964016985.1. NCBI lineage: Eukaryota > Metazoa > Mollusca > Bivalvia > Lucinida > Lucinidae > Anodontia > Anodontia alba. Next base: position 51,465,809 of record OZ024836.1, read on the forward strand.
AGCATAATTATGTCATGGGTACTCATTAGAAGTATCTCAGTGAGGCTTTTCTTTTTTCTTATTTCTCCTCAAAAAATGTTGTGGATACTTATTAGAAACGCCTCGCTGAGTATGCATATTAAGTATGTGAATTTATATTAACAATCTGATCAAATCATCTGATTGGCTGAAAATTAGAAATGGGAGTGGCATCTTAATTTATTCAGCATGACAAGGGTTAATGAATGAGTATCTTCATATGTTTTCATAGGGAGTGAGATCTGTTTCATTGCTTTTTGGTTGAATAAAAAAAACACCTTATCTGGAACTATGACTCACTATTTGAAGGATGTATCCATTAGTGCTTAGCATTCTAGGTAAAAATTTCAGCAGATAGCATTTATAAATATTTTTTTTTTATTATTTTTCCAGGACAAGGGCTTTGACATTGCATGCAGATTGTCTCCTTTTGATATACCAAAGCCTATTTTATGGGAAAAATAAAAAAAAAAAACATACCGTAAGTATTGGGACACCTAAAGTATTGGGACACCCTTACAATTCGTAAAAATATTTATTTTTCGTCACCCTAAGAATTGGGACATATCAAAAATCGCTAAAATTTTCAGTAATTTTTTGTACCATATGAATTGGGACAGTGCATTTGGGTGAAAAAAAATGATCTAGTTAACAGGTAAAAACTGTTTTCTCGGTTTGTGTTTTGTTTTGTTTACAAGCGATGTCACGCAATATTTTACGTCTAAGCATACAACAGGGGGTTTCCTATGGCAGGCTGGTTAGAAAGTAGAAAATAAATAAAGCTTTTCTTTGAGAATATTAATATGAAATTTACTCAAGAAATCAGTAAAACGAAAACGCACAAGCGTTTGCATTAGTCTGGGTGCTTTGCCATTTTGTGGTTGTCACGTGACACGTCACGTTTTAATTTGCAACTCGAGTGCATCAATAAAGTTGTACAAAAAAACAAACAAAAAAAACAAACACACAAAAAACAAACAAAAAGACTATGAATAAATAATAATAATAATAAAAAGAAATTGACAGAATTGTTTACCGATAACGCTTTAATGCAAAACAGCGTTGGGGGAACCCTAAAACACTGTTGAGTTGAACCCCGAAACATCATTGAGACGAACCCCAATAATAACGTCATCACACGATGTAATGGCAGTATTTTTAGAACAGGTAGATTGTTCCCCGCATTTGCGGTATCGGTTATGCGCAATTAACCAATAAAGCGGGGAAGCAGTATATGATTATTTTTTTTCACTTGGACACTTTCAACACATGATAGATAAACGAGGGGATTATAAATCAAAACAATAAGTGCCAATCTGTTTATTCAGTATTAACAATAGATTAGGTTAACGAGACAGTGGTCGGAAAATACACAAAACAATTAACACAAATATGACATATTTTCATCATTAATCGGTGCCATTTTCAACTACGAGACGTAAGTATTGGGACACCTAATAAAATAATTAATTTACGTGTTTCTGAGTATTGGGACAGCCAGAAATTTAATTATTTTTTCCTGTCCCAATACTTACGTATATTACGGTAACTAATTTGTCATCTGCTGAATTTGCCCTGAGAGTGGTAAAAGTTAAAAGAAGTGACATTTTAAAAAGTATGAGCCATTGTATTTTATTACCAGAAGAAGTGAGATTTTCAGAAAGTGTGCACAGTTGTAGCTCTAATCAACTACAGTCAAACCTCAATGGCTCGAACAGCTTTGGGACCATGGAAATTCGTTCGAGACATGGGTAGTTCGAGCCACTGAGGATTAATCATGGCACCAGTTCAGGAAACAAATAGCAATAATTTAGGGAAATATTTTCGATTTTCTACACAATGATTGTATGTTGAGTGCACTTATTAGAATTGCCTCAATGAGGTGATTCTAATGAGTACACATATCATACAATTCCATGATAAAATAAGAAAAAATCCCTAAATATTTCTTCTCTTGAGCTATTGGAAGAATTTTGTAGGGACTGAAAAAAGAGTTGAATCATCCACGGTAAACGAGCCATCCGTGTTTGAGCCATTGAGGTTATATATATTTATTCAAATATACGACTCGTGAAGGGGGGAGGTGGGGGGGTTGCAGTTTCTTACTGCTAAAATGACAGTTTGGAGTGAAAATTTGGGCCAAAAATATGATATTTTGATGGTCAAAAGTCAATTTTTGTTTGTGTTTGGTAATGCTTTTCTCCTAGAAAAGGAGGAGGGGTCATTTATTAGAGGGGGCTTATATCATAATAAATATGGTGTATGAACAGGTTTTTGGACGGGGTTTCAAAAATCAACCCTTTAAAATAGCAATATCTGGGCTGTCGGATAGGCCGGTGTCAGGTGTTGGGCATTGTCAAAGGTTTACCTTTTGGTTAACCTTGAAAAAGCTGTCCATAAGGCCATTAGGCATTTTTCTTTTTGTATATTTTGTCTTCTCCACCTAAATGTTTCATGTATGACCAAGTAACTGTCAATGTAAAATCTTCACTCACCGTTTAGTCTGTTTTGAATATATATTGTCTTCAATGCAAGAAAGTCTGCCATTTACATATTTTTATGCCACCTCCTGTTGAAGGCAGCAGTAGGGCATATAATATTTTGCCGTAATGCAACCCATAGGTGTATACGTGCATATGTCACATTCATAACCAGAGTCAAACAAATGTTTAAAGTTAACATTCAAATTTATATTGACATTTCGAGAGTTGAGCGCAAGACTGTAGTAACTCTTTAACATATTTTTGAAACCCTTGTTTTAGGGGCAAGTTTGACCCCTTTGTAAACAATGGAAATTTAGGTGCCATTGCTCATACGAGCAATGGCACCTAAATTTCCATTGTTTACAGAAAGAAATGTTGTAATCTTCATAACGCCTTCATGGTGAGGAGATTAAGTATTGGGAATAACAACCATCTGACTTGCTACAGTCTTGCAATCGACCCTCGATTTATGTCCGTGTTTCTCTTGGAGTACATAAAAATGCAAGGAAGTTGAAATTTAGTATGCTACATAGACCTAAGCCTTCAACTCTGTGCTAGAGTTGCCCCTAAGTCATGCCTTGGGGTGGGGCTAGGGGTGGTTAAAATGTATAACATACCAGCTTGAGCATTTTGAAAATAGGTTTTAAAAATTTGCATCCAGATGTTGTTGTTGCATATGGGCAAAGAGCAAAGGGCGGGGGCATGTGTGTACTTTGGACATATGTCTAGTCTTTCAGCTATTGTAAAATGTTGATGCATTTTTGAAAGGTTCTCATGTTACCATCAATCCTGTGTAGATTTATCAAAATAAATGCTAAAATTTGCCATATAAGTTGGCCTTATTTACAATTGCAGATCTGTCATCTCAAATTATGAACAATGTTTTTTCACTTGAAATCTGTTATTTTCTTATAAAGTGTGTTTTATCAAGGGTACCCTTTTGAAAATCAGAGGGTTTTGCAGCTTTTACAGTTAAACTGTTTTGCATAAGATAAAGATTGGAAACAATAATTTTGAAATAAAAAAGTCATTATTTCTTCTTACTTACTATGCAGTGTAACATTTATTTTCCTATCTTATTAATTGTAGGGTGGACGATAACATGAGAATAGACAATAATATGAACAACTGATGTATATATAATCTATGTATTGTGGCTTAATTTGTCTTCCCATGTTCTCAAACGTCACACCCCAGTAGAATTATAGTAATAAACTTTATATGAATTTAGTTTTGTTAGTTGAATTTATTTCCTACATAAATGGCAGTTTATTTTCTTAACCAGATATTATAGAAGTTGCATTTTTACCCAAAGTATAGTTGACTCTCGTATCTTGACTTTGCTTATCTCGAATAAGCACTTATCTTGAAGTGAAAATCTGGTCCCTCTTTTAACGAGGAAATCTACCAATAGGTAACAAAATATTGCGGAAAAGAGAAGAAATTGGTCATAAGGAGCAATTTCTCCTCTTTTCCACAATATTTTCAATATATCTCTAACTTCAGGTGTCAAATTTAAATATATATATTCCTTTGTGAAACGCTGTTATTGGATTTATGTTTGCCTCATTTCTGCAAATCTGATATGTCAAGGTATGGATATCTCGAAGTATTTCAGAGAGTCCCTTGGACTTCGAGATCTCGAGAGTCGACTGTATTCGGAAGTGGGATTGGATATTGCTAATTAGGAAGTAGCCTGGTGGCCGAGTGGTTAACACTCTCACTTTTGGATCATGAGATCCCGGGTTCAAGAGCAGAATTGAGTTCAAGACTGTATGGCGCTTAACCCTTAAAGCGCCAAGCAAACTTTGTAGCAAACGACATTCTAAAATTTTTATTTTTCATTTTTCAGAGAAAACAATTCTTGATATTTCATGTGAATCGTCAGCAGAGCATTCGCACAAAATATCAAGACTTGTTTTCATCTGGGAAAAAAAAAAAAAAAAAATCAAAATTGTGGTCTGCTTTAGTTGTGATTGGTGCTTTAAGAGTTAATATTGCACAGAGCCCAAAAAGATAAAATTGCAAACATCTGTAAAATACAGTACTTATAGGCTTCATTTTTGTCATGACTGCTATAGCAAGCAGGGATCACTTTCTGGCATTGGCATCATCGTCATTGTCATTATCAGTGTCGGAGTCAGCCACATTAAGCCAGTGCATTTAGCTCTGTTCCTCAATCACTAAGGCTCCTTGGCAAATGAAACTGCATACACACATCAGCCATGATGCACCCTGCCCACTTCCATCAACGATCTGCTTTCCATGCTTGGCTGAACAATGTTTAGTCTGTGCATTGAGCTCTGTTTCTTGAAAACACCCAGCAACCATGACAGCCATTCGGCAAATTTCTTGTTTTTAACTACCGGTGTTGTATTTGTTTCAGCTGTTGTAAAACGTCGGTGGAAAGTTCCAGCGAAAGCCCAGAAACACTTTGTATGTGAATTTTGTCCGCAGACATTCAGTTGGAAGAGTTTGTTGGATCGCCATCTACGTACTCATACAGGCTATAAGCCATATAGTTGTGATGTGTGTCAATTGTCGTTTAAAACTCAGCATAATGTTGATTCTCATATGATCAATGTACACAACATGGCATGTTTCACTTGTCAGTCTTGCTTAGAGGAGTTCAATTCAAGACGAGCTTACAAAAGTCATCTTTACACATGTGTGGCTTCAGAATCAGCTGGAACTGCCTTAGGGAGTACATGAAAATTTGGTGAATGTCTTAGCATTTCGAAAACTTTATTCCCTATTTTTTTTATGACATTAAAATAACTCAGTTTTATTAAACCTTTAAAATGCCAATCAGAACTGCAGCAGACAACATTTTATTTTTTTTCTTTATTCTGCACAGAAAATAAGTCTAGACATTTTTCATGTCAAGACTTATTTTCTATGAAAAAATAAAAAAAGAAATATACATGTATATGTTTAAAAGAGTTGTCTGCTGCAGTTGTGATTGGTGCTTTACCCTAATTTAAGTCCCACGACTTCAATAACTAACTTTTTTATGCCTAAAATTTGTGGCTTTTATAATTTTGTTTAAAAAAATACTTTGTGAAATGACAACAGTGTAGACCCTGATCGGACTCTTCAGGAAGTGTCTGATCTTGGTTTGCAGTTTGCGAATGTCATATTGTTGTTTTGGAATAGTCAAATTTTATTACTTGTCCTTGTAATTGGTCAGAAACCGCTTGTCAAACCAAGATTTAATTGCCCGAAAATTGACTTTTTTTTTAAATTTCTTGAAGAAAACATGTTGTGGGTACTTTTTAGAAATGCCTCATTGAGGCTTTTCTAATGTGTACTCACAACATACTCTTTCTTCAAGAAATAAGAAAAATATACATACAGTATAACCGCAATGGCTCGAACACGGATGGCTCGTTTACCGTGGACGATTCAACTCTTTTTTTCAGTCCCTACAAAATTTTTCAATAGCTCAAGAAAACAAATATTTAGGGATTTTTTTTTCTTATTTTATCATGGAATTGTTTGTTGTGTGTACTCATTAGAATTGCCTCATTGAGGCAATTCTAATGAGTACACTCAACATACAATCATTGTGTAGAAAATCAAAAAGATTTCCCTAATCGCTATTTGCTTCCTGAACTGGTGCCATGATTAACCCTTAGTGGCTCTAACTACCCATGTTTCGAATGAATTTCTGTGGTCCCAAAGATGTTCGAGCCATCGAAGTTCAACTGTATCTCCTGATTTTCTTGCTCTTCATAGCTAGAGCTGTGAAGTCCTTGTCCGTGTACAAGTAAAAGAAAATTTCTTGCTTGTCCTTTGGGAAATGTACAGATTTGAACAAGTTGGGCATGGTATTTCTACAGCTCTGAGGTCAAGTAAAAATATATATATATGTGTTCAGGGTAACTTATTAGAAAAAAAATAGGTAGAGTGGGTAGGGATTTTTTTTTTTTTTTTTACATTTTTTATGTAGATTTTGACCATAATTACCAAATATATTTGGACTTCGCACATACTTCACATAAAATTTTACTAAGTCTGTTTGGCTATTCTTAGATGTGTCTAAAAGTACTGATAGAATGGCAAACAGTGTAGACTCTGATCAAGGAGCAGTTTGATCTGGTTTACACTGTTTGCTGATAACTGCTTTTCCAAATATTCAGCATAAATATTTTATCCCAGTAACACCTATGTTTCACCAGGAAAATTTGGTAGAGTAGGATTATCCTAAACACACATTTTTTATTTGGTCTAAGGCAATAATTTGAGAATCCTAAACACACATTTTTTATTTGGCCTAAGGCAATAATTTGAGTACCCTAAACACACATTTTTTATTTGGCCTAAGACAATAATTTGAGTAGAGAAGTATGGTTGCCATTTAACTCCGGACAACTGGATTGTGAAGCACAGAGTTAAAACTTCAACAACAAGATTGTGGACATATTGAATAAATTATGCGAATAAATGTATCATGTGAAGAAATAAATCAAAAGACAATAGGTTTTTAAACTGTTGTATTTTAGCATAGTATCAGATAACCCATTTTAGTCTGGAGACCCCCAAAAGGGTAATTAGCAAACAGAGGAGAGCGAGACCCAGATCAGACACCACAGAATGCTGCATCTGATCAGGGTCTCCACTCCTGGCAAATAGTTTAGCCATTTTATTTTACAAATACCTAAACCACATAGCCTGTCACATACCATAAGTTGAAATTGGACTCTTCCAATATATAGTGTGACAGGGTTTATTCAGGTTATAATAGGATAAATATTCTAGTGGTAGTGTTTTGCTGCATCTCGAGGTTGATCGCAAGACTATTGCAAGTCAGATGGTTGTTTTTCCCAATACTTAATCTCCTCACCATGAAGGCATTATGAAGATTACAACATTTCTTTCTGTAAACAATGGAAATTTAGGTGCCATTGCTCGTATGAGCAATGGCACCTAAATTTACATTGTTTACAAAGGAGTCAAAGTTGCCCCTAAACAAGGGTTTCAAAAATATGTTTTAGTTACTATAGTCTTGCGCTCAACCCTCGATCTGTTGTTCAGGTGTGATATAGACATCCAATTTTCCCTCAATCTGTTCCATCCACGTTTTTATCTGTGTGTAAACATTTGCATCAAGCCTATAGCCTTCCGATCCATTCCTGAATAGGTTTCGTAAAATCATCTGAACTAGTATACACTTAAATGTCTCCTTAGGCTGTGTACTATGACCTATTTTTCATGGTACATGTATAAGGAGCTGTTATGATTGGTCATTGTCCGGCATTGTTGTCGTCAGTATTAAAGTCTGTTAATCCCTTTGTAGTAGGGTGGTGCACCCTCCTGAAACTTTTTGGAGGGTTGGCCTTGCCATTATTGGCTTTTGGCAGGAATGATCTTGCCTCTTGATTAACCCTTGTCCTGCTGAATAAATTGAAATGCCACGCCCTTTTCAAATTTTCAGCCGATCAAATTACTTGATCAAGGTTATTGATATAAGTTCACATAGTGAGTGGCAAACAGTGCAGATCTAGATAAGTTGGCTTCTTAGAAGCCTACTGATCTGGATCTACTCTGTTTGCAAAGGCAATGTATATCCTGGTTCAACAGGTCAAGGGTAAAGCAAGTCCAGGGGTTGGGGCTTTGTGCTCATCTATCCCCATTTTTGTTTTCTCTCTCTCTCTCTCTATCTGGTTATCTGTCCGTCTGTCTCTATCTCTCTCTGGGAGATGACTTGACATGACTGAAATTGTTGCCAGGACTATTAATTATTAAACACAAAACACCAAATCATTATCTATTTCCTGTGTTCCAGTACTTACTGGTAGGGTTAATTATACATGTTCAGTGTGTGTCTAAAGTGTGACTGTTGATTTTGTCTTTGTGTATGTTAATTGAGTTTATGATTTTTCCGAAATTTATATTTTGGTATGTTGGCCTGAGACTCATTGTAATGTGACAGTATGATAGCAGGTTATATATCGATGATGAAAGAGAAAAACATTTTGAATTCCAGATCTTGTCGGAGAGTTTAGCCAAGAACAGGTGCTTGTAGGATTTCGAAGGGCTTGTCACTTCTGCGACAAAATATTCCCAACAAAGGGTCGTTTGGAGCGCCATTTGAGAATACACACAGGAGAGAAACCGTACCAATGTAATGTTTGTCATAAAGCTTTCAACCAGAAAAATACCCTTACCAGACATGCACTGATACATTTTAACCAGCAGATGTCACTGATGGAATAACTTGTATAGTAGACGAGTTGTAGCAGAATATATATACAACAGGGGAGGTCATACAGTTTTTATCTGCATGAAGAGATTGAAACCTTGCTGTAATTTGGAACTTTGTTGTAGTACTGTACACACTTCTGCTATAGAGACTATAGCACATTATTGTTTTAAACCAATAGTGTGTAACATATGAAGGAACTTTTTGAAGACTAGCTGTTGTATTAATAATTAGCCCTTGTCCTGCTGAATAAATTAAGATGCCACTCCCACTTCTAATTTTCTGCCCATCAGATTACTTGATCTGGATTATTGCTAGAAATTCACATTCTTAATGGCAAACAGTGCAGATCCAGATCAGGTGGCTTCTTCAGAAGCCAACTGATCTGGATCTACACTGTTTGCAAAGGCAGGGTATATCCGGGGTCAGCAGGACAAGGGTTAGCCCACCTGAGCCAAAAGCTGGTGAGGTGAGGTGATAGGATGGGTTCGATCTGTTGTAGGTCATCTTTCACACTTTGAAACAAGAATATCCCTAAGCCCAGTGGACCAATATGAATCAAACTTGATATGTAGCATAAATGTTGGGATGGAATAATGATTGCATATTGATTTAAGGCAGATCATTCCAAAACTCCACAATAGCGTTATGAAGAGTTTGTAGTGCATATTGAGTTCTAGAAAAGAGTGTAGATTGATACAGTAAAGGATACAAATGTAGTATGTACACTACAACCTCTTTATAACACATTTCATTATTACACAGTTTTGGATATAACAGGGTTCAAAGGTGAATCCCAAAAATGTATAGAGTATATTGAAAAATGACCATAAATGGTCATTTTTCAATATAATTTATACATTTTTGTTTGAATATAACAGTTGTTTAACTAACACGGTTTATGCTATGGACCCCAACAATAGTGTTATAAAGAGGTTGTGGTGTATTTTTGTTGCCCTAAAAATTTTTAAGTACCATATATACTCTAAATATTTGGAGCCTTTAACTCCTTACTATATTTGACTACCTTTCTGCTGTGTCAAAAAAGCTGCTGTTCAAGTGACAGGCAGTGTGTAGACCTTGATCAGATGCTGCCCTCTGGCATCTGATCTGGATTTACAGTTTGCTCAGGCGTGTTTGTCCCAATACCATAATAACCCTAAGTATTGGCACACCTTATCGACTTAACCATACTTATCCCAAAATTTGAAATAGTCCATTCTACTACCTGTTCATGTGTCTAAAATATTGATGGGAGTGGCAAACAGTGTAGATCCTGATCAGATGACGCATTCTGCGGCGTCTGAACTGGGTCAACACTGTTTGCAAAGGCCTATCTGTCCCAATAGTTAGGGTTATTACGGTTCTTAGGGTTTATATGGTAAGCGTTCATAAGATAGATAGCATCTCAATATGACAAATATTGTTATGAGGGACCATCATCATCATCATAGCATAGACCAGTGACTAGTATAATAATAATAACTCATGAGAATCTCGGGTTGGTATCGGACTTATTCCTACAATAATATTTTAACACTTTGCATGCAAGGTATGAAATTCAGTAGGTGTTTCAGAGATATTTTTCTTATTTTTTCGAGAAACTGCATTTTAATGACATTTCATGCAAAAATTATCTTCTGATTTGCATGAAATGTCAGAGCCTAATTGATGGTAAAAATAAGAAAAATATTTTTAGTTTGTCATCCGCTGAGTTTGCCCAGGGAATGGTAAAGTTTAAAACAACAGAACAAGAACAACGTGAAACAGACAAATAAAAGAAAGAACAAAGAAACAAGCAAAAAAAAAAAAAACAAAAAAAAAAAAAAAAAAAAAAAAAAACAAGCATTAATTTCTACAAAATGAGCAGTGTCCTGTTAACATGATTGGAGAAAAGCTGTATTATTGTGGACCAACTTCTGCTGTCATTTCCATGGAAATCAGAAAGTCAGAAAGGAGTCTTATGCAGGTAAATTTTGCCATCTTTCTATCCAAAGTATAGTTTAATTCTGCTATGAGGACTACACAAAATTAAAACCACTTTTGTCCAAATGGTTTCTTATTGTTCAATTTTCAATGTTAGGATTGTTGCACTTGCAAGACCACTTTTAGGCAGTCCTAAAGGTGGTCTTAACAGTGAAATTGAACTGTATTGGGATTTAGACACAGACCAGACCTCTCTAGTGGTGCAAACATAATCTGGTTTCATGCTAAGTAAAAACAGAAAAAAGAAGATAATTACTGTACAGTTTGGTAATCGTTGATAGTTATTTTCGCTTGTGCAGAATACATGTATACAGAGAATACTTTAAAAGCATAGTTTCTTTTAAACCATGCATCCAGCAGATGACAAACTGTCGCTACAGTCCACGAAAGTGAGACTTCTGGAAGCTTATATATTCAGGCAAACTTGAATTTACTGAAATTTGCATCTCATTACAGATTTACTTTGACAGAGCATGGGCTGAAACCTTTTTGAGATATTTATAGTTATTATATAACCTAAAATAGACTGCCTTTCATTGGCTGTGAGCTGTTTTTCACCCTAGCGAATATATCTGATCTTCACCGGCTTGCGCGCGCCTTCCAGTTTATATCGAGTTCTAAAATTAGATAAAAACTTGGTGACGTCACCAGTAGTGAAGCAGATGTCTACGCACGCTCTTTTATATGATTTGGGTCTGGTGTTGATTGTTATTGTCTCAGTTACCAAGAGAAAAGACAAACTATATAATAAAACAAGGTATTGGATATGACATTGATATCCACCACTGAACACCAATATTGACCTCGGCTATCGCCTTGGTCAATATTTTGTATTTTCTGGTGGATGTCTCGTCATACCCAATACCTCAGTAGTCAATAATGATATTGTTCTCCTGAAAAACATTTATCAGGGCATGCTTTTCACAGATCCAATGTATTTAATATTCTTATAATTATAGTCTTGGTTCCCCCTGAAATCAATTTTATTTTCTTCCTTTGTCCTAGCTTGATCCTCTGAACCTTTCTCTTCTTCACATTTTTTTTTTTATTTCATACCCTATACTTTTTCACCTTTTCTTATTGTAAATGATCCATTCTTCATGGAATAGAGAATGCATATTCTACTTGTGCATTTTGATCTTCTGTAATTATGATTTGATGGGATACAAATTCATAGAAGTCGTAAGGCTTTTTTTTGAAATCCCATTTGTATATTGATGTTTACTATTATGTGTCACTTAATAATTCATGTATGTAAATAAAATATGTTAAAACTAATGTATTTAAAAGTATATTGCGAAAAATGGGTTATAAAAAGATTTATAAAAAAGTCAATTTTAGAGTGAATGATTCAGTTGTGTTCTGTGGCGTTGTAAAAGAGTAAAAATGTTTCGATAGAAGACAGAATATATATTTAGTGTATGCAAATGTGTATGATATACAGTATTTATCCTAAATATTGGGACATCTTAAAGGCTCCATATCTCTCAAAAATAGACATCTTTTTATCCAAGAAAGGCTTAATAAATTGATATATAGTACTAATACGATAATAAAATGTGGCATCTGACAGCTTGACAAATTTCAGTTACTGTAGTCTCTCGATTTTGAACTGGATCAAAAATGAAATGATTTTTTATAGTATCTCTGAATTAATGTTGCCAACATTAATTCAGAGAAACGATAAAAAAAACATTTTATTTGAAGAACGAGAGACCACTTGAAATTTTACAGGCTGTCAGGTGCTACATTTTATAATTGTATTAATGCCATATATCAATTTACTAAACCTTTCTTGGATAATAAAATGTCTATTTTTGAGGAATATGGAGCCTTTAAAGACCTCCTGTTCCTCACAAATAGACATTTTATCATCCAAGAAAGTTTTAATAAATTGATATATGGTATTATATCATCCAAGAAAGTTTTAATAAATTGATATATCGTATTAATACAATCATTAAATGTGGCATCTGACAGCCTGTAAAATTTCAGTTAGTCTTTGAATCCTGTAATAAAAAGATTTTTTTAACGTATCTCTGAATTAATGCTGGTAACATTAATTCAGATACGATTAAAAATCATTTCATTTTTTTATCCCATTAAAAGACAAGAGACTGAAATTTTACAGGGTGTCAGGTGCCACATTTTATGATCTTATCAATACTATATATCAGTTTATTAAACCTTTTTGGATAAAAAATGTCTATTTTTGAGGAATAGGGAGCCTTAACTCTTGACAGTACTTGTCCATTGTACTGCCTGTTAACCCTTAGGCTGCGGAATGACAGTACATGGCAACTGGGACCGTTTAAGACACTTAAAAAAACAAAAAAAAAAATACAAGAGACCAGTGCTTACTGTGTGCAGTGCAGAAAGAAACGGGTGACATATGTAGGTTCTACTGTTTCTACTGTTGTTCCTACATCTTCCTCACTGGAAATGATTTAGGTGTCATGGGTGTTTTTTCCAGAAAATCGTAAAAAAAACTAAGTGTGTGCCAGAATTGCTGGCAGCTTGAAATTCGGTATTCTCGGTCTTTATTAGTGTGGCTAAAATCCAGCACCTTACTTTCTAATGAAGAGCAGTGTGTTTGTATGAAAGTAGGTTCCTTCCTGTATAGGAGCACTCGGTCTGAATGGTTGCATCTGGTGTATCGGAAGTAGGACAGGTTTTAGAGTTGGCATACCCCTCCAAAACGACAGTAGTCGCAATGAGCAGCTTAAGGGTTAACATTTAGTTCTAAAATACTATATATGTTTGATGAGTGGGAAAGAAAGGAGCCCTGATCAAATGCTGCACTCTTTGTAATATGCTCTGCGTCTACACTGCTCAGGTCTGTTTGTCCCAACACTTAGGGTCAATACAGTAAATATATTGGCTGTGGAACTACCAAATTTATAACTTGTCCAACCAGGATTGCCCAAAAATTGACATATTATTTCATGAAGAAAACATGTTGTGGGTACTCATTAGAAGTCTTGGTGAGGCACTTCTAATTAGTATTCACAACATGTTTTCTTCAAGAAATAAGGAAAATCTGGATACTCTCCTTAACCCATTGTATGCTGAATAGTATATATTGGAAGAGTCCAAGAAAAATGGCTGTTAACTATTTGCAAACAGTGGAGACCCTGATCAGACGCCGTCTGCACTGTTTGTCAGTTACCCTTTTACAGGTCTCCCGACTGCAATGGATTAAGAGCTATGAAGTCCTTGTGCTAGGACAAGTAAAAGGTAAATGGAACAAGTTGGACAAGTCAGGCATGGTATTTCAACAGCCCTGAATATATGATGATTCATATCCTTCTCGTCTTTTTCAGGACATGGGAAACCATACTATAAGGTGTGTGACTATTGTGCCAAAGTATTTCCTACCAGATCTAAATTAGAAAGGCATAAGCTGATACATTCAGGGATAAGGCCGTTTTCTTGTGACTTGTGTTGGAGAACTTTCAACCAGAAAGCCACTTTGGAGAGACACATGATCACTCATTCAAAGTAATGCTGTTTCTCATTTTTATACCCCCACACATGATAGTGGCAGGGTATTATGGTTTCATGTTGGAAGTCCATGCATCCAGCTGTCTGTCAGCTCTGTATGTATGTCTGTCTGTCTGTCATACATCCATCCATCTGTCTATTTTCATTTGAGGACGATACTTGAGTAAATGTCAGTGAATCTACACAAAACTTGGTACAGTCAAACCTCAATAATTCGAAGTGCAAGGGACTGCAGGAATTTCTTCGAATTATCGGTAGTTCGAATTTCCGAAATCGGTAGTTTTCGGATATGTTCGGATTTTTTTTATTCAATATCGTTGAAGAAATGGGAACATCTGCCTAAGCATTAAAAATAATGAGTTGCTTGAAGGTTGAGCAAATCGCTTGACAGTCCTACGTACGGAACCAGAAAATAAAAAAAGAAAACATGAACTTAGTTTTATTTACAGCTATTTACAATAACGAAAATGAAGGTTAAATGTAAAGTAACGAACCAATTTACTGACGAAATATTTAACCTTGCAAAACTGGTGCAAAAAAGACAAACGTTGACAGATAGCGTAGTTTTGTATCAGTCTGCAAAAAAAACTGGCTGATACAGATCTGAAAGGGCAAACTCCACGTTTCTAGCCAATTTTGTTTCGCCTTTTTGCCCCTACTTTCACTTTAAAAAACGTCCTTAAACTGGAATTTCAGGAAATTCGTCTCAGAATTGTTATTTTTGCTGTAACCGTACTATTACAGATCATTCGTATTTACACGTTACATGAATCACTGATCTTTAAAATCATTAAAGTTCATTAATGACCCATACTTAAAAAAACATAAATAAGACATCATTGCTAACGATCTCAAATAAAGACACCTTTACTCAATCAAGGATCATCACTCAATAGTGTGACCGTTAATCCGGTGTCAATTACCTGTAGTGAATAAACTTGTGAAGTCACTCGGGTGTGTAACAATCGAACTCGCCGCACAAAGAAATCATGATCATCATGCGTGACCTTGATTGGCAGTTTGGAATTTCGAATTTGGCAATTTGGGGATTTTAAAAGGAATTTCTTTGATTGGGTCCGACGAATCTGTTCGGAATATTCTCCGTTACTCAGGTGTCAGTTACCTGTAGCGAATAAACCCGTGAAATCACTCGGGAGTGTAACAATCGAACTCACCGCACAAAGAAATCATGATCATCATGCGTGACCTTGATTGGCAGTTTGGAATTTCGAATTTAGCAGGGGATTTTAATATGAATTTCTTTGCTTGGGACCGACGAATCTGTTCGAAAAATTGATTTTTTCGAAAAATTGAAATTCGAAAAGTCGGTGATATTTTTGCAATAAATTATAGTGAAAAAATTCCGGACCATCAGTCGTCTTCGAAAAATCCGGTAGTTTCGAAAAATTGGCGTTCGAATTACCGAGGTTCCACTGTATGTTTGTGTTGAGGTTTTACGGCCCAGTCAGCCCAACAGGGTCATGTTGAGCGCAGACAGTTTACCTAACCACACTTTTACTTGGCAGGCTTAGTCCTCTAAGCAGTTAACCAGTATTGTGCACATTCTTTTGCCAGAAACTGACAACTGCTCCTCTTGAATTAGCGGCAGGGAGAGAATGACCATCATCCCCCCCCCCCCCCCCCCCCCAACACGCCACCTTCCACTGGTTCAAGGTGGACAATTTATTGTCAGATAACTGGTGGAAGTCTGATCACAAGAAGGGGTCAGCCTGTGCTGACTGGGTCGTAAAAATCAAACTCAAACCCAAAACTCAAATTTGTTAATGTCCTGTAGCACCACACCAGTTTTTGTTACTGGCATGGGTACTGGATACAGGTCAAAAGGTTGATTTATGCCAGTACTCTATCTTCCTTTATCCTGTTAGATGAACCAGTCAAAGCTGCTTGGTAAATTTCTAATCTTAACATAAGGAGATTGTGGGTTCAGTCCTCAAAGAGATTGTACCCCCACTCCAAAATATTACGTGTATATAAGATAAATATGGAGATACCCAGAAAAGGCCACACTCACTGAAAACAGCCTTCCATGAGATAAGGATTAAATGACTTTAATGCTTATATAGCACTGGGTAAAATTTTCAGCAGAGGACATTTTTAACAGGATTGGAAACAGGATTGGACATTTCATGCAAATTGTCTCCATTGGAGACATTTTTGAATGAAATGTCAAAGCAATTTTCTTGGGAAGATTAAAAAAATATAATCAGTTTGTTGTATGCTGAAAATGCCCAGAGTGTAGTAATCTACACTGTTTGCTTGGGCCTGTCTGTCTGAATACATATGGTAAATATGGTAAGAAACAAATAATTATTCCATTACCAAAATAACACCTCATTTTGAGTATTATTAATGGTATGAAATTTATTATTTCAGAAATCGGATTGAGATGACTAGTAGATCATCAGAGCCTCACTGGAAATAGCTGGGACGGAGTCCAAGACACTGTTCATTTTATAGAAAGCTTGTTTAAAAGCAGTTGTCATGAGAACTTAATTTTGCATCAAAGTTTCTAAGAGATTATATTTTCTCAAGCCTTGAACAGATTCATTTCACACTGATCCAAGATTTCATAGATCATGTCTTAGTGACGGGTCAAAATCTGGATGTATTTTCCTACACAAAAGTGTTTGTTGTGGGTTATCAATACTGGAAACCTGTGTTTTCTTGGCGATATGAGAATATTTTCTTGATAAACCAGTAATCTGGATGTATGCGGCTACTTTCCTGCTTCAATGTGTAATTAATTTCATTGTGTATTTTATCAACCATTCACTGTAGTATGAATAAGTCCTCATTTGGGCCACGTCATGCAAATAAGCAGATCATCCTATGCATGCGAAAAGCAACACCCTGGCCTTTGCTCTCCATTCATACATTCTGTAGTATCAAATGATTATATTAGCAGACAGTTAAGGTCCTGGATCAGACTGCGTAGATGCTCAGGCTGATCTGGGCCTTTGCTGTCCATCAATGCCCAGACGCTTTTTGCAGCCCCTGTAGTCTATTGACCACTGACTGTGGCTGAATAAATCTTCATTTACACTGGCAAAGTTTCTTTACTAAAGTAGGTTTAGTAAAGAAAACTAAGCCTGGCTGAAAAAAAAAAATCTGACATGTTTTCTTTGTTGTCTGTATGACATTTTGGTAAAGATAAAAGGACTGAGTAAATTTGCTGGTATAAAATGTATACTGGCTGTAGCTGAATAGATCCTCATTTATACAGGCAAAATTTCTTTACTAAAGTACATATGTAGATTTGGTAACAAAGACTTTGCCTATATCAATGAAAACCTGACTTGTTTTGTTTGTATGAGCCAGGGCACAGCAATTCCTACAAAATGACATGTGGTCAGCAAAGACTCAGATCAGCCTACAGGTCTGTGCAGTTTGGCCAGTCTGTGCTGTCTGCATAAAGCTTTGTTCCCTTGGCTGTCCATATAGTGCACATTGTAGACTGATCAGACTGTGTGAATGCACAGGCTGATCTGAGTCTTTGCTTGGCATCCATTCAGTCTGGTAGGAAATGCTCTCACAGCTCATATTTATGTGGTAAATTTGAATGGACTACGAAGATTTGCTTTTATAGCTTTGTGATAGATTGTGTATCAGTGAACTTGATCCTCATTGTGAACTTGATTCTCATCGTGAACTTGATTCTCATTGTGAACTTGATCCTCATTGTGAACTTGATCCTCATTGTGAACTTGATCCTCATCCAGATGATGTGACAAAGCTTCTTTTTTTACTTTTTCTGTTATAAAGATATCCACAGTTTCATAGCTCTCAATAGGTCATTTTTTTTCTTTTTTTTTTTTTTTTTTTTGCCAAAATCTGTTTATATTTGTTTCTTTATGAAAATTGTTGTGTGTACTCATTAGAAACACCTCTGTGAGGTGCTTCTAATGAGTACCCACAACATATATGTTTTTATGAAGAAATAAGAAAGATATTTATCTGATACAAGCTGTTTTTCTAGAGCTAATCACTTTTCTATATTTACCCTGAATATTTAGACAGTTGGAGTAAACAGTGCAGATGCTCACCAAACAGCTTTTCAAGTAGTTGGTGTTGGTCCGCGTTGTTTGCTGTTCAGATGGCATCTTTTTAACCCTAGTCCTGCTGAACCCAGATATGCCCTCCCTTTTCAAACAGTGAAGAACCAGATTAGTTGGCTTATTAGATCAGTTGGCTTCTAAGAAGCCAACTGATCTGGATCTGCACTATTTGTCATTCTGTATGTGAATTAATGTAAGTAAAGCAATCTGGATCAAGCAATCTGATTGGCTGACAGAAGTGGGTGTGGCATCTTTATTCAGCATGACAAGGGTTAACCCTAGTCTTGCTGAACCTGGATATATCCTGTCTTTGCAAACATTGTAGATCCAGATCAGTTGGCTTCTGAAGAAGCCAACTGATCTGGATCTGCATTGTTTGCCATTAAGTATGAGAATGTATATCAAAAATCTGGACCGGCACAGTGGCTCAGTGGTAGAGCGTCCGCTTTGTGACCGGGAGGTTGCGGGTTCGATCCCCGGCCGGGTCATACCAAAGACTTTAAAAATGGTACTAGCTGCTCTTTCGTTTGGCGCTCAGCATTAAGAAAGTAGAGCTAGAACTGGTCAGCTCAGTGTCAGTATAATGTGACTGGGTGGAATATCATGTCAAAGTGTCTGGGGCGTGATATTTCAGTGAGGCAGCACTCTAAAAGTGAGCATTGAGCTCCCTGCCACATCCAGACACCATCGCGATATGACTGAAAAAGGTTGAAAGCGACGTTAAGCCCAAATCAAACAAACATCAAAATTCTGGATCAAATAATCTGATTAACTGACAGTTAGAAGTGGTTGTGGCATTTTTATTCCACATAACAAGGGTTAAGACTATTCACAAGCAGGCAGATTGACTTGTTTTGATTATATAGGATAAGTATGGTAGAGAGTAAGGATTCCAGATGTTCAGGGAAATTGTAGTATGACCACTAGTATCAGCATTTAAATAATAGAGGAGGTGGGGCTGTGAAAGAAGAAAATATTCAGACAGGGCCCAGTTGTTCAAAACTTAAAGTTGTTAGTTAATGTTGACGTTAAAGTTTCTAGCTTGAAATATGGCAAATACATTGATATATTTTGCTGAAAAATTGTGAGTAGCTTTTGCAATGCAAAAGTTTTTTGCATTACAAAAGCTACTCACATTTTTGTAGAAAAATATCAATGTATTTGGAAATACCTTAGCTACAACAGTTAACGAGTTTGTCATTAATAAGCTGGTTAGATGCTTTGAACAACTGGGCCCAGGTTAACAATATGCAGTTTTTTTACCTAAATTAATATACTTCAAGGTTGTTACCTCTTATGATATACTGCATGTTTTTTTTGTTTTCTTTTTAACTTAAAGAAACATGCAGTATATTACAAGAAGTAAGTTTATGGGAAATTGGTACACTTTCAAGGGAGACAGCTCTGTCAACAGTATTTTTTGCTTGCTTTTGACAAGGGGTCTACTTTCAAAGGAAAGGATTGGCTTCCCATGTCAGTAGCCTTCTTGTCAGAAGGGGCATAATGTGTAGAAAATCAATCAGAAAGTCTCAAAAGTTGTCTCCCTTGTAACAATGGCAGAAAATCTAACAAGTGTATCTATCATTTTAACCCTTGCCTTGCTGAATAAATTAAGATGCCACGCCCACTTCTAATTTCCAGCCAGTCAGATTACTTGATCGGGGATTTTGATAGAAATTCACATTTTTAATGACAAACAGTGCAGATCCAGATCAGTTGGTTTTTTCAAAGCCAACTGATCTGGAGCTACACTGTTTGCTAAGACAGGACATGTCGTGTTCAGCAAGAGAAGGGTTAAGTACTTTTCATATTTAGCATACCTATATTGTACATGACACTTGGTACCTACCACTGTGCTTGTTTGATTTGAATTTTTGTCAGATCTTTTGTTTGATTTAAGTTCTTGTCAGATCTCTTGTTTGATTTGAGTTTTTGTCAGATCTCTTAATTGTTTGACTTAAGTTAGATCTTTTGTTCTAGACGCAGTTGTCATTTTATTGGACATGTCAGACTTGAGACATGCATTTCAAGTTCCTGTTGTCAGCATAATTATGTAGAAAGAGAGATAAATATATTGCATTTACCTTTCCTTTTTCTTTGTACCTTTATATTCAGTAGAACTTTGATAACTACACAGACACTATCTCTTTACCTCCATGTTTCTAAAATGGACTTTTCTATCTTTGCATTTGGACATTCCCATGACTGCAAATAGGGATGTAAGTAAAAATTCAAGAACGGAATAGCAAACAGTGTGTTTATATTCAGTAGAACTTTGATAACTACACAGACACCATCTCTTTCACCTCTGTGTTTCTTTAATGGACTTTTCTATCTTTGCATTTGGACATTCCCATGACTGCAAATAGGGATGTAAGTAAAAATTTAAGAACGGAATGGCAAACAGTGTGTTTATATTCAATAGAACTTTGATAACTACACAGACACCATCTCTTTCACCTCCATGTTTCTTGAATGGACTTTTCTATCTTTGCATTTGGACATTCCCATGACTGCAAATAGGGATGTAAGTAAAAATTTAAGAACGGAATGACAAACAGTGTAGATCCTGATGAGACAGCTCATGATGAGCCGTCTCATCTGGATCTACACTGCTTGCAAAGGTATCTGTTTTAGTAGATGCAAAGCTGAAAGGGTAAATTCACATACATATTTATTACCAAAGTATTTGAGCAAACACGTCTGAGCAAATATTGTAGACTCAGATTAGACTAGGGATACATTGGGTCAGACAATGGTTACCATATGCACCCAGAATGGTATGTCATTTTGTTTAGCTGTTTTGTTCTTTCAGTGAGTAGAAAGAAGAGGTTAAACATGAAATGTTAAGCCTTATTTTCTCTGACAAATAAAATAAAATATTTGAGAATGTCATGTACTGCTGTTTTGACAGATGCTTTATTGTCATATTTAACTGTCAAAGATTTAATGTTTAGCAGTGGACTATAAATTTTAGCAGACGAGATTTTAAAATATTTTTTCCCAGAAACAAGGTTTGATATTTCATGCCAATTGTGGCATAGCATGAAATGTCAAAACTTTGGGAAAAGTAAGAAAAAATATCATCAATTTGTCCTCTGCTGAATTAACAAAGAGAGAGTTATAGGTTAAAGTATGTAATGGTGGTTTCAACAAGCAAGCAAGCAAACTGAACTAGCCACAGCATCAGAAAACATACTTAACCCCTGTCCTGCTGAATAAATTAAGATGCCACGCCCATTTCTAATTTTTAGCCAATCAGATTACGGTACTTGATATAAATTCCCATACTTAATGGCAAACTGCAAATCCAGATCAGAAGCCAACTGATCTGGATCTACACTGTTGCAAAGGCAGGGTATATCCAGGTTCAGCAGGACAAGGGTTAATACCTTGCCTTTGCAAACAGTGTAGATTCAGATCAGTTAGCTTCAGGAGAAGCCAACTGATCTAAATCTGCACTGTTTGCCATTTAGTATTGAATTTATATCAAGAATCTGGATAAAGGAATCCGAATGGCGGAGAATTATAAGTGGGTGTGGCATCTTAATTTATTCAGCATGACAAGGGTTAAAAAACAATCAGCTATTAAAGGGTACTCTCATGGTTTTATAAACACAAAAGAACTCAAAACATAAATATATTTCAAAACATTTTATGTCAAACAAACTGGATTTCACAAGAATTTGAAGGCTCAAAGTTTTTATGGTTTGAAATTAATATGTAAAACTCATCTTTGTCTGGAGACACCCAAAAGGGTAATTAGCAAACAGTGCAGACCCAGATCAGATGCCGCAGAATGCGACTTCTCATCAAGGTCTACACTGTTTGCATTGAATACAGGAATTTCTATAAAAGATAGTAATAATAAAAACTATTCAGACACCCTACTATTGGAAATAGACCAGTCCAAAGAGTTGTAGAAGAGTCCACTTGGCGTAGTTGTTAACCCTTGTCCTGCTTAACCCGGATGTACCCTGCCTTTGCAAACAGTGTAGATCTAGATCAGTTGGCTTCTGAAGAAGCCAACTGATCTGGATCTGCACTTTTTGTCATTAAGTATTTGAATTTGTATGAACAACTTGGATCAAGTAATCTGACCAGCTGAAAATTAGAAGTGGGCTTGGCGTCTTAATTTATTCAGCATGACAAGGGTTAATAGGTTAAATGTAAAACTAGTGCATTACAGTCACAAGATGAGAAATGGGCTTACCCAAATAGATAGGCCTTTGCAAACAGTGTAGACCCAGATCAGATGCTGCAGAATGTGGCATCTGATCAGGGTCTGCACTGTTTGCCATACATACAGTAATATTTTAGACACATCAGGTAGCAGTGGAATAGACTATTTAAAGTTTTAGAACAAGTATGTTAAGTGGATAAGGTGTCCCAATACTAAGGATTATTACGGTGTTTTACATATGGGGAACAGCCCAAATCACAGCTCCAGATGAGACAGGGGTGTCTAGATAATAGTTTTTCTTTTACTTTCCACATAAAAATATTTTGTGGATGCAAGTCAGAAGCACCTCAGTGAGGTGCTTCTAATGAGTACCCACAACATATACAGTTGACTCCTGTTATCTCAAGTCCAAGGAACTCTCTGGAATACTTGGAGATATCAGATTTGCAGAATTGAGGAAAAATAAATCGAACAACCACATTTCACAGATGAACATGTAATTTGACCCCTGAAGTTAGATATATATAGAAAATGTCGTGTAAAAGAGGAGCAATTTCTCCTCTTTTCCACAATATTTTATTACCTATTGTTGGATTTTCTTGTTAACCCTTGTCCTGCTGAACCCGGATATACCCTATTTTGCAAACAGTGTAGATCCAGATCAGTTGGCTTCTGAAGAAGCCAACTGATCTGGATCTGCACTGTTTGCCATCAAGTATGCAAATTTATAAAAACAATTTGGATCAAATAACCTGGTTGGCTGAAAATTAGAAGTGGGCATGGCATCTTAATTTATTCAGCAGGACAAGGGTTAAAACAGGGACCGGATTTTCACTTCGTGATAAGCGGTAGTTCGAGATGAACGAAGTCAAGGTAATGAGAGTCGATGGTATATACATATCTCTGAAGAAGTGTTGAAAAAAGTACTTTATCTGTAGCTATGTTTGTGCAGTCTGATCAAAGCCTTTGTAGTCTGCTTACAGAATCATTGCATATGGTAGTGAGAGAAGGCCCTGATCAGACTGCATGATGTTAGGGAGGCTGATCTGAGTCTTCGCTGAGCGCACATCTCTCCTAGGTTTATTTCTCTCAGTTTGTTTCACTAATTTGTTTTTGCAGAGAGAAGATCACAGCTGAGTTCTGGAAGTGTGGAAGCTAGGAGTTGTCCGTTTTATTCGAATATATTCCCGTCCAACTTTGGTTTTACAAGACACAAGAGGATACATTTTGGGAGAAAACCCTATAAATGTGATATTTGTCTGAAGGCTTTCAATCAAAAATCTATCCTGAATAACCACTACATGACACATTTTAAAAAGAAAATGGCATTATAGTATATATTATGTACTGAATAATCATAGGACTTATTTTTAACCTCTCCATCCCTGAGCTTCTGAAGTGGACTCTTCCATTCTTGAATTGGTACTTGTCCATTGATGCAAATAGGGGTTTCAGTCTAAAATCAGGAACAGAATGGCAAAAAGTGTAGATCCTGATGAGACGGCTTGTTATGAGGCATCTCATCTGGATCTGCACTGTTTGCAAAGGTATCTGTATTGGTCTGCAGGGATGAAAAGGTTAGACACATGAGAATACATATAGGGAAAAAACCCTGTCAATGTGATATTTGAGGAAAGGCCTTCATTGAAAAGTCCATCTTGAATTTTGACTAATTATGACACATTTTAAAAACAAGAAAAAGGCATAATGCATTTTCATTTATCATCACAACACATTACAAACAACAAAAAGATGAAACATAAACTCAGGAAAGAAAGGTTTTGATAAAGTGATAGTGAAATTGATAATAAACTTTGGCTTGTGAAAATGCAGAAAGGAACAATTAACCTTTACCGCTTTCTAGGTAGATGCAGCATATGACAAATTAATGATACTTTTCTAAGAAATTTTTACCAGAAAATAAACTTTTACGCTTTATGCAAATTGTCTGAAGAGACAATTTGCATGAAGCGTCAAAGCCTGTTTTCTGGAATAAATAAGAAAAATATTTTAAAATATTGACTGCTGAAATTTTTACTCAAGAGTGCTAAGCATTAAAGAAAGGTTTTGAGAAAGTTACAGTGATATGACAATGATAGTAAACTGTGGTTTGTGAAAATGGAGACATTAACTGAACCCTGGTCCTGTTGATCCCGAATACACCCTGCCATTGCAAACAGTGTAGATCCAGATCAGTTGGCTTCTGAAGAAGCCAACTGATCTGGATCTGCACTATTTGCCATTAAGTTTGTGAATTTATAGCAAAAATCAGGATCAAGTGTTTGGATTGGCTGAAAATTAGAAGTGGGTGTGGCATCTTAATTTATTCAGCAGGACAAGGGTTAAGAAAGTGTTTGATAAAGTTAGTGATATGGACATGGACAATAAACCAAGGATTGTGAAACATAAATACAGGGTACTCATTAGAAGCAGCTTACCAATGTTTTTGTGGAAAAGTAAATAAAATTTATGTAGATACCCACTCTCTTTACCCTGAATACTGGGACACTTAAAAATTAATAAATCTTTACCATATGTGTCCTAAAATTTGAACAGCCCTTTTATACTGCCTGTTGTTGATATGACCAAAAACTACTGGATGAATGGCAAACAGTGTAGATCCTGATCAGACATCTGATGGTAGTTGAGTCTACACTGTTTGCTCTGGCCTGTCTGCCCCAGTACTGAGGGTTATATGAAAATTTGGAAGTGGACTCATAATGAATCGTACCCAGTTGAAAATCAACTGGTATAAAAACATAAAATAAATGAATATACTATTTTAGTATAAATTTAGCTTCAACTGATTTTAAACTGAATAATTTAACTCCCTCACACTCTATATTGGAAGAGTCCAATTTCAGTTTTAGGTTTGTCAAGGCTATGTGATTTGGACATTCTTAGAGGAAAATGGCTAAACTGTTTGCAGTTTGTTTGCCAATTACCATTTTAGGGGCCTCCTGGCTAAAACGGGTTAATACCAAAATTCAAAGATGTTTTAAATCGCTTTTAGATGTCGAGTTATACATTTTACTTGATATGCCTTTTGAGCTAAGAGAAGTGCCTCGGTGGCTCAGTTGGATGCGCCATCTGACTGGAGACCAGGAGGTCCCGGGTTAACCCCCACCGAGGTTGGCAACATTCTTTCATGGAGATTGATCATGAAATATTTTCTACGGTCATTCTCTCCCTTCCGCTGATTCAAGAAGGGCAGTTGTCAGTTTCTGGCGAAAGAATGTGCACAATATTGGTCAACCGCTTAGAGGACTAAGCCTGCCCAGTAAACGTGTGGTTTGGTAAACTGACCGCGCTCGACATGACCCCATTGGGTTGACTGGGCCGTAAAACCTCAACACAAACAAACAAGCAAATTTTAGATGTTCTGGTCATAACTTAATGATTGAAAAGGGAAGACATGATTCTATTGATGCCCAATTTAGGTTTTGTCCAATATGTTTAGAAACAGATATACACTCTGTAGTGGATGAATACCATTTTTTCTTTGTATGCAGAGTGTATGATCAAATAAGGAATACATATTTTAAACAATCCTGGATTTGAAATAAGTCTTTGAATATGTTTAATACTATTATGGACTCAAAAGACATGGATAGTATAATAAAAGTAGCTAATTATTTGAAACATGCATTTACATTAAGAAATACTATTTTGAGTACCGGTAATGCATAAGTAACAATGTGTTATTGTACTCGTATAAGCAAAGCAGTTTGATAATTGTATTATCGTATGATTGTGTATGTCACTCCAAGTAACTTTTTGTATATATTTTGTATTATGGGCTGGTGGCCTAGATTACTGAAAATTGTTATGTTATGTTTTTGGATCAGTTGATCCTTTTTTGTTGGGGGTGGTTGGGTGGTGCGAAGGTGCTGTGTAGCTTAAGTCACTGGGGTGTCCAACTGAAATTGGCTTATACAGTTGGGCAAGGCCTGCTATCAGCAGGTAAGGGTAGAGGGGGAATGTTTTTATTTCTTCTGTTTCTTCACTTTCAATTCTTTTCCTCTTTCTTCCCTGATCCTCTCTTTCATCTCCTCTACTATCTCTTCTATCTCTTTTCTCCCTTTCTGGGGAGACGACACAAATGATCCAGAAGGGTTGACGTGTTGTTAAACCCCAACACAATCAATCAAAAAATCCTTTTTTGTCCTGATTGAAAGATTATATGATGAACAATTACAATAAAGGAAGTAAAAGGTTTTGTATACTGTGTACTTTATAGCCATGTCATTAACCCTTAAAGCGCCAATCACAACTGCAGCAGACGACAGTTTTTTTTTTATTTTTCAGAGAAAACAAGTCTTGACATTTCATCTGAATTGTCTGCTTGGCAGATGATTCATTTGAAATGTCTAGACTTGTTTTTTCTGAAAAAAAAAAAAAAATTTGAATGTCGTCTGCTACAAATTTTGCTTGGCGGTTTAAGGGTTAATAATAACTACTTTGCTTCGACATTATTCAGAAAGTTATTTTTTGCCAAGAGCTTTACACAGAAGAAGTAAATTTGCAAACTTTTGTTATGATTTAATGCAAAACCTTCTGTCATAACTACTTATGCACAAAAAATTTTTGTTCTATTTATGTGCTCCCAAAGAAGACTTATGTAGCCTGAGCATTTGCTCAGTCTGATCAGTCTTCTTGTCAGCATGAAGAAACTCTGCCTCCTTAGCTATCCAAAATATGCCTAATGAAGATTCTGATCAGACTGCATAAATACGCAAGCTGATCATAATCTTTGCCAGGTACACATACTGATATGAGAAAAGGCCTTCATTGAAAAGTCCATCTTGAATTTTGACTGATTATGACACATTTTAAAAACAAGAAAAAGGCATAATGTTTTCTGACATTGCTGTTCAAAATTGGTTTCTGATATTAGATGTGGTCAATCAGAACAAAATGTTTTCATTTGAAATAAAATGCCTAGCAAAAAACGTCTTTCCTAGTGATGTCGAAAGGACAGTAATGCACTGTCCGTTACAATTAAAGTGACTTCATTATGCCACCACCAGAGGTGAGCCTGGATGTATTCAGATTGTCAGCATTAGTATTGATGTTCATATGATACATTCTTGTCCACATGATATCCTGAACTAAACTTGCAGAAATAAATCACTAAGGAATGCTTTGAAGCTGATCTGACTAGGCTTTGACCATGATCTCATTTTCAAAATCAGCACAGGACGAATAATATACAATTTACATCAAATTTAGTCGGCCTCGGAGGCTCAGTTGGATGTGCGTCCGACTGAAGACCAGGAGGTCATGGGTTCGACCCCTGCCAAGGTCGGCAACATTCTTTTGTGGAGATTGATCAAGAAATATTTTCTACAGTCATTCTCTTCCTTCTGCTGATTTAAGAAGGGCAGTTGTCAGTTTCTGGCGAAAGAATGTGCGCAATACTGGTTAACCGCATAGAGGACTAAACCTGCCCAGTAAACGTGTGGTTAGGTAAACTGACTGCACTCGACATGACCCCATTGGGTTGACTGGGCTGTAAAAACTCAATGCAAACATCAAATTTACTTGATGAGGGACAATACTTTTTTTTTTTCTAAAATCATAATTTTGATGTGCAGTGCACGAATAAGGCCCTCGTGCAATTTGCAAACAGCAAAGGTCCATAGGAGTGTACTCATCCGTATAGTCTGATCTAGACATTCTGTGTGTGCTTTAGTATCCGTTGATTCTGTAAGGGGGCAACGAAGGCCCTGATCAGCCTGCGCAAATGCGCAGGCTGATCAGGGCCTGCATTGTCTGCAGATTGCTCAAGAGCTCTTTTTGTGCATTGCACATCATATCTTGTTATAAACTCCTGTATAAAGGTTGACCTTGGAAACAAATCACCTCTAAAAGAAGGAAAACGGATTCTTCCGTTTATTGAGACTACATATGACTGCATTGTAGTTTGCAGGGGTGTATAATGCCCACTAACACCGGCTGTAGTGGAACTCCATTTTCAAAGATAAAAGAATGGGCCCAAGGAAAATAAAAATAATGCCTATTAGGTGGGTGTTTTGACAGCCATACGGCACTCAGCGCCAACTGCAGTGAAGTCAGATAAAACCAGACTGGTAGACTTCTAATTTTAAAAATATCAGTCCAAATTTTTGGGATCTTATGCACAGACTTATGTGACTTTGAACTCTTAATTTGTCTGCTTCCAATGATCCCAGGAATAATGTGAATTCTGGACAGACAGATCTAATAATACCCACTCTATGCCAGCTTCTTCATTAAGTTTAGATGCTGGAGGCTAGATTCTGAAAGAAAAGGCAGCAGATATAAATGGAAGTAGATACAGTGGCAAATTTTCTGTCATTATTACAAGGGAGACAACTTTTTGTGACTTTCTGTTTGTTTTATGGTAAATTGTGCCCCTCTGAAAAAGGGGCCTGCTCTTAAAGGAAATAATTTACTCCTGAGAGGCAAATTCTTTCCTTTAAGAGTAGACCCTTGTTGATAAGGGAGACAAAAAGTACTTTTGAAAGAGTTCTATTCCCCTGAAGGTGTATCCGTTTCCTGTAAGATTGCATAGGACTAGTCCACAAAGATGGCTGAGCTTGGAAGTGTAGAAGGCAATTTAGTTTCCTGCCACGTACTAATGAAAAGGTTGGTATGCAGTCTCCTAGTGTTGTGCCGATTAATGGAAATAATAGAAAACTAATTGGATGAGCCTACTATCGGTAGCTGTCGGTTGATTTTTTTTATGCCCCTGCCATTCGAAGAATGGTGGAAAGGGCATATAGTGTTTCTCCTGTCTGTCCGTCTCTATTGATTGCTTGAAATTCTATTTGGAGAAATGTGGACCATAGGTCAAATAATGAGACATAAATTTAACCCTTGTCCTGCTGAACCCGGATATACCCTGCCTTTGCAAACAGTGTAGATCCAGATCAGTTGGCTTCTGAAGAAGCCAACTGATCTGGATCTGCACTGTTTGCCATTCAGTATGTGAATCTATATCAACAACCTTGATCAAGTAATCTTATTGGTTAAAAATTAGAAATGGGTGTGGCTTCTTAATTTATTCAGCAGGACAAGGGTTAAAGTATTATAAGTAGTTGCGGTCATGGTACCAAAGCCGTAATTCAAAATCATAAATCCATAAACGAATGACGAATCAGAATGTTCAGACCTACAGACATGGACCCCAGAACAAAGGGTGTAATCAGGCGTCCGCGGATAGTAAGCATTACTTGGTAAGCAAGCTTCGCCCACCATGCCCATGGGCCTGAACGAAGGAAATATCGGTAGAAGCGTATGTCCGGGATTTGGGAAGTCTACTTATGGCGCGTCACTGGCAAAAACATCAGAAACAATTCTGGAAACTGCCACATTGTAGGGATTGACTAGATCATGATGTCTCCCATAGAACTTCTTAAGTGTTGCTACCAGTTTGGTTTTTTGATACCCCTGGCTCAACAACTTTTGAGTGAGCACTTTCCCACGCTCCATGAAGTCCTGACACATTGACTAGAAATATGGCTGCAAACATCTGCTTTGTCTTGAAACAATCTATGTCTTAAATATACCTAGTTAGTCTATTACATGTTGTTGCATTCTAAGTTTTTCAGAAACATAAAACCCATATGCTATAGCCATCTCTTGTTTAATGTGAGTTATCCGATTGTACAATCGATAATCAATGGTTTTACTTTCCTGATAATCGATTGTGATTTTTCTCTTCGATTCCCAACGTTAGTCTCCTAACTATCCCTACAATTTCAGGTGAAATACTTCCAGAAGTAATAGATCTGCCTGACGAAACGAGTATTTCTTATGGAGTCTCTAAACTAAGGATTTGGCGTTGTGCCTTCTGTGATCACGTGTCACGACGGAAAGGGGACTTTCAGCGGCATACTAGGATACATACTGGGGAGAAGCCATTTCAGTGTTGGTTGTGCCCAAAAGCGTTCACTAGGAAACTTCGCTTAACAAAACATGTTCAAAGGTTCCATGGAAAATTACATAGCT
Organism: Anodontia alba; assembly: GCA_964016985.1. Lineage (NCBI taxonomy): Eukaryota > Metazoa > Mollusca > Bivalvia > Lucinida > Lucinidae > Anodontia > Anodontia alba. The sequence continues at coordinate 51,496,259 of OZ024836.1, forward strand.
CCTGATAAGAATATTTTTCTTAATTCTCCACGAAAATATATGTTACAGGTACTCATTAGTGAGGCATTCTATTGAGTACCTATAACATATGTTTTTATGGAGAAATAAGAAAAATAGTATTTGCATACCATTCTTATCTGGAGTTGTCTTCATTATTGGCTGTGTCCAAAACTTTGGTTGACAATGCGTCCATAGGGTCCCTGGAAAATTAACATCAAACTCAAAGCAGAATGAACATGAAAAACATGAAAAACAATCTTGACAAGAAGGCCAGAAATGTTACTTTCTCGCATAGGTCTAGATAAGGGAGGGTATCGGGTAAATATTTTTCTTATTTCTCCACGAAAACATATGTTTAGGGTACTTACTAGAAGTGCCTTGGTGAGTTTTCGTGGAGAAATAAGGAAAATATCAATACTTTGGATTGAAAAAAGCGCCTTAACTAGTGCTATGTAAATTCTGTGAAAAATAACCCCCCCCAAAAAAAAAAATAAAATAAAAAACAAAAAAAAAAAAATAAGAGTTGTCTGCTGCATTTATGTTTGGTGCTTTAACCTTTACCACTCTCGGGGCTAATTCAGCAGATGACAAACTGATATTTTTCTTATTTATCCCAGTAAACAGGATTTGACATTTCATGCAAATTGTGACAGTTAACATTTATCACTCCCTGGACAAATTAAGCAGATGACAAACTGATGATATTTTTCTTATTTATCCCAGTAAACAGGATTTGACATTTCATGCAAATTGTGATGGTTAACCTTTATCACTCCCTGGATAAATTAAACAGACGACAAATTGAAGATATTTTATTTTTTCCAAAAATTAGGCTCTTACATTTCATGCGGATCGTATCCTCAAACCATTTGCATAAAAAGTCCAAGCTTATTTTCACTGAGTAAACATTTCAGCAGGCGACATTTTGAAATATTTTTCTTATTCTTCTCAGAAAACAGTTTTTGACATTTTGTTTAAATTGTCTCTGTTGGACCCGGAGACAATACCAATTTGCATGAAATGTCAAATCCTGTTTTGTGGGAAGTTAAGAAAAATATCAAATTTTTGTCTGCTTCACCTTTAAGGCAGACTGAACAAATGTCTTGTGTATACCATGGCAGAACTAAGGGCAAGGGTTGTGACTACGTAAAATCGATTAAGCCCCCAAGTAATATTTTTACTGACCATTCTAAGGCGGTGCTTCTAATGTGGTTTACTGTATCTGTCTTTGTATGTCTTTGCATGTTTGTCTTGGTACAATTTTTATTTTGGATAGCCGTTTGGCCATTTTCAGGAAGATCTGTCCTTTTGGCTTTCTGCTTATAGTGTTTTGATTGTGATGCCGTTACTTTAAGTGCGTTCTCCTTTCCCTTTGGTGTCTTGGAACGGCAGATGTTAGGTAATTGTATCGATTCCTGATCATTGCCTTCCTTTCTATTTATTTAGCCCAGAGGGTGGTAGACCGTCATCAGGCTACTGAACTAAATGATGACTGTCATTTTTAAAATGCATTATGATTTTATCTGGATCTAAAACTTTTTATGTCCCCGCCATTCAAAAAATGGTGGAAAGAGCCTATAGTGTTACCCTTGTCTCCGTCTGCGTCCGGAGTTAGCAGTTTGCATTTAAGTTTTTCAGGCCGGGGCATCCGTGTCCTTTGGACACATTTCTATTTTTTTTCTAATTTCTTTTCTGATGAAATCAACTGTGACCAGCCTTTGTAATCATGGTATTATATTGGTTTTGTTTTAGTGGATGTATTAAACAGGATTATAATAGATTAAGTCACAGGAGACTCCAGCCAGTCTAAAAGAGTGGTAGTGGTTAAGGATTAAATCAGTTTTCATGATAAAGGGGGTTTATTCTTGAAATAACAGAAGGTATTGGTCTTGATTTCTTTGTGTCATAAATTTATCTTATAATTTCAGGTAAAATGCTTCCAAAAATGGAAGATCAAACATCTTGTGTCATCCTACAGCAAGTCCATTATAGTGATGGAGATCGTTCCTTCCAGAGATCTCAGTTAAAGCTTTGGGTTTGCTCTGTATGTAATTATTCATTCAGCAAAAGAAATGATCTTGTGCGACATACGAGACAGCATACTGGTGAAAGACCTTTTAAATGTTTGCACTGTCCAAAGGCTTTTACGAGGAAGGCAAATTTGCATGCTCACAATCTTAGAGAGCATAGAAAATAACTATTAGATTGATGATACCATGCCCGCCTTGTCCTGAGACAAGGACTTCATAGCTCCAGCTAAGAAGAGTAACCAGATTATGAGATATATGTTTTTCTTATTTCTCGAACAAAACATGGTGTGGGTACTTATTAGAAGTGTCTCATTGAGGTGCTTCTAATGAGTACCTACAACATATGTACTGTGTTTACCCTTAACCTGCTGATCACAACAATTGTCGTCTGCTTTGTCATCTGCTTGTGACTTTAAAAGTCATTTTTGCAAACAGTGTGAACCCAGATCAGACTGCTTCTAAAGGAGCAGTCTGACCAGGGTCCACACTGTTTGCCTGTATGCAAAAATAGGTTTGAAAAGTTTGCAAGAATATTCAGGAGAAGACGTAAACAGACACTTTCAGATGCAGGTTTTCTTGGCATTTTAAGGGTTAACGCTTAGTATGCTTGGTAAAAAAAATCAGCAGACGACAGTTTGAAATACTTTTTTCCAGAAAATTCAATTTTGACACTCCCCTCAAGACAATTTGCATGAAATATTAAATCTTTATATTATAAATATTTGTAGATAAAATCCATTAATTCGAAGTGGAAAGTGTTTATTTTTCGCCACTCCTCAACCTGCGTCATGATGATAAGTCAAACAGTTTTCACGGTTACTACTTTTTCGGATATTTCTGAATCGGCTTGATAAACTGTACACCTCAGCCTCTATTGTAACACTATTGCTGGGATCCAAAGCAAACAGGGCCCAGTTCAAAACTGATGATGTTATTGGTTAATGTATTGTTAAAACTTTAATCATTAAATATGGCATATAGGCTAATATTTTTGCTGAAAAATTGTGTAGCTTTTGCATTTGCAAAATCAGATGCCACAGAATGTGAACAGGTTTTTCAAAAATCGTCCTTTGAAATAGCGATTTGCAGGCGGGTGGTCAGGAGTCAGGATGGCAGGCGTTGGGTGTTGTCAGAGGTTTACATTTTGGTTAATATTTTTGAAAAACCTGTCCATAATGCTGTTAGGCATTTGTCTTGTTATACACATAAATAGGTAGTGCAATGGTGTTGTTTAGAATTTTAGGACAAATAAGGAGCTACTATGTCTCAATAGTCAGGGTTTATACAGTATTGTGGGTATTTTGAATATCTAATATGCAAAGTTTTGCATTTTTGGTGAAAAATTAGATTAACCTTTACCACTCTCTGGGTTAATTCAGCAGACAACAAATTGGTTATATTTTTCTTATTTTTCTTAGAAAACAGGATTTGCTGTTTCATGCAAATTATCTCCTATGGAGCAATTATTGTCTCCAATTGAGACAATTTGCATGACATGTCAAATCCTGTTTTCTGGAGAAAATAAGAAAAAATATTTCAAAATGTCATCTGCTGAAAATTTTACCCTGAGTGTTATGTACAGTGTTAAAAGTGGCATGTTTGGTGCACTGAACAATTTTCACTAAATATCGGCACAGTTGCTCAGTTGATAAAGCATCCTTTTTGTGACTGGGAGGTTGTTGGTTCAATCCACGGCTGAGTCATACCGAATACTTTAAAAACGGTCCTAGCTGCTCTTTCACTTGTGCTCAGCATTAAGAAAGTAGAGCTAAGAATCAGAACCGGTCAGCTCAGTGTCAGTATATTGTGACTTGGTGGAATATCAATTCAATTGTCTGGGGCGTGATATTTCATAGAGGCAACACTCTGAAAGCGAGTATTGAGCTCCCTGCTATATCCAGACATCATTCCGATATGACTGACAGATTGCTGAAAGCAACGTAAAGCCCAAATTAAACAAACAAACAAACAATTTTTCCCTTTATGTTGCTAAATCTTTGTGATTTTGGCTTGAATCAAAACAAATGATGTAATCACAGTTATTTGAATGTCACCATTTAATAATGTAGCTTGTTGCCATGATTAACACTTGGTTGTCATTTGACTTGTGACCTTCTTGACCTTACGGTTTGAGTGCCTGAATTGGAATCCTCTGAGATTGCAGATTCCAACAGTTGCTTCAGTCTGTGTGGCAGACACTTCCAATATATGGCGTAGAAGAAGTTTATTCAGTCTAAAATGGGTTAATGTAAGTATTATATGTGACGTTACTGCTCTAAGTTTCAGACACCATCTACATTAGAAGACATTCTACTGAACCCCCTCTTGATATGGGTGGTCAGAGACCACCTGCTAGGACTTGGCAGAACCACCTAAAAACCAGTGCAGGCCTGGTGAAAGCACATTCCTGTCACTTATGTCCAAGGGCGTTTCATCTGAAGACGGATCTTATTCGCCACATCAGAGTACATACGGGAGAAAAGCCCTATAAGTGTCGCATCTGTGAGAAGGCGTTTTCAAGGAAGGAGTCGCTGAAAACACATATGTTTAGACTTCATGAAAGGCAGATAAACGAAGAAATGAGGTGAATGTTCTGGATATTTTTTTTTTTCATTTTCACAACATTCTAGATAAACATAGTACACTTCAATCTCTTTACAACACGGTTCATTATAACACGGTTTTGGATAGAACACAGTTCAAAGATGGATTCCAAAAATGTATAGATTATATTGAAAAATGACCATAAATGGTCATTTTTCAATATAATCTATACATTTTTGTTTGGATATAAAACATTTGTTTAACTAACACGGTTACTGCTATGGACCCCTACAATTGTGTTATAAAGAGGTTGTGGTGTATTATTCCTTTGAATTAAATTTGACCTGAGAAGAATTCATGGGAAGCCACAATTTATTGTTTGTGGTGACAAAATGATTAAAAGATGCCTATACAAACTACATATTTATACCATTAAAGTACCAAGCAACACTGTAGCAGCAAAAATATTTTTCTTTTTAAACCCTTGTCCTGCTGAATAAATTAAGAAGCCACACCCATTCTAATTTTCAGCCAGTCAGATTACTTGATCAAGTTTGTTGATATAGATTCACATACTTGATGGCAAACAGTGCAGATCCAGATCAGTTGGCTTCTTCAGAAGCCAGCTGATCTGGATCTACACTGTTTGTAAAGGCAGGATATATCCGGGTTCAGCAGGACTAGGGTAAATTATTTTTCAGAGAAATTAAGGTTTGACAATCTTTGAAAAATGATTAAAAATATTAGACTGTTGACTGTTCACATAAATTCATGAGAGGATGTTTGATTTTTTTTTATTTTAACATCTATTATTATGCTGGGTAAAATTTTCAGCAGATGACATTTTGAAATATTTTTAATTTTTCAAAAAATAGGATCTGACACTTCATACATATTGTCTTCTTAAGGAGACAATTTGCATGAGGTGTCAGATTCTATTTTCTAGGAAAATAAGAAAAATATTTTAAAATGTTGTCTGCTGAAATTTCTACCCAGAGTGCTAAGCTTTGTATTTCATCTTCATCGAACATAGTTTTTAAGTAAACTATTGCACATTTATGCCATGTACTGATGTTCATCTTTTGAAGCAGAGAACTTTTAATAAATTATCTGCAGAAAATCTACAAGACATACAGCCTTATGTCACAAAATAATAATTCAGATTTGTTGCTATTTCATATATCAAAAATACATTATGCAAGTATTGTGAGGTATCGATACTGTCATCAGTAATGATCATGATACATTATTATTTTAAAAACAATAGCAGTTTTTTGATGATATCACCCCAGCTCTAATGAAAAACTCGGGCCGGGATCCAGGGGTGGGCAAAAAGGGCACATGCCCCCCTGAAGTGACCGCTAGTCATACCTTGCCCCCCCCCCCCTAGCTCTAGTGAAAAACAGTTAACTGATTGAATATTTATAACATTGTGTCTAGCAGGCCTTGTGGCTCAGTTGGATGCGCATCAGACTGGTGATTTGAAGGTCACGGGTTTGATCCCCGCCCGGTCCGGCGGATCATGAGATGTTTTTTCTGTAAGCAGACATCTAAGGCCCTGAACAGACTGCGAATGTGCAGGCTTATCTGGGCCTTTGCTGTCTGCATATGCGGGCAGTCACATTTTCGCATGGTGCGGCTAATTTAAATCACTTTAATTGCATAATTCTGCTTAAACCATTGAGTGAAGACCCCTAAACTGGTTACTGGCAAACAATGCAGACCCAGATTAGCGCAGAATGCAGCATCTGATCAGGGTCTCCACTGTTTGCAAATAGTTCAACCATTTTTCTTCAGGAATATCTATATAATATAGCCTGACATACCTAAAATAGAAAATAGACTCTTCCAATGTATTATATGGGAGAGTTTATTCAGTCTTAAATGGGTTAAAGGACCTGATACACTGGTAGATTTTATTGGATATAACTTTTGTGACTTCCAGTTTGTGTCCTAGTACAGCAGAGGTCTAACCTAAAAAGGGAGAATTTGCTCTCACTTGGTAGCAATTTCTTTCCTGTTAGAGTAGACCCCTTTTCTTTGTAGCTTTTTTGTAGACCCCTTTTCAGTATAGCTTTTTTCTCTAGAAATATATTGATTTTACTTGAAAACTGCAATTTTCTGTCAGAAAAATGATTATATTAATAATTTGAAGTGTTTATATTAGAAGCTCATTTAAATATTCAGTATGGTGGTCCTTGACAGTAGTTTTAACCCTACAAGTGGTAATTCAAACTGCAGCAGACAATATTTTGATTTTTTCTTTTCAAAGAATTTTTTTTTTTTTTATAATGATTTTTCAAAAAAAATAAGGCTTATGTGCAAGTAAATGAATCCCATGTAATGCCAAGTCTTATTTTCTATGAAAAATTATAGTAATAAAAACTTTGGAATGTTGTCTGCTACAATTTAGCTTTGCACCTTAAAATCTTCAGATGTCATTATTAAATGTATTAACGTCAGATAGTAAAAATATGAGACATTTTTTGCAAAATGGTATGCCTCGGATAATTATTGCGATGACCAGACATTTTTTAGCTCACCTGAGCTATGCTCAGGATGAGCTATTGTGATCACTTTTCGTCCGTCGTCCGTCCGTCCGTTAACATTTTCAAACGACTTCTCCTCTGAAGCCCCTGAGCCAATTTTGCTCAAATTTCATATGGAGCCTCCTTAGGTTGGGGGAACGAAAAATTGCTAAAATGGTCATGGTCCATTGACCAAGATGGCCGCCATTCCCATATATGGTAAAAACCTTCAAAAATCTTCTACTCCAGAACCGAGGATGCCTTGGGGCTGAATCTTTGCATAAGTCATCGGGGACGGGAGGTCTACCAAAATTGCTAAAATAAATGTCGAATATTGACATTTGACCTTTTTAGGCAAGGTCAAGTTTGCTTCCCTATGCATTTGTATGGGAAAAACCTTTAAACATCTTGCTCTCCAAAACCGAGGATGCCTTATGGCTGAACCTTTACATGTATCATCGGAAACTGAAGGTCTACCAAAGTTGCTAAAATAATGGTCGTACATTGACATTTGACCTTTTTATGGTTAGGTCAATTTTGCTCCCTTATGCATTTGTATGGGAAAAATGTTCAGAATTTCAAACAACTTCTTCTCTGGAGCCTCTGGGCCAATTTTGCTCAAATTTCACATGGAGCCTCCTTAGGTTGGGGGAATGAAAGATTGCTAAAATGGTCGAGGTTAGTTGACCAAGATGGCCGTCATGCCCATACATGGTAAAAACCTTTAAAAATCTTCTCCTCCAGAACCGAGGATGCCTTGGGGCTGAATCTTTGCATAAGTCATTGGGAACGGGAGATCTACCAAAATTGCTAAAATAAATGTTGTATATTTACATTTACCTTTTTACGGCAAGGTCAAGTTTGCTTCCGTATGCATTTGTATGGGAAAAACCTTTAACAATCTTGTTTTCCAAAACTGAGGATGCCTTGTGGCTGAATCTTTACATATATCATCGGAAACTGGAGGTCTACCAAAATTGCTAAAATAATGGTCGTACATTGACATTTGACCTTTTACCGTGAGGTCAATTTTGCTTCCTTATACATTTGTATGGGAAAAATATTCAGAATTTCAAATGACTTCTTCTCTGGAGCCTCTGGGCCAATTTTGCGCAAATTTCATATGGAGCCTCCTTAGGTTGGAGGAATGAAAGATTGCTAAAATGGTTGCGGTTCATTGACCAAGATGGCCGCCATGCCCATATATGGTAAAAACCTTTAAAAATCTTCTCCACCAGAACCGAGGACGCTTTGGGGCTGAATCTTTGCTTAAATCATTGGGGACAGGGGGTCTACCAAAGTAGCTAAAATAATGGTTGTAACAAGTTTGCTTCCCTATGCATTTGTATGGGTAAAAACATTTAAAAATCTTATTCTCCAAAACCAAGGATGCCTTATGGCTGAATCTTTGCATATATTATTGGGAACATCTGCATGTCTGCAGTGGCTGTGTCACTCAGGTGAGTGAACCGTGGCCCGTGGGCCTCTTGTTTTGCAAAATAGTATGCAGTGATAATTTATTACAGTGACCTCAGTTAGGCAATTTTAATGAGTATAAAGCCTATATTATTATTTTTTTGTTGTTGTTGTTTAATGTTGTGATTATGCATGGATGTTGTTTTGATGTTGTTTGGTTGCTTCATTTTTTATGCAAACCTAACTTTAGAATATATGTGAAACCTTTGGGAAACTGCACCACCAAAATAACTAACTTTGGTGTCTCAGTTTACAGAATGCCATTTCACTATATTTCAGGGTCTGAGGGCTGGCAGTATGACATTGGTGTTTTAAACCCCGTACCAGTCTCTCTTGTTAGCTCGAAGAAACCTACAACAACCAGTCTACAGAAACGTCATCCATGTCTATATTGCGAAAAGTCATTCCGTCTGAAGAACGACTTGACACGCCATGTCATGACACATACTGGAGAAAAACCGTTTATTTGTTCTTACTGCTACAAAGGATTTTCAAGGAAAGAAAAACTGAAGAAACATACATTTACATTTCATACTGATCCTGCACTTGAAGCACATTGAATTATTGCAATAATATGTAGAGCTGAAAAGGAAAAAAAAAAGTATTTTGGCCACAGCTCTTGATAAGGCGCTTTTTTCAACCAAAAAGTATCAGTATTTTTCTTATTTCTCGACAAAAACGTATGTTGTGGGTACTCATTAGAAGCGCCTCGGCGAGGCGCTTCTAATGAGTACCCACAACATACGTTTTCGTCGAGAAATAAGAAAACTATTAACCTGATACCCATCCTTATCTAGACCTATGTTGGTTACATTTGCTATAGCAAGCAGATGCAAAAAAAAGGGTTCGGTTTTCCAGTCCTGGTGGTCGAGTGGTTAGTGCTCTCGACTTCAGATCATGAGGTGCCGGGTTCAAATTCTGCTAGAAGCCAAATTCAGCTCATGACTGCGCTTCATTGCATAGAGCCATTCATTATCAGCCTTCCATTGTCTCGATATGACTTCAATAATGTTGAAAGGAATGTAAAACAGCAAATCATCATCATCAGGCATCTGTTCATTCATTTGGATGTCTGTTCATTCATCTCAACATTTTAATCACAATTTGCATTTAGCTCCATTTCTAAATAATGACTATAATATATGTATGATTGTCAAACCTGCTATTCAATGAGCCATCTTTTAAATAGAGGGAGAAAGAATTGGAAAAAAAGGCACCCCAAAACCTGCTGCAAGTGTAACAAGTTCTTACTGTACAACGCAGCATCATACCAATATTACAGAGGATTTGTTAAGGAGGAGTATTTGGTGATAATTCTGGGATAAATTTCTCCATTTCCTCATAAAAGCATATGTTGTGGGTACTCATTAGAAGTACCCACAACATATGTTTTTATGGAAAAATAAGAAAAAATTATCCCATAATTATCACCAAATACTCCTCCTTAACAAGTTCTCTGATATAAGTCTGGCACAGTTGGTAGTATATCTGACTGTAGATCCAGTGGACAAAGTTGGAATCTCAGCTTGACCACTTACCCTTTGTGGAGATTATGAATTCACTGTTACAGTCAGTCTTCCCCTTTCTCTGGATCAAGAAGGGCAGTTGTCAGTTGCTGGCATAAAGAAGCACACAAGTTCTGGTCAGTCGCTTAGAGGTCTGTGTCAGCCCAGGAAAAGTGTTAATAGGTTAACTGACTGCCTCGACACATCCTTAACCCTAGTCCTGCTGAACACGGATATACCCTGCCTTTGCAAACAGTGTAGATCCAGATCAGTTGGCTTATGAAGAAGCCAACTGATCTGGATCTGCACTGTTTGCCATTAAGTATGTGAATATACATTGTATATCAATAATCTGGATCAAGTAACCTGATTGGCTGAAAACTAGAAGTGGGCATGGCATTTTAATTTATTCAGCATCACAAGAATGAACAGTGTTGACTGAGCCAAAAAACTCTTAACTGAAACCATCATGCCATAAGCTGTAGCAGGATGTGGCACCAGCCCAACTCCCATGTGTTGTTAATACTTTAATGTGTCTTCAAAACTGGAATTTAAGTAGTTTAAATGTATTTAGAAGTATTTAAGTGCGTTTTCCAGAACGTTCTTGTGAAGAAAGTTGAATTACAATAATCACCTATAGTACGTGTAAATGCCTTACTGGCTTCCAGAACATTTCTGTGGAGAAACTGGAGGTACAATAAGCACCTAGTAGTGTGTGTAAACACTTAACTGACATGCAGAACATTTTGTGGGGAAACTGAAATTACAATAACCACCTTGTAGTATATGTGTAAATGCTTTAACTGTGTCTCTCGGAACATTTTTATGAAGAAAGTGGAATTACAATAACATGCCCACAGTAGTAAATATGTGTAAATGCTTATCTGTGTCTCCTAGAACATTTTTATGAAGAAATTGGAATTACAATTACAACACAGTAGTATGTGTAAATGCTTGATAGTGTCTCCCGGAGCATTATTATGAATAAACTCGAATTATAATAACCCCAGTAGTATTAGTATGTGTAGTTGCTTAAGTCTGTCTCCCATAACATTTATGAAGAAAGTGGAATTACAGTAACCACACAGTAGTATGTGTAAGTGCATAACTGTGTCTCCCAGAACATTTTTAGGAAGAAACTGGAATTATAATAACCACTTATTAGTATGTGTAAATACTTAACTGTGTCACCCAGAACATTATTATGAAGAATCTGGAATTACAATAACCACTTAGTAGTATGTGTTAATGCTTAACGTTGTTCCCGAGAGCATTATTATGAAGAAAAATGAAGAATCTGGAATTACAATAGCCACATAGTAGTATGTGTAAATCCTTAACTAAGTCTCCCAGAGCATTATTATAAAGAATCTGAAATTAGAATAACCACTTAGTAGTATGTGTAAATGCTTAAATGTGTCTCCCAGAACATTATTATGAAGAATCTAGAATAACAATAACCACCTAGTAGCGTGTGTAATGCTTAACTGTGTGTCTTTTAGAACATTTTTTTTTTAAGAAACTGGAATTACAGTTATTACAGTAATTGCTTAGTTGTATGTGTAAATATCCAGTTGCCTTGTATGTGTAAGTATCCAGTTGCCCACAGAACATTTTATTTTTTTATGAACAAAGTGGATTTACAATAACCACATGTTATGCTTAACTGTGTGTCTTCTAGAATATTTTATGAAGAAACTGGAATTACTGTAATTGCTTAGTTGTATGTGTAAATACTCATTTGTCAACTACCAGAATTTTTTTCTAGAGAAAAAAAGGCTTTCAGTAATAGTCAAGTACTGAATATATGTAAATACATGTACTTCATCTGTGTCTTTACATTTAAATTTTAGCCTTATACATTTCAAAATATGTTTTTCATATTATTCCCGGAAAGTAGAGGATAATTGGCAAGCAGTGTGTTATTTGTCGTTAAGTTTGTGAATTTGTATCAACAACCTGGATCAAGTAATCTGATTGGCTGAAAATTAGAACTGGATGTGTCATCTAAATTTATTTAGCACGGCAAGGGTTAAAAGTCAGATTCCATATTCAGAAAAATCCAGTGTTTATTACAGCAGCTGACACATATTTTGAAATATATGAACTTATATTGGAATTACAAATCGAGGGTTGAACGCAAGACTACCTGATATTTTTTTGGGTTTTATTTTAGTTGATTATCAAACAGGATTATGTGAAAATTATTTAGTCTCTAGAGACTGGAGCCAGTCTAACCACTAAGTTTGTTCAGGTATGTTTTGCTGCTTTCTTACAGAACATCATTTTGGCTCTTATATATAATATTTGAATAAAAAAAATTGTATAAAGTTCTCTGCTTGCAGGGGCAATTTTTTATACACCATTATGGAATCTTATTGGATCCTGATTATCAGATCAGGCATTTATGTAAAACTCAAAATGAAATAAGCCAAGCAAATGATAATCTGTCTCTGTCTATTCTGTGAAAAAAAACCATGGTTGCATTAGCATAATGAAATTAAACAACACGATTTGTATTTGTGACTGTAAAATGAAATTATAGTTGTTATAATGTGAAAAAAAAGTGTGTACACATTTTAAATAAAATACATACACGTAACTTTGGGCATTTTCTCTACGCACAGTCTGATAAGAGTCTTTGTTGTCCACATGAAGAAACTGCATCCTAGGTTATCCAAAATGTGCCGAGTGAAGATTCTGATCAGACTGTGTGTATGCATAGACTGGTTAGAGTCTTTTCTGGGCGCACATGGCAGAAGGAATGCTTTCTGAGTTTGCTGCTCATATTTACCCTAACTATTGACTCATCTTAACCCTTGTCATGTTGAATAAATTAAGGGTCACCACGCTCGACATGACCCCATTGGGTTGACTGGGCCGTAAAACTTTTAACACAAACAAACAAGCAATATCACACCCACTTCTAATTTTCAGCCAATTGGATTACTTGATCCAAGTTGTTCATACAAATTCAAATACTTAATGACAAATAGTGCAGAGCCAGATCAGTTGGCTTCTTCAGAAGCCAACTGATCTGGATCTACACTGCAAAGGCAGTGTATATCCAGTTTCATTAGGACTAGGATTAACTATATATTATACTTGTTCTAACTCTTGAACAATTCTGTTTTACTTCCTGTTGATCATAGCTCCAGATAAGAGGGGATATCTATATAATATTTTTCTTATTTCTCCACAAAAAACATACATCTATTCAGTCTAAAATGGGTTAAAATAGTGAGATACTTTTCCAGTTATTGTTAATTTTCTTAAAACCCAAACAGTAAATTCTCCTTTAACTGTAGTCCTACTGAACCTGGATATGTCCTGCCTTTGCAATCAGTGTAGATCCAGATCAGTTGGCTTCTGAAGAAGCCAACTGATCTGGATCTACACTGTTTGCCATTAAGTATGTGAATTTATATCAGCAATCTGGATCAAGTAATTTGATTGGCTGAAAACTAGAAATGGGTGTGGTATCTTAATTTATTCAGCAGGACAAGGGGTAAGTTTAACTATCTTACCTTGCTCTGAACAGCAGATTTTGATTGGAACAAGCAGAGATTGCTGGCTTCAGCACCCTTCTATTCCAAAAACCACTTACCAGGTGTTGTTATCCCATTTTAAAATGCATAAACTCCCCCACACTGTATATTGGAAGAGTTAAATTTATTTCAATTTTAGGTATGTCAGGCTACGTGATTGAGGTATTCCTAGAGAAAAATGGCTAAATTGTTTGTAAACAGTGGAGACAGAGATCAGACACCACATCTGTGGGATCTGATCTGGGTCTGCACCACTTGCCAGTTACCCTTCTGGGGATCTCCAGACTAAATTTGGTTAATAGAATGATACCTCAGTAATCCATGGGACTGGATACACTAGTAGATTTTCTGCCATTTTGAAAAAGGGAGACAAAATTTGTGATTTACTGTTTGCTTTCCAGTGCACCAAATACCTCCTAAAAATGTGTCTGCTCTAAAAGGAAAGAATGTGCTCCCCTTAGGAGCAGATTCTTCCCTTTTATAGTAGACCCTTTTCAGAAGGGAGGCAAAACCAGTCTGACATTTATCTACCCTAAAAGTGTATCCATCTCCCTTAAAATTCTTGTTCTGTTTTCCAGCTTCTGGATATGAACCCTCTTTTGGCAACATTCTTAGCGGGGAACCGTTTCCAGAAATGGCAGCCAACTTGGGTGAAGGAATCAGAAGCTGGAAAGTACTGAGAAGGAAGGGGCATTATTATTGCCCTATATGTGAAAAGCCATTTCCTGACAAGACAAACCTGGCACGACATCTTCGAACACATACTGGGGAGAAACCATTTGTTTGTGAAATTTGTCGGAGAGGATTTTCGGTGAAACAGTCGCTGCAGAGACATGCCTTTAGAAAACATAATCTTGTACTGAAATGATGATCATGTTTTGTTATTTGAGACCCACAATGAAATGCATTATGCTTTTATTTTATCTCAAAGTGCCAAGCAAAATTTGTAGCAGATGACATTCTCATATTTTTCTTTAAATTTACATAGAAAATAAATCTTGTCATTTCATGTGAATCATCTGCTTTTACGATTCACTTGAAAAATCAAGATTTAATTTCTATGAAAAATAATAATTAAAAAAAAAAAAAAAGTGTCATCTGCGGTAGTTTTAGATTGGGGAATTAAGGGTTAAGATATACTATAATTACTCTAAAGATTCAGCCAGCCTCGTTGGCTCAGTTGGATGCCTGTCCATCTGGTGCCCAGTAAATGTGTGATTAGATAAATTGACCATGCTCGACATGACCCTATTGGGTTGACTGGGCCGTAAAACCTCAACACAAACAAAACCGCTAAATATTCAAACACCATAACTCCTTACCATAAAAATTTGAGCCATATATTTTATTTGGCTGCCTGATGAGGTGTCTAAAATGTTGTGATGGAATAGCAACATTGTAGATTAGGATGAAACTGCTCTTTAGAGGCAGTTTGATCTGGATTTTTATTGTTCGCTTAGGCCTATCCATCCACATATTTAGGTGAATGCTTAGCATGCTGGGTAAGAAAAAATAGTGGACTGCATTTTGAAATATTTTCATATTTTTTCCTGAAAGTAGCAATGACATTTCATGTCAAAGTGTTTTTTCAAGGCTCAAAATAAGAAAAAACTGTCATCAGTTTGTCATCTGCTGAATTTGCCTAGAGAATGGGACAAAGAGAACTGAGCAAACAGCTAAACTCAGATCAGATGCAGGGTTTAGCTCATATTATGTGCCCTAGTAAAGTTTTTTTATAATATAATCTTTGAATTAAAAATTCAGTTGAAGAAAAGTAGTTCAGAGTTTACTTTTTAGCAACAAGGCCAGTTTTGACACTACCTGGGGATGTGTTAAGGAGAAGTATTTGGTGATAATTCTGGGATAATTTTTCACATTTCTCCATAAAAAAACATGTTATGGGTACTCATTAGAAGCGCCTTGCTAAGGCGCTTCTAATGAGTACCCACAACATATGACAAAAACATTCTGGTTACTTATTAGAAGCGCCTGGCTGAGGCACTCTTAATGAGTACCCTAAACATATGTTTTTATAGAGAATTGGAGAAAATTATCCCAGAATTATCGTCAAATACTCCTCCTTAACAAGTCTTTTGACACTACCCTGTCTACAGTAGCATGATGAAAATAGATGAGGCTTTCTGAAATGGGGTGCTTATGAGCTGATCAGATAACATTAGGTTTGAACTTTTATTGTTTCTACTAGTGGAATATATTCACAGAAGGAAAAAAAAAATAAAATGATGAAAAAAGAACAAAAAAAACAACTGACAACATGTTTGTACTGTGATCAACTAAGAAATGAATGTCATGAACTTAACCCTGGTCCTGCTGAACCTGGATATGCCCTGCCTTTACAAACAAAGTAGATATAGATCAGTTGGCTTCTTTAAAGATCAGCAGTACAATAATCTGAATGTACACTATTTGTCACGAAGTAGTGAATTTGTATCAACAACTTGGATCAAGTAATCCAATCAGTTGAAAATTAGAAGTGGGATTGGCATCTTTATTCAGCATGACAAGGTTTATCCCTTTTGACCCTGAAGACCTTGACAGACTTTTGCAAACAGTGTAGATCCAGTGTAGATGAGACAGGCCGTAATGATACTTATCAGAATCTACACTGTTTGTGATTCTGTTACTGATTTTTGACTCAAATTGCAATTTACGACATTGGATGTGTCCAAATTCAGCTACTGATATGGAAGAGCCTATTTCAGAAATTTAGGGATGAAAGGGTTTAGAGCACAATTTTAAATTGTGATTTTATTTTCAGCTTCTCGACATGGTCAAATAAAGGTGTTTATTTGTAAATACTGCAAAAGAACATTCAGTAGCCATGGCAACTGTCTCAGGCATGAGAGAATCCATACAGGAGAGAAACCTTTTGCATGTGAATTCTGTGGCAAATCGTTCAACCAGAAAGTGTCATGTGATGCTCACACCAGACTGCACACAGGAGAAATGCCATTTACTTGTCATATTTGTGACAAAGGATTCCGGCAGAGTTCACATCGAAGAAGACATTTGCTGCAGAAACACGGAAAAGAGGCCATTAGAAGTGCCTCTCGATGGTAGCAGAAGATGAAGCAGGATTAAGAAGGGGAAATATATTTCTGGTATGGTATTGTAAGTGCATTTTGTTATTTCTCTGGCATACACAGTACGCCAAGCATACACAGTATGCCAAAGAGTGGGTGGTGGTGGTGGGGGGGGGGGGGGGGTGCAGGTTGACTGGGCCGTAAAACGTCAACACAAACAAACAATGCCAAAGGGGGGGCATACATAGTATGCCAAAGGTGTACATAGCTTTTGTAGCTCCTGCTTACTAAAGCAGCAGTGACATAGGGATCTTTTTCTGTCTTTGTCGTTGGGGTTGTTGTCGGCGATGTTGATGTCAACAATCTTAAGTCTGCAGTTAGCACTGTTTCTCAAACATCAAGGCTTCTTGCAGCTAATGAAACTTCATACACTTCTGCCATCATGCGCCCTGCCCACCATCATCAACCGTTTCTGACTTTGACCTACATTTCACGCTTGGCTGAACGATGTTTATTCTGTGCATATAGCTCCAATTCTTGAACTCCACTAGCAGTCGCAACATAGCCATTCAGTGAATTTCTTGTTGCGTTTTCAGTGTGCGAGTCTGTCTATAAAACATTTTTCTGTCAAACATTTCTCTGGAACTGCCTGTCCAAGATCTTTAAGTGTTGGGTATGACGTATTGTGGGAAAGAGAACTGCCCCGCCCCTGTTTATTCTTCCATTTATTTGTCCATTTTTCTTTCTCTCCAAGGCCTTTTGATAGACTGGCACAAACTGGGGTGTTCATGACCTATTGGTTATTTTGTATAATTCTAGAAAGAAACCACTTTCATGAACTAGCAACCTCAGGTCTGCTTCCCTGTTGGAGCCTTTTATGCCCCATCAAAAGTTTTCTTATAATTTCTTGATTTTATGAAAAGGATTAATAATGCAAATACACTGGAGCATCTTTTGTAGCACATTATAGCACAATATACAACTATTTCATACTGTCCTGAATGACAGTAAACACTGTCAGCCTCGGTCCGTGCTGTGGACCACCAGATGAACTATTGCCTGAAGCCACTTCAAAGAGGCCTTGGGGGGATAGTTCATCAGGTGGTCCACAGCACCAAGGGGGCTATCAGTTTTGACTGTCGCCCAGAAAGGTATGATATAGATGTTTTATTACCCCCACTCATATTTTATTGGAACTGTTGCTAGGTAATTCACATGTCCGGGAGATATTCCAGAATATGAGCCTGGGTGATAGTTCTCTGAGAATTGGTTCAATCTGGCTGGCTTTTGTCACAGATAAAATTGGGTATAATGTTGTGATTCACGTGACTGGGAGATAGTTCAAAATATGAACCTGGGAGATAGTTCTCGGAGAACCGGTTGAATCCGGCTGGCTTTTGTCAGAGGTAAAAATGCATTAGATAGTCAAAAATGCTTCAGAACTTCTCATATACATATGTAGGTTGGGTAATAATTTCAAATAATTTATAATGGTTCATTATTGCAAGTTTGTGTATATAACATGGTTTAAAGAGGTTTAACCCATATCCTGCTGTTCACGACAACCCCTACCTTTGCAAACAGTGTAGATCCAGATCAGATGGCTTCTTCCCAGATCAGATGGCTTCTGAAGAAGCTACACTGTTTGTCATTCAGTTTGTGAATTTGAACGAAAACATTATATGGTATAATCTGATTGGCTGATAGTCAGAAATGGGTGTGGCTAATTAATTTATTCAGCAGGTTAAACCTCTTTATAACATGGTTCATTATAAGATGGTTTCAGATATAACATGGCTCATAGATATACCATGGTTTAAATATAGCTAGAATTCTAAAGTGTGGTATTCAAATAAAAAAGTAATGATTATGTAGAAAAATGAGTCGTCATTTTTTTCTATATACATTCATAAGAGTGGGTATCAGGTTTATATTTCTTATTTCTCCATGAAAACATATGTTGTGGGTGCTAATTAGAAGCGCCTCGGTGAGGCGCTTCTAATGAGTACCCACAACATGTGTTTTCGTGGAGAAATAAGAAAAATATCAATACTTTTGGACTGAAAAAAGCGCCTTAACTAGTGCTATGCCTCTAAAGTTTTCATAGAAAAAAGTAATGATTATATAGAAAAATGACTGTCATCCTTTTTTTTTCTATATAATCTGTATATATTTGTTTGGCTACAACACTTGTTTAGCTGACAAGGTTTTTACTTCAGTCCTAGCAAAAGTGTTATAAAGAGTTTTTGGTGTAATATGACGCAAGTTTTTCTGAGAACTGAGCTTCAGATAAACTGAGTTGTGCTGAGACAAGACAAACACATACTGTATTTAACCTAATTACCATATTTACCATAGTATTTGGACACCTGATCCACTTACCATACTTGTCCTAAAATTTGAAATAATTCATTCTACTACCTCTTGGTGTGTCTAAAATATTGCTATATGTATGGCAAATAGTGTAGAACCTGATCAGATGCTGCATTCTGCAGTGTCTGATCTGGGTCTACACTGTTTGCAAAGGTCTATCTGTCCCAATACTAAGGGACACTAGGCATAAATGGGTTAATAGGGTAAAAACATTAATTAAAAGAAGCATGATAATGGTGTACTGTATTTATCCTGAGCTTTAGGACAGATGGGCTTGAGCAAACAATGTAGACCAAACTGAGACGCTGCATGCAGAATGTGGTGTCTGATCAGTGTCTACACTACTCTAGCTATTTTTACACATTAACAGATAGTCAAAATTTAGGACAGGTGTGGTGAGGAGTTATAGTGCCCAAATATTTGTGGATAAACATGGTATTTCAAATTTGACTGAAATGTCTGGATCCAGATTTGACTGAAATGTCTGAATCCAAATAGGTATTTGACTTAGGTATACAGCATTTCTTCAGTTCTTGATAACATGTAGGACTGGTGTGTCTGTGATTGTACTTAAACCTTTAAGTGCCAATCACTACTGTAATGTTTTTTGTCTTCATAGAAAATAAGTATATATTTCATATGAATCATCTGCCAGATGATGCACATGAAATGTCAAAAATTATTCTTTATAAAAAAAAATAATAAGAATGGCAACTGCTACAAATTTTGCTTGGCGCTTTAATGCTTAGCATGCTGCATAAAAACTCCAGCAGAGAACTTTTTGAAATATTTTTCTTATTTTTCCCAGAAAATAGGTTTTGAAATTTCATGCAATTTGTCTCGTAGGGAGACAATTTGCTTGAAATGTCAAAGCCTATTTTCTGGGAAAAATGAGGAAAAATATCATGAATTTGTCCTCTGCTGAATTAGACGAGAGTGGAAAAGGTTAAGATGGAGTTCTCATACTTGCCCAAAGTATTTGGACACCTTTACCCATGACGACACAAAAGTAGCTTTACTGTGTGTTTATAGAACTGTTTGAATAAGAAAGATATAGAGTTGTCAATGCATGCTACCATAGCTCCTGACTGGACAGTACTGGATACAGAAATTTCATTTGTTAGATTCACAGAATTCATCTGATTCTTCCTTCAGAAGTCCATTGATCGTGGTGAACTCTAGATTTCTGACAATGTCTTATAAGCCTTTATCATAACTCCAGATAAGAGGTGGTATCAACAAAATAGTTATTTGTTTATTTCTCTATGAAAACATATGTTGTGGGTACTCATTAGAAGTGCCTCATCGAGGCACTTCTAATGATGTGGCACTTCTAATGAGTACCCATAACATATGTTTTTGTGGAGAAATAAGAAAAATATCAATACTTTTCAGTTACCTGTTGCTATAGTTCTTGTATAAAAATCACTTGGTCAGAGACCCTGAAAGATTTTCTCATTCTCGTTCAACCCTTTACCTTTCTGAGCAAATTTAGCGGATGATAACTGGTTACATTTATCTTATTTTCCCAAAATAGACTTTGACAATTCTTGTAGATTATCTCCAAGTAGATAGTTTGAGTTCAGCAGGCAACAGATTTATAATGTTTTGCATAGCCTGCTTTAATAGCAGGTGTGGCATATAGTTACAGTTTTCCTTCTGTTAGTCTGTTCCTCCACCAGATTCATCTCATGATTGTACTGCGCTTCTTGGCACAGAGCCTTTCATTTTCACCCTTCCATCACTCCATATGACTTAGACATAGCAACAGATAAGGTGTTTTTTTCATCCGAAAAATACTGATATCTTTCTTATTTCTTAACGAAAACATATGTTGTGGGTACTCATTAGAAGCGCCTCGGTGAGGTGCTTCTAATGAGTACCCACAGTGTATGTTTTTGTAGAGAAGAAAAATATTATGTGGATACCCCCTCTTATCTGTAGCTATGCTTAGATAATATTGAAAGGGACATAAAACACCAAACCATCATCATCATCCTCCGTCAGTTTGCCCACCAATATTTACACCAACCCTTGCAGCCCAGCAGTGCAATCCTGCCCTCTTCTTGATTCTTCTTCTTCTTATTTTTTTTTTTTTTTCTAGAAAATAGTGTTAACATTATTCCTGGGAAAAATATTTCTTAAATGGAAAATATTTCAAAATGTCTGTTGAAATTTTTACCCAGAATGCTTAAAGCATTTATTTGTTCATTTGCTTGCAGCCCAAGCAGAGTTGATATTACAGTCTTCCCTCTGATTATCTTAACCAATGTTTTGCTGAACCTGGATAAACTCTGCCGTTGCAGTGTAGATCCAGATCAGTTGGCTTCTGAAGAAACCAAATGATCTAGATCTGCACTGTTTGCCATTCAGTGTATGAATTTATTTCAACAATCTGGATTGAGAATTTTGATTGGCTGAAAATTAGAAGTGAGCGGAGCATCTTAATTCATTCAGCATGACAAGGGTTAACTAAAATAACTATGAAAAGTACTTATGGTATTTTTTCCTGATATTTTATGTTGGAATGCTTATGGTTAAAGGTATAAAACCCCTGATCAGGGTCTACACTGTTTGCCAAGGTTGTGTACTGTTTTTTGACACACAACAAGTAGTAAAATGGACTTGGTAATCCTTTTCCTGCTGAATTAATTAAGATGCCACATCCTTTTCAAATTTTCAGCCAATCAGATTATTTGATCCAGATTGTTGAAATACATTCACATTCTGAATAGCAAACAGTGCAGATTCAGATCAGTTGGTTTCTTAGAAGCCAACTGATCTGGATCTACACTGTTTGCAAAGGCAGTGTATATCTGGGTTCGGCAGGACAAGGGTTAAAATACTAGGACAAGTATCGTCAAAAGTTAAGGTGTCCCAATACTTAGGGTAAATAAATACAGTAAGCAAATGAGCTAGCGCATGACAAAACCTACAGTAAGACCTGTGTGACCAGCAAAGATCAGCCTTTACATCCATCCAGTATGGCAAGGGTTCTCGTTGATCCCACTCTGGATAGCCTGAAGGCAGGTGTGATCAGCAAAGACTCTGATGAGACTGTGCAGATGCGCAAGCTGATCTGAGTCTTCACTGGTCGCACAAGTCTCATTGTAGGTTTTGCTGTGCTGTGGCTCAAATAATAATCTTTGTTTTCCAGGAAAACTACAGATTTTGGGACAGACTTCTGGACCTGACAAGTTAGCAGAGAATCGGCAAGAAGATCTTGTGGAATATGCATGCAGATTTTGTCAGAAGGTCTTTGCCAATAAACAGAATGCCCGCCGACATGAAATTATACATACTGGGGAAAAGCCTTATTGTTGTGATGTCTGTCTGAAGGGATTTACACAAAAAGCACACTTAGTTCGTCATTATGTAACTGTGCACAAAATGTTACCACCTGATACAAAGCAACATTATTAGCAATTTTTACAATGGGTAAATATTGCAGCAGACCATGATTTTGAAATATTTTTCTTAATTTCCTAGAAAGTGAGGTTGACGTAATAAGCAAACTGTCTTCTTAGGTAGCAAGACAGTTTACATGAAATATCAACTACTGTGAAAAATAAGAAAATGTCTTCAATTTGTTGTCTGCAGTGCAGATGTTAACTTGGTGATGCCAGGATTTTTTCTATTATTGGTTTAAGGGTCGGCTTCGGTGGCTGAGTTCGATGCCCGTCAGACGTGATCAGGTGGTTGCGGGTTCGACTCCTTGCAGGTCGGCAACATTCTTTCATGGAGCTTCATCATGAAAGATTTTCTAGGATCATTTTCTCCCTTCTGCCGATTCAAGAGGGGCAGTTGTCAGTTTGATAAAAAAAATGTGCACAATACTGGTGAACTGCTTAGAGGACTGAGCCTGCCCAGGTACCTATGGTAAGGTAAACTGACAGCCCTTGACATGACCATATTGGGTTGAAACCTCAAC
This sequence comes from Anodontia alba, assembly GCA_964016985.1. Taxonomy (NCBI): domain Eukaryota; kingdom Metazoa; phylum Mollusca; class Bivalvia; order Lucinida; family Lucinidae; genus Anodontia; species Anodontia alba. The sequence goes on from OZ024836.1 coordinate 51,519,238, forward strand.
ACAAAAAAAATTGGTTTAAGAGGGAGGAAATAAAAATGAAAATCTTAAGTTTGTAAAATAGTTCTGAGCCAGAATTTGATAGAAATCTGTAATTTTTCGCAAAAAGGGTGATGAGTTAGAAGACAAAGTAAAATAGGAAAGTACACTTTTATCTATGGAGGGCTTAAAATGATTGGGTAAGCTCTCTTGTAAACTAGACAGAATAATAATAATAATAATAATAATACTCTGGCCGAGTGCACTATAATTCCATGAATGTTTACTAACCATGACACAGCATGGGATTTGCTTGTTTACAATTAAAATTCCAGTAAGCTCTGTGTGAATAATAGCTAGTAAACCTTCATCTGTAATCACTTGTAACCATACCTCACCACCCCTTCATTGGAGAAAAGGGTAAAGAACAACTTTACATTTGGCATAGAGAAGCCCTGCACTGAGGGACAAACAGATGGCAATATCCCCACTAATTTTGACGTGAAATCATAGCCTCTGGCAGTGCCAAGGACACTGCAAGAGTAATAGCCCCATACTTTTCCCCAGCTATCCACTGCCCTACCCTGATGTTGGGGGTAGTGGGGCGGTGGTTACAAATCACAGATGCATGACAGTTGAATATACATGCAAGAGAAAATGCACACCACCCACAAAATAAGGAAAAGAACTAAATAAGCTTTTGTGCTTTCGTTCTAATCCTACTGTTGTAACTTTGTATGTATTGTATATGTAAAGATTTTGGAAATAAATGTTTTTAAACCAAAATAAAGGGGTTATACATAGCGGAGAGAAACTGTATATTGGACAAGCTGAAGTAGTTATATACTAAAGAGTACATTTATAGCTTATAACTTAGGGCACATTGAAGTGATTAACCAGATTATTTACCCTAGATATTTTGGATGCCATAACTCTTTACCATACTTGTCCTAAAATCTGAACAAGTCCACTTAACAACCTGAGGTAATAAGTATAGGTAGACTTTGATCACACTCCAGATTCTGTGGGCATCTGTCTGTCCAGATACTTGTACCTACAAGAGAGAAACAGTTTTAGTAACAAAATGATGAATGAATGAATTTATGTTCTATGGCTTTTGAATGGTATTTTGGTTATATGAGTCGGTGAAAACATAATAATGTAAGCTCCTGAGTACTGAAGTACTGTACTGTCTTGGTTTGAAGTCCTGCACCTGGGGACATCATGAATCATGATGTCCCTAAAAGTAGGACTTCAACCTAAGACTTTAGATGTCCTTTTGAAGGCAGATTTGGTCCAGCTCATAAAAACTAGGTTTCAGACCAAAAGACCGACAGTTTCTCGAGCCCTGATGCTAACTACTTGGCTACTCAGATGATTCTGGTGACAAAATGAAATGTTAAACCATATTGCTGACATAAACCGGTTATTTACAGGAATGAAAGTGGCAATGAAATAAATTAATGAACATTATGAACTGTTCTGCAAGGTAATTTCCTGTCAAATCTGACCCGTTATATTAATACTGCTTGCAGAAAATACAGTTGACTCTCGTTATCTCGACCTCGCTTATCTTGAATAACCACTTATCTCGAAGTAAAAATCTGGTCCCTATCTGAACATGAACATCTAACAACAGGTAAAAAAATATTGTGGAAAAGAGGAAATTTCTCCTCTTTTCCACAGTATTTTCATTATATCTCTAACTTCAAGAGCCCAGTTACATATAAAGTTGTTAAATGTGGTTGTTCGAATAATTTGTTCCTCAATTCTGCAAATCTTATATGTTGACTTATGGATATCGCGAAGTATTTAATAGAGTCCGTTGGAATTCGAGATAATGAGAGTCGACTGTATAAGGGCTTTTAGAACTGAAATAGTTATGTATAGCATCATAGGTCCAGATAAAGGGCATTTTTTTTATGTATATATTTTTCTTATTTTTCCGCAAAAAATTGCTGGTACTCATTAGAAGTGCCTTGCAGAGGTGCTTCTAATGAGTATCACAACATGTTTTCATGGAGAAATAAGGAATATATACCTGATACCATATACCTGATACCCTCTTATCTGGAGCTATGTGGCATGAAAGTGCTTATTTGATCACTGGATGAAAAGAAAACATAAGCCATTTATGCATAAAGGGCCTTATCCAATACAGATGTGCAAAACTCAGAAACGCAGATCCGCCTTCTCTCTACAGTTTCATCAGATCCTTTTCTTTTATCCAGATATCTACAATATCGAGACTTCCTTGAGGCAAACACTAAATGCCCTGATCATACATCACTGGTTTACAAACATCTGGGCCCAGTTGTTCAAAGCTAACGACGTCGTTAGTTAACGATTCGTTAAATTTACATCGAGTGATACGCAAATATGCTGAAATTTTTTTATGAAAAAATGTGAGTAGCTTTTGCAGTGCAAAAGCTACTCACATTTTTTCAGCAAAAAATATCAGAATATTGTATATTAAATCCGCTAAAACAGTTATCGAAATGACCCTTAACAAGCTCGTTAAGCTAACGACGCTTTGAACAACTGGGCCCTGTGCTTTTGTTTTTCACCAGTGTGTTGAGGCCACTTTATGTGTGATACAACCTATACAGATTATGGTAACTGTCCTAAAATTTCATACAGCAAAGTTTCTGACAAAATGACAATATGCTAATAGTGCAGACCCAGATAAAACTTACAGATTTTCAGGAGCAGTCAGATCAGGGTTTACAAAGTTTGCCATTCCATTCAGTATTTTAGCAGAAAGAATGGAATAAAGTGTTATAAATTTTAGGACATTTACTGTATATATTTAAAGGGAATATCTTAATTGTTCTAATATAAGCCCCCTCCCTAATAAATGCTCCTGCCTACTTCACTAGGAAAAAAGCATTACTTAACCCTTGTCATGCTGACTAAAGATGCCACGCCCATTTGTACTTGTCAGCCAATCAGATTACTAAATCCAGACTTGATATAAAGTCGACATGCTGAATGACAAACAGTGAAGATCCAGATCAGTTGGCTTCTTCAAAAGCCAACTGATCTGGATCTGCACTGTTTGCAAAGACAGGATATATCCGGGTTCAGCAGGACAAGGGTTAACACATGCAAAATTAAGTTTAGGCCATCAAAATAACTTATTTTTGGCCCAAATTTGGACACAATATAGTCATTTTAGCAGCAGTGAATTGCAACATCCATGGGGCATATATTAAAATAAATATGGTAGATACACCCTGAGGTAAATCATATACTACCCACCATTTCATTGGGTGATGCTCTTTACATACTCTACATTAGTTTCACTGTTCAAAGTGTTGGCGAAGTCCTTCACCTATATCCGTACACTTAAAAGCGAATTGTATTAAAGAAAGCTTAAATTTTTTTAATGCTACTGAATAGAAATTCAGAAACTGTCTTACACTTTAATGGGAATAAAAGGTTAAACAAGTGGTATACAAGTTTACTTTCTGAGGTTGTCTTGCAGACTTGCAATCGACCTGACATCATTGACAACTGTATAATTTGTATGCTCCCCCCCTCCCCCCCCCCCCCCCCCCCCATGCACTAAATGATCTAAAACCTATTGGAGATGTACCTCTCTCTCTCTCTCTCTCCCTGCTTCCCTCCCTCCTAAAGTCCTTGTTTGGATGATAAAAAAAAACAACAGTTCAGATTCAGATGTTAGCTGGTCTCTGTTATTGTCCTTAACCAAGTTTAGACTGAATATGATAAACCCCACACACACTATATTGGAAGAGTCAAATTTCAGTTTTAGGTGTAACAGACTATGTGATTTAGATATTCCTAGAGAAAAACGGCTAAACTATTTACAAACAGTGAAGACCCTGATCAGATGCTGCATATGCAGCATCTGATCAGGGTCTTCACTGTTTGCACCGTTTGCAAATTACCCTTTTGGGAGCCTTCTTCACATGATCAAAAATAAGAGGAGTATACAAAGATAAACTTTGATGTAAGATGGCAAATTATGGTATTGTTTTCCTAGAATTCTTTCAGTGAAAGTGTATTAGACAATGTGAGAATTAGACAAACTGTCTTATCCTCAAAGTGATCATTAGAGAAAAATAGTTAATCTGATTGGAAGATTTTTGTGTTTGAGGTCAGAGACGAGCCTGTCTCTATTTTTGTTTCCGACTTTTTATCTGCAGCAGGCCAAAATTTAGATTCTGTTCATATTAAACTTACTATTTGCTGCATTTTTGTTTTCAGACTATAATGTCCCAGCAAACAACTATGGTTCCTCCACCAGCAGTCGTGATATGACAAGAGAGGGAGGTTTTCAATGCCACTTTTGCCAGAAAGTGTTTGCAAACAAACAGAATGTGAAGCGACATGAGTTGATTCATGCTGGAGTTAAAGAATTTATTTGTGATGTTTGCAGCAGAGCTTTTACTCAGAAAGTGACTTTGATGAAGCATTATGAAAGAGTTCACAACATCTATATGTAGAGATTTAATGAAAACGGTAAATGTCCTAAAATTTTGATCACTTTATTCTAAATGTTTTTGCCTGAATTTTGCTTTTTATGCAGTTGTTTCTTAAAATAATTTGTGGAATTGCCAACAGTGAAGACCCTGCTGCCACGGGAGCAGTATGATCTGGATCTGCACTGTTTGCAGATGCCTTTTTGTCAGATATTTTAGTGTATGAAATTTTAGGACACTGACCGTAATACGAATAGATGCGCAACATCAGTAGAGATTTAAGAAATATGGATATGTGCAGATCAGTAGAGATTTAATGACTATTATGGATATGTGCATAGTATCAATAGAGATTTGATGAATATTGTGGATATGTACACAACATCATTAGAGATGTAATGAATATTATGGATATGTGACCAGTATCAATAAAGATTTGATGAATATTATGGATATGTGCACTGTCAATAGAGATTTGATGAATATTATAGGTATACGCACAGTATCAATAAAGATTTGATGAATATTGTGGATATGTGCACAACATCATTAGAGATTTAATGAATATTATTGATAGACCACAACATAAGTAGAGATTTAATGAACATTATGGATATGTGCATATCAGTAAAGATTTAATATTCTGGATATATGTACAACATCAACAAGGATTTAATGACTATTATGGCTGTTGGCAGAGCATAGTAAAGATTATGAATATGTGCAGGACCTCAGTAGAGATTTAACCCTGGTCCTGCTGAACCCTGATATGCCCTGCCTTTGCAAACAGTGCAGATTTAGATCAGTTGGCCAACTGATCTAGATCTGCACTGTTTGTCATTCATTATGTGAATTTGTATCAACAACCTGTATCAAATAATTTGATTGGCATGGCATCTTGATTTATTCAGCATGACAAGGCTTAATGAATATGTTGGATATACGCACAAGATCAATAGAGATTTAATGAGTATTATGGATGAGTGCAGAACATTTGTTAAACATAAGAGACATGTGTACAGACAATTTATCAGCAGTAGTATAATGAACATTTTGGATGAATCTACAACATACTCTCTGGGCAAATTCTGCAGATGGCAAATTGATATTTTTCTTATTTTTCTCAGAAATAGAATTTGACATACCGTAAATGTTGAATCCCGTTTTCTGGAAAAAGTGAGAAAAATATTTAGATGTGTCATTTACTGGAACTTTTGCCCAGCATGCTGAACATTACTGAACATTATAGATAAATGACTCATTGATCTAAATAAAGGGAGTGGGGGTGATCGGGTGGTGCAAAGGTGTCGTGTTTCTTACATTACCAGGCGTCCAGCTGATATTAGCTTGCAGTCGGGCAAGGCCTGCTATCTTTGTAGCAGGTAAGGGTAGAGGGGGAATGTGATTTTATTTCTTCTGTTTCTTCACTTTCATTCCTGTTCCTCTTTCTTCCCTGTTCCTCTCCTTCATCTCTTCTACTATCTCTTTTCGACCTTTCTCTGGGAGACGACACAAAATGACCCACAAGATTTGACGTGTCGTTAAACCTCAACACAATAAAAAAATAAATGGAGTATTTTTTGGAGATACTTTCTGCCATTTTTGCACTAAAATATATCTTGTGTGAATTCATTGGACTTAACTCAACATACCATATTCGACCTTATTACCACACATACCCTTATAAGAGCACAGTCAAGCAATTTTGTTGTCTTCAAATGACAGCTTGTGTACTTTTATCTGCTTCCTTATAATAGTAATGTTGTTGATACTCATTTGAAATGCCTCAACAAATGAGTACCAACAAAAGACAATCAGAAAAAATATTGCTTAAGTATTATTAAATAATCATCTCATGAAGTCATCTTATCTTTCTTTATAGTCCTTTGGGGTGGTCGGGTGGTGCGAAGATGTCGTGTATCTCATGTCACCAGGGTGTCCAACTGGTATTGGCTTACAGTTGAGCAAGGCCTGCTATCCTTGTAGCAGGTAAGGGTAGAGGGGGGATGTTTTTATTTCTTCTGTTTCTTCACTTTCACTCCTCTTCCTCTTTCTTCCCTGTCCCTCTCTTTCATCTCTTCTACTATCTCTATCTCTTCTCTCCCTTTCTCTGGGAGACGACACAAAATGACCCACAAGGGTTGATGTGTCATTAAACCCTAACACAAATTATAGTCCTTATCAGGTGGATATTTTACGACAAGTTTTTCCAGTAAATTTGCAAATCCTAAGCGCACAGTGCAGTAATTAGAATAGGGTGTGGCATCTTAATTTATTCAGCAGGACAAGGGTTAACTGTCGCCTCACTTCAATGAGTACCCACATGATACATTTAGGTGCAAAATTAACAATTAACCCTTGTCATGCTAATAAATTAAGATGCCACGCCCACCCAATTTTCAGCCAATCAGATTGCTTGATCCAGATTATTTTTATAAATTCAAATACTTAATGGCAAACAGTGCAGATCCAGGATCTGGATCTACTCTGTTTGTAAAGGCAGGACATATCCGGGTTCAACAGGACCAGGGTTAAATGTCCTAATAGCCCATTTTAGTTGGGAAACCCTCAAGAGGGTAGTTGGCAAACAGTGCAGACCCAGATCAGATGCTGCAGAATGTGGGCTGATCAGGGTCTACACTGTTTGCATTAAATACAGGAATTTCTATTTCCAGATTTAATGAATGTAAGAAAGTACAGTTCAGTAGCAATTAAATATAGCATGGACAAAAGCAGATTTTTTATATGCATTTCATGAAATCTGGAAGATTGTATATATTAAACTCTCTGATGGCAGTTAAATTAATGAAGCAATTTGGAAATGTGACTTCACACCAGATTGTTTCATTACTTTTTAGTGGTAACAGCAAATATGCAAACACTCTGACAGCAGTTAAATTAACCCTTAAAATGCCAAGAAAACTGCATCTGAAAATGTCATCTGTTTATGTTGTCTGCTGAATATTCTTGCAAACTTTTCAAAGCTATTTTTGCATACAGGCAAACAGTGTGAACCCTGATCAGACTGCTCCTATATGGAGCAGTCTGATCTGGGTCCACACTGTTTGCAGAAATGACTTTTAAAATCACAAGCAGATGACAAAGCAGACGACAGTTGTAATTGGCAGTTTAAGGGTTAATGAAACAATTTGGAAATGCGACCACACCAAATGTTTCATTTCTTAACTGTAACAGCCAGAATCTTGATGACATCATGGGGACTGCATCCGAAGGCCACCTTCAATATTTGTGCATAATCTGTACTTAACCCATTTCAGTCTGGAGACCCAAAAGGGTAATTTGCTAACAGTGCAGACTCAGATCAGATGCCACAGAATGTGGCATCTGATCAGGGTCTCCACTGTTTGCAGATAGTTTAGCCATTTTTCTCTAGGAATATCGAAATCATATAGCCTGACATACCTAAAATTGAAATTTGACTCTTCCTGTATATAGTGTTGGGAGAATTTTTTGCGTCTATATGGGTTAAGCATTGCCTCAGTGGCATTCCTGTCTCATTTGTTCTATATGTTCATACCAAGTTATGGTAAATGTTCTGTATTTTAAAAACTTTTTAATTCATACTTCTGTTGTTTTATTTATTTATTTTTTTTTTGTTTGTTTCACAAATCTAAACTTGTTTAATGGCAACCAGGAGCAGTCTAATATAGTTTCTGCACATATTGCAGATGCCATTTGTTTCAGGAAGTTGCTGTACAAAATTTTAACCCTTGTCCTGCTGAACCGGGATATTCCCTGTCTTTGCAAACAGTGTAGATCCAGATCATTTGGCTTCTGAAGAAGCCAACTGATCTGGATGTGCACTGTTTGCCATTCAGTATGTGAATTTATATGAACAATCTGGATCAAATAATCTGAAAATTAGAAGTGAGCGTGGCTTCTTTATTTATTCAGCATGACAAGGGTTAAGACAGCTACCATCATTTCAGTTCAGACTAACCGTTTTAACTTTAAGCCTTGCCATGCTAAGTAAATTAAGATGCCATGCCCACTTTTAATTGTACTTGAATGCATAAGTGTCCTTCGTTTTTTTTCATTCATGGCTCAATGAAACAAAAAAAAAATAATAAAACATCAGTTCTTAATTATTCTTTTTCCTAGACAGTAAGAAGGCAATTTGAATGAATTACCAAACCCTGTTTTATGGAAGAATAAGAAAAATGCATTAGTTTGTCATCTGCAGTTTGCTGAGAGAGTGTTTAAAGTTAATTCATTTTAGTCTGAAGACCCCCAAAAGGGTAACTGGCAAACAGTGTAGATCCAGATCAAATGCAGCGTCTGATCAGACTTTCTACTGTTTGCAAATAGTTTAGCCAATTTTCTCTAGGAGTATCTAAAGTACATAGCATTACTATCTAAAATTGAACTTGAACTCTTCCAATATATAGTGTAGGGAGAAGTTTATTTAGTCTGAAATGGGTTAAGGTTAACCCTTGTCATGCTGAATGAAATAAGATGCTGTGCCCACTTCTAATTATTTTCAGCCAATCAGATTACTTGATCCAGGTTGCTGATACAAATTCACATTCTAAATGACAAACAGTGTAGATCCAGATCAGTTGGCTTCTTCAGAAACTAACTGATCTGGATATACACTGTTCACAAAGGCATGGTATATTCAGGATCAGGAGGTCCAGGGTTACTTTATTGAAAACTGAACCTGAAAAGTCACTGTATATTTAAACTAAATTTTCTGATGCCCTCTTAATTCTGTTGCCATTCTTGTTCCAAATGGTAAATAGTTTCATTTGACTACCCATTAATGTGCTGAAATGTTGAATGGTCAACACAGTACAGACACTGAGCGGTTTTATCTGGGTCTACACCATTTGCCTATGCATGTCTGTCTTGAACATTTAAGCTGAATTAATCCATTTTAGTCAGGGAAACCCCCAAAACTGAAATTGGCAAACAATGCAGACTGAGATCAGATGCTACAGAATGATTAGGGTCTACATTGTTTGCATCAGTTACAGGAATTTCTATAAAACATAGTAATAATAAAAAATAACCAGACACCCTGCTATTGGAAATAGCTTGGTCCAAGGAGTTGTGGTGGAAGAGTCCACTCAACTGTGTTTATAATACAGTACATTAACCCTTTCAGCCCAGCAGACCAAAAGAGATACCTGTGTAAACAGTGTAGATCCAGCTGAGACAGCTCATAATGAGCCATCTCATCAGGATCAACACTGTTTGCCATTCAGTTTTTGGAATAGAATAGAATATTGGAAAACCTACATATACAGGGGTTCTCCATTAGCATGAAATATATGAACATTAAACAGAATAAACTTGTGAAAACAATCAATAGATCTACTACCTTAATTCTAACGCCTCATGAATAAATTTACAAATAAGTTTTGTATCCACAGCACTACTGGGGTTCATCAATTCATACAATAATGTAAAACATTCATTAGTATTAGGTTTCAGAACTGGTATTTTTAAATTTAGTTTATTAAACAATGTAATATGCAAATTTTTGGTTTTAGACTGAAACCCATATTTGTATCAGTGGACATGTCCAAACTCAAGGATGGAAGAGTCCATTACAGAAGCTTAGGGATGAAAGGTTTAATTGCATTGATTTTTATTTCAGTGCATTCCATTGATTTGATGTACAGAGGGTACGCAGATAAGACACAGCCTGCCAGAAGCCCGTCAGCTGTTGGAAGAGGCTATCAATGTCTATACTGTAAAAAGCTTTTCAGAACAAAGCAGCGTGTACTGCGACATGAGCTTACACACACGGGGGAGAAACCTTACAAATGTGATGTTTGTGACAGAAGATTTACACAAAAAGAGCACATGAGAAGACATAGTTTTACTATGCATCAAGTAGTTAACTTTTAAATCATTTTTTCCTTAAATATGATGTTTGTGAAAGAAGATGTACACAAAAAGAGCACATCAGAAGACAGTTTTTCAACAAATGTATTGATTTTGTAGGAAAATGATCATAAATCCAAGCAGAAATATATAATCATAAAGATCCAAAGCCCCATATGGAACCCTCCTTTGATGTATGAGGACAGTACAGTTGCAAAGTGGGCAGTAGATCAGAGTAGCATGGTAGCAACTGGCTGGGCCCAGATGGCCGAATGGTTAATGCTTCTAGCTTCGGCTCACACGGTCTGAGGTTTAAATCATGACTGTATGGCCCTTCATTACACAGACCCTTTCATTATCACCCTTCCATTGCCTCAATAATGAATGAAATAATTATGAAAAGGACATAAAATATCTAATTTTCATCATCAATTCTTGTGACCAGCATTCCTGTGTTTTTCCAATAAAAGTTCAAGAAGTTGCTGAGAGTTGTTGTTGAGTAAATTTTCCTAATTCTCATTAAAACTGAAATGTTCTGGACACTATTTGGAAATGTTTTACCATGTCAGCATCAGTGCTTTATGGCAGAACATTACAGTTTTAGCTGTAGAAATAAGACAGAGAAATAATACTAGAACACAGTAATCTCTTTATAACGTGGTTCATTATTTAAGCTTTCTGACGAAAGAATGTGCACAATACTGGTTAACCACTCAGAGGACTAAGCCTGCCCAGTAAACATGTGGTTAGGTAAACTGACCGCGCTCGACATGACCCCATTGGGTTGACTGGGCCGTAAAACATCAACCACAAACAAACATTATTTAAGCAGCAGGCCTCGGTGGCTCAGTCGGATGCACGTCCAACTGGTGATATTGAGCTCGCGGGTTTGATCCTGCTGGGTCCAGAAACATTCTTTTTTGGAGATTGGTCATGAAATATTTTCTATGGTCATCCTCCCCCTTCTGTTGATTCAAGAAGGGCAGTTGTGAGTTTCTGGCAAAAGCATGTGCATTAATACTGGTTAACTGCTTAGAGGATTCGAAGTTACTTAGCCTTCTCAAGAAAAGTGTGTCTAGGAAAAATGACCGGCTTGACATGACCCTAATGGGTTGACAGGGCCACAAAACCTGAACTCAAATCAATCGGTCATTATTAGCACGGTTTCAATATAACATGGTTGAACCCATTTTAGTCTTGAGACCCCTAAAAGGGTAATTGACAAACAGTGCAGACTCAGATCAGACACCACAGAGTGCAGTATCTGATCAGATTCTCCACTGTTTGCAAATAGTTTAGATATTTTCTAAATCACATTGCCTGACATATCTACTGAGTTAACACTTAGTACATTGGGTAAAAGATTCAGTCGATGACATTTTGAAATATTTTTCTTATTTTTCAAGACTATAGGCTTTGACATGTCATGCAAATTGTCTCCTTAGCAGACAATTTGCATGACAAGTCAAAGCCTATTTTATATTAATTAATAAAACGGAAAGAATTATGAAATATTACTTCCTATTTTAATTTGTTGAAAGAATAAGAAAAAAAAACAAACACATTTTGTCATCTGCTGATTCTGCCTAGCGAGTGGTAAAGTTTATGTGTTATGTAAGTTTTTCAGAGTTTTATAATCTGAAAAAACGGAACCCTACTTACAGGGTTGTGGAAATATAATTTTATTACTTGTCCGTGGACAAGTATATGGTCAAAATCCACTTGTCCAACCAAAATGTACTTGCCCGAAAATAAGCATTTTTTCTTATTTCTCAAAGAAAACATATGTTATGTAGGTACTCATTAGAAGCACCTCAGTGAGGCGCTTCTAATAAGTTCCCACAACATATGTTTTCTTCAAGAAATAAGAAAATATATATATCATAGTCTGGATACTCTTTATAGCTAGAGCTATGAAGTCCTTGTCCCAGGACAAGTACATTGAAATTTCTTACTTGTCCTCGGAGAAATGGGACGAGTGGGACAAGTCGGGCATGGTAATTCCACAGCCCTGCTATTTACCCTAAATTACATGTATATTTAGACAGACAAGCCTGAGCATATGGTGTACAGTCAGATCAGATGCCACATAAAGCCGTGTCTGATCAGGGTCTGCAATGTTTGCCACTCATCAAGCAGGTAGTAAAAACTTCTTTCATTGTGTTTTTGTTTCAAAGGCTGCAATTCAACCTGTATAGGTTTTATTTTTGTTGGAACAAGTATGGTAATGAGTTAAGGTGTCACAATATTTAGGATAAATCCAGTATAATTGAAAAGCCATACCTCTTACCACATGTTAGTCTGGAGACCCCAAAACTAGTGATTGGCAAACAGTGCATACTCAGATCAGATGCCACATTCTGTGGGGTCTAATCTGGGTCACCACTGTTTGCCAGGGTCTCCATTGTTTGCAAATAGTTTAACCATTTTTCTCTAGAAATATCTAAATCACATATCCTGACATACCTAAAATTGAAATTGTACTTCTTATAATATATTTGTGTGGGTGGGTGGGGCTGGGTGGGGGGAAGTTTATTTAGTCTATATGAGTTATAGTATTGTAAGGAGTTGGACAGTGTCTAAGCTACCCTGTCATACAAAATGCAGGCCTTGTTTTTCTTTTTTTTCCGAGCATGGTAAATGTCCTAAAATTTCAAACACTTCATTCCATACTTTTTTGGCAAATATGCAGTTGATTCTTAAAGTGCTTAGTGGAATAGCAAACATAGACACTGATCAGAATGCTCCTGAAGGAGCAGTCTGATCTGGGTCTGCACTGTTTGCATATGCCATTTTGTCAGAAACTTTGGTGTATCAAATTTTAGGACATTTATCATAAATTGAGTTTGACATTTTGTTCAAGTTGTTTCCTGAAGGAAAAGGTAAATTTTTTCGATTCCAACCGGAAGGAGTTAACTTAGCACCTCTCCTGGATGCATTCATTTTTGAAATTTGTATATGGATTTTGAATTACACTATTGAATAAAACCTGTCTGAGCTAATCACACCTTTTCTTGCATGATGAATGTATATCAAACAGGCATTTGAAGTGCCTTGCTATTCTTTCTTTCTTCTTTCATTCCTTCTTCTTTTATTATCATGTTTGGTTATGCAAGTGATAGTTCTAAAGTCTGACTCCCGACTTATTTAGTCCCAAATCTGAGTTCTGTGACCTGCAACAGGCATTGAAAAAAAGACCTTAAACACTTGACCAGGGCCTACATTGTGTACACAAAATATTGGTATTTCTGACAAAAAAGAGAATAAATAAGCTACAGGCACCCCTAAAATCATAAATGAATCCGTCCAACCTCTGTGGAAGAAGATTTTAACCCTTAAAGCACCAAGCAAAATTTGTAGCAGACGACATTCAAAAATGTGTTGTTTTTTTTAATTTTTTTAGAGAAAACAAGTCTTGACATTTCATGTGAATCATCTGCCAAGCTGACAATTCACATGAAATGTCAAGACTTGTTTTCTCTGAAAAATGAAAAAAAATAAATAAAAAAAAATTGTTGTCTGCTGCACTTGTGATTGGCGCTTTAAGGGTTAATTGCATTAGTGGGTTAAACTATATGGTTATGGTCAAAGATGAAGAATGCCAGACACACCAATGTGAAATGCGTATACAACAGACTGCATCATGCAGGCTTAGTCATTCATTTCGAATATAATAATATTATTACATATTGGTGTACCTACCAAATGTATGGATGGACTGGGCCATTTTGACAGTGATAGGTAATGTCATTTGCTCATACCGTATTCTTTCTAAGTTTTTCAAAATTAAGAGAAAAACTTAATTGTAGTAAAATAGCCTGCTAATACGGGTACACTTAAAGAAAGATCAGCAGAGAACTTCATGGGGGGCTTATTTAATGATACTTACGCAATATTTTTCTGAATTTCTTCATAAAAGCATATGTTGTTGGTACTCATTAGAAAAACTTGTCGGTTCAAATGTGTACCGACAACATCATATGTTTTCATAAAGAAGTAGATAAAAGTATGCTGGCTGCAATCTAAAGACTACTAAATTGCTTGACTGTACGCTTATAGGAGCGTGTGCAGTAATTAGGTCGATTACAGTAATTATAGACCTTGCAACCAGGTTGTTGCAACCAGACCGTACTTTTTGAATGAAACACAAAGCCCTTCTAAGTAGAATAAGATAAAAAAAAAAAAAAAAAAAAAAAAAAAAACAACAAAAAAAACCCTTAAAAAAAAAAACAACAACAACAAAAAAAACCCTTATGTGGGCATGCAAAAGTGCATTCACATTTTTTTTTAATAACTCATTTTTCAGATGACATCTGAAAAATGAAAAATATATATTTTAGGCTATAAGAGTTAAAAATGAGTCAGTGTCCTAGAGAAGGCAATTTTTTCAATCTAAAATTGTTGATATTTTTTCTTATTTCTCAACAAAAATGTGATATTTATTAGAAGCATCTCACTGAGGCACTTCTAATGAGTACTCACAACATATGTTTTCATGGAGAAATAAGACAAATATTTTCCTGATACCCCCTGTGATCTGGACCTATGTATCTTAATGGCTTAAAGAGTTCAAATTGTGTCAGAAGCTTTTTATAACGAGCTGCCTAAACAAATTAACCCTTGCCATACTGAATAGATTAAGGTACCACATGCCCTTTTGATTGTCAGCCAATTAGATTGCTTGATCTAGGTTTTTGTTACAAATTCACATACTAAGTGATAAACAGTGCAGAGCCAGATCAGTTGGCTTCTTCAGAAGCCAACTGATCTGGATCTATACTGTTTGCAAAGGCAGGGCATATTTGGGTGCAGCAAGACCAGGGCTAATCTTGTTTTCTTGTTTCAGGATTGGCTGGACATTTGGAAAATAGTGATATACAAAAAACGAAATCCAGCTCAACTAGATATCGGCATGGCTATGTCATAGTTGGAACAAAGTATCAGTGCCGTTACTGTACAAAACTATTTCGTACACGGTCGCATGTGAAGAGACATGAAGTGATACATACTGGCGAACGCCCTTTCTACTGCAACATTTGTGATAAAAGCTTTACACAGAAGGAGAATGTTAAACGGCACTATTTCACTCAGCATCATGAGAACATTAATTCTTGATGGTTGGTTTGGAGTTTAACCATTTCGTCCCTGAGTTTTTGAAATGGTCTCTTCCATTCTTACTGGTTAACCACCTAGGGGACTAAGCCTGCCCAGGAAAAGGTGTGGTTAGGTAAACTGACAGCTTTGCCATGACCCTAATGGGTTAACTTGCTGTAAAACCTCAACACAAACAAATAAACCGGTGACCTCCTGATCACCAGTCAGAAGCACATCCAGCTGAGCCACTGAGGTGGGCATTAAGTATTGAAGTGCATGCAATCTGCTGAGAGGAAGGGACAATGAGAGGAGAAGGGACATTGAAACTGCCAATTTGACATGCAAACACAAACTGTCAGATCAGACTGTTTGTCTCTGCAGTCTGGGCTTAGTTGTGCAAAGAATAGTTAGCTTAACAGACTTGTGAAGCTTTGAACTTTATATGTCTTCTTAAAAACTTATTAAGTATACAGATAGTTTTATGAAAAAAAAAAGAAAAAAAAAGACGAAAACAGAAAAAAAAAACAAAAAAAAAAAACAGAAAAAAAACCCCAAACAATGGGAGTAGTTTTTGCACGTAGTTATTCATGAAAACAGAAAAAACCGAACAAAACAAAAAAAACAACAACGAAAAAACAACCAATGGGAGTAGTTTTTGCACATAGTTACTGGTATTTACATTTTTTTAAATTTTTTTTTTATTTTTATTTTTTTTTTTTTTTTATTTTTTTTACAAATTATTAGTGTAGATAATGTCTGTGGTAAATGTCCTAAAATTTCAAGCACTTTTGTAACAGGGAAAATTTGCATGACATTTTAATTTAGTGAAATTTGAATTTCATTTTAATTTTAGTAAAATATTTCAAGTTTTTCATTGAGACAAAATGTCTCATTCCTAAACAGCAGGCCAAACTACCACAAAGAGCTTTGTACATTAAGTAAACAGATGCACAGTAATTTGATTTGTACTGACCAAATATAACTATTGTTTTGCCTTCTTTGTTGCGAAAAGATCAAGCCTTCATTTCATCTAATATTCATAATAAGTGACTGTGCTAAATATATGCATTATAAGGTTTTTTCCTTACAAAAGATACAAACTAAATAATTCATTCACTGGTATGTGTGAAAATTGCAAGTGTTAATAATAGTAAGTCAATCTTTTATGAGGACAGTATGGTCAAATAATCAAATGTCAAATTCTGCTAACTAAGTCTTGAGTGACAGTTCAAAGTAAAATACAAACTTTGGTTGGTGCTTAAGTTTGGTTGCTAAGCAACAACTAGTTTGACTGGCCAAAGAAAATTAGAAGAGGGCCAGGTCAGGCAGTCTTAATGTTGCACTTGGCCTGATAAGTCTTTTATCATGCATCCAGATTGAGAAGTTGAAATCTTGCTCGGTTACTGTCAAGGAGTCTAAATCTTCTGCTTGGACTGACAAGTCCAGTAGTTCATTTTCCTGAGTTTTTGTGGACACTAAAATAATGTAACTTTACAAGTTTTAAAAATAGGCAGTGGCCTGTTTGCCATTGCCTGGAACAATTTACACATGTGAGAATAAACTGTAAAATATTGTATTGTATATATGTGGAAAATACAAAGAAAAAATAACAAAAATAAAATTGTGAAAAGTGTTTTTGGACTTCAGACATTATCGATTTAGTATTAGAATTATCAATTATCGATGTTATCTCACTACCTCTGCCTTTTGTGAGCAATTCCCTACAAGACTATACACTCACTAGAAAAATCAAAAGAATGAACGAAAAACGTTGCTACACTTTACACCTGACTTTTTTTTTTCAGTTACGTTTTTATGCATTTATTTGACAAAATACTTGATGGAAAGGCAAACAGTGTAGACCCTGATCAGACTGCTCTTGAGCAGTCTGATCTAGGTCTACACTATTTGCATATGCCATTTTGTCAGATAGGCATGTGTATGAAATTTTTGGACAGTTAGCGTACATCCATATTTAATGACTTTCTGAAGATATAGCATAAATACTGTATTTATGCTATGTTTTCAGAGAGATAGGCCTGAACAAATGCTATAGACCCAGATCAGACACCACAAAACACAGGATAATCTGATCAGAGTCTACAGTATTTGACTCACACCCACAGTTCTTAGGCATATCTTGTTCAAATTTCAGGACTTGTAGACTTTATTTGTTAATGAGTTTAAATTTAAATGGTGTATGGAAAAAGATGTATAGAAGAACCTCCAGGAACGGTCACCTTGATTGTACTTGTGATTATACAAGTGATGTGGAAGGGACATAATAAAATTATACTGTCAGACATTGGTTTCCACCACACATTCCTAAATGTCACACGATTTACTTAATCTTGATAAGGCGCTTTTTTCCAACCAAAAAGTAGCTATATTTTTCTTATTTCTGGTCAAAAATATATGTTGTGGTACTCATTAGAAGCACCTCGGTGAGGCACTTCTAATAAGTACCCACAACATATGTTTTTGTCGAGAAATAAGAAAACTATTTACCTGATACCCACTCTTATTTAGACATGGATTTATCCAAGTTTAGGTAGTGGTGTCTCTGTTCAGACTTACACTCACTGCTTTGTCTCATTGCAATGTAGTTCAGTTACATAAGTTACATCTTTTACTTTGTGTTGTATTTGTCTAAGAGACCATCTTTTACATCATATTAAATTCATCTAAGTAACTAAATAACTTTACCTGGGATGAAATCATAAAACTACCAGTTCTATCCAAGAACTTCCAGTCTGCATAATATTTTGATAAACTGGAGGCGGGTGCCTGCAAATACAGACACTTCCAATATTCCTCAACCATTCTCTAGTATGCTTATGATTATATTGATGATTGCAACCTCATGTTATCCAGTTATTATCAAAACTGACATTCTTAACCTCTTGTTTTATTTTTACATATTACTTTTAGTGGCAGCAGGAATTCAAAGTTAAATTTATACAATTAGAATTGTTCTTAAAACCAATTACAACATTTTAAAATAATAAACATTCGAACATTTTTATCAAATCAAACATCTTACAGGTAAATCATTTGATAAATTTCTGATATAAGGTAAAATTTATTATGGAATCTTCATATCATAATTTTAGTATTCCTAAACCTCTGTGATATGTTTAAATGGTTGTGTGCGTATATATATGTATATAATGCCTTGTATTTTATCTCTATGAAGAACCATATAGCAGATTAGTATCTCAAACAAAAGATGTAATCCTCTTTAAATATAGACATTATTATTATTATTATCTCTTTACAACAGCCATTTTACTGCATTTCCAAAGGGCTGTTTTGCTATAATAAGAATCTATCATGGGTATGAGGGGTAGATAGAACAATTCGTCTTAAGGGTTACTGTCTGGCATCATGAGGCTTGCCAAGTAAAGTCCGACTGTGATCCTGAGGGATGGATTTTTCTGTCTGACCTGACACCCATGATAGAATCTTTTTTCTGCAAACCTTGCATTTCTGAAAGTTTTTTTTGGATAATGCAGTCACTTTGATTGCAGACGTCCGTCATATTGTGATGACAATACCATTATATTTAGTGATGTCATTACCTTCAGTGACGTCGACCTTAAAATGATGGCATACCATGACGTCCTATACAGCCAGTGTATATCACACGTGAAAATTTTTTATTTTTATCTTTGCCATTAGATGGATAAGGGTGTGTGAGATAAGGTTTGCTAGCACCAGTGTAATTAGCGGAAATCTTTTCTGGTATGCAAGAAATAACCTCTCTACAACAGGCACCTCCCTACAACAGTTGTTTTGCGAGTTCCCATGGGTGGCTGTTATAGAGAGATTGCAATGTAATATTTTGTAGCATAGTTTTATTCTACCATAAAAATCTGGGCCCAGTTGTTCAAAACTAACAATGTCGTTAGTTAACGTATCGTTAAAACTTTGATCATTAAATATGACATATATGTTAATATTTTTGCTGAAAAAATATGTAGCTTTTGCATTTGCAAAAGCTACTCACTTTTTTTTTCAGAAAAAAACCTATATTGTACTTACTAGAATAGTTAACATTTTGACCACTAACGAGCTCGTTAAGCTAACGACACTTTGAACAACTGGGCCCTGTGCATTTGGTTAGTATTAGGATAGGATCATATATTTATATTACCCAATCAACTATTTTCGGTCAGAATATGTGTTTTGTTGGGGGACACTTTTTAAAAGGCCCATAACTCCAGATAAAATTGGTAAAACAGTGCTAGTATTTCTGCAAATATTTTTTTGCTTTTTAGCTCACCTGAGCTCTGCTCAGGATGAGCTATTGTGATCACTTTTCGTCCGTCGTCCGTCCGTCCGTCCGTCCGTCCGTGCGTCCGTCCGTCCGTGCGTCCGTCCGTTAACATTTTCAAACGACTTCTCCTCTGAAACCGCTGAGCCAATTTTGCTCAAATTTCATATGGAGCCTCCTTAGGGTGGGGGAACGAAAAATTGCTAAAATGGTCGCGGTCCGTTGACCAAGATGGCCGCCACGCCCATATATGGTAAAAACCTTTAAAAATCTTCTTCTCCAGAACCGAGAATGCCTTGGGGCTGAACCTTTGCAGGAATCATCGGGGACGGGAGGTCTACCAAAATTGCTAAAAGAATTGTCGTACGTTGACGTTTGACCTTTTTACGGCAAGGTCAAGTTTGCTTCCCTATGCATTTGTATGGGAAAAAACCTTTAAAAATCTTCTTCTCCAAAATCGAGCATGCCTTATGGCTGAATCTTTGCATATATCTTTGGGAACAGGAGAGCTACCAAAATTGCTAAAATAATGGTCGTACATTGACATTTGACCTTTTTACGTTAAGGTCAATTTTGCTTCCTTATGCATTTGTATGGGAAAAATGACCAGAATTTCAAACAACTTCTCCTCTGGAGCCTCTGGGCCAATTTTGCTCAAATTTCATATGGAGCCTCCTTAGGGTGGGGGAACAAAAAATTGCTAAAATGGTCACGGTCCGTTTACCAAGATGGCCGCCACGCCCATATATGGTAAAAACCTTTAAAAATCTTCTCCTTCAGAACCGAGAATGCCTTTGGGCTGAACCTTGGCAGGAATCATCGAGGACAGGAGGTCTACCAACATTGCTAAAAGAATTGTCGTACGTTGACGTTTGACCTTTTTACGGCAAGGTCAAGTTTGCTTCCCTGTGCATTTGTATGGGAAAAACCTTTAAAAATCTTCTTCTCCAAAACCGAGCATGCCTTATGGCTGAATCTTTGCATATATCTTCGGGAACAAGAGGGCTACCAAAATTGCTAAAATAATGGTCGTACATTGACATTTGATTTTTTTACGTTAAGGTCAATTTTGCTTCCTTATGCATTTGTATGGGAAAAATGTTCAGAATTTCAAACAACTTCTTCTCTGGAGCCTCTGGGCCAATTTTGCTCAAATTTCATATGGAGCCTCCTTAGGTAGGGGGAACAAAAGATTGCTAAAATGGTCACGGTTCATTGACCAAGATGGGCGCCATGCCCATATATGGTAAAAACCTTTATAAATCTTCTTCTTTAGAACAGAGGATGCTTTGGGGCTGAATATTTGCATAAATCATCGGGGACAGGGGGTCTACCAAAGTTGCTAAAATAATGGTCATACATTGACATTTGACCTTTTTACGGCAAGGTCAAGTTGCTTCCTTATGCATTTGCATGGGAAAAAATATTTAAAAATCTTATTTTCCAAAACCGAGGATGGCTTGTGGCTGAATCTTTGCATATATCATCTGGAACGGGCGGTCTACCAAAGTTGCTAAAATAATTGTCATACATTGACATTTAACCTTTTTACGGCGAGGTCAAGTTTGCTTCTGTATGCATTTGTATGGGCGCCATACATTTGTATGGAAAAAATGTTGATAATTTCAAATGGCTTTTCCTCTGAAGCCTCCGGGCCAGTGTTGCTCAAATTTCATGCGGAGCCTCCGTGGGCAGGAGAATGAAAGATTGCTAAAATGGGTATGGTCCATTGATCAAAATGGCTGCCATGCCAATATATGGTAAAAACCTTTAAAAATCTTCTTCTCCATAACCAAATAAGCCCTGGGTCCTAATCTTTGCACAAATTATAGGGGACAGGAGATCTACCAAAATTGCTCAAATGATGGTTTATGTTGACATTTGACCTTTTTACCTCCAAGGTCAAATTTGCTTCCCTATTTGTGTGGGCCATATACATTTATATTGAAAGTATCGAAGTGACTTGTAGATCAACAGTAGTTAAAATTGTTCTGATTGGAAATCTAAGATGGCCATCATCTGGTTTATATTTATAATATGTCCCTGCCACTGTGCTGTTTACATGTATAAAATCACGATTCTTCAGAAACCACTTAGCCAATTTCCACCAAATTTCACATTGATCCTTCTGTTGAAATGTGATTGATAGTTTATTCATGATCATGCTCCATTGACTGTCAGGCCCATATATTCTTCTTCAAAACTAAGAACTGCTCAAATGATGATATTTTCATTAGTTGCGATGATAGGATTGGATAAATGTTGCATAACATCTGCATGTCTGCAGTGGCTATGTCACTCAGGTGAGCGAATCGTGGCCCGTGGGCCTCTTGTTTGAAATTATTTTCAGCCTGGGCCCAGTTGTTCAAAGCGTCGTTAGCTTAACGAGCTTGTTAAAGGGTCATTTTGTTAACTGTTTTAACGGATTCAATATACAATATTCTGATATTTTTTGCTGAAAAAATGTGAGTAGCTTTTGCAAAAGCTACTCACATTTTTTCAGCAAAAAATTTCAGCATATTTGCGTATCACTTGATGAAAATTTTAACGAATCATTAACTAATGATGTCGTTAGCTTTGAACATCTGGGCCCTGGTTATTTAGCAGGCAACAGGAGGCTAAATTGCCTTCTACTCTATAAGCACAGCCTTCTATTTTGGGCCGGCCTCGGTGGTTCTGTTGGATGCGCCGTCCGACCGGAGACCAGGAGGTCGCGGGTTCAACCCCCGCCGAGTTCGGCAACATTTTTTCGTGGCGGTTGATCATGAAATATTTTCTACGGTCATTCTCTCACTTCCGCTGATTCAAGAAGGGCAGTTGCCAGTTTCTGGCAAAAGAATGTGCACAATACTGGTTAACCGCTTAGAGGACTAAGCCTGCCCAGTAAACGTGTGGTTAGGTAAACTGACCGCGCTCGACATGGCCCCATTGGGTTGACTGGGCCGTAAAACCTCAACACAAACAAAACTTCTATTTTGGGGACGAATCAAGGTCAGTTGTCAGTTTCTGGCAAGAGAATAATTATGCACAAGTACTGGTTAACCTCTTAGAAGACTAAGCATGTCCAGGAAGAGTGTGGTTTGGTTAATTGACCAGCTTGTCATGACATTAATAGTGTTGACTGGGCTGTTAAACTCCTACCCAACCAAATCTATTTGGTTTGCTCAGGCCTGTCTTTCAGAATACTTAGGTAAATAAATATGTAAAAATTAGCACAGATCATCTCAACTTGGACCTTTACTAACACTTTGCATGCTGGATAATTTCAGCAGATGACATTTTAAATATTATTCTTATTTTTTCTAGACTAAAATGGAATTACTCACTGATGAATATCAACAAATTTTATTTGATTAGGTTTATATTATTATGAGGTGGTACATGTATTGTCTTCAAGGTGGTCATGAAAGATCAATTTAAAGCTGATTTCATTCCATTAAAGCACAGTTTTTGAGAACTCTTCATTTGTTGTTATTCCTTTGTAGACAAGAACTTGAAAGTAATAAGCCCCAGTATATGTATATGATGTCCCTTGTCATGTTGAATAAATTAAGATGCCATGTTCACTTTAATTTTTAGCCAATCAGATTACTTGATCCAGATTGTGAAAACAAGTTTGCATACTTAATGACAAACATTACAGATCCAGATCAGTTGGCTTCTTCAGAAGCCAACTGATCTGGATCTTCAATGTTTACAAACACAGGGCATATCCAGGTTCAGCAGGACAAGGGATATAATTGGCACCACTGACTATCTTCTGGTGTGAGCCAAAGAAGGGATGTGCCACTCTGGGCACATTTTTGAGTCTCTAGGAAATTCTTCTAAGAGTTCAATAAAACAAATATTTGGAGATATTTAAGTGAAATTTTCTTATTTTATCACAACAATGAATGTTGAAGGCTCTCATTAAAATCATCAAGGTGATTCTAATGAGTTCACTCAGCATACCATTATTTCATAGAAGGTCAAAAAGGCATAAATTACCACCTTTCGCCTCCTGATCTGGCTCAGTGGCTCGAATTTACCATGTCTAGAACAAATTACCATGTTCCATAGCTCTTGATAAGATGCTTTTTTCAATCCAGGGCCCAGTTGTTCAAAGTGTACGACATTGTTAGTTAACGATTC
Source organism: Anodontia alba (assembly GCA_964016985.1). Taxonomy (NCBI): domain Eukaryota; kingdom Metazoa; phylum Mollusca; class Bivalvia; order Lucinida; family Lucinidae; genus Anodontia; species Anodontia alba. Next base: position 51,543,016 of record OZ024836.1, read on the forward strand.
GTTAAAATTTACATCGAGTGATACAAAATATGCTGAAATTTTTTGCTGAAAAAAATGTGAGTAGCTTTTGCAATGCAAAAGCTACTCACATTTTTTCAGCAAAAAATATCAAAATAATGTATATTGAATTCGCTAAAACAGTTAACGAAATGACCCTTAACAAGCTTGTTAAGCTAACGACGCTTTGAAAAACTGGGCCCAGAAGTATTGATATTTTTCTTAATACTCCTTGTAATGAGTACACACAACATATATTTTCATAGAGAAAATTTAGAAAAATGTTTACCTGATACCCGCTCTTATCTAGACCTTTGATGGTCTCAAAGATGTTTGGGTCTTTGAAGTTCAACTGGAAACAAAGGTCTCACCTGGAGCAATTCTAATAAAATGGTCTGAAATAAGACTGCACATGTGCAGAGTGACTTGGGTCCTGGCTGTTTGCTTACTATAAATACAAATACAATACAAAGATAAGTAGCTTTTTGTCACACTTGCCTTAGCATTGGTGACTTAGGCATGCAAGTTTCTGTTCGTCCATTCGTTCATGTACTTATATCCACCATTGCATCTGCCCTAGTATCCACCCTAGAGAGCACCCTAAATGGAGTCTACAGGCTGTAAAACTTTACAGTTAATTTCACTTCACTGATCACTGAGCTAAACAAGGATGACAACTCTCACTCTTCTGGTGCTTGTTTTCACATTTTAATATGAAGAGCAGCTACAAAACTTCAACAGTTTTTTCTATTTTTCTCTTTCTAATGATCATTAGCCCTAACGCACTCAAAACTGCAGCAGATGACATTTTGAAATATGTTTTGTTATTTTTCAAAGAAAATAAATCAACATTTCATGTGAATCATCTGTAAATGTCAAGATTTATTTTCTCTAAAAAATATTTAAAAAAAATCAGAATGTCCTTTGCTACAAATTTTGCTTGGTGCCTTGAGGGCTAAAATATTTAGCTGAGACCTGTTTGTTAGTATTAGTTTTCAATTGCATAACAGTCCCATGGATGCTCATAGCTGTGTGCGAAGCCTTCGGGTGGTTGAATGGTTACCGCTTCCGACTTCAGATCACGATGTCACGGCTTTGAATCCCGTTGGAGGCATAATTCCTCTCATGACTTCATTGCAGAGAGTGTTTCATTACCAGACTTCCCTTATCTCGATATGACTTAAATAATGTTGAAATAGATGTAAACCACTAAATCATTATTATCTCTTAAGCCCCGTTTATATTCATTAAGTTTACCCCTAGGGGTTAATTTACCCCTATGGGTAAATATTTGCCCCACCTTGTTAAATACCCCTATGGGTAAATGGTTGCGTTTATATGTGTTTTAGGAAGAAGGGGCAAGTGATAGTTTTCTTTTCATTTAAAAGCTTATCTATAATAGCAGCACTGTTTCTTTGACCTGAGAATATTTAGCAGATGACAAACTGATGTTATTTTTCTTATTTTTCCAGAGATCTTGATTTGACATTTCATGCAAATTGTCTCCATTGATGACAATCTGCATAAGATATCAAATCCTGTATCCTGAGAAAAATAACAAAAATATTTCAAAATGTCATCTGGTGAACAGTTTACCCAGGTGCTTAGCGTTAATCTGCATTATCAAGCTTCAGATACAAGAAGTAGGGAAAGAAAGTTTTTGGTGAAAAAAAAGTATTATTTGGTGGTCAGTAATATAATGTTCCCGATTTTACTGCTGTATTCCAAAATGTTTAGCTAATATTCCACAGGAGCAAGACAGTATAGCCCCACCAAAGTTTGGGCAGGATCTATAATATTCTGCTGTAAACAAAGCAATTATGTCACCATACTGACATGTATTGATGGGGGGACGGGGGGAGGTTTCGGTGAGGCGAAGGTGTCCTGTAGCTTTTGTCACAGTATAGACCCTGATTATGACCAGATTTGTAAGCAGATGGTACTTATTTTTTTTCCACGCATCAGCTATGTGACCCAGACATGAAACAAGTATTAATCAACGGAACTAACTGGTAATAATCAAGAAAAGTGATAATAATAATACATAAAAATTAATTATTTGACATCGCTTTTTATAATTCAGGTTAGGCTGTATGATAGGACCTGAAATTGGGAATACCAGGGAACTCAATTCTGGTGACATAGATCTGCACAGTCTGGTCAGGGTATTTCCTATTTACCTATGGGATTCTACATATAAAGATAAACTAATTGTTCATCGGTAATGACTGTCCATGATCATTGCAAACCCCTTTGTTAGTATTTAGTGTGTTTGCAGATTGTCACATATTAAACTGTTGAAATGTCATGTGTGTGAGTACCTTAGACCATAATCAGACTGTGCGGAGATCGTTGAACTGTTGAACAGATAAACAGTCTGATCTGGTACCATTTTTATATCCCCTGGTAAGTTTTGTTTAGTCATCAAACTTTACTACTCTGGTTCTCTGGGCGAAATTAACAGATGCCAAATTGGTAGTATTTCTGTGTTTTTTTTTTGTTTTGTTTTGGGTTTTTTTCCTCAGAAAATAAAGGGATGGCACCATTTTCTTGAAATGTCAAAGCCTATTTTCTGAGAATAATAAGGAAATATTTCAAGTTGTTGTCTGCTAAAAATTTTACCCTCAGCGATAAGCATTAAGAAATGGGAACGACAAGCGTTAAGAAATGAGAATTAATTTTAGTCATCAAATTGGTTAAAAATACTGCGAAAACTTTCTTGATGACATTAACTATTTAATTATAGATCAGCACAAAAGTGTGCTACTTGATCAGCACCATAATAACTATAAATCATATTTGCCTTGAATCAGTATCCTAACTGCTACTAGCATAATAGTATTCTTGTCAAATAACTCACTTCTGACCACAACTTGCAAACATAAATTTGTGACTGAGAAGATACAAGTATATTTGCAGACATCAAGTAAATAAACAAATAAAATTTATGCAAAATAAACATTGTATACATGTATTTTGAGGCATTCCAAACATATTTACAAAATTTACCCCTATGGGTAAATTAAACATTGCGTTTACATGACGAAATATACCCCTAGGGTCAAATATATTTGCCCCTACCCTTGAGCTGGGGCAATTTACCTACGTGGGTAAAGTTTGCCCCTAGGGGCAAATGCGTTCACATGACAAGTTTACCCCTAGGGGTATATTTGCCCCTAGGGGTAAATTTGCCCCTAGGGGCAAACTTATGCATATAAATGGGGCATTAGCTGTGATAATAGTCTTTAAGATGTGTTCTCTGATTTTAGGAATTCAGCAAGAACGGACTGAAATCGAAGCAAGCCGACCTCTTCTTCTGAACCCATGGAAGAGACCCGAGAGAGCAGCATACAAGTCTTACAAGTGTTCTTTTTGTGGCAAACAGTTCCGGCAGAAAATTGACCTTACACGTCACACGCGAATACATACTGGAGAGAAACCATACAAATGCCATGTGTGTGATCAAGCTTACGCGGTCAGATGTTCATTACAGAACCATTTTGTGAAATATCATCCTGATCTCAACTTGTAGACAGTAATGTCAAATGTGCATTTGTATTTTCAACAAATTGCATTAACCCATTTTAGACTGAATAAACACCCCCATGCTATATTGGAAGAGTTGAATTTCAGTTTTAGGTATATCAGGTTATGTGACAGAGATGTACCTTGAGAAAAATGTTGTACAATTTGGAAAAAGTGGAGACCCTGATCAGATGCTTCATTCTGCGGTGTCTGATCTGGGTCAGCACTGTTTACCAATTACCCTTTAGGGGTCTGTAGACTAAAATGGGTTTAAACTTATATACGTGTTATACTATCCAGATTTGAACTTCCTTAAGATTGTAACGTGAACATTTGAATTTTTACATTTTTAATTTTCAGTTTGCTACATGTCCATGGTGTCAGACATAATTAATGTTATGCCCGTTCCTTTTGTGGCAAACTGTTTCAGCAGAAAATTGACCTGAGACATCACATATGAATACATACTGGGGAGAAACCATATGTGTGCCATGTGTGTGGGCAAGCTTTCATGGTCAAATGTTTTTTACAGAACCATTTCTTGAGGTATCGTTCTGATCTAAACTTGTAGACTGTAATGTTAGATTGTACTTTCAAACAAATTGCATTCACCTTTTCCATGCGGAATAAATCAAGAAGCCACACCCACTTCTAATTTTCAGTGAATCAGATTGCTTGATCAGGTTGTTGATTCAAAGTCACATATTTAATGACAAAAAGTGCAGAGCCAGATCAGTTTGAAAAAGCCAACCCATCTGGATCTACACTGTCTGTAAAGGTAACACACATCCAGGTTCAGCAGCGCAAGAGTTAATGTTGAGGTGGTGAACATTCAGTATATAGATAGTCAAACTTAATGGCTTGAACATCTTTTGGATCGTGGAAATTTGTTCTAGACATGGGAAGTTTGAACCACTGAGGGTTAATCATAGCGCCAGGTCAGGAGGCCAGTGGGGATAATTAAGGGATGTCTTTTTGATCTCATTAATGGTATATTGAATGTACTCATTAGAAATGCCTTGATGAGGCAATTCTAATGAGTATATGCAACATACATTTTCATGATAAAATAAGAAAATTTCCTTAAAATATCCCTTACTATTTGTTTTGAGGTATTCAAAGAATTTCTTAACCCTTGTCATGCTGAAGAAATTAAGATGCCAAACCCACTTCTATTTTTCAGCCAATCAGATTACTTGATCCAGATTGCTGATATAAATTCACATTCTGAATGGCAAACACTGCAGATTCAGATCTGTTGGCTTATATACCTTTATATCTGACAGTTAAAAGGTTAAGATTGCCAAAAGAAGTGATGATAGCATAGCTCCAGATATTTTTTTTTTTTTTTTTCAGTTTACATTCATTATCATTTTATCTCCAAACTACATGTATTAAGTGATTTCAAGCTCTGGCAATATCTATTTACTCTAACTTTTATTCAGCTGTTTTCTAATGGTTTATTTACCTTGGGATCATTGAGTCTATTCTAGTATCTTGGAAAATTGTGTGCCACTTAACCCATTGGTAGCTGGTGCAGCCCTGCAAATTAGTATATTGTGATCATAATAAACGGCTAATTTTCATTCTTTTGTGTGTTCTTTGTTTCCAAGAGCAACCTTTATGGATTTTATTTGATTCTACTTCTAAATGTCATGTAGCAGTCATAAAAAGTTTCCCTGTATTTCATCATAGTTTTTTCTGAATGATTTTCCGACTTTACAAAGTATGTAAATGAAATTTAGCATATTTGTGAAGGTATTCTTTTGCAAAACAATGCATTACTCCCATGCATTTTACAGGACATGACTCTTAGAGGCTTTCATGTTATAGGCATTCAGCAAAATGTCAGTTTTTATAGTCAGCAAACTGTATACTGTAATAACCTTAAGTATTTGGACAGACAGGCCTCAGTAAACAGTGTAGACCCAGATCAGATGCCGTAGAATGTGGCATCTGATCTGGGTCTACACTGTTTGCCAGTCATCCATCAATATTTTAGACATATCAACAGGTAACGAAATTGACTTATTCAAAATTTAGGACAGGTAAAGTAAGGAATTAAGATGTCCCAATACTTGGAGTAAACACGGTATACATGTACATCATCATGACGTGGGAGTGGTCGGGTGGTACGAAGGTGTCGTGTATCTTGCTTCACGAGGGGGTCCATCTGATATTGGCTTACAGTGGGCAAGGCCTGTTTCCTTGTAGCAGGTAAGGGCATGGGGGGAATGTTTTTATTTTTTCTGTTTCTTCCCTGTTCCTTCCTTTCATCTCTTCTACTGTCTCTTTTCTCCCTTTCTCTGGGAGACGATACAAAATGACCCACAAGGGTTGGCGTGTTGTTTAACCCCAACACAATCAATCATGAGATGACTGCAAGTGCCAATCTGTACCTGTGCTGTTGGCATATTTGTTAAAGTACTGTTTTTTTTGCTTCTTTTATCTATACTTTTAGCATTTTTATTTTTCTTACAGATGTTTATTCTGCATTAACTGATTGTCAGTCAAGAGCGAAAGTTTGTCCTTTCTGCGAGAAGATGTTTGGAACAAAACAGATGCTCACAAGGCATATCAGAACACATACTGGAGAAAAGCCTCATAAATGTCGAATCTGTCATGCAGCATTCACTCAGAAGGGAACACTGAAACGACATTACAGAGTGCATGATAGATAATAAACAGGACAACTACTGGATGCAGTTAATGTCCATTGGAGTGCACAGCAAATGATATACAAGACTGAACGTCTACTTGTTGCTATTAATATCCATTAACCCTAGTCCTGCTGAATTGGGATATACCCTGTCTTTTCAAACAGTGTAGATCTAGATCAGTTGGCTTCTGAAGAAGCCAACTGATCTGGATCTGCACTGTTTGCAATTCAGTACGTGACTTTCTAGCAACAATCTGAATCAAGGAATCTGATTGGCTGACAATTCAAAAGTGGGTGTGGCATCTCAATTTATTCAGCATGAGAAGGGTTAATATAGATCACCATAGCTTTGGAGGTATTTTTGTTTTCATCCAAACAATATCGATATTTTTCTTATTTCTCCACGAAAACATGTTGTGGGTGCACATGGATTTCATGTAGAAATAAAAAAAAATAATTTCCAGATGTTCCCACTTATCTAGTGCTATGGCTCAATCTATCTTTAGTTTTAGTAATACTGTCAACTGTGTAACTTAATCTATGGTGTACCATAGTCTTTTTCTGCCTTTTATGGATGCATTTCATTTATTTATTACACCACAACCACTTTATAACACCATTGCTAGGATCAAAGGTAAAAGCCGTGTAAGTTAAACAACCATGTTGTATCCAAACAACGGGGTGGTTGGGTGGTGCGAAGGTGCTGTGTATCTTACATCACCGGGGTGTCCAGCTGATATTGGCTTACAGTTGGGCAAGGCCTGCTATTCTTGTAGCCGGTAAGGGTAGAGGGGGAATGTTTTTATTTCTTCTGTTTCTTCACTTTCATTCCTGTTCCTCTTTCTTCTCTGTCCCTCTTTTTCATCTCCTCTACTGTCTCTTCTATCTCTTTTCTCCCTTTCTCTGGGAGACGACACAAAATGACCCTCAAGGGTTGACGTGTCGTTAAACCCCAACACAATCAAATGTATCCAAACAAAATGTATAGATTATATAGAAAATGACCATTTATGGTCATTTTTCTATATAATCCATACATTTTTTGTTTTGATAACAAAATGTCTAGATTATATAGAAAAATGACCATTTATGGTAATTTTTCTATATAATCTATACATTTTGTTTGGATACAACACTTTTGGTGTCCATCTTTAAACATGTCTTGTATTCGAACTGTCTTACAGTGAATCGTCTTACAAAGAGATTCCAGTGTATGTGATTTGCAAGTAAAATTGAGTTGAGTTGAGTTGAGTTCTATTGAGCTGAATTCAGATGAGTTGAGTTGTATGATTAGGCATGTCTGTCTGAAGGTCAAACCCGAAGCAACAATTTACACACCTTCAAAGATAACATTGTTTTGTTTGCACATTGAATGTATCCTTATGCATGTTATGTTCAAAGATCAAATCAAAATATCAAATCAACATACAATCAAAAATCAAATAAACATATCAAATCAACATATCATATTCAAAGATCAAACAGGTCAGTTTGTTGATAAAAGTTTTTGTATTTGTTTTGTGTTGAGGTTTTACAGCCCAGTCAACCCATTGGAGTCATGTTGAGCATGGTCACACTTTTACTGGGTAGGCTCAGTCCTCTAAGCGGGTAACCAGTATTGTGCACATTCTTTCGCCAGAAACTGACAACTGCCCTTCTTGAATCAGCGGAAGGGAGAGAATACCCCTAGAAAATAGTTTGTGATCAAATCTCCATGAAAGAATGTTGGCGACCCGGCGGGAATCAAACCAGCAATCTCCTGATCACCAGTCAGACGTGCATCCAACTGAGCCACCAAGGCCAGCTGTTGATATGCGAACATGCATGTAAATATTATTGAACAGCATTTAATCCAGCCAGATCTCTGAAATTTGGTATTACAGAGTACAAATAAGAAATAATAGTCAGGTTAGGGAACAGCCATAGATTCTCTGTGGAAGAGCATTTCTCACTCTAATTGATAATGATTATTTCATGAAGTGATAAGAGCCATTAAGAAGCAATAAAACTCCAACATCATAATCTGAAGCTGACCCAAAGGCACCTGTAGATTTTCCTACACAGGAGAGAACAGTTAGTCTATTAACATTGTGTTGAACAGCAGATGCAGACTATATTCAGCCAGCATTTATTCTTACCAGCATTTCAGACAATCAGATGCTTTTGTTTACTTATCTCATGTCCATTTACTACTACAGGGATGTTTTTTTTTTTTTTTTGTTTTTTTTTTTTTCAGAAATAGCAATTTTACATGAGCCCTCTGCCACATCTGATCTGGGTATACACTGTTTGCTAAGAACTTTGGCATTATGCTTTATTGAGCCAATGGAAATCCAAGCACTACAAGCCTGCGGTTATTATTATTATTATTTTTTTTTTGTTAGACATTTAACAAAACCTGTCACTGGACAGGGTAGCCCGCCTGAACGCGCTTGTCATCATATAAAAAGAAACTTCACCATAAAACTTTAAACATTTTGTGGACGCATTGGTTCAACGCCGACAACACCGCCGCTGATGCTGGGGGTAGTACAATAACTCTTCATGCACTTCGTACATGTGAGCTAAAAAGTGTCATAACTCACAAATTATCACAATTCGCCAAAAAAATATTTGTTTGACATTTAAAAGCTTGTCATGTCTAACAAATTATCGAAATTTGACAATCATCAACATTACCAATTTGAATGAATTTGTCAATACTGAGTCAACTATTGCCACAGAAACAAAACTCAAAGAAACTTTGGGCTAATTTAATAAAAAAAATGTTTTTTTTTTTTTTTGTTTTTTTTTTGTGTGTTTTTTTTTTTTTTTTTTTTTTGTTTTTTTTGTTGTTTTTTTTCCCACAACACTGTAAAGCTAAAACTGGAAATGTAAGGGTCTGCTGCGAAATTAAGTCCACAAAGGCGCATAATTTGGTCAAATTTTCATAAAATTATACCAAAATTAAATCAGATCATCTTCACGTTAGTCCCAAACTACCTGAAAAATTTCATAAGCCTAGCCTAAGCCATTCTTTAGATATTTTGCTCACAAGCATTTCCTATGCTAAAATACCTTAGTCCATAAAGTGGCATAATTTGATCAATAGTTTATAAAACTGCACCAAAATTTAATCGTCTTCTTACATTGGTCCAAAACAGCCTGCAAAATTTCAAGAGACTAGCCTAGCAGTTCTTGAGATATTTTGCTTACAAGCTCTTCCTATGATAGAATGCCTGAGTCCACAAAGGGGCATACTTTGGTCAAATATTTATAAAAACTATATCAAAATTTAACCAGGTCAACTACACACTGGTTCCAAACTGCCTTCAAAATCTCAAGTGCCTAGCACAGATTGCTTACAAGCTTTTCCTATGCTAAACTGCCTGTCCACAAAGGGACATAATTTGATCAAATTTTCATAAAATTATACCAAAACTGAACAGCCTTACCTGAGCAGTTTTTAAGATATTTTGCTTACAAGCTTTGCCTATGCTAAAATGCCAAAGTCCACAAGTGGCCATAATTTGGTCAGTTTTTCATAAAATTATATAAAAATTTAATCAGGTCAGGAACACACTGGTCCCAAACTGCCTGAAAAAAAATTTAAAGAGCCTAGCCCAAGCAGTTTTTGAAATGTTTTGCTTACATTTCCCATGCAGAATTGCCTAAGTCCGCAAAGGGCCATTTCTCTGCATCGAGAGGTCTGACCAAAAAACAATACAAATTTGCTATTTTTTCATAAGCAATCCACATATGAAATTTCAGAACCCTAGCATATATGGTGCCTTAGATATGATACATCCTATGTGACGGACTAACCGACGGATGGTCTGATCTGATGCATTTTCAAACTTGTCTGAGATTTTATGCATGTTATTGTTATCTGCAAGTTTCATGAAGATCCAACAAAAATGGAGCTACACTGATCACAAGGGTGATTATGGCCGTGTTTTTTTTTTTTTTTTTTTTGATAATCAAGGGGATGTAACTCTGCTATCGCTGGTCCCATCTGACTCATTATTGAACTTTTCTGAAATTTTATGCATGTCTTAGTTGTCTGCAAGTTTCATGAAGAGCCAACAAAAAATAAAGGAGCTACACTGTTCACAAGCATTTTCCTATAGTAAGTCTATGGGATCTATCAGTTGCCATAGCAACCAAAGTTTTGAAGCAATTTTCCTAGAATGCATAATTATGCAAGCAATCCTCTACAAAAGACATGCTACAGATAAAATTCAGTTGAGATCTGCCAGCAGGCTGCAGAGATACTGCATTTTGAAAGTGTGCATGACGGACGACGATGGAAGCTGCCATCCTATAAGCTAAAACACTCCATGACAATGCCGACGTTGATGTCAAAGCCAACACTAACACCAACATCAACTTTAAATGATAAGGATATACGCACCGAAAACAGTATGTCCCTTCCCCCTCCCCCACCCCCACCATCCCACAACCCCCTACACGACTCCATGTACACAGTGAATATTGAGACTAGCCTGCATATGCATACGTTCTAATAAAAAATACACTTGACTTCTTCATGCTGACAATGAATACCCTGATTGGACTGTGCCAATGTACAAGCTGATCTGAGTTTTTACTGAACAAACTTGCAATATTGTATATGCACTTTGCTATGTCCCGGCTTATTGTTGCTTGTAATGTAGCATATTTTTCTGCTTATTTTTTTTTATGTAACCTTGGCAAACAGTGTCAACCCAGGTTGATAGTTGCTAAATGCAGTATTTGAGAGAGTCTACAATGTATGAATTTGTGATATAAAAGTTGAAAAGTATTACTGCTGTCAGATTCCCCTTAAACTGGAAATGGGCCTGCCCAGACAGTTAGGAAGAAGAATTCATTTGGAATAAATGGGTGACTGTATAGAACAATAATGCGATAATAGTAGAAAAAATATCAGCTAGCCTTTGACACTTGGTCTTCTGCTCTGTATATACTTTCAATTCATGGCTAATAACAAGACTTTCTTAACAAAATAACCAAAAACTGTATAGAGAACTCTTTTATTCTGTTTATTCTGTGTGTGATTTACAAACTGCAATGTGTTGGAATTTATCTGACTGAATTTGGGGGAACTCAACTAATTAAGAAAGGGCTAGCGGTTGCTCCCTGCTGTTTAATGGTTTCAGCTTCATTAGTAGCCTAGCTAACTACAATTTAATGATAAATCAGAAAGAGCCAAGAATCTATGGCTGTTCCTTAACCTGTAGTGACATCTATTGTTTTGGTGAATCATAGCCTACAAATAAGGAGAGAATTCAAAAGACAATTTTTATTTTTTGCAACAAAACATATGTCATCACTCATGGGAGCTTTTGTGAACACTCACAAGATACCTTTTTTGCAAAAATAAAAAATTGTCCTAAATTAATTTTTTATCCTGTCTTGAACGATGTACATGCAAAAAGGAGCAATTTGGCATGGGCAACCATCAAAATATCCTTTTTAGCTTCTTCTGTTACTGGTCAAGATCTAAATCAAAGCTTCTTTTATAAGTCCTAGCAGGATTTTATACACATCAGGGATTTTTTTTTTCAAGGCTAGGGAAGTGTCAGTGAGTTCAGTGGGAATGTCAGGGAATTTCATGATTTGAAACAAATGAAGGTAGGATGTTTGATCCTGATGTATTTTTTCTCGCTTAATTCATAAAATTTCTGGCTCTGATATTGTCAGGGAAATTTGAGTTTATATCAAGGATAAGTCTGGTAAATGTCAGGGAATTTTGGTCAATCCTAGATGTATCTAAAGAAGCCAAGTGCAAGCAGCATAGATCTTGATACTGTGTGGATGTGCAGGCTGTTCTGGATCATTCCTGCTTGCCGAAGCCAAGTTGTACATTTCTGTATGCTCAAATGATATTGATTGTGAATTTGAAAGTCTACTTCTTTGTAGAGCCTTGTACAGAATTTCTTGTGAAAAAGGTGTAAAGGGAGCTCAGTACAGTCGAACCTCAATAGCTCGAACACTGATGGCTCGTTTACCATGGCTAATTCCAACTTGTTTTTGAGTCCCAAAACAAATATTTTAGGAGATTATCTTATTTTATCGTGAAATTGTATGTTATGTGTACTCATTAGAATAGGCAATTCTAATGAGTACACACAACATTACCATTATTGTATAGAAGATCGAAAAGAAATCCCTAAATTATCACCATTTGCTTCCTGATCTGGCACCATGATTAATCCTCAGTGGGTCGAACTACCCATGTCTCGTACAATTTTCTATGGTCCCAAATATGTTCGAGTTATTGAGGTTCGACTGAATTTTATAATGATATATTCCTTTGTTTCGTCTTTTTTTTTTTTTTTTTTTGTAGTTACCCAGCTTCAGATAAGGCACATTTTTTTCAACCGAAAAGTGTTTGCATTTTATCTTACTTAAATTCTTTGCATGCTGGGTTAAATTTTGCATGCTTTTTTGTTGACTGCAGATTTTTTTTTTTTTTTTAAATTAACCCTTGTCCTGCTGAACCCAGATATGTCCTGCCTTTGCAAACTGTGTAGATCCAGATCAGTTGGCTTCTGAAAAAGCCAACTGATCTGGATCTGCACTGTTTGTCATTAAGTACATGTATGTGAATTTATAGCAACAATCCAGATCAAGTAATCTGATTGGCTGAAAATTAGAAGTGGATGTGGCATCTTAATTTATTCAGCAGGACAAGGGTTAACTTTTCAAAAAAAAATCTTTCAGGAATACTGTAAGTGTATCAAACAGTTTGGATCCAGATCAGGCCAGACGATTTGTCAGGCCTGATCTAGGTCCAAACTATTTGCAAAGATAAACAGACGACAAAAGTTGCCACTAGCAGGGAAAGAGTTGTAAGTGCCCTTCTGATAAGTACCCACAATATATCTTTCTGTGGTGAAATAAGAAAAAAAAATATTTATCTGGAAGTGCCTTTTATCTGGAGCTATGACTTGTAGTAGCTGTAGTCAAATACATTTTGAAACAATTTTTTTCTTGTTTGTGTTTGTTTATTTTTGTATGACACACCAGTTTTGGCAGTTTCTGCCTTCTGCGAAAGATCATCTGACAACCAGGGCCAAGTTGTTCAGAACTAACGATGTTGTTAGTTAATGTTTCATTAAAATTTACATCGAGTAATATGCAAATAAGCTGAAATCTTTTGCTGAAAACTTTTGCATTGCAAAAACTACTCACATTTTTTCAGCAAAAAGTATCAGAATATTGTATATTGAATCCTTTAAAACAGTTAGCGAAATGACCCTTAACGAGCTCGTTAAGCTAACGATGCTTTGAACAACTGTGCCCAGTATTTCATGTTACTCTTAACTGGCCTAATTTAAACTTCAGCAGAATTTTTTTTAATCTATTTTTCCTTATAAAAGTGCTTGCTATTTCCTGTTTGTACTGGGATGGCCCCTGTAGACAGACTGCAAAAGATTAAACTTTATACCTCTCTAAGCACAAGTTCAGCTGACAATAAATAATTGACGATATTTTTCATATTTTCCCAGAAAGTAGGCTTTTTATTTTCTGTGAAATAGGCTTTGACTTAGACAATTTGCATGCAGAGTCAAAGCCTATTTTCTGGGCAAAATAAGACAAATATGTTAAAATGTCATCTGCTAAAATTTGTTAAATTGCTTGTTAAATTGAGTGGGGGTGGGGGTTCATTCAGTCTAAAATTGGTTAAAAAGTATTCTGATAAACATGCCATGATATCCATCAAATTAACCCTGATCCTGCTGATCCCTGATATATCCTGTCTCTGCAAACAGTGTAGATCCAGATCAGTTGGCTTCTGAAGAAGCCAACTGATCTGTGTCCGCCCTGTTTGTCATAAAGAATGTGAATTTATATCAACAATTCGGATCAAGCAATCTGATTGGCTGAAAATTTAAAGTGGACATGGCATCTTAATTTATTCAGCAGGACAAGGGTTAACTTCTTCAATTTGCAGTACTAATAAAGAATGGAACTGTAAACAAACCATTATTCTTTATTCAGTATTCAAGTTGTTAACCTAATTATGTCGAGTGGACTCTTCCACCACAACTTTTTGGAATGGTCTATTTCCAATAGCAGGTTATATTCTGTACGTATTTAAGTTGTTAACCCATTTATGTCAAGTGGACTATTCTACCACAAATCTTTGGAATGGTCTATTTTTGATTGCAGGGGTCTCTTTAGTTTTTATAATTACTATGTTTTATAGAAATTCCAGTATTTAATGCAAACAGTTGAGACCCTGATCAGATGCCACATAATGCATCATCTGATGTGGGTCTGCACTGTTTGCCAGTTACCTGTTGGGGGCTTTCCAGAATAAAATGTGTTAAAGAGATTGTAAGTTTTGATATTTTATTTTCTAGGCCAACATGAATATGAGTACAAGCTTCTTACTGCAGCAGCCTGGACCAGCACGGATGGACAAGTACAAGTTCAAAAAGAAATTAAAGTACATACTTGTCCATTTTGCCAGAAGTTTTTTCCCAACAAATCAAAACTAATACGGCATCTGAGAATACATACTGGAGAGAAACCTTTCAAATGCAGCATTTGTGACAAGTCATTCAACCAGAAGGTGACACTGGATGGCCACTCAAAAATGCATACTGAGGAGTTCCCCTTTCCATGTACTATCTGTGTGAGAAGATTTAAACATTGGGACGATTGTGAGTCACACATGTTACGAGTGCATAAAAAACAGTTAACTCTTGGAAAGAATGGGCAGTAATAGTTTTATTTGGAAGATTCAACAGTTTCGCGACAGATAAGATGGGGTATCCTAGAAATATTTTTCTTATTTCTCTATGAAAATGTGTTGTGGATTAGAAGTGTCTTAGGGAGGTTTCTGTTGAGTACCCACAACATGTTTTCATGGAGAAATAAGAAAAAAATGCCAATACTTTTAGGTTGAAAAACATGTCGAAGCTAAAACAACATTTGAGAACACATACTGGGGAGAAACATTTAAAATGCTCTGTTTGTGAAAAGTCATACAACCAGGTGACACTAGTTGGCCACTTGAAAATGCATATTGAGGAGTTCCCATTTCCATGTACAATCTGTGAAAAAAGATTTAAATATTAGCATGACTGTAATTCACACATGATAAGGGCCCATAAAAAAAAAAAAAAAAAAAAAAAAAAAAAAATACATTTGGACAGGACAGGCAATGATTAGGAAAAGTCAACACATAGCTCCAGATAAGATGGGGTATCCTAGAAATATTTTTCTTATTTTTCCATGAAAACATATGTTGTGGATACTCATTAGAAGTGCCTGTTAGGCACTTCTAAGGAGTACCACAGCATGTATTTTCATGGAGAAATAAGAAAAATATCAGTACTTTTCAGATGGAAAACATGTCTTATCTGGCTATGTCAACATGAGAACTCCCAAAGCTTGGTAATAAAAAAAATGGATATATAAATAGTTATCAGTGGTCATTAGACTTAAGACTTATACATATAACTCGAGCACCGGCTGGGCAAGTTATACAGATGACGACAATTTGGTGATAATTTTCCCAGAAAATAGAGTTTAATTGACTTTGCTTGAATTTCAAAACATTGTCAGCTGAAATTTTATCCCAGCCTGCTAAGCATGTTTTCAAGTTGTCTAAACATGTGGGATCTCCTAATACAGTTACTCTTTAACCCTTGTCATGCTGAAAAATTAAGATGCCATGCCCACTTCTAATTTTCAGCCAATCAGATTACTTGATCCAAATTGTTCATACAAATTCAAATAATGACAAACAGTGCAGCTCCAGATCAGTTGGCTTCTTCATAAGCCAACTGATCTGGATCTACACTGTTTGCAAAGGCAGGGTATATCTGGGTTCAGCAGGACAAGGGTTAAACAGGTTCAACTGTATATGAAAAATGATTTGTTGAAATTTTAAAATACCATATTTACCTAAAGTATTTGGACAATAACAGATAGGCTTGAGTGATCAGTGTAGACCTAAATCACACTGCATACTGTTTGCTACTCATCCAGTAATTTATAGAGACAAGAATATGTAGTTCAGTGGACTTATTGAAATTTTAGGATAACTATATGGTAAGGAGATAACGTGTCCAAATACTTTGGGTAAATATTGTAGTACTTAAATTGTCCAGAAACTTAGGGTAATTGCATATTGTATATTTTGTTTGCTTGACATTCTGAAATAAAAAAATCCTGTTCTTTTCACTTTAAAGATTTTTTTTTATCCTATTTCATGCCTAGCATCTCCAAATAGGGGCACTGACAAAGTGTAGGTCCAGACAGAGTTGTAAAATTCCCTCAAAACTTACTCACCCTTATGGTCTAAATTTTTCATTTAAATGCTAAAAATGAAGAAAGTTCTGAAAATCTCACTTGCTCTGCCTTAAAATTTACTCGCAAATGTGAGCGGATGAGTGGAATTTTACACCCCTGCCAGATCAGACACTGCAGAACATGCTGTCTGAATAGGGTATACACTCTTAGCATTAGATACAGGAATTTCTATAAATCGTGGCAGTAATAAAAAACAGGTACCACTTCTATTGGAAAGAGTTAAAATGGAAGTGTCCACTCTGCATTATCCAATTTTATACTGGAGACCTCCAAAAGGGTAATTGGCAAACAGTGCAGACCTAGATCAGACACCACAGAATGTGGCATCTGATCAGGATTGCTACTGTTTACAAATGGTTTAACTATTTTTCTGTAGGAATATCCTAATCACATAGCTTGGCATACTTAAAACTGAAATTGGACTCTTCCAGTACCATTATACTTTATTCAGTATTCAACCTACTGTATATACCCTAATTATGTCGAGTGGACTCTTCCACAACTTTTTGGAATGGTCTATTTCCAATAGCAGTATATAGTTTGGGGAGAATCTATGCAGTCCAAAATGGGTTAATGGGTGAAAAAAAAAGAGTGATATGCCAGTGTTTAGTCATTGAAAAAATCCACAAAAGTAAAATTCATTTAGTATACTTGTAATTCCAACTACATCATATTTACTTTGAAACTTAAAATAGGTCATTTTAGAAATTTGTGCAAAGACAAAAAAAAAGCTTGAATATTCCTGCTTAATGGATTTATTGAATTATTATTGCTGTTTTTAAATTGCTCTCAACCAATCAAATTGCACTAGTGGATGACATCATATAAGTGAAAGCTTACTGTCAAACCCTGTCAGTTGAGATTGTAACTGATTGTACATGTACATTGTTTTTGATAAATAAATACTGTTTAAACCAAATTGCACTAAGCCTGTTGAGTTGGAATTGTTCCTCCTTATCCTGATGTTATGTGAGCCTTGATCAAACAGCATAAGAATGTGCATGCTGGTCTGGGCTAGTCCACAAATATTGAAAACTCTGTTGGAAAAAAACAACAACAAAAAAATCTTTCCTTTAATTACCTTTTTTTAATTTTCTTTTGTGGTTGAGTGTACAAACTATCTGTAATAAGCTAGAAAAAAAAAATAAAATGCAATCTGATGCTATTTGGACACAGGAGGTTGCAAATTAAACCTTTAGCAGGCTTTATCTAAAAGCCATATTCAGATACTGGTATACCATATTACCCTTAATGTTGGGACAGGCAGGCCTGAGGAAACAGTGTAGACCCAGTGCAGATACTGCAGAACATGATCTACACAGTTTGCCTCCCATCCATCAGTTTTAAGACACATCCTCAGGTACGGTAAATGTCCTAAAAATTCAAACACCAAAGTTTATGATAAAACGGCACGTGCAAACAGTGCAGACCCAGATCAGACTGCTCCTGAAGGAACAGTCTGATCAGGGTCTACATTGTATGTAAACAGTGCAGACCCAGATCAGACTGCTCCTGAAGGAGCAGTCTGATCAGGGTCTACACTGTTTGCCATTCCACTAAGTATTTTAAGAAATAAGTGCATAAGAAGCATAATTTAGGCCAGAATAGTAGAGAATAAAGTGTTCGAAATTTTAGGACATTTACCGTACTAACTGAACATGTTCAAATTTTATTGCAAGCAAGGTAATGAGTTACAGTGTCCCAGTTTATTGGATAAATACCATACAGAATAGCATATATTGTAGAATAGAATATTAGATCACTTGAGTGTGTTTTATATACCTGTTTGTGTTGCTGCACACCAAGTCTTCTAAATAGGGGTCTTCTCTAAAAGGAAAGAATTTTGCTCCCTTTGGGAAGAGAAAAACTCTAACAGTTGCCCCCTCTGAAAGTGTATGGTAAGGGAATGGATACACTTAAGGCAATTTTTTTAAATTGTTTTGGGTGTCTTGAAAGGGTCTGTTCTAGATTTGAATTCCCCATCCACACCTCCTTGGAGCAGATACTTTCTTTTTAGAGTAGACCTCCTTTCAGAATGAACTTGGTGCCCAGGAAAGCAAACAGGAAGTCACCAAAGCAGTCTCCCTTGTGAAAAATGGCAGAAAAATCTGTAGGATTGTCCATTCACCTTAAGTGCATATGAATTTCATAACTTGATTAAGTGAATTTATGAATGAAATGTGTGTGTGTGTGTGCGCGCGCATGCTCATCTTTGCTTCATTATAGGCTTTATCTCTAATTTGTTACCCGTAATGATTCATGGATGAGTTGAAGATCTCCACACTGAGCAAACAAATGAATGCTTTTATCACAATGGAAGATAGGGATGAGGGTTTGGACACGTAAAGCTAGCTTAATGTTAAATGTTCTGTAGTGTTTTGGTAACAGTTTTGGGAAAGGGCTGCCAGCCAACTCTGCTTGCCAATATACTGTTCTTTTAGTGGCTGTTTATTTTTATTTGTTGAGATCTTTTATTTGTTGAGAACTTGATGTGTATCTGATTATATCAGTTCTTGCATTCACTTATTTACTTTGTTAGTTACCAATGCTTCAATCAGTTGGGCCCTAAGTTATTGAACAAGTTTATAGACTGAGTTTTCTCCCTTGCATATTTTTCAGGTTTAAAATTAGAGTCTACAACACAACAGCCCAAACTGCCATTTGAAGAAAGTCAGCTGATGTATCAAGGAATTGGTCGTTGCAAGATATATGTTTGTAACTTCTGCTCCAAGCCTTTTCCATCCAATTACAAGTTGACGAGACATCAAAGAATCCATACCGGAGAAATGCCCTATAAATGTGACCAGTGTAATAGAGCTTTTAATGTGAAAAGTTCACTGAAGAGACATGAAATGATTCATACATTGAAAGCGAATCCATTGTATACTCAGCGAAAGTAAAAAGTACCTTATCCTGTCGTTTTTAGCATTCCTTGAAGATTCAGTAGATTTAATGCTTACGGTAAATGTCCTAAAATTTCAAACTGTTTATTCGATACCTTATTTGGCCTAAATTTTGCTTCTAATGCAGTTATTTCTTAACCCTTGTCATGCTGAATAAATTAAGATGCCACGCCCAGTTCGAATTTTCAGCCAATTAGACTACTTGTTAAGTTGTTGATACAAATTCACATTCTGAATGACAAACAGGGCAGATCCAGATCTGTTGGCTTCAGGCAGGGTATATACGGGTTCAGCAAGACAAGGGTTAAACCATATAGTGTAAGGCAAACAGTGTAGACCCTGATCAGACTGCAGTCTGATCTGGGTCTGCACTGTTTGCATATGCTATTTGTCAGAAAGTTAAGTGTATGAAATTTGAGGATATGTACCATAGCATGCTGGGAAAATATTTCTGCAGACGACATTTGAAATATTTTTCATATTTATCCCAGTAGACTTTGACATTTTATGCAAATTGTCTCCTTCATAATCGAGTAACCTCTAAAGGGCTAATCAAAACAGCCACAGATAAATTTTTGAAGTATTTTTTTATTTTTCAGAGAAAATGTTTGAAATGTCATGCCAGTCTTCAGCATGGCTGCTATACAGATGATTCACATGAAATTTTAAGCATAATTTTCTCTGAAAAATAATCAAAATAATTAGAATGATGTCTGCTACAATTTTGTATGGCACTTTAAGAGTTCATACCTCTCTAAATTGAATTTATGTAAAAAGTGTGAACCCAGATTATAAGTGCAGAGCACATTGTCCAGCCAAAGTCTCTACTATAGTTGATCTTCAATAGCTTGAACACTGATGGCTCATTTACCATGGTTAACTCAAACTCGTTTATGAGTCCTTAAGAAATTCTTCTGATAGCGTATGAAAACAAATATTTAGGGATTTTATGCGAAATTTTCTTATTTTATTATGACTGGCAATTCTAATGGGTGTACTCAACATACCGTTTTTGTATAGAGGATAAAAAAAAAAACTTCTCTAAAATATCCCCATTTGGTTCCAGACCTGGTGCTATGATTAACCTTCAGAGGCTCAACTACCCCTGTCTCGAACAAATTTTCATGGTCCCAAAGATGCTCGAGCCAACAAAAATTGACTGCATTTGTTTGTACACTAGCAATTTTACAAACAGAAACAGTTCAAAAATTCAAATATAATCTTTCAGTTAAGTATTTTTCCCTTGAAGGTATATCCAAACTATACACCTTCAACGGAAAAATGCTTATTGAAAGTTCTTATTTCCATTTGTATTCTAGGGATACTCTTTAAAGGAAGAATACTGGAAGGGGAGCAAGTTCTTATCATTAACAGTAGGCCTGTTTTTGAATGACTGTAAATAGTAGGGAAGCCAGTTATTGTCTATAAAAATGTCTTTCTTTGGATAATGGTGACAAGTCCTCCAGATGTAGTCATTCAGGGAAAACAACATATGACTGCAGGGTTGTTCCTTGCCCAAAGTTACTATGGGCCCACGAAATGGCCTAAAGTTACTATAGGCCCTTGAAATGGGCCAAGGGCCTGTGTCCCATTCAAATACATGTAAAATTTAGAACTTTGATGCACCTTTTCAAATTTTGATGGGCCCTCTGGAAATTTTGATGGGCCAAAGAATCCTTAATTTAATACCCACCTAAGATCAAAATAAACACTGGATTTGAATAGCGTGTATAGGAGGCTGGCTAAAAGTAAATTCAATTTAAGGCTAACATTTTTGGTCTTCACTCAAAAATGGATCGGGACCATCCCAGAAATACCCTGTGACTGTATTGTTGTGATGGAATAAAGTATTTTTAAAACTGATGAAAGCAGTTTATTTAAATACCTCTTTAAATAGATAATAGATGCTTCTAATATATATGATGGAAGAGTTCACTGACGATATCTGAACACTAACCCATTTTAGACTTAATAAACAAGTCGAGTTTCAATTTTAGGTATGTCAGGCTATTATGTAAATATGTTGTACCTATGAATAATACATGTATGTAGAATTCATTGAGAAAAAAGGCTTAACTATTTGCAAGTAGTGGAGATTCTGATTAGGCGCTACATTTTGTGGCATCTGATCTGGGTCTGCACTGACAATTACCATTTTTGGGTGTCCAGACTAAAATGGTCATTTTCCTAAATACTCTGTACATTTTTGTTTAGATAAAACACTTTTGGGGCCTTTGTTTGAACAGTCTTATATCCAAAACCATCATATAATGAACCATCTTATTAAGTGTTTCCAGTGTACCATATTAGACCCAATTACCACATGGTAATACAATTTTTTTAATTTTAGAAAATTACTACACCAAACAATATTGGAAACGTAACCACTAACTTTTATCACCAAGAAAAAAGCTTTAAGGGGAATTGATACACTTTCAGGAGAGACAGCTGTCCAAATTGCTTTTGTCCCCTTCTGAAAAGGGGTCTACTCTATAAGGAAAGAATTTGCTCCTTCAGGGAGCAAATTCTTCCCTTATAGAGTAGACCCCTTTTTAGAAGGGATTGGTGTGCAGCGAAGCAAATAGAAGTCACAGAAGTCATCTCCATTGGTGGAAATGGCAAGAACTCTACCAGTTGTCAGTTTCTGGCAAAAGAATGTGCTCAATACTGGTTAATTGCTTAGAAGACTAAGCCTGCACAGTAAACGTGTGGTTAGGTAAACTGACCGCACTCAACATGACCCCATTGGGTTGACTGGGCCCTAAAACCTCAACACAGACAAAAATCTACCAGGTTTATCCATTCCAATTAAAGGCCAGAGCCCATTTGTTCAAAGCATCATTAGCTTAACAAGCTCATTAATGACAAACTTATTACTATTGTAGTTAAGGTATTTTCAAATACATTGATATTTTTGCTGCAAAAATGCGAGTAGAATGCAAAAGCTACACACCTTTTTTCAGCAAAAATTGTCAGTGCATTTGCCGTTAAGTTTTTAACAACTGGGCCTTGCTACTCAAAAGGATACAGAAGCTTTGCTAGTGGAAGTTGAGATATATTAGTATGCTTTCCACATCCTTCGAAAAGACTATATTTTATTTGAGGTTTTATTCTGAATGGAAAAGTTGATTTGTGATTGACAATATCTGTCAGAAACCATTTGTGGTTTCTGTTCCTGTGCTTTGTTTTCAAATATTTACCGCAAAATTAATTTTATAGCCAAAAATGGGTAGGACCGATGCAATTTCTATAGTAAACTGGATTTTGGGAATTTTTTATATTAAAAAAGTATTTTTTGCTTTTCTTTACTGATTTTAACCCTTGTCCTGCTGAATAAATTAAGATGCCACACCCATTTCTAATTTTCAGCCAATCAGATTACTTGATCCGGATGGTTGCTATAAATTCACATACTTAATGGCAAACAGTGCAGATCCAGATCAGTTGGCTTCTGAAGAAGCCAACTGATCTGGATCTACACTGTTTGCAAAGGCAGGGTATATCGGGGTTCAGCAGGACAAGGGTTAAGTTATTGATGTTCCGTTATAATATTGTGAACATTTTTAGAAATTTTAAACAAGTGGAACTTGTAGAAAAGTGCATCCAAACTACCTACCCTATCATATTTTTTTTTTTTTTTTTTTCATATCTTGCAACCATTTTTACTTTGAGAAAAATTAAAATACTGGTACATGTATTTGATTTTTTTTTTTAAAAACTAATTACTAGAATAAAACATTTTATTCGTAGGTAGTTACAACAAATGTTTTGTATGAAACCGTGGTAAAGTATTGCAAATTTACTTCTTCAAGCAAAAAATGATTGTTCCAAAAGATGTTGAAAATGGACTAGTTTCTCAGCATTTCTAACTATGGAAACAAAGGGAGAGCTTTTAAAGTATCTTAATTGAGTACTTATAGGAGTGTTAATTACACCCCCAGCCTACTTGTGTGCTCAGGGGTATATAGGTTTGACTTTTCCGTTTATCAGTGAAAACACTGATCAGACTAGGTGGAAGTGCCAGCTTATCAAAGTCATTGCTGCATGGGTACACAAAATGTAAGATGTTTTCTCATGCTGTGGCAGAACTTGTGTATATTTTCAAATTTTGAAGTTTTTACTGACATTATTAAACTGGAAGTGTTTACTTATATTGTTAAACTAGAAGGGTTTACTGAGATTGTTAAATTGGAAGTGTTTACCGACATTGTTTAACTGGAATGATTTACTGACATTGATTAACTGGAAATGTTTAATGACATTGTTGAACTTGAAGGGTTATACTGACATTGTTGAACTAGAAGTGTTTACTGACATTGTTAAACTGGAAGGGTTTACTGACATTGTTGAACTGGAAGTGTTTACTGACATTGTTATACTGGAAGGGTTTACTGACATTGTTGAACTGGAAGTGTTTACTTACATTGTTATACGGGAAGAGTTTACTGACTTTGTTGAATTGGAGCCTGTGTACTGACTTTGTTGAACTAAGAGTGTTTACTGACATAGTTAAACTAGAAGTGTTTAGTAACAATATAGAACTGTTGTTGTTGACCTTAAAGATCAGTGCATTTTAGAGAGTAGCTATGTTTTGTGGTAAATTCATTGCAACAATTCTTGTAAGCATCTAAATAAAGGTAATTATTTTACATTAAAGCAGAAAGGTACTTTTATTGTAATTTCAGTTGCATTTTCTGTACCTTTCTGTCACACATTGATGTACTTTTTATATTTTATGTTTTGGGTGGCCATGTTTGTTATATTAGCATTAACATACATTTTGTACAGTGATGTACAGACTTTGGTTATATTCTTTTGATGTATGGAAAGTACTAAATAACAGAATGTTTGTTGGCCAAAAAAAAAAAAAAAAAAAATGAAAAAAAAAAAAAAAAAAAAAGAAAAAAAAAAGAAAAAAAAAATAGAGTATTTTTTCTTAACTGCTAAATGTTATATTTCAGATTTGCATTATAGGGTAGTGTACTTTAAACCATTTTAGATTAAATAAACTCCACTACACTTTATATTGGAAGAGATGAATTTCAATTTTAAGTATGTCAGGCTATGTGATTTAGATATTCCAAGTGACAAATGGCTAAACTGTTTGCAAACAGTGGAGACCCTGAATAGATGCTGCATTCTGTGGTGTTTGATCTGGGTCTGAAGTGTTTGCCAATTACCCTTTTGAGGGTCTCCAGACTAAAATGGGTTAAGTACTAATTATCTCAAACTCCAAGGACCAGACTATTTGGTTTAACCCTTAAAGCGCCAAGAAAAACTGCATCTGAAAATGTCATCTGTTTATGTTGTCTGCTGAATATTCTTGCAAACTTTTCAAACCTATTTTTGCATACAGGCGAACAATGTGGACCCAGATCAGACTGCTACTAAAGGAGCAGTCTGATCTGGGTCCACACTGTGAGATAATGAGAGTCAACTGCGTTACATGCAGAACTGTGAAGCCGAAACTAACCATTTTTTTGTGTTTTTGTAGATGAAAGTATGGAGAGATTGGTAAAACTCATGCAGAATCCCAGGAAGATGATAGCATGTAGATTTTGTGGGAAACTTTTCCACACCAATCATAACCTGCAGAGACACGAGAGAATACATACGGGCGAGAAACCTTTCAAGTGTGAAATATGTCAACAGGCTTTTAATGTAAAAAGTTCCCGTGAGAGGCACTATTCTGTCCATTTTAAAGAAAAGGGACAACATCTTGATAAGTGTCATTTATAGCAGGGTGTGTATTGTTTTCCTTAACACATTGTATACTGAATAGATTCTCCCACACTATATATTGGAAAAGTCCAATTTCAGTTTTAGGTATGTCTAGCTACAAGATTTAGATATTCCTAGAAAAAAGGCTGAAACAAACCCTGATCAGATGCAGTGTTCTGCGGCATCTGATCTGGGTCTGCACCGCTTGCCAATTACCCGTTTAGGGGTCTCCAGACTACATTGGGTACTTACAATGCTATGGGCAAATTCAGGAGATGACAAATTGTTATTTTCTTATTTTTCCCAGGAAGTAGAATTTGACTTTTTCATGCAGCTTGTCATTAAATGTCTGCTGAAATTTTTACCCAGCATGCCAAGTGTTAAAAAAAAGCTGTTGTTCATTTCCTGTCATCGTATTATTCCTTTTTTGATTTCGATTTGCTCAAACATGCATTATTTTTGGTGTGGGAAATAATGATAAAACTTTAGACTTGGTAAATTGCACAGATCTTTCACCATTCAAACTGGTGTGTCATGTTAAGTATAAATATTTGCTGAAAATGATTGTTAACCCGTTTTGGTGTGGAGACCCACAAAAGGATAAAAATGGAGAAGCAGATCAAATGCCAAATGCAGCACCATATCAGGGTCTCCACTGTTTGCAAATAGTTTAGTCATTTTTCTCTAAGAATATCTGAATCGCACATCCTCTCATACCTAAAACTGACATTCAACTCTTTTAATACATACAGTTAATGCTCGATAGCTCAAACACTGATGGCTTGTTTACCCTGGCTAATTCCAGCCCACGGTCATTCTCTCCCTTCCGCTGATTCAAGAAGGGCAGTTGTCAGTTTCTGGCGAAAGAATGTGCACGATACTGGTTAACCGCTTAGAGGACTAAGCCTGCTCAGTAAACGTGTGGTTAGGTAAACTGACCGCGCTCGACATGACCCCATTGGGTTGACTGAGCCGTAAAACCTCAACACAAACAAATAATTCCAACCCGTTTTTGAGTCCCTACGAAATTCTTCCGATGGCTCAAGAAAACAAATATTTAGGGAATGTTCTTATTTTATGATGAAATTGTATGTCGTGTGTACTCATTAGAATTGCCTCATCAAGGCGATTCTAATTAGTACACTCAACATACCATTGTTGTACAGAAGATTGACCAAACTTCCCTCAATTATCACTATTTGCTTAGTGAAATAGCGCCATGATTAACCCTCAGTGGCTGGAACTACCTATATCTCGAACATATTTCTATGGTCCCAATGATGTTAGAGCCATTGAAGTTCGACTGTATAGTGTATGGAGTTTATTCAGGCTGAAATGGCTTAATGGGAATAGATATTTTCATGCGATACGATTCTGTTACCAGTAAGCCTTACCATGCTGAATAAATTAAGATGCCCACCCACTTCTAATTGTCCGCCAATCAGATTACTTGATCTAGATTTTTGATACAAATTCGCTTACTGAATGACAAACAGTGCAGATCCAGATCAGTTAGCTTCATCAGAAGCCAACTGATCTGGATCTACACTGTTTGCAAAGGCAGGGTATATATATATATATATATATATATATATATATATATATATATATATATATATATATATATATATATATATATATATATATATATATATATATATATATATATACATGTATATATATATATATATATATATAATCTGGGTTCAGCCAAGGTTAGCATTATATTTAGCTTCCTTCTGAAAGGTTGTCTATTCTAAAAAGAAAGAATTTGCTTTCAAATCATTTGCTCAGGATCATGAGACAGTAGAAACTCAAAACCCCTGGGCAAACTTAGCCCATGTCCTGCTGAACCCGGATATTCTTTCCTTTGCAAACATTGTAGAGCCAGATCGGTTGGCATCTTGAGAAGCCAACTGATCTGGATCTGCCCTGTTTGTCATTGAGTATTCAAATTTGTATCAACAACCTGAATCAAGTAATCTTATTGACTGAAAATTAAAAGTGGGCGTGGTATTTTAAGTCAACATGGCAAGGGTTAGTAGATGGCAAATTTGTGATACTTTACCTTTTTCCTTAGAAGATAGGGTTTGGCATTTCATGGAAATTGCCTCCAATGACAATTTTACTTAAAATGTTGAGCCTTATTTTCTGGAAAATTAAGAAAAATATTTCAAAATGTCATCTGTCACATCAGTGTAATATTTGAAGCTTTATAGTAGAGATTGAAGCTACATTGACATAAAAAAGATCCTTGCAGCATAGGAAAAACTAACTTCTGATCATATGGGAACATCAGAATTAACATGAAGTCTGGTCAGAATCTTCACCTTTAGTGGTATAAACTGTGTCTAAAAAAATTTGGTTACACAGCATTATAAAGTAGACACTAAGGCTTGGGTCATAACCATAGCTCCAGATAAAAGGGGGTGTCCACATATTATTTTTCTTATTTCTCCATGAAAACATACTGTGTTCGACCTAATTACCACACTGTGCACTTATGTTTTTCAAAATTACTGGAAAAAACTTGTAGTAAAATATCTTCCCAATACTTTAAATGAAGATGAGCAGAGGACTTCCCGAGGGGTTTATTTGATAATGCTTATGTGATATGTGTTTGGATTTTCTTTATAAAAGCACATATTGTAGGTACGTGTACTCATTTGAATTACCTGGACAGTGTTATTAAAGCATATGTTGTGGGTACTCATTTGAATTGCATGGACTTATTGAGGCAATTCAGATGAGTACCCACAATATACGCTATAATGAAGAAGATAATATTACACGAACTGCAATCTGAAGCCTACGAAGTTGCTTGACTGTGCTAATAATAAGGGTATGTGCAGTAATGTATGGTATACTGGGGTACTCATTAAAAGCACCTCAGCAAGGTGCTTCTTATGAGTAGCCACAATATATGTTTTCATGGAGAAACAAGAAAACTAAATACTTTTTGGTTGAAAAAAACACCTTTTCTGGAGTTTTATGGTCGTAACCCTTAGCACTCTTTGGGAAAAATAGCAGATAAAGACTTATATTCTCTCTTTTTTTTTTTTTTCAGAAAATAGTTTTTGACACTTGAAATGCCAGATCCTCTTTTCTGGAAACAGGAAAAGTATCTCGGAATGTTATTTGCTGATTTTTTTTTTATCAAACATGCAAGTCATTAATCTATGACATAGTTAACGATTAGAACTCTGGGTGAAATTTTCAGCAGACGATGAATTGAAATATTTTTCTTATTTTCCCCAGAAAACAGATTTTGACATTTTATGCAAATTATCTTCATTTGGAGACAATTTGCTTGAAATATCTGACCCTGTTTTCTGTGAAAAATACCATCAATTTGTTGTCTGCTGAATTAGCCCAGAGAGTAGTAAAGATTAATATGATGTCCTGGATTGTGAAGTTGACTTTTTCTTGTGTGTTTTTGGGAAACATGTCCTAGGAATTCCACAGCAGATGAGTATTTTTAATTCCAGTGAAGACATTCTTATGCCCCAGCCATTTTCATTGTTGAGCGGAGGGAGGGAGGGATGGGGAGGAGGGAGCATATAGTATATAATCACATCTGTCCATACGTCCAATCCGTATGTAAAATGTTTTCCCCTTTATATCGCCTCAGCAATTTTGTTTTCTTTGAGAAATAAGGGAAATATAATTACTTTTCAGTTGAAATAAGTACCTTATCTGAGTTATGGATGTACAATTTGCGAAAATGGCTCTTTGCTTGGCATATACAAATAACGAACAGGCAAACAAGCTTGCTCATTGACACAGGACAATCAGTAACTTTGCGCCTGCTTACAGAACCATTTAATAATTAGATAAGATCATGATCAGACTGCAGATGTGCATCATATTTATTATCAGAGGCAGATTCTGGATTATTTAATATGGGTTCAAAATTTCTGAGGGAGTTCTGACTGATCAAGTAACCCTGAGTATTTGAACAGAAAGGTCTGAGCACAAAATACAGATCCAGATCAGATGCCGCAGAATGCGGCATCTGATCAGGGTCTATCCTGTTTGCAACTCAACAAGCAGTTTTTGACACATTCTTCTATAGTAAAATGATCTTGTTGAAATTTTAGAAGTATAAGGTAAAAAGGAAGGAGTGCTACTATTTTAGAGTAAATACTGTATCCAAACTGAACTTTTGAGTCAAAGTGGTGGGGGTTTGACTGAATCCTTCGCACCCCTCTGGATAAGCACTTGATCGAGTTTCCAAAACTTGAAAACAGAGATCTTATGGAATCAGTTATATTCTTAAATAGGAATGTATCAACACAACATAGATGCCCCCACCGAGGGGCCATCCTCAGCTGGAAAAAAGCATTTTGCAAAAAATGAAGTTGAAAAAGGGTCATAATTCCCGTAATAATTGGCAGATTTTAACCTAAATGAAACCTGACCTATATTTTATGATTATTTACCTGTGTATAAAATATGAATCCAACACACTAATCTTTTCAAAAGATACAGTATACAAACCATTTTTCGCACATATGGATGGGACGATGAAGTTGAAAAAGGGCTATAACTCCCATAATTGGTGGAATTTATTACCCTAAAATCAAACCTGTATTTTATAATTATTTATATACCTGTGTATAAATCATAAATCCAATACATTATTCTTTTTTTTTAAAAGCTTCTAATAAGTACCTACATCCTATGTTTTTTGTGGACAAATAAGAAAAATATTATGTGGATTATCCCCGCTTGAGTTATTTATATCATAATTATAAATTAGGAAATTTTATTATGATTGTTTGGAATCTGTTAAAGATGCGATGTTATGATATTATAGGTTTACTTCTCAATATTCTTAGTTTAGCATTGCATGTTCTAGATATATGCCTTCAAAACTTAAATTATATGTTGTTACTTAAGTTATATGTTGTTTTATAACAAGTACGCTGTACATGTACTCACTTATAGCTCTAGATTTAGCACTTTTTTTCAACCCAAAAGTATTGAATATTTTTCTTATTTCTCCCCTAAAACATAAGTTTTGGATACTCAGTAGAAGCGCCTCACCAAGCCCCTTCTAATGAGTACCAGCAACATATATTTTCATGGAGAAATAGCAAAAGTATTTTGTGGCTAACCCCTCGTATCTGGAACTATGCTCACATTTTTATCACTACTTAATTTTTCATATTGCCCTCTTATATATTTCAGGGTTTGACTATGGTGTTGGATCATCATACGACCCAGTAACAATTGCAGAAGACCCACAGTTCCAATTTGAAACTCTTGGGAGCCATGGTGATGCAAAACAACACGCTTGTCCATATTGTGAGAAAACGTTTATGTCAAAGTCACACGTGAAACAGCATATTCGCATACATACTGGGGAAAAGCCTTTTAAATGTGATCAGTGTGAAATGGCCTTCAATCAGCGGGGAACTCTGAATACACATTACCGAATCCACACAGGGGAGAGACCATTTAAATGTGAATTTTGTGACAAATCGTTTATATCAAGAGCGCCACTTAACTATCATGTCAGCAAGAATCACATGAACGATGTATAATCTATGAACCTGTAATGGGCCATCACAACAACAGCAGAAGACATCCTGAATTATACTTCACTTTCATTTTTCAAAGAAAATAAGGCTTGAAATTTCCACATAAAAAAATCGAGAATGTTGACTGCTACAATGTTGTCTGGTGTTTTCAATGGCTTAAAATATATCTTCTATGAAGAAATGTTTATATTGAGGCTAGCTGATTTAATGCTTAGCACCCTCTGGGCTAATTCAGCAGATGACATTGGTGATATTTTTCTAATTTTTCCCAGAAAATTAGGATTCAACATTTCATGCAAATTGTCTCCATTGACATTCCATGCAAATTGTCTGCAGTGAAATGTCAAATCAAGTTTTCTGGGAAAAATAAGAAAAAGAGTTCAGACTCCGATCTAAGTTAGAACTGATTGAGCAGAATCTACAGTATTTGCCATATATACAGTACATTTAACTCTTTGCATTCTGGGTAATTTTACATGCTTTTTTGTCGTCTTTATTTATTTATATTTTTTTTAAATTGACATTTTTAAAAAAAAAAACAAAAAAAACTTTCAGTAATACCATTAGTATGTCCAATAGTTTGGATCCAGATCAGGCCTGATGTTTTGTCAGGCCTGATCTGGGTCCACACTGTTTGCAAAGATTATCACTAATATCAGCATATGACAAAAGTTGCCACTAACAGGGAAAGACTTAATCACATCATCAGAATGAATTTGTGGATTGTATTATATAGGCACCTGATGAGCCTGATTACTTTTCCATCCATTATAGCATTTTGTTAAATTCTGACCCTTACAATATTGCCTGACTCGCAAATTCTGTTGCAATGTAAAAAAGCATATACTGACAAAATGCAAGGGGTTTATCTGCATGTTTTGGCATTTTTTTGCCCTTAACACATGTACCTTCATTTTAGTGAGAAACAAACAAAAGAAAAAAAGAAGTTTACCAAGTCTAATTTTTTTAACAATAGCACTCAGAAAATACACTGAAAAAATTTGGTCTGCAATTAATTGATATATACTTTTGTGTAAAACTGACATAAATTGTGTAAAACTGAATTAAATTGAAAAAGTCTCATTTATTGTTGTCCAGTCAGAGTCGAGCTTTTATCAAATATAGCTCTTGACATCCATATACTTTTTGCTGGTTTCAGTCCTCACCATCGCAGTTGGTATCTGGATCTGTTCCCTATACCTAAGGGACTGTGAGCAGTAGAGATTTCTCCATTTTTTCTGTTTTGCTGTGTGATAGTATTCTATCAATAATTAGTGAATAAGTTCATAGTACATGTATTGACCGGCACAGAGGCTCAGTGGTAGAGCATCTGCTTTGTGACTGGGAGGTTGCGAGTTCGATCCCCGCCTGGGTCATACCAAAGACTTTAAAAATGGTACTAGCTGCTCTTTCACTTGGCGCTCAGCATTAAGAAAGTAAAGCTTGAACTGGGGTCAGCTCAGTGTCAGTATAATGTGACTGGGTGGAATATCATGTCAAAGTGTCTGGGGCGTGATATTTCAATGAGGCAGTACTCTGAATACATTGAGCTCAGTGCCACATCCAGACACCGTCGCGATATGACTGAAAGATTGTTGAAAGTGACAAGCCCAAATCAAACAAACAAACAATTTTATGGTGTTGAAACTGTATATAGCTTTGTGTATTATTGCATTTTATTTTGATGAATACAGTCCATGAAAGGAATGATAAACTAGAACAGCTGACATTAACCCCTTTTAGTCAGGAAACCCCAAAAAGGGTAATTGGCACATATTGCAGACCCAGTTCAAATGCAGCAGAATGCAGCACCTGATAAGGGTCTCCACTGTTTGCAAATAATATAGCCATTTTTCTCTAGGAATATCTAAAAAAAACACAGGCTGACTTAGCAAAAACTGAAATTCGACTGTTCCAATCATATACAGTGTGGGGAAGTTTATTCAGTCTAGACTGGGTTAATGACCTGTATACACTCAATACCTAGACAGATGAGTCTGTCAGCAAACAGGGTAAACCAAGATTGAACATTGCTAAGGTTTTGTAACTACTGTATTCGACCTAATTACCACACATACCCCTATAAGCGCACAGAAGCAATTCGGTGGTCTTCAGATTACTTTTTGTCTACTTCTGTATAAAAGCATATGTTGTGGGTACCCATTTGAATTGCATTTACTTGTCGATGTAATTCAAATGAGTACTTGCAATATATGCTTTTATAAAGAAGATCACAATAAAAAAACATAAGCATCCTTCTATAAGTGCTTTGCTGATATTTTTTAAGTGTGCCCTTAGTATGGGTGGATACATATTTTATCACATTACGAAAACAACGTCTATTCAAATATATTGAAATTTTACAACTAAATAAAAATACCCCGCCATAGCAATTATTTGTTTATGTATTAACATTATCCTTGCGAAAATGTCTGGAAAGAAAATGATGGAGGGACAGATAACAATCCTAAACCAGATCTTGATAATATCAATGGACAGATAACAATCCTAAACCAGATCTTGATAATATCAATGCATATAGCAAGTTTGGTTAAAAGGCCTTGTTATTAACTCAAGTTATCATCCAGAAAGGAAAATATGGATATGTCTCGGGCAGATAACTCCGTAAAAATTTGACGAAATTTGCCCATTAGCAATTGCAAACCTGATCTCCTTACTGTCAATACATATAGCAAGTTTTGTTAAAATCCCTTGTTACTTACTAAAGTTATAATCCGGAAATGAAAATATGGGCATGTCTCGGGCAGATAACTCCGTAAAAATTTGACAAAATTTGCCCATTAGTAATCCCAAACCAGATCTCCTTAATGTCAATGCATATAGCAAGTTTGATGAAAATCCCTTGTTATTTACTCGAGTTATCATCCGGAGACAAAAATATGGGCGTGTCTTGGGCAGATAACTCAGTAAAAATTTGACGAAATTTACCCATTAGCAATCCCAAACCAGATCTTCTTAATGTAAATGCCTACAGCAAGTTTGGTGAAAATCCCTTGTTATTTACTCGAGTTATAGTCCGGAAACAAAAATATGGGCGTGTCTCGGGCAGATATCTCCGTCAAAAATTGACGAAATTTGTCCATTAGCAATCCCAAACCAGATCTCCACAATATCAATGCACATACCAAGTTTGGTGAAAATCCATTGACGTTTACTCGAGTTATCATCCAGAAACGAAAAACGGACGGACGGACTCACTGACGACCAATGTGAAACCATAATACCCCGCTACTATTGTGTGGCGGGGTATAAAAAGGAAAATTTTCAGATAAAAAAAATCTGATGTTTTTTTTCATATTTCTGCTCAAAACATAGCTTGTGTGTACTCATTAGAACTGCCTCAGCCAGGCAGTTCTAAGTAGCCACAATCTATGTTTCTGAGCAGAAATAAGAAAAATAGTTTATACCCCCTGTAAATCCCAGTTTTGCTATACAAAAGTGGGGTTTAAGGGGGTTAAAATTATGTAGGCATGTTTTTGTGATGAGAAGTTTTTCCAGTAATTTTGAAAAACCTAAGGGCATGTTGTGGTAATTAAGTTGAATACAACAGCTGATTTGCTTAGGTATTCATGGTTGTGATACCATAACTGATTTTGGATTGAAAAGAGTAAAAAGGGTTTTGCATATTTATTTATTTATTATTTTTTTTTTGGTAGATGATATGTTTTTGCAGAATAAAGTCTTAGTTGATTTGCTTGTTGTTGTTTTTGTTTTTTTAATTTTACGAGTATATTGTTGCATTTACTTAAGTGGTACAATATAGGTGTCTGGTTTTTCCATCCGTCCATTTTTTTGTCTTACCATCCCTCAACATTTATGTCAACCCTAGCATTTAGCACCAGTTCTTAATACCTGTAACACCTACAATCATCTGACGTGGCACATGCCTTCTACCTTGGTCGACCATTATGAAAACACGCCTGTATATATTATAATTTTGACCCCCTTAAACCCCACTTTTATATAGTAAAACTGGGGTTTACAGGGGTATACATTATTTATTTCTGCTCAAAAACATAGATTGTTGGTACTTGTTAGAACCGCCTCATCGAGGTAGTTCTAACTAGTACCCACAATCTATCAGTCGATGTTTTGAGCAGAAATATGAAAAATATCAGAATTTTTTATCTGACAATTTTCATTTTTTGGTGGTAAAATTTTCAGGATATTTGAATGGGCATGTTTTCATAATGACTGTTTGTTTGCCCAGGACTATCTGTCGGAATATGTAGAGTAAGTATGGCAATTTGATCAAATCAAACTCCCTCAGAAATCATCCTGGATCCACCCCTGGTCTACCATAGCTCTTGATAAGGCGCTTTTTTCATCCAAAGAGTATATTTTTCTTATTTCTTGAAAAAAACATGTTGTGGGTATTCATTCATTAGAAGTGACTCTGGGAGGGGCTTCTAATGAGTAACTACTACGTGTTTTTGTCAATAAATAAAAAAAACTTTTTACCCGATACCCACTCTTATCTAGACCTATGTCTACTTTACTACACTACAACCTCTTTATAACACTATTGTTGGAATCCAAAGCCAATACCGTTAGATAAACAGCTGTATTGTATGCAAACAAAAATGTATAGTTAATATAAAAAAATGAACATTCATGGTCATGTTTTCTATATAATTTATACATTTTTGTTTGGCTTCAATACTACTGAGGCCCCCCTTTAAACTGTTTCATATCTGAAATATCTCATTATGATGTCTTCTGAAGAAGTTCCAGTTTACTTGTTGATCTGTGTAATATTGACGGATGAGTAACCAACAGAGTGGACCCTGATGCCAGGGTTTTCATTAAGAGGTGGCTGGAGGCCAAAATGACTGGGTCAAAGATTTTTCTGGCTGCCTAAAATCCTTTTTTGTTGCATTACAGTACCATATTTACGCTTAGTATTCTGATACCGCAAGTCTTTTTCCATGTGTGTTCTAAAATTTGAACAAGTACAATTTACTGCCCATTGTTGTGTCTAAAAATTGCTGGATGATTGGCAAACAGTGAATAACCTAATTAGATGCCACGTTCTGTGACATCTCATCTGGGTATACACTGTTTGCTCAGACCTGTCCGTTAGCCGGCCTCGGTGGCTCTGTTGGATGCGCCGTCCAACTGGAGACCAGGAGGTCGCGGGTTCAACCCCGCCGAGGTCGGCAACATTCTTTCGTGGAGATTGATCATGAAATATTTTCTACGGTCATTCTCTCCCTTCCGCTGATTCAAGAAGGGCAGTTGTCAGTTTCTGGCGAAAGAATGTGCGCAATACTGGTTAACCGCTTTGAGGACTAAGCCTGCCCAGTAAACGTGTGGTTAGGTAAACTGACCGCGCTCGACATGACCCCATTGGGTTGACTGGGCCGTAAAACCTCAACACAAACAAACAAACAGACCTGTCCGTCCAAATACGTACAGATGATATGGTAAATATGGCAATGTAGGCAGCAGCCTTTTTAGCCCCCTCAAATTCTGTTCTGGCCTCCTCTAAAAGTTTTACTGAAAACCGTGCCTGTTCCCTTGTCACACGACACATTCTGTGGTAGATAGGGTCTGTAGTTCTTGCAGCAGGTGGGGAAAAGGGCATGTTAGTTTCTGTACTGTCATTCAATTTTCCTCTCATCTTTGTCTGTTTCTGTATTTCCTCTCATAAACTAGCTCTTCTGTTCCTTTTGTCTCTGTCTCTGAAAGATGACACAAAATACTATATTTACCAAAGTATTGGAACACCTTATCTTCTTACCATACTTGTCCTAAAATTTGAAATAATCCATTCTACTAACAGTTGATGGTACTAAAATATTGCAATGGCCTATCTGCCCCAATTATGTTATTATGGTAACCCACAAGGGGTGACTGGTCATAATACATTAAAAAAGATCTCAAGATGTATTTTGCGAAGTCTGTTCACAGTTTGCTCAGGACTATATCAGAACACTTTGTGTAAATTACAGAGGCTATTTGTATTGGTTTACACAAGAGTTGGGACTATAAATATGAGTTTCGTCCCTTCAGAATAAGGGAGGAATAAATATTGGCCAGTGTTTGGAAATGTAATATTCCATTAGGCAAACTGCTTAACCTTTACCACTCTCAGGGCTAATTCAACCAGATGACAAATTGATCATTTTTTTTTTATTTTTCCCATAAAATAGGATTTGACATTTCATACAAATTGTCTTCATTGGAGAATGCAGGGGTGTAAAATTCCACTCGCCCACTCGCATTTGCAAGTAAATTTTAAGGGAGGGAGAGTGAGATTTTCAGAACTTTCTTCACTTTTTCTTCATTCTTAGCATCTGAATGAAAAATTTAGACCATAGGGGCGAGTAAGTTTTGAAGGAATTTTACACCTCTGGAAAGTTTACATGAAATGTCAAAACCTGTGTTCTAATATTTCAGTATGTTGTCTGCTGAAAATTTTATCCAAAGTGCTAAGCATTAAAGCAACTCTAATCAGCCCTTAGGAAAATACAACAATGAATCCATAGGGATACTGTTTAAGTATGCCAGAATTCTACACATCATTTTAGTTGAAAAATTGTTTATGTCATTGAATTATATTGGACTTTCCCATGTTGTGTTGGCATCTTATGGAATACGGAAAGAATTCAAATAGAATATCATCTGAAATTTTATTGGCATCTGTATTTTCTGCAATTTAAGATTTCATTAAATATTTCATCTGACATTCAAGAGGTTTTCCATTGAGACCAAAAAGAGATGGAATAGATATTTGTGTTCTGCAAAATATGTTTTAGATGTAGCATTTTGAATGACCAAGGATGCAAAGATTCTGATAAGACTGCACACATGTGCAAGCTGATTTGAGTCTTTGTTGCCCACAGGTACATTTTGTCATGTTGCCGCTCAAATATGTTCAATTTGTATTTGTAGTCTAAACTGTTGTTATTCAGCTGGTATAAGTTAAGCCTTTGGTCATGGTTAAATTGGCTTTGTAGTGCACATTAATTTTTAATTTCATCAGGTCTAGTTCTGTAGGTTTGCTGAAATATCTACCACCAGAATGTAACTCCTGTTTCTTCCACTATTACTGTAACTCTCCTAAAATTTAAATTTTGCACACCAAAGTGTCTTACAAAATGGCATATATGCAAACAGTGCAGATCCAGATCAGACTGCTCCTGAAGGAGCAATCTGATCAGGATCTACACTGTTTGCCATTCCACTTAAGTATTTCAAGAAGCAAAATTTAGGCCAAAGAAGTATGGAATAAGGCAATCAAAATTTTGGGACATTTACTGTCACATTGATCTTCTTTATTTAGCACCAATATTTGTTTTGTAACATTTCCTTTTTGTGTCTTAGACTAAACTATGGCAAGCCATTTTACAATTTATTTTATAAATCAGATAACTGATTAATATATCAGATATATAATATATAAGATATCTGATATATTATATCAGATATTTAACATAAATAAGATATCTTATATGTCAATTAAGATATCTTATATATATGCTATATATCTGATATGCTATATAAGATGTTTAAATTGACATGTAAGATATCTTATAAGCTATATATAAGATACCTATATGCTATACAAGATATCTATATATAGGGTATAAGATATCTTATTTACTGAAGAAGATAACTCATTTATTCAATTAAATATGTCATTTAGTATATCAGATATCTTATTTAGTATATCAGATATCTATATTAATATATAAGATATTTTATTAAACAAACAAGATATATGGTAAACAAGATATATGTGGAATTAAGTAAGATATCTAATATGATAGATATTTATATAGGGGGTGGGTGGTTGGGTGTGACGAAGGTGTCGTGTGTCTTATGTCACCGGGACGTCCAACTGATATTGACTTACAGTTGGGCAAGGCCTACTATCCTTGTAGCAGGTAAGGGTAGGAAGGGAATGTTTTTATTTCTTCTGTTTCTTCACTTTCATTCCTGTTCCTCTTTTTTCCATGTCCCCCTCTTTCATCTCTACTATCTCATCTATCTCTTTCCTCCCTTTCTCTGGGAGACGACACAAAATGACCCACAATGGTTGACATGTCATTAAACCCCAACACAATCAATATTTAATATAGGATATAAGATATCTAACATAAGATATGCTGATCTTTTATACTAATTAAGACATCTTATATCCTATTTTAGATATCATATAGCCTATATAGGATATCTGATATAGTACATAAGATACTATTTTGCATAATAAATAGTAACATGGTTTGCCAGCATTGCAGCAAGCCATTTTACTATTTATTCTATAAATCAGATATCTGATTTATTATATCAGATATCTTATATAATCATATTATATAAGATATCTTATATGTCAATTAAGGTATCTTGTATGCTATTTAAGATATCTGATATGCTATATCTTACAATATGATACAAGATATCTTATTTACTTAAGAAGATATCTCATTTTTTCAATTAAATAAAATATCTAATTTAGTATATCCGATATCTTATTTAGTATATCAGACATCTATATTAATATATATCTTATTTAAATAAGATATCCTATGTGGTAAATAAGATATCTGTGGAATTAATTAATATATCTTATAATATTGGATCAGATATGTTATATAGGATATGTCTACTATAGGATATAAGATATCTGAATTAGTATCAGATATCTTATATCCTATATCCTATATAAGAAATCTGATATAATATATAAGATATCTGTTTTGCATAATAGTAAAACAGCTTGTCATACTAAACTCTTAAAGCACAAAGCAAAATTTTTAGTAGAGGACGTTCATTTCTTATTTTTTGAATAAAAAAATATTTAAAAAAAAAAATCGTCATTGCTGCATTGTGATTGGTACTTTAACATTAACCATGCTTTGGCCAGATTCAGCAGATAATATTTTTTTTTTTTCTTATAGGATCCTAATTTCATGCAAAATAGCGATCTGAACTTCATGCAAATTGTCTCTTAGGGAGACAATTTGCATGAAGTGTCAAATCCTTTTTTGTAGGCAAAAAATAAGAAAAATATCATCTGCTGAAATTTCTACCCTGCATTCAAAATGTGAAGGTTTACTTATATTTTGACATGTACTTGTGATACGTTTGAACTTGACGACTCAAAAGTAAGTCAAACAGTAAAGAGGACTTTTGCTTTGGGTTTCTTCCTTTTTTTTTTTTTCATTAATGTCCAGGCTGTAGAAGGATAGCTATGAAAATGTTTCAGTGTTGTACCTAGGTCTGAGATTTTAAGGGGCCTTTTCTGGGGGACATTTAGCAATTCTGTGGGGTAAACAAAAGGTTTTTGCCTGTCCTTTGTTTTTGGTCAGTGTTTTACATTGTGGTCAGACCGCTTGATCAGTTTAAATACCTGATTGTGTATCTTTTGATGGCGAAGATGCAGCCGGGAATACACTCTCTACTGCTTCAGAAGTCGTATTATTGGCGGTTAGAGCCACAAATTTCGCGATTCTCGTCTGCCTCTTCGCCATTTTGATGCCTCAGACCGGTTTACTTGACATTGAACGACCAGCAATGCAATAACTGTAATTGAATTTACCGTGAACCCGACTCGTTTTAGTCCCGTTTTTAGTTACCTCCCTTATTATTGTCCGAATCGTCGGTAAAGAAACAAATGGACTGAATGTAAAAAAAAATTACCGATTGTTTTAGGGCGCGCCCTATAGCCGGCGGCAATTTATTTCTAGTAGGACATTGCTGCGAAAGTCGCGGGAATGGCACAATGGTGCGGCCTAGGCACAACACCACGGTTTGTGCATGTAAGTGCCATACAAAATGCACATGAATTCCAAATCCAGTGGGATTTGAACCCAGATATCACGAGCCGAAGTCAGGAGCACTTTTTTTCTCTTCTGTGAGATGGCTTGAATACTTTTCTTAGTGTTAGACCAACAGTTATGTTTGTTTTATTTGTACCATCTTACACAAATTCAACCGTTACTTCCATACAAACTTTTGTACTTTCTTAGTTGCATGTAAAGCATGTTATAGATTGTTTGCATGCAGCACACACTTTAGTTTAGAGAAATAGATGCAGTCTAACCTGTGTTCAGCAAGCATCTAGGGAAAGCCAAAATGTGGTTGCTTAAGACAGGTGCTTGCTAAATGCAGGTAAATTTACACTTATTCAAAGGGACCAAAACTGGCCTCTTAAGAGAGATGATTGCTTAAAACACGTGGCCTTTTAAGATAGGTTTGACTGTACACTTTCAAAGGGAGATAACTCTGTCAAATTGTTTCTGCCTCCTTTCTGAATAAGTATCTACTTCTAAAAGGAAAGCATTTGCTTCCTGTGATAGCTCTTTCTTTCATTTTAGAACAGATCCCTTTTCTGAAGGGAATTGGTGAGAAAAGCAAACAGTTATAATAGTTATCTTCTCTTAAAGAAAGGGTGGAAATTCTACCAAGTGTGTCATATATCATTAAAATGATAGTAACCCTGGTCCTGCTGAGCCCGGATAAATACTGCATTTCCAAACCGTGTAGATCCAGATCAGTTGGCTTCTGAAAAAGCCAATTGATCTGGATACACTGCTTGTCATTTTGTGTGTAAATTTGTATCAACAATCTAGATTAAGAAGTCTGACAATAAGATGTTGGCGTGGCATTACGAAAACACGCCTATTCAAATACATAGAAAATTTCACTCACCTCCAAAAACTGAAAGTTTTCAGATA
Source organism: Anodontia alba (assembly GCA_964016985.1). NCBI lineage: Eukaryota > Metazoa > Mollusca > Bivalvia > Lucinida > Lucinidae > Anodontia > Anodontia alba. The sequence goes on from OZ024836.1 coordinate 51,584,384, forward strand.
AAAATTCTGATATTTTTCATATTTCTGCTCAAAACATAGATTGTGGGTACTCGTTAGAACCGCCTTGCTGAGGCGGTTCTAACGAGTACCCACAATCTATGTTTTTGAGCAGAAATATGAAAAATAATGTATACCCCTGTAAACCCCAGTTTACAATATAAAATGGGGTTTAAGGGGGTCAAAGTTATATAGGTATGTTTTCGTGATGGCATCTAAATTTATTCATAGTGGCAAGGTTAAGATTGATGGATTATTCAACTGTTATATTTTATCATTTCTAGGTCAGCTGTACATGATCGTACCAAAGGATGTTCCTGTACCAAAGTCACTTCTACAACCAGGAAACTTAATTTCCAGTGTGACGTCATCAGTTGCTGGTTTTATATCTGGGGAGCTATCCACAGACATGCTATTACCAAAGAATACTATTTCAACTGAAGCTGGACAAGCCGTTAGCAGTGCAACAAGTGTTTCAAGGGCAGTGCATCCTACAAAGGGAATTGAATCATTAATTAAAAGAATTGATGCTGAACAGCGAGCTTTAGACGCACGAAGTGGCTCTCAAGCAGCTAGAACTGGCTGCCCCACTAATGGAGGTCTACCACGCAATCAGTTTATTAGTGCTTCAGTCAGTAGTAGTTCCGCATTCCCTGTCACATCCACCTTTAGTTCTTTATATACTTCTCCTAGCGTTGCAGCCGTGTCCGTGACCCCCACATCTGGCGCTGTGTACATTGATCTTGACCCTGAAACTGACCATAGTTCCGACCAGAATGACCAGTTCCAAAATATCCAACATGTCTCTGACAATTCTGCCTATTTGCAACCCACCATACAACTTGACCCATCTCTGACCGGAAGCTTACCTTCATCATTGCAAATGGCCCCTGGGCCAGAGTTTGTACCGTCTTACACCAGTACCCAGTCTCAGCAAAGTACCCCTGTCGTGTCTACGGGCGATGCATCAATGTATATACCACCCATACGATATATCAAACCCGGAGGGCCAAGGCCAAAGAATTTCAATAAAGAATTATATGGGTTGCACAAGAACCAGCTGGTTCTGAAAAAGTTTATCTGTCCCCATTGTGGTAAGCGCCTGCTGAAGAAATCTGACCTGACACGTCACATTCGTGTACATACCGGAGAGAAGCCCTATGTTTGTGATCTTTGTAATAAGCGATTCTCCGAGAAAAGCAATTTCTATCATCATATGAGGAAATCTCATCCAGATTATTGCCAATATAATTAAAAATGGGCCGCTTCAAGCGAAAAAGTGCTTTCGAAATGCGCAGATTCAGATCTTCCTGTGCATGCGCAAAGTATCTGTCATCCGGGCCTTTGCTCTCCATTCATACATTTTAGTAGCCAATGATTCAGCGGACAGTGAAGGCCCTGATCAGACTGCGCGGATGCGCAGTCTGATCTGGGCCTTTGCTGTACGCATATGCCTGAAGACACGTTTTCGCATGGCACTGCCAAAGTACTGCAACCAGCAGTATCATATCTGTGTCATGTTATGAGATACTTATCTTCTTAGCATATGCAGATAGAGAACATTCGGGTTTTTCGTCCCAAGCCCACTGTTCGCTTATAACGTGGCATGCTGTTCTTTAATCGGAGAGCGAAGACCCAGACGAAATTGCATAAAGCACAGGTTGTTCTGACCATTGCTGTTAACCTATACTCCAAAGACACCTTTCTTATGGTACATTAAATCTCCATAGGGGAAATTCCGAACCTTTAAAACCTTTAAACACCTTTAATTTACTTGAAATCCTTTAAAACCTTTAATTTAGCTGAAAAAAAAAAAAAAAAAAAAAAAAAAAAAAACATAAAAAGAAACCTGTATTTTATGATGAAAACCTTAATTTTTAGCCATTTATTTGTCTGTGCCACATTCAGAAAATAGGATCGTTATTGTTTGCTATCATGTAAATCATTGATGTCTGCAATTAACAAAACAGCAATCTGAGGCAACAGACGATCCAGGTGTGAAGAAAACAGCGTAAACCGGTGAATTCATCACGGCAGTGTTTGCCGTGGTGGCAGGTTTTAACCGCATGAATCTGGAAGTGCGGTGAGAAAACCACTTTTTGCTCTTTATTTTGTTGAAAAATTCGCCGGAAAAAAACATATTTGACAAAACAAAATAGCCTTTATGAAAAACAACAACAAAAAACTTCCTTTTCAAAAGGCACTGCTAGAGAGCCAGAAGCGTTTGAGGTGTATAGACTTAGATCAGCCTGCTCATCCAATCTTTAAAGTTTCAGTCTGCACATTCATACAGCCTACTCGTGTTACGTGCATTAAAAAATTGACACTTTCATAACGCGTCAGATACTGTATTTTTTCGGCTGGGTGTCCATGTGTTCGTATGTTATGCGCGTACTTATGCAAAGCAACTTACATCTTTTTATGAATTTCGTTTACATCTTTCTTTGAGAATGAGGGATTGCTAACCCATTTTAGTCTGGAGGCCTCCAAAAGGGTAATTGGCAAACAGTGCAGACGCCGCAACATGCGGCGTCTGGTCAGGGTCTCCACTATTTGCAAATAGCTTAGCCATTTTTCTCTAGGGATATCTAAATCACATAGCCTGCCATAACTAAAATTGAAATTGGACTCTTACAATATATAGTGTAGAGGGAGTTTATTCAGTGTGAAATGGGTTAATGAACTTGTTTCAGGTTTTACAAATTATAACCCCTAGTCCCTAGTAAACGGTACAAACTTCTTTCTATGTGATAACGAATTGCTTCCATCTGATTCAAACAAAATGCAGGTGGTGACTTAATAGCAAGTAACGACAGTGTCGTTTTAAAAATCGGAATTTACATGCCAGCCTTGCAAGAGTTTTACGTGTCTGTCTGGCAAAAGTTACGGCCCCTGATAAAAATTGACTTCCTTTTTACAATTTGAGCTTCTTTCCGATTTCAGTGACAAAACTATAGTAGCTTAACGGTACCCTCGCCCAGATCCCTTTCGAAAAAAAAAAGCAATTTATACGCTGTGTATGACCCGTTAGGGTCACTGATAAAGCTTGCGTTGTTTTCCATACCATAGTTTGACTTTCCTTTTCCGATTCGAACGAACATCAGCTGGTTACTTAGTGGCGGCGAAACTCGTTCAGTTTAAATTACAGCATTAATCTGTATAAAATGACTTGATATACGACTACTGATAAATGTTAAACAGCGATGAATTATTGGATTTCATAATTATAACAGAACAGATACTTTATTCTCATTATCATATGTATATATATATATATATATATATATATATATATATATATATATATATATATATATATATATATATATATATGACATGAAAACATTACAACTTTGCTTGTCATGTCAGTACGTGACATATAATCTTATTAAATCGATATGCAAGTGCTGATTGAAAAAGTAAAAGCCTCACATGTAAAGAATGGACTTTTGGGAGACATATTATATTATTTTTCAACTTAATCCCTCTAAATGTCTATACTCTTTTGCCAGAGATGTTGAAGGATATCAATGCCACTTTTAAAGAAGTCTTTTTTTCTGGACTGTCCCGAACGTCCTCCACTACCTGTATGGCGTCATCATCTGACTGAAAATGGGTTCCAGAAATGATTTTTTTTTCAACTTTGGGAATAAATGGAAATCTGATGGAGCGAGATCGGGCTAGTGAGGGGGGGTTCAAAGCCACAATCATTGGTGGCAGCCATAGCAATGACAGACGTTTGAACTGGAACAATGTCCTGGTGAACAACATACCTTTACTGAGTTTCCCACGGCGCTTGACCTTAATATTTTCTCTCAACTGTCTAAGACGTGTAGCATAATATGTGCCACTAATTGTCTGCCCCTTTTGGAGATAATCTACCATAAGAATACCATCAGCATCCCAAACAACCGAGGCATTATGATAGCCTTCCCAGCTGATGGAACAGTCTTTGCCTTCTTTGGCAGGTGTGAGCCAGGGTACTTCTATTGTTTAGACTGTTGTTTGGATTCTGGGATGTATTGATGGACCCATGTTTCATCCATAGTCACAGACCTTAGCAGAAACTTGTCAGGAACTGTCTCAAAAAGATTCAGATTAGCACGCGACAAAGTCTGTCCCAACTGTCAGAAGTCTGGGGTACCCAAAGGGCTGAGAGATTTCTTATATTCCGTAAGAATGGAATGAATTTCCTAAGAAATCCCAACAGTGGTAGCTTTGTATCTCTTTGTAACTGGTCTGTCACCCGTAACCATATCACGGACTTAAGTGACTATTTCCGAAGTTGCTACAGTGACAGACCTTCCAGAACGGAGGCCATCCGCAAGGCTCTCCCTGCCACACTTAAATCCTGCCACCATCTTTTTACGGTAGCATATGAAGGGACATCCTTCCCCAGGGCTGCTATCATATCAACATGAATAGCCTGAGGTGCTAGACCCTGTTTATGGAAATACTGAATCACCGCTCGTTCAGAAATTTTATCCACTTCGCAACAGTCACGGGCCCTGTTTACTTTAACATGTTACTACTTCGACATAAACTGACCAAATGACACGGGCTGTTTGGTTACGTAACCGTTAATAGTCAAGGAATAATAGGGCTAAAAATAGGTAGCCCTGCTTGTATCCTTCAATACAAGGCTCAAAATTTATCAATCATCCCTTTATTTGTTTATAAAGGAGAAGGTATAGGGAAAGGAGAGACAAAAAGAAAATTTATAAATAAGTCTCATTGATAATATCGAAGTGATGCAAACTAATATTTGTACCAAGTCTAAGGGCGAACATGCATACGGCACTGGGGAGCAGAAAAGAAGGACATTACTAAAACACGCCTTATTTTTAAAATTTTACAACCAAAGAAAAGGAAAAATTTCAGATAACAAAATCGGATATTTTTCATACTCATGCTCAAAACATGACTGTGGGTACTCGTTAGAACCGCCTCAGTCAGTTCTTTAGCAAAATAAGAAAAATAATGTATACCCCTGTAAACCCCAGTTTTACTATATAAAAGTGGGATGTAAGGGGATCAAAATTATATAGGCGTGTTTACGTGAAGAAAAGAAAAATCTAACAAGATAAAATCAGACGCACACTATAGTTAATTATACTAATTAGATAAATAAAAGAAAAAAACAAGAGGAACGCTCAGGATAGGCTAAATTGGTTCTTTTTTGTCATCCTTCCCTTGTATGCATCTGTACGTCCGTTCACACTTTTAAACGACTTCTCCGAAAAGAGAGAAGCGATTTGAATCTAATGTAGTATGTATGAGTTGGGTTTGGAGCGTCTTTGTGGACAAGCTCTTTCAGATTTGCAAAAAGTTTGGGAACAAGGTTCCAAGATGGCTGCCATGACTACGTATAGTAAAACCATGTAATAATCTCGAAACCCACAAGATCAGTTGACCTTTAAATGTATATGGAGCATGATTTGGAATGGGTCGTTCCTGGTAATGAAATATTCTACCAAATAAAAGTTTAAGCTACATATGTTCATGGCGACCATCCAAGATGGTCGCCATGAACATATGTAGCTTAAACTTTTAAATGATCTTTTCCAAACCCCTGCAGTTTTCGTGTTATTTGGTAGAAAATTTAAGTACATATACGGTGAATTTTGACAGTTATGTGACTTTGCCATTTTGATTGGTTGCCGGGGATGGTTGGGTGAGGCAAAGGCGTCGTGTATGTTGCGTCACCCGGGCGTCCAACTGATATTGGCTACCCTTGCAGCAGGTGGGGGTAGAGTCACTAGAGGGAGAATGTTTTTACTTTTTCTGTTTCTTCACTTTCATTTTCCTCTTCCTGTCCCTCTCTTTCATCTCCTCTAGTATCTGTCTTCTCCCTTTCTCTGGGAGATGACACAAAATGACCCACAAGGGTTTATGTATTGTTAAACCCCAACTCAGTCAGTCAGTTGATTGGTTGCCACGGCAGCTGATAGATCTCATAGATTAAAATAAATGGATCGAGTTCATTCAAATGGTCTCAATAACAATTCTGTCAGTTGTAACCAATTACGCATAGAACATTCTTTGGAGAAAATCTTTCAAAGCAAAAAGTACTGTTTATGGCAACGACTGCCATAAACATATATGACCTTTAATGAACTTCTAACCTAGTATTGTGGTCCAAAGTTAGCACCATTAAGCATACAAACATTTCTAACTAACTTGCACTCCAAAAGCGCAAGTTATATCTGTATATAGAGACCTCCTTAGTACAGGCTGTGATTATTTTGGGATTTGTTGTCCAAAGAAATATGGTCGCGTCAAGCGAAAAAGTGCCTTCGAACGTGCGCAAAATGCGCAGATTCAGATCATCCTATGCAGGCGCAAATTATCATCCGGGCCTTTGCTCTCCATATGTTCTGGAGTATCCAATGATTCTGTTTCGCGGACAGTAAAGGCCCTGATCAGACTGCGCGAATGCGCGGGCTGATCTGGTCCTTTGTTGTCCGCATATGCCCGAAGACACGTTTTCGCATGGCTCATATGATATAAACCTTTAAAGGACTTCTAGCTTGGCACAATTCGACCTTCAGGCTATAAACAGATTCTGCTGTAGGTGAAAATTAATAGATTATTAAAACAACGTTATTTTCAGGGTAAATGGTACCAATTTATAGTCTACGAAGGCCCACTGCAGGGTAAAGGTTCATTTGAAACCATCATTGTTGTGTTGTGATGATAATATAAACCCACCAAGCGAAAGAGTGCCTTCGGGGTATATGCGGAGAGCGAATGCCCAGTCTGATCAGGACCTTCGCCGTCCGTTAACAGAACCATTGGATACTATAAAATGTTTTACAGATGAGCAAAGGCCCGGATGAGACTTTGCGCATGCGCTGGATGGTATGAATGTGCATTTTTGCATGCTTGAAGGCACTTTTTCGCTTGACAAGGCTTTTATTAGAATATAGGGTAAATATGCTTGTCAGTGATACATTTTATTGCATACATGTTAAATGATGTAAGCTGTTTGTAGTTTATTATTATTTTTATAAAGAGTTTAATATCATCTAAAATGGACGCATCTCCTTTGTTTACTGCAAGTCCCATTATTTTGAAATTGGATGTTAGATAAATAAAATAAATTGCAGATGCAAACGGAAATGGAAACATTCTAGGTTCTGTTGGGAAGCTTGGTGATGAGCCGTATCTGATTGAAAAGGTTTAAATAGAGGCATTATTTTCATGTGGTCAGACAGGTCAGAGTAAACATTGTGGACCTACATCAAATTGATTCTTACTATGATATAGGTATGATTTTTTTTTTTTGTGTAGATTTTATCGATGTGTAAACTCCGGCAAATCATTTTATCTATGTTGAAGCTCCGGCAAATCATTTTATCGCTGTGTAATCTCCGGCAAATCAATCAGAAACTGAATAAAGCTTTATATTAAGCTTGTGAGTGATTCGCCCGAGTTTACACATCGATAAAATCCACACACATACACACACACACACACACACACACACACACACACACACACACACACAAAGTAATTCCTTATAATGCCAAATTTGTCATAAAAATATTACAAATGTTGCCAAAATGTCAATATTTTGTGACGGCGGAAGGAAAATAGAACTGATTGATTCCTGCTCTAGACTTTGTTGAAGTTTAAAATTTTTCCTTCAACCAACCAAATTGGCGAAATGTGTTTAAAGATGGGGAGATGGAATTATTCAGTGTTCATACTGTTTATCCTTCCGTCACAGAATAAATGTGTCAGTATATGAGTGATAAATGGCCTTAGCGTCTTTTAGGAAGTAAAGTAACTCCTGGACAATGAAGTTATCTGCGATTTATCGCTATTTTCTTATATTCATAACCTTACCTCTTTGGACTCATCCATTACCAGTAGAAGCGGGTGTCTGGTTAGTTTTCATTATTACCATATATTGTATAGAAATTCCTGTATTTAATGCCAACAGTGTAGACCCTGATCAGACGCCGCGTTCTGCGGCGTCTGATCTGGGTCTGCACTTTTTTGCGCCTGTAATACTTTAATGGCCATTTAAAGTATTACATTCGCGAGTGTTTCAACTTACAGTAAATCCTTTTAGAACATTGGCTTTTTTCAAAGGCTACCATTGATTTTGAGCAAAATAAAGTACTTTTAATGACCATGAAAAGTATTACAAGTGCGAGTATTTCAACTTGCTGTAGATCCTTTTAAAACATAGACATTGTACAAAGGCGACCATTGATTTTGAGCAAAATAATAAACAATAAATATAATGGTCATTAAAAGTATTTCAACTTGTTGTAGATTCTTTTAAAACACTGACATTGTGCAAAGGCTGCCATTCATTTTGAGCAAATTGGAAAAAAAAAAAAAAAATATATATATATATATATATATATATATATATATATATATATATATATATATATATATATATATATATATATATATACGTAAGGTACATCATTTAGATTCGAGCGGGACACATAATTTCCAACCTGATTGCTTCTGCACCCAGCGAAGACTCAGATCAGCCTGCGCATCCACACTTTCTAAGCAGAACCTCTGCCGTCCGTCTGAAGAAAGTCTTCATGTTTTGCAACCAATAGAGCGCGAAGCAGTGACTCTGGTCAGCCTGCGCATTTGCGCAGGCTGATCTGAATCATTGCTTAGCGGGCATGCGTTCTTGTAGGAAATGCTTTGCACCGGCATATATGTTAGAGTCTGTGTTATATTATTGAGATTATCTACAGTGCTTGGAAACGTTGTCTGCCTATACAGAATAGGCTGAACGTCACCCGAGAAAACGTACCTTTTGACATGTGCGCCCAACGAAGACTCGAATAAGCCTGCGCATCCGCGCATTCCGATGAGAGTCTTAATTATCCGCATGAAGAAACTTTGCACCGTTGCCTGTCCAGAATGCGCCCAGTAAAGATTATGATCAGACTCCGCGAATTCGCAGGCTGATTTGAATCTTCACTGAGTGCACGTGTCCGAAGGTACGTTTACTGATGTTGCGGCTCTGGTCACGAAGTGTATGAATATGCCAATCTATGAGTCACCAGATAAGCATTGTGCCTTTGGACTGAGCAAATATACCTTCCGACGTTTGGGTTTGTGAGAGAGAGCATGCCAGGTTTTCTTGTTTATGTGGTATAGTTTTGTGCTTGGGTAAGCGTGAACTTTATAATAGATTAAAGGGATGACACCATTAGTAAAGAATGTATCTGAGAGATGAAAGTTCTTAATTTGTTCGAGGTATGGTTAGTTTGAGCCTTTGAGGGTTAATCATGACGCCAGGGCAGGAAGCAAATGGCGATAATTTAGGGATTTTATCGATCTTCTAGACTGTAATGGTATGTTAAGTGTACTCATTTGTCGCCTCAATGAGGCGATTCTAATGAGTACATACAACATAAAATTTCATGATAAAATAAGAGAATTTCCTTAAATATATGTTTTCTTGAGGCATCGGAAGAATTTCGTAGAGACTCAGAAATGAGTTCGAATTAGCCATGATTAACGAGCCATCGGTGTTCGAACTATTGAGGTTCGAATGTAGTTTGATGCAAATTTGATCAAAATCAGATAACAACTTAGGAACATAATGATACGTAAATATTTGAGATTTTTCAAGGGCGTCGCCATTTTGAATATCTAATGAGGTAGTAAACGTTTGAAAGTATGAAAACTGTGCGGTTTTCAAACAAAATCAATTAAGCCTACAGAAGAAGCTATATACGAGGGATGTTCGAAATGAATTGCTTATTTCTATCTGGAGACTTCAAATTTCAAGTTAGCCCAAAAGTACTCATTTCATGCCCTCGAAGTACTCCCCGTGGCTAGAAATGCAAAGTTTCAGCCGATGTATCCATTTCTTGAAGGCGTCACGGTACGCTGATTTGGGCACAGTAATAAGGTACTGATGAATGGCAGATCCAAGTGCCTGTCGGGACTGGTATTTCCGCCCAGCAAGGAATGCTTTCAATTTCGGAAACAAAAAGAAATCACATGGGGCAAGGTCTGGGGAATACGGGGGGTGAGGCAAAACAGTTACTTTTTCTTTCTTCAAAAACGCCGTAACTATTGCGGAGGTATGAGCTGGGACATTGGGACATTGTCATGTAGAAGACGGACATGTTTAAAACCAGTGGCAGGGCGTCGTTTCTGAAAATACTTTTTCAGTTTCTTCAGTACTAGGTCTTTGTAGTACTTTCCGGTGATGCTTTTGCCCTTTTTCCTTGGCACTTTTATTGCGACTCCTTCACCAGAGAAGAAGATTGCATACAAAACCTTCTTTGTACTCAAAGAACGTTTGACAATTATTGGGCGTTTGCTGTGTTTAGTGGCCCAGATCTTATTGCTAACCTTTCTGACGGGCTCAAAATAATGGACCCAGGTTTCATCGCCTGTGACGACATTGGCAAACTGCTTTTTATCATATTTTGGAAACATTTGAAGCAGCTTTTTGGCCAATTTAACCCGTTGCCTCTTTTGCTCGTCAGTCAACAGATGTGGCACCCATCTAGCAGAAATCTTTCTGACTTTCAAATGCTTCTTCAAAATAAGGTGAACCGTTGATAGTGATATGCCTACCTTTCGTGCAATATCACGAACTGTAAATCTGGCATCTCCTTCAATGATTTCCTTTATTTTGGAAACGATTTCTTTACGAGATGCAGATTTTGGCCTACCTGATTTCGGTGCATTTTTGATGGACTCTACACCAGACTCTTTCTTTTTCCACCGCCGAACCGTGTCATAAGACACACAAGAAGGTCCAAAAGCAGTAGAAATTTCAGTCATCAGCTTCTTCAAGAACAACCAAGTTTTGAGCGAGCTTTGATGTAAGCCCGTATTTCATCTTTTTTGTCGACGCTTCTACCAACCATTTTTACTGCAGTGGTCAATGACTGCGTGTATTCAAATGGCAAATTTTATGTCTTACACTTAGTCTAACATGTACATTTATATACCATTGTGTAGATATTGAATAGCCCTTTACAGGTATGTATTGGTTTTTATCGTGCCCCACGTGGATATCGAGCTAGAGGACAATAAGCAATTCATTTCGAACATCCCTCGTACTGTCACGAAAACATGCCAATATAATTTTGACCCTCTTAAACCCCACTTTTATATAGTAAAACTGGGGTTTACGGGGGTATACATTATCTTTCTTATTTCTGCTCAAAAACATAGCCGCGACGGTTCTAACGAGTACCCACAATCTGTTTTGAGCAGAAATATGAAAAATATGAAAATCTTTATCTGAAAACTTCCAGTTTTTGGTGGTGAAATTTTCAATATATTGGAATAGGCGTCTTTTCGTAATGACATTATAATGGTTAAATATTGTTGCAAATATGGTTTATTTAGGTTTTGCATTTTAGGTTTTGCATTTTTAATTAAGGCTTTATGACATCATAAATTCTCATTAAATATTCAAAATGGCGGACTCCCTAAGAACAGTTTTGAAATTTTCAGTCTTGCTAACATTCTTATTTTGCATTCGATTTTAGTCAAATTTGCGTCATATTATTCCTCAAGATCTAAATGTCACGGACATTCATTGCAAACTTTGCCTTTCCTTTTAAAAGATGTAGAAAAGTGATTTTTTTCTTTGTTATATTTTCCTGCGATAGGGATTTGGTGCGGTATAAATGCAAATATTTATTATAGCCATATTTTATGTTACAGGCAATCTTTGTGAGATGAAACAAGGCTTTACTTACTGTAAATAGATTTATTGATGAAATTCTATCTGTGTGGATGTGTGCGTTCGCAAGCATGTTTGTTAGACTGGCTCCAGTCTCCAGTGACTAAATAGTTCTCTCATAATCCTGTTTGATAATCCACTAAAATAAAACAAAAAACTATCATGACTATAAAGGCTAGTCTAGTTACCAGCCTTTATATGCATGCTATTATTTTGGTTTTATTTTAGTGGATTATTAAACAGGATTATAAGAAAAAATATTTAGTCACTGGAGACAGGAGCCAGTCTAGCATGTTTGTATGTGTGTGTGTTATTTGTCAGAACAAGTTAGAAATGATGTAAATTATTGTTTTTATTGGAGGGAAATACTCACAGGCAAAATTAGTTCATGAAGAAAAGAAACCACTCAAAATAGAGAGATTTGGTGAAACGTTTTTGCAGATCCGACCAGTAGTTTGGATGATAATAATTTGAAACAGTTCAAGCTGGCTGCCTTTTGCTGACAGTGAGACCCGCCATCTTGAAATGTGATACCTGGTAGGGTTTTAAAGTATCAATACATACATAATATACATATATAACAGTAAAACGTCGTTCCTCTATCTTGTACCTCAGTATTACTTGAAGATTGTACTCTTTGTACAGTGCTCTCTCAGATGACCATTGTATCAAAGTCATAGTCGGGATACAGTATTTCCTGCAAGTATTTCAAACAGTCTGTGTTTGATATATTTATTATTATGATTACTTTCATTAGTACCTACAGTCATGCAGATTGTTTTGACAAAATTTATGAACATATATTTCAGCTGACACCGTTTTGTGCGTCATCTTGTAATTTACCGCGCTCGAGATGACTCTAATGGGTTGACTGGGCCGTAACAAACATCTTTTAAGTTTGTTTCAATAATCTTCAAGCATGTACTAGGTGTATGAAATCTTGTGTCGCCTGCCAAGAAGTCAGTAAAACAATTCATAAAGAGCATCACTGGTGTTAAGTAAAGTTGGTGTATTAAAACAATGCTTTTTGTCTGTAAATATCATGTAACTTTGTGGCGAAAGATTTTCCAAAATCTGGGGCTAGCCTGCTCACATTGGCCGTCCGGCCGAGGCAGTCCCCACCGCATTATATAGATGTATGCTGATCTTTTAAGGTGAATTGGTAAATTTGGTATTTGTCCTCCATTTTTATAAAGAGAACTTCTTACTTTTATTTTCATGTTTGCTTTCCTTTCTAAAAAACGTCTGCTCCACAGGAAAGAATCTGCTCACTCTGTGAGCAAATTCTTTCCTTTTAGAGTAGACCTTTTTCAAAAGGGAGACAAACACACTTTTGACAGGGTAACCTCTCTCCCATGGAAGTATATCATTCGCCTTAACTGAAAAGTAAACGTCCAGATAAGTTTACACGAATGCACAGCAATATCTTTGTTGTTTTCTGTGTTCACACGAGCAAAGATTCTTTTCCACATAAAATATGGCGTAGAACATATAGCATAAACTCCTTATTAACACGGTGTCTAATTTTTTATACAAGTATAAGCTTGTTTCCGGAGCAGTGGCAAACGCTAACATTGTCTTCGCCCGTTGGCGTAGTTTTATCTGCGCCCGTTGGCGTAGTTTTATCTGCGTCCGTTGGCGTAGTTTTATCTGCGCCCGTTGGCGTAGTTTTATCTGCGCCCATGGGCGTAGACAATCACAGAAAATACATAATGACACGTCGCATTTTCTAACAAGAGTATCACATTTCTATAAGCAAATTTTCTTAGTTCAATAAACTTTACTATAAAATATGACATATAAAACTGGTATATGTACTCATTTACATGTGCATGCGTGGCAAGCCTGCTTTAGCAAAGATACTTTGTCCGTGTGAATAAGGCCTAATTCATGTACATTTATTTTTCTATGGCAGGAGCCATTTAGAATTTATTACTTTTTTAACCTTAATATTTGAATCCCTTAAAGCCTATCGCAGGAGCCATTTAGAATTTACCATATTTAACCCTTAACGCTTTTGCATACTTCTAAAATTGACCAAGTCTATGTTCTCTCTATTGATGTCTCTAGAAAGCTGCTTGATATGTGATAAACAGTATGGACCTTGATCAGACACCGCGCTCTGCGGCGTCTGATCTAGGTCTACACTATTTGCTAAGGTCTGTCTTTCTGAATACTTAGAGTAAATACTATATTGGTTTTCGTTTTCTTTGAATATGTTTATTACTTTCCTTGCACATTGTAAATAAACCTGTTATTTGAAATTATATTTGTTTTTTGTTAGAATACCTGTGTAAATACTTTTTAACCCATTTTAGTATGGAAACCCCAAAAAGGGTAATTGGCAAACAGCGCTGATCCAGATCAGACGCCCTAGAATCCGGCGTCTGACCTGGAGCTCCACTGTTTGCAAATAATTCAGCTATTTTTCTCCAGTAATATCTTAATCACATAGCCTGATATACCTCAAATTGAAATTTGACTCTTCCAATATATAGTGTAAGGGGGTTTATTCAGTCTTAAATTGTTAAATAAAGGACAAATTGATGTCTTGAAATGCTTAACCCTTGTCCTGCTGAACCCGGATATACCCTGCCTTTGCAAACATTATATTTATAGCAACAATCTGGATCAAGTAATCTGATTGGCTGAAAAATTAGAAGTGGGAGTGGCATCTTAATTTATTCAGCATGACAAGGGTTAAGCTAATATTTTATGTTCCCAGTTATGAAGGTTCTACATTCTTTTTATTGCTAGCGTTTAAATCGGTATATAACTGGTGAAAATAAAAGTGGTATCAAGACACGTGAAATGATATCGTATCAATTCACTAGTGACCGATACAATTCATATTTTCACTCCTCACATTGGATGACTTTGGTTTTCTTCACTGTTTCAAAAGCAGATGTTACCTCCAGTTCAGATTTTTGAACACCTCTAACACCACTTACTTTGTTTCTGAACTAAACTACAAGTTGCCAAGTTGGGTGTGCATTAGTGTCTTATACAAAGAACTTTCACACAGTAATCCACCCCTCTTCCCCCAACCCTTAATATTATAAGAGACTCTACCGTTTGTATAGTCACATTTTAAAGAGCTGTTTGCCAAAACTTGAACGATAATCAGTGTAAACCAAGATGAAAAACACTTGTTATCACCTCATTGGGTTTGACACTGTTTGCAAAGGTTTATTTTCTGGCTGGACGATATTTTAGCATTTAGAAAAAAGAAACCAAATTGTTTATAAAGCAGAATTATATCAACACATATGCATATTCACAGATAAAGGCCTCGGTGGCTCAGTTGGATGCGCCGTCCGACTGGAGACCAGGAGGTCGCGGGTTCAACCCCCGCCGAGGTCGGCAACATTCTTTCGTGGAGATTGATCTTGAAATATTTTCTACGGTCATTCTCTCCCTTCCACTGATTCAAGAAGGGCAGTTGTTAGTTTCTGGAGAAAGAATGTGCACAATACTGGTTAACCGCTTAGAGGACTAAGCCTGCCCAGTAAACGTGTGGTTAGGAAAACTGACCGCGCTCGACATGACCCCATTGGGTTGACTGGGCCGTAAAACCTTAACACAAAACAAACAGATAAAGTGTAAAAAAAATACTAATTGACACTTAGTATCCTTCCTTTTCTAATATAATACAGGTGTGGCAGGAAGCCCATACGAGTATTCCAGAACAAAATTCAAAGAATCACACACACAAGCGTCTTCCATAGTTCACAACAGTCAACAAGATGTGTCTTGGGCCTCCCATACCAAACAGGAACTCGGGAAAACAAACGCCAGTAGAAGATCTATCGCATTGAGGAGAGAGGTAACAGCCAGACCGAGACGATTTGCTTGTAGTTGCTGCGACCTAGTTTTGACACGACCGTCGAAGTTGATACGGCACGAGCGTACACATACTGGGGAACGACCATATCCATGCGATTCATGTGGTCGGCGCTATACCAGAAAACATGCACGTGACGTCCACCAAAGCAGTTGTAGAGCCGAACAGTCATGGAGCCAGTTTGAGTTTACATAAAGACAAAAAATAAAGGGCTGTCATTACGAATGACGTGGGTACCGTATTTCGTATTTAAGCCCCAATTTCGAAGAAGTTGGGAGGGCATATTGCTTTGAGCTTGTCCGTTCGTTCGTCCGATCGTACAAATCTTGTAAGCAAAATATCGATGGAACCGCTTGAGTTAGGCTCATGAAATTTTGGAGGAATAGGTTGGAACCAATGTGTAGATGACCTGATTAAATTCTGATGAAGTTTTGTAAATATTTGATCAAATTATGCCCCCTTTTCCGACTTAGGAAAATCTTGTAAGCAAATTATCTCACGAACCCCCAGTGTTAGGTCCATAGAACTTTGCAGGCAATCAGGGAATATTGTGTAGTTGATCTGATTAACTTTTGGTGATTTTTTTTTTTTTAATCTTTGTCCAAATTATGTCCCGCTTTCAGATGAAGCATTTTAGCGCTTTTGCGACATTTTGTCAGAGTTATGCCATTTTCCAAGTTTGGCATTTGTATGGACAAGCATTTAGTTGGGGGCATCGTGTTTTACAAACACATTTCTAGTTACCCTAAGGTTTCGGGCGCCTTACCCTCTTTTCATACAGTTTCCTCAAATTCAAACAATAAAAATCTAAAAGGTTACCTTTGGAAATCAAAGAACACACAGAACAAAACTCAGAGACTCGGTTTTATTAAGTCTCTTCATATGCAGCAGTGTACCCAGTAAGCATTCTTTATAAATCTATAGCGGGCCGTTATCGGCCCGTCAGGGTAGCTGACGGGCCGATAACGGCCCGCTATAGATTTATAAAGAATGCTAGCTGGGTAGTTTAAGTTTAGCACCGGTTTAAGCTGTATTCGATTTTCAAAGTAACTAGAATGGGCTCAATGATCCCAAAGGAAACAAAATAAATATATAAAAATATGAATAAAATATCATCTGCACTATTGTGACCATGCGCCTAAAATTGCTGGATTATTGGCAAACAGTTTAGTCCTAGATCAGACGCCGCATGTTCAGACTTTGTTTATCCGATTACCTGGATTAAATACAGTAACGTATTTGCACTGGGACATATCGATAAAAGCAAACATTGTAGACTAAGAAAATACTCTGCAGAATGTGGTCCTTCCAGTTACTCCATAAAACAAATCTTCTTGACTGTCATATGATTTTGGCTCAGTTTAGTATTGTCTCCTAATCATACGTCAGAGGAAGTTTTATACTGCCGCAGATGAGCTTAGAGATGATTCGACTGTTGAGCGAACTGCCTCTACTGTTTTGTTAGGTTTTCTTTATAGGAATGAATTTTATTTTTGTGGGTTTTATCGATGTGTAAACTCCGGCGAATCTTTCACAAACTGAATAAAGTCGTCTCAAATAATTGGCATTTTAGGCAACTTCTGTAATGTTTTGATAACAGTTGGAATTCAAAGACATGACTTATTATTTTTGTGGATTTTATCGATATGTAAACTCCGGCGAATCATTCACAAATTCAGTTTGTGAGTGATTTTGTTGGAGTTTACACATCGATACAACCAATGAGTTTGTGAGTCATTCGCCGGAGTTTACACATCGATAAAATTCACACATCTACAAAAAATACATTCTTTTACTGCTTTCGTTGCTAAAGTAGATTTGTTATGCATGTTTACATATAGATATCACAATTTATTCGTCATATATGTGTGGTAAAGTTTATTAGAGCGAGACAATATGCTCATGCCATCGTGAACATTGTCAAAGTTCATGTATCGAAGAACGTGATACTAGTGTTAGACAATATGACAAAGCGTTTTTGTTTTTGTTTTTTTGTTTTTTTTGTATAATATTTTCTGTGATCATGACTAGACACTCCTTGAACGTAGAGTATTTGTCGCAGTTTCGAGGCCACACTGCTATATGGTAAAGACTATTTGCTTGTGTGAACAACGCCTGAGATACTATTATGGGGAAAATTAACCTTGTCCGGCGATCTGGGGCTTCTGGTTCCCAGTTGTATTGCGTCAAACAGAAAATAGACACCAAACGTCATAGATCAGCGGACAATGTTATATTTATACATATAAAGTCTAACTTCAATGGCTGGAACATCTTTTGGACCATAGAAATTTGTTCGGGATATGGGTTGTTCGAGCACTGAGGATTAATCATGGCGCCAGGCCAGGAAACAATTGGCGATGATTAAGGGAAGTTTTTTACGATCTTCTATACAATAATGGTTTGTTGTGTGTATTCATTAGAATCGCCTCAATGAGGCGATTCTGTTGAGTACACACAACATACCATTTCATGATAAAATAAAAAAAAAATCCCTAAGTATTTGTTTTTTTGAGCTATCGGAAGAATTTTGTAGAGACTCAAACACGATTTCGAATTAACCATGGTAACGAACCATCGAGCTATTTAGGTTCGACAGTAGTAACAGAACTGCCTGTTATGGTGTACAGTCTTGGATTGGAAATAACTTTTGTTCTTCCTTTTCTTTTTCAGACGATTCTGATGAAGAAGAGTCAGACATACAGTGGGACAAGAAACTTTATGGAAAACGATACAATAATTATGTTCTTAAGAAACACATTTGCCCATTCTGCAGTAAACGATTTATCAGTCGAAGAGACTTGACACGGCACGAACGTGTACATACGGGAGTAAAACCGTACAGTTGTTCCTGTTGTGGGAAGAGATTCACACTCAAACACACGCTTAATCTACACGAGTTCCGCTGCAAGACTAAGACAGCTAAAAAGTGAATTATACTGGGAACGCAGATTGGAGATAAACACTTAAGTTGCTACTCTTTTGGAAGAAATTTACTCTTAACTGAAAAACGAGTAAACTGAATGTTCAATGCTGTGTATATGTATTCGAGATATACATTAAATTTGTTACTTTTGTGATAAGATATATTCACACTCAAACTCACCCAAACTTTAGACTAGTTCGCTGCAAGGCTAGGATTGCTTGAAAATGAATAACACTGACGGTTCATGTAGTGTGTACATATTGGGGATAAACATTACACTTGACACTTTTGTGAGAAGATTATATTCACACTCAAACTCACCCAAATATCACACTAGTTCGGCGCAAGGCAAATATTGCTGGAAAATGAGTAACACCGATGGTTCTTTGTAGTATATACATATTGAGGAGATAAACATTACACTTGCTACTTTTGTAGGAAGATATATTCACACTCAAACTCACCCAAACATCGAATTAGATTGCTGCAAGGCTAAGATTGCTTGAAAACGAGTAACACTGACGGTTCAATGTAGTGTATACATTTTGGAGATAAACATAACACTTGTTAATTTTGTAAGAAAATATATTCAAACTCAAACTCAGCCAAACTTCTCACTTGTTCTGTGCAAGGCTAAGATTGCTGGAAAATGATTAACACTAACGGTTCATTGTAGTGTACACATAATGGAGATAAACATTACTCTTGATTAACACTGGCAGTTCATTGTAGTGTATACATATTGGAGATAAACATTGCACTTGTTACTTTTGTGCGAAGATATATATTCACACTCAAACTCACCCAGACATCATACTAGTTCGGTGAAAGGCTAAGATTACTGCAAATTGAGTTAAACTGAGACTACAACCGTTGAGGTTGTACGGCCCATTCAACCCATTATTGTCGTGTCGAATCGATCAGTTTACTGAACCACACTTTTCTTGGACAGGCTTAGTCCTCTAAGCGGTTAACCGGTACTTGTGCACATTCTTTCGCCAGAAACTGACAACTGCTTTCTTGAATCAGCAGAAGGGAAAAATTGTCCGTAGAAAATTCTTGATCAATCTTTATGGAAGAATGTTGCCGGACACTGATCAATAATCGGACGCGCGTCCGATTGAGCCATCGAGGCCCCTTCGTGTAAATAGATGTACACTTCTACATAACCTTACTTCACACAAGTACCTCTGCTACATGAGTTTACACACGAACACACTCTTACTTCACACAAGTACCTCTGTTGCATGAGTTTACACTCAAACACACCCTTACTTCACACAAGTACCGCTACTGCATGCATTTACACACGAACGCACTCTTACTTCACACAAGTACCTCTACTACATGAGTGTACACTCGAACACACCATTTCTTCACACAAGTACCTGTGCTACATGAATTTACACACGAACACACTCTTACTTCACACAAGTACCTCTACTACATGAGTTTACACTCGAACACACCATTACTTCACAGAAGTACCTCTGCTACACGAGTTTACACTCGAACATACTCTTATTTCACAGAAGTACCTCGGCTACATGAGTTTACACTCCAACACACCCTTACTTCACACAAGTACCTCTGCTATACGAGTTTACACTCGAACACACTCTTATTTCACAGAAGTACCTCGGCTACATGAGTTTACACTCCAACATGCCCTTACTTCACACAAGTACCTCTGCTACACGAGTTTACACTCGAACACACTCTTATGTCACAGAATTCGACCGCGGTACATGAGTTTACACTCGAACACACCCTTACTACACACAAGTACCTCTGCTACATGAGTTATTCTGTGCATGCATTGTAGTGTGCGCGGATTGGAAATAAATCCATTTATGCCAAGCGTCCCATGGAAGGGACATTTGCAAACATTGTATACCCAGATCAGACGCCGCAGAACGCGGCGTCTGATTCGGGTCTACACTGCTTGCATTTCATATATGCATATCCAGACCTCTGCTATTGTAAATAGACCGGTCCAAAGAATTGTGTTAGAAGACTTCACTTGAAGTAAAATGGTTAACTTTATGCATTGTAAATACATAAAAATTGTTTCTCCTTAGGGATAAGGTTTACACTTAAACAAACCCTTATTTTGCAGGGGGCGGAGGTGGGAGGTGCGGCTGGCTGTTAGACCTAGACAGCTGGAAAATGAGTGCTACTGACAGTAGATTGTATTGTTGCTAGAGTGAAGATAAACCTTACACAATAAAACTTCAGTGACTCGTTTACCTTGGCTAATTCGAACTCGTGTTTTAGTCCTTCGGAAATTCTGACAGCTCAGGAACACTAATGTTTAGAGATACCGTATTCGACCTAATTACCGCACACACTCCTATAAGCGCACAGTCAAGCAATTCCGTAATCTTCAGATTACAACCAGTGTACTTTTTGTCTACTTCTTTATAAAGGCTTATGTTGTCGGTACTCATTTGAATTGCATCGACTAAATG
Organism: Anodontia alba; assembly: GCA_964016985.1. NCBI lineage: Eukaryota > Metazoa > Mollusca > Bivalvia > Lucinida > Lucinidae > Anodontia > Anodontia alba. The sequence continues at coordinate 51,605,326 of OZ024836.1, forward strand.
AGTGTTCCCAGTAATTTTGAAAAATCTAAGCGCACAGTGCGGTAATTAGGTCAAATACGGTAATTGTAAAGACATTTTCTGATTCTTCATGAAAATGTATCTTGTGTGTACTCATTAGAATCGCTTCGGGCGATTCTAAAGAATACACTCAACAAACCATTATTTTATAGAAAGTCGAAAAGAATCCTTTGATTATCTCCATCTGCCCCTTGATCTGGTGCTTAGACTAGCTACTAGTCGGATATCAAAATTAACAATAAATCATAAATATTAATATACTTAATAAATTAGAGATCATCTACAGCCTACTGCTTGACTTTGCCTCTTTGATAGCAGCAGTTTATCTGGGAGATATCAGAGACCAAAATCAAAGACTGGCTACAAGGTATAATATATAAATTTGAATAAGCTTATAGTTAGGAGTGATAAAACATGACATCAAGGTCTAGGAGCTAGTCTACCTGGTGCTGTGATTAACCCTCAGTGGTTCCAACTTTCCCTTGTCTAGAACAAGTTTCCATGGCTCCGAAGATGTTCGAGCCATTGACGTTCTGTAGTTCTTAGTCCTGAGGAATGAGATTAACACTCTAACAAACACTTACTTCACACGAGTTCCCTACAAGACTTAGACTACTTGACAATGGCATTCATATTAACAGTGTTATGTAGTGTGTGCATTCTGGAGATACACTTTTTAAATGGCATTGTTACTCGTGTCGCAAGTACTGGTTAACCGCTTAGAGGACTAAGCCTGTCCAGGAAAAGCGTGGCTAGGTAAAGTGACCGGCTCGACATGACATTAAGTATGTTGACTGGGCCGTTAAACTCCAAACCAACCAACTAATCGTGTCGCGGGACGTTTGCAATCAAACACTGCTTTAATGGAATGAATTCATTTTAAGGATTCGTTTTAAGGGGCGACAGTTCTGTCAGTTTGCCTTGTCCCCTTCTGAAAATGGATATCCTCCAAATGGAAAGTATTAAATTATTTTTCATTTAGAGTAGATCCCTTTTCAGAAAGGGCATGCATGAAAGCAAAACGGAAACCACAAATGTTGTCACTTGTAAAAATGGAGGAAAATCAGTCAAATATATCCAGTTTTCTTAACTGATTCGCAGTTTGGTAAAAGGACTTCCATCATATATCTGCTGACAGCGAAGGCACAGATCAGCCATCATATTCCCGCAAACTAATTCGGACCCGAGGTTATAAAAAAAAAATTATGCTCAATTCAGCTGAGCTTGAAATTTTCTCTGCTAATAAATTTGAAAATGCCAACAGTAGTTGGCATTTTCATATTTATTAGCAGAAAACATTGCATGCTCAGCTATGTTTAGCAAGAAAGAATTCGCAAATTTTAATAATGTGAAGTTTATTAGCAGGACAGATTTCATGTTCAGCTGAGTTGGTCACGAAAAAAGTTTTATAACCTCGGGGCCAGGGCTTACGCAGACTCATTGGACATTGCTGATCAGACTGCTTGGATGCGAAGGTTGCTATGCGCATTCGCTGTTTGCATATGGCGTGGAGTTGTTGTTGGTGGTGGTAGGGGGGAGGGGGGGGGGGGGCAGGGTGGATCAATGGTTACTCTATACATTGAAAAATCGTCTTTATCCCATTTTACATTGAATAAACTCACCCATACTATTTCAGTTTCATGTGATTTAGATATTCCTAGAGAAAAATGATATTCGCAGATTTTAAATTTGATTTGCTGTCGAGACAATGTAGAAGTGAGACAGTGATTCTGTGGGACATTTTAAATTTGAATTTATTATTTGTTTACATCCTAAGTTGTTTACATAAGGTAACTTTATATGGGTCGCATCATGCGAAAACGTGTCTTCGGGCATATGCGGACAGCGATGGCCCAGATCAGACTGCGCAACCGCACAGTCTGATCAGGGCCTTCACTGCCCGCTAACAGAATCATTGGATACTACATAAAGTATGACTGAAGAGCAAAGGCCCTGATGATACCTTGCGCATGCACAGGATGATCTGAATCTGCGCATTTTGTGTATATTCGAAGGCACTTTTTCGCTTGATGCGGCCCATGTGTAAAAACGTAATTTGCTATGAGTTACTGTAGTGTGAAGATGTTTGTGCTAATATGGACCAAAACATGAACAAATGTACCTTCGTACATCAGTGCCTGGCGAAGACTCATATCAGCATTGTCATCCGCGCCAACAGTGATCAGTCGTCCACGTCCGACTGAAGTGTGTGTCTGCGTGCGTGCGTGCGTGCGTGCGTGCGTGTGTTCGAACGAGGCATTGTGTTATTTTTTGGGTGTCATTTTCAAAGGCACTGGGCCGGGTGCACAGCATTTCCTACAATTGTACATGTGCGCCCAGCGAAAACTCAGATCGACATCGCACTCGCACATTCTGATCAGTCTTCGCTGGCCGCATGAAGATGACGTCAGTTCTTAGCTATCCATAATAGAACGTACAGCAAAGACTCTGATCAGACTGCTCCTCGGATACGCAGGCTGATCTGATTCTTCGCTGGGTGCATATGCAGTCTTGTCGGAAATACTGTGCCCGGCTCAAATGCGATTTCCATGTTCACATTTTACAAGTACCGTGAACCCTCGTTACAACGACAGCATCTGTTCTCAAAGACATTGCCATTTAAATGAATAAGCTGTTATGAAGAATCCTTAATGAGCAGAATGACATACAACAAATGCCATGTTTTATTTCTACATAGAACTTATGTTTTGCATGTTTGTTAGAATCGCCTCGGTGAGGCGATTCTAACAAATCCCAAAACATATGTTTCTTGAAGTATTGAATAATAATGTTCCTGCATAATTTCTGTTTAACTGTCACCTCTTGAGAAAGGGTTTCCTTGCTAGTCAAATTGTCAGTATAACGAATTTTGTTGTTGTATCGAGTGTCGGTGTAATAGGATTGACTGTACATTTTCGTTAAGGAGCCTTGATTTGCTCCACAATGTTTTTCCGCTAAGTCATCAAGTGATCTGGGCGACAATAAACCACGAGTTATAAGTGACATTTGCCTTTTCTTCTGTATTCTTAAAATTAGTGTTTGGCCTTTCCGTCAGTTTGTTCTCAGACAGACAATGTGAGTCGAACTTCAAACACTATAGATAAGAGCATATGATCTGCAAAGTGCAAGAAATACAGACGAGTCTCAATAGCTCGAACACCGATAGCTCGTTTACCATGGTTAATTCAAACTGGTTTTTGAGTCCCGAAGAAATTCTTGCGATAGCTCAAGAAAACAAATATTTAGGGAAATTTTCTTATTTTATGTTTCTTATTGTATCTTGTGTGTACTCATTAGAATCGCCTCATTAGTACACTCAACATACAAATATTGTGTAGTCAGTCGAAAAGATTTCCCTAAATGATCGGTAATTGCTTTCTGACCTCAGTGGCTCGAACTACCCATATCTCGAACAAATATCTTGGGTCCCAAAGATGTTCGAGCCATTGAAGTTCGACTGTATACCCGATGAATGGCCGTCCACCGATAATAGGTCAATTTAAGCATTCCGCCTTTTTTGATTCTGCAAGCGGACAACGAAGGCCCCGATCAGGTCATTATCTAGGCCTTCATTGTCCATAAACAGTAAAATTCCGCTGTTAACCCTTGTTCTGCTGAACCCGGATATATCCTGCTTTTGCAAACAGTGTAGATCCAGAACAGTTGGCTTCTGAAGAAGCCAACTGATCTGGATGTGCACTGTTTGCCATTAAGTATGTGAATTGATATCAAAAATCTGGATCAAGTAACTGATTGGCTGAAAATTAGAAATGGGTGTGACATCTTAATTTATTCAGCATGACAAGGGTTAAGACCAGTCGAAATTAAGATCACTCCGCTACTAAGAGCTGCGTCTGACAGTCCTAAATGGTTTCTTCCTTATTATTCTATATTCAATATTAAGACCATCCCACTACTAAGACCACTTTTAGACAGTCCCAAAGATGGTCTTAATAGCGGAATTTTACGGTATATGCTGTAAAGGACATTTTCGCATCTTAGGGCTCATATAGTTTATAATGTCGCCTGCAGCATGCGGAATGTTCAAACATGTTTTAGGTGTGGATTTAGGCTAGTGAACGCGCAGCTGAATATTACCAAAACAATTCCTTTAACAAGAATAACACATCGTTGTATTTTGTGTTTCAGCACTGAGACACGGGCGGAGCAGAGTTGGCAAAGAACCGAAGCATTCTGACGACACCTTGCCGTACCCCGTTCATTTAGTAGACAGTACCCAATATTACTCCATGGCAACCTCCGTCGGTGACGGCACTGGACAGTGGGATAAAAGTCTATATGGAAAATGTAACAGGAGACTGGGACTGAAGAGACATGTTTGTGGATATTGTGGAAAGAGATGCATGACTCCGGCGGAGTTGACCAGACATGAACGTATACATACGGGTGAAAAACCCTATAGTTGTGAACAATGCGATAAGCGGTTTGCTTTGAAACATAGTCTCACTGTGCACGTGTATCGCAATCATTATTCTAGTGGACCGTGATAATATCCTGTGTGTGAACCACAACGTGATTAATTGTTACTTATGGCAAAGACTCTGATGAGACTGCACATCTGTTCAGTCTGATCTTAGTCTTCGACGAGTGCTTTCAAAGGTCAAAGGTTTCTTCAAACATGAACGTATACATACTGGCGAAAAACTCTATGAATGTAAACAATGCGATAAAAGGTTTTCATTGAAACATAGCCTTACTGTGCCCGTGTTTCGCAGCCATTACTCCGGTGGACCGTGATAATATCCCTGTCTGTGTGAACCACAACGTGAGGACTTGTTGCTTATGACATGTGCCCTCAGCGAAGACAAATCAAACATCACTGGACGCTTTCTGGACAACCAAGGACCCTCGGTTTTTTCAGACAGAGATTGAAGCTGCTGATTTGAGTCTTCGCTGGGTGAACATGTCATATGGTACCTTTGTTCTCACTATGCGACTCATAAGTTATATAGTGACAAACTTCACCCACATTTGTCTTTTTATACCTCAACACACTATGGTGTTGTGTAGAACCATATTTACTTTAAATATTTGGACACCTTAACTCATTACCATGTATGTTGATAGCTCCAAATAAGGCACTTCTTTCATCTGAAATGTACTGATATTTTTCTTATTTCTCCATGTGGGTACTCATTAGCTCATTAGAAGCGCTTTGCCAAGGCGCTTCTAATGAGTACCCAAAACATATGATTTTGTGGAGAAAAAAAGAAAAATATGAGGGGCGGATCCTGGATGATTTCTGAGGGGCGGGGGAATGGGGGGGGGGGGGCGGTGGGGGAGGGGGCGTCGATTTGATAAAATTACCGTACTACACTCTCACAGGCAGTAAAATGGACTTGTTGAAGAGGTATAAGGTAAAGAGCAAGGGTGTGAATATTTAGGGTAAATACAGTATTCCAAAATTATCAAATGTATCCAACGTTTCCCATGAAAGTGAAATTGTGAGTCAGAGGAGGGTTCAACCAAACCCCTTGAACCCCCTCTAAATCCGCCCCATACCTCTTCTTATCTGGGGCTATGCATACTGGCCCTAAAAACACGTTTTACTACCCGTTGATATATCTAGAATGGCTTGATCAGTGGCAAACAGTGTGTCGTCTGATCTTCGTCTACACTATTTGTCCAGACTTATCTGTCCAAATATTTGGATGCATATGGTATTATGATATTTCGATGGATGTCCATGTCCGTCTGTCCGCACATCCCTCTGCCTGTACTCCCGTCTGTAATTTGTATCAATGCCATGTTATTTTTTCTCTATACATTTCAATGAAATTCTTGTATGTGCACAGGTGTGCGGTAGTTTCTATATGGGGCTGTTAATGGGATACCTTTTTTTCAACATATTTTTACGGAATTCTGTCCATTGGTATAAGTTATAATTGTTTTCCGTGCAATAACTTTACTTTCATTTTATTCAAAGTATTATTCCTATGGTTATCAGTCACAAATGCGAGATATAATTTTCTGCCCATACATTCTGGAATCTAGATGTGATCAGATTTTGTCTCAGCCGATATAGTCCACAATGCCCATTGATTCATAAGTTGACATCCAACTACACCGATCTAGGCCTTCGCTGTCTGCATGTACCAATAGGATTATCTCATATAGCTGCTCATAAGTCTCTCTGTTCATATGTTCCACAGCACTACACAGTCGTAGACTGGCTCCAGTCTCCATTGCCTAAATACTTTTTGTCTTATAATCCTGTTTGATAATCCACTAAAATAAAACCAAACTAATATCATGATTATAAAGGCTGGTCACTAGTGACCAGCCTTTATAGTCTTGATATTATTTTGGTTTTATTTTAGTGGTTATCAAACATGACTATAAAACAAATATTTAGTTACTTGAGACTGGAGTCAGTCTATGCACCATCGTAGTGTAATTGTTACAGCGTCATACGCCGTATGAGTGTTGCTGCAGCGTCCTCGTCCACGTTCCGCATTGGTCAGAAATAGACACTGGGCCGTGTTTACTGAAACTGGGTTCGAGTATACGTGAAACGCACAGAATCAGAACGTCCTGCGCATTCGCACAGTCTCTTCCTTTGCTGTCCGTTGTTATATTTTATGTATTCAGTGCTTCTACCGTATACGATTCAAGTGGACAGCGAAGACCTGGTTAGACTTTATGAATGTACAGAGACTGATCTGGGCCTTCGCTGCCCGCATTTTTTTTTTTTTTTTTTTTTTTTTTTTTTTTTTGAGACTGTTTTTCTTGCCGCGCCACGTTTACATCTTGACAACCCCGATACTACACCTTTTGTTTCTCATTGCCAATACGAGTTCCGCCTTTTACCAGGCAAATTGTCCTTGTATCATGCAGTCGCAATACTAGACAGGCTACTTATAGCTACACTTTTATTTTGTCAACTCAGAGGCGGCGCATCGCACAATGTATAAAATGTGCGGGTTCAATCCACGAACGAGGTGAAGTCCACAAAATATACGAAATTTCTAAACACATAAGCCCCTTCACACACATGAAATGAAGCCAACTCTGTATAAGTCTAACTGCTGCAGAAAACAGCGCATTGTCTTTAACAGCGATCTATATTTCGTCAATGAGTATCATCGCCTTCTCTTCACTATTTGAATTTTGTCAAAAACGGGGGGCTACATTTGAAGAAAGTGAGCAAATTTCTTCTGTTAGGAGTTGCCCCCAACCCTAAAACGAGATATGGAGGTAAATATTTTCATGTTAGTTACTTGCTTTGTAGATGTTTCATTTTCCTTTTTTTTTTTTTTTTAGTTTAAATCTTTTAAATCCTGTAAAATCATGTGTTTCTTTACTAGTATCAGGGATGCGAAACTTCAGGATTAATCCTGATTTCAGGATTGAGATATGTATATACTGGAATAGTAAACGTCTGTTTGAGTTTTACTGAACCTAGTCTTAGAGTGAATTCATGTTGCCCATATGCCAACTGCATCTTAAGTATTTACTCTAATAAGTGTACCGGGACCGTAAATTATATAGGGGTGCCGTTATCAGGAACGATTTGATCCCACTTGTATATGCTAGGCAAAGCCCATTAACTTTTAACCCACTCCGACCTAATTCATCAGAAGACAAATTAATGATACTTTCCTATTTTGCCAGGAAATAGGCATTGACATTTCATGCAAATTTTCTCCACAGGAGACAATTTGCATGAGTTATCAAAGCCTATTTTCTGGGCAAAATAAGAAAAAATATGTTAAAACGTCGTCTGCTGAATTTTTTACCCAATATGCAGATCGTTGAAGGACATTAAAATTCATTATTTTTTCTCTCCTAATTGAGAGGTTGCTGATGACATCAAAGACCAAGTGTTATTTTTCTTGCTGGAGACACCCAGGCATATTTTTAACAGACTTTTAATGTACTTTGAGCATGAATAGTGTCCTGTCTCTTGGCAAATTATGATGGGACCTTAGTTATTTTATTCTTGTATACCTTAAAAATAATCAAAGTGAAGTTTTAAGTCCTTTAGACATTTTATCATCGAGGAACAACGACATAAACATGATTGAAATTGTGTACAGAAACTTAACTGGTGTCTCCAACATGGCGGATCAAGGGAGAGTTACCTTACAAAACTTTGGCCTCTGCAACCTCTCAATATATGCACAAAGAAACATAGAGGTTTATGAGTGCAGTAGTGTTTATCTGGCCTATTTCTAGGGATCTCATCATTGTTTATTCAACTTGTTGGTGTTTAGATTGGTATAGATTGGTACTGTCAGTCATCATAACCATGTATGATTGGTTCTGTATATATCGGTGTTGCCGAACATTCTTCCATCCAAATTTTAACGTAAATACCTTATGAAAGTTTGTCCAAAACTAGGAAGTGTCCTTTATTCGAGGAAGTACGGTACATGCAGCTCCTCCTCATTATGCACTTTTCTTGCAGTTTGATTGGTTGAAGGAAAAGTTTTATACTTCAATTCAGTCCCGAGCAGGAATCCGTCGGATCTACATGTATTTTCCTTCTGCCGTCTCAAAAGATTAACATTCATGTCAACATTGTGATGACAAAGTTGGAATTGTAAGGAATGACTTATTATTTTTGTGGATTTAAACGATGTGTAAACCAGCGAATCACTCGGAAACTTAACATAAAGCTAATTTGGGCTTTCTTCAGTTCGTGAGTGATTCGCCGGAGTTAACACATGTATAAAATCCTCAAAAATGAAATTTATTCCTATAGTATCGTGCATGTTTATTTTACGTAACAGGACTTTCTTAAGCATTATAACGTATTTTATAGAAATATTTGTTTTGCTGTGTAGACTGGATAGAAAAGGAACGGAAATGCTATTTAGTAAAGTCAAATATTAATTGTACACTGTATGCAAAATCCGTGCCAGTAGATAAAGACTTCTTTTGCAAAACCACAAAAATGGCATCTTGTAAACAATAAAGCTATTTTTTTTTACTTTGCAAATAGTGAATAATATGCATATCTTACTTAAGTGATATGTTTGCTATGTTTAGCGTGTCCTGAAATAAACTGATCTGTTTTGAAAGACCTAGCTGGCTAGTGAGATATTTTAGTCGAAACTTTGGAAGCAAATGAAACGTAGCATTTAGCTTAACGCTTAGCATGCTGGGTGAACTGTTCAGTAGACAACATTTTGAATTGTTTCCTTATTGTCCCCAGAAAATAGTAGATTCCATTTTTCTTTTGTTAAAAAATTTGTATGCGAGTCACTCATGAGGCCTAATTGGCGGAAACTAGCTAGTCTGGCCTAGAATTATAGATACTTTCTTTAGCTGTTTTCAGTATTTTTTTTTTTTTTTTTTTTTTTTTTTTTTGAGTGTTCGTTTCTCTCAAGATTCATTCTTTTTTAGAATCTATTTGACATTTTCCAATTTGCATTTTGCCAGAAAACAGGCTTTGAGATTTCATACAAAGTGTCTCCTCGGGGGACTTAGGAGACAGTTCAGTGCACGAAATCTCAAATTAATCTCAAAGCCTGTTTTCTGGGAAATATGAAACATATTGTCAGTTTGTCGTCTGCTGAATTTGTCCAGACAGTGGTTAAGGTTAAAAGATAAATGCTTGTAAAGGTTAGCCAGAAATAGGAGATTAGTTGCAACTACGGTTTCCCCATGTTTTCATTTTTTATTCTTAGAAATTTGAACAATTGTATTAAGTATTTTGCATAGCGTGTGTAGATCTGTAAATAAAATTTTAAGCAGTAGTGTTCAATAAATAATATACTTTTAACGTATTTGTCTTCCATGTGTCCTAGCGTACCGTAATAACCCTAAGTATTGGGACAGTTTGTTTGTGTTGAGGTTTTACGGCCCAGTCAACCCAATGGGGTCATGTCGAGCGCGGTCAGTTTACCTAACCACACGTTTACTGGGCAGGCTTAGTCCAGTATTGTGCACATTCTTTCGCCAGAAACTGACAACTGCCCTTCTTGAATCAGTGGAAGGGAGAGAATGACTGTAGAAAATATTTCATGATCAATCTCCACGAAAGAATGTTGCCGACCTCGGCGGGGGTTGAACCCGCGGACTCCTGGTCTCCAGTCGGACGGCGCATCCAACTGAGCCACCGAGGCCGGCAAGTATCGGGACAGACAGGCTTGAGCAAACAGGGTAGATCCAGATCAGACGCCGCAGAACGCGGCGTCTGATCAGGGTCTACACTGTTTGCCACTAATCCAGCAGTTTTCTGACCAGACTGTAGCCAAATGGACTTGTTCAATTTTAGGAGAAGTATGGTAAGGGGGCCATGGTGTCTCAATATTTAGGGTAAATACGGTACTGCTATTATTGACAAGTTTCCATTGTTGTATACATCAGATTCTCTAGTAGCTGTGAATCGTAAAACAGTGAGCCCTGCAATGAGAAAAGATTCCTTATGGGCATGTGCAAATAGTAATGTTCCAGGTCAGCTACATATAATCATAATCCATCCTCATCTTTATACACATTTCACGCAGTTTCACTGGTTGAAGAAAATGTTTTACACTTTAATAATGTCCAGAGCAGGAATTCGTCGGATCTGTTTTCCTTCCGCCTTCTCTAAAGATTGCATTTTTTGGCATCATCTTTAATATTTTGATAACAAAATTGGAATTATGAGGAATGAATTATTATTTTTGTCGATTTTATCGATGTGTAAACTCCGGCGAATCACACACAAACTTAACATAAAGACATTTTGGCATGCATTGTGCAGGGAACCCGCCCAATTGGGTCATAACAAGGGAAGTCCTGCCTGGTGTCTCGTCGGCAGATCTGCTAGAAACTTTAATAAGACAGGGCTTCAGTTCATTGTTCGTCTTAGGTCGAGTTAGTCCTAAAATGTGAGGGATTCGCTAGCTTACTCATCGATAAAGCCTCAAAAATAAAATTCATTCCTATATTATCAGGGACTTTGTTATGCTTTGTTATAGTCTACAATACTCAACAATTCTGTAAGCGGACACCTGGTCAGACTGTGCAGATGCTCAGACTGATCTGGACTTTTGCTCTCCGCCTGTGCCCCGAAAGCATCGCGCGGCTCAAATATTTTTATAGTGGACACTTTCAGAAGTTTTGGTTATTTAAGGCTCCATAGTCTTCTAAAATAGACATTTCATTATCCGAGAAAGGTTTAAAAATATTAATACAATCATGTATTATTACCATGGCAACATTTATTCAGAGATACGATAAAAATTTTTATTTTTGATCCAGTTCAAAAACGCGAGACTAACTGAATTTTTACAGGCTGTTAGATGCCACATTTTATTTTATTAATACCACACATCAATTTATTAAACCTTTCTTGGATAAAAAGATGTCTATTTTGAAGAATATGGAGCCTTTAATGTATTGCAAGTGCCTACACTTATCATAAACGATTCGCTTTAAAATGATTCTGTTTATTTGATCATTAACCGTTTTAAGGGTATATGTGGTAACTAAAATTCTTGAATCATTCACGGGCGCAAGGTTGCACGAGAAGATGCAATTGCAGTGTTCCTCAGTATCTGCAGTTACATTCAAGTTTTTAACTCCTAAAGCGCCATTCGCAATTGCAGACGACATTTTAAAGTATTTTTTTTTTTTTTTTTTTTTATTTATTTATTTATTTATTTTTTCGAAGAAAATAAGCCTTGACATTTCATGATGGAGATTGGATTGCACATAAGCAAGTGTTTAACTTAGAAAATTATAGTGGAATTTCAATGGATAACCCAGAGTTATAGAGAAATGAAAATAGAATGTTTCAGCCTGTGCATCTGCGTATTCTACAGATGTTTACTAGAATTTATGCAACGTGTAAACACACGAAGAATGCATTGAAATGCCAAACCAATTTTATATGAAAACAAAATCACTTATAATATTATGTTTGTCTGCTATATTCACATTGGAAGCACGAATAGTTTATTATCTGGTAAATGTAAATTTATTTAATATACAAAGGGAAAAATTGCCCAGATTGATTGATCTATCAAGTTTGAGTCAGAACTATACATTAACCCATTGATCAGGGTCTCCACTGTTTGTAAATGGTTCAACCATTTTTCTTTAGGAATATTTGTATCATATGGCTTAGCATACCTAAAATCGAAAAGGGACTCTTCCAATATTTAGTGTGGGAGAGTTTATTCAATCTTTAATGGGTTAAATGAGTATTGGGTATGTCAGTTTACGGACAAGGAGTTACCTGGATTAGCTCAGAGACACGAAACCAGTACAATCAGCAACCCATGTCAATAGATTACGGAGGTTGTAAGACTTGCTCAGGCACATTCTGAAGAAGCCAACTGATCTGGATCTGCACTGTTTGTCATTAAATATGTGAATTTCTATCAAAAACCCAGATCAAATAATCTGATTGGCTGGAAATTAGAAGTGGAAGTGGCATCTGAATTTATGACAAGGGTTAAGTGTTGTTTTAGCTAGATAAATGTTTTAGATACTAGTACTAAGTTTATACACAAAATTCTTTTTGAAAGCATGAGTTGATGAAAGTTATTTTTTATCTTTCAGCTGTTGGTGGTGCAGTACCACGTGGCGTTGGACAAGCCCATACAGAGGCGATATTACCCCACGTTGACAGACCTGTAGAGGGCAACACGAAAGAGGGCGTGGTAATTGACCTAACTGAAGGCTGGGACAAGTCGCTTTATGGGATAGCCAATGGAAAGCTTATGTATAAAGAACACGTGTGTAGAGTATGTGAGAAAAGATTTCTGTGGAATTCTGACCTGAAGAAACACGAACGTGTACATACAGGAGAAAAACCTTTTAAATGTGACCAGTGTGGTAGGGGGTTCACGCAGTCACAACACATGCAGGGTCACAGATTTCGTTGTGGACTTCCACCTGGACAAACTTTCATTGTGAAGAAACCATAAAAAGATTGTGCGAATTAGATTTGTGGGTAAGCGCTTATACATAGCTCTAGATAAGGCGCTTTTTAACCCATTTAATGCTTAGTGGACTCTTCTACTATAACTCTTTGGACCGGTCTATTTCAAATAGCAGGGTGTCTGGTTAGCTTTTATGATGAATGTGTTTTATAGAAATTCAACTTAATACAAACAGTGTAGATCCTGATCAGACGCCGCGTTCTTCGGCGTCTGATCTGGATCTACACTGTTTGCCTATGTCCCTCTTATAGGGGGTTAGTCATAAATAGGTTAACTGAAAAGTACTGATATTTTGCTTATTGAGTACAAAAATATGTTTTCGTGGAGATATAAGAAATTATTCACCTTGTACCCCTCTTATGCAGAGCAATGATTTATGGTTTCCCCACAAAATAGTGTTGTTGTGGATATCAAACGTATGGTATGTATAGAAATAACCTAATTATGATCAAGTCTGCAATTGTCAGCGGCATTGAAACTGGAAACATTGTAGGTATGCTGTAGTATTTACAGAGGTGCAACTCAATTATACGGTCGCATAGTCGGCTCCCAGCTAGCATTTCGCTTATATCTATATCGGACTGTTATCGGCCCGACAGGATTCCTGTCAGGCCGACAACAATCCGATATAGATTTAAGCAGAATGCAAACTGGGCTGTACGTTGATTATGGATGGACACAGCTTGAAGTAGCACAATAACATCTTAGAATATCATACTACATGAAACATAGATGAAACATTTACCAGTAGAAAGGGTTTGACATTTTGTGCAAAGCATTTCCTTGGGAGAAAATTTGTATTGTAATGTCAAATCCAGTAAGAATAATATATTAAGATGTCTACCTGATCACCATTCTGACCTATAGTACGCTGGGCAAAATCTCGGTAAATCAACAGATGGCAAATTGATAATATTTTTTTTCCCAGAAAAGTGGGGTATACATTTCCTGTAGGGTACCCATAGGAGACAGACTGTATAAAATGTCAAACCCTATTTTCTGGCAAAATAAGAAAATTAGATAACAGTCTGCTTGAGTCAATCCTTTTTCATGGAAAATAATCAAATTCTAGAATGCCATTTGCTAAAATGCCAAACGTTAAGGAACTAATCCAGCATGACAGAGGTTAAGGAGTAGACACAAACGAGAAATGTCAATAAGCAGTGCTAATTAGATACCCCCACCCCAAGCGCAGATACAAAACTTAACAGACATACGAACGGACAACATGAAAGCAGTATACACAATAAACGACAACAAAAATAAATATAGTGTGTAGAAAAGTGTTCACAGAGAGAGAGAGAGAGAGAGAGAGAGAGAGAGAGAGAGAGAGAGAGAGAGAGATTTAACAAAAAGTACCACAAGGAAAGTACCGCTTTGGAACGATCAGAAATAAATTACTAGGGTCAGTAATAGAATACTTTGTTAACCGCTTACGGATATCGTTGGACCCTGTCAAATGGTTCCATGGAAGGCCAAGGTTCCAGATAAGAGGGCGTATTAAGATAATATTTTCTCTTATTTTCCAGGAAAATATATGCTGTGGGTACTCATTAGAAGCGCCTCTAATGAGTACCAACAGCATATGTTTTCGTAGAGAAATAAGAAACAATATCAGTATTTTTCGGTTGAAAAAAGTGCCTTATCTGGAAGTAGGAGGATCTGTATCGAAGACAAATTTTCCTTTGACACGGCCGGGTAATAACTATATACACGCAACACACAGGACATATAGTAGAACTTCAATGGCTCGAACATCTTTGGGACTTCAATGGCTCGAACATCTCTGGGACCATGAAAATTTGTTCGAGATATGGGAGTAAGTACAGTATATTTAACTTCTCTGTAGCAGCCTTCGTCTATAGCAGCCTCTGCCTTACAAAAAATGCCTTTGCGGGGTTGGAGCAGATATTGTAGAAAGAACATCTAAGAAAATGACAGTTTCATGTAACTCAAAGATTGTCGTGTTTAACATCGCAGTTTTATCTGTCAGCAGTTGAGTGTTATGTAGTGTTCTTTATCATATGGGATCATAGTTTTATCAATCAGCATCTGAGTATTGTTCTATACAGTGTTCTTTATCATACCGGATCATAGTTTTATCAGTCAGTTTTCTTTATCATATGGGATCATAGTTTTATCAATCAACGCCTGAGTGTTATGATATACGGTTTTCTCTGTCATACGGGATCAGTCAGTTTTGTTTATATGATGGGATCATAGTTTTATTGGTCAACATCTGAGTTACAGTGTCTTATCAAATAGGATCATAATTGTATCAATCAGTGTTCTTTATTATATGGGATCATAGATTTATAAGTCAGCATCTGAGTGTTAAAATATATAGTGTTCTGTATCATATGGGATCATAGTTTTATCAGTCAGTATTCTCTATTATATGGGATCAAAGTTTTATCAGTCAATATTTGAGTGTTATAATATACAGTGTCCTTTAGCATATGGGATCATAGTTTTATCAGTAAACATCTGAGTGTTATGCTGTGTACTTTACCAGATAGGATCATAGTTTTATCGGTCAGTATTCTTTATTAAATGGTATCAAAGTTTTATCAGTCAGTATTTGAGTGTTATAATATACAGTGTTCTTTATCATATGGCATCATAGTTTTATCAGTCAACGCCCGAGTGTTATTATATAGTTATCTTTATCTTCTTAAATATATATTATAAGACAATCACTCTATTACTCAACATATGAGTGTAATAATATACAGTGTTATTAATCAACTAAGTAATTATTGCTCTTATATGTGCCAAATTGCCTGCATCATACCTATGCAGTGTTAGGCATGATTTCTATACGGTTTTGGCCCGGGCTATATTCGAGGACTAAAACGGAAAGTTACAAGGGGTTGTGGGATAAAAACCGAGGTCTTCAGTAGGGCCATTACTTTAGGGTAGTAACCGGGCAAATATTTACGGTATTAACCGGACCAACATTTTACGGTATTAACCAGTCGATGAACTTTAAACACAGTGATACTTCTGTTTGGTACCAGCAGTTGTTGGAGTTACATTTGCAGACAGCAATTCTGATTAGCCATTCAAACAAAGCAATATTTTAAAAAAAAAGTCAGTAATTAACTGCATGGTGAAGCAAGCAACAAGAACAAAACTACTCAAAAAGAGATACTATTGACTTTCAACACTTTAAAAGTTGAAAACAAAAAGTTGATTAATAAAAAAAATGTCATGAGATGGATGTTTTTACATTGGCCCTGACAAAGGTCCTCGTGCAGTCGTATTGGCCTTCGGATGGCTGCATTGGCCCTCGGCTTCGCCTCGGGTCAATACAGCAATCCTCAGGCCAATACGACTGCCTTCGGATTTGTAACAAGACCAATATGAAAACATCCATTTAATAACATTATATTAAATGACATCAAGTAAATGCCTGTTCTAATTGGCTGAAACTGGCTCTCTTTGTTTTTCACAAATCCTAATGTTAGCTCAGTTTAGTTGCTGTTAAATTTTATCCCTCTGCGGTTAAGGACATGCTAACATTGCTTTTAGACACCTCCGGTAGGCAGCCATAGTATGGGAAAATCTAAGAGAGGAATAAACTCAGATCGATCAGTTGACCAATGGAAATGTTTGAAACAGATCTTTCGGCTAATCATTATTTTTTAACATCATGGGTTTTTGGGTCTGTCGTTTCTGCAGAAGAGATTCAATATGGCATATATTAAATACATGAACAAAACAACTGATGCACTAATAAAGACGTAATATAAAAGTCATCTAGAACTCATAAAAAGTCATGTAAAAGTCATACTGCAGAACAATTGATGCATGCTGTTGACTTTTATATCAGGATTAGTAAATCCGGGAATGTGGTATTAACATCAACAGAATGCATCGGTTATCATATAGGTTCGTAGTTTTATAAGTTGGCATCGTTATGAGGAAGAATAGGTGGTTTTATGACTTTCCCACAGGTATTTCAGTCATATCAGATCAGACGGTATATCAGACCGCATTTCATGTGTGCCCAGCGAAGACTCAGATCAGCCTGCGCAGCAACGCAGTCTCATCAGTCTTCGCAGACACTCTGTGGGTAGCCAAGATACCAAAGCGTCTTAAGGCGGATAGCGAAGACTCTGATCAGACCGAGCGGATGCGCAGGCTGATCCGAGTCTTCACTGGACGCGCATGCAATCTTGTAGGAAATGCTGTGTCCCGGCTTATTTGCTAAAACTTAATTGTACATAATGTCTGCAATATTTAACCGAATTGTTTGGACAGACAGGCCTGAACTAGCAGTGCAAACTAGATAAAACGCCGCAGAACGCGTCGTTCGATCTGGGTCTACTCTGTTTGACATTTATCAGCAGATTTTAGGCAAACATATGCGATATATACTAAATACGGTAAATACTTTGGCGGATTTTGCTGTCAGTTGAAAATATTGCTCGAAAAATTGCTGGAAATATTTGTTCTTGTGTTTTCTTTCTTTCTTTCTTCCTTTCTTTCTTTTTCTAGAGTAGCACCTGCAATATACAAGTTAGAAGAATGAGCTCGAATTGCCCGAAAAAATGCTGGAAATATTTGTTCCTGTGTTTTCTTTCTTTCTTTATTCCTTTCTTTCTTTCTCTAGAGTAGCACCTGCAATATACAAATTAGAAGAATGAGCTCGAATTGCTCGAAAAAGTGCTGGAAATATTTGTTCCTGTGTTTTCTTTCATTCTTTATTCCTTTCTTTCTTTCTTTCTCTAGAGTAGCACCTGCAATATACAAATTAGAAGAATGAGCTCGAATTGCTCGAAAAAGTGCTGGAAATATTTGTTCCTGTGTTTTCTCTCATTCTTTATTCCTTTCTTTCTTTCTCTAGAGTAGCACCTGCAATATACAAGTTAGAAGAATGAGCTCGAATTGCTCGAAAAATTGCTGGAAATATTTGTTCCTGTGTTTTCTTTCTTTCTGTCTTTTTTCTTTCTGTCCATCTTTAGAGTAGCACCTGCAATATACAAATAAGAAGAATGAGCTTGAATTGCTCGAAAAATTGCTGGAAATATATATTCCTGTGTTTTCTTTCTTTCTTTAGAGTAGCACCTGCAACATACAAATTAGAAGAATGAGCTTATCAGGCTTATGTTCAAGACAACAAAATGTTCCAAATAAGCAAACTAGTACCAGAGGGGCGATGTGAAAATTTATAAGCCACAACGTTAGAAAACGTACCTGCAGAAATGTGCTTCCAGCGAAGATTCAGATCAGCCTGCGTATTCGCTCAGTCTGATAGAATCTTCACTGGACGCATTTTGGATAGGCAAAGATGCAAAGTTTCATTCACGCGGATAACGAAAACTGATCAGACTGCACGGAAGCGCAGGCTGATTTGTCTTCGTTTAGTTCACATTCAAGAAAGTTCGTTTTCTTACGTTGTGGCTCATTTTACGGGAGTTCCGAGTCTTGTGTTCCTAAGTATAGGCCATGTTGTGATATTGTACCCTTGATGCGTCTTTGAAAGCTACCCGACAAGCTTCAGTACGAATAAGATTACCAGTCAGGTTTCCTTTCTTATTTTTTTTTTTTTTTTTTCGCAGAAAGAAAAAAATTCTTGACTTTCCATCAAAGTGTATCCAAAAGTGGCATTTCATTAAGGAAATAATCTATATGCAGTGTCATATTATTTCCTGTGAAAAAAAAAGAAAGAAAAGAAAAGTGTTTTTAACTGTCGTTTTTAATCAGCAGGTAAAAGTTTAAACTTTAACTTAGAAATCTTTCTGATGTGCTGGCACAAATTTAGGGTCCGCCTCATTTCAGTGAGTGCATTAATAAAGAAAAAAGATTTGCATAACTGAATGAAGTCTTAGGTTTTAAACACAACCTTTAAATGAAATGTTCATTTATACAGAGTTTAGACAAACCACAATGTTTTTATATAGCCGAAAGGGGAAAGTGTGGGGAAATTCAGGTGGTAAATCAACAACGCCCCTGAGAGACTGTCGCTGCTCAGAGTTTAGACTGGCTCTAGTCTCCAGTGACTATTTTATTTTCTCATAATCCTGTTTGATAGTCCACTAAAATAAATCCAAACTAATATCATGACTATAAATTCTGGTCACTAGTGATCAGCCTTTATAGTCATGGTACTATTTTGGCAGTAGTGACCAACCTTTATAGTCATGGTACTATTTTGGCACTAGTGACCAACCTTTAGAGTCATGGTACTATTTTGGCACTAGTGACCAACCTTTATAATCATGGTACTATTTTGGCACTAGTGACCAACCTTTATAATCATATGGTACTATTTTGGCATTAGTGACCAGCTTTATAGTCATGGTACTATCTTGGCACTAGTGACCAGCTTTTTAGTCATGGTACTATTTTGGCACTAGTGGCCAGCCTTTATAGTCATGGTACTATTTTGGCACCAGTGACCAACCTTTATAATCATGGTACTATTTTGGCACTAGTGACCAACCTTTATAATCATATGGTACTATTTTGGCATTAGTGACCAGCCTTTATAGTCATGGTACTATTTTGGCACTAGTAACCAACCTTTATAATCATGATACTATTTTGGCACTAGTGACCAGCCTTTATAATCATATGGTACTATTTTGGCACTAGTGACCAACCTTTATAATCATATGGTACTATTTTGGCACTAGTGACCAGCCTTTATAGTCATGGTACTATTTTGGCACTAGTGACCAACCTTTATAATCATATGGTACTATTTTGGCATTAGTGACCAGCCTTTATAGTCACGGTAAGTTTGTCACTAGTGACCAGCCTTTATAGTCACGATACTATTTTGGCACTAGTGACCAACTTTTATAGTCTTGGTAGTATTTTGTCACTAGTGACCAGCCTTTATAGTCATGGTATTTTTGGCACTAGTGACCAGCCTTTATAGTCATGGTACTATTTTGGCTCTAGTGACTAGCCTTTATAGTCATGGTACTATTTTGGCACTAGTGACCAGCGTTTATAATCATGGTACTGTTTTGTCACTAGTGACCAGCCTTTATAGTCATGGTACTATTTTGGCACTAGTGACCAGCATTTATAGTCATGATAATATTTTGGCACTTGTGACCAGCCTTTATAGTCATGGTGCTATTTTGGCACTAGTGACCAGCCTTTATAATCATGGTATATTTTGGTACTAGTGACCAGCCTTTATAATCATGGTACTATTTGGCACTAGTGACCAGCCTTTATAGTCATGATATTATTTTGGTTTTATTTGAGTGGATTATCAAACAGGATTAGAAGAAAAATATTTAGTCTCAGGAGACTGGAGCCAGTCTGGTCATGTTGGTGGCGTTAGTGTGAACCTCATCGTGTGAAAAGAGTCCTAATCATGTACGCCAGGCCTTCATTGCCCGTTTATTAAATAAATAGAGACCGTAGAATATATTGGCAGATAAAGAAGATCTCGATCGGACTGCGTAGATGCACAGACTGCTCTTTGCATTTGCTGTTCGCATAAATAAGAGCTCTTTTTTTCACGTTTCGGTTCTTATGTTATGTTGCGGTATTTATGTTG
Source organism: Anodontia alba (assembly GCA_964016985.1). Taxonomy (NCBI): domain Eukaryota; kingdom Metazoa; phylum Mollusca; class Bivalvia; order Lucinida; family Lucinidae; genus Anodontia; species Anodontia alba. The sequence continues at coordinate 51,625,777 of OZ024836.1, forward strand.
CGGTTCTTTTGTTATATTGCGGCTCTTATATTACGGTTCTTGTGTGTTTCTTTCTTTTCTCATGCATTTCTGTGCATCTACAGTCGAACTTCAAAAACTCGAACATCTTTGGAACCATCGTACAAGCCATATCTCTCACTGTGAGATAAAATCTCACAGAATTAGGCCAATCTGAAAGGCAATTCCCATAAAAAATTCAAATCTCACATAGTTTTCAGACCATTTTACAGCAAATTGTATTAAGAAATAAACATAATTCACACACTGTTGTGTTTTCACGAGCTTCTTACATGAAGAAGAAAAAAAAAAAAAAAAAAAGACTTTAAACTATAATGGGGTCCACAGCTTTTGGCATGTATGGACCATGGAAGTTGATTCTAGACATGGGCAGTTCGAGCCACTGAGGGTTAATTTTAGTGCGAGATCAGGAGGCAGATGAGGATAGTTTAGGGAAGTCTTTTCGATCTTCTGTAATAATGGTATATTGTAATATTAGAATTGCCTGGATGAGGCGAATCTAATGAATACACACAACATACATTTCTATGAGTAATTAAGAAAATTTCCCTAAAATATCCCTAAATATTTGTTTTCTTGAGAAATCGGAAGAATTTCCTGAGGACTCAAAAACGTGTTCGAATCAGCCACAGTAAAGTTTACTATACCGGTATATATAAACTGTACCTTTTTATCTCATTTGCGATCTCTTTGCCTTTTTCCTACAAGTAATCTATGTTCTTCTTTTTCGTTTTCAGTGTACCCGACTGACGAACAAAAGCATGGCTACGAATCTCTACGTTACAACTTAAAATTAAACACTGGTGACCTCGCGGCAGTCAGTAACAAACAGCAGTTCTTGTCTAGTGATACAGTTGTCGGATCTGGGGAACAAGGAAACGAAGAGTGGAATGAATTGTCATTGTTTAGAAGATCAAAGCAGAGGATGGTACCAAAGAAACATGTTTGTGATTTTTGCAATAAATGTTTTCACTCAGGGTGTGATCTATCTAGGCATGTGAGAACCCACACGGGAGAGAAACCGTATAAATGCCACAAATGTTTCAAAGAGTTTTCCATTAAAGGCAATCTCAAAAGACACATGCTTGGCTGTCTTATTCTTACCAAAAGTGTCATGAAATAAACACGTTGTTACCTGACTACCAGGAAATAACATGTATTTAAAAACGGATGTACTATAGGAATGAATTTTATTTTTGTGGAATTTATCGATGTGTAAACTCCGGCAAATCATGCACAAACTTACCATAAAGCGCTTCGATTTTGTTAATGTTTAAACTCCGCCGAATCACTCACAAACTGAATAAAGCACGAAGTGATTTGGCGGAGTTTGCACATCGATAAAATCCACAAAAAAAATATTTCATTCCTTATAATTCCAACTTTGGCATCAATATGTTACATATGTTGCCAAAAATGTCAATCATTTGAGACGGCGGAAGGAAAATATTTCCGACGGATTCCTGCTCTGGACTTTATTGAAGTGTAAAACTTTTCTTTCAACCAATTATGCGAAATGTGAATAAAGAAGAAGAGTTGAAATTATATATATATATAAAGACGGAGAGGTACATGTATATAAAATATGACCAAATGGGCAACTGAGTGACAAACTATGATTTTTATAGCAATGCGGTAGTTTATTTTTATGGTTCCTTATACCATATGCGAACAACGAAAGCCCACATCAGCCTGCGCATTAGCATTAGCGCAGGCTGATCAGGGCTTTCGTAGTCCGCTTACCGAATCAGTTAATTCTGTAGTATAATAGAGACGAGCAGGGAAGATTCTGACAGCCTGAGAAGTCTCTGAACAGACCATGTATGCGCAGGCTGATCTATAAGACTATGTTGTTTGAATATGGCATAATGGCCTTTTTTGCCTTGTACACCAGTTTTCGATCTTTTCATTTATAAAGCTATTTCACGAAGAAAATATATAATCAGATTTCAGATTTCATTACAGTCGACTCAGAGATATTTTGAGTCAGCCAGTTTACAGTATTAATATAGTTATTAACTGACTGTATTTTGAAATATTTCATTACTATTGTTTTTCAGATTAACTAAAGTTTAAAACGTCAAGTCTTACTTTATCTGAAAAAAAAATTTTTTTGATGCTGTCTGCAATAATGTTTCTTAGCACTCTAAGGATAAGCCGATTTTCTATAATTTTGCTTGGTACTCTAACGATTGACCGATTCTCTATAATTTAGCTGACATTTTAACGATTATTAACCGATGTTTAGATGATTCTTGAGTTGCCACAGCCATGTGTTTTTCTCCTTTATCAGTGCTATAGATGAGTTTTTGGTACAATGAGTATTTTACCTCCTGCTTTTAATCTTAATACTTAATTGCCCATTTGCAATGCTTAACTCAAAGTACTAAGCATAAGTGTAGCATACAAAGTTCACAATTTTTCAGAGAAAATGAAGCTTGGCATTTAATTTGACACAGTAGACAATTCACATCAAATGCCAAGCTTTATTTCTCTGAAAGAAAGAAAACACCTAGAAATGTATTTGTCATTAGTGTTTAAAGGGTTAAATCTTTTCTGATCTAGTGTACTGCTATTGCTCACAAACGAATCAATGCGATTGAAATTGCTTTTTTATTTGAAAGATGTAAAGTTCACTGAAAACTTTACTCACACCACCCCCCCCCCCACACTTAAACTTGAGTTCAATGCTGAAATCCAAAATTTCATTGAGTATATTTACCCCCTCAACTTCGATTTCAATGCTGATTTTCAAAATTTCAATACTGAGATACTCTTTATTCCCTCTTATCTAGAGCTCTGCCCTTATGTAAGCGAACAAGGATTCATAGAATTGTAGAGTTGATTCTAGTCAGAATTATGTCGTATGACCCACAACATAAGATATTGTACTTGTTGTAGGCGTTGTCGTGTCCTGGATCAAATAGTTTTGCTTTTCTTCACTGATATTGAATTAATGATTCTCCATAACCATATTGTGAAAATTTCAAAAACATATTGTGAAGTAAAATTTGTTGAAAACTACCTACCCTATCGATTTTTGCATACTTTACAGCCATTTTGTTTTTTCCACAAATTTCCGATTTAAAAAAATGAAATATCATAAAACTTTGATGCATAGGTAGTTCCGAGAAACGATTTTGCAATGAATCATGGCAAAACTTGGCAGACTTTCTTCTTTTGAATGACAAAAAAAAAAAAAAAAAAAAAAAGCTAATCTCCTAAAGAAATTTGTATACAACGTGAGATAATACCCCCTTTATTGAGAATTTAAAAAACAAAAAAACAAAAAAAAAAAAAACAAAAAAAACAAAAAAAACAGAAAGACCGTGATCGGACTGCAATACACGGTCTGGTTTGAGTCTTGGCTGAGGGCATATATCATAATGTTCACAATCCTTAATCTCAGACTGGGGCTCATGCCATATGATGCTTAAAGCAGGAAAAGGGCCCTTTTGCAATTTGCGGGCAACGAAGGCCCAGATCAGCTTCGTTGTCCGCTTACAGAATTAATGGATACTGTAGTATATGTCAAAGAACAGAGACTGTCCAGATCAGACTGCACGGATTCGCATGCTCATTTTGACCTTCGCTGTTTGCATATGACATAAGAACCCTTTTCCAACGGTGTGCACCAATATGAAGTTATATAGCAGGAGTATCGTATTTTATTGTATTTAACCTAAATATTCGGTCACATTAACGCTTTACCATACTTAGCCTACAAATCCATTTTACTAACTGTTTACATGGTTTATTTGTCTAAACAAGCTGCTGAATAAGTGACAAATAGTGTAAACCTTGATCAGACACCACGTTCTAATCAATGAGGCGATTCGAGTACACACAGCATACCATTATTTTTTTGAAAATCGATGACATCCCTAAATTATCCCTTTTTGCCGCGTGACCTGGTGCTGTGATAAACCCTCAATCGCTCGAACTATCCATGTCTTGAACAAACTTCCATGGTCCCAAAGATGTTGGAACCACTGAATTTCGACTATATTGGGACACACTATGTCTCTACCCTAGAACTTAAAGAATCCCAGCTTACTACCTAATGTTGTGGCCCTTGTACAGATACAGATGGAATGGCAAACCAAGTAATCCCTTACCAAACAGCTCTTTTAGTAACAGTTTGGTATGTGTCCAATCTGTCTAGCTCTGGCCCAGCTCTTTGAATACTTAAGTTTATAAGGTGAAAGTCTTGCCACTTTTTCTAATCGAAATTACCGTACACTGTAAAAACATCTCGTAGATTTTACGGTAAAATACTAACAACTGGCTGCCAGCGAATTTTCCGTAAATTTTACGGACGTCTGTAGATTATTTACAGGAATACCCACTCATCACAGGGCAGAGTAGGACAAGGTAGGTAACGTAGGGCACAGTAGGAATGTGAGCTATGGCACCGTACATGTATCGGCTCCTGAAGTTAGAGGTATACTGAAAATATGGAGGAAAAGAGGAGAAATCATTCCTTTCTTCTTTTTTCCACAATATTTTGTTTTCTGTTGTTAGATTTCCTTGTTAAAACAGGAACCAGATTTTCATTCCGAGATACCGGTTATTCGAGATAAGCGAAGCGAGATAACGAGAGTCGACTGTATTTAGACACTTGTATCTACATAATTTTGTTAGATAAATGTATGATGAATGTTTACAAAATCTGAATGAATGTATGTTTTATGCCTGAATAAAAACGAGTAAAAGTGAATAGTTTTTTCTCCTTGTTATAGGAATTCTTTTCATTTTTGCGGATTTCTATCGATGTGTAAGCTCCGGCGAATCACTCACAAACTGAATAAAGTCTGTGTTAAGTTTGTGAGTGATTTGCCGGAGTTTACATATCGATAAAATCCAAAAAAATATAATTCATTCCTTATAATTCCAACTTTGTCATTTGTTAAAAATGTTGCCAGAAAGGTCACTCTTTTGAGATGGTGAAGGGAAAATAGATCCGACGGATTCCCACCTGGACTATTAAGTATAAAATTTTTCCTTCAAACAATCAAATTGCTGCCTCTATGTGACTCATTTGCCTGGTAGCGTTAAAAATCTGAATCCATCCATCCATCAAATTGTGTGAAATGTGTATAAAGATGAAGAGTTGGAATTATTCTATTGTAATTTATGTAATTTTTGTAGGTATTGTTGCAGTTCGTTTGCTAGATAGCTTCAGCTTGCATGCGGAAGACCGTGGAGTCAAACCTCGCTCCGACCGAGAGATGTTTAAAGCATAAAGTCTGAAGCCAACTGATCTTGATCTGCACTGTTTATCATTAAGTATGTGAATTTGTATCCTTCGCCTGGATGAAGCAATCAGATTGGCTGAAAATTATAAGTGGGTGTGGCATCTGAATTTATTCAGCATGACAAGGGTACACCCACCGAGATCATAATCGACGTATCCTTGGTTAAGGATAAAGCTGACCTGGGAGGTGTTTAATGACAGTCAGCTGTCGCCCATACACGCTGCCATTGAACATGAGGACAATGCTGTATAAACGCACACAGAAACATTCGAACCCTAACCCTTCATCGGACTGCGGTTAACCCGTTTTAGACTAAATAAACTCCCTCCACACCCTTCCCCCCGCCCTCCACACACACACACACACACACACACACACACACACACACACACACACACACACTAAAAATAATCTTTTTGGTAGCACTGGATCCAGAAAGGATGCTGAAATGATAGAGGTTAATCTATGATCAGTGCAAATGACTTGTTTACGAAGGTCCTGCAAAAAGTTTTGTCACTGGGTTCAGATTACTTCAGTGCTACGTTTTATCAAACATATTTTTATTACAAACCTTCAAAGTATTCCTCCTTTACTGAAACACATTTTTGTAACTTTTTTACCCAGTGGCGAAAAGCAGATAAATAGTCTTCTTTTGGTATCTGTTGGAGACACTGATAAATAGCGCTACCAAGAGAACTTTTAGACGTATACTTATTTCCAGAAAGCATTTTCTTAAGCCTTGGAAATAAAAAGAAGTCACAGGGACTCAGGTCAGGTGAATAAGGTGGATGGTTTAAAACTTTCACCCTTTCAGAAGCCAATAGACTTAACAACCTCACACTTATGAGAGGAGGCGTTGTCATGTAAAAGGTGGACTCCTGACCATCTTTTGCTTGGTCGTTTCTTATTGTAAAACTCTTTCACTTTCTTCAGTACAGAATTCTTGTAGAATCGGCCGGTGACTGTATGACCAGATGGGCAAGGCACTTGAACGACGGGCCCACTTGATTTAAAGAAAATTGCGTACAACATCTTTTTGGAACTTATGGTTCTTTTGGCAATACATGAGCGTTTTTGATCTTTTCGCTTCCATTGCATATTATCAGCCCTTCTTTGTGGCTCAAACATGTGCACTCAGGTTTCATCATCTGTTAGCAAGTTAGAAATACCCCGACTATTACAGCCTTTGTTTGTTTTCAAAAGTTCCCGGGCACATTTAAGGCGTTGTGTCTTTTGCTCCTTAGTGAGCAAATGAGGTACCCACCTAGCGCAAACCTTTCTCAGGTCCAAACGCGTTTTCAGAATTGTTTGCACACTGCCTTCTGATATGCCAGTACAACTAGCTATATCTTTGACAGACAATCGCGCATCCTATTCGACCACAATCTTTACAGCAGCGATGTTAGCCTTGGTAACAGAGGTTTTAGGTCTTCCAGGACGGGTATCATCTTCAACAAGAAATTGCCTAGCTTTAAAAGCTTTAACCCACCTAAAAACTGTGCGCATTGAAATGGTCTGAGGTCCATATATACCACTCAATTCATTAAATATCTGCTTTGAATCTATATTAAGCCTAATGCGGCATTTATATAGCTACGAATTTCAGTCTTCTGGTCCATGTTCCAATGTAACAAGTAAATTGGTCAGTGTATATGACTGCGTATATATGACTGCATCTATTTCAGTTTGACATAACTCGGTCAGTTGGAAAGCAATTTGCACGAAATAAACGGGTATCGTGAAGTGAAGCATTTTAAAATATACCTGGGATAAAACTAAGTAAGCCTATTAGTGACAGAACTTTTTGCACGACCCTCGTACCTGAGGCCTTTTGACCTTCGCCTTCTACAGAGGTTTACGACTGTATATTTACATAGACATATGTAAAAAAAAAAAAAGGAAATGAAAATGTAAAATGAGTTGAAATAGTTGGAAAACAGATTATGCACTTTTCGGGCCCATGTTATCAAGCCCGCTTCACTTGATAACTAAGCGTGTTTAGATATATGTGAAATGCATATATTGCGGGATAAACACAGCGTACAAAAAGGAAAAAACTAAACTTCCTTATCAACATCACATAAACGCAACGTACAAAAAGTAAAAAAGCTTATCTTTCCAGTCAACACCACTGTGCCCATATTCGCAATGTATACAATGCGCCATAAACCATACACCGAAAGGGATATACGCCAAATTTAGTGCTTCTCGCCAATACTTAAGGCAAATAGGCCCAACTTACGCCTGATTCCGGAAAATCACATGAACAAAACGTTCCACATAAGCTGTCGCATATCCTGACTAAGGAACGGCGATCCCTTCTGCTGGTCGCCTTTGTTGATACCATATGGCCGTAGAGTGTTCAGACGTCGGATCCAATACCTCTCCCGGGCTTTCCAGGTTCGATCTGTCCACGCCGGATTAGTATCTAAGCAACAAAGCGAGGCGTGGTTACGGAAATCATGTTGGTGAATAGAAGTGATGTGTGACAGGAGACCTCTCGAACCGCTTGTGTTTCCAGTCATCCCGGTGGCCTTTTATCCGTTGGTTCACATAATCAACGGTTTCACCATCCTCGGTAACCCAGGTGTGATGACCCATTACGTTACACTTCATTCATGAAGTAATGGGTCACACCTGTGTTACCGAGGATGATATATACTAATACACTAGAACTATTTTTTAAAACGGTTCATTGTAAGCCGATGTGAAAGTGTAAATGCAAATGCAAAATGCGTAGATTATGTAGAAAAATGACCATATGGTCAATTTAAAACAGTGTGTAGATTATATAGAAAAATGACCACATATGGTTATTTTTGTCGCACCTGCGTTAGCACGCAGGTGCGATATAGGCGTGCCGTGACCCGTCCGTTCGTCCGTTTGTCCGTTCGTCAACAATTGACTTGTGAGCGCAACTCCTCCTACAGTTTTTGGCCAATCATTTTGAAACTTCACAGATGTTTTGGCCATGGCGTGTAGATGTGCATATTGTTTGCTCATAATTCTCAGATTTTTTTCCAACTTTTTCCGCTTTGTTAACTTAGTCAGTTTTTACCTAAAAGCCTTATAGTCAGTGGGTGTCTCGTGAGCGCAACTCCTCCTACAGTTTTTGGCCAGTCATTTTGAAACTTGACAGATGTTTTGGCCATGGTGTGTAGATGTGCATATTATTTGCTCATAATTCTCAGATTTTTTTTTTCAACTTTTTTCGCTTTGTTAACTTAGTCAGTTTTTACCTAAAAGCCTTATAGTCAGTGGGTGTCTCGTGAGCGCAACTCCTCCTACAGTTTTTGGCCAATCATTTTGAAACTTCACAGATGTTTTGGCCATGGCGTGTAGATGTGCATATTGTTTGCTCATAATTCTCAGATTTTTTTCCAACTTTTTCCGCTTTGTTAACTAGTCAGTTTTTACCTAAAACCCTTATAGTCAGTGGGTGTCTCGTGAGCGCAACTCCTCCTGCAGTTTTAGGCCAATAGTTTTGAAACTTTACAGATGATTAGGTCAGGGTCTGAAGATTTGCATATTGTTTGCACATAAATCTCAGATTTTTTTTTCAACTTTTTACCGCTTTGTTAACTTAGTCAGTTTTTACCTAAAACCCTTATAGTCAGTGGGTGTTTCGTGAGCGCAACTCCTCCTGCAGTTTTAGGCCAATAGTTTTGAAACTTCACAGATGATTAGGTCATGGTCTGAAGATGTGCATATTGTTTGCACATAAATCTCAGATTCATTTCAGCAGAATTAGGGGCCCTTGATTTATGCCCAAAATTGGTTTCCGCTCAATATCTTGTGAAAGAATTGATGGATTAGGATCACATTTTGCATACATATTGTTGTTAACAATACCTAGCTTGGGATTGTCACATGACATTTTTCGTCAATTTTCAGCTGAGTTACTGACCTTGATTAATGGGCAAAAATGATATCCGCTCAATATCAATATCTTGTGAAATAATGGACAGGCTTAGATCAAATTTTGCAAGCCAATATTCCAAATTTTCTACTTTGTCCATTTTTCTTACAAACTAACCAATCAATTTCTTGAATACTGCAAAATAGATTTATTTCAATACAAATAGGAACTTGTATGACTTAATCCCCGCAGGTGCGACATCGCTTGCTTTCTATATAAGCTATACATTTTTGTTTGGATAAAACACGTTTGTTTAGCTAGCACGGTTTTCGCTTAGGATCCCAGGGGTAGTGCTTTAAAGAGGGTGTTGTGTGTTTATATATATATATACACACACACAGTCAGTCAAGCCAAACAATTTAGCTGCTCTTTTGCTTTGCTTGACGCTAAATCGTTTGGTTTGATTCGACTGGGGTTCGAATTAAAAAAAAATCCAGTTGGTGAAGCGGACGCTCTGCAGCAGACGACATTCTAAAGCAAACTTTTTCATTATTTTTATTCTGAAAATGTAAGGTTTGCAGATGAGTCATTGTGATTCGGTCGAGGTTCGAACCTACTTTTTTGTTTGAAAAGCAAGCACTCTTGCAGCGCTTTTTTGAATTAGATGAATCCTTGCCCTGCGGAGCCCGGATAAGCCAACTGATGTGGATCTGTACTGTTTGTCATTCAGTATGTTAATTTGTATCAACAGCCTAGATCAAGCAATCGGATTGGCTGATAATTAGAAAGGGGCGTTGCGTCTTAATCTATTCGGCATGACAATGGTTACATTTTAAGATAGTAGCATGTTCATATAAATATGAAATTATTACGCTTTTCTCATATTCCCACATTGATCATATCAGCCTGCGCATTCTTGCAGTATGAGTAGTGCCTTCATCGTCGGCTTACAAAACCATTAGATAGTTTCAGAATACAGTCGACTCTCGTTATCTCGAATTCCAAGGGACTCTCTGAAATACTTCGAGATATCCGTACTTCGACTTACCAGATTTGCAGAATTGGGGGAAAAACTAATTCGATTAACCACATTTAACAAATATGTGTGTAATTGGACTCTTGAAGTTAGAGATATATTGAAAATATTGTGGAAAGGAGGAGCAATTTTTAGGAGCAATTTCTCCTCTTTTTCACAATATTTTTTACCTGTGGTTAGATTTTCATGTTTAAGCAGAGACAAAATTTTCACTTCGAGATAAACGGTTATTCGAGATAAGCGAGTTCGAGATAGCGAGAGTCAACTGTATATTATTGAACAGGGAGGGTGCTGATCAGACTGCACGGGCTGCGCAGGCTGATCTGAGAATTATCCGAGGATATATGGATTTAGGAACCTTTTCTGATGTTGATGTCTACATTAATATTGTTATTTCTTAACCCTTAAAGCGCCAATCAAAATTTGCAGCTGACGACATTCTATTCATTATTATTATTTTCATTATTTTTTAGAGAAAAAGAAGTCGACATTTCAAGTGAATCGTCTGCCAAGCAGACAATTTACATGAAATGTCAAGACTTCGTTTCTGTGGAAAAAATATTTTAAAATATCGTTTGATGCAGTTGTGACAGGCGCTTTAAGGATTTATGTTATAATATGTGAGGTGCATGTATGCATGTTAGAACAGTAAGTTTGAAATTCTTTGAGCTGTTTTGGTGGCAGAATTTGTTGTGTTAATTGAGCTTAGCACTCAGGGTAAAATTTGCAGCAGACGGCATTTCGAAATGTTTTTCTTAATTTTCCCAGAAAACAGGCCTTGACACCTTACGCAAATTGTTTCCATTAGAGACAATTTGCATGAAATGTCAGATCATGTTTTCTCGGAAAAAAATAAGGAAAGATATCACCAATTTGTTGTCTGCTGAATTAGCTAAGAGAGCGGTAAAGATTTATACAGTGACTTAACGCTTACAATAAGGGAAGATGTTTTTACTCATTTTTATTTTGTTTTTCACATTTCAGAAACAATAGCTGTTGGTCAGACCTTAGAGTTTGCACAGGACATCTCGGTCATTCAAACACAATTCAACAAAGACACGGGACAAGCGTCTGGTGCCATGGCCTCCGAGGACTGGGACAGTTACTTGCAAGCACGAGAACCGAGTGCAGTGAGCGGTAGTTTTGAGCGAGAATATCCGACTGGTACCCCTACTCTGAATGCCACTGATGACTGGGACAGGAGTCTGTATGGACGAAGCCGGAACAAGATAACTCTAAAGAAACATAAGTGTCGGTTTTGTGGTAAAAGGTTTCTGAAGCCGTCCGACCTTGACCGACACGAGCGTATACATACCGGCGATCGACCTTACAGATGTGAAGGGTGTGGCAAGTCTTTTATTCAAAAGCATAGCCTCGCCATTCATATTCTGAGATGCAAGAAGAGCAATGTTGGAGCGGACGTATTTAAAGGGACATGATACACTTGGTAGATTGTCCGTTATTTTTCTAAAGGGAGACAACTATTGTGACTTCGTGTTTGCATTCCTGCCAGCAACCCTCTTCTACAAAGGATCTATGGTAAATGGAAATAATTTGGAGGGGAGCACATTCTTACCATACTGTAAAAGGAAACAAATTATTTTCTTTTACAGTATGGTAAGAAGTTGCTCCCCTCCTTTCCATTTACAGTAGACCCTTTTCAGAAGGGGACAAAATCATTGGACAGCGTTTCCTCCTCAGTAACATATATCCAGTCCCTTCAATTAAAATGCCGTAGCAGATCTAAAACTGGTAGTTGATTTTTTTTTTTTTTTTTTTTTCTGTTTCTGTGGCAAAATCATGTTCGTCGGGAGAAAATTAGAAACATTCTAAATGAACTGCGCCGTCAGACAAGACATCTTGGAGACTTATGTGCACAGTACAGTTCCCGATCAGCCAGTAAAATCCGTGTACATGATCAGGGCCCAGTTGTTCAAAGCGTCGTTAGCTTAACGAGCTCGTTAAGGGTCATTTCGTTAACTGTTTTAGCGGATTCAATACACAATATTTTGATATTTTTTGCTGAAAAAATGTGAGTAGCTTTTACACTGCAAAAGCTACTCACATTTTTTCAGCAAAAAATTTCAGCATATTTGCGTATCACTCAATTAAAATTTTAACGAATCGTTAATTAACGACATCGTTAGTTTTGAACAACTGGGCCCTGGTATTTTGCGTCGTTACAGTCTACAAAACACAAAATATATGAGTGAACAGCGAAGGCACTGATCAGACTGCACGGATGAGCAGTCTGATCAGCGCCTTACCTGTCCGCATGCACTGCATAGCTATGTCATTAATTCAAATATTATCAGTGAAAATATATGCGGATGGGACAGAAAACATACCTTTGGACATGTGCGCCCAGTGAAGATTCTGTTCAACCTACGCATTCGCACATTTTGATCAGAATCTTCACTAGGGCATTCTGGGTAGCCTAGGCTGCAAAGTGTCTTCATGCGGAAAATGAAGACTGATCAGACTGCACGGATGCGCAGACTGATTTGAGTTCTCGTTGGGCGCACATGTCAGAAAGTACGTTTTCTCATGTTGTGGCTTATGGTTTAGGTCGCATTATGGACACTTGTAAGCAGTTTGAATTGTATGCACATCTGTCGTGTTTGTGTGTGGGATGTATTGTTGATATTTAAGTATTTTCTAATTACAAATGGCCACAGCCTGGACATTGTCAGTGGATAGTGTTTTCAGAATAATTTGAACATGAGGTAACGTAACTATAACATGCATGTTCACAGTCCAGGTGTTTTTGTGTTATAGTTATTGTTAATTTCTTTGGATTTATTATTTCCTGGCGAACCGTTGTTAGTGACTTTGTCTGCTTAGTCAGTCAGCCTTTTAGGCACCTTTTGTATGTGTGTGTGTTTGTCTGTGTGTGTGTCTGTGTTGAGGGGGGAAGCATTTAATTTGTCCAAATTATGCCCGTTTCAGACTTAAGCTTTTGAGCGCTTTTGCGACCTCTCATATCTTTAGAGCTATGTATTACACAAAAGTTGCAATTGGGGGCATAATGTTTCATAAACACCATTTCTAGTTTCATCTAAAATCTGATTATTAAATGTAATATTTTATTGGAATACCAACAACCAGGATTTGTAGCTTCTCTTTCTTGTTTTGATTAACCAGTTTTAGTGTGGAGACCCCCAAAAGAATAATTAGCAACCAGTGCAGACCCACATCAGATGCTGTCTGATCATGGTCCCCGCTTTTTGAAAATAGTTCAGCCATTTTTCTCTAGGAATATCTAAATCAATGAGCCTGATTTACTTAAAATGAAAGTGGAATCTTTCAATATATAGTGTGTGGTAGTTTATTCAGTCGGATGTGGGTTAAAAAGATAAGTTCCTCTATTATTTGTTTTAGTTTAGTGTTCATGTTCCCATGCTTAGGAAAGTTTGTATTGATAAAGGAATTGAATTACAGTTCTTGTGTTTGTTTTCTATGACTGTTTTGAGCAGATATAAAAAAGCAAAGCTGGTGAAGAATGTACATGAGCAAATATTGGCAAACCGTGCATTTTGATGCAAATAAAATCAAAATAGTACGAAAAATTATAAAATAGAAATGTGTCCAAAGGACACGAATGCCCCCACCTGAAAAACTTAAAAGCAAATTGCTAACACCTGAAAACCATAACAGCAAACTGTTAAGCCATCTCGGACGTGGACGGAGACGGACAGACGGACAGGGGTAACACTATATGCTCTTTCCACTATTCTTCGAACGGCGAGGGGCATAGAAAAAATTTGAAAGTTTTGAATATCTCATAAATTAGCTTATTTGCGCTGCTATCTTTAATATTTAATGAGGATTTATGATGTTATGAAGCCTTATTCAAATCTGCAAGAAGCTAAAAAAATATGTGCAATAATATTCTACTTCTGTATTTTGTACATGTAGAGCTTTTCCTCTGGAGATACAGTCGAACCGCAATATCTCGAACACCGATGACTCGTTTATCCCCAGCAAGCAAAAATATAGGACCCACATGGGCCCCAAATGGGTATTTATATGGGTCCTATATGGGCAACCCATAATGGACTCATGGGGGATTTGCATCATGGTTCCATGTTTGACCAACATGGGCAAAGCCATGTGGGAACTATATGGGTCCAGTATGGGAAAAATCAACCCACATTTATCTTCCTGAAACAATTTTTTTACACATTTTTACACAAATGATTATAAGTCCCCAGTCCCAGCCCATTTGATGGACTGGTAAGGTCCCAACAGAGAGAGACCTACGTACATGTGCAAGTTATTGCACATGCGTAGAATCAAGAGGCCATAAAGATACAGGCGTCCTTTACAATAGTTGGAAAAGGTGGCCTCATGCGTATTTATATATACCTCAGTTTTCAAAGTAATAGGGACACACGAGTTAAAATAAAAATATGACCATGAATCGACGTCCATGTCGGGAAAATAGTCAAGATAAATTTAATAGATACTTTCATTTTGTAATGAACATACTACATGTATTATTTTTATTTTATTATTATCATTATTATTTGCATTTATTTCAGGAAAGTTACTATTTTGTTTGATATTATGTTTAAATAGTGGTACAGTTGTTCCCCTTAATACCCATATTGAACCCATATGGGTCCCATATAGTAATGGAAGGTCAACATTGGAACCATAGAGGTCCATGGGAGCCACCTGGTCCCCATTTATGTATCTTGAAATTATCACTTTTCCAGGATTATTTCAATTTTATATAGGGGTCCACATATTAGAATTCTTTTTTATAGTTATCGAATATTACCAATATGGGACCTGTATGGGTCTTATATGGGCAAAAAAGCCTATATGGAGCCAATTTAGGACCCTAATGGGATAAATGCCCATAATCTGCTCATATGGTTCCCATATATACATGTTATTTGGCCGAAATTAACCAACATGGTACCTATATGGGTCTTATATGGGCATAAAAGCCTATATGGGGCCCATGTAGGACCCGAAGGGGATAAATGTCCAGATTCTGCCCATATGGGTCCCATATATACATGTTTGCTGGTTCATGGCTAATTCGAACCCATTTTTTTAGTCACGACAAAAACCTTCCAATAGCTCCAGAATACAAGTACAGTCGAACCTCAATAGCTCGAACACTGATGGCTCGTTTACCATGGCTAATTCGAACTCGTTTGAGAGTCCCTACGAAATTCATCCGAGAGCTCAAGAAAACAATTATTTAGTGAAATTTTCTTTTTTTACGAAATTGTATGCTGTGTGCCTCACTGAGGCGGTTCTAATGAGTACACTCAACATACAATTATTGTGTAGAAAATGGAACAAAAATCCCTAAATTATCGCTATTTTCTCTTCCAGACCTTGCACCATGATTAACCCTCATTGGCTCGAACTACGTATGTCTCGAACAATTTTCTATGGTCCCAAAGATGTTCAAGCCATTGTAATTCGACTGTATTTAGGGAAATTTTCTTGTTTTATCATGAAATTGTATGTTGTATCTCACTAGAATCTAATAAGTACACTCAACATATCATTATTTTGTAGAAGATCGAACAGATTTCCTTAAATTGTCGCCATTTGATTCCTGACCTGGTGCTGTGACTAACCCTCAGTGGCTCAAACTACCCATATCTCGAACAAATATCCATGGTCCCAAAGATGTTCGAGTCATTGAGGTTCGGATGTATATTGAGTTTGGTTGAAACCGCACCATATCCTGTCAGAAAGAAGATTTTTTTTTAGTATTTTTAAATGTTCAGAATCTCATTGGATATTCAAAATGGCGGCGCCCTTGACAAACGTTTTGAAATCTTACATCATTAGGATTCTTAATTTTTTAATAATTTTGATCAAATTTACATTAAAATATATAGTTCATTTCAGATATATTCTTTACCAATGCTGTGTTTTGCATTAACCTTTCCGCCCCTGAGTTTCTGATGTAGACTTTTCCAACTTTGGATTAGGACCCATTGTTGCAAATCGGCTTGTCAGTCAAAACTCAAAAACAGAATAGCAAACAGTGTAGATGAGACGGCTCATGACGAGTGATAATAATGATAGAAGCAGCAGTAATAATAATAATAATAATAAACCAGACATCCCTAAAGATGGAAATGGACCGTCTTTAGACTGACACAAAGGAGTCTTATGGGCTAATATTTCCTTTTTTACCCAGTCTAATATTTACAGAGTTATAAAGTATATTTTGCTATTGTACGGCTTTGTTGACAGGAACCGCAAGTGTGAGTGTCATGCCGGCCAATATTTTTGACTATTGGCCAGTTCTATTGTCCGGTCGGTATGGTTATTATTGCGGGTCGCCCTGGCTGGCCGCAGCTAATCACACATCAAATACGGGAATTATACTGAACCCAGCTGAAGCGGAAGTAACTACCAAGACTGTTGACATAGAAGTCGTGCATCTGAAAACGAATAGAATGGAATAGAATGTTTTATTTTCCAATGATGGCCTCTTTCGGTTATACTATTTTAATGCCTAGCGTCCAATAACAAGGACAGTGGCAAACAGTATAGACCCAGGTAAGACGCTACAAAACGCGGCGTCTGATCTAGGTCTACACTGTATTAGGTTTAGAAATCTCTGTAATAAATGGTAATACAAAAAAGAAAAAAAAAAAAACAATTCAGACACCATGAACCAGTTCAAAGAGTATCTTTACTGGCATTAAAATGAAAGCATTCCATTGTCGAATCAGTTAATACTAGCTCAGGACTCCCCCATCTAGTGATCTGCTATTGTCAAAATGTTGAAAAAAAAAAAACTCACAGGATAATAGTAACTATCAAGAAACAAATTTGACAGTTCGGAGTGAACCAAAACTCGGAAAGTTACTGGAGTCATTTAGTTCGTTCAATGATTCTTGATACATGTCATCATGTGCGGTATATTGGTATAAGCGTCATCAGCGTAAATGCAATTGTTGAAGCTAAACGACCTGCTAGCTTTTTGAAAAAGTTAATACTTGTCCAGGTCTTGTTTTTAGGGTCTACTATGCTAAAAGTCTGGACCGAGCTCATGTAACCTTCACGAGCTCTATAAACAACAAACATGGCAGCTGGTGCGCCTGGTAAGCGTTTTCTTGCAAAAGCGTATAATCCATACAGTTGTTAATAATACAGTGTTTTAATATAGAAGCCATCTGGTTAATTACCATTTATATCATATAATTGCAAATTAGATGTTCTTTGCAGATCTGAAATTTGTTATTTCTCCAAAATTCTGTTCTATGGACAAATACGCTGTGTACTAGATGGACTGGGTAATAAAACTATTGGCCCGAGTTGCTGTGGTCAGCCTGTTGCACTATTTCATCAGGCCGTCGGTGCTATAGTGCATCAGGTTGTCCACAGCATTGAGGGCCAATAGTTTGACTATACTCCAAACAGCCATGAAATAACTGTATAATAGCTAACAATGCTTTGAGCGACTGCTCCCAGGCGTATACTTTTGACCGTGGACTTTTGGCTTACACCCCATCATGTTAGGCTTTTGCATTAAAATATATAATCATGCTGACTCAAGGGTGATCAGTTCAGGCCGCGCCAGGTGAAAAAACGTGAGCCGGGCCACAAAATTGCGCGTGCGCTCAGCCTCCGCGCAGGCTGACCAGTGTCTTCGCTGTCCGTCTGAAGACAGTTTGGATCCTTGGCTACCCGCAGAGTGTCATGTGAAGACACTGATCAAACTACGCGAATGTGTAGGCTGATTGGAGTCTTCGCTGTGCGTACATGCAGTCTTGTAGGAAAGGCTGTGCACCAGCACATTTGTTGAAATTATTGCTTCTGATGACAGTGTTCTGTTCGCTTGTAGAGTTACATACTGGCTTCATTACTAATATATTTGGGGCAGTTCATGGCAAAACCTACAATCAGACTTGAGCGACCAGCGAAGACTCAGATCAGCCTGCGCATTCGCGCAGTCTGATCAGAGTCTTCGCTGATCGAAGACGCCTTCTATAACCTCCAAGTTATCCAAAGAGGGATAAAGGAAAACCCATGCCGTACTGGTTGGATGTACGGGCTGATCTGAGTCTTTGCTTGTTACACAGGTCTTATTGTAGGTTTTGTCATGCGTTGGCTCATTTTATGATTAATTCTTTGTCCTTGGTATTTTTTAGTTAAAACACCGTGACAGTTAAAACACCTAGACAGTTGCAGTTCGCCGAGCATGAACAAATTCAAGATCAACTGTTATAATAAAATAATCCGCAACGACAGGAAACGTATCTTTAGAAATGTGCGCACATCGAAGATTCAGATCGGCCTGCGCATTCGCGCAGTCTGATCAGAATCTTCACTGTGCGTATTTTGGATAGCTAATGATGCATCTTTTTTCACGCCGACAACGAAGACTCTTATCAGACTGCACGGATGCGCAGGCTGATTTGAGTCTTCGTTGGGCGCACGTCAGAAGGTACGATTTCTGTCGTTTCGGCTCGATTAAGTCTATGGCAGATTAGGTCTGCAATGTATCAATAGTTACCGTATTTATCCTAAATATTTGGACACGATAACTCCTTACCATATTTGTCCTAACAATTTGATAACTCCATCTGACAACCTGTTGATGTGTCTTAAGTCTTAGTTATACCATGGTTCGTGCGTATGTACGATGCGATAATGCACGAGCGTGAGCGAGTGCATTATCGCATGTACATGCCCAGAACCATGGTATAACTGATTTATCACATTTGCATGCATGCAGACCATCTACATCGCGAGATATTTTATGCTGAATGTTGCGAATTTAGGCCATTATGTGATAACAAAAGCAGAACGAACTGAGAGAGGCAAACGGTGTATACTCGGACCAGATGCCGGAACTTTCTGGTATGAATCACCTTTGTAAAAATGATAAAATTTCACAAAATATTAAGTATTGTTGTTGATTTGGGATTTAAATGTCCTGTCAGCAACATATTTGCTAACATATACACGCCATCCTGTCGGAATGACCAGAACCACGCACACTAAGTACTTTGTTCAGATGCCTTCTATAGCAGGTTATTACTTGTAAATATTCATGTTTCCAGTACCAATGGTACAGTATAACAAACTCCCCACCAAGGTCCACAGACCTGAATTTCTTTAGGTCCACTGTATTCAGCCTCCTTCATCATCCTGTTTTCTGGGAAAAATAAGATAAATATCATCAAATTGTCATCTGCTGAATTTGCCCAGTGTATGGTAAAGGTTATTTTTCAACATTCCGTACTATAGCAAACAACAAATTATTGATACTCGTATTCTAGTTCACCTCAGCCAAAGGTTTTTATGATTTGTCTTTGTCCATCGTCCCATCCGATGTCCACCTTTCAAATATATAATACGAATTGTAACCATTTCAAGGAAAACGACTCTATTTAAATTGTTTTGCGTCCCTTCTGAAAAGTAAGGGATTGGTGTAGAAAAGAGCAAACAGGAAGTTCTAAATGTTGTTCCCCCTTGGAATAAAATTGCGGACAATTTACCAGGGCCCGGTTGTTCAAAGCGTCGTTAGCTTAACGAGCTCGTTGTGGGTCATTTAGTCAACTGTTTTAGCGGATTCAATATACAATATTCTGATATTTTTTGCTGAAAAAATACGAGTAGAGCTACTCACATTTTTTCAGAAAAAATTTTCAGCATATTTCCGTATCACTGGATGTAAATTTTAACGAATCGTTAACTAACGACGTCCTTAGTTTCGAATAACTGGGCCCATTTGTATCCAGTCCCGTTATACATCTTCTCATTTAACCTAATTGAGCAGACGACAAATTGGTGATATGTTTCTTATTTTTTCACAGAAAACGTGATTTGATATTTCATGCAAACTGTTTCCATTGGAGACAATTTGCATGAAATGTCAAATCTTGTTTTCTGGGAAAAATAAGAAATATATTTAAAAATGTCGTCTACTGAAAGATTTACCCAGAGTGCTAAGCAACAACGCCACTGGGACATTTGTCTGTCAAATTTATTTTAAAGCCTCCTTCGGTCGGGGAATGAAAATTGTTCAAATGGTCGTGGTCTATTGACCCATCCATATATTTACATAGTAAAAGCACTTAAAAGTCCTTGGCAGAAAAAAGAAAACTTTGAAGCTGAATCTTGGTACAGCGCATCGGGGAAGGGAGTTCTCCCAAGTTGGTTCAAGTGATGATCCTAGATTGACCTTTTGCATACATTTTTTTGAGGAAACATTGAAAAATGTGTGGTAAAGTTATTGGAAAAGGCATTTCTCAATATGTAATCGAAGTAGCAAAAGCCTTCGGTTACAATGAAAATTCAAGTCCTCCTCCCTGGGGTTATGAAATTTTAAAATGATTTCTCCCCGGGAACCGCTGGGTCATTTTAACTACATTTCATGTGGAACTTGCATTCGAAGAAGTTTTAAAGTTTTCTCTTCTGTTTTTACAACGTAATAGAGCTAGTCTGAGTGTTAGGTTCTGGTTCTTTAAGCATTGGTTTGCTGTCGTCGTCCGAGTCCAGTTCAAACTCAGCATCAGCATTCTCCACCTCTTTCGTCAATCTTATCATCTTTTTGAACTCCAAACGATACATCGGTGATATCAGCATCAAGATGTAGAAGTTTTGAGAAAATGAAAACAGGTACAACATCAGGCAGGCGTGCCAAGTTTTGTCCACAATCATTTTCACTACAGGGGAATCTACGCCTCTGATCGCATAGGAAGTTTCAACAAACTCCACCACACTGCCGGGGAACCATGTTATAAATATCATGACAGCAACGTAGAAAACCAGGATACTTGTTCTGTTCCACTGACAACACCTGGGGCTCCTGAATCGGCCAGATTTTCTAAGACCAAAAAACATGGCGATGCTGAGTACCAGAATCAAGCAGAGAGGGATAATGTTACTCACTATCATTGATACGAGTTCTCCAAGTAACGGTTCAGAAAACAACGTAAGCTCGCAGTTGTAACTAGTCTCATTCAAGTCATCGTCGAAACTGGCGAGCGTCTTATAAGATGTCGCAAAAGGAATGTTTACGACAACCGCCAAGAGGACAACGCCGGAAGCCAGGACAATACCCAGTCGTCTGCTGACAACTTTGGAATGTTTATGCGGGAAGCAAGTTGATATGAAACGATCCATGGTTAATAAAACAATAAGCCAAGGAGATGCTAGACCTGGAATAGATGTTGCCATAAGCAACAGTCCGCAGTTATTTTCTTCTGCTGCCCTTGAGGAAAAGTCATCCTTCATGGCAGTTCCGGCCACGTCAAAAGCCAGATTTATGATAAGATTTAAGGAGTCACTAATAGCAGAAAACCGGAAATACACAGCAAACGCTTGTGGCGCAAACCTGTCCCGGCGCATCAGAAAGAAAAGGCATGTATTTCCAATAACACCAATTATTACAATACAGAACTCTGCGACAAGAATAGATTCAAGCGCCTCCTCGAAACTGTTGATTTCTGGCTGATTACAATGATGGAAAGATGGGTTGAGTCCACCACATCTTGTGTCATTGCCACTAGTACTGTTGTTGGCCATCTTGCTTTATTTACTCTGAAAACATTAATAATACAAAAATAAATCAAAGGTTTCATTCATTCTCACATATATTCTCATCCACCCCATCCCTGATCATCCCCTCCATACCTTCTCTAGTGACCTCAAAGTCAATATCAGTGTCTCAGAAATTGTTGGACGACCGCATAAGTGGTGGTGGTTCTCTGTATTTGGGTACTTTTATGACTATTGTTATGGAAATCGCGTCAGATACAGGAATCCAGTCATTTCTGAACTTCATGATTTCGACTGTAGTCTTTTCGATCACTTCCGCCGAAGTCATTTCGTGCCTATTCTTACGTCATTTCGGCTGCGTTTTAGACCTACTAGAGTAATTTTGGATCCACATTTTTTTCTGTTCAAGTTTGTCTTCGAACACCTGCCTTTTTCACCTTACTCTTTATCTTAAACTTCTCTTCAACAAGTCCATTTTACTGTCTGTTAATGTGTGTAAAATTGTTGGATGAGTGGCGAACAGTGTAGATCCTGATCAGGCACCGCGTCCTACACCGGTTGCTCTGCAAAGAGGATTCCATAGGAAGGAAAAATAACGAAAATAGAAGACTCTCTTTTATTGAACAATTTATTCCATACTTTGTGCGACTAAATTTTGCTTTTTATGTAGTTATTTCTTTAAACACCTGGTGGAATGTCAAACAGTGGAAACCATGATCAGACTGCTTCTTCAGGAGCAGTCTGATTTGTGTTTGCACTGTTGGCATATTTCATTTTATCTAGTTATTATTATTATTATTATTATTATTATTATTATTTGCATGTGTTATTTTATCTAGTTTTTATCAAGGTTTTATTGGGTCTCTTCATGAACAAAATGTGGCAACATGCAACACAGCCCACGCATCTTTTTATAGAGCAAATATTTAACTCAAGGTTCACATAATTTGCCGCAATTCCAGCAACACTGATATTTTGAAGGATAAAATATTACTATATAATAAGTTTACTAACCTGTGCGATCCTCCAGGTTAATTCGGATTGAACTGATTGACTTTTATGATTACAATATTAAAAGAAACTACATCGATTTTATTCTCTTTTCACCTGTATCAGTGTGAGAATGTATGAACTGGAACGTTAGAAAACGTACCTATAGAAATAAGGCCCAGCGAAGATTCAGATCAGCCTGCACATTCGCGCAGTCTGATCAGAATCATCACTTGGGCACATTAGGATAGCCAAGCATGCGATAGTTTCCCCATGCGGACAACGAAGATTTATCTGACCGCACGAATGCGCAGACTAATTTGAACCTTCGTTGGTTAATATTAAAAGGTACGTTTTCTAACGCTAAGGTTCGTAAAATGTGTTACGCTTCAAACGGTTTTGACAGACTGAAGAGCCGTACCGACTAGAATCAGGAGGTTGTAGTTAACCCATTTAAGACTCAATTAACTTCCCCACACTATATATTGGAAGAGTTTAATTTCAATTTTAGGTATGTCCGGCTGTGTGATTTAGATAGTCGTAGAGAAAAATGGTTCAACCGTTTGCAAACAGTGGAGACCCTGATCAGACGCCGCATTTTGGGTCTGCACTGTTTGCCAATTATCCTTTAGGGGCTCTTCAGACTAAACTAGGTTAAGCAAAACAATTAAGCGCTTCACTTGCCTTGCTACTGTCATATCCGTGGGTCCCTCTGCGTTCGTTTCATCGGCGACAGTTCGTGTATTTGTTTGTTTTCGCTTTACTTGTTCTGCATTCTGTCCCAGATCACATGACGTTTATACAACGTCGCATGAACGTCGATGCATCGTTGCATCGAGGTTGATGAGACGTTATATAAACGTCATGTGCCCGCCGGGATACCTCTAACTTCGGGGCCTTGTGGTTATGATAATTCCTGAATATTTTCATTTCTGGTTTTAGTTTTCCTTCCGTCTGTCCACCAGGATCTTGTAAGACAGAGAGTGATAAAGGTAGCTATCAAATGTAATATATCAAACGAGTGCGATCGTGCACGGTATTTCCACTTGTTTTCTGGACAAATATTTTCGTTGCTATAGCAATAAAGATGCGAAAAATGAAGGCAGTTCGTTTGTAGTCCGATCAGAAGAATAAAACAAACATAAAAAAGAAAGAAAAACAACAACAACAACAACAACAAAAAACACGGGTTATTCTGTATTTAAAATGTAATGTTAAAAGATAGACCAGTGAAATGTGAACTTTCAATAAATTAGATGACAGTGCTATTTTGATAGTCGCACATTAAAAAAAAAAAATAAAAAAAAATAAAAAAACAATAATAATAATAATGATTTGTCCGAGGCTATTGACACGGCGTCCGGGTCAATAAGCAAAGATGGTATTGACACGGCGGCCGGGATTTTCAAATAGTAAGGAAATCGGGGCATATTAAAATGTGTGCCCTTTTTAGTCCCAAAACACCTTCTAAGACAATACAAGCAAATTAGTCTTTCTTCCACGCTTAAGTTATGTCTGTGTATCAAACAACAGAATGTCTGTAGTTTCATAAATCATTTGAACTTTACTGTCGGGAGGGCAACATTCTTTTGAAGGTTGGAAAATATCATTGTTTTGTCGTAAAATATCATTGTTTTGATAAGGTTAAATTAGATTCTGCTCAATGAAAAAAAGAAGAAATTTTGTTTATGATTGAGTTTGACTACCCTACATAATGAGGCAAGTGATAATTTGGACGCACAGATATGAGTAGCACCTATTAAATTGATACTATTTTACCTTGAAAAGGTAGCTCAGCTACTTTCATGGAGCAATAATCGCTTGAATGAAAATTCCTGTTTTTTAATGAATACGAATACGAATATTATTTTGGAATACAGATCATTTCTTAGTGTTTTCCAGTGCACATAAAACATAATAAAAATGCTTATGCTTCGAACCTGATACCTGACAAGAAGAACGGACAATGTACGGTTTTGCACGAAGGACCGCTTAGTGCAACAGTTGCATCAGTAGCATTGAGCTCGCTGCCACACCCAGACACCGTCGCGATATGACTGAAAGATTGTTGAAAGCGACGTTAAGCCCAAATCAATCAATCAAGTCAATGCATCAGCAGCACCTTTCTGCCTTCTTTCTTTCTTTCTTTCTTTCTTTCTTTCTTTCTGTCACACTTGTTTCTTCTTTCTTTCTTTCATTCTTTCTTTCTTTCTTTCTTTCTGTCAGTAGGTCGGGACATCGTGCAATACCGATCTTTTCGCAGTGTTTTTTTCGATGCACATAAACATTATAATACTTTCTTTTTGAACTTGATGCATGGTGATATTTGCAGGATGCCTATTAATGCAACAGTTGGATCATTAGCCCAATTCAATCCCTTTTAATGTCCTTTTGTCATGATACAGTAGATATGAAGTTAGTGAATAACAGATGCCACGTACCTTGAGAAAAATGTTTATTATGTGAGCCACAACCAGAGAGAAACGTACCTTCTGACATATGCACACAACGAAAACTGAAGTCAGCCTGCGCTTCTGTGCAATCTGATCAGAGTCTTTGTTGTCCGCATAAAGAAACCTTGTCTTCTTGGCTGTCCAAAATGCGCCCAGTAAAAATTCTGATAAGATTATGCGAATGCGCAGGCTGATCTGAATCTTCACTGGGCGCAATATATTTTCCGAAGGTACGTTTCTGACGTTTTCTGTCGTTACAGCTCATGTCATAGGCAAACAGCTGAGACCAGATCAGCTTGTGTATCCCAGTAGGATCAGGGCATTTGGTGGTCATCGCTACATTCTACGGTACAGTGAACCCTCGTTACAACGACAGCATTTGTTCCCAAAGATGTTGCCTTTAAAATGAATTTGCTACTGTACAGAATACTTAATAAGCAGGGCCCAGTTGTTCAAAGCGTCGTTAGCTTAACGTTAAGGGTCATTTCGTTAACTGTTTTAGCGGATTTAATATAAAATATTCTGATATTTTTTGCTGAAAAAATGTGAGTAGTTCAGCAAAAAATTTCAGCATATTTGCCTATTACTCGATGTAAATTTTAACGAATCGTTAACTAACGACATCGTTAGCTTTGAACAACTGGGCCCTGATTAATATGTAAGAATTGTCTAATGTCCTCATAAAACACATGTTTTGGACATTTGTTAGAATCGCCTCTAACAAATATCCAAATGTTCCTTTAAATTATTGAATGCATTATTCTTGCATCATTTGTGACGAATTGTTACCTCTTAAGCAATTGTTTTGTGACCGTCAAATTGTCATTATAACGAATTTTGTCGTTATATCGAGTGTCAGTGTAAAGAGGGTTGTATGTATTGCTCCTGTAAAGGCCCTGACCAGACTGCGTTGATTCACATCCTGTTTTGTGTGTTCGTTTTCCTCATGGTAGATAATGGTCTTTCATTCATGACAGTTCAAAAATTGAAATTTCAGATGTAACAGATTGTGAATATATATATATATATTAAATATATCTAATTAAAAACCTTTCAAAGAACCATCTGTCACTTCCAGTGTAGGGGGTACAAGATCTTCAGTGTTTTGTATGTACTGATAATAAAAATAATGGTGTTCAAATATCTATATGCATTGAAAATGGAGAATCTATGTATAGCCGGTCACAGGCATATTGTGAACATGTGCGAACCTTGTAAAATCAAGTTTCATTAGTGTCTGCGCTGTCTTTCGTTATCAGTTTTTAGCTTGGGGTTATGCTACATTGAACCCACTGGACAAACAGTTGACTCTCGATATCTCAAACACTGATATCTCTGGCTTCTACTTAAAACAAACTAGGAAGTGGGCGACATTGGTTTGGCTTTTATACAGTTGAACTTCAATAGCTCGAACATCTTTGGGACCCTGGAAATGTGTTCTAGTCATGGGTAGCGCGAGCCACTGAGGGTTAATCATAGCGCTAAATCAGAAAACAAAGGGGGGTAATTTAGGGATGTCATTTAGATCTTCTATAAAATAATGGTTTGTTGAGTGTGCTCAATAGAATCGCATCGAAGAGGCGATTCTAATGAATACACTCAACATACATTTTCATGATAACGGAAGAAAAATTCCCTAAAATATCCCTTAATATTTGTTGTCTTAAAAAAGCGGAAGAATTTCCTATAATATGGACTCAAAAACGAGTTCGTATCAGCCATGGTAAACGAGTCATAGGTGTTCGAGTCATCGAAGTTTTACTGGATTTCGGTTCCTTTTGTCTAGGAACCAAAATATCTAGTCACTTTGGGTTTGAGATGGCTGGAATCGACTGTGTATCGGACACTAAATCCAGAAATAATTGGCTTAATTTAACTATGCTGTCGATTTTGTAACGTCACAAAGTTATCATCATTCAAGGTATTCAGTATTCATACAAGAAATTGCTTTCGTAAACCGAATTTTAATTATTCCAAACGCTACTTTTTATACTATCCAAATAAGAATTTTTCACTAAGTGTGACAGTTTCGGGTCTCATCGAGTACCAGCTCAACTGTGACACTGACCTTGTGATGTCACGGGACTTGGACTGCTTACCACTAGACTGGTTACTAATGGTAAACAATTTTTGGATTAATGTGATAGTCTATCCTGATGAACCTATTCAGCGAATTTTAATTACAGTCGACTCTCGTTATCTCGACTTCGCTTATCTCGAATAACAGCTTATCTCGAAGTGAAAATCTGGTCCCTGTTTTAACATGGACATCTAACAATAGGTAATAAAATAGTGTGGAAAAGAGGAAAAATTACTCCTTTGTATTGTCCTTTGGAGCAATTTCTCCTCTTCCCACAATATTTAGCTCACCTGAGCAAAAGCTTAGGTTGAGCTATTGTGATCACCCTCTGTCCGTCGTCCATCGTCCGTCGTCAACAATTAGTTTGTTAACACTCTAGAGGTCACAGTTTTGCCTCTATGAAATCTAGGTCTAGTTCGATACTGGGTCACTTGGGGTCGAAAACTAGGTCACCAGGTCAGATCAAAGGAAAAACTTGTTAACACTCTAGAGGTCATAGTTTTGACCCAATCTTGATGAAACTTGGTCAGAATGTTTGCCTGTATGAAATCTAGGTCAAATTCGATTCTAGGTTACTTGGGATCAGAAAAGAGGTCACCGGGTCAAATCAAAGGAAAAGCTTGTTAACACTCTAGAGGTCACATTTTTGAAGTAATCATGATGAATATTGCTCAAAATGTTTACCGTGATGATTTCTGGATCAAATTCGAAACTGGGTCACTTGGGGTAAAAAACTAGGTCACCGCGGCCAAATCAGCAGAAGGCCATGTTAACACTAGCGGTCACATTTTTAAGCAATCATCATGAATCTTGCTCAAAATGTTTGTTTTGATGATTTCTAGATCGTTCGAAACTGGGTCACTTCGGGTCAAAAACTAGGTCACCAGGCCAAATCAGCAGAAAACCTTGTTAACACTCTAGCGGTCACATTTTTGAAGCAATCATTATGACTCTTGTGCAAAATGTTTTTCTTGATAAGTTCTAGGTCAGGTACAAAACTGGGTCACTTGGGGTCAAAAACTAGGTCACCAGGCCAAATCAGCAGAAAACCTTGTTAACACTCTAGCGGTCACATTTTTAAAGCTACCTTCATGAATCTTGCTCAAATTGTTTTCCTTGATAAGTTCTAGGTTCAAAACTGGGTCACTTGGGGTCAAAAATTAAGTCACTTCGCCAAATCAGCAGAAAACCTTGTTAACATTCTAGTGGTCACATTTTTGAAGCAATCATTATGAAGTTTGCTCAAAATGTTTGTGTTGATGATTTCTAGGTCCAGTTCGAAACTGGGTCACGTGGGATCAAAAACTATGTCACCTGGCCAAATCTGCGGAAAACCTCTTTAACACTCTAGCGGTCACATTTTTAAAGCATTCATCATGAATCTTGCTCAAAATGTTTGTCTTGATGATTTCTAGTTCAAGTTCGAAACTGGGTCACTTAGGGTCAAAAACTATGTCACCAGGCCAAATCAAAGGAAGACCTTGTTAACACTCTAGAGGTCACATTTTTGAAGCCATCATCATAAATCTTGCCCTAAATATTTGGCTTGATGATTTCTAGGTCAAGTTTGAAACTGGGTCACTTGGAGTCAAAAACTAGGTCACAAGGCCAAATCAAAGGATAAACTTGTTAACACTCCAGAGGTCACATTTTTTAAATAATCATCATAAGTATTGCTCAAAATGTTCGTTTTTGACACTCTAGAGGTCACATTTTTGAAGTGATCATTATGAATCTTGCTCAAAATGTTTGTCTTGATAATTTCTAGGTGAAGTTTGGAACTGGGTCACTTATGACGTGTATTTCACAGTCCAGTGACTTTATTAAGTTTTTCCGTTTAGGTCAGTTTCTCAGTAATTATTGGTCCTACAGAGTGATATTTGGCACTTGTGAAGTGTTTGTCTCAGTAACTATTGCTCCTACAGCCAGTGATACTTAGTACATGCATACATCTTAGCATGGCCTCTTGAGTGCAGTCATCCATATTTGACTTTGACCTCTGTCACAGTCCATTAGACATGCTACATTGTCTTACTTGTTAATATAATCATAATAAATTTTAATCAGAATGTTTGCCTTGATCAGTTCTAGGTCAGATTCTCAAAGTGCTATGATACTCAGGTGAGCGTTACAGGGCCATCATGGCCCTCTTGTTCAATATATCTCTAACTTCAGAAGTCAAATTACATAAGCATTTGTGGAATCTGGTTGTTCGATTTATTTTTACCGTAATACAGCAAATCAGATATGTCGAGGTATAGATACCTCGAAGCATTTCAGAGAGTCCCTTGGACTTTGAGATAACGAGAGTAGAATCGACTGTAGCTATACAGTAAGAACATGAGTTATGATCTAGAACGCATAATGTCTCTCACTTTAAACTTTCTGGTTTTTTTTATTGATTTAACCCTTGCATCCCCGAGTTTCTGACATGGATTTTTCCGTCTCTGAAATTGGATATATCCATTGTTGCAAATAGAGATTTAGTTAAAATCAATAACAGAAAGTAGGGAAAGGCAAACATTGTAGATACTGATGAGACGGCTCGTTATGAGCCGTCTCATCAGTATCTACAATGTTTGCAAAGATATTTGTATTGGTGTGTAGGGATTAAACGGATTAATAGTTTAACAAGAAGACGTTGTTCATATTTCAAGAAGACGTTGTTCATATTGCAAGAAGACGTTGTTCGTATTGCATGAAGACGTCGTTCGTATTGCAAGAAGACGTTGTTCGTCTTGATTTTCCGATCGTACAAATGACAATGATATCAAACCTTATTTTTCGCACTTTATGGTTACATTTTATACAGTAACAGAAACAATGTGTTTCTCGCCAAAACTGTAATTTCTATTTTCTGAAGGAGATTGGATACACTTGCAAGGGAGGTAACGCCATCTAATTTTTTTTGGCCCCCTTCTGAAAAGAAGTATACAACACTAACTAAATTGACTTTGTCCTCCTCTGAAAAAGGGTCTACTCTTAAAGGAAAGAATTTGCTCACATGTTGAGCAAATTCTTTCCTTATAGAGTAGGTCCCATTTCAGAATGGGGCTGGTGTATAGGAATGCATACAGTAAGTCACAAAAGTTATCTCCCTTGTACATAATAGCGGGAAATCCACTAATTGTGTCTAGTCTTTTAATTTGCAAGTAATGAAAAAAATAAACTGATTGAAGTGAAATCCAGGAAAAATTTAATGTTTGTGGAAATCTGCTCAAAAAGCATGCCCCTAATTATTTATGAAATAATGTCGCCCAAGAAAAATGTCAAAACTTAACAAAGCCTTCACTTCAAATCAGTATTTTCATAAATAAAAACAAACGTATTAGATAAAGTGACTACTGTGCTTTCGACATCTTTCAGAAAGTCATTTTTTTGCTTGATGCTTTACACAGAAGAAGTAAATTTGCAAACTTTTGTCATGATTTAATGCAAAACCATTTGTTGTAACTTCCTATGTACGAAAAATTTCATTCTAGTCATTAGTTTTTTAAAATATCAAATATTTTCACTTTTTCCCCATAGTAAAAATGAAACCAAATCATGCAAAAATCTGTAGGGTAGGTAACTTGGAGCCAGATTTTCAACTAGTTCCACTTGTTCAATTTTTCTGATATTTTAACAATATTGTTGTGAAACATCAATAATTCAAATTCAGCAAAGGAAAGTAAAAAAATCCAAAAATTCACTTTACTATAGAAATTGCATAGGTCAGACCAAGTTTTAGCCGTAAATTTAATTTTAGTGTAAATATTTGAGAACAAAACACAGAAATAGAAAAGACAAATGGTTTCTGACAAAATATGGTCAGTCAGAACAAAAGATTTTCATTTAAAATAAAACGCCAAGCAAAGAACATCTTTCCAAGAGATGTCGAAAGGACAGTAGCTAAGCATTTGATTTATATGATGCTGGAATCTCAACCTTTGCCGCACTCTGGGCTAATTCAGCAGACCACAAATGAATGATATTTTTCATCCCCCCTCCCCCCTCCCCCCATTCCCCGCACACACGTTTATGGTGAAAGGAAACACATTCAAGGGAGGTAACACTGTCAAAATTGTTTTGTTTCTTCTGAAAAAAGGTCTACTCTAAAAGAAAAGAATTTGCTCCCAATGGGAGCAAATTCTTTCCTTTTAGAGTAGATCTCTTTTCAGAAGTGGATTGCTGTGCAGGAAAGGAAAGAAAACAGGAAGTCACAGAAGTTCTCTTCCCTTGTGAAAAATAGTGTAAAATCTGGCATGCATATCCAGTTCCCTTGATTCGACATGTTTTAAGGTGTTTTGGAATCAACTATATATGCGTTTGTACACATTGAGCTATCACATAGATTTTTAAATCAATTTACTAATAGTAGTTCTGTTCCAGGTTTTATAGATAGATTAAAAAATTTATTATTTTTAAGCTTTAAAATATGCCCTAAAGAGAGTACTGATTTTCTTATATTTTTTAACAGGTATATACCAGAACGTCGATTCGGAGTCCGTTCAACAGCCGGTCTTCCCCGAGTTTTACCGAGTCCATTCGGAGAAAGCCGTGATACCAGGATCTTCGTCAGGTACTGTCATGGCAGATGACATAGAAGCTACAATGGTGTCGTTTTCAGAGAAACGTCTAGTTCAGGTTTGCCCCTATTGCCTAACAACATTCCCTAACAAGAGTTTATTACGAAGGCACCTTAGAAAACATACTGGAGAGAAACCCTGGTCATGTGACATTTGTAACGTGAAATTCTCACGCAAAGACCATAAGAAACGTCACATGACCAAAAAACACGCGCAATCCGAATTCCCCATTTCAGAGAATACCCAGTAAACAAAAGTAGTGCTGGGCCTAAATATTCATATCTTCGTTGGCTCATTCAAAGTCGGCAAGTCAATATGAAATTAGAGCCAGCGGACACATGGCATTTAAACAACGTCGCAGTCACGTCGATGCAACGTCATTGCATCGACGTTACTGCGACATGGTATAATGGATATGTGCCCGCTTGGATGGGAACTACATATAAAATACTTCTGCCTTCTTTCTGAAAATAATTTTAGACTAAAGGGAATGAAATCGCTCCCCATGGGAGCAAATTATTTCCTTCTAGAGTAGATCCCTTTTTAAATGGGGCTTAGTGTGCAGCAAAGCCACAAATTACGAAAAAAAAAAAATAAATAAATAAAATGAAAACAAGGGGACACTTTAATGATGGTCTGTTTGCTTTCTTGGACACCAAGTAAGTCCCCTCTGAATAGGCGTCTAGCCTAAAGGGAAAAAATGCTCCCAAAGTAAATCCCTTTTCTGAAGGGAGAAACTATGGTTTTGACAGAGTTGCTTCTATGAAAATATACACATTTTACAGACTATATAAATGTAGTTCTAATTTCAATAAGCTTGCGATACTTAGGACAACTAGGCCCGGTGTTTAGAAATTCCAGTTTTGCTGTAACAAGATGGATAATATAACGTATTCGACCTAATTACCGCACCTTGCACTTAGGTGCTAAAAATGACTGGGAAAACTTTTAGTATAATATGTATCCACCTACTAAAAGTACGCTTTGAAAACAAGATCAGCAAATGACTTAAATGACTTATCTAATGGTTTATGCGATGATTATCCCCACGCTTTTTTTTTTAAAAAAAGCGATGGGGATATTGTTAACGCCTCCGTCCGTCACGCTATCTCCTCCTAAACCACTGGGCAGATTTCTACCCAACTTGCTACATCACTTCCCCTCATGGTAAAGGTGTGCAAGAGCAGCATTATTTTTCTGTGCGTCCGTGCGTCGTCCGTCCATTTGTCTGTCACACTAGTTCCTCCTAAAACACTTGGCAGATTTCAACCAAACTTGCTACATCACTTCCTCTCATGGTTAGGGTTTGCGAGAGCAACATTATTTTTCCGTGTGCCCGTCCGTGCGTCCCATTAGAAAGCATGCATATTCAAATATATAGAAAAATTCATCTCAAAAACTGAAAATTTACAGATAAAAAAAAAACTCTAATATTTTTACTATTTCTGCTCAAAACATACATTGTTGGTATTCGTTAGAACCGCCTATCTATGTTTTTGAGCAGAAATAAGAAAAATAATAATGTATCCCCAGTTTTACTGTATAAAAGTGGGGTTTAAGCGGTCAATATTAAATAAGCATGTTTTCGTGATGCGTCGTCCGTCCATCTGTCCATCGCGCTATCTCCTCCTAATCCACTGAGCGGAATTCAACCAAACTTGCTATCTCACTTCCCATCATGGTAAGGGTGTGCGAGAGCAATATTTTTTTTGCGTGTGTCCGTCGTCCGTCCATCTGTCCGTCACGCTATCTCCTCCTAAACCACGGGACGGAATTCAACCAAACTTGCTACAGCACTTCCCCTCATGATAAGGGTGTGCGAGAGCAACATTATTTTTCCGTTCATCCGTCTGACGTCTGTCCATCTGTCCGTCACGCTGTCTCCTCCTAAAACACTAGGCGGACTTTAACCAAACTTGCTACATGACCTTCCCTCATGGTAAGGGTGTGGGAGAGCGTCAATCCGTCCGTCATGCTATTAGCAACATTAGCAGCGCGCCATCGACTGCGCATTCTAGTTTTGTATTTTTTTAATTTACATTATGCAACCACATTTGAATTGCATACAACATATGCTTTATAAAGAAGTAGACAAATAGTACACTGGCTGTAATCTTAAGACTATGTAATCACTTGACTGTGGCTTTATAGGGGCATGTACGGTAATTAGGTCAATTACGGTAACGGGATCTACAAAGTGAGAAAACGTACTTTCCAGAGAAGATTCATGTCAGCTTGCACGTCCAAGTCGTCTGACCAGTCTTCTCCCAACGATAGCCAAGGATACAAAATTTTGTTTAAAGGACAGCGAAGACTCTGATTGAAACGTGCGTATATGTAGGTTAATTGTTTTAATTGTTTGTCCTCGCTTGGTGCACAAGTCATACAGTACGTTTTTTGTTTGTTTGTTTTTAATTATGCGAAATGTTATGATGCATAGTTTACCAGTTCCTGGCTATAGAACCTGGTCTGAACACGAACAGCTTCTCTTCTGGTGCTTAATTTTGTTTTAAAATTTTCGGACGCCAGAAATTTTTTTTTTCGAGAAAACAGTTCCGTTTTGGTCAAAACTGCACTTTTTATCCACTTTTAGCATTTTTCAGAAACGAACATTTGGTCAAATGTGAACTTTATAGCCATGCGTTTTAACACTACATTACATCTTATCAGTTGGCGATCAATTTCAGTGGGCGATTAATTTTCACTGTATGGGCAGAATCGGTTCTGCCGAGAATCACAGTATGGGCTGAATCAGTTCTGCAGAGAATGATGCTTTGGAAGAAAAACAAAAAAGAAAACCCACACACGAACGCACACACACACACAGATAGAGAGAGAGAGAGAGAGAGAGAGAGAGAGAGAGAGAGAGAGAGAGAGAGAGAGAGAGAGAGAACAGGCAGAGGATGTAAACTTGTTTATTTTATTTATTTACTTTTGTTTCATGGTATGAGCAGAATAAATTCTGCAAAAGGAGTTCCTGAACTCTTTATTCCATACTTTATTTGCATAAATTTGGATTTTAGCTCACATGTGCAAAGCTCAGGGTGAGCTATTGTGATCACCCTCTGTCCGTCGTCCATCGTCAGTCGTCCGTCGTCAACAATTAGTTTGTTAACATTTTAGGGTAGAGGTTTTTACCCAATCCTGATGAAACTTGCTCAGAATGTTTGCCCCTATGAAATCTAGATCAATTTCGAAACTGGGTTACTTGGGATCAAAAACTAGGTCACAAGGTCAAATCAAAGGAAATATTGTTAACACGCAAGAGGTCACATTTTTTCAAGCAATCATGAATCTTGATGATTTCAAAGGTCAGGTTTGAAATTGGGTCACTTGGGGTCAAAAACTAGGTCACTAGGCCAAATCAAAGGAAACCTTGTTAACACTCAAGAGATCAAATTTTTGAAACAATCACAATGAATCTTCCTCAAAATGTTTGTCTTGATGATTTCTAGGTTAAGTCTGAAACTGGGTCACTTAGGGTCACTAGGCCAAATCAAAGGAAACCTTGTTAACACTCAAGAGATCAAATTTTTGAAACAATCACAATGAATCTTCCTCAAAATGTTTGTCTTGATGATTTCTAGGTTAAGTCTGAAACTGGGTCACTTAGGGTCAAAAACTAATCAACGGAAAACCTTGTTAACACTCTAGCGGTCACATTTTTTAAGCAATCATCATGAATCTTGCTCAAAGTGTCTTTGATGATTTCTAGGTCAAGTTCGAAACTGGGTCACTTGGGGTAAAAAAACTAGGTCACCGGGCCAAATCAATGGAAAACCTTGTTAACACTCTAGCTATCACATTTTTGAAGCAATCATCATTAATCTTGCTCAAAATGTTCGTCTTGATGAGTTCTAGGTCAAGTTCGAACCTGGGGTCAAGTTCGAAACTAGTTCACTGGGCCAAATAAAAGGAAAACGTTGTTAACAGTCTGGCGGTCACATTTTAAAGCAACCATCATGAATCTTACTCAAAATGTTTGTCTTGATGAGTTCTAGGTATAAAGCTGGGTCACTTTGGGTCAAAATCTAGGTCACCGGGTCAAATCAAAGAAAGACCTTGTTAAAACTCTAGAGGTCACATTTTTAAATCAGTCATCATGAATCTGCTAAAAATATGTGTCTTGATGATTTCTAGGTCAAGTTTGAAACTCGGTCACTTAGGGTAAAAAACTAGGTCACCGGGCCAGATCAACGGAAAACAATATGAACACTCTAGCGGTCACATTTTTGAAGCAATCATCGTGGATCTTGCTCAAAATGTTTGTCTTGATGATTTCTAGGTCAGATTCGAAACTGGATCACTTTGGATAAAAAAAAACTAGGTCACCAGACCAAATCAAAGGAAGACCTTGTTAACACTCTAGAGGTCACATTTTTGAAGCAATCATCACGAATCTTGCTCAAAATGTTTGTCTTGATGATTTCCAGGTCAAATTTGAAACTGGGTCACTAGGGGTAAAAACTAGGTCACTAAGCCAAATCAAAGGAAAACCTTGTTAACACTCCAGAGGTCACATATTTTAAATAATCATCATGACTATTGCTCAAAATGTTTATCTTGATGATTTCTATGCCAAGTTCAAAACTCGGACTTGGAGTCAGAAACTAGATCACCAGGCCAAATCTAAGGAAAACCTTCTTGACACTCTAGAGGTCGCTTTTTGAAGTGATCATCATGAATCTTGCTGAAAATGCTTGTCTTAATGATTTCTAGGTGAAGTTTGGAACAGGGTCACTTATGACATATATTTCACGGTCCAGTCCAGAGACTTTCTTAAGTTTTTCCTTTTTGATCAGTTTCTCAGTAACTATTGGTCCTACAGAGTGATATTTGGCACTTGTGAAGTGTTTGTGTTTAGGTCAGTTTCTCAGTAACTATTACTCCTACAGCCAGTGATACTTAGCACACGCATATATCTTAGCATGGCCTTTTGAGTGCAGTGATCCATATTTGACCTTGATCTCTATTTCACAGTCCATTAGACATGCTACATTGTCTTACTTTTTAATATAATCATTATGAATTTTGGTCAGAATGTTTGCCTTGATCAGTTCTAGGTCAGGTTCTCAAAGTGCTATGATACTCAGGTGAGCGTTACAGGGCTGTCATGTCCCTCTTGTTATGCACTTGTTTCTTAAAATTCTTAGAATGGCAAATAGTGTAGACCCTGATCAGACTCCTTCAGGAGCAGTCTGAGCTAGGTCCACACTTTTTGCATAAAGGTCTTAACACAAGCTATAATGAAGGTAAATAAATTCTGCAAAGAGGGACCATTTGCAAGCAAAACCACATCAAATAAACCATTACGAAAACACGCCTATTCAAATATATTGAAAACATCCCCACAAAAAACTGGAAGTTTTCCGATAAAAATTCTAATATTTTTCATATTTCTGCTCAAAACATAGATTGTGGGTACTCGTTAGAACCGCCTCGGTGAGGCGGTTCTAACGAGTACCCACAATCTATGTTTTTGAGCAGAAATAAAAAAATAATGTATACCCCTGTAAACACCAGTTTTACTATATAAAAGTGGGGTTTAAGGGGGTCAAAATTATATAGGTATGTTTTCGTGATGGAAGATAGCAGACTCGGTTTTACTGATCCAGTTCATGAATAGCGTCGTGATGAGAAGCGTTGTTCACGCATCCTAGCCCATGGTTAAGCGATAATTGAGCCAGCGCTAGACAAAATATACAATAAGACAGGGATGTGGAATTAGCAAATATTTTGCTTGTATACGGACAAGTAGATGGTCAAAATCTACTTGTCAAACCAAGATTTACTTGCCCGAAAATTAACATTTTTCTTATATGTCGAAGAAAACCTATATGTTGTTGGTATGCATTAGAAGCGCCTCGGTCAGGCGCTTCTAATGAGTACCCACAACATATGCTTTCTTCTAGAAATGAGAATAGCTCATAATCAGGGTAATCTTCTTAGCTAGAGCTGTGAAGTCCTTGTCTCAGGACAAGTACGTAAGTTTATATTTCTTACTTGTCCTCAGGGAAATGGGACGTTTGACAAATCTGGCATGGTATTTCCACAGACCTGAATCAGAATATTTTATATTCTTTTAATAAGACCTGTGTAACCAGCAAAGACTCAGATTAGCCTGTACATCCACCCAATATGACATGGGTTCTCATTTATTCCTCTTTGGGTATCCTAGAGGCTGTTAAAGGTATATGCGATCAGCGAAGACTCTGATTAGATTGCGCAGATGGGCAGGCTGATCTGAGTCTTAGCTGGTCGCACAAGTCTTATTGTAGATTTTGTAATGTGCTGGCTCATATTTTGTTTTCAGAGGTAATCATAATGAGGTTAATGATTACAAAAGGACCAGAAAATATAAACAAATACATGTAAATATAAACGGTGTATGGGGAGACGTTTTACGGCCACCACAAAGCTCTTAACACCAGCTAAGGTTAATACATTCTGCAAAGAGGGATCATATACACACAAACACCATTAAATAATTCCTAATTATTTGTTCCTTTTTTTCTGATGAGACAGTGTCAGTTTGCTTATTCATGTGCAGTCTCTTCCCAGGACTGGGGATATGTTTCATCTGGTCACCAGAATAGACGTTTTTCTTCGATAAGCTTTCAGACATTCTAGTGACATGACCAGCTCATCTTGGTTGTGCAAGAGGAATCTTGCTATCTGATCTTTGAATTTTCTTAGTAGCATGTGTAGTAGTGATTAAGTCTTTTAACATGGCGTTAGTAAACAGTCCAGGTCTCGTAAGCATATCTGAATGTTGGCAATACTACAGATTTATATACTTTTAGCTTTGTATCCAGTCTGAGGTCCACTTCGATCCCAGACATTTTCAAGTAGCCTGCCAAATGCGGCACTGGCTTTAACAATCCTGTTGTTTACTTATCATCAATACGTATAGCTCTTGATAGAGTGCTTCCTAAATGTATGACTTTTTCAACCGATTTGGAGTGTTTGTCTTTTCATTGTGATGAAGGGATCTTTGTATGGCTTTTAGGTGCATGTTTGTGCACAACCTCGATCTTCTTGGTGCTGATTGTGATATCATAGTTGTCACAAGCTGGTGAAACTTGATCCATACCTTCTTCCATTTTCCTCTCTTTTGAGGTAATTTTGTTTTTTCATCAGCATATGAAAGCTTATCCAACACGTCTCGCTGCACCTTGGTTTTGGCTTGCAACCTCCTTAGGCTGACTGGCTTGCCATCAAAGCGGTATTTGATTGGAATGCAATGATCACCATCCTAACAATCATCTGTAAGCATGGAAGAAAAAGTCTTGCTGAACAGGGTTGGCCAGCTCAAAGCCTTGCATTATTCCATACATCCCGGGAACAGCTTGGTAACTTGTAAGCAAGAGTTGTACCAATGATATGAACTTTAGTAGACAGTCTAACTTTGCCATGACGTTCTAAAGTCCGTCACGACTGACTGCATCGAATACTTTGGTGAGATCTGCCAATGTCATATAGAGGTCCACACTTTGTTCTTTGGCATTTCTCCTGGAGTTGTCTTGCTGCAAAGACCATGTTTAGTTTTCCTCAATCCTTCCTGAATCCACATTGACTTTTTGAAATACGTCTATTCTGGTCAAGCTATACTTTCAGTCGATTTAGCTGGATTCTTGCAAGTACCTTTCCAGCAATGGACAATAAAGAGTTGCTTTATGGTTTCTTTTCCGTTTGTAGTGGTGGATTATCAGCCTTTTCATTTAGTTTGAACAGGAGGCCAAAATCTGCAAAGGACAGGATATCATCAACTTTACTACTTAGCTAGGAATCTTGCATATCTCTAAGCCTCCATTGGACTGTCTGACAGATGTTGTCGTAGGCTGCCTCCTTAGATACTGAGCTAGTATCATTTTGAACGACCTTGTGCACATGTTCATGAATAGACACTGTAAAACAGAGCCAACTGTTTTCATTGATTTGATGTGTTGCTTGCTTTCAAAGAATCCCTTTTTCACACTCTATTTATCTTACCGTATTCGACTTAATTACCGCACTGTGCGCTTAGGTTTTTTCAAAATTACTGGGTAAACTTGTGGTAAATTATGTGTCTACCTACTATACCGATATTGGTATCTACCGACTACCTACTTTGAAAAAAAACCAGCTAAGGACTTATTTGGTGATGTTCATGCGATTTTTTTTTTTTTTTTTATAAAAGCATATGTTGTGGGTACTAATTTGAATTCCATCGACAAGTCGATGTAATTCAAATGGTTACCCACAACATATGCCTTTAAAAAGAAGTAGACAAAAAGTACACGGACTGTAATCTGAAGACTACGGAATCGCTTGACTGTGCGCTTATAGGGACATGTGAGGTAAGTAGGTCGAATACGGTAACTAATGCCAATGTTAACACTCACCACGCTATGGGCAGATTCAGTAGATGACAAACTGATGATATTTTTTTTTTTATTTTTCCTAGAAAATAGGATCTGACACTGCATGCAAATTGTCTCCTAGGGAGACAATTTGCATGTAGTGTCAAATCCAATTTTCTAGGAAAAGTAAGAAAAATATTTTAAAATGTCTTCTGCTGAATAGAATAACATCATAAGGAAGGTTATAAATAATGACAAGGATTTAACCTTTACCACTCACTGGGCTAAATCAGGATACATAGTTTGTCAAGCTCTTTCATTCGACATGCATTTTTCGCCAGTAGTGCCTTTGCTTTTAGAATAAAATATCTTAAAGGTATCACATTCCCTACTGAACCGACATTCGGTGAGCAAATTGATATTTTCAGATTCACGTCATACAGATTTATTTTCAGTTATTGTAAAAAAAATGATCTGTTTCAGGGACAAAAGGGGAATATGTTGTATATAGTGTTTTTGTAATTTAATATTACGCTCACATCTCACCCAAAACTGTGTTTAGTTAGTATATTAGGCTCCATAGGAATGTATAGATCAGTCTATTATTTTATTGTTATTATTTAAGAAAAATGTTTGACATGTTTCAACATTGTTAAAATAGAACCGGGGCACAGCATACAAGATTGCATGTGTGCCCTGCTTGAAAATCAGATCAGCCTATGCATTCGCGCAGTCTGATCAGAATCTTCATAGTGTACTCTGTGGGTATAAAGGAGAAAACTTCCCATCTAATCTTTGAATGTTGAATGTTATTGACATCCACACGCAGTTAGGAAGCGTACACCATTTGCCAAAAGGTGTACGCTTCCTAATTGCGTGTGGATGTCAATAACATTCAACGCTATAAACAAGAGGCAGTGTCAAGAAAATTGTATATAAACTTGTGGGAGTTTCTTCTGAAGTTCAATATACATGAAATTTTCTTATACATGCCCAGTTAAAGGTGGCACTTTACTATATAATGCGTATTGTGTAGACACCCTTGAAATGTACATTTCTTGTGGCACTCATTCAGTAACGAAATACAGTCGAACCTCAATGGCTCGAACAGCCTTGAGACCATGAAAATTTGTTCGAGATATGGGTTGTTCGAGCCGCTGAGAATTAATCTTAGTGCCATGCCAGAAAGCAAATGACAATACTTTGGAGCATTTGTTTTTGATCTTTTAGACAATAATGGTATGATGTGTGTACTCGTTAGAATCGCCTCGATGAGGCGATTCTAATGAATACACACAACATACAATTCCATTATAAAATAAGAAAATTTCCCTAAGTATTTGTTTTCTTGAGCTATCGGAAGAATTTCATAGCGACTCAAAAATGAGTTCGAATTAGCCATGGTAAACGAGCCATCGAAGTTCGAGCTACTGAGGTTCGACTGTACAGCATCCGATCTCAACTGAAAATGATGGTCAGATTCCTTTAGAACTGTTTATAATTATGAAATAATAGACATTTACCCATATTTATTCTTGAATGTGTATATCCTAATGAGCCGTAACATGAGAAAACGTACCTTCTGACATGTGCGCCCAACGAAGACTCAAACCAGCCTGCTGTTCTTCGCGGTCTGATCAGTGTCTTCGTTGTCGCAGAACTTTGCATCATTGGCTATCATAAATGTGCCCTGTGAAGATTCTGATCAGCCTGCGCAAATGCGCAGGCTGATCTGAATCTTCACTGGGCAACATTGATCGAAGCTACGTTTTCTGACATAAGTTTCATATATTATTATTGTGTAGGGCGACCAGATTGACCTCTCGCTTTGACCTTTACATTGAATATTCATTAGGATACGCCCACTATACAATTTAGGCATGATAATGCATTCCACGTGAAACAGCAAATTGCTCACCTGTATAGATCAAAATATAACCTTGTCCGGTGACCTGAGGTGTATGGTTCCCAGCTGTATTCCGTCAAATAGAAAATTAGAATCAGAAGTCACAGGTCACCAGAAAAGGTTATATTTATACCTATACAGGTATAATACCTGTGCACGCAGTAAACGTACACTTATAAATACTACAGTGAACCCTCGTTACAAGGACAGCATTTGTTCCCAAAGACGTTTCCATTAAAATGAATTTGCTGTTGTACAGAATACTTAATGAGCAGATTGATATGTAGTAAGAAATGTCTTAATTTGTTCCTATTTCTTCATACAACATATGTTTTGGATATTTGTTAGAATCGCCTCCCTGAGGTGGTTCTAACAAATATTCAAAACATATATTTCTTTAAAGTATTTAAAGTATTAAATACAATATTCTTACATAATTTGTGACCAATCGTTGCCGCTAAAGCTTAGGTATTGTGACAGTCAAATTATCATTATAATGAATTGTATCGTTGTATCGAGTGTCGATATAAAGAGGGTTGTCTTCATAATCAAAAGGTCAATGCGACAAGTCAGTTAAGTTGGCCCATACAAATACTGATTAATTTGATTGTGTATTATATTGTATAAGCAGTACGTAGTTAGAAAGTATTTTATATAATAAAGTTCTGTATATCAATACGCCAATTTTTATCTATATTCTGGTACCATTGTCTCAATACAACTTAAACAAGATAAAGTCAGATCAATAGGTATTATGATAATAGAAATGGACATGTCAAAAATTTAGAACAACTACGGTAAGTAGTTAAGGTGTCCCAGTATGTAAGATGAACGCACTTGTCTAATGTGTACTGAAGTAGTCAGAAGGTATGTTTAAAACGTTGTACGTAATGACTGAAAGTGATTAGAAGCCAGGTACCTAATTTATCCCGTTAGTAAGTATTTGGACAGACAAACCTGACCAAACCTGTTCTGCTGCATCTGATCATGAACTACACTGTTTGCCACTCAGTCTAACAGTTTTTAGATACAAGAACAGCTAGTAAAATGGATTTATTTTGGTTTTAGAATGCCTGCGGTAAGGAGTTAAGGTGTCCCAATACTTAGAGGAAATACGGTATTGCAACGCATTCAACCAATCAAATGTGACGAATTGTCTTAACTTATTCGGTTGT
Organism: Anodontia alba; assembly: GCA_964016985.1. NCBI lineage: Eukaryota > Metazoa > Mollusca > Bivalvia > Lucinida > Lucinidae > Anodontia > Anodontia alba. The sequence goes on from OZ024836.1 coordinate 51,668,961, forward strand.
TAGTTAGATTCAGTAAAAAAGGACTCGTTTGAAGTAAAGCTATTTATGTTTTCAGAATTGACAGGTACATACCCCTTTTCCATGAAATGCTTTGGACTGCTGTTAACTTTTGTCATGCTGAATAAATTACGATGCCACGCCCACTTCTAACTTCTCCAGTCAGATCACTTGATCCGGGTATTTGATAGAAATTCACATATTTAATGACAAACAGTGCTGATCTAGATCAGAGAAGCCAACTGATCTGGATCTACTCTATTTGCTAAGACAGGGCATGTCATGTTCAGCAAGAGAAGGGTTAAAACCAAAACGAAAACGTGGGGTCTCAGATTATTCGATATAAATGCTTCGTTTTCTATTTTTTTTCTTCCATGCTCCTACCGATGTCTTTATTTTAATGTCTGTCAAAATAGTCTTCGGTCACTCAGTCGGATGCGCGTCCGAATGACGATCAGGAGGTCACAGGTTCGATGCCCGCCGGGTCCGGCAACATTTTTTCATGGCGATTGATCATGAAATATGTTTTTAGGTCATTCTCCCCCTTCCGCTGGTTCAAGAAGGACAGTTGTCAGTTTCTGGCGGAAGATACGCACAAGTACTGGTTAACCGTTAGAAGCCTGCATAAGAAAAAGTGTGGTTAGGTAAACTGACCGCGCTCTACATGACCCCAGTAGGTTGACTGGGCCGTAAAACCTCAACACAAACAAAATAATCTGTCAAACTAATTCAACATACTTCTCTCGTTCCATTGCGTTAGACTGTCTTACGTCTCCAGCCATTAGGAAAACACGCCTATTCAAATATATTGAACATTTTACCACCAAAAACTAAAAAGTTTTCAGATAGAATTTCTGATATTTTTCATATTTCTGCTCCAAACATAGATTGTGGGTACTCGTTAGAACCGGGGAGGCGGTTCTAATAAGTACCCACAATCTATGTTTTTGAGCTGAGCAGAAATAGAAAAATAATGCATACCTCTGTAAACCCGTTTTACTATATAAAAGTGGGTTTGAGAAGGTCAGAATTATATAGGTAGGTATGTTTTCGTGATGCTTAGTCCTTTTTTTTTTTTTTTTTTTTTTTTTTTTTTTGAAACAACAAAGTCTTTGATCGTAGCCCAATGATCGTAGCCCAGTGGTCGTAAACCTAAGCGTTTGACTGCGATGCTGAATGTTGCGGTCTTGAGCCAGCTCGGACAATCGACTGAAGAACTCTTTGTTCACCCAGGAGTCAAAGAGTACCATTCGGAGGAAGGTTGATGGTAGAGAAATGAAAGGATTAGGCCCCACCTTTCATATGCTGTAGCCCAAGACACAGTGGGTCTTATCCCACTTCCCCTATGACCACTATGCTATGAGACACATTTACCTTACAAATTTCACACCCTGTTTGTCGTAAGCGAAGTGAAAAGACAGAATGGAGGCCTCTGAATATCAAACCTCGAAAAACGCCTACAGCTATACATTATTATACATGTGAGCCAAGCAAACACTCGGGTCAACCTGTGTGGCATTCAACGAATAGCCAAGGATCCAAAACGACTTCATGCGGACAGCGAAGCGTCACATGAAATTGCGCAGATGCGCGTTCATAACAGGGTGCTCATGCAATCTTGTAGTAAATGTTGTGCCCTGGCTCATTTTAAAAACAGGAATTAGTTTGACGCTGTGTAATTTAGCGTATTATTTGAGATGGTAGCACAAATAAAAGAGAAACACTTTAATATAGAGTATCGGATTTATTTCAAGACACAACATGATAAAATAATTCAAACTCCTCATCTTTATAAACATTTCATGCAAGTTGATTGGTTGAAGCTAAAGTTTTGCACTTCAATAATGTCTAGAGCAGGAATCGGTCGGATCTATTTTTCTTCCGCCAGCTCAAAATATTGACATATTTTTGATGACAAGGAATGAATTATTATTTTTGTGGACTTTATCGCTGTGTAAACTCCGGCGAATCATACACAAACTTAATATTAAGCCACTTGGGCTTTATTCAGTTTGTGAGTAATTCGTCGGAGTTTACACACCGATAAAGTCAACAAAAAAAAAAAATAAATAAATAAATAAAATTCATTCCTAAAACAAAAATAGGAAATCTAACCATTACTAAGATATGATAACAATATTTATATGTATCTATGTAAAACATTCTATTGATTATGTTATGGGTATTATACTACTTTTATGAACATAGTACGGTGTTTTTAATACAGTATTTTAACAAGGAAGATAACTTTCGCTACTTGCTTTCTTGCATACCAAGCTCTTCTGAAAAGGATCTACTCTAAAGGCAAAGATTTTCTCCCACAGGAGCCAATTCTTTCCTTATGGAGTAGACCCCTTTCCAGAAGGTAGGTAAAATAATTTACCTCCCCTCCCCTGTAGTCTTCCTTTTCCCTTAAACATACGGTTATTCCTCCCATATTTTCTATATGCATTCACATGTTATATGTTTATTTACATGTTATAATATATGTATTTACATAATATGTTATAATTAATTTTGAAAGGTACAGATATCTACAATTATTAATAAAAAATCAAAACTGACCTGTTCAACTTAACAAACTTTACTATACAAATGTGTTTTTGTTGAGCATTCTGTATGAAAATAAAGGCAACGACAGTCAAAGCACTGACAGCACTATATTCACATTTCACGCAATTTGACTGGCTGAAGGAAAAGTTTTAAACTTCAATAAAATCCAGAGCAGGAATCCGTCGGATCTATTTTTCTTCTGCCGTCTCGAAAGATTGACATTTTTTGGCAACATTGTGATGACAAAGATGGAATTATAAGGAACGGATTATTATTATTGTGGATTTATCATTGGGTTAACTCCAACGAATCACTCAAAAACTTATAATAAAGCACTTGGGCTTTCTGTATATGTCCAGAAAGTATCTATGTATATGTCCAGAAAGTAATATCTATTCTATTAAGATTGTAAACGATTTGCTGGAGTTTACGCATCAATATTTTAAGCTTTTCATAAAGTTTGTTAGTGATTCGTCGGAGTTAACACGACAAGAAAATCCACAAAGAACAGAATTCATTCCTCTAATGACAGGAGATAAAATAGGGATGGGGAGATTAGTATTGCAGAACGTGGTATATTACAAGAGAGATGAAGATTGTGTATGTAGAAACCACTGCCATCTCCGCCCCTTCAGTGGAATAATCTGGAACATCGTGACCTAGTTCTTTACACAGTCTCCCTTTATATCGACCAACGCACATAGAGAGCGCCATTACATGGGCGACGTGGTGCTGTTCTTGTACGCCATAGAACATATGTGCCATCGGACCCTTTGCGTAAACTGCGACATCTTCGCCACCATGGGTCTCATCAACAACTGGTATACCAGAAGGCCAAACATATCTTGGATCATCTGAAAACAAATTATTTTAACTTTTAGGTTATAGCTCACCATTGATTTTCCTTATATGAGCCGCGGCACAGCACAGTATTTCCTACAAGATCGAATGTCCACCAAGCAATGACTCAGATCAGCCTGCGCCAAAGCGCAGGCAGATCAGAGTCATTGATTTGCGCTCTTAGAGTAGCCAAACGTCCGCTTCTCTGTATGAATGATCAACAACTAATTAAAGTCGAAACACACAAACACTGATATAAAGATATAGATTATATCAAAGAGAAAGCATAGGGATGAATCAATGTTATGAGGACACTCAAATACAAGCTCGACAGAGAATCTCTAGAAATTATTTACATTTATACGACCTGGAATATGCGGACTCAATCTTGGTAAATGTATAATCTTGGTATATGAAAAACAAGAGCTTGATAAGAATCAAAACGAAGCAGTCCGAATTGGAACTGGAAGTATCAAACTCATATCCTTAGATTGTCTTTAAAACGAAATTAAATGGGAATCCTTAGAAAAAAACATCGAAAAAAAAACGTCTGATTTTACTAAGTCAGAATCTGTTGCTTCTTTTAAATATAGCCTAAACAGAGAGAATTTAGTTGAACCGAATCACTTCTACACCGTGAAAGACATGCACAATTTCTTCACACCCGCTTAAGAACGAATTGCAGTGCATTAACCCTTAAAACGCCAAGAAAACCTGCATCTGAAAATGTCATCTGTTTTTGTCGTCTGCTGAAATTTTCATGCAAACTTTTCAAACCTATTTTTGCATACAGGCAACATTGTGGACCCAGATCAGACTGCTCCTAGAGGAGCAGTCCGATCTGGGTCCACACTGTTTGCAAAAATGACTTTTAAAATCACAACCAGATGAGAAAGCAGACGACAATAGTTGTGATTGGCAGTTGAAGAGTTAAATGTAATATTTTCCTTAATGTATCTCATTTCCCGTTATGCCGCTGCGGCGATCACTTCTTCTTTCAATGTCCATACTATCGGAACTCGTGAACTGAGCTCTTTGAAGCACTTTCACAGTACAAAGATATCTCTCATGATCAAGTTCTCTTCGGTAATACTTCACTCTCTCCTTTGACAGAAATGAGAGAATATTCGAGAAAGTCCAAAAATTCATAACCACTACCATGAGATTCACTGCTATGCAGTAATCCTAAGAATGTAGAAAACTATGTCAAATTTGCCATGTGGCTAGTTTTGTTTGGATGCAACGGAGTTTTTGAGCGTTACTGTCGCGCAGCCTTCTCTATCTCTGTCTCTAACTAAACTAAACTCTTATGTTCTCAGTCAAGCCGTTTTCTCTTCTATCTAACCTAATGTATAACCTCCATCAAGGTGAATACTCTACTGCAATTGCTGAAATACACAATTCAATACATACTACTGATGTATGTCCATGTATACTTTAGCTATGTTTCTCTATTGTTACTTTTCTAAATCTTTTGCAATGATACAATAACCTCAGTACTTGAAATTGGTTGAAAACTTAGTTTGTATTGTTTTTTTTTTTAGAATACATATGTAGTTACATGTATTAAGATACAGTTCCATTAACTCAGAGCATCTTTTGTACATGACCTTCGCCTTCTTTTAACAGTTGTTCTTATTAAGGAGAAGACCAACATAAGTACCATTGCTTTCGCTCTGATCCTTCATTATGTATTCTCACAGCATTATGTTCGTACTCATGTATACTTTATGAAATTAAATACAGTTGACTCTCGTTATCTCGACCTCGCTTATCTCGAATAACCGCTTATCTCGAAGTGAAAATCTGGTCCCTGCCTATACATGAAAACCTAACAACAGATGGAAAATATTGTAGAAAAGAGCAATTTCTCCTCTTTCCACAATATTTTCAATATATCTCTAACTTCAAAAGTCCAATTACCTATCAGTTTGTTAAATGTGGTTAATCAAATTATTTTTTCCTCAATTCTGCAAACCTGATATGTCGAACTACGGATATCTCGAAGTATTTCAGAGAGTCCCTTGGAATTCGAGATAACGAGAGTCGACTGTATGTTGAAACGAAACATCCAAGCTCTGTTTAGTCGGACGATAGAGGTTCTGATTTGAGTGCGAGGATACGCAGGCTTATCCATTTCTTCAGGGGACATGTGATATTGTGGGAAATGCAAAGCTCCGGCTCATACATTTGCAAACGTACTACAGCCCATAACTTTTTCTGTTTTAAGTTCAAATGCTCAATACTTGATATTTGCCTGACAGCAGTCCCTCTTAATTTTAAAACAAGGAACGGAATGGTAGGTTGTGTCTCATGTAATCAGCCTTTGCCTCTTCGGAGACACTGACACTTATCTTGTAGGAGGCCACGGAGGGTGTAGAACAGTCAGTCCTGGACAATATGTTCAGACCCAAATAAGACGTCACGTTGTGTCCCGTCTTATCAGAGTCTACACTGTTTGCCACTTATCCAATAGTGTTACGACACACCAACCGATAGAATTGTCACTTTTAGGATATGTATTGTAAGGAGTTACGGGGTCCCAATACTTCAGGCCCAGTTGTTCAAAACTTAACGGTTTCAAGCTAACATCACGTACAAATTCTGTCTTGAAATATGGCAAATGCAATGATTTGTTTTTTTGTTTTTGCTGAAAACTCACATTTTTGCAGCAAAAATATCAATGTATTTCGAAATACCTTTGCTACAACATTTGACAAGTTTGTCATTAACGAGCTCGTCAAGCTAACGATGTTTTGAACAACTGGATCATGATCAGTGAGGTAAAATAAGATGATCATACCTAAAGGTGCACCTGTAAGATTCACTCTGGGGGTGACGTACCCTGGTCCGTTGGCATAGATAAGTGTTGTATATGGCTTGTCATCTTGTGGTACTTCCTGTGATAAAGGATCTGCGATACCTGGAGAAAATAAAACTGATCGGTGTCATGAAAGCATGGTATTTATCACATATGTGGACAACGAAGGCCTAGACGAGGCTGTGCATGCGCGCAGTCTGATTAGGAGATTCACTATCTTGTTCTCTAGAAGCCAGTGACTTTGCACGCGGACATCGAAAACCCTGATATTTCAAACTTTTTAACTTTGTAATCAAAAGTTCTAGGAGAATATATCGTCAGCTTCAAACGCACGGACACTCGGGACGGACAATGGGATGTACACGCGGATGATGGCGCAGAACAGAACAGAATGAACAACACAACATGGCGACATACAGTTATGTTTTGAATCACGCATTTTCGTGGTATGGAATGGACAAAGTTCCCGAGGATTTAAATTCAAATAATGACTGGCAGTGTAACTAAGGATGCTAGTGACACTGATATGGACTGGAAACTGTTCTCCTTTAGGAAGAATAGACGGTTAACTGGTGTACACAGAACCAAAAGGCAGCATGGGTCAGCTGGCGGGGCATATAATCGCTCAAATGTCTGAGGCTGAGCAAGACGATAATGTTCGGCCCGAAATATCAGATGAGACATTAATAAACCTTTGTAACAGTTGCAATGATTAATAAGACAAACAACAGTATAAAATAGCCCTCTTATAAATATATGTTCTATTCTGTTGAACAGGTTAGGTCAGGATCATTCCCGCTACTGGTAAAATAAAAGTACAGCATTTTCCATGCTGGCAGATGGACTCGTTAGCCCGGAGGGGCAGCGCATCCAGGACCTGGCTAGTTTTCAAACATACTAGCCTGGGGAGATGGTCCCATAGCCTTGGCTGATAATCAACAGAGATTATAGGTCTCTAAGCAAAATCAAGACAGAAAGGAAGGGTAAAGTCCTTAATCTTGGACGGCAATCCATCTAGGCCACAGAAATTCCAAACTGAAGCTTGCATGTTTTGACATTACGAAAACACGCCTATTAAAATATATAGAAAATTTTACCACCAAAATATGAAAATTTTAAGATAATAAATTCTGATATTTTTCATATTTCTGATCAAAAACATAGATTGTGGGTACTCGTTAGAACCGCCTCGACGAGGCGGTTCTAACGAGTACACACAATCTATATTTTGCAGAAATAAGAAAAATAAAGTATATCCCTGTAAACCCTAGTTTTACTATATAAAAGTGGGGTTTAAGGGGTCAAAATTATATTGTCATGTTTTCATGATGACGTGCCTGGTTTCGGCATCTGAAGAAATCATGAGTTGTTTCAACGGCCAAAAGGTGATACAGCAACATGATGGGGAACGTAAAGAGCATAACAATTCACAAAGATGTTATAGTTATCCTCTGCATCCGTATTTGGCTCAAAACATCTCAACCCAGTCCTTCCTCTGGGTACAACTAGGTTAGGTAGAGAGTGAGGATGACTGCGCATCTCTCTCTCTCTCTCTCTCTCTCTCTCTCTCTCTCACTATAATCTATGTAATTCACAGTGCATGCCATCTTGATCTAAAACCATTTATGCCGAATTGACTTTTCTGCCTTAACTCTTTAAATCAGTCCATTTCGAATAGAACGGGTGTCTGGCTATTTTTATTATCATGTTCCATAGAAATTCCTGTATTTATTGCAAATAGTGTAGACCCTGATCAGAAGCCGCGTGGCGTCTGATTTGGTTCTACACTGTTTGCCAATTTCCCTTTATGGGACGCTAGGCATATATGAATAAAACACACAACCATTGCTCACACGACTAAAGACACAAATACATATTCAAACTCCTGTTGCAATGGGCGAGTGGCGAAACAGCGGGTGACTTAAGGATATACTGGGAGCTTTAGCTGCAGACGTGCACACAGGCGGCTCCGTTCTATGTGATCGCTTTTCTTGAGAATGGAGTAGTGAGTGGAATTTGGCAGCCGGCTGAGCCACTGAACCAACCTTGTTAGAACCACACTGGTCACCCCCTTGGCATGGGGAAAGAGAAAGAAAATGTTTCCTAAAATGGTCTGCTTCAAAAACTCTGGCTGGTAATCCGCGATCAGCGGGGATCCCTTTTAGCAGTCGAACAAAAACAAATTAGATATCGTAAAGATTTGCCAGGGAATGTGCACACATTGTTGAATAGTGCTAGTTCCAACGAAGAACAGCTCACATTGGCAGGAAACACAGGAAATAACACATGGAAACAGTAGCACTGAATAAAACCTACCTCGCAGAAAAAGGAGAAGAATTTGGTGCAAACTACACTTTACGTTTGGAATGGACGCAAGAATGAGGAGTGACGTGAAGCAGAAGTAGGATTGGCGTAAATACACTACACTTTGTCAACAAACTTTCAGGACTGCCAAAAAGGTAAAAATGACCGCCTCATGATACTGAGACTTCCCCTATTTGGCAAAAAGTATGTATAAATCTTTAGTGCCTACGCGCTTACGATGGCCAACGCAATGAGATCAAAGACAAGTTCTATGATGACCTGGGTTCTGTTATTTCTGCAAGACCCCGTTAAGATAAGCTAATTCTTCTTGGTGACGTTTTGGCACAGACAACCGAATGTAGGAAGTTAATGGAACTAAAGGCATAGGCAAAGGTAATAGCAATGGTCTTCTATTTTTCAGGAATTGTGCTGAGCATGATCTGCTGATCACCAGCACAGTCTTTCTGCTACCAAACAACAATAAAACACTCTGGATGCAGCCATGCACCAAACACTGGCATCTTAATGACTGTGTCATAGGGCGGAGGAAAGACAGAAAAGGCGCAGAGTGACCAAAGTGGCAAAGGACATGTCTGGAGAAGACTGCTCGACAGATCAGAAACTGTCGGCAACCTCAACTTGCGTATTCTACCTGCAAAGTGTCCACAAGGCAAGAAAACGCAAAAAAATCGTGATTTCTGTAAGTTGAAACAAGACAACAAGAGACAAGCATTTATCAGTGGCATCTGCACCCGTTTAAAACCTCCAAAGAGCACTGGACATCACGTCAATATCTAAGGACCAACATCTCGCAAACATCAAGATTGATGAGGAAATCTTCGATCTCCTGAATGAAACCCAGCGCTTACACAAGGTCTTTCAGAATGACACAAGCTCCTTATATAGGTAGTCAGAATAAAACATTGATCACACAGTTCAATGTAGGCTCAGAGACATGCAAGATTCATGGCTAAATAATAAAGCTGGAGAAATCAAGTCCTTTGAAGACAAAACGGATAGAAAGAAGTCCTATGCTGCACTGAAGATAGTTTATGGCTCGCGTAGCGCAAAAGCCAACCCGCTTCTCAGTGCAAATGGAAGTAAACTTCCGACAGACAAAGATGATGCTGAATACTTTCACAATGTATTAAATAGCCTGCCATTTATCATTGAGTATGCCATCAACAGACTTCCACAAATTGAGTGCAATACGCAGCTTGACGAATTCTCAATTGTCGATGAAATGATTAAAGCAGTTAAGCAGCTTTTATGATGTCAGACAGAGATCTACAAAGCAGGGGGTCAGCCAATCTCAGAAAAAAAAAATCTTAACGAGTTGTTTCATCGTATATGGAGAAAGTAGACAATATTACAGGAATTAAAGGATGCACGCATAAATCACCTCTACAAACGGAAAGGAAATCCGCAAGTATGTGATAACACAGGGTAATGTCTTCACTGCAAATTGCAGGAAGATACTTGCAAGAGTCCTGTTGAATCGTCTGCCTGCACATCTTGACCAGAATGGACTTATTGCAGAAATGTAGCTTCAGAAAGGATATCTGAGCAATAGACATGAATATTACAACAAGACAACTTCAGGATAAATACCAAAAACAAAATGTGGACCTCTATATGACTTTTGTCGACCACGCCAAAGCATTCGATCAGGTCAGTCGTGATTGAGTTTGGAAAATCATGACAAAGTTTGGCCGTCCACCAAAGTTCAAAACAATGGTACGACAACTCAACGATGGCATGCTTGCAAAGGCCCAAAATGATGGAGAGTTCCCTAACCGGTTCTAGTGACAAATGGAGTAAAGCAAAGCTGTGTGTTGGCGCCAATCCTTTTTAGTATGATGTTTTCTCCACGCCTAAAGATGCTTTTTAGGATAATAATGATAGTGTCCCAGCTATATACCGCTGTGGTGGCACGCTGTTCGACGTAAAACGAAAGCATACCAAAAATCAAGGTACAGCGAGAAATTTTGGATGATCTTCTGATAACTTGGCAAAGAACGCATCAACAGAGGAAAATCCAAGAAGGTATGGATCGAGTTACAAAAGCTTATGAAAACCATGATCTCGCAATCAGCACTGGGATGACCGAGGATGTGCATCCCAGCTAGCATTCTACGTAAATCTACATCGGGCCGTCATCGGCCCGTCAGCTACCCTGACGGGCCGATGATGGCCCGATATATATTTACGTAGAATGCTGACTGGGATCAGACTGCACCTGGAAAGCCATACATTGAGCTCATCACCACAGTGAAATGACAAAAACTGGAAATTGTTGAAAACATCACAAATTTGGAAAGCGCAAAATATGTGCACACAGAAGTTAACAACAGGATTGTTAACTAAAGGATTAGCTGGTTACGTTGGAATATCTGGGATCGAAGTGGAATCAGACTGAAAGTCTATAATGCTGCAGTACTGCCAACACTATATATGCATACGAGACCTGGACAGTATACCATTGTCATGCTGAAGGACTTCCATACAAGCTGCATGAGGTATCATGTTACCCGCACTGGATGTGATATCAGTGCCAAGTGAAATTTTCCAAAATGCGTAAAATGTTTTCAAAAAATAACCTAATATGTCATTTACAAAAGGTAAGCAAAATGCCTAAAATGCCGTTGCCTCTGTAGAGGTTTGCAAAGGTTTACAAATATTACCTAGGAGGCCGTTGCCTCTATAGAGGTTTACAAAAGGTTTACAAATAATTAACTAAGTTGCCATTGCCTCTGTAGAGGTTTATAAAAGGTTAACAAAAGTTACCTAAGTTTCCTCCGTAGCGGCTTACAAATTATTTACAAAAATACCTAAGATGTCATTGCTTCTATAGAGGGTTACAAACTATTTACAAAAACTTACCTACCTATGATATCGTTACCTCTGTAGAGGTTTACAAAAGGTTAACAAAAATTACCTAAGTTTCCTCCGTAGCGGTTTACAATTTTTAAAAAAAATACCTGAGATGTCATTGCTTCTATAGAGGGTTACAAACGATTTACAGAAACTTACCTACCTAAGATGTCGTTGCTTCTGTAGAGGTTTACAAAATGATCACAAATACACCTAAGATGTCTTTGCCTCTGTAGAGGGTTTCCAAAATATTTGCAAAACATTACCTAAGATGTCGTTGCCTCTGTAGGAGTATCCCTGAATATCAAAAGCGTGCGAATGATCCCCGGTGACAATAATCAGTGTATCTGCTTCATCTGTCATATCCACTGCTTCACGAACAGCGTCTTCAAACGCCAGAGTCTCGTAGAGGGCGTGTTTAACATAACTTGCATGGTGTCCGTGGTCAATACGAGCTCCTGTAGAAACAGAAATAATAACCTTTACCACACTATGGGCAAATTCAACAAACGAAAAAATGATGGTTTGTTTTCTTCCAGAAATCAGGATTTGTCATTTCATGCAAACTGTCTCCATTGTAGACAGTTTGCAAGAAATGTCCAAACCTTATCTCCAGAAAAAAATAAGTAAATCTCTCAATATGTCGTCTGATGAAAATTTTAGCCTGAGTGCTAGGCGTTTATATTAGCCGGGACACAGTATTTCCTATAAGATTGCATGTATCCCCGACGAAGACTCAGATCAGTCTGCGCATCCACGCAATCTTATCAGAGTCTTACAGCACTTTGTGGGTGTCACAATCACAAGTCGCAGCCAATCCCTAACAGAAAGGAAGAGGAAAGCGACACAAACCAACACGCGCCAAACAAACAAACGCACGAAAAGCACACAGACCAGCTCTCTCTTTCCCAAGCGAGATAATCGTAGCGCTAAATGGACTGAAAAACACAAGACAAAACACAAGACAAGACAATATTAATCGCCTCGTAGAATAAACCACAAAGCTATTCAGAGTTAGAGCAACACCAGGACCACGGCCTTAGAACGGTCAGTAGTATAAACTACCGTGGGGTTGAAAGCACTTTAACAATCGACTAACTTCACCCTGGGTCCCGATGCTACTCTTAATACAGAAATACATAAAAGTTCGATTCGCATAATGGCTCCAAACTCAGTCTAAGCACAAAAGCGAAAACATAAAAAAATCGAATAAATCCCTATGATAAACAAAGACGAGTACACATGGCTCATGGCCAAAACAACTGAAGGAGATTAGATGTTTGTTTCACGGGATATTAAACTAGTCTTAGCGTTGAAAATGGATTTTCGCGGTACCTCTGTCAAATTTGATTTGTCCCCTTCTGGAAATGGAACTGCTCTAAAAGGAAAGTAAGAACCGATTTCTTAAAGAGTAGATCCCTTTTTTGAAGGTGTTTGTTGTGCAGGAAAGAAAACATTCCAACAATTGTAGTACAAAAAATGAACATTTCTGTGCACGTAAAACATCCTTACCTTACGGTGACGTTGAAATGGCATTGCTGTACTGGATATTATAAAATTTATCAGAAATAAAGAATATTCGATCCGCAACGTCTGGAAACGTACCATCAGACGTGCAGCCAGCGAAGATTCAGATCAGCCTGCGCATATACGTACTCTGATCAGAATCTTCCTTTTGCACATATTTGGATAGCCAAGGATGCAAAGTTTCTCAAAGCGAATGACGAACAATCTAATCAGACTGCGCGAATGCGCACGCTGATCTGAGTCTTCGTTGGGCACACATCTCAGAAGGTACGTTTTGTCACATTGCGGTTCATATATACCTTCCACCATAAGAAAGAATCCGCTCTCAGTGTTTTGAAGAACTTGAATGGCTTTTCGTGTCATCTCGGCCAGGGATGGTTCCCCTGTCGGTCCTGATTTATCCCGCTCCAATTCGTACTGCATGTGACTGGGTTCAAACAGACCTGATGATGATAGTAACAATGGTTACTTAACACTTTGCATGCTGAGTACTTTCAGAAGACGCCATTTTGAAATATTTTTTCTTATTTTTCCAGCCTCTCTAATGGAGATAGTTTGCATGAAATGTCAAAACCTATTTTATAGGAATAATCAAATTATCGTTTGTTGAATTTGCCCATAGCATATAAAGTGTTAAATAAGTTTCCATTAATGGTTATAGCTCAAATGGAAATCACTCGGACCTGGAAATGTTTGTCTCCCTTCTCACAGTAGTACTTCTTAAAAAGAGGAATTTACTCACAGAGGTGGAAAATTCTTTCCTTTAACCCACTTTAGTCCGGATACTCTCTATTTAAAGCCCATCTACCCACCTTAACCTTAAGACGACGACAAATGAAGGATAGGACATTATACAGTCGACTTTCATTATCTCGAAGTCCTTGGGACTCTCTGAAATACTTTGAGTTATCCCTACCTTGACATATTAGATTTGCAGAAGTGAGGCAAAAATAAATCAAAGAATCACATTTCACAAATGAATATGTAATGTGACTCCTAAGTTAGAGATATATTGAAAATATTGTGGAAAAGAGGGGAAATTGCTCATTGGGAGCAATTTCTCCTCTTTTCCACAATATATTTTGTTACCTGTTGTTAGATTTCCATGTTAAAGCAGGGACCAGATTTTCACTTCGACAAAAGCGGCTGTTCGAGATAAGCGAAGTCGAAATAACGAGAGTCGGCTATGTCATACATAAATTCAGATAAGATGCTTTTTTTTTCAATCGAAAAATACTAATATTTTTCATATTTTGCCACAAAAAACACATCGTTTACTCATTAGAAGCACATTGCCGAGGCGCTTCTAGTGAGTACTCACAATATGTTTTCAGGGAGAAATTAGAAAACTATTATATAAATACCCCTCTCTTGTCTGGAGCTATGGACATATATACTGGAACTCCATACTTTTGATGATTCCATATTCTCACTGTATTCACAACTTTCTGCATCATAATCAACCCTCCCTTACCGCTCCTCCCCGTCCCCTAAAAGTGTATCGGTTCCCCTTTAGGCGTCTAAATGTACGCACTCCAAGCTCAAAGGTCCCCTCACCCACCCCGTTCCAAAGAAACCACTCCAGAATATAATTTCCTTCACTTGTACACTTGGTTACAGGAATTCTTTCCTTTTACAAGAGTAGCCCTCTTTGGTAAGGGAGGTAATCACTGTCAGATTAGAGTATTCTCCCTTTTGTATTAAGTAAAGTCCCTTTTAGCCCGGAAAAAGATTATTTGCTCCATAAAATGTAACCTAGAAGTCTTAGAAAATATATTGCATTAAAAAAGCGTGGTTTTTGTCGCAAAAAAATGTGACCAAGAAATATTGTCACAGTTTTAGAAAGAGTATCATTTTCATTGATATATAATGCATGATACAGTTCGTCACGTTTACATAAGATGAACCATGTGGGAAAAGGGCTTTTATGTCATATGGCATGATCGAACAGCGAAGGTCTAGATCAGCATGCGCATTAGTGCAGTCTGGTCTGGGCATTCTCTGTTCGTCGACATATACTACAGTAGTCATTGATTTTGTAAGTGGACAACGATGGCCAAGATCAGCCTGCGCGTATGCGCAGGCTGATCTGGGCCTGCGTTGCCCTCAAATTATACGAAGGTCCTTTTCGTGCGTTGAGTATCATACACAAACTTACTTCGCCAAGCAAACTCTACTACATAGATATGCCAAAGAAAACGCACCGTATTTTCTTACTTAACTGGGGATAGTCAAATATGTCCTTGGAAACAAAAAGAAATAAAAGAACGAAAATCAGAGTCTAGAATTTGCACATACATGTAAAACCTATGCAATTTCAACTACATATATGTTAAACATATGCGATTTCAACTACATAGTGTCTTTGATATTTAGGATAGATATTAAGAGGCAGTATTGGTGGTTCGTGTTTTGCGGTCAGGGTATTAAGGTAAGATAATACAGTTAGAGGCAGCGGCGGTGGGTATATGGGGTAGGGGGCTGGGTAGGAGGCTGGGGAATAGTATTACCTAAGACATAGTCAGTATATCGTGGATCAATATCATCAAACGTGTCTTTATTCCAAGCATATTTATACCCCACGCCACGGTCCTTCTTATGATCCATCCACTCCTGAAAATACAAAGTTGACTCTCTTTATCTCAAATTCCGTATTCTAAAAGTACCTGCTTATGTCAAAGTGAATCTGTGTGACAATGTTGGAAGAATATTGTATATTTTCTTTATATTTTAACTCATTTGATCTGAAACATCTGCTGTCTCAAAGCAAAATTTCTGATCCCTTGGATTTTTAAATAACGAAAGTTCTACTGTATTTTCCTTTATAAGAAAACAATATCTACCCATTCTAGTCTGGATACGCCCAAAAGGGTAATTTGCGAACAGTGTAGATCCAGATCAGACGCCGCAAAAAACAGCAGATCAGGGTCTCCACTGTTTGCAAATAGTTTAGCCATTTTTCTCTAGGAATATCTAAATCACACAGTCTGACATACCTAAAATTGAAATTGGACTCCTCGAATATATTGTGTAGGGGGAGTTTATTCAGTCTAAAGTGGGATGATTGTGCTCAATGTAGAAAAAAGTCCTTAGGTATAATGTCATACGCGAACAATGAACACTAGTTCACACAGTCTGCTCAAGAAGTTTTCTACGTCAATATGTTATATGAAAGATAATAATTTTGTGGATTTTATCGATGAGAATATGCCGGCAAATCGTTCGTAAAATGAGTAAATGACTTTAAGATAAATCTGTGAGTGAAACGCCGGTCTTTACAAATTGTAAAAACCCATAAAATTAAATTAATTTCTTATAATTCCAAACAGTCAACCAGACCCTATTAACAACGAAAGTGTCGAATTTGAAAAAAAAATAATAGGATCAGAATGGATTTATAGACGTTTAAATTCCGTTTTGAAATTGCTGTTGTAGTCTAATAATAGACTTTGTATGGTGGAAAGGATATACTTGTACTAAATTCCGACCGTCCTGTCTTTGTTTTGGGTCAGTTGTGTTCTTCTCTGGGTCTACCATTGTGTTGGGAAGAAAGTGTCTCCGTCCACCACCCATTAACACCTGAAATAACGAAAACATTACATTATATACATTTGCATTTGGATTATCTTCTATTAGTTGCAATCAATGTATCAAATGTGCATTGAATACATTTAAATTTGGATTATCTTCTGTTAGTTGTCATCAACGTATCAAATGTACATAACATTTATATTTGGATTGTCCTCTATTAATTGTAATCAACATACCAAATGTATATTACATTTATATTTGGATTAGCTTCTATTAGTTGTAATTAACGTATCACTTGAACATAACATTTATATTTGGATTATCTTCTATTAGTTGTAAGCAACGTATTAAATGTGCATTACATTTATATTTGAAATATCTTCTATTAGTTCTAATCGACGTATCAAATGCACATTATATTTATATGTGAATTAGCTTCTATTAGTTGTAATCAACGTATCACTTGAACATAACATTTATATTTGGATTATCTTCTATTAGTTGTAATCAACGTATTAAATGTGCATTACATTTATATTTGAATTATCTTCTGTTAGTTCTAATTGACGTATCAAATGCACATTATATTTATATTTGAATTAGCTTCTATTAGTTGTAATAAACGTATTACTTGAACATAACATTTATATTTGGATTATCTTCTATTAGTTGTAATCAACGTATCAAATGTACATTTCATTTATATTTGGATTATCGTCTATTAGTTGTAATCAACGTATCAAATGCCCATAGCATTTATATTTGGATTATCGTCTATAAGTTCTAATCGACGTATCAAATGTACATTACATTTATATTTGAATTAGCTTCTATTAGTTATAATTAACGTATCAATTATACATTTCATATTATTTAGCTTCTATTGGTTGTAATCCACGCATCAAATATATATTACATTTAATTTTTGAGTATCTTCTTTTAGTCGTAATCAACTAATGAAATGTACATTACATTTATAATTGGATTACCTTCTATTAATTTTAATCAACTAATGAAATGTACAATACATTTATAATTGGGTTATCTTCTATCAATTTTAATCAAGTAATGAAATTACGTTACATTTATATTTGGATTATCTCCTGTTAATAGAATGACAAACACTGTAGATCCTGATGAGTCGGCTAATAGTAGAGCCGTATCATCTGGATCTATACTTTTCGGTACTGATCAGCAGGGCTGAAAAATATTTCTATCTACTTTAACAGTAATCCGTGAAGTATGGGAATATATCCCAATATTTAGGGTGAATATGGTATCAAAAGTACATTACATTTATATTTAAATTAGCCTCTATTAGTTGTACTCAACGTATCAAATGTACATTACATTTATATTTGAATTAGCCTCTTTTAGTTGTACTCAACGTATCAAATGTACATCACATTTATAATCGGTTTATCTTCGATTAGTTATAATCAACGCCTCAAATGTACATTACATTTATATTTGGATTATCCCCTTTAAGTTGTGCGAGTCCCCGTAGCCTAGTGGATAGGAGTGTTGACTCTTAACCCATTAGGTTTCTCACAGCCTCGCTCGTGTCACATGTAGGAAAGCCAAGTTCTGCTTACGTATGGTCAGGTACTTTCCCCCGGATTCTCCGGTTTTCGCCCACCTTTGACAAACGATCGGCTCGATATAAGTGAAATATTCTTGAAAGGTCCATAAAACCCAAGTCAAAAAATTTTTAAGTTGTAATCAACGTATCAAATATACATTACATTCATATTTGGATTATCTTTGGATTATCTTCTATAAGTTGTAATCAACGTATCAAATGTACATTACATTTATATTTGGATTATCGTCTATTAGTTGTAATCAAGATATCATATGTATATTAAATTTATATTTGGATTAGCTTCAATTAGTTGTAATCAACATTTCAAATGTACATTACATATTTAGAATAACTTCTATTACTTGTAATTAACTAATAAAACGTCTATTACATTTATAATTGGATATCTTCTATTAATTTTAATAAACTGATGAAATAATCAATGCATTTATATTTGGATTATTTCCTATTAATCAAATCAACTAATGAAATGCGCATTACATTTATATTTGAATTGTTTTCTATTAATTTTAATCACTAACAACTAATAATGAAATTTGTTATATACAAAGTAATGAAATATAGAGAATTATTAATGAAATAAAATGCATATTTCGAAAAAGTTATATTTTAACTAGTAAAAATATAAAACTTATATTTTCACTCCTCTGAGCAGTGAAAAATATAAGATCTGGAACTACTTTTTTCTTATTTACATTAATGGTCAAAGGGAAGCATGTTCAATACCTGAATTCATGCTCAATACCTAAACTGATTCTTGTTATATTAAATTGAACTAAATACAGTTGATTTTATTGCTCATATCCCTTTAAAAGACGCTTTTAGGCTGAAATATTTCGGGGACTATTTTCTTTCGGAATTAGGTTTCCCGCTGTTATGCGGTTCTTATATGTCACCGCCAAGGGACAAAACTGCGTGTCAGACTTCCCCTTGCAAATGCAAGATTTGCATCTCTTCTATCGAAAGTGATGTATATAATAAAAAGAAAATTCAAATGTTTGTCGTGAATATGACTTTTATTTCCTCTCGTGAAGTGAAAAAATGTATATTTCATTCGTGCCTTTGGCACTCATGAAATATATATTTTTTCACTTCACTCGATGAAATAAAAGTCATATTCACACCAAACATTTGAATATCCTCTATGTACATTACATTTATATTTGGATTGTCTTCTATCATCTGTAGAGCAATATCTTTACAGCCTCCTGTAACATTTTTTGTAATTATGTCATAGTCACTCTCCCAGCGTCGATTGGGAGTGTGTGCGTACGCAGCGGCTGGCGTAGCATGGGTTAATCTCGCTGTTGAGACGAGTCCGGTAGCTTTTCCTGAAATAAGACGAACTCATAAGCAACGGCAAGGGCGGATCCAGAAGAAAATCGGGTGGGGAGGATTCAGTCGAACCCCGTGTTTGACTCAAAATTTCATTTTCAGAAAGTTGACAAATATCTGATACCGTATTTACCCTTAAATATTAGCTAACTTTACTCTTTACCTTATACTTCTAAAATTTCAGCAAATCCTTTTACTATCTGTGTCTAAATTGCTGGATGAGTGGTAAACATTGTAGACCCAGATCAGATGCCACGTTCTGCGGCATAGGATATGGATCTAAACTGTTTTCTCAGACCTGTCTGTCTGAACACATAGAGAATTATATGGTAATTTGTCGAAATCGACCCTTCAGAAAATTTGACCTCCCTACTGAATGATCCTGGATCCGCTCTTGAACGGTGCAAGGTTAAGTCAAATATGCCTGAAAGGCTGCACTTTCACTCGACTTTTAACGGAAAGTCTCGAATATCTACTATCGCTTTCCGCGACCTGACTTTGATGTCGGAAGAATGTCAAACTGAGGGATAGGGTATATGCCATTGAAACATCTTCCCTTAGGCTGGTGTGGACGAAATATGAAAGCTATATCTTACATACTTCAGCAGCCATGTACACTTTTCAAAACTTAAACACAGGTATAAATGACAAAGTATGACCTGATCGTCACCTAGGTAGAAGGCCAAACTGAGGAAGGGGTGTGTCCTACTGAAAGGTCTTACCCTAAGGTAGGTGTGGGTCAAACATTAAAGCAGCATCTTGAATACTTTAGCAGTTACGAACACTTTTCAAAACTTATATGCAAAACTCAAACATGGGTTTAAATGACAAAGTATAACCTGACCTTGACCTTGGCAGAAAATCGAATTGAGGGAAAAGGTCTGTGCTATTGAAAGGTCTTACCCTAATGTTGGTGTGAGCCAAATATTAAAGCGGTATCTTGAATACTTCAGCAGTTACAAACACTTTTCAAAACTTAAACGCAGAACTCAAACATGGGTTTAACTGATAAAGTATGACCTGATCTTGACCTAGGCTGAAGGTCAAACTGAGGAAGAGGTGTATGTTATTGAAAGGTCTAACCCTAAGGCTGGTGTGGGCCAACTATTAGAGCTCTATCTTGAATACTTCAGCAGTTATGTACACTTTTCCAAACTTAAACGCAAAACTTAAACATGGGTGTAAAAGACAAAGTAAGAACTGACCTTGATCTACATAAAGAGTCTATTTTGTGAATGGGGTGTATGCTATTGAAACGCCTTATCCTAAAGTAGGTATAGGTCAAATATGAAAGCAGTACTTTAAACAGTTAAAAAACTATGCACACATTTGAAAACACTAAACATTGTGCTAACGCGGACGCCGACACGGACGCCGACAGACGCAGACGCCAACACCTGGGTGACAACATAAGCTTTCCAGGGACATAGTCCCGGCGAGCTAACAAAATGGCCCCGCCCAGTATGCTAGAGATTTCTCGAAGAAGCGAAGTGCTTTTCAGAAATAATGCCTACCCCGTGTCGTGTAAAGAGTCGCGAGACAGTTGGATGCTTAAGCTGAAGCGCCTGCCATGTTTCTTCTCCGAGATGGATAGGCTAAATTTGACACATGAGATAGTGCACGTGACTTGAATTAATTAAATACGAGAAGTACGGAAGCTGTATGAAATCGGCTATTAAGCAAAACATTGTCTTAAGAGAAGCTTTGTTTGTGTTGAGGTTTTATGGCCCAGTCAACCCAATGGGCTCATGTCGAGCGCGGTCAGTTTACCTAACCACATGTTTACTGGGCCTCTAAGTCCTCTAAGCGGTTAATCAGTATTGTGCAAATTCTTTCGCCAGAAACTGACAACTGCCCTTCTTGAATCAGCGGAAGCTTAAGAGAAGCTGTTTCAATATAAATCACCCTGTATTAATCGTCTGTTCCTTAAGCGAGCAGGTAAATTTCAGGAAAAGTAAGACTTGACATTTTATTTGAATCGTCAGCTGGGCAGACGATTCATTAAAAAATGTGTCAAGTCTTTTTTTCTCTGAAAAATATTGATTAAAAATACTTCAAAGTGTCGTCCACTGTAGTTGTGATTGGCGGTTTAGGGTTAAAAAGAGTTTGACAGGCAAGGTAACTCGTGATGAGTATCAGATCATCGATAAAAAAAACTGTATTACTTCCCTTATGTTCCGGCATGCAAACGATTTACTGCGTGCATCAACAGAAATAATTTCTTTCGTAATAATAGCTGGATTAAAATTTTACCTTTACCATGCACTGTCTGGGCTAATTCAGCAGAGGAGAAATTGATAGCATTTTTCTTATTTTTCTCAGAAAACAGAACTTGTCATTCCAAATTGTTTTCATTGACGATAATTTGCCAAATTCTGATTTATGGGAAACAGTCAGAAAAAATATTGAGCAAGTCATCTGTTGAGTTTTATCCAGAGTGCTAAGTTAAAATTTCTATTAACGCTTACAAATGTTAATCGCTTCGGTAATTCAGTTTATTTTCAACGTTTTATTTACGCCGGGCTGGATCTTTTTGAGGTTGTTTTTGTAAAATGGGTATGCATTTGGAGAACATCGGTTTTCTTCCAGTTTTGTGGGGTTCTTAGTGGGGTTATATATAACTATTCGCCCCCACTTTTTTATTAGCTTACCTGTATTGTCATCACCCCATATCCGTCGTCCGTCGTCGTCCGTCGTCCGTCGGTCGTCGTCAACAATAAGTTTGTTAACACTCTAGAGGTCACAGTTTTGACCCAATCTTAATGAAACTTGGTCAGAATGTTTGCCTCTATGAAATCTAGGTCAAGTTCGATACTGGGTTACTTTGGGTATAAATCTAGGTCACCAGGTCAAATCAAAGGAAAAACTTGTTAACACTCTAGAGGTCATAGTTTTGACCCAATCTTGATGAAACTTGCTCAAAGTGTTTGCCTCTATTAAATCTAGGTCAAGTTCGAAACTGGGTTACTTGGGATCAGAAACTAGGTCACCGGGCCAGATCAGCCGAAAACCTTGTTAACACTCTAGCAGTCACATTTTTGAAGCAATCATCATGAATCTTGCTCAAAATGTTTGTCTTGATGATTTCTAGGTCAAGTTGTTAACACTCTAGCGGTCACATTTTTTAAGCAATCATCATGAATCTTCCTTAATATGTTTGTCTTGATGATTTGTAGGTCCAGTTCGAAACTGGGTCACTTGGGGTCAAAAACTAGGTCACCGAGCCAAATCAGCAGAAAACCTTGTTAACACTAGCAGTCACATTTTTTAAGCAATCATCATGAATCTTGCTCAAAATGTTTGTCTTGATGATTTCTAAGTCAAGTTTGAAACTGGGTCATTTAGAGTAAAAAACTAGGTCACCGGGCCAAATCAGCAGAAAACCTTGTTAATACTCTAGCGGTCACATTTTTCAAGCAATCATCATGAATCCTGCTCAAAATGTTAGTCTTGATGATTTCTAGTTCAAGTTTGAAACTGGGTCACTTGGGGTCAAAAACTATATCACCAGGCCAAATCAGCAGAAAACCTTGATAACACTCTAGCGGTCACATTTTTCAAGCAATCATCATGAATCATGCTCAAAATGTTTGTCTTGATGATTTCTAGGTCAAGTTTGAAACTGGGTCACGTGGTGTCAAAGACTAGGCCACCAAGCCAAACCAGCAGAAAACCTTGTTAACACTCTAGCGGTCACATTTTTGAAGCAATTATCATGAATCCTGCTCAAAATGTTTGTCTTGATGAGTTCTAGGATATGTTTGAAACTGGGTCATGTGGGATTAAAAACTAGGTCACCGGGCCAAATCAGCGGAAAACCTTGTTAACACTCTAGCAGTCACATTTTTGAAGCAATCATCATGAATCTGGCTCAAAATGTTTGTCTTGATGATTTCTAGGTCAAGTTTGAAACTGGAACACCTGGGGTGAAAAACTAGGTCACCAGGCCAAATCAGCGTAAAATCTTCTTATCATCCTAGCTGTCACATTTTTTAAGCAATCGTCATGAATCTTGCTCAAAATGTTTGTCTTGATGAGTTCTAGGTCAAGTTCGAAACTGGATCACTTGGAGTCAATAATTAGGACACCAGGCCAAATCAGCAGAAAACATTGTTAACACTCTAGCGGTCACATTTTTTTAAGCAATCATCATGAATCTTGCTCAAAATGTTTGTCTTGATGATTTTTAGGTCAGATTCAAAACTGGGTCACCTGGGGTCAAAAACCAGGTCACCTGGCCAGATCAGCAGAAAACCTTGTTAACACTCTAGTGTCACATTTTTCAAACAATCATCATGAATCTTGCTCAACATGTTTGTGTTGATGATTTCTAGGTCAAGTTTGAAACTGGGTCACTTGGGGTCAAAAACTAGGTCACTTGGTCAAATCAGCAGAAAACATTGTTAACACTCTAGCGGTCACATTTTGGAAGCAATCATCACGAATCTTGCTCAAAATGTTTGTCTTGATGATTTTTAGGTCAGATTCGAAACTGAGTCACCTGGGGTCAAAAACCAGGTCGCCTGGCCAGATCAGCAGAAAACCTTGTTAACACTCTAGTGGTCACATTTTTCAAACAATCATCATGAATCTTGCTCAACATGTT
The DNA here is from genome assembly GCA_964016985.1 of Anodontia alba. Taxonomy (NCBI): domain Eukaryota; kingdom Metazoa; phylum Mollusca; class Bivalvia; order Lucinida; family Lucinidae; genus Anodontia; species Anodontia alba. Next base: position 51,692,955 of record OZ024836.1, read on the forward strand.
TGTCTTGATGATTTCTAGGTCAAGTTTGAAACTGGGTCACTTGGGGTCAAAAACTAGGTCACCTGGTCAAATCAGCAGAAAACCTTGTTAACACTCTAGCGGTCACATTTTGGAAGCAGTCATCACGAATCTTGCTCAAAATGTTTGTCTTGATGATTTCTAGGTCAAGTTTGAAACTGGGTCACATGGGGTGAAAAACTAGGTGACCTGGCCAAATCAGCAGAAAACTGTTAACACTCCAGAGGTCACTTTTTTGAAATAATCATCATAAATATTGCTCAAAATGTTTGTCTTGATGATTTCTAGGTCTAGTTTAAAACTGGGTCACTTGATATCAAAAACTAGTTCACCTTGCCAAATCAAAGGAAAACCTTGTTGATGCTCTAGAGATCACATTTTTGAAGTGGTCATCATGAATCTTGCTCAAAATGTTTGTCTTGATGATTTCAAGGTGATGTATAGTTTTCTGTCCAGTGACTCTCTTAAGTTTTTTTCCATTTAGGTCAGTTTCTCAGTTATTATTGGTCCTCTAGAGTGATATTTGGTACTTGTGAAGTGTTTGTGTTTAGGTCAGTTTCTCAGTAACTATTGCTCCTACAGCCAGTGATACTTGGTACATGCATACATCTTAGCATGGCCTCTTGAGTGCAGTCATCCATATTTGACCTTGACCCTTATTTCACAGTTCATTAGACATGCTACATTGTCTTACTTGTTTAATATAATCATTTTGAACTTTGATCAGAATGTTTGCCTTGATAGTTCTAGATCAGGCTCTCAAAGTGCTATGTTGCTCAGGTGAGTGTTACAGGGCCATCATGGCCCTATTGTTATTATTATTCAAAGTCAAATTTTTGCAACAGAGAACTGTGCTATTGGTAACATAGTGAAATAAAAAAAAAAGTAGAAAGTACTGTATAGAATGAATGTAGCAATGTGGGTTGTGCTCATTTAAAAGAGAAATGAACAGTTTTCCCGTAGGAGCCCCAATTTGACCATTCGACCTGAAATGAGCTTGTTGCTGTCAATATTCGTACACGTTTGAATTTTTTCATTTCGTTTTTTTTTTTTTTTTTTTCGTCGTACTACGAAGAAGAAACAAAAGATATGTTTCTTTGTTTACGATTGGAAATATGCATTCTCAAATCGAACGGATTATAAGCTGGTTTAATAATACAGTTTAATTTGATATTCAAGCATGAAAAGATTTGGGCCGAAAAAAAACGTTATGAGCGGCGAAAAGAACGAAACACTGCTACATAGATGATTTCGAATATAGTATATTCGGCCTAGGCTATGGATGGCGACATGCAATTATGTATGCGGGCTAGAAAACAGACGATCATAGTTGATTTTTTTTTACATAGCTCTGATAACGTCTATATTGTTTTTTTTATCGTTGAGTATTGCGATAATTTATATTATTACAACCTTTCATAAATTATAACATTTTTTTTTCACTATACTACGGTCTATAGGGAGCTAAGTAATGCATGACAGATTAGTTTTCCTGCGTATTGATGCTTTGCATCAGTGTTTTCTTGTATATCTAGATATTATATTCATTGTGAAAGTGCATTTTTACTTTCAAAGGCAATCAAAACCACAAACCAAAATAAAACGTCAGGCCGAATTTTTACCGTCAAAATTTTATGTCGCATATAGCTATTTAAAACCCGCGGTTTAAAGAAAAAAACGCTCAGCATATTAGGTCCAGAAAATAGGCTTTGACATTCATGCAAATCTTTTAGGATGAATGAAACATCAAAGCCTATTTTCTGGGAAAATTCAGAAAATGTCATCAGTTCTGCCGTCTGCTGAATTTGCTCAGAGAGTGATAAAGGTTAAAGAGACTCCTATCTGCCTGGTAACAATGCCCATGCAGGAAATCACAACCATCGAGCATGCAACGTTCAGACAACGGAGCACCAATGTCGCTGCAACGTTTTGACGTGTCATCGAAGTTGATGCTACGTTGTATTACTTTCATAATCCCGCTGGGAACTCTAACAAGTTTTATTGCCAGATATGCTTGATTACAGACGAGTGATCGAACAATAAACCTAAACCTTAAAAATGTTGACTGCCTTGAAAGGTTGCCATGCTCGTTAAACATGAACCTTTCATTGTGACTAGGTCAATAGATTGTCTCCATTTATCATATATTTGTCTTTACGCTAAAATAGCACATCGCTTATTTGTTTAATTGTAAGGTTTTCAATGAACAAAAAAGGAATTTGTATAATATTGTAAGAGTTTTGATAAACAAAGAAAAAAGTATCTTGAACATTTTTTTTTTTTTACAAATGACCTAATATTCTCAAAATTCGTAATTTAATGTCTACAAGTAACCCTACGTGTTACCCAGTTATCCAAGTCCGTTAATATAATAAGAAACAGTAGGGTATCAAAACTTATAATGAGACTCGGGTTCGATTTTAGCGATCGAAAATGCTAGACAAAATTGCGACTAAATACTAAATTTATAACATTTCAGTTGATAGAAGCCTGCAGACGTCTGTCTGCACTCGCCAGGGCTGAAATGTATAAACCCAGATCAGACACCGCAGAACGCGACGTCTGATCAGGGTCTATCCTGTTTGCTACTCAACCAGCAGTATATAGAAACATCCACATGTAGTATAGAGACTTATTCCGATTGTAAAAATCAAAGCACTGATAGCACTGGTGGTTTGACTATTGATATTTTACACCAATATTGTGAAAAAATTCAGAAAATCTGAACAAACAGAACTTGTTTAGATCAAATCAAATCAATTTTACTTCTCTCAGGCTATATATAAACACAGTCTACTCTCGTTATCTCGAAGTCCTAGGGACTCTCTGAAATACTTCGAGATATCCGCAAAGTTGACATTTTAGATTTGCAAAATTGAGGAAAAATTAAATGGAACAACCACATTTCACAAATGAATATGCAGTTTGACTCCTGAAGTTAGAGGTATATTGAAAATAGTGTAGAAAAGAGGAAAAAATTGCTCCTTAAGAGCAATTTCTCCACTCCTTAGGAGCAATTTCTCTACTCTTTTCCACAATCTTTTGTCACCTGTTGTTAGATTTCCGTGCCAAAACAGGGACCAGATTTTCACTTCATGTTAAGCGGTTATTCGAGAAGCGGTTATTCGAAATACCAACATGAGGAGCTATTCAAGATGGAAGTACAATAGTTTTATGGCAGCACAATTTCTGAAACAAAACTGAAAGTAACCAAATAGGTCGAAATCTGCCACCGACTTCTGTATAATTTGAAGCCATTTTCACTGTGGAGAAAAAGTGAAAATATTTCATTTTTTTTTTTTTTTTTTTTTTTTTTTTTCACATTCATTGAATAAAATAAAAATATTCGGTAGTTTATGACAGATGGTTTCGCATTAAATCATGACCAAAAAATAAAAATTACTTTTTCTTTGCAAAGCGCCAAACAAAACAAAAAATACTTTCGGAAAAATACTGAAAGCCATTACAAAAACACGCCTATTCAAATATATAGAAAATTTCACCTCCAAAAACTGAAAGCTTTCAGATAAAAAAACTCTGATATTTTTCATATTTCCGCTCAAAATACAGATTGTGGGTACTCATTAGAACCGCCTCGGCGAGGCGGTTCTAACGAGTATCCACAATCTATGTTTTTGTGCAGAAATAAGAAAAATAATGTATACCCCTGTAAACCCCAGTTTTACTATATAAAAGTGGGGTTTAAGGGGGTCAAACTTATATAGGCATATTTTCGTGATGCAGTGTGGGAAAGGCGCAGATTTCCATACGGTGTCATCCAGGCATTTGTCGTATGTTTATATCTTCTACAGAAGCCAAACAACAACGATCCAGATTAGTTTGCGCAGATGTGTAGACCTTCGCAGTCCACATATACCCAGAGGACACTGATTCGCTTGACGCGACTTACTTACCCGCTTCCATGGCCCAGTCCAGAATGGAGTCGACCTGTTTCCCGGCAGAGCCCTCACAGTCGTCTACAATGGTGGTACCATCCATGCCAATCATATACCAGTTTGTTTTCACTCCGGACATTAGTGCTGTGGCAGTTCCGGCTGAGTCTGGTATCTGCCTGTCCATGTTGTATGTCTGTAAGATATTTGAAGGGCAAAGTGTGAAAGGGTTCCATTATAGCATTTGGCTCGGTTCTGACCCTCACAATATTCCTAGAGTCCCAAATTAGATCTCAAATTAAAGGTTAACCTTAGACTGACCAAATTCATCACAAAAAGAGGTCTATCATCATGTTTTAACACTTTTCTACCCATGGACACATGTACCTGCATTTTGATGGAAAATAAATAAAAGAAAAAATGAAATTTACCAGACCTGATTTTCAACATAGCACAATAAAATACCAACGACAAATTAAAATTTCGTCTGCAATTAAATGAAATATATTTTTGTGTAAAACTGACATAAAGTCAAACAGTCTCATCTATTAATGTCCACTTAGAATCAAGTTTGTTTTTATCATTGTTGCCCTTGGCTTCATATACGTTTTCCCCATTCCAGTCTTCACCAGTCTAATTGGTACCCTGTTCTCATAATGGAATTGATACATTTAGTATACTGAAAGGAAAAAGAAACGCAGGGTAAATTTTATTCCTAAATTTCATTCAAGTTTGAAATAGTTTGTTAAATATTTTACTATGATTACAAAACGGTACATGTATGGAACAAAAGTTCCAAATTTCATTGGTTTGTGATCAACAAGTCTCGAGTTATTGAAGTTCATTGGTAGCTACCCCCCAAATCTTGAAATCAAAATCAAACTGAAAATCAATATCGGGTGTGCCCCCCTCTTGCTGCCGTTGCTGCCCTAATTCTCCTTTGGATAGAGTTAACCAAAGCATTGACAGTTCGCATCGGGATGTTATTCCATTCATCGATCAACGCATTCCTTAGTTGTGCGAGAGTTGCGGGGGGATTTCGGCGCTTCCTAACCCTTCTGTCCAGCTCATCCCACATGTGCTCTGTTGGGGTCAAATTAAGTCTGTTAGGTATAGGGATGAGATCTTGCGTCCTGTTGCAGTCCCGCTTGTGCAACAACGTAATCTGATTCTGCAGCAGGACAATGCCCGACCACATGTTGCCCGAGTTTGTCAGGATTTCCTGGCAAACAATAACATCGCACCCCTAGCATGGCCACCGTACAGTCCAGATTTGACCCCAATAGAGCACATGTGGGATGAGCTGGACAGAAGGGTTAGGAAGCGCCGAAATCCCCCCGCAACTCTCGCACAACTAGGGAATGCGTTGATCGATGAATGGAATAACATCCCGATGCGAACTGTCAATGCTTTGGTTAACTCTATCCAAAGGAGAAATAGGGCAGCAACGGCAGCAAGAGGGGGGCACACCCGATATTGATTTTCAGTTTGATTTTGATTTCAAAATTTGGGGGGTAGCTACCAATGAACTTCAATAACTCGAGACTTGTTGATCACAAACCAATGAAATTTGGAACTTTCGTTCCATACATGTACCGTTTTGTAATCATAGTAAAATATTTAACAAACTATTTCAAACTTGAATGAAATTTAGGAATAAAATTTACCCTGCGTTTCTTTTTCCTTTCAGTATATTATTTCCGTCATTTCTAACAAGAGACACCTTTTCTGACAAAGTGTTTGCTTTCTCGCACATCAGTAACCTTCAGTAAAATGCATTACTTTTAGAGTGGACCCCAATTCAGAAGGGGATTGGTATGTAGCAAACTGGAAATAGCAAAAATCTATCTCTCTTCTTTACCCTTGCAATGCTGAATAAATTAAGATGCCACACCACCAACTTCTAACAGTCAACCAATCAGATTACTTGATCCAGCTTATTGTTAATGAGTCACATACCGAATATAGATTATATAAAAAAATGGCCATTGTTTCTATATAATCTATATAATTTGTTTGGATACAACACTTCTGGGGTCCACCTATAAACCGTCTTATATCCGAAACCGTCTTATAAATAAACCGTCGTATAAACCGTTTTATAGGGAAGTTCAGTGTAGTTATAATTTTATATGACATGTTCTTGTAATCAAGGAGAAAGGGGGGGGGGGGGGGGTAGGAAGAGGGGGAGGGGAGGGCAAAATATTTTCTTTTACAGGAGACTCCTTTTCAGAAGGATTAAGAAAACAACTTGACAGAGTTGCCTCGCCTAAATGTGTATGCTTTTTGTGGAACACAGAGGGGTGGATTTGAGCCGGGGCACAACATTTCCTACAACACTGCATGCACGCCCAGCGAAACTGAGGTCAGCTTGCGCATCCGCACTCTGTGGGTAGCAAAGGACCCCAAGAATCTTTCCGCAGACAGTGAAGACTGATGCGCAGGCTGATCTGAGTCTGAGCTGGGTGCACACCGCAACCTTCTAGCAAATGTTCATTTCATTTTACCTTAGCCAGTGATACGTAAGGAAACTCTTCAAATTTCAGGATGGTTTCCTCCCCTGGCATGCCATTGATCTGTCCCCGAAGAATTCTGCTTGCAGTGACAGTCGTTGCTCCGAGTCCGTCCCCAATAAAAAGAATCACATTTTTGGCAATGTTCCGATTTTCTTTAATTTTTAACTTCTCTCTGAAGTAAGTTTCGGAAAGTTTGTTCCAATATTCCCGATCTGAAAATAACAATTTAACCCTTTTATCCCTACTTTTATGGAGTAGACTCTTCCATCTTAGCATCTGGTCAGAACCATTGCTCCAAATAGCGGTTAAAGTCAAATTTCTGATATAATTGCAAACAGTGTGGATCTGAATTATACGGTTCATTCTGAGCCGTCTCATCTGGATCTGCACTGTTTGCATAGGTATCTGTACATAGTCTACAGGGTTGAAAGTGTTAAATCAACATTTGGAGGAAGTGTTCGACCCGTTATATTTTTCACTATTTTGATCTCGGTTTAGCCTCGGACAAAGAAAAAAAAATGTCATTTGGCAAGCCTTAAGGCTAGAACATATTGATATCAATCTTTGTATGTAAAATAATCAAAATATTCCTAACAGTTGAAGAGTTATGACCGTTTTCACTAACCGACTACAGAAAAAAATGACCTCGGCTTTGCCTCGGTCAATGTAATTTCATTGCATTTGGCTCTTCCATTAGTTAGATCTGGTCAATATCAGAATGTGTTCAACATTTATCAAAATACCTCGTATAGATGAAGAGGTACGTCCAATGGCCAAAGGGCTAGAACTTGACCGTATCAATCTGTTTGCGAAACAATACCTAAATATTCCAAACGGTTCAAGAGTTATGGCAATTTTCGCATACAAACACGGACGGACGGACGGACGGACGGACTCACAAGTTGATTACAAGGCACACTCCAAGAGTCAATGGACTTTTCTGTCTTTCATGCAATGGTTTATCCATAGTTTGAACAGTGGTCCTTTAGATTTCGGTTTTGCCCAACGTGTTCGAGAAGACAGGCTTGAGCAAACAATGCATTTCGAAAACACGCCTATTCAAATATATTGAAAATTTCACCACCAAAAACCGAGTTTTCAGATAAAAATTCTGATATTATTCATATTTCTGATCAAAACATAGATTGTTGGTATTCATTAGAACCGCCTCTCGTCGAGGCGGTTCTAACGAGTACCCACAATCTATGTCGTTGAGCAGAAATAAGAAAAATAATATATTCCCTTGTAAACCCCAGTTTCACAATATAAAAATGGGGTTTAAGGGGGTCAAAATTATATAGGTATGTTTCCGTGATGGTACACCCGATCATGTCAACACTACTGGTCATTAATCCAACAGTTTTAGACACACCAAAAGGTAGTCCAGCGGATTTGGTTTGAATTCTAGGACGTGAAATGTAATGATTACATAATAATAGAAAGAAAAGATTTTTTTTTTTTTTTTTTTTTTTTTTTTTTTTTTTTTTTTTTTTGCTGTCTGCTATTTCAATTTCAGCATGCAATATGCGAGATGACCACGCCAGCCCCAAATCAGCGAAGGTGTTTGTTTTTTTTAAGGTTAACAGCCTGATCAACTTCCTCTATCTAAAAGAAGGCAGACACATCAGCGACAAATTGATTGTTGATTAGTTTTAAATTACTTGCCTGACGACTAGAAATTTAAAGCTAATCAACAACCTAAACTTGTTAGGGAGGAGACGGGGGACGCACGCCTGAAACTGAAAGGAAAGACTTCAAATGGAAATGAAACTGAAATTTAGAAGCCACAAATCCAAACTTATTTTGAAAAGAAATCGGTAAGAAGAATTGGTCAGGAAAGAAGAAAGATAATTCCCATGGAAATAACTTCAGAACCAAGCGAAGTACTTGAAAAATGGTAAAAAAAAAAAAAAAAAAAAAAAAAAAAAAAAAATGACTTCGAGGCGACGCTTAATCCTGTATATGACGGCAAGGAGGCTGTTGAAAACAGTTATCCCTCAAACACATACACACAATGGTCCTTTTGTGTTTTGAGGAGCTAATCCAAAGTCAGGAAGTGGTACACGCCATGCGACTCTTAAAGTCGAATAAAGCTATTGAAATTGATAGCATCCCCGCTGAGGTGTTAAAATGTTATTCCCTGTTGGGTGGTCTGTGTTCCCTATTTAACAAGTGTTTTACTCAGGGTAAAAGTTCTAAAGATATGGAATAAAAGAATTATAGTCTGGGTATCAAAGTCTACAACAGGCAATGTACGCGACCCCATGTCATATTGTCAAATCAATGTAACAACAGATATATACAAACTCTTTTGCAACACATTGAACGACCGCTTGATGAAATGGAACGAGAGCATGAAATTTTAAGTGATGCTAAAAATGGATTTCGTAAAGGCCGCAGCACCATTGATCACGTGTTGTCTTTAACAAATATCATAGAAACTCGAAAGCATAAACGCCAATCTACTTTTGCTGTCTTCGCTGACTTTCGGAAAGCGTACGAAGCTTTAAAGAGGAACCTTCGCACTCTGGGTATTTGCCAGGGGCGTAGCCAGGAACTTTAGGAAGATGAAGCCTACTAATAGAATCTCTGATATTTCAGGCGAGGCAAGTATTTCCTACAAGATTGAATATGCGCCTTAGGAGCAATTTCTCCTCTTTTTCACAGTAATTGCAATACATATCTAACTTCAGGAGTCAAATTTCATATCCATTTCTTAAATGTGGTTGTTTGGTTTGTTTTTCCTCAATTCTGCAAATCTGATACATCTGTATGTCAAAGTACGGATATCTCGAAGTATTTCAGAGTCTCTTGGACTTCGAGACAACGAGAGTCGACTGTACTCTACTTTACACTATCTACAGCCTGTCATAGCTCTTTATAGACTATCTCTTTTTGCCTGTCAGATGTATATTTAAGATTTATTTTTGTATAATATCACAGGTGAGACTTAGATAAATTATTTGAAATGAATTGAAACAATCAACAGCATATACCATTAGAGCCGCAATGTCCGAAAACGTACCTTCAGACATGTTCGCCCACCGAAGATGTAGATCGCTCAGGTTAATTTTCATTAGGCGCTTATATGATAGCCAAGGATGCAAAGTGTTTTCATGCGGACAACGAAGACTTTGATCAGACTGTGCGGATGCGCAGGCTGATTAGAGTCTTCGTTGTGCGCAAATATCAGAAGGTACGTTTTCTCACGTTGCGATTTATTAGCATTATGGTGTGAAATTAGCCATTCATATTTTGATAATTAGCCAAATTAGAGCTCTTACTTTTTTCCTTGGAAGGAACAGTTGGTCTTCCTGGATTTGCAAAAGAAATTCCACAAAACACAACAAGGTAGAGAACAGCAGAGAACGCCCTCATGATGTCTCTGTCCGGACCTGCAAAGGCAAAGAAGAAAAAACACTGATATATTGGTGTTTACTGAATAGGTGTATTTTCTTTCAGTCCATAAATAAGTCCTTTTATCACGACTGAGTGCTTTTGCGTTTCATAACTAAGGTCGTTGTCATGGGCTTTTGGTATAGTGTTATAGTCTGTTATAATTCACATAAACTTTTACTAAGTCTGTGTGAATACCCTTTGACGTGTCTAAAGGTACTCATAGACTGGCAAACAGTGTAGACTCTGATCAATCAGCTCTTGTAACAAGCACATTCTGATGAGGGCCTTCGCTATCCGCATATGCTCCGAGGGCACATTTTTACTTGGCGCAGCGCAGCAAAAGATAAAGGTAGGTCCGGATAGAATCTTTATTTCTCCTGTGAGAGCATATAAAAATGCAAATATAGGTCAACGCATACAATGACAAGAACAAATAAACGCAAAACAATAAGTATAAACACATACAAACAAACGACAAATTCAACAGAATCTTAGGTATTATAACACACCATTTTTTAGCTCACCTGAGCCGAAGGCTCAAGGTGAGGTATTGTGATCACTCACCGTCCGTCGTCGTCGTCGTCGTCCGTCTGTCCGTCCGTCCGTCCGTTCACAATCTTTAAACAACATCTCCTCCTGAACCAGTGATTGGATTTTGACCAAACTTCACAGGAATGATCCTTGGTTGGTCCTCTTTCAAAGTTGTTCAAATGGTTCCGGTCCATTGCATATCTAGGTCACAGGAGCTAAAAATATATTTTTTAACTAAAAACTTAAAAAATCTTCTTGTCTGAAACCACTGGACCGATTTCCATATAATTTTGCAGAAATGTTCCTTTGGTGCTCGTCTACCAAGATTGTTCAAGCCATTTGGATTCGTCAAAAAACATGGCCGCCAGAGGGCGGGGCTTAATTTCCCTATATATCAATATAGAAAACTTTAAAAATCTTCTTGTCAGAATCCAAAGGACCGATTTCAATATAATTTTGCAGAAATGTTCCTTTGGTGATCCTCTACCAAGATTGTTCAAGCCATTTGGATTCGTCAAAAAACATGGCCGCCAGGGGGCGGGGCTTATTTTCCCCATATATCTATATAGAAAACTTTAAAAATCTTCTTGTCAGAAGCCACTGGACCGATTTCAGTATAAGTTTGCAGGAATGTTTCTTTGATGATCTTCTACCAAGATTGTTCAAGCCATTTGGATTTGTCAAAAAACATGGCCGCCAGGGGGCGGGGCTTATTTTCCCTATATATCTATATAGAAAACTTTAAAAATCTTCTTGTCAGAAACCACTCGACTGATTTCAATATAATTTTGCATAAATGTTCCTTTTGTGATCCTCTACCAAGATTGTTCAAGCCATTTGGATTCGTCAAATAAAATGGCCGCCAGGGGGCGGGGCTTATTTTCCCTATGTATCTATATAGAAAACTTTAAAAATCTTCTTGTCAGAAACCACTGGACTGATTTCAATATAATTTTGCAGAAATGTTCCTTTGGTAATCCTCTACCAAGATTGTTCAAGCCATTCGGATTCGTCAAATAACATGGCCGCCAGGGGGCGGGGCTTATTTTCCCTATATATCTATATAGAAAACTTTAAAAATCTTCTTGTCAGAAACCACTCGACCGATTTCAATATAATTTGGCATAAATGTTCCTTTTGTGATCCTCTACCAAGATTGTTCAAGCCATTTGGATCCGTCAAAAAACATGGCCGCCAGGGGGTGGGGCTTATTTCTCCTATAAATCTATATAGAAAACTTTAAAAATCTTCTTGTCAGAAACCAATGGACCGATTTCAATATAATTTTGCAGAAATGTTTCTTTGGTGATCCTCTACCAAGATTGTTCAAGCCATTTGGATTCGTCAAAAAACATGGCCGCCAGGGGGCGGGGCTTATTTTCCCTATGTATCTAAATAGAAAACTTTAAAAATCTTCTTGTCAGAAACCACTGGACCGATTTCATTATAACTTGACAGAAATGTTTCCTTGTTGACCCTCTACCAAGATTGTTTAAGTTATCATGATTCATCAAAAAACATGGCCGCCAAGGGGTGGGGCTTATTTTTCCCTATATATCTATATAGAAAAGTTTAAAAATTTTCTTGCCAGAGACCAATGGACCAATTTCAATATAACTTAACAGGAATGTTTCTTTGGTGACCCTCTACCAAGATTGTTCAAGCCGGCATGATTCGTCAAAAAACATGGCCGCTAGGGAGCGGGGCATATTTTCCCTATATATCTATATAGAAAACTTTAAAAATCTTCTCGTAAGAAACCGTTGGGTCGAGTTCATTGTAACTTGGCAGGAATGTTGCTTTGGTGACCCTGTACCAAGATTGTTCAAGCCCTAATGATACGTCAAAAAACATGGCCGCCAGGGGACGGGGCTTATTTTCCGTATGTATCTGTATAGAAAATTTTAAAATTCTTCTTTTCAGAAACCACCTGACCGATTTCAATATTACTTGGCAGGAATGCTTTGGTGACCCTGTGCCAAGATTGTTCAAGCAATCATGATTCGGCAAAAAACATGGCTGCTAGGGGTGGGGCTTATTTTCCCTATATATCTAAATAGAAAACTTTAGAAATCTTCTTGTCAGAAACCACTGAACCGATTTCAGTATAACTTGCAGGAATGTTCCTTTGGTGGCACTCTACGAAGTTTATTCAAGCTGTCATGATTCTTCAAAAAATATGGCCGTTAGGGGGTGGGGCTTATTTTCCCTATGTAGCTATATTAAACACTTCAAAAATCTTTTTGTCAGAAACCACTGGACCAATTTCAATATAACTTGGCAGAATTGTTCCTTTGGTGACCTTCTTTCAAGATTCAGTTCCAGCAGTCATGATGCATGAAAAAAACATAGCCGCTCGGGAGTAGGGCTATAAAATTTATACAAAAATCTTATAGCAGTGAACTTGGCTGAAACTTCAACAGTAAGTTTGCAAAGCTGTTTGCTCAGGTGAGCGATATAGGACCATCATGGTCCTCTTGTTTTTATCAATGTGCATAATTATTGTAGTATTTAAACCATTTTGGATGGGTTTTTATAAAAAAAAATCCGCCCTTTAAAATTGACAAGTCCGGGCGTCGGGCGTCGTCCAAGGTTTACCTTTTGGTTAACCTTTTTTCAAAGTTATATGTTACCTTTACTCTTCAGTGGATTGCTTTCATATTTGGTAGGGATGAAGAGGAGGACGAGTAGGGGTGGTGAGTTCAAGAAAGACAACTCTCAGTTTCTTCGTTATGTACTTATTTCCCCTGAAGTCGAAAACCTGTGCTGGCCATAACTCCCATACTGTTTGAAAATTTGATATTTGGTCGGGACATATACAAGGTCAAGAATGAGTGTCGCATACAAGAGGGACAACTCTTGCTTTGTTATTTTCTAGTTATCTACCCCTGAACAAATTTCTAAGCCAATAATTTTTATGCACTCCATTACTTCTCAATGGTTTGACATATTTTGATAACAATTAGAAGAGAAATAGATAAGGAGCAGAAGAGGTGTAATGTGCAAGAGAAACAATTCTCACTTTCTTCGTTATGTACTTATCTCTCCTGAAATAGAAATCTTGTGCAGGCCTTAACTCCCTTACTGTTTGAGATAATTTTATAATATTGGGCAGGGACATATATCAGGTCAAGTAAGAGTGTCTCATGCAAGAAGGGTAATTGCTTTGTTTTGTTTTTCTAGTTATTGCCCCTGAACGAGTTTCTAAGCCAACTTCTTGTGAACATCATAACTTGTTAATGGTTTGAAATATTTTGATAATATTTGGTAGAGTCATTCATAAAGACCAATAGGCGTGTCACGGACAAGAGAGGGAACTTTGACTATCTCTGATATGTACTTATCTCCCATGAAGCCAAAAGCTTGTGCAGCCAAAACTGATTTTTTGTCGCGTTTTTCTTTAAAATGGCGATGTCCAGGCGGGCATTGGCCGTCGCCCGATGTTTACCTTTTGGTTAACTTTTTTGGAAAACCAATCCACAGCGCCGTCAGGCGTATTTCTTGTTGACGGAATATACTCCACTACACTTTAATTGGAAGAGCTGAATTTCAATTTAAGGTCTGTCACGCTATGTGATTTAGATATTCCTGGATAAAAATGGCTAAACTATTTTGCAAACAGTGGAGACCCTGATCATGCGGCGTCTGATCAGGGTCTGCAGTGTTTTCCAATTACACTTTGTGTGTGTGTGTGTGTGGGAGGGGGGGGGGGGGTCAAGAGACTAAAATCTAAAATGGGTTAAAAGAAAAACTACCCAGAACCCAGATAGGCCATCCTAAACCTCTGCCAAACATGTGGCGGACTAAATTCCAGACAGCATGTGCCTGCATTCCGTCTAGGCGACAAATGCAAGGCCCAAAGTAGCAGAAATACAGAGGACTGAACCTACTACTCAGCTTTCGACATCTTGCAGAAAGTCATTTTTTTTTTTTTTTTTTTTTTGCCTGGTGCTTTACACAGAACATTACGAAAATACGCCTATTCAAATATGTTGAAATTTTCACCACAAAAAAACTGAAAGTTTTCAGATAAAAATTCTGATATTTTCATATTTCTGCACAAAACATAGATTCTGTGTACTCGTTAGAACCACCTCGGCGAGGCGGATCTAACGGGTACCCACAATCTATGCTTTTGAGCAGAAATAACTTGAGAAAAATAATGTATAGCCACTGTAAACTCCAGTTTTACTATATAAAAGTGGGGTTTAAGGGGATCAAAACTAAATAGGTAGGTTTTCGTGATGAGAAGTAAATTCGCAAACTTTTTTTCAAGAAGTAATGTAAAAGCTTTCGTGGTAACTACCTATGCATAAAGCCTTTTTTTTTGTCCATTTATTGGATTACCCCCTCATCACCCCTCCCCCCCCCCCCCCCCCACACACACACACCATCACCTACGCCCTACACCCACCACACACACACTTTCATAGTAAGAAAGGCTGCAAATTATGTGGAATCGGTAGGGTAGGTAATTGGAGGCAGGCTTTTAATAAGTTCCACATGTTCAAATTTTCTGAAATTTTCACAATATTTTTATGAAACATCAGTTATTAAAATCAGCAAAGGGATGAAAAGAAATTTCTTAGATTTTAAAAGAAAATCACTTTAATCCAGAAATTGGATAGGTCAAACCAATATTTTTGCCTGTAAATTTAGATATCCAGTAAATATTTGAGAACAAAACACAGATATAGAACAGATAAATGGTTTCTGATGTGATATGGTAAAATTTAGAATAAAACCAAGCAAATACGCCTTTCCGAGTGATGTCGAAAGGACAGAAGAACTTATCCAACCAAGAGCGGTGCAAGGAAGGTGGCGCAATTTATAGGCGCGCGCATCTTTGCTGTTCGCATTATTAATGGGAAAGAGCTGTTTTTCACATGCATTCCTCGGAGAATTGATTGTTAAGTAGTTCAACATTCAAGTAGGTAAGTAAGTCGATACCCGTAAATAGCAATAATTCTTTGATTCAATAGTGAAAAAAATTGAACGCATAATTATCATATTATGCAGTGGTGCGTTCAGTCGAATTTAACAGTTATAACATTACTGATATTCCATTTGATACTTCTGACGCGCCATTATTTAAATGGGTCGCGCTATGCGAAAGCGTGTCTTCGAGCATATGCGGACAGCGGAGGCCCAGATCAGCCTGCACATCTGCACAGTCTGATCAGGTACTGACAGAATTATTGGATACTACAGAATGTATGAACAGCAATAGCCCAGATGATACTTTGCGCATGCGCAGGATGATCTGAATGTGTGCAGTATGTTTGAAGGCACTTTTTCGCTTGATACAGTCAAAATCATAGGCATTAACCCGTTTGTGCCTGGTGTCCCATAACAGGGACATTGGCAAACAGTATGGACCCAGATCAGACACCGCAGAACGCTTCGTCTTATCAGGGTCAACACTGTTTGCATAAGAGTCAGAAGTTCCTACAAAACATGGTAATTATAAAAACTAATCAGATACCCTTATACAGGAATGGACCGGCCTAAACGTTTAAGGTAGAAAAGTCCACTCGGCATAAATGGATTAAGTGTCACGGTATGTTTCTTCTTAAGGGCACTGGAATCATTTGGTAATATTTCCGCCATTTTTGACAAGAAAGACAACTTTTTGTGACTTCCTGCTTGCTTTCCCCAGTACTGTTCCTTCTTAAAAGGATCTACCTTAAAAGGAAAGATTTTGCTCCCAAGGGGGAGGTGGGGGCGGGGGGGGGGGCGGGGGCGGGGGGCCCAACTTTGCCTTGTTTAGTTTTTGTATTGTTTCCGGGCCATAACTCTTTATCCCTGTCCGTGCGTGCGTGCAATGCTAAAACTTGTGCCCGAGCGATAACGCTATACAATATCGAAGATATTCATAAAACTTCATAAGGAAGACAACTCAGGCTAATTCGGCTTTTGAATTAACTTCCCTTGCCATAAATCCATTTAGTGTAATGCTTTCTTCGTATCCGACTCATGACTCCTAAAACATATGGAATATATTTATGAAACTTCAAAGATGGCAAAATCATATCGAGACGATGTGTCGCGAACAAGGCAGCTCTGGATAATTCGGTTATTGAATTAACTTCCCTTGCCGAAAATCAGTGCAGTGTTCATCTCATAACTCACAAACCGTATTGAATTTAGGCTCGTAACTCCTTAACCGTATGGTGTGGTCAGGTGTGGCGAAGATGTCGTATATCTTACGTCACCGGGGCGTCCAACTGAGATTGACTTACAGTTGGCAAGGCCTGCTATCCTTGTAGCAGGTAAGGGTAGAAGAGGATTGTTCTTATTTCTTCTGTTCCTTCACTTTCATTCATATTTCTCTTTCTTCCATTTCCATCTCTTTCATCTCCTCTACTATCTCTTCTATCCCTATCTCCCTTTCTCCGGGAGACGACACAAAATGACCCATACGGGTTGACGTGTCGTTAAGCCCCATCTCAATCAAAATCCTAAACCATATGAAATATATTCATGAAACTTGACAGTCTCATTTCACTCTGGAACGTTGAAACCCTAGTTTGCTGGGATTGAACATCAGTGACGGATTATATTGTCTTACCTAGAAGATCTCAATCATGTTGTTTGCATTAGCTATCTGGACCACCATTCTTGGCCTATAATTTAACCCATTGTATACTGAATAGACTTTCCCACACTATATGTTGGAAGAGTCCAATTTCAATTTTAGGTACGTCCGGCTATGAGATTTACATATTCCTAGAGAAAAATGGCTAAACTATTTGCAGACAGTGGAGACCCTGATCAGACGCCGCGTTCTGCGGCGTCTGATATGGGTCTGCACTGTTTGCCAATTACCCTTTTGCGGGTCTCCCGACTACAATGGGTTAAGCATTGTATGATATAAGCACCAGGCGGGGGCATTCGTGTCCCACTCGTGGACACTTCTCCAGTTCAGTCTAAAATGGGTTAATGTAAAGTGTGTCAAGTCTCGCAACTACTCATTCATATAAGATGTCGAAAGGAGCTTAACCTGCATTGTTATTGCCGCTGTCAAGTGTAAAAAGACACTTTTATGTAGACATTATACTGATATAAAATTCTTATTTGTACAACAATGCACGACAACAAAACTATTCCACAACAAAATTACATGCATTATGTCATGACTAATGTACTTCAACTGTAACTATTCGGAATAAATGGTCTGAGGAAACAATGTACACCCAGATCATCTCCTCCTAATAAAGAAGACGTTTGATGAAGGTCCTCACTGTTTGACATTCTTTCACTAATCACCATGTAGCCAAATAGACTCCTTCCTGTTCAATCCATTTCTGCCTAGCGTCCAATAAAAGGGACGTTGGCGAACAGTGTAGACCCAGATCAGACGCCGCAGAACGCAGCGTCTGATCAAAGTCTACACTGTTTGCATTAAATACAGGAATTTCAACAAAACATGGTAACAATACAAATTAACCTGACTGCCCTTCTATCGGAAAAGGACCTATCCAAAGTATTGAAGTAAGAGTCCACTCGATATAAGTGGGTTAAGAGGACGTACGGAAAGGAGTCTGGGGTACGAGTATTTAGAGTAATTACGGAATCATGAAATAACAAAAGCAAAAAAAAATCAAGCAAAAACATTAGGCTACTGAGATGATAAACTGATGATATTTTTTCTTATTTTTCTTATTGTCCCCTGATTAAAATGATTACTGATGCGCTGCGCGTGAATATGGTGCCTAATCGCGGTCTAATCAGTGCCTTCTCTGTTTCGTCGATATGTTTTACAATAATCGTTGATTCTATAAGCTTGCAGCGAAGGCCCTGACCAGATTGCGCATTTATGTTGCCCGCGAACATGCAGGCGAGCAATATAATGTTCTGAGAATGATACCTGTGCAAACAGTGTAGATCCAGATGAGACGTCTCGTAATAAACCGTCTCATCAGAATCTACACCGTTTGCCATTTTGTTCTTGATTTTAGACTGAAATCCCTTTTTGTGTCAGTGGATTTGTCCAAATTAAAAAATGAGAGAGTCCATTTCAGAAACTCAAGGATGAAAGGGTTAATTTTGTGGCATGTTTCTTTGCTGCTATAGTGTACGTCCCCTTTTGATCTCCGTAGCTTACTAGCTGTACAAAATTAATAACAAATGGCCATACAGTGACGTGTTTGCAGCCAAAAATGCAGGCTAGGTCTGCTTATCACTCTCAAATTTAATTATACAAATATGGTGTATTTTTTCAGTGAACTATGCCAATGAGAGGGAGTTCTATTCAGCGCACGAGGACGTGTTCAGCATGAAACACCCAGGTAAACCCGAGATCTCGACGTCGATGGCTATCTGATTTCAGAGGTAAACCAAACTCAAGCATGGCGGGACATGGTCTTTATTTATCCATGTTTATTTCTTATAGATCAGCTGTACAGAACGAAAAAAAAATAATAATAACGTAGAAAGCGTTTCTGGATAGAATGAGGACTCACGGAATACGTTGTGAATGTGCATATGTCACTCATACGTTACCGATGTGTTATAGATGCGTAAAGTTGTACGCATACGTAACAGTTACATATGAGTAGAATGCTTAGTAGATTTGCAAAGAAATATTTATAGAGTTGGATTGTGTGTATAAAGAATAGAAATTTTACATCTAAAATGGTAGGAACGCTATTCTTTCCCAATTAATGCGTTAGTCCTATTTTAATATGACCTTGGGCAAAATATTTGAAGACAGACCCGGCCTCTAGTCTCATCAAGCAAAAGACTGCTTATTTCTCGGGGGTGGGGGGGGGGGGGGGGGGGTTAACTTGGTTCGTAATTTTGGTACGGGTGTGCGAGCCAGTATTTCGAAACCTACCCTATTCATATACCTGGCATTTGAAAAAACGGACCCATTCATATACTAGATCATCCTAAATAATGACCCATTCATATACTACCCGTTGATTTTTTGTACCTATTTATTGCTGGTAGTTAGACAAATAATGCAGTCAATTCATTGAATACCAAGAGAACATGCAGCCTCAAAAATCTCTGAGTGAAAAATATGTGCATATACCGGAATGTCAGAAAAAGTGGGGCTTTTCATATACCAATCAAGAAAAATTGGGTCAGTCATAAAAAAGGGGACAAATTATATACCTGGCAGTGCTGAAAAAGGGGGCTATTCGGCATGCACATCCATACTATGCCATATATAGGAAGTTACCCCGCCCCCCCTCCCCGCCCCCACCCCCCCCCCCCACCCGAGCTGCTTGTTACTCGGCCTGGTAAACATACGCAAAGTTGAGCAATTGTCATTTCTATATATAACTTTAAATCGCGTTAACTTTGTGTTTTAAATACGAGCAAAGTAGTGATCTAGGACCTGGGTCATAAATATGCGTCAAACATTGATATTTTAGCTTAAAGATATTCTTATTGCCTCAAATGGCAATGGCGTTGGGCTACAAACATTCGTGATATGTTTTAGAATATGTTAAAAGCAACCTGGGCCCAGTTGTTCAAAACTAACGATGTCGCCAGTTAACATATTGTTAAAACTTTGATCATCAAATATGGCATATGCGCTAATATTTTTGCTGAAAAAATGTGAAAAGCTACTCACACTTTTTTCAGGCAAAACTACCTGTAAATTACATATTATACTTACTAGATCAGTTAACATTTCGACCACTAACGAGCTCGTTAAGCTGATGATGCTTTGAACAACTGGGCACTGGATGATAAAAAGGGTTTATCAAAGTGGTTGGAATGATAACTATACCATTTTTTAAAATAATATATTGGGCCTCTAGTCACGGTAGGGGTCAAAAGTCAAGGCAGTCAAATTCGGAGGGGCTTGAAGAGAACATTGTCTTTTAGCATATCAGAGCGACCGGTATAATAGTTAGAGTAGACTGTTATACATCACGAAAACACGCCTATATACATTTGACCCCCTTAAACCCCACTTTTATATAGTAATACTGGGGTTTATAGGGGTATACATTATTTTTCTTATTTCTGCTCAAAAACATAGATTGTGTGTACCCACAATCTATGTTTTGAGCAGAAATATGAAGAATATCCGAATTTTTCATCTGAAATTTTCACTTTTTTTGGTTATAAAATTTTCAGTATATTTGAATAGGCATGTTTTCGTAATGACAACTATTATACAGTTAACATTGTTTACGTAGGGTCAAAGCAGGGGTCTTTGACTGCATACATAATGGCCCACCATCGTTTGCGTACCGTTCCAGTGAAAAACGTTTTTGACCATTATATATGAGCCGCATTACCATAAAAGGGGCATTCGGACACTGATCTTTATTTCTTTCAGCTGTAATTTGCATGAAGGTCCTACTGTATTCCTAACATGGGGTGTAAACAACATTAACACACTTCAAAGATGCTAGATGTTTCAATTGTAGGCTATTAGCAACGCAGACGTTATCTGCCTGGGAAACCATGCATATCAAATGTTTGCAATTTCTTTGCATACATGCTTAATATGTATCAAACAATATTTAATATGTAGCTAACAAACACGAACAACTTGAAGCTTTTATAATAATAGGCATTACATAAAAGTATGTGCTACATATGATATAGACGCCAAAACGTTGGTTTTGTAAGTAGGGCCGTGTGTCAAATTAAAACAGGCATGCGAAGAAACAAATCGGTCACAGTGATAATTCCCGATATTGTGACCTCTGCATCATGTAATGAACAGGTGTTACTTGTAAAACGTTATCAAGCATAACGTTACCCGGAACTAGCCAAATAACTGTACATGTAACTGTAAAAACACGACGCAACGTATGCCTATAACTGTTAGTAGTAAAAAGTAAACATATTTACCATACCAGTCTATAGACGTCCGGTGAAAGAAGTGGGTTTGTATTGCTAGAAACAAGTTTATTTATGGGTCGGAACGGGAGAAAAGCGCCTCATCTACAAATAGCAAATATCTATGCACCCAAAGTAATATCATGCAGCATAAGCAGGAATTCTCGTACTACAGCTACTAATCCGCACCAATCGGTCCCTCCTGTGACGTCACAGCCTGTCGCTAGTTCTCAGACAGGTAATAGTGTGGAAATATATAGAATTATATAGGAGCCCATCATTTAACTAATAAAATCATTAATTTTCAATAATACAAGATATTATTATAACCTCGCAATAGATGGAAAAATATGTCTGCTTCAATTTAATACCAAATTTGTTGAAATAAAATAAATTTTAAAATGGCCCAGGTTGTAATGAATGCTACAAGGGTTTTTCCTTATTAAGTCTTTGTATTTTACAGCAAAAATGAAAAATAGCCTTGATTCAATCGCCCAAAAGTCATATTTTTTAAAATTTCTCCGTTTGTTATAACCTCTCATTCGATAGATCTATTTAATATCTATAGTTAGGTAGTAAAATATTGAATAAATTATTTTATTAAAAATGGCCCACAGGTTGCAGAATATAGCTATATTTGAAAAATGCGGAGCGAAAATGTGTAATGATTACACAGACGCAGGTCTTGTGTACACATGATACTATAGAATGAATTGCAAAAGAGTTTGTAAGAATTGGAAAATAAAAAAGAAATTGGCATCCATTGATAGTATTATAAATATTATTTAGCTTCAAAAAGGAAAACAAAGATATATATTTATAATAATATAAACTTATTTATTTTTTTGTTTTTGTCGAACTATGTTTTTATTCGGCAAATTATTGAAACTTTAATGAAAATTTGATATAATTAGCCTATTTTTGATCATAGGAAAACTACAAACTGCTTAATTACTTGTTTTTTGTTTGTTTAATAACGAAAACAAAAATGCTTTGTCGGGATACAAGAAAAATACCTAAATGCGCGGCCACTCTTGCGATGTTTTCTTGATTACTGCTAATGAATGCCAACTGTGTCCTTATCTTGACGAAAGAAAACAACGAAATCACTTTTTACATAATTGACATACATGCTTATGCGCAATTTTAATTGCACAAACAGAATCAAATCCAACATTTGATCTTTTTGCATAAACTAGCACTTTAATTGACACGATTTGCTCATTTTAGATTCCTGTACATAAATAAGGACTAAAGTACATAATTCATAATAATGGCTTCATCTAAGTGCGTGCGTGTACAAAATAAATTTGACTATAAAAAACTGAATGAGGGTGAGGCTCTCTCTCAAACGTTTTTCTCTAAATCTGTGACTAACACGAGTCTCTCCAAATAAAAGCAGCATTAAATATGACGTGCAACCATTGTAGTTCTAGATCAGCATACATTTTTTCACTGATAGAATGTGCAAGCTCTATTCAACATGCGGTGTTAAATATGTATATCTAATAAATAATTTATAATATTTAAAAAAATACATTAAAACAAAATGATAATTGATATTATTTTCAGAAATAATTTTTGTAGTAATCTTTAGCTGTATATCATAATTCGGAAAATAAATAATTCTATGCTGGTCCTATTTTGTTTCATAAAATGGTTCTCTATCTAGGAAATTAAAACATAATGATACTAATGATATTATTATTATTATTATTATTTACTACTACTACTATTATTATAATGTTGTACATCACAATTCCGAAGAATAAATATTATTATGCTGGTCATATTCGAAATGTTTTATTTGTAATATAGCCACATGGATAGTTTATACTATCATACATGTGTATTTAGGGGTAAAATATTGCTAATTACCGTATAAACCCTATTACACACATTAAATTACTATCATACTGAAATTGATCAAGTCCGTTTGGCTACCTGTTGACACAGCTTATACCTGCTATTTGAGTGGGAAACAGTGTAGACCTTGATAAGGTACTTTGTGATGTAATGTCTGATCAGGGTCACTGCCTTTTGTTATGGTGTGTTTATCAGAATACTGAGGTTAAATACTATAAACCACTTTCTCAGTCAGATTCAATAAATTGTTCACACCTTTTCAAACATTAGCCTACAGGCAATTGTTTCAAAAACAAACCTGGGATACCAGATGATTCGATTCTACTCTTTACAACACTTGCCCTATTTTTTTTAACAATGCCATTATAGAACCAACTGATTTGTCTAAATATTGCTGGGTAAGTGTAAAATAGTGTAGACCCTGAACACACAATGCGTAATGTGACATCTGATCTGGATCTACACTGTTGGCACAGACCTCTCTGTCTAAAAAGTAGGGTAGTAGTAACAGTCATAATCCAAGGAAAACGACATTTTATCCATATTTGCTAACTACCCAACACAGAAATAACACGAGTCTCTCCAAATAAAAGCAGCAGCCTTTGTAATTCCAGATCAGCATGTGCATGCATTTTTCTTCCATCTATATTAGCATTAAAAAAAATGTTCAAACATATATAAATACAAGTTAAATAACAGCACGTTGTCTACTCTTATTATCATTATCCAGTGGGAACTAGAAGCCTCAGGCCACTGGACAAGTTAATAATGGCTAGATCTATAACTCATGCAATAAAAACAAAGTGTTCGAAACACCAAATGGACATCAACATTTGAAAAGGACCATTATGACTATGATCTAAGAATATGGGCAAACAAAGCACCATCTTTAACTGTGTAACTAAAGAAACACTGATTACTGTAGAATATATTGATTAACAGTGAAAATCCTGATCAGAGTGTGCAGATGCACTGGCTTATCTGGATCTTTAGTGTTTGCATAAAACATAATTTCCCTTTTTCATAATCTGACACAGCTGCCCTTTATCTGAGACAGGTCAAGGGGTCCTGCAATTCTTGAGATGATAAGATAAAACTTGAAATAGCATATGCTACATTAATTTTTATGTAAGTTTTTTGACAGTTTGTCTTTTTTTTTTTTTTCTTAAGTTTAAATGGTATCCGGACATTTCCCCCCCTGGACATTTCCCCCCCTGCTCAAATCAGGTAGGTAGGACGATTCCCCCCCCCCCCCCCCTATTTTTGGCAGGGTTAGGGCATTTCCCCTCCTGCAATATAATAAGGGGTGGACATTTCCCCTCCCATCTTTTTGCACAGAGATGACAATTCCCCCCCCCCCCTCATTTTTGGCATATGGAGGACTATTCCCCCTCCCCCCCCCCCCCACCCTTTGAGTGAGTGAGCTTTACGTCCATTTTCTGCTCCAGAGCTAACTAAGAGAGAGAGAGAGAGAGAGAGAGAGAGAGAGAGAGAAAGAGAGAGAGAGACTGAAAAATACGATTCAATATATATGACAAAAGATCTCATCAATGGAATTTATTTATATATAGACATTTTGCCCATTAACAATTCCAAACCACTCATCCCCGATACTAATATGTATGCAAAGTTTGAACAAAATCCGTGAAAAAATACTCAAGTTATGGATTGGAAACGAAGTGCGGAAGGCGGACGGATGGACAGACATATGGACAGACAGACACCGGAGGGTATAACATAATACCCCGCCACTATCATGTGGCAGGGTATAAAAATTGAAAAATGAAAAGTAAAGCTTACCTGCAGGTCCGTAGTGGCAGTACCATTACACTTTAGGGACTTCCTTTTGGAACATTCCCATCGTCCACTTACTTCATTTCACAGGGGGGGAATCATCCTACCCACCTAATTTGAACAGGGGGGGGGGGGGGAAATGTCCAGGGGGGGAAATGTCCTTTGCTAAATAGGAGGGGGGAATCGTCCACTTACTTCATTTCACAGGGGGGGAATCGTCCGACCCATCTAATTTGAACAGGGGGGAAAATGTCCAGGGGGGGAAATGTCCTAGATTCGGTTTGTACACCTCTGTCAAGCTGATGGTCTGTGTGAGCTTTGCAGACTGGTTTCAAACTACTAAATTATCAAATTAATAATAATAAATAAAAACCTCTAAATTTAAGTTTTTTCTGTTTGTTTTTTTTTTTTTTTTTTTTTTTTTTTTTTGTTTTGTTTTTTGTTCTAATCATGTACTCTTATACTACTAGAAAAGGAATTATGACTAGCGTTGTTTGTACTTTAGACCCAGACCAAGCTGTGTTCAGGCACAGAATGACCAGGAGGATTCTTTAGCATAAGCATCTGCACATACTGATCTTAACAATCAGACCTGTAGCACACATTAAGCAAAGAGCATAAACTTGCTCAGAAAGCGCAATTGGGTCTTGGTCTACAAAGGGCACATACCTGAAGGTTGCTTAAAACACTGTAATATTTGATATTACTGATTCATGCTAAAAAAGGGACATTGACAAATAGATAAGAACTTAAGACTTATTTTAAACTATTGATATTCTTTTGAAAATCATACTGAATAATCTGCTGAAATTCATTCATTCATTCATTCATTCTAACTCGGACCTAGTCCAGTGTATATTGGGTCCAAGATTCTAAAGAGCATCCATACATGAGTTAATCTGAATTGTAGTAGTACTGTAGGTGTGTGACACTGGGTTGATTACACACCAGCTACACAGGTAAGACGACGCTTACGGGCCTCCGATCAAAGGGAATTAATCGAAGCTTATCTAAAATGGAATATCGATAACCTGAGTGACAGTTCCTGTAGTACGAGAATTCCTGGTAGTGGGCCCGCTTATACATTCTACAGTATGCTGTGAACCTATCAGCATGCAATGGAGGCCCCGAACAGACTGCATGAAAGTATAGACTGGTCAGTGTCTTCGTTGACCCAAACGCGGTGAGGATATTTTACTGAGTTTGCATATTTCCAGATGTTTTTCTTATTTTTCCTAGGCGAAACATGCCTAGTTACTGTGGGTACTCACTAGAATCGTCCCCGAAAAGCGATTCGGATGAGTACGCATTTTTTGTGGGAGAAATCAGAAATAAACTTGTGCACGTACTTGAATTCAAGTATTGCCTAGGGCTGCGTGTACGAATGATTGACTGCAAAGTACTTAAAACACACTTAACAAATGACTAACTGATTTGTATTCCACTGACAACATTAAAGCTTTTCACAGTGCTTTGGTTTGCACAACATGTTTACTTATACTTACGTAGGTAAAATATGAGCCGCGACACAGCAATTCCTAAAAGATTGCACATAGGCTCAGGACAGACACAGATCAGCCTGCGCGGATGCGCAGTCTGATCTGTGTCTGTCTTGAGCTCTCTGGGCGAAATTATGCCTTCGGGGCATGTGTGGCAGCGAAGGCCAAGATCAGTAGCCAATTAAACGGTTTAGTTTAAATCAAAGCTGTACCTCAAGGGTTATCTGTCTCTGTCCCTTCTAAAACCACTAGGGCAAGTTTCACCAAATTTTATAGGAAGCTTTTTGTCAATGGGGGTTGATAGTTTGTTTAAATGGTCTCGCTTAGTTGACCAAGACGGCTGTCATGTCCGTATATGGTAAACAATCTTACAAATCTTCTCCAGAACGAGAAATAAGTATATACACTTATTCCATAAAGAACCACGAAAGCTTTGATATTCTCTTTGTATAACGCACTGGGACTGTGAGGTCTACGAATGGTCCAGCGAGTACTCAGATCAGCTTGCGCATCCGCCCAGTCTGATCAGAGTCTTCGCATGGCACTCTTCGCATTGGGTAGCCAAGGATCAAAAGCGTTTTCAGGAGGACAACAAAGACCCTGATCAGACTGATCTGTCGTCGTTGTGTGCACATGTAATTTTGTAGGAATTACTGTGCCCCGGCTCAGCTGTGACAAAATTTTCACATTTAAAGGTTCTATATTCCTCAAGAATTGATATTTGGTATTTATACAATCATAAAATGTGGCACTTGACAGCCTATAAAATTTCAGTGAGTCTCTCGTTCTTGAAATGAAATGAGTTTTTATCGTATCTCTGAATTAATGTTGCCAACAGAATTATTTCATTTTTGATGCAGCTCAAAAATGAGAGACTAACTAAAATTTTAACGGCTGTCAGATGCTACATTTTATAATAGTATTAATACTATACATCAATTTTATTAAACCTTTCTTGGAGAAAAGAGGTCTATTTTTGAGGAATATGTAGTCTTTAAAGGTATGACAATCCATTAAAACGCCGTCCCCTAAAACCTGATTTCTGTGCACTTTCTTTTTCATTTTTGTTTTTTTTTTGCCAACCGACTAGAGTGTCCAAAACCTTCTGGATGAGTGAGAAACAGTGTAGACCCTAATCAGATGCCGCGTTCTGGGGTGCCTGATCTGGGTCTAGGCTGTTTCCCTGGCTTGTCTGCCCCAATATGTAGACTGTAAACTTGTCTTTGTTACTCGGGGCTGTCTTTCCGAATACGTAGGGCATGTACGGTAATTTAAACCAAATCTAGCGGGCCAGTATTACGCTGGTAATCCCGATATTTGTGCAACGGTTCTTTTCTATTAAATCGAACCGTTGTACAAATATCAGGCTTACCACCTTCTGTGTACAATATAAGCGTTTTTAATCGTCCTAGAAATAAAGCTTGGAATATAAGACTAAGTTTAATGGTCCCAGAAAGAGCAATAGATTTTGCAAGTAATTTATACCAATGACTTTAGTTTAAAAACAAAGTCAAAGCTAAACAATTGCCTGAACTGATGTCATTATTTCAGCTTTACTAAAATTCGTAAGAACAAGTGAAAATGTACATTGGAGCCGGGGCTCAGCATTTCCTACAAGAGTGCATGCGCACCGAACGAAGTCTCAGACCTGCCTGCACATCCGCGCAGTCTGATCAGAGTCTCCGCTGATACTTTGTGGACAGCCAAGTAACCAAAGCGTCAGGCGGACAGCGAAGACCCTGATCAGAAACCCCTCGGGTACTGAGCAGTTTGCTATGTACATATTAACCCATTTATGCCGGGTGGACTCTTCTACCTCAACTCTTGGATAGGTTCATTTCCTATATAGGGAGTGTCTGAGTAGTTTTAATTATTGCCATGTTTTGCAGGAATTTCTGAACTTAATGCAAACAGTGTGGACCTTGATCAGACGCCGCGTTCTGCAGCGTCTTCTGGATCTATACAGTTCGCCAATGTCCCTTTGATGGGACGCTAGGCTTAAATAGGTTAATGAACAAGATTAGAAGCCATTTTGTTCATGAATGTAGCAGTCATGTAAAATTGTGATTGAACAACTTTTTTTTTTTTTTTTTTTTTTTTTTTTTCCTAAGGAAGGAAGGGAGTCACTTCAGAAATTTCGGTGAATAAAGAGATAAGACCTTTTCCAAGTTGTATGATCATTTTGACAACAACTTCAAATCAAAGCACTGAGAGTGCTGATGGTCGTTTGCTTGACATTCTTTAGGCCTCCAGAATTGGTTGGGATTCATGCAGAAATTTTAGTCTTTTTCGTTACCCAATAGCCCCTTTTCGGTCTATTTCGGTGGAAATGTTCTTTTCGGTGATTAGTTGGACTAAGGCTCGGGTTACACTTTTACACAGCGCTGTAGACGTGTAGGTCTGGAGTATTCGTATTCGACCGTTATTATACTCAATGTGATTAAACTCTTATTTCTTCAAAAATGTTAAAGTTTTCTTTGGCTTTATTTTTTATTCGCTATTTATAAGCATCAGAGTGTATAAGGTTCGTATGTTTGAATGCGAAACTTAGCGTTTTCAGCGTCAGAAGGTAACTATTGGTTAGGTAGCTGTATTAGGTTTGGTAGTAACAGGAAAATGGACTGTCGAAATGTGGTAGTTTAATCTGCTGCTGTGGCAACAGCCCTCAGAATATCACAAAGCACGCGGTAGGTTCTAAAGCAAAAAAAGAACCCTGCATGGTATTTGTTCCAATTATATATTCTGTACAATATCAACTTGAACTTAAAGTCAAGATTAGCTGCTTTTTCATACTTATGGGAATGTGATTTGGTAAGCAGATTTAATTCGTCCTCGACTTTTATATCCCATTCTATTCTGTCTGATGCAACGAGTTCTATTATAAGCCTACTTGTTTTATATGTACATTTTATTGAATAAAATACTGTTTACACCAAAAGAAATTAATTGCAAACATTTCTTCCGTCTTAACCTTTGTCATGCTGAATGAATGAATTAAGATGCCATGCCCACTTCTAATTGTCAGCCAATCAGATTACTTGATCCAGATTGTTGATACAAATTCACATTCTGAATGACAAACAGTGTAGATCCAGATCAGTCGGCTTCATCAGAAGCCGACTGACCTGGATCTACACTGTTTGCAAAGGCAGGACATATCCGAATTCAGCAGGACTAGGGTTAGCATCTGCAAAGCCCGATTATTTTGTTCCTTGGTGTTTTCATGATCTTGTCTGTAATCGGAAAGCGATGCTCTTGATCAGATTGTGAAGATGAACACTTTCTGTTCGCCTGTGCCGGGAAACACTGTTTCTTATAACAGATACATTTTTGCTTTATCACGGTGTTCATTACCCGTTTATGATATTTACGCATTTATTTTCACTTTAATTGGTATAGATTTCTAAATGAGAACTCCCAAATGGCGGAAACATGGCTCGAAACATAAAATGCGTCTAAACGAATAAAAAAGTACTTTTTTGCATAGTGGTAAGACTCTCTTGGCTTATTCAGCAGATGTCAAATTGAAGAGTTTATATTATTTTTTCCAGAAAACAGGGATTTGACATTTCATTCAAATGTTGCCGGGAGACAGTTTGCATGCACTGTCCAATCTTGTTTTCTGGGTAAAATAAGAAAAAATATTTCAGTATGTCGTCTGCTGAAAGTTTTTTCCCAGAGTGCTAAGCGTTAGAGAGATAGTTTTGACACACATGCATTGAAATATGACATCCCGGCTAGCAGTTTACTTCAATCTGTATCGGACCGCTATCGGGCCGACACGATTCTGGTCGATCCGATGATGGTCCGATTTAGATTTAAGTAGAATACTAGCTGGGATTGTTGTCGTTCATTATTATCCCGCGCTTTTCGAAGAAAAGTGGGATATTGTTATACCCCGTCCGTCCGGCTGTCCGTCCGCCCGTCCGTCCGTACGTACGTCCGTCTGTAATGTCACACCACTGCTCCTGGAACATTTAAGCTAGAATCTTAAAACTTACACAGGCGATAGCCCTATGGATGAGGACTGGAGGAACGCATTTGGAATTTTGATGTGCACGGAGATATGCGATGGCGCTGGCGCGGGGATATGCGATGGCTCGCCATCGACTTGCTCTAGTTTATGTTTACCGTTTTGGTTTAACCCATGTTAGCCGCATTGAATAAGCTATATATTAGAAGAGTCGAATTTCAGTTTTAGGTATGTCAGGCTGTGTGAATTAGATATTCTAGAGAAAATGACTTACATATTTGCAAACAGTGGAGACCCCGATCAGAGCCTATGTGGCGTCTGATCTGGGTCTGTACTGTTTGCCAATTACCATTTTGATGGTCGTCAGACTAAATTGAGTTTAGCAGGGCTATTTTTATGCGCCGCAAAATCCTGTACAGTCCCTCTCTCAAAATTATTTGATATGTATTTCGTTTAACGCGATGCCATTGCCTACGGACTGACGGTTAGTTCATGGTCAAGGTCGAAATTCAGTCATACTTTTGTGACCTGTATTTCGTGTCCGCTCAGTATCTTCTAAAGGCGTCTATCTATTGTCAGAAAACATTAAATTGGTAAAGTGTTTGTGTGTCTTGATCGATGGGCAGAACACACAACCGAAGCTTTTCGGCAAAAGACCCGAGTCCTGATTTAGGGTCAAATGCTGGTAGCCCGAAGCTGTGTCACTCCCATGCCTTGTAAACTTCTTCAGAGATTTTCATACAATATATAGAGAATATTAAATCGTGTTTCCGTGATATGAAAATATGTCACTCAGGCTTGGCGGGATACTAAGACAGGAATTTCATGTCAGGTGTTTGATAAAACGGTTGATCGTCATATTGCTCTGGTTCACAGATCCCACAACCATCAACCAACAACCCACAACCGACTATGTCGGATGATGGACATGGTCGTTTGTGATAATTTGTGTCCAATCTATATATACAGGCCTTAATGAATTGTCATTGTTTGTTTTCTTCAGTTACAATATAACTCGACGACATTGGTCCAAGGTCAAGGTCAGTGTTAGTACAGGACAAAATTGTGAGAGGAATGGACACACTTTTAGGGATGCAACTCTATCAAATTATTTCTGTCTTCTTTCTGAAAAGAGGATTACTGTAAAAGAAAAAAAAGTTGCTCCCAAGTAGGGGTCTACTCTAAAAGAAAAGAATTTGCTTCACTTAGGAGCAATTATTTTCTTTTGAGCAGACCCCTTTTCAGAAGGGACTTGTTGTTCAGGAATGCTAGCAGGAAATCACCATCACGAAAACATTCCTATATAATTTTGACCCCCTTAAACCGCACTTTTATATAGTAAAACTGGGCTTTACATGGGTATACATTAGTTTTCTTATTTCTGCTTAAAAACATAGATTGTGGGTACACGTTCGAACCGCCTCGCCGAGGCGGTTCTAACGAGTACCCACAATCTATGTTTTGAGCAGAAATATAAAACAAAAAATCAGAATTTTTATCTGAAAACTTTCAGATTTTGGTGGTGAAATTTTCAATATATTTGAATTGGCGCGTTTTCGTAATGACGATTTGTAGCCCTTGCAAAAATGATGGCAAATCCATACACCTTAACACTTTGCATGCTGGGTAAAAAAAAAATCAGCAGACGACATTTTGAAATATTTTTCTTATTTTTCCTAGAAAAAAGGGTCTGGTACTTCGTGCAAATTGTCTCCTTGCATGAAGTGTCAGATCCTACTTTCTAGGAAAAATAAGAAAAATATCATCAATTTGTCGACTGCTGAATCTGTCCATAACATGGTTAGTGTTAATAAAAGTGCTGACTAAGATTCTATTTATTATTCCGAGTCCGACGAAAACGGAACTTACGACATCTCCAAGCAAGAAGACCCAAGTCAGATTCTACATCATAGAAGTCTGATCAAAACATTCGCTTTTCGTAAAAGACTTTGCGTTTCTATTCTGTAAGGAAACGCTTTGATCAGCCTGTGCAAATGCTGAATGTCGCTGTTTCGCCCTGTACGTTTGACCAGACTCACATAATATGGGCAATTGTCTCCCATGACAGGGTAATATTATATTAAATATCTACGAGGATATAAAAGATATATTTTGTTTGAATTGTAAGAAATATTAGGAAATCCATTCTACGTGAAACAGGTAATAATAGTTTATTAGTTCATGGATTTTCGGATTCTTTTTTTTTTTTTTTTTTTTAAAGTTTCGAAAAAGACGGCCACATATACCATGACAAATGTTGCATTATTCGATCCTTTTATATTATTATTCTGTTTATTTCCATTGTCATTCGTACATTTGTTAATTCCTATTGTATATGATTACATTTCTATCCTGTATTTCATCATTTCTATTTATTAATTTTACCTACTTTGTTTATTACTGTTGTATATTCGTATATTTGAATTAAGCCTCTTTTCATTTCTGTTGCTCATATCTCTAATTGTCATCTAATGAATATGTGGGCTTTTAGGACTAATGGATAAAGTGGTTTGTGGAAAGTTGTGTGTATGTGAGATTGACTATGTGACCTTGAATGTTATTCTCAACATGAAGCGACCTTTTTTTGAACATGCCAAAAGTGTAACGCCTGACGAGGCTATCTGTAAGTTTCATGACAATTTGATCAGAACTGAAGTAGTTATATTGCTGAGAAGGTCAAATATAGATTTTTGTCAACACTATATGGTTAATACTTGGAAATGGCAAGTTTGTTTTTTAACTTGTGTGAGAGTTCATGCATTTCCTGCAATTTTCATGAAAACTAGGCCAAAACTGAAACATTCATTCAAATGAGAAAGATTTCTCATCATATTTAGTTTCCTTAGCAAGTAAAGTTCACAAGTGGTTTGTTTTCAGTCCCACACCTAATGTATGCTACATATAGAATCTAATGAAATTGGCCTATATATAGAAGTATTGTTATTCTAAAGTGTTGATGGATGATGACAACAAAGCATGTTGCTATGCTACAAGCTCTCGCAAAGTCTTCGGCTCAGGCGCGTTAAAGTTTGATCTGCATTCAATTAGGATCATGACAGGTAAACATCTAATACACGAAAAGGACACAATGACTTACAGTCAATACCATGTGACTTATTAAGTAAATTGTATATAGTTAGCCCTCCAATATTATAATAAAGGTTCTTAAACGAAGTTCACTTTACAGCCTAAACTTTGACAGTTCCCTTGTCCAAATCACAGCCCATTCCATGTAAAGTTGGGTACAGGGGTCCCAGCTAGCATTCTACGTAAATCTACATCGGGCCGTCATCGGCCCGTCAGCTACCCTGACGGGCCGATGACGGCCCGATATAGATTTACGTAGAATGCTGACTGGGGTGATATTTCACCACCGTGCACACCTTTCTTCGCACAATATCTTCTTTTCGTCATTTAGACAAACCGTCTTTCGCTTTACCATTTTTATCCTAATACTTAAACACTTAAAATAATTCTACCATATCTCAATTTACTTACTCATAACATGCTGTATAACATGCTGTCAAGAAACTTGCAGATTAAAGAGATTATCCCAGTCAGCATTCTACGTAAATCTATATCGGGCCGTCATCGGCCCGTCAGGGTAGCTGACGGGCCGATGACGGCCCGATGTAGATTTAGGTAGAATGCTAGCTGGGATGGGCCTAAAAATAACACACATATTTATTATTTTCATGCACTTTTTCAATCGTTAAACCCACTTTGATACTAATACTACTTCGTCTAAGAAGGAGGAATCAAGGATGTGGATAAGAAATTCTGAGGAAATTCGGATAGTGATATATACGCAGACTGATCTGGCCTTTGACTTGAGCACAATTATACTAGATACATGTATGAGCTGGCTCTCATTATCTCAAGCACCGATACCTTATACTATTGCTTGTCAAAACTTAAAGGGCAATATTGGTTTAGTTTGCTATACAATGTTCTTAACATTACAGCTCCTTTAATCTCAAAATACTGTTACTTTAATACATGCATCGCAGACACTGCTTAATACCCCGCCACTGCAGCGTAACAAAAACATGTAGAGAAGATGGCTGTGTTTGATGTGCAATAATAACTCCACCAAAAAACTAGTACACTGTCATCTCGAAACACCACTTGTTGTATCACGTCATAGTCTTAACCCTTGTCCTGCTGTATAAATAAAGATGCCATGCCCACTTCTAATTTTCAGCCAGTCAGATTACTTGATCCGGATTATTGCTCTTAATTCACATACTTAATGGCAAACAGTGCAACTGATCTGGATCTACACTGTTTGCAAAGGCAGAGCATATCCCGGTTCAGCAGGACTAGAGTTAACAGGTACTGGTGAAAATTATAGAAGGAATTAGTCTGGAACTAGTGAGGGTGCTTTAATAAATAATAACTATATGAGAATTTGGTGCCCTGTAACCTTGAAAGACTATGAATAGGACCTGTTATGATAATACTTATATCTGACCCCCAGGGGAGAATGATAATAAATTTTAAAAACAGAGAAAAAAAACTAACATTTTCTTGCGCATTAATTATATAAGTTAGGACTTCCGTGAGGATACGTGGGCCATATTGCGAGACCATGTACTTTCCAACTTGAACATCCAGCGAAAACTCAGATCAGCCTGTACATCCGTGCAGACTGATCAGAGTCCTCACTGATCGCCCGAAAAAACCCTAGACCAATAACTATTCATTGAGAGCGCCAAGCGAAGACTATCAGACTACGTGGAAGCGGCGGCTGACATTACGAAAACACGTCTATTCAAATATATAGAAAATTTCACCTCCAAAAGCTGAAAATGTTCAGATAAAAAGACTGATGTGTTTCATATTTCTGCTCAAAACATAGATTGTGGGCACTCATTAGAACCGCCTCGCCGATGCGGTTTTAACGAGTACCCACAATCTATGTTTTTAGCAGAAATAAAAATAATAATGTATATCCCTGTAAACCCCACTTTACTGTATAAAAGTGGGGTTTAAGGCGTGTTTTCGTGATGGATCTGAGCCGTTTGCTAAGCAGTCCGATTATTACCTCACGTTACGGATCAGTTTACATTATTTATCACGATTTCATTTATTTAAAAAAAAACAACAGGGAAACAATGATGTCAACTTTTCCGGTGGACTTGCTAAAACGTGTGGCCATCTTCTGCCATTTTGTGGTCCCTCTGCTATGTTACGATGAAACGTGGTTCTCTACATATGCAAAAATTCACAACGACACTTGTCCCTCCGATTGTATGGGTAATTCGCGAGGGGTGACAACAGTTGATATTGGCATCAACGGTCTCCTCGACGACTCCTCGGTTCACTGCTGTGGTTACTGTGAGTGCAGTTCGGACTGTATAAAATATGGATCATGCTGCCTGACACAATATGGAAATCTTACTACTGCCCTTTCAGCAGCAGATACAAGGTAATTTCATATCGTATTCTACCCTTAAAGCGAAGTGTCCGGCTGATCGAGTAGTTAGTGCTCCCGATTTCGGGTTACGGATTCGGATCCCTCATGACTGTACGGCGCTTCATTGCACAAAGCCTTTCATTATCACCCTTCCGTCGTTTCGATTTGACTTAAATGATGCTGAAAGGGACCAAAAACACCAAAACACCATCAGGCGTAAAAAAAAAAAAAAAAAAAAAAAAAAAAGGGTGTTTCCGCGAACCCGACCGACCCTGTTTCAAACACCCAACTCTGCTATTTTTATCAGTAAAAATGCAAAATAAAAAAGTAAAGCACCGACCCTAAACAAAATACCTGTATTTTCATAAAATTACAGGCCCGACCCTATTCTTTTCTGGAGAAAAAATAGAAAACTAAAAAAAAACAGTTTCGCCTACCTACCGACCAAATTCTTTTACAGCATGTTAGCGGAAACACAGTTTTTGGGTTTTTTTTTTTCTTACGCCTCATCAACAACCCATTTACGTCTAGCGTCCCATAAAAGGGATATTGGCAGACAGCGTAAACCCAGATCAGACGCTGCGGAACGTGGTGTCTGATCAGGGTCTACACTATTTGCATTAAACATATGAATTTCTATAAAACATCGCAATAATAAAAACTATCCAGAACCCCCTTCTGATGGGAACGGACGTGTCCAAAATGGGGTAGGAGAGTCAACTTGGCGTAAATGGGTTAAATCGATAAGCAAAATTTGTAACGGACGACATTCTGTTGATTTTTGTTTTCAAAGAACATAAAGCTTGAGATTTCTTGTGGCATTAAATACGGTTCACAGTTACTTAGTTATAAAGACTCGCGAGTCTTAAAAGTTCCTAGATTAGGATTTTTATCTCTAGAATTTTTTCGTATTAAAACCGGAAAAAAAACGGTTGTTTTCTACATATGCAATATTTTATAAAATTATAAAATTCACGATACAAAATAACAAGGATAAAGTTCACGGAAATTCCACACAATGATAACGTACACGTCAATTGAATTAAGAGCAAAGGGAGCTGTGTGAGCTTGATTAATTGTGCAGTTGCACAAAAAATAGGAGATGTGTGAGTGTAATATCAATCCATTCAAATGACCATTTGTTCGCCAGTCGTGAGACGAAACTATAAATCTAGGTCCCATCTCAAGAAGTGAAACCTTAAACCACCAATAATCACAATATTTGTATTTTATTTATTTATTTATTTTTGTTTCAAAATTGAGTTTCTTCTGCCAAATTTGTGGCAAAGAATTCAACCGAAACAAACAAACAGCATCACTTGAATAAGCATGAAAGGAAACACAAAGGCGCAACAACGTACGTTTGTTGTGGAAAAAACTTCTTCTCACGGGTTAGTCTAAGAAGGTATCAATGCTGCGCTCATGGAGGTGCCAAAATGAATGTGTGTCCTACGTTCAACAAATCATTTGCAATCAAAGCAGATTTGTCAAGGCACGAAGGAAGGGGTAAAGGGACCCCTCGCCGTGAAATGCGATATATTTGATTTTAAAATGCGATAGATGTAGCATTAAAATACTTTATTGCATAAAAAGCAGTGCCGCACGTTATTAACAGCCGTGCATTAACCGGCGAAAAGCCGTGTATTAACAAGGCAATTCACGCGCTGTTAATGCACGGCTACGCAACTTTCAATATGCGTATACCGGGGCCACAGAATTGCTGCCGTCACGAGACGTGTGGTGTCCGGCCCTAGAACGAGCATAGTCCGTGGAAATTGTGTTCGCGAGATATCAGTGAAAAGGCGAAACAAAATAGTGAAAGAAATAACGCGAAATGTAGCAAATGTTTTCAGTTTTTATGCAATAATAGCGATCGAACATGTTTTTTCAATGCATTAACATTCGCCAGGTCCCTTGGGAGGTGTTGAAAACCGAGGCCGAAGGACCCACAGGACCTGGCGAATGTTAATGCATGAAAAACCATGTTTGATCCCTATAATGAAATGCCAACGTCAAACGGTCTTTTCCCATTGATAGCATGTGAGTACTTTTATGTGTCTACACAGGTTTAATTTACGCCGGGCTGGAGCCCGGCGTATCTATTTGAGGCTGTTTTGTAAAATGTGTATGCATTTGGAGAACATCGGTTTTCTTCTAGTTTTATGGGGTTCTTAGTGGGGTTATATATAACTATTCACCCCCACTTTTTATTATTATTCAAAGTCACACTTTTGCAGAAGAGAACTGTGCTATTGGTAACATAGTGACATAAAAAAATGGGAAGTACTGTGTAGAATGAATGTAGCAATGTGCGTTTTGCTCATTTAAAAGAGAAATGAGCAGTTTTCCCGTAGGAGCCCCAATTTGACCATTCGACCTGAAATGAGCTTGTTGCTGTCAACATTCGTACACGTTTGAATTTTTTTTTTTCATTTCGTTTTTATCGTCGTACTACAAAGAAGAAACAAAAGATATTTTTCTTTGTTTACGATTGGAAATATGCATTCTCAAATCGAACGGATTATAAGCTGGTTTAATAATACAGTTTAATTTGATATTCAAGCATGGATAGAAAACGTTATGAGTGGAGAAAAGAACCAAACACTGCTACATAGATGATTTCGGATATAGTATGTTCGGCCTAGGCTATGGATGGCGACATGTAATTATGTATGCGGGCTAGAAAACAGACGATCATAGTTGATTTTTTTTTACATAGCTCTGATAACGTCTATAATGTTTTTATCATTGAGTATTGCGATAATTTATATAATTACAACCTTTCATAGATTATAACAT
Organism: Anodontia alba; assembly: GCA_964016985.1. Taxonomy (NCBI): domain Eukaryota; kingdom Metazoa; phylum Mollusca; class Bivalvia; order Lucinida; family Lucinidae; genus Anodontia; species Anodontia alba. The sequence continues at coordinate 51,731,477 of OZ024836.1, forward strand.
TTTTCACTATACTACGATCTATAGGGAGCTAAGTAATGCATGACAGATTAGTTTCCCGGCGTATTGATGCTTTGCATCAGTGTTTTCTTGTCTGCATCTGAATTGTTTACTGGATACATTGCACCTGTATGCCTTTCCGCCTGGATGTTGGTTAATATGATCTCTCATAGTGCTCATGTATTCCGTTTTAAAGCGACATCTATCGTATTTCTTGGCGGGGAGTTCCCCTTCCCTTCGTTCGTGCCTTGACAAGTCTGCTTTGATTGCAAGAGATTTGTTGCACGTGGGGCATACATACTACAGACTATCTAAATCACATAGCCTGACATACTTAAAACTGAAATTCGACTCTTCCTACAGTGTATATATACAGAGTAAGAAAGTTTATCCAGTGTAAAATTGGTTAAGTAGTTAAGATATCCAAATATTTCCCAGTAAATACAGTAATATTTTAGTGCAATACGTGTAGGTAGTACAGTCGAACTTCAATGGCACGAACAATTTTTGAAACCATGGAAATTTATTCTGCAGATGGGTTGTTCGAGCCACTGAGGGTTAATCATAGTGCCAGGGTCGAAGGCAATGGAATGTCTTTTCAATCTTCTATAAAATAATGGTTTGTTGAGTGTACTCATAAGTACACACAACCCAGTAAGCATTCTACATAAATCTATAGCGGGCCGTTATCGGTAGCTGATAGCCGATAACGGCCCGCTGTAGATTTATAAAGAATGCTAGCTGGGAACATACTTTTTCATGATAAAATAAGAACATGTCCCTAAAATATACTTAAATATTTGCTTTCTTGGGCGATCAGAAGAATTTCCTAGGGATTCAAAAACGAGTTCGAATCAGCCACGGTAAACGAGCTATCAGTGTTCGAGTCATTGAAGTTTTACTGTAATTGTGCGGTTATGCTTTACAGATTCCAGTGCGTAAGGCCACAGTTTTTGACGTCAAAGAAGCCAAAATATCCTCCCATGTATGAAGTACACAAGTTCTGGATGGTGACAAAGTGTGCCTCTGCTACTCACACTGACGATGTGAACAGAAAATTGTGCGAGAGAACCGAGGATCCAATGACCATTGAAAGTATAACCCCAGTAATTGGTGTCGACATTACCTACAGAAATAAATACTGTGCCTGTTGCAATGGTGTCAACATGACACAACCTCTGAAGTCATTTGACATAGGAATCTTTTGTGACAGCGGCATTTCTCTAACAGACGAGAATCTGCATGACACAATGAGGAAATTAAATTGTAGCGTTTACTTCTGGCCGCCAGAGAATGAACACGTGCAAAGATGTCATATCCCGGGGTATCAAATTTCAAGTTGTAATGAGACGGGAAAATGGCCTGTTTACAACAAATCCTTGGAAGATGCATGCCTTGCAATTCTTGATCCATTTAACGCGACATATAAGAACTACTTCTGTTATCTATGTAATGAAGATAATCCCTTACCGCAGGAAAACTGGTCATGCAAAGGAGAAACGGGTCATGTCGTTGAAATATTCCCACCGTTTACAGCCATCATAAACTTAGGTTCTGTGGGACAGGCAGCGGACAACCAAGCACCTGTGTGCAAAGTACATAATCAATTTTGGGATACAAAAATGGTAAGAGCCATTTGCTACTCAAATTGTGAGAATGGCCATTAAATGGCCATTTTCACACATAGAGTAGCAGATGTTTAAATGGCCGTTTTTACATGTTGAGTAGCAGAAAAAAACTATGCCGGTCGTGGGCAACGAATGACTGGATAATTCTGTCCATACACTACACTGATCAGGACCTTTATTGCCTGCTCGCAGATCCCATGGTTACTGTAGAATAAAATTGATTCTCGTTGACTCAAACACTGATAACTAAACCTAATGCTTAAGTCAAACTCAAACTTTATATTCCTTTTAGTTCAGCTCCTGTTATTTCAAATACCTCTGTCTAAATGCAAGCATTCTGATCCCTTTGGGTTTAATGTAACGAGAGTTGGCGGTATTTTGACACACAGGCCCTGCGCAGACTGATCTAGGATTTCTCTGTTCTGATTTGCCATACGTGCCCTTTTTTGTAAGTTGAGCATCATTTGAACCGCAACGTGAGAAAATGTACCTACTGGCATTTACACCTAACGAAGACTCCACTCGCATCCGCACAGTCTGATCACTCTTCATCGTTCGCATAAAGAGAGGTCGCATACTTGGTTATCCAAACTGCGCTTAGTGAAGACTTTGATCAAACTGCGCAAATGCACAGGCTGATCTGAATTTTATCTTTAAGCACCTGCACGAAGGAACATTTTTGACATTGCAGCTCGTTTGGTGTTGTTGTCGCTCTTCTCGTAGAATTGACTCGAAGCTACAGAATGCAAAAAATGAATACGAAAATCCACTGACAAAGCTTTGAAGCCAAAGCAAGGTGACATTGTTATTTTTCCAGAGATAAAAGACTTAAGCCGGACGCAGCTTCGCAAACAACATTGCTGTATATGAAGATACTTAATAAAACCGAGTCTCCGATTTTTGTCCTTTTGTGTTCTTTATTCCAAAGTAAACATTTTAGATTTTATTGACATTTCACATGAATTGTCTGCTCAGCTTGCGTTTCCGACGTTACCACATGTCGTTTGAGGATGTTCATCATTTTATTATTATTTTGATCATTTTATTATTATTATTATTATTATTAATTCATTCTGTATTTTGTGTGTATTGTATACCACAAATACAAGTTATACAACAAGTAACAAGCCCTGCTTAGGAGATTGCGCTGTCTAAATACCCTTGAATACATTTGTATTAAAATATTCTGATTATATTAAAAAAAAAAAAAAAAAAAAAAAAAACTTGATTAGAATTTTTTGGTATCACCTCGTTTAAGTTGACACTTTGGAGATTACATTTTATACCTTACTTTATCACCCGATTATTTTGTAAAACTGAATAATGCTGACAGCGGTGGAAATTACCCGAATTCTGTTGACTTCCAGCACCGTTAATGATTCTATGAGTCACAACGTAGAGAAATGCATCTTCGGAAATGTGCGCCCGGTGAAGCTTCAGATCAGCCTGTGCATTCGCGCAGTCTGATCAGAATCTTCACTGGGCGCCTTCGGGATAGCCAAGGATACAAAGTTTTGTCATGTGGACAACGAAGATTCTGATCACAGTGCGCGGATACGCAAGCTGATTTGAGTTTTGTTCGGTGAACATGTAAGAAGGGACGTTTTCACTTTCCGGTTCATATACAGTCGACTCTCGTTATCTCGAATTCCAAGGGACTCACTGAAACACTTCGAGTTATCCGTACCTCGATATATCAGAGTTGAGAGAGTGAGGAAAACAATAAATTGAACAACTATAGTTAACAAATGAATATGTAATTTGACTCCTGAAGTTAAAAATATATAATAATGTTGAAAAGAGGAGAAATTGCTCCTTAGGAGCAATTTCTCCTCTTTTCCACATTAATTTGTTACCTGTTGTCATAGTTTCATGTTAAAACAGGGACCAGATTTTCACTTCGAGATAAGCGGTAATTCGAAATAAGCGAGTTCGAGATAACGAGGTTCGACTGTATTATCCATTTCAGATGCTGTGTAGAAATGTCTATTGTCCAGAAGGTTTTCGTCTGCTTACCCTAGACTGCTTTTCGGAAAACCAGTTTGGTAACACAAACTGTTATCAACTGTACGTGAAACTGACGCCTCAGAATGGAACCTACCTCATTGGCTCCGAGCAAGACAATAAAGAACTGGCTCACAGCTTGATGTATATCTTCTACAGGAATTTGAATGTCATAGAAAAACTTCATTTTTATAAGAAAGTTCCTTTCTCTGATGATAACTTTGTAATCGAAAATATGATTGAATATGTTATTATGAAAGTCGTATTCAATGTAACAGGTCGTCGGTGGCCTACACTTCTTTCAGACTTTCTCCAGTCGTACCATAACGTCACTTCCGGTATCTTTTATAGTGGCAGCATGATTAATCTAGACGTTGAAATAGTATCTGTATCTACCATTGCTGATGATCAGATGCTCGAAGTATTGATTATGGGTAAGACTGGGCATACAGTGAACTTGTTTAACGAAATGTATCCAAATGGTGATAGTAAATGTATCGGTAATGGTGAGTTCCTTTTCAACAAATTACTTTTCTGTCCATTTGTTATTTTGAAAAGCAGTGAATTTTCTTTAATGTTTGAAAATGGTTTTCTCATAATAAAAGACAATATTACTGAGATAATATTACCGAATTGGCAATATGAGAAACATGGTGATATAATACATATTTGTCTTGATGACTATCAGTATATGTCTGATGTTCTCTCGTGGTCGCACGCAACCATCTTTTCTGCTGTTGGTGAACTAAAACCCACCCAATTGCTCTCTTTAATCTGTGTTTGTGTATCGATCACCTGTTTGTTTGTGACAATCTTCGCCTACTTGTTTATACCAAAGTTGCAAACCCAGCCTGGTGTGAACAACATTATTCTTTGTGTCTCTCTTCTCCTTGCGCAGGTCTTTTACCAGTTTGGTTCCGGCCAGCGCTCACTTTCTCCACTGGCCTGTTCCGTTCTTGGAGTGATCTGTCACTTCCTTTGGCTTTCTGTGATGTTCTCAATGAACAGCTGCTGCATTCATATGTTCATAATTTTCAAACACAGCCTTAAACTATCTCCAAGATTCAACATGAAAACCACCATGAAAAGCATTCTTTATGTTATCGGTTCGTCACTCGCATTTGTTTGTCTGAATTTAGTCATCTCGATTTCACGTAGTGCTGGGAAAGAGTCTGGATACGGTGGCTCAATATGCTACCTATCAACACCACTGATGCATACAATCACGTTTATTTTTCCTTCGGCAGCGACTATTGTCACGAATGTCGTTCTCTTTTCTTATGTTATCTATAGGATCCGGAAAGCCTCGGTCTCGGCAGAGATACTGAATCAAGAGCGGAATTATTTTGGTGTATATGCTCGCCTCTCGACTATAACAGGTCTTACTTGGATCTTTGGATATGTTCATATTTTTCTTGAACTTGAAATTATTGAGTACCTCTTCATTGTTTTCAATGCTTGTCAGGGTCTGTTCATCATGATAGGGTTTATTCTGAATAAACGAGTTTGCACTGTTTATAGGCGACTGACTCCGAGAAAGCGGGATACCATATCAGATGAAACAAGAAACTTTGGTACACTGGCGTCTTCCTCCTTCACAGAGGGGAATACTTCGAACATAGTAAATACAATATCTACATAAACCACTCATTGTGAAATTTGAGTCGCTCATTTCTTTCCTCTTTAGAGACTCTCGATACAGAAGGGTACGGGGAAGGGAGCGTGGTTGACACTCTGCAGGGAAGGGTCGGGCAAACAACGTTAATAACGCTGTTGGTTCATTTTCCCTTGTATTCTGTGCTCCACAGTACGAATCCGGCTTTAGCCGGCCTCGGTGGCTCAGTTGGATGCGCCGTCCGACTGGAGACCACGAGGTCGTGGGTTCAACCCCCGTCGTGGTCGGCAACATTCTTTCGTAGATAATGATCATGAAATATTTTCTACGGTCATTCTCTCTCTTCCGCTGATTCAAGAAGGGCAGTTGTCAGTTTCTGGCGAAAGCATGTGCACAATACTGGTTAACCGCTTAGAGGACTAAGCCTGCTCAGTAAACGTGTGGTTAAGTAACCTGACCGAGCTCGACATGACCCCATTGGGTTGATTGGGCCGTAAAACCTCAATACAAACAAACGAACCCGGCTTCAGCATTTTGTGTTCACTCAGGACTCATGACTCGTCTATCCGACTGAACTTCCTCTCACAAGTGATATTGTTCATGTCCATGTGGCGGCTCGTTGACTTTCTCAAAGAACAGGTACAACTTCTTCTCATGGAGATCGCTATGAAGATCGTGAAGGGTATTTCTTCTCCAGGACTGTTGTGAAACAGAAATGGAAGTTTCTTCCTATTATCGATCCATCTCTTCTAAACAGATTGACAGATGTAATAGTTTCAAGTGGTTCCTCTATTCGGAGGACTAGTCTAATCTACGTTTATATTCACAAACTTGATGGCGGTCGTTGCTTCTCATACTCAGACCTTAAATCCTGTGCTAGCCGAAGTGAGGTTCATGCTTAGTCTTTAGGGAAAGGGCGTTCTAGAGATTATCGGACCTTGGATTATATTTCTCTCCTTACTCAACCCAGTTTACTGGCTAAGAATCCAGTTTTTCTTTTTCTTTCTTTTTTTTTTTTTTTTTTTTTGCCTGAACATTTTGTTATTCCGGTAAGTTTTGTAGATCTGGCTGATGATAAACATTTTTGCCTAGTTTGGACCTATCGTTCATCTGAAGAGAATCAAATCTAGATAGGAATAGATCCTTACTTCCATCCAGATACTGTGTGGATATAACTCCTTTAACCTTCTCACGCTGGATCTGTGTGTCTGTGAAATCGAATTTACTTAGTAAACTTATTTATCTTTTCTGATATAATATAAGTGCATAAAGTTAAAACCTTGTCAACTGAATTCGCTTGTCCTGGATTATGACGTTCTAGCTGTCTGTTGGCATACATTTGTACAAGAAGCAATTTGTTTGCTTTTAATCATAGAGATTTAACTCCAGTTAAATACTTCTTCCCCGGATCACATAGAAGCAACTTAGTCTTTTACCGGTGTTTATTAATGCATCTCCGTTTTTGCACTTATAATTAATTGCCTAAGTGAATCGGATTTGAAACTTCTTTTCTTATTATGGTCATCAGCTTTTCATATATATTAATCCATTGTAGACTGAATAAACTCCCCCACACTAAATATTAGAAGAGTCGAATTTTCATTTTAGGTATGTCAGGTTATGCGATTTAAATATTCCTAGAGAAAAAAAATGGTACGTCATGTTAATTGCAAACGGTAAAGCCCCTTATCATTCTGTGGAATGATGACTAAGCAGAATTTACGATAATGAAACTCAGACTAGAAGCGTGTCTTATGATGCTTCTTCCCGCATTTACCTTTTTTTTGAGACTTTTATAGCTTACATTCCCGATTTTGTATCATGGTGGGAACTGCTCAACTTGAGCCTGCTGGGATCTCGTAATCACCTCTTTACAGCACCCCTTTGATTTCTCTTGCATAGCACCTAGTTAGGAGCAATAAAAGCATTATTGAGTGGTACCACCTTTGGTCTCATTTTAGCTATATTTTAAAGTAATATATATAGAACAAATTATTGACAAATTCTCAAAAATAATGTGCGACGTGTGCGATCCGTTATTTGCAAGACACATCGGAAGCTCCACGGAAAATAGTAGTAATGCAAAACAATTGAATACTTCTAAACAACAATGGTTTGACGAAGAATGTCAGGAATCACGCGACCGATTTTACAGAGAACTCAATCAAATACAGGGAGGAGAAATCTGTTCTAATCAAACGAGTATGATAAGTGCCAGAACAAGTTTTAAAAATTTAATTAGGAAAAAGAAATATACATTCAAAAAAATTGAAAACAGATAAGCTCATTACTTCGAAATTTGAAAACGCAAAAGAATACTGACGATTATTAAAACAAGCTGCAAATACAAATGTTAAACATTCAATTAGCTCAAAACAATTTGCCGACTACTTCAAAGCTATAAATAATCCGGAGGACTGATTTTATCAAGTCGATGATGAAATACTGTATTTTAACGAACGATACGTTAGAGGAGAATTTCAAACTATGTTTGATGAACTGAATATGGAAATCTCGTTTAAAGAATTGTTGTCTGCAATTAAGCAGTTGCTAAATGGAGCGAGCGGAGGGCCTGATTTGCTATTAAATGATTTTTTCAAAAAAAGAACTGATGTTTTAGTTCATTATTTACATGAACTGTTTAATAAATTATTCCAAATGGGTTATTTTCCTGAGAAATGGTCGGAAGGGTTTATCATGCCAATATTTAAGAAAGGGGTCATAAATGATGTATCAAACTATAGAGGAATAACGTTACTTAGCACTGTAGGGAAATTATTTACCAGGATTTTGAACAGCAGACTAAATAAATGAGCTGAAGAGTGCAGTATCTATAGAGAAGCGCAGGCCGGGTTTAGAAAACACGTGATCATAGTGGGTAATATTTTTGTTTTGAACGGGCTTATTACACATTGTCTGAATAACAATGACTATCTATATTGTTCTTTTGTAGAGTTCACTAAGGCGTTCGATTACATAGACCGGGAAATACTTTGGTACAAATTGATTAAAATAGGCGTCGGGGGAGGGGGCCGGGGCAGACGCTAAACATCATAAAGTCGACTAATAGTACGGTTAAATCAAAAGTTAAAAATATTAATATCCTCAGCGAAGCGTATACATGCAACATCGGAGTCCGACTGGGAGAATGTCTATCACCATTCCTATTTTCAATGTGTCTTAATGATTTACAGCAAGAATTAGAAGTAAAATGGGCAAGTGGAATAGATATTGGATTGGTCAAATTATTTTTTTACTGTACGCTGATGACATTGTAATATTTGGCAAAACACCGGAAGAATTACAGAAATCTTTAAGTATACTTGAAGAGTACTGCAGCAGATGGAAGCTTACAGTAAACACAAATAAAACGAAAATTTTAGTATTTAGAAGGGGAGGTAGATTACCAGCTAATTTAGAGTTTAAGTATAATGGGAATTTAATTGAAATTGTCAATAAATTTTCTTATCTAGGTATTACATTCACCTCAGGAGGGTCTTCTTTTGAAACGCAGAAAACACTTTCAGGCCAGGCGTTAAAAGCAATGTTCAAAATGAATAAATATTTATATAATTTTACCGCTCTAAAACGTCGTATAGATTAGATCTATTTGATAAATTGATAACGTCAATATTAAATTATGGAAATGAGGCCTTAGGTTTTCATAAATCAGCAACAATTGAAAGAGTGCATTTACAATTCTGTAAAAAGACGATGGGGTTAAACAATTGACGCAAAACGATTTTATTATGGTGAGTTGGGGAGAATAGACTACCAGTCTCATCGATAAATAAATATGACAAAATTCTGGTTAAAAATCGTTTCGGCAGGAAATATATAAAATGCATATATGATACGATGATAAATGATATAGAGTTACGATCACATAAACAGAATTGGGCGTCACAAGTAAAATTATTGCTGAGTCGAATAGGTTTTATGGATGTTTGGTATTCTCAAGGGGTTGGAGATATCAATAATTTCTTAAGAGTATTTAAAATAAGAATAAGAGATATATATGTTCAAGACTGGTATGCAAGACTTGAAAATTCAAGCAGAGCTAGGTTCTATATTACGATTTCGAACTTTCAGTTTCAAAAATATTTACATACCTTACCATCAGAAAAATATAGAAAAAGTTTATGTCGATTAAGAGTATCGTCCTACAGGCTTGAGATAGAGATGGGTAGATGGGCAAATAAATACCATTAGATAACAGGAAATGCAGGAGGTGTGATGTCTTAGAAGACGAGTTTCATTTTATATTACAATGCTCACGGTACCAAGACCTAAGGGAAATATATATTAAACGATTCTTTTGGCGGAGACCAAATATGCTGAAATTAATAGAGTTTTTCACTACTGAAAACAGTAATATTTTACGACACTTAAGTGAGTTTATTACAAAAGCTTTCGAAAGAAAAGGTCAAACGGTTTTATATAGCATAGAAAATAGTACATGCATACTCCCAACACGGTTCAGGCCTGAATCAAGACACGTCGTAAGTTATTTAGCGTATTATATTTTCTCACAGAGCACTTATAGTCATGTCGTGAACGTAAGTACTGTACGGCTAACTGGGCCCTGAGAGAGCTGTTTAGCATACCCGGGCCTACCGGTTGCATAGTAACATACTGTAGCGAGTTATTAAATGTATTATGCAGAGCGTTGTTTTTTTTTTTTTCGATGTTGGTAATTGGGACCTGGGAGAGCTGTTTAGCATACCCGGCCAACCAGTTGCACAGTAACCACTATACTGATTTAATAAATGCATTATGGCTTTGTGCAGAGGATTTTCTTCTTTATTTAATCAAGAGAGAGAGAGAGAGAGAGAGAGAGAGAGAGAGAGTACATACCTGATTGAAAGTATTAATTATTCCAATACACAACAATTATTCGGTCACAACACTGCAAAACCACCGGTATTTTATAAAACAGACGGTATTAATCGCTTCAAGTTGCACGGGGCAGTTACAGATAGCACGGACTGTTATATCTGCTAGAGATCACCCCTCCCCCCTCCCTGGTATCACGAATTTTCTCAGGTAATAACGGTCATAATGACCGATATTCCAGATGTTACAATCGTGATCGACTGACCGCCCGTGGTTTGATGATCTGGAATGTGTGAGTGAGTTTGATGATGTAATGCAAAAACAGTCAAAAGTCGTGATGTAGAACGGATCAAAATTTCTGAAGTTTGCAGTGAAAAAAAAAATGAGTTCATGTGCTGACACAAAGGCTTGTAGGTGTGGATGAGACCTATCACTTGCCAGTCAGTCTACGTTCTCATGCTGAAAGCTACAACTTTTGACTGTATCAAAATTTTTACATTTTGCATGTATGTATGCACAGCCATTAACAAAAAGATGGAGAAAAAAGTATCATTTAATTGTCAATCTCATGCATGCATTTCAAACTGCTATTTCTGTGTGTACCTCTTATGCCGATTTCCATATGGATTGAGTGAACTAAAGTTATTACCAAACAAACAGTGTGGACACGGATCGGACGCCATAGAACGGCGTCTGATCTGGTTCTACATTTTTGCATTTAATACTGGAATTGCTGTAAATATGGTAATAATAATATAAGCTAACCAGATACCCCTTTTGTTGGCAGTGAACTGGTCCGAAGAATTAAGGTCGGGGAGTCCACTCGGCATAGATTATATGATTCAAAGTCTTAAATTGCACCTCTTCCGAATACATTGATATTGATATTGATTCTTATGGAAACTTACTGTGTATAATGTATGTTCACTATTCTGTATATCATGTATGTTGAAATTTGTATATGTGCTCATGGGCCAGATGGCTTATTGCATGAATAAATTACTTTCTTACTTACTTATATTGCTTTCAAGTATTGTTTGTTTGGCCCAGTCAACCCAATGGGGCCATGTCGAGCACGGTCAGTTTACCTAACCACACGTTTACTGGGCAGGCTTAGTCCTCTAAGCGGTTAACCAGTATTGTGCACATTCTTTCGCCAGAAACTGACAACTGCCCCTCTTGAATCAGCGGAAGGGAAAGAATGACCGTAGAAAATATTTCATGATCAATCTCCACGAAAGAATGTTGCCGAGCTCGGCGGGGGTTGATCTCGCGACCTCCTGGTCTCCATTCGGACGGCGCATCCAACTGAGCCTCTGAGGCCGGCTTATGCTTTCAAGTATAATCTCAAGATGTGATTTTAATGCTCTCCTTCCTCCGCACATGTTTTTGGTTTGCTTTTGCTCCCTGAAATTAGTTTCATTTCATTTACGCCTTTGACATCCTATTTTCCAACCAATATGCTTTTATCATGCTGTGGGGAGAACATTCACCGATTATCTAGTTTCTCCTGACATAACGGTCGGGAACAGGTTAGTCTAGGATGTGTTTAAAGTCGGATAGAACAGCTCATTAAATTTACTGAGACCACTCCGGCATGGTTATTCCAACATTCTTTGCTGTCATTAGTGGTGTATCTTGACCATATCTTTGATTTGAGGGTGCAGTCACTTCTATTGCAGACGTCCGCAATATTCCCAGATAGCATGACAACGTTGGCCCAACGTTGAAATATGGTTGAAATATGGTTGGACAGTTGGCTAACTGTTTGCATCATATGCACAACATTGCGCCAACGTTGGGCCAAAGTCATACAAATTTGACAAATTTCAGAGAAAAATAAGTCTTATGCACTAACATTGGGCCACCGTTGGCCCAACGTATGTATTTAGATGCATATTTCCCCATGCTTTTTGTTTATGTGATAATGTTGGATCTACGTTGGCTCAACGTTGACATGTGATGCACACTTTTTAAAAGATACACAAGCCGCGGATTCATTTAATAATGAAAATACATTATGATTAAATTTTTGAATGGATAAATAAATGAAAATGTTACAATATTTGTAGTTTTTACTTTAATTTTCAAAAGGAAGAAAAATAGAGACATCTTGTCTTGTTGGAAATCCTACATTCTGAAAACAAAATATACAGTTTTTATATTGATAATATATATTTTTTTCTTGCAATGTAAAAATAATGAAAGTTGAGGTTTTCCTCTTTTATTAGTTTAATTCTGCATACAAAATATGATAAGAAATGCTTCATCAATAAATCTAATTATGATACTGTCTTTGACTATTCACCACCTGCAGGTTATAACATCAATTATAATGACACATAATACCCCAGAGAGTTATGTTTGTGTTAGCCATCATCAATGTATAATACCAGGAAGATAAACACCAGAATCTGCTTTTTTTGTGCCTTTATAGCTGGCTGTTAGACAACATCTTGTTTATGTTGCTAAGCTTTATGTGTAAGTTGAACAATGATGTTTTATAAAGTGAATGAAAATTAATTTTTTTGTAAAATAAAAAATGATAAAAATGAAAAAAATAGTTAAAAAAAAAATAAACCAACAAAAAAACATTCACCTCATTTATTTATAAAGATAATTATATAAACTGACAAATAATAAACAAATAATACTGGAGGAGAATATTACTTTTAATTTCTTTTTTTTTTTATTTTCAGATTGGCTCAACGACAAAAGATATTTAGCTACTCTAAGATATTTCTTCGAAACAGATGTTGATCAATGTATCGCTTGACAACTTGGATGTAGGATTCTTTTCGTATACAGTGTTGTTCAACTTTGATCGATAAAGATATATGGAAACAATAACCTCTTTATACCAAAGTGCATTATAACACAAATTCCGATATAACACGGTTCAAAAATGTATAGATTATATAGAAGAGTGACATTTATAACACAAATTTGGATATAACATGGTTAAAAAATGTATAGATTATATAGAAAAATGACATGTCATTTTTTTTCTTATAAACAACCTATACATTTTTGACTGGATATAGCACATATGTTTAACTAACACAGTTTTTGTTTAAAACTGAAACAACCCTTGTATGAAAGAGGTTGTTTTGTAATTCTCGACTTAAAATTTTATGGCTTTATCGGACAAAGTTGAAAAAAAAATGGGTTACAGTGTTTGATGCGGACAAAATTTTCATGTTTGATACGGATAAACATTATTTTGCGTCCAAGTTGACAACTGATATGTCAGTATATGTTGTGCCAACGTATACAATGTACGTTGGCATAACGTTGCTTCAATGTTACCCGTCAAATATGTCCTACGTTGGTCCAACGTTGCGCCAACACGTTGGCCCTACGGAGGCCCAACGAGCAAGTTAACGTTGGACCAACGTTATTTTACAACGTTGGCCCAACGGAGTGACTAACCAAAATACTACGTTGGCCCAAAGTTGTCATGCTATCTGGGTTGTAATGACAATACCGTGACGTTTAGTGACGTCATTACGGTCAATGACGTCAACCATAACACTGGTGTACCTTGACGTCCTATACAACCAGTGTATATCAAACACCGTGAAAATTCTCGATTTTTATCTTTCCCACGGGAGGATAAGGGTGTGTGAAATAAGATTTGCTAGCACCGGTGTAATTTTCCGGAATTCTAATCCGGTATGTAAGAAAAAATAATAACGATTATTAAGTATAAATTATTATATAGGTCGCGTAATATTATAAAGAATTTAATAACAATCTGCATGTTTTGTTGTAATTTATTACCTTATCAATAATATAAGCGAAGATACTCAAGAAATGCTACAATCACGAAGCACAGCCCTCCCGAAAGAAGGATAGACGATACAGTGAACCCTCGTTACAACGACAGCATTTGTTCCCAAAGACGTTGCCATCAAAATAAATTTGCTGCAGTACAGAATACTTAATGAGTAGATTGATATGTAAGACATGTCTTGTGTTTGTTTTCTTATTATTTTCTCATAGAACATATGTTTTGGATATTTGTTAGAATCGCCTCAATGAGGCGATTCTAACAAATATCCAAAACATATGTTTCTTTGAAGTATTTAATACAATATTCTTGCATAATTTGTGACTAATTATTACCGCTTAAGCGAAGGTTTCATGACAGTCAAATTGTCATTATGACTAATTTTGTCGTTGTATCGAGTGTCGGTATAAAGAGAGTTGTCTGTACTGAAAATCATGACAAAATAAACTCTACATAGGAAAACACAGACGCACAAACAAAGAAGAACTGCAACAGAGGAACTACCTTGGAACAGTCAGTAGGAAAACTACTAAGAACATCATTACGAAAGCCACGCCTATTCAAATATATTGAAACTTTTTCAACCAAAAAAGGAAGATTTTCAGATAAAAGATTCTGATGTTTTTCATATTTCTTCTCAAAACATACATTGTGAGTACTCGTTAGAACCGCCTTGGCAATGGGGTTCTAACGAATACACACAAATTTGTTTTACCAAAATAAGAAAAAATAATGTATACCCCTGTAAAACCTAGTTTTAGTATATAAAAGTGGGATTTAAGGGGGTCAAAATTATATAGGCGTGTTTTCGAAACCTTACCCTTAATTCTGATGCATTTCCAAATTACAAATACAATATATGTTCGGTCCGCATAGGGTCCTCTACCTCATCTGTGAAACATCACAGTGAAACACAATATCAAAAACACTGTGATGATATAAAGCAAGGGGTTCAATGGCGATCTGAAGCCAGAACACACACACACACACACACACACACACACACACACACACACACACACACACACAGAGACAGAGAGAGAAATGGACAAACCACATCCCAGATAGGCTGTGAAAACTGAAACCGGTCGACGACAGCACAGACCGCCGTAGTTTGTTTTTTCGCCATGCAAAAAATGCGTCTTCGATCCATGTGCTGACAACAAAGGCCCAGATCAGCCTGGGCATATGTGTGCTCTGATGATAGTCTTTGTAATTCAGCTGCCTACATGTAATCATTGGATAAGCTGAAGAATTTGTTGATGTGCAATACGACATGGATAGACATGCGGCTGAGCCATTGCATAAAAATAAGAACAGTAAAGTCTCATTGGCTCGAACATGTTTGGGACCATGGACATTTATTCGAGACATGCGTAGTTCGAGCCACTGAGGGTTAATTATGGCACCAGGTCAAGAGACCTACGGGGATAATTTAGGCATATCTGATACTCTATAAAATTATGGTATGTTGAGTGTACTCATTAGAATCGCCTCGATGAGGCGATTCTAATGAGAACACTCAACATACATTTTTATGATTAAATTTAAAACCAACAAACCTGAACTAGCCCCAGATATTTGTTTTCTAGAGTTATCGAAAGAATACTCAAAAACGAGTTCCTATTAGCCATGGTAAATGAGCCATCGGTGTTCGAGCTATTGGGGTTCGACTGTAGTTTCCCATAGAGTGGCTCTTATTAGAAAATATTGATATATGCGTATATAACTATGAAAACACAGGGGCGGATCCACGATTCGCTCTGATGAGAGGTGGGGGTCGATTTGATCCAATTACCCGTACTTACTCGATATATTCGGAAAGACAGGCCTGAGCAAACTGTAGATGAAGTACAATGTTTGCCACTCACACAACAATTTGAGGGTTGAATTCATATAAACCACGAATGGGATGTGTCGGTTACAGCTGGCACAAACGACACATTGTATGTACCAACATTCAGCAGTCTGGTAAGGTTCTACGCAAATCGCTTTGGATAAGACAAACTTCATTATATCGAAATTGAGCCGGGACACAGCATTTCCTATAAGATTGCATGTGCGCCCAGCGAAGACTCAGATCTGCGCAGGCTGATCAGAATCTTCAATGTCCGCATGAAGACGCTTTGCATTTTTAGCTATCCACTGAGTGCTCTGCGATGACTCTGATCTGACTGCACGGATGTACAAGCTGATCTGAGTCTTCGCTGGGCGCACATGCAATAATGTAGGACATGCTGTGCCCCGGCTCAGTTTTAATGATAAAACTGCAGACGCTGAAGTGTCATACTGGACTAGTAGCTCACAGTCAGAGTGTACCAAATGAACTGGATTGTTCAGAACCATTTTCAGTGAGTCCTGAGCCTCTGTAGTAGAAGCAGCTACTTTACAAGCCATTCGTGTGGGTTCGGACAGTGCTGACGACGTCCCTCATACAGTCGATCTTCAAATAAACGCCAAAACGATTGCCTTTGGAAACAAAGAACACACTACAGCTTACAAAATGGGAGTGACTTTTCATAAGCAGTAATGAAGTTTGCAACACTGCTTACGCCCTCTAGCGTATACATGAGCAGAACTCCATTTTCAAATATACCACAATGGGCCCAGTGATCCCAAAGGAAATGAAATATAATCTACACAATGGTGATGTACAGGGAGACTTTCTACCGCCGTCACGGCACTAACACCAGCTGCAGTGTAGTAAAATAAACGTTAAAAAGATTGCCTTTGGAAACAAAGAACACACTACGGCTTAGAAAATGGGAGTCGCGGTTTTATTGAAACTCTTCATAAGAAGCAGTCAAAGGCTCAAACATGTTTGGAAACATGGAAATTTGTTCTAGATATGGGTAGTTCAAAACATTTAGGGGATAACTGCATTCAAATTTGGTATTTGGGGAGGTAAATCGGCGGTTTTACGGTCGGAAATTTCGTTTTACGGCGACGCGTCAGCGGAGCCGTAAAACGTAATTTGCGACCGTAAAACCGCCGATTTACCTCCCCAAATGACAAATTTGATGCAGTTATCCCCATTCTAATGCATTTATTCATTTTTTCTATTTGAAAAAATGTACTATTTGCACAAAACAGCAAGTGCTGTGAGCTGCGTAAAACCAAATGCCAGCCAATGAGAAACGACGTTACGTGATGACGTCGGATTTGCGACAGTATATCGCAGAATATGCCGTCGCAAATTTTTGACGTTATCCAATCAGACGTCGCGTTACATACGCGAGTGCATTAGAATATGGGTTAATCGGAAGCAAATGCTGATTATTTAGGGACGTCTTTTCGATCTATGAAATAAAGATATGTTGGATGTACTCATTAGAATCGCCTCGATGAGACACTCGATTCTAACAAGTGAGTACACGCCACATACATTTCCATGATAAGATAAGAAATTTCCTTAACGTACCCCTAAATATTTGTTTTTTCTTGTACCAGCGAAAGATTCTCATAGAGACTCAAAAAACGAGTTCGAATCAGCCACTGTTAACGAGCCACCGGTGTTCGAGTCATTGAAGTTTTACTGCATATATTTTTATTTTAAATCTTTCGGCGCCAAATTTCAGGCGATATTTGTCGTCTGCTTTTTTTTTTATTTTAACAAACTATCGCTTGGAAAGACGTTTATATGTAAAATTGAATGAATATCAAACAGCGTAGAGCCAGATGAGACGGCTCATTGAACCATCTCATCTGGATCTATGCTGTTTGCAAAAGCTTATTATTATCGTCTGTGGCAGTGAAAGAGTTAAAGAACAATGCTGATTTGTAATTCAGGAATAAATCCTACCGTTGCTGCCTACATTCCAGATTTATTCTTTAATATTACAACCCAACTGTTTGGTTCAAACAGTATTTTATTTAACAGTTTTCAAAATTTGTTGCTTTTCGTGACATAAACAAGAACAAGATTCCGGTTTACATGTCGCTAGTGAAAACTTCAGAGCAAAACCTTGAAACAAATATGGACAGAGCTGATAAGACTGCATGAACAAAACATTTTATCGTTACATTCTGATATGGCTACGAGGGACGATCAAAATGTTCTCGGCCTCGGTACTTTGGGAATGAACAAAAGCAGAAATTGTGCCATTACTTCTCAATATAATCTACCTTTGTCTCAATGATGGTTTTCAACGCTGTTTCAGATTGCTTATTTCTTCAAAATAGAAGCTTTCTTCCTGATCCCCCAGCATCTATGACGCCTTCATCGCTTCCAAAATTCCTACTACGTAAGTTAGTCTAATTTCAGATTTCAGACTTTTCTCTTCTTTTCTTCACAATCTCCTGACGCAGCCGCCTTAGTTCTTCTGCATAAATGCACCATTTGTCGTGCGACCTTCCTCAAAATAATCCATCATGATAACGCCCTGGCTACCCCAAAAGAAAGAGGTCATCACTTTCCCTGCTGAAGAAACTCTCTTAAATTTCTTAGGAGGGTGTGAATCAGGGTGCTTCCATTGCATAGGCTGCTTTTTGGCCTCAATATCAAAGTGATGGACCTAATTTTCATCTTGGGTCACAGCTCGACGCATAAATTCTTCAGGGTCATCTTCATAGAGAGACAGATATACTTAGAAATATCAAGCCTGCTCTTCTTCTAATCTTTGGTCAACATTCTTGGGACCCATCTAGCTGAGATCTAGACATCCCTAAGATAGCTATCAAGATACACTGAACTGCCCCAAAACTTACGTCTATTTGATTAGCTATATCATACAGACTTCTTCTTCTGTCACACATCATCAGACTGTGCACAAATGGAGCGCCCAGACCGTTCATAATCCTCCACGCTCTCCCTTCCCCTCGTAAATTCAGCAGCTCATTTCTTCACCGTGCTGTAAGAAGGAGACTCATTCCCAAGGGTTTTAAAGAAGTCGTCGTGAATTTCCCTTGGGGACATGCCCTTCTTACAGAATCAATTTATGACTGCTCTAACTTCAACTTTATCTGTTTTCTCAGTTTAACAGACTCTTCCCCTGTTTGCAGCAAATTCCTACTGAAGTCAGTGGCTTTGAAATTTTATTCTTTCTATCAAAGATGTTGAATAAGATAATATTATCAACTGATTGTGACTTCGTTTCAATTTATTCATTCTAAGTACTATATTGGACCGAGACCTTCTTGATCGTGCCTCGTAGAGTGTTGTAAATAGTATGCATTTCCCTTGTGATAACTTAAAACAACAAGCAAATGCAGAGAATTAATGTCCCGGCCTTTTAAAAACCCTCCAAAGTACCTACTATGTATAAAGCTTGATAGTATTGGAACTCGAAAATGACTAAGTGAGTCTGCGGAAAAGTTAGAAAGAAAAAAATAATTACGTGCAGAAACGCAGAAAAAGTGATTAAAAATTAATCTGAGAATTATATCTAAATGACATGCATATCTTCAGAGCATGATAAAAAGGTCTGTACAGTCTTAAAAAAGATCGACATTACACTATAGCAGAAACTCAGGACACACGGTACCCACTACATAATACACTTTGATAGTATCTGAGCCGGAAAAATTATTATGTTCAAAGCGCGGAAAAAAAGTGATAAAAGTTAATCTAGGACCACATCCAAATCAATGCAAATCTTGTGAGCATGATAAAAACACCTAGTTTCAAAAAAGATCTGCTTAAAACTGCAAGCGGGGTGGTGGTAGGGGGAGGGGGGGGGGGGGAGAGAGTTGCGGGCACAACCCAGTCAGCATTCTACGTAAATCTATATCGGGCCGTCATCGGCCCGTCAGGGTAGCTGACGGGCCGATGACGGTCCGATGTAGATTTACGTAGAATGCTAGCTGGGAAGGTTCTCACTACTTATATACATACACTTTGATAGTATCTGAGCCTAAAAAAGATGACATAATTCTAAATGCAGGAAAGTGATAAAAATTATCTGCGGATTATATCCAGATGCACCTATTCAGACAATAACAATAACATCTGTACATTTTATTTTCAAAACGATCGGCATAAAATGTGGGAAGAGCTGCAGACACAAGGTGCATGCTGTCAGAGGATGCAGAACTACGCACCGCGCACCACGAGCTACGGAAAGCCGGATACCATGCCCCCTAGTTTTCTTCGAAAATGCGGGGACAATAAGAAGATTTGTAAGAGCATCTTGTATTGTATAGATGACATGCATGTATATGCAGCACAGCACCTATCTCTAACTATTTCTACTGCGATACACTCCTGTTATGAGTACTATCTGCAGGTCTCCCTATGTAGGAACCTGTATTAAGCAATAGGGATTAAGTGTCTTGCTCAAGGAACAACACTTGGTGCTCGCTGGGGTCGAACCCGCAAAACGATCTTGAATCGGATGCTCAGCGCTCCTAATGCGCACTTAGGAAGATACAAATAGTTATTACTTTGTCCTTTAGATCATGATCATCACAATCCACTACCTACTGTCCTTTCGACATCACTCGGAAGACACTTTTTGCTTGGAGTTTTATCTTAAATTTAAAAAAAAAGAAATATTCTTACTGACCATATCTTATCAGAAACCATTTGTCTTTTCTGTTTCTGTGTTTTTTTTTTATCAAATGATTACCTTAAAGTTGAATTTACGACAACAACAACAACAACAACAACAAAAAAAAAAAAAAAAAAAAAAAAAAAAAAAAAGAAAGAAAGAAAAGAAAAGAAAATGGTCTGACCCGTGCAGTTTCTATAGTAAAGTGATATTCTGGAATTTTTATTTAAGAAAACATTTTTTAGTTTTATTTGCTATTTTTTATTATTTATGTTTCAAGATAGTATTGTGAAAATTTCAGCAGAAAAAAAGAGCAAGAGAAATTTGTTGAAAACCTGTCTCAAGTTTACGTAACCCGCCGATTTCTGTACAATTTGCAGCCATTCTTATTATGGAAAGAAATGAAAATATTCGATGTTTTTTTTAAATTAATGACTAGAATAAAACGTTTTGTATATTGATAGTTACGACAAATGGTTTTGCATTAAATCTTTGCAAATTTACTTCTTCTGTGTAAAGCGCCAGACAAAAAACGGCTTGCTGGAAAATGTTGAACGAAGAGTAGCATGATGGAGATATGATACATACATTTATCATGCATGTAACAGTTGAAAAAATGGAAATAACATTTTTCCCCGACCAGAATCAAACCCGGTCCGCTGGACTCAGTCCTACACTCTACCACGTCGCTATAAAAGCCGGATTGTACCGCAAAGCAGTAAAAGTGTATCATATACCTATACCCGGTGACATTCTCCCCCTCCACCTAAAATTCGTCCCTGAATTTCTAGGAATCCGAGAATCACCTGAAGTGAGACTCGAGGAATTTTATGCGCAAA
Source organism: Anodontia alba (assembly GCA_964016985.1). Lineage (NCBI taxonomy): Eukaryota > Metazoa > Mollusca > Bivalvia > Lucinida > Lucinidae > Anodontia > Anodontia alba. The sequence goes on from OZ024836.1 coordinate 51,752,677, forward strand.
AGTGGGTTATTTACGGTGGGGCCAGATATAACAGTTGAAAAAATGGAAATAACATTTTTCCCCGACCGGGAATCGAACCCGGTACGCTAGACTCAAAGTCCTACACTCAACCACGTCGATATAAAAGTCTTGCTCTTTGTTGCTTGTGGTTTATTCTGCGGGCGGTTTGTTGTGTGTCTTTCCGTGTGTCGTTTTGTTCTTGTGTTTTTCGGTCCTTTTGGTGTTGCGGTTGCCTCGCTTGGGGAGAGGGCAAAGGGGTGGGGGGAAGGGGGGGGGGGCTGGTCTTGGTGCTTTTCGTGCGTTTGTTCGGTTTGTGCTTGTTTGGGTTTGTCGGTTTCCTCTTGGGGTCTGGGGGTGGGGGCTGCGTTTGTGATTGTGGCACTCCCTGGACTTTTCTCTTACCTTTTTTTTGTACCGCAAGGCAGTACAAGTGTATCATATACCTAAACCCGGTGACAAAAGGTAAAAGAAAAATCCAGGGAGTGCCACAATCACAAGCCGCAGCCCATCCCAGACACCAAGAAGAAGAGGAAACAGACAAAACCAAACACACGCAAATCGAACAAACGTACGAAAAGCACTAAGATTAGCTCTCTCTTTCCCAAGCGAGGCAATCGCTATGCTAAAAGGACTGGTTGTTAATATTAAATAATTCTAACTTGAAGAAAGATACTTTTAATGTTCTATCTGAGTTTGCTGAAGCCCAAAATAGAAGTGGTGAAATTTCAAAAGTTTCAATTTTTTTTATACCTGCCAGATGAGGGTTTACACTACATTCAGCCTTCAAAAAGTCCCAGAAAGTGCTGGCGACAGTGGTGTTTTTTCCATATGTATTTTGCTGTGCTTAGCCTAGTCTTTGAATTTAAACAAAATTTAGCAGTCAAGCCATACCCTGAAATGAATTAACCACCAAAAGGGTGGAATCACTAAGGAGCTCTTGGTGAAAATAATTCGATCCCTGTACCCTACCCGACCGTCGTGCGGCTAGCTGGATTCCAGGTTGTCGTGCGGCTAGCCTCCTTTTGATGTTTCCGGTGAACGCTGAAAGCGTTGTGTTGACGAAAGTTTTCTAATTAAGTGTTTGTCCCGCCGTAGAAAGAACTTTGAATGGAAGGATCAAAGTACAAAAGAAAAGGTATCTTTTTCATTTTGATTCCATGCCTTATTAAAGTTCAACGTGTACTTTCATTAATTTCGAGAACACTGGGAAAATGGGAAAAGTAATTCGGACTGTGTACGAATTCGGTAAGAACAAACATATCTTTAAATGAATTTGTGTGTGTGAAACAATAAAAAAATCTTAATGCCTGTACTCTACGGGAACGAGACAGTTCACCAACAAGACAGTTCACCTACACATATTTTGGAGACAGTATATCAACAAAATTGGAGACAGTTCACGGACAAATTTGAAGACAGTTCACCGACAAAAAGTATTATTAAAATGGGGTTTAATGAAGAAAATAAACGGGTGTTTTTGCAATAAAATAGTAAGAATTTCACTAAATGAGATGTAAATAAATGGGCAAAACATCGATCGACGTGAACTAAGTGGTTCTCGCGCATATATAAGGCGACCCTCATCTCACAAATCCAGTCAGAATATCATGACTTTCAGGCTTGGCTGCAAGAGAATCATATGTAGGGGTAGGCAATTAGGTCAACCAAATATACAACCTATTAAAAGGCCGAGATGAAAGTTCATTTTAAAAGCCGAACCGGAAAGAGTACCCTAAGGGTATTTCTTCGTTTTGTAATTTGTAGGACTAACAAGGAACAGGGAATTTAAGTTTGTAGTGGTAATAGAGATTGGCTGTTGTTTACAAATGCTCATTCATCTAGGGTCTTCCTAGAGTCTGTACACACTCAGAGACCCCCCAAAATAACATTTGTTTGACATGGCATTTTTGCTTGACATGGCCTAAAATGTTTTACAGTGACCTTGGTATCTGATCCTGACCGAAGCCCTTATGAACAAGGGGAGCTAGCATCATCAAGTCCAGAGGTACATGCCCACAGTGATCATGAAGAAGAGGTAACTTATTCTAATGAGGAAGTAGAAATAGAAGAAGAACAAGAGAGTGACAAGGATCGGGGGAGGTAAATTTGAATGACTCTTGGCTCAAGATAAGTCTTTTTTTTTTAGTCTGAAAAGCTGTAATATCTTTCTTATCTTTCCATGAAAATATGTGATAATGGGTACCCATGGCTATAGATAAAGCAGTATTTTCAACCGAACTGATATTTTTCTTACACACTTCAGCCTCTTTATAACATGGTTCGTTATAACACAGTTTTGGATATAACACGGTTCAAAGATGGATCCCAAAAATGTATAGATTATATTGAAAATGACCATAAATGGTCATTTTTCAATATGATCTATACATTTTTGTTTGGACAACGCGGTTGTTTAACTAACTAGGTTTATGCTATGGACCCCAACAATAGTGTTATAAAGAGGCTGCGGTGTATCTCAATAAATGTTTACATTGTGGGTACTCATTAGAAGTGTCTATTTGAGGGCTTTTAATGAGTATACACAATGTATTTTTTCATTGAGAAATAAGAATATATATAGATACCCCCTCTTATCTTCAGCTATGAGTACCCACCAGGACCGGGTTTTGAAGCGCTGGCCCAATTTTCACTTTAGAAGGACATAAAACAATTGGTCCATAATAATTCACATTTTTTTAAATTTACACCTTATCTGGAGCTATAAAAATGCACCTTTTGTCAATACAAAACAGTGTGTGTGGGAAATGGCCTGGAGCAATATGCTCACTTTCGCAACACCACTTGATCAGTGTGTCAAAAATGAGTAACTACCCATTTGATTGACATGTGAAAAATCAATACTAATTGTTACACTATATACCCTAAGTATTGGGAAATTGTAATGCATTACCAAACTGTTCCTAAAATTTGAACATTTCTATTTTACTGCCTCTTTATATTGATGGACAAGTGGTAGACAGTATAGATGCAGATCAGAAGTCACACATTTGGCAGTGTCTGATCTGGTTCTACACTGTTTGCTCAGGTCTGTCTGTCCAAACACTTGGGGTTATTACAGTAGGTATAAAAGGAACAGCGCTTCATAGATGCTTGATCGTGCATTACAACAATAAAAGATGCTCGATCGTGCATTACAACAATAAAAGATGTTTTTCTCGTTACTTTGTTTATTTAATTTTAAAATTATCTTTAATGTTATCATTGTAATTTTACCATGCTCAGCCTGCCAATGATGGATTTATAGGGTCTTGAGGCGGCATTAGGGTGAAACACTATTTTTTACTGGTCTATAGAAAGAAAGAAAAACAGTAGTGGCTAGCTGCAGCACAATGCGAATGTGGAAATGTGATTTGTCATGACTTGAAGAGATTCCAGTGGTTTCCCTTTTGCGCTCTTGACCATCTGAGTGCTCTATTGTTGTGAAAGTAGATTAAATCTCGCATGTCTGATAATATTAAGCTACATGTATATTGCTGTTTATAATCATGATGCGCAGGTAAGGTCAACAAATGTAATCGATGTTGGTATATCATTCATTATGTTAATAATAAACCAGCATCTGCATTTGGAAATTGCGATGCAGAATACTGTAACAATCGTTACGGAAAATACCAATATCTCCTCTCAGTAAAATCCATAAATGCAACTAAAAATGACTCTGTAGACACTGTAAATGTGGCCAAAAATGACTGGACCGATTGGCAAATTTGAGTTTCTGGAGCCCTGGTACCCACTACATATTTTCGTGGAGAAATAAGAAATATATCTATCTGCATACCCTTCGTATTTACCTTTCATGCATAAATTATTAAAATACATAGCTAAGGATAATAGGAGTTTCAAAAAAAAAGAATAAAAAAATCTTATTTCTCCATGAAAACATACAGTCGACCCTAGTGTTGTGCCGGTTAATTGAAATAATCTAAAACTAATTGGATGAGCCCACTATTGGCAACTATACTGTCACTGTCGATTGTTTGAAATTCTATTTTTAGAAACATGGGCCACATAATGAGACCTACAAATTGAGAGTATTATGAAAGACTCATTGACTTGAAATGTGGCTGCAAAAGTCTGCTTTGTCTAGAAACAACCTATATCTTAAATTACCCTAGTTGTGCTATTATATGCTGTTGCATTTGTAATATGAAACATAAAGTGCATATGCTATAATGATTTATTATTTGACGCCAGTTATGGTATATCTGATTGTGAAATCGATAATCAATCAGGTTTTACTTTCCCCGATAATCGATTGTGATTTTTCCTCTCTGATTCCCAACACTAGTCAACCCTTATTATCTCGAAATCCAAGAGACTCTCTGAAAAATTTGAGATATCCTTACTTCGAGATATCAGGTTTGCAGAATTGAGGAAAAAATAAATTAAAATAATCACATTTCACAAATGAATATGTAATTTGGCTCCTGAAGTTAGAGATATATCGAAGATATTGTGAAAAAGAGTAGAAACTGCTCATTTCTACAATATTTTGTTTCCTTCTGTTAGATTTCCATGTTAAAACAGGGACCAGCTTTTCACTTTGAGATCAGTGATTTATTTACAGTTTTGTACCTATGCGTCCCAGGACTCGCTTGGGCTATATAAAGTGAGTCCTACTAGTAAATCATTGCATCCATTACAGAATTTTCCACTGTAACTGTGTGAGTCCTGGGATTCGCTGAGATTTAAAATGTGAGTCCCAAAGCAAAAATGTGAGTACAGGACTCGGGATGCGCAGGTAAAAAAATCACTGTGAGATATGCGGTTATTCGAGATAAGCGAAGTAGAGCTTACGAGAGTCGATTGTATGTTGTGAGTATTCATTAGAATTGCCTCAGTAAGGTGCTTTGAATGAGTACACCAACATATATCTTCGTGGAGAAATACAAGAGGTGGCCTCTCCATTTGGTTCATGTCAAAGTGTCTGATGTGAGGTTACTGTATTCACCCTAAGTACTAGACTGGCTCCAGTCATTTCTGCAGTTGTTTTTTTTTTTTGTTTTGTTTGTTTTTTTTGTTATTATTTATCACTTCCTGTAGCTGTATTTGTCTCTTTAATCCCATTTCACTGTTTTACTACAGAATCTGTCTTTTCCACTAAGCCCCAGTATGGGACATAACATCAAATCGTTATGAACTATACTAGATTGTATACTTTTGAAAAGAAAAGAGAAAAAGATAGAAAAGATAGAGTGTGGAGACAGACTACATGTACCTAAGTACCTGGCCCTGGACATCTTTATTGTCCTAAATTTGAACTTATAGAGGATATTTGATTTCTTCAGTGTAAGATTGAATTTTTATTTCACAGAATGAACACCAAATGTAGTATTTTCATAAGTGGCGGTACCACAAGTGAAAATACAAGTTTAGGTATTCAAGAGTGAAATAAGATTCGATCCTATGCTGAAAAAAATAAATTTTTCTGTTTCTATTGTACTTTTATTCTTGATAATTAAAGTTCTACTTACTCATTGACACTTATGTCAGGAAATAAACTTTTCTCCTAGCCATTTCGCGTCAGTTTGGTCTTGTTCAGCGTGTTCATAGGCATAATAGAAAATGAGGCCAAATAAGTTTGAAGCAATACAATGCAAGAAATTGACACAAAGAGAATGCCACAGTAGGTGATAGTCCGCCTGACATCGCGTGCAGAAAAAGGGTTACGTCAGAGCAAGAAGTGACATCAGTGGTTCTAATGACGGACTTTAAACTAGTAAACAGAATTTCTGACAAGTACATGTATACTACATGTTAAACCTTTTGGCAATATTTTTGAGGAATTCGATTTCAAGAAAAAAGTAGTCACATACTTGTAAATATTCAAAAACTGTATTTTCACTGTTTGAAACAGTAAATATGTCAAATTCGATTTCACTAAAAAATCTCTTATATTTCGTTGAAAAGTATAAAAGAAATCCATTTTACCAACTGTTTATACGTAAAAAAACCCCCCAAAAAACAAAAAATGACAAAAAAAAAAACAAGACCAAAAAACAGCTGGATGAGTGGCAGTCAGTAATCAGGAGCTACAATGGATACATGACTATCCAGAGAGTGCACAGTGAAGATCTGTTAAGGCTGCATGGATATACAGCCTGCTCTTTGCTGGGTGCTGATGTCTGAAAGAACAGTCAGGCCATATGACACTTGATACAACAAAATTCATTATAATATATGATAATTTGACTGGCGCAGAACATTAGCTCAAGATGACAATTAATAAAAAATGATACAAGAACAATGTATACATGTATAATACTTCAAGAGCATACATTCTGGATATTTGTTAGAATAATGAATTGCCTCACTGAGGCAATTTTAAAAAATATCCACAACATACGTACTATGAGGAAATAAGAAAAAGAAGACTAGAGCCGTTATATGTCATTCTGCTAAGTAACCTTTACCGTTCTATGGGGAAATTCAGCAGAAGACACACTGAGGATATTTTTCTTATTTTTCCCAGAAAACAAGATTTAACATTTTATGCAAATTGTCTGCAGTGGAGACAGTTTACCTGAAATGTTAAATCCTGTTTTATGGGAAAATCAGGTAAAATATTTCAAAGTGAAGCCTGCTGAAAACTTTACTCAGTGTGCAAAGCATTAATGGCAACATCTTTGGAAACAAATGTTCCCATTGTAATGAGGGTTCACTGTACTTTTTTCTCAAATTGCGACTTACTTTGTTTGTACTAGAGAGTCTCCCGAGGAAGAGGACCATGGTGACATATTGGACATTAAACCACCACAAGTTCAAGTCCACATTAAGAAGAAAGAGAAGCATAAACACAAACACAAAGAGGATAGAAAGAGAGAGAAAATGGAAAGGAGGAGGATGGAAAGAGAAAGAATCAGGGATAGAGATATCCGGGACAGAGAATATGAGAGACAAGAAAGACCCAGGCCAAGTAAGTTACAATGTATATATAATCTGGGGCACAGCATTTCCTACAAGTTTGTATGAGCACCCAGAGAAGACTCAGATCAGCCTGTGTTGATGCATAGGCTGATCTGAGTCTTCTCTGGGTGCTCAAACAATCTCATCTAGGTGCTCATGCATGTCTTCACTATCCACCTGATGAAGCTTTGGATTCTTGGCTATCTACAAAGACTGCCCTACAAGCATGTGCAGACTGATCTGAGTCTTTGCTGGTGCTCATGCAGTGTTGCAGGAAATGCTATTCCTGGGTTCATATACAAATGCATTATTCTTGCTTCTAGGCGGTCTCAGTGGCTCAGTTGGATGCGCATCTGACTGGTGATCAATAGGTTGCAGGTTCGACTCCTGCCGGCTCGGCAACATTCTTTTCTGATCATGAAATATTTTCTACGGTCATTCTCTTCCGCTGATTCAAGACGAGGAGTTGTCAGTTTCTGGTGAAAGAATGTGCACAATTTTGGTTAACCACTTAGAGGACTAAACCTACCCAGTAAAAGTGTGGATTGGTAAACTGACCACACTCGACATGACCCTGTTGGGTTGACTGAGCCATAAAACCTCAACACAAACAAACTCTAGATTATCAAAGGCAACAACTTACATCATCCACATGGTGATATGTACATAGCTACTATATCATCAGTTGGATTTATGTCAAAAATATGAAGAGTGCACAATGCATCGAAAAGTCACTTTGTTCATAAAATAGGTCCATTTTAATACTATCTTCCATAAAAAATGCAACCTTCGATTCTAATTATTGTAGATAATTTGACCAATTATTCTCAGAATATATGTAGTACTAAATACAGAACAGATAGCTAAATGTTTATATCATTTGCTAGTGATCCTGGATGAGAAAAGGTCTGTGCTTCACGCAAAACTCCTGGGGAAACCTACTCTCTTTCAATGTTCAATCCATGTTATTTTCACGTTTGCTCACGCTCAGTTTTTGCAACTACATGTATCATGAGGCACAAGAAGCTATACTACAATTATATTTTGAAAGGGATTGATTGTTTTTATTGCAGAAAAAAAATAATCAGGTTTGCAAAGTGAGTATTTATTTCAGAGCATTGAAAATTGCCTTTGTATCTGCAAGGGTGCCGTCATTGGCAAAATGGTAGCTGTTTCCTTTTGATAGTAGCTGAATTTGAATATTAATTAAAAAGCATGGCTTAATATTTACAAACAAGGCTACTGTTGATAAATGTAGAAATGATTTCTTTACAAATATTTAGACTGTATATTTGGCTGTTAACAAGGTCAGAATGCCTATTGAGGATTGGTCAGCTTTGAGGTCAAATATCCCTGTAATTTACAGAGAGGACCTCATAGGTCCTATTTCTACCTATATTGTGCATTCTCAAGGGCATCCCCAACAAAATGAGTGTAAATTTAGGGCAAAATATGCATGTGCTTTTTTTTTGCAACAGTGCTATTTATAAGGCTACTGTTCCAGACTAAATACATTGTACATGATGAGTAAAGAGAAAATGGCCAGCTATTTGAGGACGTGTATTTGGTCCAATCTTTGTCACCCTCCTTTTTTCAAACCTGTTCCTTGATAGATTTTGATGATTTATGGAATAAAGGAAGCTCAACCGTTATGATTCATGGTCTCTCGCTAAAAGGATATAATTTGTATCAGGTTTACCATTAATCTTTTCCAAGTTCACAATCATTCTCGAGGTGGGCTTGCTCAGGTTTCTTTTCCAAGCTTCACCATAAACTCACCTTCGTCCACGATAAGTCCACAGTTAATCCTTGCTTAAAGGTCACATGTCATTGGTAATTCATAGAACATGCCTGTGAATGATTATAAATATTTTGCTGCCTGTACTGTATACGCATAGATTGCTGAAGTGTCTGAATATTGATTGCATTTCAGAAACCTGATTTTTCAAAAGACAGACAGTCCATATAATAGTGATTTCGTGCCCTAAATGAATGTCCTGAATTTCATATAATCATTAAGGCTGGGTATTATCATTTCATTTTTTTATATTGTTTTAGCTGTACATGACAGATTAGGGTACGATTATCACAAGCCGTTTGATAGAAGAGATCCAAAAGAACGAGAAAGACGAATGAAAGAGCAGCAGATGCGTGAAGCAGAAAAACGTGAGAAATCAAGAAAAGAAAGGTATACTGACTTTTTCCTGTACCTGACCTATGAAACAAGAATTTTCAAGACAACATTAACTTTAAAGGGAAAAGCAAGGCTGTCAAAGAATGCATTTAAAATGAAAAGCAGAGGACTTGTTAATGAGGAGTATTTGATGATAATTCTGGGATAATTTTCTCCAGTTCTCCATAAAAACATATTTTGTGGGTACTCATTAGAAGCACCTAGATGAGGTGAGGTGCTTCTAATGAGTACCCACAACACGTTTTTATGGAAAAATAATCAAATTATCGTAGAATTATCCAAATACTCCTCCTTAACAAGTCCTCTGAACATAGCTAGAGATAAGAGGGGGTATCCACATAATATTTTTCTTATTTCTCGATGAAAACATATGTTGTGGGTACTCATTAGAAGTGCCTCAATGAGGTGCTTCTAATGAGTACCCACAACATGTTTTTTGTTGAGAAATAAGAAAGATATCAGCATTTTTTGGATGAAAAACGCGCCTTATCTGTTGCTTTGTTCTGAAAAGTCTTCACAGACCAGGCATTTGGGACAACTATGGTCAAAATCGGATCAGAGTTAGGAACCTTAACGATGTTTAATAATTTAAAACCATTTTTCAAGGCCACTGCCAATTTGAATATTTAATGAGGTTCTCAACATTGCAAAATATTGAATAAAATCTGCCTCTGACAGAAAAATAATGGTGGAGTTTTCAAGCAAACTTAACATAAGTCTAGAGAAGAAGTGATATACACAAATATAGAGCTAAAATATTGTTGCAAATTTGTTTAGGCTTTGCATATTGCAATAGTGTTATCTTCCACATGACCACTAGGTGGATTTTCTCAAAACTCGCCAGCTTTGCTAATGAAATAATAAAAATAGATCCCACAGTTGATGACACAACATCGCAAATCCCTAGGCTTTCATCACTAAGCATAGAGAAGTGAAAAACAATGTTGCTCTCGCAGACCTTCACCACACCAGGGAAGTCATGTAGCAGGATTGGTTAAGTTCTGCCCAGTGGTTTAGGAGGAGATAGCTTGATGGAAGAACAGATGTATGGATAGAGACGTTCTTAATATCCCTATCACTTTTTTTGAAAAGCGTTGGGATAGAAATACTAGCTTTTCTTTCTCTCTCTTCAGAGTCACTTCATTAATTGTTTATCTCACTGAGCTAAACAGAGATGACAACTCACACTCTTCTGGGACCAGTTTTTCAAAGCTACGGGGTGGTTGGGTGTGGCAAAGGTGACGGGTATCTTACATCACTGGGGCGTCCAACTGATATTGGCTTCCGGGCAGTTGGCAAGGCCTGCTATCCTTTTAGCAGGCAAGGGTAGAGGGGGATGTTTTTATTTCTTCTGTTTCTTCACTTTCATTCCTGTTCCTCTTTCTTCCCTGACCCTCTCTTTCATCTCCTCTACTATCTCTTCTATATCTTTTCTCCCTTTCTCTGGGAGACGACACAAAATGACCCACAAGGGTTGACGTGTCGTTAAACCCCAACACAATCAATCAATCAATGTTCAAAGCTAACGATGTCATTAGTTAACGATTCGTTAAAATTTACATGGAGTGATACGCAGATATGCTGAAATATTTTGCTGAAAAAATGTGAGTAGCTTTTGCAGTGCAAAAGCTGCTCACATTTTTTCAGCAAAAAATATCAGAATATTATGCATTGAATCTGCTAAAACAGTTAACAAAATGACCCTTAACGAGCTCGTTAAGCTAACGATGCTGGGCCCAGATGGAATAAATGAAATAAAGTTACGGCAGTTTATGTTGGTGTTTTCAACAGTACAAAGTGTCAGGGTGGTGGTTTGATTAGCGCATCTGACTTGGATCACTAGGTCCTGAGTTTGAATCCCATAGGAGACAGCATTGAGCTCATGGCTGTATGGCACTTCATTGCACAGAACCTTTCATTATTATCCTTCCATCATTTCAAGATGACTTAAATAATGTTGAAAGGGATTTAAAACACCAAGCCATCGTCATCTTACTCAGCTAAGTCTTTGTTAAGACGAAACATTGGATGGAAGAAATGAAATAAAGTTAGTTAATGTTGGTTTTGTCATCAATACAAAAAAAAAAAAAAAAAAAAACTTTTCAGGGAAAGATTAGAAAGACTGGAAAGGGAGAAAAACAGAGAAAGAAAGTTAAGGGAAGAAAGAGCAAGGAAAGAACAGGAGAAAAGAAGACGGAAAGAAGAAGAAAGAAAACTAATACAGCTTCAGCAGAGAAATGCAGGTATATTCGTTAGCTGCCTGTAAATCAAAATACAGCACTTTTCATGATACATATATCACATACATGATACATATATCAACAATATTTTTGTCAATTCTTAGCATTAGGGTTAAAAATTCAGCATACAGCATTTTGAAATATCTTTTCTATAATACCCAACCACACGATAGTGATGAGGTAGTAATATTATAGTCAGGCCTTCCATTAACTTCCAGACTCAGGAAATCCCAGACTTCCTACCCCTCAAATTTGGAAGTCCACAGGAAAATATAGGAAGTCCCACTTTTTTTTCAGTGGTGCGGTGGTCTGCCCTTTCTTTAGCAGAACATAGGTTCTTATTTCAGTGTCAAAAAGAATCACACTTCTCTTAGATGTGTTTTAAAAATGTCCTTATTGCTTATTAAAATTCGATCGCATCTTTTTGGAAAGCCTGTACTTGTATATCGGAGAAAGCATCAACATTGGTACAACTTCGCATTCGTTTCAAAATCCGAAAGAAAAAAGAAAAGAAAATACAAGAGCGAAAACGCCCAAAACATGTTTTCCAAAAAATAAACTATGCTGAAATTACTTCGCAGAAATGTATATAGTGAAATATTTGTTCGGATTGAAGCTGATCAACACTAGCCAATGAGTTGCTTACATCACAAAATTGCGGGAAAATGGTGCCGACTCGTGCTACAATAAAATAATAAAAGGCAGCTCTCGATGAAATACCAGCAGCAATTGAGCCGGCCTCGGTGGCTCAGTTGGATGCGCCGTCCGACTGGAGACCAGGAGGTCGCGGGTTCAACCCCCGCCAAGGCCGGCAACATTCTTTCGTTGAGATTGATCATGAAATATTTTCTACGGACATTCTCTCCCTTCCGCTGATTCAAGAAGGGCAGTTGTCAGTTTCTGGCGAAAGAATGTGCACAATACTGGTTAACTGCTAAGAGGACTAAGCCTGCCCAGTAAACGTGTGGTTAGGTAAACTGACCGCGCTCGACATGACCCCATTGGGTTGACTGGGCCGTAAAACCTCAACACAAACAAACAAACCAGCAGCAATACATTCGTTCGCGGAGAAAAGCAAGCAAAACCAACCCAAATCGCCTATATTAAGACTTACTTTGCGTCTTTTCCGCGCTGGCAACCGGAACAAGGCTATGCAATTAGAAACAGGTTGTCCAAAAGTTTTGACGAAGAATATGTTTTCCTTTCATTTGAAAAATTGCTTTTGTTGTCATAGCATCGTAGAAAAGACAAACATGAGCTTCTAAATTCGAATAGATTTCAATTTGCGTTCTGCACATGATTGTTATTTATAGAATTTCACTCGGTAACTCCTGGAAGTGTTGCGGTGTTTTCAGATGACACTCATTCTTAGCAAAATAATAATTTAAGATTTTAAGACATGAATATTAAAAATAGGAGAGTTTAATTGTACAAACATCAATTAATCAACTCAACACGCTTGCCTACACGTAGTGATCACACAGCCATCAAAAGGGTGCCGCAACAGGTGACACGAATGTCAATAAAACTCTCGCAAGGGGAAAGTGGGACGTCCTTAAAGCTCAATCAACACAGCGAATTACCGATAAGTAGGCGGGGCAAACATTATACAACTCGTTAAAAGTGGGCGGGCTTTTTGCAAATTTTGGACGTCTCGGGTATCGATTTCGGGCGGACAAAAGAAAGTTCGGAAGTCCGCGGTACGTCTTTGAAGTTCAATTTGGCCATCCAGTGGCAATCTCGGCGTAATATAAGGCGTACGTCCGCTTAATGGAAGCCCTGATAGTTTCCCTCCATATTTTCATTTCCGGACAAGAAAATGAGTAAATGTCAATGGGTTTTCACCAAATTTGCTACGTGCATTGATATTGTGGCGGTCTGAACTGGGATTGTTAATGGGCAAATTTCTTTGAGTTTTGACAGAGTTATCTGCCTGCCACATGTCCATATTTTTGTTTCAGGACAATAACTTTAGTAAATATCAATGGATTTTCACCAAACTTGGCATGTGCATTTAAATTGTGGAGATCAGATTTGGGAATTTTCTAATGGGGGAAATTTCGTCAATTTTTGATAGGGATATCTGCCCGCCACATGACAGTGGCGGGTATTATCATTTCATGTTTTTATTTTTCCCAGAAAATAGGCTTTGGTGTTTCAAAGGAGATAATCTGCATGAAATATCAAAGCCTGTTATGGAGGAAAAAATAAGAAAAGTATAATCAATTTAGATCTGCCCATAGAGAGGTTAAGGTTAAACTGTATACCGTACAGAGTTCCAGATAAAGGATTAGAGAGGAGAGTTTTGGACTCCTCACTCTGAGGGCAGAATTGTTCTTTTTTCTGCAGAGTCTTTGGATTTTGACTCCCAGTTTTAAACACTAGTGAAGTCTTTTGATGGCCTTTCAGAGAACTTGTTAAAAAGGAGAATTTGGCAATAATTCTTAGGTAATTTTTCCTATTTCTCTAGAAAAACATATGTTGTGGGTACTCATTAGAAGAGCCTGAGTGAGAAATTATGAAAATTATCAAATACTCTGACACAAAAAAGTCCTCTGGCTTCAAATGTCTTCCTGTCATATAAACATAGATAAAAATATTATTCATAAAGACCCTCATGGGTTGACGCAACATTAAACTCATCATCAACATTTTCAGCCAATACTGCCAATTGATTGATTGATTGAGCTGAAGTTTTATGGCCCAGTCAACCCATTAACATCATGTTGATCTGGTCAATTTGCCGAACCACACTTTTCCTGGGCAGGGTTAGTCCTCCAAGCCGTTAACCAGTATGTTTGACAGCTGCCCTTCTTGAATCTGCAGAAGGGAGAAAATGACCACAGAAAATATTTCAGGGTCTGTCTTCATGAAAGAATGTTGCCGGACCCAGCAGGGATTGAATCTGCAACCTCCTGATCACCAATAGGGACGTGCATCTGACAGAGCCAGTTGATGATGGTTCTCTTATTTTTCCTGTCAAAACCTGTTTTCTGGAAAAAATAAGAAAAATATTTCAATACTTTGAATGCTGAAAATTTTATCCAGAGTGCTGATCGTTGAATAACTTCTTCTCTGAAGCCACAGGACTATTTTGAGCCAGGTTGGGGAACAAGTATATTTTGAAATGGATAATTTCAGTTTGCCAAAAATTAAAAAAGCTCTCTTTATCTGGAGTTCTGCATATATTTCAGTGAATAATATTGGCCTGTCACACAATAATGGTCGGGTATTATCAATTCACGTTTTTAACTTTTTATTGACTTCAGAGAAAGAAAGGGAGTTGAGAAGTCGCCATGAAAGAGACAGATCTGACAGAAATAGGAACAGAAGTCGAAGTAGAGAGCGACGAAAATATCTTGAAGACGCTAGACCACCATCCCGTCACAGTGAGTCAGGGAGATGTGAGTAGTAAATTTAACAAATTTCATGTTTTTGCTTTAATTTATAATTCTTTATGCTTGTCCAATGTTTTGTTTGGTGGTCATGGCTAGGGTATGTTTAGGAATAGGAAATCTTTAAAGGACATCTCAGATGCCTTGTGAAGCTGTTTAGCTAAGTGTCATGTTGATGCTTCCTTGGGTGCTTATCTACCAAGTCTATGCTTTATGCCAGTAAGGTAATTTTATTATTTGCAATGACAGCAGAGATATATTATGGATAGGATGATTAAATCAGGGTTTTGGAATTTTTTATTACTTGTCTTCGGACAAGTAAATGGTCAAAATCCACTTGTCCAAACAAGAATTACTTGCCCGAAAAATGAAAATTTTTCTTATTTCAAGAAGGAAACATATACTGTGGGTACTTGTTAGAAGTGCCTCATTGAGGCTCTTCTAATGAGTACCCACAGCATATGTGATTTTTTGAGAAATAAGAAAATTATATAATCTGGATACTCTTCTCAGCTAGAGCCATGAAGTCCTTGTCTCAGGACAAGTGAATTGAGATTTCTTACTTGTCCTCAGGGAAATGGGTACAGCCCTGTCCGTAATGCAGGAAGTAATTTGAACAAAACAACACAGACAGATTGTTGCTATTTTTACTAGGAGTATTTTTTTATGCTCATCCGCCATATTCATGCACATCTGGTTACTGAAGCAGGTCCGACACAGGGTCTGTTTTTCTGTCTATCAACTAACATTTATGTCAGTCCTAGTTTTTAGCTCCATTGCTGATAATTGATAAAACCTGCAATGATAAAATGTGCCCTACAATTTCTCCCTCATAAGACTCAATTAATGGGATATATTTTTTTTATCTTGATCTGTATTTCATGTTTTAATGGAATTTTTTAGTTTTTACATCAACCTTAAAACTTGGATCATTGCGGGTTAATTATAAAACAATATCATATCTGACCTATATTTCATAGGCTAGTGACTTTTCATCTTTTTTTGTGGGCCCTAATGTTTAGCTCCATTTTAGATTTGCTTTAGGACCTATAGTCATCAAACTGGCATATACTTTCTCTCTGACAGAGACTGAAGTGTTATTAAATAACCTCGACCTTTCTATCATGGTCCAATGCATATCTCCAGATGAGGTGCTTTTTTATCAGCTGAAAAGTTCTGATATTTTTCTTAAAATTATTTATATTCCTGTTTCTCCATTATAGCCTTAAAGGCATTGTTTCAAGGTTCGTGGTGTAGAAAACCACATGCAAAAATTCCAGTTAGTTCCCGAGTTATAGCAATTTTAACTTAAGTTTTAATCTTCTTTCCAAATAGTTTTCAAACAGCTCATGAATATAATGTCATAGTGGTCATTTTTTTTTTTTTTTTTTTTTTTAATAAAACTTTGGATTTATGACCTTTAAAGTGTCAGTTGAGACAGTTAATCATTATATTCAAGTTTATCATCATATTTAAGTTAAAGACCTGTATCTCCTTTTATTTTTTGAGAAAAATCATCAAAATTTAAATAAGAACCATACTATTTGAGATTTAAATTTTATTTTAAGAAAAAGTTAAAATTTGATTTTGTGATTTTATCGCACAAAATTTCCTAAAAGTGGCCTACAATTTCATTTAAATGTACATCTGAACATCTACATTTGGTGTAAATGCTATATTGTAACAAGCTATAATGTGGATTTTAATTTTTAAAAAGAATTCAAATTTCAGCCATGCAATATGGTTTAAAACTATGAAACAATATTTATTGCATTGTCAATCAAAATTTACATTGTTAAATATCACAAAACTGCAATTCCAGAAAGAAGTTTACATATTTTATGTGTTTAAAGCTGTAATAAACAAAAGAAAAACCTCAAAAAATGACATCTGACACAGAATGTTGCATTGTGCGATACAAATATAGCATTAATTGTGGGTTATATTTCTATTTATAGCAATGAAGTCTTTTTCAGATGCGAAAAATGTCCTGTTTGACTATCAACTGGCATAACTTCGCAATGGGTTGAAATTTTTTTATGCGGTTTTCGGAAAAAGTATTCACATTGGCAGCTCTACCAGTATATAACATTTCCATTGAAACAGTAAAAACTTTGTTATTTGATCTTTAATCTATATTCAGCATGTTAAGGTTATATAGAGCCCCACTTTGGTCTGTTACAGCTTCGTCTAGAAGTAAAATGTCAAGAGCGACAGAGAAGAGAGTTGAGGAGAGAAAGAAGATGGCAGTTGAAGAAGAAGACCTCCATGCTGAGGTTAAGGAGGCGATTCCAGACAGTGCTCAGTCCCCATCAGAAGAGGAAGAAGAAGAAGAAGAGAGTGAGGACACTGAATCAGACTCGGGATCAGGTACATATATATTTGCACATATAGCTCTTCATAAGATGCTTTTTTCAGTCCAAAAGTATAGATATTTTTCTTATTTCTCCGCATAAATATATGTTGTGGGTGCTCATTAGAAGTGCCTCGGCCAGGCAATTCTAATGAGTACCCACAATATATGTTTATGTCGAGAAGTAACAAAAATATTTTGCCTGGCACAGTGGCTCAGTTGGTAGAGCGTCCGCTTTGTGCCGGGAGGTTACAGGTTCAATCCCTGGCCAAGTCATACCAAAGACTTTAAAAATGGTACTAGCTACTCTTTCACTTGGTGCTTAACATTAAGAAAGTAGAGCTGGAGTCAGAACTGGTCAGCTCAGTGTCAGTATAATGTGTAGGGCAGGCTAATCAACACAAAAATGGCAATTGATAATTGGTATGGTGTTTTTGATAAAGAACCGATTACTAATCGCTGAAACAAACAAATTTAAGATGGGTATGTTTTGCCGCTTCTGTGACCCAAGTTTTTCAGTAAACTCCTTTGGCATGTATAAATAACAATTAAGTTAACTGTGTCAGTTAACTGTGATTAACTTATGCCTTCTTGTATGCTAATCAATGTTAATTGGCTTCTTAATAGGAAGATAATTGTCAATCATCTTGCGGTAAGTAACGTCGTTCAACCAGAGCAAAATACCAGCACAAATACTTATATTCTAATACCGGAATCGCAGTAAATCGTTTAAAACAAATTTACCATATCATTATGTACGTACTGATAGAAAATTGTTTGTTTGTTGTTGTTTTTTTTTCAGAAATATTGAGCTGTCGTAGATTATTGAACTGAATAAATGATCGTAAATCTGTCTATATCACTGCTTGACAGTCAGAACTTACTTCAGAAAACAAATGTTTTTCATATTCATTACAACTATTTCACCCAATCTTGAATACTCTTTAACACTTCGGCTGGGACATGGCTACTTTCATTTCCAATTAGAAGGAATTCAGAAGGGAAAAACGAGAAAAGTTTCTGAAATTTTAACACAGAAAGTGGCAGAACACTTTTATTAGGTAATCGATTGTTGAAATACATCAATCTATAATCGTTTTTGTCTCATTTATCGACCAATTAACCAATATTTTGATTAATCATGCCAGCCCTAATAATGGGTTTAGGTGGATTATCATGTCAGGTCTCTGGGGCATAATATTTCAGTGAGGCAGCACTCTGAAAGTGAGCACTGAGCTCCCTGCCACATCCAGATACCATCGCGATATGACTGAAAGTGTTGAAAGTGACGTAAAGCGTGAATAAAACAAACAAACAAGAAAAGTATTTTTACCTGATACCCACTCTTATCAAGACATATGGTGCAGCAATGTAAGATCATAGAGGTGCCTTCCACTGAGCAGTTGAACCAAAAACCATGAAGGAAGATTGAGTTTGACCATCCCAAGGTGGATCTTCTGATGCAGATTTTTTTTTGTTAATGCGTCGGTGGTTACGTGTGTGGCATTTGTTTTGCCATTGTTTGTTCTTAGAGCCCATCATTGGCTCTGAAAATAGGGAAAAGTGATTTCTCCCTGCATCCTAAACAGGGAGAAGTGGAAGACATCAGGTAGAAATCAGGGCAAAACAAAATATATGTGAATAATTTTGGTCTTTTTTCGTCTGAAATCTCAGCAGCTTTATTGATATACATATACATTCACTAAACTTACATACGGTAAATATACTTAGGGTTCTGTATACCGGTAAGGCTGGCTAATCAGAGCTAAAAAGATAATCGATTATCAGTCCTGCCATTGTAATTGATAATTGATTAGTAATCGCTGAAGATTTGATGATAATTTTACCTATTTGAGCATGACCCTATCATATGTTATACTTTATTGTATGTATTTTGTCAGACATGCCTGAGCAAACAGTGTAGACCCAGATGAGATGCCACAAATGCGGTGTCTCATCAGGGTCTACACTGTTTGCCACTCACCCAGCTATTTTAGACACTAGAGTGGGTAGTAAATTGTTCAAATTTTAGATGAAGTGTGGTAAGGAGTTGAGGTGTCTGAATACTAAGGGTAAATACGGCAAAGCAACAAACACATGAAGTCAATGATCGATTATTAGCGAATCTGTAATAATAGTCATTTTTGTAGAATTTATCGATCAATTAATCAATTATCCGAGTAATCGTGCCAGCCTTAGTTCCGTATACAAGAGTATTAATATGAATATTTCGTGAATTTAGTTTTAAAATGCTGAAACTTGGTTCAAACTTACAATATATTATCTAAGTAGTAAACTCTTGAGTTACAATAAAATTTTTATCATTCATGGGTTGTCTGTCTCTGTCCCTGGGCTATATACTTGTATAAAATAATGAAATCTTTAAACAACTTCTCTGAAAGCACTGGGCCAGTTTTCATGAAATTTTCATGTGGTTGCTATTGTTAAAGTGAGTTTGAGAGTTTGTTAAATGGTCAGGCTCCATTGACCAAGATGTCCACTATGCCCATAGATTTAACATGTATAGAAGAGTATTATAAATCTTAAACCTTTACATTTTTAGGTAGTGAGAGTAGCAGTGAGAGTGAGAGCAGTGAAGAGGTAGAAGAGGAAGATGATAAAGGAGAGGAGGAGGAACATGAAGGTGAAGACAGCAAGAAACATCTCAGTAAGTCAGAGGACTTGTTAAGGAGGAGAACTGGGTGATAATTCTGAGATAATTTTTCTTATTTCTCAGTTAAAGCATATGTTGTGGGTACTCATTAGAATGACCTATTTTTCTCCAGTTTTTTATGATTGTTTGTGCTGATATTTATATTTTACCAAATAACTAATTTATTTCCTATTTTGAACTGCGGTAAATCAGTTGTGCAGGCTGATTTATTCAAGATACGGTTTGTGAAGCGAGTCATGTCACAAAGTCTGGTAATCAATACAGATTCAGATGCATATGCCTGTTTGAGTAGGTTCCCTTTGTACAGATTGTGTGATCAGCAAAATAAAAAAAAAATGTAAACAAAAGTGGCTTGGACATGAAAGGATATTAAATTACTGCAAATCAGATAGAGCAGCTTGTTTTGAGCTGCCAGAACCATGGTATGGGCGAGATAGGTATCAAGAATCATGGATATCTTACAGCAATTGATCTTTGTTGTGTTTTGAACATGCGATCCCATGTGTCATGATTTTAGCGACCTATTGTCTTGGCGATTTCTGTCATTAGATTTTTAAAAATGATCTCTAGTAAAAAAAACAAAACGCATGTAATACAAAGTTAAATACGGTATGTTGTGGGTACTTATTAGAAGCACCCCCCTGAGATGCTTCAAATGAATACCTACAACACGTTTTTATCGAGAAATTAAAAAAAAATATCCCAGAATTATCACCCAACACTCCTCCTTAACTAGTCCTCTGGTATGTTACACTAGACATTCTTCCTGTATACATCAAGATATCAAGAAGGTTATTATATGGGCCGTAATGTAGGAAAATGTGCACCTAGCGAATATTCAGATCATCCTGCTCATTCTCTCAGTCTGATCAGAATCTTCAATGTGCACATGTTTAAGAGCCATGGATGGAGTTTCTTAATGCAGGCAATGAAGACTGATCAGACTGCACTGATGTGCAGGCTGATTTGAATCTTCATTGGGCATAAATGTCAGGAGGTATTTTTTCTCATGTTGTGACTCTAATGAATGTTGATATACAAGCTTTACCCAAAATATTGGACACCTTAACACCCTACCATATGTCCTAAAATATGAGCAGATCCATTTTACTACCTGTAAAACTGTTGGATATGTGACAGAGATTGCTAGGGCCTGTCTGTACAAATACTCAGGATTAATATGGTACTGAGACAGAACTCGGATCACATTAGTGTTGGGAATTGGCAAGAATCTCATAGTGGATCAGTGTTTTTGTAAAAATGTATAGATTAATTAGAAAAATGACAGTAAATGTTCATAATCTGCACATTTTTGTTATGATCATTTTTCTGTATAGATTATTTTTTTTGTTGTGGTCATTTTTCTTTATATATAATAGATACATTTTTTTTGTGAACATTTTTCTTTATAATCTAGACATTTTTGTTGTGATCATTTTCTATATAATCTATACATTGTTGTTGTGGTCATTTTTCTATATAATCTAGACATTTTTGTTTGGATACATTTCTTGTGCCCACCTTAAACCATCTTATCTCGGAAACCATCTCATAATGAACTGTCTGTGTCAATGTTAGTTGCTTCTTATGCTTTGCTTTTGTGGTTGATTGTGTTTCAGTTTTAGAAAAGCCATATGTAACTCACCACAGTGAAAGGAATAATAGTAATTGAATTACATATAAGTTACAGCACTAAACCCTAACCAAACATGTAGCAGTTTTCTTGATTGCAATCCATTTTTCCATTAAAGATTTTCAGCAGATACATCCCGCTGATATATGAGTGTAATGTATACCCCCTTGTTTCCCCATAATATATAGTGAAAATAGGGGTACGCATGGATAAACATTATTAAGTCATTTTTGTTAAGTTTTTTAACCTAATTTCAACTTGTTATATCTATCATTTTTTTATACTGCATAAATACTGGGTACATTTTGGATAGCCAAGGATGCAAATTTGCATCCTTGGCTATCCAAAATGAGCTCAGTGAAGATTCTGATGAGACTGCAAGAATGAATCTTCACTGGGCGCACAGGTCTGACACTACAGCTCAAGTATTGAGCACACTTGGTTCTGGGAAATGGTTTCTTAAGGCAAATGATATTGCTCAATGTCTTCTAGATTTTTTTTTCAATGTATTTCTTTTTCTCATGTCGACAATGTAGACGGATCAATCAGATCAGATATGCAGTCTAATTTGAGTCTTCACAGGGTTTTCCCTTAGAAATTTATTTGTGGGGACATATGTCTCTATTGGCCCATATTTTAGGGGACATATGGGGTAATTTCAGGGGTTAATTGTTTGCATTTTACAGAAAATATTGCAAATTTTAAGGGACATCAATGTCTAAGATGAAGGTTTAGGGGACATCAGAGTGAAAAAGGGGTCAAGTCTTGTGTTTTTGAGGGACAAGAAAAACCCTGTCTTCATTGGGTGAACATGTCAGAAGGTGTTTTCTCCCATCTTTGCCTATATGAGATAGGCTTTTTGTCCATGTGGAAAACTTCTATCTCACATGACCCCGTGACTGCTAGGAGCAATCCATTTAAGCGTGGGAGAAAATGAATCCATCATGAGCCAGTCCATACAGGATAGGGAAATCTCAGCCTTGAGATAGGAATTTCAACTAGTGACTCGGCAAGCCTTGTCCCTGGTTGAAATGCCTACTTCCTGGTGAGATTGCCTTATCCTGCATGGACACTCATTATGGATTCTTATATTCTCAAGTTGCGACTCACTTGTTTCTGTTTTCACAGGGGACATAAAATCCAAGTTTGATGATCAGTCTGACCCAGGTTCTGGCTCCGATCATGATGGCCGTCATAATGATGATAACTACGCCATAGATACGCCACCCATGTCACCTATGGAGCTGAAACCGGAACTGCCACCATATTTCCCAGCAATACAGGGCTGTAGAAATGTGGAGGAGTTTAGTTGTCTCAACAGGATAGAGGAAGGCACATATGGTGTCGTATACAGGGCAAGGGACAAAAAGACAGGTAATAGAGATCTTTTATTGATGGCATTAGCAGTTAACATGATGATTTTTTATGAATGCATCATGTGGTGATTAATTTACAAAACGAGGCCATGAAACATAGAGGTGCAAAATTGTTTTTGCTATTTTCCCCTTATTTTAGGAATATATTCACATAAAAATATTAAATGTTTTGTTCTCTAGAATTCATATTGGTTTTATATGCCTGTCTTGAGCCCCAGATACACCTAGTAGTGACGACTTTCACAGCAGGATAAGGGTTAATGGTGAAGATCTGTTTTCTTTATACCCCTGTAAACTGTTTTTATAGGGGTGGGGTGGTGGTGTATGTAGGGGATTGTTGGGTGGGGGGGGTGTACTGTTTTCATGTTTTCCATCTGTTTGTCCATCTGTCTGTTACATTTTGGTCCTTGCCAGGGCTATCTAATAAGCACTGGTTGTTGACACTAGACAGATACATCCTTTGATTTATTTCTCATTTTTAGAGAAAATAAGACTCGGCATTTCATATGAATCATCTGCTAGGCAGACAGTTCACATGAAATGTTGAGTCTAAAAAAAATATCAAACTGTCATCTGCTGAAAAATCAAAGTGTCATCTGCTAGGGTTGTGATTAGCACTTTAAGGGTTAATATACAGTTGTGATGCAAATGACTATCATGGGTTGATGCATCATTTATACTGAACTCATCATGTCATATGGGCCGACACTATGCGAAAATGTGTCTTTTTTGCATATGCAGGCAGCTAAGGCCCAGGTCAGCCTGAAAATTTGTGCAGTCTGATCAGGGTCTTCACTTTTAGCTGCCAGAATCATTGAGTATGACAGAATGCATAGCTCCTGATAAGGCACTTTTTTCAACCAAAAAGTAGCTATATTTTTCTTATTTCTCGATGAAAACATATGTTGTGGGTACTCATTAGAAGCGCCTTGGTGAGGCGCTTCTGATGAGTACCAACAACATATGTTTTCATCGAGAAATTAGAAAAGTATTTACCTGATACCCACTCTTATATAGACCTATGAGAATGTATGAATGGAATGTTTTACCCTGATGATGCTTTCCCTATGTGCAAGACAATCTAAATCTTCACATTTGGGGCATGTTTGGAGGCAGGATTTTGCTTGACATGCCCACATTATAACTGGTGGTTGTAATTTTTCAGATGAAATTGTTGCATTGAAGAGGTTAAAGATGGAGAAAGAAAAAGAAGGCTTCCCTATTACATCTCTGAGAGAAATCAACACTTTGCTCAAGGCTCAACATATGAATATTGTCACAGTGAGGGTAGGTAGCTTAAGGGGCCTAGATACACTTGTTAAATGATCTGCGATTCTAGCTTGCCTTACAAAAGCAAAGGTCTAGAGAAGAACAGGTATAAATGATCTGCGATTTTTAGCTCACCTTACAAAAGCAGAAGTCTGGATAACAAGGGGTATCAGGTTAATATTTTTCATTTTTCTTATTTCTCCATGAAATATGTTGTGGGTACTCATTAGTAGCGCTGAGGCGCTTCTAGTGAGTACAGAGCTATAGCAGTCACCACAGTGTTGGGGTTGATGTTGGCATCAGCATTAGTTAAAGATTTTAAAACTGAAAAGAACTAAAGTGTCAAGTTTTCTAGACCATATCCATTGAGCCGGAATGCTGGAACTATTTTCTTCACATAAATTTCTAAAATGATCTATTTTATTCATATTTTTAATGTAAATAGGACCTAGTTAGAATTATACGAAATGAATTTTATTTTTGTTGATGTTAAGATGTGTAAATGCTGGCAAAAAACTCACAGTCTTAGCATAAAGCAGAAGAATTGATGACAAGTATTTGGTGATAAATATGGGATCATTTTCTCAAGTTCTCCATGAAAACATATGTTGTGGGTACTCATTGAGGCTCTTCTAATGAGAACCCACAACATATGTTTTATGGAGAAATAAAAAAAATTATCCCAGAATCATCATCAACTACTACTCCTTAATTCTTCTGATAAAGTCCTTCGGGGTTTATTCAGTTTGTGGTTGATTCGCTGGTATTAACACAGCAATAAAATCCACAAAAATGAAAATATGATAAATTTTCAAAAATCCGAGAATGGGCTCAACAAAGGATCAGAAAATATAAACTACATGTACACTATATAGTGAAGGCTTTTTTTTGTCATAACTCTAGTGTAAACTGGAAAATATTGTTTTCATTTATTACAGGAGATTGTTGTTGGTAGCAATATGGATAAGATCTATATTGTCATGGATTATGTGGAGCATGATTTGAAGAGCCTTATGGAAACAATGAAACAACCATTTCTGGTCGGTAAGTACTGATATCGTAGCTCCAGATATGGCTCTTTTTTCAACCAAAATATTCAGAGGATTTGTCAAAAAGGAGTATTTGACGATAATTATGGGATAATTTTCTTCAGTTCTACATAAAAGCATATGTTGTGGGTACTCATTAGAAGCGCCTCGCCGAGGTGCTTCTAATGAGTACCCACAACATATGTTTTTATGGAGAAATAAGAAAAATTATCCCAGAATTATCACCAAACACTCCTCAACAATTTTGCTAATATTTTTATAATTTTGGACAAAAGCACATAAGTTGAAGTAAAAGGTTTTGTTTTCTGTCATCTGTCTATGAAAACTATTTCTTTAGAATAAAAATGTTAAGAAAAAGAAAGCGTTCCTGCACCATAGTTTGATGTTGAGTTTTAACAATCTGTTAATCCATTTATGCCTAGCGTCCTTCAAAAAGGAGATCAGCAAATGGTGTAGTCCCAGATCAGATGCTGCAGAATGCAGCTTCTGATCAATGTCTACACTGTTTGCATTATATACAGAAATTTCTATAAAACATGGTATATGTATTAACCAACTCATTGACTGTGGTTTTCCTGGTAAACTTATGTTCCACTGTTTGCATGTTTCAGGTGAAGTTAAAACATTGCTGAGACAGTTATTGAGTGGTGTCAACCATCTCCATGACAACTGGATCATACACAGGGATCTCAAAACATCTAACCTTCTACTTAGTCATAAAGGAATTCTTAAGGTAAATCTTTAATTTTCAATTGGAGAATTATCTTCGAGCTCTCACTTGGCAAATTCAGCAGAGACATATTGATGATATTTTTTGTTTTCTTGAGAAAATAGGGTTTGACATTTAAAGCAACTTGCCTCCTAAAGGAATAAGAGGGTTTAAAGATGGACCCCAAAAGTGTTGTATCCAAATGAAAATGCATAGATTATATGTCCGACTGGAGACCAGGTCGTGGGTTCATTCTTATGTGAAGATTGATCATGAAATATTTTCTACGGTCATTCTCTCCCTTCCGCTGATTCAAGAAGGGCATTTGTCAGTTTCTGGCGAAAGAATGTGCACAATACTGGTTAACTGCTTAGAGGACTAAGCCTGCCCAGTAAACGTGTGGTTAGGTAAACTGACCACGCTCGACATGACCCCATTGGGTTGCCTGGGCAGTAAAACCTCAACACAAACAAAAATGCATAGATTATATAGAAAAAATAACCATGATGGTTATTTTTCTGTATAATCTATACATATTTGTTTGGATACAACAAACAAACAATTTAGCTCTTACTTCCTGCTTTAAAAGGACCAAAGCTATGCAGACAACTCACATGAAATTTCAAGACTTGTTTTTTTGTGAAAAATGAAAAAAAAAAAAAAAAAAAGTTAGAAATTCATCTGCTACAAATTTTGCTTGGCACTTTAAGAGTTAATGTAAACCTAAAAAGTGTGCCTCTTCCATGCCTGATCAGAGCTAGGTCTGATCAGCAGCTTCACTGTATGTGCTTAAAATTATTTTTTCATAGATAGTATTTGGTTAATTCACTTCAGCAGCTAACGCTTGGCACTTCGGGTCAAATTTCAGCAGGCATATTGAAATATTTTTCATATTTTTCCCTGAAAACAGGTTTTGACATTTCATGCATATTGTCTCCAATTAAGACAATTTGCATGAAATGTAAAATCCTGTTTTCTGGGAAAAATAAGAATAAATATCATCAATTTGTTGTCTGCTGAATTTATCCAGAGCACTGTAAAGCTTAATGACATTTTTTTTTTCAGATTGGTGATTTTGGATTGGCAAGAGAATATGGTTCCCCATTGAAGCATTACACTCCTATAGTAGTTACATTATGGTACAGGGCGCCAGAACTGCTGCTGGGAACCAAAGAATATTCAACACCTATAGATCTGTGGTCAGTAGGTTGTATATTTGCCGAGTTCTTGATGGGCAAGGCCATATGGCAGGGAAAGTCCGAAATAGATGAATTACAGCGAATATTTAAGGTTAGTAAAACTGGTTTCAATTTTAATCTTTTAAGCCCCAATCAAGCAGCAGACAACATTTTTGCTTTTTTTTTTTTTTAATTTTTATGTTTGAAAGAAAATCAGTCTTGATGATATCTCATGTGAATTGTCTGCTGACAATTCACATGAAATGTCAAGACTTATTTTCTCTGGAAAAAAATGAAAAAAAAAAAAAAAAAAAAAAGCAACAAACATTAGAGTGTCATCTGCTACAAATTTTGCTGGGTGCTTTAAGGGTTAAGTATGTATTTTCAAATTGTCCACAATAGACGGAATATATATTGTGAGCAACACACAAAAATGACCCTTGTGTAATTTGTCCACTGTGCAAGCCCTGTTCAGCCTGCACATAAGAGCAGGCTGATCTGGGCATTTGTAGTCCGCTTACAGAATCAGTGTCTACTGTAGTGTATGTCAATGAACAGAAAATACCCAGGTTAGACTGCATAGATGTGCATGCTGATCTGGACCTATGTAGTCCGCAAATTGCATAAGGACCCTTTTTGTGTGATGCGTATCATATGAGATCTCATATATATGCAGCTTTCCACTGGTACCAATAACTGGAAGGACTTAATAGCACCAGTTAAGGTACCCACAACATGTATTTTTTTGGAGAAATAAGAAAATATTGTCTGTCTACCCTTTCTTACCTGGAGTGATGTTGCATGGTTGTACAAATAAAATCTTACCTTTTTTTTTTATATCTTGTATCAGTTTAATCATGTTGATTGGTGGTTTATATCTCTTTCAACAGTATCAAGTCATCAGATTGCCTACGTATTTTTGAAAAACCCTGATTTAAGCATGGATTGTGTGTCACGTGAATGGACGAGCGTTGGGCACGGTGACGATGGACTAGACGCAATCACAAGCAATCAGAGGATAAACACAACACTTTGTAAAAATAAAAACAAGCATGTATTTAAAAAGTTCAAAAAAAAAAAAACAACTATAATTAAAGTTCAAATTTCCATGTTCCAATTTTTATGTTCCGAAGCTTCCATAATCCATAGGTACTGTTAAACTTCATAATCTGAAAAAACTTATTTAATTATATTTCCATAATTAAATATAATATAAATTTGAATTACATAATTTGTCCACGGATGTATCCTCCATGATATTTCCGGTTATCACTAACACTTGTTCCCATAGAACTTTGAACAAAACTTGCCGGAAAACATTTGATGGTCAATCATAGTGACGATAACAGTGGTGAAACAGATACATTAACGGATACGGATACGGATACGGGACATAATTTGTCCACGGATGTATCCTCCATGATATTTCCGGTTATCACTAACACTTGTTCCCATAGAACTTTGAACAAAACTTGCCGGAAAACATTTGATGGTCAATCATAGTGACGATAACAGTGGTGAAACAGATACATAAACGGATACGGATATGGATACGGATACGGATACGGGTACGGGACCTGAAAATAAGTATCATGTCCTAGAACTCTCGATATCAAACATGACAAGATATTTCCTTATTAATTTCCACTAGATATACAGAGTGTGTACGCCAAATGTTATAAATGCGACAAGTCCGTTGCAATTGATTATTATATAGCAAAATCAGATCCTAAAACCACATGGATGCTGTTAATGACATATAATATTGTAAAAAAAAATCTAACACAGGCAGACACACAGTCAGAATATATCTGACATCTATATGAACTAATCGGAGGAATGGCATCTCGACGATTACACATTCTTACAGGAAGAACCCATGCGCCTTCCACTGTAAGAATCCCTTTAGAACGCTAAAGGCTAAAATAAATTATAACTGCCATTATACCACAATGATTACACGATCACATATCGTCCCCACGTAATCATTGGGTACAATATCAACATGGCATCGTCATAGCCTCAAACATGACTCCTCGCTGCTTGAGCCATTTCACCGTAAAATATTCTAGTAAACAGACTTGTGATTAAAATAAAAAGGACCTCTGTACATGTGTTCAAGGTGAATATAGTCTTTGTTATTTGTGTAAATCGCGCTAACTAATGAATGTGTATGCAGTCAACATAACGCCTAACGGTAGCGTACTTTTACGCGTATATGTACGGTGTGTGCGGTTAACATAACAACATAACGCCTAACTGTGTCTTACATTTAAGCGTATATGTCTGGTATGTACATGTCAGATGAGAATATGTAATATCCATTTATCTTATTCAAATAAAAATATTCTGATCCGGGTCTACAGAACCTATCAGACTCACCAGACTGATCAGGATCCATAGAATCGATCAAACTTAACCTCCCTATTCGGTTTATAGTTTACACACCCGACACGGCTTATTCGTCTGATCAGGGTCTACAGATATAACCAAAGTGTACACATCTGATCAGGGTCTATTTACTTATCATGCCGGGTTTGTAAGTACGAATGATACATAAAATCGCAAAGTAGTAAAGCAATAAATTTACCTACTCGAATTTTAGCTGCGGTAAAGACGAGCAAGAATATTGCAAGAATAAAATTAAAATAAATTATTGACTTACCATGGTCAGATTCCCCAGATACAACACAACATGAAGATTAGTAAAAGGAAGACAAGGATCAGTCTTCGATGAAATGAATTTGTAGTGTGTATCGTTCTATTTAACCAGGGAACTTTTATAGTAATGTGGCACGTTTTGAAACATTGTGTCCACAAGTTATCCACGAAATTCAAGATCTAAAAATAATATTCACAAGAATACCGTGATAGTCAAGATTTAAAATAACCTGTTCGATTGTCCGAACGGTGCAAAGTTTCACACAGCAACTGCTAAAACTATGAAGTAAAAAACATTTTTCTCTCGGAACGCTACAAAACTGCAAAATTACGACAGAAAATTGTCTCCCCTTTCAAAAGATAGCCTTGAGACGAAAATCAATCCCAGAACAGTGAAGATATTGATCACCAAACCTAGGTTCACTCGGAATATATAGTGTTCTGGTAACCGCTCAAGTATATAGACATGAATAATCAAATACACCCTCAGCATAACTATCTCGTGATTACCGTAATACCGTAACCTGAAAGCTGAAGTGTACCTACTTGCTTAAAAAGTAAAACTGTCATCATAATCAGCGCTCCAGTTACAAATGCATTAATCTAACCTGGTTAATAAAAATCGATACAAACTTCTTTTTATACTATGTACATGTAAAATATATTCAAGATAAAACAGGGACGTGACATTGTGGACCATGTCATTTCCTGACTGGCCCGTTCTAATTCCCAGCACTGACAGCAATCTGTGCCAATCAGTCCCTTCAATCTGCAGTGTCAAGTCAGCACCCGGGAGCCCAGACTAGCTCATAGCGACTCTTTGTATCTGTTCTCATCTTGGATGTCTACACTGTTCTGTGTGTGATTTTACCTTATTAAACCATGCTAATCCCTTCTAAACTGGTGTTTTCCGTAGCAGGTCAGGAATTAGAACCTGTACAGGGTCATCTGTGGCATTTTGATCTGTAGCTATCCAGGATTGTCATCTGGGCTGTGTCAAGCGAAAAAGTGCCTTTGAACATGCACGAAATGCGCTGATTCATATCATCCTGCACATGCGCACAGTATCAACCAAGCTTTTGCTCTCCTTTGAAACAGTCTATAGTATCCAATATTTCTGTTTGCAGATAGCAAAGGCCCTGATCAGACTGAGCGGATGTGCAGGCAGATTTGAGCCTTCGCTGCCCATCTGTAAATATGTGACTGAGGCTTTAGAGTAATCTTCCTTGGAGGTGTATCCAGGCAGAGCAAAATATCTGAAGCAAAGTGAAATAGGAAAAAAACATACTGTATTGTTTTTACAGGATCTGGGTACTCCAACGGAGAAAATTTGGCCAGGAGTGATGGAGTTACCAGGGATGAAGAAATGTACATTTACAGAATATTCTTACAACACACTGCGTAATAAGTTTGGCCAGTATCTATCAGATGTAGGATTTGATTTACTAAATAGGCAAGTACCCATAAAATGCTTACCTTAATAACCCTAAATATTGGAACAGACAGACATGAGCAAACAGTGTACAACCAGATCAGATGCTACAAAATATGGCATCTGCTCAGGGTCTACACTGTTTGCCACTCATCCAGCACTATTTTAGAGACATCGACAGATAGTAAAATAGAGGTTTTCAAATTTTAAGATGAGTATGGTGATAAATTAACCCTTAAAATGCCAAGAAAACATGCGTCTGAAAATGTTGTCTGTTAATGTCGTCTGCTGAATATTCTTGCAAACTTATAAACCTATCTTTGCATACAGGCTAACAGTGTGGACCCTAAACAAACTGCTTCTAGAGGAGCAGTCTGATCTGGGTCGACCCTGATCAGATTCTGATTTGGGTCCACAGTGTTTGCAAAAATGACTTTTAAAATCACAAGCAGATGGCAAAGCAGACAGCAATTGTTGTGACTGGCAGTTTAAGAGTTAAGGCGCCCCAATACTTTATAGGGTAAATACGGTAAATATTGGGACACCAAAAGTATTGGACTCCCTTAAAATTAGTGAAAATGGTCATTATTCATAATCCAAATATTTGTAACATATGAAAAATCACCAATATTTTCATTAATGTTTTGAGACAGTACTGTTGTGCAGACTCAGTGTAAAAAGAGTTCTATTTGTCTTGTCAACAAATGAACCGAAACATGAGAAAATGTGCCTTCTGACACGTGCGCCCAATAAAGACTCAAATCAGCTTGCACGTCTGGGCAGTCTGATCAGAGTCTTCATTGTCTGCATAAAGAAATTCTGCATCCTTGGCTATCCAAACTGTACCCAGAAAAAATTGCTAAAATCTGACTTTTTGAGACCTTTAGTTTAAACTTACCGTATGAAAGCCACAAATGAAATCACACCTGCAGTACATATCGGCCCGGGTGTGTCACCCATTTTAAATTTCCAGCAAATGGAAATAATATAAGAATCACATGCAAATTCAAAAGCTTATTTTGATTTGTTTGTTTGTGACATTAGTAGCTAAAATAGTAAATAAACATTAAGGGGACTTGATACATTTAGTAGTTACAAGGGAATCAACTTTTGTAACTTCCTCTTTATAATAAATTTGTCATCGTATTGAATGGTGGTATAAAGAGGATTGACTGCATTTAATGTATTATAAATAAGCCACCGCATGACAAAACCAACAAAATGTCGTTTGCAAGGTTAAAGACTTAGATCAGCCTGAGCATCCCCACCCCCCACCCAGTCTGATCAGAGTCGTCACTGTCCACATGAAGAAACCTTGGAACCTTGGCTACCCTTGAGTGCACAGCAAAGGCTGATCAAACTAGCTGGATGCCCAGGTTGATCTGTCATCACTGGGCGCACATGCCATTATGTTGGTTTTGTGATGTGCTGGCTCAAATTGTGATCCTTTTCAGGTTTTTAACATATAGTCCTGGCAAGCGTATCAAGGCATCTGAAGCAATTCAACATGAATATTTCAAAGAGTCACCTCAGCCTATAGATCCATCCATGTTTCCAACATGGCCAGCTAAAAGTGAACAGCCTCGAAGACATGCCAGTTCTCCGAGACCACCATCAGGAGGAAAAGCCTTTTCTAAACTATTGGTAAGTACTGTTTGATAATACTATACATGTATCCATCAGTTTTAGAACACATTAATCGTTTTGAACAGACTATAATTATTTTAATTTTTTAAATCTATTAGCTTTATATTATCATCCAGGCTTACCCCCATGTTATCAGTATGTCTGTTTCACTACTAAATCAAAAAGAGCTGTACCAGCGTAGCTTGTCTGAATTGCGCTTTGCCTCTAAAATTTTTATCTGAAAACTTTAACATAAATTTTTTCTAAGTCAGTTACAGCATAAAACTTCAGACCAGTATCTAACATCAGGTCAAGTATGAACTACTGTCATCCATAGGTTTAGGAGATATAACCTTTTAAAAACTTAAACCAAAAACTTTTGTATAGGGGAGCTAATATATGTTTTTGGTGAACTTGATAAGTAATTTTCAGATACATTTTAACCCTTGCCATGCTGAATAAATTAAGAAATAATCAGCCAAACAGATTACTTGATCCAGGTTTTTGATAAAAATTCCCATACAGTGACATACAGCACAGATCTAGATCTTCAGAAGCCAACTGATCTGGATCTATACTGTTTGCAAAGACAGGGTATATCAGGGTTTAGCAGGACTAGGGTTAATGTCAGATGAATATTCATATTTGAGCTGCTAGTTTGTTATATAGTTGGGGGTGGTCGGGTGGTGTGAAGGTGAGTGTATCTTACGTCACCGGGGTGTCCAACTGATATTGGCTTACAGCTGGGCAAGGCCTGCTGTCCTTGTAGCAGGTAAGATTAGGGGAATGTTTTTATTACTTCTGTTTCTTCACTTTCATTCCTGTTCCTCTTTCTTCCCTTTTGCTCTCTTTAATCTCTTCTACTATCTCTTCTATCTTTTTTCTCCCTTTCTTTGGGAGATGACACAAAATGACCCATAAGGGTTGACGTGTCGTTAAACCCCAACATAATCAAGTTATATAGTTATATGCCAACATCAAAGACCTGGATCAGTTTGCAGTCTGATCAAGGCCTTTACTGTTTCCTTCAAGATATTGTATTTACTCAAAGTATTGGGACAGAAATTTCTTATCATACTTTTCCTAAAATTTGAGTAAGCCTATTTTACTGCCTGTTGTCTCTAGAAAACTAAAGGATGAGTGGCAAACAGTGTAGACCCTGATCTAACACTCTGACTTATCTGTTCTAATATTTAAGATAGCCTCTTAATTTATTCAGCATGACAAGGGTTAATTGTTGCTTGATGTTGTTTACAGGGAGATGAAGAGTTAGATATTGGATTCCATCTAACAAATGCAGCAAAAGGAGCCAGTGCAGTAGGGCCAGGATTTAGCCTCAAGTTCTAACTATCTGGTGATGGGATTTACACCCAGTGAAGAATGGATCTTCAGTTTGGAAGAGCCAAGATTATCCTGCTTGTCTGTTGAAGAATTAATCTGAGCAGAGATTTTATTTACAGCACAACAGGCTCAACATGACGTTAACAGTGTTGACTGGGACATTAAAACTCCAAATCAAACATATTTACAGTACAGCTGTACTCAAGTACACATAGTTCCAGATAAGGAATTTTTTATTAAACCAAATAGTATTGATATTTTTCTTATTTCTCCACAAAAACATATGTTGTGGGTACTTATCAGAAGCCCTTGCTGAGGCGCTTCTAATGAGTACCAATATGTATGTTTTTGTGGAGAAATATATAAGAAAAATATTTATCTGGATGTCTTGAGCTAAGAGCACATATACAAGAAAATCTATATGTATATGTGGTGTAACTTCAAGTGCAATATGTGAAGGATATCTTGAAGATGATATCACAGATCATTTTTGTCTTCAGAAAAAGTACTCTTTATGAAATCAGGTGGCTGAATGCTTAGCATACCCAACTTTGGATCACAAGGTACTGGGTTAGAACCCCGCCGACCACAAGGTGCTGGGTTTGAATCCCACTTGAGGCAGAATTCCACTCATGAATGTACAGCATTTCATTGCACAGAAACTTTCATTATCATCCTTGGGATGTGACTTAAATAATGTGAAAAGGGAGCAGAACACAGAATCATCATACAAAATTATTTAAGTTGTGGGTGAGAATAGCTAAAGAGATAAGTTTTAGAAAGGGAGCTGTTTTTTTCAGGTTGAGTGGTATGCTTTGTGTATAACTGTCACACTGTCCTTCACTGATTATACATGTACATGTGAATAAAATACAGAAAAAAATCACTTAACCCTAGAGTTGCTGAATTTAAATTTTTAATAGCAGATATGTTCAACTCATTAATGCCCAATTCCACATAAATTAACATTTTTGCATTGTAGACTGGGATCAGACATTGCTGAATGAACAATCAGATCAAAGTCTACACTGCTTATCATGATCTCATCTATTTTCCCAAACAGAAGACAGTACAGCAATTTCTGTCTAACATCCTTTTAAACCCCGCCACACGATAGTGGCTGGGTAATATGGTATCACTTTGGTCATCTGTGTGGCTGTCCATCTGTCCGTCCATATTTTCGTTTCCGGATGTTAACTTCAGTAAACATCAATGGAATTTCACCAAACTTGGTTGTTCAAAGCTAACGTCTTTAGTTAACGCTTCGTTAAACTTTACATTGAGTGATACCCAAATATGCTGAAATTTTTTGCTGAAAAAATGTGAGTAGCTTTTGCAGTGCAAAAGCTACTCACATTTTTTCAGCAAAAAATATCAGAATATTGTATATTGAATCCGCTAAAACAGTTAACGAAATGACCCTTTACGAGCTTGTTAAGCTAACGACGCTTTGAACAACTGGGCCCTGGTTTGGAATTGCTAATGGGCAAATTTCATTAATTTTTGATGGTGTCATCTGCCCCAGAAAAGTTTTTCTGGAGGATAACTTGAGTAAATGGCAATGAATTTTCACCAAACCTGTTGTATGCATTTATTTCATTACATTTTCAGCAATGATTTACTGAGGTTTGTCAGTGAATTGTTTCATTTCGAACGTTTTGACGTCATAATTGCTAGGGACAGTTACTGACGTTGTTGTTAACAACAATAACAATAGTTGACATTTGGCGGAAAATTTGATAAACTCACGGAAATCAGACTGCAATTTTCATGTCCAGTTGGCATTATTGAGGAAAGTCCTGCAACACAAATATAAAGTATGATTTTCTTGTTAATCCAGTTAATTTTCATGACATTGTTGTGTCTGTATTGCAAGCACAGGATGTTTTTTGAATTAAAGAGAAAACAAGATGGCGACTGATTTTCAAACTAAACCATGCCTCCTGAAATTTATGCACTGACTGGAACTATTTTGGTAGGAAATCATAACAGCTGAATATGAAGATTCAAAGGTAAAACATGAATGAAAATGTAATAAACAGTTTATATTGTTTTGATCTATTACGGAGAAATAATTCACTCGTGTTCTTAGGTTTGCTTGTTAAAAACATTTGCTTCGCTCACTCATTTTTTACACGCAAGCATTAGAACACTTGTGAATTATTTTTCCATAGTCAATCAAAACAACCAAATAAACTCCATATATACTTACAAAAAATACTCTTATATGACAAAGATCTTGGTAATGTTTAAGTAATAGGCCCAATAATGTAAAAGTGCATATACCCAAAACGTTAGTGTAACATATTTTGATTTAGGGGAGCAAAAATCCTGTTGGGGTTTGAATTGCAGGAGAACAGATGAGAAGTCTCATGAATTGTCTCCCTTGTGAGAAATGGTGGGGGGCTGGGCGGGGGAGGGGAGGGGGTGGGGGGGAGTTTATCTAGTCCCCTTAACTACCAGTAGTACTACTACCAATACTACTGCCACTAAAAATACTACTAATGATGCCCGACTCTGTGGCACAGTCGGATGCGGGTCCACTGGTGATTAGGTCAAGGGTTCCCGCAACATTCTTTCATGAAGATTATGAAACATTTTCTTCAGACATTCTCTCCCTTCACCTTCACCAAAGGCAGTTATTAGTGTTTCTGGTGAAAGAATGTGCACAACACCTGCTTAACCACTTAAAGGACTAAACCTGCTCAGAAAAAGTGTGGTTAGTTAAACTGACCGACTCGAAGTGGCCTTAATAGTATTAACCAGCTGTTAACTCCAAACCAACCAACCTCATGAACCTGCTACTGATGATAAGAATGAGATTGTGACTGTATTTACCCTAAGTATTGGGACACCTTATCTACTTACCATACTTGTCCTAAATAGTCCATTCTACTACCTCTTGATGTGACTAAAATATTGCTGTATGTATGGCAAACTGTGTAGACCCAGATCAGATGCAGCATTCTGCAGTATCTGATCTGTGTCTACATCGTTTGCAAAGGCTTTTCTGTCCTAGTGCTTAAGAGTTATTACACTGCTCTTAAACCAGTTTAAATGCTATTAAAGTATTGACCATGCTATTGTTGTTATTAACTCACCTGGAGCTTTGCTCCATGTCAGCATATGCCCTGGCCTGTTGTGTGTCATCTTTCAGAATTGCTAAAATTATATTATTACGTTATCCAAGACGGTGGCCATCTTGGAAAATCTTCAATTGTTATATGCCCCTGAACGGTAAGTTGGACTGAACGGAAACTTGGTGGAAGGCATTTGGGCAACATGGAGATTTAGAATTGCTAAAATTGTTCTTTTCTGGTTTCCAAGGTGGCCACCATCTTCTAATCTTCAAAGCGCATCTGCTCCAGAACTGCTCACTCGGTCACTCAGGTAATGATACTAATGGGAAATTTGCTGATTTTCTGAAAACCTTTATTAGCCAGTAACTTTTGCTGTTTCACTTAATTGATTGAAAAACAATCTTTGAATACAGAAATTTTCATAGTGTGTTTAAAAGGTTTGTATTCAAATGGATGGAAGCGGATAATTAACTTTGGAACTGAAATGCAAAAATTTATAGCCAGGAAGCAAAATTGGTTTACAGTAGCCAGTCTTGTGTCCACCTGACCATGAATATTCTAAATACTATTTGTCTATTTTCAGACTGAACAATAAACATACTAAGACGGAAGCAATAGAAGAAGTCAGAGGGAGGTGATGTGAGAAGAAGGTGATGTAGAAGATGCAAAAGGATAAAGGTGCTCATAATCAGATGGGGGTTCAGCCTTGTCTTAGTATTGTTTCTATGACTTCCATTCTCATGACCCAACTGGTATGGCAGGAACAGATGTTGGAAAAGCCATATTTAAGAAGTTTTTAAGTGTACAGTTTGCTGTCACATTTATATGCTTTTTATGAAAGTGATAAGCCTCTAGAAAACACAGCCTTTGAGATACAACCTGTTCAGATCTCTGTTGTACTTGAACTTGCTACTTCACAGGATAATGATCTGCTTATGAAGAACTTTGATCAACAAGTTAGAATGCTATTGCAAAAGAAAACGTGCATTGCAGTGTTGCATGATAAACAAAACCAGTAAAGAGGAGTATATGCGTGAATACCTGAGATTTAAAAAGACAAAATGCTGCTTTATGAGCATGAAAGAACATGGAAACAAGATATCAGAAAAGACCCAGCAGAAAAGGCAAGTCAGAGCATGAAAGTTAACAGTATCAGAAAAGATACAGCTAAAAGGCAGCCAGAGAACGAACATGAACATAATTTGAAGCAAAGTGTGAAGCAAGATGCAGCATGCAGAGAGCATGTAGAAAATTGGAAAGAAAAAAAAAGATGCCAGAAAAGACCGATTAAAGGCAGCCAGAGTGTTAACATGAACAGAAGCTGAAACAATATGTAAGACAAGATTCGGCGTTCAGAGAGCATGAAAGAAAATTGAAAGAAAATGTCAGAAAGATGCAATTAAAAGGTAATCAAAGCATGAACTTGAACAGAAATTGAAACAAAATGCAAGAAAAGATCCAGCTTAAAAGACAGCCAGAGCGTGAATATGAACAGAAATTGAAAGATGTCAGAAAAGATCCAGCTAAAAGACAGCCAGAGGGTGAATGTGACCAATCTGAGAAAAAGGGAAAATGAATACCTTAAAGAAAAAGAAAGAACGGCAAAGAGATAAAAGAAATACATGATATCTTTTTCTGTTTATAAGAACACTGAAAGAGTTAGAAATCAAAAGAGCAAAACTGTCAAGCACACCATTGATTAAAACTAACCTGTAACCAAAAGTCATGTTCTATTGTTTAATAAAAAAAATGTCCAAATCCGCAATTTCTGGGATATAACATAAGTTTTTTTTACCCCCCCTCCCCCCCACACAAACACCCGGCATATGACGACCAAGTATGCCAAAGGGGTATATAGTTTACATATGTTCTGTTAGTCGGTTTGTCCATCCGTCCATCCTTCCGTCTGTCAGGATGTGATTCCATCCATTAACCCTTTCTATAACCAAATTTTACCTCAAAGTTTTTTGATTACTTATAACTCTGCAGCCACTGATAAAAAACTTTTCGTATTTGGTATGGGGGTACTTGGGAGGGTTCTATTCCATTCTACATCTATGAACCCCTGGTCATGCCCCAGGACGGGGCTAGAGGTAAAAATTTAGGACACCCTAATAAAGTAGTATATTGCAGTTTGTTTATACAAACAGCCTCTTATTAAAGAAGGATAACATACAGTGTAATAAGGTCAAGGTCATTGTGACCTTATTTTCATGCTTCAGTGATTTTGCCTTATATCTTGAAACCTATTTCATGGATTAATGCCTTAATAAAGTAGTATGTTGCAGTTTGTTTATACAAACAACTTCTTAAAGAAAGGTTGGCATCAGACATGTTTATCACATCAACATTCACTGTAATAAGGTCAAGGTTGTGATCATATTTTCATGCTCGAGCGATTTTGCCTTATATCTTGAGGTCTATCTCGTGGATTAATGTGATACTTGGAATATTGGTTCTGTGTGACACCACGATTGACAGCATAACAAATGTAGGTCACATTGACCTGTATTTATGGTCCAGTAATTTTGCCACATACCTTGAATGTTAATTGATGTATGAACATCATTATTTGGGATTATGAATAAGAATGATCCAACAGTTGACCTAAAAGTAAATATAGGTCACTGTGACCTATATTTCATTGTCCAATGATTTTATGTTACATATTGAAGACAATTTAATGTATTACTATCATATTTTGGGATTATGTGACCTATATTTCATAGCCCTGCGACTTTGTCATATATCTCCCACTATTTGATACCTATCTGTCATATTTACATATAATGACACAGTGTGACCCAAACTTTCACCTCAAAATAAATATAAATCAGTATGACCTATATTTCATGGTCTAGTGATTTTGCTTAATATCTTTTAGATTATTTAATGGATTAACATCATAGTTGGTATAATGCATCAGTGTGACTCAGATTAACTTCTCAAGTATATGTAGGTCAGTGACCTATATTTTATGGCACAGTAATTTGCTTTATGTCCTAAGACTATTTACTCCAGGAAAGTTGTACTTAGGATGATAGATCAGTGTCACTCAGAGACTGACATTGTAAACTACATGTATATCTTGGCTTATATCATTGTAATTAACTTTAAAATATTTTATTATAAAAAAATGGCACTGGCCAGGGGTATTCGTGACCCTCTGGGCACTTGCTCTAGTGTCAATTAAGTTATCATATGCTGTATATCTTAACATATAAGATACATGCTTTATATAATATCTGATATGCTATATAAGATATCTTATATAGGGTTTAAGACATTTTATTTACTAAAGAAGATATCTCATTTATTCACTTAAATTAGATATCTCATTAAGTAGATTTCTGAATGACTTTTACTATATGTGGTCATGGCAGCCGTCTTTGTCATGTGGCCTTGACAATTTGAACAAACTTTTGTTCGTTCCTCCATGCCATAAAGGCTTCATATGAAATTTGGCTTCAGTTTGCCCAGCTGTTCTATATATATATATATATATATATATATATTTTTTTTTTTTTTTTTCTTTTTTAGAAAAAAAAAAAAAAAATGATAATGACCTTGAACCAAGATCAGTGAGTGACTTTGACCTTTGGTTCCCATTTTGTTTGTTTGTGCTGAGGTTTTACAGCTCAGTCAACCCAATAGGATCATGTCTAGTACAGTCAGATAATCTAACCACACTTTTATTGGGCAGGCTAAGTCCTGTAAGCTTTGGTACCCATGCAGCTTCATTTACTCATTTAGCTGATTGTATATATCAGTTAAGAATTTCCACTTTTTCCTTTACAAAAGCATATATGACCAAATTTGGCCTGGACATAGAATGGGTCAAGATCAACAGAGACATCATTTGAACAAACAATGATGGACCCAAGTCCCTAATGCTACATACCAAGTTTCAAGGCAGTCGGCTCACAAGTTGCAGAGGAGATGTTTGAAGGATTTTTACCATATATAGTCATAGTGGCCACCTTGATCATGTGAACTGGACCATTTGAACAAACTTTTGTTCCGCCATCCCATGCAACTTCTGTTAGCCTAATGGTTTCAGAGAAGATCTTTGAAAATTTCGACAACAGACGATGACAATTTGTTTGTGTTGAGGTTTTACGGCCCAGTCAACCCAATGGGGTCATGTCAAGCGCGGTCAGTTTACCTAACCACACGTTTACTGGGCAGGTTTAGTCTTCTAAGCGGTTAACCAGTATTGTGCACATTCTTTCGCCAGAAACTGACAACTGCCCTTCTTGAATCAGCGGAAGGGAGAGAATGACCATAGAAAATATTTCATGATCAATCTCCACGAAAGAATGTTGCCGACCTCGGCGGGGGTTGAACCCGCAACCTCCTGGTCTCCAGTCGGACGGCGCATCCAACTGAGCCACCGAGGCCGGCGACGATGACAATGGAGCCTACTCGTACTATAGCGCACAAGTGAGCCAAAGACTTGGGTGAGCTAAAAATGGTGGCCTCCAAGACAGTTGTTTTAAATATTTGAACTCCAATAATTTTCTTATTTATTGGTCGATTTCACTCAAACCTGTATCAAATTTTTTGGCTTGGAAAGTTGTATCCAGATACACATACTTTCTTTCTATATTGCCTTTCCCTTTAAGTCTGTGTTTAGTTTGCTTTCTCAAGCACAAAGGCTTCAAGGCAAATGAAACCATACACACATCTGCCATCATGCACCCTGCCCACAGCCATTGACCATTACTG
Organism: Anodontia alba; assembly: GCA_964016985.1. Classification (NCBI taxonomy): domain Eukaryota; kingdom Metazoa; phylum Mollusca; class Bivalvia; order Lucinida; family Lucinidae; genus Anodontia; species Anodontia alba. Next base: position 51,794,542 of record OZ024836.1, read on the forward strand.
TCCTTGACCTACTTTTCACACTTGGGTGAACAATATTTAGTCTGTGTAACCTGTCGCGATATGACTGAAATATTGTTGAAAGGGATGTAAAGCCCAAATAAAACAAACAATATGGGTGTTTAGCTCCATAGCATTCCTAGCACAGCCATTCAATAAATTTCTTAACATTGTCTTCGGACAACTCTCTTTATCAGGACCTATGCCTTATTGAATGAAAACAAATCACCACAAAATATTCTCCTGAAATATACTTTTTATTTAACAAATAGATATAATCAAAACATACATTTACATGTATAACAGTTATAAAAATAAGACTGTATGACACAATTATTAAAGTATACACAGATGGAATCAATCTAAAAGAATAAAAATTTATAAATTTAACCCATGGTACTCAGAGTCTGAAAACCCAAAAAGGATACTTGGCAAACAGTGCAGATGCAGGTCAGACGCCGCATATGCAACATCTGATCAGGGTCTCCACTGTTTGCAAATAGTACCATTTTTCTCTAGGAGTATCTAAATAAACATAGCCTGACATACCTGAAGTTGAAATAAGAATTTTCCAGTATATAGTGTGGGAGAGTTCATTCAGTCTACAATGTGTTAAAGCTACAAAATCAATTTTAAGGGGACTGGATACACTTGGTAGATTGTCTGCCATTTTTACAAGGGAGACAACTTTAGTGACTTCCTGCACACCAAACCCTTTCTGACAAGGGGTTTATTCTTACAGGAAAGAATTTTCTGAAAAGGGTCTAATCTAAAAGGAAAGAATTGCTCTTGGGAGCAAATTCTTTCCTTTTAAAGTAAACTCATTTTCAGAAGGGAGGTAAACAATTTTGATAAGTTACCTCCTTTGAAATGTATCCATCCTTCCTAACATTTCACACACACAAAAACAACAACAAAAATGTGAACATCGAGCATCATTGTCTTGAATGCCAATGGCTTGTTTACCGTGGCTGATTTGAACTTTGTAAGTCCCTAGGAAATTCTTCCAATTGTGCAAGAAAACAAATATTTAGGGATATTTAAGGGTAATTTTCTTATTTTATCATAAAACAAGATAAACACCTAATGGCATTATGAACAGGTTTTTCCAAGATGGTTAACCAAAAGGTAAACCTTGGACTATGCCTGATGCCCGACTGACGTCTACCCAAACATTGCTATTTTAAAGGACAGATTTTTGAAAAACCCGTCCAAATCTATGGTGTGTGTACTTGTTAGAACTGCTTCAAGGCAATTCTAATAAGTATTTTCAACATATAAATATTTTCTAGAAGATTGAAAAAGATATCATTAAATAACTCCCATTTGCTGCCTGACCTGGTGCTGTGGCTCAAACTACTCGTGTCTAGAACAAAATTCCATGGTCCCACGGTCCATTTAAGTTTGAATGTACCTTAATTAATTGACTAGAGGAATCTGCTTATTAACAACACCACCCTAATTATACAAAGATGTCCACTTGATCCAGACAATTTTTATGAGAGAAATCTACTGATATTATTTCTCTATGAAACATACATTGTGAGTACACATTAGGAATGCCTCACCAGGATATTTCTAAAGAGTACTTCCAACATTTTCCAAATTAAATCAACTTTAATAAATATATGAAAAAACAAAACAAAACAAAAACAAACAAAAAACAACAAAAAAAAAACAAAACAATATTTTGTCCAAAGCAACTATGTAATGACAAGGAAATCTGATGAATTCTGGTCTCCACCTTTGGGCAAATCCTGTCCTGGTAAAATATAGGAATCACACACATATTAGTCAATTAACCCTTTAATTGCTTAGCAAAACTAAAGCAGATGACATTCTAATTGTTTTTCTATTATTTTTCAGAGAAGACAAGAAATGTCAATAAGCAGTGCTTATCAGATACACCCCACACAAAACACATCCTAGGAACAGGTTTTATATGAAGCCTAATTTCCTTCACAAATTGAGCGGAAACAAAATTTTGAAAGAAAAAAAAAAAAAAAAAAAGGACCATAACTGTGACGTAAATTTGCTAAAATTGATGCATAACAATGTGACCCTAGATCTGGTCAACATAAATACATATGCAAAACTTGGTTAAATTCCATCAATTTGTTCCCAAGATACTGAGCAGAACCAAATTCTGACAATAACCAAGAGCCATAACTAAGTTGTATATTTTCAAAAATTGATGCATAACAATCCTAATATAGACCTGGCCAACAGCAATGCATATGCAAAACTTGTTCCATAACCCTTTGTAAATTTACAAAAAAAAAAAAAAAATAATAAAAATAATATAAAAAAGCACGTAAAAATCCCAACCTAGATCTGGATAAGGTCAATGCATATGCAACATTTGATTAAATTCTATGCATTCAATAGACGATACTGAGCCGAAATTTTGACAATAACCAAGGGCCATAGCTCTGTAGTAATTTTGCAAAAATTGATGTGTAACAATACCAACATATATCTGGTCAATGCCAATGCATATGTAAAATTAGTCTAATTCCTGCAATTCTTCTCAAAAACAGAAAGTGATAATGTACAAATGAGATAATCAACCCATATACTAGGTAACACAATATCTTCAAAAAAAAAAACAAAAAAAAAACAGTAACAAAACCCCACCCCCCTCTACCCCCAAATAAAAAAAACAAAAAAAACCCAGTACACTAAGGTTTGCAACAATATAAAAAATTTATAAAACTAGGCCATTTTCAATCCTTAATTGGATCTAGCCAATATCAGTTGTGCAAATGTTTATAAAATTTTATCAAATATCCATTTAAATCATGTCCAAAAATCTGCAAAGTTTCAAAATGAAGTCAAAACCTCCAGGAAAGGAGTTCACAATGTATGCACCCCATATATTATGCAACACAAAAGACCTCGCAAAAAGGTCGAAGTTGTAAACCAAAAACAAGTGGAGAAAAAAAATGATAAAAATAACAAACTCACATGCACCACTTCAGACCATGGCCGAGCATCTGCAAAGTTTCAAATCTATCAAATGACTGTCAAATACTCCATCAGTCAAATACTCTGTTGGTCTAATATTCTATTGGTCAAATACTCTTGTCTATGCAGTCTAATAATCAGTGTTTGCTGTGCACTCTGGATAGCCATAAACTGAAGGCTTCAGTTAGATCTCGGGGACAAGAAATAGCAGTGTAAAACCTACACAATATTCCACAATGTCGCAGATCAATTGCTTGCTGTTATTTTATACATTTTATCTTGTTGCAAATTCTGATACATGTCAAAATATTTTTCATTTTTGAGTTTATAAAATTTCCAATGAAATCATTTTGACAAATTTTTTTGACTGAAGGATAATGTATTTTTTATTTTATCTTAAATACAGAAATATACCCTTGTTTAATGCGGAAGAAAATAGTGCTTAAGACTGGGAAATGTCTACATTGAAATTGTGGTAACTCCTAATTGTTTCAAAAACTTAAAACCTTTCTTTAAATTAACAGTACAGCATGATTCTTTATGATTTGATCAATTTCACCAAGATGAAATAAAAGAATACTACAAAAATGTGTAAAATATAGGCACAATCTAAACTTTTCATTTTAAACTTAGCAGAAATTGGGAAAAATCGTCTACCCATGATATGAAAATTTTTAACCAGGATCATAAATAGCTGAATAAAAACGTTAAACTATAATACCCCGCAATTATCGTGTCATAGGCGGATAACCCTGTCAAACATTGACGAAATTTACCCATAAGCAATCCCAAACCAGACCTCCTTCATATCAATGCATGTACCAAGTTTGGTTAAAATCCCTTGACATTTACTCAAGTTATCGTCCATAAACAAAAAATATGGGCATGTCTCTGGCATAAAACCCAATCAAAATTTGATAAACTTTGCCCATTTGTAATCCCAAACCAGATCTCCACAATATCAATACACATACCAAGTTTGGTGGAAATCCATTTATGTTTACTCCAGTTATCATCTGGAAACGAATATATGGGCGTGTCTCGGGCAGATAACTCCATCAAAATTTGACAAAATTTGCCCATTAACAATCCCAAACCAGATCTCCACAGTATCAATGCACATAGTACCAAGTTTAGTGAAAATCCATTGACGTTTATATACTCAAATTATCATCTGGAAATGAAATGCCAATGGATGGACGTATGACTGACGGACAGATGAACAGACACCTGGATACGTTCAAAGTGAAACCATAATACCCCACCACTATCGTGTGTCAGGGTATAAATAACAACTGTCTTAATTGTCAAATAATTATATCATTTACTAACTTCTATATAGATAAGTCTAATTACCCATAAGAAACAGTCTTTTTGCTATTTCTGTCAAATTCTGCTTTCTACATAATTATTCTCTAAGGGTGTCTGTCACCAGTGAACTATTGTGAGTTCAGGTGGACAACACTGATTAGACTGTGAATGCACTATTTACTCTTTTTAAGGCTCATACAGAAATTAACCCTTGTCCTGCAGAACCCAGGTATACCCTGCCTTTGCAAACAATGTAGATCCAGATCGCTGGCCTCGGTGGCTCAGTTGGATGCGCCGTGGGACTGGAGACCAAGAGGTCGCGGGTTCAACCCCCGCCGAAGTCGGCAACATTCTTTCGTGGAGATTAATCATGAAATATTTTCTACGGTCATTTTCTCCCTTCCGCTGATTCAAGAAGGGCATTTGTCAGTTTCAGGCTAAAGAATGTGCACAATACTGATTAATCGCTTAGAGGACTAAGCCTGCCCAGTAAACGTGTGGTTAGGTAAACTGACCACGCTAGACATGACCCCATTGGGTTGACTGGGCCGTAAAACCTCAACCCAAACAAAGATCCAGATCAGTTGGCTTCTGAAGAAGCCAACTGATCTGGATCTGCACTGTTTGCAATTAAGCATATGAATCTATATCAACAACCTTGAACAAGTAATCTGATTGGCTGAAAATTAGAAATGGGTGTGACTTCTTAATTTATTCAGCAGGACAAGGGTTAAGAAGTATTCCATGATAAATCTGAGATGATTTTCTCCAGTCCTTCATAAAAACATGTGGGTACTCATTAGAAATGCCCTTCTAATGATTACCGACCATCACAAACAGTATCTGTTTAATTCTGACCCCCTTAAACCCCACTTTTATATAGTAAAACTGAGGTTTACAGGATTATACATTATTTCTCTTATTCTCAAAAACATAGATTGTGGGTACTCATTAGAACTACCTCTATGTTTTGAGCAGAAATATGAAAAAATGTCGAAGTTTTTTATCTGCAAGTTTTTGGAGGTGAAATTTTCTGCATATTTGAATAGGCATGTTTTTGTAATGCAATAAACACTTTTACAGAGAAATAAGAAAACTTATCCCAGAATTATCACCATATACAATAAAATTCTGCTTTTAAGACCACCTTTGGGAGTGCCTTAAAGTGATCTTATTAGTGGGATTTCTTAATTTACCCTTTGTCCTGCTGAATAAATTAAGATGCCACACCCACTTCTAATTTTCAGCCAATCAGATGACTTGATCCAGATTGTTGATATAAATTAACATACTTAATGGCAAACAGTGCAGATCCAGATCAGTTGGCCTCTTCAGAAGCCAACTGATCTGGATCTACACTGTTTGCAAAAGCAAGGTATATCCGGGCTCAGCAGGACAAGGGTTTATATTACACATCATTAACAAGTCCTATTGGATCTATATAAATATTTTGATTTCTGAATAAAAACATACATTGTGGAAAAATAAATGGGATCACATCCTGGCACTAATCACAGGAAAAAGAGCAGTCAGCTGCTGATTCATCTTTTCTTGACGTACATCATAATTCCATTCTCGGCCCTCATCACTGCAGCTACTTTCTTCTTGACATCATGGCTGGGATCTACTTCAAACCAGAAACTGAAATTGAAGGAAAATAAACTATGTTCTAATTGTTTTCTGGAGTTTCGTGGCCCTGTCAACAATAGTTCAGTCATATCAAGCCATCTCCTAGAGTGAGGTAGGAAGAAAAGCTGAATATGTAAAAAAAAGAGAAAAGGTTCCAACCCCTGAACTTTTATTTAAGAGAGGTAAGTACACATACCTTCCCGCCAATAGCCAATGATGGTGTCGGAAATCAGACGATTTAATGGTGGCATCCAAAAGTATGGTATCAAAAACAAAAAAAATTGTATAGATTATACAGAAAACAGACCATTTACATGATGAACACCAAATGCCTACATTGCACCAACTTTCTTAAGCATGTGCAAAAAAAAAAAAAAAGAGCAAGTGCCCAGAGGGTCACGAATACTCCCAGCCGGCACCATTTCTTAATTATAAAATATTTTAAAGTTAATGACAATGATATAAGGCAAGATATAGTTTACAATGTCAGTCTCTGTGTGACACTGATCTGTCATCCCAAGTACAACTTTTCTGGAGTGAATAGTCTTCAAGACATGAAGCAAAATTTCATGGTCCATTAAATATAGGTCACTGACCTACATATACTTGAGAAGTTGATCTGATGGTCAGATGATGCATTATACCTACTGTGATGTTAATTCATTAAATAATCTAAAATGTATTAAGCAAAATCACTAGACCATGAAATATAAGTCTCACAGATTTATATTTACTTAAATGATGTGATATGGATGATGAAAGTATATCTAGGATGACAATAACTGCTGATCTTTAACTTTGTTTATAATAATGAGTGGCAAATAGTGCAAATGCTGATCAGATGCCATTCACCTGGATCAATCCTGCTGAGACTTGTTTGTGTTGAGATTTTATGGCCCAGTAGACCCACTGGGGTCATGTTGAGTGCAGTCATTTTACCTACCCACACGTTTCCTGGTCAGGCTTAGTCCACTAAGTGGTTAACCCGTACTTGTGCACATTCTTGAATCAACAGAAGGGAGAGAATGACTGTAGAAAATAATCATGATCAATCTCCATAAAAGAATGCTGCCACCAAGTGGGGATTGAACCCATGACCTCCTGATCTCCAGTCAGATGCGCATCTGACTGAGCCTCCGAGGCTGACTCTACCCTGCTGTGACTTGTCTGTCCAAACATTTAAGGTAAATATGCAGGTAACTCATCTGGAGCTATGAGAAAGGACAATACTTACTTTCTCAGTAATTTAGCCAAAACTACTTTTTCCTCATTCATGGCAAAATGCTGACCAATACAATTTCTGAAAGAAAAAATAAAATCCCCCTGATGTTACATGTATATGTACTTTGGAGGTTTACTAGATTAGATGGCTCTTGACAAAACCTGTATAGATAAAGATGAATTAAGAGATGCCACTCTGACTTGAAAGTATCATAATTGACCTATTACCGCAATGCTCCTAAAAGCACACAGACAAGCAATTTAGTAGTCTTTAGATTACAGCCAGTGTACTTTTATCTACTTTATAAAAACATATGTTGTTGGTACTCATTTGAACTGCCTCGACAGGTCGAGGCAATTCAAATAAGTACCTACAACATATGCTTTTATGAAGATAATCAGAAAAATAATGCATAAGTATCATTAAATATGCCCCTCATGATGTTCTCTGCTGATCTTTAAGTGTACCCTATTAGCAGGCTATTTTACAAGTTTTTCTAGTAATTTTGAAAAACTTAAGCACAGTGCGGTAATTAGAGTGAATAGGGTGTTTACATTTCTTCTTAAGGGGATTATGAATGTTATAGCTCTAGATCAGAGGGAGTATCAGGTAAATATTTTTCTTATGTCTGTTTGAAAAGTAATGTTGTGGGTACTCATTTGCAGCATCTTAGCAGAGGTTTCTAATGCATACCAACATAACAATTATCTTTTCCTGAAGAAATAAGAAATGTCAATAAGCAGTACCTATTAGATACCCATCAAGACCCCTCATTTTTATCATTGTTATGGACTATGTAAAGTATCCAATATATGCCCTACCCAATGTATCTCCAACATACAGATGGACATAGAAAACAGTATATCCCCATGGGAACACAAAGAAATTAAGAACACATAAAAACAATGACAAAATTTTTTTCAAAGAGCTATGTCGTGACTGCTGGTGGTGTTCAAGAAATCAAGCTAAACACACAAACTAAACATTGTTAGGTATGCAAAGTAAGTCAAGGTCAGTAATGGTCCATGGCAGTGTGTATCATGGCAGCTGAGTGTGAAATTTCATTAGCGTAGAAGCCTTGGTGTTTGAGAAACAGAGCTAAATGCACAGACTTAACCTTGTTGATGCTGACGACAATGACACCTATGCCAATGTTATTCCTATGTCAGAATGGGCTCAATGATCCCAAGAAAAATAAAATAAAATAAAAAAAATAAAAAAAAAAAACAAAAACAAAAACAAGTCCACCTGACTGGCTGCTTAGGTGTCTAAAAGTTGCTGGCAGAATGGCTAACACTGCAGACTAGACAGTTCAGATATGTCCAAGTATTTAGGGGAAATAGAATAGGGACAGTAGAAAAACAAAAGGAGTATTAAGGCAAACTACCTTGGCCCAGCAGAAAAAGGCACAAACTGAAATGGATCCATCTTTGCAACGTTTTCTTTGGAAAATCTTTCTGGAATGTATTCCATAGGCCGGTCCCAGACATGCTTGTTGTGATGAAGACCATATATGTTTAGGGAGACAGTGGTGCCAGCTGCAAGATACATGTACATTTAGCATGAAACTTGCATAATAAAATCAATTTAACTTCCACAAAATGCATAAAAATATGTGCCACATCAGGAAAAAAATGCTCTTTGGACTTTCTGTTAAATCAATCTTTCAGTGTGCATGCCCTGACCGTCAGCAAGCACACGTCTAGTTCTTTGTCTAGAGTTTCCCCTTGACCTACCACTTACATGCTCATACAGCTTAGGTTCTGGTGAGACTGCATGGGTGCACACACGTGCCTGAACCTTTGCTATCAGCATATGGTATAACAGCTCTTTTCCCATGATGTGTCTCATGTATGGGACATACAGTCGAACCTCAATAGCTTGAACATATGTGGGACCATGGAAATTTGTTCCAGATGGGTAGTTCGAGCCACTGAGGATTAATCATGACGCCAGGTCAGGAAGCAAATGGTGATAATTTAGGAATTTTTTTTCGATCTTCTAGATAATAATGGTATGTTGAGTGTACTCATTAGATAATTGATGATGCAATTCTAATGAGTACACTAAACATACAATCTCATGATAAAATAAGAAAATTTTCTTAAATATTTCTTTTCTTGAGCTATCAGAATTTTGTGAGGACTCAAAAATGAGTTCGAATTAGCTGTTAATATCATGCTGAGCCAGTCACAACTTAATCACACTTTTTCTGGGCAGGCTTAGGTCTCTAAGCAGTAAACCAGTACTTGTGAACATCACACACTTTTGCCAGAAATGACAACTGCCCTTCTTCATAGAGCAGGAGGGAGAAAAATGTTTTCATTATCTCCACAAAAGCTAAGTGGCTGAGCTTGAATTTAACCCTTTGTAGTAGGGAGACCCATATAAGGGTAATTGGCAAACAAAGCAGACCCAGATCAGATGCCACAGAATGCAGCATCTGATCAGGGTCTTCACTGTTTGCAAATAGTTTAGCCAGTTTTCTCTAGGAATATGTAAATCTCATAGCCAGAACTACCTAAAATTGAAATTGGACTCTTCCAATATATAGTGTGGAAGAGTTTATTCAGTCTACAATGGGTTAAACTTGCGATCCATGGATCTGCAGTCAGATGCGTTACCAACTGCACCATGGAACCTGGCACAATTGAGACAATACGCATGAAATGTCAATGTCCATTTTCTGTGTAAAATAAGAAAATATAGAGTTTTGATCTGCTGAAATATCTCAAGAGTGCTGAAAATTAACCAATCAGTCTTCCCATTTTAGTCTGCAGATCCCCAAAAGGGTAATTTGCAAGTGCAAACCCAGATCAGCTGCCGCATAATGCGGCATCTGATCAGGGTCTCCACTTTGCTAATAGTTTAGCCATTTTCTCTAGGAATATCTAAATCACATAACGTAACATACTTAAAACTAATATTTTTCCAGTATTCTTCCAGTATATAGTGTGAGTGGAGTTAATTCAGTCTAAAATGGGTTTAACAAAATACCTGGAAATTTATGACCATTCATCTCAAAGCTGTGAGTAAATTCTCTCTGTATAAATGGGACTGGGCAGTGGTCTCTCATACCTTCTTTTATACACATTGTCAGATAGTCCAGCTTTGAAATATCATCCCTGAAAAACAAAATATTTTCAGCTAACTGCAGAAAGGAACACCTTATGACTTGTATTTAGGGGACTGATACATTTTCTAGGGAGAAAACTCTGACAAAAGGTTTTGTTCCCTTCTGAAAAATGGGTCTAAAAACAGCACACTTTCAAAGGAGGTAACTTTGTCTATACTGATTGCCCTCTTCTGTAAAGGGGTCTACTCTAAAAGGAAAGAATTTGCTCCCTATTCTTTCCCTTTACAGTAGATCCCTTTTCAGAAGGGGCTTGGTATGCAGGAAGACAAAAAGGAACTCACAAAAAATTATCTCCCTTGTACAAAATGATAGAAAATCTACCAAGTGTATCCAGTTATCTTAAATGCAGCCAATTAAATTACCTTTGACTGCAGTAGAATACATGGCCCAGGCATGGATAATTTGGACAAGTGAATAGAGCATCAAGAGCCATTACTCAGGAAATATTGCATCACATAATCCAATACTCGAACATAGCCCCAGATAAAATGCACTTTTCAACCAATGAGTACCGATATTTTCTTATTTTTCCAGGAAAATGTATGTTGTTGAGGGGTTTCTAATGAGTACCCACAACATGTTTTTGTGGGGAAATAAGAAAAAAATAGTTTTATGGCTACTTCTCTTATCTGGATCTATGCTTTCATGTGACATATCCCCATTCTATAAGATGTACAATCACATCCTATTTTGTGACCTGTCTTTCACTGAATTAGAAGACATGATCAGGAAACTGATTTTATTAAAAGGGGCATAATAGAAATGCTATACAGTAAAACCTGTGTAAGAGAGCCACCTTCGAGACTGACTTTAAATAGTGGTTGATGTGGAAAAAGTTGTCTGTCTTATAAAGGTACATGTCATGTAATTTTGCTAGCAAAATTACATGACATGTACCTTTATAAGACAACCACCTTTCCACATCAACCACTAAGGTCAATTTCAAAGGTGGCTGTCTTACACAGGTTTTACTGTATCTAAATACCCATTTTTTGATATGCAATACAATGCAGCTTTATAATTCCAATTCAACAGGCTTATACTAACCTAGCCCAGTTTGATTAGTCAAGAGCAAATTCAAAATGTCATTTACACTTCAATAAATCAATTGAGGAGGTATTTTGGAACTATTTTGTTAGCGCAGATTTCTGCAATTAGCTACTTTACTTAAGTTTTCAATGTTAACATGCCAGCACTGGAAGAAATGAAGTTTTCTACTTTGTGGATTTTACTGATGTGTTAATGGCGGCAAATCCTCACAAATTTAACATAAAGCCTTTTGGGTTTTATTCAGTTTGTGAGGGATTCACCACCATTTACATATCAATAAAGCTCACAAAAAGAAAATTTATTCCTATAATGTTTGATTTGGGCTTAATCTTTCCGTCATATCGCAACAGTGTCTGGATGTGGCAGGGAGCTCAATGCTCACTTTTAGAGTGCTGCCTCACTGAAATATCATGCCCCAGACACTTTGACATGATATTCCACCCAGTCACATCATACTGACACTGAGCTGACCAGTTCTAGCTCTACTTTCTTAATGCTGAGTGTCAAGCGAAAGAGCAGCTAGTACCCTTTTTAAAGTCTTTGGTATGACCCGGCCGGCGATCGAACAGTCAAAAACAGTCATGCATATATCTGCCAATAGTGGTTTTACACATACCATTCAATACTATCCGAGTCTCTGCCTTGGAGAATACCATCAATCTCTTCTTGGCACTTTTTCTGATGTTCAGGATGTGTTGCTAGGGCATACAGTATCCAGGATATACCACTTGCCGTTGTGTCATGACCTAAATAGACAGTCCATTCATTAACCCAGTTTTGACTGAATAAACTCCCCAACACTATATATTGGAAGAGAGGCATATCAATTTTAAAAAAGTCAGGCTATGTGATTTAGACATTCCTAGAGAAAAATGACTAAACTATTTGCAGACAGTGGAGACCCTGTTCAGATGCTGCATTCTGCAGCATCTGATCTTGGTCTGCACTGTTTGCAAATTATCCTTTTGTGGGTCTCAGACTAAAACAGGATAAAGGATAAGGCAAGGTTTGTAAACAAAATATCAAATGAAATATTGTTATAAACCATGCATTTCTGTGCAAATTTGATTAAAGTCAGATGAAAAAAAAAAAAAAAAAAAAAGTAATCAAGGAATGAATAATTCAAAACTGCGTTTATTAAAGACACCATTTTAAATATTAAATGAGGCTTTATGTTACAGGACCTTCATTATCTGAAGATCTGAATAAATCACAGACACTAGGGATTAGTAGAGCGTATATGGTCCAAATTTGATCTCTTGCATTTTTTTTATCCTGTAAATTTTGCATTTTTATATTATTTAACAACATAATATATATTATTCAACAACATACAAAGTCAAACTGTTTTTTCCTTGTCTAAAAATGCTTTTGAAAAACTGATATTTGCTGGAAAGGACAAATTTTAGAAAGTCTTAGGGGACTGAACCCACAAGTTCCCATTTCAAAGGTGGACACAGCACCCGCTGGGCCACTTTGGATGTTGCAATTTTACGCATGTAGTAAGCATCAAAGTTAGTCATAGCTGCAGATAAGAGGAGGCATCAGGTAAATATTTTCCCCATTTCTTCACTATGAAACCATATGTTGTGGTAACTCATTAGAAGTGCCTCAGCAAGGCACTTCTAATGAGTACCAACAACATATTTTTTCATGGTGATATAAGAAAAAATACTGATACTTTTTAGTTGATAAAAAAATATATATATATCTTATACGAAGCTATGGGTATGTCTTTATTACATGAATAAAATGTTGAAGCACAGACTTTGATTTTTAGCCACAAATAAGGACAGGGATTTCTTACCTTCGAATAAGAAAGTATCCTCATTTCTGCCTTTTAAACAAGAGGCTTTCTTACCCTCAAATAAGAAAGTATCCACCTCATTTCTGATTTTTAGATAGGAGATTACTTACCCTCAAATAAGATACAGGGTAAGAAATGCGCTATCTCATTTCTGATTTTTAGACTGGATTTCTTTTTTTTTTTTTTTTTTTTTTCTTTAGACTGGATTTCTTACCCTCAAATTAAAAATATCTACCTCATTTCTGATTTTTAGACAGAGGATTTCTTACCCTGAAATAAGAAATATCTACCTCATTTCTGATTTTTAGACAGAGGATTTCTTACCCTCAAATAAGAAAGTATTCACTTCATTTCTGATTTCTAGATAGGGGATTTCTTACCCTAAAATAAGAAAGTATCCACCTCATTTCTGATTTTTAGACTGGATTTCTTACCTTCAAATAAGAAATATCTACCTCATTTCTGATTTTTAGACAGAGGATTTCTTACCCTCAAATAAGAAAGTATCCACTTCATTTCTGATTTCTGGATAGGGGATTTCTTACCCTCAAATAAGAAAGTATCCACCTCATTTCTGATTTTTAGACTGGATTTCTTACCCTCAATAAGAAATATCTACCTCATTTCTGATTTTTAGACAGAGGATTTCTTACCCTCAAATAAGAAAATATCCACTTCATTTCTGATTTCTAGATAGGGGATTTCTTACCCTAAAATAAGAAAGTATCCACCTCATTTCTGATTTTTAGACTGGATTTCTTACCCTCAAATAAGAAATATCTACCTCATTTCTGATTTTTAGACAGAGGATTTCTTACCCTCAAATAAGATATATCTACCTCATTTCTGATTTTTTGACAGAGGATTTCTTACCCTCAAATAAGAAAGTATCCACTTCATTTCTGATTTCTAGATAGGGGATTTCTTACCCTAAAATAAGAAAGTATCCACCTCATTTCTGATTTTTAGACTGGATTTCTTACCCTCAAATAAGAAATATCTACCTCATTTCTGATTTTTAGACAGAGGATTTCTTACCCTCAAATAAGAAAGTATCCACTTCATTTCTGATTTCTAGACTGGGGGACTTCTTACCCTCAAATATAAAATATCCACCTCATTTCTGATTTCTAGACAGAGGATTTCTTACCCTCAAAAAAGTATCCACCTCATTTCTGATTTTTAGACTGGGGATTTCTTACCCTCAAATAAGAAAGAATCCACCTCATTTCTGATTTCTAGACTGGAGACTTCTTACCCTCAAATAGAAAGTATCCACCTCATTTCTGATTTCTAGACAGAGGATTTCTTACCCTCAAGAAAGTATCCACCTCATTTCTGATTTTTAGACGGGGGATTTCTTACCCTCAAATAAGAAAGTATCCACCTCATTTCTGATTTCTATCGGTGTTAGGCCAACCCCATTTTCATCTTTGGCTGTCAGAAGTATATCTAAAAAGTCTAGGTATTTTCTATCTGACTTCCCAGGCTCCACCTGTTCAAAATAAGTCACCAGGGCCCAGTTGTTCAAAGCATCGTTAGCTTAACAAGCTCGTTAAGGGTCATTTCGTTAACTGTTTTAGCAGATTCAATATACAATTTTCTGAAATTTTTTGCTGAAAAAATGTGAGTAGCTACTCACATTTTTTCAGCAAAAAATTTCAGCATATTTGCGTATCACTTGATGCAAATTTTAACGAATCGTTAACTAACGATGTCGTTAGCTTTGAACAACTGGGCCCAGACATAGATTTAAATAAAATGCTTTTTCAACCAATTGGTACTAATGTTTTCTTTTTTCTCTTAAAAAACATATGTTGTGGATACTCAACTGAATTACATCAGTGAAGCAATCCAATGGATACCCATAATGCATGCTTTTGTGGAGGAATAAGAACTAGACATGACTCTTTTCTAGTGTTATGATAAGGCTTTTCTTGCACACCAGATAAGGAAATCCTGGATTTAACCCTGGAACAGAAATTCTTATCCTACCCAGTTTATCCTACCCAGGGTAAGATAAAAATCGAGAATTCTCTCATGTTTGATATGCACTGGTTGTAATTGACGTCATGTACGCGACTGTTCAAGTTTACATCACTGAACTTAATGACGTCTTTAAATGCCACAGTAATGTCATCACAATACGGCAGATGTCAGCAACTGAAGTGACTGCATTATTGAAAACTACGTTCAGAAATGAAAGGAGCACAAGAAAAAGAATCCATCATGAGCGTGAGGGGTAGATAGAAAAATCCATCCCTCATGATCACAGTCTGGCATCATAATGCCAGAAGTGATCCTCTGGACAGATTTTTCTATCTCCCTCTCACACTAATGAGAGATCCTTAAAATCTGGATGTGTCAAACAAAAATGAGTCACAATGTAAGAAAACTGTTTAATTTGATACTACCTGCTGATGTATCTAAAAACTACTGGGTGAGTGGCAAACAATGGAAACCTTGATCAGATCCTTTGTTCTGTGACATCTAATCTCAATCTAAACTGTTTGTTCAGGTTTGTCTGTCCCAATAGGTTTATTGCTGTACATGTTTCTGCTTAGCCTAATAATCTAATTATCTGGTGTTGATGATTTGGTGTTTTATATCCTTTTCAACATTATTTAAGTCATACAGAGACCTGGCCGGCCTCGGTAGCTCAGTTGGATGCGCCGTCCAACTGGAGACGCCCGCTGAGGTCGGCAACATTCTTTCGTGGAGACTGATTATGAAATATTTTCTATGGTCATTCTCTCCCTTCCGCTGATTCAAGAAGGGCAGTTGTCAGTTTCTGGCGAAAAAATGTGCACAATACTGGTTAACCTCTTAGAGGACTAAGCCTGCCCAGTAAACGTGTGGTTAGATAAACTGACCACGCTCGACATGACCCCATTGGGTTGATTGGGCCGTAAAACCTCAACACAAACAAAATCATACGGAGACCACTTACAATGAACAAACAAACAAAAACTTGCACACCTAAATCACAAGTGCGATAAAAAAAACTACATACCAATGCTTTCTGTCTCTTTGCTATGATTTCTTCTGCTACTTTATGAACATATCTACACTGTTTTCTGAACAACCGGCCTTTTGGTGTGAGATAAAACAACCAGTCTGCATACAGCCAGAGTCTACGAGCTCTGTGCTGCCACCCATCTGAGATATCTGCTACAGCTTGGATATATGGATGACTAGCTCTGAAATTAAAGAGAACTGATACAATGTATAGATCTTTTAACCATTTCTGACAACGAAGACAACATTTGTGACTTCCTGTTTGCTTTACTGCAAACAATCCCCTTCTGAAAAGGGGTGTACTCTATATGGAAAGAATTTACTCTGGGAGCAAATTCTCTCCAGGTCTACTAAATTCCCCCTTGGGAGCAAAATATTTATGGGTCTACTCTATAATGAAAGAATTTGCTCCCTCTGGGAGCAAATTCTTTCCTTATAGAGTAGATCCCATTCCAGAAGGGCATCAAACCTAAAAATGCAAACCCTTATTTTCACTACATGTATATATTATGGGGAAACATGGAGATATTAATTACCTCTAACACTGTTGCAAACTTCATTACTGCTTATGAAGAGTCCCAATAAAACTGAGACTCCCGTTTTCTATCTGTAACATTTTCTTTGTTTCCAAAGGCAACCTTTCAGAGCTTTATTACATAGAAATTTTAATGTAATGGCGCTTAATTTTTGTGCAGGTATGTGTACTTAAATCAACAACAGCTGCATTGTGCCAATATTTCTAAATAAGCGGACTATCCAGGGCCCATTTGCAAAAGCTACTCACATTTTTTCAGCAAAAATACCTGTGAATTAGATATTCTTCTTACTAGAACAGTTAACATTTTGACTACTAAGGAGCTCGTTAAGCTAATAATGCTTTGAAGAACTGGGCACAAATGAATATTTTTCTCACATCAACACAAAAACATATGTTGTGGGGTACTCATCAGAAGCACTATGGCAAGGCTATTGCAAAGAGTACCAACATATGAGCCTCTCTAAACAGTAAACAATCTTATGTGATATGCAAGTGTAGATGCAGATTAGACTTCACATTTTGTGCAGTCTGGTCAAAGGCTGTGAACTGTGTGAAGTTCTTTACTCAACTGATCATGTGTGATAGAATCTTGCTCAAATGATCATGTGTGTCAGATCTTTGTGCAACTGAAAATGTGCAACTAATCTTTGCCAACTGAACATGTGGGACGTATCTTTGCCAACTGATCACAAACGACAGATCTTTGCCCAACCGAACATGTGTAACAGATCTTTGCCAACTGATCACATGTGACAGACCTTTGTCTAACTGAACAACTGTGTGGCAGATCTTTGCCAACTGATCATGTGTGAAAAAATTTTGCCCAACTGATCATGTGTATCAGATCTTTTCCCAATTGAACACGTGTGACGAATTTTTGCCAACTGGTCACATGTGACAGATCTTTGCCCAACAGTAATGACTGATCAGACTGAATCTGAACTTTCACTGGGAGCATGTCAGATATACAATATCTTGCACTGCCACTCAGTTACCTTTAACCAAAGTACCAAATAAGGTGCTTTATTCAACCAAAAATCTTTGTTATTTTTCTTATTTCTCCACAAAAACATATGTTGTGGTACTCATTAGAAGTGCCTCAATGTTTTCTTTTTTGTGAATGATTCTAATGAATACCACAACATATGTTTTCATGGAGAAATAAGAAATACATTTTCCTGACACCACCTCGTATCTGGAGCTATGTTTAATGCTTAGCATACTGGGTGAAAAATTCAGTAGATGACATTTTGAAATATTTTATTTTCCCAGAAAATAGGCTCTGACCTTTTATGGAAATTGAGACAATTTCCATGAAAGGTCAAAGCCTATTTTCTGGGAAAAAAATGAGACAATTTGCACGAAAGGCTAAAGTTTATTTTGGGGAAGTGCGTGTATGTGTGTGTGTGTGTGTGGGGGGGGGGGGGGGTTGTCTGCTGAATTTGCCCAGAGAGTGGTTAACTGTCTTACCCTTCTTCCGTCTGGACATTTGTATGGTAGGAGAAGGCACACCTCAGGATTATGTCAAGAGTGACTTTACTTATGTGTGTAAACACTTCAAATTTCTCCCCACACTCAGCCAACTTTCCAAAGTTCTCCTGCAAGAGATTATCAATGCTTAGCATGCTGGGTAAAAAATTCAGCAGTCATTTTGAAATATTTTTCTTATCTTTTTATTTTCTGGAAAAAAAAAAATCATCAATTTGCCGTCTGATGAATCTGCTGATAGAGTGGTAATTGTTGACGCTTAAAATTTTCAGCAGATCACATACTTTTTTTTTTAATATTTTTCTTATTTTTCCCAGGAAATAGGATTTTATATTTCATGCAAATTGTCTCCAATAGAGACAATTTGCATGAAGTATCAAATCCAGTTTTCTTGAAAAAATAAGGAAAATATCAATTTGTCGTCTGCTGAATTTGTCCATAGAGTGGAATGGTAAACATAGAGAGGGAGACATACTTTGATTGATTATGTTGGGGTATAACAACACATCAACCCTTGTGGGTCATTTTGTGTCGACTCCCAGAGAAAGGGAGAATAGAGATAGAAGAATTAGTAGAGGAGATGAAAGAGAAGGACAGGTAAGAAAGGGTAACAAGCATGAAAGTGAAGAAACAGAAGAAATAAAAACATTCCCCAACTACCTTTACCTGCTACAAATATAGCAGGCCTTGCCCAACTGTAAGTCAATATCAGCTGGACGCCCCGGTGACGAAAGATACACAACACCTTCACACCACCCAACCACCCCAAGACATACTTTGAATACACTTTATACCCGAACTCCTTGATGTCCATACCCTAACTCCTGAACAAATCCATTTGACAAAATCAAATCTGCACTGTTTGCTGTTCAGCTAGCATATTTTAGACAGTACCTGGGCCCAGTTGTTCAAAACTAACAATGTCGTTAGTTAACAATTCGTTAAAATTTACATGGAGTGATAGGCAAATATGCTGTGCAAAAGCTACTCAATATATTTTCAGCAAAAAATATCAGAATATTGTATATTGAATCTGCTAAAACAATTAACGAAATGACCCTTAACGAGCTTGTTAAGCTAATGACGCTTTGAACAACTGGGCCCTGAGTTGCATCATGGGGAAAAGAGCTGTTATAGCGTATGCCAACAGCAAAGATTCAGGGGAGCCTGTAAAGCTGGCACAATTAATCGGATAATCGATTAATCATAGCAACAGATAAGGCACTTTTTTCATCCGAAAACTGCTGATATCTTTCTTATTTCTCAATGAAAACATATGTTGTGGGTACTCATTATAAGGGCCTCGGTGAGGCGCTTCTAATGAGTACCCACAACATATGTTTTCGTCAAGAAATAAGAAAAATATTATGTGGACACCCCCTCTTATCTGTAGCTATGTTAATTGATCAATAAATACCACAAAAATGATTATCATTACAGATTTGCTAATAATTGATCATTTGATTTCTGTGTATGTTAATTTAACATATTTATCCTTAGTATTCAGACACCTCAACTCCTAACCATACTTTATCCAAAATTTGAACAAGTAAAATTTAATATCCACCTCAGTGTCTTAAATAGCTGGATGAATGGCAAGCAGTGTAGACCCTGATGAGACCTGGGTCTTCACTGTTTGCTCAAGCAAGTCTGACCACATGCATACAATGAAGTATAACATATGGTATGAGTCACTCTCAATCAGATAGGTAAAATTATTACCAAATCTTCAGTGATTACTAATCGATTATCAATCACAATGGCAGCACCGACAATGGATTATTTTTCAGCTCGGATTAGCTAGCCTTAGGAGCCTGTGTATCTGTGCAGTCTCACCAGACCCTAAGCTGTTCAGAAACAGAGTGCGCTAGCAGCTGGTCAAGGAAAGCATTTTCAAAACATTTACATGCACCAGAAGATGACATTGGCCATAATGAAGGTCAGCAGGCCTTTCTGCAAAAAAAAAATGTTTTTGTATGACAATATTAAAGTGTTTTTTTTTTTGTTTTTTTTTTAATAGATTTCATGAGCAAAATAAAGGTTATACAGGTTTTTACACTAACTGACACTAAATTATTGGTTTTTATAGGTTTTAAAGGTTTTGCTAGGAGGCCTTAACAGTACAGTCTGATTATAATACCATATCAGATAATAACCACACCATAAAAAAGATGCTTTGCAAAGGATTCTACAAACACAAAATACATACTATCAATATGTCTGTAGTGTCATTGTAGACACCAATGTATGGCTTCAGTATCTCGAAGTGGAATGCAGGAGTAAGAAGCCGTCTGGATCGGCTCCATCGTTCCCCTGAAGCAATAAGAAGGCCCTCACCTAGCCAGGGTAGAGCAAGTCTATATACCCCAAAGAAACCTGTTGGCTTTGGTTCTGGAAAGCAAATGTATGGCATCAGAATTATATACGATTCCAAAATTGATGTATAAATTTGTTCATGTATGGTTCTGTTTTATTCAGTTTTTTCTTATTGTTTTCTTTATCTGTTATTTTGTACTTGTGCTTGTACTGTTATAACCTTAAGTATTGGAACAGACAGGCCTGAGCAAACAGTGCTGACCCAGATCAGATGCCACATTCTGCGGCATCTAATCAGGGTCTTCACTGTTTCTCACTCATTTCAGCAGAATTTACTTGTATCAGTAAGTAGTCAATAGTTAACCCTTAAACTGCCAGTCACAACAATTCCTGTCTGCTTTGTCGTGCTTCTGATTTTAAAAGACATTTTTGCAAGCAGTGTGGACCAGATCAGACTGCTCTGCTAGGAGCAGTCTGATCAGGGTCACACTGTTTGCCTGTATGCAAAAATAGGTTTGAAAAGTTTGCAAGAATATTCAGCAGATGACATAGACAACATTTTCAGATGCAGGTTTTCTTGGCATTTTAAGAATTAATATTTTAGGGCAAGTATAGTATGGAATTAAGGTGTCCCAATATGTAGGATTAATACGGTATTTAGTGTACATATTTGAGGGTCTCATAGAAGATTAGCTTTCTTTAAATGCTAAATGAGTTTATACCCTCAGAAAATAATGATTATTACTTTTATTGTCATTATCATTATTATTATTATTATAATAACAATTATTATTATTATTATTGTGACTATTATTGAATTATAATCATTATAAGCATTATTATTACTATTATTATTATCATTGAAATAAATATCATTATTATTATTGCAAAACTTTACCACTCCCTGGGTAATTCAGCAGGTGACAACTGATGATATTTTTCTATTATCCCAGAAAGATTTGACAATTCATGTTAATTGTCTTCTTGGAGACTATTTGCATGAAACTTCAAAACCTGTTTTGGGGAAAAATTAAAAAAAATTTAAATGCGTCATCTGCTGAAAGTATATCAAGCATGCTAAGCCTTATGCCCTTATTTCTCAGAAAAAATTGCCAATTTATGCAAATTGTCTCCCATTGGTCCTGGGTATGACATAAAACTGCATCCAGCTGTGACACTCATATAGAGTGTGGGAATGTGAGGCTGCCCTCCATCACAGTTGCCTCCCCACCTTCAGGGTTACGAGGCTGCCACAACCTGGATGGCAGAGCTAAGCCGCAATCATCTTCAGATGGCTTGGTTTAGCTATTGTGGTTTGGCAGATGTTCCTTTCTTTATAAAGACAATGGCAAAGCACACTGCTCGAATGGGGGAACTGCACGGACGGACCCACGAATGGGTACATACGTGGCTATGCACTTTGTGGCAAAAATCATTAAGTGGCTACTGATTTTAAGTGCCTATTACTGTCCATCATTATGTGTCTACAAATTACATTTAGCCACATTAGGTATGGATTACCTGTCCATAGCTGTTATTCTCTTGTGTGGGTAGCCATTTAACCACATTAGGTATGGATTACCTGTCAGTAGCTACCATTCTCTTATGTGGCTAGCCATTTAGCCACGTTAGGTATAGATTAACTGTCCATAAGGGGCTACTGATTTTAAGTGGCTTTGGATTACCTGTCCATAGCTATTATTCTCTTGTGTGGGTAGCCATTTAACCACATTAGGTATGGATTACCTGTCAGTAGCTACCATTCTCTTATGTGGCTAGCCATTTAGCCACATTAGGTATAGATTAACTGTTCATAAGGGGCTACTGATTTTAAGTGGCTTTCAAAAGATGTATTACTGCGCAGGCGCATAAAAAAAGATGGTACCCGAGGGTACTTGGACGTCCTTAGGAATGGATGGATTTCTGACCATTATTATGTGCCTACAAATTAAAATAACTTTATTTAGCCAGATTAAGTATGGATTACCTGTCCATATCTCTCTCTTATGTGGCTAGCCTGGTATGACCATTTTGCCACTTAAGTATCTAAAATGCTGATGGTAAGCCACGCAAGTACCCGCTCGTGGGAACGCATGCTCAGATGCTATTAAGGAACTGAAATGGGACATCAGCTAGGACAAGCGATCCCATAAAACAGCCGTTCCAAACTCTTTATGGCTACCTCAACCACAGAATCTGAGGTAGGCAGTGCCAAAAGACATCAAAGGTCTGTTAGTGATGTCTCCGGCTTGGCCTCCTGTCAGGTGTGGGAGGCAGGGTCGGGCCATTGTATCAAATCAAGCAAGCACCTGAGGAAATTCAGGGTGGGAACACTCAATGTGAACACTCTGAGAGGAAGTTTGTCAGGTAACACCATCCCACTGGGAAGTGGATGTCTGCTGTATTCAGGAGACTAGATACTGTGATGGCAACTACCACACAATCAAGGGCAAGGACACCAGGTACAAGCTCTGCTGGTACGGAAACAAAAAGGAACTACTGGTGTAGGAGTGTATGTGGTGGAAAAATGGATAGAGAAAGTTTCTGAAGTGAAGAGAGTCTCCAACAGAATCAGTTTATAGTTGGCCAGCATATGGTTACCTTTCTGTCTGTGTATGCCCCACAGAGTGGTCTGTGATGAGGATTAGGGCCTGTTCTTTGACCAGCTGCATGCTGTGACTGCCAGGATCCCAGGATCCGAATTCCTGATCCTGTGTGAAGATTGGAACCGCCATGTACACCATGCAGGCACTGGATACAGAGAAGTGCATGCTGGGATAAACCAGTTGGTGAGGGTGAGAGGATCCTAGAAAATGCCCTAGCATCTGACCTGCTTCTTGGGAACACGAGTTTCAAGAAACGTGACAGCCATCTCATCACATACAAGTTGGGAAATGCAGCCACCTAGATGGACTTCATCCTTTTTTGCAGGACCATTGGCAAACTTGTCACAGATGTGAAAGTGATCCCTGGTGAGGAAGTAGCCTGGCAACATCAGTTTCTTGTATGCGACATGAGGATTGATGTGCCACCAAAATCCAAGTGCAAGTTCACCTCTCTCTTAAAGTTTGAAAGCTTAAAGACACTCAGACGAGAAATCATTTCCAGGAGGTCTTCAACTTGCATGTGAGTGCATCTGTGCAGGTGTAGCTGAAGCTGCCACTGAAGATATCTTGAACAACATCAAGACAGGACTGCTCAAGACATCATGAAACCTCTGGTGGAATGAGTACATGGCAAAGGCCATTGCAGGCAAGCGGAAAGTTTTCAGGGCATGGAAGACTGGTAAAGGCACTAGGTTATCATATGATGTGGCCAAACACATTGCCAGATATGCAGTGCACCATGCTCATTAAGAAGTCGACAAGAAGGTCTACAAGAATATTGAGCTCATCTTCAGAAGACTATCACCTTGCCAACCAGTTTAGAAGAGAGAATGCTGATGTTGTAGGTGACAAGCTGGTGAAGAATGATGCAGGGGAGATGTCAATGAGCGAAGACTCCAAGCAGAAGGCCTGGTTAGAGCACTACCAATGGCTTCTCAACGTTGAGTTTGACTGGGACCCAGACTACCTGTCTGGTGAACCACCAGTGGAAGGCTTGCACATCCCAGTCACCATTTATATGGTTAAGAAGGCTATCTCTCAGATGAAGGTGGGTAAAGCACTGAACCCATCAGACATAGTGGTGGAGATAATATGAGCAGCAGGTGACACGGGTGCCTCCATGATCTCACAACTGCAATCATTGGGGATGGCAAAGGTATACCCTCCGACTGGGGGCAGAGTTTCATTGTCTGCCTCTGCAAGGATAAAGGGGAAGTACTGAACGGGGGCAACTACCATGGTCTCAAACTGACAGAGCAGATCATGAAAGTCCAGGAAAGGATTGTGGACAGCCTGATCAGACAGTTGGTGTCAACTGACGATTCCCACTTTGGATTTGTCCCAGGCAGAGGCACAACAGATACAATCTTTGTTGTCAGGCAGCTGTAATGGGCGGACACATGCTTGTGTTTGTGAGGAGTACAGTGAAGAGTTTGAAATGAAGTTCGGTGTTCACCAAAGCTCAGTACTCAGCCTGCTGCTCTTCATCATTGTGCTTGAAGCCTTGTCATGCAAGTTCCGCTCTGGGGTCCCCTGGCAGGATCTCTATGCATGACCTTGTTATCATTGCTGAATTGCTTGAGAAATGTGTCAGGAGGGTCGACTGAGAAAGAAGCAATGAAGGAGAAAGGACTGAGAGTAAATGTAGGAAAGTTGAAGATCATGATATGTGGTGTGGGCCTGGACCTCCTGCAGCCAAGTTTCCATGCACCATCTGTTGCACTGGAGTGGGCAGCATTCCATTCTTATGGTATGCATTTCATTTCTCAATGAATAACTGTGTCAAATGTTTTCATCAAGGTGGACATAATGGCACACATTTTCCTAAAAGATGGGCATAAGACTGCTTATAAATGTTAGCCGATAACATTCTTTGTTTACTGACATTATAATACATCATGTGCAATTGTCTTAATATAAACAGGAAACATAGCTCAATCTTGGTCATGTGACCCGGATGCGGTGAACAAACTTTAGTTCCCCCTACCCTTTGAGGCTCCATATGAAATATGGATTTGAATTGCCTTGTGGTTTCTACAGAGAAGATGTTTGAAGAAGTGGATGATGGATGGATGATGAACAGATGGACAGCGGAGCCTGCTTATACTATAAGCTCACTATGAGCCTAAAGGCTCTGGTGAGCTAGTGATTACCCACAACATAGGTTTTCATGGAGAAATAAGTAAAATATTATGTGGATACCCGCTCTTATTTTGAGCTATGGGTGATCCATATAATGATCATCATACCAGCAGTTTTCATGGCTATTCTCACTGTGGTTGGATGAAACACGGAAACATTTACTTTTAGACTTGTGTTCCACCAAATGAAGAAGTATTTCAGCTTATTAATATATTTCAAACCAACTTTTAGTCTATTCTCACTCGCACCTTCTGGAAGCTGAAAATGGAAGACATTACACATACGTAATATTATAATAAAAACTTGAAACGATAATACCCCATAATGGCATTACCATCATGTGACGGGCAGACAACTGTCAAAATAGAAGAAATTTGCCCATTGGCAATCCCAAACCATATCTCCACAATATCAATGCACTACCATGTTATGTGAAAATCCATTGACATCTACTCAAGTAATCATCCAGAAAAATAAAGAAATGATGATGGGCAGATAACTCCATCAAAAATTGACAAACATTTGCCCATTACTAATCCCAAACCAGATCTCCATAATATCAATGCACATAACAAGTTTGGTGAAAATCCAGTGATATTTACTCAAGTTATCATCCCGAAACCAAATATGGATGAACTGTGATATGACTGACAGACGGACTGACAGACAGATGACCAACATGAAACTATAATACCCCATCTCTACCATTTGGTGGCGTATAAAATAGAAAATGATTTAACCCATAAAGTGCTTATCACAACTGTAGCAGGCAACTCTAATGACAAATAGTGCAGATCCAGATCAGTAAGCGTTTTCAGAAGCCAACTGATCTGGATCAACACTGTTTGCAAAGGCAGATCACATCTGGGCTAAGCAGGACAGGGTTAAGGATGTGAATAATGATAGCTGCAGATATCCATATTATTTGTTTCTTATTTCTCCACGAAAACATGTTGCGGGTACTCATTAGAAGTGCCTTAGAAAGGGGTTTCTAACGAGAACCCACAACATATGTTTCCATAGAGAAATAAGAAAAAAGAAAAAGACAGCTTATCTGGAGCTATGATTCTTCATAACTCCGCTCTATACAAAATCCCACAAAGGAATGGGTTTTACATGTATTTAGAGACAATGAGACACACTGAGAAAACATTAGAGGAAATGTTGTACATGCAGAAACAATTTTTCAGATAAGCACATCCTTTGCATTAACATGTAATGACAACATGGATGACGGAAAACCATAGCTCCAGATAAGACACCTTTTCAACCACAAAGTATGAATACCGTTGACTCTCATTATCTCTAAATCCAAGGGACTCTTTGAAATACTTTGAGATATCTGTACCTTGACATATCAGATTTGCATCAGTGAGGAAATAATAAATTCGGTAGAACTACCGCAATTAATAAATGAATATGTTTGTTTGTTTGTTTGTTTGTGTTGAGGTTTTACGGCCCAGTCAACCAAATGGGGTCATGTCGAGCGCGGTCAGTTTACCTAACCACATGTTTACTGGGCAGGCTTAGTCCTCTAAGCGGTTAACCAGTATGAATATGTACTTTGACTCCTGAATTAGAGATATATTGAAAATACTGCGGAAAAATTGCTCCTTCCTCTTTTCCACAATATTTTGTTACCTCTTGTTAGATTTCCATGTTAAAACAGGGACCAGATTTTGACTTCGCGGTAATAAAAATAAATAGAACGATCACATTTAATAAATGAATATGTAATTTGTCTCCTGAATTAGAGATATATTGAAAATATTGTGGAAAAGAGGAGAAATTGTTCCCTGGGAGCAATTTCTCCTCTTTTCCACAATATTTTGTTACCTGTTGTTAGATTTCCATGTTAAAACAGGGATCAGATTTTCACTTTGTGATAAGTGGTTATTCGAGATAAGCAAGTCAACTATTATTTTCTTAATTCTGCATGGAAACGTGTTGTGGCTACTCATTAGAAGCACCTGAAGGAGAAGTTTCATCTGAATCTACATTATTTGTCATACCACTAAGTATTTTAAGCAAACTGCATAAAAAGCATCACAGAGGCAAAAAAAGGTATGGAATAAAGAGTTCAAAAGTTTAGGACATTTATCATATCTGTACATTTTTTATCAAAGAAGAAAAGAATTATCACGCAAGCTATACCATGCCTAATGCTTTAATTGCATCCTGGGTAAAAACATTCAGCAGATGATATTTTGAAATGTTTTTCTTATGTTGACAAAAAAATTGGTTTCACTTTCTTGCAAAAAATAAGAGATTATTGTTACACTTACTTAGGGAGTGTGAAAGGTTAACCCTTTTATGCCTAGTGTGTCAAAAAAAGGGACGTCAATAAACAGTGTAGACAGATCAGATGCCGCAGACTGCAGCATCTGATCAGGTCTACACTGTTTGCATTAAATACAGGAATTTCTATAAAACAGTAATAATAAAAACCAAATAAACACCCCTTCTAG
Organism: Anodontia alba; assembly: GCA_964016985.1. Lineage (NCBI taxonomy): Eukaryota > Metazoa > Mollusca > Bivalvia > Lucinida > Lucinidae > Anodontia > Anodontia alba. The sequence continues at coordinate 51,822,237 of OZ024836.1, forward strand.
TGGAAAAGGACATGTCCAAGGAGTTAAGGTAGCAACATTGCAAATGGGTTAAAGAGGCATTAGCAAATATGTGAACAAAATATTTAACCCTTGTCATGCTGAATAAATTAAGACGCCACGCCCATTTCTAATTTTCAGCCAATTAGATTACTTGTTCCAGGTTTTTGAAGCAAGGTCATATATTAAATGACAAACTGATCGGATCTACACTGTTTTCAAAGGCAGGGTATATCTGGGTTCAGCAGGATAAGGGTTAACAAGACGTGTTCATATATATGTCACATATATGTTCTGCCTGTGCACCAAAACAAAATCTTATCCTAGCCATTGTCATAGCTTCAGATAACAGTGACTATCCATATAATATTTTTCTTATTTCTCCATGAAAATGTATGTGGTGGGTACTTATTGGAAGCGCCTCATCGAGGCACTTCCAATAAGTACCCATAACATATGTCTTCATGGAGAAATAAGAAAAATATCAATTGATACTTTTCAGTTAAAAAAGTGCTGTGTAAGGAGCTATGCTTTGTTTTTGCTTCAGCTCAATGTCTGATAATGCTGACCAAATAGTGCCTTATCTGGGAACTAGGAGAAATAAAACTGTTAAAAGCAGAAAACAACAGAACACAAAGAAAACAACAGTTAACCTTCCTTCCAACAAACCTGTTGAATGTAACATTATTTTTGCTGTATTTTGGTGGCTACAGACCAGTACTGGCCACCAGAAAGAGGCCCAGAAAACATGCAGTGGCTGATACTTGTTACAGGTCTTTACATAGAACTTCAGCCGCTCATTTCCACTTTCAGGTAGCTGAAAACATTATGGTTTGATGATGGGTTCAGGTTTAAAGACATGGCGACCCATGAGATTCATTTGCATCAAAACAGCATATTAATTTAGTTTGGCAATGAAATAGATATAATACAGTCAGGTATGCATAGGAAAAACATGGTAAATGTCTTAAAATTTAGAACTTTACTTAAATTTTGCTTTTTACGCAGTTGTTGGTTTTTTTTTTTTTTTTTAAATACTTCATGGTAGTGGATTCAGAAGCAGTCTGATCTTGGTCTGCACTGTCTGTATATGCCATTTTGTCAGAAACCGATGTATAAAATTATAGGACATTAGTTTGATTTGGCATTTTACAGCCCAGTCAACACTGTTAAGGTCATGTCAAGCCAGTCAGATAACCTACTCACACTTTTCCTGGGCAGGCTTAGTTCTCTAAGCAGTTAACCAGTACTTGTGCACATATTTTTGCCAGTAACTAATAACTATATAAAGAAAACAAAAAATAACATATCATTACCATATATACCTCAATAATCAGTCAGATCGGCCTCAGCAAATAGTGTAGCCCAGATCAGACGGCACAGGACATGTCTGCTGACCAGGGCCAACACTGTTTGCCACTCATTCACAGTTTCTTGACACATCACTGAACAGGTAAAACAATAGACTCAAAAGCCTGACATCAACTGGTGCATCTGCAGTCTGATTAGGCCAAAATAAAAAATTAGTTTGTTTGCCCTCTTCCTACCTACCCAAAGAAATCCTGCCTTCTCAAATAATTTTATTGGAATTCTAGAGTGCCAGATTTTTTTTTTTTTTTTTCCAATCATTTTAAAAGAAAAAAAGCTCTGAATAAAGTCATGAATACATGCTCTCCATAAATTATGGCAGATATGCTACTTTTCATATTACTATTATAGACAGATATATCAAATTTATGTAAAAAATTGATAACTTTCATTTAAACATATATTTCGATACTGACATTTCTGATGGATTTTATATTTCAAATTTTCTAAAAAGATACCTACCTACCTACCCAGAAATATCTGACAGGGTTGGGAGAAGGCAAACAGAAATAATTTTAAATGTGGCCTTAGGGCTTCTGTTGTCCACTTACAAAATCATTTGCTACTGTACAATTTACTGACCCAAACAGACTGATCTGGGCCTTCATTGTTCTGATGGCAAAAGCCCCTTTTTCTCACATTGCACACTAAATGTTTTTGTTTCTTTCTAATGTAGTAGTTAATACAGTGGGGGTGTTCTGGCTCACCCCACCCCAAGTGCAAATATATTTCCTGGCAGCTGAAGCAAACCAGAACTGCCACTGAATTTAAAACTTAAATGTCCTAGGACTTTGAATACTTTATTCCATATATTTTTGACCAAATTTTTGCTTTTTTATGTAGTTATTTCTTAAAAGTTTAGTGGAATGGCAAACAGTGTACTGATCAGACTGCAGTCTGATCTGGGTCTGCACTGTTTGTGTATGACATTTTGTCAGGCACTTTGCTGTATAAACTTTTAGGATATTTACCGTAGTCATCATCATGCTACAATATTTACATAAACAGCTCCAGATAAGAGGGAGTTGTACGGCCAAGTCAACATGTCGAGCAAGACAGTTTACCTATATATTTTACCACACTTTTCCTGGGCAGGCTTAGTCCTCTAAGCAGTTAACCAGTACTTGTGCACATTCTTTAGCTAAAAAACTGACAACTGCCCTTCTTGAATCAGCGGAAGAGAGAATGACTGTTGTAAACATTTCATGATCAATCTCTATGAAAGAATGTTGCCAGACCCAGTGGGGATCGAACCTGCAACCTCCTGATCACCTGTTGAATGTGCATCCTACTGAGTCACTGAGGTTGGCTTCCAGATAAGAGGGCATATCAGGAAAATATTTTTTATATGTCCATGAAAACATTTTAGGGTACTCATCGGAAGTGCCTCATTGAGGTGTTTCTAATGAGTACCCACAACATATGTACAGAGTATACTATACATACCAGATGCATGTTGCCATACAGCCAGTGTCTGGGAGGACTAGGCATGTCACCAAATATTTCAAGCAGTTTCTTCATATGCCAATACAGCTGAAGCAATTTGTAAGCTACAAATGTCAGCAAACATATACTGATCATCTCAATAATAATGAATCGCCTCGACAGATATTCTGTTGCATCCATTTTCAATAACTTCTGTAAAACTTCTGTCACCTTAATATTGGCATACAGCAGACTGTTCCTATTGTTTCTTCACTTTTTTTTATCTGAAATGAACAAAAGTTTGTATATATCTAAAATGAACAAAAGTTTGTATAGTTAATCTAGAAAAAGTGTCCATAGGACACAGATGCCCCCGCCAAAATGCCATTCAGAAAAAGGTTACATATGTAATTGTGACAGGTACAGCATGAAGTTATTATTAAGGTTGATATTGCCCACACATGGTTTACTATATGAAACTTAGTCAAGGGCAGATAATCTATAAACCAAATAAGCAAGAGTTCCATGTCCATTACACATTGCCTCAATGCCATGCATGCATCTGTAAATTTTCATAAATATATTCCATATGGTTTAGGAGTTATGGCCCGGACACGGTTTACTATATGGAACTTAGTCAAGGGCAGATAATTCAAAAACCAAAGTTGTCTTCCTTTTTCATGACACATCGTCTCAATGTCATGCATGCACGTGTAAAGTTTCATAAATATATTCTATACGGTTAAGGAGTTATAGCCCAGACACTGTTTACTATATGGAACCAAGTCAAGGGCAGATAATTCAAAAACCAAACAAGCAAGAGTTGTCTTCCTTGTTCATGACAAATCGTCTCAATGTCATGCATGCACCTGTAAAATTTCATAAATACAAAGGCAAGTCAATAAGTAACCAGCCTATCCCATTTCACCCAAGATTTTCATGCCTTGTTTCAATACATGTTTTAGGCCTGAGGGCAAAATTGCACCCTTATCGTGTCATTCACTCATAAGATATTGAATGTCAAACATGGCTAGCGAAGCAAAAGTAAGCTTTTTGTCAAAATTTGAGTACAGTGCTGTAATTCGGTACTTGTATTTGAAAGGGAAAACAGGTCAGGAACTATATTGCGAGTTGACCAATGTTTATGGGTCTTCTGCACCATCGTATGCACAAGTTAAATTCTGGGTTGGGGAATTCAAACGCAGTAGAACGTCTTTAGAAGACAAAACCAGGTCTGGTCTGGCCCATCAGATGCCACCGATGAAGAAATTTGTAACAAAGTACGGGATCTGGTGTACTCCAACAGGTGAATTAAGGTGGAAGAAATAGCGAATGCATTACACATTTCACATGGTAGCGTTTCAACAACTTTACATGATCGTTTGGGTATGCACAAGCTAACAGCCCGTTGGGTCCCAAAATCCCTTAGCGACGAGCAAATGGCAACCACAGCATCAGTATACAGCGCACTGTTAAAGTGGTTTAGGTCAAAGGAAGATGATTTCCTTTCACGTCTGGTGACTGTAGATGAGACCTGGGTCCATTATTATGAGCCAGAGAATAGAGCTCAGAGTTGCCAGAGTGTAGGGCCGGGTTCTCCAAGGCCAAAGAAGTTCAAAACACAACCCTCTGCTGGCAAGGTGATGGCAACTGTATTTTGGGATGCACAAGGCGTTATTATGTTGGACTTTCTAGCAAAGAAAAGTACAATAATAGTTGCGTATTATGCAAATTTGCTTGACCAATTGAGAACTTAGTCAAGGGCAGATAATCTTTAAACCAACTAAGCAAGAGTTGTCTTCCATGTCCATTATACATCGCCTCAATGTCATGCATGCATCTGTAAATTTTCATAAATATATTCCATATGGTTAAGGAGTTATGGCCCGGACACGGTTTACTATATGGAACTAAGTCAAGGGCAGATAATTCAAAAACCAAACAAGTAAGAGTTGTCTTCCTCGTTCATGACACATCGTCTTAATGTCATGCATGCACCTGTAAAGTTTCATAAATATATTCCATATGGTTTAGGAGTTATGCACCGGACATGAATTGGGACGGACGTAGGGGACGGAGAGGGGTAACACTTAATACCCTTCGAATAGGCGGGGGCATAAAAATACTGTAAACTTTTGGTGATGCCATTTCTCTGCATTAACCCATTAAAGACTGAGACCCCTAAACCCAGGTAACTGGCAAACAGTGCAGTCCCAGATCAGACGCTGCAGAATGCGGTGTCTGATCAGGGTCTCCACTGTTTGCATATGGAAATAGTTCAACCATTTTTCTTTAGGAATATCTGTATAATATAGCCTGACATACCTAAAAAGGAAAATGGGCTCTTCCAATATATAGTGTGGATCTGTGATGGGTAAATGCCGGTATAATGGTGAATTTACCACATGGATACAGCAAATTTACCACAAGGCTGCAGTGATTATCACAAGAAGACAATATTTTTTTTATGTCAGTGGCAACTAGTACTGTGCACCTTGCAATGGAGGCTAGGAATATGGAACCAAAACCATAGCCTTTCTTAGTAAGCTAGGCTAGAGGTATGGTAAAAATATATACATGGACAAGTTTTGTTCGAATACTATGGTCACCTACCCCTTCTATTGTTGAAAAAAGTTCAAAAAAGGTTTCTTATTTCTTATCACCCAAAACATTGAAAGCATGCACTGAAGTGAAAATGAATAATTAAATGGGATTTGATTGAAAACCAGATGCTTATTTGTTCAGCAAATACATGCTGCAAAGACCTTGAATTTGAAAGAACCCATTGTGTTATTAACCCTTATCCTGGGGATACGCTTTCATGGGGTAGGCCTATTTGAGTGCACCTCAGGACCCCCAGAAACAAGGCCCAGCCTTTAGTTCTAGGTTGTCCGAGAGGGGAGGGAAGATACTTTATCACAACTTTTGTTTGTCCCCATTCAAGGCCTATCAGGTTATACCTGTTTGGGTGTCCAGCTAAATGAGTAGTCTGTTTGACTTAAGAATGGAGGATTCAGGGTTCCAGTCCCGTCAGGGTAATTTTTTTACCATACATTTCTTTTTTTGCTATATTCTTACTATTCCACTCTCATGAATAGCCCACCAATTACCATAAATGAAAAGTTCCATAAATGAAAAGTTTTATATTGATGAATGAAATATATGCATCTTGCTTTAATATCAAAATGTGTCATATGCAAACTGTATAAACTTTTTGAAGTGATTAATAAAATGACAGAAAAAATAAATATATAAAAGAAAAAAAAGAAGATTATAGTAAAAAGAGAAAATAAAACATGAAACGATAATACTGTGCCATTATCATATCATAAGGAAGTAACCCTGTCAAAAATTGATGAAATGTACCCAATAGCAATCCCGAACCAGATCTCCACAATATAAATGCACATATCAAGTTTGGTGAAAATCCGTTGAGATTTACTCAAGTTATTGTCCTGAAATGAAAATGCAGATGTGTCGTGGGCAGATAACTGTCAAAACAAGATTAGATTAGCCCATTAGCAAACCCCAACAAGAGCTCTACAATATCAATGCACATACCAAGTTTGGTGAAAATCCATTGATATTTTCTCTTAGTTATCATCTGGAAATGAAAATATGGACATGTTGTGGGCAGATAACTGTCAAAAATTGAATGAAATTTGCTCATTAGGAATCCCAAACCCCAGATCTCTACAAAATCCATGCACATACCAAGTTTGGTGAAAATCCATTGATATTACTCAAGTTATTGTCCGAAAACAAAAGAAATCAGGCGTGTTGCGGGCAAATAACTGTCAAAAATTGACCAAATATGCCCATAACCAATCCCAAGCCAGATCTTTATGACATCAATGCACATACCGGAAACGAAAATACGGAAGGACATATAACAGATGGACGGACACATGGATAACCAATGTGAAACCATAATTCCCTGCCACTATTGTGGTAGGATACTGCCACTATAAAAGAATTATAAATCAATAAAAGAATGGATTAAAATATAACCAAATGATAAAAAAAGCAGTTAAAATGCAAGATTCGAGCCAGAGATGTCCTTCAATGAAAGTCACCTGATTGGTTAAGGGTGTTCTATAGCTATTCTGACGAGTACACAATTTGCTGCATCTATATATCAATATATTTATTTTCATAAACACTATGTCAAGCTCTAGATCTACCAAAAGTAAACGCCCAGATGACAAATAAAAACAACAGAGGATCATTAATCTTAAAAATAAAACGTTTATGTAGAACAGCAATGACATTCTACCATACCATTAAAGTGTGGCCCGTTAATAATGGCTACGGACAAATTATGGTTCCATATCCCTGGAGTCCTGGTTATTATACTAAGGCTAATGGTACAGTGCAATGCCCTGTCAATCTGGTAAGATAGACCTAGTTTCCCAAACTACTTACAACTCTACATTTAATTTCTGCCTATCTCTTGGTAATGTCAACCACAATATGGCAATTGCCGGTATAGCAAGTACTTATTTTTTATTATTTTATTTATTATTTGTATTTATATATAACACTTTGAAATGCCTCATAGGCGGATATTTTTTTTTTTTTTTTTTTGATAAGCTAATACTTGTGTTTGCAAAAAATCCTGCCTGTGATATCTAGCAGCTTATTCTCTGTCATGACTACGTATTATCACAAACTTATATGTGAAGTAATTTATGACTTAATGTTGAATATTTAAATTGGTTAAAACAATAATAAGTAAGTGTAATCGTAAACAGTTGCTCTCATTTTCTATTTTTCACCTCCTTAATTGGTGCCCTGCATGATGGTACCCGGCTTCTTGAGAAACAAAACAGAATTTTATAGGAAAAGGGCACAGAGAACCAAATGTGATATCAGTAGTTATTTTGTGTAAGGTGACCTGTGATTGGTTGATCTCAAGTGGTAATTAAAACTGACCATTGTAATTTGAAGAAAAAAAATGCTTATGTGTAATTTCCTAATTGTTTAAGAAAAGATGTTTCTGTTTGTGTTTGCTGGAGCCAAAAGAAGAAATGGTGAAATTGCAAAGTTTCAATCATTGATAACTGCCCTACATTCAGCCACAGTGGCGTCTTTCCTTATTCATTTTATCGTGCTAAGCCTGGTCTTTGAATAAAAACAAAATTTGGAAGCTCAGTCATACCCTGAAATGAAATCTTAACCACCAAAAAGTATAACTGTTGAGCTCTATGGGAAAAATAATTGGTTCAGTGCACCCAAAACACCCAAGTGATACATAGAAATACCGGGACACACTTATATAGACGGAACGCACAGGTTTAATATATGTCCTACAACTGCCTTTCTTTTGGTCCTTTTCTATATAAAAGTTATTAATAGTGTTAGCGTTTACATTCCAAAGCTATGTATATTCGGTTGAATTTATATGTAGGCCTATGTTTGAGCTATTATATTATGCAGCATAATTTCAAACAAATAAATAATAAAAATAATATAACCATATTTATTAGTTGATTATCATTTTTGGTACATTTTTGGACTTCTTTTTGTATATTTTTTTTTCTGAATAATAGAAGACAAGAGAAAAGAATTTCATAAAAAGTTCGTTATCGCATAAAAATATGCAGTTTTCTTCGCTAAAAGGCTTAACTTTGACACTAATGGCTATATCCGCCGCCAGGTGCAGACTTGTACAATTGAAATGTCTGCCGGGGTACTTTGAATGGCTTGCCTATCACAAGTTGAGCCTTTGTTAACACAAATAAATCCCTTATGTGATTATGATAAGTAGCCTTGGGATTAACACTTAAGGTAATTGAAATGCAAACTAAAATTTTATGAATATTCGAACTATTGAGACAAAAGTTAAACTATTAAAATGTGAATTTGATTTTGATATGCTGTGGATCATAAGCATTATTTTGATTCCAGATATGTATGGAGCGTTTAATGAAAGTAAAAACAGTCTTTCCCGACTTTGAAATTTACCCTGCCCACGTGTTAAAATATTAGGCGGGAAATACAAGATCTTAACACGTTGTCACGGGTATTTTCATTGTGATAATGTTGTGATACAGAGTGTTTGATTGGTCACATGCGAAAGAGAGAGCGAGTGAGCGAAAAACGGGGTCAGTTTAGTTTGAGATACGCATGGTACACTATTGTGGACAATTTGGATTTCCAAAGGAAAAAATAGTTGCGTTCATAATTAAATCTGGAATACCAGTTGGACAGTTGAAACTTACAGTTTTTATTATAGAAATTCGAACACTGTATTGTAATTGTTATTTTGGCGAACATTGTTGTATTGTTATTTGAATATATAATTTGTGGATTTCTATAAAGGAATTGAAATAGAAACTTTTACTTTATCTCTTATTAAAAAATTCGAAATTTATTTCTGTCTAAAAACAACGGCAGAACACGTATTAAGACTGTTGTTTGACAAATTCTCAAATATGTGCATGTTTGTATCCAACTTTGTAATAGTATTTAACAGTTTACTAAATAAATTTCTAGATACATCAATGAAATGTCAAAGGTCTTGGAGGATTATCAAGTTTAACTTGTTTAAAAAGTGTTCTTGCCAAAGAAAATTAGTTGCAATAAAGTAGTGTTCTTCATCATCGAGTGCATAAAACTTGTTGCGTATTTTCGAATAAACGAAATATTTCTGCCAACTGGACTATATGACATTTTCCCCTTTCCATAAAATTGTGAGCACTTACAAGATTCTTAGTTTTACTACTTTGTTATAGTTTTAGGAGTAACAAAAGTTAGATGATCTTGTAAAGTAAATGTATCATATAAATGTGAAAAAAGTAAAAAAAAGTTTATTACCTGTACTGTTATATGCTTCATTGACATAGTTGAAATGGTCCATTGACATAGTTGAAATGGTCCAATAAAGAGCCTCAAGATGGGTGTTAAATGACTAATTCTCATACAGGAGTGTTGCAGGTTTGTTTAGCAATCCTGGATGGCGGTCCCTCGAGAACAGACGGTACGACGGGCGACTCCCCACGTTTTATAAGGTAGTTCATGGGCTGATGGTCAGATACTGTCATATTTTGAACGTTCCATGAGATACACTCGCCACATGCATACTTTTTCTTACAGATGATTCCACACACATGCCTTTTAAATTGATAATCTTTTTCCGGTGTCCATTGTTCTCTGGAACAGATAACCAGCTAATCTCGTCCAGGTTCCGGACCTCGATTCCTTTAAACCAGGAATTAGTCTAATCAGTTACTCACCCCTAATAAAATCTGATGTTTAAGAGAGAGAGAGAGAGAGAGAGAGAGAGAGAGAGAAAGAGCTAGAGAGAGAGAGAGGATCCAGTTGTTCAAAACTAACGATGTCGTTAGTTATCGTTAAACTATGATCATTAAATATGGCACATACGCTAATATTTTTGCTGAAAAAAAATGGGAGTAGCTTTTGCTTTTTTTTAGCAAAATACCTGTGAATTAGATATTGTTTTTACTAGAACAGTTAACATTTTGACCACCAACGAGCTTGTTAAGCTAACGATGCTTTGAACAACTGGGCCCTGATTTTAAACTCTCCTTACTAAAATCAACCATTTCATCTTTTCCTTCTTCACATTTAAACTTCTATTCAGCACTTTTTATGTCTTTTAATTTGGTTTACATGTTTTTGTATGTTCACCGTGTAATTTAAACTAATACCTTTAAGTACTGGAATTTGAATGTCTGTGTCTAACTCTTTATAAATTCTATGCGTATAAGATGGTCATAACCTATACACTTCTGAAAAGATGTAACAATTTATCTGCTTCAAAACTTGTGAACGTTAAAGTTAAGATAACATCCTGGCTGGCTAACGCGACTGGAATAATACATGGCGACTGGGATGTCGGACTAGGCACATGCAAGCTTGACACTGGGTTACAATTATTTTCTGCAGTATGGTAAATGAAACTATAGAGTGTCGTTCGCGTGTTGGCATTTCTTTTTCTTTGTTTTATTATTATTATTTTGTCATGTAAGTTAATTGCCTTCTACTGCTTTTATTTCTCCCGTAATCGTCCGTTGTTATATAGATGTGTATGTGTATATATGGTAAAACAGCTTCTTCCGAGTAAAGGACCGGGATCAAGCTGAACATATTTGGTCCTGCAGGATTGTGTATGGCGGTAAAATAGCCGAGTAGTCCCAAAAATTGATTAAAACATGGCTATACACAATCTGGTATCATAATCGCAAGCATGGATTAAACATGGGCCAGCTGCTTGGGGAGACTGGTCCCGAACTCTTCCAGCGTACGGGCTTCTGTGATGTTCCGTGGCAATTCATTCCAATCTCGAATGGTGCGATGGAAGAACGACTTGTGGTAGACGTCATAGTTGATCCTCTCCCGGAAGAATCCTCTCTGGCTTCTTGTTCTGCTGTCACGTGGTTTTAAATAGCAAGAACTGTCAATGTCCACCAATACATGCTGGATCTTGTATAGCAGGCATAGTCGAGCTCTGTGTCTCCTGTCTTGAGGACTTTCCCAGCCAATGTCCTCTAGCATGGCTGTGGCACATCCAGGTGTGCTCGTAGCGTAATCTTTGCGTACATATCTGGCTGTTCGGCGCTGCACTTGCACAAGGGTCTTAATAAGGATTCCATACCTTAGATGCATAGTCTTAGAACTGGCCTTACCATGGTGGTATAGGTTGCTGTGTTGACCTCCTTAGTACAATGTTTGAAGTTGCGGCGGTAGAATCTTAGTAAGCTTTGCCTGTAACATCAGCAATGTGGCTCGACCAAGTTAGGTCGCTAGTGACCCTCACCCGAAGGCATTTGCTGGCGTCAACCACCTCTAGTTCTTGACCATGGAGCCTGTAGGAGGATTGGAAAACCTTCTTTTTTTCTCCGGTGATTCATGACAGAGCTTACTTACAATGCACATGTATGATGGCACAACTAATATGTCTACGCTGAGTTTATTAGAGTAGAGAAGATTAAATGCATGGTCTAGTTGCATCCTCTTCATCCACATTTCTAGCAACACATAGTAAAGGCATGCCACAGTCGCCTCCACCTCTTGGCATACGGCAAAACCGCACACTTGCAAATTTTGAATAAAGATATGTGAATATACCAAGGAAATATCACAATCACGAATCACAGCCCCACCCCATTCCGAAGCACTAAACAAGGAGAGATGAGTAACAAATAAGAATCACAAACGCCACCTATAAAACCACAGACGCACAAGGAAGAACTGCAACAGAGGAACCGCTTTTGAACGGTTAGTCAATACTCGCTCTTTCCCTTGGCTGTTAGGCAATGAAATCTCCTACTGTTGTACTACTGCCTACACTGACTCACGTCAATGTGGCATTCCTAGACTGGCTTCAGTCTCCAGTGACTAAATATTTTTTCTTATAATCTTATAATCTGTTTGATAATCCACTAAATAAAACCAAAATGTGACCAGCCTTTGTAGTGATGATGTTTTTTTAGTTTTATTTTAGTGGATTATCAAACAAGATTATGAGAAAAATATTTAGTCACTGGAAACTGGAGCCAGTCTATGACATTCCGGTCTCTTAACTGTCAGATGCCATAAACACAACGGGTTTTTAACCTGGTTTTAGGCCTCATCTGTTCTTTTGATGTCATCTGTGGTAGGTTTTGTTCTGTGACCGTGTCTCTTCCTGCACATCTATCTATGACGTGATCACTTTTGAACATTGTGTCATTGGGGTGCGCGGTTAAATTTAGAATTAACACACACACACACACACACACACACACACACACACACACGAAAATAAAAACTTCCTTTTAGCGCATACCTCTTTACACACACACGCGCGCACAACTTCATTTAGCGCATCGTACCTCTTTTCATAAGGGACTTTGGTGCTGTAACGCCAACAGGAAGTCACAACAGTTGCTTCCCTTGTATTTTTTCAGGTGTTTCCAATCCCCTTAATCTAAAATTCAATTCAATTTCCTGAGCAGCACTATACCATATGGATTCTACGTGTCACACTTAGTTCGTTATGCTAGAACCCGTTCCAAACTTCATTGAGAAAAATACTATTTCCAAATGAAATTCAGCTGCCAATCGTTTGCTATAAAATACTGCTGAGGACTGGGTAGTAAAATATTATAGAAGAAAATGTTATCTAAAGAGATAATTATCTACGTATCCAAGTTAGATCAAGGAAGACGCTTGTGTTGTCAGTTAAATAGTGATTATAACTTAAACGCTTTAAAAGCATTGTGGCATATTTGCATTCTTAGTTGTTTTTTTTTTTTTTTTTTTTGTTTTTTTTGACATGATAAGCATGTATATTTCTTTCACAAGTTCACAATGAGCATGCAGATTCTTCAGAACCTCATCTAGTCAATACTCGTTCTTCTTCTACTTCTTCTTCTTCTTCTTATTATTATTATCTAGAACATGTTATTTTCATAAAACTCTGAGTATCAGAACACTTACTCTAATTAATTTTACGGATAATATAGTTATCAAAACAACGTTCTGGGAAAATCAATTTTTGTCACATCTAAAGTAGCCAGATATGAATCTTTAAAAATAGTCATTTGAAAGACATAACTCAGCGGGCACATGACGTTTATACAGCGTCGTCTCAACGTCGATGCAACGTCATGACGTTGCATGGACGTCGAGGCGACATTGTATGAATGTTACGTGGAAGCTGCGACGATTTCACTGATCTCATAAAATATAACCGCTTCCGGACTTATGTGATAACAAAACGTGATAATTATAGCTCATCTTGAACAAAACGGAAGGGAGATTTTCTTCATTTGAGGCGCCGGAAGATTTAATTTGTTACAGTGCATTAGATTAAAAACTTGGTGATATAGATGCCGTAACACAATAGTTGAAGCTATTGACTTAGGCAGTAATGACAAGGCAGACATTAGGCAGTGGAAACAGATACGCTGTTATGAAAGGAGTAATCTTACTCCCTCTAATGCAATAAGAAATCAGCAATAAACTGATTGTCTCGAGAACAATGGTTTTTATTTGTAGAGATATTTGTACAAAGTCGAAATTATTCTCTCGCGAGTTTCTTCTATGGGTTGCGCCGCGCGAAAAGGTGTACTTCAGCATATTTGCACAGCGAAGGCCCAAATAAGCATGTGAAGATGATTTCCATGTTTTTGATGGTCCTTTTAAGAATGTTTCAGTTATATCTGGCCGGCAAGGTCACTCTGTGGAATGTATCTACTTACAACAAAGGCTTTGATGAGACTGCATATGCGTAGGCATTCTACATATATCTATTAACTCAAACGAAATGTTTAGACACAAAAATACAGCCAGATATGGTGTTGTTAAAATTTTAGGACAATTTTGGTAGGCTAAGTTTGAATATTTAGGGTAAATACAAGTTCGGATAGGTACGTCACCGCCCAGCCATACATTATTATATGTGCGCATCACGAAAACATACCTATAAAATTTTGACCCCCATAAACCCCACTTTAATATAGTAAAACTGGGGTTTACAGGGGTATACATTATTTTTCTTAATCATGCTCAAAAACATAGATTGTAGATCGGCGAGGCGGTTCTAACGAATACCCACAATCTATGTTTTGAGAAGAAATATGAAAAATATAAGAATTTTCATCTAAAAGCTTTCAGTGTGGTGAAATTTTCAATATATTTGAATAGGCGTGTCTTCTTAATGGTTTATATGCCATCCACTTAGATATCTGTTCTGGTGAAATAATCACAAACTATCGAGTGAATCATAGTATAGTGGCCTTTTCCAACTGTAACATGTTATACTAACTTACAGGCCACAATATTAGCTGTAAATCCTAACTTTTTATGTCAGAAACTTGCTCATGTACCTGGTCTGTCTGTAGGATAAGCAAAAATCTATTCAGACAAATATTATTTTTTCCAAGCGACTGAAGTGCCTTAAAAATGGTGTTTTCCCCCGTTATGTGTTGCACTTTAAAAACACAAGTTTTTAAAGATTTTTTATGATGGAATGATAAGACATCACTTAAATGATCACGTAGAAAGTCGTTGAAAAAAATTTGATACCAACATTTTATACCAGTGTCAAACGTTATTTGAGATTGAGTTATTTGAGATATCACCAAAATTGTGATTGTGGTACTTCGTTATACATTTTAGGATGTTGCCACACTCCATCTTGTTATACTCCAAGAAGAAATAGAAGATACTGACTTACTCTAATAAATTTCCATTTCAAATGTTCCCTTTACATTGTCAAACACGTAGATGTAAGGATTTCTGTGGAGTCTAAAAGGTGTGAGAAATTACAGCGCTGTTTCATGAAAAAAATCGATATGAAAAAGTGGTTGAGTCCGTAACCAGGCCAAATATTTCTATTTTCTCTGTGTCTTTTTTAAACAAAATTCTTAACATTGTTTGCATCAACTTGCTTTATAATAAGATTTGGTGGTTACCGACACTACAAAAAATGGTAGTGTCCATAACAAAACACCGTGTGTCTTCATATAAAGTAAGCCCCTTAAAATCTTTGGACATTAAAATGCGCAAAATTGTCTTAAAGTAATGTGACAGGTATTTTGGTATACAAAAATGACTAAACATTGTGCTGTATCTAAGGGAGTAATGCAATTAGTATCAATATTTCAAAACTCTGTTTCATGTGTTTTCTACACAAGATTTTAAAGAGGGAACTTTGTTAACGCAATGTTAGGCATTTTTATTGCTACATATAGTGAGGTATGTGGAGAAGCAGTCTTTGCAGCCACTTTATGAAGAAATAGTATGTTGTTGAATATTCTGGTGAACACAAAGCATTTTTGTAGTGTCCGTATCCTTTTCTTGCTGTTATAAGTTACCAAAACATCTTGACTTCAACTTCCAAAGAAACACGTTTGACTTTGAAATTAATAGGATTGCATTAAACAAATCATACCGGTACTCTGAGTGCCAAAAAACCTTCTTTAAATATGTTTAATGATTAATGATTCATCTTTATTTGCATTGTACCATATGTATGTTATACAAAGAAATTAAATGCTTAAACTAAATGTGTTTATGCTTTCTATTTTAGAAGTCATCGATATATGGCAAGTTTTGTTATGTGTAATGGACATTTGTCAGATTATTCAAACTAAATCTTGATATAAACTGATTCACAAGCTTGCTGTAATTGATTATTAAAATACCAGAAAGAATGTAAGATCAAAATGCTTCAGTTCTGCCCCATTACTGGACAAAACCTATGCAGTCTCCAAATGGTTATGGACACTACAAAAGTTGCTACTTTATTTTTTGTATTCTGTTTCACTTTCTTTTCGAAGAAATTGTAAATAAATATGCAGCCGAATTTGTTCACATCATGTGTAGAAATCATATTTCTTATGTTTACAAAGAATTAACCTGTAAAGAATTGCACATTGAAGTCGCTTTCATTGCAGTACGCATACATAAAATTGATCGCATACTTGTTTGTATTATAGCCAGCCACAGCATTCATAATGATGATAGGTGAATTTGATATTTTTATGAACATATCATTATAATATCATGAAACAAATAAATAGCAAATGAAACAAAACAATCTTGTAAGCAGAGGTTTGAGTATAGCTGTTTGTGAGCTTAAAATAAAGTCCACCAAACCCTAAGTAGAAACTTAGGAGCAAACTAAACTGATAAAGTAATTTTGAAAATATTTATACCCGGTCACTTGATACTGAACATGAAGTATACAGTAATACAGATAGATCATTTTCTTATTCAACACTTTCTGAGCTATTTAGTCCTTCTACTAAGCCTGAGGCAAATCTTTTATTTTATCAACATTTTAGTTTTTGATGGGGTTTTACGGCATCCTGAACAAAACATCCTAGTAATTATTATTTTTTCTTGTTAATAATGTATTCTTTAAGTGAATTTCTTCTTTACTTACTTTAAAATTGCCTATAAACATCTGAAACAAGACTAAGTATCTGAATATGCACCATTCCATTATAATGTTAACTGACTGTAGTGTCCGTTACGTGTTTATGAGATGATATCCAATAAAATTTGTCTTTAAAATAAAACATCTATGTAGTTTGGATACTTTCTCAATCCT
Organism: Anodontia alba; assembly: GCA_964016985.1. NCBI lineage: Eukaryota > Metazoa > Mollusca > Bivalvia > Lucinida > Lucinidae > Anodontia > Anodontia alba. The sequence goes on from OZ024836.1 coordinate 51,839,095, forward strand.
GTTCTCTATTCATTCCATTAAAATGTGTGTATAACTACTTTTATTGGATAATATATTGATAAACCAAGTTGTTCTTTTGCTCAATGATTAATGAGTTTATGGACCCACAACCAAGCGGTTCAGAGACTTTTGTGGTAATTATTGCCTGTATATGACTTCATTAATAACAATCTGAGCTTTGCATGTGCGTTTTTGTGAATATCATGCAGATATCAATAGCTGCAAAATTATATATCTAAATCAATAGTGTTCGTAACCTGCATTAAAGTACTGATTTTTGCCTAAGATATGTACTAGTAGTTAAAATGCTTGGGGCGAATATTTGCTGTCTATTAGTGATAATGACCACAGATTGTTGTCTGAATATATTTAAACTAACCCTGAAGATCAGATTAAGAAGAGAAGAACAAACGCTGGGTTGTTTAATTCGGGTTTAAAATCATTTGGAAGAAACACTGCATGTAGTATGAATTCAAATTTTATCATTCAAACAAAAACTTCCTGTTTCAATTTGGTTATGCTCCTATCCGGGGGTGGGGGTACAAAGAATTTTGTTGTTACATAAGCTAGGCCCAAGTATGTAGTGTGTACCCCCAAAAATATACGTTATATCAGCCATACCAAGAAATATCCGGTATATCCGCCATACCAAAAAAATAACTGCATATATTAGCATCCCCAGCAAAAAATACTCCCCACTCCCCTTTTTTATATAAAAGTGTGGTTTTCATTTATTCTTCCCTTTATAATGATTGTATTAGTAATATAAGTGCTTTAAACAATTTCTAACAGTAGCTACGTTTTGTACTTTAATTGTACTGAACTGATGCACAGCAAAAATAGAACTTTCCCCCAACCACCCCCCTCCGCCTAAAAAATAGTAAAATTCAAAATTCCGACCCAAAAAAGAGTCCTAGCCTATATAGCAAGCTAAATCCAGTCCCCATCCCCCACCCCCACCCCACCCCCACTCCGGGTGCTCCTAGTCATGTTTACAATGAAACCTATGCAACTTTACAGGTCTTTTCTAATATTTTGGATTGTTATGTCTCTCGTGTAGTGTCCGTAACCACTTTTGACCCAGTCAAACAAAATAAATGAAAAAAATGTCAGTCTTCTTTCGGATAAACCCTGACAAATCTATGGATTAGAGGCACTATACAATTGGAAAAAGGGGCATATTTTTGTAAAATCCCGCAAAGTTGATTTCTCATCCCAAGTGCAACATATGTGGCAACAATATTGTGAATTATCCGTATATACAGTCTGATTCAACGTTTATTGTGGCCATGCATTTCAGCCTCTTGTGCAAAGGTATATAGTTCTCAATAACAAATTTACCACTCATAAACAAAAGAAAAAACATATTTTGAATTTTATACCCCCGTTTCTTCAAACTTTCCAGGTCGACAGTCAGAAAATTGCCAAACTATGTTTTTTAACGTTTTAGGACACCATTATGCTTTTTTGAACGACGTCATGTAGGCCAAACACCGATGACGTCACAAGTTAACAGTGATGTTAATATTCAATTACATGCAAAGTAATTTTGATTAGTGTAGAAATACAGAAATAAAGATAGACAACAGTTGTTTTTGATACAGCAACAACGCCTATAGTTTGTGTAAATTATGGGTCTACATCACAAAAACGTGCCTATATAATTTTGACCCTCTTAAACCCCACTTTTATATAGTAAAACTGGGGTTTACATGGGTATACATTATTTTTCTTATTTCTGCCTCAAACATAGATTGTGGGTACTTGTTAGAACCGCATCGCCGAGACGGTTCTAACGAGTACCTACAATCCATGTTTTGAGCAGGAATATGAAAAATATCAGAATTTTTTTATCTGAAAATGTTCCTTTTTTGATTGTAAAATTTTCAATATATTTAAATAGGCGTGTTTTCGTAATGAATCAGACTATAGTTATATTTACTGCAACTTTGGCTAAAATGATGTTAGATGTTTAAGGTCTAATACTTGTCAGCTCGCGCGTATAGTCCGGACCAAAATTTAGGAGTTTCATTCTAAGCTCATCAGAACGTGAACTAAACGAACGAATTATTTCTCTACGCTTATAAGACCCATAATGGTTAATCCTTTCAGCCCTGCAGACCAAAACAATTTTTATGCAAACAGTGTAGATTCTGACGAGGCGGATCATAATGAACCGTCTCCTCAGAATTTATTCTGTTTGCCATTCTGTTTTGACTTTTGACTGACACCCCTTTTTGCAACAATGGACATACCTGAATTCAATGATAGAAAAGTCTATTTCATAAACAGGGTGGAAAGGGTTAAAATGGCTTGATATTGCCTTTAGTCTTGCCTCATTTGCCATTACGAAAGCAATAAAGTCGTCTAGTGTTTACCTAAAAAGCAATCATTTCGTCAATCGCTGGCTGAGGCAGAGTTCCCAGATTTGATTAATCTTATATCTTGTCAATACCGCTGGCGATGTATTTGTCAAAAGTCTTAATTCATCATTGGAACATTTACTTATCTTTGGATAAATGTGATTTCCTGGCAGGCATTGGAATTCTAATGTTAAATGGTGCAAAAAACCAACAAAGTGGCTCCTAAGATTGGATTGATTGATGAGAATTCTTTAACATTTGACTTGTAGTCTTGATTGTCTACAACGCTAGGATGTTTATTCAGAGTTTACACAAAGGCTTGACCATTAAACGATTTAGCACAGAGTCTAATAAAGATTTTGATTGAAAAGAACTGAATGTCAAGTATGATCACAGAGATTATTTAAGAAATGAAATAATTTTTTGAACGTTCATTGAAGAATGATCAACGGCGGGTCATGAACAAAATAAGTGAACGCCGATGCGACGATGTTGTTCATACTTCAATGAACGTTAAATAAATTTGCCTTTATTACTTATATTTAAATCATTTTCCATCTATTATTTGGATCGAGGACTGAAACTTAAAAAAAAAAAAAAAATACACAGTTTTCCTATTAACAGCGGAACAACGTCGTATTAGGCCAGATTTTTTTTTAACGGGAGATTTCTTAAAAAGTTGCTGTCGGGAGTTAGGAATAAAAATAAAATCAAAATGTGAAAAAGCTTGGGTCGATGAAATAAAATGAATTTCCAACAGAAATACATGTAAGAATGCAATATTTCAGCCATAAATTGAAATGCAAATTTTATTTTTCCGGAGAGGCTAAAATCATACGGTAGGCTGTCACGTAAACTAAAAAAATGTGGCCTTTAAACATCGACATCATCTAATCATATTGGAAAGAACCATTGTTTCTTCTGACGTCACTTAATTATGATGTGACGTAGCGCGAGTCAATATATATATATATATATATATTAAAGTATGAGCAGGGGCTGTAGCATTTTTTTTTTGCTCTGGATCCCTGTACATAATAACGAGCGCCAACAGGAGAAGGGGTCCAGGACAACGCACCGCGAGTAATTTGCATTTCTGAACGCAGCATTGGTTTGTAGGCCCGCAGTAGCTGTTCTCAGGCGCAGACCCTGGATGGAACAGGGTGATTTCAGAGGGTGGTCGATTTGATAAAATTGGCGTATTTACTCTAAGTATTCGGACAGACAGGAATTAGCAAACAGTGTAGATCCAGATCAAACGCCGCAGAACGCGGCGTCTGATCAGGGTCTACACTGTTTGCCATTCATTCAGCAATTTTACACATATTTCAGGCAGTATTTTAAAATGGACTTGCTGAAGAGAAGTATAAGGTAAAGAGTAAAAGGTGTGAATATTTAGGGTAAATAGGTATTCCAAATTTATCTGATTTATCCAAATTGTCCATTGAAAAGAAACTTTGAGTCAAAGGGGGGTTCGACCGAACCCCCCACCCCACCCGTCTGAATCCGCCGCTGGTTCTGCTGACCGTCCAAGTCGGTTCCTCTGTTGCAGTTCTTCTTTGTTTCTATGTTAGCTAATGTAACTGTCCCGTTGTGTCTGGTCATTGTTGGTTCCTTATCTCTTCATTACGAAACATGCCTATTCAAATATATTGAAAATTTCACCAACAAAAGCCGAAAGTTTTCAGATAAAAAATAATGAAAGTGAAAGTCAGAAGTGAATGACAGAAAAGGATATTTACTTAATTGTCTGTTAAACCTTTTTAGACTGAATAAACAGCCCCTCCGCACACCCCTTATCCTCACAACACTATTGGAAAAGGCGATTTCAATTTTAGGTATATCAGGCTATGTGATTTAGATATTCCTGGAGAAAAATGGCTAAACCATTTGCAAACAATGGAGACCCTTATTTGACTGTCTAGTGATGTTGCCAAAAACAGACTTGCTTAAATGCAAAGAAAGCAGACCCTGATTAAACCGGTTCCTAAACAGTTTAAGCTGTATCTACACTGTTTACTGAAGTATATTATATTATTTGAATAAAGGAACGTAGCAACTTGGCTGGTTCATCTTATGACGGCGATTTGTCAAGCACTGATCTGTGAGATGCAATATTTTCAGGACTTTACTCTTGGTACCAAATCTGAGCTTTATCTTAAACACTGATAGAAAGGAACATCCCCGACACCAGGCTTGAAATTCACATATTTAATGACAAACAGTGCAGATCCAGATCAGTTGGCTTCTTTAGAAGCCCACTGATCTGGATCTGCACTGTTTGCTATGACAGGGCACGTCGTGTTCAGCAAGACAAAGTTTAAGATATCTGAGAACTTCAGCCGGTCATAGTCAAATCTTGATGAGGATAGTCAATACGTACTGTGTGTAACAATATTTCCTGCCAACAGTATGAAAATTTTTTTCATGACATTTCTGCACATGACATCGTTCTAAACTTTCCACAAGCCACCCAATTTACAGATGCTTCTCAATTAGGGGTCAAAATCAAAGCTTAACAAGTGCCAAAAATGTGTAAATATTGCTCACCCCAATACTGCATAGTAAGCACACGAACAACACCATAAAAGGGATAGCAGCAGCAAACAGTGTAGATCCAGATCAGACGCCACAGAACGCGGCGCTGATCAGACACTACACTGTTTGCTTTAAATACAGGAATTACTTTAAAACCTGGTGATAAAAACACTGACCAGACACACCTTCTATTGGAAATGGACCTGTCCAAAGAATTCAGGTAGAAGAATCCAGTCGGCATGAATGGGTTAAATGAAAAGAAACATCGAATGATAACTGAACGGTTAAATGGTATACAGCTCGCCAGTAGAAGACAGGCTGAATGAAATAAAAGTAAAACATAAACTTAAAAAAAAACGAACCCGTACACTGAAGACTGATTAAGCTAACAGGTTAAAAACTGCCAAAAAATAAGTTTTATGTAATGAAAGGGAACTAGAATTAGGGAGAAATAATGATACAATGCTATGAAAATAAGAAAGGGACAGGAAAAGAAAGAATAATGCTCATTTCAAACAGAATTCTGATTTACATACAAAACACACACACACACACACACACACACACACACACACACACAAGAAAATAAAAATTACAGATCAATACATACAAGGAACATTGACTGAGGAGCACCGATGGTATCAATAATTCTTTGACACCTTTCAAAACAAGACCAACAAATCCTGAATATGTCAGTTTATTGGCTAGCACTCTGTACAGAATAGGTGAACTCTTCAAGAGCAACCCTCATTGTCTGCCTGGAGAAAATTAGCCTGTCGCACTGACGACATTTTTTCTATAAAACATTCCATCGAGCACATGACATTTATGCAACGTCGCATTAACGTCGATGCTTATGCGAAATTGTATAAACGTCATGGCGTTGCATGGACGTTAATACGACGCTGAATAAACGCCAAGTACCCGCTGGGATGGTGCTACACAGTGTGCAATAATGAAGAAAACAAACAGTGAGGCGCAGCCCCGTTCAATCTAATCTTAGCCTATACAACCTTTTGATGATACAATTTCAAAGACTCATTGGATCAAAAGGTAAAAGATGCGTGGTTTTAAAAATCTTTATCTTCATTACGAAACCACGCCTATTCAAATATATAGAACATTTCACTTCCAAAAACTGAAAATTTTCAGATAAAAAAAACTATTTTTCATATTTCTGCTCAAAACATAGATTGTGGTTACTCGTTATAACCGCCTCGACCAGGCGGTTCTAACGAGTACCCACAATCTATGTTTTTGAGCAGAAATAAGAAACATAATGTATACCCCTGTATAGGCGTGTGTTATTTTTTTTGTGAGTGAGGCATTTTCTTCTGATTTGGATCTTTGGAAGGGGTCCCCTTACCTGAGAACCTGTTATCTCCCTCGGAAATCATCAGGTGGACGTCACGTGATCATGATCTCCAAATGTATCGCTAATATAAAAGCGTTTTGACTGGGACAAACATTTGTTATAAAACTTCAGGCGGTATTCAATACGTGAGTTGTGGCAGGGTGGCCTATTGGCTAGTGTTCTTGTCTTGCAAGCGGGTTCTAATCCTGCACAATGGTAAAATTTTCAGACCATCAATATCTAGCTTATACTCGACGTGCCCTGGGTGAATAGAAAGTGGATAGGGAGGGAGAGCGGTACCAAGACAGTGTGCATGGGTGATCCATGAAAGCAAGGTTTTACATGTAAATAACACATTCGCCGCTGCCTGCATGTGCCTCGGGTGCCTGGTAGCGTTAAGACAAACATCAAAAAGATTGCTTTTGCATTAAAGTCCCAGTTGACATTCCACTTAAATCTATGTCTGCCCGTTATCGGCCCGACAGGAGTCCTGTCGAGCCGATAATGGTCCAGTATAGATTTAAGCAGAATGCTAACTGTTGGGAATGGCCTGCCCACGAAAGCGTAAATATACGTAAGTAAACATGAACAACAGAACGTCTTTATAATGTATATAGAGGATCTTACACGAGTGGTCATTTAATATGAAATTTATGAAACAAGTTTCGGTAATTTCGCCAAGGCTCGCAAAATACCGAAAGTACCCAACGAGTTTCATTAATTTCATATTAAATGACCACGAATGTAAGATTCTGTTTATCACATGACCCTTCCGATGACAAAAATGCACAATAAGCGGAGTAATACGAATATTAATGAGGGTAATTAGGCAAACCAATGGGAAGCCTTGCAGGTGGTTATATGATTTTTATGACAAGGTTATTTCACTGAATAACTTGGCGGTCTTGTGATAAACACGTTTATCACCGCTTAGAACTTTAAGGTAATGGAAACACATTGAAGAAAGATAACACTGACATAAGATATGTACCCAACTTCTCACTGAGGAAATCAAAGCACTGACAGCACTGGTAGGTGAATTGTCTCTAAGTATAGGCTGGGAAAATGGTCCTGAACGGAACATTAAGACTGTTTACTTTAACTCTTAACTTCCTATAATTTCCGCTAACAGTGTAGACCCAGATTAGACGCCGTGTTGAGCGGCGTCTTATCTGGGTCTGCACTGTTTGCTAATGTATCAAATGTCCCAATCCAGGTTTTACAGATAACCATCTGTCAACAGCACTCTGACGTCACAGTGACAAGGTTTGTGCGGCTATAAATAACTGTTACCTGGATTTCGTCTGACGCGCGGTTCGATTATATTGGTCAATGATAATCACATGGACAACTACCTTAAGGAAATTTTGGCATGTATACTATGGCTCGATTGTAAACAATGAACACAAACATTGCTTTCACTAGGAGCAGATAAGTTCCTTAAACCCATTTTAGACTGAATAAACTCTCCCCACACTACATCGTATATGTCGGAGGAGTCCAATTTCAATTGTAGGTGTGTCAGGCTGTGTGATGTAGATATTCCTGAAAAAAAAAATGGCTAAATTATTTGTAGACTATAATGGGTAAAGAGTATGCACCAAGATCAAAAGTTTCACAGTCTAGAGACGCAACTTCCTGCATGAGTCTGCAAAAGTTGCCTGGCTTTGCCAAATGGCATCAGTTTTTCCAGATCTATCCATTCACCTTACGACGAAAGAATACAACATTCTTTTCTGTTTTCTTTTCATATTGTCAGTTTTACGCTAAACATGCTGTGTTAAATTTCAGCGACGACATTTTATAATACTTTCCTTATTTTTCCCAGAAAATATGATAAAAAATTTCATGCAAGTTTCCTCCTTAGGAAACAGTTAGCTTGAAATGACAAATCCCATTTTCTGAGAAAAAAAAAAAAAAAAAAAAAAAAAAAAAAAGAAATAAAAATATCAATTTGTCGTCTGCTGAATTTGCCCAGAGTTTGCTAAGTGTTAATATAACTTGTAGAGATTCACAAAACATTAAAGGGAATTGACTGAATCCAAGGCAATTTATTCATTATATAATCTCCTTCACTGGCAATATTTTGTGCAATTTATAAACTGACACATTAGCGTCCAATTTCACAGACAGGCTATGGGGGTCGAACGGCGACTTAAATATAATCAGACCTAAAGTCTCTTTAAATACGATGTAGAAAGAAAGTAATTTTGCCTTGCTGCCGGTCTGCCAAGGCGATTTTGCTTTATTGTGCCTTGAAGACAAACATACATTAACAATGGAGCATATTTATTTCTGAATTTGTTAATACGATATAAGGACCAGTTGTTGTCTATATGACCAGGACTCGTTTTGCGAGATTCATCGAGAGGAGACTTCGCTTTAGTCACCTACTCGCTGATTTACGGGAAATATTTTGATACATGTTGGCCATATTACCGCATAATATTATTAAAATAAAACATATGTAAATAGCGTATATCCAGATCCACATACGCATTCGCACACTCATCGAGCCTTACACCAAACTCTCGCTGTTTAGGACTGCGAATGCATAGAAATGTTTTGTTAAACTAATGTCTATCTTTGGTCGCACTGCGCAGATATACGTTTTTGACTCTGTCTTCGGCTACCATACAGAATCATATGACAAAAAAAAAAAAAAAAAAAAAAAAATAAGGAAATGTGCTGCTCATGTTCAGACATTCAATAAGGAAATGTTGTTCATGTTCAACAGTTCAGCAGTCTGCATAGCGAAAGCAAGTTCTCTGTTCAAAGAGAATTTTACTTCAGAGCGAAATGCTGTTTTCAAATTCAACAAGTTCGTTCTTCAATTTTACTACCAAGTTTACAAACAGGATTCCAGCCTTGAAAAGGCAGAAATAAAATGTTCTTGTGCTCTTCTGAAGATGGGCTGATCATGTGGCCAGAATGCTACATGATCTGTTGCCAAGGAAAATTTTACAAAAGTTTAACAGTATATCTGCCACTTATCTCTCTTCTTTAGGCCCCCTTTTCGTAAATTCAGAAACTCGTCACAGGTTTCAGAATGCCCATTATCTGCAATGTGTTGCCTCAAGAACTAACCAGTACTACAATTATTTCCTACCGTCTGTCATAAGGGACTGAAATGAATTGTCTGTTGAGATTAGACGATTAGTCCCTTTAAATCCCTTCAAAATCCACCGTTACTGGCAATGAAACAGTATAAGTAGATACCCATCACGAAGACCTTTAACCCCACTTTTATATAATAAAACTGGGGTTCACAGGGGTATACATTATTCTTCTTATTTCTGCTCAAAAACATAGATTGTGGGTACTCGTTAGAGCCGCTTCGTGGAGGCGGTTCTAACGAGTACCACAATCTATCTTTTGGGCAGAAATATGAAAAATAAAGTTTTTTTTTCATCTGAAAATTTTCAGTTTGTGGAGGTGAAATTTTCTATATATTTGAATAGGCGTGTTTTCGTAATGCAAAAAAAAGCCACAAACAAACGAAGCACAACCTTCCCGAGGCACCTTAAAAGTAGAGACGATGAACAAATAATGACAAAACAAATACCACAGACGCACAAACAAAGAAGGACTGCAAGAAGAACCGCCTTGTCACGGCCAGTAGGAAAGCTACTGGAAATCTTAAACCAGTTTTACCCACTCGACACCTCACATTAATTTTGATACAGCTCCAAATGACAAATATATGTTTTGTCTGCATTGGGTTCCTCTACCTCATCTGTGAAACATCAAGGTGAAACACATATAATCAAAAACACTGTGATGAAACAAAGCAAAGCACTCAACTCCAGTCCCCGGTTACTATTATTCTAGGCTTTAACGCTATTGCACAATACCGGGCACTGTCACTTAACATATTATCCATTACGAAAATATGCCTATTCAAATATACAGAAAATTTTACCACCAAAAAATGAAAAAAATCAGATAAAATATTCTGATATTTTTCTTATTACTGCTCAAACATAGATTGTGGGTACTCATTAGAACCGCCTCGACGAGGCGGTCTAACGAGTTCCCACAGTGTATGTTTTGAGCAGAAATAAGAAAAATAATGTATACCTCTGTAAACCCCAGCTTTACTATATAAAAGTGGGGTTTAAGGGGTCAAAATTATATAGGCGTGTGTTCGTGATGCATTCGGCGATTCCTTGCTACCATATGACACAAACGTTTTCATATATGAGAAAGTTCATAATGGATATAAAGCGATTTAACTAATTATTAGTTTAATAAGTACCATTAATTGAGTGTAGTGCTTCTTCTCCTCTTACATGCCCTTTGCTTCGTTTTGTTTGGTTTGGTTTTTACAACATTTTTACTTAGTTTCGCCTCCTCAAAATGACAGTGAATAAATTTTGTATCGACATGCGATGATTTAAATTTTTGTATCTTTCGTACATGACTACATTCGTAAATCAGAGGGTTTGTTCCTATGCACTTTACTCCCTATACTCCTTTTATGTATTCTGCCATTATTTTATTCGTTTGTATATAATCCAGGATTCAATATTGCTGATATTGTCTGATCGAATTTATTCACAGAACCGCTTATTTCAGTCTTTTTTTTTTTTTTTTTTTTGTGAAAGATGCATATCTTAAATGTCAATTTGCTTCCATTAATTCATCCGATATCTGCTGTATGCTAAAAAGAAATTGATATATCTGATATGGCAACTTCCCAGCTAGCATTCTACTTAAATCTATATCGGACCGCTATCGGCCCGACAGGATTCCTGTCGGGCCGATAACGGTCCGATATAAAGTTGAGTAGTATGCCAGCTGGGTTACAGTGTACAATATATAGCCGGCCTCGGTGGCTTAGTTGGATGCGCCGTCCGACTGGAGACCAGGAGGTCGCGGGTTCAACCCCCGCCGAGGTCGGCAACATTCTTTCGTGGAGATTGATCATGAAATATTTTCTACGGTCATTCTCCCCCTTCTGCTGCTTCAAGAAGGGCAGTTGTCAGTTTCTGGCGAAAGAATGTGCACAATACTGGTTAACCGCTTAGAGGACTAAGCCTGCCCAGTACACGTGTGGTTAGGTAAACTGACCGCGCTCGACATGACCCCATTGGGTTGACTGGGCCGTAAAACCTCAACACAAGCTAACAGTGTACAATATATGTATAATAGATTAGACAACTTGTACAAAATATTCGCCCAATATGCATAAAGTTTGTTAAGGAGAGGAATTATATAAGCTTTATGCCTCCATTCTGACCCTTTCTTTACTTGTTTACAATGTATATTATGTATTGAAAGTTCTGAATAAATATGTTTATATCAAGAAGAAGTTTTTGCGGAGATTTAGAACAGAATATGTTCCTGGAAGGTTATTCAAAATGCACTCTGTAGGGCAAACCACCTGAATACGGGAGTGTACTGATTAAGAAAGTTTAACAAACAAAATGGTTCCAAAAATGGTTCAGATTCTGTGGGATACCTGTAAAAATTAATTTATGTATTTTTTTTTTTTTTTTTATTTTTTTTTTTGTATAACTTGTATGCCTTCGATTTTGTTTCCAGTTCTGAAATTTATTGATGTGTTAAATTCCTAAACGGCACAAATACTTTCATTTCCAAGTAGCATACAGAAAGCTACGCCTGCTTATCCGTGTCCCGCATAAGGGTAAATGGCAAACAGTGCAAACCCAGACGAGACGCCTCTTTCTGACAAATTTATCCACTGTTTGTCAATAGTTTAGCCATTTTTCTTCAGGTATAGCTAAATCACATGGCCTGACATACCTAAAATTGAAATTCGATTCTTCCAATATACAATATGAGGTATTTATTCAGTCTAATAGATATTACCGTCTACTTGCAATGCTGTCACCTTACTTTATAGCTATCTAGGCACCGGTTCTTAGATATCGGCTACTTGCAATGCTGTCATCTTTCTTTGTGACTGTCTAGGCACCGACAATTATGTATTATCGACTACTTGCATGATTTTTACTTTCTTTGTGACTTTCTACGTAGGCATCAAATATTAGGCATTATCGACTACTTGCAATGCAGTCACCTTTATTTGTGACTATCTAGGCACCGACTATCCGGTAAACTCTGTCTATTTTTGTACTGGTGATGAGGTCATGATTGCCCCAGGCTTGTGAAACACGCCCAAGCTTCCTTGCATTTTAATCCAGACAGACCCTGTTTACCGTATTATCAACAAAAATAAGGACTGCTATTTCTACCTGCTCCGTGGTGTAAGCCTGTAATGGCCTCAGATGGAACAAACTGCCATCAAAGCGGCTCATCTCACAAGTCTGAAAGGCACCTGTAAGCACGACAGGAAACATCATGTCGAACAGGGATGTTGCGTACACACAGCTTTGCTTCACGCCACTGCTCACAGGGAAAGAGTCAGAGAATTTACTGTCATTCTGGACCCGGGCAAGCATTCTGAATCTGGACAAGCATTTCCTCATAGAACTGCCAAAACATTGCAAGTGAACCTGCCCGTGCAATACCACTTTGCCATAATTTCCCAGAGACCCTCGCGACTGACCGTCTCAAGTGCTTCAACAAGATCCTTTTAGGATTAACACCTTTTAGAAGAGGAAAGAGCTGCTCAAATGAACCACTGTTAAAGGCAAAAACGTGCTCCCTATTCCTTCCTTTAGGAGTAACACCATTTGTAAAATGAAACAATTTTTTTCAGGTCGGAGTGATCTCCCTTAGAGATGGGTTTTTGGGTATTGCTCAGATTAAATTCTGATATATGCACTTCTGGTCAATATATATATATATATATATATATATATATATATATATATATATATATATATATATATATATATATATAAACTAGAAAAAAATAAAATAGGACATAAAGCCTGCACTGAAAATTCTGGATTTGCCTAATAAGGTATACCCATTTCATAGTATTTTTCAGTGGATAACATGATGTCATAAAATGATATGACCACACGTTACATAACGCTTGGTTACTAGTGCATAACGTAATCACGCCGTCCGTGACAACGTTATGTTATCTGTTGAAAAACGGTTGAACTTCTACTGCCGTAAAATACAGTTTAAAAGTCATATGATGAACATATTCAAACAATCGTCTTCATTTCATATGAAATTTATAAAACTCGCCGAAGGCTAGTTTCATAAATGTCATATAAAATGAGCACTCTTGTTAAGCCCTCTATTTTTGCAGAACTGATGTACATAAAACAAATTGAAGTAAGGTATAAAGCTTGCACTGAAAATTCTAGATTTGCCTATTAAGGCATAACCCCTTCACATTACGAAAACACGCGTATTCAAATGTATAGAAAATTTTACCTCCAAAACTGAAAATTTTAAGATAAAAAACTTTGATATTTTTCATATTTCGGCTCAAAACATAGATTGTGGGTACGCGTTAGAACCGCCTCGACGAGGCGGTTCTAACGAATACCTACAATCTATGTTTTTGAGCAGAAATAGGAAAACTAATGTATAAGCCCCAGTTTTTCCTTATAAATGTGGGGTTGAAGGGGGTCAAAATTATATAGGCGTGTTTTCGTGATGAAAATATCCTTTTTACAAAAGAGACAATTTTTTATACTTCCCATTTGATTTCCAGGATATCAAGACTCTTTTAAAAAGGGGTCTACTCTTTCCTTTTCGAGTAGACCCTATTATTCTGAAGGTAGGCAAAATCAATTTGGCAGAGCTTGTATAAACTCCCCATAATTTGTTTTGCGAATCTCCGTTATATCAACAGAGTTGTCTTCCCTGAATATGTACCCATTCTCTTGCAATTCTGTTTACACTATACGATATTATCAGTACAATTACTACGAATGATTTTGTTTAAAAATAATCTGAGTTGTAAAACTAAACATTGACATTGAGCTGACAAATATTGAACGTCCTGTCCAGCTTTCGCAGCGTTCGGTCTGGCTGTTCGCATACACAATGTCAGTGTGATTTGTAGAAAAAAAAAAAAAAAAAAAAACATTTGCGCAAAGATCGGACCTACGGTATTGGCATTAAATAGATAGATAGCATCAGTATAATATTATAAATGAGTGAACCAATAGAGAATGGATCCTTTTTTTAAATTCATATGCGAACAGAAAATGCAGTCTTCGATCAGCCATCGAACACTTGGAATCTTTAGATGGTTTCCTTTTTGTCAACATTGATTCTAGAGACAGATAGCGAAGTACTGATGCGCAATCGCGTTTGCTGTCCATATATGCACTGAAAATAGTATATAAGATGTCCAGGAAGCCACAATCACAGAACATAGCCCACCAATGCACCCAAGAGCATCACGAAAACATACCTATATAGTTTTGACCCCCTTAAACCCCACTTTTATATAGTAAAACTGGGGTTTAGAGGGGTATACATTGTTTTTCTTATTTCTGCTCAAAAACATAGGTTGTGGGTACTCGTTAGAACCGCCTTATAGAGACGGTTTTAACGAATACCCACAATCTATGTTTTGAGCAGAAATAATAAAAAAGTTTTTTATCTGAAAAATTTCAGTTTTTGGAGGTGAAATTTTTATATATATTTGAATAGGCGTGTTTTCGTCATGGAAGAGCAACAAAACCAAAATTAAGACAGGTAACATTCAGGCAAAGCAACCGGCTCCATTTTCCCCTACAAGGTGATCACAATGACAGAATGCAGTAACCCTATATTAATAAAGGCCGAACCATGCGAAAACGTGTATTCGGGCATATGCGGACAGTGAAGACCCAGATCAGACTGCGCATCCGCGCAGTCTGATCAGGACCATCGCTGTACGCAAACAGATTAATTGGATGCTCTAGAATGTTTCAATGAAAAGCAAATGCGCATGCGAGACTTTGCGCCTGTACAGGATGATGTGAATACTATAGAATAATTCAATGAAGAGCAAATGTGCGGATTAGAGTTTGCGCATGTGCAGGTTGACGTGAATCCGCATATTTTGCGCATGCTCGGAGGCACGTTTTCGCTTGATGTGACCAAATTGAAATTACGAACAGGACCAAAGTCTATTTTCCTCACGATGCAGCTTATAACGGCGTCAGCAAAAAATAAGATTTTTTTATCTCTATTATGTTTGCCATTATCTCGCATTCTCTAGAGACCATCGAACTATCAGTGGGATGATGCAAAGTAAATGAAAAATGACTGCATTTATTAAAGTAAATATTTTATTGTGTTAAAATGTTGTTTGCTTGAAGCTGATTTATGGGGCTTTGGTTTGTTCTGATTATCACAGGGAATCCCAATTCATTAACCTTTACCGCTCTCTGGGCTAATTCAGCAGATAAATTGGTAATAATTGCCTTAATTGTCCCAGAAAACAGGATTTGACATTTCATGCAAACTGTCTCCCTTGGAGACAGTTTGCATGAAATGTCAAAACCTGACTTTCTGAGAAAAAATAAGAAAAATATTCAATATGTCTTCTGTTGAAAATTTTACCCGGCATACTAAACAGTAAACACGCCGCGTTCAGGGGAAAACCTACCTAACAGATATTAACAGTGAATCCTAATTTATGGTTTCTAGATCCGCTTCCACATAAGCGCAGTCTAGTCAGTGCCTACCCTGATTGCATTCAAATTTTCCCATGTTGAAATATTGAGCACGCCAATGGTGAATAACTTAAAAATACCCAGATGAAGATACGAAAACACGCCAATTCAATTTCACCACCAAAAACTGAAAGTCTTCAGATACAAATTCTGAGATTTTTCATATTTCTCCTCTAAACATAGATTGTTGGTACTCGTTAGAACCGCCTCGCTAAGGCGGTTCTAACGAGTACCCACAATCTATGTTTTTGAGCAGAAATAAGAAAAATAATGTATACCCCTGTAAACCTCAGTTTTACTATATAAAAGTGGGGTTTAAGGGGGTCAATATTATATAGGTGTGTTTTCGTGATGCGAGACACCAAAGGAAGAAGAGATGAGGAACAAGTAATGATGAAACAAACACTACGCATATTCCGCATACAGTAAAACATCGATGACTCGAACACTGATAGCTCGTTTACCTTGGATGATTCGAATTCGTTTTTGAAAATTCTTCTTTGAGCGAAATTCTTCCGATAGCTCAAGAAAACAAATATTTAGGGGATTTTTTCTTAGTTTATTATGAAATTGTATGTTGTGTTTACATACAATTTCGAGACGATTCTAATGAGTACACTCTAAATACCATTATTGTATAGAAGATCAAAAAGATTTCCCCAAATTATCACCATTTTCGTCCTCACCTGGCGCCATGATTAACCCTCAATGGCTCGAACTACCCATGTCTCGAAAACATTTACAAAATGTTTTACTGCATTTGTTTTGTACGGGTTTGTTTACCTCATGGTTCACATTTAGATTGTCTTTATCTTTTACTTGTAAAACGAGAGATCTGATTGATGAGTTGATTGTTTAATGAGTGAAATACACGAATTTTCAATTATCCAATATTTTGGGACATAATTGTAACTGAAAGATATTTGAGAAGTTAGCAATGGCTGTGCCAATTTTAACACTCTTACTGTTCGACATGAACAACTGGGCCTAGTTATTCAAAGCTAACGATGTCGTTAGTAAACGATTCGTTAAAATTTACATCGAGTGATACGCAAATATGTTGAAATTTTTTGCTGAAAAAATGTGAGTAGCTTTTGCAGTGCAAAAGCTACTCACATTTTTTCAGCAAAAAATATCAGAATAATGTATATTGAATCTGCTAAAACAGTTAACGAAATGACCCTTAACGAGCTCGTTAAGCTAACGACGCTTTGAACAACTGGGCCCTGGAGTTTGTTTCCCACATTTTAATACCACGTTGCAAAAGGTTATCCACTGCTTAATAAAATGCATCTGATTATGTGCTGTGTCGTTTACAGTATGCAGTGAAATACAGTGAACCCTCGTTACAACGGCAGAATATGTTCCCTTAAATGTTGCCATTAAAATAAATTTGCTATTTCAAAGAATCCTTAATGAGCAGAATTATATGTAAGAAAGCCCGTCATGTATACGTAAGTAGTATAGGGTGCCTATACTACTTACGTAGTTTCTCGCCTAACATAGTTTTTGGATATTTGTTAGAATCGCCCCTGTGAGGCGATTGTAACAAATATCCACAACATGTGTTTCTTGAATTAAATGGAATCGAGCATACATCAAATATTGCTGGCGATGTCTGACTGTTAGTGGTCCGCCAACACCAAATTTACAATCTTTTTATTGAGTCTTGAACTGTGCTGAATGGACGTCGTAAACACATTTGCACTTGGCGCGTCCTAAATATAGTGCTTTGAGGAATGGTCCAAATGTTACAAAAGACTTTCAAGTTAGTGATATTTTAGAGATAAATCAATGCTTGATTTGCTTCAGCATGCAAACAAAACATTTTGGCGGGACGATTCTTGTTTCTTAGATGAGGCTCATCTTGCGAAAAGAGTCTTCTAAACAGTAAAGACATAGATCAGCCTGCCCATCCGAACTGTCCAATCAGGGACTTTGTACTGTTGTACGTCTGTTGTCGTACAGTGTTAATTTAAGAAGTATTTTAAACAAAACTGACAGGCCATATTTCAAGTCCCCTTTAGTTACGTCGCGTATGAGCAAGGTGGACTAACAGTGTGAAAATACAATCAACCTGAGCGGGGTTCGAACTCACAACCATCCACTTGCAAGCCGAGAGTATTTTCATGAGGCCACATTGCCCATTCAGACAGTACGTTATCATCGCAAAATTCTCTGTTTCTTTGTTTAAAATAAACTGAACGCCAAAAGAAACGTCCATACGTTTAGGTACACATTTCTTGCTAGTCAGTACATAGCTCTAAAGTAATAACTTCATAAAATGGGCAGCGCCATGCGAAAACGAGTCTTCAAGCAAATGCGGACAGCGAAGAATCAGATCAGCCTTCGCATCCGCGCAGTCTGTTCAGGGCCTTCCCTGTCCGCTAATATATAGAATCGTTGGATACTGCAGAATGCACGAATGGAGAGCAAATACCATAATGATACTTTCCGCATGCGCTGTGTGAATCTGAATCAGGCCCTGAGGTTATAAAACTTTTTTCATGCTCAGCTCAGCTGAGCATGAATTTTTCTCTGCTAATAAGTATGAATTCTCATTCTCAGTCATGTTTAGCAAGAAAGAATTTGCATTTGTTAGTAATTTGAGATTTATTAGCATGAAAACTTTCATGCTCTGTTGAGTTGAGCATGAAAAAAGTTTTATAACCTCGAGGCCTGATCATTTTGCACGTTCGAAGACACTGTTTCGCTTGGTGCGGCCCAAATATAACTTGCATCCAAATACAATATGAGCTTACAATATTTCTAAAGTTGATAAAAGACTTTTCTCTTTTATTCTTAAACAGTAAATTTCACTATATGTTTTCCTTTCTAACAGAGTAAATTGTGTTTTAAAGTCGTCTCCGATATGCATACGTTAAAAAAAAAAACAACAACAAAAAAAAAACAAAAAAAACAAAAAACATGGTAATCATTGGAATGTTCGTGGTATTAAATAAACTGACCCGCCTGGAAATTTATCAATTTTAAAATTACATTCTTTGGAATTTAATAAAGAGTGGATTAATAACATCAATACCGCCCAACTTTGTGCTTGTTTTTCTTCTGTGACTGTTAAAATGCATTGCTTGTCTTTTCATTAGGCACACTGAGATGACAATTTTATTTTTTATAGCGCGTATCAGAATTAAAATATTCAATGGTTAGTCCAATATTAATCAATTTTATTCTGGAGACCCCAAAAGAGTAACTCGCCTACCTCGTTGCAAAACGTTATCCACTGCTCTGAGTCTAAACCTAGGAAGCCCTTAAAAGGGTCATTAGCAAACAATGCAGACCTAGATGAGACGCCGCAAAACCGAGGTCTACACTGTTTGCAAATAATTTTGCCATTTCTCTCTAGGAATAACTAAGCCACATTGCCCGACATACAAAAAAAGTGAAATTCGACTTTTCCATTATTTTTCCTATATTCGGTGTTTTGTAAATGATTATGCATGGATTTTGGCACAGGATGCTGTTTTTGTCTTTGACGAAGTTAATATCTTTAAACGGAGAACATCAATAGCAGCCACAGAAGTGATATGCAAATGAGCCAGTTGTCCGCCTATTTGACGGTAGAAGAACACTTAGCTGTTCAAATAACAGTCTAGACAAATATTGAATCAGATTTTTGTATCAATGTATTCCCAAAATATTCGATATTAAATTGCGTTTGTCAGTTATAAGTATTTGCTTCGCCCGCAGTCATATTTGCCATACGTTCCAAGAGCACCATCTCTACACAGCTGTTCGAAATCAAAATACAGCAAACTTTAATGGCTCGAACACTGATGGTTCGTTTAGCTTGGCAGATTTCAACTCATTTTGAGTCCCTAGTTAATTCATGCGCTAGCTAAAGAATAAAATATCTAATGATATTTTAGGGAAGTTTTCTGATTTTTACATTTGATTCACGTAATCTCAAACGCTGATAACTGATCATAACTCAAACCACTGCTGAGTCAAACTAGTTAAAGGTAATTAGTAAGTTTTCTTCAGTCAACCATTGTTACACCGACACTCGTTAGAACGACACAATTCGTTATAATGACAATTTGAATGTCACAAAACCTTCGCTTAAGAAGAGACAGTTAATGAGAAATTATGCAAGAATATTGCATTAAAACTTCAAGCAACATATGTTTTGGATATTTGTTAGAATCGCCTCACTGAGGCGATTCTAACAAATATCCAAAATGTATGTTCTGTGGGGAAACAAGAATAAAACAAGTTCTTTCTTACAGATCATTCTGTCCATATAGAAATCTTTACAACAGCAAATTCATTTTAATGGCAACATCTTTGGGAACAAATGCTGTCGTTGTAATGAGGGTTCACTGTATATGTACTTTTTATTCAATATCTTTTATATCAATCAAAAGTTATCTCAAAGCAAAACTTCTGGTCCCTTTCAGTTTGCTATAACGAGAGTAGACTCTATCATGGATATGTATGTTATGTGCACTGATTATAATCGCATCATCGAGGTGATTCTAATGACTACACTCAACATACCATTATTTCATAGAAGATCGAAAAGTCATCCCTAAATCATCCCCATTTGCCTCCTGGCCGGGTGATATGATTAACCCTCACAGGCTGGAGCTACCCATGTCTAAAACAACTTTCCTTGGCCCTTTAGATGTTCGAACCATTAAAGTTCGACAGCATCATCGTCACAAGCCAAGACACATTGCATAAAAAGTCTATTCCCTGATAATATATAATGAGAAAGGGGATATATAGGAGTCTACATTATTAGTGGGTTTCTCAGATTTTTATGGTGTCATTTAACCAGCTGGTCAAAGGCGGTGGTTCGGGTGTTGTTTGTTGTACGTGTGGCCTTGTGGCTGCAAGCTGCGGGGTTTTTGTTCATATTTTGCCCTGATCGTTGTCTTTTTGTTGTGTTTGGGTTGATAGATCCGGTATGGCATAGTGATCAATTGTGTAAAATGTATACTGCTTTGCCATAGCTATGTTGACCACTTGTATAGAAGACGTCCAGGAAGATCCACAAACACAGAACATAGCCTATCAATGACATCAAAAGGAAAATCAGTTGGATACGAATTCATATAAGTCGAACTTCAATGGCCCGAACATCTTTGGGACCATAGAAAATTGTTCGAGATATGGGTGGTTCGAGCCACTGAGGGTTAATCATGGCACCAGTTCAGGAAGCAAATAGCGACAGGAAAATCTTTTCCATTTTCTACACAATGATTGTATGTTGAGTGTACTCATTAGAATCGCCTCGATGAGGCGATTCTAATGAGTACACACAACATACAATTCCATGATAAAATAAGAAAAAAATCCTAAATATTTGTTTTCTTGAGCTATTCGAAGGACTTTGTAGGGACTTAAAAATGAGCTCGAATCATCCGGGGTAAACAAGCCATCCGGGTTCGAGCCATTGAGATTATACTGTAAGTCGCAAGGCTTTTTTTCGAATCCCATTTTATATTGATTTTTACTACTATTATATGCCACTATTCATATCTGTAAATGATGGTATACAAATAAAATATGTTGAAACTAAAAGGAAAAACAAACAAACCATATCAAGACAGTACTTATGCAACACACCAAAGGAAAGAAAAGTAACAGCTCCCTCTTCCCCAACAAGGTGACCACAATACTAGACAGGATCCACTAAACACGATGATAAGAGTACAATATATCGTAGACTAACGTGTTTCGGTGACTAACCTGTTTCGGAGACTTCTATAGCACATGCTAGCTTCTTACAGAAGGGTTCACTGATGCCATAAACTTCTGTGCTCTCAAGTGTAAACAAACTTCTGTCACTTGGGCCATGAATATTGAAAATTTTACTTCACAGATTAATGGTTGTTGTTTTTTCATGTCCTATGACATTTGGTTGATTTGTTTAATGCCTTTCTCTGCTCATCCATAGTGTGCCACAAAATAGCCAAAATATAATATTTGAAATAGACTTTGCCAGTGTCTACATTTTTGTCTTCTGCAACACAATGTCACATGGTCAATATAGCTTCGGTTTGATTTATTGTCTATAGAATGTACCTTAAAGTTGGTACCTGTTTTAGCTTTTGACCCTGTGTTTCTATGCTTTGAAAAATATGATAATATTTACATAACTATATTTAACTTTAAGATTTAAGCATCCTAAATTTATATTTTTCTGGTTTGTTTATGTCTAATTAGTTTTTAATGCTTTTACAGTATTTCACTTATATTTTTTTTAAATTATTTAATGATAAATTTATCTTGTCCACCCTAAAACAGGAATAAGGAACCAGTCATAATTCTTTGAATTATTTAGTGTTGTTTTGTAAACCTCTTGTGTCATCAAAGTTGCTCGTCCTGTAAGTTTATTGATAGTCAGTGGTTTCATCTTGAGTCATTTATTATCTGGATATGATTTTTATTACTAATTTTTGCAAACAGATAAGATAAATGGATACTTACCAAAGGTAACCTATTTAGATAAAAACTGTTTACTGTATAGCAAAATATATGTCATCATAATGGCTGTCTCCATCGTGGTACTGATGCTTTTTTGAAACATAGCTGTTACAATGTGAAGAAAATAAATTAACCTCATCACGAAAACACACCTATATAATTTTGACCCCCTTGAACCCCACTTTTATATAGAAAAACTGGGGTTTACAGGGGTATACATTATTTTTCTTATCTCTGCTCAAAACATAAATTATGGTACTCGTTAGAACCGCCTTACCGAGGCGGTTCTAACGAGTACCCACAATCTATGTTTTGAGCAGAAATATGAAAAAAAAATCAGATTTTTTGTCTAAAAATTTTCTGTTTTTGGAGGTGAAAATTTCAATATATTTGAATAGGCGTGTTTTCGTACTGTAAACGTGAGATAGATTTTCAGATGATATATGAAGCTTTTAATTCCAACATCATGGGAACAAGCTAAACGTCACCAAAATAGGTTAGTCTACGATATGAGTATAAAGACAGCAGCGAGCAGCCACAAGAAAATCCCGCCTTCCTGATACCAAAACTCCCAGGATAAGTGTTTGTTCTGAAGTGTATTAGCAACAATTCATAATCACCGCTGCTTTCGTGATCAACAAATCACTCCACGCATTTTAAAATAATGGCAGATAGGAAAACGACAAAGAACTGTCCCTTGAGTATTGAAAATCCAATTATGACATTTTAACAAGACAGCGCTGCAACTGACATAACATTTTAGAGGGTCTCAAACAGCTTGTCTGTTACAGAGACGTCACGAAACATGTCTTCGTTTGTAACAATTCTAACATCTTTTCCCTAAAGTATTTATGGTAATGACAGAATTCAGAGAAACCTGTTAATGATTCCAATACATTAAAACTATTCTGTACGTAGTCAGAGACACAAATGTAATTTTCTTCAATGATGCTTTAGTTATCGGTAATCCCTAGTGCATTTGGGTCCTTAAATGCGTATCTGTATAAATTGCTTGAAGAAGTTATGTGACATATTGAGTTATATCAGTGGAAAATGTGTCTTTCAGCATGTGCAAATAGCGCAGATTAGATCATTCTGCGCATGCGCTGCGTTTGTTCAGAGTTTTAAA
The DNA here is from genome assembly GCA_964016985.1 of Anodontia alba. Lineage (NCBI taxonomy): Eukaryota > Metazoa > Mollusca > Bivalvia > Lucinida > Lucinidae > Anodontia > Anodontia alba. The sequence goes on from OZ024836.1 coordinate 51,862,501, forward strand.
GGAACTGGATACACTTGGTAGATTTTCCGCCATTTTGTACATGGGAGACAATTGTAACTTCCTGTTTGCTTCCCTGCACACTGGTCCATTCTGAAAAAGGGCCTACAATATAAGGGATGAATCTACTCTCCTTGGGTAGACATTCTTTCATTTTATAGTAGATCCGTTTTCAGAAGGAATACAGAACACGAATACACTTTAAGGGGTGACAACTGTCTCAAAATTGGTTGGCTTATCTTCTAAAAAGGGCCTATTCTTAAACGGAAGGAATTGGTGCCATAGGGAGAAACTTCTTTCCTTTTGGAGTAGTCACCTTTTCAGAAGGGGGTCGATATGTAGGAAAGCAAACAGCAAATCACAAAAAGTTGTCTCCCTTGTAAAATGGCTGAACATCAACCAAGCGTATCCAGTTCCCTTAACCTCAGTTGACACATTCTAGAGTGTCGAATGGACTGTCAACGGACAGCTAAGTTCTTGATCAAACTTCGTAAAGGCGCAGGCTAATCAGGGCCTTCGCTATCTACACGTGCCTACAATGTGCTTTTCATTGAGCACGAACTGTCTGAAAAACATCAATCACGAAAACCGCCTATATAATTTTGACCCCCTTGAACCCCACATTTATATAGTAAAACTGGGGTTTAAAGGGGTAAACATTATTTTTGTTATTTCTGCTAAAACATAGAATCGATATTGTAGAAATATGAAAATATTAGAGTTTTTCATCTGAAAATTTTCAGTTTTTGGAGGTGAAATTTTCTGTATATTTGAATGTGCGTGTTCTCGTAATGTTAGCAAGTTATCCGAATATAGAGGACCGGAATTCTAATGTCGATGCAATTCTAAGGAATGGAACAACATATGTTTTATGGACAAATAAGAAATAAACAATTTATGTGGGCATCGCCTTTGTCTGAAGCTATGATTATTTCTGTGAAAAGTCAGTTCAGTCGCCGCTTGGTATTAGATACCTGATAAGCCACTGATCTGCAATTTCCGGTACCGGGATGCAATTTTCAGGTATCAGTCTAATGCTCTTGCAGTCATCAAGAGCTATGAAACTTTACCACTCTCTACGCTAATTCAGCAGACGACAAACTGATGGCATTTTCTTATTTTTCCATGAAAACAGGACATTTCATGCAAATTGTCTCCATTAGAGACAATTTGAACGAAAAGTCAAAACCTGTTTTCAAGGGAAAGTAAGAAAAATATTTTAAAATGTCGTGTGCTGATTTTTTTACCCAGACTGCTAAGCGTTGTTACTTTCGCACGAACTTTTAAACAATGTCTTTATAGGCTTTTGTAATATAAGAAATAGGGATTGGACCTTTATTGCTTTAATCTATGAGGAAATTAATATAATCGCATTTTACTGATACCATAATAACGTTTTAAGGCTTATAAAAGAAAAGATGGTTTGTATAGCTTACCAAGTACACGTAGGCGTGTCCTCACTGTGGTTCTTTTGGTAAACACACCTTTATTAACTTTAGGGAACAGGATACCAATTAGGGTGGGGAGGACTGGAACCAGCAAAGGTTTACGGGTGTCAAGGGCTGTAGTTGACTCTGATTAGACAATAATAGAAGATACCATTTGAATGTATGTCATTTTTATGTAAGACAATATTTCATTTGATTGCAGACAAAATCTAAAGTTGCCAGTGGAATTATAGTGTGCTTGACTTGAAAAATCAGACCTGGTAAAGTTCTTTTTTTCTTTCGTTCATTTTCCACCAAAATAGGGGCACATGTGTTGAAGCGCAGAAAACTGCCACATTTTGCTGATAGATCCCGCTCCTGGGCCCTACAGTTTGGTAGAAATATAAATATAGGTGTCTGATTTGCTTTTGTAACATAACTACGGTGAACTCATCATTCAAGACGATAAGTCGAGGCGGTTTTAATGAGTATCCACAAGATACATCTTATATAAGGTCAATCAGGAATATGGCTTATTGAAAACCTCACTCAGGAAGTCCTCTGCTGATATTTCTTTCAAAGGTGAACTTATTAGGTGTATACTTTACGACAAATGGTTTCAGTATGTTCTTAAATCTAAGCGCGCAGTGCGGTAATTAGGTCGAATACGGTAAATATGGTATATCTGAGCAAATGGCGTGGGTCCTGATCAGCTGCCATAGAACAAAATTATTTCATACTGCAAAATGGGCTGTACCATGAGGAAATGTGCCAAACGTGAACATTACATCAGCCAGTGAAATGACACAATCTGATAATGCTGTTTGCTATACATCGATGGATTCTGCAGTATACAATAATTCTCTAAGTGGGCAATGAATGTCCTGATTTAGAGGATACAGAATGCAGATTACCATATATATATATAAGATCTTACATGCGTGCTCATTTAATATGAAATTTTATGACACAGGTTTGGGTAATTTTGGTATTTTGCGAGCCTTGGCGAGCAAAATACCGAAATTACCCAGTTTCATTTTCATATTAAATGACCACGAATGTAAGATTCTGTTTATCAGATGGCCCTTCCGATGACAAAAATGCACAAAATATATTGACGTAACGGCTTTCCATAGCTTAGCAGAACAACTCACTAGCAAGGATTCAATAGTACTCGCAACAAAAATAGTTCACATACTATTTGATAAATACAGAAAATAACTAAAAACAAGATAAATTTGCATTTATTACTATGTAAACCGTAGGAAATAAAGATGATTTTATTTGAGCTAAAAATATTTCATTTGATTAAATAAATTAAATATATATATATTCCTTTCAACGTCATCTAGCGTGTCAATACGTCACTGAACATCTGTCGGGAAATCCTACGAAGTCAGCTGTCGTATTTAAAGGTCATTGACCTTGAGCAATACAGTTTATACGGTGGATGCTACACCCAAGTAAATGACAGATTTCAAGACTATAAAACATTTCAACTGTAGTTTGGACTTTAATTTGACACATTTATTGACTGTCGGAGTCATGATATCTCCAATGCTTTTTTGGAGGAGATGATTTTTTTTTTCATTGACTGTTTGACGACTGTTTGCTTTTTTGGAGGAGGTGATTTTTTTTCATTAACTGTTAGACGACACCGATGTTGTAATTTAAGTGCCTCCAAATATGTTGCCGGAAAACATCAAATTTTAATCACCATGAATATTTCTGGTAGCCGTGTTATTCACATTGTGATTGTATTATGTCTTCCCCTTCCATCGGTCTGACATTTATCGTTCATCTAAAAATCATCTCAAAATTGGAGGCAGGAACTGTTTCAAAAATAAAAGTTGTTTCGGCGAACGCGGACGCCATTTTGGCTGCTATCAATAAGCGAAGTAATACGAATATTAATGAGGGTAATTAGGCTAACCAATGGGAAGCCTTGCACGTTTTATTACACGTGTGATTATATGATTTTTATGGCATGGGTTATTTCAATGAATAACTTTACGGTCATGTGATAAATAGAGGATCTTACATGAGTGGTCATTTAATATGAAATTTATGAAACGAGTTTGGGTAATTTTGGTATTTTACGAGCCTTGGCGAGCAAAATACCAAATCTACCAAACTCGTTCCATAAATTAGCCTTGGCGGGCGAAATACCGAAATTACCCAACGAGTTTCATAAATTTCATATTAAATGACCACGAATGTAAGATTCTGTTTATCAGATGGTCCTTCCGATGACAAAAATGCACAAAATATATTGAGGTAACGGCTTTTCCATAGCTTAGCAGAACAACTCACTAGCAAGGATTCAATAGTACTACGCAACAAAAATAGTTCGCATATTATTTGATTACAGAAAAAACTAGAAACAAGATAGATATGTCATTTATTACTTCGTTAAACTGTAAGAAATAATGATGATTTTTATTTGAGCTAATAAATATTTCATTTGAATAAATAAATTCAAAACTAATTATTCCATTGAGCAACGTCATTCAGCGAGTCAATACGTCACTGAGAATCAGTAGGGAAATCTCCCACAGTCAGCTGTCGTATTTAAAGGTCATTGACCTTCATCAATACAGTTCAAGTACGGTGGTTGAATCACCCAAGTAAATGACAGATATCAAGACCATAAAACAAATGTAGTTTGGGTTTTAATTTGACACATTTATTGACTGTCTGAGTCATGTCATCCTCCAATGCTTTTTTAGAAGAGGTGATTTTTTTTCATTGACGGTTTGACGATATCGATGTTGAAAGTGCCTCCAAATGCGTTGCCGGAAAACATCGAATTTTAACCACCATGAATATTTCTGGTAGCCGTGTTATTGTTTTGTGTCTTCCTCTCCATCGGTCTGTCATTTATCGTTCATCTCAAATTCATCTCAAAATTAAAGGCAGGATCTGTTCTAAATGTGAAAGTTGTATCGGCGAACGCGGACACCATCTTGGATGCTATCAATAAGCGGAGTAATACGAATATTAATGAGGGTAATTAGGCTAACCAATGGGAAGCCTTGCAGGTGTTATTACGCGTGTGGTTATATGATTTTTATGACATGGGTTATTTCACTGAATTACTTGACGGTCATGTGATAAATATATGTACTCTTCGTATGGCGCACAACATAGTAAAAATTCAAATAAGATAACAGGTAGTGAACTGAAGTAGTCTAACCTTTTATTGTTTAATTTTTTGTAAGCGCTCTCAGAGCTGTGAAAGCGCTTACAAAAAATTAAACAACAAGTTAGATTACTTCAGTTCATTATCTCTTATTTGACTTTTTACTATATATGTATATGCTTGGCACTTGCATGACAACAGTCCCTCTTAAATCTTCAAAACAAGAAACGGAATGGTAGCTTATATGCCATGTAATCAGCTTCTATCTCTTTGAAGTGACTAACACAGATCTAGTACGAGGTCGTGGCAGGTGAAAGATAATTTGTACCCTAGATGACTTTCTAATTTCCTGTCCAATGCAACCACCCTGTTCTGTTAATATCTGCTACAGAATTATACATTATGACCAGTCTGGCATTAAAACATGCACAAAATAATAAATAAAAACAATAAAAAAAAAAATACAAAACAAACCAAAACCCTTCAGAAACAGGCAGAAATTTTGGAACTATTTAATATTGAACTGCATGTATGTATTTGTATGGAACCAACCCTGTGCTCTCATTACGAAAACACGCCTATTCAAATATATTGAAAATTTCACCACCAAATGAACATTTTCAGATAAAATTCTGATATCTTTCATATTTCTGCTCAAGATATAGATTCATATTTCTGCTCAAGATATAGATACTCGTTATAGGCGGTTCTAACGAGTATCAACAATCTATGTTTTTGAGCAGAAATAAGAAAAAGTAATGTATATCCCTGTAAACCCAAGTTTTACTATATACAAGTGGGGTTTAAGGGGGTCAAAATTATATAGGTATTTTTTCGTTATGATAAAGCAGGCTGTAACCTTGAAGGGACGTTATTATGGTGCTGCTCAAATATATCAAGTAACAAGAAATGTTCTGCTCAGAGTGCACAGATGTACGGCCTGATGTAGGTCTTCGATTTTCGCATATGTCACATGGAGCGGTTTACGCGTGAGACTAAACCCTCCCAGAAAATCTAATTAACTTTTCCTTGACTTAGATTGTTTTACTTAATCTTTACCACTCTCTAGGCTAATTCAGCAGATGACACATTGATAATATGATATTGTACTTATTTTTCCCAGGAAGCAGGTTTTGAAATTTCATGCAAACTGTCTCCAGTGGAGACAGTTTGTATGTAAAGTCAAAATCTGTTTTCTGGGAAAAATAAGATAAATATTTCAATATGTCTTCTGCTGAAAATTTTACGCAGACTGCTAAGCATAAGCAGATTCTGTTATTGCAATAAACTTGTCTGCTGCAATAAGTATGAGATTTAATGTCTTGTTTCGAACTGCAACTTGATTATAACGTATTATATGGCTTTTCAGTGCTGCAAACTGGCTTTACAAGATAATTTAATCACGTCAAGGGAAACGAGACGTTATAGCATATGCGAATAGCGTAGGTTCTCGCGAGACTGCGCAGATGCGCAGTCTCGCGAGAACCTATGCTGTTCGCTCACGTAAGCAGCAGGCCAAGGGGAAACGCGCAGTCTCGCGAGAACCTATGCTGTTCACTCACGTAAGCAGCAGGCCAAGGGGAAACAAGCCGAAGAACAAGACATATGGCCTTGCTAAGTGGTAAGGCATTCGCACGTAAATATTGTTTCGATGGACAGTCGACAAAACATTTTTCTCGCGACGCGGCTAAATTAAATGACTCGCGGTAAAAGTTCCCTGTCTGCGCCCGCATCGTGACCAGGACGTTTGTTTTAAGTTTAGATCTTGCGAAGTCTGTGTCTGGTTTCATGACTTTGATTCTTACATATTATTAGATGGTCACTCCGGTTTGGTTGTAAGAAACAGCATGCTCTGATAATGCACTTGTCTGCGTACATTTGATTTCTTTTCTGTCAGCGTCTCGCTGTATTACAAAGACAAAACGAACAAAGTCTGCCTCTCAAAGATCCAAATTATCCTGGATACACTTGGAAGATAAATTTTTGTCATTGTTTTAGAAGGGTGACAACACTTGTGACTTCCTATTTACCCTTCTGCTTATCAAATCCCTCCTGAAAAAGTGTTTACTTTAAAAGGAAGGAATTTGCTCCTCTTGAAAGCAAATTCCTTCCTTTTAGAATGAATTCCTTCACAGAAAGAGACAAAACAATAAATCCCTTTACAGAAGGAAGCAAAAGTAATGTTCGGCATTGGTACCGTCCATACTTAGAAGTCTATCAGTTGTCTCTAAACGTTTTGGGTTTTCCATAAAATCGAGTCCATCACGAAAACATGCCTATATATTTTTGACCCCCTAAAACCCCACTTTTATATAGTAAAACTGGGGTTTACCGGGGTATTCATTATTTTTCATATTTCTGCTCAAAACATAGATTGTGGGTACTCGTTAGAACCGCCTCGTCGAGGCGGTTCTAACGAGTACCCACAATCTATGTTTTGAGCAGAATCCTGAAAAATATCAGAATTTTTTATCTGAAAATTTTCATTTTTGGTGGTAAAATTTTCAGTATATTTGAATAGGCATGTTTTCATAATGCTGTGCACATATAAGCCAGTTTACATAAACGTTCCGGGCTAGTTCTTTTTGTTTCTCTTTTGTGCGTCGGTGGTCTTATATATGGCATTTTGTCATTATTTATTCTTCATCTCTCCTTCTCTTGATGCCTCGGGAAGGCTGTGCTTCGTGATTGTAACATTTTTTGGGGTATCTGCAATTATATTTTAGTCTGGCCCCAGACCCTTTCTTTATTTTTCTTTTTTTTTTTTTTTTTTTTTTTTTTTTTTTTCTGAGGGGACACAACACTTGTATAGCTTGTAGAATTTTTGTTTACTTCAGTCCCTTGGCTAGAAAGAAAGGTTTTTGTTCACCCAAAGGTAACTTGAAGTTGGATTAAAGAGGATCATGATAAAAAGAATAATATAGAGAAAGAGAGAAATAGATATAAAACAAAAACGACTGGAGCCAGTCTACTTATATTTATACATTTGACTTTGTATTTGGGTTGTATTTAGTAAGAAGGTTTTGATGTGAAGTTGTGAAGAAATCGCTTAAAACGTCTGTCCTGTACTAATTACAATTTTGTCTGAGCAAATATGTCTAATAGGACAAGACATGTAATATGAGAAATTTTTCGATCCCAGAACTCATCGTGTAATTACGAGCCGCTAGTCAGAAAACGTACCTTTGTGCATGTGTGCCCAGCGAAGATTCAGATCAGCCTGCGCTTTCGCGCAGTCTGATCAGAATCTTCACTGCACGTATTTTGGATAGCCAAAGGTGCAAAGTTTCTTCATGCGGGCAATGAAGACTCTAATCAGACTGTGCGGACGCGCAGGCTGATTTGAGTCGTCATTGGAAGTACACATGTCGGACGGTACCGTACGTCCCCTCACATTGCGGTTTGTATGTCTAAAATGATCCATTACTGTATCTATACAGGGCGTTGTTGTTTATTGCGGTACAGATGGGTCAGCTAGGGGGTTATTATATTACCAAATCTAGACAATTACTTAGTCTGTCAGACAGTTAAATGATGTGCGAATCAATTTAATCGTTTTGTCAGAGATCGTAATTAAATTTCTACAGAAGGGAGGCTTTATGCAAGACGATTTACTTAATGTACAAATAATGGCTCTTTTAATGCCTTATCTTCCGATGACCTTACTTTACCCTTGTCCTGCTGAACCCGGATATACCCAGCCTTTGCAAACAGTGTAGATCCATATCAGTTGGCTTCTTCAGAAGCCAACTGATCTGGATCTGCACTGTTTGCCATAAAGTATGTGAATTTATATCAACAATCCGGATCAAGTGATCTGATTGGCTGAAAATTGGAAGCGGGAGTGGCATCTTAGTTTATTCAGCAGGACAAGGGTTAATCTAGGCGCAATGTAACTAGGAACTTTTTGAATTTTTGTGGGAATCAGATCGATGTAATCCAAGACGAAACAAACCATTCCTATTTATGAGCCCTCGTTACAACGACAGCATTTGTTCCCAAAGATGTTGCCATTATAATGAATTTGCTGTTGTAAAGAATCCTTTATGGACAGAATGATATGTGACAAAGACCTTGTTTTGTTCTTATTTCCTCATAGAACATATGTATTGGTTATTTGTTAGAATCGCCTCAGTGAGGCGATTCTAACAAATATCCAAAACATATATATTTCTTTAAAGTATGAAATAAATATTCTTGCATAATTTGTGACTAATTGTTACCTTATAAGCGAAGGTATTGTGATAGTCAATTTGTCATTATAAAGAATTTTGTCGTTGTATCGAGTGTCGGTATGAATTAATAGGGTTGTCTGTAACTAAGTAACTAAGACAAGACTAGAAGGACGAGGAAGAAATATTGCGTTTTTTCTTTCTTTCAAAAATACAAATGGTTACCCAGGAAAGGTCACAATAATTAAGCACATCCCTCCTAAGGAACCGGTAGAAGTACATGTAGAGATGAGGAATCACAGCTGTACTAGACACAACTCCAGAAATAACTCACCACTATTTTAACTTTAATATTTTGATACAAAATTATCTTATTTTCTTATTTTATTATCGCTCATCGAGGTGATTCCAATGAGTACACTAAATTCAATACTTTATAGCAGATGGAAAAAGAAAATCCGTGGACCTCAAGATGTTTGAGCCACTGAAGGCCGACTGTAAATGTGAAATGAGAAAGTTTGTTTGTTTGTGTTGGGGTTTTACGACCCAGTCAAGCCACTGGGGTCATGTCGAGCGCGGTCAGTTTACCTAACCACACGTTTACTAGGTAGGCTTAGTCCTCTAAGCGGTTAACCAGTATTGTGCACATTCTTTCGCCAGAAACTGACAACTGCTCTTCTTGAATCAGCGGAAGGGAGAGAACGACCGTAGAAAATATTTCATGATCAATCTCCACGAAAGAATATTGCCGACCTCGGCAGGGGTTGAATCCGCGATCTCCTGGTCTCCAGTCGGACGGCGCATCCAACTGAACCATCGAGGCCGGCCAAAATGAGAAAGAATTTGTTAATAAACACATTAAGACAAAAAGTGTAAGTGTACAGCGCTAATGCTGATTTCTTCTTGGACGCTCTGTTTGATCAGTAGTTTAAACCCGCTTTCAAAGATCGTCTGAAATTGCTTTGCATTTCAATTTGTATAATCAGACTACAATGAAAATTACCCGATCGAATGCTGGTTTGTGAATATAAATAGACTTTGGTTTAATGCTAAGCATGCTGGGTAAAACATTCTGCAGATGACATTGTATGATATTGTCAATTCTTTCCCCAAAAAACATGTTTTGATAATTCATGCAAATTGTCGTTTAAGGAGACAATTCGCACGAACTGTAAAAGACTATTTTCTGAGGAAAAAATAATATCATCACGTTGTTGTCGGCTGATTAAGCGTAGATAGTGATAAAGGTTAAATATTAAGATCGAAAGTGTGACAGATTTAAGAATGTACCATTTCAAATTCAGACACTACATACAAAGTGATATTGCTGAAGACAAGTAATTCAATTATTTTTGTACACCCACCCCGAATATTTATTGTTTATGGTTGAATTTTCGAATATCTTCAGAAACAGTTACATGTAGGTAGAAAACAGTTCATCTATCTGATACGTTACAAGACATGAAGAAGTCGACATTAGGTTTTAACGCTGACGACATTTTGATTTTTTGTTTTTATTTTCCTAGAAAACAGGCTTTGACATGCCATGCAAGTTGGACAAAATTTGCATGAAATGTCAAAGCCCCTCGTCTGGAAAAGGTAAACTATCATCAATTTGTCGTCTGCTGAATTAGGCCAGAGAGTGGTAAAAGTTAACTATAAATGCCCCAAAGCAACTTTGTTTAATTTAGATATACGTGCAGGCTGCCGCTTCGACAATGCAACCCTTGACTCTAACATTTATCGACCACAAACCGACTTCAACAATACGGAAACAAGAAAGTTACTCGATCACGCGACTGAGTACGCTGCAACCACAGCATGAACAAAGACGACGGTCATATTCATATAAAAGAATCTACATAAGTTTTCACAGAAATTAAAGTAGACTGATTACCGGTGTGAATTGTATCGAAATCAACAAAGTAATTTCAGTACCAAAAGGCATTGACATTTACATGTCACTCTACGTTCACTCTTAATAATGTGTTTTGATTCCATTCCTAACCTAAATTGGCTAAAAATTCGACCTATACCAAATGGTGATCCAGAATACTTCCTTATTTATTTATTTATTTATTTTTGGACCTATCCTACGCAATATTACCTACAGATAACAGCAATATGAATAAATGAATATAAAGGCGTGTTTTTGTCCGACATGGTTTTGTCATCCGCAATTCGCCTTTGTCCTAATTACCCTAAATATTTTGACAGATAGGCCTAAACAAACTGTGTAGACCCAGATAAAATTGATCTTCGATTTGATCAGGGTCTGCACTGTTGATTGTTCCGTGAGTGCTTTGTCGACATATTAATAGTTCATCTATCATAACGGACACTGACCAATTTTAATCAAATGCGTGAGGTGCTACTCTTTGTGTTCAAAGATAGCTGATGAAACTCTAAATTGCCTATTGTAGATAGAAAAAGAGAGGTCTGAAAGAAAGTTCTGTTGGTGATGCCTTAGCTCTGGCTTTCCGCTGAGCACGTTTCTGCTCGGCTTCGCTGATTCTTTTTTCTTCGTAATCACCAACACCCCTTCTTATGAAGCCTCGACACTTTGTTCGATGCTGTGCAATCTATTCCCACGACTCTGTTGGTATGTTAAAGTCCTTAAGGGAGGCTTTGAGGTTGTTCTTGTATCACTTCTTCTGACCACCATGGGAACGTTTTCCCACTTGTAGTTCTTCATATAGGATTTTATTTGGCAAACGTTCATCAGGCATTCTGGTACATGGCCTACCTGTCTTAACTCTGCCAATTTCAGAATGCATCCCTGCCCTTTTCAGGACTTCTGTGTCTGGAATCCTGTCTTGCCACTTAATCTTTAGAAGTAGTCTAAGACACCTTGTATGGGATTGGTTCAGTCTTTTGGCATGTCTGTATATAGTGTTGGCAGCATCACAGATCTGTAGACTTTCAGCTTTTTATCAATAAAAGTCAAACAGTCCGATTCCATATCGATTCCAAAAACTTCCAGGTAGTCGACCAAATGCTGCATTGGCTTTGGCAATTCTGGCATTGACTTCATCATCCATGTGCACAACTCTTGACAATGTGCTTACAAGGTAGGTGAACTTGTCTAACAATTGTAATCATTGACCTTTCACTGTGATGGTAGACTTCTTGTAAGGCTTTCCATGGCAGGTCAGATACTTGATCCACACCTTTGGCATCTTCTCTTCTTTTGCAGCACCCTTTGCTATGTCATCAGCAAAGAGGAACTCGTCTAGCACCTCTGTTTGCACCTTGGAATTAGCTTGCAGCCTTCTTAGTTTGAAAAGCTTTCCATCAAAGCGATGCCTAATACCCAGCAGGCACAAAACTTCAAAATGACGTCATATCAACGTCGATGCGACGTCATCACGTCGCATCGACGTTGATACGACGTCATTTTAACGTTGTGTGCCCACTGGGTAGGTATACCATTGCCACCATCCTGGAAATCATCTGTGAGCATGACAGAAAACAGCATGCTGAACAGCGTTGGAGGTAGTACACAGCCTTGCTTAACTCCATTTGTCAAAGGGGATTGATCAGAAAATTCGCCATCATTTTGACACATGCAAGCATAACAACGTAGAACTGTCGCACAATTGCTATGAACTTGACCGGACAGTAAAACTTTGTCCTAATTTTCCAAAGTCCTTCACGACTGACGGGTCAAATGCTTTGGTAAGGTCGACAAAGGTCATGTAGAGGTCCATATTCTGTTTCTGGCATTTCTCTTGAAGCTGTCTTGCTGTCAAGATCATGTCAATTGTTTCTCTGTCCTTCTTGAATCCACACTGGCTTTCTGATAGAAGCCATGACTGTGAATATTAAGAGTCAAAGAACCCCTAAGAGAAATAAGATTTTTTACGCTCTGCATGCTGGGTATAAGTTCTGCAGACGACATGTTGAAATAGTTTTTCTTTCTTTCCCCAGAATGTAGGCTTTGATATTTCATGCAAATTATCTAATTAGACAATTTGCTTGAAATATCAAAGCATCTTTTCTGGGAAATAAGAAGAAATGTCAGTTTGTCGTCAGCTGATTTAATCCAGAGAGTGGCATAGGATAAACGACTAGAATGGCAATCCAAAAATACAAACAGGCCCCGAGGTTATAAAACTTTTTTCATGCTCAACTCAGCTGAGCATGAAATTTTCTCTGCTAATAAATAAGAAAATGCCAACAATTAGCAGGGAAATTTTCATGCTAAATTATGTTTAGCAAGGAAAAAAATGAAATTTTTAGTAATTAGAGATTTATCAGCATGAAAAATTTCATGCTCAGTTGAGTATGAAAAAAAAATATAACCTCGGGGCCAGGTCGCGCTGGCTGAAAATGTACCTTCGGGGATTATGCGGGCAGCGGACTGATCAAAGCCTTCTGCGTCCGCTTACAGAATCATTGATACTGTAGAATAATATATCAATGATAGTAAATGTCCTTACCGGATTGTGCGGCTTCGCTGACGGAGCTGGGATTTTAGAGTTGGGATATGTCTTGACGACGCCTTTTGTCTTGGCACGACTTCATCCGTTACAACTTCTAGGCTAATTCAGCAGAAGACAATTTGGTGATCTTTTTGGAAATGTCAAGCATTTTTTTTTCTTAGAAAGAAAAAAAATTTTTAGAATGCCTGCTGATGTTGCAATTACCGCTTTAAGGGTTAAATTCTAGAGTTAATATAACCTTAACCTGTACCACTCCCAGGCCTCATTCAGCAGACGAAAAATGGGTATTTTTTTCTTATTTTTCCCAGAAAACGGGAGTTGACATTTTATATCCAATGGAGACAATTTGCTTAAAATGTCAAAACCTGTTTTCCGGGAAAAATAAGAAAATATTACCAATTTATCGTCTGCTGAACATTTTACCCAGCGTATTAAGCATAAATGAAGCGTCCTAAAATCGCGCCTATGCCGTTAAGATGCACTTAAGATTATGTATATGCAAATGAGACCCAGGTCAGTCTGCGTATGCGTAAGATATGGTTAGTGGCTTCTACGTCAGCTGTTGCCCACTTCACTGTTAAAAAAACAAACATGTAAAGTGCAAGTAAACAGCGTATGAACTAAGTAGACAGCATGCATGCGCAACCAGCTATTTGTCTACGCTTTTAGAATCTTGTTTTGAGGGATATTTTTCTTTGTTGCAAACCTCATAGTAACTTTGATTAATAATTATCATATATAACCTAAGCATTAGGACAGACGAGCCTGAGCAATCAGTTTCCCAGTCAGCATTCTACGTAAATCTATATCGAGCCGTCATCGGCCCGTCAGGGTAGCTGACGGGCCGATGACGGCCCGATGTAGATTTACGTAGAATGCTAGCTGGGTTAGAGCCAGATCAGACGCCACGCAACGCGGCGTCCGGTCAGTATCTACACTGTTTGCCACTAGTCAAGCAGTTTTAAGACAAAACAACATGTAAATAAAATGGATTTGCTAATTTTAGGACAAATAAGGTAAGGATTCTTGGTGTCTCAATATCTAGGATAGATATGGTTCTGTTCGTGCCATCCTTCCATTGGAATCGCAATTAGGCAGGCTATTAACTGTTCAGTTCAGTGCAATCTGCAAATTACTGGAATTAAAACAAAAATACTTTAATTTCTGATTTACTCGATCGATTTCTAGGCTTTCAGCTTTACCACTCTCTTGGCTAATTCAGCAGACGATAAATTGGTGATATTTTTCTTTTTTTTTTTTTTTTCTCAGAAAACAGGATGCAGGCAATGTTAAATCCTGTTTTTTAAGAGGGGGCGGGGGTGTTGTGGGGGAGGGGGCTGGGGGAGGGGTGAATAAAAAAACTATTTCGGAATGTCGTCTGCTGAAAATTTTACCCAGAGTGCTGGTTCAGTTTAGTTTGTTTGTTTGTTGGGCTATACTGTTATGTACCTTTCTGATATTCGCTTTTTCTCATCAACTGTTTAATATGTTTAAGTCTGATTGTGGTCTCCAAACCATGGAAGCCTTTCAACTATGATAATGTTACGTTCGTCGTTCTGTAGGTGTCGGTAGAAAGTTAAAAACACATACACACGCATACATGCACACACGCTCACACACGGCGACAATATTTTAAATGACAAACTGTATTATTTGAATATTACGACAACAATTCTTCGTAACACAATTACTAAATTAAACTGTTTCGCATCTGTTCCTGGCACGAAGCACGTGGCGGAAGACTCCATCAGAATAGCTCCTGCCGGGCGTTTATGTCAAAGATACTGGGGAAAAAAAGCAGCACATCACGAAAACACACCTATATAGTTTTGATCCCCTTAAATATCACTTTTATACAGTTAATTTGGGGTTTACAGGGGTCTACATTAATGTTCTTATTTCTGCTCAAAAACATAGATTGTGAGTACTCGTTAGAAACGCCTCAGTCTATGTTTTGAGCAGAAATATGAAAACTATCAGAATTTTTGTTTGCAAACTTTCAGTTTTTGGTGGTGAAATTTTCAATATATTTGAATACGTGTGTTTTCGTAATGAGATGACATTTTGAATTATGTTTCTTATTTTCCCAGAAAAAGGCTTTGCATCAGCATGGAAATTGTCTCCTAATTTGCATGAAACATCGAAGCCTATTTTCTGGAGAAAATAAGAAAGATATGACTAGGTTGTCGTATGCTGAATTTGCCCAGAGAGTGGTTAACGTAAAAAGAAAGTTAATAAAGCGAGTTGTTCCAAGATGCAATTTGAATTGCCGTGTCAGTATGAATTACATGCATGGGAAGCGATCATTCAGTAATCATGCATGCAGGCAGTTATGTAACAACAGATAAAATCAATTCTTAGGTCATTCTTAATACACTATATCGTTACTTATCATACCTTTATTGAATGTTTGAAGAAGAAAACAGAAGGAAGCCAATATCAGACATATAGGACTGATTTATGGTTGTTGATAGTCCACTTAACTCTTTCGGTGCCAAATTTCAGACGACATTTGTCGTCTGCTTTTTTTATTTTAATAAACTATCGTTTGGAAAGACGTTCATATGTAAAGTTGAAAACTGAATCTCAAACAGCGTAGATCTAGATGAGACGGCTCATTGAGCCGTCTCATCTGGATCTATGCTGTTTGCAAAAGCCTGTTATTATCGCATGTGGCAGAAGAGTAAAACTAAATGACGGATTATATCAGACAACTGTTAAACTATCATGTCAACAGATTCTGAAAGGAAATGACTTGAGAGCAATGAACACACTCACAAAACTGAAAACAGCTGAAATGCTCAGTTTTCTGGACATGACTACATAATTTCGGCCAATTAGGCCTCATCGGTGAATAAAATGTTAAAAATCCCGGAATAAGCTCAATGATCACAAAGGACAAGAAAATATAAACTACCCAGTAAGCATGCTACATAAATCTGTAGTGGTCCGTTATCAGGGTAGCTGACGGGCCGATAACAGCCCGCTACATATTTATAAAGAATGCTAGCTGGGATACACTATAGAGAAGCACAGGGAAACACGTTTTACGGCCGCCAAACGGCATTAACACCAGCTGTTGTGAAGATACGAGGGTGAGTCATTAAGTAACCAGTCTAACTTATTTCCGGTTGAGATCCACCTCTTCTTTTTCGATGTAATTGCCCTCTAGTGTGATGCACTTAGACCAACGGTGTTCAAGTGCCATCAGTCCAGAACTGAAAAAGTCAGGGTCCTTTCCATTGACCCACTCCATCAACTGCCGTCACGACTTCTTCATCAGACCGGAAATGAAGTTCACGGATATCCCTTTTCAAGTTTGGGAATAGGAAGAAGTCGCTAGGAGCTAAGTCAGGCGAATAGGCAGGATGTGGTATTAATTCATACCCGTTTCGCTCTACAGCATCCGTTGCATCTTTGCAACTGTGGACTCTCGCGTTGTCCTGTTGCAGCAAAACTCCTATAGAGAGTTTACCTCGGCGTTTTTCACGGATGGCGGTTCTCAGCTGGTCTAACAAGTTTGCATAGTACACTCCAGTTATTGTACTTCTCTTGGGTAAAAAGGCCAACATAATAACGCCTTTTGCGTCCCAAAATACTGTGGCCATCACCTTGCCAGCAGATGGTTGCGTCTTGAACTTCTTTGGCCTCGGGGACCCAGGCCCTACCAACTGACGACTCTGAGCTTTATTCTCTGGTTCATAATAATGAACCCAAGTCTCAGCTTCAGTCACCAGACGCAAAAGAAAATCATCTTTTGATCTAAAACGCTTCAACAAGGCGCTGCATACTGATGCTCTGGTTGCCATTTGCTCATCGCTAAGGGATTCGGGGACCCAACGGGCTGTTAGCTTGCGCATACCTAAACGATCATGTAAGATTGTTGAAACGCTACCATGTGAAATGCCTAATGTCTGCGCTATTTCTTCCACCTGAATTCGCCTATCAGAGTATACCAGACCCCGAACTTTCTTACACATTTCTTCGTCGGTGGCATCCAGTGGGCGTCCAGACCTGGCTTCATCTTCTAAAGACGTTCTACCGCGTTTGAATTCCCCTCTCAGAATTAAACCTGAGCATAAGATGATGCAGAAGACTCATAAACATCGGATAACTCGCTGTGTATTTCCTTGCCTGTTTTACCTTTTAAATACAAGTACCGAATTACAGCACGGTACTCAACTTTAGATGAAAAGCATGCCTTTGCATCACTAGCCATGTTTGACATTCAATATCTTATTAAAGAATGACTCGATACGCGTGTAATTTTGTACCCATGTATAAATCATATATCGAAACAAAGCATGAAAATCGTGACCGTCTCGGTCCATCGGAAATTGGATAGGCTGGTTATTGACACGCCCTCGCAAATACTCGTAGATTCTATAAATGACCTTTGAAGCTAGGAACACAAGTAAATTAGGCGCAGCACAAACATTTCTCCTCAGCAAGATTTTGTATATGAAAATAGAGCTCCACTCAAAACTGTTCAGGGGTAGGCTGGGTGTTGCATTGTTCCAAAATTCCTCATAAACGGTCTGAATCAGCCTGAGTCTGCTATTTTCTGGTTTTGGTTCGTTCTGTTTTTTTCCCAAAAGATCCCTGCTTCGGAATACATTTTGGCAGAAACATATTTTATTCAAGAAAATAGAGTAAGTATATAAAGTCGATATACACTGCTATTTCTTGGTTTTGGTTCGTTATGTTTATTTATTTATTTATTTATTTTTTAATTTTTATTTTTTATTTTATATTTTTTTTTATTTATCATTATTTTTTGTTTGTTTGTTTTTCCCCCAAAGGCTCCTTACTTCGGAATACATTTAAGTTGAAACATTTTTTTATTCTAGAAAATACAATAATTATACAGACTCGATATACATACAAAAGCTAGTATTAGAATAAAAACAGAAGTTTCTAAAACAGGCTTGATACACGACATTATGGACTGGACCCAGTTGTTCAAAACTAATGGTGTCGTTAGTTAACGTATTGTTAAAACTTTGATCATTAAATATGGCATATATGCTAATGTGTTTGCTGAAAAAATATGAGTAGCTTTTGCAAAAGTTACTCGCATTTTTCAGCAAAAATACATGTGAATTAGATATTGTACTTACTAGAATAGTTAATATTTTGGCCACTCATGAGCTCATTAAGCTAACGATGCCTTGCACAACTGGACCCTGGTTGCTAAATAAAGCTTTGAATGCACTTCTGTTACAAAGTCTATTGGAACCAGAGATTTATGCTGATCTAGGTTGTACTGGTTTTAACATTACTGGTAATTCTGATTTTTTCGGGACAATTAAAGGATTTAACCATTCTAAAAGAAGATATAACATTGGTATGTTATGCAGTAGACTATTGGCCTACTATCCTCTCGACATCATTCGGAAACACGTTTCAATGTTGAAACTTCTTTTATAGAGTCCATATGCAATAAACTTTAGCCTTGATATTTGAACCATTTCGTCATCCTTGAAAAAAGCAAGTAGATCTCCTGTTCCTCTTGATAATATACACTACAGTAATTCTTATTCTTGACCATAAGACCAAGCTTATCCGTTGTTTACATTACTGATTCAAAATGGCGTCTTTATTTTCCGAATGAAATGTTAAGGTTACTGTTTATTTATAATACTGTTTTTCATGCTATATTATGCTTGCTTTGTTACAATTATCAATAATCGTATAATCCCTCTACCAAATTCTTAACCTCCTCCGCGATCTTCATTCTTGTAAACAAAACGCATTGCGAAATGTTTTTAGATAAATTTTGAGATTCGGAGTAGCTACTGACTCAGTCATGGTTGATGACATTCTTCTTTTGCACTCAATGAAGTTCACGAGATAATTCTTATCAAATCTGCTATCGGAGATCATGTATACCCTTGGCCTGATCCACCGTTTATCAGTCAATGCTTTTCCTTTGCTCTGACTAACCCCCAGTGCATATACATTTTTTTCATTAGCCTAATCTTTGTATCATCGCAGTTACTTTTATGTGATTTAGTTGTTTTTCTTTGATCATACACAGATTAATATAGAAAGTATCTACGTGAACCAAACTTTCAAGTGAGTAGATGAAAAGCAAACTGCTTATACAGGCAATATTCATTTTATTCTGGCGCATATAAATGATTTCCTATCCCTTGATAATTACTACAAAAACGTCATATTGACACATTTTATCAATATAGTTGATTAAACAGTCTTTTGATTGATGGCTTTGAGATAAGTAATGACACAGTGACACACAGCTTTTATTTAGTTAGTCTTTACTAACACAATTCCTTCGAAAGGTTGGTCAGAAGACAGCATGAAACAAGAGCCCCACCCCTAACCCCGCCAGGGAATATAAGCTTAAGGTCATCAAAACCAACTCGACTCTACTCACACCGACCTCAACTGCTACAAGTAATATGGTCTCAAAATGTCCTTTTCATAATGCAGTACGAATATATATGATGCGAACACAAGAAAAGGGCCCTTATGCCATTTGCGGACAACGCAGGCCCTGATCAGCCCGCGCATTCGCGCGGGCTGATCAGGGCCTCCGTTGCCCGCTTACAAAATCTATGGATATTGTAGTATATGTCGACGGACAGAACATGCCTACATCAGTCTGCACGGATGCGCAAGCTGATCTTGACCTTCGCTGCATGCATATGGCATAAGAGCCCTTTTCGCACGTTGTGGATCATATAGTTTTTTATCTTATTGGCAAATTACATTACTGCATATGAGGAGACTTACTGCATATGAGGTAGCCATTTTCGTTCTTTTGTGTGTCCTTTGTTTCAAAAGGCAACCGCTCGGTTTTGCATCAAAATCACATGACCTTGCTCCTCGTTTGTAGAAGAGGCCGAGAGATAGAACGGGAAAGGACAGAAATATACTCCACAAAATAATTTAAGGGCCACAAGTTTTATTTCCCCTTTGATTATCACTAAAATGCAACCCTCAAGTTTTACAATTATTTCATGGACAAAACTTGAAGTTTCAGCCCTCTTTCAATCAGCTCAACATGTTTGCAACATGTTCAGCTACAAAAGTTTCAATGGCACCAACAACGCCAGACCAAAAGATTCTAAGAAAAACGAGAATTTCCAAAAAACGATTTTTCACCCCAAAATGAAGTTTTTTTCACAATACCGGAAAAAAATCTTTGTTTAATGAAACCAATACTCTGTCACACACCACTTCATGCAAACTCAACCTTCATTCCAGTAAAAGGCACACAGATACGGCCAGAAAAAGAGACCAACCCTTTGAGAGGCTAAAAATGCCTCGAAAGTTCCCCATAGACAACGAATAATCTGTAGAGGGTACCTCTAGCAAAATGTGCGTTTTTGATAACAAATAAGGCTTTCTCTATGACTTTTTTACAGCTGGGAGCCCAGACATTATTTTTGACGCAAAAAATGTAAATTTTTAATTTTTGGGTAAAAAATAGTTTGTTTTTTTTTGTGTTTTTTTTTTTTTTTTTTTTTTTTTTTTCAAATTTTAAAATGATTTTTTTATTTCATTACTTTGTTTGAAACACTCCTTTAGGGCTTCCTTTTAAAGAAACATTCAACGATATTTTGATATCTTCTGTGGTTTTGCCCATACACCCGGCCAAAGTTGTATATATGAAAATTTGCACTATGTGGTCCTTAAATTATTTTGTTGAGTATAGTTCCTATCTATATGAGAAAAAACAGAACTTCGATTACGAGTCAAATGATTATTTGTAATATTTATACAAATATACTGTAATGACGGCGAGCACGAAGATTGGGCATTAATCTCAGACAAATGAGCTTATGCATGCAATGGAATCAATTGTGCATAAACTATGAAATTCGATATAAAATTATTCACTCACCGCGAAATCTGATTGTTTATCTCGATACTGCTGACAGTGCTGATTTACATACACCTGTCAATAAAAACACTCTTGTACAGTCTGCTCTGAAAAGCCGAATCAGTTGGGGCCTCGATTTTTTGGGTCGAATGTTCACAATCGAGCCATAGTATACAAACGCCAAAATTTCCTAAAGAAGTTGATCAGTGATTGTCATTGGCCAATGTAATCAAACAGCGCGTTAGATGAAATCCAGATAACGGTTATTTATAGCCGCGCTATTCTTGTCACAGCCGCGCTATTCTTGTCACTGTGACGTCAGAGGGCTGTTGATAGAGGGTTATCTGTAAAAGCCGGACTGCGACATTTGGGACATTGGCAAACAGTGCAGACCCAGATCAGACGCCGCGTTCTGCGGCATCTGATCAAGGTCTGCACTGTTTGCAAAAATTACAGGAAGTTACGGGTTAATTGAAAAAAGTCCCCGTTCAGGACCATTTTCCCGGCTTGCACTCAGAGACAATCGACCCACCAGTGCTCTTAGTGCTTTGATTTAGATCCCTATTACGCCTTCTCAAACGGGTTGACATTGTTATCGAAACAACACGCGTGTTACTTTCTCGTGTCTTCACCACTCCAAGCAGATGGTTGACCCCAGATCTCCTGATTACACTCGACGCAAGCGATGTATTACAGAGCGCAGATCATATGTAAAAATCCTGAATGTGATTTTTATTTAAAAATTATGAGGTTTTTCTAAAACATGTCGTATTGCACATCTGAACAGTCTCATAAGGGCCTCTGTCCTCATTCAATACACGCAGTAATCGTCACTGATTCTCGAAAGGAACATCGAAAACGGATCAGCCATCTATGAACATATAAAAAAGGACAGTGCGAGCCGAACAGTTATTTGTATGTTTTTCACAACGTTTGAATCTAGAATGAAGTTTTAATGGGAGTAACCCGCAAGGGATTGTGATGGCTATAGATAGTCATGACTGTTGCGACGGACAACAAAACTATAGTAGAAAGAATTATTATACGAGTATTAGTCCAGTATGGTTTTGCCATAGACGTACCAGCGCATACCATACAGGTTCTGTCATCGCACAACGCATGTCCATGGAGAGGGGTTAGAACAAAGCATTGGGCAAGTTTGAATGATGCAAATTCGCGTATATGTTATATGTCGAGTCTTTATGTCGAACGGTACGCACAGCGAGATAATGCTTAACTATAGTTCCACTAGGTTTGCAAACAAAGTTGCTAATTGCCCAGTAAGCAACTCTGCTCAGAGTAAGAGCTCTGTACTCTTGGATATTCGCTTCTTAGTGTGCGGAATCTGCACGGCATACCTACGCTGTCGATTTAGGATATCAGATGTTGTTTGTCTGATCTTTAACATATTATTATTGATATTTCTTCTGGTAAAGCCTGCAGACCGCCATGCACTTCCAGCAATTTGCGATCGACATATGAATTGGCATTTTGACTACAGGAAATATCATCAGCGCTTGTACCAGTCTCGAGAATATAGCCATTGAGCGTACTTGACGATTCCCTTGTTTTCAGGAACGACGGATGTGACATGCCAAAAAGGTGAAGCTTATATTTCCAAAGTCTTAAACAATACAATGTGAGTAAGATGCGTGTGAGTTAACAGATAGGAAAAAATGTTATATTTCCCCAACCGTTCCCTTGTAGAATAAAGGTGTAGTCAAACTTCGATCCAAATTATTACGTTGAAAGCCGTGGGAAGCGTCACGAATTAGTTCGTGATTACTTAATGATACGATGACGTTTTTTTTGTTGTTGTTTTTTTCAATCAATTGTCATTCTTTATCATGCGTACAGTTTAGTATCAACGTTTCAATTGTGATGTCACTTGACGTCGCGAGTGAACGTCGTTGAGGTCGGCAACCAAGGTCAGAAAGAAAACAAACAGGACAAAATAGACAAGAGAGAGAGAGAGAGAGCAGATATAATACAAGAACAGTTATGTTACCATTAAAATTGAGGAAGTGAAGGAAACAGACCAAACACAGACTAAGGATATAAGTGGACAGTATGGATACATAAAGATCAAAGAGATAACAATTATTATATTTTTCAGTATATTTTATATGTCAGCATTTCTGTAATTTTTCTGTGGCGGATTGTGTGGAAATTAAAAGGATTATTATAATTGTTCGTCTTTGGTCCTCGCCATATTCGGCGCCGGCACCTAGGAGGCTGA
This sequence comes from Anodontia alba, assembly GCA_964016985.1. Taxonomy (NCBI): domain Eukaryota; kingdom Metazoa; phylum Mollusca; class Bivalvia; order Lucinida; family Lucinidae; genus Anodontia; species Anodontia alba. The sequence continues at coordinate 51,885,775 of OZ024836.1, forward strand.
TGCAGGGGCCTGAATTTAAGGCTAGGATTGATGTAATTATTAAAATAGAGAAACCGCTGAAAAATTATTGATCATCATGGTGCTTGGTGTTATGGAATCAAACAGAACTGCATTGAAGTAGTCTCTTGAACAAGGAATTTCCATAGGAAAAACAACTAGGAATTTCCTTAGGAAAAACATTACTGTCGCAGAAATAAAATCACATTGACTTAATATCATTTTTAAAACAACTTCGTGGCTGTATAAATAGGATAAAATTTAATGCTGATAAACTCGAAGAGACACATAAAAACTATCTCTTGTGGCAAGATCAGATAATGAAAAAGAGACAATGATAAAGATATTCTTGCACAACTTGAAATGGATTACAATATTCTTGATTAGGTATTCGACATACGAATTGAATTGGAATACCTAGAAAAGGAAATTACTGTTATAATTAAAACTGAACAAGCGTCTTCATTGTCAGAAACTTTCAACAACTTACTTGTAACAATGCAAGAAAATCTGCAAATTCTAAAAGCAATCACATGTAAATAACGGAAATAGATAATGTAGTGTCTTGCAATCCGATACTACAATCTTATACAGTAATCACAATCAACATTAAAATTTTCAAACCATAAATGGAATTGATGACACAGCTGATTCTTCAATCAGTGGTGAGGGTAGCCATGCAAACGCTACATGAAGATCAGGAACAGAGGAGCGGGGAAGACATGAAATAATGGTAGATTCAGTTTGTTTTGAGCAAACCTAAATAAATCCGATACTACAATCTTATACAGTAATCACAATCAACATTAAAATTTTCAAACCATAAATGGAATTGATGACACAGCTGATTCTTCAATCAGTGGTGAGGGTAGCCATGCAAACGCTACATGAAAATCAGAAACAGAGGAGCGGGGAAGACATGAAACAATGGTAGATTCAGTTTGTTTTGAGCAAACCTAAATAAATCCGATACTACAATCTTATACAGTAATCACAATCAACATTAAAATTTTCAAACCATAAATGGAATTGATGACACAGCTGATTCTTCAATCAGTGGTGAGGGTAGCCATGCAAACTCTACATGAAAATCAGGAACAGAGGAGCGGGGAAGACATGAAACAATGGTAGATTCAGTTTGTTTTGAGCAAACCTAAATAAACGGAAAAAGGAAGAAAACAAGAAAAAAGCAAAGAAAAAACAATAAACTGAATTATTCTCACAAGTCAAAACACACACAGGCATTGTGGAAATGAAGGGGTGGGGTGGGGGACAGAAATGAAGGAAAAGGGAGGGACACAAACAGGTACTTTCAGTTCGTTCAAAGGGAACACGGAAAACATGGCTCAGAGAAGGTCTCCGGGCGGTAAAACGTTCCAAGAAAAGGGAAAAAGTCATAGGAAAGCTTCAAAAACCAAGAAAATAAAACGAGAAGGAAAAAAGGGCATATTTGTGAAAAAGAAAATGGTCAAAGCAAAAGAAATGCAGTTTTGTTCATGTCTAGAACACAGGAGGGAGCAAATGCAATGAGGCTACTAATGTACACGAAGCTTTGTCTGTTTTTGGCATCTAGACTAAAGTCCACAACGTCTCTGAACTTTTCACGTGCACTGACGATTCTATATGTGGGAAGTCTGGTCCGATCATACATGAGTCGCATATGCCCTTCGATAGTTATTTGCCGTATTTACCTTGAGTAATCTAACAGACAGGCTACGGCAAACGGTGTAGACCCAGGTCAGACATCGCGTGAAGCGGCGTCTCACCTGGCTCCACACTGTTTGCCTCTCAGCCAGCATCATTAAGACATATCAATTGGTAGTAAATGGACGTGTTCAAATGTTGGAGGAGGAATTAAGGTGTCGCACTATTTAGAGTAAATATGGTATTGACGCAAATCGAGTGTCGTTTTTCAGGGCCTTTTGCATTGTTAAATTCATTGAATTTCGTATAAACTATTCTGCACACTGATGATTTACGACTTATGCATTATGCATATAATGTTTGATGAATTGATTAGAGGCTTTTGATCTCAAAATACATTATATTTTAATGCCGTGTGCTTCTAAAGCAATCACAAAACAAATTCAAGTATAACAACACAAAATATCGCCCTTCTAAATTGTAAAAAAAACATGTCCTTTATTTCAATTACAAGACAGATAGCTTATTAAATTATCTCCTGTATTCTCACGTTCTCTTAGTACAAGAAAGTATAGCTGGTTATGTAGGGGTTTAGGGTCGTTTTAAGGTTCTAGGGTTTTGTGACTACATGTCTAAATGTGAAAAAGTTACAACGTTCAGAAACATTTAGATATTCATTTGTTTATTCAGTTTCCGAACAAGTGTTTGTACTTCGTATTTTTAAAGCATATTCTTTTACCTTGTCTTTCCTTCTCTTGTGTGGATTTAGATTTCAAACTCTGCTATTTCAGTGCCTAGTACTGAATGTACTCAGTTGCAATTTGAAAGTCGGAAGTTTAAACCCCGGTGGTTTATTCTACTGACCGTCTAAGGCGGTGGTCCCGGTGTTAGCCTTACTCTTTGTTGCTTTGTGATTAATTCTACGAGGCGATTTGTTTTAAGTCTTACCTTGTGTTATTTTGATCTTGTATTTTTTCAGTCCTTTCAGCATTACGATTACCTCGCTTGGGGAAGTCAGAGAGAGAGAGAGAGAGAGAGAGAGAGAGAGAGAGAGAGAGCTCCCTATACTTCTATTTTACCGTTTTTTTCCTATATAACAGTTAAGAGCTCTTCAGGAAAAAAGTAAGACCCTGGACAATGCCTGATTCTTTTTCTAAGGATGGTGTCATCCGGAAAACTTTAAGACGTATACGGATATACGGGGCTTATTACTGTCAGGTTCTCATCGCCAAAATATGAGTGTGTGTGTTTCAGGCCCTGTCGTGCTTTTTGTTTACCTGGGAAAGCCATAATCTGATGAAAGCAGACGTGAATCTTGCTTGTAAATAAATGCAGTATTAATTATGTGTGGGATATACAGTGAGCGCTCAATGTTGACAAAATGGTTTCGAATGAAATTGATAATCATTCAACCTCAGCAAAATAACATGTGATAAACAGTATTCCAGATTAGGGAAAGCCTAATGTTATCAAGCCAGTCGATCTGGGTATACGTGTGTAGTTATGCATTCACAGATCAAAAACACACTACCGCGTTGCAGTAGTGTGTTTGTGATCTGTGAATACATGACTACACAGCCGGTTGGTAAAAAGACGTCCACGCAGACCATTCAAATGTTTGTTTTTACCACAATGGAATCCAAAGACGAGGATTGGGTAAAGCTAGTTTAAGCCCCACCTCCTGGTAAATTAGGCCTCACCAGTAACCCTTATATTAATTTTCTCGGAATGGGCTCAATGATCACAAATTTCCAGAAAATATAAACCACAGAGTACGGAAGACGTTTTAAACTTATTTTCTAGCGTATGCGAGCTTCTCATTGTTCAGGCGAGCCAAGCGTCTGAGCAGAAAGCGAGGGGCACGTGCCTAGAATACAGAACTCAACTATGCAGTCCAGTTTAGGTATGCGGAATCTACTTACGCCAGAGTACGCATTTGTCCCGCTATGGATCAAATTACTAACGGTCACGTTACTTAACACGACAATAAACAAGATATTTGCATCGTTTCATTTGCGCTGGCGTGAGAATATGTTATGATAGCCGGTTCTACAATTCTCGTGGGTGCCTGTAATGAATACAAGACTAAACATGTCTGCTAACTATTAAGCGTGAGGCGAATGCCTTAGATATATATCTCTCTCATGGGATATAGCAGCGACTCAGTTTCTGGTCTCGATTCCATATACGGCGTTATTTTACGTCTTTGAGTTGGAAAAAAATAGATGTAATCTTGGACGTTTTGTTCAAATATGCTCCGCGAAAGTTATCAAAAGACTGTAGATAGACACCAAGTATTCACTGAAGCTGGCGGACTGCTGAAATTTACAGAGTAACGGGTTGGTGTCATATAAATACAGTTCCGTATTTAATCGTTTAAAACAGTTGTACAAGAATATGACGTTTATGACTTCCCATTTATTTTCCTGAACAAGGGGTCTACTCTAAAAAGAAAGAAGTTGCTCCCAGAAGAAGCAAATTCTTTCCTTGTAGAGTAGACCCCGTTCCAGAAGGGAAGAAAAACAAAATTTTGACTGAGTTGCTTACCCTGAAAGTGTATTATTTCCATTTAATCTAATACATGCATATATCCGTTCCGTGGCCATGTCATATAATACGCATCATCCGTCATATTCGCCATTTAGCATTCTGTCAGTAAGGTTGTACAAAATTCTCTTGTTCAGAATCTGGTCAGGTTAGTACTACAATTTTAAAATTATTTTCGACTGAATTCATTCTATACGTTATCTCTTTAGGAACTAAATATACTTACCAGACGTTACTTTACAGTTTTTAAATGTGAAAATGTTTAAATCTACTAACTTTACAAATCCTAAATTTTAAGCCTGACCTGTCGACTAAAACCAAAAAGATTTGGAGATTACTTGTAGATTTATGCATCAATACAGGCGTGTACAAAATGTTCAATTTGCACGTGCGCCTATACGAATGGATGGATTTTAATGGATACTCATGTACACAATCCTGGACGATAAACCATCGAATTCCCTGCCTTAAGTTTGAAAGAAGCACAATGTGAAGGCTTTCTTTCGCGAATCGAAACGGAGTGATAGGCCTTTTGCAGACCGATCCATCAATGCGTCACGTTGCAAGGCTGATGAACTGTTTGAGACAGACTATTCAGAATCTCTGGAGACGATTTCAGCAGGGGCGAGGTTTGGAGTATCTTCCCAGATCAGCTGTCCGCCTGTAACTGTGCCCTATCAGGACCGTTATATCCGGTGCAGCATGCGCGACATCGATTTACGCCAGCGATGGAAAAAGCGAGGAATACTGTGGGCACCCACAACCGTCGCATTAGCGCACAAACGGTTCGCCGCCGACTTGCCGCCACCAGACTGTTAACTAGGAGACCCTACAAAGGAGCCATTCTGACAAGGCGTCATTGTGGTAATCGACTAGCCTGGGCCAACAACCATAGAGGATGGGGCAGGTACCAGTGGCGGTACGTGTTGTTTACCGACGAGAGCAAATTTAACCTGTCCTTAGTCGACGGTAACAAGCGAATCTAACGACGTCGGGGTGAGAGATTCGCACAGTGCTGTGTCTAGGAACACAACAGATGGTAGTGGAATCATGTGTCGGCCGGCATAGCGCTGACTATAAGACGCAACAATTGCACGTTGTACATAGCCGTCTAAATGCTGTGGCATACCGGGATGCCATCTTGCAGCCGCTTGTGGTTCCTTTCTTGGCACAACATGGTTTGTGGCTTTTCAGAAAGGTAACGCGAGGCAGCATTTTGCAAGACTCTCCACTGACTTTCTACGCCAGCAGCGCATCAGTGTACTACCATTGCCGTCGCTGAGTCCTGCTCTCAACCCAAGAGCATTTGTGGGCAGAATTTGGTATACGAGTGCGTTTGAGGGCTGTGCAACCAGTGACTCTTCGACAGTTGAAAGTTGCGCTGATCCAAGAATGGCAAGCCTTTCCGCAGTACACCACCTGGCTTTACGTCTTTTCGATGAGTAAGCGGCGCCAAGCGGTTATTCGGGCACGAGGTAGACATACCAGGTACTAAGCTGTGTAGTAAAGTGTGTTTGCTCCAAAACGATTGGCCGGAAACTTTATTCATAATTCGATTGTGACTTTGGAAAACGGAACTTAGTACTCCACCAGTACGTTATGATTAAGTTCTTGTACTGTAACTATGTTGGATTAATTTTGTTTTGAGAATTAAATGGATAAATAAATGTTTAAAAGAGTAAATTTATTTCATTTCAATCCTGAAAAATATGACACCAACTATAGTGTAGTTACTTTTGGCTTTGAGTATATATTCCCCAACCATACTGACTTCAATTACTGTCACATAGAAATTGTTAATTTACAAGAATACTGCAAACGCTGATGCACACGAGAACATGCTGAGTCTAACGCTTTAAAAAGAGTGGAAATTAACCAATTTATGCCTAGTGTCCCATAATAGGGACACTGAACGCCACAGAACGCGGAGTCTGATCAAGGTCTACCCGAAACACAGCCGTCCGGCCGAGGCGACATAGAAAGAATTGAGTAACAAACAATGGCAAATTACTAAAGTATATACAGTCGGTTCTCCTTATCTCGACTTCGCTTATCTCGAATAAGCGCTTTTCTTGAAGTAAAAATATGGTCCCTGTTTTTACATGAAAATCTTAAAAGATATTGTGGAAAATTGAGAAAATATTGTGGAGCAATTTCTCTTATTTTCCACAATATTTTAAATATATCTCCAAATCAGAAGTCAAATTACATATTCATTTGTGAAATGTGGGTGTTTGATTTATTTTTTCCTCTATTCTGCAAATCTGATATGTCGAGGTACGGATATCTCGAAGTATTTCAGAAAGTACCTTCGAGTTAACGAGTCGACTGTATAAGTAATAACCGATGTACGAACAAAGAACTACAGCAGAGGAAGCTCCTAGGAATGGTCAGCAGACACAGCAACTCGCAAATTCATCAATTTAGTTATTTATACTTGTCGGTCATTTTGACGTCATTGTGGCATAACCTTTGGGATAACATATTTGTTTCAAGAGGCCTGAATGGCGATCTGCAGCAAGAGCATGCAAGTAGGACTGGTCACAAGTTGGAAAGTGGATGTGTGGTATTCGAGTTTTCGAGACTTTTTTCTGATGGCAGTGCTCTTTTTCAGATGGTCTCCGGCAGAAATGTGAGGTAGTTGTTGGTCTAAATGGTTATGTATATATAGCAACCCATATATTAATAAAGAAAAGCCAGCTTCCGTCAGTAAGAGGGAGTGCTAATAGAAGACTGAAAACTCACCTTATTTATCCATCTTTTTTAAATACATTGTTTACGTCTTGATTTTCTGTTTGTGAATCAATACATATATCTACCAAGGTAACTGTGGTTTTACATTTTCACAGTTCGAAAATCAGAACATTAATCACTGAAGATATCAAAAATGATAGACTAAAAGGAAATTCCGTTTGATATCAGTGCAGTTATTGTTTTATTAGTAGGACATATTATCACTGTTCGCCAGGTAGACCAAACAGATACCTGTGCAAACAGTGTAGATCTAGATTTTTTTTTGCATCAGTGGACATGTCCCTTTAAGAATGGGAGAGTCCCCTTCAGAAACTCAGAGATGAAAGGGTTGTGAGTAGTTGTTTATTTTAAAGTTTGTTTGCTGAATCTATATTTCGCAGACAAAATGTTGAGTATTGAGTAGACCACACGAATTTAATTTGAATGTCATTGTATCCAAAAAATTAAGCACGATATTGCATGGTAACCTATCAGGCTTTTCATGCCGCGGGAACGTCCATCTTATTCATTTTAATAACAATGACTATCTCTAGCTGCGGTATTTCCACAGCCACAAACAGTTTTGCCCATGAATTGTATTTTGTCTATGCTCTATACCATTATCGTTTATTATGGCCCCTTTATGCGTGAAACGACTTTAGCATTTTAATTAAAGAGCATGCTATGTTCTGAATCAGCATGTCTATGAAAAAGACAAATGTAGATAAATGAAGTTTGAAGATTTGTACATTTAATGGCGTAATCTGAACTTGATGTGATGGAAAGACCGTAATGGGAATTCCTCCAGAAGTGTCGGTTTAATTTTCCGTCTGTCTCACGAGCGAGACGATTACGCAAGAAAACGAGCTAAAATCCCAAACACTGGGGATTCTGGGGTTCATCCATACTGATAAGAAGGAAATTATCACTACAATTTGAATGTCATTGTATCCAAAAAATTAAGCACGATATTGCATGGTAACCTATCAGGCTTTTCATGCTGCGGGAACGTCCATCTGATTCATTTTAATAACAATGACTATCTCTAGCTGCGGTATTTCCACAGCCACAAACAGTTTTGCCCATGAATTGTATTTTGTCTATGCTCTATACCATTATCGTTTATTATGGCCCCTTTATGCGTGAAACGACTTTAGCATTTCAATTAAAGAGCATGCTATGTTCTGAATCAGCTTGTCTATGAAAAAGACAAATGTAGATAAATGAAGTTTGAAGATTTGTACATTTAATGGCGTAATCTGAACTTGATGTGATGGAAAGACCGTAATGGGAATTCCTCCAGAAGTGTCAGTTTAATTTTCCGTCTGTCTCACGAGCGAGACGATTACGCAAGAAAACGAGCTAAAATCCCAAACACTGGGGATTCTGGGGTTCATCCATACTGATAAGAAGGAAATTATCACTACAATATTGTAAGCAGTTGAAATCCTTTAAATAATCATTTTAGCATGTTGTAAGCATCGCTGAGATAAGTACTTTTTATATTACGCAAACCACTGTCATTGGTTAGATAATGAAATGTTAGCATATTGCAAACAGTTGTCGTCTCTCAAATATTACTATTTAAACTTAAGTATGGTTGAAACAATTACCATCACTTATGTTTTGTTGTTAATGACGTCCTTGTGTTTGTTTCTGTGTTTATTTTTTATTTATTTATTTTTTTTTTTTATTTATTTTTTTTTGGCTTGGAGAGGCTATACTCCATTTGTTTTATTTAGAAGACTACGCTTTGTGATTATGGCCTGACCTATGTAATGCCACTTTTATTTCAGAAAAGCTGTGCCTCAGGATTGTCAGTTGCCCCGGATAACTCGACTTATATTTTAAAAAGACTGTGTTTTGCAATAGTGACAAGTGCTTTCTAACTCCACTTTAAAAAAAACAACAAAAAAACATGCTTTGTGATTATTCCACATTTATTATAGAAAGGCTGTGTTTTGTGATTGTGGCCTGTCCTGGCTAACTCCAATTTTATTTTAGATATTTTATTTTAGATAGGCTGTGTTTTGTGTTTGTGGATAATCCAGGCTAATTCCATTTTATTTTAGAAAGGCTGTGATTTGTGATTGTGACCTGACCTGGCTAACTCCATCTTTATTTTAGATACGATGTGTTTTGAAGTCTGTGCTTTGTGATTGCGACCTGTCCTGTCTAACCACTTTTATTTTAGAAAGGTTGTGTTCTGTGAGTGTAGACCGGCGTGTGTGATCCCACGTTTATTTTAGAATGGTTGTCTTTTTAGCTCCACTTTATTCTAGAAAGGCTGTGTTTTCAGGGTACAAAACTGAAAATGACACAATATATCTATAGCTATATAATAAAAGTATAAGTGCACTGACATTGATGAGTATTGCCCCGCGGTGGAATATCCCAACTCGGGACAACATTCATCACTATCAGTACAATAACCTTATAATATTACATAGGTTCTAAAGTAAAATGGTTCTGTTGTCTCCTATGATAAAATGGCAGAGAATCTTCCAAACGTACCCAGTTTTCTAAATTCCACCACAGAGGATTGTAAAGTAAATAGTAAAACAGGAACAGATGCACCAGAATCATGTCAAATCCTCAACATTAAAGAGGAAGATAAACACTTATAATTGCACAGGCAACACTAACGGTGAGCAGTGTCTGCAGCCCTTTCCATAAAAGCGAAAACTAAGTCACCTGAACCTAACTCAAGCTATATCTTAAACGTATACGAAATCATTCTAAAGAAAACTTTTATAAGTGGTACACGACAGAATATATAACAAAAAGAATCACAATGGAAGTACCACCTTGGGATGGTCAGTTACAAATTACTGCTCAGGGTGCTAAGGTCGACTTTGTGGGCGCCCATTTACTTAATCTGAATAAAGCGCAAAGCAAACACGACCTTCCAAGAGATTCTCAATTTTATTAGACATGTTTTCAGATTTCTGTATCAAACTGCATTTCTAAATAACACGCTTTGCATCAAAAGATAAAACAACTTCAGCCGCATCATACGTAAAGGTCCCGTAAACCGTTTATGCCTAGTAAACTCTTCTACCTAGTTAATGCCTAGTGAACTCTTCCAAGTCTTTGGACAGGTCCATTGCCTATATAAGGTTTGTTTGGTTAGTTGTTATTATTACCATGTTTAGTGGAGATTTCCCTATTTAATGCAAACATTGTAGAGTCTGCTCAGACGCTGCGTTCTGCGGCGTTTAATCAAGGCCAGCACTGTTTGCCAGTGTCCCTTTTATGGGACGCTAGGCATAAATGAGTTTACACACATAACTGTATAGATTAGCAAGCGAAGCCAAACACTAGAGTGACTAGGGGTCTTTGCTAAACATCGATCTATGAGTCAGCCTCTAGTAACCAATACTGTTGTAAGCAGACAATGATATCCATGAACAGACTGCGCGGATGCCCAGGATGATCTGACCAACGTTGTCCGCATGTGTCCTGAAGTCGTATTTCCACTGACACGGTCAAATAAAGACATTTTAACCCTTCTCGTGCTGAACACGACATGCTCTGTCTTAGCAAACAGTGTAGATCCAGATCAGTTGGCTTCTGAAGAAGCACTGTTTGTCATTAAATATGTGAATTTCTATCAAAAACCCAGATCAAGTACTCTGATTGGCTGAAAATTAGAAGTGGGCGTGGCATCTTAATCTATTCAGCAAGGCAAGGGTTAACAATATCTTTGTTTCCATAAACGTCCATGACAACCGCCAGAAAATGGTGGCCGTTATTGTTCAGAACGCCATATTGAATGCATGCACTGACATGCATCATAACTTTCCGGTTAATCATGCCAAATGCATATTAAGATGTTTCTTTAAAATAATTTCCTTTTCAACTTTTATCACAAAGCTGTCTTTTTTTTTTGTCTGCCGTCTGACACAGAAAAAAAAATGAATTTCCAATTTTTGCCATAACTTAATGCAAAACGGTTTTTCGTAACTGCCTATTAACAAAACGTTTTATTATAGTGATTGTTTTAAATATAATCTTTTTATCGCGTTTTAAAATGATTGCAAACTATGTAGAAATAGGAGGGTATGGAACTTGGAGGCCAGATTCCATTTGTTCAAATTTTCTGACAAATTTACAACATTGTCTTGAAAAATAAATATTTTAAAAAACAGCAAAGAAAATAAAAAAATAAATAAATTCTTAGATAAAAAGTCCAAAGTATCACTTTACTAAAGAAATTGCATAGATCAGACAAATTTGTTGGCCGTAAACTTAATTTTAGGGTAAATATTTGAGGAAAAGATCAGAAACGAAATAGATAAATGGTTTCTGGTAATATACTTTCATTTAAAATAAAATGCCTAGCAAATAACGTCATCCAAACCATGGTCGAAGGCACAGTAGGTGACAATTAACTGCTACAGCAATATCATAACGAGGCCAGTAAAAGCATATCATATCATGATATCGCACTGGAACCTACCTTTCATAATTACTTTCTCATACTGGAGGGCATAATTGTGTAAAACTACAACGGAATTTGCCAACTACCAATCCGACTAGTGACCTTTTAGATGACTGTAAAGTTGAAAGCCTACCCAAACAGGAACCAACCTTTGAAAAACACCAGAGAAATTTACCCATTAACAATCCTAAACTCGCGTCCTCTACCTAGACACTCTCTCCAACTAGCATTCTACTTAAATCTGATAACGGTCCGAGTTTAGGTATTATTTCAGTTAAGTCCATGCAATGTGACTACAAATATCGCATGGGCATGTATTACGGACTTATATACCTGTAACAGGTAGACATATGAACAAACATATATAGAGTAAGAAATTTTACACAGTTTTCCACAATTACTAGTTAACGGTAACTGCATTTGCGGTGTCTGAGGTTGGGACACACACGAGCTTCGGACAGCAACCGTCCTGTTCACATTACGCAGAAACATATGTCGACACCTTTATTCAATGTTCAAATATAGTGTAGTTTATGTTGCGTCAATTTTCATTTTACTTAACTTCTCTGACATACAAAGCTCACAGTCGAGGTGAGACATTATGCAGTTATACAATCAGGCTGTTCGTACTCAATATGTATTTAAGGTGACTTGATAGACTTGGTAGATAGTCCACCATTTTTACAGGGAGACAACTTTAGTGACTTCCAGTTTACTTTCCTGCACAGCAAACCCGTTCTGAAAAAGCGTCCACTCTAAAAAGAAATAATTTGCTCCCATTCTTTTTAGAGTAGACACTTTCACAAAAAGAGGCAAAGCAATGTTCATGGAGTTACCCCTCTTGAAAGCAAATCAATTACCCTTAAGGAAGCATAAGTCCAGTCTGAGAATACGCGCTGCTGTAAATCCTTTATTTTCGGCCGCTTTATGTCCTAAACATACACGATAATGTGGTCCTAATGAATATCAACAACCCAGCTAACAATTATCTTTTTGGGACCGTTATCGGCCCGACAGAACTTTTGTAGGATCGATAACTGCCCCATATAGATTTAGATAGATTGTTAGTTGCGAACATATGATCTCAATTTTCGGGCAAGTTGTTATTCGGGCAAGTTCATTTTGACGTTGTACTTGTCCATTGACAAGTCAGAAATTTCAATACTTCTGCTGCCCAATGTGTGGAGGAATATAGTGATGACTGCGACTAGGATGTTTAGCAGAGTGGTTTGTGTCTTTACTGCGAGCACACTAAGCACGGCACGTCAATAACGCGGTACTTTTCCAACAGAATGCCTCCATATTACTGTCTATTAAGCTTCCTGTGGCCACTACAGGTGGAAACACCTACCTTGGAGCACATGCGAACTGCGTTTACATAGAATATGGGTCGAACATGCACAGTTTGCCTATCGAAAATAGACTGTGCAGGTTTTTCAAGGACTGACAAGACAGTCGACATGCACATTCTAGACAAAAATATGCACATGCGCAGTCTAGAAAAGATTCTGCGAATGCGCACAATCTTATCTAGACTGAACATGCGCACATTCTTGTCTGGACGAGGCTCAGCACGCATATGCTTAAAGAGAGGTTTTCATATGTCGTGGATCATGTCTTGTTATCTGTTAATCGCCTTTCAGCTCTACTTTGTCTGTGTCATTGTCTGTAATTTCATATAAGACCACTTCTTGTTCATCAAAGTCTCTTTCTAGACTGTGTTTATAGCCGTACAGAAAATACAAAATCAAACCTGAAAAAAGAAAATAAATTGGATTTGTACTTTTCAGTTAGTGAGCATATTATGTATCGTATTTCCCCTAAAAGTTCGGACAAGCAAACAGTGTAATCAAGACGCAGAATGCATTTGGTAGATTTTCCGTCATTTATACAAGGGAAACACATTTTGTGATTTCTTATTTCCTTTCCTGCAGACCGAGCCCATTTTATAAATGGACCGGAGTACAAGTACATTTTCTTATTCACGATTCAATTATATTTTGTGGTTATTGTTTAATGCCAGATGCAGTCTTGCTACATTACACAGGCTTGAAAACAGCTTTGGTATCAGCCATCCAACTGGGGATGTTTTGCAAGTGCATAATCAAACAAAAAAAATAAAATGAGAGGAAGACCTAATTTACTCATTATAAATTTTAAGTAAGTGAATTAACATACAAAACAGTAAAAATGAAAGGTTTATACCTCAGCTTCTTTTGATAAATCTTATTTTTGTCTCCACATTTCTATTTCCAAATGGACTGTAGAGGTTTCTACTTTGATAAAATTGCTATCAACAATCCGTTATTATACGAATGATTTTTACTTTTGTGGATTTTATCGATGTATAAACTCACAAACTGAATAAAGCCCGAATGTTAGGTTTTTGAGTAATTCGCCTTAGTTTACACATCGATAAACTCTAAAAAACATAATTCCTTAGAATTCCAATTTTGTCATGAAAATTTTACAACAGTTGTCAATCTTCTGAAACGGTGGAAGGAAAACAGATCCGACGGATTCCTGCTCTGGAATTTGTTGAAGTGTAAAATGTTTCCTTCAACCAGTCAAATTGCGTGAAATATGTATATCGATGATAAGGTGGGATATCATTTGCGAAAATATTATCTGAACAGGGAGTTTGTTAACTCGGCTATATAGACAAGTTAAGCGCAAGGAGATGTATATCAATTAAACAAGGGTTATAATGGGTGTGTGGTATTGAGATTGTGTATATTTTTATGACAATATTTAGTTCGAAAAGAGTCTGTAGATTCACCAGGCTCTTATTTGCGAGCATATCTTTCCATGGAATTGTATTGAAATTTCAATGACTTGAACAGCGATGTCTCATTGACCGCGGCTGATTCGAACTTGTTTACGAGTCCCCTGGAAATTATACCAAAAAGCTCAAAAAACAAAATGAGGATGTTTTAAAGAAGCTTTCTTACTTTATGATGAAAATGTATAGGCGATTCTAATGAGTACATTCAACATACCATTATTTTATAGTAGATCGAAAAGACATCCATTGTGTTGTTAAAACGTGTGCTTTACTGTGAGGTAATGGGCTCATATGTGGACCTAACATATGTTTGTAATTTGGAGCTGCATCAGAATTTATGGTGATGTTTCGCGAGACTAAATCTGGTTTAACCCCGCCACACACACACACTCCCCCTACCTCGCCAGTATCTTTCTTTCTTTCTTCCTTTTTTCTACTGCCCAAGGCGGTTGGTTTCAAAGCCATTTTGACAGAGTTGAACGTGTAGCCATTCCTCTTTAAGCCAAATAGATCCAGTTATTATTCTGCTAAAAATCTGTATCGGGCCGTTATCGGGATACAGGAAAAGTGCAAAGCCATAGCTACAATATAAACTCAGCTAGCATCCTCAGTTCGGACCTGGATAAATTACGTCAGACTCATCAGAGCAAATACTGGGCTGATCTCTCGCCAAAAAACACAAAAAAGTACTAGCACCGCAAATGATTGCGAAGGTCATACCAAAGATAGCATCATACCCAGCTAGCATTCTACTTAAATCTATATTAGATCATTATCGGCCCGACAGGATTCCTGTCAGGCCGATAACGGTCCAATCTAGATTTAAGTAGAATGCTAGCTCGGTAGTCTGTCACGACCGTTTAACCGACAACTTCCCATAGACGATATAGGTTAATGACAGTATTTGTCCAGTCTAGATCAATAGTTACTTGCATGCCCGTTAATCTTTCTTCTCTAATGTGCCATTAACTTGCAGTAATCTCACTGTATAGAAGTCATTTATTGTGCCACACTGTGATTATTTGCCCTTAAACGTATGTTGCCTCAATTGTAAAAGAAGCAATAAATATTTCAAGTATTTAGAGCCATCATAAGAGCCGTATACACTAGAAAAATCAGTAGCGTAGTATCAAGAGCAATGGAGTTTTAGCAGTTATGCACGGAGCTTAATTCATGGAATAATCAAAGTACGAGATACCCTTCTTACGGGATGACCTTTAAGAGCAATGAACTAGTCATAAGTTAAAGACAGCAGATTCCCATGTTATTTTGTACATACTAGCTAATATTAATTGAATATAAATGCAAATGCTGTAGTAGGCCGTACATATTTGCAAGTTTAAAATACTATTTATGTGTACCACCTAAGATGAGTGGGACATACTGTTTTTGGTGCGCTTTCCGTTGGCGTCGGCGTCGTCGTCTTGTCTAAATGATATCTTCTGAACCAGTAGTTGGATTCTTACCGAATGTTCATGGATATATAATTGGGACATAACAAAGAACTGATTAGATTTTGGTGACCTTGACCTTATTTTCGAGGTCATACAGTCGAAAAACTGAAAATTATGTGACACTTTCTTGTCAGCGCACTATCTTTCGAACAGTGGTCAGATTTTTTACTAAATTTACGTGGGACATGGCAAACAACTGATTACGTCTTGGTGACCTTGAACAAATTTTCAAGGTCACAGCGGTAGTGGGGAGGGAGGGGCGGACATCTTTTTTCTCTGAAAACACTGATCTTATTCTCCCAGTTATGTTGTTTTAACCTCTTAAAGATTCCTGAGTCATTTCTTGCGCAACTGGCGCTTATGTCTGACTGGCTAATATAGCCGTGTGCAAATATTTATGGTTGATTTGTTTGCTTCAAAAAAATTAATGAAATCAAGCGAGTTTATTTATAAGTCCTGTCCAACAATATTTTTATGCATTTAATCTTACTATCCAAAAGAGGTAGCTTATTCTGTATGAAATGTGACGGCCCAGTTTTCAATAGTGTCTGTTTAGTACCCGTTTCGAAATACAGTCGACTCGTAATCTCGAAGTTCAAGGGACTCTCTGAAATTCCTCGAGATGTCCGTACCTAGACATATCAGATTTGTAGAATTGAGGATAAAATAAATCGAACATCCATATTTCACAAACAAATAATGTAATTTGACTCCTGAAGTTAGAGAGATCTATTGAACATATTTGTGGAAAAAGAGGAGAAGTTGCTCCTTTTGGAGCAATTTCTTCTCTTTACCACAATATTCTGTTACCTGTTATTAGATTTCCGTGTTAAATCAGGGACAAGATTTTCACATCGAGATCAGCAGTTAGTCGAGATACGCGAAGTCAAGATAACGATAGTCGACTGTAAAAGGCTTCTTTTTTCAAATTTTGAGACAAGAGGAGTGCCGTTAGAAAGACAGAGATCCAAGTATAGAGGTACTGTGTATGTTAGCAGATCAGAAGGGTCTAAGATGTCGTCGCATTTAAAACGACTTTTAGTGAACGAATACATTTGATTATTACTATGCTATATTTAACAAGGGAGACAACTTTTGTGACTTCTTGCCTGCACATCAAGCACACTAAAAGAAGAGAATTTGCCCCACGGGAAACAAAGTCTTCCTTTTAAGAGTTGACCTCTTTTCAGAAAGGAAACGGAAACAATTTGGACAGAGTTGCCTCCCCTGAGAGTGTATCCATTTAATTTGATGCTATACTGCAAGAAACTTAATTTAGTACATATTACGAAAACATACTTATATAATTTTGACCCACTTAAATCCCACTTTTATATAGTAAAACTGGGGTTTACAGGGGTACACATTATTTTTCTACATTTCTGCTCAAAATCATAGATTGTGGGTACTCGTTTGAACCGCCTCGGCGAGGCAGTTCTAACGAGTACCCACAAACTATATTTTGAAAAATATCAGTTTTATCTGAAAATTTTCATTTTTTTTTTTTTTTTTTTTTTTTTTGTTTTTTTTTTTGTGTAAAATTTTCAGTATATTTGAATAGGCGTGTTTTCGTAATGAGCTGAACCTCTACAAACGGTCACCTCGCAGCTACTATCACCTGCTTATAGCAGCCACTTTTCTGATTTCCTAAAGTGTTATTCTAATGTATATTTAACCCTTGTCCTGCTGAATAAATTAAGATGCCACATCCACTTCTAATTTTCAGCCAATCAGATTACTTGATCTGGATTGTTGCTGTAAATTCATATACTTAATGGCAAACAGTGCAGATCCAGATCAGTTGGCTTCTTCATAAGCCAAGTGATCTGGATCTACACTGTTTGCAAAGGCAGGTTCCGGGTTCAGCAGGACAAGGATTAATCTCTCATCCATAATCATCTCTTCACAGCAGTCAGTTTATGCCTTCCCGAGGGTCACTGTTGCAGGAGCTAGGGTTGTCCTGTATATGAAATATTTTTGCAAGAAATGACTTTCTGTAGGCTATTTTAATATACAGTCGAACTTCATTGGTTCTAACATTTTGGGGCCATAGAAATTTGTTGTAGTTTGAATCATCGAGGGTTAATCATAGAGCCAGTCCAGGTCAAGAGGCAAATGGGGATAATTTAGGGACGTGTTTTCGATTTTCTACAAAATAATTGTATGAGTGGATTTATTAGAATCGCCTTTCTAATGAGTACACACAACATACATTTTCATGATAAAACAAGAAAAAGTTCCCTAAAATATACCCTAATATATGTTTTCTTGAGCTATCGGAAGAATTCCCTAGGGACTCAAAAGCGATTTCAAAGCAGCTCCGGTAAACGAGCCATCTGTGTTCCAAGTCACTGACGATTTACTGTATAATGTTAGCTGCTTGCCGACGTTTGCTCTTTGCCAAAATTATTCAAACGCTCGCGGTTTAGAGCCTCTGGGAAAATTATTTATGGCAACATGCGTGCTCCAACCCACTAAATTTGTTAAGGTTATATTCCCAGAGAACCTTCTTCATAAATCCATATCGGACCACGAATCCTGTCGTGCCGATAAAGGTCCGATATAGATTTACGTAGATTGCTAGCTAGGTTTTTATCTAACATATGATCATCATTAAAAAAATCTACAACACAAACGAATTTTGATAAACTGTCTCATAAAATATCAACAAACGCTTAGGAGAAGAACTAAATAAGCTTATGCTTCCGTTCTAATCCTATCGTTTGTGTATATGTCACCTGTGTATGTATGATCATTGTATTTTGGAGAAAAAAATATGTTTAAACCAACAAACGCTTCATAACAATCGTTGAAGGAAAATGGATATACTTTCAAGGGAGATAACTCTTTCAGAAGTGATTTTGTCTCCCTTCTGAAAAGGGGTCTACACTCAAAGGAAAGACTTTACTCACCTTAAAACTATCCGGCAGTATAATGTATTTACAATAAGGCCGAACATAACGAGCAGCACATTACATTAAAGGCACCATATTTCTCAAAAATAGACATTTTTTTATCCAAGAAAGGTTTGGTAAATTGATATTAAGTATTAATTATAAAATGTGGCAACTGACAGCCTGTAAAATTTCAGTTAGTCTCTCGTTTTTGAATTGGATAAAAAATGAAATGAATTTTATCGTACCTCTGAATTAATGTTGGCAACATTAATTCAGAGACACGATAAAAAAAGTCATTTCATTTCAAGTATGAGGGACGTACTGAAATTTTACAGGCTGTCAGGTACCACATTTTATGATTGTAGTAATACCATATATCAATTTATCAAACCTTTTTTGGATAATAAAATGTATATTTTTGAGGAATATGGTGCCTTTAACACACCTATATGAAATACTTAGCGCTGAGCCAAATCAGTAGATAAAATAATGAGAAAAAAAAAAAAAAAAAAAAAAAAAAATACACAAAAATATTAAGCGTTTTCTAATTTCTCCAGAAAAATATCTAAATATCTTGTGTGCACTCATTAGAAGGGTCTCGGGTAGGCGCTTGTTTTCGTAGATAATAAAGAAAGCTATATTCTTGATATCACCCTATCTGGAGCTATGCAGGCTTATGTGATTTTCACCATACAATGCAGGGTAAATTGAGAAGATTCTGTTAAAATCATATTAAGACAGATTTATTCAGTGCAAAAATAAGACAGAAATGGCAAACAGCTTGGCATGGGGTTTAAAGTAAATAAGAGAACTCAGGAACTGATACAATCCGATCCACATCAAGCTTCTAACACCAAAGGGAAAGACAGAGAAATAAAGCAGCCACAAAATGAACAGATGGCAAGCAGACCTGGCAATTCTTTCCCAAAAAGGTGGTAACTCTATAACCCAAACTTAACTGAATGTATAATAAACCTACATAATTGTTAAAAGAAATACATTAGAAAGTGAAACACTACATAACAATTCACAAAAAGTACCACAATGAAAGTACCGCCTTGGAACGGTCAGTAATTAATTACTGGGGGACTTAAGCTAGCTTTACGGGATCCCAACCCTCTCCCTCAGCTTCCATAGTGGTTAAAACATATATTTGTTCATCCATGAATAATTATGGGCAACAGATAATTCACAGATAAAGCCTATAATGAAGCAAAGATTAGGACTCAACAGAAACAACGTGTTGAGACATTTGGAGGTCCCTTGGTTGTCAGAAACTCATTAAATGTCACCACGAAAACATGCCTATATAATTTAGACACCCCTTAAACCCCATTTTTATATAGTAAAACTGGGATTTACAGGGGTATACATTATTTTTCTTATTTCTGCACAAAAACATAGATTGTGGGTACTCGTTAGAACCGACTCGTGGAGGCGGTTCTAACGAGTACCTACCATCTATGTTTTGAGCAGGAATATGAAAAATATCAGATTTTTTTATTTGAAATTGTTCATTATTTGGTGGTAAAATGTTTAGTATATTTGAATAGGCATGTTTTCATAATGCTAACCATAATCTTTCTCATTTCCCATATTTCATGGTGAAAATGTTAATGCTCACATAGCTTTAAACAAGAGATGTACCGTGATAAATTATATTTTTATTTCTTCACAAACACATACACTGTTGGTACTCATTAAAAGCGCCTCTGCGGGGTATTTCTTTTGAGGACCTACAACATATGTTTTGTAGAGAAATGAGAAAAAAAAATTGAGGCAGCGCATGGCAACACCTACAGTATGACTTGTGCCAATAGCAAAGACTCAAATCAGCCTGCGCATTCGCTGATCACATGTGTCTTCTATAGCCTCCGGGCTATCCAAAGAGGAATAAACGAGAATCCTTGCCATACCGGGAGGATGCTCATTTGCGTCTATGCTGGTCACATAAATTGTATTGTAGGTTTTGTCATGTACTGGCTCAAATATCTTTGTTTTTCTGATGAAAACAATTGGTTATCTTGAGCTATGGAGTCTCTGACGGTTAATCATGGTGCCAGGTCAGGAAGCAAGTGGCGATAATTTAGTCTTTTCGATCTTCTATACAGCAACGATATGTTGAGTGCGGTGAGGCGATTCTAATGAGTGCACACAACGTACAATTTCATGATAAAATAAGAAAATTTCCTTAAATACTTGCTTCTGGAGCTATTGGAAGAATTTCGTAGGGACTCAAAAAACGAGTTCGAATAAGCCATGGTAAACGAGCCATCGGTGTGCGAGCTATTGAGGTTCGGCTGTACAAGGTTTGTATTAGTGTTACATTAAAGTAATCAGTAGGAGACACTCACCTAGCGCGAGCCATATGACGAGTCGCAACCAACACACTTCTGGTAATGATCCTATTAGATACATATTGAGTAATATAGACACTAACGGCACAAAAGGAACATACGGCGTTCTGAAAAAGAGCCTAGTTCTGTTTTGTGGTTGACGTGCTATTAGTATAGCAGCAGACGTTAAGAGAATTGTAAATATTAACGTTATGCCTAATATCCACCAGCTATTAACATGGACAATATGTCCTCCGTACATTGTTGCCACGCACATTAACAGACCGCAGAATATAAACATTAATAAACCCATTGTTGCAAGTCTCCATGTTGTGTCTGATGGTTCTAACACAGTATCCGAAGGCATCCGAAATATTCCTGTAACACTTCCGTTTGAACTGGCGCTTATCACACTGTCGAAACGTTTATAAGTACTTCCGGATGGTTTAATTAATTTTGAAGTAGGTGTCACTTGATGTTTCGATATATCACTGTAATGACGATTATCACTAAACAATTCCGTATCATTACGACGATCTGTATATCCATTTACTGGAAACACATTTTTGTTAAATTCGTTTGAACTAAGGTGTTTTGTTTCTGAAGGTGAAGTAACGTTTTTAGACTGGTAATGACTATGATCAGTATTAAATTCTATGTAATTAAAGTTCGTGCACTCAACTGTATCTGCGTCATCCGGTTCCTCATACTCAATATACAGTCCAAGTACGCCATTTTGGTATCTTATGCATATAATACAGATAGCAACTAATGTATATGATAATAACACACCAACTGACATTAAGGGAATTAGAGCTTCTAACTTTACAAAGAGGGCTATAAATGCTGACAAACTTCCACACAGTAGAGTAGAATAGACGGGCACACTTGTTTTGCCATTGATGCTTGCAAAAATCTTACAAATAAGCCCATCGCTTCCCATTGCATACAGGGTTCTAGGTAAGTAGAATAAAGCACCAATACACGCTGAAAATAGGCCTAATAATCCACCAAGTGATACAATAGTACTAGCACCAGATATATTCAGCGATTCTAGAAGGGTTGGCAAAGCAACAACCGGTCCTAATTCTGAAGTATGTAGAGAGAGGGTGGTTGACGTTGCTATACAGAAATACATAGCCGCTGATACAAACGTTGTCATCATGATTGCTGAGGGAACATTTTTACTTGGTTCTCGTGTTTCCTCACTGGCACTGGCGATGATTTCAAAATTGGAGAAGGAGAAAAATAATACTGCAGCTCCGGAGAGCACCTGAAAATGACAGAAAGATAACACTCGTAAGAACCGCCTCGCCGAGACGGCTCTAACGAGTACCCATAATCTATGTTTGAGCAGAATTATGGAAAATATCAGAGTTTTTATCTGAAAATTTTCCGTTTTTGGAGGTGAAATTTTCTATATATTTGAATAGGCGTTCGTAATGGACGACAATGCATTGGCGCAGCACATTGTAACAAGAGACCATATCGCATATCAGGGGCGGATTCAGAGGGGGTTCGTGCGTGTGTGTGTGTTGTAGGGGGGAGGGCGTAGGGGGGGGAGGTTCAGTCGAATCCACTTTGACTAAACATTTCATTTTCATGGGAGTTTGGGATAAATTCGATAAATTTTGGATACCATAGTTAACTTAACTAGTCACACACCTTACTCTTTACCTTATACTTCTCTCCGACAAGACCATTTTACTACCTATGAATGTGTACAAAATTGCTATTCGAGTGGCAAACAGTGTAGACCCGGCGTCTGATCTGGGTCTACACTGTTTGCTTAGGTCTGTCTTAGTAGAGTATGAATATTTCTTTCTGTATGACTATCTTCACTTAACTTTTTTTTTCTTTTTTTTCCCCCAATAGTTTGCTATTAAATGTTACTATGTACAATCTTTCTCCTAGCAAACAGCGAAGACATTTACAGACTTAACCGATTTTAGGATGAATAGACCCCCCGACACTATACACAGGCAGAGTCGAATTTCAATCTTAGGTATGTCAAGCTCTGTGATTAAGATCTATGTCTTCACTGATTGCTAATTATCCATTTTGGGTTTCCAGACTAAAATGAGTTAATAATTGTGTTTGCTGATTATGGACTTTTAATGTTTATATAGGCGCTAAGGCTCTTTTTTGTGCGGTACGATTCACGTAATTGCACTTTAGCTAAATGTGATTTCCCTGTGGGTTATTATTAACCATCTCTGTCAGGAAAATGATGTTTGCTATAGGAGATAAAACATGAACATGACACTATGTGAAAACCACACGCAACAGGCTATAGTTATAAATGGTTTTCAAATTATTTTCGTTTCTTACTTTGTTTGAATAGGTACTTGAAGTAAGATAAAGCAAATTCTTTTTGCACGCAGACTTGGCAACTTAATAACTGCGATATAGCGGCCATGTACGTGATTAACAATGTTATTAAGAAAGGTGGGCTTTTAAACGTCTTCATGTACTTCACCATAGTGCAGATTATATTTTCGTTTCCTGTAGGATCATATCGAATACTGTTGCTGATGGGGCGGAGGGGGACGGGGTGTGGAGGGTATGCAGTCTCGTAAACTACATAGCTGCACATGAAGGGACTTTTAAAATAAAACCGAGTCTCCGATTTTTAATTCTTTTGTGTGTTACTTATTTCTAAGGGTCAACTTTTTTTTATCTATATTTAGTCTCGTTCATTGTGGATGAAGTCAATAAAAGGGACTTTAAACCTATTAACCGCTGGAAGGAGCATTTCCAGTACGAGAAAAATTACATCACGAAAACATGCCTATATAATTTTGACCCTCTTACACCCCATTTTTATATTGTAAAACTCGGGTTTAGAAGGGTAGACATTATTTTTCTTATTGCTGCTCAAAATATAGATTGTGAGTACTCGTTAGAACCGCCTCTTCGAGGCGGTTCTAACGTGTACCCACAATCTATGTTTTGAGAAGAAACATGAAAAATATCAGATGTTTTTATCTGAAAACTTTCATTTTTTGGTTGTAAAATTTTCAGTATATTTGAATAGGCATGTTTTCGTAATGTATATCACACAAGGCAACTTCTATCCAGAACAAACGGGTCATATGCTGTGAATGCACCACCGAAATATGTACCATGTTAAATTGCCATTGGGTAATATGGACCATCATTGTATTCAAGATGGAAATAAGCCGCAACGTGAGAAAGCGTAGCCATTACGAAAACACGCCTATTCAAATATACTGAAAATTTTACCACCAAAAAATGAAAATTTTCAGATAAAAAATTCCTACATTTTACATATTTCTGATCAAAACATAGATTGTGGGTACTCGTTAGAACCGCCTTGGTTCTAACGAGTACCCACAATCTATGTTTTTTAGCAGAAATAAGAAAAATAATATATACCCCTGTAAACCCCAGTTTTATTATATAAAAGTGGGGTTTAAGGGGGTCAAAGTTATATAGGCATGTCTTCGTGATGCTTCTGACATATACACACAATGAAGGCTTAAATCAGCCTGCGCAGTCTAATTGTGCACTGAAGAAACTGTGCATCCGCAGCTATCCAAGATTCCGATTAGACTGCGATTATGCTGCGCATGTCCAACGATACATTTTCTGAAGTTGCGACTCAAATAGTTCTTCAAGAAATCTAAAAGGTCGCCTTTCTTTGGAAACAAAAATCACACAAAAGAACGAACATCGGAGACTCGATTTTACTAATTATCTTCACATACAGCTATGTAGTTTGCGAGGCTGCTTACGTCTCCTAGCACCGGCTTAAGCGGTATTCGATTTTCAAAGAAACCAGAATGGGATCAATGATCCAAAAGGAAATAAAACAGAAATATAATCTGCACTATAGTGAAGTACGGGGAGACGTTTTACGGTCGCCACACGGCACTTAACAGCCGAAGTAAAATAAAAAAAACTAAAAGGCTGCCGTCGGAAACAAAGAACACACAAAAGAAAGAAAATCGAAGAGTTTGTTTAATTAAGTCTTTTCATATACAGCTATGCAGTTTGCGAGGCTGCATACGCTCCTTAGCATCGGCTGAAGCGGTATTCGACCTTCAAATGATTCAGAATGGGCTCAATGATCCCGTCTATATTTGGCTTTTTGATTTGCAATGCCAACATATTTTTATTTTATTTTTTTTTCTGTTTTTTCAATTTTGTTTATCTGTACATATGTTACATGTTGCATGTTTTTATTACATCTTTTCTTTTAGGTTCTTCATCATCCTAATAGATCGACCGCATGATGGGTGTTAAAGCGGGCGTCTCAGCAGGGGCAGGGGGTATGCTGTCTAGACATTGGGTCTGCCACATGTCCTCTGCCCTCGGCGACGCCGTCTAGTTGACGATACGTGTAATCGTGTTGTCAAACGAAGAATGATTAGTGTAATTAATCTGACAATCTTAATGTTTTATGCATTGTCGTATTGTTGTACACATGATCTTAGCATGTAATGTATAGAAAATGCTGTGATAGTCTCTTATAATTCTTTATAGAATGGCATGGTTAATTTTTTTTAAATAGTAACTTTGTTTAGTTGTACATATGTAAATGTATGTTAACCATGATGAGACTCTAATAAACTATTAAACATACTAGAATGAATAACATTTTGACCACTAACAAGCTCGTTAAGCTAACGACGCTTTGAACTACTTGGCCCTGCTCAATACAAGTGGACGGAATTATGAATCCTCGTTGATTTATAACCGCCTATAATACCTTGCAGAAACAGATTTTCTCTATATGCTTTATGTGCGTGATAACGTTTAAAATATATTATAAAAAGCAAATTAAAGAGAAAAATTAAATCTTATTTTTGTTCTACTTATATCAAAATAGTAAATACTAATTTGTTTATTATCTTATATTTATCTTTTACTTTTTATAGAGTTATCATACTACTATACTACTACTATATAACTCCCTGTGAATTAGGATTTGTTTAGATGTACAGATGACAAAAAAGACAGTATGAGAAAATATTTTTATACAGATATTTACGTATTTTCAACAATACACAACGGCTTCTTCTTTAGTTAATGATTTTATATTCTTTGTTGTTTGCAAAATCATGGTTTGCTTAATTGCTCTTTGTAGATTATTAAGCAAATGTCTCACATCAGCCTATATTTTGCAGACTATATATTTTGTGTTTGTAGTAAAGAGAAACGTATAATTAATACCAAATATAAGAAGCTTTTGTTTGTGATACATTAATTAGGTGTGGAAACAGTCTAGCTGTCGGGCTGACAGAACCTGTCGATCATTTCATAGGTGATCTGTATCAGTCAATCACAGTCACACGAAGAGATCTGTCTCCTTTGGAGTTTAATCACATTCTGAGCGCAGGATGCTTAATCTGCTCTTAATAGGTCTGTCTTTAAGGACTGTGATAAATTGTTAATTGACCCATTTGGGTGGCCTATTTTACTAAATACTTTTGCGGTAATATGAATCACCCCAGGCTGTATTTCTTTAATAGCTGATCTCAAAAAAGCATATGATAAAGGCATGATTTTCTATCATAATGCTGGTTACGCAGATAACTTACAATCGAAATACCAATGATTGCTTAAGCAGTTCATATTCCGTCAAATTACCCTCCACATTTCGGTGAATACAGTAAACCCTCAATGACTCGAACACCGATGACTCGTTTAACATGGCTAATTCGAATTCGTTTTTGAGTCCCTAAAATTTCTCTTGATAATCAAAGAGAACAAATATTTATGGATATTTTAGGGATTTTTTCTTATTTTATCAAGAAATGTATGCTGTGTGTACTCATTAGAATCGCTTCATCGAGGCGATTCTAATGAGTATATTCAACGTACCATTACTATACAGAAGATCGAAAAGACATCCCTAAATTATATCCATTTGCCTCCTGACCTGACCTATGATTAACCCTTAGTGACTCGAACTACCCATCTCTCGAGCAAATTACCATGGTCTCAAAGATGTTCGAGCTATTGAGGTTCGACTGTATATTATCTCGAAATATATAAGCCGCAACGTCAGAAAACGTACCTTGTTACCGGACGTGCGCCAAGCAACGATTCAGACCAGCTGCGCATTCGCATTCCTAAACATGGGTTGATAACATTGTCGTGAAGGAGTCTGTTGAGGAATCTCCAAACACTAGGGGTATATAAATTTGTCATTTACAGGCTGTCAAAATCTTAAATGGATATCGCCATCCGTTCGCTTCGATATTTCTAGAAGCCTTTTTATAATGCTCGGAGTAAGTTCCGTCTTTTTTGGAAGAAAACACATTGGAGAGTGTGCCGTTGCTAGTGGTTGGTCGGTTGGCTGGTTTGAACGACCCAGTCAAGACTATTAAGGTCATGTCGAGCCGGTCAGTTTACCTAACCACACTTTTCCTGGCAGGCATAGTCCTCTAAGCCGTAAGCCAGTACTTTGTGCACATTCTTCCGCCGCAAACTGACATCTGTCCTTCTTGAATCAGCGGAAGGGAGAGAAAGACGGTAGAAAACATTTCATGATCAATCTCATTGAAATGTTGTCGAACCCTGTGGGGATCGAAATCGCGACTTCCTAATCACCAGTCAGACGAACATCCGACTGAGTCACTCAGGCCGGCGTTGCTGGTGGCTAACAGGATCATAAGGAACACAATTACCTACGTGTAGCAGGAGTTGGAAGTGCAAAGAGAGTGTTTTCTTTCTTTTCACTTTAGGACAGTTTGACGGTCATATTCAGGCTTCGAACGTCCAGGTAATGGAAACACAGGCAGAATAATAAGTCACGCTCAGCTATATAATGCAGAGGAAATACAGTCGACTCTCTGAAATCCTTGAATTATCCGTACCTCGACCTATCAGGATTGCAGAATTGAGGAAAAAATAAATCGAACGACCACATTTCACAAGTGAATAGATAATTTCAGGTATACTGAAATTATTTTGTTACCTGTTGTTAAATTTCCATGTTAAAACACGGACAGAACTTTTACTTCGAGATAAGCGGTTATTCGACATAAGCGAAGTCGAGATAACGAGAGTCGACTGTATACTATTAAAAGAAATTACAACACACCTTACGCTAAAGTAATTTAGACTGGCAAGATATACCAGCTAGCATTCTTCTTCAATCAATATTGGACCTTTTTCGGCCCGACCCGACAGGAGTCCTGTCGGGCCGATTACGGCCCGATATGAATTTAAACAGAATGCTAAGTGGGTATACATAACAACAGTTAAAAGCGGACGACATTTACTTTAATATTTTTTGTAGTAATAGTATTTGTAATAATGCTGTTTTATTGGATCATAAAATAATCATTTGATTAGATATTAGTTATAGTGTAGCTGAGAACCGACAAAGAGAATGCTGTATCAGCATGCAGGAAATCCTATAGTTAGAATGTCATCCAGTGGAAGAACCGCAGAGACATAATCAATCGCCTGTCATTCTGGTTTCATTTCCTTTTCTCACAAATATCGTAAATTGTGGAAAAGTAATTAAAACCGTCTCTTTGAAGAGCTGATTACAAATAAATTAGAAACTTGCAAGCATTTGGCTGCCATACAAAATCGTGGCAGTTATATTAAATATGTGCCTATTGACGGAAAGGAATTTTCATAAGATAAGGTACTAATTTCAGTATATAAGTAAACAAAATGAAGACACAGTAAAGTAATCAAGTTCGTTGCTGGTATACCCATTTAAAAAGAATGACCCTTGAGAGCAATAAACACATGAACACAAATCTTGGAATCACTGAGGTGTAGAAATTTTGGTGCTTGAAAAAAATCACGTTAATAAAAGTCACAGAAAAAGTAACAGCAAAAAGTCACAGACCAGAAAATGTATAGAATGTTTTTCTGATACATAGCGCTGATGTACTGGGTTTGAAAAATAGCGAGCTCTGCCAATTAAAGATGGCGTACTGTACCGGATAAGCTAATTTCAAGTAGGATTTCGTATAGACCCCTTAATTCACATAAATAAAAAAAAAAAAAAAAAAAAAGAAAAAGAAAAGAAAACACGGATGGACTAAACGATCTTATTAGCTATGAAATCTAAACCTGGGCCAAGTGATTCAAAACTTAACGAATTTTAGCGAACACGACGTTAAAATTTCTATCTTGAAACAGGGCAAGTACATTGATATGTTTTGCTGAAAAAAATATGAGTTGCTTTTGCATTGCATAAACTACTCACATTTTTGCAGCAAAATATCAATGTATACGAAAATACTTTAGCCACAACAGTTAACGAGATTATCATTAACGAGCTCGTTAAGCTAACGATGCTTTGAACAACTGGGCCCACACTATAATGAAATTCTTAGAGACGTATCACGGCCATCAGACGGCACCAACACCAGCTGTCGTCAAGATAAACACATTGTAAAGGAACGAACTTTACAACATGGATATTCTGCGCAATCTGCAGACACGGTTGTTAACCCAATTATTGCTGATGGCTTTGCTTTCTTCTTTAACTGCACAACGGTGGGTCGACCCTCAGACTAAATAAATGACGGTTCCCTCCACATCTGTTTCAGATGGTCGTTGCCTGACTATCGATATCTGTGGTCTGGCGTTGTGTTTGTGGTTTTCTTGCGTTATGGCATCAGGTCGCTACTGAGCACTTTGCTTTGTTTCAAAACAGTGTTTTTGATAATACAGTCGACTCTCGTTATCTCGAAGTCAAATGGATTCTCTGAAATACATCGAGATATCCGTACCTCGACTTATCAGATTTGCAGAATTGAGGAAAAAATAATTCGGGCAACCACATTTAACAAATTTATATGTAATTGGACTCTTGAAGTTAGAGATATATCGAAAATATTGTGGAAAAGAGGAGAAATTGCTCCTTAGGAGCAATTTCTCCTCTTTTCCACAATATTTTTTACCTGTTGTTAGATATCCATGTTTAGGGAGGGACAAGATTTTCACTTCGAGATAAGCGGTTATTCGAGATAAGCGAGGTCGAGATAATGAGAGTCAAATGTATTAGTTTTACTGTGATGTTTCACGGATGAGATAGAGGACCCCTATTCGGATCAAACATATATTTGTAATTTGGAAATGCATCAGAGTTAAGGGCGAGGTCTCGTGAGTAAAACTAGTTTAAGCCCTCCAAAAGGTTTTTCTCATGACCGTTCCAAGGCGGCTCCTCTTTTGCAGTTCTTTATTTTTGTGTCTTTGATTTCATATGTGGCGTTTGTGGTGCCTTTATTTGTTCCTAATCTCTCATTCCTTTGGTGCCTCGGGAGGGCAGTGCTTCGTAATTGTGTCATTTTCTGGGTATCTTCACTCAAATGTTTGAGAGCAATGAGCGTTGGTACAATTGAGTACTCTAGTTAAAAGACCTTGAGAAAATGCGACTTGAAATATACATGTAGGCTTCATAATTCTATATTTGTCGGACTATGTATCCATTGAATAGACAATCTCTGGAAATTACGAATCTCTAAAACCTGGAGTTTCGGAAAATGAGTATAGATAGGATGAACTATGCTGACCTAATGCGTTGCTTTAATTTACTTCATTGACACACCGGATCTTACAAACACATATTCGTGGTTTTGAGAACAGTAAGTTATCATCACGAAAACATGCCTATATAATGTTGACCCCCTTAAACCCCACTTTTATATAGTAAAACTGGGGTTTATAGGGGTAAACATTATTTTTCTTATTTCTGCTCAAAAACATAGATTGTAGGTACTCATTAGAACCGCCTCGCCGAGGCGGTTCTAACGAGTACCCACAATCTATGTTTTGAGCAGAAACATGAGAAATATCAGACTTTTTATCTGAAAAATTTTCATTTTTTGGTGGTAAAATTTTCAGTATATTTGAATAGGCGTGTTTTCGTAATGATATAATACATACCCCTGAAAATCCATGTGAAAAAAATCCCGGTGGATCTGTCCAGTTTTTGTGTTCTACGTGAAAGTACCCAACACACACGAAACAAAGAATGATAAGAATATTAAGGAACACAAGCACTACGTTGATTCTAGATGCGACCTGAAAATATAAAATACAGTTGACTCTCGTTATCTCGACCTCGCTTATCTCGAATAACCGCTTATCTCGAAGTGAAAATCTTGTCTCTGCTTAAACATGGATATCTAACAACAGGTAAAAAATATCGTGGAAAAGAGGAGGAGCAATTTCTCCTCTTTTCCACAATATTTTCGATATACCTCTAACTTGAAGTGTCCAATTACATATAAATTTGTTAAATGTGGTTGCTCGAATTATTTTTTCCTCAATTCTGCTAATCTGATATGTCGAGGTACGGATATCGCGATGTATTTCAGACAGTCCATTTGACTTCGAGATAACGAGAGTCGACTGTAATAAAAAAAATGACATTGTGTACGCCCATAGACAATCGTGAAGTTTACCATTGCTCAAGAAGCACTTTATAAAAGGTCACGGACTGGTCCAAGATTGTCCATCGTTATATTTTATAATTAAGTATTAGTTTTCACAAAACGCTTAGTCTACACTTAGCTTTTTTGAAAACTAATACTTGTAATTAACATAGTGACCAATGACTATTTCGGAGAACAAAATGATACACCTTCATGGAAGGAACTATATTAAAATTGTTTTGTCTCTCTTTTGAAAATAGGTCTACTTTAAAAGAAAACAATTACTGGAGCAAATTCTTTCCTTTTAAAATAGACCCATTTTCAGAAGGACAATATAGTACGCTGGAAATCTTTATTTATATTTTTTTTCGCGATGCAGAAAACATGTATACATGGAATATACTAAACGACCCACATATTTACTTGTCATATTTAACAACTTATTTAGCAGACGACTCCGTTAAAGTAAAACGTATGGGAACAGTATTTTCAGACAAACTGGAATTTGCTCAAAATCGCATCTGATTTTCGCTTTACCAGAAAGAGCGGTAGGCTGAAACCTTCTTGAGAAATCGGCGGCTGTTCTGCTGGATATTTTCTTTATCGAAATCATACTTTTTGTTATACAGTTCCATTATTTAAAAATATAATTAATAGACATTTTTAGTAATTTATTCAGCCAGCCTTTAACAAAAGATGCAGTAGTAGAGAAAACCAGAAACCTTGGGCAGTGCGCTTATAGCCATATAATTATTAAAATAAAGCATTGTGTATGGGAACGACTGAACTAGCTGCTCTGCCCTTAACTTCAACCCCTCAACCTTTCAGCTAGCGTTCTATTTAAATATATCGGACGGCTATCGGCCCGACAAGACATCTTTAGGGCCGATAATTGTCTAATATAGATTTAAGTGGAATGCTAGCTGGGCTTGTCGGTCGGGTCACCTCTAATAGTTTCGATATTGTTTCTTTCCTATTAGACCTGTCTTAAACCACACTTTATAAGATACCGGTGCAGTTCTTGATGTCTTTCCATCTGTCTGTGTATTCTCTGATCTTTCATCTATTTCTTGTAGAATTATCTTTATCATGCGAGAAGAACAAGCGACGCGACGTAGCCGTACCAAGTAGCCTACAATTATCGGAATAATAAGCTCCAATCTCATAAGTGCTTCACTATTTGCGTAAAGCAAATGCACAGCTCTCTCTCTCTCTCCCTCCCCCCTCTCTCTATCTTTCTCTCTCTCATATTTGTAAACGAAACTAACTAGATGAGATACCTTTGCTCCAGATATAATAGCTAGCGTAGTCATCAGCAGTATTCCAAAAGCAAGGAAGTCTGGGTAATCTCCAAGGATCGAGTTTCCAGGAAACTTTAAATTGCTTCCAAGGACACTGAAATCAAAACGTGGCATTTGAAATATTATATTTATCTTAGTCATTCGGATGTCTGAACACCTACACTCCTGCTATTGCTTTCCTAAAATGTGAAACGAAACTGAACCAGCATATGACAAAAGGGTCTTTATAACATATGCGACCAGCAAAGGCTCAGGCGAGCCTGTGCATAAGCACAGTCTTGCCAGAGACTTTGCTGTTCGCAGACATATAGTAGAGACCTAGATGAAGTATCAGGCAAAAACGCATGTGTGCAGCCTAAATAGGGACTGCGCATGCGTATTTGAAGAACAACAAACCAAAAAACCATAAGGTTCCTCAGTTCGTGTGCCGACACAATTATGGAGATAGACAAGAAATTCCATAATCTTGGATTATAGTCCTCCCTGTGTTACCACATCTGGTATACCCTTCCAATTACCGACCTTTCACCCTTTGGAATGTGTGAAATCTAAGTAAAATGTAGATATTATAAGGTGCCCGATCCGCATAGCGGTAATCTGCCTCATCAATGAAATATCACAGTAAAACACATATATTTACAAACACTATGATGAAGCAAGAACACACTTCAGTGACGATTAAAGCCAGCGCAAACGAAATGCAGAAGTAGCACCACAATAGCCCCAACTGAAGAAAAAAACATCCAGTTGACTCACGTTATCTCGAACTCGCTTATCTCGAATAACCGCTTATCTCGAAGTGAAAATCTGGTTCCTGCCTATACATGAAAATCTAACAACAGGTAAAAATATTGTGGAAAAGAGGAAATATATTGCTCCTAAGGAGCAATTTCTCCTCTTTTCCACAATATTTTCAATATATCTCTAACTTCAAGAGTCCAATTCATATATATGTTTTAAATGTGGTTAATCGAATTATTTTTTCCTGAACTCTGCAAATCTGATATGTCGAGGTACGGATATCTCGAAGTATTTCAGAGAGTCCCTTGGAATTCGAGATAACGAGAGTCGACTGTATTTGCCTTCAATACAGCCGGTGTTAAATAATGTGTAGCGGCCGCATAACGTCTCCCCTAATTTCAACATATTTATATGCTTTATACGTATTTTCTGGTCTTTGAAAACAATCAGCTCATTTTAGCAGTACTGCAAGCAGAAGTCGACTCAACCCTGAACTAGAGGGCGTGTGCATAATTGTATAACCAATTTAAGCATGGGAAAGGGCTCAATAAATCTATGTTTTAGCTCACCTGAGCACGAAGTGCTCAAGGTGAGCTATTGTGATCACCCTGTGTCCGTCTTCCGTCGTAAATAATTTCTTTAAACGACATCTCTAAAACCAATCTCTGAACCAATTTCCACCAAACGTTTCATTCATGACTATCTACCAAAATTGCTCAACTGTTTCCGCTCGACTGAACAAGATGGCCATCAGAGCTAAAAATACAGCGGCCCCATTACAAAATGATTTCACAGAAATTGTCCTCTTACATCCTTTTACCAACACTGCTTAAATGGTTCTGCTCGGCTGAACAATATGGCCGTCAGAGCTAAAAAAAAAAAAAAAAAAAAAAAAAAAAAAAAAACTCTTTAAACAATATCTTCTAGGCCAATCGCCCGATTGCAAAATGATTTCACAGGAATGGTCCTCCTTTGTCTCATTACCAAAATTGGTAAAGTGGTTCCTCTCGGCTGAAAAAATATGGCCGCCAGAGCAAAAAAAAAAAAAAAAAAAAAAAAAAAAAAATAGAAAAATCTCTGAGCTATTGTGACAACCATGTGTCCGTGAGGCGTGCGTCTGTGCGTCATGCGCCGTCAAACGACATCTCCTCTTAAACTACTGAATCAATTTCCACCAAACGTCACAGAAAATGTTTCACTCATGGCCATTTACCAAAATTGCTCAATTGGTTCCACTCAGATGAACAAGATGGCCACCAGAGCTACAAATAGAAAACAATCTTTGAACGACATCCCCTCCTAGGCCCGTGACCAGATTTCAAAATAGTTTCACAGAAATATTCCTCCTATACACATGTTCCAAAATTGTTAAAATGGTTGCGCTCGGCTGAAAAGAATGGCCACCAGAGCTAAAAATGATAAAAAAAAATATTCAAACGACATCTCCTCCCAGGCCAGTGGCCCGATTTCAAATTAATTTCACAGAAATTTTCCTCTTATGCCCCTTATCCAAAATTGCTAAAATGATTCCGCTAGGTTGAACAAAATGGCAACCAGAGCAAAAACACTTTAGTCGACATCTTTCAAGCCAGTGACACCATCACTTCAATAAGCTATCTTGAGCTGAGGTGAGCGATGCAGGCCATCGTGGCCCTCTTTTTTCTATTTAGTCTCTTTGGTATATCCCATGTTTCACTGAGACATAATTTGGGCAATACAAAAGCTTTTCGTGAATTGATATTCGCTTCTCACGTAATATAAAGGGAATAGGAATAGTGGCAAAATACATATGAATGGTCTCAACCAACAAGCATTCTAATGTAAACGTGATCAAAATCGGATAAATGATAAGAATGTGATCGAAGTTTAAAGCAGTCAGAATTGCATTTATAGGCGCCACCATTCTGAATATTTAGTGAGCCTGTATGACGACATAAAGACTGAATAAACTGCGCTTAACCTAAATAATTAATAACTGCAACAATATTTTATCTTTGCATTTATGTATACACCCTTTTCTTTGGATTAACATTGATTTAGCTCCAAACTCACTCCGTTTCCTATCAGAAAGAAGAAAGATTCTATTTCATGTTAAGATGTGAAGCCCATTGCTTCATCGATGCTCAGTCTGTTGCCTCATCAATACTTAGCCTATTGTCTCATTAATGCCTAGCATATTGCCTCATTAATGCTTAGCCTATTGCCTCACTAATGCTTAGCCTACTGCCTCATTAATGCTAAGCCTGTCACATCAGTGCTTAGCCTATTACCTCATTAATGCTAAGCCTTTTGCCTGTTTGCAACCTACTGACGTGAAACGGGAGAGTTCATTCGACATAAATGGGTTAATATAGTGTTGCTATATGATGTTAATATGTGCCGTAGATCTGGGCCCAGTTGTTCAAAGCTAACGACGTCGTTAGTTAACGATTCGTTAAAATTTACATCGAGTGATACGCAAATATGCTGAAATTTTTTGCTGAAAAAATGTGAGTAGCTTTTGCAGTGCAAAAGCTACTCACATTTTTTCAGCAAAAAATATCAGAAAATTGTATATTGAATCTGCTAAAACAGTTAACGAAATGACCTTTAACGAGCTCGTTAAGCTAACGACGCTTTGAACAACGGGGCCCTGATTTTTATTCTTCCGTGTGTTCTTTGTTTCCTTGATAACCTTCATCGACTTAATGTATCGTGACGTAGCTCACAAACTTTATTTTTCCCGCTTTATTCAAGACGAACTTTACGAAGTTTAACTTAAAGCCGACATGAGAAAATTCTTTCCTGTTAGAGTAGACCCCTTTCCAGAAGGAACCAAATGAATTCTGACAGAGTTGCCTCATCTGGAAGTGTATATTTTGCCTTAAAATGCCATAGAGATAGCGTGGTCCTTTTATGTCTGGTATTTGCAGTCAGTGACTTAATTCTACAAACGCCCCATCTATCTATATAAACAATGCAGTGATTATCGATTGCGCAGATACGTTCTGATAAATTCATTACAATATTGCTGCGGAGCACGCAATGTGTGTGGTTTATAAGAGGGCACGTACAGAATTAACGGGGGAAACTGGTGCAGCCTTTTATCCGATTAGATGTTGTTTTTTTTTTCTGTTTTAGTATTTGAGCTGGGACACGGCATTTCCTACAAAACTGCATGTGCGCCAAGTGAGCATTTGGTTCAGCCGGTGCATTCGCGCAGTCTGTAGTCTTCGTAGGGCAGTCTTTGGTAGTGTTGGGAATCGGCCAGAATTTCATAATCGATCATCGGTTTTGTAAAACCGACGGATCATCGATTAATAATCGACTTGTAGAAAATATATTCACTCTTAATTTAGCCCTCTTCCAGGTATTTATTCATACCGCCAGATCAATTAAAGGGGTATCCAGATAATAGTTTTCTTACTTGTCCATGAAAACATATGTTGTGGGTACTCTGTCTTATGAGTACCCACAACATGTGTTTTCATTGAAAAATAAGAAAAAATATCATTACTTTGGGGTTGACTTGTTTAAGGTTATTTATCAAATTCCTTCTTTTTCATTGACCATAAATCTAGAATAATCCAAATAAACAGCTTTGAATTTCATTTCTTTACAAAAGCGAGAAAAACTATGTTTCTAAAAATAAATTTTTTCCGCTGTCATCGGTCACAAAAGACGAAACTGACTGATGATCGATTACAATCGATCATCAGTGGCAACACTAGTCTTTGAGTAGCGAAGGATCCGAAGCATCTTCAGGCAGAAAGCGGAGACTCTGATCAGCCTGAAATGTGTCTTCGCTGGGCGAACATGCAATCCTGATAAGAAATGCTATGCCCTGGCTCATTTCTCGGACTGGAAGCATTTGTTTGTTTTTCAATCAAGGTTCTTAATTTTGCTGTCCTCTTTAATTGTACGATGGTGGATCAGATCATATACAAAGTGTCGACGCAGGCCTTTTTTTTAAAAGGATTGTGCCTCATCGTACCCGTCTTTGGGCTAGGGTTACTTGGATTCCACTAGTCGTTTTCTTTTGCCATGACTGTCAGTTTGCAGTCGAGCCCTCATCTTTGTTTTCCCCATGGTGTTGATAAGTTAATTTATTATGCTTTTCTTCGCATATCCACATATTGGCTCTGGCACTGATGAATTGCCACGAGCCCTCATCCTTATATCATCAGTGATTTAGTTTGATTTACCCGTTTTTGTTTTTTTGTGATGATTCACTAATTTATTTAGGGAACCTCTATTCGAGCCCAACAACCCAACTAGCATTCTACATAAATCTACATTGAGCCGTCATCGGCCCGTCAGCTACCCTGACGGGCCGATGACGGCCCGATATAGATTTACGTAGAATGCTGACTGGGAATCATTTTGTATCTTTCCAACATTTGAACCTAGAGTAAAGATTTGATGCCACTTAAATAGAGCTAACCACTTTCGGTAGTTTTTGGGTCATAATGTTTACAATCGAGCCATAGTATACATGTACCAAAATTTCCTTAAGGTAGTTGTCCATGTGATTATCATTGACCAATGAAATCAAAGCGTGTGTTTGTACAAAATCCAGATAACGCCTATTTATAGCTCCGATATTCTTGTCGCTGTGACATCAGAGTGCAAAGTAAAGAGGGTTATTTGTAAAACCTAGACTGAGACATTGGCAAACAGTGCAGACCCAGAGCAGAACGCGGCGTCTGATCAGGGCCTGCACTGTTTGCTTAAATTACAGGAATTTAAAGTTAATGAAACAGTCTAAGATCCCTGCTCGTGACCATTTTCCAACTTGAAGCCTAAACTCAGAGACAATCGACCCACCAGTTCTGTCAGTGATTTGATTACTACCGACCGTTCTTAGGCGGTGGGGCTGTGTTCTTTGTTTATTGTGTGGCTTTGATGCTGGTCGCTGCGGATCTTTGTGTTTTGTCCTGTTTGTTGGCTTATCGTTGTGTTTGGTGGTTCCTGTCTGGCATTGTGATCACCCCGTTGGGGAAAAGTGAGCTGGTTCCTTAGCTTTTCTTTAGTTTGTAGCTCACGTACTGTCTGCTATGGTTAATTTACAATTCCTCTTGATGTTATTAGTATACTATGTTCTGTGACTGTGGCTCTTTCTTGTCACCTGCTATTCTATTTTTTTTAAAGTTGAACAGAACTCTTTTTCCGTAAAACCGGAACAGGCTAAATGATAGAAAAATCATGGCTCACAGCTCAGTCGATGCATCATAGCAAAAACATAGCGAAAGGCAGCCCCATTGCTCTCGTACTAATATTTTCTGTGTATGCGTGTGCTGGTGTGTATGCTTGTGCATATGTGGATGTGTATGCATGTATTTTCTGACCTTTTCACTGTTCCGTTGAGCATAAAGTCAAAATACTGGCTCCAGGCTTTTGCAGCGGCAGCAGCACCAATAATATTCTCAAGAACCATGTTCCATCCAACGACGAAACCACATAATTCACCTAGAGTGGCGTAGGAATACAAATACGCCGCTCCAGCACGTGGAAGACGCGCTGAAAATTCAGCATAGCAAAGACCTGAAAAAATAACAATAACCTAACTTTCCAAATCGTGATGTTTTACAATGCAAATCTGTTTTATCCTGGGTATATTGATTTGTGTGTCCATCTACATATTTAGCCGTATCCATCTACATATCTAGCCGTATATAAGCCTTTTTATTGCAGAGATATGCATCCACGGCTCAGTTATTTCTGGCTGGTTCAGTAACGGGCATATGGAAGGCAGTAGTGAATTTGCAACACAAATATACCCGTGCACAGACTTTATACATAGCAAATGAAGTGAAATGCAGAATTAATTGTTAAAAACACAAGAGTGCTACAGCAAGTAACCAGATGCACCTTTTTGCTTATTCTACTAGGACAACAAAATGACCTAGGGCCATATTAGAATTGCTTATGATTCAATCCAACATATACACAACAATTTAGTACAGTTTGTTAGGTCGAGTTCAGCTTGAAAGCATCATATATACTTCGATAAATCATCTGAACAGAAATCGTGGATCTATTTATTTATTTGCATAGTTTTCTAAAATACGCAATTTTTAACTGATGCGTATCATGATTGCGGACTTTTTTTCATGCTCAACTCAGCTGAGCATGAAATTTGTCCTGCTTATAAATTTCAAATTATTAACAATTGCAAATTCTTTCTAGCTGAGCATGAAATTTTCTCTGCTAATAAATCTGAAAATGCCAACAATAGTTCATCACGAAAACATACCTATATAATGCTGACCCCCTTAAACCCCACTTTTATATAGTAAAACTGGGATTTACAGGGGTATACATTATTTTTCTTATTTCTACTCAAAAACATAGATTGTGGGCATTCGTTAGAACCGCCTCGCCGAGGCGGTTCTAACGAGTATCCACAATCTATGTTTTGAGCAGAAATATAAAAAAATATCATAATTTTTATCTGAAAATTTTCATTTTTTGATGGTATAATGTTCAGTATATTTGAATAGGCTTGTTTTCGTAATGTGGCATTTTCATATTTATTAGCATGAAACTTTCTCTGCTAATAAATATGAAAATGCCAAAAATAATTGGCATTTTATTATTTATTAGCATAGAAAATTTCATGCTAAGCTGAGTTGAGCATGAAAAAAGTTTTATAACCT
Organism: Anodontia alba; assembly: GCA_964016985.1. Lineage (NCBI taxonomy): Eukaryota > Metazoa > Mollusca > Bivalvia > Lucinida > Lucinidae > Anodontia > Anodontia alba. The sequence goes on from OZ024836.1 coordinate 51,925,671, forward strand.
CGGGGCCTGAATACATTGTAAAGTTTTTTTTATAAGTGATTCACCGGCGTTTACATAGCGATAAAATCCGCAAAATGAAATTCATTCCTTATTACGAAAACATGCCTATATAATTTTGACCCCCTTAAATCCCACTTTTATATAGTAAAACTGGGGTCTATAGGGGTATACATTATTTTTCTTATTATGTTCAAAAACATAGATTGTGGGTATTCATTAGAATCGCCTCGACGAGGCGGTTCTAACAGGTACCCACAATCTATTATTTGAGCAGGAATATGAAAAATATCAAAAAATTTTATCTGAAAAGTTTCATTTTGTTTGCTAAAATTTTTAGTATTGTTGCATAGGCATGTTTTTGTAATGTATTCATTTCTGTTCAGTGTTTATTACATTTTCTGTGGAAAACATAAATTTACACAATCAACTTTAGATTATTAATTGGCTGTATACACAAATATAAATGTATATTTTATAGAGATATGTAAAACATTCATGTACATGATTATTTTTCCAAATCTGAATATGTTTTAATTTTCTAAAAATAATACTATTTTCTCCTAAAATAAATGAAATATAACTTTCATTGGAGAGGATCTTTACAAAACGGCTACATCTGCTTTCTTGCAGTGTATGTATCTCGCCAGAAATATAAAATATACCTATAGAATAAAACGCTGTATGAGTGGCAAACAGTGCAGACCATACACTATTTCTGTCCGAATACTTATGGCAAAAATAACATTCTTTTCTGTATGAAACGATATGGATGGTAAGGATGAACTAAAGTAAATGTTATAGGGTATCAGCCGCTTGGATTATGCATCCCATTCGTTGTAATGTATTATATCAATTTGTTACTTTGTTGTGTTATGTCGACGTTTTCTTGCAGCCTTATCACAATTCAAGTCCTGTGATCAACAGTACCTTATCGGAAACCGCTTGTCTCATCTATTTCTGCATTTTATTTATTGCAAACACACGAAGAGGCTGACTACCTAGGCACCCAAATCTCATATGATGTTTCGAAGCAAACTTCTTTTTATCTGGTTCGTATCTTGAATTTGACATCACGTTTAGTAGACCAATAAATGATAAGCAGAAAAAAGATAAATACCTATTGATAACAGGTTTAAAGTTGCTTTTGAATAAATAGTAATAAGCTCTACTGAATGTAAATAATGCAAATAAAGAAATAACATAACATATCACGTGACCTCATTATAAACAATCTGTTGTCTAATCGTATACATATCAGAAAAAAATAGTTTGCTAATTCCGTTTGCATGAAAAGCTGTGCCTTTATTTCATATTAAATGAACATTTTTTTTTTCATATAAATGAAACATGTCGACCAAGCTTATTGACATAACTTTAGAATTAGTATAATTTCTTCACGAGATTGTTGATATTTTGATATCCCGGAAGTAAAAAATTTGTAACACTACCCTTTCTATAAAACCAGAAAAGTTGTTTCTACGATTCGCACAAATGTGACCAGACTTGCTTAACAGTTATTAGCTTAATTCAAGAAGTAAGTGGTTCTCCTAATTGAACGATACCAATGGCCATTAAAGATAATTTGATTGGTCAATTTTTTCATGCCAAATGTGTCCCTCTAAGAGTTTAGTGGAAATTAAATCACGCCAGTCTGCCTGTACGTCAAATGAATACAAGAACCGGTCAAGACCTTAACCTTAGTATTGATCGCGGATCTAAATTGGTTTAAGGTCTTCAGCACTTCTGAGGCCTGGAATTGCTGCAGTTGAATTCATTGGCTCGAACACCTTTGGGACCATGGTAATTTGTTATAGACATGGGTAGTTCAAGCCATTGAGGGTTATTCATAGCGCCAGGTCAGGAGCAAATAGGGATTATTTAGTGTTGCCTTTTCGATCTTCTATAAAATAATGGTATTTTGAGTGTACTCATTAGAATAGCCTCGATGAGGCGATTCTTATGCGTACACACAGCATGTATTTTCATGACACAATAAATCAACTTTCTCTCAAATATCAAAAATTTCCTAGGCATCTACTCAAGGAACATCTTTTTTCCTTTTTTATTTCATTTATTTTCAGAAAGGAGATAATACAATTGTGAGAGTTGCCTCCTCAAAAATGTGTCTCTATTGACTGTATTCCCTCACTGATGTGTTTATGTCCCTAAGCAAATCAAATGCTTACCTGGTTATTTGATACCTATGTCCCCCCCCCACACACACACACACACCACCACCACCACCACCACCACCATAGGGGAGGGCGAGGGGGCATTTTGTTTTTAGTGCGAATCCTGTTTGCGTCGGTGTCTGCGTCGGCGTCGGCGTCGGCGTAGCCTCTTGTCTGCACTCTATCTCCTTAATGAATGGATGGATTTTGGCCAAACTTACACAAATTTATAATTGGGTGGGGGAAGATGCTGATTAGATTTTGGTGACCTTGACTCCATTTTCAAGGTCACACGAGGCCTTAGATTGTTGAAAATCGCTTGTCCTTACCGTATCTCTTGAAGGAATAAATGGATTTTGACCAAACTTGCACATCTATATTGCTAGGACATGTAAAATAACTGACTAGATTTTAATGACATTGACCCCATTTTCAAGTTCACATGAGGGCATAGATGGATGAAAAGTGGCTTGTCAGCACCCTATCTCCTGAATGAATGGATGGATTTTGACCAAACTTGTACATCTATATTGTTGTGACATGGTAAAGAATTGTTTAGATTTTATTGACCTTGACTCCATTTTCAAGGTCATACTAAGGCTTAGATCGTTGGAAACTGGCTTGTCTGCACTCTATCTCTTGAACGAATGGATGGATTTTGGCCAAAATCGCACAGCTATATTGCTGAGACAGGGACAAGAACTAATTTGATTTTGGTGACCTTGACCCTATTTTCAAGGTCACACGAGGGCTTAGCTTTTGATAAAATGGCTTGTCTGCACCCTGTCTCATGACGGAATGGATGGATTTTAACCAACCTTACACAGCTATATTGTTGTGACCTTGAGCTTTTTTTCAAGGTCACACAAGATCTTAGCTCAGATATATGGTTGGGACATGGACTGATTTGATTTGGGTGACCATGATCCTCTTTTCAAGGTCATACAAGGTCTTAGAATGTTGATAAATGGCATGTGTGTTTAGGGTATGTCACAGATATTTTTATTTCCTCTGAAAAGAAGCATTTAATGAAAGGCTAAAGCAGTTTTCTTCATATCTGGCTTTGTATTTAACAAGTTGTGCTTGGGTGAAAGTTTTCAATATTAATACTGAATTCATTATTGGAGAGACTTCTTCCTATATAAATAAAAGAAAAGCACACTTTTCTGTACTGGAAATGTGAATTTTAAGTATAAGGATTTTTGAAACTACCACTTGTGGTTATATCTAGAAATTAATTTTTCTTTGAGAAGAAAACTGAAGGGTGTAGCGTCCCTTGCCTCTCCAGCTAATTTCTTTTCAGATAGAAGTTAAGGTGTATATGAGCAGACCACTGAAGGGTGTGGTGTCTCTTGCCTCTCCAGTTTATTTATTTTCAGAGAGAAATTCATTTCTATGAGAAGGAAATTTCTTTTCAGATGGAAAATATTTATATATGAGAAGAAAACTGATGTTCGGGTGTCTCTTGCCTCTCCAGTTTCTTTTCAGAGAGATATTCATATTTCTTTGATGTGAATATTTCTTTTCAGATTGAAAATATTTATATATGACAAGAAAATTGATTTATTTTCAGAGAGAAATTCATATTTTTGTGAGAAATCTTCAGCTATTTGTTTTTTCTGATACAACTTAAGATTGACATGAGAAGAAAATTTAAATGGTGTGACATCCATTGCCACTTCAGCTACTTACAAGATTTGGTCACCTGTGTGCAAATTGTAATTTTGTTTTAAAGAATGGGCTTTTTAGCTTTTTTCAAGATCTCTGCTAGCAACTGAGTTACATAATTTATGCATTTTTGTGCAGCACGCCAGTACTGTATTGTATTTCTTTTTGTGATTTCTAAAGATCTAAAATTATATAATACTGTTTACATAGGTGTGTAAAAGTCAAGTGTAATATTCATGGAAATACACTTCAGCAAGTAACAAGAAAAAGAATTGTTTTGCCAGAAAGAAATATTAGCAATATAATTTGGCACATAACCTTTTTCAGCAGCCACTAAGGGGAAGAAGGTCTGTGTTTAAGAAGTATATCTCTTTCTTGTCTCTTGTTGTCATTTTTCACCTTTTGTAATTTTTATTATACTTGTTGAAGGGAATTACTAATATAATGGACATTTTGGACCAGTGCAGTGTCAAAGAACCATAACCAGTTTGCTTCATATTTTTTCAGTTGTCTCCTGTTTTAGCTCATTTGCGGGTTAGCGTCCAGGGGAGCTAAAAGGATAGGCAGGATCCGTTGTTGTCATCCATCTACAGTTTCAGTCGATTTCTTGGCCAGTTGTGAAGCCCTCTCAGGGGGGTACAATGTTCCCTTGTTCAATAAAAATAATCGGCCATGTTCCCTTGTTCCTTAAAAATGATTTTCATACTTTCCATGTTCCCTGTTCCCCATAATTAGTTTTGTTCTCTTGTTCCCATAAAATATTTGCCGTTGTTTCCTTGTTCCCTGAAAAAAATGGACATGTTCCCTTGTTCCCCCAAACCCTGGGAAGGCCTCAGTTGTAACAGCCTCTAGGGCTTGCAGGAATGAAATATTGTTCAAATGGTTTGAATCACTGTTTAACGTGATTGTCTCACCCATATACGGTAAAAACCTTTAAAATTCTTCTCAAGAACCATTAGACCCTTGGCTTTGAAACTTGATATGTGGCATCAAGTCACCAAAAATTAAATAAGCAAGGTATTTATTCGTCTTGGGAAAGGTGGAGAGGTGCAAGAGATACAGTGACATCCAACCTTTGATTTTACCCCACAAAAATACTAAAAAATTGATTTTAGTATTTTTGGTAGGTAAAATCCTTTTTAGAATTTTTTAATTTGATAAATTTATGATTCCGTTATTACCCAATAAAAATTCGCTCACTTTACTATTTACCTTATAAAATTCAACAAGACTATTTTACTATCTGTGAACGTGTCTAAACTTCAGGATGATTGCAAAATACTACAGACACTGATCAGGCACCTCGTTCTGTGGCGTCTGATCCAGGTCTAAACTACTTACTCAGACCTTTATGTCCGAATGCATGTACATAGTGTAAGTAAATATGGCAATTTGATCATCGACAGACACCACTCTCAGAAATGTTGATCCCCCAATTAAATAAGTTTGTATCCGGCCCTTTGTTCGTACTTGCCTTATATGCATTTCTACTTTTATTAACTTTGTTCTTTCTGTTTTTGATAAAGTATTGTTTTGTGTTAAGTTTTACTGTTATTCAATCCTTATCCAATGCCTTGGACTGTGTTCCCTGATTGTGGCCTCACCTAGGTGTCTATAATATGGTTTTGCAAAAGCTCTGGTTTGCAGTTGCGGCCTTTGAAAGTAATCTTTTTTATTTCTAATTTACAAATAAACTGGATTAAAGCACGAGCATTCCATAACACTTAGTGGTGGCATTTATATCGTTGGAAATGAGAAGTAAAACGTTTTGCGTCTCGCTGATCTGAGCATTTGTGCATACTCGATTTTCAATAGCTCATGAAAAGACATTTATCTTCCCTGGTGCTTTATTCCAGTGACATGAATTTTGAAACGTATTATTGTAAAATTGCATTCTCACAACTGGCTCTGTAATATGATGTGTATATGATTAATCGGCTAGTAAAATATGTACGTATCTGATGTGGGTTATTTTTTTTAGAAATTTAAAGGGTGCCTTGTTTCGAGCTAGTGTTTCATCAAGTGACGACTGTACAAATTCATAAAGTTATGTTTTCAAATTATTATTATTATTATTATGCAACAATAATTTGGTTTAAACAATATTTTATTCATTTAAGTTCACATATATACATCGCATAATGTTATATGGTACAGGATTTGATAAAAAGCTAAAAGCTTATATAAATCATCTCCTATTTTCATCTACAATAATTTGAAACCAGTTAGGAAAATTCAACATTATTGTCTGACAATAGTTACTTATAATTTTAGTTTATTATTTACTTGTAATTGAGCTTGTAATCGCATATACAAATTGATCGTAACACTGGTTTATTCTTCACAGATGACATTTAAAACACCAAACGTTTTTTTCCAAATTATTTCAAAACTACCCAAGATAATACATAACGCAAATAAGTTATGGAAGATAGACATTGTAAAAATGTGTGTGCCCCAAATAGAGCATTAATATCTAATTGAAGTGTACATAACTAAAAGATAGGCATCACCCTGAACAAAAGATGTAAATGTATGATCAAAATAATCTTTGTTTTCTGGAGTATCTTCAGTTTATTCGTCTATCAAGCAATTCGAAAGAATACATTGCCTATCTAACCCATTTTAGGCTGAGTAACTACCCCACTCGCACACCCCCTCCTTCTCCCCCCCACGCCCCCCTCCCTCCACACACACATACACTATATATATTGGAAGAATCCAATTTCAATTTTAGGTATGTCAGGCTATGTAATTTAGATATTCTTAGTGAAAATGTCTAAACTATTTGCAAACAGCGAACAAATGCGGCGTCTGATCTGAGGCTGCACTGTTTGCCTATCAACCTTTGAGGGGTCTTCAGACTTAAATGGGTATAATATTGAAATGACCTTAATTGCTACCATTCTTGTAAAACGTTAATGCCATGCATTGCGGTCCCTGATGAGATGCGGGTCCAAACTGTCTGCGGACGTCCAGTTTTCGGACGCCAATTATAGACGGGTTAAGTAGATATGTACGTTCTAGTTTCGTATACGCCTGAGGTATACGCCTTGTAATATAACTAACGTGTGCGTGTAAGACAGGAACATATCTCTTAGTACATTGAATCGCACCTGCGCTTTCATTTTCTAATTTTCATGAGATAAAAAGGTAGCATGCGAACTATATATGATCTGTACGTTTACTGTTGTGAGATTTTTTGCATTAAATCTAAGATATCTTACATGATGAAACATACATCATGTAACGTTAGAGCCCTTTCCGATTGAAGTAACCACAGACACGTAAAAATACCTGTACTTTCATTCAAATCGAAAGCGAACTGTTATTTCTCACGTAGACCATGAAATGATCGAAGACTATGCATTTGCTTCGTTACGTCGCTTACGAACTCGCCGTGAAACAGCGGAAGTAATGATTTCAAGGAGACAGTTTAGATGGTTTACGTTATTATCGCATTCACTGTGAAACAGCAGGTGCAATATGTTCAAGGATGTTACGTCGTTTACGAAATCGCCGAGAAACAGCGGAAGCAACGTGTTAAAAGAGAGTGTGAGCGCGTCATATACCCTTGACGAACTCACTGTGCAGGAGCGGAAAGTGATGTATTTAAGAGGAATTGATAACTTTCAGAGAGGCAACTCTGACAAGATGGTTTGTTGCCTCACTTCTGTAAAGTGATGTAAAAGGAAAGAAATGTTCCTTTTGGGAGCAAATTCCTTCGTTTTAGATTACAGAAGGGGCTTGATGTGTAGGAATGCGTACAAGAAGTCAAAAAAGTTGTAATCCTTGTCAAAACATGGTGGGAAATCTACTAAGTATATATATATATATATATATATATATATATATATATATATATATATATATATATAT